>OX638399.1:32455997-35235185 GCA_951813805.1 Limnephilus auricula
TTTTTAATTATTCAGATTAAAAAATTTTATTATCTAAAAAAAAAAAATGTCTACTTGTGTTTTAGTACCTAATAGATTTTCAAAAAGCCTACCTTACGGTTTACAGTTGTATTTGAGTCGAAATCACTTAATTCAATGCAAAAACTAAAACCAAATAATCTGAAAGCGGCAATTTGAAACATAAAAGAAATATATTTAATATTCGTGTTTTTTTTTCACTTACACGTTAGGTCCAGAGGAAAACAATTTCCTTCGGTGCCAATGTCATCTTAGGGGATGCTGTGTGGGGTTTTTTCTAGGAAAAAGAAGTAGAGGAAGTTCTGGAAAGGAAAAAGCTATGAGGAATCTGAGGTCAGTGTGTTCAGAAGTAACGAACGTAAGTATTCATCCCTCCCACTGCGGTGCAAGCCGATGGGTCGAAAGAATCGACTGGAGAGGTCTAGGTTAGGTCTCCCTCAACCAGTCCTTCCCGATCCGCCCCGCCACGCAGTAGGTGGCATTCTTGAGTTCAACAGTTCAGCTATGGAATTATTTGCCGGGTTTTTTTATCCCTCTCCACAAAAAGACCTTCCACACAGCATCACCAAAGATGTAATACGCCCTAAGGGAAATTATTTTCATCAGGACCTAATGAAAATAAATAATAGAGTTAATGCAAAAAAAAAAAAATAATAATACGATCTTAATTTTCTCACTGCACGGCGCTCCTTCGGAATTAGCGCCCGGTTTTGTGCACATTTTAGATCGTATGCTAGATCCGGTGCTGATTGAAAACTCTCTTGAATTTTTAACTGATATTTCCCCGTCTCGAAAATCTGCGGATTAACTTCGTAACTGAAAAATAAAATACAGGAGGTAGTCGATTTAAATTGCTTGGGGAATTAATATTTATTGTTTAAGTATTCGCAAATCCTGAATCTTTTATTCATGGCGACACGTCCGCGAGGAGCGTTCAGATATGACAGAAATCTGTTTGTCAGAGAACGTTACACGATTTTAAAGTGATGTTGTTCGTAATAATTTTCTGTTTCTTTTCCTTATCGTTTTGGCGTCCCTTTTCTTTGGTAAGGTGCTTTAAGTAACTATTTTAGGTAAAGGGGGCTTCATTGAAGCCCCCCCCCATTTTGAATTTCTATCGATTTATAACAAACTTCGGTGGGAAGATCATGTAATCAATGTAACAAGTCGTATACGGAAACTAGCATATATCTTCAGATCACTACGAAATATACTAAATAAAAAGACATTAAAAACAGTATACTCTTCTCTATGTCAATCAATTATTTCTTACGGTATTATTGTCTGGGGAGGGTGTTCTAAAACTATATTAGATCCATTAGTAAAGGCTCAAAAATTGATAATACGGACTATCTACAAAGTACATTACATTCATCCCACAAAGGACTTATTTAAAGACTTTAAAATACTTAATATACAATCCCTATATGTAAAATTCATTTCTTGCTATTTTAAATTTAAATTTATTAAAAAATATGTTTTTGAATCAAAATACAATACAAGATATTCCAACCAATGCAACTATATAATTCCAGTAACAAAAACCTCAATGGCCCAGTCACAGTTTAACTTTCTTGCTCCAAAAATCTTCAATAACTTAACAATTGAAATAAAGACAATAACCAAATATCACACTTTCAGGAAGACGCTTGGAGACTTTTTGATGAGTGAATGTGATAGAATTAGAAGCCTGTTTGTATAATCTAATGCTAATGTACTTTTTTTCCCCTTTCTATTTTCTACATTTTATTATAATTTTTCCAATATTCAACATGATTTATACTAATTCCATGTTTACACTAGACTTCATATTTCATACAATGTAACTATACTATATTGGTCACCATGATACAGGCAGCCGCCTAGTATGGTGATTTAATATATCAAATTTATGTAAATGTCACAATTATGTAACATGTATTATATAAATAAAAAAATAAAAATAAAAACATATTTCTCTGTGTTAATCCTAAACCGACACTTTTTTTTCAAATTTGACATAAAAAAATTGTATTTGGAATCGAATTATTCGAATCGAATCGAGATTAAATCGAAAAAAGTTATAACACAATATATACTCCAAAAATGTGATTCCGAACTACCAGTATGCCATATATACCACGAGTTTCCAGACACCTTGTATAGGCATTTAGATAATCTTTCCCTAAGCAGTCTCTGAACGTCTTCCCTATGGATTTGTCCACAGGATTCAGTTTGATAGTCGATCTGCTATCATCCTCCAGCAGTTGTCAGAGAACGTTACATGATTATAAAATGAAGTTGTTCTTAATAATTTTCTGTTTCTTTTCCTTGTCGTTTTGGCGTCCCTTTTCTTTGGTAAGGTTCTTTAAGTAACTACTTTAGGTTAAGGGGGCTTCATTGAAGCCTAGAATTTCTATCGATTTATAACACATTTCTCCGTGTTAACAATAAACCGACACTTTATTTCAAATTTGTCATGAAAAAATTGTATTTGGAATCGAATTATTCGAATCGAATCGAGATTAAATTGAAAAAAATTATACCACAATATCGACTCCAAAAAAATTGATTCAGTATGCTGTATGTATAACGAGTTTCCGGACACCGTGTATAGGCATTTACATAATATTTCCCTAAACAGTCTCTGAACATCTTCCCTATGGATTTGTCTACAGTATTCACTTTGATAGTCGATTTGCTAGCATCGTCCAGCAGTCGTCTATGCACCAAGTTCATGTTAAATACGTTATAAGGCATTGCATAGAATTTTTATACGAACATAAAAATTCTTATTCTTCTTTAAATTTGATCTACATAGGAGGTCCTGAGGAAAATAATTTCCCTCAGGGCCTATGTCATATTATGGAATGTTGTGTCAATAGTCTTTTTAACCCGTTTAATCACATGAGACCATATTTGTCCCAACTCACATAGGTATCACAGAAATCGTTGTGTCTCCCTTACTACCATAGTGAGAAGTATAATCTAAACGGCATTGGAAAAAGAATACAACACGCTATATATTCAAATCTAAAAGTTAACTACAAACAAATGAAAATATAGACTATTATGAAACCAAAATTTCCTATGGCAAATTGAAAAAAAATTATGAAACTTATTTTAGTTAGAAAAAACGTAAAGTGAGCCATTTATACATTTATATAACACTTTTTAAAGTTTTCATCCAAAATTTTTATATTAAAAAAATTATACGATTATTTCTAATAATTAAATTTAGGAGCTTATTTCATCACCTTTAGAAAACAGTTTTTAGTTTTTGGATACGTTAACAAATATTCAATTAATTTGGATATTATTGAAAAGCAGAAATATTTTTTGCCTCTGAAAAAATACGCCAATTTTTTGAAGGGAAAGACTGTAAATAACGTTCTGGGACAAAGGGACAGGAAAATGGTATGATGTGGGTAGAAATCTGAGAGTCAGTGTGTCCAGAAGTGACGTACGTATGACTCCATTCCTCCCACTGCGGTGCAAATATAGATCGAAAGAATCTAGCTGGAGAGGTCAAAAGGTCTCCCTCAACCAGTTTCTTTTAATCTGGCCCGCCACGCAGTAGATGGCCTCACCCCCATGAACACGGGCACCCATACCAACTCACCGAACGTAGCGAACCATTGGTTTCCTATACCCATCTCCCAAATTGACTAACCACTCGAGCGCTTTTTGCCACATTATGGCACTATTTCCAAAACCTCGGATTGCTTTGTTGCCAAAATGTGGCAAAATAAATTTTTTTTTCGACTATATACTATACATACATTCAAAATACAATAAAATAAATATTCTCTAGATTCTTAAAAAATGTTTTAAGGTTAAAGATTTAATTATATATTTTTTATAAATCCTACAAATATCTGATAATAGACAAAAGATAGGGGAATTCATTGGCTACATAGAACTATAATCAGTATGTATGTCTTCATATTCAATCCGGAGGTGTGATTTTTTTAATGTGGGCGAAAAAATTTCCTTTAGCAATCCGAGAAAAAATATTTTAATTGCTCTGTCGCTCCAGTGGCTAACTGATTGACGTCAACATGTAATAGAAATTAATTTAAAACCTTTTTAATGCATCAGTATCTAAAGTTTTTTGCAAAAGTGTTGGTCGACATTCAATTACTTCTCTATAACAAGAAACATTTTTCGATATTTTAATATTTTGATAACATCTTGTCAAAGGAAAATGAGAATATATTTTATTGGAAAACTGTCACGTACATCACACGACGAATGCATCGGAAATAAGAGACGAGAGAAAATAAGAGAGAAAAATATTTAGAAATGCTGAAAAATGTACTGATATGTGATATACCTTATTAAAATAAGAATACTAACTTCTTCGTATTTGTGAAACTGTTTAATCGTATTTCGAGTGCCTCCGTGGTCGATGGGTAAGTTTCTCGATTAGAAATCCGAAAGACGAAGGTTTAAATCCTGGCGTGGGCATATAATTTGTCATTTCACAATTAATAAATAAAAAATTAAATATATAGTTTATTTGCGGCACTTTTCAGAGTGGAAGATAATCGCCCTAGTAAAACCAATATTTCGAACTGAAACGTTGCTTGAAACGGCTTTTAGGTGTATTTGGTGACCAGTTTTGTATGATAAATAGCCAGGTATTTTCTCACCTTTCTCTTCCCCATCTCACTGCAATCAGCTTCATATGCCCCAATTAAGGATGGCCAGTCTCACTGGCCCCAGACAGGAGTAGTTGTTTAAATTTCCACATCGCCAGATGCGATGCCACTCAGCCACTGACCGGTGATATTTGTAATATTATGATAAAAAGCTGATAAAGACCTATTACGTAATAATAAATAAATAAAACACGTGGTGCACATTTTTACGCAGCATTGGGTTCATTGGTTAAACATTGTACATATGAGTGTAGTTTTGTATCACTGATCGAAGAACCGGTAGATGCAATATTTTAGCCAGAATTTTTTAAAAATTATTTATTTATTTAATATTTGTAGTTTTTTTTACAATAAATACACAAGTTTTACATGTTATACGAAATGCTAGATAAGAATAGCTTTTCCTCATCATAAAGAAAAATATATACGAAAGTAATTAATAAAATGTTGCTAAAACTAGGTATAATTAAGAAAATGCAAAATTTACCAATAACGGATTTCAAGGTTTGAAAGAAATAATAATAATATTGAGATTTGATCTCTTATAGCAGTTTTAGGTATTTTATTTTTTATTTTTGCTGAAATTCCTGAATATTATCGATAACTTTAAAATATAATGGGATTTTTTTTAAATATGTTATACGTTATACCTAGATAGAGATAAGTATTTTGTGTGTGCTTTGTACTTAATTTAGGGATTTTGATGATAGTATTCTGATATCTTGTTGATGAATGCAATTGTATAAGTTTTTATAACGTTTTGTCTAGTCTGTAGTTAGACGCAAGATTGTAGAAATATATTATACATCTGTACAGCGTCCTTGAGGTGATTATTCACAAAAACAGCGCTATACAAAGCATTTAAATATTATAATTATTTTAAATATTAAACAGTCTTGCACTCTTGATTTGATTTATGATTTATAAGTATATAATATAACGTTGATTTATTTAAACTAAATATGGTTGATTGCTTGAATAAGCCTATGCGGTTTCTCCTCCTTCTTAAGTCAAAACTAAACTTTGCAAAATATACTTTGAAATGTTAAAAAAATAGTCAAAATGATCATAAGCTTACTTTAACCCGTTTAATCACAGGAGACCATATTTGTCCCAGCTCACATAGGTCTCACAGAAATCGTTGTTTCTCCCTTACTATCATAGTCAGAAATGTGATCTAAACTGTATTGGAAAGAGAAAACAACAAACTATATAATTCAAATCTAAAAGAAAACCACAAAAAAATTAAAATTTACCCCTTTCTGAAACCAAAGTTTCCGATAGCAGTTTGAAAATAAATTATGGAACTTTGTGAATTTTTTACGAATTTTTTTTACATGAAACGAAAAAAAGTTAGGTGACAGTAAGGTTTATAATTCATTTATCTAATGAAATAAGTATGTGTTTTATTTTTTTTTCATTATCAGTAATTTTAGTTAGAAAAAAGAATAAAGTGAGGCATTTTGAACACTTTTTTAAGTTTTCGAAAAAAAAAATTATATTTAAAAAAATACACAGTAATTTTTAATATAGAAATTTGAAAGCCCATTTCATCACCTTTCGAAAACAGTTTTTAGTTTTCGAATACGTTAACAAATGTTTTTTATTTGGATTTTATTACAAAGCGGGAATATTTTTAGCCTCTGACAAAATACGCCAATTTTTTTAAGGGAATTAATTTTAAATTTAATTAAATATATTAACTTACTTAACTCTGGTTCCATTTTAGAGATGCTTAGGATGGGTGGTTTCATAAAATTTTAACAATTCATCAATTTTTCAAAGTTAATTTTCAAGTTATGTTATTTTATTGTTACTTGATTCATAAAACTGAAATATCACAGAACTTGAATAGAAATTTCACGTTTCAATTGAATGTGAAAATTATCTTAAAAAAATTGATGAATTGTTTAATTTTTTGAAACAACCCATCATTTGTTAATCATAAACAAATAAGAGAAACAAAGGGAAATGCTGGCTCATTGTAAAGGGTAAATACTGGAAAAAAAAAATTTTTTTTTTTCGTAAGAAATTTTTGTAGGAAAAAAATCTCTTAAAAATACATTTAAAAAATCTTGGATAGACTTTTTGTTATTATATTTACTTCTTTTATAAAAATAACTCTACCTCGAAGTAAAACGTAATGATAAAGACTATAAAGGTTTGAGCATTGCGGCAGGTCGGTCGAAACCAAAAAGCTGGTCGATTAGACCTCCTTTGTCCTGTAATTACAGCAGTTATTGTATCGAGACCGAACTCAGAATTCAGATGGTACGTTGACTGTAAGGCTGTGTTCCTCGACTACCTAGTTTGATTGTGTTTTACGGCTGGTTACGTGTTCTGTTTGAAGTCAAACCTTGTTAATGTTACCTACCTGAACAAAGTTACACTGTGTTACCTGTGAGTTATATTAACTGAAATTGTTTAACAGTTTAAAACTTAATGAAGTGTTTGTTTAGGTGTATTTCTGATGTGTTATCGCGCTGTGTTTACAAGCTTTCGGATTCCACTACGTAATACAAGAAGTTGGGATTTATTTAAGTATAGAAATTCTGAGACCGACTAACATATGTTTTTGTCATTGCCCATAAAATACTAATAGAGGGAAATAATTATATCAAATCAATATGCATTTCAATTTATCACTAAACAAATACAAAATGCTGTTTCTGTCGCTGTTCAGCTATGTGCAATAAACACCGTATAGTGTTTACTATTCACATGTAAAAACCCCTAAAATATTGTTGATAAGCTTTCGGTATGTTTAAAAGAAGTCGGGTTTTATGTTAGCGCTGAAATTTCATACCCCAAATAATTATACCGAACCAATGTGCATTTTAATTTATCACTAAACAAATACAAAATATTGTTTATGAGGCAGTTCAGTTATGTACACAGTTGTACGCAAGTAGATAGTTACAGATAATAAATATTTTATGAAATGTACTTATTTACCGTAATTTTGATTGCTAAATGTGCAAAATTTTAATAAGAATTATCAATATTCTGCTTCATTGGGTTAAAAAGTGGTGAGGTAGTTTTTCGAAATCTTATGTAAACCGTGACCTTCCTCATGTTTTCAAGGTCAAGGTTGCAAAACTTCACCAATTTTGGATTAAGACTGTAGATTTACAAGGTAAACCCATACTCTTCTTTATTTAGGAACCTACCTTGTCGATTGTTTGGCTGATAAAATAAATATATTGGCTGATAAAATAAATAGGTTCTGGGTTCGAGTCCCAGTTGCGACCGTTATCTTTTATTAGTTTTCTGTGTCTTGTTCATTTTCATATTTTAAAAAATTTGATTATTATTGTTATCTTCTTCTTCAATAATATATTACATTGATGGGAATAACCTTCAAAAGTTAAAAAGAGAGTTTTTCTTATAAAAATATGATAAAAGAAAGCTTCGGAAATAAATATAATTGACCGGTCAGTGGTTGAGTGGGCATTGCGTTTGGGTCCCACCCAGGCGTTCCGTGTTCGATTCCTCGGCTGGCTAAGTCCTCCATCACAACACAAGCAACATCTTCCGCTTAGTGTGGTGGTAGTAGGAGATTTTCAAATGTTGTTGGGTTATTCGTAACCCGGGAATGTTTGTCTTTGTTTGAAAAAAATATATATATAAATATATATATATATATATATATATATATATATAAAATTTTCTCGGTTTACCCGCGTAACGTAGTCCTTAGAAGGACTTTTTATAAACCGAGAAAATTATTCTACATATTACACCCGTGAAAACCTTAATCATAACATATATATTATATATATTTACCAATTTGCTCTCAAATACTTTTTCTTTATTTTTACTGTCTTAATTGCTTAATTTGTATCGCTTAATAACCATACTTAATGGTGTAGTGTCCTTGAAAGACGTGGCAGCCGGTCAACGACAGCTCAAGCTTTGAGATTCAATTTCTTGCCAATAATAGTCTGTCGTAATATATGAAGCAAAATATATTGTTAACGCGTAAATCATAACATCATCACTCTTGGCTCTACAACCCCTTGTGGGTCTTGGCCTCCTCAAGAGTGTTCCTCCACTCACCTCGGTTTTGTGCCAGTTCTTTTCAGTATAGAAGCTCCAAGGTAGATATGTTTTTGAGGACGTTGTCACTCCATATTAATCTTGGCCTTCCCAAGCTCCTTCGCCCTATCGGTCTTGAATTCAGCAGGGACTTTGGTGCTTGGTGTTCGGTCATTTTCTCTACATGACCCAGCCACTGAAGACTTCCCAGTCTCATAAATTTTGTGGTGTTTAGCTCCACAAATATAAATATTATTAATAAACCAGTTTGTAACAAGGACCTTCTATTAGTGAAGAACCCCATCACAATTACTAATGTCAGCCTGTGGATAAGGTAAGATAAAAAGATAAAGATTAGGAAAACACAAAACAGTAGCTAAGAAAACACAAAACAGTAGCTAAGAAAACACAAAACAGTACGAGTATCTGTAATCTTAATATATAAAACAAAGTCGTGTTAGTTACACCATTTATAACTCAAAAACGGCTGAACCGATTTTTATGATCTTTGATTTGTTGGATTTGTCTCCGTCCCGCTTAACAGAATAACTATTAAAACATCGGAAAAAGTCACGGGAAAAATAATTAAAAGAAAATTAAATTTTTCATATATTTTGTATGGAACGGTTTTTCAAATAATGTGCGTTGGTCGATAATTTGAATCAATTCGAACTGTCAATGGTGTAGTGTGCCGAACATTTCGTGCTTAACCAACAGCTCAATTTCATTTTTTTAACTTATAGTATTTATTTTAACTTAATTTATTTTAGCTAATAAATTAAACACAACATTATTGATTCTTAGGCGGTACGAAGATTGCCGGGTCAGCTAGTAAATAATATATTTTTCTCGCTTCCTATATTAAAACCGATTACTATTATTAACCGAGTTTACGAAATTGTGTTACGTCTCTGAACACCTATTTCCATCACTATAATATTTTCTTAGGTATTATTAGGAAGTGCTTCATATTTTCAAAGTAAATTACAATTTTATCGGTACTTAAACTGAAACTCGTTATTTATGTACTTTCCGCAACATAAATTATAATTATTTTTTAATCTAAAGCTTTCTAAAAACAAGCGTTTACCCAAGGTCTACGGAATAATTTATTAAACATAGTAAACTCATTTAACCCCTAATGCCTCGGGCATTTTTTGTCTGAAGGTCAAAATATTTCCGCTTATCAAAAAATTCCAAATGGAATATATATTTTCTACGTAATTAACTCTCAATAGTTCTAATTGCTCTCGTCTGGAGCCAGTGAGACTATGGCATAAATTTGTTACATGAGAACGGGTCGACTCGTTCTTGAGTTCAACAGATCGGCTGTGGAACGATTTGCCGGCCTCTGTGTTTCCTCCTTCCTACAACATGGATCTCCTTTAAGACCCATGTTCACTCCTTCCTCTTCTCAAAGAGACCTTCCACACAGCGTCTTCAAAGATGACATAGGCTCCGAGGGAAATTATTTTCCTCAGGGCCTCCTGTGTGGAGTTAATATAAAAACATTTTAAAAAGTGGGGAGAGAAAGGAAATGGGGAAGAGAACCTGGCTATTCAGATCTGATCACCAAACACGGGTAAAGCCATTTCAAGCAACTTTTCAATTCTGAATAGTAGTCTTACACCAGGGCGATACTAAGACCATCTTCCAATGAAAGCATACCTTATATTATATTATTAAATGATTAAATTGTCAAAACACAAATCAAAATGAGATCCCTGAGGCGTATGTGTGGTAAACCATGTATGATCGTGTGAGGAATGTGGAGATCCGAAAAGAATGCAAGGCCGATGTGAGCGTCATAAGTAAGATTAAAAAAGGGACGCTTAGATGGTTTGGACATATAGAGCGAATGAACGAAGAAAGGAGTGTCAAGAGAATATATGATACTAATGTGAATGGTAGAAGAAGTCGAGGACGCCCGAGGAAGACATGGCACGATCAAGTGAATCAGATACTTGAGTCGGGCCATGTCAAGAGTCAGAATAATAGAAGAGCATGTATGATAAGATGTATGAATGTGAATGAGGCGAGGAGTGTATGCCAAGACCGAGTTGTTTGGCGGTCCGTCCTCTCTGCCTACCCCTGCGGGGAAACGGCGTGATGGTTAGTTAGTTAGTTAGTTAGTTACAATAAAATTCAATTCCGGGGATCGCTAGTCAAGAGTGTTGCTTCTCGACCACGGGGTATTTGAAAACTTATAAATGTTTTTCAAAGGTGTGAAATACGCATTAAAATTTTATAATTAAAATTATTTAATCATTTTTTAAATATAAAATTTTTTAGTGCAAACTTAAAAAAAATAAAATTGCTCACCTGACTATTTTATAATTAAAATTACGGATAAAAAAAAAAACTTAGAACAAAAACACAAATTTTATTAGACAAAATGTATTATAAACGTTATCGTCAGTTTATTATTTTTTGTTTTTTCAAACTTTTAAACATCTTTATTATGTTTTGATAATTTATAGAATGTAATTTTTCATTTTCTAAAATAATTTTTATATTTAATTTTAAATAATTGTTTATTACGATATTTTTTAATTAATTAATCACCTCTCGCCATAATATTTTTGTCCATAGTTCTTTTTTTCTGTTATTTTTATTTTAGAATATGAAAATTTACATTATATATTTGAAAATTGTTTGTCTATACTTGTTGTTTCTTTTGTTATTTAATGTCATTACTACCCTGACGAAGAAACCATCGGTTTCGAAACATGTAGGTAATCGTGATTATATAATAGTGGTTTAATGCAATGTTATTTGTTTAATTGGTAATTATTGGATATAGATGGAAACGGTTAATACGCACTTTTTTTTAAAACACTCTTTTGATTCACCTTAATGACATTAAAAGACAACTATTTGCATTGGGGGCAGTGGAAAATATTTAATTTTAAATTTCAATTACGTAAAATTAAAATTAGCTTCGTCTTGAGAAATGTTGCCCATTTTGTAATAACTGTCACTTTGGTATGTCGGAATTCCTGATACATTTTTATATATAACGAGAGGCTAGAAGATTTTGAAGATACACGAAATCTGGTTGTATAAGGTAAGCACTAATTTAGGAACCGGAGTTTTGGAAATAAAATGAAGTAAAAATAACATGCTTTTTTCTTTAGTAATAATTTTTTTTTAAATAATACATTCACTTTTGTATCACAAACCATGGACGTTTTTCTTGCCTTAAAGTGATCAGGCACTGTAAAGGGAGAACTTTCTTTTGTATCACAAACCATGTTACACAAACCTAGCGTAGCCACTAAACTACTTGAAAACTGGGATGTTTTTCTTGCCTTGACGTGAGCAGGCGCTGCAAAGGGGGCACTTTCTTTTGTATCACAAACCATGTTACACAAACCTAGCGCAGCCGCTAAACTACTTGAAAACTGGGATGTTTTTCTTGCCTTGACGTGAGCAGGCGCTATAAAGGGGGCACTTTCTTTTGTATCACAAACCATGTTACACAAACCTAGCGTAGCCGCTAAACTACTTGAAAACTGGGATGTTTTTCTTGCCTTGACGTGAGCAGGCGCTGTAAAGGGGGCACTTTCTTTTGTATCACAAACCATGTTACACAAACCTAGCGTAGCCGCTAAACTACTTGAAAACTGGGATGTTTTTCTTGCCTTGACGTGAGCAGGCGCTATAAAGGGGGCACTTTCTTTTGTATCACAAACCATGTTACACAAACCTAGCGTAGCCGCTAAACTACTTGAAAACTGGAATGTTTTTCTTGCCTTGACGTGAGCAGGCGCTATAAAGGGGGCACTTTCTTTTGTATCACAAACCATGTTACGCAAACCTAGCGAAGCCGCTAAACTACTTGAAAACTGGGATGTTTTTCTTGCCTTGACGTGAGCAGGCGCTGTAAAGGGGGTACTTTCTTTTGTATCACAAACCATGTCACACAAACCTAGAGTAGCCGGTAAAATACTTGAAAACTGGGATGCTTTTCTTGCCTTGACACGAGCAGGCGCTATATCATCACAGAAATAGTCATAAAAAATTAAATTTTGGGGTAAGAAAAAATGCAAGCTAATAAATTTTAATCACAATGCATGCGTATTAGGTAGGTACTAATTAAGCGGAATGTTATTTTTTTAACACTAAAAAAAAAAAAATCTAGCCGCTCGTTGTTTTTTGTATAGTATCAAGAATACTAACATAACAAAATGACATTTGACAAAAATTTTTGAAAATGTCGGTCACATTTGACAGAACGAAAGCTAATTTTAATTTTACGTAATTGAAATTTAAAATTAAATTTTTTCACTGCCCCCAATGCAAATAGTTGTCTTTTAATGTAATTAAGGCGAGTCAAAAGAGTTTTTTTTTAAAAAAGTGCGTATTAACTGTTTCCATCTATATCCAATATTTACCGTTTAATTTAATATTATTTTTTGGTTTCAAAAAATGTGAAAATAATTAATTTATTGTTCCATTTTTTTTAAAATAGGGAAACTTTGGTTTCATAAAGTTGTTCATTTTAATGATTTTGTAATTAAAAATTAGATTTGAATTTTTTTATTATTGATAAACTAATGTTTAAGACAAGAATTTATGCATAGCACAAAGTGTAACAATTATTATAAGCAATAATTATCACATCATACACCAGAAGGACACGGGTTCGAGTCCCGTCGGCGGCATGTATCTTTTCTTGGAAGATTTTTCAATGTAGATGAGTGTTTCAGGCTGATAATTATTGCTTATAATAATTGTTAGATTTGAAAATAAACTAGTGTTTTCTAATTATACACAAGCAAATGCTTCCAATGGAAGAGTAGTAAATAACTCTGAGATATGTAAAATTCCTAAAATGTATCACGTAAAACATATTAATAAAAAAAAAGGTAAATGTTTACTACTCCGCTTACCGGATAATACGGAATTCGAATTTCGATACACGGATACGCGCGGATAATACGGAGCGGAATATTTCCTTTGCCGCCATTTCTTTGGATTTGATATTTGCGATTTTTTTCAATCTAAAAACGCACGAATTACTTAGGTTACCCAGCCTAAGAACCTAATAACCTATTTTGTGCACGTAAATAGTTGTATATTGTAGTAATTGAAGTTGTATAAGTCCCGTTTCACTTGGCCAAACGTGGCTGTCAAATACTTCGCGTAAGTGAAATAATCTTATAAAATTGAAATATAAAATGCATGTTTTTTCGTCTCCCCCGACATAAATACTCAATTTTCGTAATAATAAAGCAAAATCTAACTGTTTGAATAAAAAATATTCCGTATTAACCATTAGGCAGAGTATGAAACTATTAATAAAAAAAATAATAAAAAAAAAAACGTTTTTAGTTTTCTAATATTTCTCACATTGTAAGGGAGACACAAGAATTTCTATGAAACCTATATGAATTGTTCTCAAAAGCGAACAAATTAACCCGAGAGGTTAACAGTAATAAACAAAGCTATAACAGCACCTAAAACATATTTATCTTTTTGAAAGGTAAATAAGAACTAAAATATGTCAAGTTTGGTTTTGAATTTTGAAATAATTTCCTTTTGTTTCTGTCCGATCATTACGTTCAAAATGTCAAGTTTACCCGTCCACCTATTTGTCAAGTCTAATGAACGGCTAACATTCGTTAGTTAATTTAGTGGTTTCGACAATTGGTGGCTTCAGGCATCATACATTAGGTACAAAGCAACATGACTGTGACTCAACCAATATATATACAATGTACAGTAGTTTGAGTAGGAACAACAGTAAATTGTCAACTCAATTAACTACAAAGTTTGAATTATCTTATATTGACGGTCTCAATTTGGGAGGCGGGTATGGGTACCGCCTCTCTTAAAAAAATCATTGGATGAACACCATTCTATTACAGGTAAGCCCTAGTGGTTCGCTAGGTTCGGTGACTTAGGTGGAGTGCACGAGTTCATGGGTTAATTAATACATCACTCCTGAATGCACTTACTCTCAGATTACTACACACCCCCTTTTTCCTTCCCAGAACTTTATTATATCTTTCCTTTATTAAAAAGACCTTCTAACCCTCCCAAATATGACATAGGCCCCGCGAAGAATTATTATTCTCCAGGCCTCCTGTGCTTTTTTTACAAAAACTCCACACATAAGGTTCTGAGGAAAATATTTTCCCTCATGACCTATGTCATCTTTGGGGATGCTGTCCGGAGCGTCTTTTAAATGGAAGGAATTAGAGGAAGTTCTGGGAAGGAAAAATGTATGACGGGGTGGGTAAAAATCCGGGGGCTCAGTGTGTCCAGGTGTGATGTATAAATCCATCCCCCCACTGCAATGCAAGGCGTTGGGGTCGAGAGAGTCCGACTGGAGAGGTCAACGGGTCTCCTCAGACAGCCTCACCCTGTCCAACCCACCATGACTGGACAATGGACTGGACAATGTGACTGGACAATCCTCACCCCATGAACTCGGGCACTTCTGCTATGTCACCAAACGTAGCAAACCACTCGGGGTGACCTATGGCAAAGGTGTGGTTACATACCCGCCTCCCAAATTGAAAATTAAAGATAATTTTTTTTTTTTAAATTAACTCTCTAATACATAATATCATTACAATTGTTCAATCACAAAAAAAAATATTGGTGTAACAATATAAATACTTTGTATTTTGAAACTTTATAATCCGAAACTCCATAAACTTATAATATTTTTCTTTCTTTCAGCAGTCAAATTATGTAAAGTTTTCAATCGAATGAAGTAATAAAAAAATTCAAGCAAACGTTACAAGATGAATACCTAAATTTTCAGAAAAAATAAATTTAAGTCTGCTTTAAATTATTAGTTTGTTAATTAAAATTATACGATTGACGCAAGTATGGTGAAAAATAATATAAATTTACGAACAAAATACTTACATACGACATTGTTAGATTGTGTGTTTGCGTTTGATTTAAAATATTTAAAATGAAAGTATATTTTCATACATATTAAAAAGTTATTCGCGTATTTTATGTCAAGGGAAATATATTTCACACAAATATGACAATACCATCATTATTTCAGTTATGCGATAGTACCTGTATGTTGTACATACATTGTATTTTGTTATTTTTCTTTGTGATACTAATTTACTATTGTTTTATTTTATTGTTATTTGTTAGTGATTTTATTTCGTGAAAAATCTTTGTTTTGATAAATTATGTAGTACATACTCTGTTTGTACGGTGTCCCGACAATTGATCCGACGACAATTGGCCCGCCGATAGTTGATCCGCCGGACAGTTTATAACCTCCAGGCCAGTAGATCTCTCTGCCGATTAGCCCTCCGGACAGTTAATCCTCTAAAAGATTATGTTTTCAAGTAAGAATGCAAAGAGGATATACGGCCGTACAACCAAAGTCGATATGGTAATATCTGCAGGCGTCTTGAGTGGAAATCCACTATACATTTTTTTTACTAATAATAATTCCAAATCTCTGGAGCATACGGCATAATCCAATCTATTCCAATTCCAATCTAATCCAATTCCAATCTCTGGAGCAAAGGTGAGGCTATACGGCCGAATAACATATAAGTATATCGATTTTTGTTGTACGGCTGTATTATCCTCTTTGCATACTAACTTGAAGAAATATACTTTTAGGGGATCAACTGTCGGCGGGCCAACTGTCGGCGGGCCAACTGTCGGCGGGCCAACAGTCGGCGGGCCAACTGTCGGCGGGCCAACTGTCAACGGGACAATTGTCGGCGGGCCAATTATCGTCGGATCAATTGTCATGGAACCGTTTGAACACTGTACCTATAGTCAAACCTGTTTAATATTCTTATATATATTTATATAGTGATTTGAATAACGTTTTTTTATCGAATTCGTTACAATCGATAAACAATAACTGATTTTAAAAATTTATAATGATTACTTCAAATAATTATGGACTAATGTTTAGATTATTGTATTGTATATTGTTATAGAAAATTATATAGTTATCGCATTAAGCCAAATAATGTAAACATGGATATTCAATTGGATATATGCATAATGATGAGTGTCAGGGACCAATGTCAAGGACCAATGTACGTCTATGATAAGCGGAAATCTAAACAGGCGTGTGTACATTATGTCTCAGTCAATATTAGTTTTTAACCTGGCAGTGGCAATTCAGACACTAATAGTGACATCATTTTTTATTGTTTGTTATGTGATACCAATTTGAAATTTTTAAAAATTACATTACATTAATTTATGTGTAATGGTAATAAACTAAAGACGAATAGAAGAAAAAAATAAAAAATGAAGAAAATAAATAAAACCCAATAAATGGTTCCCGGGGCGGCGGTACCTATACCCGCCTCCCAAATTGATTATTGATAGGTGGGATTGGGTAATATCTTCAAGACCCATGTTCACTCCCTCCTCTCCTCAAAAATACCCTCCACACAGAACCCCCAAATACGACAAAGGCCCCAAGGGAAACTATTTTCCTTAAGACCTCCTGGGGCCCTAGCACGCTTGCTTTATAACGATCGGTAGGATAACTATCGGTAACTTCTCATCGTTTCCTAGGACAACTGCACATCGCTAAAGTACAAACAACAGTTGATGTCGAATATGTTAAGGACACTTAGTCATTGTGAACTGTCACTTATTCGTTGGCGATCTGTAGTCATGCTAGGGAACGATGAGAAGTTACCGATAGTTATCCTACCGATCGTTATAAAGCAAGCGTGCTAGGGCCTCTGGTGGAGTTAATATAAAAAAAAAGTTTCCTCTTAGCAGCTCCAAAAAATTACTTTAAGCCCAACCGAAAACACAGTACTTTATTTTTTATTAGATACCAACGTCCTAGGCACTTCATTTAACTAATAAACAAAATTCAATCGAGTCAAAAAAGTTTGTTTCACCAAATCCATTAAGTTTTTTTCTGAAATTCACCAAACAAGTCTTAATAACTCGTCACTTTTTAATCATCAAAGTTTTTTTTTTACTCAAGAAGATAAAAAAAATTTGCTTTTCAAGAACTTTTAAGGACCTTAAGAAATACTTGAAAAATTTTATATATTCTTGCACCCCATTATTTTTACAAAGAATATTGAAGCATTTTGTATAGCTCGGAAAAAGGCATGAAATCTATTTAACTTTAACGGTAACTTTAGTGTATAAGTCGGATTATAATTAAAATTAAAGACTTGTTTAAAGCTTTATTATAAACTGACTGCAAAGTGAGATTTTCCGATATTTTAAATGCACTTTAATCCAACTTAAGATCTGAGATTCCTGTTTCATCCAAAACATTTCAAAATATTAATTTGGATTTGATGTCAAAATATTTGACCAAACTTAAAAAATATTTTATTATTCAAAAGACATACCACAAATTTAGTAATAGTATATGCTAATTCATATATTTGAGTTTAAAATTATAAAAATAAATGCCAAGGAATTGAATTTATTAGGTATTTGGTACATTTTAATAAAGATATGTTTTATACTTTTGATATTCAGCGGTTCATCCTTTCTGCACACCCCTTTGGGGACACTTAGTTATATTTTATGTAAGTAGGAATACCTATTTACCCTAAACTGACTGCATATTGTTCATAAATAAGCCGAGGAGTTGGCTATCAAGGAATCAACTAATAAATTTAATAATCTATTAGTATGTATGTGCTTTGTATTGGATCGTCCATCCACTGTCTTTTATTTATGGCAATAATGATCAAGAAATTACCACGGCTTAAAATCTGGCTTCAGGGGGATTTGTCTTTGAAGAATTTTAATTAATTTCGCTATAAATTTCAAGGAATATCAGACGGGAAAGCAATTAATAATTTGTAGATGAAATCAATTAGTGGTGATTTTGATTGATTGATATTTGAAAGCACAGTGGTGAGAGCACGTCATTTTTGAAAGGTTTGTGTAACCACTATTTGGCTGCGTTCAAAATAATAAATGGCCGGTGAAAATAGAATTACAACAAATTCGATTGTCATTTAAATTTTGTCTTAGAAATTTACCTAACTTTTATTTTACACCGCTAGCGCTAAATAATGTAACACAATGACATAATAAAAATGTATCTGAAATAGTCATTTATAAAAAAAATTAAGATAATTCAACATCAAAATAATAACAAGCAACATCAGTTTATTACACTGAATAACTCGGAAACTCAGGTTTAACATTATTTTATTTGAAGACAAAAGATTCTTGAGCAGAAAAAACTAGTTCTTACCTGAGATCTGTCACATTTATTTGGGTTCGCATCTTGGGAAACTAAATGGCTGTTCTTCGTCTTTGGAAAGAAAAAGTAACGTAATTCTTATTGTTGGAGAAATTGAGTTACTAAATTCATGCAAAAGATAAGTGCCACACCAACTTGCAATTCTCTGGTGACCACGAAAACAGATGAGAAAACTTTTCGCATTAGAACTATCAAGATGATTTAATGCGTTATAGTATATTTTTGTATATATTTATATATATATATTTTTTTATGTTTCTTTATTCTTTGAATAGTAAATATATAACATTTGTGGAATTTATGGCCGCCATACTAGGCACATGCCCGTGTTATGGTGGCCGATTTTTTAAACAGTGGATATAGAATATAAAAGAACATAAAATAATGTAAAGGAAAGTAAAAAGAACTATATTTTAATACAAAATGAAACATAATCAAAGCACATGAAGGAATGTAAATGAAAAAAAAAATAATAATAAAAGAGTGTTTGGAAGAATACAGCAGAGATGAAAGAATATAAAAAGTATAGTAGATGTAAAAATATAAAGTGGACGAAATATTAATTATATACAAGGTGTTAAGGTACGTACTTGAGTTACTTTAACCAGTGATTCCTGATATTATTTGGAGTAAAAAATGTAAATAAAATTTTGGTCTCCGGTGACATTTTTGATGTTTTTTTTTTTTTTTTTTCTACAAAAACATAAAAAATAGTAGGTGTTGGGTGGTTGTGGGCGGGGTAAGTGGTGGGGCGGTAACTCGGGAGACTGACCAATAAGGTCATGTGAAAGAATTTTTTTTTGTTTGATTTTGAACAAAAAACAAAAAATTGTCATGAAAAAAGTCACCGGAGACCAAAATTTCATTTACATTTTTTACTCCAAATAATGTCAGGAATCACTGGTTAAAGTAACTAAAGTACGTTCCTAAACACCCTGTATAAAAGCAAAATTAGCCCTGTAGAGTGGGCAAATAGCAACGGATTATTACAATGACTATATTTTATATGTGCACGTAAAGTTATAATGGTAAGTACAAATGTATGTACAAATGACTTCTTATTGAAACTCCGGCTAATAATAATGCCGAGATTGTTATTGCTATATATCTTTATATATATATTTTTATACTTAGGTTAAATGAAATCTTGAATCTTGAAATAAAATTGAGTTCATCAAACCTTTACGCGCGGTTGAAATAAAACTTCTTTGACTAAAAACTAAAAACTAAATAAAAACTTACATTTTTTGCGACGGAACATGATTAGGTTGTTTATTTTTTTGTTTATAATTATTATTAAAAAATTTCTGCGATTCAGCCATTGAATTATACACCACTACTGCCAGTAGTAATAGCTAGAATTCACAAGAATCAGAGAGATAAATAAGACAAATCAATATGTTCATCTAAAATCTTTAGAAATCATATAATAATCAACAAAACATAACAAAAACCTGTTGAACTTACCTTATACATTATTTGTAAACAAAAATAAATGAGTGCATCTGACGTTTGAGTTTGCTCTGACGTTTTGTTATTATAAGATACAACCTCAAAAGCAGAAATCAGTAAATAGATTATGAGAAAACGTTTCTCCAAATTTTGACAACTTATATCTTGGATCAAGTTGAACAGAAATAAGAAACCTTTCCAACCGAAGTGACTCTGCTATTTACAGTGAGATCCAAACAAAAAATATAAAAAAAAAACAGATCTTTGCTTAAGTCGAGGCATACCGAATCTATGCTAATTTCTTACATATTTTCCGTAAACATTTGAAATTTATAAGCTCTTAAAAAAATATATGTTTTTCTCTATTCTTTAAGATAGTACAGGGAGAAAAATATTATTATAAAAAAAAGATAAATTTATTCGTAAAAACGGTTAAAAACGGGACTGAAGTTCTTACGAACAAATTAACAGGGTTTCAATGTTTATTGTCGGGAAAATGTAAGAATAATTTGTTCGTATTTTAGAATAACATTTTTCTCCCTGTATCTATACATTCCCCACGCCGAAACGGTTATTATATGAAATTAACTCGATTGTTCATGATTCAAAATTCAAAGTAGTTTCCTCCGAAGATTATTATTAAGAAGTTTGTTTCTGTTATTATGTGTATGAAAAAATTAACAATGTGTTATTAAATGCTACTTAACACAACCCCCCCAAGATTTTTGATATTTTTTAAACGAGTCGCGTTTTATTAAACATTTTCCCAATTTTGCTTGAATATTATCGTTTTTAATATTAGCGCGCTCCTTCTAACATTCCTATTATGGTATCTCTCCTTCTTCTTCTTTTGGAGCGGGTAAAACCCAATCTTAAATAAATTAGAAGCTTGAAAAAACGCAGCGAAAATTGCTTATAAAGCAGTCTCTATTCTGGAGATGAAAATAATTACACGCTTTATTTCTCAGCGTCCTTGCAAATGTCCACTTTAATTCTGCAGAGTTCACACGGGAGCAAACATTTGTTGGCCGGCGGCAAGAGTTGTTGCCCTCTGCCGACATTTTGTTAACAGAGACGAATGGCCGCCCTTATTGGCTGCCCTTATTGGCCGGACTGGGAGTATGTAGACCGGACGGGTTGGAATTAACTCGAGACTGGAGTAAATATTGCAGCCGGGGAATGTAAAATTGCTGCCACCACCGACCATAGCCCGGGAACGAGGAGAAAGTGCAATAAAACATATATATGTGATTATTTAAGATATTTTTATGACGGTACTCAAATTCTATTTTATCAGATGTATAACCCCTGGAGCGACAGAGCAATTTATAACTTTTTTTTCAAATTGCTGAAAGAAATTTTTACGCCCACATTAAAAAAATCATACCTCCGAATTTGAATATGGAGACATTCAAACTGGTTATATTTCATTATAGCCAATGAATTCACCTATCTTTTGTCTATTATCACATAATCGTAGGATTTATAAAATAAAATTATTATCAAATCGTTAACTTTAAAACATTTTAAAGAATCTGGAGAATATTTATTTTGTTATATATTGAATGTACAATATATTATATGTAATTGCCATATTTTGGCAACGAAGCAATCCGTGGTTGTGAAAATAGTTCCATATTGTGGCAAAAAGCGCTCGACTGGATAAAGCAGAAATTTGTTTCTTTTTTTTTCTAAATTCAATTAAAATAATACGTCTTCTTAACTACGTCAAAGCAGACGGTCAATATACGTATCTCCACCATAGTTTTTCACAAAAATTTCTTCGAAATGCGAAACAGCTCTTAAGCGTAATGATTAGTGAAAATGGTGACCCGACCCCAGACAGTTTGCTCCCTGAAATTTTAAATATTATAAAATTAAAATTCTTTTATGCATTATTTATCATTTTCCAACCTAAATCTAATCCTAAAATCGAATTCAAAATACTTTTAATAAGTAGTTGGTATAAATATAAAACGAATTTATTTAATGTGTCGATTTTTTTTGTACTTACACGCCGGTTGGTATATACAGTATACAGACAAGTAGCTTCGAATGAATGCATTTGAATGAAAACATGTTTATATTCGTTATTTGACGGTACACCCTCTCTGCATACCCCTTCAGGGACACTCAGTTATATTTTTGTAAGTACGTATACCGTCCTAAACCGACTGCTAATTGTTTATGAGTATGCCGGGGGCCAACTGCCCGGGGATGAACTGTCATGAAACCATGCTAAAGTGTTTTGTTCCAGTTAATCTCTGAGGATAATTAATCCCAATTAACTGTACCCGGGGTATTTAGATATAAATAGTTGATATTAATAGTTATGGCAACGTTTAAAAATTATAACACATTATTGCTTGTCACAAAAAAAAAAGATGTAATTTTTTGAACCCACTTTTAGAAAATGTTTTCAACCCCTGTTTCTAATTGTTCCAGTGCCCTTCTTGTCCAGACAGCTCTGGCCAGTTCGGGGGCGGCCAACACTCGGCCCGCGCCCCTACTGCGGTCCCGCACCCTGCCCTCCATTGTGGTCCCCGGACTGAGTATACTGCAGGCGCAGCTAGACGCCCGAATTGCTAATGGTAAGCCTGCCCGATGAAATTGCTTCGTTGCGGCGATTGCTTTGATTTACCCAGACAAATAAATAAAGGTGTATTTTTCATTATTTTGTGAAAAGATCTTGAGATGTGTGTGTTTTTTGATATTTGAACGCTTCCCGTAAAACACCGATTTTTAACTCGTCTTGGCTTTTGATATTATTGTGATCAGATATCAAGCAAAACGATAATTGTTGGGCTTTTTCCTTGTGTACTTGTTTTCACGTTTTCCATTCCGTTACTTTTTCCCCTGTGTATGTGATTTTACGCATTCCATCCCGTTATTTTTTCCTTGTGTACGTGAATTCATGCATTCCATTCCGTTACTTTTTCCTTGTGTACGTGTTTTCAGCATCCCATTCCGTTACTTGTCTCCTGTGTACATGTTTTCACGCATTCCATTCCGTTACTTTTTCCTTGTGTACGTGTTTTCACGTTATCCATTTCGTTACTTTTTGCTTGGGTACGTGTTTTCACGTTATCCATTTCGTTACTTTTTGCTTGGGTACGTGTTTTCACGTTATCCATTCCATTAATTTTTTCCTTGTGTACGTGATTACATGCATTTCATTCCGTTACTTTTTCCGTATATACGTGTTTTCACGCATTCTATTCCGTCACTTTAATGTTCTCTTATTGAGGCGATACATCATATCGTGCCGCTGCATCACATTTTTCTTTGTGTACGTGTTTTCACACATCCCATTCCGTTACTTTTTCCTTGTGTATGTGTTTTCACGCATCCCATTCCCTTACTTTTCCCTTGTGTATGTTTTTTCAAGCATTCCTTTCCGTTACTTTTTCCGTGTGTACATGTTTTCACGCATTCCATTCCGTTACTTTTTCCTCGTGTACGTGTTTTCGCGTTATCCATTTTGTTACTTTTTGTTTGTGTACGTGTTTTCACGTTATCCATTCCGTTACTTTTTTCCTTGTGTACGTGATTAAATGCATTTCATTCCGTTACTTTTTTCGTGTGTACGTGTTTTCACGCATTCTATTTCGTCACTTTAATGTTCTCTTATTGAGGCGATACATCATATCTTGCCGCTGCATCACATTTTTCTTTGTGTACGTGTTTTCACACATCCCATTCCGTTACTTTTTCCTTGTGTACGTGTTTTCACGCATCCCATTCCCTTACTTATCCCTTGTGTATGTTTTTTCACGCATTCCTTTCCGTTATTTTTTCCGTGTGTACGTGTTTACACGCATTCTATTCCGTTACTTTAATGTTCTCTTATTGAGGCGATACATCATATCGTGCGGCTGAATCAGGCCGCTATCAATTACACTGTATATGCATTCCCACTTAACCAGCGGCTTTTTTTATTTAAGCAAGAAAAAAACATCCCCAAAAAGTAAGTTTTATTTTAAATTTGCGAAGTTCAGGAATAAATATTTAAATGTTTTACGATCATTTTAGAAGGTAATTTGTCACATTATACAATCAAACTATAACCGAAAAGAGATTCGTTAGTAGACGAGTTTATAATTTAAAACATTTTTTATATCCTGATATTTTTTTGGGCTTATAAAAAGACTAATAAAAAAATACTTGATTATTTGTCGCAGTACTTTATTAAAGCATCTAAAATATTTCTAAACGGTGAATTTTTAAACCAAAAATACATGATTTTGCATTACTCCGTGCTTCGCCTTAAGTTTATACCAATATAGTTTTGACATTTAAGTAAGGAATTCCATATCGAAATGCGAAACATAATTTGGTTCAATATTGGTGTAAATATACGTAAAAACTATGTATTTCCCAAAAATATGTAATGTCTAAAAATATAAATAGCTGATTTAACATTTATACACAGAATTTTAAATAATAATATCGACTGTACCGAACTACTATCCTTAATTAATTTCAATATACCTTTAAGACGTACAAGACATACTGCACTGTTTCACACGCTTAATTGCAAAACAAATGCAGCAACTAATTCGACAATTAACCGTGCTCTTCATACATTCAATAATATTTGCCTAAATTCTTTAAAATTTAAAAAGAGCATCATGTCAATGATATAAACATGTCAATGATATAAACTATTCAATGCGCATACACTTCTCACACCTACCAACATACTCACACATACACTCACGAACATATACACCACGCACATCTCCCGGTAATTACAAATAAGACATTCAAAGAAACATATCATAGGTCATAGGTACCCACCATGAAATATCATTTAATATATGTAAACTATCTCATCACTGTAACCAATGTACTGTTTGTTTCTGTAATATAAAATAAAATAAAAATAAATAAACAAAATGTCAAATATTTAAGATATAATTTGCATCTTACATACATCAAATTATTTACCAAATCAGAATATGTTTAATTGTATGTAGAGGTGGGATTTGATAATAACACACCACCATTTGATCTAAACAATAGATTAAAAAATTTGGCAGATTTGACTGTTGTATTTAACTAAGTAAATAAAGTTAATTAATAAGTTAGCCTGTTAAAAATATATAACTTTCATGACATGACAAAAACGCAATACACAGAGTTTTGCGAAAATGCCCTGTTACGCATACCGGTTGGTCAAGTTTGGAATAAAGTTGAAACGGACCTAGAATCGACGCATCATACAAGTAAACTTTTTCATACATAATACAAGTTAAACGTTTCCGAATATCATTTTAAAATCTTGCTACATTTTACAAGCAAACCATCTGGGAAAACTGTTCTGACAAAACCCAAGAATATTAATTTCTTTCCATACGACAAAAGACTTGAGAATAAATAAGATAGGGAAGGCAGGCATTTCCCGACGGAGCCCTCAATGCCTTCTGCATGGAGATAATATTATAAAGTTAAAGGCTTGGAATTGATATACCTGACCTGAGGGGCTGGTTAGTCACTAGATTCCCAATTGACCAAAATCAGTGGGATTGTCGCTTCCTCGTTGCATATCGTTGCTTCCACCGCAAAATTAGCTGACTGACAATTTTATCTATTTAGATTAATGATTCAATATAAATAAAATAATAAGACTAAAAAATATTTTACCGTATTTGTTAGTAGTATAATTTTGTATAGACTTAAGGTTCATAATTACAGACTCTTCTACTTCTCTCCCTTATATCTTTCTATACCCTATGATTAAATATGTTTTTTATATAACCCTGATGAAGGTTCAAATTGAACCGAAACTGGTTGATACGTTTTAAGATTTTCACGGCCAAAAGCATTTTCGTTGTTTGTTTTTGGGGTGTTATGTCGTGTTGTGCTACCTCCTTCTTTAGCCGACGTTTCGGACAGCGTTGCAGTGTCCATCATCAGGGCACATCCGGCAGATCCGTCGATGATCTGCCGGACGACACATCGACGGATCTACCGGATCTGCCCTGATGATGGACACTGCAACGCTGTCCGAAACGTCGGCTAAAGAAGGAGGTAGCACAACACGGCATAACACTCCAAAAACAAACAACGAAACTGGTTGGTTTTATATACTAACGGTATATAATAAAGTGGTATTAAAACTAAGTTATTTTATTATAACTATTTTATTAAGTATAACCATTAAGCGTTTGATGCATGTGAATTTTTTTGTGACTCAAGGTCAAACGCGTAGACCGTTTGTCTTTGGAGGTCATCCCAATGATTTTACAATTTGGATATTATAAGCAATTATTTAGAATTTCCATTTACATCATTAACCGAGAAGCACTTTAATATCGTGAATAAACATCAAACAAGGAATGGATGTTCATTTTACTCATCATAATTCAGAACCTAAAATGAAACCCAAGAGATTGATATCCTTTATTCATATTAAGTATCGTTTAATATTTGTTCCATCATAAATACCACTTACTGAGTTTTGTTCAGTTTTTAACCGGAAAAAACTGGGTGTTAATGGACTATTTCACTTACTTTAACCGGTAATTCCTGAACTTTTTTGGAGTAAAAAATTATTTTTTTAAAGGTTTTTTTCTTCAAAACCAAACAAAAAACTTCCCAATCCCTCACCCCGACCCGAACTGTCCAATGCATACCATTTTTACTGATTTAATTTTAAAAAAAAACATTGACTAAAGTTACCGCGGGTACAAAATTCCTATCATATTTTTTACCCCAAATAATAAATAAATGTCTTTAAACATCTGTATATACAGAGTAGGTATATATGATTAAGGTTTTCACGGGAGTAAGATGTAGAATAATTTAAGTCCTTAAAATGACTTAACTCCTGACGTTTCGGACAGATCTCACTGTCCATCTTTAGAGGCCTTATGTCTTGTGTTTTGTATCAAACTGATCGCTTAAGCGTGTCTGTTCAGTCCAGAACAAATCTTACGTCGAGAACGAAGAACACGAGTAGGAGGTGATTTGACGGTGGAGGTGGTAGGCAATTTACGTGTAGAGACCTGATTGGGTGGCTTTGAACTAATTGGAGGTCCACGTAAGCGATCAGTATGATACAAAACTCAATACATAAGGCCTTTAAAGATGGACAGTGAGATTTGTCCGAAACGTCACAACAATTTCATGAAATCACGTTTATATGACGTGATTTCACGAACCAATATTGTGTAATATTCCACACGGATATAATTACACCTTTTGACGGCTTCCGTGATCAAGGGGTAAGGCAATCCAAAGGATGCAGATTCGAAGAATGCGCGCGAAAGTAAATTTTATTTGATTAATTTGTGTTATTTCACAATCAATTCATTTAATATTAATTAAAATTAATATTATATAGTATACTTGCGGCACGTTCCAGAGTGGAAGATACTCTCAATATCGCCCTGGTGTAAGATCACCATTCAGAATTGAAACCTTGCTTAATATGGTTATAGCCTTGCTTGGTAACCAGATTTGAATATCCAGGTATTTTCCTACCTTCCTCTTCCTCGTCTCTTTCCCCACCCAACTACCTCCAGCCGATCAATATACCCCAATAAAGATGTCATGGTCTCACTGGCTCCAGACTGGAACAATTGGGACTTTTAAGCGGTATTCACATTACTTAAATCACACCAACTAGAATCACATACTTTAAAAACTTAATTCAATCATTCTTTAGTTTTTTTCTACATTGTAATTTTTTTTAGCTAACATACAATAATTAAAAATTTAAAACAATTACAAAAAGATTTCAAAAATATTTTAAATAAAAGCTTAAGTAACATATGTACAAATAAAATAAAACTCTTCAAAACAAAATGTCTAGAAATTGTTACATATTTCATGCCCAAGAAATACAAAAAATGTTTTAACTTCCTTTAAAGTATTTTGGTTATTTTATTTACTGAAAAAAATTCTTGCTTTGAATTGAATTCCAGAATAAATCTGCTGTGTTGGCAGTCATAAAAACTCTACGAAAATTAATTTGAAGCAAAATGAACGAATACACGCAACATACATAGACAGTTTTATTACAGAACTTCAACTTTGATGTTTTGATGAACGATTTATCGAATTTGGCGGACGTCATTTGAAGTAGACGGAGAGAATTCGATGGTAAGAAATTCACAGGATTTTACCGAAAACATAATATTTACTACTTGAAATTTATGTAGCGTGGCTAAACACGCAACCACTCACCCAGATACCGTTGAGGGAAATGAAGAATGGTTCGTTAGGAAGCAAAAAAAAACACAACAATGTATTCTTGTTTCGAAACTGCGTGGTAGTTTCGAATAAACAAAGCGGAGAAGTTTCAATTGACATACCGTTAGAGATTGCAATCCCGCAGCTCATTCAATCCCGCGGGATTGATATGTGGGATTCCTCAATCCCGCGCGGGATCACGCGGGATCCCGCATCTTTGAAATTATGTTATAAAATCAAATTGAAACTACAGATTTTGGTGTAAAAATTAACTTTTTTTAAACATTTCTTATATTAAGCAACATAAATTTTATTTTAACTATTTTATTTTATTATTTATTTCTTTTCTATTAATTAAGTATCAGTAATTAGTAATCTGTTTCCTAAATTCATCTTTAAATGTCTGGCATAGTTTAATAGTTTTGTTTAACTTTTTCTTCACTCCTAACAACAGTTTTATATTTTTAATTCAGTCTTATTTATATAATGACTAATAATCAAATCACAACTTTTTCTTAGATGCTATTAATATGATATCAACCTATGATGATAACTTTTGAAAATACGCTCTTAAGAAGCAAATGGCATTTATTGTATCATCTCCGAGCCTATATCTGAGTGAACTGCAAATATGATGCTGAAAACGCTCTCTCGACTTCTACGCTAGTAGGCTGAACCGTCGGGACATATTCATAGGCGAGCGTCAGGTACTCTCCTCTGATACCATCGGACTGAAAGATCATTTCTTTCTCTCAATTTACGCGAAAGTTTTAGCGCCAAATTATTAATTTGCGGGATCCGCGGATCCGCGCTTTAAATGTGCGGGATCCAGCAGATTAACGAAAGCAGCGGGATCCTGCCGGAATGCGTCATCCCGTTTTGCGGGATTGCAATCCCTACATATCGTTTGTTAATGTCACCCTTTTCAAATTAGTGCATTCCCTTTCCTTTGGATTCTACTAATAGTGGCCATCAGTGGCTCATTGATCTAAAATCAAATAAAAAAAACCTTAAAGTATGTCCTGGATTATCCAGGTATCCGTGTTGACTACTAAGAAATAAACCGGTAAAATCACCCAACTTTTCTAACAAATGCATAAAGATAAATTCCAGAAACACCTTAACTTCCAATCCGTTATCTTATTCAATCATTCGATAATTCAAACGCCGTGTTTATTGAGATATCTGAAACATACGTTTAAAAATAATAGTTCATCTCACAAAGTAGTGATACCTACATCATCGGCCTACACTAATTTATCACTAGGTTCATTAAATCTGTGAACAGAACACCTCGGTTTAAAGTCAGAAAGTCCTTTGAAATTGAAAGATTTATAAGTTATTGATGTAATTTTTTCTATCAAGCATTACGATTGATTTAGCTTTGTCCGCTTTGATTATGGTTTGGTTATTATTTTTAATTTTATTCGTATCGTAAAATTTTATAAAATTAAATGAAGTTACGAGTTAAAAACAAAAACAATTAATACATCTATTTCTTCTACCTGACGTTTTAAGTTAGTGAAATGTTCCTGAAAATGTCTTCAACAAATTCCCAGAAAGCATCCTAAATGAATTCCCTCAAGGCCAAGAGATTAAACCAACAATTACTGAAAGAACTTTGAAATTCGTTGAAAGGAAGAATAGGAAATAAGGTAATCTCTCGACCTTTGAATGACAATTTCATTTTGTAGATCAATCATCTGTTACCGCTTAATTAAAAAGTATATTTAGGATAAATCGATAGTCGCTTATCGTCTTTAAAAGCATCAAAGAAAAATTTCGTTCCTTTGAAAGTCTAACCAAACTTCGAGCAGCAGAGCTTTGAACAAATAAAAAGCATCTGAGTATAGCCGCGTGGTAATGAATTTTAGAGCACATTTTTTATTATTTTGAAGAACTTTTTATTAGATTTTCTTAGGGGTGGGGGCTTACCTTCACCTACTAAAGCAATGACAAAATGATTACGCTAATACAACCATTTTTAACCCTTTCAAGTCTAAATTCAAATGTGGCAGTGATAAAATACATTGCTGAAATGTTAGAAATTTTTTGGTGTGGATTTTTTCAATTTTATTTTTTAGTACTATAATTTTTAATTAACACCATACAGAAAGCCCCGAGGAACATATTTTCACTCAGGGTTTTTTCATATTTGGGGATGCTGGCATTAAATACAGGTTTATATCTGAAAATGTGTTTTTTTAGTAATTTAAAATTGTATTTCTTAAGGAAAATAATATAAAACCGTGCAATGCAATAGATTGTTTTTTTGGTACATTATGAAAATATTATTCTCTTATCTATTCAAAGTTATGCGCTATTAAAACAGGAAAAGATATATTATGTATAAAGCTGATTTAATAAAGCATATTGACTTAATAAAACGGAAAAACATTGTGTTTTTAAGTATATATGATTTTTCCAGCACAGTATTTCCTAAAAACACACTTTGGGAATGCTTATTTCATATTGACCAAGCTGATAATTTTATATTTTATTTCTTTTAAATAAAAAGAAAAAAATTCCCGCGATACAGTTACGAATAACCTGAAAATATTTGAAAATCTACTACCTCCACAGTAAGTGGAAAATATAGCTTGTGTCGTAATGGAGAACTTAGCCAGTTGAGGAATTGAACTCACGACGCCTGGGAGGGACAGATCCGAAATGCCAAATCAGCCACTGACCGGTCACATGTGTGTACAGCATATATGGAATGAATCTAGTTTTAGAATTTGCAGGGTTATGGATTAATACAGTTCAGAGTAATCTGAATACACCCACTCTTCTAATTCACCCAACTCGCCAACTTTGACCCTGGGTTATGTATTATTTATTCCTACCCTTCGTAAAAGAGAACATCCCTCAATTAATGTAGAAATATAATTTCGTATATTGCTATGAATAGATTTGCAGGGTAGGTACCTTTTTTGATTATACAGGGTGTTAAGAATCTTACTTGTCTTACTTTAACCTTCCCTAATTTTATATATTGCTATTAATAGATTTGCATGGTAGGTACCTTTTTTGATTATACAGGGTGTTAAGGATCTTACTTGTCTAACTTTAACCAGTGATTCCTGACACGGGTAGGCGGTATGGGTACAGCCACTCCGGAAACCATTTATTGGATAACCAACATCTCTGCCACAGGTCACCCCAAGTGGTTCGCTACATTTGGTGACTTAGCAAAGGTGGCCGGGTTCATGGGGGTGAAGTGTGTCCGGGTCTTGGCAGTATATGCATCGACCCGCTAGCTGCGTGACAGGCCGGATCGGGAGAGAATGGTTGAGGGATGAATTTATATGTTTGTCTTAATAATTTCCCATCCGTCCCGTTCCCCTTCCGCCTCTTCTTCCTCTACCCACCCGCGACCCCTTCCTCTCCCACTCACCCCTTTCTCGCAAACCCCCCTCGCTTCCACCTTCTCCGCCTCCCCTCTCCGTCGACTCCCCTCCCGCGAAGTCCCACTCCTTAATTCACCATCCGACATTCCCGCATACCCCTCTCTCCAGCCGTTTTTCCCTGCCGCTTAACTCCATAAAATACACCAATTTTTCCAACAACTCGCGTGACCTATTTCATTATTTTATACAAATTTAACAGTGCCAGAAATCACCATTACACATATAGAAATATTCACGGGCATGTTCACAACAATTCAAATTTTTTTAATTGCAATCGGATGAAATTTTAATACTAATATAGTAAATAATATGTAGGAAATAATTTCATAATGCCAGAACTCACTATCCTATAACCATCCCGGGTATGCGCATATTATCTCCCCAAAGTTTCATAGCAATCGGATGAATGGTATGGCAGTGCATAACATACAAACACACAAACAAACATACAAACAAACAAAAAAACAAAAAACCAACAAACAAACAAACAAACAAACAAACCAACAAACAAACAAACCAACAAACAAACAAACCAACAAACAAACAAACAAACAAACCAACACACAAACCAACAAACAAACCAACAAACAAACCAACAAACAAACCAACAAACAAACAAACAAACAAACAAACAAACAAACAAACAAACAAACAAACAAACAAACAAACAAACAAACAAACAAGCCAACATTAATTTTTATATATTAAATATGTTAATGTACTCGATAATTGACCACCACAACACAAGCATGTGCCTAGCGTGATGGTCGTAAAATCCTCAAAACATCTACTAGTAGTTAAATGAATAATGAAAATTAAAAAAAAAAAAAACATACCTAACATACCTATGTCTGATTTTCAGAAATTATATTATAGCCGTTATCTAGCCATTCACGTGATTATAAAGGTGATCTTTGATTCCTTGTTTAATTGTCCGTGAATTGGTTTGCGAAACCTGTACACATGAGGTATTTTAACCTTTGATACAAGGGTTGATTTACCCGCCTCACAAAGGTTAAGGTACGTTCATATCCTTCAGTATTATATTGCTTTTAATTGACGGAGGCAACTTAAATGAATTGAAATAATAGTTAGCGAAGATACTTAATTGGCAAATGTGATTTAGGGGTGTCAGGACAAAATTACACATTGACGAAATTACCCATGGAGAAAATTACACTTACAGGAATTAAACAAGTTAAAAAATCTGCTTTTTAATTGGTTCGAATTTCAGAGTTTTTAATTGTGTGCTAAATAAATTTAATATTCATAAATTAAGTTAGATTAGGTTAGTTTAGGAGAGACAAGCTTTTTTGCGAGGTTTTACATATTAAATCCATCCCTCCCATCGCGGTGCAAGGCACAGGTCGAGAGGGTCCCGAAGGAGAAGTAAAACGGTCTCCCTCAACCAGTCTCTCCAAATCCGACAACCTTCAATTTGGGCGGCGGACATGGCTGCCGCCGCCCCTAGAGTATTTTAATGGATAACCAACACCTCTTCCATAGGTTGCCCCAATTGTTTCGCTTTGTTTAGTGACTTAGCATGGGGTGGGGTTTGTCTAGGACTTGGCAGCGCTGGTTGAGAGAGACCTAACCAACACCTCTCCAGCCTAACTATCTCGTCCCATCGTTTTGCACCACAGTGGGAGGGTTCTTTTCCTTAAAAAATCTCTCCACACAGCATCCCCAAACGTTAGGATTTTTTTTCCTCATGGCATCCTGAGTGGAGTTAGTATTAAAAAATAAAACACGAATCCAAACTGAATTTTAAAAAGCGCTTTTTAGAATTTCACAACAAATCTAGCCTATCAATGATAGGCGTAGATTCTATTTAACTCCAACGGACCGGCAACGATAAACGAAATACACGGTCTATACGTTCATATTATTATCAGCGTGAACCAATAAAAGCTCACTGGAGTAGAGCCTACTGATACTAACCCGCAGAGGGAGGCTATGATTAGTGCTTTTGGATTCAATTGGACAGACGGCAGTTTGTCACAATACCTTGATAATTATACTTTTTGTTGGAAATAAACAAACCATCCAGAATCAAAAAAATCAATCAGGCAGGCAGAGAGCTCAAATATATTTCGTAAGTCGTTCAAATTCTGAAGTATTCTATAGTTCTTTCTTAAACCATCTAATTGAGTCCTTCTTTAAACCACTGGACAAGTTTTTTGAGATATTCTTTACAGACAACAAACACTCCTAGAGTTTTTTTTGGGAAACATATCTTCCAGCCATACATAGTCTCATTTTATATTACGGTGAGACAGATGATTTGAACAGTGTTGGAAAGAGAGAATGCCACGCTTTTAGCTTGCACACAAAAAAATTACAAAGGAACCTTCTCAAAAAAAATTATTATATATCTCTGAAACAACATTTAGCATTAAAAAAATATTTTTCAAGTTTGCAAATTTTTTATTAATATTTTAAAATTAAACGAAAACAAGTGGAGTGGCAATTGTTGAGTGTTGCACTTGCAAATATTTAACTTTATTTTCTATCTGTCATTTTAAATTTAAATCCATCTTGATTTATTTCCGTCTATGGACTCTTTTACTTTCAATTTAAAATCTTTCTCACATTTTATTTTCATTTTCTTCACGAAAATAAAAATAGTCAATTCGTGAAATCTATTATGATTAATTCCTTGCAAAAAATTAATTTCATTTATAAAATTCTTAAAGTCAGCATCTTTTTATTTTTATTTTTCATAGTGAATACCTCACAAGAGTCCCAACTGCTCCCGTCTGGAGCCAGTGCGACTATGGCATTCCCAATTAGGGTATGTTATGAGGCTGAAGGTAAGTGGGAAAGGGAAGGAGACGAGGAAGAGGAAGGTGGGGAAGTACCTGGCTATTCAGATCTAATCACTAAACACGGCTAAAGCCATTTCAAGCAACGTTTCAATTCTGAATGGTTGTCTTACACCAGGGCGATACTAAGAGTATCTTCCAATCTGGAACGTGCCGCAAATATACCATATATTATTTTAAATAATTAATTGTGAAATAACACAAATCAATTAAATAAAATTTATTTGCGCACGCCGGGTTCGAACCCGCGACCTTCGGAATAACTACGCGGGCCGTCTAAAATCATCTCATCTTTATTGCAAGTTTATCTGAACTATTTATACGCAATTAACCAATACACAAGTAATTTAACACAAGCGTTTCATTCCGAGTGTAACCTCAATCAATACTGTTCGAGCAACCCCCTTGTTTGGAAGACGAAAGAAGTCAAAACATTGGAGTTCGATTTACGGCCGACTTCAAACCATCAAAGACAACCAAGAGACCATACAGCAATAACTTTTATAATACCTTTGTTTAATTAAAAACTTTCCACTCGCCTCGTTTTACTTTCTCTTGTATAGATGGAAGTCTCCACATTCCTTCAGTTTTATGGAGTCCTATTGTATTTATGATGCAACGGGTTCAAAAAGCTTTTACCACAGTAAACTAATTGACAGTGAATTTACAATGGAGATCATAATAACACTTTTCGTTACCATCTGAGCGAGAAATGCTTTATCATATAGCAATGATTAAAAATAGCTAATAAATGACAGTAGGGTTTAGTCAAGCTCCAAACCTAATAATACCTTTGAGTTTTTACTTGTAGAGGGCGATAGTGGTTACCTTTTAAGCATTTTAGTTTTTGTTTGGAAGACGAAAGAATTCAACATTGGAGCTTAATTTACGGCCGAGTCCAGACCTACAGAGACTACTAAGGAATACACTTTACACAGTACAGTAATAACTTTTATAATACCTTTGTGTAAATAAAAACTCTCCACTAACATCTTTTAACGATTAACTTCACATGTAGTTACAATACTAACTTCTAACCTTTATATTTCTCTTGTATAGATGGAACCCTCCAGCCTTCCTCTGCTTGTGGATCTCGCCGCTCCAGTGGTCTGCGTCTCACGCCACGCGCTTCGCTGGTGGGCGGCGGATGTTTGGGTGGCGATTCGCGGCGCGGTTCTTCGCAACGCGTTTCGCCGCGGACCAGCCTCGCCCCGCCGCCTGATCTGGACATAACGGCGGACGGGACCGTCGTGCTCAGGTGAGCTCTAATTCTGAACTCTAAAACTTTTCATGTTCCTTTACAATTAACCAATTTAACCTTCTCGCAACCTCTTGTGCGAATAGATCAACTATAATATAACACTTACTGCATTGAAAAGATTCCGGACATACTTAGCGATAGGAGGTCTAGGTATTTACAATATCGGATGGGTAGGCCTAACTACCGGTGATTTCATAATCCGATTTCCCGAGCACGGCTGCACTGTTGATAGTCAGACCGATATTGACAGGAAATAAATAAGAAATCAATATACGCTTTCAGTTATCCAAGATCGATTGGAATTATTGATCTCATCTTAGATATATTTATTTTATTTTATTTATTTAAATACATGATTTATTGAAAGTACATATAGTTTATTGTGATATTTCACCCTCCATGCTAGGGATGACCCTGTGTTATGGCGGGTGAATTTGACAGTTTGGGGATATACATTTATTAATTAATTAAGTTTTTTTAATGGATCACGTATACGATTTCTTCCAAATCTAAGATCTTCGTTAATTCTTCTCTATTCATTAATAAGCTAGTTATTTTGCATAACTAAAGAAATTATTCAAATTGTTTTGTATATTGACAGCCTATCTGATTCTTAGGAGGCCGCGCTAAAATTTGTCAAACGTCTGTCGGAATATCGCTTATCAATTATTGGCCGTACTCGCAAATATTGATAACTGACCGTAGATGACGGATTTTGTCATTATCGTATTGATATACGGTTTTTTTGATCATCAATGTTAGACCTTGCGCTCTGAGATTCTTTAATGTGCGTCCTTTGTTTCGGATAAAAAAACCGTCACGGAATAAATGCCAACAAGGCAAGGCAAATCTATAACACTCTTCCACGCATGCACTCTAGGGTAATCTCACTATTCTCTTTTATAATACCTTTGTAAACTTTATCTAGCCAAGCAACCTTGCCAAAAGTTTCTGTTTATTTAAACCATCTAACCGAACTCTAGGGCGGTCAATGCCATTGAAGATAGTAATAATAATATAATTGATTAATGGGAAATTCAATTTACGATCAAAGTTTCAAAACAAACTTGGCACAACTTACCGAGTGGGCAGCCAATCGCCCGATTGCACCGTACAGCGATTGCTAGAAACTTTTTAAAAACTTTGTTTTTTCTAACAAGTTATCGTAAGAAAACAAAGAAAGGAGAATTGAAAAGGACTCATTTTGATTTTAAGTTGAAGTTTGTTTGAAAATACTTTCACCGCAATCTTTACTTAACTAAGTAATTCTCATAGTTTGAATAGTTTTATCGGATAGTATTAATTCTGTTTCACCAAGCAAATAGTTTTTCTTCGGATGCATTCGATAAAACGTGGTAAACTAGATAACTATTTTCAGCATTGATTAAAAAGTAAAACAAACATTCAGCTCGACCACAGCTTTTTGAAACTTGCTTTTTTAAATTAAATTGTGATTGTTAAGTTTTCAGGTCACTTAATTAGAAAACGCACTCCGGACCCGGACAATAGATATTTTGAATTTATTCACTATAATATATTTATAATATGATAACTTACACTTTTTGTTATTAATTTCTTCCCTATCTGGACACCGACTTACAGATCTTGGGTCTGAAGCACTGTTTTGTCCCACTTACGAATAGGCCACTTCCATGGATTTCATAATGGCTTGGAATAAAACGTGTGGATAGATTTTTCTACTAAGATTACGAAAATGTTATACATTTTTTTTATAAATTTATAGTTTTTTTTTTATAAATAAATCCGTTTTTTTGGGCTCCTGGTGTCACTGATGTTCCGTCTCCGATAATATTCAATTAATTTTGTAAAATTCCAATCTGATTTTTTTATAGCAACACTTTGATTTCCAGCGATTTTTGGAATTTGACACTTAAAATTAACTTTCTTTATTGTTTGTAGCTTGCGAACTTTGTTTTACAAAATTATTAAGCAATCTGTTGGATTTGAAATTGACTGAATTAGGTTTTCTTCGGGGTCAGTCGAACAATTTGCCGAAAATAGATTAATTTATGATGGATACTTTTCTAAGTAACAATATCAATTTTATTGGAACGGAAATTAGAAATGTTAAAACAGATGTTATGAAGTGAAGCGTAATGGTAATGGTGCTTAATTTATCAAAATAAAATTTTGCAATATTTTTGTTCTTACGACTTTATGTCCGGTTAAAATCTTCCCCACAGGAAAAACAAAACCCTTTCACACAATTTTCCACAAATAATCATCTGGTCAATCCATGCTATGCAATTGTACTATTTAAGTATAATAAATACAGAACAATACAAGAACAACACGTCAACCTACCAGAGTACCAAATGGGAAAATAATTCACCGCCTCAAGATATTTTCATATCACAGGGTTCGGCTCGGTAGAACTCCTAACTGGACCGATAAATCCTAGTGATCCCTCAATATAAATATTAAAAAAATCTTTCGTAATCCTACATGTATTTAAAATTACTGATTTTCGCATTTTTATTTATAAATTCTTTGACAAATCTAATAAGCCTAAATTTGTAATGAGAGAGCTAGGTATAATGCCAGTAGCCGAAATAATAAATAATATTTTTTTTTTATTCACCAGATTTACAGGAACGGGTTTAGTTTTTCCCATAGGAAAAACTAAACCCTTTCATACACTTTTCCATATAAATGATCATTTAGTAAATCCACGTTATGCAAGTGTATTATATAAGTATAATTAATACAAAACAATACAAGAACAACACGTTAATCTACCAAACTATTAAATGGTAATATAATTCACCGTCTCCAGATATTTTCATATCAGAGGGTTCGGCTCTGTGGAATTCTTAATTTGACCGATAAATCCTACTGATCCCTCAATATAAATATTTAAAAAATCTTTCGTAATCCTACATGTATTTAAAATTACTGATTTTTGCATTTTTATTTATAAATTCTTTGACAAATCTAATAAGCCTAAATTTGTAATGAGCGAGCTAGGTATAATGCCAGTAGCCGAAATAATAAATAATAAATTATTATAATAATAATTTACAAGAACAGTTTTATTACAAGTATAATTTAAATCACAACATTTGGATACAAACAAGAGACCCAAGATCAAGTTAGATAAATGTTTCAGAACAAGAATGTTCGGTTGTTCAAAATAATCTGACTGCAAAAACCAAAAAGGAACCTTGGCGTAGGTATATATTATAGACCAACTAAATATATTTTATGTGAACTTCTTTATACATGTCTAAATGTATTCTCTTAAATGATGTATCCAGTACGTCGTAGATCAGAAACCGACATTGTGACACAAATTTGATCACTAGAGAAGCAATTGCTGTCAAGTGGGGTGACAATCCTTATTCCTTACATTAACTGAAATTATATTAAAAAATCTTTCTATTCTGTCTTCAAAATTTTGTTTCCAGAACCGCAATTAAAATAATTGTTACCTTTATTATTCTTTTATAGAATTCTGACAATCGGGATTGTGAAATTAATCTCTTTTAATGTTTATTTTAATGACCATCGTAACCAACTGCTTTAATTGGAAATTTTGGAAGCTCACCACAATTTGGGATGAAAATGATATTGTGAGATGTTAATTGTTAAGTAACATGGAATTTTGCTACGCTGCGATTTATAAAGAATTTGTTTTTTTTTTTTTTTTGTTCATCAACTCCCGACAGGAAGTCCTGAGAAAAGAATTTCTCTCAAGGCCGATTCTGTGCAAAGGATCTTTTTAAGGAGAGGAATGATAGGAAGTTCTGGAAAGGAAAAATCTGGGGGTCAGTGTGTCCAAGAGTTTCGTATAAATTCGTCCCCCCCACTGCGATGCAAGGTCAAAGGGTCTGCCTCATTCGGCCTCTCCCGATCCGGCCAGAGCCAAGACATGGAAAAAGCTCACCCCATGAACCCGGGTAACCCTGAAAAGACACCAAACGTAGTTTTCGACTTCGGATGACATATGGCAGAGGTGTTGGTTATCCAATGAATTGTTCCCGGAGCGACGGTACCCGTAGCCGCCTGCCAAATTAAAATAACTGTATTTATATTGTATGTATATATTGTATCTATATACTGTATCTACATACTGTATCCATATACTGTATCTACATACTGTATCTATATACTGTATCTATATACTGTATCTATATACTGTATCTATATACTGTATCTATATACTGTATCTATATAGCAGTATCGTTAGATAGTTTTTACAAGAAAACATATTTTTTTTTAAATGATAATGAGAATAAAGTACAGCGAACTTTCTCAAAGTCTTTCTACACCAGAACATCGTTCAATCCATAGTCGAGGGGTAAGGCTCTCGACTCCTAGTCTGGGCATGCGCAAATAAATATAATTAAGTTGTGTAATTTCACAATAAATGAATTAAAAAATAATATATAGTATATTTTCGGCACGTTTCAGAGTGGAAGGTACTCTCAATATCGCCCTGGTTTAAGACCACCATTCAGAATTTAAAAGTTGCTTGAAAAGGCTTCATCTGTGTTTGGTGACTAGATCTGCCAGATAGCCAGCTACTTCCAAACATTTTCTTCCCCTCCCCACTATCTTCAGCTTCACAACATACCCCAATTGGGGAAGGCCTATAGTCTCACCAGGCGGGAGCAGTTGGGACTCTTGTGCGGTATTCATATAAAAAAATAGTTCATCTTATTGTTATTAGTTCCTTAAATCGATATAATCTTTATTGAGAGAACCACAGAGGAGTTTCTAAGATACCCAAATCTCTCAACACTTCCTAAAATTTTTTTTTGGACTTCTAGGCTTTCATTGCGTCCAAGTTAAATAATACATTTTACTTGAAATGACATGTGCCGTGCTTGGTTACCAGATCTAAACAGACCGGTTCTTCCCGATCTTCCCGATCTTCCTCCTCCCCTTCTCCTTCCCCTTCCCACTCGTTTAAGCCTCACAACATACCCCAAATAAAGATTCCATTATCCCACTGTCTTTGGGCAGTCAGATCTCTATGTACAACCCAGAGGAGGCCATGGGTATTTTTGAAGACAGGAAGGAATGAACACGGGTCTTGAAGAGACCCGTGTTGTAGGAGGAAACCGGCAAATCGTTCCTCAGCTGAGCTGTTGAATTCAAGAACGAGTCGTAGTAGCGATCCGTCCTCGTGTGATAAATGTCAAACGAGTAAATGTGTTGGGCGCGCGTTTGGCGTGTTTCCCGACGATGCACCGGCGCCGAAGGCATCAATGACGTTATTTTATCGGAGCATCTTTCATTGTAATAACGGTAGAACAAGGTCAGCACACCTACCTGACTTAAAACATTGATTATTCAATTGATTATTGGACAAGCTCTTAGATAATTTAACCGTCAAGTTGTTTTACGTAATTCTCTCTTTAAATACTGGATTTTGAAATTAAGCCATTTTCAAGGATATTTCGAATAGGTACCAGACACAGGTACCTGGCAACACTTAAATTTTGAAGGGTTTAATGTACAAAGCCTAATAAATTATTAAATTTTTAAGTGTACCTTTCAACAGAAGTTTTGTGGCTGGCAATTGGATTTTGGACATGAAATTATTTCGGATATTAGAAGACGTAGAAGGGTTCGTAAATAATTAATAAATTTCCTGGAGAAATTAAGGAAGTTTTATTCAAATATTCTTGTTTTTGAGGTTGCTAACCTGTCACACACTTTTCAAAGGATTTCAAATGAAAATATAATTTTCAATAAAAATATATAAATTTTTTTTAGACCACTTTAAATTTAAAAACAAATTTATATATTTTTAATGTAAATTGTGGCGAGCCACAAAGTTAATGCTTATTACGAATATGATAATATAATTGATATGTGTATAACATCTGTAAAAATAATGTCAAAACTTTTATAATGTGTCATGCCTACTACATAATAACTATATCTTACAATATTTAAAATCATCAATCATCATTAAATGTAATGTACTTTTACTTTATGTTGGTTGATACTATTTTTAACGTTACTGACAGACAGTTTAGTAACTATTTCTGGACACATGTCACAAAATAGTAAAATTGCGCCTAATCTTTTTATACTTCTGCTTTGTTATATTTTCGGGTTAAACTTGTTGAGTGAGACTTTTTGTTTTTTTCTCCAGACTCTCTTGATCCATCGCCGTGGTGGGAATGGATTCATACATCCGTCACTCCTGGATACACTGAGCCTCAGATTTCTACCCTTTTCCTTCACAGAACTTTCTCTCCCTCATTTCCCTAAAGAGACCCTCCACATAACACCCCCAAAGATGTCATTGGTCCCTAGGGAAATTGTTTTACTCAGGGCCTCCAGTTGGAGCTATTGTAAAAAAAAATTCTATTAATCTTTCGTAGTTGTAATAACGTAACACAGATGTGATTTGAGATTTACAAAGAACTATCGTAATTTATTTTTGGGAAATTATGCCGTGTTACGTTACCTCCTTCGAAACAGTAATGCTGTCCGAAACGTTGGCTAAAGAAGGAGGTAGCGCAACTCGGCCTAATATCCCAAAATAAATCACTCTAATTGATTTAATTCTGAATAATTAAGGTTTTCTACATTATTCGTCCCCTGTATAATGCGCCCTGAGTTGTATTTTAACAAAAACCATACTGTTAAATACCTTTCATAATTTAGCATTCATCTACAACGGATACGAACATTGAATTTAAAAACTTTTCATTTTGCCAATGTGATAAATTAATAAAAGTCCTTTAATAATAAAATATAAAGACATGTGTACAGAACATCCCGAATATATGGATACTAGCAGTTATACATGGATAACCCGATTGTATGGATACAAGCTTGGCCCCGCGGGCGGTGAGCGGCTGACGACACAACATCTTTGTAACAGCTTTGAAACTAACTTCAGGTCCGAAGGTAGTTTCGTTTAACGCGTGGCGCCAGAGATATACTCGAAGTCGGGTTCTTAAATTTCAACTGTATAATCGCTAGGGTAATAATATCTACTATCAGATAGTATAAGACATCAGTAAAATTACTGAACAATATTCTATTATTCATGCACAATGGTCATTAGTCATTACGTAAGCGACCATCATTATTTGTATTTAAGTAGAATGTTTTGATTCAGAAATCAATATTTCCTATTATCAAGGGTTATTCTATTACGAGTATTTATTCCACAATTAGACTCAAACACGCATAAAATAGAAGAATAAATAATGGGCTTCAATCTACGCCTCACAAAACCATTAATAAAACTTTTGTTCTTGTTATAATTATAAATTATAAATAATTATTAAAAATACTATATTATGGTATATGTAAGTAAATCTCGAATTTGAATGCCATTTGTAATCCTCAATTCCAAACTTATTTCACCGAATTGAAAATATTGTAATAAAATTTTGAAACACCTGTCATATCGTTTTGAAAATCATCAGTGTAACCCTATTGCTCTTAACAGACGAATACAAACTTTTGACGTACGGTTTGTGTATAAATTGTGAACTGCCTTATTGATTCACTAGCTCTATTAGAAAGGGTTGCATTTCATTGCCTCGAACGCAATATCAGATCGAATGCCTTATTTTAAATTACAACGCCCAAAATTCTTTGCTCGGGTGTATCTGCAAATCTTACAAAGCGCTAAGAAAGAATTTGATACTTTTCATTGTACCCCTGAAAAGTCAAAAAACAAGTTAACCTTACAATATTCTCAAATCAAAACTATTATTTATTTTTCACTTATACTATGTAATACTATAACTTTTAATATCTACTTGCTTCCTGTAATGTAACCATAACAAAAATTATTATAAATGGAACTTAAGTTGGTTTATATTGTATTCACTAATATAAAATGATTTTATATTTATCTGTGTGATTTGTTCATAAACTTAAAAAAAAAAAAAATTAAAAACATTTTATTGGATTCTAGCGGAAATAAATATATTCATTCATTTTTATAATCCAATTTCTTGTTCAAACATTGATGTACTTGTGGTAGATTTGACAATCAACAAGTCCCAGTTTTAAAAATGCAATACATTTTAATCCAAAGCAAATCCGAGTTCTATAGTTATGCAGGACGGACACAACTGAAATTAGTATTATTAATAGTAATGATAGTCTGGTAGGAGACAAATGACTTGGCTGCGAAATATTATTAGAGTGTGGAGGAGCTATTCCAAGCAGCGCAAAACAGAGGTATATTTACCAGAGTTATCGCCAACGTTGGGGGGACCTGATAGGGCACACGAAGAAGATGATAGTAATAATAATGATAATTCTTAAGAATTTAAATTTAAATCTGGTGAAAAAAAAAAAAAATTAAAGAAAAAAAAAGAAAGAAAAAAAAAAGAATTTAAATTATTTTGAAAAGGCAACCCACCACCAGTTAAGTACTAAGAAGTTATACAGTTTACACTTTCAAAGTTTCCATTCTTCTTGTAACTTTTGGGTTCATAACCTCAAAACTGATAACCCAAGTTAAAATCACCGCACCATATTGAAATAATTTACCTTTCATAAATTGTTTGCAACTGGCTCGCTTTGGCTTTCTAAGAATGAAGCAGACATTTTTTATTACTTTTCATGTCTGGTTTCCATTAGGGATTCTTTAATACTTCGATGAAATGCAAAGAAAATGCGTTTGTTGACTTGTCCGAATAAACGAATAGCTTAAATGAAAATAGGAAAAGTATTCTGTATTATAATATTGACGATTCTTTTCCTGTAGTGTGTATTGACGGAGAACAAAATAAGTTAAAACTTCTCCAAAATAATAATAATCTTAGAGCAATTTTTAAGCGTAATAGATTTTCAAACGTAATAAATACATATTATAATATGTATAAAATGTGCTATTTTCAATAGTCAACCACTCGAACGTTTTTTGCCCCATTACGGCACTATTTACAAAGCCTCGGATTGCTTAGCTGCTGGCAAATATTATCTAGATTCTTTAAAATGTTTTAAAGTTAACGATTTTATAAATTTTTTTTATAAATCCTACGAATATGTGATAATAGACTAAAGATAGGATTTATTGGCTATATATAACTATTAGCTTCTGCCAGCGACTTCGTCTGCGTAGAAGTAGTTCTTTGAGTAATCTTTTTTTATTTCCTAGGTCCCATCTACGTATGTACCAAAATTCTTTACCTATTTATTTAAAATATCCATAATTCTTTATTCGATTCAAAGTATTAGGCGAGCACTTAAAAAAAATTCACTAATTTAAATATTTTATAAAATAGAATTTAGATTTATGAATCATTGTTTTGCAAAATGTCATTCTCAAAGTTTGACATTTTCTATTAAACAATAATAATTATTTTCAATATATTGAAAATAAAAAGCTAGCTTTATAAATTATAGCTTATATGTTATTCTTTAGCTAAATTACTGTAAAGTTTCATTAAAATCCATTCAGTAGTTTTTGCGTAAAATAGTAACAAACATACATACATCCATACAAACTTTCGCGTTTATAATATTAGTAAGAAAATCAGTTTGTATGTCTCCATATTCAAATTCGGAGGTATGATTTGTTTAATGTGGGCGGAAAAATTTCCTTTAGCACTCCTAGAATTTTTTTTAATTGCTCTGTCGCTCCAGAGGTTAAGAGGAACTAAATTGGCTAAGAGTGAAACGGGAGCTGACAATGAACACGAGATATTTAAACATAAAAAAATAAAAAATTAAAACAAAATACTTTTCACATAAAATTAGATACAAGAAGGACATTCACAGACAAAACACACTTTAATAGGAGTTCGATCCATGGTCATTACATTATTGACGCTCGAATACGTAAGTCACACCGACATTGTACTATTAGAAGTTCTGTGAACATCTTGAGTAATGATCATTCCGATTTGATAACTCTTAACGCTCATGCGAACTCCGGCGGAGTAAAAAAGGTACTATTCAACACGGCTACCATCTTGACAGGATTTTCGAGTACGCTTAGTTATGTATGCAATTAAGCAGGAGTCATAGGTACTCGGAGTATCGCGCTGGTGAAAGACCTCAATTCAGAATTGAAATGGTACATTTCGCATTACACATCTGCCCTGATGATGGACACTTTGTCCAAAACATTGGCTAAAGAAGGAGGTACCACAACACAGCCTAATGCCCCTGAAATATATCACGATATAACTGTTAATTAGTTTCTGTTATGTATCTTTTAGTTTTCAATATTAATACAACTTAAGATGTGTTGGGTATCTACCAAATAAGTTATAGGTTCTTGTGATTACTAGTTGATGTATTAAGTTATCATAAATATTACAATGAATATTAAACTGAACGAATGTCCTTACTAAACTAAGCTTTAAGTAGTTCTGCCCATAAATAAACCACTCATTAGATTGATATCTTAGGGCTTTTTGTATGGGGCAACTTTCGAATATCACTATTTTACCATGGATATGGCAACAAAAGCTGTATTTGACGTACACACCATAGACGAGGATAGAGGAAATTCAAAACGCCACTCAGTTCTTGCACAGACATTCTAAGTTACACTATTTTAGCATGGATATTGCAACAAAAGCTGTATTTGACGTCACACACCATAGACGAGGATAGAAGAAATTCAAAATGCCCCTCAGTTCTTCCACGGACTTTCTAAGTTCACTATGGGATGCGAAGATTTGACGTCATAATGACGTCACGCGTCTTTTTCATTCGGTTGGACATTTTGTTTGGAGTTATACCCGCCTGGTTCTGCCGCTTCTACAAGATAGACGAGGATAGAAGAAATTCAAAATGCCCCTCAGTTTTTCCACGGACATTCTAAGTTCACTATGGGATGCGAAGATTTGACGTCATAATGACGTCACGTGTCTTTTTCATTCGGTTGGACATTTTGTTTGGAGTTATACCCGCCTGGTTCTGCCGCTTCTACAAGCGGACTGGATTCGGCAATCATCGTAACAGTTCGTATCTAAGACACGAACGACGATATACGGCATTTTTCTGAAATCAAAGTCAATTGCCATCTGTTGGGATATAGCAGACTTCGTATTACTAACTATTCTATCGATATCTATCGATGGAAGCTGAAACTACACGAATAGTCAATGCACTACAGTTTTTAACTGCACAAATTAGCTGAACGCCTTCAATATGAATACAGTTCGACAAATTGACGAATGCAATCGGTGGTGTCGCTGCTGTAGATATCATGGATACAAAAACTCGTCAAATTTAAAGAAAAATCGTCAGTTCTTTTATTGTCCTCCTGTACCCATGTAGATCTACAGAACCAACCCTATTGTCAAATTAAGTAGAAATCTGTTTTATCAATTGAACGTATCCGATCGTTGAAATTCGCAACGAAGTTTACCCGATGCCTTTCCCATAAAATGTTTTTCCTACTCTTTCCTTGTTTTCGCTGGAATGGAAAAGTGATCTGAAAGTTTCCAGTGAGAGAAGCACGTTTAAACCTGAAGGAAAGAAACTGAAATATGCAAGAGCAAGTTTGTTGTGAAAGATTTGATTAAATTTTAAATGCAAGCGTAATTAATCTCGGCAAAATTCAATTAAGGCACTTGTTTGTTTTCCATTTCATTTTAAACTTAAACTATCGTGACTGGTAGTGAAAATTTCGATACTTGTAAATCAGTTGGTTCGTAAGAAAATAATTTCCCTCAGGGTTTATGTAATCTTTGGGGTTGTGAAGAATCATTTAAAGGAAATGATGGAGGGAAAGTTCTAAGAACGTAAAAGGTATGAGGGTTGGTAGGAATCTGGCGATCAGTGTGTCTAGGAGTGACAGACATATACATTAATTTTTCTTACTGCAGTGCAAGGCATAAGATAGAAAAAGAAAAAAAAGTCTAGCTGGAGATGTTAAAGCGCCTCCTCCGAACGGCCTCTTTCTGCCAGATGCATCCATCGCCAAGATCTTATTAAACCTTACCCCATGAACCCAGGCACTTCTGCTAAGTCATCAAATGTAGCGAAATACTAGGCGTAACCTATGGGAGAGGTGTCGGTCATCCAATGAATGGTTTCCCAGGCGGAGGATTCTGTGTCCGGGAAATTTGACACGAGGCCGCCAATACAAGCTTTTATTATTCCTAGGTGCAGAACTAAGCTACCAATGGTGATGCCCCTGGGAAGACTCACTAGGTTAATTAACTGCATCGCAGGAAATGTCCTACAAAAAATTTTGGCATATAGTATTATTTAAGTTTTAACTGTGTGCACCTGTATGTAAACGTTTTTATCAAACATGTAAATTCATTTACTACACCAAAATGTAATTGTAATTGTAATATAATTGTAATCGTTTAATGTAATTGTAATGTGATTGTAATGTAATTGTAATGTAATTGTAATGTAATTGTAATGTAATTGTAATGTAATTGTAATGTAATTGTAATGTAATTGTAATGTAATTGTAATGTAATTGTAATGTAATTGTAATGTAATTGTAATGTAATTGTAATGTAATTGTAATGTAATTGTAATGTAATTGTAATGTAATTGTAATGTAATTGTAATGTACTTGTAATGTAATTGTAATGTACTTGTAATGTAATTGTAATGTAATTGTAATGTAATTGTAATGTAATTGTAATGTAATTGTAATGTAATTGTAATGTAATTGTAATGTAATTGTAATGTAATTGTAATGTAATTGTAATGTAATTGTAATGTAATTGTAATGTAATTGCAATGTAATTGTAATGTAATTGAAATGTAATTGTAATGTAATTGTAATGTAATTGTAATGTAATTGTAATGTAATTGTAATGTAATTGTAATGTAATTGTAATGTAATTGTAATCGTTTTATAATTTCTTTTTAAAGCTTTTACAATCTACCTACTCGTTTTTCATGCAGTATTTGCAAATAAATATATACTAACTTCTCAAATAGAAATTATAATGTGGTGTATATTTTATATCATTAATGATTTGCTACATTACATGCTAGAATAATTCCGTGTTACGGTAAAATATTTTTGAATTGTTTTTGACAGTGTAATTTATTTGACGATATTTTCTTTCAGCTGTTTTCAGATATCTCTTTACTTTAGCGAATTTCTCAAAGCTATTTATTAGATCCACATTTTACACAATATGTTCATTTCAGGTTGACAAAAAAACTTTCATCGCAGTATAAGCTGTAGGAAATGATGTCTTGCAATTGAAAAATGGCAAACTGTCCAGAAAGTACACTGTGAAATATTGACATCATAACTTTACCGAGTTCATCGAACTGGACCATCAATATTTTCCTTGACGTGACCCACTTCTAGTTCCCACAAATATACTTTTTTTCTGCACCAAAGTCAGTATATCCAATGGGTAAATAATGGATTTTCTAGGTGAGTCCTTCGGTAAAAGCATCTTAAACGTCATGTATTTGTTTGCTTATTTAGATGTACATTTTATTTTGATCATTATTTATTGAGTTGTTTTGTACAACATTTCTGTATAAACTAATATGCAAAGGTAACTTTTCATTTCATAAAATAATGTTTTTACACTAAGCATAAGACCCCCTTTTTAAATATGTTAATTTCTTTAGACTTTCGGGCTTCATACCGTCGTATGAATTATGTGAGACTGAGTTTATTCTGAGAAAAACGATAAAAATTGTTTAAAAAAATACGAAACGGAAAATAACAATTCAATTTATGAACAAAGTAGGAAAAATATATTTCGTTCATTATAATAATATATTTATGGCAAACATTTATTATTTTATGCCAGAAAATTGATTTTTAACGCGTTTTTCTCACATACACACATGTATACATAATATTCTATGCACAGTTTTTCTCACATAGTTCATATTCCATATACAGTTTTCATCATAATTTTAAATACCATAATAATGTCAAAATATTTAATTTAAATTTATTCAAATTTGACAGCTAGGCATCACACAATGATGTGAATAATATTTACATACCAAAGCAATTGAATTGTGTAATGGTATGCAGAGGATATGACTTAAAAAAAATTTATTATACCGCGTGTCCGGGGGTAAAAAGTGCAGTAATTTCGGGAGGTGATTCTACATGATAATATAAGTAAAAAAGATAAATGACTTTTTTTTAATTTCCAACTTTTTTTCCCATACAAAAAGACGTACCTGTTAAAAATCCTTAGTCTAAGGTACAAACTTACCGATAAATTTGCTGTGCGCCCCGCCCGCGACGTTGGATTGTTGTGAGTCATCCGTATCGTAACAGCGTAAAATAGTACCTAGTGCTGGCCGCATACGACGGACTGATTTTATCGTTTTACCTAAAAAGTACCCCTTAAAGTTGGAATTTCAAAAAAAATTCATTTATCTTTTTTACTTATATTATCATGTAGAATCACCTTCCGAAGTTACTGCACTGTACCCCCGAACGCCCTGTATACTATTTTAATTGTCCTCACATGGTTTATTTTTTATCACCTTAAATATTTGATATTTTTACATGGTGCATATTTATTTATTTGTATTTTACGCCCTGCTAGGCTTTTACATGTTTTTTTTTTATTAACAAAGTAGGTACATCAAAATCAACATTACAAACAATTCCCACAAAAGCAAAAAATAAAATTAAAAATCAAAGTACATCTAAATAAGCATTACAAACAATTCAAACAAAAGCAAAAAATAAAATTATAAAACTGGATCTAAAACGAAATCCAAAACAGAATTATAAAACAGAATCTAAAACAAAATCATAAACAAAGTCAAAATCAAAACAAAATCAATAACATAATCAAAAACAAAATCAAATACGAGTTAGATAAAGTTGTAGAAGGTTGAGAAAAAAAGAAGAAAAATAACTGTAAATTTAACTAATTTTCGTCAAAATCGTCATATTGTTCACATTAAATATGCAACGACGATACATCTTTAGTCCTCTGCCATAATTAGGCAGTTCGGGACTCTGATTTTCTCTTCTGCGGCTTTCTAACTCTAATTATATTTCTGGTTTCATACATATGTATATCTCGTAAAACAATCATCCTAAGGGGGTTTCTCACCATCCTCCCAATAGCCTATTTATATGATTTACGGTTTATTTATTTATTAAGTTGGAGTTTATAATTCGGTACTCGAAACTATGAATAGTGGTTACATATAAGTTTGATAATGATAGATAAGTTTGCCGAGTTTTCTAACCAGTGCGAGTATTTTATTTTTTAATAATATTCTTTATTAGGGTAGATAAGCTATTGGGAGGATGGTGAGAAACCCCCTTAAAGTATTTTGGCATTTTTGTTTTTCATTACCATATGCATAAAATTAAAGCATTTAAATAGCATACTTTTTTTTATTGGAATCCAATTTAGCTCCTCTCTCATTTGATTAATCCTCGGAGACTTGCTAAACTTTAGTTTATTTCCGAGTCTTATAAAAATGTTTATTTTCATGATACCTTCTTTAGCACATATTCATAACTTGTTGTGAAAGTGTCACAATTGACACGATATACAGGTTGTTGAGGGACGTACTTGACTTACTTACTTTTGACTTACAGGGTTTCCTGGCATTATTTGGAGTAAAAATGGAAATAAAATTTGGTTTAAGGTGACATTTTAGATTTTTTTTCTACGAAAACGTAAGAATAGTAGGTATTGGACAGTTGGGGGCGGGGTAAGAGGTTGGATTGTTACTCGTCTGAGTGACCAGTGACGGTATGTGAAAGAAAATTTTTGATGTTTGAAGAAAAAAGTTTTGATGTCATCAAAATAGTCACCGGAGACCAAAATTTCATTTACATTTATTACTCCAAATAATGTCAGGAATCAATCACTTATTAAAGTAAGTCAAGCACGTCCCTTTACACCCTGTATTAAATTATACATGGTTAAAGTATATAATAATATAATATTACATAAGTAGATAACGGTTTTTAATCTTAACTAATTAATATATAAGTAATAATAATTAATATAAAGGAGGAAAGTGTGTGAAGAGATAGAAAGAGAGAAATTTTGAAATCATTAAGAATTAAATTAAATGTAATTGACTGTTAATAAAAGTTTAATGAATACAAAAGTGTAATTGTACTTTAAAAATAATTTAGTAAATATAATAAAATAAAAATATAATAAAATAGTTATGTCTGTTAGAAAGAAATCATGGAAAATGTTTAAGATTAGTAAAATTTTCGAAGTGGAAAAATGCTTATTTATAAATTTGTAGTTTCGTGTAAAATTATTTCTGGCAAGTTCTAAATCAACAATTAATTATTTCTAAAGTAGATACTAATTAAATAATATGTACCCATACCGACGTAATTTCATTTTATGAAATAACCAATGCAATCAATAGCTAATACTGTCTACTAAGAAACCCCGAAACTTTCTATATTCCTTTCCAAAGAACCAACATACTATCGATACTGGTAAATTGATATTTGACTGTTGGTTTCTATTCTTTGTTATTTATTTGCATTTTTTTGTGCGTTCACTCTGCGTATCATAATATGCGAGTCTGGGGCGTGTAAATAGTCCCAGATCTCTCTGGGCATAATACGCAAAAAATATTATTATGAATCTATTCGCGCGAACAATAATATATTACAAAAAATGGCTGTCTGTACAATTTCTGTGGAAAAACAGAAACACCAACCTTGTAATGTCGTTCTCTGCAAACGTGGGCGGCCTTCCAATGATTCCAATTCACGTGCAGAAATCCCCAGCACAATTCTTGATTAATATTTGGATCTGCAAATGTTCCGAGGTCAACATTACACGACGGAAATATAAATCACAATTATAAATGCAACATGCTCGAAAACCACAAAATGGAGAGAGGAAGTTTTTTCATGTCAACAGTTTCCATGTCGACAGTTTCTGTGACTAAAATATCACTATTATTCTAACAAGACATATTAGTGCTTCAAAAATCCACAAATACTGTCAGTAACAACCATTTTTGTAATATAACAAAATATATTAAGTATTTTTTCAAAGAAACAAAAAAACATATTATAATGCCTAACCACTCTGTAAGTTGAGTTTATTAAAAAAAGGATATAAAATACCACTAAATATTTAACATTTTTATTAAAATTACAAAAATTTGATTACCGTCTTGAAGTATAAAATTATGATTTTAAAATATTATAAAGATTTGAAGTATAAAATATTTAATAATTTCCGAGACAATTAATCACAGGGTGGAAATCTTAATTTATTACGCACAATTATAAATTCAGTTTACCCTAAAGCTTTACAATTTAAATATTATTATTTCGCCAAATTCTGTGAAATTCTACGACGCCCTCTACCTTTCAAATTCTATAATACTCACATTAATTTGTTCACTGCAGAAATAAACCGGTAGAAGCGCATTATGAGAAATATGAGCATGTCTGAAGTGAGCTCAATTTTTCCTTACTTTTTTTCTTGATCCCGTCTGTAGCCAGTGAGACTATGGCATCACCAATTGGGATATGTTGTGAGGCTGAAGGTAGTGGGGAGGGGAATGATAGGGGGAAGTACCTAGATATTCAGATCTGGTCATCAAATGAGGCTATTTTTTTCGTATTTATAGTTTTTAAAATTTAATTTATAAACTTTTGCACACTTGATCTTCAAAACAAGAGGGAGGTCAATATCGGCATCTGATTTCGAAAAAACAATACGAAAATCCCGGGCACCACCGGGACTAGTTAAATATAACTACATAAAATTCATACAATAGCACCACTTTTTATTTTTTAAAGTAATACCGCACAAGAGTCCCATATAACTGCTCCCAACCGTCTGGAGCCAATGAGACTATGGCTTCTCCAATTGAAGTATGCTGTGAGGCTGAAGGTAGTAGATAGGGGAAGTAAATTGAGAAGAGGAAGGTGGGGAGTGCCTTGCTATTGAGATCTGGTCACCAAACACCTAAAAAAACAACAGCTAAAGCCTTTTCAAGCAAAGATTCAATTCTGAATGGTGGTCTTACACCAGGGCGATACTGAGAGCATCTTCTACTCTGGAACGTGCCGCAAATATTCTACGTATTATATTATTTAAAATTAATTAAATATGAAATAATAAAAAAATATTCAAGTAAAATTTGTTTGCGCACACTGGAATTTGAACCCGCGTTCTTCGGATTCTAGTCGAGAGCCTTATCCTCGGCCATGGAGGCCATCAAAGCCATTGCAAGTCGTAAGAGAAATACAGAAATATAAATTAACACACAAAGGGAATTTCTGGATTCTTCGGTTTTGTATTTTAACGGCTCTTTTATTGTTCATTAAATATAACGTATTAAAAATTCATTCAGTAGTTATTTACATTCAGAATGGCATTTCATTTTTCACTTCTATTCAACAAATATACAAAATACATGAATAATGGTTTTACAAGTTTTCTGTAAAACTTCTTTATTAAGGGATGAGAAACCTCTCATAAAATGTGTTGTTTGAAATATTTACAGAGTGTCAACAATTTATTATTGCAATAATGAAATTGGCATTGGGATATATATGCATAGATATTAAGCCCCGCATTCAGAATTTCTACCGATTTATAACATATTGAAGTTTTTAAGTTCCAAATAAAATATATGTTATTTTTTACGATAATACTAGCTGATACCCGGCATGCGTTGCAACGCCACTCAATTAAATAAATAGTTCTCCTTGCCTGTCCTTTCCCATTTGTCCCGTTCCACTTCCGCCAACTCTTCCCCTTCCACGACTTCTTCCCCTCCCGGGTTCCACTTTCACCTTCCCCCCCGTTCTCCACTGTCCCCCTTCCCGCGACCTTTCTCACGCATTCCCCTTCCACCTTTTCCGCCTTCCCCCCTCAGTTATCGCCCCTCTCGCGGATGTCCCCTCCTTAATTCCTCTCCGTCCCTCCCGGATTCCCCTCTATATTTACACATCACTCGTTCAAACCACCTTCTTCTTATTTTTAAACGCTTACTATGGAGCCTTAATTCAACAGTTTATTTTGAAGTATTCTCAGGATCTATCAAATTGGGAGGTAGTTATGGGTACCGCTGCTTCAGAAACCACTTATTGGATAACCAACATCTCTGCCGCAGGTCACCCCAAGTGGTTCCCAGGTCACCCACGGGTTAAGGTTTATCCTGGTCTTAGCGACGGATGCATCTGACCACCAACTGCGTGGCAGGCCAAATCTGGAGAGACTAGTTGAGGGAGATCTTTTGTTCTCTCGAGCCTGACCATCTAGGACCATCATTTTGCACCGCAAAGGGAGGGTTGGATTCATACATCTGTTACTCCTGAACATCTCTTTCTAAAAATACCCTCCATACACCTCCTCCATGACATAAACCCTGAGATTAATTATTTTCCTCTTGTGTGGAGATAATGTTAAAAAAATGTCACACAAACCTCGACAATATTTAAATTCCTACTACTACCATAATTATAATCGTAAATGTTAATTGTGCAATAAGCATTTAAACATTTATCTAGCAGAGGAATTATCTCTACACCTATAGATGGAAACCGGGCGCATTGGACAGATCGACCAATCAATCTGTAAACAATGACTTATTTTTATAATAATAAAAAAATTGTTTATCCGTTATTAATTATGTAGATGAAAATTGTGGTTTACATTTCATTGCCTTAATTTGTTAAAAGCTGCGAAGAATTTTCTTCCCCCTTTTGAAATTATTCCTCGTTTAATTCCCTGTGCTACTTTAGAGTCAGTAGTTACGCGATTAATTTATTAAACTACCTCTTGAACCGTAAATGTCTTTGTTTTCTTAGGAAACGAGGCCAACTATTAAATGAAAGTATAAACATTTTCCTTTGAGTTGCGGACGGTTTAAGAGCTCTAATAATATCTCAAATTGTGTCGCAAATGAATATTACATTGAATGTATTAGGGTGATCATGAAATAACTTCGAAACTGGAAAAAATGACTGTTTGAATTTATTTTTTATTTTTATATGAATACCACACAAGAGTTAAAATTGCTCTCGTCTGAAGCCAGTGAGACTATGGCGTCTCTAATAAGAGTATGTTGTTAGGCTGCAAGTAGTGGTGAAGAAGATAGGGAAGAGGAATGTGAGGAAGTGCCTGGCTAATCAGAATTGGTCACTAAACACGGCTAAATCTATTTCAAGCAGTGTTTCAATTGCGAATGGTAGTAATACATCAGGGTAGTACCACGAGTATCTTCCACGCTAAAAAGTACCGGAAATATTCTATATATACTTATTTTGAAGGAAATATTCTATAAATTTAATATCAACAGTGATGGGGGTAGCAAATATAAAATCATAAAATTTCCTGTGTTTTAAATACAGTGTCTTCCGCGTGCAAAGTCCTATCTTATCCAAGCATAAATTTTCTAATAATTATAGTGTGTTTATCGGAAGTGACCTACCAGGTAATTATGTTTTCTGTATCTGTTTGAAAATTAATAAATTAAGATAGAGCCAAAGAATTCATAATAAATTGTACAGCGACCTTGTGGTGATATTTCACAAAAACGGCACTCTGCAAATCATCCATTTATAATTTTTATTATTATGGCGCAAAAATATCTCACTTGCGTTAAAAGATACATAATTCCCTTTGTAACACGATACTCAGGTAATTTTCTTTGTCAAACTCTGACGAATAAAGTCCTTTATCACCTTGAGTAATGCTTTTTAGCTCTTGTACCTCTGTTTCTTCTCTAAGTAATTGCGTGTCTAGACGTTGAGCTTTTCACCTATTTACCACCTGATTCTAAACTAACTTAACTAAGAATCATATTATATTAAAGTACCACAATAATTCTGGTGTCCCTGTATTTCAAATTGTACAATTGTGCCAAATTATGTCGCATCGTGCCGTGTTTAAAATGAATACGCCTGAAGGATTTAAATTGTACATAGTAAATACGTCTACAAGTTATGTATGAAAATTCTCTGAAACTTTACAGCACCGCATCATTAATTTCACGAGCATGGATCCGAATACCGAAAACTTTATAACTTTATTATTAAATACGCAAGTTGAAGGTAAAATGCTAAAGCTAAATAAGGATAAACTTGAAATAAAATCTACCTACCAAAATTGTTATACCTTTCTAAATATGGATTCTATTTTGGTAGCACGTTACGCTTTTCTTCTAGAGTCTTCATAAGTAAAACTGTTTTACATAAATCGATATTCATTGATTTTATTTTTATCTCTTGTTTTAAGCAGAAAATGTCATTCCTTATTTTAAGAAGCCAGTGAACATGTTACTTGGTACATGATCAAATTGACGCATTTTAAAATATGAATCCGAACTTGCTCTCTAGTTCCTTATTGCGTGGAGCTTAGGGGATTATGGCCACTTTCTTTATGGCTTAATTAATTATTTGTGACCATATTCACAAATAATAACGAAGATGTCGTTTTGGCAGCAAACTGAAAGTGGCACATTTTAAACAGTTTGGAAGATGTATTTGTCAACATAAAAATACCTCTATTATCGTAAATAGTTCGTAACTAAAATATAAATATAAAATATTTATATAATATATAAAATATATAAATATAATAATATAATATATAATAAATATAAAATATTATTCTAAATACTTTAAAATTGTTACTTATGTTTTCATAATTATTCTTTTATCTGTATTTCTGTAAAAAGTTTAATTTTATTGTATATCTATAATTGTAAAAATGTAACAATTAAATCACTATAATAAGATCTTTAATGTAAAGAACCCGTTAGACAAAGTACTAAAAAGTAGTTTATCGGGACTTTTTGTCTTATATTTGTGAAGTGTATAAAATAGATAAATTTTAAATATAAAAAACATAACTTCTGAGTACATGAGAGAGACAGATAGATGATAGGGTATGTAAACCATAGTCATAGGAAGTCTTACTCGTCTCTTAGCTAAGTTCTTAGCTAGTCACTACCTATCGATCATCTGTATTCTTTATGTTAATAAAATGAATCAAATAACAAGTAATTTATTAATTTTGGTGGCGGGTATGGGCACCGCCGCCCCGGGAACCATTTATTGGACAACCAACTTCTGCCACAGGTCACCCCAAGTGGTTCGCTTCGTTTGGTGACTTTGCAAAGATGGATGGGTTCACGGGGTTAGGTTTTTCCGGGCCTGGGATGCATCTGCCCTTTTGACCTTTTGATCTACCCGGCGATAGAGACCTTGTGATCTACCCGGCTTGACTCTCTCGACCCAACGTTTTGCACCACGGTGGGAGGGATAGATTCACACTTCCGACACTTCTGGATTGACACTGATCCCCAGATTCCTACCCATCCCTTAAACCCTTTTCCTTCGTAGGATTTCCTCTCCCTTCTATCCCTCAAAAAACCCTCCACACAGCATCTCCAAAGATGACAAAGGCCCTATGGGTTTTTTTTTCCTCAGGGCCTCCTGTGTGGAGCTAATGTAAAAAAAAGCCGCATTATTTCTTATCAAGTATTTTATTATACAAGTAAAATAAATATAATGAAAAAAGTGAGCATACCCTATTGCTCTATGCGTAGCAAGTTTACATTGAAAAGTAAATCTCTCACCAGGGCAAAAGTCACTAAAGCAAAAAGACTAACATGGGAGTAACGCGTCTAATGAGAGTTGCCTGGGGCGCGGGGTTAGCCGCTTAGGCTACTATCCCTTGGTTCCCACCCCTCACCTTCCCTAACTCTCAGGGCGCAGAGTTAGGAAGCGGGAAGGAGATGGGAATTGAATTAGAAGCTGGGGGCGGAATCACTCAGGGAGAAATGTCGAAGAGTGGCCTATCTTGGCGCTTCAAGTATAACGTTGAAACTTGATCGTCTTATCTGTGTCAGTGAACTCTGCTTTACATAAACCTATAGAAATGTGATTGTTTTATAGATTTAAAAATATTGATTTCACTATTTTACTAGTAAGTTCTGTGAACAGTAGGCCTCGCGTTCAAAAAAGTGTTCTAAATTTCTCTGATTTAATAAATCAAAAACCTATTTTTTAAACTTTTTTTAATTAGAAGTAACTAAAATAAATACATTTTTAATTTCATTACTTACAGGGTGTTAATCATCGTACTTGACTTACTTTAACCACTGATTCCTGACATTATTTGGAGTAAAAAATGTAAATGAAATTTTGGTCTCCGGTGACTTTTTAGTTGTCATTTTTTTTTTTTTACTTTTCAAAATCAAAGAAAAAAAAATTCTTCAACATGTCGTCCCTAGTCTCTAAGCCAAGTACTAACCAACCCCTCACCCCGCCCCTAACTTCCCAATACCTACTGATTTTTATGTTTTTGTAGAAAAAAATACTATAAAAATGTCACCGGAGATCAAAATTTTATTTACATTTTTTACTTCAAATAATGTCAGGAATCACTGGTTAAAGTAAGTCAAGTACGGTGCTTGACACCTTGTATATCATTCATTTTCATTATTATTATGATAAAACATAAAAATTAATATTTTTTTAAAAATTTAAAATAAAACAATAACTTTGTAAAAACCACTTTTATTTTGTATACTTTATGCCGACCGGGTTTCGCTACAAAACCCGCTCGGCATAAAGTATAAAAATAAAAGTTGTGTTTACAAAGTTATCGGTTTATTTTAAATTATAATGTCACATCACAAAGTAACTGCTTCATATGATCGAATAATTTTTTTTTTAAACTTTTTTTCATTTTAAATGTTGTCTGGAAGGCACTTATATGAATTGCCCCTCTCGTAACCAATGGATTGCTTACCATAGTGATTATGTATGGTGTTTAAATGTATGTTGTCGTGTAAAATGTGTATATACTTGATACATTTTAATGTGTTCTGTGTTTTAATATGTTATAGTTTATATAAGGAGTTTTTTTTTGTATATAAGGAGACACGTATTCTTAATGTTAACAGTTTTATACTAAAGTAGATATGTAAATGTTTAATACAATTTATTATAAACTATAATATATTTTGAATAATATGTATTTTTTTAAATTTCGAATTAGTAATTTTAGAATTTCTCAACAATAAGTATATGGGTAAACTTACCTACTTATAAGAAGTACAAATCTACATATAGATAAGTACCTTGAGCAAGGTGCAATTCCTGATAAAAATAGTCTAATTAGCTCTATAAATCCTTAGCGCTCCGAAACATCAATTACTACAGAACCTAAATTTCTGATATGTGTAATTGAAAAATAAACATGAGCTTACATTTACCAATTTGACTCTCCTCTCTTATAAAGTCATCAATTATTTACATGGTCGAGAAATGTTGTCCTCATGCCAGAAGTAGTATTTTCTCAATAAATATGATGAAATTATGAATTCAATATGTAATCGAACCTTTAAACATTAATTAAACAACAATGTTTCAATTCTAATTATAATATTCAAACAAAACTGTCAAAAATGCACCAAAAAACACGTAATAAACACAATCTATGCGATTCGTTAAAAAGTAATACGCTATTCTAAGCCTTATTCCTATACGCATTAAAGTCGTTTGATGCTGGATGCTCCCGGCACACAAGCATCTGTCTTTCAAAGAACTCTGCAGGCCATACTGAATACGCATGCGCCGTATCCGAAATCTTCCCTAGTGCTTGGAATACTGAATACGAACAGCGTCTACCAAACTGTTCGTAGTTTGGTTTGCCTCGTCACCGTCGGTTCGTTGTGTGTGTTGAACGCAGCGAGTATCTGAGGATAATGTTGCTGTTATGTGTGTGTTTACGCGTTGTATGTTTTACTAGCGTTGAGAATGCATATGTATTTCTCTGTTTCTTTGGGTGTGTTATCTTTTGGTAATATTTGGCAGTATTAGTGTTTACGGTAAGAATAAATAAATTCTAAGCTTTTTGATTAGAAAACAAGAAGATGCAACGGTTCCACCGCATGTATGGACCGACCGCGCCTGGTAGATACCACAATAATACTGAAAAAAATACAAATATGAAACTCCAAATAAACACGACAATTTCATCGTGATTTATTTTTGGGGCATTATGCCACTTGCGCTACATCGTTCCATAGCCAACGTTTTAGACAGCGTTACCGTGTCTATCATCAGGGTAGATGTGATTACAAATAATGATAAAATTAATAATTAATAATTTAAAATATTGGCATAATTTTCGTTTTTTTGCTTTTTAGTTTATGTAATTATTTCCCTGATAGACAATCATACAAACACATGGATCAGTTAGTAAACAAAATCAAACTACGTTATTGAAGGGCTGACTTTTGATACTATTTGCTAGTAATTTATGCCGTCCTGGATTGCATCAACGGCTAAACTAGTGAGCGAAGATAGTGCTCGAGCTAAAAACTTGACCAGTCTCTTGCCCAACACTTTATTTGGTAATGCTGACTGCAACTGATCACTGATACGAACTAGTTTTATGTTTGCGCAAAAATAGGAAATCATTCATCATCACACAATATAACCACTTAGATCTAGAATATCTAGAGAAATATTCCACATATGATTGTTTTTATTACGTCCATGGCTGTAAAAAGAAGCCAGTATATTTGAAACGTGATCCATAAAACAGGGTAATTTTCATGTTTACGCATTCGCATTATGTTCAAAAATTCTCCATCAATCGCAAATAATGCTTGCAAATTCGTGACCATAAACCTAAGGAAACTATATTAAGTACAACACAGATTATATGCCGTGAAGAATAAATTTACTTATCTAGTGGCCAAAAATACAGGATGTAGAATTATTGGTATTGATATCACTATATCTTAGATTTACGTATTTCAATTTAGGACCAGTTGTGTCGGAAAATTTCATGTTTGATTTTCCTTCAAATCGTCAATCACCGCAAAATTGGGTTGTTTCAACCTCCGTCAGACGAAATTTCAACGAAAATTCCATACAAATGTGATTGGAGATCACCTTAATGTGATCAGCCGAGTTCGAACCATTAAGCTTGAAATAAAAGGCGGCGCATGCGCAGACGTCAATATTGTGATCTGACAGGTCGTGGCGGGAATGTCTGAAATATTTTTAACTAAATATGGCTGGACAATTTTTGTACATAACGTAAAGAATGCACAATGGTTAAAACTTCAGAAGTTAGATATCCTCTCAAAGTATATTGTTGTCGAAAATCGTCAGTTTCAGAGATTGAAAATGACGTAAAAACTGGCGAAAACATTGAACAAAATAAAAGTTTTCTCTTATTGACTGATGGTATCACAATAATTGTCAACTGTAATACTTACATTATGAATCTACAATATATAAGAAACTTCTTTTTTATGATGACATATCCCCGTCAAAGTATTTTACTGATTATTTACCTTGAAACCACGGAGCTGCATGAAGCTATATGTTCATGTACATGGATACAACTGAGGAACTCCCGATTTCATACAAGATACGAAATTAATAGTATTTTATAATAAAACTCCTTTTGTGCTCAATATATATATTTATTCAAATGTTTATTTATACACGTAAAACTTCCTCGTCATAAAAGTTATAAGAATAAGTACACGTATATATAAGTCAGTATTTGTACACAGTTGTATGTGGGTAAAAAAAACTGTTTATTCATTTCACTTGTATGTTTAATTGGCGACTTAAGAACAATGTTAAAATTATCTGTTCGTGATTATTGCTCCTTTGTACCCATATCTTTCGCATGGAGAAAAGTTGGTTTCTCTTTGGAGATAGCCTTTATCCAAAACACAGACTTGTCATAATTTCAGTTGCAATCCTCCATTATATATTTCTCTCCCATACTGCAATGCTGCTAAAACAAGTATCAATATTATAACATATTTTACTTCATCCGTTGGTACCTTATAAGTAAAACAGACAAACTTAATATTATATCAAATAATAACAATAAATGAGATGTCACTGTTAATAATGTTAGTTGCAAATATAGTTATACGATTGTAGGATACCAAATAAACTTTAGTAGATACGTAATTATCGGAATTCGGACTTAAAAAATACTCATTATTAATAACACAAGTAACATATAATGTACGACGGTTTATGTTATTAAACGTAGCTTGTAAATATGGGCACGTTGAATTAATTTTCCATATATTTTTATGTTTTCTTTAGCACTTTTCCTACGTTGCTTTCAGGTTACATCTCTGAAGTGGTCACATTCCGGAAAATCGGTCTAAAATTAAATAATATACAAATAATACGATTGAAAGTTACCATATTAACTTTACTATGTATGTAATTGACTGAATACGAATAAAAACAACACTCATTCTCAATCATTTACGTTTTATATCGTAGAAAAATATTATCCACAGCAACGAAACAAAATAGCGGTAAAATTCTGACGGCCGTGGTCGGCGTGCGCATGCGCATCCATAGACATTTTATAAGTGTTGCCATCATAAAAATATCTCGGTCTTCGAAATAAATAATTCTGCGGAATAAATGCCTGATTCGGCGGGGAACACTCAGTGAAATTTTCAACGTGGATTGGAGTATGATTGGAGTTGAAACAACCCATTTGGTATTTGAAATGATGGAAGACGTGATTGCCAATCAAGTTTGAAGTGAATTAAAAGAATATTTTCATTATTTGAAACAACTGCATCTTAGTATGATTACATGAATATAAGAATGAATTGGTAATTAGGATAGAAATCATTAACTAAAACATTATCTTAATCACACACACATTCGCGACCGATTTTTTTTCGCAGAGTTCGCATTCCCGGCTATTTTTTTTTCAGCGGGAGAGCAATGCGCAGGCGCATCAATCACACCGGTTAGCGGATATTAATGAAAATCACAATTTAAACAAGTAAAATAGGCAAATGAAACGTTATTATCCCCTCAAGTTTTTTGTCGTTTCATAAAAAAATAATTATTTAATAATTCTCTAAATTTTTTTGACATTTTTCTATGGTTAAATCTAGATTGTTTTAATTTTCTCTTTCAAGTGTGTAGATCATATTTCTCCCCATGACAGTAAGGGAGACACAACGATTTATATGAGACCTTTGTGAGCTGGTTAAGACATTTCTAGTCAGATCTGTATGATATCATGTGAATAATCTCTTTGATAAATTTTCTGACATTTTTGTTTGAAGATCCAAATATTATAAAAATGTGGGACGTTCGATCCATGCGACCTTGAATGTCACCTGCGATCTCCATTTTATGAAACCATTCAACCGGAAAAGGGTTGTCAGAAGGGGGTTGTGCTTTGAACAGTATTGACTGTGTTTCTATCTTCTTAAGACCACAACACTACTTGTTCATCTTGAGATATGCTAAAGCCGTCTGTTTCGACGCTAACTACAGTTAAAGTTAGACTAAAATCAGTTACTAATAAATTTCCCCAACACGTTTTCAGTCAATTTGACTGCTTGTTTTACGTTACTTTTAACTTTTGTTTTTACTTTGCTAAAACAGACAGTTACCCTATAGTTACTCCGCCATATTGGCATATTTGATAGTTCTGTTCATCTCCGTTGAAGGAAGCTACGAAACTTCGCGCTTCAAAATCGATTACTGATCATGATACATATTATAGAAGATGATGATGTATACGTTTAATGGGTATTACATTACACCCTTCTGATAGACAATCATTCAGAATATAGGTAAACACGGTAATTCCTGCATTTATATTATTATGTATACCATCTACATCATATCATACATGAATCTTCAAAATCGATTACTAATCATGATACATATTATAGAAGATGATGATGCGTGACGATGAATTCCTTATTCAATATGTCTTGCAGTGAAAACCAAAAACTTTTCGACCCCGCATCAATAATATGGTTATTTGGAAAGATCTCTAATTTTTGGCGAGGCATCGGGTGTCAAAAACCCCGTTAAATTTGTGACACATTAAATACAAGAAGATATTACAAATCCTGGAAAGTAAATTACTTTTTTTCGTATAATATCGTATATAATATAATAGACCGTCATTTATTTGTAAATACTCATACAAATATTTTTATCGGAACAAAACTGTCAGATCCTACGTCGCGGAAAAAATAAAGCCGTATATTTTCACATGTTTTGATAGTTCTTCTGTTTTTCAAATGTAATTTACGGTGTGGCCACAAGAAAAAATATTGCGACGTGTTTTTTTACTTCATTGGCCACACGGCTGGCCACACTAACTATTATTAATACAATAACGTAAAATATTATTACAATAATCACGTGACTAATTTGAATCAGCAAACATTAACAAACAACGGTAATACAAATAATGCCCATTTAAGAAACTGAAACCAAAATAGCTCCTCAGATGAAATATGTTGGGCAATGTAGCTGACAGATTTAGACGAGTTTCTAAAACAGAATTCGTAAATGTCAATACTTTTTATGAATCTGTACATGCCTTATTGTTGCATGATTAAAATTGTAATAGACGAACTTTACCGAATCTTTAAATACTCGTTCATTCCTATATTACGTAAATGGTATTTCCTGGAATTGGGTGAAGTATATGTAGGAAAAAATAAGGTATGCAAGGAAAAAATAATGACCAATCACATTCTATTGTTTCTCTGCGAAGGAGCACACCATAGAAGAACCGCAATATAGATATATATTTCCACCGTGGAACCTCGAGGTAATCGTCACCACAACTGAACAATTGAGAACAAAACGATATTATATATTGTCTGTCAAATAAGAGTAGAAAACTTTGGAGGGAGCCACCGTTCTTCAAATGGCAATACTAAAATTATAACACACGGTGGAAATGTAAAGCTGTGTAACCTATAATGTTGTAAAAACACATAAAAGTCAGAAAAATATTTTTTCATTGCAATATATATTCGTAGATACCCACTGATCTCAAAATTAGAATTGCATATATGTATATTATCCCTTTGAAATTTTGTGTAAACAATGAAGAATAACGATATGGTCGTAAAATAAAAAGCAGTTTAGAATTTGCTCACATTTATTTAATACTAGCTGAAGTACCCAGCATTGCCTGGGCTTTAGATCATCCCCCTAAAAAAATGTACCTTGACCATTCGCATGATGGTACTTCCTGAATTTACTGCGAAAAAAAATATATAATAGCTAACAATATTGTATATCTACGTCAATAAAATAAAATCATACTTAAAACATGTATCCGTGTTTGAAAATTTTTATACCAAGATATACGAAAAAAAATACAACTATGATAGCTAACAATATTGTATATCTACGCAAATAAAATAAAATCATACTTAATACATGTATGCGTGTTTGAAAATATTTATACCAAGATCATTAAAATTGTTATTATTAAAAAAAACTGAAAATATTTATTTAATAAAATGTTTCTTACAGTATTCTACATAAACAGTGTCATTATCATTTTACTGTTATTTTGACAGTAAAATTGGTGTTGCCAGCATACATTTTTTTTTGTTCCTTTTTTTATATTTTCTACTCTTATTTGTTTGACAAAGTGTATTTCCAAGATGGTCAAATTCCCCCCTTTTACTTAAAAATAAGATTGTGTACGTGAAAAACAGCAACAACTTGCTTCGGAGTTTGTACAAAATTTTCTTTGGTTTCAAAACAAAAGCACTCAAATTTTCAGTATATTTTTTCAAATTTCAAATACTTTTCAGAAAAGTGATAGTTGGGAGAGGTAGGAATTGGATAAATGACCTCCCGGTAGAAACTCAGCATATTCACATTTAATAAATTCAGGTCTATGCTATGATTAAAAAGTTTCGATAGTGATTGGTAATTGGGTAGGTACTTTAAAATTGTTGAATGCTCAAAATAACAAACTGAAAAACTTTTATTTTTCATAACTGCTTCAAAGCTCCACTTTAAAACGTTTAATTTACGTTCAACACTAAATGGAAAATCCAAAAATTTTCACGATATTATTTCGGCTTAGAAAACATCGAACAATTTCACAAACTCGTCGTGTTTTAATTTATGAATAGATTCAATAAAAATATAGGTCAGTCGAGGGATTGGAAATTTATTGCCAACGATAAATATTATTCAAACGACGATAATTAGATATTTAAGGAATTTTTACGTAATATTTTCAAATGAAATTAAATACTTCAATAGAGAAAATTAAGGGAATGCTATGCTCGTATTGGAATTTTATGAGAGCAATTAGATGTATAATATTTTAAGGAATTTTTAATTTCATACTGATTTTTAAAATCATATAATGCTTTGCAATTACCTATACCCTATGTTATTATTTTATTTAATTTTTATCTTTTTATATGAACACCGCGTAAGATATCCCAATTGGAGATACCAAAGTCTTACTGCACGGAGAAAAATGTTATTCTAAAATACGATCATTTTATTCGTAAAAACGGTTACAAACGGGACTGAAGTTCTTACGAACAAATTAACAGTGTTTCAATGTTCATTAGCGGGAAAATGTAAGAATAGTTTTTTGGTATACGTACGAAATTACGTATACCAACAAATTATTCTGACATGTTCCCATCAATAAACATTGAAACCCTATTAATTTGTTCGTAAGAACTTCAGTCCCGTTTTCAACCGTTTTTACGAATAAATTGATCTTATTTTAGAATAACATTTTTCTCCGTGCAGTAAGACTTTGGTATCTCCAATTGAGATATGTTGTGAGGCTGAAGGAAGTGGGGAGGGGTAAGGAGATAATGAAGAGGAAGGTGAGGACGTACCTGGCTATTCAGCTTTGGTCATAAAACGCGGTGGTCGCGATACTCGACTCTGTGCAGAAACGGGCGGTTCATTTGATAGATTCTCCGCTCCTAACAAACGGCTTTAGAGCACAGGCATCGGGTAGGAATGCTATCCTTGTTCAACGGGTATTTCAATGGAAGATGCTCCGAGGAACTAGCGTCATTGATCCCCTCGGCACCGGTGCATTGTTGGGAAACACGCCAAACACGTTCCCAACAAATGTACACGGTTGATATTTGTCACATAAGAACGGGTCGCTTCTAAAACCCATGTTCACTCCTTCCTCTCCTCAAAAAGACCCTCCACACAGCATCTTTAAAGATTACATAGGCCCTGAGTGAAATTGTTTTCCTCAAGGCCTCTTGTGTAGAGATAATGTAAAAAAAAAATCATCCACTCTTGAACGTGCCGCAAATATAAGTATACCTTATTTAATATATAGAAATTTAAGCCTAACGACATCTATCGAAAACATCTAAAACTACGTGTGATTCAAAGACATTACAGTTTGCCTACCATTTTTAATATTATTAATTATGAATTATATTTTTCTCAGGGTCCCTGCGCCCCATGTTGTCGCAGCCCGCGCCTACCGCATGTCCCTTTCCACGGGCCCCCTTACGCCTCTGCCGACCCCCACTGCGCAGGCTCCGCTGTACCGGCTGGCGCGCCTGCTAGCGCAGTCCCCTGGCTCCAAAGGGCCCCCCGCACAGGTCACGCCGGAGGAAGGGGGCGTAAGAAGACTCAGCTGGGAGAGGTAAGAGATATTATATTGCGTTACTTACTTAAATTTTATACACAGTGTTACAAGCTCATAACGTGAAACTTATGGGGGGATGGTTATTCACGATTAATCTAAGAAAAAAATTCTTACAAACACCTCTGCCGTAGTTCACTCCAACTGGTTCGCTACGTTTGGTGACTGCAGGCGTCCATGGGTTCAAGGTTCGTCTAGGTCTTTGCTTAGAATGCGTTTGCCCACCTACTGCATTGCGGGCGGGATTATGAGAGACTTGTTGAAGGAGACTTAACCTAGACCTCTCCAGCTGGACTCTCTCGACCCATCGTCTTGACCCCCAGATTCTACCTACCCCTCATATCTTTTTCTTTCTCAGAACATCCTTTCCTTCCTTTTCCTAAAAAGATCCTTCATACAGCATCCACGAACATTACACGGGCCCAGAGAAAAGTTTTTGATAAAATCATTATGAACTTGAGGACTACCCACTCGCCTTAAAAAAATGTAGTTTACCAACTAAAAACTATTTGCTACGGCGAGTAGGAGTTTACAAAAATATATATTTTTACCTTAAATGTAAAGATATCTTCAAATCTATATTTTATTTTCTTTAATAACGAGATAGCTTTACTAAAAAACAAAACACTTCCAAGTAATGTTGTATTTTTTAGCTTTTAGTCGTACCTTAGTAAAAAAATATCTAAAAATTATATAACAGCTTAAAACTCGTTAAGCCATTCGACCAAGGCATTATTTTTCCTTAAGTTAAAAGGATTCTTGAAAGGGTGCCTTTTTTAATGAGAAAAACCGTGTTTTCTGGGCAAAAACAAAGTCTATCTACTAGTAGGGGGTGAGGGGATGTAAGAAATAAAAAATACCCCAGATCTCTCAAGTGAAAAAGTTGCAAGTTGCAACTTTCAGGTATTTTGTGATGATACGATTCAAGTATTTTACTGTACACATAAAAAATTTTAAAAACTTATTTTTTTTTTATATAAATCAAATTAAATAATTGTGTTAAAGTTATAATTTTAGTTCTTATTTTAGTTCTTATTTTATTATTGTCACAGCTGTTTCTGCTTTTAAAGCCATTTTCAAAATGTGGTTGGACCACTTATTTATATGATTCTATGTTCCCATCTCCCCCTTATTATAATTTTTTATGGATCCTAAAATGATTTATTACCGGTAAAACCGATTAACTGGAGAAAATAATTGAATCGTTGAGTTCCTAAACCCTCCCTAATGGAATTTTACACTTTTGAGTAAATCAAGAAAAACGTGAGTTTTCATGATTCCAGTTTTTTTGTGTTATTGAGAAATTAATAGAATAAGCATGACAAAAATCAACCAAACGACCAACAATTTAAAAAAAACTGGTGAACATTCTGAATTTGTTGAAATACTGACTTTTGATTAAAAATACTCCGTAATTCGTCTTAATTACGGAGTATTTTGGAACTTAGGTAGATATTTAATCACGATTTATAATGAAACTAGGAGGAATTTGGAAATAATAACGATAGCATCACTTTCCTGGTTAGAAAACACAAAATATGGCATTCACACCGCATTTTCAACAAAAGATCATTAGGAAGGATATTGGAACTCAACGATTCAATTGTGACAATAGATTCTCTACTCTGTTGGGTATTATAAAATCTATTTTCTCCACATTGAATGTTAATGTTTTTTTTAATTGTTTAAAAATGACGTGACTACTTAACTATTGAGTTATTTGAGTGTGTTATATTGATTAGGTCTTGTGAACATACTGATAAGTGGGGATTGGATTATATTGTAAATTTTTAAATGTAATGTCATTCAACTTCAGAAAAATGCGCGTTTGCGGGCGTGTGTGTAAATGACTGCAACCAAAAGTTCACAAAATGCATTGTCATCAACAATGAGTCTAACTGTTGAGTTTTTACTCAATCGAATATCGGGTAGTGGAGCAATTTACGCTTCCAAGAAACCATCTCATTAATTTCAGCCAATTCATTCAAGACAATAAAATCTAAATTCAATAGATCTTTTCGTATCGTGATATTTAAATGAAGTTTACACAAATCACATTATTAGGTACATATTTATGAAGATATATATAATTTTGCACAATGTGTTGATAATATTATGGGGATATACTTACAGATTTATTAAACAATATTCAACAACTTGCTTCTTGCTAATATTATAAATGCGAAATTTTGTATGGATGTATGTGTGTTTGTTACTCTTTCACGCAAAATTAACTGAATGGATTTTAATGAAACTTTACAATAATATAGCTCATACATCAGAATAACATATAGGATATAATTTATAAAGAAAGCTGTTGGAAAATTTCAAAATTTGAGAATGATATTTTGCAAAACAATGGTTGTTAAATCAAAATTCTATTTTAGAAAAATATTTAAATTAGTGATTTTATTTGAGGTACTCGCATACTTTAATATACTTTGAATGGAATCAAGAATTATAGATATTTTAAATAAATAGGTTAAGAATGTTGGTATAAACCTAGCCAGATGTGACCTAGGAAAAGAAAATAGATTACTCGAAGTACTAATTCTCAGTAGAGGAAGTCGCGGGCAGAAGCTAGTAATTTATATTTATTCAAGAGATTATTTATCAAAAGCCAGGAAATAATCCCTAGAGCAATTCGCTAGCAGTTGAGTGGACGGCAATCGGAAACGGAATGATTCGATTTTTAGCTGCTGATGATAGAAGGCCCATGTAGGGTGTATGAGCTGCTTATTGTTTGCCTTTTCCACAAACCGACATTAGTAATTGTGTTGAGGATCTTCAAGAAAATAGGTCATTGTTACATACTGGTATTTACTAATATTCACTTGTTTACAATATATCATACTTTTGGGTCACTCAACCGACTATAACTGTCGAGGAATTGAATCTGAGAGCTTGAGCTGTCATCGACCTGGTGTATCTACTCTAACTGCTCGACATCTGTCGGAACTTGACATAAGCTCTAAACCTAACAACATCTATACAAATTCAAGGACACTACATTATTTGTTGTAAAAGGCGCTGCATTGTTCGTTCCCACAATATTAATGAAACTAAAATAACAACTGCTTTTACATTATTCAACAAAAATTAGCAAGAAAACACAGATTATTTTTCAAGCCGGTGGCTTGACTCATTAATTATTTTAGTAGGTCAGATGATCGCTTCCCTACTTTACATAATAACAGACGAGGGTTGGTAATAATATGCTAAACACTTTGCATGTATTAAGGCTGGGTTTGACTTGGCACATGCGTAGCAGTTAGGGTTCGTTACGTCTGAAGTATCTCATTATATAATTAAATAATATGATTCAGGAAGATGGCTTTTGGGCCTTGGGAACTTGTTTGGTTAGGATAGGTTAGGTTGTGGTTAGGTTAGGTTAAGTTAGGTTGGTTTAGGATGTGATTACGTTAGGTTAGGTTAAGTAAAGTTTAAGTAAGGTGTACATGCGTAGTAGTTAGGGTGAGTTACGTTTGACATATCTCATTAATTCATAAATGTGATTCACGGAGATGTCGTTTTGGCTTTGGGAACTTATTGTGGTTAAAGGCCGAAGAATGTTTCAATTTTCAAAGATGGATTGTCTTCGAAGGTCTAAATAGTTTTCTGAAAATGGCTCCTAAATATAGGCAATTTTAATAACAGGAAATTTTATTTTAGAATTTTAATTTTTTCATTTTCATAACGAAATATATATAGAAAAGACGATAAAAGGGAACATGTCTAAGATGGGGCTATAAGATAATATTTGTTTGTTTATTGATAATGGACTCATTATTATTAAGGGATTTCTGTATATCTGGACTGAGTGCAGAAACCGGCGGTCCGTTTGATAGATGCACATATCTTAACAGATTGCAAACAGATTCAAACACATTATTTAGAGTACAAGAGTTGGATAGGAATGCTGTCCTTATTCTATCGGCATTTTAATGAAAGATGCTCCGAGGAACTAGCGTTATTGATCCCCTCAGCAACGGTGCATAGTCGGGAAACACGCCAATAAATAAAGCGCTCCTACGACACGTTCTTAAGTTCAACAACTCGATTGTTGTTGGGCTGTTCACTTTGTTCTCCTCTGTGGAGTTGTCTAAGTGTTTCCTTTATTATTAGTATGAAAAATATTTATCCCTATGTTTTTTCAAAACTACATACGATCCGGAAAATAACGGACGTTAACATCTGAGCCGTCAGTGGCTACTTAAAAAACAGTAGAATGGACAAGCAGAATAACCGTGGTTATTGTAGAATTCTAGACAAGCAGATATTAGAAAGGGTGAAGGTCCGAATTAGAATTGTAATAGACGGGTAGGCTGGACAGGAAATAAAGTCTTTAGGAATACATGGAAACACTGCACTTAATTTGAATATTTCGTGGCCGGTCAGTGGTTGAGTGGGCATCGCGTTTGGGTCCCACCCAAGCGTTCCGTGTCCGATTCCTTGGCTGGCTAAGTCCTCCATCACAACACAAGTAATATCTTCCGTTTAGTGTGGTGGCAATAGGAGTTTTTAAAATGTTGTTGGGTTATTCGTAACCCAGAAATGTTTGTATTTCTTTTTAATAATTAAAAAAAAAAAAAAAAAAAAAAAAAAAAAAAAAAAAAAAAAAAAAAAAAAAAAAGGGAATACACGAAGGAATGTAATCAAAATATGTAATATGAAAGACAGAAAAGATCGAAAACTAGTTACTTATCGGGCCATTCCAAGAGTCACAACAAAGGACAAATATGTGAAAAAAATTAAACAAAAAGTGTGTGCAAAGGCGGAGTTGTTTGGCAATCCATCCCGCTGTCTACCCTTACGGAGAAGTGGCATAAATAGTTAGTTTGTTAATTAATTCTTTAAAATAGAAAAAAATATTTTGTTTCTACACATCTTATTTTTTAATTCCCGACGAATGTTTATGTATTTATTTATTATTTTCTATGTACATTGCATAGATTTTGTGATATTTCTTCCGCCATGCTAGGGTTGTCGCTGTGTTATTACGGGTGAAGTTTACAGATAATATCTTCAAATTTTGCATATTCTTTAACGTAACACTTTGTGGCGTCATTATTTATTAAATGAAACAAATAATATTATTATTACTTTTCATATTATAATCCTCACGAAAAAACCATCGGTTTCGAAAAATGTAGATTTTTATGAACAGACTAGATGATTCCCGGCATGCGTTGAAATGCAACTTAAATAAAAAAAAAAATTCTCCCTGCGTGTCCTTTCCCATTCAACCCGTTCCTTTCCCTCCCGCGTCTCCTGCCCCTTACGCATTTCCTTTCCACCCTCTCCGACTTCCCCCTCTGTTGTCCCCCCCACCCGCAAACCCACCCTTTTCCTTAATTTCCATCCGCCCCTCCCGGATTCCCCTTCCTCTCCCGCTTTTTTACCTGCCGCCAAACTTAATAAAATACACCCATTTTTCAAACAACTCGTTTGTGACCTATTGATTTTTTTTGCAAATTTCATAGCTCTAGAGTTCACCAATATAGAAACATGCTATGTAGAAACCTTCGCAAGCACGTACACAACAACTCAACCAAAATTTCATCGCAATCGGATGAATAAAATAGGAAAAAAAATCATAATACCACAGCTCAATATCCTATATGTTATTCTGATATATGAGCTATATTACTGTAAAGTTTCATTAAAATTCATTCATTAGTTTTTGCGTGAAAGAGTAACAAACATACATACAAACTTTCGCGTTTATATTATTAGTGAGAAAGATATTATTTAGTGGTGAAAACACAGTTATTTGTTCAATTTTTTACAGATAATATAATTTATGGTAATGAAGTTTACAGATAATATAATAATTGATGATAAATAAGTTTATAGATAAATTCAACAATGAATTTAAGATAATGATGTTTACAGAAAATATAATTATTTGTTTATAAGTTTACATAATACGGTTGATAAATTAAATAGCACAAAATTTTATATGTAGTTCAATTTACAATTTATTTACATAATATTCAAGAATGCATAAAGTAGACCTTTGGTGGACTCCGTGGTCGAGGGTTAAGGCCCTTGACTAGCAATCCGAAGGTCGCGGTTTCCAATTTGTGATATTTCACAATTAATTAATTTAACATAATATATTGCATATTTTCCGCTCATCCAATTTGGAAGATACTTTCAGTATTGCACTGGTTTAAGACCACCATTCAGAATCAAAACGTTGCTTGATATAGATTTAGCCGTGTTTGGAGACCAGATCTGAATAGCCAGGTACTTCCCCACCTTCCTTTCCATCATCTACTTCCCCTCCCTACTACAATATGGGGTTCCATAGTCTCACTGGCTCCAGACGAGAGCAATTGGGACTATTTTGAAGTATTTGCATTAAAAAAAAATTCTACTCCAAATGATAAAAAACATTGTTATGTGAGAAAAGGCGTTTTAAAAATCAGAATATTATATAAAATATTTTTAAAAAAGCAAATAATAAAAGCGATTTTTTTAAATTCAAATATACACGCTAAACTGCCAAAGCAGTTGGTCAGTAGGTCAATTTAACAATTTTAATATAACACTAACCACTGGAGCGACATAGCAATTAAAATATTTTTTCTCGGATTGCTAAAGGAAATTTTTCCGTCCATACAAACTGATTATAGTTGTAGCCAATGACCTATCTTTTTTCTATTATCACATATTTGTAAGATTCATAAAAAAAATATAATTAAATTTTTAACCTTAAAACATTTTAAAGAATCTAGAGAATATTTATTTTGTTGTATTTTGAATGTATATAGTCGTTTTAATGATAAAAAAAAAATTGAAAATTTGCCACGTTTTGGCAACAAAGCAATTCAAGGTTTTGGAAATAGTGCCATAATGTGTCAAAAAGCGCTCGAATGGTTATAGGACATATATAACGATAAATTACAACATAGATGTAGATACAGAATAAAAACATTTCTAGTAACTACAATACAAAGGCACAAAATACTTAGACAGAGAAATATAACATAGGCATATTTATACAGAAGATTACAAACAATATCAATATAAAAAAATCTTGATCTATTAACCATATTTTTTTAGATCGATTTGATCGATCGACTTTATATGCATTGGCATCTTAATAAATAAAGTTGGCACAATATAATAAATGCCCGTATTTATTTGTAGTTTTCGGAATGAAATTGAAAACGAAATTACTTCACGACATTATTTTAGATACTTTTTTAAATATAGTCTCGTAAGAATGGATTTGACAACGTACTTAAAACAAAAATATCCAATTTCTCCCATATTTAAAGGGGTGAAATATTTTTTTGAAGGACGTAAACTTTTAATCAAAGTCTGAATGGCCCTTTGTCTGTGTTTGACCTTGAAGTATGCTGAGGTCACGGCACAATAAGAGACTGGCAGAGCGTTCATTAAGAATTCAATTAGGCTAACAGCATATAAAAAATATACGTGTCAACGGTGCCAAAAATGTTCAATTTTAAACTCTTGGCGAAAAAGTGTGGAAGTTGTTGTGGTTAAAATTTAGGTTAGTTTTAAATTTTGTGAAAGCTATCAAGGGATGTTTTTTTTTGGTTTTGGTAAAGAATAATATGACTTGACGGCCAATAAAGTTGAGGGTTACGGTTCTCGACTATGAATCTGGAGGTCACGGATTCAAATCCCGACGCACGCCAAGTTAATTTTATTTATTAATTGTTCTTGTGTTTAAGAGGCTAGACTTTAGGTATTTCATTGCCTGTCATTCTGTCCCGCTCAAAATAAGCTCACACACATTTACGATACATGCGAACGCGAAACGTGCGAATGGGACAACCTACAGAAATCGCTTGAAAAAGGGTTTCGGGAAGAAACATTTTTGCACATCGAAACTTTCGTGAAATTGTAATTTAAAAACAAAAATATATTTTCCAAAGAAGAAGCTATGTCGGTATGTTTTTATAATTTTGTAATTCTTTATAAGAGTACTTTTTCCTTAAATAATATTTTGCCATAAATTGTACATGTTTGACAGTGAATGTTTACGTTAATACGAAATGCATCGAAAATTTAAAAACATATTAACATAGTTTTCAGCTTCCAGAAAGCAATATAAAAAATATTAATTTTATGCAATTTCCGAGGTAGAAAAATGTTTTTTCCCGGTCGTCCTTTTTGTATGGGCCAAAAAGCGAAGTCTATCATCTTAATTCGTAGAACTCCGTTTAATTTTTTTTTCAAATTTATTTTAATTACATTTAATAAGGTTTTTATAAAATTCTGCCAGTGTTTTAGTTTTTTTATTATTGTACCAGCTGTTTCAGCTTACAAGGCCATTTTCAAACTGTGCTTAAACATTTAGAGATTTATATGATGTAAATTTCTATCACCCTTATGTAATACCATTATTCAGAATTGAAACGATTCTTGAAATGGCTTACGTCATGTTTGATGACCAGCTCTGAATAACCAAATACTTCACCATCTTTCTCCCCCTGTCTCCTTACCCTTCCCACTTCCATCAGCCTCACAACACAAACCTAAATTGGGGAAGCCATATTCTCACGGTGCCAGGTGGTTGGGATCAGTTAGGACTCTTGTGCGGTACTCACATTAAAAAACATCCACAATACGTAAATACAATAAATACAATTTTTTTTCTTTCAATATTCAACAAATCTTAAACTTCAGTATTTTTTCAGGACAGTAAAATAAATCAATACATAAAAGACACTTTTCAGAATTTTTATTTAAGTTCAATCCAATTTAAAAATAAATTCATAGTTCAATTCAAAAATAAATCCGAGAACGTTTTGTAACGAAAATAACTCAGTTTGTCTAGGTATTACAAACTAAAATCTTTCAAATTGTTTTACACAATTATTTTACTTAGACATTATCGAAAAATCATAAATACTTGTGATCAAAAAATACTTACAAGAAGTACACGATATTTAAAAATGTATCATCACGCGTTTGAGCATTTTTATTGCTAACTTAAATTAAAGCAAATTTTGAATGAAATAATTTGAGTCGAGTTTTTTGTCGATATTGGGTTATTATTAAATTTTTGTGTACGGAGAGTAATCAATCTTTCTCATCGGAACCGCCCTGTACATTTGCAAGGACACGATCGCTAGTTGAAGCGTTATGAGACAATTAAAACAAAAAGGCAAAATTCATCGGATGTGGTAATCGTCTGTCAAATTTCTGTGATTTTCTATGGATTTCAATGGCTTGTCTATGCCTGTCTATTAATAACTAAACAAAAACTTGAATTAGCTGGAATGATTTCTTGAAGTTTTTGATTTACGATAATAAATTAGCAAAATATGCCCAGGACGAAAATAATTTTTTTGATATTAAAATATAAATATATTACACAAGAAGATCGAAATAAATTTTCGATGTGTGTTTTTTAGGTTTACACATTTTGCTTTGTGGAATGGAGTGGTTATTTTTCTTGGTTAAAACCTGACTTGAATGTTTCACAGTAATATAAACTGATTCTGCGAACATGGCGGACTATAATATCTATCATTACAGTACATTACCATAAAGAGTGGGCATTGCTTTATAAAGGTATGGATGGGCCCTCCAAAAAAATGAGACACAAATATTGTGGATAGAGAAATGTGAAAATTATGTGCGATAAACTTACTTTTATTAAAACCCATTTAATCACAGGAGACCATATTTGTCCCGACCCACATAGGTCTCATTGATATTGTTGTGTCTCCCTTACTATTATAGTGAGAAGTATGATCTAAACGGTATTATAAAGATAATACAAAACGCTATGTATTAAAATCTAAAAGTTTACCACAAAATAATTAAGAATTATTATTACACGACACGATAACAAAGTGAGGTAACATTAGTTCATAAAACGTGTGTTCTTATATTTTTTCATTATAAGTCATTTTAGTTAGAAAGAACGTAAGGTGAGCCATTTTTAAAACATTTTAAACTTTGAATTAAAACAAATGATATTTAAAAGTTTACATAGTTATTTCTAATAAAAAAAATTGAAAGCGTATTTCGTCACCTTTCGAACACAGTTTTTAGATTTCGGATACATTCTGAAATATTCTGACCATTTTTTGAAGAGTTGAATTAGATTTATTCGCAGAATTACTAACATAAAAATACCGCTTAATAGAGAGTAGAAATACCTTCTTTGTAAATTTGAATGGAAATCAATGTCGCTATTGACTTAAAACCTTTTTGTTCTAGCCCACTAGCACGCGATACGTCTCTTTTATAATTGCCAGATATCGTGTATCACTTTTCTATTTGAGTTTCATAATGGGAAGAAATAAAAACATTTTGTATTAGAAATTAAAGGCAAGCTTTTTCAAATAATATTGTCAAGTTATTCGTAACCCGGGAATGTTTATTTCTTTTTTTTTATTATATTTTTTTACTGAATATAATTTTACTTTAGAAAAATATATTAATCGGAATTTTACGAAAACTTCTATAAATAAATGAAAGAAACTTCTTAAAGCAATAATTTCCCCTTTAGGCTGATTTGCTCGGGAACAACTCATATAGGTCCCAAAGAAATTGTTGTGCCTCCCTTACAGTAAGAAAAATTATCTAAACAGTGTTAGAAAGAAAATACACCACGCTTTATAATCAAAAAAGTTAACCACAAAGAAATTAAAAGTAACCTTTATGAAAATAAATTTTTCTAACCGCAATTTTAAAAACCATTGTAAAACTTTGCGAGTTTTGCATTCATTATTTTTACGTGAAACGACAAAAAAGTGAGGTGACGATAACTTTTATAATACAATAATTGTCTAATAAAATATGTGTTTTTATTTTTTTTCGTTACCGTTTCGTTATAGTTAGAAAAAACGTCGCGTGAGTCATTTTTATTTTTGTTAATATACCGGCGTTGCATATATGTAGAATATGAAGCATGTGAGACTGAGTACATTCTGAGAAAATCGATATAAATTGTTTAAAAAATAACGAAACGGAAAATAACCCTTCTATTTATGGACGAAGTAGGAAAAATTTCGTTAATTACAAAAATATATTTATTGCAAACATTAATTATTTTATGCCAGAAAATTGAATTTTAACGCGTTTTTCTCACATGCTTCATATTCCAAATACAGTTTTCGTCATAATTTTAAATACCATAATAATGTCAAAATATTTCATTTAAATTTATTCAAATTTGACAGCTAGGCATCATAAAGTGATGTTAATATTATGTACATACCAATGCAATTGAATTTTGTAGTGGTATGCAGAGGATATGACCTTTTTTAATTTTTTTATTATGTACTATTTTGGATGTCCTCACGTGGTTTATTTTCTATCGCCTCAAATATTTGATATTTTTACATGGGTCATATTGTAGAAGATGGAGAAAAAAAAAGAAAAATAACTGTATATTTAACTAATTTTCTTAAAAATCGTCAAATTGTTCATATTATTAAATATGCAACGACGATTTGCATTACAATTTTTCATGTTTAAAAAATTATATGAATATTCTCCATGATAAAATTTGAGAACCTTTTATCATTACCTTTCCATTTATTTTGATTTTATTGCAACGCGGAAATATTCTGACCTTCTGATATAATATGCCCGAGTCCTGAGGGTTTAATGGGTATATGCCGTTATTAAAAATGGTGTCCCAACAGTGTTTAATTTATGAGTCTGTTGGGCCTATCTAAGAATTGTATATCATTCTCTCGCGCATTTCCATAAGGAGCGAAGAATTGAAACAGATGTTTGCACGTAGAGTAAAAACATCGAATCTACAGTGGAAATAGACCCTTAAGAAGTTTTATGGTGCGAATTCAAGCCACTATATTCACTCCTTGTACTCTCAAGAAATATAAATTATTTGAGAATGTTCCTTTCACTTCAAACGTAATATCTTGATTTGGGAATGTATGATGAGGGAAACTATGTTAGTGAAAAATTAGATCCCTATTTCTAAGTAATATAATAAAATTCTTGCATTTTTTTGTACTTCGTCATTAGCTTTACCCATTTCTAGGTATAGAATAACTGTCTTTTTTTAAAATTTTTTTACAGTTTTGGGCCAATATTAACCTTATCGGGATGTATTTTCAAAATAATTATTATTTTCTTCTTCTGAAGTCGGTTTCTCACTGCTGAGGATCATGACCTCTATAAAAATTTCCATGGTGGACAAGGCTTCTGCACTCCTTGCGGTTTTGCGCTGCGGGAGAGTTTTGCACACCGACGTTAGACGCCAGTGATGCTTGGTCACTCCGGCGCATTGGTGACCTTCTTCTGCTTCTTCTCCCTTAAATGACCAAGAGTTTTCCGAGTTGGAGTTCTCAGTTTGGCGAGCAACGTGTCCAAAGTATATTAAAATATGTTTTAGGTCGATAGTTTAAAGTCTGGTCCGTTAAAATTAGACATTCAAGGTAACAATAATTAGCATAAAGCTGAAAAATAGTAGACACGAATGTTAGGCACACATTTTGAATCGCTATATCTTAGAAATGGTGATTCTAAAAAAAAAAGTGAAAGACATTTTTTATAGATAATTTAATGATCTACAATTTTTGTATGATCTATTTTTATGATAAAATTTACCGTTTGGTTGAAAAATGCAAAAAACCTATATATGCAAAACTTGACCTTGAATAATTGTTTTTGGAGATTATCGATCGGGACATTTCACATTTCATTTATAATCTCATTCATTAATTCATTTATGTTCCCAACATTCGTAACAATTTTCAGCTTTACGCGAATTATTGTAAGCTTACCCCTATTTTTTTAGCTAACTTGACTGGACTATTGTGGATGCCGCTTCCAAAGTATGCATACATAAAATTTGTTTTTATTTTGTTCCCAGGCGAGATGCAAACGGAAGTGGTCGCCTTCCCCGCTCCAGCAGCATAGACTCGATGGTCGAGGCTGTGTGGAGCGAGGGCGGCCCACCCTTGGACGGTTCCCCGCCCTTCAACTGCAAGGGCGGCCCCGCCCTGTGCCTCGCCTCGCCCTCCGCCGGCCGCAGGAGCAAGGGACACCGAGGACTGACCGGTGAGTCTCTTTATTACTCATTTTTATAACAACACTACTCACGTTCATGACAAGCCGGAAGTATGCAATTTGTGTTAATAATGATGAAATATTAAAAATATTATTTATTCATTTTCGGGAAATCGAGAGCAAACGATAAATAATAGATTGTATCAGTGTGTGCGTGTATAGCACATAGCCAGAAAAAAAGCAATTATGATTTCCTACGTGAGATACTTCTGATAAGACAACATATAATAAAAAATATGTGGAAATCAAAAAATCGTTCATCAAAAGTATCTATTATTAAATACCTCCACATAAACTATATGATCTCTAAAAAAACTGTATAATCAGCTCAGTGGTAGAGCATTGCTCTGGTAAAGCTAAGGTTTTGGGTTCAATTCCTGGATGTAACCTATCTTTTTCTGATTGTTCTCTTTCAGATTTTCGATTGAGCGTCGCTAATATTGTGTTCAGTGATTTAATTATACTATTTGAGGTTTTACTCATGTTAAAATAAAAATAAGTAGATATTCGTTTTAAACTTGCAGAAAAGTCAATAAATATCGCTAATATAAAAATTAATGTTTGTTTGTTTGTTCGTACCTTATGCACGGCCATACCGTTCATCCGATTGTGATGAAACTTTGGGAATATGATTTCATATCTCTATGTATGATGTGCGCTTACCCGGGATGGTTATAGGATAGTGCGCTCTGGCGTTATGAAATCATTTCCTATACTATTCATACGATTAAAATTTCATCCGATTGAAATATTTTTTTTTTGAATTGTTGTGAACATGCCCGTGAATACTTCTATATCTGTACTGGTGAGCCCTGGCATTATGAAATTTGCATAAAAAATTAAATAGGTCACACGAGTTTTTGGAAAAATGGGTGAATTTTATGTTGTTAGGCGGCAGGGAAAAAACGCTGGCGGGAGGGGAAGGGGATGCGGGAGGGGAAGAGGAAGAGGAGTCGGGAGGGTAACGGGGACGACTGGGAAATGACACGAAGGGAGAAATAATTTATTATTTAATTGCAACGCTGGCCGGGTATCAGCTAGTATTAAATAAAAATTGATATATTTATCCAAGACACTATCTAGGTAGCATTTAGTTCGAGATGAATCTTGCAATCATACATAAAGATAGGACTGTACAAAATTTAAAAACAGATAACACCACAAATTTTCTTTGATTTATTTCCCAGATTTGATACTTCGAATACAATTATTTCAAATGCACAAAACCAATCATATCTCCAAACGTACTGTACAAAAATTTGAACGCAACACATACGTTCTTTGATTTCTTTCACAAAATTGAAACTTTGAAACCAATTCTCAGAAAGACAATTTCTGACATGTTAGTCGAAGACTAAGGGTGCGACATGATCAACACAAGAGTTGTGTTGAAGTCCATACTACCATGTCTACCTCTGCGAAGAGATGGTGTGAACGTTGGTCAGATAAAGTTTCTCATATTATAGCCTCTCTGAAAACATATCTCGTTATTTTGATCAAAGTTAGAATTTCGTACCATATTACATTTCTGATCTCTTCCGTATAACCCCCAACATAGTTACTTCAAAACTTTAACTTTATGATCACCAACTGAGTTTGTCACGTATTCGTGCTGTATCAATATAAATATGTATTTCAATGTGACTTCCTCGTCCAGTCCTTCATATTCTGGTCACGTGTCCGTCACAAAAATACTCCTCAACATTTCAAGTGAGGGAAGAACTTCAGATTCCGAGTTGGGTTATTCGGTTATTGACTTTTCTGATGGAGTTATGCAATGTCTACTGTATTATTTATTAAGGATGTTGCTGACCAAGAATGTAAACATGAAAATTATATCTCTTTCTTTTATATAACACGTTCAATATACGAAATATTTTGGAAAAAAAATACTTCTAGGTAAGTACTATTACTGCATTTTACCCCCGTCAGGATATACGGGATAAATTAGTTGAGCACTCACAAATACTATAAATTCAACAGGACACTGGCACACATGGACACCTTGATTGTCAGGATTGTTGTTCAGGATCAGTAGGAATATAGTCAATTAAACAACGTATTACTTTTCCCGATTACTATCAGATGAGGAATGCCTGCTTGAACCAGTCACTTCTCTATTTATTGGTCAAAATTGAACATTAAATTATCCACAATTTTCCAATAGGGGTAATTCTTTTAATATGGGCTATCATCCTTTTCTCCTCACGCAGTTTAACAAAAAAAATATTTTTAAATATCTGATAAGGCCGAAAATTAATCAAACTACTTACAAGAAGTACAGTATATTTAATAATTTATCATCGTGCGTTTTGATCATTTTTATTGCCTACTTGATTGTAGGTATATATTAAAGCCAATTTTGAATGAAAAAAAACGATATTAAATTATTAATTTAAAAAATTTGATACGGGGAATAATCAATCTTTCTCATTGGAACCTCCCTGTACAGTTGCAAGCATTATTCTTAGCTGCTGGTCAATCGCTCTTAAGTAACTCTGTAATCTTAAATAATTATGTGACAAATGTCTCTGTCATCTTTGCGAATGTTGTGTGCATAGTCTTTTTGAGGAAAGGAAGGCCTAAACATGGGTCTTGAAGAGGACCCATATTGATCGAGTGAGGAAACACGGGAGCTGGCAAATCGTCCACAGCCGACCTGTTGAACTCAAGAACAAGCCGTAGAAAATTTCTTATGTGACAAATGTCAACCGTGTACAAATATTGGGTGTGATTTTTCCAACTGTGGGCCTATGGGATCAATGACGCTAGTTCCTCGGGGCATCTTACATTGAAATACCAGCAGAGTAAGGACAGCATTCCTCCTTTGCCGCCTTTGCTCTAAATATTGCAATCCGTTTGTTAAGATTTGGAAATCTATCAAACTGACTTCTCGTTTCTGCTCAGAATCAAGTCAAACAAAAAATTAGTTCGTTAAGTAAACAAATTCTCGTTTTATTTATTTGTAAGTCGAATCGAGATTGATTATCGCGGAAGCTTTCTGTCAATTAAAACTTCGTTCATTAAATAATCCTCGCTAACCTCCGTCATTCCACTGGCAACGCACAACAAAATTAACATTCTTCCCAAAACCGAAAAATCATTAATTAAGTAATGGTACCTCCTTTGCCCAAATAAGTATGTTGTGGCTAAGGGATGAGGTCGGTAACTACCCTAAACTTAGCCTGAAGGAGGGGGCTGTAGAATCCCACACAGTTTGAGTGGCATAAGTGGAAAGTGTAGGTCATGGTTAAGTTTGTGGTTATGTTATCTTCTGCTGCTGTTCTGGAATGATTTTTTATTCTTGGGTTCAAAAAGATTAAGCATTACAAATCGTCGATCGTAAAATGGACAAGTAAGATATCAGTAAACAAAATTTAATACTTCATCACTCTTTAATTTATTTTCTCCCGATTTAACAAAAAAACACACCGGTTCAAAATAAGTTTTCAAATTATTTATTTTACAAGTTCCGTTTAACATGACTTAGAACTTTTTTAAAAAGCTACTCTTAGAATAATCTACATGGCCCTGTCCCATGCCTCTCGGGGTATTGCTTATGTCGCTGGCTGATTGGGAAAAAGAGACCGAATTGAAGCATCCCATTGTATTTATAAAGATGGCAATGAAAAAAAATACAGCTGTCATCTTAAAAATGACATTCTAGGTACGAAATCAGTTTTAAGATATTTTTATTTATTTTTTAAATTTATTTTCGTTTATTTTTTTATATTTTAGTAATTTGTACATTTAAGTTTACAAATTGCTAATTATTTACATATTGCATTCTCTCTAGTTACATGTGGCTCCTATAATATGTCTTGAACATTCCAATTGGTGCGGATTTTTGAGTTTCTGGTAGCGTGTTATAACACTTCATCCCTTTGTACAGTAGACTATTCTGTGTGTTCGCTTTATCCTTTTTTTGTAGCCTGATTTCCTTGCACGTCCTTGTATTATGTCTGTGAATGTCCTTGTTGTATATAATTTTATGTGAAAAATATTTTGGTTACGTTGTTAACTATTTTATGAATAAATATCATAATGTGCAAGGTTAGTATCTATTTCACGGTTAGCCAATTTAGTTCCTTTATCATTTTATTTATCTTTGAATATCTATTTCTTCGAAGTATTATTCTCATTGCGTATTATTCTCTGCGAAGTATTATCCTTTTTGGAGAATTTGAAACTTATTTTGGTCTCGTTCGTTACATAGGAAGAGAATAGTTGAGCAGTAGTTAAAATGTGGAGCAATAATTGAGTTGTAGAAAGTGGCTGCAGTTTTTCTGGAATTTTTTTTTATATGATGATTAATTCATAAAAACGACACTATGGGGGGCTTAGCTAAGTGCTGAACCAGATTCTGGTACATTTTATTCCACAGATGGCAATGGTAGCCAGTTATTGATTTTAATAGTCACATTATTCCGACAAGGTTCTAACTGACATTTTTTTCAAAAATGACTGTTGAATGTAAAACTATTTCTTTTACGCATTTCTATAACCAAAATAATTTTCAGAGCCATCTGTGTTGTATTTCTATAGATACTTGTATGACGAAGGTCTAATATAAAGTTTTTAAAGTTTATTTTACAAGGTTCTAACATAATTTTGAACCTTTAGCAATTGCCATTTTGTTTGTATTTGACAGTTGATTATTTTTACGAGGCGCAGTGCAATTCGTCACTTTAGTTTGAATATAGTCCTAACTTCGCCTTACCAAAAGGTGTCAAAGTTTGCATAGACAAATTCTCATATAGTCTATTTCACAATTTGTGATTTTGAGGTTCCATCTTGTGTAAAGAATTTTAGTTTATATGATTCTATCTGCACTTTTAATTATGTTCTTAAATGGTAAGTAAACGTCATATTTAAATATATTATTTTAAAATATTTAAAACTAAAATACTTTTCACAAGATTCGACCTCAAAATCAGAAATCGCTAATTAAATTTTGAGAAATTGTCTTTGCGAACATTGACAGATCGTATCCCATAACAAGGTAAAGTAAAGTTAGAACCCTGCCCAACCAAAGTGACGATTTGTTGTACTATGTTCTTAGTAAATCCATTTTTGTATTTTAACGTTTAAAGGTTTACCAAAGTGATACACTTTATAAAGTTCTGCTCTTTATTGCAACATTGTTCTTCAGTTTATTACAACAGAAATATTATTGAAAAATCATGTATTTGTTGAATAAAAACTAGCTAATAAAACTACAATCAACTGAATATCGTATGTGTTGAAAACAAAAACTGAGCAAAAGTTTTTCCAATTATTTCTGGCTTTCACCCTTTAAGGGTGTTATAGGCCATCATTTAAAATTATGGAGAAATGAAAGATGCATTTAAATATTAATTTTATTTAAATGGGCAAATTTCAAAATTATAATGAAGATTGGAGTCGAGTTCAGACTTAGAAGAGATGAGATATTGAATGGAGGGGAGGCAATTTTTGATAAAGCTTGATAGAAGAGAGGATATTTGTTTAGAGAAAGTTGAGTTGTGAAAAAATTAATCTTTTTCACACCCCAGAATGGGTAAATACTTAATAAAATTGAGAATTCATTTTCTGAAAATGTTGAAAAATCTTTCCCTAATAATTTTAAAATTTTAAGAAAGACGATTTTTGAAACTCAATTAATGAATCTACATTTTCGGTAAATAGATTCTACTTCAGTGGTATTACAATTTTATTTTACATAAAGACCCCGAGGAAAACAGTTTCTTTTGTGGATGATGTGTAGAGGGTCCTAATAAGGAATGAAAGGAGAGAAATGAAAGAATGTGCTAGGTGGGTAGGAATCTGGGAGTCAGTGTGTCCAAGAGGGACAGATATATGAATCCATTTCTCCCGTGCAAGACGAAGGGTCGAAAATTCGGGCTAGAGTAGTCAAAGGGTCTCCTTTAACCTGCCTCTCCCTATCTGGTCCGCCACACTGTTGGTGGGTCGACTCAAGACTGGTCAAACCTGACCCCATGAAACCGGGCATCCCTGATAAGTTACCAAACGTAGCGAATCACTTGGGTTAACCTACGTCAGAAATATTGAAATTGTTATCCTGAAATACATTATTTATTTAATTATAATCATAAATTAACCCTTTTATGTGACAGTTTCAAAACAAATTATGAGGCTCTTACACCTATAAATAGACTACATCATTTGGGCAATAAATTTGGGAATATTGTAGACATGTTTAAAGATTCCGGATTAGTTACAAAACGAAGTCTTTATAATTACTTTAGTAAAATGTATGAATTTCACGACTCCGTAGTGAATACACTTTTTATTTTTATTTGATTTTAATTTTTTATATTTCTTTATACATATTTCACTTTTTATACCTATAAATTTAATTTACTTTAATTTAATCATAAATCATATATATATATATTGTATACTATGTAGGTATTTGCTGACACAACTCTATTACTTATATATCTATCTTTGTAAAAGCCCACTAGGGCGTAAAAGAGTGGAAGATACTCTCAGTATCGCCCTGGTGTAAGACCACCATTCAGAATTGAAACGTTGCTTAATAATGGCTTAAGCCGTGTTTAGTGACTAGATCTGAATAGCCAGGTACTTTCCCACCTTCCTCTTCCCCTTCTCCTTCCCTTCCCCGCTTACCTTCAGCCTAACAACATACTCCAATTGGGGATGCCATAGTCTCACTGGGTCCAGAAGGGAGCAGTTGGGACTCTTGTGAGGTATCTCTATAAAAAAAAAAAACCTGAAAGTCGCGTTTGTTTTGAAAAAATAAATACAAGTAACTAACTAACTATCGGGGTAAGCAGAGAGGACGGGCCGCCAAACAACTTGGTCTGGCACACACTCTTTGCCTCATTTACATTCATACAAGTTCTCATACATACTTTTCTATATTTCTGACTCTTGACTTCGCCCGACTGATTCACTTTAACGTGCCACGACTTCCTTGGGCGTCCCCTACTTCTATCATTCACACTTGCGTCATATATTTTCCTTACAGTCCTTTCTTCATTCATTAGCATGCCCAAACCATCTGATGGTCCCTTTCTTGATCATACTCATTACGCTTAGATAGCATTGCATTATTTGCGGTTCTCCACATTTTTCACACGATCATACATGGTTTTACCACACATACGCCTTAGGAATCTCATTTCGACAGCATTCAGTCTATTAATATCCTTTCTCTGCCAGTTCCATGCCTCACTACCATACATTAGGGTAGTTACAAGTATTCCATTGTGGTCTGCCAGCTTCGCTTCTTCGGACTGTTTTAAATATAACCAGTAATAAAATTCGAATATTAAATAAACATTAAAAACTTTTGCAATTTAAAAGTATGATTGCCTAAAAGATTGTAATAAATTACGTTTATCAACGTCCAACAAAACCCATTAAAGATACAAATTAAACAAAACCTTTTCATCAGATAGCCGGTATAAGTTAACACAAAGTGAAATTTTAACTAGACAGGACTATGTCCATAATATTAAACCAAATTTTTAAATTAATAACAAATTTACATTTCATTAATCCAGTCTGAAAAGTTTTAATTTCTTTAATTACGACAACAAGTTAGTATCCTGTCTTCTCTTTGGCAGATTTGTTAACAAATATTAATTGAGAACGGAATCAGATTTAACAGTCATTCTCTATGGCCAGATAGACTACAACAGGAACCGGAGATAAACTCATTAGACCCTCAATTTACTCGAAAATTTCGTTATGTTTTCACTCTAAGCAACAGAATTGAATTACGTATTTTGGGAAAACTTGGTTCGCGCTTAATTTTTTGTGGTTTTAACTTGTTTTGTGTTTGTTTCGACAGTCCCGAACAACAATATTGCTGTGTTATTTGGTAGTTTTGCAGTAGAGCTATTTAAAGTTTCGTTTCTGCTTTATTTTTTTTCTACATTAGCTTCACACAGGAGTAGACATGGGCAGATTTATTCACAGTAGTGAATCGATTCAGTCTGATTCCCTTGGCCCTTTGAACTGATTCCTTTCATTCGATCATTTAATTCATAAAATTACCAAAAAAATAAAAAAATATATATGTGTATATTATAATAATAAAATAAAATAAATTTAGACACTGATCGACGAAAACCACGACGACGGGGTTTTTAATTTTTTAATGTGTGATATTATGACAGCAAAACCGATAGAAAAAATACATTTTTATAAGGCTATCAAATAAATCATCAAATTAAACAATTTTTCTAATTTTATTAAACTTAAAATAGGTACTTCCGCTTCGTGTGATCGAATATAAAGCGCATTCTACCCAATTTACGCAGGGCTCGAAATCGGAAGTTTTCGACCTACGATGTAACTAAATTGACGGCTCGGCCCACAGGGGAATCGCACTGCACTCCCAAACGGATTTGCGGCAGGCATTTAGAATGAATTGTATCTTTTGAGCAGTGTCTTGTATCTTGCCTTGCAGTGACTTATTAACTCGCCAGCTGCGGACCTAGTCAAAACTGCAGCTAGAAATGGAACTACTATGACTATGACTGTGAAATGAGATTCGGAATGATCGTAAGAGCGAAATGATCTTGACGTCACAACTGAGATTCGGAATATAATAAGAGCGAAATGGATCTTGGGATCTTGACGTCACAACTGAAAAAGACAATGCTGTTTTGATTCCTGAATAAGTGAAACAGAGATCTCGCTCCGGACAAACTCGGTACCGACAGACTAGGTACGTCGATCTCGGACCCCAGGAACCAAGAAGGAGTGTGATTGCATCTTGGAAATCCCGGTCGTTCAGAACTCGCGAACTATTTCGGCCGTTTTTCGCTTGTATTAAGCCGGGAACTAGACGGATCTACAGAATTTTTTATGAATTGCGGAGCAAGGGGGGTATTCTTTACGTCATTTACAATACGTTCGGAGTCAAAATACTTCGGCCACATCGCGGCGAGCATCCTATAGAATAATAATATCTACGAAATATTGTAATATTTAAATCGTTTACGGTACACAACATTCATTGTAATAATTTTACAGTAAAAAAAAATGCAAATTAACATTTATTATTTAGGGTGTAAGGAATAAAGAATTAATTAATTTTGAAATTGAGAATCAGATCAAGTGTGTCACAATAATGAATTAATTCATTTATTTCAGTAATTCAATTTTGCCCACGTCTACACAGGATGCCCTGAGAAAAAAAATCCCTATGGGGAAAGGGCCTATGTCATCTTTGGAAATAAAGGAGAGGAAGTTCTGGGAAGGAAAAAGGTTTAAGGGATAGGTAGGAATCTGGGGATCAATGTGTCCAGGAGTGCCGGACGGGTGTATCTATCCCCCAACTGCGGTGCAAGGCATTGAGCCGAGAGAGTCCAGCCTGGGAGATCAAAAGATCTCCCGATACGGCCTATAATGTAGATAGCGGGCATATGCATCCGACGCCAAGACCCGGACAAACCTAACCCTGTGAACTCGGGCACCCCTGCTAAGTTACCAAACGTAACGAACCACTTGGGGTGACCTGTGGCAGAGGTGTTTTTTTTTTTTTTTTTCATTAACTCCACGCAGGAGGCCCTGAGGAAAATATGTTGGTTATCCAATAAATGGTTCCCGGGGCGGCAGTACCCATACCCGCCTCCCAACTTATAATTGTTTTGGAGATCAAAAAACATAGTGTCGTTTTGATATTTTATATTTTTCATTCGAAATTTTGAAAAACATACTTTTAATCATTAAAATATAATTTAAATATGTTTTAAAAAAAATTAAAATTTTTTTGTAATTTTGACTTTTATATTTTATTTCATTTTGCGAAAACCGTTAGCACCAACACATTACAAAAGCGATAAAAAGTTATAAGAAATATAGTTAACCTAAGATATAAGAAACATTAAACGTAAGTAAAAAAAAAGGTTACTTGTAGGTATAAACGGTAAAAAGTTAATTTCGTTAATTAAGTTTATTGTCCATATTTTATGTATTGCGGTTAGTTAACCTGGCAAGAGGGAATTACACCATTCTCTTGGTACCTTGTCGATAGAGTAGAAAAATAAGAGTACCTTGCTGACCAACAACTACAAGGACGAAATCCTCAAATCTAATAAACATTCCAAAATTAAATACATCATTTGGCCAGAAAAACCATTATTTCCATGCTACTAAATTATACAATGCCCTTCCAATTGAAATTAAAAACACCTTGGATATACAAAAGACATCAAATTATGGTTAACTAAACACGAAGACGAGGAAATCATTAAATTTATAAAACAGCAACGCAACTTACAGACAACAAACATATATACTTTTTGTTTTATTTATTTTCATTTTGTATAAACCAACTGGATCTACCTGTATCATTATTATAAAAATTCTAAAGAATTTTTTGAATGCCTTAAAAACGTAACAATTTGTTGCTCTGGTGTCATATACAGAAAATCACACAATGATAATTTTGAACCCATTCTTCAACAATTTAGAAAAATCCACAAAGAATGACGCACTTTACTTCCCAGTTTCCGAGTAGATAATATTTACACTGCCTATAATATGTATAAGTTGACGCAAAACGTTTCCACATATTTAATTCGACAAGAAATTGTCAGGCAATTCCTTTACGACCGACTGCTTTTATTCCGAGCTGAATTTTTCTGGTTTCATCTGGTATCAGAAATAAAATCCCCAGAAAATAAAATTTACATTCACAGTGACGTAAAACGTGTTTATTTTTTTGGAAATCTTAGAAAACCATTGAAGTAAATTATTACAGATTGGCAAATGTTTGGTTTTGAAATGAAAATACTATGCTTAGTTCTAACCTCGATGTCATTTATCCAATTCTGCCTCTCCCCGACTATCATCTTGCTGGAAATGTATTTATTTGAAATTTGGAACAACGACAAGCAAAATAGTGCAAATTCGAGTGCATTTGTTTTGAAAACAGAAGATGATTTGAAACTACGTTGGAAGCAAGCGGTTGGTGTTTTTGTGAACACAATCTCGTTTTTAAGTTAAAATATGCAATTTGATATCTTGAAAGTTCATAATATCGTTTTGTACCGATTCGTTTTGTTGTGGCTATGCGTACCTCGAGGTACCGCGGTGGAACCATATAACTATATTGTGATTATGTCGTGTGGCAGAGATACAGTGGTAAGTGATTAGTCATCCCTTTTCCTTGCATACCTTGTTTTTCCTACATATATTATCACCCAATTCCAGCCAACACCATTACATCTCGTTTTGTTTTCATTATTTACAGTTCATTACAAGCGCACGTAAAACTGTAAATCGTAAGCCGCAACAGCATGTGTTGTATATAAACGGACGGTACATCGATAAGCCCAACAGAAAGCCCTAATTGACCTGTGTTTATAATACCTAAGAGATATTGTGTATTGTGAGCATGTCTGTTTGTACGAAGTGAGCTCCATATTTCCTTACTTTTTCTGAAATTTATCGAACATTTTAAGCATCTAAATTCTCTGATGGACAGATAACATATTTCGTAGTTCTAGGAATGAAAAGTATTTCTATTTTAGGTTTTGTAGGTTGTTGATAAAAATATAATTCACATGAAAATCACCTAGTCTATTCTTTATCAGCTACAAATATGTATAATCGAAATATTTATGTTTGTGAAGAATTTTATCTGTACAATGTAATAGGTGAGAACGCGTATCGTTGTATATTTTATTGGAAAATGGTTCGTATTCCAATCCCTTTTAATCCAATATCAGTTAGTTTTTTCAATCTGATTCGAAAACATTGGATTTTGCCAAAGTTGAATGTTGTAAAAAACTACATACTAAAAAACTTAGAGATCGGTTTGAACAGATTTCAATTGAACTGTTTAATGTCGTATTCAAAAGAAACCGACTGTAGATTTATATTTTATATCGCAAGAAAATCCTCATTGATAAGGGTGAAAGATTGGATAAAGTGGTTTTATTTGCTGGTAGCTTGTTTTGTAATATTTTATCATATCACTCGAACGCTTTTTGCCACATAATGGTACTATTTTTAAAGCCTCGGATTACTTTGGTGCCACAATATGGCAAATATTCTCTAGATTCCTTAAAATATTTTAAAGTTAGTGATTTTATAATATTTTTTCATAAATCCTACGAATCTGTGATAATAGACAAAAGATGATTGATGCGTTGATTTCATTTGCTATTTAAAACTATAATCAGTTTATATGTCTCCATATTCAAATTCGGAGGTATGATTTTTTTAATGTGGACGGAAAAATTTCTTTTAGCAATCCGAGAAAAAAGTTTTTAAATGCTCTGTTGCTTCAGTGGTTAGATATAAATTTACTTAATGGTTTTTGGGAAAACTGGCAAAAAATCTTAAAATTAATATACATTTAATAATTCAATCGTAAACTATGTCGATTATGATCATTTACCCCAGGGTTCCAACTGCTCTCGTCCGGAGCCAGTGAGACCATGGCATCCCCAATTGGGGTATGTTGTTAGGCTGAAGGCGGTGAAGAGGGTAAGGAGATGGGGATGAGGTAGGTAAGGAAGTACCGGGCTATTCAGATCTGGTCATCAAACACGACTAAACCATTTCAAGCAAAGTTTCAATTCTGAGGTATGATAATACTGTTGGGTTATAACAAAACTTCGTTTTACTAACTATACTAACGACATCTATTCAAGGATGCTGAAACTACATGATTAACCAAAACAATACAAAACCCAAGTTGTAGGAATTTAATGAAGAGTTACGATAAGTTTAAATGATGTACACTATTGTTAAGACTGTCGAAAAATAGTGATTTTAGGAAGCGATCAACGAGTGTCACACGTAAATGATTAGATCCATTATGTTTTTTTAATATAACTTTTTTAAGAAAGACCGATATAGGGGTACGGCATCTTTTAACGTTTTTTATACTTTACAATTCTATGCATATTTCAAATCTCAGATAAACGTTCAAACTTAACACTCGTATATATTTTAAAGCTTACAGTGGAAAATATCACGTCACCCATCCAAAAGCTTTTTCGGTTTCAGATATCACATTTTTACATGTTTTTCTTTCACCATTTTAACAAAAGTATTGTTCAAAGGGATGAAAGAGACAAAGAGTCCTTTTCAAAATTAAACGTATAATTTTCTGGTGCTGAAATGTCGCTTGCATACAATTTATTTTTTTAATTTCCAAGAAGTGTCTAATGTTTTGCTAGGTTCTCATCAGCGTTTGAAATTTTTACGAAAAATAGCTTTGTGAATGTATTTCATTTATTATGATATTGTACGATATAAATGACCAAAAACTACCAATGCAAACTTTATTTATTGTTTTCCTTTACATTATGTTCAATTATATTATTATTCAAATTACAATAGTATATATATATAAATATAATATTTTAATTTGTATATAATATATAGTATATTTATAAACAAGTCCTGCTGTGTATTTATTGTTATGCGTGACAGCTGTTTCGCCTTCTGAATGCATTATAAAACTAGTCGTTGCCTATGAAGTGATCGAGTACTTTTTTGATAACCTTTTTAATAAGCTTAGAAAAAAATTATGCGTCTGACCTATAAAAAATGGTTAAAAGTGAAAAATCTCCTACTTACAAATCCTTTTTCTGGTGTTGTTTTATTGAATAATGTAGCTAGTTAAGTTTCTTATAAAGCGATCGGAAAACATTTTAATATTTGTATCTGAACTTCACAAAATAAAATAAAACGTGCATTTTGGCGACGTTTCTTTTCAGTGAATAAAAATGGGCGGTACCTAACTAATTTGTAACTGCGAATTTCACCCTTCTGTCATGTACAGAAGGATTTTAGCTCGTCGCTCAGTCTACGCCCAGAACCCGGGGCCAACGGACATGCCTTAGTCTACGCGGCGCTTCGATCTTTAAAAATATACTTGCGGAATAACAAAACACTGTTGTTTGCTAGAGATTAGGGTTTTTATTGGTAAACGCCCAGAAATCGTTCGCTCCGCCCGATTCCGAATGAGTCAAGGACTAGTGGATCATCTTTAGGAGAAAATACAGATACAGATGTCAATTCATCATTCATAAAAACAACAACTAGAGAACTCACCTGCATCCAAACTATTACTCACTAATTGACTTTAACAGCAGATAAAATTTTTACTTATAAAAATATTTTTATCTATTTATTTATATGTTCCTTATCTGTTCATTTTGTAACTGATTTATTTTCTTGAACACACTGCTTAGGTATATTACTGCTAATCGTTCTACTAAAAAAAAATCCTTCACAAAAATTGGCAATTTTTGAAGGATATAAAACCGAAAAAATAATAAATTGCGAACGCTTAATCATTCGATCAACACGGAGCCTTTTTATTTCCGGGCGATAATAAAATAAACAAAAAAATCCAATTTCGAAGGCTTTCAATTTTTATCACCTTTCTCGCCGTTCCTTTCAACTCGCCAGTCAAAAAACATTCATTTTAGGTATTTAGTGTCGAAGGACGTTTAAAAACAGTTTTATTTTTAATGGGCTTTAAAAACTTCGCTGCCTCTAACTTAAATTAAAATTTATTACAGTGAAATTGATTAGGTACTACTTTCGAATGTTTGAATTGAAAATATTTGAAAAGATTACTTATGGTGATAAAGTACGAAAAAAATTCAGACGCACAGTCCGAGGAGTTTTTTTATTGAATTGACGAATGGATGAAAGACGAATGACGACTGACGAATGACGAATGACGAATGAGGAATGACGAATTACGATTGAAGATTGACGAATGAAGAATGAAGAATGAAGAAAAACTAATGACGAATACGAATGACGAATGACGAATGACGAATGACGAATGACAAATGACGAATGACGAATGACGAATGACGAATGACAAATGACGAATGACGAATGACGAATGACAAATGACTAATGACGAATGACGAATGACAAATGACGAATGACGAATGACGAATGACGAATGACGAATGACGAATGACGAATGACGAATGACGAATGACGAATGACGAATGACGAATGACGAATGACGAATGACGAATGACGAATGACGAATGACGAATGACGAATGACGAATGACGAATGACGAATGACGAATGACGAATGACGAATGACGAATGACGAATGACGAATGACGAATGACCCGAAATGATAGCTAAAATCGCACTAGTCTCATCACTGATTGCGACAAAGATCAACTTACTTTGTGCAGTTGCAACAGTTTATTTGGCACCACGTTTCGAAAAATGGTACAGCATCTAACATCAATCATATTCTGTCGATTGATAGCTTTCGAACAATGCCTGCTTACTACTCGTATTTATTTGTGGCAAGTGAAGAATAATATTATTATTTTACATTTTACAAAATATTAACACACAATATTTAACTACAATAAAACCCACTTTCTGCGTAAATTCAGAACCTATGCAAGGCAAAGGTCATCTAAGTAAATGACTGCCAGTGGAATAAAATCAAGGCCTGGAATCAAATGCGAAGTCAGAGTCGTAACATTGCTCGTCAGGGTGCCATAAAACCAACATTATTTACCTGTGCACGGTGTATAAATGCGTTATCCTGTATGGTGTGGGGATTCAAACAGGGTAGGATTGTAGGAGGTCCCATTGAAAGAGATTTTTATTAACTATTTTTGTATTTAACTGGAATTGCTAGGCAGTGAACTTGTGGTCGATATTAAACCAGTAAAGTTTTATTATCCCTGCGTGTGAAAATATGTGAAATGTCTACCGAAATCCAAATATTTTTTTATTATAAAACGGTTTTTATTGCACAATAAATTAAATTAACGATGAGCGTCAAGAAATAATATGAATCGGTTTTGATTTGTAAAATGTATTGGTCAACGCAATTACTTGGTTTGCAGCAACATGTTGGTTGTTGGCCACAATGCTTTGAAAGGTTAAAAATATGAGTGGTATTATATACTAGGATTTCTTTAAAAACACTTTTATTCATCGAATGCTTTTTTTGAACGATATGCGTCAACTAAGAGTTTTGGGTGAAAAAGCCCTTTTTTCAAATACCTATCAATCAAAATCTTTTTGATAGAGAATATATAATATAGAATAGAGAAAAGTCGCAATGTCTAATAGAATCAGTGAACTACCTTTTTTTTTTAAATAAATATGTTGTATATTCATGGCTTTAGCAAACTTATACAGAGCCCTTGAGGTTATTTTTCACAAAAACGGGGCTCTATACAAGTCATCCAAAGAAATTAAATTATTATTATTAATGTAAATCTATTATAAAAACACTATTATAAGAAATGAAACGTTATCTGTGTATGTAGTTTCATATTAATTTGTAATGTAAACATTCCACAACGTTTGATTCATGACCAAATGACCACGTGTCATGCAAACCGCAAAATCGATATATTTTACTGCAACACAGAGTAGATTGAGAGTTACAGTAGAAAAGCCGTAGAAGTCCTGTTTTAACTCGACCGTTTTGAGCGATTCGACCTACTACGCAGGAGATGGGCAAACGCGTGTGCTACCAAGACCTGGACCTGGTAATGCCGCTCGGAAAAATGATTCTGTTGCTAAATTAGTTGTCCCCTGACATAGATATTTTTCTATTATATATTCGATAAATTGAAAATGCTATTAATACTTAATATTAATAAAATATAATGTAGGTATGTTTATTATTCATTATGTTAACTGTAAATTTGCATTTAAAATAAAATACATAGACAAACCTCACCCCATTAGCACCCCTAGCATCCCCAGCTAAGTAAATAAATGTAGCAAACCGCTTTGGCTGACATGATTATGGCAAGGGGTGTTAATTATCCAAAATATGCTTAACGGGGTGGCGGTACCCATACCCGCCTTCCAAATTGAGAGTTTTGTTTGTAGTTAGATAGGGGCCACAGTCTACTAGCATAAACGATTGAAAATATTGATGATAAACGTAATTTAATCGTACAGTAGACTAAACTGAACTACACCTTTCTGTTCTGTAATGTCCTTTCTCCCCGCCTGGGATGGGTTTGACCCCGTCCCTGCACCAACAGGAGTCGAATGACTACGGCACGGGGACCTCTCAAATCAATTGCGCCACCCTCAGTGTGCAGGCCCGAGGTTTGGTCGAGCGACCTCGGCTCTCCTTCGCCCTGCCTCCGGCTACTCGACACTGAATTCCTTAGGGTCGTCGGGCTTTTCCCCCCCAATCTCCCATTTAATTTTCTTTGAGGCACCACTGAGGAACCGGCTAAGGGACACTGAAGCTGAGTGTGGTTTACGGATAGACCGAACACCATACACATTCTTGCTGGTACTGCCAATCGTTTCGAGAGGAATCCCACCCGCATCCAGTGACATACCTTTTCATTTTATTTACTCTGTCTTCTTCCTACACAGGAGATTGCAGAATACGCTGGATGCAATTACCCAGAGCATGCCGCCTATCGTATCGTTACTTGCCTTCCGATTGCTTTGTTTATATCTTGTCATACTAACACTTATTGCATTATGTATTTCCTACTAACAAACGTATGCAGGAACATTGGAGGTCTAGTTTCGTTTAAAAATAAATGTAGCTTCGTTCAATAAAAAAAATGGAGTCCTTGCGAGAGCCTAAAGGAGTTACCGTGTGTTACTTATACCAGGGCGGGTAAGTGGTGGATAACCTCCAACGATGATAAACGTTGAGAAAGATGGAATTAGAGGAGAAAATGCTCCCATTTCTCCAAATGCCCTCCAATGTTTTACAAGCTTATTAATGGCTCCGTTTACCTTAGGTTTTATACGATAGCCAACTCGTTCAAAGGATGGATCGCTCCTACTTAATAACAAAATCGAAGGGATTATTTGGAGATTCCATGTTTTCGAAAAATCGCGATAATTGAGGGTGATTTGTATTTGTAAGTGAATTTTTTATTACTCCAAAATTTTCATAATATTTGATAGCCCCAACAGTTGATCCACAAACAGTTGATCCCACAGCAGTTAATCCCTCACAGTTTATCCCCTGACAGATGGTCCCCCAAAATTATAATTATTATAAAATTATCATTTTTTGGGCATGGACTTCAAAAATACCATTAATAATATGTTGGTATGTGGACGGTGTCGGTTTTTTGGACTTAAATAAACAAACGATGTAAACAGTGTATAGACAAGTCTTTTTTCCTTGGTGCATTTGAGTGAAAAAATGTTTTATACTTTTGTTATTCTGCTGTATATCCTATCTGCATACCTCTTTGGAGACGCTTAGTTACGTTTTGTGTGAGTAGGTATACCTTATTTTCCCGGCGCGGTGGTTCAACTGTCGGGGGTCATTATAATATGATTTGTGTTGTATAAAACCACTGGAGCGATTTTTGGATTATTTATGCGCCTTTTTAAATGTCTAAGATTGCTCTACGGCTTTAAAAAGCCAATTATCTCTTGATTCGGCAAAAAAAGATTTAAAAAATATTTCTAGCTTCTACGTTTGTTATTTTGGTCTTTGGTCAGCTATTGAAATGCTTTATCTATTATAGCCGTAGATGTTGCAAATTCGAACTTCGAAGATTATTTTAGAACGATGTTAAAAATAGTTGTTTTAAATATTTTTTTGGCGCAAAGTTTATGATCAGCTGTTAACGGTTAAAATTAAGTACCTTTTTCAAAGATATGTACCTTTCATTATCAAGTATACCACAGACATCATACAGAAATCGAAAATATTCTATATTGACTCGAATAAGTACATCTGACAGCAGATTCAAAGTATCAAACACGCAGGAACCGCGCGGTTATAAACTTTACGATTTTTTAATATTTTTTTTATACATCCTACAAATATGAGATAAACGGTATAATAGAGATTAATTCATTGGCTGTATAGCACTTTAATAAATTGTTATGTCTTTATGTTAAAATTCGAACATATGATTTTATTTAATGTTGGCGAAAAATTAAAATACTGATCGTCTGGATATCTCGAGCAATCGAGGCAAATTTATTTATTTCGCGTGGTCGCTCAGGTGGATAATACAATTTATCGTTTGAAAATTTAACATATCTGCCTACGATTAACGGTATAACCTTAGTATATTAAAGATAAACTTAGTTTTTCAAAATTTAAAAAGTGCGTTTATCAGATAAAATAACAATCTTCGAAAATCAATTTATGTTTTTTTGTTAATTAGTGTCAATAGGTCTAGAATTTTATTTAAAAGGGACAAATCCCGGTAGAGTCTGGTTATACCCTCTTACTAACGTTTACATCGGCCTTGTATTTTTTGTAGCCCACTCGTCCGATAATCAAATGCAATAATAATATGTTGGTTCCATAATTGCCTCAAGATTTTTATTTATATATTGTTATTTTGTTTAAAGGTATTGGGGAAGGTATAAAGAAGAGAATTGAGGGGAGGTACCTGGCTATTCAGATCTTGTCACCAAACATGGCTAAAGCCATTTTGAGTAACGTTTCAATTCTGAATGATGGTCCTATACTAGAGCGATACTGTGAATATCTTCTTTTCTGGAACGTTATGCATATATACTACATATCATTTTTTAATTAATTAATTGTGAAATAATGCAAATTGATCAAATAAAAATTATGTGCTAAAGCTGGGATTTGAACTCGCGACCTTCGGATTGCTAGTCGAGAGCCTTTTCCCTCGATAATGAAGACCCGTCTTTCAAGAAAAAAAAACTATCTAACCAACCATCCCGCCGGTTCGCCGCAGGGGTAGGCAGAGAGGATAGATAGCTATACAACTCCGTCTCAATAATATCGTACCATACATACAGACTTCCGTTATTTTGATCAATGACATGACCGATATCAAGTATGTGATTCACTTGAAAGTGTCATGACTTTCTAGGACGTCTCCGATTTCTTCTACCATTAACTTTCGCATCATATAGTCTTACACTCCTAACTTCGCTCATTCGCTCTACAGTAGTCCAGCGGTAGGGCGTTAGACTCTCATTCCGAAGGCCGCGGGTTCAAACCCGGCGTGCGCAAATAAATTTTATTTTATTGATTTGTGTTATTTCACAATTAATTATCTAACATAATATATAGTGTATTTGCGGCACGTTCCAGAGTGGAAGATACTCTTAGTATCACCCTGGTGTAAGACCACCATTCAGAATTGAAAAGTTGCTTGAAATGGCTTTATCCGTATTTAGTGACTAGATCTGAATAGCCAAGTACTTCCCCACTTTCCTCTTCCTCGTCTCTTTCCCTTCCCCACTTACCTTCAGCCTCATAACACACCCCAATTGGGGATGCCATAGTCTCACCGGCTCCAGATGGGAGCATGTGAGGTATTCACTAAAAAAAATTAAAAAACATGTCAAAAACATCTTTCCTGTTCCATCCTACTGTTATATTTATTTCAACCCACCGATCTTTGAGAACAGAGCCAATGAGCTTATCTTTCTGCTATAAAGATCATAGATAGTAGGAATAGCACTTTGCCCGTTACCTCTTAATTTGCAAAGCAGACAGAAATATTTCAATTTTAAATTTATACGACGAGAATGCCAAAATTTTTATGAATACCAACCAGGAATTATTAGATTCCTGGTCAAATAAAATTATTCACGCAAAACACTTCAATTATCTCAACCAAACGTATGTTGATAAACTTTCGTCAAACAAATGGTTGAGTATTGGAGAGTTGAGCGCAGAAATAGAAGGATTTATGCTTGCTATTCAAGATAGAGTCATTAATACCAAAAATTATAGGAAGCATATAATCAATTTTTAAACTGTCTAATTTGGTTTATCGTCCTTAAAAATCATTCCATCAATAATCTCCGTATTTCAATCTGTTGATATCCGACAAAAAATCGGTGAATCCAAAAAAAAAACATTTAAATGAAACCATTTTCGTCGTTGATTGAAGTCTAAATTGACCTATAACCCTCCTTCAACAAGATTTAAATTTGAAATTTTTCCATCGATAAATTTGAGGTCAACGCGACCGAACAGCTGCCAGTCCCTGAATAAATCACAGGACCAGATGATTTTCCATTCAAAGGGTCCAGACTCCAATTTTTGATTGGACCTCAACATAAAGTATTGCTTCGATGGATGTATGTGTATTAGGCCGTGTCAAGGAATGGATGTTTCCATTTTTGAGATACTCGTCCTGTTTGTTGGTGGTCTCAAAAGTCACATATTAACATGACTATTAAGATGGTAAAATCATTAAAATTTCAGATTCACTTTTTTATACTTTTTGGAAGAAGAAAAATTCTTTATTATGTTAAGAACCATTGACTAGCGGCTGAGAATAAAGGTTTAAAAATGTTTGCAACTATACAGTGAGATTCCGATGAGAAAGGTCAATTATTCCCGGTATCTAATTTTTTTAATTGATTGATTTCATACAAAACTTGCTTTAATATATACCTACATTCAAGTAATCCAATAAATTATTAAATATCGTGTACTTCTTGTAAGTGATTTTTGTTTATGAGTATTTATAATTTTTCAGTAATGTCTAAATAAAATAAGTGTGTAAAAAAAAATTTAAATATTTTAGTTTGTAAGACCTTAAATAAATAGAAAAACTGAGGTATTTTCGTCACAAAACACGTTCTCGGATTTATTTTTTAATGATTTTAATTTAACTAAAATTCAAATTCTAAAAATTTGTTTACTAGATTATGTTTTTTTTTTTTTTTTTTTTTTTTTTTTTTTTTTTTTTTTTTTTTTTATTTCAATTTATTTCACCTCTTACAAACAACAATTTTACAATTTTAATCATTGTTTAACTAAATAAAAACAAAATATAATAAAAAGGTATAACAAAAAGGTGAAAACATCATTTTTTTTTTTGGTTTCTACACCAATTAAGAGAACTGGCTCTTGAGCTTGGTGTAGGAGTTATGTAAGAATATACAATTTTTAGTCCATAATTAATATAAAATCAAGGACTAGATTAAGGAAGACATTATACAATATTTTATGGTTTGATTTATATGATTAATGTCACATGATTTTATTGCATATAGTTTTTTAAGAATAGTTTGATCTTTTTCTGGAATAATGCTAAATCTCTTATTTTTTTTACTTCTTCGGGAAGGCTATTGAAGTAAGTTATCCCTTTATATACATAATTATTTTGCATTTGTTGAGTTGAATATAATGGAATTTGGATATTATATTTACGTCTTAATGAAGAGTTAACTTTATTATTTTTTAATGTCTTATCTTTGAATATTTGTAATATTGAGTCTTTTTTATAAAGATCTTCAATTTTTGGAACTTCGAAAATTTTGAACAATGTTGCAGAAGGGAATGTAGGTGGTTTTTTTAAAATGACTTTAATAATTAGTTTTTGAACCACATTTACAGGGTTTACAATTTTTTTATATGCACCTCCCCATCCAATAATTCCATATTGAATTACTGACTGTACTAGTGCATAGTACACCTTTTTTAAATTATTTACCTTTAGAATATTTCTTAACCTAATAAATATATAAATACATTTCCTAATGCGCTTAACAAGTTCACATATGTGTCTGATTATAATCATAATGTATTGATTTATTTTGTTGTATGATTATATGATTTGAAATTTGTGTTGTATAATACAATACGTCGTTTGAAAATTGAACAAATCTGCAAACGAACAACGGTATAACCTTTGTATATTAAAAATAAACTTATTTTTTCAAAATTAAAAATTCGTTTACCAGATAAAATAACAATCTTTCAAAATCAATTTTTGTTTTTTTGCAAACAAGGATCAAAACCTCTAGAATTTGATTTAAAACGGATTAATTACCGGTATTCTCTGGTAATACCTTCTTAACAAATTTGATGATATTTTTTTTACATTTGCTCCACGCAGTAGGTTCTGAGGAAAAAATAGAAAGATGGATGCGATGGGATCAAATGCATAGTTTGTTAAAGAACATTAAATTGTCATTAATATTGAACATTCGGCAATCTCTGGTAGTGGTTTATAACTAATGTATTTTTAAAAACAACTACAAGATCAGTTTTCGAGTGCGTAGCTTTTGAGAACATTTACGTATGTAAATTCTGAAAACGCTTTAACGGCCCATCCTAATGTACTCGTATGGACGTGCCCCTAGTGATGTGCGGAAAAACTTCTATAATCTGGGAAAAGGGGAATTCTCAGAGTGCTGGGAAATTTCGTGAAAAAGTCAATTTCACTCTGATTGGGCCTTTGACTTTATTTTAAATCGAATTGGTAGGTTCGCATTTGTACTAAATGTTTTTGTTAATTTAATTCATCGGTTTACGTTTTTGATGGACATTTTCAAATGAAGGGAAAATATTGGTCACGGAGGTATATTTTATTTAATAAATATTTTATAATTTTTAACATTTTTAGAATATGTATAAATGAAATATAAATATAAAAGAGCTGTAGATTATTTTCGTAGTCCTCCTCACTAGGAGATTTTATGCTCTTAGGGACTATGTTTTGGATAAGTTTAGAGCGATTTTGGATGATATACTCAAACTTATATATTTTTTATATCATTTCTGGTCTGGAGTTAATTGTTTTTTTTTGTACCACAATACACAGTGTCCGGAAACTGATGAATCTGCAATGCATAGAGAATCCAAAATATCGTATTTTTTCAATGGGAGAATAATTTATTTATTTTTACTTTTTTTTTTTTTTCCGCCAACCAAAGGATTACAACAGCTTTTGGATCGGGTTATATGCTTTGACACATTTAAAAATCATTACAGCTGAAACTAACCCCTCTTATCGAAATGATAATACGGCAGATATGATTAGAGATTTCATATGTAATATAGTGATTTATTTTTTAGGGTATGCCTTGTTGCGTAACCTCCTTATTTAGCAAAAATTTCAGCCCATGATCAGGAAGATGTGTAAAGCACATCATTGCAGTGTCCATCATCAGGCAGACGTGCTCTGTTGATGGAAACTGTAATGCTGTCCGAAACAATGACTAAAAAATAAATTATCATAAGATTGTAGACAGATTTATCCTCCATTTACAGTACAAGATTTCTTATTTTATCATTCTTATCATTTGGAAAAATTGGTACTTACAAAAAAAAAATCTGTGGGAGCGTAGGTTCGGATTCTACCGGCTGCGCCAATGTATTGTATGAAATAAAGCGGCGTGTAGTTATCTTGGTCCAGATGTCAGGTCCCCCATCGTGGGTCACCCACCAGCTATGCCACTGCTTGCAAGCATTATGTCTCTCTTGCACTCGTACACGGAGAAAAATATTATTCGAAAAACGGGACTGAAGTTCTTACTAACAAATTAACAGGGTTTCAATGTTTATTGGCGGGAACATGTAAGAATAAACATTGAAACACTTAATTCGTTGGTAAGAACTTCAGTCCCGTTTTTACTATTAAAATTATCGTTTTTCTCCGTTACCCTTTCATACATACATCACTGGTTATTTAAAGTATAATTACTAAATTAGTCATGTTAAGAAGTGCTAGAATATGTGTTCTGCCATGTTCTTGAAGAAATCATGGTAACGACTACGACTGAAATAAAAATACCTCAATAAAAAAGATATCCGTAATACCTACGGGATTTGACAAGTCTCTCAAACTGTTGAGATGTCAAAACCAGTCGCCATGCCCGGGGATGAAACCAAATAGGACGGGAGAGTGACCGCGGCTTCCGGTCACCGGAAACAGGTGACGGGCGGGTTACTCGGGGGTGGATGACGTCACGAAGATTAAAAGGATAAAAAATATTATCAAGAAATATTTTTTTATTAAATAGGTGTCGGGTCAAGTCAATTGGTTTTACACGCAGACAAATGTGATTTTGTTGAAGAATTATATTCACAGTGTACATTAATTTGTTACTTAATTTAATTTTTTTACAACTTTGGTTTCGACACATGCGTGTCATTCACTAGCGTTCTTAAAACTTATACAAGTACAGAAATGATAGATATTATTAAATGAGGGTAGTGGAAGTGGTGATTTGGAGTGGGAGGGGGGGGGGGGGGGGGGGTGGCGGTGGGAAGAGTCATAATAACAAGGAAATATTGTCAAAAAATGTTATAATTTTTCATTAAATTTTTTTGTTTATCTCGAAAATTTCTAAGGCCCACAAATTAAATTATCCCCCCTTTCCCCTTAAAACATCGCTGTAATTACCGAGATGGGTCCGGCTGAAGGGTCTAAGTTAAGACAAACGCTTTCGCTGCCAAAACCTAGACGAACCTCACCCCCATGAACCCGGGCCCTCTGCTGAGTCACCAAACGTAGCGAACCACTTTGGGTGACCTATGTAAGGGATATTGGTTATCCAACCAATTGTTCCTGCCTCCCAAATTGACCTGACTGCGCATGTGCTCTAAAGTTTGCAAATCGTTTGTTCAAATAAGGAAAGTATTTTGGGGCTTAAGACAAGAGGTGGCTACCAAATTCAACAGCGGATGTGCTTGCGCTTACGCTAAATTACTACTTACACTACTAATGATACTTACATACACTAAATTACTACTTACACTACTAATGATACTTACTTACATACACTAAATTACTACTTACACTACTAATGATACTTACTTACATACACTAAATTACTACTTACACTACTAATGATACTTACTTACATACACTAAATTACTACTTACACTACTAATGATACTTACTTACATACACTAAATTACTACTTACACTACTAATGATACTTACAAATGAGGAGGTTCTCCAAAGAATCGAAGGAGGAAGGCACCTGCTCAGAACCTTATCCGAAAGGCGTGCAAGATGGATCGGTCATATAATACGACAAGAAGGCCTCTTGCATGCCATAATGGAGGGTATGACCGAGGGGACATACTCTAGGGGACGCCCACGCCGAGAGTACCTGGAGGACCTGCTGGTGGGCATGCGCTGCTCATCATATGCAGACCTCAAAAGAGCCGCACAAGACAGGGAAGAATGGAAGAAAAAAATAAAGGAAATTGCTGCAAACCAATCCCAGGATTGAAACCAGAGAGAGAGAGAGAGAGATACTTACTTACATACACTAAATTAAATATCTAAGTAAACCACAATACCAATACTTTTTTTTCATCTCTTTAATCAAATTGTAATGTGATTACCACTTGTAATTGTAAACTACTCCCAATGTTATTACTTCGTATACATGTACCTAATATTTCTGTACAAAAGTCATTTCAAGCAACGACGTTTCGTTTCTGAATCGTGGTTTTTCACCAGGACGATTGAGGATATAGAGGGAGATACCAATTTAGTAACACTAATTGATTTTAACCAGCTAATAAATTAATCAACCTTTCATTAATTTCCTTTGTCTATTCTTTTGGCATTAAAAAGCCTTCTAGCTTTATTAATAAATCATTGCTTCGATCAATTTATCGTTTAACTTTATTGATAACTTTATGGAAAATGTCACGATTCGACATTTTAAAAATGGCCATCTTTTAATATTAATTTCCAATCTCGGATTCCTGAAAGAATTGTATATAAAGGCGTTTTAAAAAGCAAGTTACTTGAAAAGGAAAATAAGACGTTGTTATTCACGTAGTAAAACTATGATTAACTGATTTATTACGTATTTCTCTTGAACACTTTTAGATTTTAAGTTCCTAAAAAATAATTGTTATTTTTGAAGATAATAATTAATTTTATGAATTCACTCGATAGTAAAAAGCGAATATGCTCCGAAAATTATTAAAAACACATATTGTTCTATTATTTAACATGTTCAAGCAATGAAAAAAATTATTGTGTATCTTTAAATGCAACTTAAGCATTTATCGAGAAAAGTTTGCTCTATTTTAAACGAGCAGTGTTTTTATAAATATTTTCACTATTTTCGCTTAGTAATAGTCGATTTTTAATATTAGCGCGCTCCCTCTTACAATCTTTGTTACTTGTTACATATGTGCCTTTCTTCTTATTTTTGAATGCTTACTACTGGGCCATAATAAGGATCTTAAAAATAATTTTTGAATAATATTTTTTGAATCTTACCTATTTGACCCCTTAAAAACCAGATATTGTCACATTAACATATGTCGTCAAAGATATTTCAATTTAGGAGGCAAGTATGGGTACCGCCGCCCGGGGGTCCATTTATTGAATGACCAACACCCCTGTCGTAGGTCACCCCGAGTAGTTCGCTTCATTTGGTGACTTAACAACTCAGTTTTGCCCAACCATTGGATCGGGAGAGTCTGGTTTAGGGAGATTTAATCCTAGACCTCTTATTCCGCTAGAATCCTAGTCCGTCACTCCTGGACACATTACCCCCAAATTCCTATCCACCCCACATACCTTTTTCCTTCTTAACGCTTCCTGTCATTCCTTTTCCTAAAAACACTCTTCGCACAGCATCCAAAAAGATGACATAGGCCCTGAGGAATTTTTTCCTCAGGGCCTAATTAGTGTGATAATTCCTAAGTGTGGAGCTAATGTAAAAAAAAATTGCGTCATATGTTGCAGTTGTTCAATAAGAATAAATATTTTGACAAACTTCAGTCGAAATTCGAGCGAGGCCAAGTACTAAAAATAATAGAAAATTAATTTTATTGTTCGTTTGCGTCAAACACGACGATAAATTCAAAGCTGTTAAATATAAATTCAATACGAAATGAAAAAACTTTTTTATATTTTTTATTTATGTCATCGACAGCGGTGGGATGTCATCTCTACAACTTACTTTCGAGAACAAAAAGTCTTTGATTGGATTTTTTGCAAATCTGGACAGTTTTTTTCCAAATCATTTCTGTATTTAAAAAAAACTTTTCTAGATTCCAGATCACATCTTGACAAAATTGGAAACAAAGAAATCTTTTTAGTTGGAAAAAATACTTGGGTATTTCTCTCTATTCTTAAATTATAAAAAATATTGAATCATTTAAGAAGAAACAAATATTAGTAAATCATCATTACTCTGTGGAACGAAACATTAAACAGAACAATACACGAAAAAAGTAACGATATAATCAGGTCTCAATAGCTTAGTAGTTAGAGTATTGTTCTTGAAAGACAAAGGTCCTGGTTTCCATCCTCAGTTGCCACCGTCACCTTGTTAGTTTGTGTGTTTATTCTGTTTCGTGTTTCGTTTAAATTTATTGAAATTGTATTCTTCACATAATAATGACAAATGTCTCAAAATAATGTAATTTCTCAAAATATAAAAATAATAATTGGCTTTACTTTGACTGGTCTTCGAAAAAATATTTTAAAGAAAGAATAAATTATTTAAAATTAGTTAAATTTAATATTTTTTTCCAGGCTAAGTACCGACTAACTTCTTCTGGAATGTATCGTGATTTTTACTTGTTTATTTATATTTTATTTAAGGCAATCTCCTACATTTAAAATATCTCGTTACATCATGTTCCAATACACTATGGAAAGCATTTTTTTATTTTTTTATTTTGACTTTAATTACATTTTATTGTACGACTCCCCAATACAAGATTTCTTATTTTAAAATTCTTAACATTTGATAAAACAAGTTTTACGGTTATTTAAAAAGTAATTAAGTATACTAAAACTGTTTTAGAGATTTCATTCAATAGCGTCGTTGCTCTTGCCTTGCGATGTGCTAGAACAACTGTTCTATCATGTGAATCTTAAACAGATCGTGTTGTCGACTACGGCTAAAGTTTTCAGGATACCGTGAAACATAAAATAAAGGGGCAGTAATTTTCTTCCACACGAATATTTTTTTTTGTCGGCATCTTGAAGTCAAGTATTTGTACATTGTAACGTCCTGTAAAATGGGGAGAGTCATGAAACCTGTTTCCTTATGAGCTATGGTGATTTTTCGCCGTAAAATAATCCAATTTCAACAAGAAACAGGCTTTTATCTCATTCCAAGGTTTCCTTCGCTGGTGTAATCTCACATTTGAAGAAATATACCCCTTTGTTCTAAAAGAACATGTGAAATGTTTTATTCCATGAAAAAATATACTTCTAAGAATGTTATATGTAAGATTTATGCATGTGTATCACGAAATAATAAATATAAATATGATATAATGGGGTAAAATAAATAAAAATACTAAATAATGGGGTACTTTCTGGTTTATGTTGATTTGTTTGTTAAGACATGCACAGTACATTATGATACAAGTTATAAGGTATGTTAAATTAAATTATTTAATGGTTATAGTATCAATTACGTATGTTCGTAGAATGTCATTAGGTCCTTTCAACGTTTCAACTGAGATGTGAATGGGTTTTAAAACTTAACTATTAATGGATGAGTAATATCTAATAATAAAAAAGAAAGATTGTGGGTGGAGCTAAAGATACATTTTAAAATCAAGAATTATATGCTCACTAATTGTAATTGACTGATAAAAGTTTTATGAAAAGTTAAGTGTAAGTAATTTTAAAATAATTTATATTGCGCCAAGAAATTTAATAAATTAGTTTTGTATGTTTGAAATGAATCATTAAGGGCAGTGTCTTTCATCAGAAAGCTAAATAGTGAACTAGGTTTAAATTCTATATGTCAGTTATAGGAAATTAAATAGGACCAGGCGCTGGTTCAAGCTTACTTTAGCTAAAGTAATAATAGTTAGTGAGGCTAGTCCAAAAAGCAGAATATACCTCGTAATTGTGTGAAAAAACGCGCCGCAATATTTTTTAGTGCGGCCACACCATTAATTGAATTTGAAAACCAGAAGAACTGTCAAAACATTCGGCTGTATATTGTTTCCGTTAATTATAAGCGTTTCCCCCCACTGAGGCAACTGAAAACTTTCAACTGCAACTATCTTTGTATGACAATGTGATGGCCCGCACACTACACAATCACTCAAACACCCGTTGTCAATGGTAACGCAAGCGGTGACTTGCGACTTGCACTGCTGATTGCTCTGGCCGGCCGTTGCTAGTTGCCAGCTGTCAGCTGATTGTTCTTCGTCTATGTTTGAACAAGCTTTTTGACCAATCAAGACAGAGAAAACAGCCGGTTTTAGTTGGTTTTCAGTTGCCTCGTCAGCGGAGCGCCTAATTCAAACTTTTTTTATTACCTAAATTCGGGCACTATGTATACGGCACACTAATAATATACAATATTTTGTCTTGTAGCTTCTTCTTGACGCACCGATTGGAAATACGAAATTAAATGAAGTTTTTCATCAACGCACGAATTATTGTAATCATAATATATCCAATGCACATTTAGTCAAAGCTATTCACAGGTACTAGGGAACTAAAAATAATCTCTGAGACATGTTTTAAAATGGAATTTCACTTTTCTGGGAAATTATTCGATGTGTGTTTTGTGATTGTAGATTAAAAAATTAAACGGTTAGATAATTGAGAATTCCACAATAATTATGCAATTAGTTGAATAAATTTGAAAAACGTTTATAATTATCGGCAATAATTAGTTATTTGATTGGTCTACGTTTATAGCAAACATGTCAGTAATGTCCAATACGTGGTCCCGCTTTTTTTGCGTCTACAGACACGCTAATTAATAAAAGGGGTTATTAGTAAAGCTATAAGACAAACTAATACGCACCCAGGGAAACTGAACAGTTACACACAACTAAAGAGTTTAACAGAAAATTAAAAACACAGATTAAATGATTACAATAACGATTGAGAGGCAACTGAAACCAAACTAAAACCGGCAGGTTGCTATGGCTTCCAACCAAACTTTCATCAAACTTCTATGACGGCCTACTCATTTTTACGATTTCTGTAAATCTTTGCATGACAATGTGATGGCCCGCACACTTCACAATCACACAAAACCCCGTTGTCAATTGTAACGCAAGCGGTAACTCCATGGTAACTCGCAACTGGCACTGCTGGTTGCGGTGGTCGGCCATTGCTAGTTGCCAGCTGTCAGCTGATTGTTATTCCTCTATGGTTAAACAAGCTTTTTGACCAATCAAGACAGAGAAAACAGCCGGTTTTAGTTGGTTTTCAGTTGCCTCAGTGGGCGGAGGCGCTTATTATATCAGTTTGTTTAACCATAGACGAAGAACAGTCAGCTTTCATCGTAGTTCTATCGCTGTCAAATTGAAAAAAAAACTAGAAAACTGACAACAAAACTAGCGCAACTATGACAATCGAGCAAACTTGCAACGGCTGGCCAAGGTAACTATCAGGGCGAGTCGCGAGTCACTGTTTGCATTGCCATTGACAACAGGTTTTTGAGAAACACAGGATAAACACATTGACATACACAGGATAGCGAGTTTAGTTGCTAACTATTTTTTTTTCAGTTGCCTCGTCACCGGAGGCACTAAAGCAACTTTTTTTTACTTAATAATAAGAAAAAACCTTCATCGATTCACTTGGCCCAGTTTTATTTTATTTATTTATTTATTTAAACGCCATAAAAGGCTTCTACATTCAAGTGATACATACGTTTACAGTGATACACAGGAGAGAAACAAATTATGAACAAAATACGTACTCTTAAATAATATCGATATATATCTCAAAAAATAATTCATACATACATAGTTTTATTTGCATTCGTTAGATTCTAGGAGTTGAAATGTTTACAGTAATTTTGTATTGGGATTATTGTTACCTTCAAATTTGTTTGTCATTCAAGTCTGAAATGGCTGGGTAAGTACCTACTGGGAATTAACTCTGTTATAAGGGCTGTCAATTAGAGATTTAATATAAAATTTTGGATTAAAAATAATAATTTTGAATAAAATTATACATTTTTTGGCCAACACTCTTCTGTCTGGTATTTATTATATCTGAGGAAAGTACTCTAGATTCTATAGTAAAATTTGAATTAGTTTATAATAATTCCATATAATAGCATTTCCCGGTACAGGACAAAACAGTTTTTTGTGAGAATACCGTCATAAGAGTCGCAAGAACTGTCCGCACAGCATCTCCAAAGATAACATAGGCCCTGAGTTTTTTCCTGGGTGGAGATAATGAAAACAAAAACACTACGGAGCCAGTGGAACAATAAGATCTGGTCACTAAACATGACTAAAGCCTTTTCAAACAACGTTTCGATTCTGAATTGTGGTCTACCAAGGTGCTACTGAGAGTATCTACCATTCTGGATGGTTTTTTACGAATTTTTCTGAATTTCCGTTAGAAAAATATTTTCCTTGACATGGAACATTATAAAATCTCAAAGGTTTGCTTGCAATTTTAAATTGTGTGCTTCCTTAAAAGAAACCATTAAAAATGTAATATTATTGAAGATATCACTGTATTCTTCTCAGAACCGGATTGGTTCTTGGCTTCAATTGTTGTTTTCCTCCATCATTACGTGAAAAGTATCACGTTACTCGGTGAGATGCCTTTAGTCTCCTCATCTCTCATCCCCATCTCACTTAACCTCATCTCTGTTGAAAAATACTTCCATAGAAATATGTGGGTAGGCTAATTATATTGATGATTTTTGGGTTCTTAGTCTACATTTTAACCAAATATTTCTATGGAAATATGTAGGTAGATAGATGTATGGTGCTTATAATGTTGATGAATTTTGGGTTCTTCATCGACTTCAAATTTAACCAAATATATCCATGGACATATTATACGTAGTAGTATACATATTATACGTACGTAGATGTACGGTGCTTATAGAACTTATGAATTTTTGGGTTCTTCATCGTATTCAATTTTAACCAAATTTTTTTATGGAAATACGAAGGTAGATATGGTGATTATAAAATTGGTGATTTACGGGTTCTTCATCAACTTCATTTTTAACTAAATATTTTATGGAAATTATGAAAATGGAAGACAATCTATTGCATAAAAACAAAACAATTTTGAACATAAATGTTTAACACTCTTTTACTGCAGTTTTTAATATACTTATTTTTTTACCCCGTGAAAAATACGATATATTTATCACTTCATTTGACTTGTTTTCATATTCTATGACTGTTGATCCTCCGACAGTTGGCTCCCCGGCATACTATATGCAATATGCAGTCGGATTAGGGAAAATACGGAATACCTACATACTTACAGAAAATATTATATAAGTGTTTTGCTCACGGGGTGTCCAGCGAGGATGTACCGCTGAATAATAAAAGTAAAGAACAAAATACATATGTTCACTCAAATACATGAAGGAAAAAACTAGTTGTCTATATACTGTATATACCAACGTATAAAGCACAAAAAATCGACACTGTATATAACTTTGTTTGATATTCATACCAAATTATTCGAGGTTTTTTGGAAGTCGATTTTAGGTTTGAAATTGGTAAATAATGCATAAAACATTATAGTTTTACAACATCTATATTTTCGGGTTTGCAACTGTCAGGGGAAAAACTGTCGGCTCACCATTGGTTTACATCAGCTCCTCATAATGTCATATATGGACTCTAGCGTCTTTGGGGGTACTGTATGGAGGGTTTTTATAAGGAAAATAAGGAGACAAAGTTCTGAGAAGGAAAAAGTGGGTGTGGGTAGGAATCTGTGGGTCAATGTGTCCATATGAACCTTTCCCTCCTCCTCCTCATAATGTCATAATGTCATAATATATGTACTCATAACGTCATAATGTCATATATGGACTCTATCGTCTTTAAGGGTACTCTATGAAGGGTTTTTATAAGGAAAATAAGGAGACAAAGTTCTGAGAAGGAAAAAGTGGGTGTGGGTAGGAATCTGTGGGTCAATGTGTCCATATGAACCTTTCCCTCCTCCTCCTCATAATGTCATATATGTCATAATGTCATAATATATGTACTCATAACGTCATAATGTCATATATGGACTCTATCGTCTTTAAGGGTACTCTATGAAGGGTTTTTATAAGGAAAATAAGGAGACAAAGTTCTGAGAAGGAAAAAGTGGGTGTGGGTAGGAATCTGTGGGTCAATGTGTCCATATGAACCTTTCCCTCCTACGGTGTTTAAAGTGATAAGGTATTGCAATTTTATCCCATAGAAAAAACATTCAAATGTCGTACAGCTCAACGTTCGAGAGATTATCTGTTTTAGATACTTCTATTTTTTTGTAATACTTAACGGGTTTTACCACAAAGGGTATTTGTTGCCGTAGATTAAATGAATTATTATTTTTAACACTTTATTACTATTATTTTATTTCAAACACCCCAAATACGAATATATAAAATATTAGGGAGAAATTACTATTAAGAGAAAAGTTGGAACGCTGCCAGAGAACCATGTAGAGAAGTTTGACAGGAATAAGGAAACAGGATAGGGTGAAATGTAGCATAATAAGGGAGAAAACTAAATTTGCCGATATAGTTACCCGAATAGACCAACAAAAGTGGAGATGGACAGGTCACATGATCCGCGATTCACAAGAGAAATGGTGCAAAAATGTCACTGACTGGTATCCCAGAGATGGCAAGAGAAGTAGAGGACGTCAACACATAAGATGGGAAGACGACCTAAAGCTCACGGCTGGACATCAATGGAGAAGAGTAGCGCGTGACAGGTCCCAATGGAAAATGTTAGAGGAGGCCTATGCCAAGAGGCAAACTGAGCTTCGGGATATATTATAACAAACAAAAAATGTTTAAATTCATGCACCTAACAGAAGTCCAGAATAAAAGGCTTATTATTATTATATTATTATACTATTAAAAAAATTTCCTACAAAATGAAATGTATGTCACTTCTCAGTCCTCCAACTATCTCTATGAAAAAAATCACGTAGATCGGTGGCTCCATTGCAACGTGAAAGAAAGACAAATAAACAAACAACTTTCGCAATAATAATATTAGTTAGGTTGACCTAAGATCAAAGCTTACGTGAAGGTTGGGATCTAATTTCGTCGAAGAAATATCACTTTTCAAAATCCATTATCGAATTACGTAAACGAAAATTTGAAAAGCACGTGTTCAGTAAAATCAGTTTTATTGAATTTGATTTATTATCGGCCAAACTCGACAAATAATTGCTAAACAAATACTTCCTCGGAGGTCTTGGAAATTCTTTTTTAAAGTTACACAACGCAATTGTATTTCTGTAAGGGTTTGCAGTCTTTGGGTAAAGGAGTATACTGCGTTGCCATAAAGGGTGACATTCGCACGTAATAAGATTTCATTTGCATGGAAAATCCTATAATACTCTTTACACAATATTTTCGTTTTTGTAAGAACGAAATAATGATATTTTTTTACTGAAAATCTTTTAATAAAAATTTAACGAACACAGACAATGAATACTAAGATTTGTGAGCCATATCAACTTCTCTTTAAGGATCTAGACCAGAGGTAGCTGCCAAATTCAAGTGGTGGGCGAACTTGCGATTCGTACAGTTTTAGCAGTTGTGTACTACTGGAATGAAATTATTAATTGGTTTTTAAACTGTTATTTTCCCGTCTTGGGGGTAAAGTTTTAAAGGCGAAAAAAGGCATATTTTCTTGATTTTTTTGGAGATATGAATAATGTTGGTTTATTTATTTCATATACACGTTATAGTATAAACATCTGACAAATCTTTGGAAAAAATTTCAAATAAAAATATCAATAAATAATAAGTGAGACCGAATCGCCGTAGCCGCCTCGAAAAAAAGTTGTTATGCGGTGAACATCATAACTCGTTACTGGATCATCGGAAACAAAAAAGTCGAAATGCATTTAAAAGGTGATATGTTTTCCTATGTATATAGAGGGAGTTTTTTATTTTTGGCAGTGAACTGAAAGACGCGATTTTTCCTAAAAAATTTCGGCGAATTTGTTATTATAAAATGAAAAAAAAATGGTGAAAAAAAACTCTCTCTGACTACCTGTCGATTTATGTATAGAAATAGTGTACAAAATTTCAAAAGGATCGGCCAAGGATGTTGAGTTATGATGTTCACGAACTTCAAAAATTTGTATGCGAGAAAATCGATTTAAAGTTTTTTATACTCGAAAATCCGCTCGAAAATCGAAAAGGGCTTGTCGCTTGAAAAGCTGTATCTTCGTTAGTTTTGCTCCGATTTACTTGAAATATTGACAAGGTTTTAAAAACCTTACCCCTCTTCCCCCCCATTTTTAAAAATTTATGTTTAACTCTGTTTGGCAGTTCAAATCATCACAACTAATTGTTTACTGTTCAATACGTTTGCAATATTTTCTGTTTACACTATTTTAGACGTTTACATTATTATAATTGTTCAATACACTATTTTTGGACCTCCAACAAGAACACAGAATCTAGAAATTTTTTTACGTTCTATTCAGAATGGTTCTATTTTTAAATTCATTATTTTTTTTGTGAATGATTCTTGATAATAAAAACTTTTTCTTTGCAAGAAATCATTAGTTTTTTTTTTTTTATTTTAACCAAAAAAATTATAATCAGGGATGGGTGTGTAGGATTGCCTAGAGGCCAATGTCTCTTAGAGATTTTCTGTCCTCCGAATACATTCGACGGCGACGTTTCGATCACGCAAGTGTAGTTATATTCGTTAACATATAACTTTAAATTGTTTCTTTATGATTTTTGTTACTTTACCTATAATAAAGTCTCTGTTCTGAACTTACCCTAAGTGTTAAAAATATTTTCTGTTTCAATACTATTTTGAGAAGGGCTGCAGGCTTCCAATGGGTTGAGGGTTTCTAAATGTACAACAAAATTACATATTTGAGTGGTATTTCAAAATTTCGCAACTTGACACAAAATAAAAGGCAATAAATAGTTCACGTATTTTATTCAGAATCTATTTTCTTTCATTTTCTTTTAAGGCTGCCACCGCGCAAGTTTCAAATTGAAAATTAGTCGAAGTAGCACACGTTCTGTCATGAATGTAACGCGGTGGCTTTGTTCCATTTTAGACCCGCCTTTTGAAATAATGCACGAAATGTAAACACGTAGTTTTTAAATACAAAGTGTGACAAAAAGCTCTATCATCAGTGTATCCATGTGTACACTGATGTTACTATGAATAAATGATATATAATTTTTATTTATTAATTAGAATAACTCTTATTTATACGAACTTTGGAAGATTCTTACCGTCCAACTTTCCCCGTCCGGGAATGATTTATTAATGTTCCCGTCATTTTAATATGTTGTTTGTAAGAAGAATAAATACTGATTTAATACTATTACATAAAATACTGCATTACAAAATTGACTCTCATTAATTGCTTCAATTAATCAACATCCACTTACCTAAAAGATCTTGTCGAAATTTACTACCCTTTTATTTTAACAACACCAGGACACTGTCTTATCAAAATTCCCCGATTCAGAGACTTCACAGTCTTGGAAATAAATATTCTGATCTGGGAGATACATTTCACCAAAATACTTGTAATTGGTATAAAAATTGTTTATTTCAATTATTTTGTATATCGAAACACAAATATGGATACATAATTTCTGCAATTTTTGTTTTTATTGCGAGACTTCTTATCATTTCTAACAATATATTTTATTTTATTATGTGCTTTTGTTGTAACTAGAATGTAAAAGCCCATTAGGGCGTGAAATAATTAAATACATATATTATTAACGGTGAAGATGTTAAAAAAAATCTAAACGAAAATATGAAAAATAATAAGACACAGAAAAATAAAAAGGTATTAGTTGCCAGTGGGACTTGAACCCAGGATCAGAAAGGTTGCTGCAAAAATATGGGAATAAAATTAGTCCAAGACAATATTGTTAGTTTTGAATTTGAAATATAGGATTGATAAAAATGACTTAAAAATAAGAGGTCTCAATAGCTGAATCGCTTGAGGCGCTTGTCCCGGTAAGACGAGAAATCCCGGGTTCGAGTTCCAGTTGCGGCCGTTACTTTTTTTTCTGTGTCTTTTTTTTCATCTTATTTACGTTTAGATTTATTAGGATGGTCATCTTCTTCCATGGTTTTTCAAAAAAAAATCCACTTTATTTTTCTTGGAAAATATTTATTTATTCATCAATATCTATTTTGTTCCCTTCAAAGTAATCCTCCTCAGATATAATACACTTGTGCCAGAGTTTTTTCCAATCCTCGAAGCACTTTTGATAACCGCTTTTGGTATGGCTTTGACCTCTTTCAGCGATGCGGTCTTTATCTCCTCAATCGTGGCAAAACTCCGTCCTTTCATGGGTCTTTTGAGTTTTGGGAACAGAAAAAATTCACAATCGCAGTCGCTCTACGTTAAACGACTCGTTCTTGAGTTCAACAGCTCGGCTGTGGAACGATTCGCCGCCCTCTGTGATTTCTCCCTCCTACAGCGTAGAAATATTCAAGACCCAGACTCTTTCCTTCCTTTCCACAAAAATACATTCACAAAAATCTATGACATCCCAGGAGGACATCAGCCGGGTCATGTTGTTATGAATCGGAACAATAGGATAGTTGCAACAATGCATTAAACTATAAAGGAAGAAATATTTGCAATTATAGAATTATTGTGTGGCATTCATTTGTGAAATTTGACTGCAGTAAGCCTGTAAAAATAAGTTTCTTTCTTTTTGTTTCAGGTAAGCACACATATCAATATTTCAAGAATTGAAACTTCAGACCATTGAGCTTTGGCATCATCAAGGGTGGTCAAGTAGGACGGTAAGCAACATAACTCTGCCGGTAACTCGACTTTAGTCGCAGAAAGATTGACTGAAAATCAATTGAACTGTTAACAATAAAATTTGGGGTTTCAAAATGACACAACTATAGAAATATGTGAATAGTGGACACTGGAAAGGAATTCGACTCGGGGGGACAAAATATAAGGGATCGAATGTCGGGGAATAAACTCATCATCGATCAATCATCGAATAACCCCTGCCATAGCACTTATCAATGCTTCACTCACCTTCCTACATATTTTCAAACATAATATTCTGAGTAAGCCTGGCTCTTGTAATTACTCCTACATTTATAATGACCACTTCATACACGATGTATAAAAGAACTGAAATCATAACTGAACCACCTACCATTGTGTTCCATGTTTTCAAAGAAAAGTGAGCCCACTTTTCCGAGCTTTCGTGATTTAAGCACACATTATAATACCGCTAAGCTTTTAAAGCGCCAACTTACACCAATAATAAAACATTCGCGAAAACTTGTGCTAAAAGGTTTGCTTTCTTTCTAGATATTTAGCCACGTTCGCTAAACACTTAAAATAGTTTCAAGAGGAAACACGAAAAAATGCATCTCCAAAATATGTATTCTTTTAAAGGTAAAACAAGCACAGTTATAATAAAACCAAGAAGGTCCGTAATATTAGGAGCAAAATTCAAGCCAAAAATATTTCTAATCTTATTTTATATCACCATGAACGTGGGTAATAAGGCATTAAAATCGTTTTGCAAGACTGGAGTCTGAAATTGAACAACTTAAGCGCAAAATTTGCTTTAATTTATTTGGTGAATAGGTATATAAGAAAGAAAAAAGTTAATCAATGGAAGTCGTCACAAACAACTTTACTCGTAAAATTGATTTATTTTATACTTGTGTATAATTTTTTAGTTAAAAAAAAATTTATAAGTTTACAGTTATATTTTTCACAATGTTATAACAATCTTTATTCTAAAGCGAAACTATAGTTAAAGCTTTGATATATTGAAAACATTTTTTTTAATTTTCGTACTCTAATAATTTCGTTGTAAAGGTTAATCGAAAATAGTATTTTCACTGATTTTGTCTTAAACATAACGCATGAGTTTACTATATTATAGAACTAAGGATGATATTTATGTGATTTGGGTTTTTAAGGCCAAAAGTATTGTCGTGATTTATTTTTGGGTTATTATGCCATGTTACGCTACCCTCTTCTCTTACTTTTTGGATAGCATTGCATCATCAGGGCAGTCTATGCAATCACCATTACAAATCTACCCCGATGATGTACACTGTAATAGTGTCCGAAACGTTGGTTAAAGAAGAAGGTAACGCAATAACCGATTTATATAGTAGGTACTCTTACTATTATAGCTAGAATAATTTTACTAAAGAAGAAAAATATTCAAAATAATGTAACTACCTACCCAATATATTCAAAATAATGTAACTACCTACCCTAAAGAAGAAAAATATGCAAAATAATGTAACTACCTATCCAATAACAACGTATTTCTAAAAGGTTACCCAAAAATAATGTAGTAGAAATAACATAAATTTTCTGTAAGAATAAAATATTTAAAAAAATCACTTTAAACTTTCAAAACTCGTCTTTCTTTATACCACAAGTTTTGAAGAAAAATCACAAGTCTCATAAAAAAGTTTTCCAGAATCCATCAAATTTTATTTCCATTTCGGGTCCATAAGGTCTGTCTCTTTAATATTAAGACATCGATTAATTGAAATAGAATTGACTAGATTGGCCTTTACGCTTTGATTATGTTTGATCAGCCGTTTGCCACCAGCTTAATAATTCGGAAGTCTAGTTGTGTTAATAATTCCAACGAATAATGTTCCAATGATTGAAATTAATAATAATGGTGGAAGTTAATTGCAGTAACACCTATCTATTACCTGGTCCTAGGGGAAATGTCGAGGTTAAGTAGTTTTATTTTTAAACGTGGCCTTTTTCATACAAAACTAAATTTGGATTTGAGACTAAAATACTTTACCTTATCAAAAAATTATGCTTTTAATCAAAAGGTATAGCAAATATCTAGTAAGAAAATGTGCTACATTATTTATTTATGTTTTAAATTATAAAATATAGTGCATTTGAAATCTACTTTTACGATTTTTGAGGCAACTTTAGAAATTATTCGTGAGTTAATGAATTATAAAAAAAAACAATTATATTCCCATACCTACTACATATATATAAAGCAGTATCAAATAAATAACATAAACTGTTAAAAAAACATTTTAGTGAGCTAAAACTGGAATTACAAACTACAGAATTACGTTCGAATGCAAATTTTTCGTTCATAAATATAAAATTTCGACCCAAAAAATGTTTTTTTGTACTATATTTGCATAATAAGCTGGGAAAAGTTATTTTTATTAATTACCATTAACTCACAAAATTGCAAAGTTGACTTTTAAGACTCAAATCAAAAAATAAGTTTTGTATGAAAAGGGCCGTGCAGCCATTTCTCCTAAGTTAACAGTAAAAAAAATAATACAATTTTCAATCATTTCATTTCTTGGTATAGTTTTAGTTTTACTACTAGTTTTAATACATTTGTTGCGTAATTCATGTGATTAGTTTCGGGAATAGGGTTCATCTAGTGAAGTTAATATCATTTCTTCGCTTAATGATTCTTATGGTTTGATTGACAGGATTTCTTTTTCAGAATTTGAAATTTATCCACTCAACTTTGCAAAACTTTTAAAGTTAAAGACTGTTACTCCCGTTTTAATAGAAAAAACTTTATAAATTTCATAAAAAATTGAATAGAGCATATTTCAGTAATGGGGAGCTGCAAAAAGTTAGGGAGTCATGTAATTTTACATTCATGGATCCATCGTAAGCTACCGGCCAGAAAATGTTTAAAATTTCCATTAGGCTTCATAATAAATTAATGTTGTCGTTTGGCCAATAAACGTACTTTTTCAATGTAAATACCGCACAAGAGTCCCAAATGATTAAAAACCTCCTGGAGCCAGTGAGACTATGACATTTCCTATTGGAGTATGTAGTGAGGCTGAAGGTTGCGGGGAGGGGAAGGATGGGGGGAAGGTTGGAAGTATCTGGCTATTTAGATCTGGTCACCAAACACAGCTAATTCTGGTAAGGAAAAAGGTATGAGGGGTGGGTAGGAATCTGGGGTCACTGTGTCCAGGAGTGACGGACGGATGCAAGGCAATGTTCCGAGAGACATGTTGTAGAGATCAAAAGATCTCCCTTAACAAGTCTCTCCTAATCCGGCCTTCCAAGCATTTGGTGAGAATATAAGAATATACATTCACCGCCAAAACCCGGGCAAACTTCACTCCATGAACCTGGTCACCCCTGGCTAAGTCACAAAATGAAGCCAACCCCTCGGGGTTACCTACGGCAGAGGTGTACAAATTATGTGATGGTATTATATTTTTTTTATGATTTTGTTCCCTGTGGTCGAGATGTAATTTCGTCGACTACGAATCCAAAGATCACGGATTTAAATAAATGTGGTCAAATATTGTTGTCGGAGGTCGGAAACGGGTCGACATTTACGGGCTGGAATCTAACAAAATTTACGCAGCTTTCTAACTTTAATTCCACGTGCAAATTAAATATTTGAAACGGAAAAGTAATTGGATTAAATCCACGCCATTTTCTTGTTCCTAATGAAATCATATTCATTTCGGAAAAACATTTGCATAATTTCCCGTATTTTGATGTGGCGATGAATTAATCAAATTACGAAATCAGAAATGAATAATAATTAAACGTACCATCGTTACGCAGAAAGAAACTAGACTCAAAGATAAAATTACTTTATGATTGGTGTTCCTTATGAAAAAAAAAACTTTTGAATTTAAAGTATCCCATCTTCTTCTTCCTTGCACTGTCCCAACTCATTGCCTAGGAAGGCTGTTGGGGTCGGCTCTCCTCGTTCTCAGGTTGTAGCTTCTTCGGTTCTGGGTATCGCTCTCTTCCAGGCCGTTTCTACTTAGAATTTTAGAGCATTGAGTCATCCAGGAGTTCTTTGGTCTTCCTCTGGATGACTGTCGATTTAAAGTATCCCATAATCGATATAAATATACTGGGGATGCTGCGTGGAGGGTGTTTTATAGTAAGTTAATGAATAAAACTGGTTCTTGAAGAGGCCAATGTTATAGGAGGGAGGAAACACAGAAGTCAGAATCATTCCACAGCTTAGCAAGGCCGACTAGAGTACTAACAGATTACGAAGTCAGTGCTGTCGCTAAGTAAACTTCACTGTTTAAAATACTAGACATTTTCAGAAAGTAAGTAGTGTACTGTGATCATAACGGGCTGTGTTCTTTTTTGTTTTTTAAGAGTTGGCTACATTGAGTGGTAGAGAGGGATGTCCTGACCAAAGCGAGCATCATGGGAACACGGTAGTACGTAAATAACGTTGCAGAGACCAGTTGTTTGAAAGATGTCGGTAAGAAATCCCGCCAAGTGCGAGCCAGGTTCAGCACAAGAAAAATCGGGTCAATAGCGCCTTCGAGTTTTTTAGCGACTAGAATTGGAAAGTGGGGATTTTCTTATTTTTATTTACTTTCTATTATTACTAAAGATGACAAGTGGGTGGCTCATTACACGTCTGAGACAAAAAGACGTCACACCAATTCCCCATCTGCCAAAAAAATTCAAAGACAAAATTTTGGGCAAAAAATCATGGTCTCCGTGTTTATGACCGAAAACAGATCATTTTGATCGAATTTTACGCCTCAGGGGGGACCATCAATACACGATGATATTGTTAGATAATAAAAAACTCAAAAGGAGCATTCAAAACAAAAGGACAGGAATGCTGACAAGAGAAGTGTGCTTGTTGCACGATAACGTCCAACCTCACCCAGCCTTAGCCACCAAGGCGCTCTTGGACTTATTTGGTTGGGATGTTTTGAAGCACATGGCGCCTTCTTATTTCTTCTTTTCACCTCCCAGAAGGCAGATATAGGTGGAACTAAATTTTCAACCGATGATCAGGTGCAAAAATAGGTTCTGAAGTGGGGGGAGCAACTGGCGGGAGAGTTCTTCGAGGAGGGTTAAAGAAGCATGTGCCACGGCTGGCCACATGCATTGAACGGGATGGCGATTATGTGAAAAAATAGTCAACAAGTGTAATTTTAAAAAAAAAAGTACACTTATTTTCTGAACATGCTTTGTAGTCTAATCACTCTGTTTATTTAATGTGCTTGAGATAAAAGAACACGTAAATCAGCAGTAACAAGAATCAACAAAAGTCGCCACCATTGGCAAACTGTCGTTGCTCTGATCCCGTCTTAGATGAATTATTTAAGTCTATGAATCGCATATAAGACATCTTTTCATTCTAAGGGCTTTGTTAGTTCACTTTTATTAATTAAAAAGCCAGTTATTTAGCATATCGAACGACTTATTATTACCCTTAGAACGACGTTATTCAAAATGTTTTGTATATTGACAGGTCATCTGACCCTCAGGAGGTAGCGCTAAAAAATTTTTTTTTTTCGAATATCTTATAGCAATTATTGACCGTGCTCGCAAATATTGATAACTGATCACAGATGACGGATTTTGTCAATACCGTATTGATATAGGGTTTTATCGATCGTCACTTACCGATATAAATACCACTTTCGCCGCACAGTGTTAGGCCAAATAAAAGATACCGCCAGTGACTCTGATAGACACAATAATTTTTTTTAAATTTTTTTTAGCTGGATTCTTTTTACAGAACGACTGTCAACTCTTTTATTATTATATTATTCGGCTGTATCTGTAATGTGAACAGATTTAGGCTTCTACAAAGCCCGGCTAAATCCTCTAAATTTATTTTAATACCTTGCCACACCAGTTAAACCGTTTAAATAAATTAGTTTAAATTAAACCCATATTTAAACCAGTTTTGTACGCATTGTGGTGAGCTTGTTGGCATTAATTTACGAATCCTTTTAATTATGATACGCATATTTATGACGTTAATTAGCAAATTTAAATAGATAAAAAAAGGATAGCTGTTGCATATAACGGTTAACTTTCCGTATGATTTCACTGCTGGGCTTTTACATACAAATAGTAAAAGCCCAGGGGTCCTTCAACGTGACATTGACTGCATCTCAAACTGGGCCAAAATAAATGGCTTGAACTTCAGTACACCCAAGTGCATTATCGTCTCGTATACAAGATCAAAGAAACCGCATGTATTTGAATATACAATTAATGAAATTATTCTCCAACACCTAAACCAAATCAAAGATCTAGGAGTTATTTACGACAGCAAACTAACTTTTCACCAACACATCGATGATTTAATAAGCAGATCATACAGGCTTCTCGGCTTCTTAATTAGAAACTCTTATCCGTTTCGTAACACAAAAACACTGACGTTATTATATAACACACTAGTCCTGAGTGTACTGAGTCAAATTCGATCATCTGGGCCCCATACGAATTAACATACACTTTACGCATTGAAAGAGTCCATAAGAAATTTTTAAGGTTTTTATTCTCGCGGCTCTATTGACGTTACCATTGGCTTTACCCATCGATTTATATATTTATTAGGCATGACCAATTACCACTCCCTAGAGACACGTAGAGGTATTGCTTTGCTTAAATATTTTTTCAACTATAAACGGTCACTTATCTAATAATGAGATACTGGCCCAATAAATTTTTTTTGTACCAGAGGACGTCATCACAATCTTCTATTTAGTAGAGCAAGCCGCACTAATTTATTTATGAACTCACCTGTGGGGAGAACTACATGCTTTTTGAATGCGGTGGATAAAAAAATAGATTTATTTTGTTGTGTCCTATAGCGCATTTGTGAGATTTTTGGCATTGCATATACACTGCATAAATGGTACAATTATAACATTTTAGCCTATATTGCAAATAAATAAATAAAAATAATAATGAAAAAAAAAAAATAATAATAATAAATATAATAATAATAAAAAAATATCTGAACAACAAAAAGGTTGTCGCAGAAAACATATGGGATGTAAAGAACAATTAGTTATTGATTCTGTAATTCTAAAACAGATTCAAAATAAAAAACGTAATTTACATACTTGCTATATAGATTACCAAAAGGCTTTTGATAGTGTCCCGCACTCGTGGCTTATCAAAGTATTAAATATATATAAAATTAATCCAATGATTATTAGCTTTTTAGAAAATATTATGTCATTTTGGAATACAGATTTATTTATCAATTTAAAGGGTAAGAAAATAGTAGTACCGGGCATTTCAATAAAAAGAGGAATTTTTCAAGGAGACTCGTTGAGTCCTCTTTGGTTTTGCTTAGCATTAAATCCTCTATCCAAAATGTTAATAAAAAGCAAGTTTGGAATAAAAATTAAGGGAAATACAGGAGAGAGTAGTACAATTTCGCATCTATTATATATGGATGATATAAAATTATTTTCAAATTCTGAATCAAATTTAGAAAAAATGATTAAGGTAGTTAAAATTTTTTCAGATGATATTAAAATGACTTTTGGTCTAGATAAATGTAGAACGATCCATATAGAGAAAGGCAAAATTATAGATGGAGATGAGGGTATATTTAGAAATTTTAAAATTAAAAGTATGAAAGGGGATGAGGTTTATAAATACTTAGGATACCCGCAATCGAATAGATTAGATCATACTAGTATTAAAAATGATATTAGGATTAAATTTCAAACTAGGATAAGAAAAATTTTAAAATGCAATCTATCTGCTAAAAATTTAGTAAAGGCAATAAATAGTTGGGCAATACCTCTATTAACGTACTCATTTGGTATAATTAAATGGTCTAACACAGATTTAGATAGCTTAGAACGATTAATTAGAACTACGTTAACAAAGTTTAATTGTCATCATCCAAATTCAGCTATAGAACGATTTAATTTACCTAGAAATTTAGGAGGTAGAGGTATAGTCAAAATTACTTCTTTAAAACAAAATCAGGTAGAAATGTTAAGAAATTTTTTTCATAGAAAAGCTAATAGCTCAGAGCTGCATAAAATAATTTGCAAGGCAGATAGAAATATTTCACCTTTAAATTTATACGACGAGAATGCCAACATTTTTATAAATACCAACCAGGAATTATTAGATTCTTGGTCAAATAAAATTATTCACGCAAAACACTTCAATTATCTCAACCAAACGTATGTTGACAAACTTTCGTCAAACAAATGGTTGAGTATTGGAGAGTTGAGCGCAGAAATAGAAGGTTTTATGCTTGCTATTCAAGATAGAGTAATTAATACCAAAAATTATAGGAAGCATATAATCAAAGATCCAAATCAAATTGATGATTTATGTAGAAAATGTATGGCTTTTCCGGAAACTATAGAACACATTATATCAGGATGTTCTATATTAGCACCGTCTGAGTATACATTTAGGCACAATCAGGTTTTAAAAATAATTCACCAAAGTTTGGTAATTAAACATAACTTGATTGACTGTCATAATATAGTACCATATTATGAATACGAACCAAATTCATTTTTAGAAAATAATTTCTTTAAAATTTACTATGATAAAACTATACTAACAGACAGACCAATTGGTCATAATAGACCTGATATAGTTTTACATGACAAAATTAAAAAAATAACTTATATTATTGATGTAGCTATTCCAAATTCCTGTAATATTCAAAAATCTGTTTCTGAAAAAATAAGAAAGTATACAGATTTAGGAAATGAAATTAAAAGAATTTGGCATTCTCAGACTATAAAAATATTACCTTTTGTTATTTCGGCTACTGGCATTATACCTAGCTCTCTTATTAAAAATTTAGGCATATTAGATTTGTCAAAGAATTTGTATATAAAAATGCAAAAATCAGTCATTTTAAATACATGTAGAATTACGAAAGATTTTTTAAATATTTATATTGAGGGATCAGTAGGATTTATCGGTCAAATTAGGAATTCCACAGAGCCGAACCCTCTGATATGAAAATATCTGGAGACGGTGAATTATATTCCCATTTAATAGTTTGGTAGATTAACGTGTTGTTCTTGTATTGTTTTGTATTAATTATACTTATATAATACACTTGCATAACGTGGATTTACTAGATGATCATTTATATGGAAAAGTGTATGAAAGGGTTTAGTTTTTCCTATGGGAAAAACTAAACCCGTTCCTGTAAATCTGGTGAATAAAAAATAAATAAATAATTAACTTAATAAATAAACAAACAAACAAACAAACAAACCAACAAACAAACAAACAAACAAACAAACAAACAAACAAACAAACAAACAAACAAACAAACAAACAAACAAACAAACAAACAAACAAACAAACAAACAAACAAACAAACAAACAAACAAACAAACAAACAAACAAACAATAAATAAATGAATACATAAATAAATAAATATATAAATACATAAATTAATAAATAAATACATAAATACATAAATAAATAAAAGTAATAAAGTATTTATTGTACGTAACTAAACTGCTTCAGTAATAACATTTTGTATTTGTTTAGTGATAAATTGAAGATGTCTCAGAATTACTACACTGAAATAAATCCCAACTTCTAGTAAATTAATGGAATCTGAAAGCGTATCAATAAAGCAATCCTGAATTATCAAATACATCATTTAATATTTTATATTAAAATACCAAGTCAGCAAAAATCTTCTCTCTGACAATTTAAACATATTCTTATCATTTAAAATAATGTTGCTGTACAACATAATTGCTGGATTACCCATTTTAAAATTTATAAAAACCTAAGAATTTATTTTGTACTTTTCAAAAGTTATGAATATTATAATGTGGGTTCCTGACGGGAGAATTTTATTCACGTTGACTTCTAGAAAAAAATAATTGTTTAAAACATTTAATATTGTTGAAAATTCTAGTTAGCCTATTTATAATCCCAACGTTTATAAGCCCTTATTAGAGATTTTCGTAATGTGTTTAACACATGAGAGATTTGATTGAAAAGTGATTGATGCCTAAATCTTTAATTTGTGTTAATGTCTTAACAGTATTGTTTTCAATGTTGTAATAATAGATCTTTGGATTTTTTATTCGAAAAAAATCTTTGACATTTATGTTAGTTATTAACTTTTATTAAAGGTTATTATAATAAAAAATGAGGTTTTAATTAAAATAAAAAAAACCACACAACGTTCGAAAATAATAGTTGACTGAGCGTGGTGAAGCCCTGTTTTAACTCGACCGTTTTACATTTCGTTTTGACCATAAATTTGTTTTTACGTTCTGTTTCTAGTTCAAGATGGTGGCCGTTTTAATGGTTCAGTAAAGATTATTTTTCGAATGTGAAATCGTCGTTTCATTTTTTTCGACTCTTTTTCTTCGATTTTTTTTTCAATTTTTTGGTACCTATCTACCTACCTGAAGAATGTTTGAAAAAATAATTGTTAGGCGGTCCGCTGACCGGAGAAACTGAAACCAAACTAAAACTGGCTGGTTGCTATGGTTTCTAACCAAAATTCTATGACAGAGCTACACAATTATATCTCAGCTTGTTTAACCATCGACGAAAAACAATCAGCTGTCATCATGGCAACCATCAGGGCGAGTTTTGAGTCACTGCTTGCGTTGCCACTGACAACGGGTTTTTAACAAGTTGTGTAGTGTGCGGACCATCACATTGACATACACGAGATAGCGAGTTTAGTTGAAAACTGTATTTTTTTTCAATTGCCTCGTCATTGGAGGCACTTAAAGTGACATTTCTTTCTACAAATTGTATATAAAATAAAAATTACTTCTGTGGTCCAGGGGTAAGGCTCTCCACTAGCGTTTCAAATCAAGTAAATTTTATATGATTGATTTGTGTTTTTACATTGCAATCATTTAAAATAATATAAGGTATATATATAGGTGCGGCACTTTCTCTAAAGATAAAGGAAGATACTCTCAGTATTGCGCTGGTATAAGAACACCATTCAGATTTTAAACGTTGCTTTAAATAGCTTTAGCCATGTTTGGAGACTAGATCTGATCAGCCAGGTACTTTCGCATATTCCCCTTTGCTATCTCCTTCCTTCTCCCCAATTACTTTCATCTTCACAAAATACCTCATTTGAGGATGCAATAATCTCACAGGCTTCAAGTAGGACTATTGTGCAATATTCACATTAAAAAAGTTAAATACAATATATAGTTTACAATTAGGTATGTCGGTATTTTTCAGAACCTACTTACAAATGTTACAATTTCAGAGTAAATATTAGTTTGGTTTTATTAAAAGGAAAAATTTAAAACGTACATTTTTGGATGCGGGGTCTACTTCATGTTCACAGAACTACTAGTTAGTGGATTTTAATGTCCAAAGTTTAATTGTAAGTATGTTTTTTTCTCTAAAACCGTATGTTTTACATTTTTGGCAATATTTTATTCTCTAAATGGGAATGCCAAAGAATTTTGTCCATGTTGGTTGTATCTACGTTTTATTGTCATGACGTTGGTAGAAGAATTTTATATTTAGTTTCTGTTAAAAATTTTAGATTGCTATGTAATGTAAAATTTTAGTTTTTAACAGTAGGTAATCCTGCATAGAATAGAGTTGGAACATGGTAAAACTTTTATTACATGATACGTTTTAATCATTTTATATCTTCGAGTTATTTACTACTCTTCCATTGGTAGCATTTGCTTGTGTATGGAAGGGGAGTGTACATAAATTCAGTTAATAGTTAGTACTTAAATAATTCATTTTACATGTGTATATGTGTGTTGTTGCAAGTACATATTGTGTGATGAAAAATAATAAAGATATACAATAAATTTAATGTAGTAGTAAAGTGACATTTATATTTAGTGTGTTATGACTAAGAAAATATTAATAAAAAATAATATACATGTTATGTTTATATTTTGAAAAAAGAAAGAATGTTATGGAAAATATAGGATATTTGTAAGAATTAATTTAGGTGGAAAAAGAAGAAGAAGCTGTAGTTTTTTTCTTAAGAATGTCTTTAAATGTTTTAAAAAAGTATTTATATAAAACTCAACTTCTACTTCTACACCCGAATCTTTGATTTGGGTAGTGAATTCAAGTACAAATTTTGGGGAAATGGAAGGGTAGGTTAATGTGAGTTATGATGTGATGAATTATCATGTGAGGAAGTATCGTGTCTAAATAAATTCACTATGGGAATTCAGACGCCGAGATCTCATAGTCCGATTAGACGTGGAACCGTTACACCTATCGATCTAATGTTGTATATACTTTATTATTATAATAGGTTTAAAAACTTTAAAAGTCTTATATTTGAGATTGTGACCATTGAACAATTCCAACTTCTTTATTGCTTATGACGCAGAGCACACAGCTTCGTTTAATGATTCAATATCTTCAAGAGAACTTTACGATGGTTCTTATATAAGGCGGCTTCCGTGGTCGAAGGATGAGGGAGGGTCTCGACTAGCAATCCGCAGGTCACGGGTTCAAAAATTTATTTAAATTAATTTGTGTTTTATGACATTTTATCATTAAATAAATAAAATAATTTATTTGCGACACGTTACAGAGTGAAAGATACTTTTCAGTACCGCCCTGATGTAAGACCACTATTGAGAATGAAACTTTGCTTGAAATGGCTTTAGCCGTGTTTGGTGACCAAGTTTGAATAACCAGGTACTTTCTTACCTTCCTCTTCTTCGCCTCCGTCCCTTTCCCACTATCTTCAGCCTCACAAGATACCCCAATAGGGGATGACGTAGCCTCACTTACTCCAGACCGTTGTGAACAGTTGGGACTCGTATACGGTATTTAAATAAGATAAAAAGTAACCATTTATATGCATTTAAACATCTAGGATCTAGGTGCATGACAGTTAAAATTAATAATATTGATATCGTGGTAAAAGACTAAATTATTACATATAGATAGCAGCCAACAAAAATATACGTTATAAATTAAGATAAGGTTGGTATTTCTTAGTCAAAGTGTTTTTTTTATTATTATTTATTTACGAACGAGCGAGCTTTACGTGAAAACTTAGCAGATAGAATCGAAATTAGTTGCCTTTTGAAACATGCAAAATTGTCAAGACTAAATATATCTATAAGTTCGCAGTGTTTACTCGTGAGGCTATGAATTCTAGGAATTGGTGAGAAAATAGAATAATTAGTGTTGAGGTTATTGTTGAATTTAAAAGTATCTTTACTATGAGTTTGCCTAGCAGGAATATTAATGCAAATTACTTCTAACGAGTTAGGGTTGTCAATTAAAGATTTAATAATTTTGAATAAAAATAGCAAATCAATTAACATTTCTTCTATATGACAATTTTAGAAATTTAGTTTCAACACGCAAGTTTTTACAATTTTTAAATTCGATCGGAATTTTCATTTTAAAAAAGATGTACCGAAGCAATTTATTTTGTACCTTTTCTGGTGATTGAAAATGGACTTTGTAGTACGGTGACCATATGGTGGAATTGTATTCTAATCTGCTTCGTACTAACGAGCAATACAAATTATAGTATCCCATTATAATTATCCCATCTTTTTCTGATTTTGCTTTTTAAAATTTTCGATTGAGTGTCGCTTATTGCCTATCGTCTTCATTAATTAAATTAATGCATGTTATTAAGATATTAATTTCTGCTTACTTCTGTTTTTTTTCTCCAGTTTACATTCATTTTTATATTTCTAAATACCTATCTGTGAACATTAATAATTGGTCGGTTTTATTTGCTTTTATGTATGTTATACTATTAAGACTGTTTATATTCCTTTAATTAATAAATAAATATTGATTTACCACCATGTACACGTATATTATGTTTATTATCGATAGAATTATTTGTTTGATTTCCCGAGCTATTGGTCGATACCATTAACTCTTTGTCTGTGTTGGAAGCAATATAGCTTTTCCAATTCGCATTCGCTGGGAATGTGTAGAGCCTTAAAAATCGCTCTCAGGCTTTCTAATCCTCGCATATATCACGAGCAACCCCCCGGGAGCACCCCGAGGGTGGGCTGACTCCTCCTCCCATATGATGTCTAGACTTAGCCATCCATCCAGTACATTAAGGGTGCAACGTGACAAATCTACGAAATCGCTCCACAGAGTGTTGAGATCAATTTGGATTAATATAATTTAATTCAGTTATATTTATTTATCTTATGATTATGATATATATATACCTTTGTACATCCATATATGATGGGCGCAGTTTATATCTTTTTTAAATCCTATCATATATTGTAAATATTGTATGTAAACATTTTGTATTAAGTCTGTATATTTTTGAGCCCGTACCTTTTATTGTATTTTCCTGATTTTGTTTTTTTTATGCATTTCTACAGTCCATCGTGGAAGATACTCTATTTTAACTTTTCGATACCAACAGTGCATAAATCAAATGATTGGTTATAATGTTATAATTCATTAAATCTTATAGGACATGTTTCTGTGAAATATCTGTAAAGTGATTCTTCATATGTTGTGTCTGTATGTTGCTTCTGTGAAATGTTTTGTAATTTTTTTCTTATATTTGTGTCTGCATATTGAGTTGGATAGGGTTTAACTTATCAAAAGTACCAATTGGCGATCCCTTAATGAGTTTTGATAACTCATGGGAATGCAACTTCGTTGTATGTTTTATTTAATAAAAAAAAAAAATTAAAAAAAATTATGGCATAACCGTTTCAACTGCTCAGAGTCAGTGCGACTTCTAACATATTAGATTTGGGAGGCATGTATTGGATAAACTTCATCTCTTCTAATGGTCGCCCCAAGTGTTACGCTACCTTTGGACTTATCAGGTGTGCCCGGTTTCATCAGGCGAGGTGTGTTCAGGTCTAAGCGGCGGATGCGTGGTGGACTGGATCGAGAGAGGCCGTTTTGGGGAAACCCTTTTGACCTCTCCAGCTGGTCTCTCTCGACCCATCGTCTTGCACCGCAGCGGGAGGGATGTATTCATATGTCAGTCACTCCTGGACACAGTGACCTATAGATTTCTATATAGATACCCACCCCTCATACCTTGTACTTGTAAATAATGAGGCACGTGAAGTATAGTCTATCTTCGCTGGGTTATCAATCCGGCCCCAATTAACAGAGGCCGGTGTGGAAATAGATCATTAAAAAAAGGAAGACAGGGCAATTGCTATAAAAATATTCTGAAAGAAATCAGTTCTAAATATAACGGTTACCCAGGAAAACAATATTGAAAACTCTGGCTATTAGACAGTACACAACTTATTGTAAATATTAATCAGATACCAAGTCTTGGATCATCAGCCAAGACAGATCTAACATCACAGATTTTATCAAAACCAATTTATGTATAAGTATATATTTCTAATGGTTCGATGCTGATTGTCTTTTATTTTAAACGTAATATTGTTTTCTTATTTGTATTTTAGTTATAAACTGATAATGCTTAAACTGCGCCTGCTCTCAGCACAGGAGTTCCTAGAGAGACAGGCATAGCACATCCCCAATTGTAATCTTAATATATAAAAATGAATGTTTCTTTGTTTGTCCCTTATGCGTTCATAAACCATACATCCGATTGCAATGATACATTGGTGAGTTGATGTGCACAAACCCGCAAAGGTTTCCTATATATAATGGCGAGCTATGAAAAATTATGAAATTTGTATTAAAAAATTACGATAGATGGCGCCCGAGTTGTTTTAAAAAATGAGCATATTTCATAAAACAAAGGAGAGGAGGGGGGTCGCGGGAGAGAGTCCACGGGAGGGTGGAAGTAAGGAAGGAGGAAAGAAACGTGGAAGGGGAAGGGAATGCGAGAGGGAACGGGAACGCATGGGAAAGGATAAGAGAGGGGCAGAGGGAGGCATTGCAAGGAGACTTAATAGCGGTAGAAAATAACAGTGATAAATTTGAATAATTCATGCTTCTCAAACAACCAGCTGTATGTGGCCTATTTATTTATTGTCTTTGTTTTAATTAGCAATAATTTATTTACATGTTCGTAATAAGCATTAACTTTGTGGCTCGCCATAATTTACAATAAAATATATAAATTTGTTTTAGACCACTTTAATTTTAATTACACTCTACCGGTTTCGGAAGAACCCTTCCTTCGTCAGGAGAATATTAAAACTAACCTATGATACAAAATATTGATAGATATATACCAAACATTTAGGTGCTGGAGTGGGAGGTCAAAGGGGGAGGGGGGTAGTTGCGTTATTGGAAAAATAAACCGCTCTGTTATTGCTGGATTTCCCGCAACTACCCCCCTCCCCCTTTGACCTCCCACTCCAGCACCTAAATGTTTGGTATATATCTATCAATATTTTGTATCATAGGTTAGTTTTAATATTCTCCTGACGAAGGAAGGGTTCTTCCGAAACCGGTAGAGTGTAATTAAAATTAAAGTGGTCTAAAACAAATTTATATATTTTATTATAATTTATTTAAATTTTAATTTTGTTCTGCAAGTATTTTAGATATCTATTATTGTTACAGCTGTTTTGGCCATTTTCTTACTGACAAAGTTTGAAAATGGCCTTGTAAGCCGAAACAGCTGTAACAATAATACAAATCTAAAATACTTGTAGAATTTAATAATAACTTTATTAAATTCAACTTAATTTTTTTTTAATATTTATAGAAAGCCTTCTGATTTATTATTCAGTCAAATTAGAACACAAACACTTTTTTTCTTTAAGTGGCATACCTACGCCGAGCAATCGCTAGCAGAATTAAAAAAAATGATAATAATAAAATAAAAAAAAACAAATTTAACAAATAGTACAATAATATGTTGCATATTAACTCAGAGTTCAACGGTCGCTTATCCTTCAGTTAGTGATGCAATCTGCAGGATTTAAGGTTGGTGCCCCCGGGGAATTGAGACCTGCAAGGGATTTTATTTAATCCGCGGATTGGCACGGTTCAGGTAGGCAATCCCCACTCACTCTCTACCCCTCTACTCATATCATCCCTCTATCTCCTGCTGACAACTCTGACTTCTTCAACGTAATTACTAACTACTCACAAGCTAACAAAGTTGGATTAAAAATAACTTCGCTTTGAAAAATCTACGTGATTTTGTGAAATTAATTAAATACGTAACAGAGTTTTGACGACGATAATATTTTTACTATGAAGCTGATTTTACTCACAATTTAAAAAGAAAATAATATTCCTCATTACGCCATTTTTGAAAACTAACATTTTTATTAGGACGACTTAATTCGTTACGAGATTTAGGCGCTCCGCCCACTGAGGCAACTGAAAACCAACTAAAGCCGGCTGTTTTCTCTGTCTTGATTGGTCAAAAAGCTTGTTTAACCATAGACGAATAACAATCAGCTGATAGCTCGCAACTAGCAACGGCCGGCCAGGGCAATGAGCAGTGACAGTCGCAAGTCACCGCTTGCGTTACCATTGACAACGGGGTTTTGTGTGATTGTGAAGTGTGCGGGCCATCACATTGTCATACAAAGACAGTTGGCAGTTGAGAGTTTTCAGTTACCTGAGTGGGCGGAGGCGCTAAGTGAGCGAAAAATACCAAAAACTTGCTTCCAAGGAAGTCCCAATCCTTCTACTGTTTTCAATACAAAAGCACACGAAATTGCACTATTTTCTTGCAATCGTTCCAAATTTCAAATAATTTTCCAGCGAGGTGATGATGGTTAGGGAGAGGTAGGAACTGGATAAATGACATCCCGGTAGGAACTAAGCATAATCTCATTTCAAAACCAAACAAATTGGGCCTTACTAAAAATCGAGTTTTAAATTTTAAACAACTGATAAGCAACAATAATTAATGTATGGTAAATAATTATTTAATCAGTTGTGTAAAATTTAAATAACGTTTGTTACTAAGTGGATAGATGTTCTATCGAGGCTTTGGATCTTATCATAGTAAGTTAAACGGCTTGTTATTAGTATTGCTTATATTTGGGATGCGGATATGGGTACCGTCGCCCGGAAACCATTAATTGGATAATCAACACTTAGGCCATAAGTCACCCAAAGTGGTTCGCTACGTTTGGTGACTTGGCTTGTTTGGGTCTTGGCGGCAGTTGCACTTGCTCACTAACTGCGTGGCAGGCCGGATCGAGAGAGACTGGTGAAGGGAGTTTAGTTTTTGATCTCTCCATCAAGACTCTCGGAATATCGCCTTGCACTGCGGTGAGATGGTTGGATTCATACATTCGTTATGGTACTGATACACTTGCTCATAACAAGCCGGCTTATGAGCATGCTCATTAATGGACTCTCAACTGTACACATTTGCTCATAAATGAACAGGCTTAGCTTGAGCTTACTCATGAATGAGCATGCCCAAAGCCAACAATTGAACACACATGCTCTTTAATGAGCATGCTCATTTCAAATAATAAATGTTATCGTAGAGTCAGTTCCGTTCGCCCAGAATATCTTTTTGCTTGCAACGTCATTATTAATTATTTAAGAAGATTATAAAGATTATAAAAGATTTTATTATATTAAGAAAACAAAAATATTGATTTGGGTTCGTAAATGGATCACTAGAAGATCAAACCTTGGAGCAAGTAATCAGAAGATGTAAACAGATTTAGAAATCGTTTACGAATGCTTCCGCAGAAATTTGACAAGCTGCCCTCTAAAATTGCATACAAAAGCGAGATACTCAAATGCGGAGTGCTATTCTGACCTGAAATCGGATTGAAATGGGCATGCTCATAAGCCAGCCTGTTCACACATGCTTAGAGGCTTCCCCTTCCTTCCGATAGTCCACTGAGCAATACTGAGCATGCTTACGAATCAAACGGCTGTTGATTTGTGAGTATGCTCATTTAGCTTCAAATGAGCATGTTCATTACTAGCAACGTCACTGATACACATGCTACTAGGTAGCATGCTCTTTGGCTTCTAATGAGCAAGTGTGTCCGTAGATTTACTCCTGGACACACTGACATACCATATTACTACCCACCTTGTGAATGTAATGTAAAAAAATCATATATGTAACGTATGTTTATTACTGGCTACATTTTCTGTAAATAAAATACAACAAATTAAAATATATATGTATTTCTAAATGCAGTACATCTCGCCCCGTCCTTTGCATGACCTTAGCCTTGCGCTGAGCGAATGTGATATATGTGTGATTAATATCTCTGGGGGTAATGTTTGATGACAGCCGACGCCGACGCGCTGCAAACCAAACTACTTAGAGCAGTGGACTGCAGGCGACAATCTGGCGCCACAGATCTGTCCACATGCATACATGAATATGTGTTTTATTGCATGCTACAGAGGCTAAGGTTTATCTAATATACAAATATAAAAAATGTTCCTCCTGTCGAATAACGAATTATTTAGTTTCTAAAAATATAAAACAAGTCTTCTGAAACATCTGATATTCTGGGTGGTAAAAATTTACCTTTAAGCTACGGACACACTTGTTCATTAGAAGCCAAAGAGCATGCTACTTTGTAGCATTTGCTACTTAGTAGCATGTATGTCAGTGACGTTGCTAGTAATGAGCATGCTCATCTGAAGATAAATGAGAATGCTCACTAACCAACAGCCGTTTGATGAAGCCTCTATGCAGGTGTTAACAGGCTGGCTTATGAGCATGCTCATTTCAATTTCTTCGAGTTTCTCGTTTTTGTATGCAATTTTAGAGAGTGGGTTGTCAAATTTCTGCGGAAGCATTTGTAAATGATTTTTATATCCTTGGACATCTTTTTCTCGCGTTTCTACTAACAAATGATTACTTGCTCCAAGGTTTGCTCTTCTAATGATCCAATTACAAACCCAAATCGATCTTTTTATTTTCTCAATATAATAAAATCTTTTATAATTTTCGTAAATAATTAATAATTGAGTTGCAAGTTCTGGGCGAACGGAACTGACTCTACATGAGCATGCTCATTAAAGAGCATGTGTGTTCAATTGTTGGCTTTGAGCATGCTCATTCATGAGAAAGCTCAAGCCAAGCCTGTTCATTTATGAGTAAATGTGTACAGTTGTGTGAGCATGCATGAGCATGAGCAAGCATGAGCAAGCCGGCTTGTAATAAGCAAGTGCGTCAGTACCAATACTGTTTTTAGCAATAACCGTTATTTCATAATCATAATGTTTAGATAATCGTTATTTCCATAACCGTTATCTCCACAATTGTTATCTCCATATCTTTTCCGTCCATAATCGTTATTTTTACAACCGTTGATTCCATAACCGTTTTTTTCTCTAGCCGCTATAGGCAAATAACCGTTATTTCCATAACTATTAAAACCTTATTTGATAACCGGTTTTTTTCAGAAAGGCAAATTAGATAAACGCTATTTCCATAATCGTTTTTTCCATGATTACTTCATAAGTTTCCCAAAAGCCAGAAGACAAATAATTATGGGTCTGGTTTCCACACGGGTCGTCTTTTCAAATTAATTGGTTCCGAATTTTTCGTACAGTTTACGATGGTGGATATAATTTGACATTTCTGACATTGTTTCACGTAACTATATTATGTGGAAATGTTGCAACTTTATATAATTTCATATAACATATTGATACGAATTCTTACGCAAAAGTACAATAACAGTGCTTAGATTGTCAAAGTGCATTACTGTTCCGTTGTGTGAATTTCAGGCGTAGTTTTGAAGTTTTGTTGACGGCAACGGCAAAGTCAAATGCCAGATGCTTTTAACGTGATCTATGGTTATATTCAAGGTGACGAAATTTTTATTAATGATTTAGTACCGTTCACAAAAATTTCTTTTGTGTGAAATCGTAGATTTGAAAATAAAATGTGTAAAGCAATTTTTTTTTAAATATGCGTTCCGATAATAGTTTCTGTAGTGTTTATAAATATGTATATAAACACTACAGAAACACGCCAAACGCGCGCCCAACATATGTACACGATTGACATGTCACAAGAGAACGGGTCGCTTCTACGACTCGTACTTGTCGTTAGAGTATGTAATTTCAAGGCCCATCAACAGATGTCGTCAGAGTGTGTAGTTTCAATGTCTATCAACCTATGTCGTTAGAGTATGGAGTTTCAATGTATATCAACAGATGTCGTTAGAGTATGGGTTTTCAATGTCTCTCTGAGGCCCTAGCACACTCGCTCAATAACTTTTCATCTTCCCTAGGACAACTGCACATAACGTACAAACAACAGTTGATGTCGAATATGTTAAGGACACTTAGTCATTGTAAACTGTCACTTATTAGTTGGCGATCTGTAGTCATGCTAGGGAACGATGAGAATTTACCGATAGTTATCTTATCTATCGATATCGAGCGAGTGTGCTAGGGCCTCTGATGTCGGTAGAGCATGTTGTTTCAATGTTTTTCAACAGATGTCTTTAGAATACATAATTTTAATGTCCATCAACAGATGTCGTTAGATTTGGTAGTTATATGTAAGGTGTATATGTTAAGGTGTCCAAAAGAGGTCAGTAGTAGTACTACATGAAAGAGACAACTGACGCCTTTTTGGGTCTAAAACCTGAATGGTTACAAATATATCAGATCATATCCAATAGACAGGCAAGCAGCTCACATAGCAGCAGTCCACACTGCAGATCACCACAAAGCACCGTTAAGAACGGACGTTTGAGTCAAATTAGTTATTCATTGTAAACACAATAACGATAATAAACAAATTGGTTATCTCGACAAATCAAGTATTGTTTAAAACTTCCGATCTTCAAATGGAATCATTATTAATTTAAAATCCAGTAAACCAAAATTTCCAAATGGAATCGCTCTGAAAAAAAAATCATCAGAAACGATAAATATGCTTATCTTGTGAGGCTAAATCGTGGATTAGGTACCTAGATTAAAAGTAAGAATTTGTATCGTTTTAACTTGTAACGATGTATTTCGAAGGTGTAATAAAGAATTTCACCCTAAAAGTAATATGTTGAAACCTCATTTAAAGCGTTTTGTGAACATAAGACACATAAACAAATTAAAACTTTTAATCAAAGCACTAAGACTATCAGTGTTTCAAGATGATATCACGTTTCATATTCCACAGAAGGTTAAATAAAGCAGCTGGAAAAAATATAAAATTAAAACGTGAAAATATTTCGTAAAGAAAAATATATATTCAGTTTCAAATTATGCTACTTTTTCATTAACGTCCGAGAACGTAATTAAAAGTAAGAACTTCATCGTAAGCTGCAAAATATTATGTTTCGCACCGTTCATCGTCTCAAACTGCTTTGGACGTGTTAATTTTGTATTACTCTTCGCAATTTTACAAGAAACATTTCCTTCGAAAAAATACAGTCTTACGAAGTTTAAATTTATCGTCTTCATTCAGTAGTCCAAAGTTTAAAAGAAAGTTAGTAATTCTCGTACGTGGGGTTCAACTGGGTTAAACAAACAGAGTTTAAACATATACTGAACTTAATAGTTTTAAAGGTACAGAAAACATTTAGTTTATATTTTGTACGTGAAATGAATTTCTGTTAGCTTTTTGTTTAAACTTAACATTTTAGAGGTTAAGTTTGTTGTTTTACACGGAGAACATAAAACTATAAATTTATTAAACTACTCACTTCAAAATGTTAAGTTTAACTATTGTTTTTGTATACATTTTTAATCTAAGAAAATAGATTATCATTCGAGAGGAATTTTTATTATTAAAGTCTTGCTAGCAATTTCGGATAGAAGAATTCTTAGCGTTAGCATACCACTTTTTCTGATGAAATTGTAGTGCTTATTTGAACATAATGTATAATATCATCAACATATCAAAAAACATCACAAGAAACAAGTTCTTGACATTTTTTAATTTAAGAGCGTATTACCAGAGAATACCGAAAATTAATCCTTTTTAAATCAAATTCTAGACGTATTGACTCTTTTTTTTTTTTTTTTTTTTTTTTTTTTTTTTAACTTTTTAACTTAAAGAGTTAAACCTCAAATTATAATATTTTAATTAATGAAGATAATATTAGCGAAAGTCAATCGAAAATCTGAAACAGAAAAATCAGAAAGTCCCAGATGTATCCGTATCTTTTTCTGATTTTTCTGTTTCAGATTTTCGATTGACTTTCGCTAATATTATCTTCATTAATTAAAATATTGTATTGACTCTTATTTAATATATTAAGGTTCAGAGAGACAGAACAAAAACGGCAATCTCCATCTAGTAATTAATTAAACTCATGGAAACAATTAAAAATAAAAATTATGCTTTATGGTTCAGAGCACGGCAAAAGAAGTAAAAAGAAATTTTTTGAGCATTACTCAAAATGAAAATAATTGGAGATTGCCATCTATGTTAATTCACCTTTCATTTCTCCATAATTTTAAATGATCGCCTAAAACACCCTTGAAAGGTGAAAGCCAGAAATAATTGAAAAAAAAATGTTTGAAAAAAAAAAAAATTTTAATACGCCACAAGTGTTCCATACATATTTGGTTCGTTTTGGCTGTTATTAGTCAATCGAAGTCCGCGTTTTTTTTTCCGTACTACATCTGCCCATTTTAATGTTTGTATTATGTCCAAAGAATGAATGCGGAAGAACCGATTGAGGGATTACATAGTGGCACGCATATCCACTTTCCCACAAAACCATTAGTCCGTAGCATATACCCCGTAGCCCGTAGACTCGTGTAGGCGGACGGGCGCGTGAGTATATCGTGACTACGGTTTGCTACAGGGCAGGGGTTGGGAACTCAAATTTCTAATAAGTGCCAGTCACCCAATATATACCCAATGTAGCCAGGATGACTTTTAAAGTTTCAAATATGTCTGGGAAACTTCCACAAATTGGAAAAGATGCGCTGTCACTCAAACTGTAAACATCAGAGACATTTATCGTGATTCAAAGCGTTCGGTTTTTTAACGTTGTTCAATGTGCTCATATCAAAGTACTTTCCGTGAATACCGCACAAGGGTCTTAACTGCTTCCAACCATATGGAGCTAGTGAGACCATGGCATCCCCGGATCCAAGACAACTTAGAATCACTCAATTTCTACACGCCTTTTGAAAAGTCATTAAGAGTTAGTTAATTGTTTTTTTTTAAAAATAGAACAGCTAAACTTAAAACTCACCTTTTTAGACAGTTGTACCCTTAAAGCCAAAAAAAAAACCTTCACTTTCACCTTCTCAGCCCGCGACATAGTAAATAACTAATTGCATAAAAATGTAAACAAATTCTTATTGGTGAATTATTTGTACATCTAATTTCATTCAAATCCTCCAGTCCTAATGAGTCCTAAATTCACAAGTCTTTCGAAATAACTTCAATTTATTAACTCCATTTTTGGCAGTAATCTTCTTATAAATGTAATATGAAAAATGATGGTGTAGCAAATGTAAAGTTATGCAATGTCCAGTGTTTTAATATAGCGTTCTCCGCATGCAAAGTCGTATCTCCTCCAAGCATAAACTTTCTAATTAAAGTGTGTTTATCGGAAGTGACCTGCCAGGTAAGTATGTTCACTGTGTCCATTTGTAAATAATAGTTCTAGGTAGAGCCTAAGAAGTCATAATAAAATGTACAGCGCCCTTGAGGTGATTTCTCACAAAAACGGCGCTCTACAAATTATCCAATTATAATAATAATTATTATTATTATAACCTAACCTAATGTAACCCCTTTCAATGACTTTTTTAAAGGAGGTGTTGAATAATTGTTGAATAATAATATGAATAATTCTTAGTTGTCCGGTCACCGGCATCCCCAATCGGGTATTTTCTGAGGCTGAAGCTAGTGACGAAAGGAAGGAGACACTAAGAGGAAGGTCTGGAAGTGCTGTGCTATTCATATCTAGTCACCAAACAAGGCTAAAGCCAATTCAATCTACGTTTTAATTCTTAATGGTGGTGTTACACCAGCACGATACTGAGGGTATCTTCCACTGTGGAACACGACGCAAATATACAACATATTATTTTAAGTGAATAAATTGCGAAATAACACAGCTCCATCAATAAAATTTACTTGCGCACATCGGGACTTGAACCGGCGACCTCTCGATTGCTACACGGAGAAAAATGTTATTCTAAAATACGATCATTTTATTCGTAAAAACGGTATATTAATAGATTGAAGTTCTTACGAACAAATTAACAGGGTTTCAATGTTTATTGGCGGGAACATGTAAACATAATTTGTTGGTATACGAGATTTCGTACGTACACCAACCAATTATTCTTACATTTTCCCAAACATTGAAACACTGTTAATTTGTTCGTAAGAACTTCAGTGCCGTTTTAACCGTTTTTACGAATAAAATGATCGTATTTTAGAATAAAATTTTCTCCGTCTAGTCGAGAGCCTTACCCCTCGACTACGGAGACCGTCAACTAATTCATATAAGAATTTGAAGATAGTTTCTTAGATTTTCTTTCTTTTTACCCAATAATATCAGCGCTACATCACACCATTAATAAGTGTGAAAAGCAAAATCAAGAAAAAGTTACTTAATATTATAACCATTTCTTACATAGTATAATGAAAATTTTGTTATTTTCGTTTTCCAAACAAAACCTTTTCTGTGTAATGATTGCACTACTGCCTGAATAATTTCACTGTTTACGATTTCTTAATCCATCAACGAAATTCTGTTAAAGTAAATATCACACGGAAACGCTTTCAATGAACTCTCAAAGACTCTACACTTGTTAATTGTAAATTACAAAATTCTCCATCGCTGCGTGAAGATTCTCTCTTGCTTGAACTTCAGAAGTCTTAATCAAATACAGTTTCCTTCTATGACAGCTGTCTCTCTAAATAAGAAAATTTAAAGACTTCGGGAACATTTGAGGGCAAAGAATCCATCTCTCAACATAACCCTCATTTTCTATTCAAATTGAAGTCATGTAGACAGACAAATTCTCGGTTGCGCTTAATGAGAAATTCTCACTATTTACATTCCTACCAAATGAAATAAAATTTTTGTGAAATATGTATTTATTTAAACGCCTTAAAAGACTTTTACATTCAAGTGATACATAAGTTTACAATGATACACAGGAGAGACACAGATCATGAACAAAATATGTAATCTGAAATAATATCGAAATATATCTAAAAAAATAACATCAAGTATATGCAAACTAACATAGTTTTATTTGCAATCGTTAAATTCTTGGAATTAAAATGTTTACAGTAATTTTGTATTGGGATTATTAATTATTGTCACCCACAAAACTATACTTGTTTGAAACGGCACTGTAAGTACTTAGAGTTAGGCTGTGTTGAAATAGGGCTACCAGTTAGAGGTTAATAATAATTAATCATTTATAAATAAGAAAAAATGTATAAATCATAATAAAAATAAAAATAAATTGTAAAATATTACGCATTTATCAGCCAACATTCCTCCATCTGACAGTTCAGAAATAAGAAGTAAGCAGTTTAGAATCTGCAGTAAAATATAAATCAGAAGCTATGCAGAAGAATGGTACCATGACTAACAATGATTGTTGTGATTGAGGTATATTATTATAGTCTTCTTATAACTATATTCTTTGCAGTTGAAATATACTGATATACTACCGTTTTCTAAAGTAGAAAAACACTCAAACATTAAACCCTGGCGTCATGAAATTTGAACTACTGTCAGTTATGTTAGTTTTTTTACGAGTGACTTTTAAACTATTTAAAAACTGAAAAAATTTGTTAAACCTAATTTGGTTCACTCTGTACCTATGTTTTACTAGATCAATAATACGAAATGTTTTGAAAATTAATGTGGAAAATCAGAAGAAATCCAGCGGTAACTGCGTGCTAGTCAATTATGTTTATAACCACTCGAGCGATTGGTTTCAGTTTTTGATTTGGCCATTCGATTTAATTAATATAATTCTTCAAAATATTAATACGGAAACGTATAAACTGTTTACTGTGGTTTAATGCTAATGAATCCACCTAGATTTTACCGTTTATCCCATATTTGTAGGTTCGTTAAATGTGGTCAAATTTTGGACGGATATCAATCGCAGAAAAATAAAAGCGGTCTAAATTTGGGCCTAAATCGCTCCAGTGGATAAATATATCTATATTCCACTGGAGGTCCAAATTTGGACCGCTTTTATTTTATTTTGTATTTGACCGGCATCCAGTTTTTTCCAGAAAGACAAACTTTCTCGAAAATCTGACATCATTTGTTAATCTCATACTTTCTTCTGTCGTGATGGGGAACTTAGTCAATACGAATTGAATTCACAAGGCCTGGGTGGAAATCTGTTGCGATACCAACTCAGACACTGACCTGTCATTATACTACAAGCGTACCTGCGTAATTATCTAAGATTTTGGATGGGTTAAGTTAGACAAAATAGGATATATCAGTAATTATTAAGTACCTAACCAAAAACTCAACACTAATAAATAGTTCACACTTGCCTGAAGATAGCACGCTAATATTCTCGCTAATGCATCACCCAGGATTTTGTTGATAAGTTTATTTAAGCCGCCCAAAACAATAAAGCAAAGTCCTTAAAACACTGAACACAAAAACCTTAAAGTTTTATCTAAACCGATTTGAAAGAAACTGACATCGACAACAATTTATGTAAGAAATTTCAACTCCTAGGCCACGGACCGGCAAATGAAAGTGTTTATATATGTGTCGAAACAAAAAAATATTATGTAAAAAAAATGTTTGATCCATTTCACCATAAGTAAGGAAATCATTGAACTTACTTCAGAATTATAAAACTCTACTAAAAATCGCTCTAAATTGCTTTAAATGAAAAAATAAGTAACTACTGATCAACATAACTATAAGGACAAAAACCTCAGATCTACCACATAAAACACTCTATATTTTGAAATTAAATACATCTTTTTGCCAGAAATATCAAAAATTCTTTGTGACTAAATCACACAAATAATGCCTTTCGTGAATTAAAAATACCTCGGAGATAAATGAGTCCGAAAACATCACCGATAAGTGGCCAAGTAAATAGAAAGATGAGGAATCATAAAAATATGAAATTATGAAGAAACACCAACACAACCTACAGTCAAAAATCATAAAGGTGAGTAAATAAAAAAAATGCAGATGAGGAAATCAACAAACATGAAGATGGTTTTTACGAAAATGAAGATGGGGAAATCATAAATATTATGAATTAACACCAACTGTGAATACACTATTACACTATAGAATGTATCTATAATAGATATTAATCAAAAATAATTAAACTGCGGCACCCAAACAAGTCCTCAACCCAAAAAATATGAAATTATGAAGAAACACCAACACAACATACAGTCAACAAACATAAAGGTGAGGAAATAAAAAAGAAATGCAGATGAGGAAATCAACAAACATGAAGATGGTTTATATAAACATGAAGATGAGGAAATCATAAATATTATGAATTAACACCAACTGTGAATACACTATTACACTATAGAATGTATCTATAATAGATATTAATCAAAAATAATTCAACTGCGGCGCACAAACATGTCCTCAAGGTGTTTATAATAAATATAGCATGGATTAGGCCTGTTTAGAAAACTGTCACTGTAATAACGAATCTCCTGTCTAGCTCCAGAGTTTATAACCCCTGTCGAGTCAAAGCTCGTTAAGGACTAACAGCTTTTGCGTGTTCCTCTTCCCAGAAGGTTGGACACCACTGAGCCAAATTCGTAGTGTCATGTAATGTCGATGGATTGTTTTAAAAGTATTGTAATATTGAAACCGACAATGTATATTAAAAATTTTGCGTGTTAAGGTTTTGGTAAATAACCATAAGACGGCATACGAGATGTGACTATTAAATAACGGGCTGCTACAGAAGAAGCGCCAGCGACCGACATCTGTTTATGTGAAGCCTTTTCTTTCGAATGCAGTACCTCTTGCGGTAAAACATAACACAAAGCATCAGTAACGAGTATCAACAACAATCGTCGCCATTTGCAAACTGTCGTTGCTCGATGGCACTTAATCAAAATCCGTTGCGGGCCTTGATTGATTGAAGTAAAGCACATACAAGCTTATTTGTTACCATAATAAAAACAATACATAAATACAACATTGTTTTTTTTTGTTCTCTTGTCGTTGCTTTGTGTACTGTACAGTTTTGTGCCATATTATCTGATCAATATTACGTAAATAGAACTGTAGGAGTATTTTTAAGAATATGATCATTAAATAATGGTTTAGTTTTTGGACTTTAATTGAGGTGGAATTCCATTGTACAATGGAATAAATAATAGTTATTATTTAAAGCATACTGAAAACAAAAAACAGCGCTATACAAATATTATGTTATAATAACGTTTTTAATATTATGTTAATAATGTCTTCATTTCCATATCTACCCCCGGTTCTATTTCCTCATACTTAGTATCAATTGTCTAATTTGTTCGCTTTTCGGAACAACACATATAGGTCTCATAGAAATCGTTGTGCCTTCCTTACTTATCATGGTTAGAAATATGACAGAAAAAGTGTTCTTCTTCTTCTTCTCGTGCCCTGTCCGTTCAACGGACGTTGGCTATCATGTTGGCTATGCGGACTATGTTTACTGCGGCCCGGAACAGTTCTACAGTAGACTGGCCAAACCACTGTCTCAAGTTTTTAAGCCATGATGTCCCCCTTCTTCCAGGGCTCCATCTTCCGGCAATCTTTCTCTGCATTATGAGATGCAAGATCTCGTACTTCTCCGGATGCCTCATCACGTGTCCTAGATATTGAAGTTTTCGGATTTTGATTGTTTAAATAACTTCTTTTTCATTCGAACCATAACATCTTCATTCGTTACTCTGTACATCCAGCTTATTTTAAGTATGCTTCTGTAGATCCACATCTCGAATGTCAGTTCTTCAGTAAGTGTCCATGCTTCCATTCCATAAAATAATACTGAAAAAACGTAGCATCTCACCATTCGTATTCGTAATCCAAGGTTGAGATCATGACTGCAGAACCTATTTTTCAGGCGGATAAAGATTGCACGAGCTTGCTCAATCCGTCATTTAATTTCAACCGAAGGATCCCTTCTTTCATTTAAATTGTAGCCCAAGTATACAATACTTTGTACCTTCTCTAGTTTCATTCCAGCAATATAAATATTATCATTCAAGTCAACTGCGTTATTTTTGCGTATGAGTATGTATTTTGTTTTAGTTATATTCAGTTTTCTTCTTCTCTCACAAGTCAAATTCTCGCAAGTCAAGAAAAAGTGTTAGAAAGAGAAAACACCCCACTATATATTTAAATCTTAAAGTTACCACAACCACAACATAATTAAAATGTACACCTTTATGAAACCTAAGTTTCCGATAGCAATTTGGAAAAAAAAATAATATTTGGAATTTTTTTATTAATCATTTTTACACAAAACGACAAGAAAGTGAGTTGATGTCAACTTTGATAGTACATTCGCCTACTAAAATAAATTGTTTTTATTTTTTTTATCAGTAATTTAAATCAGAAAAAACTAAAATTGCGACTTTTTATGTATGCATTCAAAAAAATTATATTTTAAAAATTATAATATGTTTTTTTTTTTTAAATTATAAAACTTGAAAGCGCGTTTTATCACATTTCTAAAACAGTATTTAATTATTGGATGCGTTGAAAAATATTCCATTATGTGTATTTTATTTCGAGCGGATATATTATGTTGACCTTCCGATAAAATAGGCCCGAGGCCTGGTACTGATGGTGTCCTTGTCCAAAGCTTTTGCTTGTTGGTGTATCTATAACAAATATGAGTAATCGAATCTAAGTGCCTGTATCCTTCAAACCGTAATGTATTATATCTCTAACTCTGTTTCTTAATCCGTACAAATTCTCTAATATTGAGAAGTCTTTAATCCCAAAAGGATTTGTGCTGTTACGTCATCATAAATTGTATAAAAAGGGTTATCTTTGAACACAAAATCATAAAGTCCTTTTCGTAATGCGTAAAATACACGCGTAAGCAGAAAATCAGAGACCTCACTCTCTTTGCAACGTTTCGGCATTAAGTTCCCTTGGAACAATAAGGTTCCATCTATCATTTTGGCAAAAATTTACTTCTTTGCATCAAAATTCTTGCGCTTTTTTATAAACCCTATCTAAAATATGCTGGTAAGACTCTCGACTCCCAATCCAAAGGTCAAGGGGTCGAACCTAATAACCTAACCTAACCTTCGAAATAATATCTAGTATATTTGCGGCACGTTGCAGAGCGGAAGATACTCTAAGTAATAACTATATACTATTTCATATTTACCTGGTGTAGAAGACCACCATTCAGAAATGAAATGTTGCTTGAAATGCTTTAGCCGTGTTTGGTGACCAGATCTGAATAGCCAGGTACTTTGCCACCTTCCTCTTTCCCATCTCCATCTCCTGCCCCTCCCCACTTTTTTTTTTATAGAGATACCTCTCAAGAGTCCCAACTGCTCCCTTCTGGAGCCAGTGAGACTATGGCATCCCCAATTGGAGTATGTTGTGAGGCTGAAGGTAAGTGGGGAAGGGAAGGAGATGGGGAAGAGGAAGGTGGGAAAGTACCTGGCTATTCAGATCTAGTCACTAAACACGGCTAAAGCCATTATAAAGCAACGTTTCAATTCTGAATGGTGGTCTTACACCAGGGCGATACTGAGAGTATCTTCCACTCTGAAACGTGCCGCAAATATAACATATATTATTTTTATTAATTAATTGTGAAATAACACAAATTAATCAAATAAAATTTATTAGCGCACGCCGGGTTCGAACCCGCGACCTTCCGAAGTGTCTTACCACTCGACCACGGACGGTCGAGTTGTAAGACCACTACCTCAGCCTCACAACATACCCTTATTGGGGATGCCATAGTCTCACTGGCTCCAGACGGGTGCAGGTGGGACTATTGCGCGGTATTTATATAAAATTTATTTATTTTTAAATAGGTTTTTCTCAAATTGAACCTTATTATTTGAGTTTCTTGCAAATGGCAGATAGAACCTTGTTGTCACAAGGACGAAATTTTCCATTTGAGAGCCTTTTCAATGAAATCAGTTGATTCTTTTGACAAGGAACCGTTTGATGTATATTCTTCAAAAGATTGTGAGAAATTATTAAGAGATGGAATTAAATTAAGGGGCAAGTATATTAGAGAATTATTTATTTATAAATACGTAACGCAAGTTCGACAGTTTACTAATTGACTTTATAATAATACCAACCAAAAAAAAAAAAAAATCGACAGATATTTAACATACAATTCTATATTCTGTGTAAAATGTATTATATTGAACTATAATATTCTTTTTAACTATATGAATATTCTTAAATTGTTAGACAGAACGATTTTCACTGACTTGACATTTTTATATAAAATATTTAATGACAAGCTTCTGCCCGCGACTTCGTCTGCGCAGGTCCCATCAATGTTTATACCAAAATTCTTAACCTATTTATTTAAAATATCTATAATTCTTGATTCGATTCAAAGTATTAGGCGAGTACTTCAAATAAATTAACTAATTTTCTAAAATAGACATTTGATTGTTTTGCAAAATGTCATTCTCAAATTTTGATATTTATAATTTATTTCATTAATTATTATTTATAATATATTGAAAATAGCTAGAATTATAAAGCCTTTATGTTATTCTGACGTATGAGCTATATTATTGTAAAGTTTCATTAAAATCCATTCAGTAGTTTTTGCGTGAAAGAGTAACAAACACACATACATCCATACAAACTTTCGCGTTTATAATATTAGTAAGATGTAGTTGATAATTCCATGTCAACTTAGAATCAACTCAACTCTTTAAAAATTCGTTAAAAGCTATAAAAAAAAATATTTAAAAAATAGCCCACACTTTAACTTAACATAACCTATCTAAACTTTTTTTAAGTATATTTTTATCATAACTTTTAATGACTTTTCAAAGGAGGTGTTGAGTTGAATTCAATCCGAGTTATCCGGTCACCGTAGTTGATAGTCCAGAATTGCTTGCATTGATTAACTTTCGGATTCCACTACGTTGTACCAGAAGTCGGGATTTATTTCAGAGTAGAAATTCTGGGACTAACTATGGTATGTATTCCTCTTTGCCCAGAATACTAATGGAGGGAAATATTATACCCATTCAGTGGATATCATTAATTTGTCACTAAACAAATACAAAATGTTGTTACTAGATCAGTTCAGTGATGTACAATAAATATGTATAATGTACGTAAAAAGGGCGTTTATAAGTTAATACATAAATGAATAATATTTCTTCAATCTTTGGAAAATTATTTCGTGGCATCATTTTTATTAAATGAAAAAAATAACTTTGTGTAAACCATTATAATCTCATGTTATAATAACAAATTACTTTGTGTAAACCACTATAATCACATGTTATAATAACAAATTACTTTTTGTAAACCACTATAATCACATGTTATAATAACAAATTACTTTGTGTAAACCACTATAATCACATGTTATAATAACAAATTACTATTTGTAAACCACTATAATCACATGTTATAATAACAAATTACTTTATGTAAACCACTATAATCACATGTTATAATAACAAATTACTTTGTGTAAACCACTATAATCACATGTTATTATAACAAATTACTTTGTGTAAACCACTATAATCACATGTTATAATATCTAAATTATTGATTAGTGGTTTACACAAAGTAATTTGTTTCATTTAAATAAATAATACACCGAATACATACAAGACTTTCTGTTCCTTTTTTTACATTAACTCCACACAGGAAAATATATTACGTCAGGGCTTAAATCAGAGTCTTTTTGAAGAGAGGAAGGAGTGAACATGGATCTTAAAAAGAACCATGTTGTAGGAGGAAGAAAAAAAACAGAGGCCGGCAAATAGTTCCACAGTCGAGCTACTGAACTAAGTAACTAGGGGAATAGGAAGAAGGGAATAAGAAGAATTTATCAAAAGCGTCAGTTTAAATAAGAGAAATAATATCCAAGCATTCGCTCAATTTTTTCCGTCGAAATTGGATTAAAAGCTGAAAAGGGACGAAAATCAACTGTTTCAAATATCAAAAAAATTTCAATTGTTGAAAGATCCCACCATTCCCAACCCTAGTCACTTACTGAGATTTTACTGAATAGTTTTTCATATAAGTTTCATCCTACATAATAATAATTTAATTCTTGGTAAAATAAAACAAGAAATGTTTTTCGTGACGATAACGAAAATTTGAAATACTGTAACTAACTAACTAACTCCTTGCTTCATTCAAATTCATACATATTCTCATACATGTTCTTCTATTATTCCGACTTTTGGCATGGCCCGACTCAATTATCTGGTTCACTTGATCGTGCCATGTCTTCCTAGGACGTCCACAACTTCTTCTATTCACTTTTGCGTCATATATTCTCCTTTCACTCCTTTCTTCGTTCATTCGCTCTACATGCCCAAACCATCTGAGGGTCCCTTTCTTACGAAATACTGTGGAAGACAATAAATTCAAAAACGAGTTAAAATATGTCTTTTTCTCTGTTTTTTGTTTCTTTTTCGATCTGCGTCATCGAAATATTTTTAGGAAAATAACTGCGTATTTTACGAAGAGCATTTAAAATATTTTAAAAAATCTGAAAAATTAAAAATAAATGCAATACTTACTGTTATTCTATTGTATTTAAGTATCCTGAATGATCTATTCAATGTTATTTTAAAATTAAAATTAATATTTTTTCCCGCCTTCCTTAACATTGAACATTTTTTCCTTTACTTTCAAGTTTCCGTGATCGAAATATTTGTGTAAATCGGCATCTTGAAACGCAACCTCCGCAAAATGCTTGGCGAATATTTTCGTTTGGTAATTGAATATAAACCTAATTTAAAAATCCTTCGGTCCATTGAGATTATTAAAGAAAGCAAATGGTTCAGAAACTTGCTTAAGATGAAGATGGCTGCATTGAGTGAGATGATTGAATATTTATCAAATAAGAATAGGCTTCCAGTGTTTTCGGTTTTCTTTTTGAGTGGGCCAAGAAAAATCTGCAATGAACAAAAGTAAATAAAGAGCATTCAAAGAGAGTTTGAAGAAATTGTCTTCATGTTGGGAATATTGTTTGCGTTGGGCTTTCTTAATTTGATTTCTTTTCTGCATTTTTGATAGTGAAAATTTAATATATCTTTTGAACGAATAAACAGTATTGGTACTGCTTTATGAAATTCTTTATTTTGCAAAGGTCTACAAGTTTATTAACTATAGTACTATTTATTATAAATGTGTTTTTGTCTGTCAAAATAAAAACTCGAGAATGTAAGACTTAGCAAATGCCTTTGAAATTTTACCATATACACGGAGAAAAATGTTATTCTAAAATACGATCATTTTATTCGTAAAAATCGGGACTGAAGTTCTTACGAACAAATTAACAGGGTTTCAGTGTTTATTGCCGGGAACATGTAAGAATAATTTGTTGGTATACGTAATTTCGTACGTACACCAACAAATTATTCTTACATTTTCCCGCCAATAAATATTGAAACACTGTTAATTTGTTTGTAAGAACTTCAGTCCCGTTTTTACGAATAAAATGATCGTATTTTAGAATAAAAATTTTCTCCGTGTAGAAGGCAATAATCTAGTCGCAAATTAAAAATGGACTGTATTCAATAATTTAAACTGAAAAATATGGCGTTTCAATGACACAACTATGAGGATGTGAATAGTGGACTTGAAAAGGTAATCTGGCTCATCCTTCCTGGGGTGCTAGCATTGTCGATCGATATGAAGTTACCGACCGATTGTCGTTAACTTCTCATCGTTCCCTAGGACAACTGCAGATCGCTAACGTACAAACGATAGTTGATATCGAATATATTAAGGATACTTAGTCATTGTGAATTCTGATCTGCTGTTGTCCTAGGGAAGTATGAGAAGTTACCGACAATCGGTCGGTAATTTGATCGACCATTCTAGCACCCCTGGGCACGTTCTTGTTATGTTATTGTCGATATATCACCTGGCTTGTTCACACTGCACAAGTCAAGCAAAAATAAACCGAGAGATCAATAAGGAGGTAATCATTGCACTAGTTCATTTAATTGACTGCATGCCTATTCGTCGGGATTTACTGTTCCACGCGCAAACAGCATATGTTTTGAATGTAGGTAGGATGAAGAAAGGCATATTATACATATTTGATTCAACATTTATTAATTTTTAAGCATATTTCCTTTTAACCACTGGAACGCTTTTTGCCACATTATGGCACTATTTCCAAAGCCTAGGATTGCTTTGCTTACAATGTGGCAAATATTCTCTAGATTCCTTGAATTGTTTTAAAGTTAACGATTATAGGCAAAAGATAGGTGAATTCATTGGCTATATAGAACTAGAATCAGATTGTATGTCTCCATATTGGAATTCGGAGGTATACTTTTTTTAATGTGGGCGAAAAAATTTCCTTTAGCAATCCGAGAAAAAGTTTTAAATTCCTCTGTCGCTCCAGTGGTTAAACAGTATTCTTCTTCAGGCCTTTAGCGTCCTGCCTCAGATGTGTCCAATTTTGACAATACTAGAAAGCTCTCAATATTTCTAAGCGAACAGTTCTTACTAAAATGATTCAATCAAATTTAAATCACCATAAAGACAACCTTCATTACCGCTCGCAGCACATTTCAGTAAAATTTTATATGAATAAGGCTTCATTAAGTTCTATTTTAACTGTTTTCTTCTGAAGTGCTCTCTTAACAAAAATGGCACTGTAAAATGATCCATTTATTATTATTGTTAATATTCCTTGAATAGGTCGTTCCAGCTATTCTCCCTTGATTAGTGAACTGAGGCAAACTTCTCTGTAATATGTTTTCGTTACTATTTATTATCTCTCTGGGGAAAGATATTATTTTCTTTATTGCCAAAATGAAAACGCAAACATTAATCCTGGGTCTGAACTAATATTATCTTATTACGCCATTATTTTTGGGCATTGAAAATAAATAAGTTAGGTGAGACCTTCGTTGGTAAGCAATTGGCCAAAAAATAAATATAGCGTCTTTCAGTAAGGACTCTCGATTTTATTTATTTGAAAGTATATTTTATGGAAATAAGTATGTACCTATACAAATATGACCTCTTTCAAATGTCCGCCACGGCTTTGCTCGGAGGTGAACAAGCCCAGCAAAACATTGAAAAAAGTATAGACATGAATATTCATAGACCAAAAAATCAGGGAGAGGGGTAAAAATTAACTGTAGCGAGAAGCAGAGGGATGAGTTGACTGTAACGATATGTGATACGTTAATAATTCAATCTGACAGTATATAGGCATCTCGCATTATAAAATCACCATTTAGTTCTTAAAAGTAAAATCTGCTTTTGAATGAATAGACCTTTTTACATGGGAGCTCGAATTGGTCGACCGGTTTGAACAAACTTGCGTAATCCATACAAAGCGAAGTTCGCTTGTTTTGAGAGTCCAATATTTTGTTACCGTGTTTAGTTAAGACACTTTTACAAATGTTTCATAATTTACTTACCCCAGTAAACAGCAACGTGCACACGACGGGACTGGAAATTTCGGTTGCCAACGCTTCATGTTTCTCGGTGTGATAAAACTATAATATGATGATGTGAATAAGCTTAAAATAAAGACAAATAATGCCTACCTATGGAAGGTAATACGACAATTGGGTTTATACTATTTTTCATTTCTATTTTTACACGTTTTAATAGCACAAGTTACCATTTTTGCCGTGTTATTTCGTAAAATGTACCGATGAGAGCTCGACGCTAGTCCGCGCAAGAATGATGACGTCACATTTTCTAGATTCACGCGAACCTATACGCCAGCCCAACCGGTTCCATGGAACCCAGAATTAAGGAGGAGGAAATAATACGCTTTTATCACTTAGGGCAGGTCTATACATAATATGTCTATGGAAAAAAGTATATATCTATATCAAAAAAACTCATCGGATATCAAAATTTCATATACATGATTTATTCCAAATAATGTCAGGAATTACTGGTTAAAGTAAGTCAAGTACGTCCCTTAACACGCTGTTTATTAGCTGGAAGCGATGATTTTTAATAAAGTTAGTTATTTCAACGGAGCAATTTTCATTCCCCACACAATGCTATCTCTAAGGACAATAATCGTACATAAAGTTAGTGCGAGAAGCAACTTCTTGAAATAGATTATGGAGTCTAGTGTTGTATACTCCTATATACATCAGTGGATTTTCGGAGAAGTGAGATTGATTTGTTCATTATTGGTCTCGCAAAACCCATCTATCGTGATATATGTCAGCGACAGCGTCTTCACAGAATTAATAAAGCATTTCTTGAAACGAGAATTATTTTCCATTTTTATAGATAGTTAACCTAAATATTAGAAGTTATTTGGTACGGAAAATCTTCTTCTTCTCGCGTAATTTGCCTATCATTATAATTTGAAGATAACATATTAATGATTCGTAATGAATAATATTCGTTAGTATTCAGAAAAACATAACATGTAGAGATACCGTGAAATAAAATTGTCTATAAGCTACATAATATTTATTTTCAAACATCGAAACATACAATAATTTTATGGAACAGTATTTATTTATTATTTATTTTCTCATGTTCTCCATAAAACAGTTATACACCAATATATCATGGAAAAATTATAAATTACAAAGTACATAAGGGCAGTTTTACTACTTACTGACATGTGCTAAAAGATAGTTACTGAACTATCTGTGAAAATGTCGATGATCAATGCAGAATCGTTAAGCAGTTGAGTCGCTCTGTTTATTGGCGCGTTCTTATAGGCAGAAGTCCTCACTTTCGGTGCATAAAAAAGTGCATGGGATCTCCCACGAGTATACTTGTTAGGGACATAAAAATTAACCTCTTTTAACATAGGCGGATTGAGTACGATACGAGAGATATATTTATATATTTCTAGGATATAGTTTTGTTCAGAAGGGGCCCAAATAATGGATCTATATTCCAGGATGCTACGAACAAGTGCTTCATATGTTCGACGTATTGCAATTCCATTAGTAAATGATCTCGCATACCGAAGAACAAATCCAAGCATTTTGTTGGCGCGGGAGACAATGTCAAAAATGTGGGATTTGAAAGAGAGATTTGCTTCAAAAAGCACACCAAGGTCTCTAATCTCATTTTTGCGTGTTAATATATTTTTATTAATCTGGTAGGGGAATAGGAATATATCTTTAGATCTTGTAAATGTAACGATATTGCACTTCTGGATGCAGAAGGGTAATTTGTTCAGTTCCGAATTAATAAATTAATTAATTTTTATTCAGTATGCACTCAATAGTAAAATTTTACAAAGAAATTATAAAATAGAACACTTGCAAAAAATAAAATAAAAACTATAATTATGAGGTATGCAATTATAGCCTTCTTGTAATATATTTCGTGCAGTCCAACACATCTACTATTTCTAAGAAAGTATTGCCAATTTTTTGCAAGTAGAAGCGAGTATCTTAATGTCTAGTTCTGATGTTGTTGTTGCAGTTTAAAAAAAATTTTTTGGTCGATAGTCGGTATATATGGAAGTAAATTAGGCTGAGTAAATCAGGGCTATCTATAATACCAATAACAACAAAAAAAATTCAAGTCGGAAACAACTCTTCTATCTAAGAGTTTCGATCATTTTAATTCTTTCAGCCATTGGTTATAGTTAATATATCTTACAAATTTGTGCTGATTTTTTTAAAGGCATCCGAGTTGTGTATACGGGTTTTTAATGAATATTATATCATACTGTAGGAACTGTAATTCGCATTTTTAAGCGATATAAACATTCGCGGCAGAAGCTGTTGTTCAATGTCATAATTTACCTTACTATTAGATATCTTCGGCAATCATCGTAGCCGTTCGTACGTTATACCCGAACAAGCATAGATGGTACTTTTCTGTTATAACTTTTTACTGGCATATGTTGGGGTATAGCATAATTTTGTATAAATAACTATATTAACGACATCTATTGAATTATGATAAAACTACACGACTTACCTATGCACTATAAATAATTTGTTTTTGTAACATCTTCCGTTTTTATAACAAGTACAGAAAATGATACACATCGCCATTGGGATCTCCCGTACTGACGATTTCATTTGCGTACTTAATAGTTCGAATATATTATGATGTAACTATTATAAACATACTATTATGTAGTGTTTTTGGTGCAGTTGAGTGGTTGTGTTTCAATCCGTATTTGGTGTTAGTACAGAGAGAAAAATGTTATTTGAAAAAACGATAATTTTAATAGAAAAAACGATCATTTTAATAGTAAAAACGGTTAAAAACGGGACTTAAGTTTTTACGAACAAATTAACAGGGTTTCAATGTTTACTGGCGTTAAAGGTTCAAGGTTTACATGTAAGAATAATGTGTTGGTATACGTAATTTCGTACGTATTTTACCGCCAATAAACATTGAAATACTGTTAATTTGTTCGCAAGAACTTCAGTCCTGTTTTTAACCGTTTTACTATTAAAATGATCGTTTTTTTTCAAATAACATTTTTCTCCGTGTATAGTTTCTATTTCTGACCTCCCTATGTTTTGTAACCATATTTTTATTTGAGATTTAAATGTTATAATATTGTTGTGATTTTTGAATGAGAGTGGGATTTTGTTGTAGAGTTTTTTATTTACTTCCGACAACTCTATCTTATAACTGGACAAAAGGTCCATCTAACAAAACCAACAAGCATAACTAATTAATTTTCTAGATTCCTGAAAAACAATTGAAAGTTTCAAACAGTTCTCCCGAGAAATATCTCCTTTTAAGTTATTGTATTTTTACCCAAGACCAGCTTTGTGTATACAAAAACTATAAAAGTATAATACGCTCTGTTAACCCGGAAACATATTCAGAATTGAAATAAATCCAAGGACTCCGCTATTGTATACAAAAATCAAAGAAAATTATGACTGTTTATTTTCCTTATTTAATCTTCGACAGCCATTTTCCTATCATCAAAGCAATTTTTGTTATCAAGTAATATCATTTGGAATCATTACAAAAAACCAACACAAATAATTTTATTCAACTGGGAAATTTGCCACAGTATCCAACCACAAAAGTCCGATCGTAAAATAAAGGCGCCTACAAAATGGCGAGCATAAAAATCAGTATTTGTTAAAACTACACAGTTTCGTTATTCCGTTATTCCGTTATGAAGCAATTCCCGTAACGGCCGTTAGGAACGGCTAGCGATATAGCGGCCCGTTTGGCCCTTTAACGAACGGGGAATATTAAAGGCCAAAGGGCGTTATAATCGTTCGACACAACAATAAATTTTAACACAAATTTTAATTTATTTTTTCGAGATTTATTGCCGTTGTTGGTTATCAGTGGAATACTTGTAGATGGCTCATTTTTTTTAAAATGTGAATCATATATACAATAGAACCCGGAATTGTGCAAATCATCAAAAATACTCAATATGGACACTTACGCCGTTCTTCCATGGAGCTACTTTCAAGCGACGCGATCGCCGCTCGTCTGTACCTTCCATACTATTATTAGTGTTTGTAAACGCCGCTACGTGCTACACTAGCAAAATAGTATGACGGGTAGTGGGCAGCTGCGATTTAGTCACTTGTAAGTAGTTGCGTGAACGAAGGTACTTACAAGCGACTAAATCGCCGCTACCCGCTACCTGTCATACTATTTGGTAGTGCAGCGTTTACAAACACTAATAATAGTATGAAAGGTACAGACGAGCGGCGATCGCGTCGCTTGAATGTAGATCCATGGAAGAACGGCGTTAGCCCTACGTAAAATCTTAAATTTTCTTTTTTTACTACTTAAGATTCATTTTCAAAATTTTAATCAGTTTGGTGAAGAATTCTGACAAGTGATATGTCTATCTATAATATTAAATTACTAATTATCTTTTTTACCATTTCAAAATTGAAATTTGTGGAGAATTCAGACTATCCGTGTCTTTTAATTTTAAATTTTATAATGCAAAAATTTTCAAGAGTACCAACCGCCTGAAGCCAACGAGGCTATGGCATCCCCAATTGGGAAAAGATGTGAGCCTAAAGGTAGTGAGGAGAGGAAGGAAAATGGAAAGAGAAGGGTGGGGAAGTACCTGGCAATTCAAATCTTAACACCAAACAATAATACAAATATTTCAAGGAACATTCAAACGTGTCTGCGCTAGTATCATACATAAGTACTCATGTTTGGATTGCTTGTTTGTTTGTCTCGTGAAATGTATCCCCGTGAAATTTAGTTCAATGAAATCAAATTTGCTTGGAATTTAAGTGTCAATTTCAAAAATGTGTAAAGAATTCAGACAAGCGATTGGAACTGTCAAGTATCAGGAATTCAGACCACCTCGTGATTTTTCACGGGTCTACGCTAGAATAATAATAAAAAATACTTGGTCATCGTTGCACATCATGTCGAAGCCAAAACTATGAGATCGTATGTATGTATCGTATGAGACGTAGCAACTGTTATTGTCGATTATGTGCTTTTTTCTTCTGCACCCAATCCGAAAATACGTTGCCTTTTCGGAGTTATTTCGGTCACAAAAAATAGTTTTAAATGTGGTTACAAAAGCATTTTACGCATTTGGCCCAAAAGCCACGATTCAAGAATGAACTCTGTTGTGGTTAAAAATTTACAACCAGCATTAAAAAAAACTTTAAAGGGTCCCTATAAAATCACATACAATTTAACACATCGGGCTTAACTTAACTTTTGAATTTATATGTTAATTTCAAAAGATATTCACATTTGCTTGTGGTGCAGAAACAATAATTAATTAATAATTATTAATTAATTTGCGGGACGGTAAGCTAAGATTTATGTGAAATGTCTTCCTCGTTAGTTCCCTAAATTGGTCAAGGTTAATACAGTATTTCCAGCTGATCACTTTCTCTGTTGTGACAGGCTAATAAGGACATCACTTCCGCAACCCCACTTTACAATTTACAACAAAGAAGGGAGCTTTCAGCAATGTGGAAAATGAACTTGAATATTCATACTGTTTAGTTTTAGGGGGTGGCACAACAAAGATACAGTTAGGCCGTCAAGGCCGTCGGTAAGGAACCGACATAAACAGAGGATGCGGGAAATGTTGCGCGATGTTTGCTGCATGGTTTCTTTACTTGATAGATGTCCAGTTTAAAAAATAATAATTATAAAAAGGTTAATACCGCACAAAAGTCTCTACAATATATAATCCACACATCTCTCAACCACCTGGAGCAAGTGAGACTATAAAAATAATAATTGTATAATTTGTAGAGTGCCGTTTTTATGAGAAATCACCTCAAGGGCGATGTATAATCTTCTTAATATATAAAACAAAGTCGGATTAGTTACACAATTTATAACTCAAGAACGGCTCCACCGATTTTTATGATATTTGATTTGTTGGATTTGTCTCCGTCCCGATTAACAGAATAACTATTAAAACATCAGAAAAAATAACGGGAAAAATAATTATGAAGAAAATTATTTTATTCATATAATTTGTGTGGAACGGCTTTTCAAATAATGTGCGACATAATTTGAATCAATTCGAACTGTCAATAGTGTAGTGAGCCGAACATTTCGTGCTTAGTCAACAGCTCAATTTCATTTTTTGAACTTAGAAGTACCTATTTATTTTAACTTAATAAAAACTTACTTTATTTCAGCTAATAAATTAAACACAAAATTTATTGATTCGGAGGCGGTACGAAGTTTGCCGGGTCAGCTAGTTTATCATAAATTATTGGGCTCTATCTAAGTTTGTTATTTTAAAAAGAAATACAGAAACCTACTTAACTGACTGGTCACTTCATTAGACATAATTTAGACACACTCCGAGATAAGATAGATCACCAGACTTGGTCTAAAATACTGTAATATTCGGCAAAGAGTTGCTACCTAGATATCAACGCTTTTATTCAAATAATCAATAAATACTTCAAAGATAATGTTATATTCTTGCTTAGTGTCGTGCTGAAATCATGCATCCGTTTGCATAGTACGAATATTAGTTTAAAATTGTTATTTGACTCTTTCTGGCATTCCTCTTCCCTCAAAAATGCAGTAATACCAACTTATTTTAACTAGTGATTTCTGACATTTTATAGAGTATAAATTTTTTGTCAGGTGACTGACATTTGTGATTGTTTTTTTTTTCAACTAAAAACATTTAAAAATGTCACCTACAACAAACTTTCAGTAACATTTTTTACTCCAAATAATGTCAGGAATCGCTGGTTAAAGTAAATCAAATACTTCCATATAAATACTGTGTGTTCAATTTTCTTACAAATCCACAGTTGTATTCGGAATTGATAAAATTTTGACCTTCAATCCAAGAGGAGGGGATTTCGGAAAACTGTCACATATCTCTTTTTACCTCCTGTTTAAATCAATAACTAACCATCATTGCCATCTGTGGAGCAATATAATAACTAACTATATTAGGCTGGTTTAGCACTTAGCTGTGCCCTGGTTATATGAATTAATCGTCAGATGGTAAAACAGATATCCAACCCAGCCGGTCATGTCCAATTGACAGTGTATTGGTTTTAGTTCGTTTTTTCCTTTTTTCATAACATTTGTATAACTACCTTTTTCCCGAAGCAGTCAACAAACTAAGGTATGTTTTAGATCCAAGGGACCGAGCCGTTGTGAATCACATTCAGAATAACGTAAAGAATAGTGCAAGTCATGTTAAAAGTATTTTTGTAAACAAAATCTTGAATGCTTATTTTGAACCGGAGTGGTTTTCATTGAACGAAACCTAATAAATTAAACACCACCCCTTAAAAGAGGGGCAAAGCTGGGTTCTTCAACACATCTATTAGGGAGAGGGATTATTTAGTTGCAAAACATAATCCATACTGATCTATCAGTTTCCGCCCCTTAGAAGAGAATAAAGCCCGGGCATAGCAGGGTTCTTCCACAAATCTATACATTATATAGTTACAATACATAATCCATACTAATCTATCAGTTTCCATGTTCATTTTCTGGTGTCCAATTTCCGTTTGCTTTGTGCCAGTAATCAGAAGGTAATCACCATGAGATCACGAACAATGGGGCTTGATTAGATAATGCCTGATATCAGAATGCACCATTACCAAGGGGGGGGGGGGGTGTTATGATGGCCGCCAATCTCACCCCATGATAAAAGCCTTAAACTCGCTGCCGACTATCCGAAGGCCTTTTAACCCTTTGGCTCCTGAATTTATTAAGCTGTGAAATTGGCTTCCACCCCTGCATTAATTTTATACCAAAAATTGGGAAACTGCATTTATGAACAGAATCTTACACAACTTAAAAACCATTTGTTTAAGTGTATTATTTTATTTTATTTCACGTATTGTGAATTTGAATTATTAACGTCTGGTTAAAAGTGGATGAAAAAATTACTTATTTTATTTAAATTGTTATTTTTTCAAACGTTTATTTATCTTATAGGAACAAAATATAGTAGTATTAGGCATAGTTTTTTTTTACGTACATTCGTGTTTATAACTAAGAATTGAATTTAGTTCTTAACACACTAAGGGAGGGTTATTTATGCATGTTTATCCAAGACACCATCTTAAAAGGGTTGTAAAAATATAAGCGTAAATCTTTGCAATTACACCAAAATTTACATTTTCCAATGTTTACAAATTAAATTTGTACTACACCAATTTTACTGTCAAAACAATGACATTGTTTATGTAGAATAGTGTAAGTAACATTTAAAAAAATATATTTAAATATAAATACATTTAAGTTTTATAGTTAACTAACTAACTAACCATCACGCCGTTTCCCCGCAGGGGTAGGCAGAGAGGACGGACCGCCAAACAACTCGGTTTTGGCATACACTCCTCGCCTCATTCACATTCATACATCTTATCATACATGCTCTTCTATTATTCTGACTCTTGACATGGCCCGACTCAAGTATCTGATTCACTTGATCGTGCCATGTCTTCCTCGGGCGTCCTCGACTTCTTCTACCATTCAAATTAGCATCATATATTCTCTTGACACTCCTTTCTTCATTCATTCGCTCTATATGTCCAAACCATCTAAGCTTCCCTTTTTTAATCTTACTTATGACGCTCACATCGGCCTTGCATTATTTTCGAATCTCCACATTCCTCACACGATCATACATGGTTTTACCACACATACGCCTCAGGGATCTCATTTCTACAGCATTCAGTCTACTTTCATCTTTTCTCTGCCAGTTCCAAGCTTCACTGCCATACATCAGGGTAGGTACCAGCACTCCATTGTGAACTGCTAGCTTCGCTTCTTTGGACAGCTTTTTGTTGGCACCAACAGCATTCAGTCCACCATTAATGGAGTTACCTGCATTTACCCTTCTTTCAATATCCCTATCAGCCTTCCCATCTCTCGTAAACATACTTCCCAAATACACAAACTCATACAACAAACTCATCAACTTCCTCTTGCAGTTTTTTAGTTAATAACAATTTTAATAAGCTTTGTATAAATATTTTCAAACTCAGATACATGTTTTAAGTATGATTTTATTTACGTAGATATAAAATACCGTAAGCTATCATAGTTGTATATTATTTTTCGCAGTTAATTCAGAAAGTACCACCTGGCAAATTGTCAAGGAGAGCGAAACAAATGGGGGTAAATTCGAGACTCCAGGCAAAATTAAAAAGGGTTGCACTCCGAAAGCTATAGATAGTTTTGACATCAGTGCTATTCGTCATAAGGTATTTTTTTAGGGGGATGATCTAAAGCCTAGGCAACGCTGGGTACTTCAGCTAATATTAAATAAATGTGAGCAAATTGTTTTTATTTTACTATACTGTTATTATTCATTGTGTTATCACAAAATTTCAGAAGGATGATAAACATATCATGTGCAATTCCTCAATGAAAAAATATTTTGCCCACTTTTATGTGTTTTTGTTGTTTTTACAAAATTGTAGGTTACACAGATTTATATTTCCACCGTGTGTTATAATTTTAGTATTGCCATTTGAAGAACAGTGGCACCCTCCTATGTTGTCTACTCTTATTTGACAGACAATACATCTATTTACAATTTTTGACCTAGTTGTGCCTTATCTTTTTTTGGGAGGCGGGTATGGGTATCGCTGCCCCGGGAACCATTTATTGGACGACTAACACCTCTGCCACAGGTTACCCCAAGTGGTTCGCTACGTTTGGTGACTTAGCAGGGATGACCGGGTTCATGGGGTTAGGTTTGTACAGGACTTGGGGGCGGATGCGTCTGCCAACCATCTGCGTAGCAGGCCGGATCGGAAGAGACTGGTTGAGGGAGACCTTTTGATCGTTCTCCCCTCTCGACCCATCGCCTTGCACTGTAGTGGGAGGGATGGCTTCACACGTCCACCACTCCTGAACATATTTATCCCCAGATTCCTACCCACCCCTCAAACCTTCCTCTCCTTCCTTTCCCTTAAAAAACCCTCCACACAGCATCTTCAAAGATGACATAATCCCTGAGGGTATTTTTCCCCATTAGGCCTCCCGTGTGGAGCTAATGTAAAACAAAAAAAAATATATATATATATATCTTGGGGCGGCTAGTAGCCAATTTCAATGAAAAAAATGGTTTGAGAATTGAATCTTCCTCCCCAGGGACTGGAGTCAACACCGCTAACACCTAAGCCAAATCCTAATCGGATAGTATCGACTTTTATTTCGTAGACTAACTGCTGTGACTTTTCAAATATAAAAACATCCAATTTCAGTCAAATGAATGTATCATTGGCAAAAATTATATCTACCAAGTTTCAGCTAGATACGAGTAGGATGTCGGGGAGTGGGTTAATTTCCATTTCCAATATTCCATTTCATTGTGTTTAATATTATGATGACTATCTCAACACAGCTACCTACACCTACAATATGTACAATACTGCCACTATGGGTGGAACTACGGTGTCCTCCTCGAGTCTTAAGGGGGATATTGTGATATCACTTAAGACGGCATAATAATACATACGAACACCTCAGCACAGGTTCTCCTAGTGAGGTGTTCACAATACATAACCACATTCGTTTTAACCATTTACATGCAGTTGCCGAACATACTTCACTCTACTATCTACTATGTTTTATATTAAGAATATTTTTTGTTTTACTTTCACCTATTGTATTTATATACTGTATGTAAGAGCATATAAATGAATAAATAAATTCATTCATTCATTTATTCAAGAAAACAGAATCGAGATTCAAATAGATGTATTAAAAATGACTGAATACTGGATGTATTCATATGTAATTAGCCAGTCCTAGTAAGACGGGAGGATCGGGGCTCGAGTCCCAGTTGGAAGTATTATATTTTTTCCATAAACTTTACTGTTTAGATTTCTCTTCCATATTTTCATGAGGATCTTTGATTTTTATTTATTTAAATAAAAATATTATACGATCCGAGATGATCTAAGCATTAAACTACTGCTACTCTTCATAGAAAAATCGCAACTGAGGTGGCTTGGGCATGTACTAAGAATGTCTGATGACCGAATTCCGAGGAAAATACTGAGTGCCATTCCAGAGGGTAGACGTCCAGTGGGCCGCCCCAGACAAAGTTGGGCAAGGCAACTCCAAAAACTGTGCGAGGAGAGGATGGGTCTGCCATGGACGGAGGCCGAACAATCGGCGCAAGACAGGGACGTATGGAGGAGCCTTGTCGATGCAGTGGGTCCCCGACCCGAATAGGACAAGGGGAAGTAGAAGAAGACATATTATACGCCCATACGTTTCATTAAGAACATTAATCATGAAGCTGTATTTAAATGGCATGGAACCTATGCAGGAGAATATTATTATATTATTGAGATATGTAATTAAAGCCTTCTTATAACTATATTCCGTGCAGATACGTTTTTAGATTTTCACGGCCAAAAGCATTTTCGTTGTTTGTTTTTGGGGTGTTATGCCGTGTTGTGCTACCTCCTTCTTTAGCCGACGTTTCGGACAGCGTTGCAGTGTCCATCTGCCCTGATGATGGACACTGCAACGCTGTCCGAAACGTCGGCTAAAGAAGGAGGTAGCACAACACGGCATAACACCCCAAAAACAAACAACGAAAATATTCCGTGCAGTTGAACACATCCACTACTTCCGAGAAAGTTTTCCAATTGTTTGCAATCTAGATATAAGCGTAACAATTATTAAATTGGAGTCTACCAGGTGAACTGCGCGAACTGCCCTGCATATTACGTAGGACAAACAGGGAGAGCAGTATCAACCCGTATAAAAGAACATTTCGCCAGTTGGGTTAATCAAAAAGGGGAATTATCGAATGTCGCCATGCATTTATTAGAAAACCGACATACTTTTGATAAAGATAGAGATGTCAAAATCCTTCATGTTTGTAACAAAGGAGCAAAATTAGATAGATTAGAGTCACTAGAAATTAATCGCCTAACAAATAAAGTTGATCTTAAATATGTCATGAATAAACAGTTGGAACATAATGCTCAATCACCATTAATATATCCATTATAATTCACTTAGAATAATTTTACTTCAGAGAGCAGTGGTGTAATTTAAGTATGTAATTAAAAAAAATGTAATAACCCAAATGTATAAAGAACCCTAATAACAATAATTACCATAGTGCTATCAATATTTATTAATTAAGCATTTAAGCAACAAGGAGGGAATATCCCAACATTACCAAAATAAAATATCAGTGATCACAAACCTTTTCAATTATATAAATTCATATAGATTCATGTCAATTAAAAATAACCTTTTACTATGTATCATCATTCATAATTTTAATAATAAACTTTATAATTATCTATATGTATCTTAACTTAACAAAATAACTGATAATACCTTAAATTAACAAAATAGAAACATTCATCATATAGAGACAATGTTGTGCGCCCCTGCCTAAGTTTGTATAAATTCCGTAGCATAAGAATTTCAACTACCAGTCTGAAAATGTCCGTAGTAGGACGAAACCGGTCCTGGTGTAAATAAACAAGTGGAACAAAGTGGAAAAAAAAATTGTTTAATTTCATATCTAATAGTGATTTATAAGCTTCAATAAATTAGTTAATCCTAATACATTGAAAATAATTATTTATCTTCTCCTTACCACAGCTGTGAACCCATTTTTGCTATGTTCATAAAGCAATCAATATTACGATATCTGGCAGCGCTCAAATAATCTATTATAATTATATTTGACGTTCCTAGAGAATCAAAACGTAACCCTGAGATATCATTATTAATGCGTTGTGAGAAGATTTATATTACTTTATCTGTCAGTAGCTTTTAAAAGCTATTGTGGTCATTCAAACCTTTTTTTTAAAATTTAAATCGCTATTTAAAATATAGTTCCAACTTCTAAAGTAAGTTCGCAGATAATTCAGCAAAAGGCCATAGATAACATATTTTTGGTGCAAACACGGCTTCATTTGCGTTGTATTTAGAGCACATCTCTTGTGACAACCACTTCTGCAAATATTATCTATACTATCAGCCAATTTCGTGAAACTAAAATTACAATTTGTTTATTTTTCTTTTATAAATATTTTTTGTTAGATGTGTTAGATTTTAATTTCATGCCATCTCATTCGTTTATTACCTATGAGCTATGTTTGGTCTCTTTCTGTACGTAAATTTAAGTTCTCACAATGTTTTTTTATAGTTTAATTTTGTACCCTGATGATGCTTGTGTTAAACGAAACCGGCCGTTAATAAATAAAATAAATTTCGCGGTTAAAATAAAGTAAGTTTTTTGGTAAAATGCATCTTGGTTTGGCAAAGAAAATTCTGAAAGATTAACATATTTAAATTACAACACGTTCTTTACATCCACTTATTCATACATATTATTTATTATTATTAGATTATCGCAAACCCGAACAGGGATATTATAATTGTGGGATTCGTGAAGCTGAAAGTATTTATAAAATACTAGCTAACCAGCCACGCGTTGCTGTGGCTAACGAAACACAACGCCATCTACTGGATGGTTACCTAACCTAGATAACCAAATGTTGTGTCAATAAACTAACTCACACCGCCATCTGTCAGAAACTTACACATATTTTCAAATAATTGTCCCATAAAAAACATTTAATTCGTAATAATAAATATTGAGGTCAATAATCGAGATAAAAACTATCCTATCTTTTAAGTTGGACCAAATTACACACAATAAGCCAAATTTCATCGAAATCGGTTTAGTAGTTTCGGAGTTTACCTTGGACGAACATGTTTTGTTTTATGTGTAAAGATTTTCCTAGGTGTCTATGCCTTTAAAACATTTATTTTCAATTTTCTTTATATTTATCTACCATAGCAATAAGTTTTTAATGTCGAGAACGTATTCTTAAAATTGTAAAGACATAAAGCCACAGACGACTTGAAAAATATGTATCAAAAGTTAAAAGTTAAAAAAATCGTACAAGAGTCCTAACTTCTCCCATGAAATCAGTGAGACTATGATGTCCCCAATTGGGGTATGTTGTGAGGCTGAATGTAGTGGGGAGGGGAATGAGATGAGAAAAAGGAAGGCTATTCAGATCTGGCCACCAAACACGACTAATGCCATTTCAGTCAACATTTCAATTATTTATTTTTATTTTTATTTATTTATTGTTTCTTCACAATTTAAAATACATTGTTTGCATTAATTATTTACCCCACTAGGGTTCGCCTGTATCGGGGTATTATTATTATATAATTAGAAATGGTGGTCTTACACCAGGTCGATACTTTGAGTATCTTCCACTCTGGAACATGCCGCAAATGCACGGAGAAAAGTGTTATTCTTAAATACGATCACTTTATTCGTAAAAACGGTTACAAATGGGACTGAAGTTCTTACTAACAAATTAACAGTGTTTCAATGTTTATTGGCGGAAAAATGTAAGAATAATTTGTTAGTATGCGTACCAATAAACATTGAAACACTGTTAATTTGTTCCTCAGACCCGTTTTTAACCGTTTTTACGAATAAAATGATCGTATTTTAGAATAACAATTTTCTCCGTGTGATTAAGCTATGAAATAACACAATTCAATCAAGTTTAATTTACTCGCACACGCCGGTATTTCAGTCGATACCTCATGACATTGAAGGCCATCGCTTCTTTTTATAGCCAATTTTGAAAACGGTACTTAAATTCAAAGCATATTTGAGTTCATTAAACCAGATTCAACTTACAAAATTTTACAAAACAATCCATATAACAGACACCCCAAATTATTACTAGATATGTTTGTTGATTCGTGATTCAAATTTTGAACCTTAATATCTCAAGGGTACGATTTTTTGTACAAATTTCGTAGCATTTTAAATGTACAAATATAATATGAATTAAAAAATCGAACAGGCGAATAACACCTTTATCCGCACATACATTATTTACAATTAACGCCAGAAGAAATCCTGAAAGCGAATTCAAAGGATTTATATGTCCGTGAATAAAATGCTTCAGAACCATTTTAGCGAGCTTTTTCACCGCACAGCTTAAAGCTGTACATTTTATATCCCTTTTCCAATTCCTTTGGCGAATAAAAAAATATATTTTTTATTTCTACTCTTCGTTGGCGAACGAAATGTTGTTATGAATAAAATACAGCGTTTTTTTATGGCGTATTAGTTAATATTTCATACCCGGATTCGCACAAGTTTCAACACTGTTTTTTATTATTTATTTATTTTATCTTGCTGGTGGATTTATCACAGGCATAGACATATGAATATACATAGACGAGGATATAAGAGAGAGAGGTACAAACCAACTGTAGCGGGGCGAGGGGGTCAAGATGGCTGTGATTGATATGTGATTCGTCAATAAATCAATCTGACAGTATATAGGCATCTCGAATTATAAAATCACCATTTAGTTCTTCAAAGTAAAATCTGCTTTCGAATGAATAGACCTTTTTACATGGGAGCGCGAATTGCTCGCCACGTTGTGAACAGTTTGCGAAGTCCAAATACTACAAAGTAAGGTTCGCCTATTTTGAGAGTCGAATATTTTGTTCCCGTATTTAGTTAAGACACTTTTACAAATGTTTCACAATTTACTTACCCCAGTAAGTAAATTATTAATAGCGACGAGCGCACTTGAGAAATTTTCTTTGTGTTTCGCGTCGCCATGGATCCCGATATGATAGAATATGTCATTAAAACTGATCATATTAAATGATCTGAATAAGCTTTAAATAAAGAAAAATAATGCGTACATAAGGAATGTGATACGACAATTGGATTTATTCTCTTTTTCACTTCTATTTTTATACGTTTTACTCTGTTATTTCGTAAAATGTAGCGAAGAGAGCTTGACGCTATATAAATACATATATCTATACCTACCCATAATTAAGTTAAAAGCACTATCCCTGTAAGATAAACGAATCAGTCATTATTACAAATCCAGAAAGAAATTTTAATGTTATTAAATATTTAGATGAATTGAATTTATTGAACTTGCAGACGAGGTGCTATGTGACAAAAACAATCGATGACTTTGCTAACTCTCATCGTACTTACGAAACTGATCTGAGCACATATTTATTGTGATATGATAGCCAATCTTGTAATTTTTTCCCAATGTTCCTGCAGTATTCCACTATAACGCGGTCAGACGGGTGCAGAGGAACCGTGCCACGAAAAATAGGAAATGTCAGTGAAAGAATTATTTTGTACAATTCATGGTCCTGTTTGGATGCAATCGGAATGACTGATTTGTCAAATCCGACGAAGGTGAAATGTTGAATAACACTGACAATTTTCATCAGAGAATGTTTAGTAATAATATCAAAAAATGTTTTATTTAAACCTCTCGTTAGTTCTCTCAGCTTCGCAGTATCACTACAACGAATCACCACAATTCTAAATCGAAATATTGCTATTAGTGACTCTTGATGCAAATATGTATTTATATACATTTCTTTGTCCTACCTAGTACCAAAACCTATCCTTTCTGACAATACTGCCTGTGAACAATAACTACATTATTTGATTCAGTCTGTTATGTGCTGTGCTACGATCCAAAGTGATCTCTCAGTGCGTTCAATATCGACTGTTAAAGATTTTGTTATGTGTTTTAAATCTACAGTTCATTCAACATCGTCTGTTAGGAAGCAGCAACTTGTATAGGAATTGATCTCTCAGTTCTTAATATCGATTCAAACGGAGACTTGTGCATGTGCTTGGCCAAGTGGTTATCGATGACATAAAAGCACAACAAGAATATGCGGTGGGAAATCCACGTAAGTCAGATTCCGCCGTATTTATTTTGATTAAATCCTTAATTATTGAATACAGTTCATTTTTGATTCGCCAATATTTGGGACTATAGTGACTATAGTAGAAATGTTTAGTGACCTAATTAAATTCTAAGCAGGCAGGTACTTCTAACCTTTATCTACCCCATCTCCTCCCCATCCCTTCTTCCTTCAGATTCAAAACAACATATTTGAGAATTAATAAATACTGCATAGAAATTCAATTATTTCTAAAAATAATAAATTAAAAGTGATTTTCCCTTAAAAGTCACCCCAACATACATACTTACCATCTGATTCACGTTCTTCTTCAACGAGTAGGAAAAATCAGAGACCTTGGAATGCTACTTGACTCAGAAACATTAATTGACAAATGATATTCTACGAATATAATCATTAATCTATAATACATACACATTAATCATTCTACGCATCATAAAACTATTCAATAAACCTTTTACACATGAACTACAGTATATGACATAATATATAAAATCTCAACTCGAATTTCATCTATCATTTGGAATCCTCAATACCAAACTTATTTTAACTGAATTGAAAATATTGAAACAAGATTTTTGAAACTTCTCTGTTATTCTATTGCCCTTCACAAATGGAGAAATAAATGACATACTGTTTCTGTATAAGATTGTGGACTACCTTATTGACTCACTAGCCCTAATAGAAATGATGGCATTTAATTTTTACGAATGCAATACCAGATCGAATACCTTATTTTAATATACAATATTTTAAATCGAAATACGAACGAAACTATTTGCATAAGTGTGTCGGGAAATCTTACAATGCCTTACAATCTTAGAGATATTGATAATTTCCACTGCACCCTTGAAAAGTTTAAAATAAAATTTTCATCAATGTGCTCAAACTAAAACCTTTTTTTTAAACTTTTTTGTAAAATTATGTCTTTTAATATCTACTTGCTTCCTGAACGGCAACCATAACAAAAATTATTATAAGTGGAACTAAACTGATTTATATTGAATTCGCCGTAAAGACGATAGACTTCGTTTTCGGCCCATACAAAAAAGACGCCCGGGAAAAAACAATTTTCAATATCGAAAATTGCACACAATGAATATATATTTTTTTTTTTGCTTCTTAAAAGGTGAAAGCTATGTCGGTATGTTTTTAAATTTTCAATGCGTTTTGTGCTAACGTAAACATTCACTGTCAAAAACGTATCATTTATTGGGAAATATTACTTAAGGAAAAAGTGCTTCAAACTTGATTCTCATAAAGAATTACAAAATTATAAAAACATACCGACATAGCTTCTTCTTTTGAAACATATTTTTGTTTTTAAATTACAATTTCGTGAATGTTTGGGTGTAGAAAAATGTTTTCTCCCGAAACCCTTTTTGGAGCGATTTCTATAGATAAATATGAGCGTTGTCCCATTCACACATTTCGCATTCGCATGTATCGTAAGTGTGCGTGAGCTTATTATGAGCGGGACAGAATGACAGACGCGTGTGTTCCACATGAGGTGCAAAGTCTAGCCTCTTAAATGTAAAATGAATTTATCGTTAACCGTATTTTAAGATTTTTTTTCTACTTTCTTACCCGAAGCAATATCAATAAAATGTATTATCAGCATGTGTATAATAACAGCTTTTTTATATGGAATGGAATTTTACTACAAAAATTTGTTTCACGTGAGAAGTCTACAGATATATCATTATATTCCTGTTGAATCTCACCACGAAATATATTATCTGAATTAAGGTCATCACTTACTCCCAGCTACCTGATATATTATCTTCTTCTTCAATGATATATTACATTGATGGGAATAACCTTCAAAAGGTAAAGAGAGTTTTTCTTATAAAATTTGAATCTATTTAAGGCTTCTTATTAATTGATTGGTGGTGTAAGTATCAACTCTTAAGTTTAAGAATGAGGTCTATAAAATCTGTTATATTATTATAATTAAATTCATATAGGTAGGTTCAAAATAACCTTTCCTTTACCATAACTTTACAACACTCTTGAAGGATGAAAGCCGGAAACATTTTTTTTAAAGTGTTGTTTTTTTTTTTTTTACTAGCTTAATTTTGTACTTTTAGTAAGGTGGCGGCCTTAAGTTTTACTTGTATATGATGTTCACATCATAACATCTTGTAAGTGGAGAATACAAAAATACAAAGGGAATATGAACAGAACAGAACTTGATCAATTCATCAATTTTCAGTAAATATTCAAGATCTGTGAAAGTTTTATTCAAGTTGGGTAGTAAGTTGTAAAGTATGTACGTAAATTTTTTTCTTTATTCGTAACGAAAAATCTCACCACAGAAATTGACAAAGTGTTATTATAAACTAACTAGGTCAGCTATAAGAGAGAACAAAACGGGAGAAAGAGAAAGAGAATAAGAGAAGGGGGAAATAAAAGAGAAACGATTGCAAGAGAGATAAGAGTGGAAGTGTTTCATGGAATCACAATGGAAATACAGATTTTCAAAAAATTTAACAATCTTCCATGACAAATTTACCATTTTACATAAAATTAATTTTGCCATTATATATTTTAACGTTGAATCTGAGGTTGTGATGTTTTAATAATAATCTTTTTGAAATAATGATTTTTATTTTTTTTATTAAGTTAAAAGAATTTTACAATTAACTTTTTTAACTTTAATACAAATTTATAAAAAAAAATTGTTTTATAAACATAAGGTTAAATAGTTTTATTTTAAATATATTTACACTTTTCTCCGATTTTAGGGGGTCTGGAAGGAGATTATATATTTGAACACCCTGGTGGCCAATGCTTCTCTTGCCACTTTCAGTCTTAACAGTATTTGTGTACAGTTTATTATGTTATCTAGTATAAAGCTCGTGTATTTGTGGCGTTTTTATAAATGTTGTGTTTGAGTGTATTCATTTTGTATTTTGTAGATTAAAAGGCAAGTGTTATATTCGTACAAAGATCTTATATTCTGAAGGTTCAATTCCTGGTATAGTTTTTTTGTGGAAGTGTTTGGGTTATAATTGAAAAGTTTTTTAATAACTTTGTTCTGTATTATTTGTAAGTCGTTTAAGTACGTAATGTATGTGTTTCCCCATATCTCTATTAAATAATTTAGGTGGGACTGTAATAAGCTTAAGTATAAGCCCCTCTTTATATCTGTTGGTAGAAGATGATCAATTCTACCAAATACACCAATTAGTGGGATGATTTTTGCTTTTAGTTTTTCTACGTGATGTTTAAATGTCAATTTTTTATCAATATATAAGCCCAGATATTTTTCGCTATCCAAAAGTAGGTTTCTTTCTTCTTTTTGTAATGTTTTATGTGACGGTATTATTCTTTTATGTGAGCTTAGGATCATGTAACCGGTTTTATTAATATTTATTGTTAATATATTTTTTATTAACCAAGTGTTTAGTGTGTCAAGATCCGTTTGAGCTTGTTCTAACATAATTTCTAAGTTTTTGCCGAAGTAAAAGATTGCCGTGTCATCTGCGTATAAGAAGATTTCACCATGTAGTTTTAACTGACAGTCGTCATTTATATACATTTGGAATAAAAGTGGCCCCAGTATGGAGCCTTGTGGAACTCCATTGTTTATACTCTCGAGCTGACTGTTTTTATATCCTATCTTGACATTTGTTTCCTGTTAGATAAATAGGATTTGATTATTTTGAGAGCTGGACCGGTTACGCCCGTTTTTTTCTATTTTTTGTATCAGTATTTCATGACTCAAGGTGTCAAACGCTTTTTGAAGGTCTACGAGAATTGCTATGACATAGTATCTATAATCTATGCTAGTTCTAAGTTTATTTATAAGATCGTTAGTTGCAGAAAGAGTGTTAGACTTTTTTCTGAAACCCTATTGTTTGGCATATAGAAATGATTTTTTTTCCAGAAAGTTGTTTAGCCTATCGTATATATTACCCTTTCGTATATTTTTGGTAGAATCGGTAGGACAGAAATGGGCCTATAGTTAGATGTTTGAGTTTTCAAGCTCTCTTTATATATTGGGATAACCCTTGCAATTTTACAACTGTCTGGAAATTGACCTTCTTTTAGGCTCAGGTTAATCAGTTTAGTTAGTATAGGTGTTAGTAGCGGAGCAAGTTTTTGTACTGTTGTACATTTTAATTGATCATGTCCAGCACTCGCGTTTGATTTTAGGGATTTTAGAATAGCTAATTTTTCGGGTTCAGTTGTGGATTGTAAGTATATTGATTCTACATTTTCATACGTTAATGTAGTTTTATCATATAGTTTATGGGTGTATTTGTTAATTATATTACCAGCCAAAGAAACGCCAATATAACACAGATAGTTATTAAAGTATTCGCATATCTTGATGTCTTCTGTGGTGATTTCATTACCTTTCTTTAATTTTTCACGTGGTTTACTTTGCGTATCTGTTTGAATCTTAATGATGCTGTTTATAAAGTTCCACATTTAAATCCACGGTTAATAGTGCCACATACTTTATTGTACAAATACATTAAATTTCTTTGCGGGTAAACAATCATAAATATTTTAGTGTATCTGACATTTTACCAAAAGTGTAATAAAACATTCAATTTACTACGAAACCAATAAAACTGTACTCAAAATCTAATCAAATCTGGAAGCAATAATAGATTTTTAAGTACCTACATGAAAAGTTCCGCAAATCCATTAATGAAAATGTCATAAATTTTATTACTTTAGGAAATCTGCTCAAATGGGGAAAATAATGGCTTTAAACGATTTTCATCTAAATAACGTTCATAACTTTTTACATATATTTGATCGTATGTGTGGTGTACTGCTATTTCCTCTGATGATTGGAAGTTTCAATAATATTTTAAATTCCTCTAGATTACGAGTTTTGTTTATTATCGTCGAATTTACGATGAATATCTAACTGGACAAAACGTCCGTTCGAAAGGATGCTCTGTAATAATCTGAAGCAGGGGAAATGCTCAATGAAGGTGCTTACGTATATATCGGATATGATCGGCTATCTTCTTAAGAGGATTATATAAGCCAGAAATATATCCCTTGAAAACTCCGCGTATTTTTGGTATTATCTGCGCGAAAAAAGTAGCATCAAAGTTGTTTTTATTTTTTTTATGAATAATTTTACAAGAACAAAAAAAAGTTAGTCAATCAATAAAGTCAAATATAATCTTAGCGATAAAGGGGTATTTTTAAAAAGTTGTTTCTTAAATAACTTCGTATTTATCTAATGAAAAAACAAATTATTTAGTACTTTGCGCTTATATTTTTTGTAACGTAATTAATAGTTTTATTTTAATTCCATTCGTTGAAAAGGTAGAAAAAGCTTCAATGTATCTAAAAAATATTTTTTCATATTCATAATGTAAACGATTCGTAGTAAAGATAAATCTAAAACGTGATTTGGCGTATTACTTCACCTTAACCCTTTCGGGTGTTAGGGTACAGTTGTCTCTCTCTTGTAGAACAACTATTGACCTCTGATAAGACGTTTTAAAACTACGTATAACTACATATACTAACGACATCTGTTGAGAGAGATTGAAACTACTTACTTTTCTGAGAGGCAATTCATTTTTTGTTTGGTCATATAAACAACTGTTCCCGGATTTAATTCTCTGTCAAAATGTGATTTCGTTGATGAAATTATAAGAAGACTTCCGTAGCAAAGCGATAAAAAAGTTTGTAGCACATTTTAGGAAACTTGTTTTGTGATTGTTTTATATAATATCTCCTGTCAGGATGTAAGTGAAACGAAAACCCAGCCCAACCATCTACGAGTTTATGTCTATAAGAAGAATTATCTCAATGATGATATTCTTTCATGAAAAACTAAAATTAAATAATTAATAATTAAAATTAATAATTCAATATTGCATACTACAATCCACTGTTACGAATGTGTCGTCTTTATAATTGTATTGAATGTGACTATACAGATTATGCTGACAGTCTCGCATATTTTAAAAAACATATTTACAAACGTATAAGAGAATAGTCATACTTTAACATGAATGCTGTTACTAACTCTATATATTTGTACATCATTATGTTTCCTTAAACTTTTTTTGTTTTATTTTACTTATACTTTTAAACCCTGTACTTATCTTTATATTCTGTTATTTCTCATTTTTTTATTTATAATCATTGTTACTCCGTAGTGAAAGACAATTCTAAGACTGTGCATGCTGTGAACATTTTTAAGTGGAATATTAACGCCTACACTCTCAACAGTACTTATTTTATAATTTTTCATAATAATATTCTTTAAATGTTCCAAAAAAATAAATAAAAGAATAGTGTTATTATGAAGGTAATTGAAACAAAAACCCAGCCCAACCATCTACGAGTTTATGTCTATAAGAAGAATTATCTCAATGACGATATTATTTCAAAACAAACTAAAATTAATGAGTGTAGTTTTTTAACTGTTAATTCATGGTGGAATTCCATTGTATTAGATATTACATTAAAAAAAAATTCCACTCTGTTCCACTTGTTTATTTACACCAGGACCGGTTTCGTCCTACTACGGACATTTTCAGACTGGTAGTTGAAAGCATGCATAAGAATTTCAACTACCAGTCTGAAAATGTCCGTAGTAATACGAAATCGGTCCTGAGGCCCTAGCACGCTTGCTCTATAACGATCGATAGGATAACTATCGGTAACTTCTCATCGTTCCCTAGGACAACTGCACATCGCTAACGTACAAACAACAGTTGATGTCGAATATGTTAAGGACACTTAGTCATTGTGAACTGTCACTTATTCGTTGGCGATCTGTAGTCATATCTATCGATCGTTATAGAGGGAGCGTGCTAGGGCCTCAGGTGTAAATAAACAAGTGGAACAAAGTGAAAAAAAAATTGTTTAATTTCATATCTAAACTAAAATTAAATAAAAGAATAGTGTTATTATAAATGTTTCGTTTCATATGCTATCTGTTTCCACTCCCACCCTTCCACCTTTCTACCCCTCCAATACCGACTTCCTTCAATTCTTAAATATTCCATAAATTAGGGATTCCTTTCTTAGTCTAACTGATTTTGGGAATCTGGAAATCTAGTCCATAAAAGTTGCACCAAAATAAACTGTCAGAGATATTATTAATTGTTATTGTGTTTAATTCGTAGAATTCTTTCGAAATTTTATGTAACTCATGTTATTTAAAGTTACGCGAGTATTTTGGTGTTTTATTATTGTGACAACTGTTTCGGCATCTAAGACCACTTTTAAACTGTGCTTAGGCCACTTTGAGATGACTTATTTATATGATTCTATTAACCCCTGCCTACTAAGATTTTATATTGCTTATAATGATTTATTACTGGTTAAACCGATTTACGGAGAAAATAATTATAACATAAATAATTTTGGGGTACTTTGAAATCTGTTTTATCCACATTCAGTGTTAATTCTTGTCAAAATAATATAAAAATATATTAAATTTGATTTAGATATGAAATTAAACAATTTTTCCACTTTGTTCCACATGTTTATTTACACCAGGACCGGTTTCGTCCTACTACGGACATTTTCAACTACCAGTCTGAAAATGTCCGTAGTAGGACGAAACCGGTCCTGGTGTAAATAAACAAGTGGAACAAAGTGAAAAAATTGTTTAATTTCATATCTAATACAATGGAATTCCACCATAAATTAACAGTTAAAAAACTAGACTCATTAAATTTGATTTACATTAAATTTATCAAAAAATGTCGTAGTAAGAGAGGAGGCCAGCGTGGTCGAGGGGTAAGGCTCTCGACTCCCAATCCGCAGGTCGTGGGTTTAAAATTTTATTTAATTAATTTTTATTATTTCACAATTATTTAATTTAAAATAATATAAAGTATATTTTCGGCACCTTCCAGAGTGGAAAATTCTCTCAGTATCGCCTTGTAGGACCACCGTCGGTAATTAAGATCTGTAGCCAGGTACTTTCCCACCTTTCTCTTCCCCATCTCCTTCTCCTCCGCACTACCTTCAGTCTCACAACATACCCCATTGGGGATGATATAGTTTCATTGGCTCCAGACCCGAGTTGGGACTCTTGTGCGTTATTCATATTTTTTTTAAGATAGATGAGCTTTTACGCAAATAGTTTTATTTTTTTTAATCCTAAAAACGTTGAATGAAATTATATAAGGAAAGATATATATCGTTTATGATTAAAGCGTCTAAAGGTCGATTTTATCAGCATATTAAAATGCTAATCCAACCGATGTTAGAAAAAACCGAAAAAAGCCTCTTGACGCGGTTGGAAAATTTGAAAATTGAAATGTTAATTGACCTTGGAGTCACACTGAAGTAGGTTGATTTATAGACGTGACAAAATGGTTTGTCGCGTAGACATAAAAAATATGAGATGGGTCCTCCGAATAAGTTAGATTATTAGTAAGTTAATTTGTTAAGTTAATCTGATTTTTTGATGTACTAGTTAGTAGTTGATACCTGGCTTCGCTCGATTTTGTTCCGTATTTTATGGGTTACAGAGCCTACCATCATTATATAGGGTATATATTTTGAAAAGTTTTTATGATGAATATAACTTGACTTGATTTATTATCAAAACTCCACAATTTTTATCTCGGTGCCTTAGTTTTCCCCGTAATAGTTGATTTGTCGAAACACATCTTGACGGCATGGTTGAGCGGTAAGGCTCTCGACTAGCAATCCGAAGGTTGCGGGTTCAAATCCCGACGTGCCCAAGTAATTTTTTAAAATTAATTTTATTTAATATTTTTTTAACCCGGATATTTATTGAGAAAAATTGTCTTAAATATATCTTAAAAAAATCTTATCTTAAAAAATTGTGTTATTACACAATTTAGTGAGAAAAAATGTTGTATATTTTTAGCACATTGAGTGGAAGATACTCTCAGTAGCACCCTGGTGTATGACTACAATTCGGATTCGAAACGTTGCTTGAAATATCTGTATCCGTGTTTGAGGACCAGATCTGAATATACAGGTACTCCCCACCTTTCTCTTCCTCATCTCATCCCCCTTCCCACTGCAATCAGCCTCACAATTTCCCCAAATCGGGAATAACATTGTAGACTCTTGTGTTGTATTCACATAAAAATAAAAATATAATTGTAATATTTTAGGATTCACTCAGTGGTTAGAAAAGAGACTCTTTTAATAATACACTTTGTTTTTTAGCGAATAAGTATAAAAAATTTATTGACACCGAAATAATACAACCCAAGGAATTTGATTTCCCCCAACGGAACTGATATGTGTTTCTTTCTAGGTTGTTTGATGCAGAAGAGACTAATAATTAATTTTACAAAGAATATATTAACTTCAGTTCTGTTGAGAGGAGTAAAACTTACTGGCCTGCCATCTATCTATCTTAATAATCACAAACTATTTATTCTAAATCTTATGTTAAGTTCTAGCCTAAATCCAAACCAAATTTCACTTTCTTTGAATCTTCACTTAATTTTTGACAATAATTATAACAAGACTTGGATCTGGGCGCCATTTTGCAGGTATAATCCAATCTTGTATTTTTTATTTCAATGGTTAATCTGAATACCACATTATTTGAAGAAGTGAGGTTATTTATGGAGCGTGTTGCCCTTTATCCTTCTGAGAGCTTTTATTATTTATCTCCCAATAATTCATACCGACCAACCTACGCACCAATCCTTCTATGGACTTTATCTGACAGACAGAAACAATGTCACTTTTCACTGACGAGGAGAATTTAAATAGATAACATATTAATGCAGAAATATGTTAGATGTTGTTTGAAATATTTGAAACGTGAAATATTTAAGTGTTGTAATGAATGTGGTTAAATTTAACGTTCATGTGTGAATTATTATTAATAAAACAGAGACGATTTATATAGTACAGAACTCCAGTGAAAAATATTATGCATTTCAAAATATATGTCGCACTTCTAGGGTTGCCAGAAGTCCGGTTTTGGACGACTTTCCGGTCCAGAAAATATTGGAAAACCGTTTGTGTTTTCTTCAATTTAAATGTCAGTTGCACTGAATTTAAAGATACAATATCAGGCAATACACGAATATTAAAAGCATTAGCATATAGAGCCAAATACGTAAAAAGTGATTTTTGCTTACCAAAAGCAATAATAAATTTTAAGTTTTAATGTTTACTAAGACGTGTTTGATTGTTTTCACCTTCAGTAATTTTCGGTATTTTTTTCTGTTTGATCTAGCCAAAATCAAAAGGGGGACCCTTTGATTTTTCGACAAATTGAACCAAAAAAAATCACAGGGGGGAACTCTTTGGGAAAAAATAATCGTTTTTTTTATCTGGACCATCTGGCAACCCTACGCACATCCCATAGAAAAGTGTTTTGCGTTTTCAAAAATTCTATTTTACCTTTTATCTCTGAAAACTAAAGTGAATGTGATTATACAGATTATCTATGCCCCACGAAGACCGTATTTAAGTTTGTTAGATCATTCCATCTCCTCAAGATGTTTCTAGTATTTCTTTTCGACGGGACCGCTGGGATTCATTCATTTGTTGTCATCTCCTGTTATCTCCTATAAAATTGACTTTTTTGATTTACTACACTTTGCTATATATTCGTATAGGTCAACAAACGCTGTGTTACAAACGTTATAAGTATTGTGCTATAAGTTGTGTTACAAACCAATAACTAATAAAAAAAACACTATTCCTTCAAAACGCACTGCTTAATCGGCTGTTTAAAATTCGGCTAAAAATAAAATAAAGTTTAAATTCTGGTATAGTATGAAAATTTTATGTATCAGAAATTTTTTAATCTAATAGATTCGCTGTTTTTGAATGTATATTAAAATGAATTACTGGTTTAGAAAGCCAATGAAAGACTCTTTTGGATTTTAATATTTCAATTGAACATATGCATTTATAAATATAAAATATCTGACTTCAAAAATAGAGAAAAAAATTTACGATTGTTTTGTCGCTTACTGAATGTTTAATTTAATTATCTAGGTGTATAGATATATTATAAAGTTAATTGTCACATTATTTTTTTTGGTTCACAAAACAATAATAGTTACAAAAAATCACAAAACTTTCACAAACATTAACATATTTAATTTATTTATTTTGGAATACCTACCTACATTACAATTTTTTGATAAGCTTTTGGATGCGAATGCAAAGGTTCCGGCATTATTTAAATACCTTCAAATTTAAACTGAGAGCAATTCAAACATTCAAATGAGCGCCCCATATGAACTTCTGAAATCGCGAAACTCATTAGTGGTTATGTAATTTCATATAAGCTGAAAATGCTGACCGTAGAACAGTAACTTACAATATAAACGCTGAACTATAACTGCGAGCTTTGCTCATTTTACTGAAAGTTGTTTCCACTGGCTGCTTGATGATTAACGGTTATAGTCTTATAGTTCACAATTATGTTATTGTGTACTTACACCGAAGCTAACTTGCATTGTTTTCTTTATAATGACTGTATTATTTTGCGACAAAATTTCTACATTATGCATAATGTTTTTTTTTTATGTTAAATAAGATTAGTTAGTTCTTTGGTGGGTATTTTTTGCTGTTTTTACATTTTTTTTCATGGTTCCCGAGGTGGAAGTGCTCATACCCGTCTCCCAAATTATCACTGTATTTAATTACAACATCTATGATATTTCTGGGCGACAAAATTTTTAAACAAAAACACATGTTAAAGTTGGTTTCACTTTGATTATTTTGCAATAATTACCTACTCTAAAATAATTTTTAATCTACTTGATATGATTGTTGTTTTTTTGATACCTTTAACTTAACAATCACCCATTTGTTATGTTTTTTTTATCGATTCGTACCTAAATATTTGTTTCTACTAGTTCGTTTATTGTAATTTTTGTTAATTTTCATTTTATCCTAATGAAGAAACCATTGGTTTCGAAAGATGTTGATGTTTTATATTAAAGAAGTGGTGTATATAAAACGATTTGTTTTCATTTAATCAAAATGACGCCACAAGATGAATTTAAGATTATTGAAGAAGTAAAAAAAACAATAATTTGCATTATGTTCCAACCTGTTCCAATGATGTTCCAACAAGTTGGAACATAATGCTTCATATTATAATTCACTCAGAATAATTTTAATAGAGAGCAGTGGTGTAATTTAAGTATGTAATTAAAAATGTAATAACCCAATTATAAAGAGAACCCTAATAACAATAATTACCATTCTATGGGAAAAACTAAACCCGTTCCTGTAAATCTGGTGAAAAATAAAAAAAATATTATTATTACCATAATATTTCTATCAATATTTTTGTCAATTAAGTAATTAAGTAAGCCCTAAGCAACAAGGAGAGAAAATCCCAACATTACCAAAATAAAATATTAGTTTTTTTTTCAATAATATAAATTCATATAGATTCATGAGAATTAAAAATATATATTTACTATGTAACATCATTCATAATTTTAATCATAAACATTATAATTACCTATATGTAGGTACCTTACATTAACAAAATAACTTATAATATCTTAAATTAACAAAATAGAAACATTCACTATATAGAAACAATGTTGTGTAACCCTGCCTAAGTTTGTATAAATTCCGTAGCATAAGAATTTCAACTATCAGTCTGAAAATGTCCGTAGTAGGATGAAACCGGTCCTGGTGAAAATAAATAAGTGGAAACAAAGTGCAAAAATTGTTTTATTTCAAATCTAATACATTATTTTGCATTAATTCGCCTTGCATTGCCTTTATCATTAACATACATATAGATCTTACGATCACATAACTAAGAACATTTTCATGCGTATTTGCAATTGCATGACCCCTCCATTTGAATAAATTGACTTTGTCATATCTTTCAAAATAATAATCTGTCAGACCTCCCTTCCATACACTTGCGCGTCATATGAAGACCACTTATAGTCCATTCTCCTTCCGTCTACTGTACGTGTCCAAATCGTCTAATACTATATTATTTGCTCACACCAGACCGTCTGGAACTTTATTCGGATCTCTCCATTTGTTATACGGTCACAGATGGCGGCTGTATAATACCTTTTTAGTCGGGTAAAAACGTTTGTAAATAATCGGAATAAAAGATCTTTCTAAGAAGAAGTATGATTCTGAATGAACCAAGGGCAGTCTTGCGTTCCATTCTATCTGCTTCCGGGGCGAAATAGCTTGGTTTTAGTATTATAAATCTGAAAACGTGTAGCTCTAACCACAAAATTCGTGTTTGCTAGGTAAAAACAATAAAAAAACACGCGTATTTTGGGAGGCAAGTGACTTGACCAAACATTGATCCTTGTTTTTTAATTAATTTCATTTTCAATTTATTAATTTTTGGCGAGCACACACGGAGCACCAAAATAATGTTCTAAATCTCGTTACACCAAAATAATTTGCAAGAGCAGACTATATTAAACATTTGCTACTTTGGTATAAATCCAGCTTAAGAAACTTTTTTGAATCTATTCTAATTTTGTTTTGAAGAGTTTTAATTTTCAATGTACTATCGTTACTTAAATTAACGATAGTACATTGAAAATTAAAACTCTTCAAAACAAAATGTCTAGAAATTGTTACATAGTTAATGCCCAAGAAATACAAAAAACTATTCTAATTTCTCAATGTATTTTTTGCTGGTATGGTGCCCATACATCAGAGGCGTATTCAATTTAAGAAGTTATATTGCAATTATACATAGCCCTCATTGCATCAATATTTTTTTTATTTTTTTATTTTATTGAAAGAACAGTTATAATATATCAACAAACAAGTCCTGCTAAGCCAATTGAATTGGCTTGTCAACAGGTGCTTATAATTTAGTTACATGTACATAATTTACATCTTATATCTAGATATTCAACATTTTTTCATACATTTTTCATACACAATATAATAATTTTTTTCCGATAGGCAATTTTTCACCATATATTTAACCTTATTCATAGAATTACATTGCTTTATAGTGTCAGGGAATACATTAAATATCTTCGGTATGTTGTATTCAATTGTTTATAGGAAAACTGTTACAAGATCTAAACTGTTTATGGCTAAAATTATCGTTGGGTCAAGCATCTGGCAATGATACAAAGATGACATAAAGTACCGTGGCAGCTTTATTGTTGCGAATCAGCAGCCACCGGAACAAACTTCCGCCACCATCTGTTGTGACTACATTACTCGCGGGAAGTGTCCCATGACATCTCAACTTCCGGATTGTTATTGAATATTAATGTCGCTATCACATGAAATGGTTCCAATTTTTTACAAAAGGGATAATAACTAACTAACTAACTAACCATCACGCCGTTTCCCCGCAGGGGTAGGCAGAGAGGAAGGACCGCTAAACAACTCGGTCTTGGCACACACTCCTTGCCTCATTCACATTCATACATCTTCTCATACATACTCTTCTATTATTCTGACTCTTGACATGGCCCGACTCAAGTATCTGATTTACTTGATCGTGCCACGTCTTCCTTGGGCGTCCTCGGCTTCTTCTACCGTTCACATTCGCGTCATAAATTCTCTTTACACTCCTTTCTTTATTCATTTGCTCAACATGCCCAAACCATCTAAGCGTCCCTTTCTTAATCTTACTTACTACGCTCACATCAGACTTGCATTCTTTTCGGATCTCACATTCCTCACACGATCATACATGGTTTTACCACACATACGCCTCAGGGATCTCAGGGATAATAACAATGGTTGCAAACAATAATTACTTATAATTAATTGTACTTTTGTGAGTATATTACAATTTGGGAGGCGGATATTGGTACCGTAGCCCCAAACCATTTATTTGATAACCAACACCTCTGCCATAGGTCACCCAAGTGGTTCGCTACGTTTTGTCACTTAACAGGGGTGTCCGGGTTCATGAGGTGAGGTTTGTCTAGGTCTTGGATACGGATTTTCCCTCCTACTGCGTTGCGAGCCGGATCGGTAGAGACTGTTTGAGGGAGACCTCTTATCCGATCCAGCCGGGCTCTCTCGGCTCATCTTCTTGCACAGTAGTGGAAAGTATGGATTCATATGTTCGTCACTTCTGAACACAATAACTTCCAGATTCCTACCTATCCCTCAGAACTTTTCCCTCCCCACTTTCCCTGAAAAGTCTCCACTCAGCATCCCCAAAATATAACACATGCCCTGAGGGAACTTTTTACCGCAGGGCCTCCTGTGTGGAGATAATGTTTAGAAAAAAAACCCTCACTGCCGCGGCGCGACGTCGACGCCGACGCCGCGACGCGCGACGGTCAGATTTTTTATTTTTATTTATTATTTTAGACGGTCAGATTGAGTATTATTTATTTATTATTATATTATGATGTGAACATTTATTATTGGATTGTAACTTAACTATCATTCTCTATTGTTTTCTTTAATGCATGTAAAGTTATTAATCTGTAAATGTTCCTAATAAAATAAAATAAAATAAATAACTAAAAATAAAAGTAGCATTTTATTACTCTGATTTAAGCGCTAATGTACTCAGTACCAACCTATTCAGTAAGGCGTTACTTGGTGAAAGTTGAATGGGGTAATAACATTCCACCATCGTAACGAACCTAATTTTTGTAGCTTCAATGAAAATTCTAATAAATTTTACGAAATTGATTATTTGAACTTAAGTAAGTGACGCTTAGAAATGCTCCACGTTTTCTAAGTGGGTGTAAAATATATCTCAAACCGACGGTACGGAAGAACAGTGCAGTAGAGTTTCGTTTTTGTTTTTTTTTTTTACTGTTTTTGACTTCAAGAAATATACTGTTGTTTTATTACTGTAATATGTAACTTGTAATATATATACTTGAGGAGCTTGTCTAAAATTTTGTATTATTTATTTTATTTTTATTTATTTTTTATTATTTGTGATTTTTCTGTTTTTCTAATTGTATGTATCTGTATTTAATTGTATGTATCTGTATTTAATTGTATGTATCTGTATTTAATTGTATGTATCTGTATTTAATTGTATGTATCTGTATTTAATTGTAGATTTTTTGTAATTGTATGTCTCTATTTGTACAATAACTGAGTTTTTATAATTGGATGTTCTCTCGTAAGTGCGAACATCTGTAAAAACCCAGTATAAATAAATAAATAAATTTAGCATTTCCTTTAATTTCATTAAAAAATCTGATAATACCATAGACATATGAATATATAGACCTGCCCTAAGCGATAATAGCGTATTATTTCCCCCTCCCTATACCTGTTCCATTTGGAACCAGCCGGACACGCGTACGGCGTAGAATGTGTGACGTCATCATTCTTGTGCGGACTAGCGCCGAGCTCTCATCGGTACATTTTACGAAATAACACGGCAAAAATGGTTGCTTGTGCTATTAAAACGTGTAAAAACAGAAGTGAAAAAGAGAATAAACCCAATTGTCGTATTACATTCCATATGTAAGCATTATTTTACAACATTTTAAGCTTATTCGGATTATATAATATGATCAGGGGTGCTAGCATGGTCGATCGATAAGGATCGGTAGGATAAATTGTTGGTAACTTCTCATCGTTCCCTAGGACAACTGCAGATTGCAAACGATTAGGTAACACTTCACAATGACTAAGTGTTCTTAATATATTCGATATCAACTGTTGTTTGCGATCTGCATTGTCCTAGGGAACGATGAGAAGTTACCGACAATTATCCTACCGATCCTTATCGATCGACCATGATAGCATCCCAGTTTTAGTAACACATACTAAGACATAATATACATGGCGACGACGCGAAACACAAAGCCGTTTGCAAAAGAATCAGGGATGTGCCTTTGCCTGTAGCGCTTTGATCAAATATATTATCGTATCATTTGGAGCGTCTGTTTTTTCATCTGTTATTTCTCGATGGAACTCCGTCGTATAAATAAAGGATAATAAACCAATCATTTTTAAATTTATTCCACTTTAAGGGCGTTATTACTAAACGAATTTTGAATTTTACACAACTCATAAACAACCGTTAATATAGGATAAATAGTTGGTTATCACTGTTATCAGTTGTGTAAAATTTAAAACACGTTTTTAGTAAGGGGTTAAAAGTAGATTAAAGTATGGTTTTATTTATTAGGCGTTATTTTATATTTTGCTTTCTTAATTATGTACTCGTCCGTGGTATGTTTGGACGTAAAATGTAGAGTCCGATGATATTTTTTTTATCAATTAAAATTAAAAAATAAATATTTTTCTATCGCTCGTCGCCACCGATCACATTACCTTTGGATCATACTGTCACACCTCACAACGCACCACGTGTTAGGTACGCGCGTTGTTTCGTACGTACGGTACTGCTGGAACGTGTGATAAAAAAAACATGTTTTTTTGTTTTTAATTGAAAAAATGTCATCGGACGGCAAAATGATATCTAAATTTTGACTCCAAATACTCTTAGGAATCGCTGATAAAGGCTGTGTGTAAATAATTTCATTTCTTTTTTAGTTGTTTTCCTTTTCTATTATCTTCTTAAAAGTGAAATGTTATGTATTTTCTTATAGATTTTCTAAAAAAGAAGACTTGAAAACAATGTGGCAGCTTTCATCCGGTAAACGTGAGCAGAAGTATTCGTAACCTTCGTACAGTGGCGGTTCGTGGTCTTTTTAACACGGGGTTCAGAAATTCAAGAGAAGATATATTGTCTAATCTAAATTTACTCTTGTCATACAAATTAAATAAAGTTAGTGGAGGGGTACCTAAATAGGTACTATTGTTTTTAAATAACTTGATACTCCTCGACACAATTATTAAACGACTAAAAAAAGTTTTAGAGGATTTAAATTGTTTAATGGTTTTTACAACACTCAATGTACGTTGCTAATTATGATTGTTTTTTTTCAATAAGAAAAATTGCGTTCATAAGCATTAGCGTTATTTTTTTGTATATAACACTGTATTCCGTCATTGTGTGAAAAAATTAGGACAGAATATTCGCGACAACCGATAAATGCAACCACTTTCAATTTGAAAGCCGAAACAATATTGGGAAAGCTCAACACAAAATTGCATAACTAGCGACGTTGTTTGCCAAAACTTTAGTAAATGTACTCTTTACTAAGGTATATAACGACTTATCTATATATAAAAAAAAAAAAAAACAGAAATCAAAATCGGTCCACTTCAATAGTAGATTTATAAACGGTTGGAGAAATGCAGAAACAAGAAAATAAAAATGTACAAAAATGACTACAAAGTTAAATACCATAATATATAACATTTAACTTGCATCCGTCGATGCAAAAGTCGACCGTCAGCCGGTCATCCTGCGACAATCTCGGGCTTAGTTTCGGCGAGACTCGTCAAAGTTCGGAGGTCACGTGAGATCTTGACTCGTGATCGGCGCACCAAGCTGCGTAGTTTTGTCCGTTCTACCGGCACAGCGATTCGTATCGGCTATGATTTTTTCGTATGGACAAATGTGTGCGGATCGCAACGCGCACAAAATGGGAATAGATACCGTATTTTTCGGTGGCGCGAGTTTTAAAGACAGAATTTTAATGTCGGGCTATCTGTGATGCGCTTATATTACTATACAGCAAGATTGTTTTATTTTATCATCTTTTTAATGGGGGTTCACCGCACCACCGCACTTTAGAGAAAACCGCCACTGCCTTCGTATCTGCTCAGAACATTTCAAAGAGACAGATTTTATAATAAACAAACAGGGCACACGTGTGCTACGTGTAGGTGCGATTCCATCGGTCTCTTTTTCATCTGTTACAGAAAAAAATTATCGTTAGTATATAAATTCTTTTTTTTTTTTTAATTTTATTTATTTAATATTTAAAGGTTTTTATTACAATAAAATACACAATTTTTACATTTTATACAGTGGTAAAATAGTCGAAAAGAATAGCTTTTCCTCACCATAAAGAGACAAGGCTCTTGTGTTTGGTGAGGGAATTTTAGTTCAAATATATTTCAATTATACAATATCATGTGTGAAAGTAAATACATTATACAATATGGCAAAAAACAAGGCATAATTAAGAAATTGCAAGATTTATCAATAAAGGATATGAAATAAATAATAATAATAGTGAGATATAGACTCTTATAGTTGTTTTAGGTATTTTTTTAATTTTTGCTGAAATTCCTGAATATTTTCGATAACTTTCAGATATAATGGTAGTTTGTTATAATATGTTATACCTACATAGAGATAAGTATTTTGTGTGTGCTTTGTACTAAATTTAGGGATTTTGATAGTATTCTGATATCTTGCTGATGAATGGAATGGTAAGTTATTTAACTGTACTTCTTTGTAAATTTGTTATTGACTAATAATTATTTTTTTTAGGTATTCATTACATATAATTATTTTAATGTCATTATCCATCCATTTCAGAAATTAAGCGACAACTTCTTTGAGAAATCATATTATGTATGTCTTTCTCTAGCTGACGAAATGACCAATAAGATTTTAATTAAAAGACAACATAACTTTGTTTACATCACTTTTATTTATACACAATTTACATGTTTCGTGAACGATGTTCATATCACCAGGACCAAATGTATACTTTAATAATTAATAATAATTTAAGTAATTTGTTCCTGATGATGTGAAAATCGTTCACGAAACATGTAGATTGTGTATAAATAAAAGTGATGTAAATAAAGTTATTTTGTCTTTTAATTAAAATAAATAATGACGTCACAAAGTGAAAACCTTTCCGAAGAATTTCGAAAAATTGACCAATAATACTTTTTGGATGAACCCCCAAGAGGATTTTGATTTTTCTCTAGTTTCTTGCTCACCTGCTCTACACAGCACACATGTCGTGAGTCCATTCTTATATTTAATTTTTCTTTAAATAAATATTTGATTGATAGTGCATGTCACAAATTTGTAATAAATTTGTAAATTACCGAAGTACAATAATGATTATATACCTAATATTGTCAACTTTGTCTCGTTTCGAAAAGGAAAGTGAACCAGAACATATGACTATGTGCCTCACGGAGATCGAGGCTGTAGCCGCGGCTGCTCAGTCATGTGTGCTCGTAAGTTGTATGTTACCCACTCCTATTCCAGAAAGCATTGTGAGTATCAATTGATTATGGACCTTTGATGACTTCAAAAACAAATTGTATTATAATGTAGTGCGCGGATCACCCTAGTAACTGATTAAATGTTTTTATACCTAAAAATATAATATTACGTCTCTATTCCCCAGATTCAGGAAGCCCAACCCGTCTTTATATATATATATATATATACCTACCTTACTTATATATATATTGTAAATTATATATAACTCGTATATTTGTCATAATGTTATGCATAGTCAGAGAATATTGGTATTGTGTCGGTGTATATAATACTATTTTACTAAGTTTCTGCTGACATATGCTTAAATGTTATGTAAAGCGGTTATGTATTGCTAATGTTTTTATCTTTCTTGTTATGTGTTTGGCATTTGTAAATTATGTATTAAGAACTCGCATCATATTATTATTATATGTTATATTTTATGATACCTACATATCTAAATATATTTCTTTTTTATTTATTTTATATGTATTTATATTATTAAAACATATATTTAATTGCACCTCTACACCTACGTCTTGTTATACCCATCTTTGTATTTTTTTCTGTTATCTAAAACTTTACCTGATCTGTTTACTCAAATCACAAAAACTGTATAAATGTGTAAAAGCCCATTAGGGCGTTTATGATTAATAAAATAGATGTACCTAAACCAAAATTGTATTTTTAAATATTATATATACGTACCCAAAAAATAAATGAAAACACCTTCGTCGTCAAAAACTCCCAAACAATATCCCACTCATAGCTACGTACGATCCGACTTGCCGAACCCCGATAAGACGGGTGGTAGAGATGGAGGGGGGGGGGGGTGGTTGTTGCCTACACACGATGCGTCGATGTCGTGGTGAGAAGTACCTAGCTATGTAGATCTGGTCACTCAACACGATAGCGATTTCAAGCAGTTGGGGCGATACTGAGAGTATCTACAAACATTAGGAGCAAATAATAATGTAACTGCTACGTATTATCGCAATTCAATAACGTGTGAAATAATTCAAGTTAATTAATTTTAATTAAAAGAGATAATTATATTATTTTATTATTAATAGGAACAAAGCGATTGTGACAACCCTAAAATATTTCAACCGTAAAAAATGTAGGCGTTTCTGGAGTGTGCTCCACGCTGTTTACTGGGGTAAGTAAATTATGAAACATTTGTAAAAGTGTCTTAACCAAATACGGCAACAAAATATTCGACTCTGAAAACAGTTATGACCTTTATTTTAGTGTATATGGACTTTGCAAGTTTCTACATAATGAGGCAAGCAATTCGCGCTCCCATTTAAAAAGGTCTATTCATTCAAAAGCAGATTTTACTTTTAAGAACTAAATGGTGATATTATGATGCGAGATGCCAATATACTGTCAGATGGATTAATTGACGAATCACAGTCAACTCACCCCTCCGCGTCCCGCTATAGTTTGTTTATACCCCTTTCCTATCTTTTCATGTCTATCAATATTCATAAGTCTGTGGATAATACAGACTTTTAAAACAACGAAATAAGTCAATGACTTTATTTATAAGTACTATTTGTTATGTGGAAAAATGACCAAACTAATAGATTATATTAGTCGGTTTATGATGAATATGTTCCCAGTTTTTTCATTTAATGCTGAAAACTAAATGAATTCATAGAAGTAGAAGATAACATTACTAAATCTAAACGAAAATATGGGAGATTTATTTATTTATTTATTAATAATTTTCAACGCCCTGATGGGCTTTTACATAATAAGTATATAAATACAGTGATATATGTGTAATACAATGTTTAAATAAGAAATATAAACTTATAGCAATTAACATTATAAAAATGGTAGGTATAAAAGTAAGTAAAAAATATTATATTATAATAAAAGAGAAAAAGTAAAAATAAATTAAACTGGAACCAGTTTTTAAATTGCAGATGGCATAAAAATAATAATATATAGTGTAAGTTAATATTAGAAATTTACAGAATGAGTAATACAAGAAAAAGTTTACAATACAGAAAAAAAAAAGAGAGTAAGAGAGTAACAAGTTTTTACATTATAGATAAATAGAAATAATACGAAAATATGTGCAACAGCTCCTACATTATAAGAATATGCTACATCAAATAATAATAAATAATAATAATTGGATGACTTGTATAGCGCCGTTTTTGTGAAAAATCACCTCAAGGGCGCTGTTAAATCAAAATATTATGGAATCTTTTAAATAACAGTAACTAATATTAAACACGTCTGATTTCACATTCTGACATGAATGATTTAATAATTTCATGTTTGTATTGTATCAGCGACACATTTAGATGAACAAGACACAGAAAAATAAAAAAAATATTATATTAGTCGCAACTGGGTCCCGAACCCAGGATATCTTGTCTGACCTTAATCAGCCTATTAGGTCCTATATTTTTTCGATTTCACATTTCAAATTCAGAATAAAAAATATTATCCTCAAGTAATTATGCCCATATTTTTGGCATTTTAAAATGATTACAAAGTTCTTAATAAATAAACAACGAATTTATTCATTTGTAACCTTGATGGGTGCCACCTATAACTAAATTCAGATATGTTTATCCGAGACACAATTTAGGATACAAATAAATGTGAAAAAGAACGAAACACAGAAAAATAAAATGGTAACGGTCGTAACTGGGACTCGAATCAGTATTATTTTCTTCTTCAATGATATATTACATTCGCGGGTATAACCTTCAAAAGTTATTATAACAAAGAAATATTCCAATAAAAACCTGCAGATTTTTAATTACTGCCCGAAGAAAATCAACACTTTTATGAAGCCATATTTCTTTCCAATTCATAAATTAACTACTCGAACGCTTTTTGCCACATTATGGCACTATTTCCAAAGCCTCGGGTTGCTTTGCTGCCACAATGTGGCAAATATTCTCTAGATTCGTTAAAATGTTTTAAAGTTAACGATTTTATAATAATTTAAGATAGGTGAATTCATTGGCTTTATAGAAATATAATCAGTTTGTATATCTCGATATTCAAATTCGGAGGTATGATTTTTTTAACGTGGACAAAAACATTTCCTTTTGCAATCCGAAAAAACTTTTAAATTGCTCTGTCGCTCCAGTGGTTTATCACAACCATATAATAAATTGTTTGAACCATAAATCAAAACCATATAAGTGAACTGTTTGAACCATAAATCACAAACTGTATTGCTTCATTTACGACGCCATTATTAAAGATGGCGGCTGAAGGAATTACCATTTCCCGCCAAAAGTACCATCTAACCAATATTATTTATGGTGCTTGATTTTAGTGTCTATGGTGATCAGGCTGTATCGTGACATAAACCTTAACTACGCGAATCGATGAAATAATCCGTAGGTAAGTAGATACTGTTTTGAATTCGCCATTAACTCGGCTACAATATTTTTAGTGGTGGTCTATGTTGTGGCCTATAACTGACCATAAACTACTTTATGAAGGACGAATAAATTTATTAAGGACTTTATTAACGTAATTAGAAAAATATTTTTTTTATACTACGCCGAAATTTATTCTGTCGTAGGTCACCCCAGGTGGTTCGCTACGTTTGGTGACTTAGTAGGGGTGCCAAGGTTTATGGGGTGAGGTTTTTTTAGGTCTTGGTGGCGGATACGTTTGCACACCTACTTCGTTGCGGGTCGGATCGGGAGAGACTGGCTGAGGGACCTCTCACACGATGATGTAAAACCACCAATCAGAATTGAAAATTGGCTTGAAATGTCTCTAGGCGTGTTTGGTGATCAGATATGAATAGCTAGATACTTCCCCAACTTCCTCTTCCCCATTACCATCCCCTCCCCACCAAATGTCATCCTCACAACGCTATTCACTTTTTATTGTACCAAAAACATCGGTAAGTATTAATTACACTTCTAAAGATTACCGGTTCAGTGAAAAATGTGTTTAAATCGAAATTCCAATATCAATTTTATATTTTCACTTCGAAAGTCGTAGAGATTTACCGATGACAATGCTTTCCTCAATAAGAAATGCCAACAATTCCCAGACATTTATATAGGTACAGATCGATGTTACCAGATAAATCGTTCAATATCGCATCGGAAAAACATCTTTAACTTGAAAATGTTTTTGATTTATTGAATTTCTTTATTTTTCTTCAATTTCCGCTCCACTTTCTTGCCGCTCTTCTCACTTCGATATCCTCTTTTCCGAATAAAATTCTATAAAAGTCTGTAAAATTGAATAATGCTGCATTTCACTTGCCTGCATCCGTCTTATACCAATTTCATGCTTCACGTCAATGCATCAGAATGGTATACTAGTCCCAGAGAAAGATCGTACTTGACGTCGTCGTTCTATTATCTTCTGTTTTTTTCGTTTTCAAATAAGACGCGTGAGAAGGAAAAGTACGGACGTCGTTGACATCCGTACGAGCTCTCGTACGTATGAAGGAAAGGCGAAGCTATACGTGAAATCACTATTTTAGATTAATTTTTAGTACGAATCGGTTTACATCATGACTACTGAAAAAATTGCATTTAATAAAATGAAACTTTTTCAATCATTTTACTTCAATAGAATTTAAATAAAATTGTTAATTATAATATAAAAAATATATTTTCGCATTAGAAATGTATGAATGCATATTATGAGAAACAATTTTTAAAAAAATTTAAAAAAACAATATAATCGCTAAGATTATCTGTGAGAGTTTCCTATGATTATTTTTTTTCGTTCTTATAAAATTATTCACAAAATAAAGACTCCTTTAACCAAGCGATTTTTATGCTTTTACCTATATTCGTGGTGATATAAATCACAATATACACACATTTTTGGCTTGTGGCTTTCTCCTACAAAATTTAATAAAAATATGTTGCTTGTACAAAACTGGTCGTAGATTAAAATATTTATGAATGTTGGTGTTAAATCAGAGATCTGTACAAGTACACAAAGATCTGTACAAATATAGAAGGTTCTGTACAGATATACAAAGATATTATGTGCAAATATACAAAGCTAGTATTTGACGGTGGGTATAAATACCTCAAAATAAATCACGACAATACTTTTGGCGGTGAAAATCTCAAATGACATCAAATTTACAGTTTAATTCAGAGAGTTATTAAATTTTAAAACCATTCAAAATAAGAGAAATATCACTGTAAAGATAGTTAAATTTCGAAAAATTCTCTATAAAGCCCGAGCAACGCCAGGGACTTCAGCTAGTAAAAAAAACGAGTGTACTTTAGACCACACGACTGAAGTAAATACTTATATAGTAATCTAATCTAATTTTCTTTCCGGCATCGAATAAAACCATTCCAATCATCAGTGTATAAGAATCTATATTGAAGATTCGTTTGGATTGTTACCAATCATCGTGACAAATCAGTCATTTCAATGCACTGAGTTCGCACACTCTAAACGAAAATTTGATTAATTTTATTACGGGAATTACGCTTAGAATGGGATTGTTGATTTAATTCTTCCAAAGTTTAAAATAAAACTTTTTTGATGCAGATTCTAGTTAGAGTGCGACGTTTATTCACATTTGCAGCAGGAAATTCAAAAACTTCCAATCGAAAAATTGCTAGCTATTAGGTACCTAGTTAGATTTTAACGTTTAGAATGTGAGAAACAACATCACAACTATTGTCAGCATAAATGCCAGCACCCATTCCAAACGTCATTACTATGGATTTGAGCACTGTTGTTATAATTATATTGCGAGGAATGAACCTCAAAATAAATTTTAATTTATTATTGTTCGCCCCGTAACGTTCGTAACGCCCGATATTACGCCCCTCGTAACGCTCTCGCCAGTTTACCCCCAAGTCAAGCGTGAGTAAAGAAGTATTTACTTTAAAAAAAAACAAAAAAAGGTAATATATTTCAAGATTCTTAAACAACATCTTGAAGCAGATTGAAATGTCAGTTTTGACACATTATTTGATGAATCACACATCCTTCGAAGGTTTGTTATTATAATGCTTGTGTACCTACCTTCAGCCCTGTTTGTTACCAAGGCGATACATCAAGGGATGAACTTTTACCCCTTCCCTTGGGGGTAGACTCACAATGAAGAGATTGACCTAGGTCCTTGGTTTACGGTTCATGAAAGTCTGACCTGAATTTACAGTTAATTAATAGAGTGACCTAATAATAATAATAATTTGATATTTTGTACAGTTCTGTTTTTTTAACAATCATTTCAAGGTCGCAAATTACCCCAAGGTTGTGTATTGATTTGATGCTGTACAATATAGCTAGTAAATTAAAATATTAAGTTATTTTTTCTGTTGTTTTCTCTGATGAACAATATACTTCTAGATGATTGGGAGTTTCAGTGATACTCGGTTTGTCTGGTTATGAGTTTGTTTATTTATTAGTCTAATCATTTGGTAGTTATACCTGGAAAGTTTTCTATGAGCTTTTTATAATATACCTGTACCTTATTTCCTTATACCTGTTTTTTTTATCCCTGCAAAATATTTTGGAGAAATATACCAAAAACACGCGGTGGTGTAGATGAATAATAGTTTGCGGCGCTCGTACGCCAAAACTATTGATTTTACAAAAAAAAAATGTTAATACATAAATTGTATTAAATGTTTTCATGACCTGTAGGGCGAAGGAGCCTGGGAAGACCATAATTAAGATGGACCGACAACGTCCTCAAAGACCTGTGTACCCTGGAGCTGCCAAACTGGAGAGAGCTGGTACAAAACAGAGATGAGTGGAGGAAGACTCTTGAGGAGGCCAAGACCCACCACGGGTTGTAGAGCCAATTGTGATGATGTGATGACATAAATTGTAGCAAATTTTCTCTAGTTTAATTTTGTACATAAATGTTTTTTATCGTAAAGTGAGTCGGAAAGGAGATATTGTCAAAAAAATGCTATGTGCCAATATGGCGGCGCGAGCAAAGACACGAGGTGGCAAAGTTGAAATATAACACATTGATATTTATAAAAATACCAATTTTCAAAACACCCGCACAACTTTCCAGGTAACTTTGCAGGTTTTAGAACCAAATGACTGGACTATAACATCTGGTTTACATCGAATGGTTTTAACTGAACCAAACGTTAGTTCTAATGGATGCTCTTGAATATTGCTCAAGCAAGGGAACTCGACACTGAAGATGCCCAGCTGTCGATCGGATAACATCGGCTATTTCCGAAACCGTTTAGACCGGATTTAAGTGTAATTTTTTTTTAAATTTATAGGAACAGATTGTTATAATGTAATTGGACAGTTGTCGTTAGTATAAGTAGTAGTAGTTTTGAGGTATATCAACAGATGTCAGTAAAGTAGAACTATATGAGAGTGTCAACTGAAACTATAATTGTTTTAAAATTATAATTTTTTATGCATTAATTACCTTTTTCAAATCTAAAATCGACTTCAAAAATGTGGATGTCACTTTATTTGGAATGTCAATTTTTTGCACGTAGGTATACCCTGGTAAACAAAATATACATTGTATACATTTGCCGATGAATTTCGACCAGCGATTCCTGAGATAATTTGAGAAAAATGTACATGTCATTTTGCTGTCCAATTTTCTATTAAAAACTAAAAATTATTTTTCACAACCACATGCGTCGCGATGGGATCATAAGCGCGCTGTTTCGTGTGTTACCGTTCTGCTGGCACTAGACGGAGTACATATTACGTGACCTGCCGCTATGCTATACCCGACTATTCAATTTTTTATTATTATTTATTGAAAAAATATATATACAACAGCAAAATGACAACTACATTTACTGTACATTACTCCGAATATGCTCAATAATCTGTGGTTTATTATTCTTATTTTCCGCGCTGTTAAACCCTCTAACCCTTACTCATAATTGCGGTATCCGCCGACTAATCTTTGGTTTTGTAAAGTTGGCCTTAAACCTGGTTTGAAGCCATTTTAACCAAACACACGTAGTGAAAATAAGTCAAGTTTTTCACTGTTACGACGTAATACGACGTGCATTGGTTATATTACGATTATAAGTAAGGGGGTCTATACACGGAGAAAAATGTTATTCTAAAATACGATCATTTTATTCGTAAAAACGGGACTAAAGTTCTTACGAACAAATTAACAGGGTTTCAATGTTTATTGACGGAAACATGTAAGAATAATTTGTTGGTATACGTAATTTCGTACGTACACCAACAAATTATTCTTACATTTTCCCGCCAATAAACATTGAAACACTGTTAATTTGTTCGTAAGAACTTCAGTCACGTTTTTAACCGTTTTTACTATTAAAATAATCGTTTTTTTCGATAAACATTTGTATGCCAAGACCGAGTTGCTTGGAGGTCCGTTCTCTCTGCCTACCCCTGCGGAAAACGGCGTGATGATTAGTTACTTAGCTTAAGTAGGTATACCGCATTTTCCCTAAACCGACTGCATAGTATCAAAGTGTAGTATGCCGGTAGCCAACTGACGGGGATCATATCATAGAATCCACCCCCGCATTCGTAATACGGTCATGCTAAAGAGATTTTACTTTATAATTTTATAAAATCTAAAAATATTTTAACTATTCTTTCATCATGTGTATGAAAAAATGGCACCTTGTAAATCCAGCAGTATTCTCTTTTGTCAAAGAAAAGAAGATATTAATTATCGTATTACTTTGGCTTCTCTACATAAAGTTGCATTTACATCACTCACGGTTCTCTCTCAAAGGACTTATAACTTAAAGCCAAGATCAGCTACCAGCTTCGCCTTAGAGTACAAAGTAAAAACAATGCTCCTCTTTCTATGTGAAATAGTAGTGTAGAAAGTTACACTCAGGCTAACGAATTGCACCATAAACAACTTCTAGCGAGCAGAACTGGGATGGGAGTTGAGTGCAGTAAAAACTGAAAACAAACAAATTGCCAATTATGAGATAGAGATGAAATGTTGAGTGCAAGTTAGTTGGTAGATTTGAAGTGTTTTTTGAGCATTGGCATACTCGTAGTGCGTTAAATTCAGACCAGAGGCCCTAGCACGCTTGCTCTATATCGATCGGTAGGATAACTATCGGTAACTTCTTATCGTTCCCTAGAACTACTGCACATCGCTAACGTACAAACAACAGTTGATGTCGAATATGTTAAGGACACTTAGTCATTGTGAACTGTCACTTATTCGTTGGCGATCTGTAGTCATGCTAGGGAACGATGAGAAGTTACCGATAGTTATCCTACCGATCAATATAGAGCAAGCGTGCTAGGGCCTCTGGTGTGCTAGCATGGTCGATCGATAAGGATCAGTAGGATAATTGTCGGTAACTTCTCATCGTTCCCTAGGACAACTGCAGATCGCAAACGAATAGGGAACAGTTCACAATGACTAAGTGTCCTTATTATATTCGATATCAACTCTCGTTTGTACGTTAGCTATCTGCAGTTGTCCTGGGGAACCGATGTCGGTAACTTCATATCGATCCTTGTCGTTGTCCTGGGGACCGATTGTCGGTAACTTCATATCGATCGACCGATTGTCGTTAACTTCTCATCGTTCCCTAGGACAACTGCAGATCGGTAACGTACAAACGACAGTTGATATCGAATATATTAAGGACACTTAGTCATTGTGAACTGTCACCTATTCGTTTACGATCTGCTGTTGTCCTAGAGAACGACGAGAAGTTACCGACAATCGCTCGGTAACTTCATATCGATCGACCATGCTAGCAAGCCAGGAGGTATGGCATTGACGATCGATAAAACCTTTTATCAATACGATATTGACAAAATCCGTCATCTATGGTCAGTTATCAATATTTGCGATCAAAGTCTACGATTTTTAACAGATATTCCAACCGACTTTAATTTTAATTTTTTTTTTTTTAATTTTAAAGCCGGTAAGTTTTGATAAGCTATAAATATACTATTTTTATTAGAACAATTGTATTTTTATAACTTTTTAACGTTATTCCCATCAATATAATACATCATCAAAGAAGAACAAAATAACACTAATAATCTAAGCGAAAATATGAAAAAGAACAAGACACAGAAAAAAAAAGATATCGGTTGTAACTGGCACTCGAACCAGGACGACGAGTCCCAATCGCCACCGTTATCTTTTATTTTTCTGTGTCTTATTCTTTTTCATCTTTTCGTTTAGATTATTAGTGTTTTCTTCTCTTTAATGATATAAATATGCACATATTTTTAATTATGTCGTTCGTTATGCAAAATTCTTTACTTATTAAAGGAACATATTGAATGAACTAATGAACCTCTTAGAAATTAAAGAGTCGTATACGCGATGTATAGACTTAAATAATGCATCTAAGATGCCATCAATTCACTCCGTTCGCTCTTAGATAATCAAAAATGGTTGAAATATGAATAAAGACCTCATTAACTAATTAATTCCCCTTTAGTATCAAAAAGTAAATGCCGACTGCCAATGCATATTTAGGTTAGTATTTCAACTCAACATTGAGAATTCATTAATATTTTTACGTAATTGTTTGGCGTTTGACATAACGTAGTGTCAATTCATAGAAAATACCTTCAGTATTACCAGTATATTGATTTTTTATTTATTCCCTGTCAATATCGATTCGGCTGTCAACGGTGAAACCATGCTCGAGACATCGATATAAAGTCATCGGAAGTTACGCCAGTCGATCCAATATTGTAAAATTATCGATTTCACCATGCTAGAGCTCCTGTAACCATTACGTTTATTGCTAGTGAAATAGAAACAGAGTCCTAATTTTTTTATGTTATTCCAATCAAGGGTTCCATCCACTCCGAGCCGATTGGACTATGGCATTTTATCATGTTCATACGGACAAATCGGCAGTTGCCGAGAACATACCTAATTGATTCAACTTTGGATTTGTTCCCAGATTTCTGGGAAGATACAAAACGCATCGAGCAAAAAAGCATCAGAAAATCAAATACACTTATCGTCATCTATTCACACGAAGGGTGTTGTAGAAGGGTGCGGAGGATAAGGAGAGCAAGTTCTGTGAAGGAAAACGTATGAGAGGTAAGTAGGAATCTGGGGGTCAATGTGTCCAGGAATGACGAACGAATGAATCCAATGTTGGGTGATGTTCCGGAAGAGCCTTGTAAAGAGGTCAAAAGATCTCCCTCAACCAGTCTTTCCCAATCCGGCCTGCCAAGCAGTTGATCCGCCATCAAAATCCGGACACACCTCAACCCATAAACCCGGGCACCCCTGCTAAGTCACCAAACGTAGCGAACCACCTGGGATGACTTATCGCAGAGGTTTGGTTTATCCAATATGTACCCGCCACACGAATTGCTATTTTTTCCTTATTACTTTCACTTTACTTTCTACTCTTTATTATACAATTATTATAAGCAATAATTATTAGCCTGGCACACTCATCCACAATGAAAAAATCTCCCGAGAAAAGATACATGCCGCCGACGGGACTCGAACAACGTGTCCTTCTGATTTCTGGTCAACTGCTCTAACCACTGAGCTACGTCGGCTTTTGAGTCGGCTTCGAGTCCCGTTCGGGAGATTTTTCAATGTGGATGAGTGTTTCAGACTAATCATTAATTAGTAATTATTTTATTGCTTATAATAATTGTTACCCTTTGTGCTATGCATAAAAATCTTGTCATAAAACATTAGTTTATCAATTTAAAAATGATACTTTACTATACATATATACTGTTACATTCTTTATGTTGTTGCACTATTCTCATATATGTTAATTTTATTATGTTAATAATTTAAATCGGTTAATGTCGGCAAGTTTATCCCAGTCATAAAAACAATACAGCAGTATCAAACATAAAACCGGCGATGCATAAAATGGTTTCCAAAAACATGAATCTAATGAAAATAAATATCTCAGGCAGAAAATAAATACTGAAAATTTCACATTTCACGCGTCGAACGATCGGATACATTGGATGAAAGGAAATAATATTTTACCGGTTCAATTTTCATTTGAAATAGGTTATTTTTCATGGTTCAATTTTCATTTTATTTATGCTGTCATGGGCTTTTAAACGATATATCATCAAGTCAAGGGGTTTTATAAAAATAAAGGTTTTTTTACATTTCACATGCTAAAAAATTACATTTTAATATTTTTTTGCGTTGTTTACAATTGACCCGTATGAACAAATACTCCCAACGTTTTGAGACGACACATTAATAAATGTTTTTATTTTATTATTTTACTATTTTGTACGCCCAATGTCTATGGAGCTTCATCGACAGTCATCCAGAGGAAGACCAAAGAACTCCTAAATGACTCAATGCTCCAAAATCCTAAGTAGAAACGGCCTGGAAGAGAGCGATACCCAGAACCGAAGAAACTACAACCTGAGAACGAGGAGAGCCGACCCCAACAGCCTACCTAGGCAATGAGTTGGGACAGTGCAAGGAAGAAGAAGAAGACTATTTCGTATGCCCATGGGGCTTTTAAGTTAGGTTAGGTTAATAAAAATACGTTATTTATTTTTATTTTTAACTAAATGAGTTGTTATGTTTGCTTTAATCACATTCAAACACAGTTGGGAGTTTCTTCAAATAATACTTGGTTCGTTACAAACTGTTTATTTACTAATAATAACTCTGAGCTTATTCGACTATTCTATGGCGACTGGTAGGTAAATTCTGGCGCGCAGCTCTGTGCGCATCGCCTATATCCGATCCTATCGATAACTCTATCATCCCGCCATCTGACGGAACCTGGTGGAAGCTAAATGACTCATGCCATCTATGGCTAACCTTCTTAACCTACTAGTTAAATACACGAGTTAAACTATATTACGTGATTTAAACCTCAAATTATAATATTTTAATTTGAACACAACATTAGCGAAACTCAACATTAGCTTAGTTGGTAGAGCCGCGGCCCGGAAAGCCGAAGGTCCTAGGTTCGAATCCCAGACGTATCTTTTTCTAATTTTTTTGTTTCAGATTTTTTATTCAGTTTCGCTATTTTTGTCTTAAATAATAAAAAATACGCAAGGTTAGGTTAGGTTACAATTTTCGTACACGTATTAGTAATAAACAAAGGTTGCATGCAACGATTGCAATGAAGAAAACAAAAAATAATCAGATACAAATTTAAAATGATGGATTAAAGAATAAAAAAGCAATATTACAAAAATTTATAACGTAAAAGAATAAAGCATAATACATATACGTAATACCCAATACTATTACAATACAATTCGAGTTTTAATGCTTAAAATAAAATCACTATTACAGTGGGCGCCAAACTTAAATGCCGACCTAAACTTGATAGGATCGATTCTCGCGCAAATACAGTCACTTTGTGAAGTCACAGTCGGCTGTAAGTGAAAGAGAATATGTAAAACATACGTGCGATAGAGATAGGCGTGAGTGGAGAGGCATGCCGCTTTTTATACCTTAAACTCGCCAATTGGGACAATTTCTGTTTCAACGTCAGGTCGGCAATAAAATTTGGCCTTTACTTACTGTAACTACTCTATTGGGTAAAACCTTCAATTATGAGATTTGAAGCTTAACTAAACCGTGCAGGCATTCCTGATAATTATTAGTTGCATGATAAAGCTTATGGTAATGTAGAGTTCTGCTTTGCCTACCGGGTTAAAAACTAAAGAAAATCCTTAACTCTGTTTTCAAGTAATTTCTTTGTTTATAAATGCGACAGGCTCCTAAAACTTCTTCTCTTCTATTTTCGTAAACAAGGCAAGCAAGTACCTTCAGATCTATAAAACGGAGACCGAGCTGGTCGCTAACTAGTGTTGAAATAAAAAGTGCAAAATCATCATTTAAACGTGTTATTGTTATATAAACTCTTACGGCCTTACTAAAAAAAAAACACTCCGCGGCCGTTAAACGGTGTTTTAAATGTGGCAACGCTGGAAATTTTACTTGTAAATTGGAGTTTTCATAATAATCCGCTAGGTGGTGTGATTGATGCGCCTGCGCATTGCTTTACCGCTGAAAAAAATAGCCGCGAATGCAGAAGTTAGTCGGTCGCGATTTTGTATGTGATTAATATGATGTTTTCGTTAATGATTTGAATATTTATGACTAATTCGCACTAATATTCATGTAATCAATATATTTACTATTAATTTGTGTTGTTTTTCGTTAGTTTAAGTCAAATTGTGGCACTAAAATCGCGTGTTCTATATTAAGCTGTCAGAAAATGGTTCATAGGTTATGTTCAGAAATAATTTGCATTTTAAGATCTTTATTTTATTATAAATTCTTGAAAGTGATGTTTTTTGGTGACTAAAATGTCTAATACATATTTTAGTAAACGTATCAAAGAAATTAATGCCTTAAGATGTGCAAGCAATGTATTCAAACGTGTGTTTTTTTATTGTAAATTTTTGGATATGAAAAGCGAATTTCAAGATTTTTTTACATTTTTTTATTGTTTGAAGGAGTAAAAAGTGAGGTGAGAGATTTATTTTAAAATCATTAAATAAAAGGACTGTGTTTTTTGAATTTTGAATTTTTCCAAATATTTCAATGTTTTAATAGAAAGTGTTTGGGGTAAGTGAGTTTTTTTTTCCAACTTGATGTTTGAATCTTAAAATACTACAGTTTTTAAACATTTAAGTATATTTTAGATATGAAAATCTTAAAGGTAATTAAATTTTGGTTCTAAAATGGTATTTGTTTTTACAACATCTCAAAAAATAATAAATATATAGGACATTAAAAAAAAAATTCGAAATTCGTTGAAAATTACAAATGGAACAAATATATACAACAGATAAACTACCCTCCTTGGCCGTGTAAGCAATGTACATATCTTTCCATGAACAATTTTTTGTCAGTTCTTAATTAGTAAGGATTCTTCATACATGGTTGTTTGACCATTGTACAAATTTTTCAGAAAGTTTATTAGTAAGGGTGGTAAAATGGCGACGTTGTCATATCAAAACCATATATTTTGTTTAGTAAGAATTTGAAAAACGAAATGTACAGACTTTACACAACGTGCTACAGAAACACCGTTTAACGGCCGCGGAGTGTTTTTTTTTAGTAAGGCCGATAATGTCTAACGGAGTGTGTTTTTTACTGAATGTGACCTGAAAAACTAACATATTCCAAATTTTTTTATTTTTTATAAATTATATAAAATTAAATTTAATAATGTTTATTATTAAGTTCTGCAAGTGTTTTAGTTTTAATTATTGTGGCTGCTGTTTCGGCTTACAAGGCCATTTTCAAACTGTGGTGTCCCACAATTAGACGACAATAGATAAATAATTAGAAATCAATAAACGCATGAACTACCCTAATTTAACATTAATTAATAAAGTAAGGTAAATAATCTATTCACCTCTTCTAAGTATTTTCACAAAACCTTAACAACATTTATAAAAAATAGCAAAGTAAAGTCATTATTCATTATTAAACAATTAAGAACACATTTACAAATTTCAAAATACCCATGGGGGGAGAATCTATTACTTTCCCAAGAAATCGGTTTAACCGAGAATAAATCAATTTACTCACTTTCATATTGACATTTTAAATCGTATAAATATCGTCGTCTAATTGTGGAACACCACAGTTTGAAAATGGTATTGTAAGCCGAAATAGCTGTCACAATAATAAAAACTAAAACACTTGCAGAACTTTATAATAAACATTATTAAATTTAATTTAAAAATAATTTATTTAAAAAAAAAATTAAGTGGAGTTCTACGAATTAAACAGCAAAAACCATAATTAAAAAAGATTCCAAATTGTGACAGTTGATATTTTAACAATTCCCGGCTATTTTAGAAAGTTGACTAACCTTAAACAAATAATTTTCAATGCGTTCAATTTCATTCAAAGCAATAAAGACGGAATAATAGTCAGTAAACCCCTTGAGTCATTTTGTATCCTTTTGTACACATAACACCGACAGCGGTAGAGAATTCTTGTGTGCTTTAAGGCACAAGCTGTTACGGACTCATACAAGTAGTTCTGTCTCCTTTTGTATTGCTTTGAGATATATTATTTAAGCAGTGTTCGTTTTTAAACGTGTTTAAACATTTAAAGTGACAACACCACGTTTTGTATTTGCATTAAAACAACACCGATAGACATTTCCAAAGAGTTATTATAATATGATAAAAAAACATTATCTACCGCCATTGCTTCATCTTGCGGAAGAGTTGTGAAAGTTTGTGTGACAATAACCTTTATAATAAGTACCTATATGTAGATAAATGTGTTTTTTAGTTTTGAATAAAGTGGTATTACAGATTACAAAAAATTAATCTGTAATATTATAATCTAAAATAGTATTTTATCCGCTTTCAAAAACAATATTTCATTTTAGAATAAGTTCAAAATAGCGATGTCATTTGAAAATTAATATCAAACGGGATATTTGTGACTAAATCGTGAGATTTTTTAAAGTAACTTACTACAAAATCTTTAGATTAAACCAAATAAAGGCAATTTCGAATATACGGAAAGTTGCTTTAAAATTCCAAGAAATAAAATAGGTACAAATTGTATAGTAATTTTTTTGCGCAGAATTTTTAATTCATTATTTTTCATCGTCGTTAAACCAATGTAATAAGTTATAACATTCTGGACACAAAACACAGTAAACAAGTGTTTTGTTTTTAATTCTCCACTTCCAAGGAAGTGCGCCGAGGGAAATTTTGTTTTAATGTCATCATGAATCCCCCAGGAAATGTTATGAACAACATGTTTGGGATTATAATTATATTTTGGGAAGGCTGAAAATTGGGTAAGATATAAAAAAATATATATTTCGATTAACTTTTAACACACCTTTGTCGGCCTATTTGCGATCGTTCGGGTTTATTTTCTATATTGAATTAATAACATTGTGGGAAAACGACACACGTCTTCCGAACGTTTTCACGTTTAGTTATTTTAGTAGCAAGAGGTTTTGATTGCTTTTTGCTTTGTTTGAATTCTAAATTTTGAACTAAGTTGAAGCAACACGAAAGTTGATATTTTCAATGATTTATTTATTTAAACGTGCTTTTGGTGGTACTGTGGTATTCAGATAGTTTTATGATTAATATGAACTGCAATATTCGATTTTTATGACTTTTAGGATTTATATGATTTATATGAGATATATGAGATATATGATTTATATGATTTATATGATTTATATGATTTATATGACTTATATGACTTATATGATTTATATGACTTATATGACTTATATGACTTATATGACACATGGCTTATGACTTATGCGACTTATATGACTTATATGACTTATATGACTTATATGACTTATATGACTTATACGACTTATATGACTTATATGACTTATATGACTTATATGACTTATATGACTTATATGACTTATATGACTTATATGACTTATACGACTTATATGACTTATATGACTTATATGACTTAATTGACTTATATGACTTATATGACTTATGTGACTTATATGACTTATATGACTTATATGACTTATATGACTTATATGACTTATATGACTTATATGACTTATATGACTTATATGACTTATATGACTTATATGACTTATATGACTTATATGACTTATATGACTTATATGACTTATATGACTTATATGACTTATATGACTTATATGACTTATATGACTTATATGACTTATATGACTTATATGACTTATATGACTTATATGACTTATATGACTTATATGACTTATACAATTTATATTATACACATGATTTTTTAGATTTTTATGCTTCTTATGATTTTGTTTGATTATGATGTTCGTTATTGTGGTATTTTCAACGTGCGCTGCATTAGTTTCCTAGCTTTCTCACCCTTCTTCAAGCATAAGTAAGCATCTTTGTTGTTCTGTGACATTCTAAGAACATGGCAACATACGAGTGAATCCAAAGAATTAAACATAAAAAAATGGTCACCAAAACAGTTCATCGTTTATGAGAACACCGTGTGCTTTTACATAAAGCTGCCGACCTATATTCCAAATTCCAAACGGACATGACCGTGGTCATACGACTATTGTACAAATATACAGCATAATATTTTATCTTTTCATCCTTCCCTTCATATGCTCTCTATACCCAGAGTCCACTTGAAGCGGACATTTCAGTCGAACAGACTTCAAACATCATATTTTCATTTCCAGGCTTCTGGGAATCCTTTCACAAAATGCGGAAACATGACAGTTTTAGCATGTTTGATTTTTACAGCAAAGTAAACGTGCATATCGGAAACGTTAAGAGAGAATATTTTCATTTCATTTATTTATTACTAGATACTGATAAATGAATATCTATGTAAATTAGGTTCACAGCTATTGATAGGATTTTCGATTTCGAGGATTTCTTTTACTTATTCAATAATATCATAATTTAATTTATAAAAACCGTTGATTTATAAACAAGTATTGTTATTAGGCGTGAACGCATTATCAAACTGCGGTTCGGCCACTGACTTTCGATATATTTGTATTATTTCTATATGGGTACTTATAATTAAAATTTATTGCTTTTATTTTTATTACCTATGCTTTATTATTGATTTCAGTAATGCATTAAGGCGATCCGCCCACTGAGGCAACTGAAAACTCTCAACTGCCAACTGTCTTTATATGACAATGTGATGGCCCGCACACTACACAATCAATCAAAAACCCGTTATCAATGGTAACGTAAGCAGTGACTCGCGACTTGCACTGCTGATTGCCGTGATCAACCATTGCTAGTTGCCAGCTGTCAGCTGATTGTTCTTCGTCTATGGTTAAACAAGCTTTTTGACCAATCAAGACATATAAACCAGCCAGTTTTAGTTTGGTTTCAGTTGCCTCGTCAGCGGAGCGCCTAAAAATAACCATTAATAATTTCCGACATTTTATTCGGAAATCAATAAGGCCCATAGACAATAAAAAAATAAAAGCAATAATTTTTTCATTATAGAAAAATAATGTTAATATATCGTCTAAAAGTGGCCTAAACACCATTTGGTAATCCTTAAGACGGCGAAAAACCTGACAGGCGTATTTAATGATTACATAGCAGAAGTTGTCTTTAAATTGACTGTTTTTATAAATTAAATAATAATATTATTGAATAAAATTTATAAAGGAAATAAAATAAAAAAAGAGTGTGCTTTAGACTACACGACCGAAGTAAAACTTCTTTATTTTCATCTATACCTATGTACAAATATATAATATATATAATGTGCTCACGGCTTGATCGGGCGAGACGAACCATAATAAATTTAAATAAATATTTGTAGAAAATTAACATATGTCTATTAATTTTCCGATCAAGCCGTGCGCACCGACGTCCGCTCTCCCCCTGCGTTTGGCGCGTCACTGCGTGAAGGTACTGGAACGCACTATTTGTATTTCAAAATACTGACTGAGATATTTCATGCACTGGCTATGAGAGGAAGAGAGAAAGAAAATGTGCGCGCGCACTGCTCTCTCTTGCTCCTACAGTCACGCCTTTTCGTAACGCTCTCGTCAAGCTATCGCCAGTTTACCGCCCAAGTCAAGCGTACGTAAAGAAGTTTTACTTCAATAAATAAAGTTTTACAAATTACATTCACAACAATAAAAAATGATTCTCTGGGTTTTAGATTAGAATTTTTAGAAGTTTTGGAGATTGTCGAGAATTGGAAATTTTAGGAATGCACAGTTCTGATAAGTAAGCCGAAGCCATTCCTTTAACTTATATACGATACAATCCAGCAAAACATGAACTGCGTTGTTACAAGGACATTTGAGTCAGTAAAGCCTTTTGAGATACACTGAATTGGGGGAATATGTAAATACGCCAGTGATAATTGTCTTCCCGCAGCGTTGAAGACGGATCGTAATAAAATTTGTTAATTTTGTAATTGGAGAGACTTGCATATATTTCATTGCAGCAGTCTAGACGTGAAAAGACGTATGAATTAACAAGTAATTCAGTCGCCTCTGTTGGCGGGTCTCTAATTGAAAGAACCCCTTTCTTATAATTCTGTTCGCTTGAGTTTTGAGGGAAAAATCAGCGTCCTTGTGTAAATTGTAAAACCATAATTAAGAATTCAATCTTCCTTTAAATTGCTGTATTCATTGACCAGACCTGAACTTTCAGACATTTCACAATCTTTCTCTTTCTCTCCTCCACTTCTCTCAGCCTCACAACATTTACCAAATAATGTTGTCATAGTTTGACTTTCACCCGGATTACCCAAATGTGGTATGAACGAATACCTGTATTTTCTTACTATAATTAGTAGTGTTGCGAGAATCGATCCCACAATCTTCCGACTACAGTCAAATGCCTAAAAGAAAGCAGAAAAGAAAAAAAAACATATTTAAGGATAATTAAAACTAAACACAAATACAAAAATAATAGTGAGCTGAAAAATGAGATAAATATTTTAAAGATATAAATAAAAATTAAAAGTATTAAACATTAACAGCCTTACTAAAAAAAAAACACTCCGCGGCCGTTAAACGGTGTTTCTGTAGCACGTTGTGCAAAGTCTGTACATTTCGTTTTTCAAATTCTTACTAAACAGAATATATGGTTTTGATCTGACAACGTCGCCATTTTACCAGCCTTACTAATAAACTTTCTGAAAAATTTTTACAATGGTCAAACAACCATGTATGAAGAATCCTTACTAATTAAGAACTGACAAAAAAATTTTCATGGAAAGATATGTACATTGCTTACAGGCCAAGGAGGGTAGTTTATCTGTTGTATATATTTGTTCCATTTGTAATTTTCAACGAATTTCGTTTTTTTTTTAATGTCCTATATATTTATTATTTTTGAGATGTCGTAAAAACAAATACCATTTTAGAACCAAAATTTAATTACCTTTAAGATTATAAAACAAATAAAATTATAAATATATACATATTATTTTGAACACAGGTTAAATTATGGTAGGTATTATCTACAAGACTATTATGTTTATGGTCACATTTAATTTCGGTGATATGAAACAAGTTGGAATAAAGCTGTGACAGGATAAATTTTATATGTATATTTTTGTTAGTGTTAAAAACTCATGTATTCTTTAAAAAAAGCTCATTCCTTTTCAAATACCCAATGTTGTTGACGGGCAGTAAAGGTGGATTTAGAATTATTTGACTTTATGTCGGTAATCAATGCATTATATATTTTAGGAGCAATCCATAGACATATTATTACAATTGATCAAGTATTTTATTATAATATTAAGTATTTTAGTATATAATTAATTATTTTATTTCAACATTAATAACCAAAAAAATAAATATATAAAAATATTTATTTTTTTCTTTTTTAACATATCCTCCAAAAATATTCCATCAACATTGAACTACCAAAGGATTATTGTCACAACTCAATATTATGTACTGCTTTTACAGCATTATCAGCTCCTCTACTCAACTGCTAGAATCAAATCCATGTACCTAACACCTCTGTTAATTATATATAATACCTACCTATAAATTGAAATGTAATAATATTATTTTATTTCACAACATCTATATTCTTACTTTTACTTATCTATTTCTGTATATCCAACTTAATAACTGATATGATACTCAATTCCACTATCAATGTATATTTGTTAACATCCTATATAAGTTTATTGTATTTTGTTACCTCAAATTTTTTCTTCTATTTTATTTTTTCTCTTACCTTTGTAATGGCACTACTCCCCAATTCAAACACGAGAAATGTTTTTCTTTATTGAATTGGGTAGATTTCGTTAAAAAAACTATTTTTATTGTAATTAGCCAAAGAATTATGTAATATTAAAGACTTATGATTTTCTTTTGTAAATAAAAAAAAAAAAAAAAAATAAAAATAAAAAAAATATGAATATTCATAGACCAGAGAATCAGGGAGAGGGGTAAAAACCAACTGTAGCGGGGCGCAGAGGGATGAGTTGACTGTAACGATATGTGATTCGTTAATACTTCAATATGACAGTATATAGGCATCTCGCATTATAATATCACCATTTAGTTCTTAAAAGTAAAATCTGCTTTTGAATGAATAGACCTTTTCACATGGGAGCGCGAATTGTTCGCCAGGTTTGAACAAACTTGTGTAATCCATATAAAGGGAAGAAAGGTTCGCTTGTTTTGAGAGTCGAATATTTTGTTACCATGTTTAGTTACGACACTTTTACAAATGTTTCATAATTTACTTATCCCAGTAAACAGCAACGTGCACACGACGGGACCGGGAATTTCGGTTGCCAACGCTTAATTTTTCTCGGTGTGATAAAACTGATAAAACTGACGCACAAGAATGATGACGTCACATTTTCTAGATTCATGCGAACCTGTACGCCAGCCCGGCCGGTTCCATGGAACCCAGAATTAAGGAGGGGGAAATAATACGCTTTTATCACTTAGGGCAGGTCTATACATAATATGTCTATGGAGCAATCAATATAAATCATCTGTATCAAATAGTTTTTTTTTTAGATTATATGTGGCTTTAGCAGTATAAATGGTATTATTTTTAATTGTCATTGTTAGTTTATTAAATATTTTGGGTCAATATAGAAAAGTGTTCTTTCACCCTATTTATTGGTACATTTGGGAATCCACAATCCTTCATTTTGCTTGAATCTTGTATTATGTTTATAGTAAACTCTTTACTTGTAGTAGGAATCAGACAATATTTTAATTAAATAATTTTTCTTAAAGAACCGACACATCGATACGACATATTTTCGCCGTCCAAAACATGCCCTGTGGCAAAATCTTTCAGAGAACAGAAACAATAAGAAATAAAGTTCTTCGTATATTTCACGTGCTAATATCGTAAAGGTACAAAGGGGAGCCTCCGGCACCCGCACAGAATAATTGACTTTTTCAGATCGGATTACGTCGTGGCATAAAAGAATGAAGCCATTGTAGTAAAACTCGAATGCATTTTCCTTTGACAAAATGGCAAAGCTGGCTTACTATTGGGGATGACATTTTCACTTAGTTTCTGGTACACGTAGCCCAATGGATATCTAGCGTCTGAAATGGTTAATGGTGTGTCAGCAAAAGGTATCTTTACATTCAATGATAATGTCTGAGTTTGTAATTAATTTGACGTGCGATATTATATAATATTAAATCTGTGGCGCTTTAAATAGTTAACATTATATGTTTTTGGAAAATGTACAATATTTTATTTTATTTTTTTTTTTTTTCTATATAATATTACAGCGTTCACATAAAGTTATTAATATTTATACATAATAGCTAATAACATAATTTATGAACTTTTTGTTGTGTTGTGTGTAAGGTAGGTTAGTGACTGTGAAACTGTGGTTGGGTAATGTTGTTTGTTTCGTGAACACCTCACTAGGAGAACCTGTGCTGAGGTGTTTACGTGGTTATGTTTAAGTGTGACAAGTATTTATGTGTTGTAGTAAAAATTTTCTTCTTTATTTATTTTTTAAATTAGTGCTTATTTTAAACTGTTTATTTATTAAAAAAAATATTTATATATATATATATATTTTTTTTTTTAAGTGTATGTATAGTTGATATATTCTCGAAAAATGTGTTTAGTTATCTTACATTTTTTTATAGTTTGTTTACGTTTGGTTTGGAGTTATTATGTTTTGAATGAAGTTAAAATCTTGATTTTTGATCCAGGCTGAGATAAGTTTTTTGTGAATGTTTGTAGACGTATTTGCAGTTATTAGTTGCTTCAGAGTAATGGGCATACAATTAAAAAGTTTGGTTGCGTAATATTGAAAGTGTCTTTGTCCATGTGTTGTGTGCGTTATAGGTATGTTCAGTGTTTTATTTGTTGAGGACCTGGTTTTTATTGAGGTTTTTGGTTGAATTGGAATATGGAGTTTGTGTTGGAGAAGGTGTAGAAGTGCATATTTGGCATAGAGTTGTCTTATTGACATGACTTCCAATGTTTTGTAAATTTCGCTTGAATCTGTGTAGAATGGTACTTTCAGGATTAGTTTAATTATTGCTTTTTGAATTTTTTGAATTGGGTCAATTGCTATGTTTGTAGCACTTCCCCAAGCTAGTATTCCATATGTGGCAATGGATTGAAACAGTGCAAAATATATAGATCTGAGTATTTTTAGTGGGAAAATGTTTTTAATGGACTTCATTAGGTACATGACTCATTTTAGTTTTTTAGTGATGAATGTAATGTGGTCAGTCCATCGTAAGTGTGTATCAATAATAACCCCTAGGTATTTTGTATGTTTTACCCTTTCTATATTCTCGCATTGACAATTGGATGAGGTTTGTTCGCAGTCATGCAGAAATAGGTCTAAGTTTGATGGAGGTTGACCTCTTTGTGTAATACTATGTGTGATGTATTTTGTTTTGATTGTATTAACGGTAAGAGTATTACTGTTTAGCCATTTTTTGACAAGTGATAAACTTTTTTCGGCTATCATAAATACATCTTTCCATGTGGCTGCTTGACAGAGAATAACTGTATCGTCAGCGAATGTCACGATTTTACCTTCAATTTCAATGTCACACAGTTCGTTTATGTAGATGAGGAATAATAAAGGGCCAAGTACACTCCCCTGTGGAACTCCGTACGTAATTAATAGTGGTTCACTTGTCTTGTTGTCAATTTTAACTTGTTGCTTTCTGTCAGACATGAAACTTTTAATTAGGTCGAATTCTACTCCATTAATGCCAATGTTTTTTAATTTCATGAAAAGTTTTTCGTGTGAAATTGTGTCGAAAGCTTTACATAGATCTAAGTAAATAGAAATAACTTTTTTTTTGTATCAAGATTATGTGTAATGAAGTCCGTTACAGTAGCTATATTACATTAGAACATTAGAAATAATCACGTTTAACATTTCTGATATAGAAACTGTTACTTTCATTCCGTGACTATGATCATTTACTTCTTTATGCACGCTTGACTTGAGGGGTAAATTGGCAAATGTGTAACGAAAAGTGAAATGCGTTGCGAGGCGAACGGGCTCACTGTAGAAGCAATAGAGAGCAGTGCGCGCGCACATTTTTTTTCGCTCTTCCTCTCATAGCCAGTGCATGAAATATTTCAGTCAGTATTTTGAAATACCAATAACGCGCCAAACGTGGGGGGGAGCGGACGTCGATGCGCACGGCTTGATCGGGCGAGGCGAATGATAATAAATTAATAAATTTAAATAAATATTTGTAGAAAATTAATATATGTATATACACATAGATGGAGCTAAAGAAGTATTTACCTCAATCGTGTGGTCTTAAGCACACTAGTTTTTTTTTATGGGCTTTGCGTGGGAATAGTTCATAAAATTATATACAATTCTGTCACTATATTTTATTTTATTTCTACTATATATAACTGAACTGCACCAACAAAAATCCCTTATGTTTAATCAGTTGAAAATATCCACTGAATCGGATTAAATTTATTTATTTATTTATTTATTAAAAGAATTTTATACATAGTATAGATATTGTGTTATTTCGCCCGCCATGCTAGGGATGTCCCTGTGTTATGGCGGGTGAACTATGCAGATTATATAATTTAAGGTAATGAAGTACGTTTACTGATAATATAATAATTATGATAATGAGGTTTACAGTTAATGCAGCAAAAAATGAATTAATTTTCAAATTTGGAGGCGGGTATGAGTACCGCAACCCAGGAACCATTCATTATTATTATAACACCTCTGCCATAGGGCGCCCCAAGTGGTTCGCCACGTTTGGTAACTTAATAGGGGTGCCCGCAGTCAAGGGGTAAGGGTAAGGTCTAGTTCTTGGTAGCCAATGCGTTTGACCACCTACTGCGTGGCGGGCAGAATCGGGAGAGATCGGTTGAGGGAGACCTAACCTAGACCTCTCCAGCCAGAAGCTCTTGAACCATCGCTTTGCACTGCAGTGGAAGGATTTTTTTATTTATTTATTTATTTCAACTTATTTCACCTCTTACACATAACAATTTTACATTTTAATCATTGTTTAACAATAGAATAACTAAACAAAAACAAAAATATAATAAAAAAGTATAACAAAAAGGTGAAAACATCATTTTTTTGGTTTCTACACCAATAAAGAGAACTGGCTCTTGAGCTTGGTGTAGGTGTTATGTGAGAATATACAATTTTAGTCCATAGATTGGGTTCATATATTCCGTCACTCCTAGACACATCGACCTACAAATTTATAACCACCCTTCACACCTTTTTCCTTTCCAAAACTTCCTTCCCTTCCTTTTCCTAAAAAATCGAGTGTGCTTTAGACCACACGACTGAAGTTAAACTTCTAGAGAGAAAGAAAATGTGCGCGCGCACTGCTCTCTCTTGCTCCTACAGTATTTATAAAATTGTTAAAGAACGAAATTAAATTACGAATAATCTTCATGCACTGGCTATGAGAGGATGAGAGAAAGAAAATGTGCGCGCGCGCACTCTTCTCTCTTGCTCCTACAGTGTGATACAGCCCGTTCTACACTTTTCGTAACGCTCTCGTCAGCTTACCCCCCAAGTCAAGCGTGCGTAAAGAAGTTTTACTTCAAAAAGACGACGTAGGCCTTGGGGGTATGTTTTCCTTAGGGCCTCCTGCGTGCAGCTAATGAAAATAAAAAAACCCACTTTTTTTGGAAGCGAGGTCTACTGTTCACAGAGCAACTAAATAATAATCACATTGTAGTAAAAATTTCATCCAAAATGATATATTAAACAAAGCAACTGCGGTGTCGGATTTGTCAATTTCCCGCTGCACTGATATTTAAATGTCATCATTCTGACAAAGGTCGCTTCGACCACCCCGGTGGAGATAGGGCATGGAGGGTGGAGGGTGTAGGTTGGAAGGTGGAGGATGGAGGGTGTGGCTGGTTGCGGAACAAGGGAGCAAGAAGGGTTAACGTTCAGTAGAAGGTTAAGTTCATTAGAGGTTTGCTGATAAATATTCCTTTGTAAATGTCACTAGCTCTGACCGTTAATATTTTTAATGGTTGTTTTGGGAAATGAAAATTATTGGGATCGTTTGGATTTAATTGTTTTCTTAATTTCATTATAATTAGTAAGCGTTTCAATACAATAGAAATACCAATTTACAACTGTGGGAGTCTGGATTGTGGATACTGCGGATATTGATATACTTTTGTAAAAAGCTCCAAACTATCTCGGCATTCTATCCTTACAGATATTGAAAGGAATTTACTTGCGGTGTAAATATCTCAAAAATTGTAATCGTATAAATTGCCTAGAGGCACCTATAAGTAGAACCAAACTGTAAACGAATTTTTTATATGAGTACCGCACAGGAGTTCCAACTGCTCCCGTCTGGAGCCAGCGGGAAGTTGTCAGGCTGAAGGTAGTGGGGAGATTATGGAGATGGGGAGGAGGAAGGTGGGGAAGTACCTGGCTATTCAGATCTGTTCACCAAATATGGCTAAATCCATTTCAAGCAAAGTTTCAATTCTGAATGGTGGTCTTACACCAGGGCGATACCAAGAGTATCTTCTATTCTGGAACGTGCCGCAAATATAGTATATATTATTTTTATTAATTAATTGTGAAATAACACAAATTAATCAAATAAAATTTATTTCGAACCCGTGACCTTCGGAATGGGAGTCCAAAACCTTGCCCCTGGACTGCACCGGCCGTCATTAAAATTATTCTTCACGCAACATCCCCGATATCAAAGGACCAGAGGAAAATTGTGGAGTTGAACTAAAAATAAAACAAAAAAACAACGTTTTTTTATATCTTGGGCATTAACTATTTAACAATTTCATGACATTGAAGAGTTTTACTTTCCATGTACTTCAATAAAGAAAAAAAAGACCAAACATTCATATATAAATAAATACTTTAATTTGTGCGCTTTAGAAACCTTACAAATAAACAAAAATAGGAATCATAAATTAATTTAGTTAACAAAATAATAGCACCCCTTTAGACAATGGTGCCATGTTATGTTGATTCCTCCCACTGTTCTCCCCCTCCTCCAAAATCACCCCTCCCACTACCCCCACCTAATAACATCTAACCATTTCTGTACTTGTATACATTTACTTTTAAGTTTGCTAACCTAATTTAAATTTAAGTAGCAAATGTACATGGAAAGTAAAACTCTTCAAAACAAAAAAACAAAAACATCCTGTTTTCAAATCCTCCACACCGTGGGGAGCATGTTTATGGCGGAATTACCGAATAAATACACAATATATGATGTTTAATAATTGTAGTATTTGCCTTATTCACATGCAAATATAATGTGTTGGGTCTTCTCAATAAGATCAGGTTCTTGATACAAAACTGTTTATTTACGTTTTTAGATTTTCACGGCCAAAAGAATTTTTGTTATTTATTTTTGGGGTGTTATGCCGTGTTACGCTATCTCCTTCTTTAGCCAACGCTTCGGACAACGTTACAGTGTCCATCATCAGTGCATGTGTGTGTGAACACATCTGCCCTGATGATGGACACTGTAACGTTGTCCGAAACGTTGGCTAAAGAAGGAGATAGCGTAACACGGCATAACACCCCAAAAATAAATAACAAAAATGTTTATTTACGTGATTACAATAATATTGGCACTGCGCAAAAGCGACTATCTTCAACCGACTGGTGGGGAAATCTGGTCCACAGAGCCCAACGCTATCGGCTATATATCAATTCCTTGGACCAACTATAACCTCCCGCCATCTGACGGAAACTAGTATAAACTTAAAGCCTACTGCCATCTGTCGATAAACTACTGAACCTATTTACCAGAATACAACAATAAGCAGTCGATTCAATATTGCGTACTCCAAGTTCTTAATTAACCATTAAAACATTTGAATTTCATTAGTAAACCAGCAATGCAGTGCACGAAGCAAATGAAGTAATCACGACTTAATAACAAAGCTCTATGCGAGACGAGATTAAACATATACTATATCAAATAATGCAAACACATCCCTCTGTGTGACCATTAAATCCATGTAATTACGCTTATAACAAAACAATATGATGCATTTTGAAATACGTGGGAACTACACCTGTGGGTTTGTGATGTATTTATATAAGGCATGATATGATGCCATGATGCGATTTTTGAAAATACAAATAATATTTGATGTGACAATAAAAACAATTTATTGATCATGAAATGAGATAACGATTAGTTCCTACCGGATGTCATTCATCCAGTTCCTGCCTCTCTCTGACCGCCATCTTAGTGGAAAATTATTTTGCATTTTGGAAAAGTAGCAAGAAAATACTGATAATTCGGGTGCATTTTTTTTAAATTAGAAGAAGATTTAGGACTACCGTAAGCAAGTAGTTGAGTTTTTCGTGTACGTAGTTTCGTTTATAAGTAAAAAGAAGGATTTTGACCATCTTGGAATTATATAATATTGTAATTAACAAAAAAAAAAATTTGCGAAACTCAATCGAAAATCTGAAATACAAAAATAAGAAAAAGATCGGGCCACATCTGGGACTCGAACCCAGGACCTTCGGCTTTCCAGGCTGCTGCTCTGGCCACTGAGTTAATGTGTCCCCATCCGATTCGGTAATATTTAACTGTATTCGACTAAGAACTACCAACATTATCTTCATTTTTGTAGCGCATATTTTTATTGGCTGCTATCTTTATGTATGAGGTTTTAACTATTAAGTTAAAAATAAAAATGTATATAATATGGTTTTTGGAAGTTACTTAACAGTATTGTGGTTCTGTCGTGTGCTCCTTTGCAGAGATACAGTGGTAAGTGATTGCTCGTTCCTTTTTTCCTTGCATACCTTTTTTATCCTTCATACTGTCATCCAATTCCAGCAAACACAATTTCGTCTCGTTTCGTTTAAAGTATTTACAGTCCATTTTGAAGTGCATATGAAGCTATAATTAAGAAGCAGTTGAAGGGCAGGTAAAATCGATCATTTTAAAACTGGGCTTCTAGTTTTCAGTGGAAAAATAGCAAATAATAGAAAATAAAACTTTATAAGTGACTGTCTCTCTTAAACTTGCCTGAAATTGCATATCGCTATCCGATTTGCATTTTATAATCATGGTGAGCACGGTTTTGTATAGAAATATAGGCCCAAATTGGGCCTATTATTGGATCACGAAACACGCCCAATGCAATGCACAATGCAATTCTAATGTTATTTTTTTATTATATGAGCCCAAAGAACTCGTAGTGTTAAGAAACTTAGGTGATTTTTGCAGTATCTCGCGATATTCGTAGAATAATATTCATAGAATTATAACTAGATTAACTAGAAGTTTCAACAAATACCAAATGTTTTAAACAGTTTTCCTTGGTTAGAAGTCAACCTGAGTACAATTCTTCCGTCTGGAACCCTCATTAAAATATTCATGTACAAGCTTAAAATTTAGCTTGTACTTAATATGTTTAAATTGACAGACAGCAGTATTTTTACTGACTTGGTATTTCTATATACAATTCTAAATTATGCAATTTGTAGACCAGAATTGCTCGCATTCATAAACTTTTTATGTAATACTAGAAGTCGGAATTTATTTCAGTGCAGCAATTCTCGTATTAACTGCAATATGTGTTCCTCATTGCCCAGAATACTAATGAAGGGAAATGGTTATGCCGCGTCATTGTGAATATACAATTTATCACTAAATAAATACAAAAGATGGTTACTGAAGCAGTGCGTGTATTACTGGATAATTCATACTAGTCCTGTATAAAGTCCTTAAAAAGTGTATAAAAAATAGATTATTGAGGGATAGTGAAATCTACGAATAAACTGGTACTTAAATTGTGTAGTTTATAATGTTAAAAGAACCGAAGATGGAATGGAGATGACGAAGAGGAGAGTAGGGTAGTTCTTGACTATTCAGATTTTGTCAATAAACGTAACTAAAACCATTTCAAGCAATCTCTTTTTACATTACAGAGGGGGCCCTGAATAAAATAATTTCCCTCAGGGCTTATGTAATCTTTGAGGATGTGTGTGGAGGGTCTTTTAAAGGAAAGGTGGAAAGTTCTGGGAAGGAAAAGGGTTCAAGGGTGGGTAGGAATCTGGGGGTCAGTGTGTCCAGGAGTGATGGACGGATGAATCCATCCCTCCCGCGGTGCAAGTCGAAAGAGTCCGGCTGGAGACATCAGATGCATCTGCCACCAAGACCTAAACAAACATCACTCCATGAATCCGGGCACCCCTACAAAGTCACCAAACATAGCAAACCACTTGGGATAACCTATGCTAGAGGTGTTAGTTATTCAATGTCTCCCAAATCGAAACTATTATTCGGTATTTCCGTTATTTATTTTTGGGGTGCTGTGCCGTGTTACAGGATCCATCATCAGGGCAGATGTGGAAGAACCTTAATCGGTATTCACTGTTTTCTTTTCAAAATTAGTGATTAAACACCTTCCAGAGGCCCTAGCACGCTCGCTCTATAACGATCGATAGGATAACTATCGGTAACTTCTCATCGTTCTCTAGGACAACTGCAGATCGCAAACGAATAGGTGACAGTTCACAATGACTAAGTGTCCTTAATATATTCGATATCAACTGTTGTTTGTACGTTAGCGATCTGCAGTTGTCCTAGGGAACGATGAGAAGTTACCGATAGTTATCCTACCGATCGATATAGAGCAAGCGTGCTAGGGCCTCAGGTTCGGTAAATGACCGCATTCATAGGGGATTGAACAGTCACCCAATTTATCGAATATAAAATTCTCTACCTGTGGGTCATTAGGGACGTGTCTTTGAAAAACCAATATCATTACTCGGTACCCAAAGCCAGGGAGACGTTTTTACAGTAAAAATAATACAGGTATATTTCCGAAGACTTTTTTTACATGATTCAATGATTGGCTACATCCGCGTTACGCCGCACAAAGTACTGAGCCGCGCCCAAGAAGCAAATTATTCAACAGTCAAAAGGGCAAAATAAAGAGTATGAAATGAATTCTAACCCTTTACAATGCCTTCATTAGAAGTACACTTGAATTTAATAGCTCTATTTGGATTCACTTTACTGCCAATATGAAACATCGTAGAACCGGTTTTAAAAAATGCTAAGACTATATTATCTTTCAAGTGCGAATTACGTGAACATATTAGATCGTACGACGTGCGATTTGAATTCTTTAATATTAATACACTTTAAATTAGAAGGCAATTGACTGATCGAATATGTTTACGTAAAATAATTCACGGCCATTTTGATACTACATTATGTCATAGCAATGTTGAAATAAACCTTCCCAATTCCCATTGTTTAAGGCGCCATAACATGTTTCACCTGAATATATTAAAAATAATATCGCCTGTTTTAGCCCTCTTACCCAAATGAATCGACTATATAATAAGATAAAGTGTGCTGAATTATTTATTTTCTTCGGTAACTTATTTGAATTCAGAAAAAATATTTTGCATTTACTTAAAAACATGTTGTGCTAATTAAATTAAGGATTGTTTGTGTCTATCTTATTAACGGGCCGTCACCGTAGCAGCCCGTCATATATGCAGGGGCGTTTAGACGCTAACAAAAAGTTGGCCTTTGGCAGAACGAGAGTGAATTGTGTCCCACGTCTCACCGGAGACAGAGACACCGGAGCCGTCTCCTCCTCCGATTCAAAAAGGCGGCTTGCTTCCCCAGTTCAACTTCCACACGCTGTTCAATTTCAAGAAGTCGAGTGTCCTTCGCCTCCAGCTCTTTAACACTGGAACCAAGCGAAGGAAGCACCGTACAGCAGTCGAGCGCCTCTGGCCTCCTGCCGACTATCATCTGGAACGGATTGGAATTGATCGTCAAGGGAAGACCGAGCCGCGTGTCTGCCCGACACCAAAGCCGCCACATAATCAACTGCCTTCCTCTGCCCTTCGAGACATTCAGCATCGTAGTGTAATTAAGTAAATCTGACAATGCCTAGTGATAAGAATATGACTTAACTTAAGTTACCCGGACAATATCTAGTGTTAAAATTGTGAATTTAAATTATGTAAAATAAAAACTCTCATCCTTTAACGAAGTTACCTGTGGTTACACTGAACCCCGATGACACCATCGTGTCAATATATACAATATCTCTGAACGTATTAATAAACTAAAAACTATTTTGATAGGGTGACGATACACGCTTTCAAATTTTATTACTAGTAATTGTGGTGTTTGCAACACTGCCTCTTACTCTATGATATATGGGCATGCTCTAACGCGGAGCAACGTCCCGAACGTTGACGGAGTTGCGACCCGAAGTGGGTCATTTCAAGGCAGCGCTTTAGCGAGCGCTGCTCCGCGCTTCCAGTAATAATCTTACCGCCAGCTAGGCTGGACGTTCACTTTGTAACCATTTGTATTCAATAAGTCAGTATCCCAATGTCCAACAAAAATCCAGTTCCTGAACGCTACAGTAATAAACATACAATTTATGAAATATTAAAATTTTGAATGTATATATAGAAAAAGTTTTAAAAATGGCTCACCTCACTTTTTTCATCGTAGCACTGAAGACACATGATTTTTTGTCACTTCACTTTTTTGTCGTTTCCTATGAAAATAGTTAATAAAAAATTTACAAGGTTTCATAATTTTTTCCAACATTAGAACATTTGATTTCCTTGAGGTGTACGTTTTAATTCCTCTGTGGCTAACTTCTAGATCTGAATATAAAGCGTAGTGTTTTCTCATTCAGTTTAGATTTTAGATCGTATTTCTTACCATGACAGTAAGGGAGACACAATGATTTCTGTGAGACCATGGGAGCTTATTCCAAAAGCGAATAAATAGTCTCTACGGGTAATAATAGCTGTTTATTCCCAAAATCTGACAAATTAACCTGAGGAGTTAACACACTTTACTATAGAGATAGAAAGGCCACCAAGATATAACAGATATTATTATGTTAGGCCGAATTCGTCAATAAATTTAGAAAATTGGCCTGGAAATCGGCGAGAATACATTTAATAAGGTTACGTTGGAAAGGACGACTGGGGAAAGGATAGACGAGTGTCCCAGAAGTGATTGCAAGGAAGCAAGGAGTAGTAGAGAGGGGGAAGCTAATGATTGGGCTCCTTTTTCATGAATAGAATAATATTATTGACGATTTGGGCTTCATTTTACCTGGTTTTTCGTAAAATAAAAAAGGCAAAGATTTATTTTTGGCATCCTTCTATTTATGAAACGATTAGTTCCATTGTCAATTTAACAATAATTACAACATTATTTACAAAGGACGACGTCTGTGATCGAGGGGTAAGACTCTCAACTAGCCATCCGGGGGTCGAGGTTTCAAATCCCGGTATGTGCAAGTAAATTTTATTTGATTGATCTTTTTTTTATTACACAATAATATAAGGTATACTTGCGGCACCACTCAGAACTGAAACGTTGCTTTAAATGTCTTTATCCATGTTTACTGACCAGATGTAATCAAATACTTCCCCACCTCTCTTTTCCACAGCTCCTTTCTCTCCCACTACCTTTAGCCTCACATATAGAAAATTTAGCAACATACACAACAGATTTTCGAAACCAGAAACTAAACGTTCCTACAAACAGACTTACACACAGAAGAAATGCCAAACTGTCGAGTTACGGCAGGACTTCCCCACGCTCTGTCAATTTTATCTTTCGTAGAATTACAACCTTCATAACGTAATTCAAATAGATGCACAGTAGTTGAACCCACGCTGCCTGCTGATAGATTAGTGTTAGTTGATGGATCGGACCCATAGTTCAACACTTGTCTATTAGGGAGGCTATTTCTGACGCAGCCTTAGATTGATGACGCAGGGAGCTTTTCACTCGGAATTAATACTTATATTGACTGGCTTATCCGTGAACTTAATACAAGCATTTCCTTGTTTCTTAGTCTACATGTTAACAAGTTTGAAAGCTTTGATGAATATTGGATAAAGTACTTAACTAAAAAAAAAAATTAAAAACTTAAATCCTTAAACTTATCTTTAACCGTATCGTGTAAGGACTATTAACTACATAGTCATATTATGTATTTTGCCATTATACTAGGAAGGCTGTCACTTTAAAATCATTCTACATTAGCTCCACATTAGAGGCCCTGAGGAAAAAATCTGATTTTAGATTACGTTAGAGTCAAGTTTGGAAATTTCTTGTGAGTTAATGAATTTTTTTTTTTTAATCGCTATACCTAGTAGAACTTATCATTTAAAACATCGTAAAAATTGGATTATTGAAAGAGAGATTTTAAAAAACATAATTTGGATGAAATTTTTGTTCATTTCGTACCAAATTCACCTCCTCATCTCAGAAACAAACCCAAACCACACCAAACTCTATCTCAAAATCGCTGGAAAAATTATTTGTTTTTGAAAATGTTGTTCTGTTCATTTCTTATCACGAGGAGGAAATGTATAATTGGTTTTTTTCCTATAATGCAAAAAAATATAAAATTCAACTATTGATTTCTCAAAAAATATTGAAAAAATAAATTAAAATCGAAATACATAAAATAGTTCACATCCGTACTATATTTCTCTACTCGTATAATTTGAAGTTAGTTTGAAACGCTGGTTTATGATACGGTTGTGCCGAAACCTATAGCAAAATATTTTTTTAAAGTAACAAGGGTACATTCGATTTGTAAGGCAGGTATGTGTACCGCCGCGCGGGAAACCATTATTTGGAGTTTGACGACTTAGCAAGGGTGCGCGGATTCATCAGATGAAGTGTGTTCAGGTCTGGGCGGCGAATGCGCCTGGCAGGCCAGATCGGGAGAGGCTGGTTTGGGAAGACTCTTTGACCTCTTCAGCTGGTCTCTCTCGACCCATCGTCTTGCAACACAGCTGGATGGACGAATTCATCTGTCAGTACTGGACACATTGACTTCTAAATTCCTACGCAAACCTCAAAAACCTTTTCCTTCCCAGAACTTCATTTCCTCAACAATACTCTCCCCAGCATCTCTAAAGCCTCCTGTTTGGATTATTGAAAAAAATTACAAAGATAAAATGATTTATTACGTAAAAATAATTGAAGTGTTCTGTTATTTACTACAGACACTAACAGATTCTCCAATACTTTGGATGGAGATTACTTCTTGGAATAATAGATACTTTGTTATTGTCTGCGTTTATTATACACTTCGCGGTTTACAATGTAGATCTCGTTGACCGACCTAATTAGAAGCTGGCTAAATGGTATCTAATCGAGTGTACCGGTGGACGCTCTCTCAGAGCTGTTTGACCCTCTCTTCGTTTCCACAGGTACTAACCTACCTGCCATCTAGCGGAATCTAAGGACAGCTCTTAGTACTGCCCCATCTATGTCTACAAGCCGGAAGCTTTTAGATACACTACAATAATCAATTTTGTTGTTAACCCATCACAATGTCAAATCTCAATAAATCTTTTTTTTCCGTCGGTGGTTTAAAGTTAGTTTTTATTCAGCTTTCATTTTTCATGTTGTTTAAATTGATGACCGTAATTAATTAACAGAATTTACCTACGTTTCCCATTTTTTCAAACTAAATTCAGAGTAATTCTCTTAATGGTTGTTTTTTCGATAATTTTTAATTACGGATCGTAAAAAATGGACAGGGTAATTAATTATTATTTTTGATTACGGCCTATAAAGAAAACAGTTATAGAAAAGTAACCTTTTTTTAAGGTAGTAAATCATAGATTTTACGATATTTCCTTGTTGTAGATTTTATTTTTCTCCTAAAAGTAACTTAATATTTTATATTTTGCTTTACTGGTACTTAATTTTGAATGTGGTTTTAGACCTTGAAGATTTTAATTGATTTTGTCGGAGGAAAGTATTAATAGATGGTGTGAACACGCAGAGTGCTTGGAGAAAGGGGTGACAAGAGGTTAAATTAAATTTGTTTTTTAATAAAAGAGTCGAGCACATCCCAAGATCCTGCATGATCAAGTGTCAATTATATTTGAGGTAGGTCATCTTAGGACCAGTGGCGGCTCGTGACTTTTGGTGAGCTAGAGTGCTAATATTAACAAAAATGGCATTATTGATGTCGTTGTAGCCGAAAAATATTTTTTTTTTTTTCGAAAATTTATTTTTTGTATGAAGATTTTCAGGAATTTTCAGTTTTACCGATTTCCTGAAAATCTTCATACAAAAAATAAATTTTCGAAAAAAAAATAAAAAATATTTTTCGGCTACAACGACATCAATAATGCCATTTTTTGTTAATATTAGCACTCTAGCTCACCAAAAGTCACGAGCTGCCACTGCTTAGGACTCGGGCTACTCGGTTCGTAGGAGCGGAATCCAAAACGCACATACGGACAGATGAATAACTTTTGAATGTTTCATAAGAGCAAAACTCTGTCTTGTAGAGTGAGAGGTGCGTACCTCTTTATCTCCAGGGTCAAAATATGCGTATTTAGTCGGACCCTTAGATTCATATCCAATTCTTATACATTTTTCCTTCCCAGAACTTCTTGTCCCTCCTTTCTTTAACAAGACTCACTGCACAACATTCCCAAAGATGACATAGGCCCTTAGTAAAATTATTATTATATGTAATTATTATTGAGTGTAAAAAAATAAATTATTTACACCTACCTATTTTTTTTAAATATGAATACCGCACAAGAGTCCCAACTGCTCCCGTTTGGAGCCAGTGAGACTATGGTATCCCCAATTGGGGGTATGTTGTAAGGATGAAGGAGATTGGGAAGAGGAAGGTGGGGAAGCACCAGGCTATTCTGATCTGCTCACCAAATACGCCTAAAGCCAATTTAAGCAACGTTTCAATTCTGAATAGTGGTCTTACATCGGGGCGATACTGAGAGTATCTAGTATTTGAATGACGCAAAGAGATTTAAAATGGCTAGGAGTAAATAAAATCAAGTAAACGAGTCACAATACGTCATTCACAATAATAAAAAAATTATAATTCCATTAATTTATCACATTCACACTGTGTCTCAATAAATTCGACACAATTTCAAGAATTTTCAATTACAACTGCATTCACGCTACCTTTGCCTCAATAAATTCGTCTCAATTCAGAACATTTCCAGTTGTTCTGAAATAACGTTCATGAAAGTTTCCGCCACCAGAGAGATCTATTCCCCACCGCAAAGATAAGTCACCTCTCCATATAGGTAAAGCAACGAGACTAGATGCAATACAAAAGCTTAGCATTGGAAGTATTTTTGCGTCCGTGTATTTCTCATTCTACCGGCGAAGAATAGCCCTTTGTGTTCTTTTACCGTTCGCCTACTAATTGTCTAACCGAAGAGGGAGTAAGTGTATACGATGCTTGTAAAATAATATTATTGTAAAGCATATAGAGTATCCTATTCATATCGGTTCCAGTTCAATGGGGGCATAGTATCACGAGTGAAATAATCTCGTTTTTCATTATTATAATTAAGTTACTAGATTTATTTATGTTGGTTTTTCTGAGACAATTTGTTTATTTTGCTTTTCATCGCATTTATGCATTGGATTGCGTATAATATGAATTAATAAATGTAGGATATAGATAATGGCTGATGCTAATAATACGTGCAAATATCTAACAACATAAACTAATTATTAAAAAACATATATTCATTTCCATGTGTTTAAAAAACGATTTACTTGTAAACTAACTATTATTGTCCTCAATGGAGTGAAAGCTCAAAAGCATTAGGTTTGGAACTTAACTAAAACCTACTGTCATTTAGGTTAATTACTTACTATATGATCCAATAGATCTCTCTTTCTCTCAGTCGGTAATGAAGAGTGTTCTTATGGTATTTTTGTAACACGCTGGCAGTTTTTGTTGTAGTTACTTTTTTAAACACGTTGTTTATAAATACGATAGGATTCCTTAAATCCTCCTCTTTTCTAAATCGCAAGTGGAACAACCAGTTCCTTCAGAAAGTCAGGAGGGCCTTAAGATTTCTTCCTATCTCTCATACCCTTTTCCTTCCCAGAACTTCCTCTTCCATTCCTCAAAAAAACCCTCCACAGAGAATCCCCAAAGTCATGTGTAGAGACAATTTAAGGATATATATTTTTTTTACAGTCCAAACGAAACACGCTGTATGTTCGTAATGCATCTGTGCAAGTAATGTGATGAAGTCAACTAAGATTGATAAACCTAAACGGCACACAGCGGGCGTACTGTTTTAACGTGCCACGCCGAATGGTCTATGTGTTAAGTGTCTATGTGCCGTGTGACTATGTGCCAGGGGTCCACTTGACCCAGTACGTGCTATGCGCTATGTGATGCTGATCCCTGATCAAAGTAGCATCGTTCTAGTCTGGAATTGGTGCCATTTGAAATCGATATTATGTTATGTGCATAACTTGTACCGTACAGAAAATTCCTAGAAGGTTCTATTGTCTATTTGGTGACCCGACAGTTGATCCCCCGACAGTTGTTGTCCCCTGACAGTTGTCCCCTGACAGTTGCCCCCTGACAGTTGTCCCCTGACAGTTGTCCCCTGACAGTTGTCCCCTGTCAGTTTTCAGCGACTTCTATGGTACAATTTCATGATTTAGGTAAGGTTTCCCAGAAACTTACAAAATGATGATACTAGTACGTTCCGATAGTTCCTTAGGTCAAGACTAACGTAGCAGTTTTTTGTTTTCATTTGTTTGTTACTGTGTGGGAGTTTGTTATTGCTGCTAAATATTCAGAGTACCTGTTGTGTGTTTTTTTGCTTATCCTTGTTTCATGTCCCAAGGAAGCGACCGGTCTTTGTGATTTTTTTAAAATAGATATAGTTCAAGGTCTTAGGAGTGACATAGGCTACTTTTTATCTCAGAAAACATTTCACTTCCTTTTGAAAATTCTATATACAGAGATTTCTCCTTAAAAACTGTCATTTATCTTATCACCGTATTATATTGTTACCTCCTTCGAAACCACATTACATTATTAGGTATCCAATTAAGAATATAACATTAAATGCCCTTTGAGAATCTTACATTATATTATGAAGGTTTATTTATGTAAAAAGTAAAGTTAATTTACGAACGTATTCCCAAATGGTCTAAAACGTCTACCTGTCTTGTTTTTCTGTACTGAATAATAATGAATTAAAAAAAGCATCTATTTTTCGTGGAATAATTTCATCACAGTTACAATTGCTTGGTGCCAGTGGGAATGTATTATATAATTCGTAGCTCCCCAATAATTGTTTATTTTAACCACTAGAAAAATACAATACAGATTCAAAAAAAATTAAAGCTCGTTTAATTTATTAAAGCATTAATTCTGCGAATTATTTACTTTTTAAATTGGGGTACGTAATACTATTTGGATAAAATTCAATACTATGACTTTTATATGTTGCCTATGGCCTAGTTGATAATCACAGATATAAAAATTAAAATTCGAAAATGAATTTATAGAATATGTAACACAATATCAATTATTTGAAAAAATATTTCTTTAATTTCGGTTCGCGAAATGTCAATAATAAATGATTCAGAAGACATGCGAAACATCTCTTGTTGAAAAGTGAAAACAAATGTATGAAAACAATTATATAGTTAATACGGTATTTATTATAAAATGATATTATATTAAATTATCGTTAATATTTTTTTACATTAGCTCTACACAGGAGGCCCTGAAGAAAAATTTTCTACGATTTGTTTTTGAATTCAATTTGCCGGCCTCTGTGTTTCCCCCTTCCTCTTCATGATCTAAGTTCACTCCTTCCTTTCCACAAAAAGTCCATCTACACAGCATCCCTAAATATGACATAGGCCTTGAGGGAAATTATTTTCCTTTCCTTTATTCCTTTTCCTTTATTATTCCTAATAATAATAATATTTGTATGAATGTGAATGAAGCAAGGAGTGTAAGCCAAGAGTTGTTTGACGGTCCGTCCTCTCTGCCTACCCCTGTAGGGAAACGGTGTGATGGTTAGTTAGTTAGTTAGCTAGTAATAATAATAATACAATGTATATTTCGTACTAATTATTGAATTGTGTACTTTAATATAACGCATTTATGTAAGCAGAACATAAATAATTTTCAATCCACGTAAAATTGTTAATTTTACTTAATTTTTGTTCGCCCATAAAACCATACGATATATGCTCAGTTAGTTACTACTGTTCAATGACCAAACTAAATGCCCCTCTTTGTACATCAACTCCGTGAACTTTGTATGCACATTGGGATTGACTTAACCGTGAAGGGAGGGGGGTTGGAGAGTTAGGGTGGCAATGGCTTGCACCGCTTTGTGCCTTGCACCGTATTTCTCTTAACATCATACTCACAGCTTGACTTAACATTTTGTGGGTTCATGAACGTACAGGATCAAGTATTTAACAAGAAATAATCGTTTAACGGTGTAAATTAAAAAAAACCATTCATCCGATTGCGATGAAACTTTGATGATTCGTTTTGCGCACGACCGCAAAGTTTTCTATTTTAAGAGTAAGGAATTGCAAAGGAGACATAACAGCGGTAGGGAAAGCTGGGAGTAAATTCGGAAAATCCATGCTTCCCACGCGGATAGCTAGCTACATGTAACAAGCTCACGGGTCTGAAAACCTTATGATTAACAATAAGAATTAACAATTTCAGACATGTTGACTTATTATTTCATAGAAGCAGTCTTATTCCCGCTTTGCGATGCTCCGCAAGCCTGAGACACGTGATCAGTCCAACGCATTGGAGATATTTTTCTACTTCTTTTGACTTCCACTTTTCTGATGTATTTATATAATAAATAGTCATGTTTATATAGCGTCGTTTAGTGATTCAATCATATCAAGGGAGCCATGCAGCAATGCGTGTGCAATTTACCCCTCGATATCCCCTACCGCTGCTATGTATCCTGTGAAATTCCTCCATCTACCCCTTCCTCTTCCCCCACCACCTCTTCACACTTCCCCTGCGTCCTTATTCCCGTACCCGATCTCCTCCCGAGACCCCTTCCCCACACTTGTTCCCCTTTCACCATTCCCGCCTTCCCCCCTCCCGCGTTCCATTTCCACCTTCCCCGCATTCCCTCCCGTCACTCCTTACCTCCCTGTCGCTAAACTATGTGAAATACACACACATATTTTATAATTTATACAAATTGCATAACGCCAGAGCTCACCATTATAAAGCTTCTTCCCAATCAAATTAATGGTATAGCACATATTAAGAGATAAACAAAGAATCATTCATTCTTATATTTTGTAGAGATATACTCATGTTTTAAACACCCTTTTAACAGGCTAAGAAATTGGACATAAATCTTGGCTTGAAAGGACTTCAAACTGATGTGTTTCCCCAGAATTCCCAAGTATGAACGCTAAGTCCCGCTAACCTTGTGTTAACACTTCGTCGCTTCAGTTCGTTTTTATCCAACAGACCAAAACGTAAATCGGGCGAATGGCTTTTAAAGTTTTTTTTACGAAAAAAGCACATACATTTTGGAGGACGTAAGACAAAGTGCGTTTTGAAGACCTCTTAAATAATTATTTACCATTTTTTTTAACAGTTATCGTAAAAATAAAGGCTTTTTGAGAACAAATGCATACTTAACTCAATTTCACGAAAAATGGTCTGTTGGACAAAAACGAACTAGAGCGACGACTTGAGTGGCGTCTCTAAAAATCTCTGGTATTTGAAAGGTACATAAAAAACATAATACATAAACCTGCAAACCCTAGTTTACAATTTTATCAATTATAATAACTTTTTAGTACCTACCCTAACTTATACCATCATTTCCATGCGTCCTTAATTACCTAACTAAACCAAAACTGAGGCCAATTATTGCAATGTTCGCCCAACAACTTCGCTACGCCACAAACTACAGAAACTACTGCCACTATTTAAATTTAAAATGGAATCATCTGTTTTCTGTGCAAACTTTTGATTGGCTTCTTCAACCATCGTCCGTTTATGCTACCCTCGTACAAGACTGACTTCGTAACTTACCATTCTAGTTGTGTATTGCATTCTGGGCATTCCTGATTGTAAGGCCTACTTGTCTCGCAGAAATTCACTTGTGATAAAGTCATCGAATGACCTTTCAGCGCCATTTTGTTTTTTCGACAACTGAAAAGTCGCTGTTAAATACCGATTCTAAGTCCATTCCAGCTTTTGAACCAATTGCGATCAGCAGAAGGGGGACTAAATTTTTTTCACATTTCTTAGGCATTAACTAACTATGTAACAACTTCCAGACATTTTTGTTTTGAAGAGTATATACAATATGCAGTCAGTTTAGGGAAAAAAGGTATAACTACTTACACAAAATAAAACTAAGTGTCACCGAAGGAGTGTGCAGAAAGGATATAGCGCCAAATGTCAAAAGTATTTATTATATATTTTAATTTATATGTATCAAGGATAATTATATTTCTCTACTATATATTCCAGCGTATAAGCACAAAAAATCGACACTAAATAAAATCAGTTCGTTTGATATCCATATCAACTTTTTTCTAAAGGTATTTTAGAAGTCGATCTTATGTTGAAATTGGTAAATATTGCACAAAAAATTGTCGGTGGATAAACTTTCGGGTCACCAAATTAACATAAAATGTATCTACTTTGCACTCAGCATAAACATATTACTGCATTTTCAGTAGGATATACTGGTACGGTACAGTAGGCCACTGCCGGATATCCGGGGAGTTATGGAACTTGCGTATCCGGTACACAGAAATCCAGTTTATAATCACCCAATTTATACCGGCAGAGGACATTAGTTTATGTAAATGCGATTTAATTTAGTCGAGTTTTCAAACGTGTTTACTGCGGTATCTGGAAGCTACTTTCATATGTACTGTTAAATTTTGATGTTGTGAGTAAAACACGGCATTAAAAGTGGGCTTCTTTTTTTACTGAACTACTAGTCCGATATATTATAACTGCTATATTTACTAAACTACTAGTCCGGTATATTATAACTGCTATTTTTACTAAACTACTAGTCCGGTATATTATAAATGCTTTTTTACTGAACTACTAGTCCGGTATATTATAACTGCTATTTTTACTAAACTACTAGACCGGTATATTATAACTGCTATTTTTACTAAACTACTTGTCCAGTATATTAAAACTGCTATATTTACTAAACTACTAGTCCGGTATATTATAACTGCTATATTTACTAAACTACTAGTCCGGTATATTATAACTGCTATTTTTACTAAACTACTTGTCCAGTATATTTAAACTGCTATATTTACTAAACTACTAGTCCGGTATATTATAACTACTATTTTTACTAAACTACTAGTCCGGTATATTATAACTGCTTTTTTTACTAAACTACTAGTCCGGTATATTATAACTGATATATTTACTAAACTAATAGTCCGGTATATTATAACTGCTATTTTTAGTGTCCGACCGAAACTACGTTTTACTGCCGAAACCGAAACCGAAACCGAATTTCGGTTTTGATCTCAGTTTCGGCCGAAACCGAAACCGAAACCGAAACTTCCATATAAGGTCATGTTATCATGGGAAAAAAAATAATCAATCCTAATCAGTCAGCCTTTATTTTTAAATCGTTTCAAATATAAATATAAATTCATACTTTAACTTGTGCGCTTTAGAAACTTTAGAAATAAACAAAACAAAAAAATCAAAAATTAATTTAGTTAACAAAATAATAGCACCCTGCAAATCCCCCCTTTTGACTATGTTCCCATGTGATATTGACCCTGTTCTCCACTGTTCTCCCCCTCCCCCAAAATCACCCCTCCCCCTCCCCTTACATAATAACATATAATTCATTTCTGTACTTGTTTTAAATTTTAAGTTTAGTTTTAAGTTTGCTAGTGAATGGCACGGATGTGTCGAAACCAGTAGCAGAAAAATTAAAATTTAAGTAACGATATTACATTGAAAATTAAAACTCTTCAAAACAAAATGTCTAGAAATTGTTACATAGTTAATGCCCAAGAAATACAAAAAATATTTATTTCAAATGAACTCTTTGGTAAATAATATTAAAATAAGAAATGGTAGGTCTGTTATTTCTTTTTAAAGGTTATTTTTTTTTTTTTTTTTTTTTTTTTATAGAGAATACCTCACAAGAGTCCCAACTGCTCCCGTCTGGAGCCAGTGAGACTATGGCATCCCCAATTGGGGTATGTTGTGAGGCTGAAGGAAAGTGGGGAAGGGAAGGAGATGGGGAAGAGGAAGGTAGGAAAGTACCTGGCTATTCAGATCTAGTCACTAAACACGGCTAAAGCCATTATTAAGCAACGTCTCAATTCTGAATGGTGGTCTTACACCAGGGCGATACTGACAGTATCTTCCACTCTGGAACGTGCCGCAAATCTAGTATATATTATTTTTATTAATTAATTGTGAAATAACACAAATTAATCAAATAAAATTTATTTGCGCACGCCGGGTTCGAACCCGCAACCTTCCGATTGGGAGTCAAGTGTTGTTACCACTCGACCACGGACGGTCTTCGGGATTTTACGAATAACATAAAATAATTGGTACAAAAATATTTTTTTTCTAATTTGTTTAGGTACACTAAACAAAAAATACTTCATAATATCTTACATCTTAGGAACAAAATAATTTCTTCTAAACTTTGGTCATTTTGTAAGGAACTCTTTTTAATGAAATTCAATAAAATAAAAATAAAAATTACCTATCTACTGAGTTCAACAACTAAATATTTTTTATGCAAATAATACTTATAGCCCAATTATTTGGTAGTTTTACCTGGAAAGTTTTCCGGGAGTTTTTGAAAATCGGTAATTTTATAGATTTCGATGTGCTCTTTTCGAATTTCAACATTGCCACCTCGCATATTTGCCGCTCGCGCCGCCATATTGGAAAAATGGCACCTAATAGAATTTTTTTGACAATATCTCCTTTCCGGCTCATTTTACGATAAAAATATGTATGTTCAAAATTAAACTAGAGAAAATTTCCTACAATTAACGTACAAACAATTTTTTTTTGGTAAAATCAATATTTTTGTACGTTTTTACTACGTTTTTTTCGTATATTTCTCCAAAATATTTTACTATCCGACCGGCAAAGATACGAGTTGGCAAATTTGAAATTCGAAAACATCCAAAAATTACCAATTTTCAAAACTCCCAGAAAACTTTCCAGGTAATCTCTTTTTTTCCAACCAAGCTGTACTATTAATAATACGGCCGGCGTTGTCTAGATGCAAGGCTCTAGACTAACAATCTGAAGGTCGCGGGTTCGTACCAGACGTGCGCAAATAAATTTCATTTGATTAATTTGTGTTGTTTCACAATTAATTGATTAAAAATAAAATCTAATATTAAAAAAAATGATATAGTATATTTGCGGCACGTTCCAGAGTGGAAGATACTCTCAGTATTGCCCTGGTATAAGATCACCATTCAGAATTGATCTCAAACTAAAAAAAAAACTGTGAAGAGCTCCAATGTGCTGCAATCATTAATAATGTAAATGAATTAATTATTATCAGTATTCATAATTAAACAATCTAATAATATAAGTGAGAAACAATAATTTTATCAACATTTTTGCCACAGAAATCTTTTCTCCGGTTTTAATGAATTTGACCAGGAGTACTAAATAGTTGTTAACTGGAAACATCCGTCGGTGGAGCCGACAAGAATTTCACTGCAACCTTTGTGAAAGACAGAAATGGACTAGAATTCCATTAAGAATAAATATCTGCGTTTCTTGTAACCTTGGCTCTGTTAAGTAGACTTGAATAATTTGCTCAACTTGTGTGCGATCACCATTATCCACACCAGAAGTTTCTTCCATTAAAAGTCATGGGCATCCCTTAGCCCTTCTCCTCTTTCAGAAAACGCGATTCTAGATGAACAAGATAAGATAGCAGTGGGTCTCCAGAATTACAGCTTTTGCTCATTGTTGCACTAACGACGTCCGCGCACAATTATCAACTTCATCAGAATTCAAATATGTATTTTTTAATCTGGGATCCAATAATGTTGAAGTAATCAGAGCCGGATGTCCTTTGACGTATGCAAATCAACAAGTCCTGACTGTCCTGATACGACTATGAGTGCTAACGCAGCAAAATGACACTTCGTCGCTCGCAGCTCAGTGTACCGAACATATCCGATCGCAGCACGAAACCTCCCGAATTCAGTTTCGGTTTCGGCCGTAGTTTCGGCTGGATGGCAGCCGAAACCGAAACTAAACCGAAACCCATTTTTTTGCCGAAACTAGGCCGAAACCGAAACCGAAACCGAAAGTTCGGTCGGACACTAGCTATTTTTACTAAACTACTAGTCCGGTATATTATAAATGCTATTTTTACTAAACTACCACTCCGGTATATATATATATATTTTTTTTTTTAAATTTATTTATTTAAATTTATTTCACCTCTTACACACAACAATTTTACATTTTAATCATTGTTTAATAATAGAATAACTAAATAAAAACAAAAATATAATAAAAAGGTATAACAAAAAGGTGAAAACATCATTTTTTTGGTTTCTACACCAATTAAGAGAACTGGCTCTTGAGCTTGGTGTAGGAGTTATGTAAGAATATACAATTTTTAGTCCATAATTAATATAATATCTTAAGGACTAGATTAAGGAAGACATTATACAATATTTGATGGTTTGATTTACAGGATTAAGGTTACATGGTTTTATTGCATACAGTTTTTTAAGAATAGTTTGATCTTTTTCTGGAATAATGCTAAATCTCTTATTTTTTTTACTTCTTCGGGAAGGCTATTGAAGTAAGTTATCCCTTTGTATACATAATTATTTTGCATTTGTTGAGTAGAAAATAATGGAATTTGGATATTATATTTGCATCTTAACGATGAGTTAACTTTATTATTTTTTAATGTCTTATCTTTGAATATTTGTAATATTGAGTCTTTTTTATAGAGATCTTCAATTTTTGGAACTTTGAAAATTTTGAACAATGTTGCAGAAGGGAATGTAGGTTGTTTTTTTAAAATGACTTTAATAATTAGTTTTTGAACCACATTTACAGGGTTTACAATTTTTTTATATGCACCTCACCATCCAATAATTCCATATTGAATTACTGACTGTACTAGTGCATAGTTTACCATTTTTTTTAACAGTTATCGTAAAAATAAAGGCTTTTTGAGAACAAATGCATACTTAACTCAATTTCACGAAAAATGGTCTGTTGGACAAAAACGAACTAGAGCGACGACTTGAGTGGCGTCTCTAAAAATCTCTGATATTTGAAAGGTACATAAAAAACATAATACATAAACCTGCAAACCCTAGTTTACAATTTTATCAATTATAATAAATATTAAAATAAGAAATGGTAGGTCTGTTATTTCTTTTTAAAGGTTATTTACGAATAACATAAAATAATTGGTACAAAAATATTTTTTTTCTAATTTGTTTAGGTACACTAAACAAAAAATACTTCATAATATCTTACATCTTAGGAACAAAATAATTTCTTCTAAACTTTGGTCATTTTGTAAGGAACTCTTTTTAATGAAATTCAATAAAATAAAAATAAAAATTACCTATCTACTGAGTTCAACAACTAAATATTTTTTATGCAAATAATACTTATAGCCCAATTATTTGGTAGTTTTACCTGGAAAGTTTTCCGGGAGTTTTTGAAAATCGGTAATTTTATAGATTTCGATGTGCTCTTTTCGAATTTCAACATTGCCACCTCGCATATTTGCCGCTCGCGCCGCCATATTGGAAAAATGGCACCTAATAGAATTTTTTTGACAATATCTCCTTTCCGGCTCATTTTACGATAAAAATATGTATGTTCAAAATTAAACTAGAGAAAATTTCCTACAATTAACGTACAAACAATTTTTTTTTGGTAAAATCAATATTTTTGTACGTTTTTACTACGTTTTTTTCGTATATTTCTCCAAAATATTTTACTATCCGACCGGCAAAGATACGAGTTGGCAAATTTGAAATTCGAAAACATCCAAAAATTACCAATTTTCAAAACTCCCAGAAAACTTTCCAGGTAATCTCTTTTTTTCCAACCAAGCTGTACTATTAATAATACGGCCGGCGTTGTCTAGATGCAAGGCTCTAGACTAACAATCTGAAGGTCGCGGGTTCGTACCAGACGTGCGCAAATAAATTTCATTTGATTAATTTGTGTTGTTTCACAATTAATTGATTAAAAATAAAATCTAATATTAAAAAAAATGATATAGTATATTTGCGGCACGTTCCAGAGTGGAAGATACTCTCAGTATCGCCCTGGTATAAGATCACCATTCAGAATTGATCTCAAACTAAAAAAAAAACTGTGAAGAGCTCCAATGTGCTGCAATCATTAATAATGTAAATGAATTAATTATTATCAGTATTCATAATTAAACAATCTAATAATATAAGTGAGAAACAATAATTTTATCAACATTTTTGCCACAGAAATCTTTTCTCCGGTTTTAATGAATTTGACCAGGAGTACTAAATAGTTGTTAACTGGAAACATCCGTCGGTGGAGCCGACAAGAATTTCACTGCAACCTTTGTGAAAGACAGAAATGGACTAGAATTCCATTAAGAATAAATATCTGCGTTTCTTGTAACCTTGGCTCTGTTAAGTAGACTTGAATAATTTGCTCAACTTGTGTGCGATCACCATTATCCACACCAGAAGTTTCTTCCATTAAAAGTCATGGGCATCCCTTAGCCCTTCTCCTCTTTCAGAAAACGCGATTCTAGATGAACAAGATAAGATAGCAGTGGGTCTCCAGAATTACAGCTTTTGCTCATTGTTGCACTAACGACGTCCGCGCACAATTATCAACTTCATCAGAATTCAAATATGTATTTTTTAATCTGGGATCCAATAATGTTGAAGTAATCAGAGCCGGATGTCCTTTGACGTATGCAAATCAACAAGTCCTGACTGTCCTGATACGACTATGAGTGCTAACGCAGCAAAATGACACTTCGTCGCTCGCAGCTCAGTGTACCGAACATATCCGATCGCAGCACGAAACCTCCCGAATTCAGTTTCGGTTTCGGCCGTAGTTTCGGCTGGATGGCAGCCGAAACCGAAACTAAACCGAAACCCATTTTTTTGCCGAAACTAGGCCGAAACCGAAACCGAAACCGAAAGTTCGGTCGGACACTAGCTATTTTTACTAAACTACTAGTCCGGTATATTATAAATGCTATTTTTACTAAACTACCACTCCGGTATATATATATATATTTTTTTTTTTAAATTTATTTATTTAAATTTATTTCACCTCTTACACACAACAATTTTACATTTTAATCATTGTTTAATAATAGAATAACTAAATAAAAACAAAAATATAATAAAAAGGTATAACAAAAAGGTGAAAACATCATTTTTTTGGTTTCTACACCAATTAAGAGAACTGGCTCTTGAGCTTGGTGTAGGAGTTATGTAAGAATATACAATTTTTAGTCCATAATTAATATAATATCTTAAGGACTAGATTAAGGAAGACATTATACAATATTTGATGGTTTGATTTACAGGATTAAGGTTACATGGTTTTATTGCATACAGTTTTTTAAGAATAGTTTGATCTTTTTCTGGAATAATGCTAAATCTCTTATTTTTTTTACTTCTTCGGGAAGGCTATTGAAGTAAGTTATCCCTTTGTATACATAATTATTTTGCATTTGTTGAGTAGAAAATAATGGAATTTGGATATTATATTTGCATCTTAACGATGAGTTAACTTTATTATTTTTTAATGTCTTATCTTTGAATATTTGTAATATTGAGTCTTTTTTATAGAGATCTTCAATTTTTGGAACTTTGAAAATTTTGAACAATGTTGCAGAAGGGAATGTAGGTTGTTTTTTTAAAATGACTTTAATAATTAGTTTTTGAACCACATTTACAGGGTTTACAATTTTTTTATATGCACCTCACCATCCAATAATTCCATATTGAATTACTGACTGTACTAGTGCATAGTACACCTTTTTTTAATTATTTACCTTGAGAATATTTCTTAATCTAATAAATATATAAATACATTTCCTAATGCGCTTAACAAGTTCACATATGTGTCTGTTCCATTTCATATGTTGGTCTACAATTACACCGAGGTACTTTATTTCAGTTGTATGATTTAATTTTTTACGTGAACTATTTATTACAGACAGTTTTGTTACATTTATTATTGTGTATAATTATATCGATGTTTGGGTGAGTTCTGAACTTATTTATTGAGAAGGGAATGTAAAGTGTCTTTTTTGCATTAATTGAGAGCAGGTTTGTGTCGAACCAGTTTTTAGGATTTGCATGTCATTGTTTGCATTTTTCTTTAGAATATTCCAGTCCTGACCCTTAACTATGATGATAGTGTCGTCCGCGTAAGAAATAACGCGTCCACTGAGGTTTTGTGTAAAAATGTCGTTGACATACATGATAAAAAGTAATGGCCCTAATACAGTACCTTGTGGTATTCCAAAATCACTTGTAAGAGGTTTGCCCAATGTATGGTTATATGGTCAATGTATATTATAACTGCTATTTTTACTAAACTACTAGTTCGGTATATTATAACTGCTATATTTACTAAACTATTAGCACGGCATATTATAACTGATATATTTACTAAACTACTAGTCCGGTATATTTTAAGTGCTATTTTTACTAAACTACTAGTCCGGTATATTATATCTGCTATATTTTGTAACTATTTATAATACTGCAGTATCAAATATGATTTAAGATTTTCACGGCCAAAAGTATTTTTGTTGTTTATTTTTGGGATATTAAGCCGTGTTACGCTAACTCCTTCTTTAGCCGACGTTTCGGACAACATTACAGTGTCCATCATACTGCAGTATCATTTATTGCACCAGAAAATCGTTTTACAAATGACAGGAGAAGGTTTTTTTATGCTCACAAGAGCGTCCCTATCTGTGTAGTACAAAGACAGGGGGATTATGTTGTGAGGTGAAATTTGACATACAGGTTAAAACTAATAAAAGTTGTGATAGATTCATTAAAATATTCTTTTACAATGCAAGGCAAATCAATGGAAATCATGGTTTACCAAAATTCACTTAACCTTATCGAATCTACAAAAATTGAACCATAAATAACTTGGCGTAACCTTTAAGGTTGACATTTCACATCCCCAATAAATTCACTTTACCCGTAAGTACCCTATCTATAATATCGTTTGTAGCGAAAACCAATGCATTTTTTGGTAGAAGATCTTGTACTAGCACAGATAAATTGTGAAGGAAATGATACAATATTCTATACGGAAATTGTAATGATACAGTTTTCTGCAAATCACTAGCCCACAAGAATAACCCCACAAAATGCCAGCCTATGCCACGACAGCATGCCCAACTACATTGCTATTTAAATATAGCCTATACAGGATACAGCCTTAAAAAAACTATGGGAAACCAATACTGGTGACATTGATAGATTAAACGCTTCCCAGAAAATTTAAACAATAGGTACATTTTTTTACCAAACTGTTGCTGTCATTTTCACTGATACGCTGAGCGAAAGGGACAATTGCACCTCAGGCTGATAATACCTAAATAAAAATTGTCAAAATCGAGGTGTTGTATTCCCCATTTTCACCTCCAAAACTGAACAGATTTTTTTTTACCATAATATCTTAATATATAAAACAAAGTCGGGTTAGTTACACCATTTATAACTCAAGAACGGCTGGACCGATTTTTATGATCTTTGATTTGTTGGATTTTGAAAAATCACGGAAAAAATAATTATGAAGAAAATAAAAATTTTCATATATTTTGTATGGAACGGCTTTTCAAATAATGTGCGTTGGTCGAAATAATTTGAATAAATTCGAACTGTCAATGGTGTAGTATACGGAATATTTCGTGCTTAGTCAACAGCTCAATTTCATTTTTAGACTATAGAGTAGGTACCTATTTATTTTAACTTAATAAAAACTCAATTTATTTCAGCTAATAAATTAAACACAACATTTATTGATTCTGAGGCGGTAAGAAGTTTGCCTGGTCAGCTAGTTTGATATAAAAAAAATATTCTGTCTCTGTAGATTTTAATTTTTTTTAAATACGTTGTCTAGTTTGTACATCGAACGACTGTTGATAGCGTTCAAATAGGCAATTTTAAATATGTATTTTATCTATAAGAAGTAACTTATCAAAAACATCAAATTACGCTAATGGTCGATATCGATATTTTATTCCGAAAACATTTGCACTAGTGTCAAAATCCCGAGAGGAAATTGGGTATTACGTTCGTATGGACAAAACTCTGATCCGTTTCTGTAGGAAGTGATTTATTAATGCTGTTCTTGAGAATGTCCGGATAATATGAAGAAGAAGAAACTGATGCTCGTAGCTCGTTCCACATACAAGCTGACTTACATTTAAAAAAAAACGAGTCGAAGAAACGATCCGTTCTCGTGAAGCCAATATAAGCTGTGAACGGGTGTTCCGCTTGTGTCCGTCGAGTTTCAAGCACGTGCTATAAACTACGGATGAGTACAAAAACAATGTAGAGTTTTACACCAGTTATACTGCCAATGTGCATTTAAAGCAGGGTCTCTTCCTTCAATATTATCGTCTCCTGCGACAACAATCTTACAACAAATGACTTACAACATCGTTAATAGGGACTCTTACACACAGATTCAATGTTCTTGTTTTCCGTGGTCGATGGAAAACACGATACCCGGGTGAAGCGGGGAAGGCAGGGGAGGGGATATGTTAATTATTTTATACAGCCGCGCGTTGCGCTCAGCGCTCTCGTCATAAGTGAATTTCATGCCAATATCATTTGAGGTTATGTGCAATTTTATGTGTATTTATTAGTTCTGATATAAATCGTTGTGTTTCCCTTACTACCATGGTTAGTAGTATGATCTAAGCGGTTATAGAAAGAAAAAATAGCACGCTTTATTTTGAAATTTAAAAGTTAACCGCAAAGTAATTAAAATGTAGTATTTATGAATCCAAAGTTTCCGGCCGCAATTTAAAAATCAATTATGAATCTTTGAGTATTTTTTATTAATTATTTGTATATCATACGACTTAAGCGTGAGCTGATAATAACGTTTATATAATACATTTTTCTAATAAAATAAGTACTATATGATTTTTTTTTTCCTTAACAGTAATTTTAGTTAGAAAAAACGTAAGGTGAGTCATTTTAAAAACGTTTTTAAGTTTGCACGAAAAATGTTTATATTTAAAATAGTATACGTTTATTTTGAAGCATAAAATTTGAAAGCGTATTTTATCACCTTTATAAAACAGTTTTTAGATTTCAGATACATTCAGAAATATTTCATTTATTTGGATTTTATTGCAAAACGCCAATATTTCGAGTTCTTTAAAAATATGATGGTATATGACGCGTCATGTTTTGTAGCCATGCCTACAACGGTGTTTGTTGAAATCTGTGTTTAGGCACGCTCTAATGTACAAACAAACGCAGGAGACGACAATTGGAAAAAACAAAAAATGTTCTCGATATGTTGGAGGCGTTTTGTTGGAGTTTTGTTGAAGCCGGAGTTCGGACTTAATATGAACAAGTGCTATTTAAGCACAGTTATATCAACAATGATGATATGGATGTTTTTTACGTGACAGGACTTCGTCTGGACTCAGTGAGACAATGGCATCCCGTATTGGGGTCTGTAGTGAGGCTGAAGATAGTGATAGTGGGGAAGGGAAGGAAGTTGGGTAAATACCTGGCTATTCAATGATGGCCACCAAATACGTCGTTTCAAGCAATTAATCCTAAATCAATACAAGCGGTATCGCAATTTTGATTGATTTAGGTTGGGTTGTGTCACAGAAATTCAAATGTAATTTCATCAAATGGCCATTTAGCGCTATTTTGTTTTTTTTTAAAGATGGAAAGTCCCCATTAAATACCGATTTTAAAAGCCGGTTTTACCTTTTGAACAAAATATGATCAGCAAAAGAGGGCAACTATCATGTTGTTAACCTTATGAGTTTATTACAATTTGATAGAAAACTGAAACGCACCTATTTACCTTAAATTTTTACCTTAAACGAACTCTAATCAACGTTTAAGAAAGACCTTTCAAATGTTGAAAAACAAAATGGCACTGAATGGCCATTTGATGACGAAATTACATTTACATTTCTGTGACACAACCCAACCTAAATCAATAAAAATTATGATAACACTTGTATTGATTTAGGATTAATTTCTTTAAATGACTTTAGCTTTTATGTTACATTTGAGTTTCAGTGAAAGTTTTATTCAAATTCTGTTATTATTTCAGTTCTGTGAAATAACTGGTCCATAATGATATAATAACCAAACATTATTAGAACTATCACAGAACTTAAACATTAACTTGAAATTTGACGAATTGTTTAAATTCTATACAACTGATCCGTAGTGTGCCATTGAGTTGTTTTTTTACGAAAATGGTGCGTACCAATTTTCAACTATTATTGATGCCATTTACTCAATTGTTTATTTTTGTGCTTTCCAACGATACCTATAAACAGAAAATAAAATCGACAGATCTATGTATTTCCTACCCTGTTTTATTAAGAAAGGCAAGACAAAATAAGAACTACCAACATTCTTACCCTGGAAATAGATATTGACATACAAATTAAATTACGAGCTATCATTTTGTCTACCTTGCCATATCTATTAGTGTCCCATATATCAAAACCTAGAATACTTTTCTCTTGATATCTGATATAGCGTGTGTTATGGGTGTATGTTCCAATAGAATTCAGATCAGTTCGACAGGGGAAGAGTGACTCAAAGGAATTTCCAGTCTGTTTGCCTGGGAACACAAATTATATAAACGGGTGTCTCTTATGTCTCTCACAGATATGGAGATATTTTTAAATAAACAGGACGCAAGAACTTGTTATTTTTTGTTTGTTTTGCTGAATAAAATGTTATAATTTAAAGAAAATATATAACTTTGTTTAATAAAAATAATCTAGATGTTTCAAAACCAATGAACGGTTTCTTCGTCAGGATAAACGTTTTACAGAAAAAATAAGTTATTTAGTTTTAATGGGTTTTTACAGATGATGAACATTCAATATTTGCAACTTTACAGATGATGAACAATCAATATTTGCAACTTTACAGATGATGAACAATCAATATTTGCAACTGGGTCCTTTAGTCTTATTTTCAAAGAATTGGTTAGTTTTTTGCATACTGTCGACTATTTCTATTTTTCTAATCATTAATTTTTCTTTCTTTACAGGTAAGTTACCTTATAAAGCTTCTTCTTCATTGGACAACATCCAGGTGAGTATTTACCATCCAGTAATGTATTTACATTAAATAGATTACACGATGGAATATCACGTCGACATGCGTTCCTATGAGTTATATTGAAAACCTACGAGGAATTTTTGACATTAATTTTTCAGACTGCAATGAACATCAGAAATTTTTTAAAAATTCATTCTCTTCGGTTGAATTCAATCGGTGTCGAAGAAGAAGAACAAGATAACAATAATAATCTGTTTTTTTTAATGTGAAAATGAACAAGACACAGAAAAATAATAAGAGATAATGGCCGAAACTGGGACAAGTTGAAAATATGGCTAAAATATTAATTTAAACTTCTAATCAATTTGTCACTCCATAGTTCACCCCAAGTAGTTCGCTACCTTGGTGACTTTGGTGACTTGGCAGGGTGCCCGGGTTTATGGGTTGAGATTTGTCGAAGACTTGTCGGCGGATGCGTCTCTTGAGTTCGGTTGAGGGGGGTCTTTTGACTTCTTCAGCCGGACTCTCTTGACCCATCGCCTTGCACTGCAGTTGAAGGGATGGATGCATCCGTCACTCCTGGACACACTGACCCCGAGATTCCTACCCACCCCTCATACCTGTTTCTCTCCCAGAATTTCCGCTCTTTCCTTTCTTTAGAAAGACCCTCCAAACAGTTTCTCTAAGATGCCATACATCTATCATAAGAAATTATTTTGGTCAGGGCCTCCTGTGTGTAGCTAATGTAAAAAAATAATACTATAATACCTAGTGATTTACAAAAATGTATATGTTATTTTCTTATTGTATCAAAGTCTGCCTTTAACACTTTCAAATATTATCGTCGTATTATCGTAATCTACTGAAAATATTATTTTTAACACCTCAATTTAACACGCTTTTAACTAATATTGTTGAAATCTGTTATGTTCCCAGTGTTTGCTAACCGAAATGTTTCGCGTTGAAAAGGTTAATCATGTTCAACAACAAAGTGAATATACATCAAATTATAATCACATACAATACAATATTTTACCAGTGATTCCCCAAGTATGTGATATCACAAGCCCCCACACCCCCACCCCCCTAGGGGCACTTGACATTAACAGGGAGGAGGTGAGGAGTTGAGTTCAACAACTCGGCTGTGAACCTGTTGCCGGCCTCTGTGTTTCCTCCATCCTACAACATGGGTCTCTTCAAGACCCATCTTCACTCTTTCCACAGCATAAAAGATGACATAGGGATATCATTTTCCTCGGGGCTTCCTGTGTAGAGTTACCGTAAAAAATAATAATATTATATTACCATTTGTTATTTCGGCTACTGGCATTATACCTAGCTCTCTCATTAAACATTTAGGCATATTAGATTTGTCAAAGAATTTGTATATAAAAATACAAAAATCAGTCATTTTAACTACATGTAGGATTACGAAAGATTTTTTAAATATTTATATCGAGGGATCAGTAGGATTTATCGGTCAAATTAGAATTTCCACTGAGCCGAACCCTCTGATATGAAAATTTCTGGAGTCGGTGAATTATTTTCCTATTTAATAGTCTGATGTTGTTGTTCTTGTATAGTTTTGTATTAATTATACTTTTATAATACGCTTGCCTAGCCTGGATATACTAGATGATCATTTTTATGGAAAAGTGTGTGAAACTAAACCCTGACCTAAAAGTCTGGTGCGTAAAAAAAATTACATTTAAATGCAGCATTACCTTCATAGGTCAAATTCATTGTACAGTTAGTTTTGTATAAGTGATCTTACCGGTGGAAGCTATCCCTTTGGTTAGTTATTGTCTATAGTTAGTGATAAGAAAAAGCATTATAGAAATATATTGTGTATTTGTACATTGATCCAAATATTATTATTGTTTATTTTATTAAAAAGACAAATAAATTGGTTTATATAACTTTTATTTTTTATAAACATAATCTACATGTTTCACGAACAATGTTTACTTATTCAGGAGTAAATTTACTTTGGTTTACTCCTGTTAAATATCTTTAAGAGGGTGCGGTTAGTCAAATAAGTTTAGGAGGCACTGGCGTACACGGAAGCATTATTGTAAAGCCTATATTTCCAAGGTTGTGTTCGATACGCAAACAAAGCCTGATTCACCGCAGAAACAGGATTAGCCCAACAGCCTCCAAATCTCTTCCCACAGCATCCTGCGGGAGGATCTTAAACTTCAAATTTTCTCAGATGCTCATTAAATCAAAATCACGTTACGCAAGTATCTCGTTACGTTATTTGGTAACTGCGAACAAAGAAGACCTTGATCTAATTATGCTCGCAATCCATAAATTTAACCAGTAGCATCACTAGCAACTTAACGTTCAAATTTTTACGATCAATTTTTAATATATGTACGTAACTATTAAATTAGTGTGGAATTGTATAAAATTAAAAACAGTATCAAAATTCTGCTTTACGTGGTTTTTTAAAAAAAATCAGTAAATTCAAAGGAAGAAATCAAATAACCAACTAAATTTAACCTTCAGTCCAATTTAAAGTATGTTCCCCGTGTCTTCACTTATCCCCCATTCCCTTCCTCCCTCCAACAACTGACGCTCCGTCCCACACTAGTATACTGTCCCTTTCTTTCATAACATTATGTATATATATGTGTACTTATGTATTTTGTAGACATTATTTTTGTAACAGTCCTGGTGATGGTACGGAGGTACCGAAACCCGCAGACGTTAAATAAAAATAAAGTGACTTAAAACAAAGTATGTTCTTTTCTTTATTTAAAATGTCAAGTCACAGTGTGTTTGCTTCTTTTGAAAAATTAGAAAATTTTAAACGTTTTTCGGTCTTTTAACAAACTGGAAACCGTTGCAGAAATGATTTGACAATACTGACCTGGGAATAGAGGAGTCAGAGAATCCCATAAAAAAACTATATAGTGACCTACCTAGTACCTTCAAACTGCATTCGCTACATACTTGCACAGCGAGACCTTCCGAGAAGGTGGTCAAAATAATAATTCGGCGTAGCGAGGTAGGTAGGTGCAGCGGCGCCGGGCAGTGCTAATTAGTGCGACGTAAATATAGGCAGGTCCTGCTATGCAAGTATGTAGCGAATGCAGTGCAAAGGTACTAGGTAGGTCGCTATAGGACCCCCTTCCCAGCGAACAGCGTGAGAGGAAAAACAAATGACGCAGGGAGGCAGGTTGGATGATGCAGGTCACATCGCGGTGGGACGTGACGATGACCGATGTGAGTTGATGCTATAATTAATTTTATTTTTTGGCCTCCGAACTCACACCAAATACAAAAATCCCAATTTAATGGTATGAACTGTCTTATTGATGTACTACTCTCTTTTTAATTCTTCCTCAGCGGAGTGATCTATTGAGCTGCAAATTCCGGGGCAAGGCCAAGGATCTCATTGTTACGGAGGTCGTCATTTTTTAAAAATTTAATTAAATTCTGAACACCCAGGGTGATGAAAGTTTTCGCATAATTTTTCACGGGCAAAATTTACGACTTTTGGTAAAGTATTAATAATAAATGAAACCTCTTTTGTTCTCCTTTGTTGCTGAAGATTTTCATCTTAAATACTAATAACCGCGCCGAGGAACGAAAGTAAAAAAGAAAAACGGCCAGAAAATCGAAATGTTTCTATTCTGTATTTTTTTAGCAGGACGGGAAATATTCATAAACTATGATATAAATAAGACAAGATTGGTCTTGAAGGCTCGAATAAAATAAAACGTTGAGAGGCTAGAGATTCATATTTCATTGTCTATCATTCTGTCTCGTTCACAATAAACTCACACACCCTTATGGTACATGCGAATGCGAAACGTGAGAATGGGACAACTGCCGTAATCTTTCATATTTACCTACAGAAATCGCTCGAAAAAGGGTTTCGGGAGAAAACATTTTTCTACAACCAAAATTTCACAAAATTGTAATTTAAAAAACAAAATATATTTTTGAAAGAAGAAGCTATGTTGTTATATTTTTATAATTTTGTGCTTCTTTATGAGAGTTGAGTTAGTCGCACTTTTTCCTTAAATAATATTTTCCGATAAATTATACATGTTTGACAGTGAATGTTTACGTTAATACGAAACGCATCGTAAATTTAAAAACATACCGACATAGCAGGAAATATTTAAAAAATATTAATTTCGTGCAATGTTCGATGTAGAAAAGTGTTTTTTCCTGGGCGTCCTTTTTGTTTGGGCCGAAAAGCGAAGTCTATCGTCTTCAACAAGAAAATTTAAAACGACAAATTGCCTTAAAACGACACTAAAGTAAATTCATGTTCTATATAGCCAATGAATTCCCCTATGTTTTGTCTATTATCATATGTTTGTAGGATTTATAAAAAAATATATAATTAAGTCTTTAACCTTAAAACATTTTAAAGAATCTAGAGAATATTTATTTTATTATATTTTGAATGTACAATATATTATAATATAGTCGTTTTAATAAAAATTAAAATTTCAAAATTTACCACCGATCCTTCGCTAAACCTTCCGCTAAGGGTGGCGTTGTGTTAAGTTGATTTGTGGGCCTCTTATATAGTAAAATAACAGAATACCTAATTTATTCCGATTTCTCGATTGCAATGCTAGTTGGAATGGCCTACCTAGAGTGTGATGGGTAAATGGGAGAGCATCAATAAATTTTCTCGTTCGATCTCGCGGATTCTCATTTTATTTGATTCGTATCCAATCGTGCGTCAAATGGCGGATGTAAAATACGCAGATTGAAAAACATGGCGAACATTATTATTCCACGTTCAATTTTACATTACTTTAAAAAGGCTTGTAAATTTCTTATTTCATCAAATTGAATTCTAAAAAACTTACCTATAACGTAAATATTTTGCTTAAGCATTCTCATCTAAGTACATTTGTTCTTCAAGATATTTTATTAGTTTATTTATGCTTCTGACTTTTATGTTGCAAGTAAAAACATGGCTAGACTCAAACATACTTACATTAAACATATCGAAAACAAAATATACAACGTACAGTATAAATAGCACGGGACAGCCAAAAAATAACACAAACACCATAAAAATACACGAATGTTCAAACACCAATAACTGTGATTGCCCTCCTCTAGAAAAAAAAGAACAAATAAAGTATCTAGGAATTGTAATTGACCATAACCTTAGATGGACACATCACATCAAACAAATCACAAATAAACTCCTCAAAACAATACATATTTTCCTTAACATAAGAAATATATACAAAATAAAACAAATGAAAACAATATATTTTGCACTCTGTCAATCAATAATAGAATATGGAATAATTGTTTGGGGAGGAGCAACAAATTCAGCTATCGAACACATAGAAATTGCGCAGAAAGCGATCTTAAAGGTAATACTTAAAAAACATAGACTTACTGATACAGACCAAATATTCAATTGTTGTGACGTACTAGACATACGCCAATTATACGTTAAAACACTACTTAACTACATTTTTGACCAAAAAAACAAATTTCAACAAACACAAAATATCACTAACAGACCAGTTAGACAAGCGTACAAAGAAAACATAAAAACTCCGACGGTAAATACAAGCTTTGGACAAAGACACTACCAATATCACGCTATAAAAGCATTCAACAGTCTAACACTCGAAAATAGAATTGAGGAAAACAAAAATAAATTCCGACACAAAATTACAAAATGGATTAAAGAACAAAAAAGACAATATTACCAAAATCTCATAGCATAAAATAATAAAACATAAAGTAACACACAAAACCAATATAAAACACAATCACCCACAAACACACATAATATAAATATACCTATTTTAAACCTTATATAATATCTATTATTTATTTTTAATTTTAATTTAATTTCAAATCTCTGTTTTTTAAATTTAATTTATCATCTTATGTTTTTCATATATTTTTAAATGTACTGTGTAAAAATTAAATTGTAGATAAAATGGAGGCCTCAGCACGGGTAAACCACTTAGTGAGGCCAACATTATTGAATTTTACTATTAAATGAAAAAATATTGTATCAATAAATAAAAAAATAAATAAATGTCTGGCTTAAATCTTCCCCACAGGAAAAACTTAACCCTTCCACACACTTTTCCACAGATGATCATCTAGTCAATCCATGCTATGCAATTGTACTATTTAAGTATAATAAATATAAAACAATACAAGAACAACACCTCAACCCACCAGAGACCAAATGGGAAAATAATTCACCTACTCCAGATATTTTTATATCAGAGGGTTCGGCCCGGTAGAACTCCTAACTGGACCGATAAATCCTACTCATCCCTCAATATAAATATTTTTTAAATCTTTCGTAATTATACATGTATTTAAAATGACTGATTTTTGCATTTTTATGTATAAATTCTTTGACAAATCTAATCCGCCTAAATTTTTAATGAGAGAGCTAGGTACAATGCCATCAGTATCCGAAATAATAAATAGTAATATTTTAATCATGGTTATGTGTATTATAGTTTCATATCTGTGGTAAATAAATCATATTTTTTTAAATATTAATAACTGTACATAATTTCTCGTAAATATACCCATTTTCATTTTTATGTGCGACAACTCTAGACTTTTCTAGAATTGTGGGATGAATATATTTATATAATTTTTTTTAAATAAATTGATGAATAAAACCTCAAGTGGTCACCATTGAAAACTATATAAGCGACTCTCTTTCATCTTTGGGATTGCTGTGTGGAGGGTTTTTTCAGAGATAAGAAGAAGAGGAAGTTTTGGAAAGGAAAAGGGTATAATGGGTCGGTAAGAATCTAGGGGTCAATGTGTCCAAGAGTGACGATCGTATGATTCCATACCTCCCACTGCGATGCAAGGCGGTATGTCGAGAGAGTCCGGTGAAGAGTTCTAGGTTAGGTCTCCCTCAACCAGTCTCTCCCGATCCGTTCCGCCACGCAGTAGTTGGGCAACAGCATTCGCCACGAACACCTAGACAAACCTCACCCCGTGAAACCGGGAACCCCTGCTAAGAACAACTTGTATTATTAAAATTTACACATCGTCGCTCTAGTTCGGTTTTGTCCAACAGACCATGTTTCGTGAAATTGAATTAAGTATGCAAATGTGCTCAAAAAGCCTTTATTTATGCGATACTCGATACAAAAAAATTATAAACAATTATTTAAGGGGTTTTCAAAACGCACTTTGTCTTAAGTCCTCCAAAATGTATGTGCTTCTATCGTAAAAAAAACTTTAAAGTGCCATTTCTCCCGATTCGCGTTTTGGTCTGTTGGATAAAAACAAACTGTAGCGACGACATATTAAAATGATTTCCATTATTTTATAGTATGTACACAGAAAAGGAAGTATTTTTTAATGAAAATAACTGTTTACCTCTACTGCGAATACCTTACAGCGATTTTAAATTATTTCAACCTTTCCTGCATTTCTGCGAATAACAATAATAGCGTAACATTTTCAAGGGAGATGTTACAAAAATATAGCAAACTTCAATACTTTGTCCATGAAATCTGAGCACCATATGGTGTTCATACGTTACGCGGTTCCGCGAAGTCTGTTGTTGCAAAATAAAAATGAATGTTTAGCAACAGTGCCGGTGGCTGTTTTTGTAAAAAGCATCATGTTCAATTTGTGAAAAGTGGAAGATTGATGCGAGGATATTCCGAGTGATAAAATACCACGAACCTTTGGAGTCAAGGTGTAAAACAAAGGAATGGTGTTAACTTGAAAAGAAAAAAGCTATTTGATTTGGTATTTTCTACATTTCAAAACAACCACAAAATGTTTTATAGAATAGTTTTACAAATCTAAATTTGTCTTAATTCAATTAAAAATATGCGTTGTTTCTGCTGGATTTTCATATTTATAATTCAATAATAGATTATTATTATTATTACCAATATATAAGATGGATAAATTTTTAAGTCAAGAAAAAATCTAACTCTCGCATTGTATTCATGCTTAGTCACGAAAATCCTACTGGAACCCTAGAAAGATAATCTACGTCTTTGCGACGTAAGCGTGACACAAGAATTGCTGACTTTTTTTTATTTCGCAGTGTAGCGCGCTGTCTATCCCTATTTCACCATACGTTCGAATGACGTATGTCTATCTTTTGTGTAACTTTCGGATTTCTTCTTATAATTATATATTAGCTTAAAAAGTGTTATTATTTTTAAGTATAACGACTGATTAGCATTTAAACGTTCATAACATATAAAAAAATACGATTTAAAAATAAAATTAAACTTTTTTTTAGTTTATATTTGATTCGTAAGAGGTTTACAACATTTACAAAAAAAATAATTACATCATATTTTTTTTAATTATTTTCGGTTTATTAGAAATACAAAGCCCCAAACCAATTATTTAACTACCTTTAAACTGTATAAGTGTGATAATAATGTCAAATATAGGCTTTTAAACTTCAGTACGTCTTTAAGACGTATTATTTTTCTAGGGTTAAATATATGAACTCCTAGGGTCTAGACAAAATAATAATGTCATTAATTAATCCCGAGTTACTTTCAATTTGAAATAGATTCGCTTGTTTTGAACGTATCCCAAAAATAATTTTGATGGTAGATAAAACACTCTTTCAGGTTTTAATATTAGAAACAACGTGTGAAACTGCGATCTGATCCAGAAATACATTCCTTTCCATGAAGCCAGTCTTTCAAAAAAAATTATACAATAATTCATTTCAACTTCTTCAATAATTTCACATAATAACATATTTGCTTTATCCAAAAACTTTCAGCAAATTCCTGAAATATTCTCAAACAGGTGTTAAAGAATTCACCTTGGGGTGGAAGGCTATTTCGAGGACATTCGTCTTCTCAACAATCCCCGCGCGGGACCGGAAATTTTTATTACAACCCTTATCAGGCAGATCCTCCCTTCCATCCTATCAACTTCAGTCGTATATTATTTGCTGTATCTCTATTCGTGAAATGTAAAACACGTTTCTTTTGACCCGCTAAATGATAAGATATTGTTTTATGTTTTATTTAAGATGTAATAAAAGAGTAGATTATGTTGTATTAGAAATAATAAAAGGTATGGAAGAATTTGGATGGAATGTAATATTTATTTGAAGTATGGTCCGGTTTATTATCTGCCTGTATATAATATGTATAATTTAAAGCAGGGTCACGTCCATTGCTCAAAAGCTTCTAAATTTATTTATTTTTTAAATTTAAATAAAACAATAACTTTCTAAACACTACTTTTATTATTTATACACTATGTGCCAACCGGGTTTCGCTAAACATCAAAATGCGATCATATTATTCGTAAAAACGGTTAAAAACGGGACTGAAGTTCTTAAGAACAAATTAATAGTGTTTCAATGTTTATTGGCGGGAAAATGTAAGAATAATTTGTTGGTATACGTACGAAATTCATACAAAAGCTTCCAACGTACAAGTGTTAGATATTAGTAGAGTTTATACTGCCCTGAAGAAGCTACGTTGGTAGCGAAACCCGGTCGGCACAAAGTGTATAAATAATAAAAGTGGTGAATACATAGCTATTGTTTTATTTAATTTATAATGTCACATCACAAAGTAACTGCTTCATATGAACAGTAAATATTTTGTTCATTTTTATATTATATATTGGTGGATATGGGATATATAATATATTGTTAGATGAAATCTGCTAACCAATAAGTCGCCTGAATGCTTAATTGTCCAATCTCCATTTTAGTTTTTGTTCAATTTCCATTTTAAAATTAAAAATAAAGTATCAGAAACGATAATTAACCATTTAACTAAGAATTATTTAAACTAACGATACCTTTACCTTTACCGGAATAGCTTTATCACACCTAAATTCACATCACCCCAAATTTAGAGTTTAATAATTTTTTAATCAAAAGTTTAGGTCGTTTATTTTTCGTCTGTTTTCTAAAGTTGGAATATTTGAAATATTCATTAATGACAGGTAATTTATGTGTTCAAAGGGGATGTTAAGTTTTAAATAAATCGTAGAAATTTTCTTTCAATTCATTGTGAATATGAATTTTATAGAAGGGCGACCAGACTATGGAGTTATGTTCGATTAGGCTTCTAACAAGGGATATGTACAACAATTTAACAATTCGTAAAGATTCAAAGTTTTTAACTGTCTATAAATCCTAACATTTTCATACCCTTATTTACAGTTTGTTGAATGTGGACCATGAAATCTAGTTTCTCATCCATTATCACGCCAAGATCTTGCATTTCCGTTACATTTATAGAATAGTTGAACAAAAGTGATGTTTTTTTCTAGAGAAGGTCAAGGTTTTGCATTTATCTACGTTTAAATATAAATTATTTTGTGAACACCAGTTATTTAGCATGTCTATATTAGATTGAATAACTTGACAGTGATTTAAGATAGTTCTTTCTGTATATAATTTAATGTCATCGGTGAATAACAATACATGGACGTATTTAAAACAGTCGACTTTGTCGTTTATAAAACAAGAAATAAAACTGGGCCAAGATGACTACCTTGCGGTACGCCACTAGTGGCAGAAAATGGTTTAGGTATATACGATTTTATTTTAACAAATAAAGTTCCAACAGATATGTAACTTTTTAGCCAGCTTAACAACTTTTCTCTGATTCCTAAAGCATGAAGTTTTCGAATCAAACCTTTATGAGACACTTTATCAAAAGCCTTCGAGAAATTTATATATATACAGTCAAGTTGTTTATTTTTAGAAAAAGCCTCCAATATATAGTTTTAAAAAAGTAATAATGTTGTTGTAATTGATCTACGTATAACGAAGCCATGTTGTTTTTCATCCATTACCTTTGTGAATGTGGGATATATTTCATCAAGAACAGATTAAAATATAGATTCAAAGATTTTGGGTAATACAGACTGTAAGCATATTGGTCGATTGTTTGAAATGTCAGTCTCATCACCTTTTTTGAATGTTGGGATAATATAGTTGGATTTCCAGTAGATGGTAAAATATCCAGAAGATAGGGTGGTTAAAGAGAATGGTTATTGGTTTAGACCGGTGGTCACCAACTTTTTTGAGAAAAGGGCCCGATTGATTTTTTTTTAAACTTGGGGGGCCGGATAAAAAACAATTCGATTAGAATCCAATTAGATTGAAATATGCAATGAAAATTCAAAGGCTTTCTAATACCTTTCTTTTCCAGAAAATCACTAAGTTGGCCGATTAATTCAATATTTGAGCCAATCATATTTTTAGCACCATTCGTTGTAACCACTGATAATCGATTAATAGTTTCTTATACACATGAAAATGTGTTTTCAACGGTAGTTCTATCTTTTAAAGCTCATATAAACACCCAATGGTACATAAACATACCACAAGATTTAAAGAAGGAAAGGGCCTAAAAACTCCTCGAATATTAAATAAATATGGAAGCCGTACTCTTGAATACCAAATACCAGTGATTTTCAATAAAATAAATAAAAACTTAAAATTTGAAAAAAATGACAGATTATGTCCTAAAATGATAAAAATGTGGTTAATTAACGAAAACTCCATGTATCTTTAAATATGTTGAATTGCTGCCTATATATCTTATTATTAGGCATGTACATTGAAATATCTTATAGATGTAATTCAAATAATCTAATATTATTATGTGACCTATCCTAATGTGTCCTTAAAACTATATAATATGTATTAACAAATATTTCCTTATGTATAATATGGAGAGTGATAAATTGTAGAACCTACAGACAAGCTGCCATATGACAGCTTTGTGGGACTACCCTTATTTTGTGCAAATTTATTTTTGATAAATAAATAAATAAAAAATAAAAAATTTAACTTTTTTATCCTACTAGTACTCTGTTACTTCAAACTTTTCATTTACACCTCGGATATAAATTAACAATTGAGCTGTGTGACTTGCAACATCACTCTCATCCAGTGAAATCGAAAAATTTGTTTAAAAAATTATTTTCATCCGAAATTTAAGAAACAACCTCAAATAGAGAAATCACCGCTAATCACTATTACTATTCCACTTAAAGCTATCACAATAATCAAGCGATGTGTAGGTACACCGCAAACTTTGAAATGCAACTAAATATTTTCGATTCGATACTTTTTTTGTTGTTTTTTTATTGTTTTTATTTCTTGATAGAGCAATCCCGATGAGTTACAAAACTTAGGATAGACAGAAGAAACTTACAATTCACAGGTAGGAGGTAGAAGTTACAATTTTACAAAGGTATTTTAATCATAATATAGGTAAGTTGTACATTCAGTACAGTATAAAAATTAAAATAAAGACATGTTAAGTAGAACAAACAACAAAAGAAAACAAGTAAAGGGAGAAAAAAAACCTGAACTGATAAACTTTGCCAGAACTACCATTTTTTTATCTTGTCTGCACTACGTTCGTAGAATTTAAACAAATTAACAAAAGATTCCGGGAAATTTTCGAGTAACAAACATGTATCTGGTAGCATTCAACACCGAATTCACCAAAAACACCGAAAACTCTGGTTATCTCAGTTACCCAACTGGTTTTAATGAACTAATTGTCAAGTAACATTGTAGAGATTTTGTTATTGTCCTAAAATAATTTAATTAATACTACCATATTTTTTTATCTTGTCTGCACTACGTTCGTAGAATTTAAACAAATTAATAAAAGATTCCGGGGAATTTTCGAGTAACAAACATCTATCTGGAAGCATTTAACACCGAATTCACCAAAAACACCGAAAACTCTGGTTATCTCAGATACCCAAATTGTTTTAATTAACTAATTGTCAAGTAACATTGTAGAGATTTTGTTACTGTCCTAAAATAATTTAATTAATACTACCATATTTTTATCTTGTCTGCACTACTTCGTAGAATTTAAACAAAAATAAAAGATTCCGGGGAATTTTCGAGTAACAAACATCTATCTGTAGCATTCAACACCGAATTCACCAAAAACACCGAAAACTCTGGTTATCTCAGATACCCAAATTGTTTTAATTAACTAATTGTCAAGTAACATTGTAGAGATTTTGTTACTGTCCTAAAATAATTTAATTAATACTACCATATTTTTATCTTGTCTGCACTACTTCGTAGAATTTAAACAAAAATAAAAGATTCCGGGGAATTTTCGAGTAACAAACATCTATCTGTAGCATTCAACACCGAATTCACCAAAAACACTGAAAACTCTGGTTATCTCAGATACCCAACTTGTTTTAATGAACTAATTGTCAAGTAACGTTGTAGAGATTTTGTTACTGTCATTATATTTGAGAAACATGATTCTATTTATGTATTAAAAATTAATACAGAAACAATTCACGGTGTAATAAATGTTCCCTAATAAGTTAGAACAAACACATCCTGGGAAAGATAACATCAGGCAATCATTTTAAAATCCAATAGTAAAATTTATTTTTCTAAAATGAAAAATAAGAAGGAGAAAAAAATAATATTTGGCCCATGAGGGGATCGAACCCGCGACATTCGCGTTATTAGCACGACGCTCTAACCAACTGAGCTAATGGGCCAGTTGGTGTTATACGAGAAACAGCGGAGATAAGAGAATAAGCCGAGAATAAAACGTTAATCGTTTTACGATTCTGTTTACACTACCGATTAGCTGAAAACGTGTTCAATCGAAAAACAGAAGGTTTTATTTGTCTTATCATGATTGCGTTATAAAAAATATGTATGCGTATTTTAAATACAAATTCACTAAAAAATCATGTAATATTGTTATTTATTGAAATGTTTCTTTAAATTATACTCCACATTACGTATTTACACAGAATAGTCCAAAATACATACACACGTGAAATTTTTGTTTCAATTTAAGGTGATTGTCAAAAGAATTCATACTCTACTCTTTCATAGATGGCGCGCGTTTAATTATTTTAGAGAAAAATGGTTTTAACAAGTTATGATTTAAAATATTAATTATTTGCGCCCGTATATACGTAACCATTATATTTAAAAAGTAATGTTTGTTTGTGTGTTCGTATGTTATGCGCGGCGATAATGTATGTCTAGGGAAATTTCCCTAGATTTAGGGGAGAAAAATATTTTTTAGGAAAAAGGGAAATCAGCACAAAACCTAGGGAAATTTTGATGTAAGGCAATTTGTTTTTTACATATGACTGGTATTGCTTGTCGCTTATTATTTTTTTGGAATTCCCATGAATCTTTTGATGTATGTACTTAAATAAATCAAGCAATGTTGTTTTTATCACTTACAATCAAAATGATATTACGAGTATGTATCTGAAAAGATAAATGGCTATTTCAAAAAATATATATATATTTAGGTTTCAAGTTACGTTTTTTAGAAATATTCTTTAATTTCGGTGATTGCGGTTGATTTTCATTTTGCAAAGTGTAGGAATTCCGTTTCGTAAGTGAATGATGTATAATTGGAAATTATTATTTCACTTAGCAAAAAATGTTTTATTTGGAAATGCACAGTTTTATAAGTTATAAGTACATATACTAAGTTCCGATATCTTTCCAATTAATAAACATATAACAGGATTAGTGTAACATAATCAGCAAACAACACGACTAGTGTAACAACATTAGGCATAAGTGCAATGTTCAGATACTAAGTTCCTAATTTTTAAGCTACTATCCAATATATTCGGTGTTTGACACAACTTAGAAGGCAAGAAGGGGCCTACATTATTTGTTCCATGCCTGCAGCAAGGATTTCGATGGTGGAATAATTTGACTGTTTACAATGTAATATGTACAACAAATATTTATTACCACTTGAGAATCCGACAACCCAAATGACTAGATATTATTTGGTGAGAAAGTCACCTTTGTTGACCGTGTTTCCTAGTTTTTTTTACTCCTTCCGTTGTTCTCCCTAATTTCTTAATTCATCTAATTTCTCCAAGCACAGGAATGATTAGATAATATTAGGTGAGGGTAGTGGGAGTGGTATTTCGGGGAGGGGGAACGGTGGAAAGAGTCAAAACAACAAGGAAACATGGTCAATAAAGGTGACTTACTCAACTAATAATATTTTATCATTTCTCTACTTGTATAATTTTAAAATTAGTTTTAAGAGGGCTAGTGAATGAGACGTATGTATCGAAACAGGTGGCAAATAAATAAAATTGTGTTACAATTGTATAACTTTTATATATAAAAATGAATTTTTCTTTATATGTTCCTATGCTTACGATTGCGATGAAACTTTGGTGATTTGTTGTGCATACGCCCGCAGTTAAATACAGGTTTCTGTATTTAACGGTGAGCTCTGGAATATGAAATTGGTATAAAAAACTTTACAGTAAGTGGCTGGCAAGCTGTTTGAAAAATGTGTGTATTTCATGTAGTTTAGAGGGAAGGAGGGACGGGGGAGGAAGGAGAAGGAGGAGGAGTCCACTGGACGCGAGAGAGAAACGGGGGAGGGAACGGGGACGCATGGGATGGGTCACGAAGAGGAGGGGTGACGGAAGAGGTAGGAGCAGAGGGATAGATTACAAAAGAGACTTAGTAGCGGTAGGGGATAGCAGGGGGTTATATTTTTAATATCAAAGCTTCTCACGTGGATAGCTGTGTGAGGCCTGCGCGTCGGAAACCTTCTGATATATTCGTGTACGCACCACATAAAAATTATTGTGTATCCAACAGAACTTAGAGGAACAAAAATAAAACAAACACTTTCTTCCTTTGAGTGGCATTACAACGCATACCGGATACTAACTAGGTGTGAATAAAAATATTATTATTTATATAAAAAAAACTATAAAATTTGAAAATATAATAAAACCCCTAAGATAAATACGAGAATCTCTATTCCAAAACATATTCAGTGCCTTCCTAGAGTACGAACAATACGAATTTACAATAAGTATATATTTCTCCACACAATACTCCCACATACTCCTGCTTCATTCTACATTCTACCCTAGGCAAGCTGTGGTTTACAAGCTTCTCAAACTTTAATTGAAACACAACGAAGACGAACAATGGGGCAAGGTCAGGATCATACACACAGAAACACAGAACAGAAATAGAATTTAGTGTGATCTATCCCGGTTTGAAGGAAAACAGAATGTCGCTCATGTTCATCTCTTTACATTAGTAAGGCTTTTTATGGATTAAAATACCTTTATATCTTTCTTTCTCTTTTTATTTATAAACAGATAGGTCTCACTTTATTCCGGGCATTTTCAGGCCGAAACTGATGAAGGCTGAAACCGGTGACGGTCAGAAATAAATTAAGTGGAAAAAGTTTTAAATTGTTTGAATATATAAAATAATAATGGAATTCCACTACGAATTATCAATAACTATCAAAAATAAAAATATTCCAGATTTTTGTTTGAGAGTCACTAATATTATCTTCAATGATTAAATATTATATTTGAGGTTTACTCATTAAGTTATTACAAAATTTTAAAAACTGTTCATCGTAGACTTATAGAAAAAGTCAATTTATCCAAGTCACTATATATATATATTGCTCTTAGTTCAGGTAGAATCTTGCAGTCGTACAAAAAGATATGCGTTACGAAAATTGAAATAATGTTGTTAGTTCTTAGTCGAAGAGAGTTAATTATGAAGGAGATGGGGTCGAACTAGCTCAGTGGTATAGCAGAGTCCTGGCAAGGCTAAGGTCCTGGGTTCAATTTCTAGATGCGACCGAAACTTTTCTAGTTTTTCTGTTCCCATTTTCTTTGAGATTCGCTAACATTGTCTTCAGTGCTAAAATATTAGGTTTTTCGTTCATACGCGCCACGACACTGCGAGCAATGATGAGAATATATTCGTAATTTAATAAAAGTTTATCAGGTAAACCTTATAACCCGCATCATAATAGTTATTAGGCCGCAACCTCCTGCGAATTTATTGGTATTGCCTGTGATCCCATTTTTAACTGTAATTATGAAAAATTTGGAAGAAAAGATTTCAGAATAAATTAGCAATACATTTCTGTGAGACAAGCTAGTGGAGCCCATACACATATTATAAATTCAATAACGAATAAAAATTACATATACTACCCATACAAATTCTATAAATTCAATAACGGCACACATGGTTACCTTTATCCCTGAGTTCGGGTAGAGTCCGGCTTGTAAAGGCAGCAAGAGCTTTGCAGGAGCAATAGGAATATAGTAAATTAAACAACGTATTACTTTTCACGGGTACTATCGGATGATAAATTACTGCTTGGAAGTCTCTTCTCTATTCATTGGGCATAATTGTACATTAAATTTCACAATTGTGTTCAATAAGGGAAATTATTTTATTCAGGGTGATAAAGTGATCATCCTTATCTCCTCACCAGTTGAACAGGACATTATTTTAAATGCCTGATAAGGCCGAAAATTCATTAACGTTAATTGCATCAGTCTCACTCTGAGGATGTGTGAAAAGGATTAAGAATGTAATATTATACAATCATAAATACAGTACCCCGATTTGATGAGAATTTAATCAAAAAATATTAATGTCTTCGTAAAAATGTGAGAATTTGTATCTCTTAATGACACAAACGTATTTGGCTCATAAAGTGCGATAGAACATTTTTCCCGTACAGCATCCTGCCCTTGAATTCAACCAACTCTCTTCCACCACATGAAGAAGAATAACCGGATGTAACGAAATACTGAGTTTACTTCAAGCACACGTACACGCCCACAACAAACTTCTGCTGATGTATTCTCCATTGCTACAAAGTAAGTCGAGCACACATCAAATACCCATTCAGCAATCAACTCCAACAATTACAAGGCTGATCATTTCCAAGAGTGACAAGGCTTTGTCTGATCGATGAACAGCTTGGCACAACAGCTGAGACTTGGCGGATTAGTATTAAAACTTTACGAGGGAAGTAATCGTCTAATTAACCCGAACAGCTGTTAGGGCAGGAGCAGATAACATAAATATCTCCGCCTAATCTTGCCGAAAGTTTAATTAGACTGAAGTTCTTCGAAATCTACATAACATCACACTTGCGAAAATTTTCTGCGTACTAATATAACTTTAACCCGTTTAATCACAGGAGACCATATTTGTCCCAGCTCACATAGGTCTCACAGAAATCGTTGTTTTTCCCTTACTATCATAGTCAGAAATGTGATCTAAACGGTATTGGAAAGAGAATACAACAAACTATATATTCAAATCTAAAAGAAAACCACAAAAAAATTAAAATTTACCCCTTTCTGAAACCAAAGTTTCCGATAGCAATTTGAAAAAAAATGATGGAACTTTGTGAATTTTTTAAGAATTTTTTTACATTAAACGAAAAAAATTGAGGTGACAGTAAGGTTTATAATTCTTTTATCTAATGAAATAAGTATGTGTTTTATTTTTTTTCATTATCAGTAATTTTAGTTAGAAAAAAAAGTAAAGTGAGCCATTTTTAAAACTTTTTAAAGTTTACGCAAAAAAAATTTATATTAAAAAAAATACATAGTAATTTTTAATACAGAAATTTGAAAGCCTATTTCATCACCATTCGAAAACAGTTTTTAGTTTTCGAATACGTTAACAGATGTTCCATTTATTTGGAATTTATTGCAAAGCGGGAATATTTTTAGCCTCTGACAAAATACGCTAAATTTTTTAGGGGATTTATAGATTTGATTTGATGTTATCTATGACTAATTGAGGGGTTTGTTTGTGTAGTATTTTGATTATTCATGTAGTTTCAGCCTCTTTCAATATATAGTTTGTAATGTGAAGTTCTGCTGTATTCCGAGAGATGGCAGTTGAGTAGGATATCAGAAGAGTATCATTTATCGTCGTTGGGTCTTAGGTACAGAATCACGGTAACGATAATGTCCGAAGGCATCGATGAGTTTGGACGGGCTCCTACATGACGTCTGTCCAGTTTACCATTCATTATAAATATTGACGATAACTAAATAATCCAACTAGTAATTACTCGAAACTATTACTCATTTGGAAGATACCAAACACATCTTAAGTTGTATTATTATTGCAAATTAAGAGACTTAATAGTCTGTTATAGTAACCTCGTGTATGAATTTATGACATGCAAACTAGCAGGCTGGTGATGAGCAAAAAGTTATGAGTTTCGTGACTAATTTACGAGTAAAATTTTTAAAAAATGATGAAGCTTGTGTAAGCATACTTAGTTAGATTGAAGAAGATAACAATTTATGTAGAGAAGATTTGATGTATAGTGCAGGTGGACGAAGGTTGTCATGTCAGGCACTAAAAGCAGTATAAAGTACATGTCTTATTTGCATAACTCCAAGCATTACAATTAAAGAGATTCTAAAACATGTATGGCCATGAATGGATACGATAAGAGACACTTGATGATTTCAATATGATGAATGAAGAATGTTACAACAGAAAAGAATGAGACAATGTATGAACATGAATGATGAAAAAATACTGCAGGAGGTCCTGAAGAGAAAACCTCTAAGTGAAATTTATTTGTACAAAATATAAACGTAATTGATATCAGGGAAATAATTACGTTACAATATATTGTTATATCCTACTCCTACAAAAATCTATGCTGGCTGGTATGTATGGCAGAAACAAATTATGTATACAGTTAGAATTTTTTTTTATTATTTCGCACCAGACTTTTAGGTCCGGGTTTAATTATCCCTATAGGAAAAACTAAACCCTTTCACACACTTTTCCATAAAAATAATCATCTAGTAAATCCGCGCTACGCAAGTGTATTATATATGTATAATTAATACAAAACAACACAATAACAACATGTTAACCTACCAGACTATTAAATGGGAAAATAATTCACCGACTCCAGATATTTTCATATCAGAGGGTTCGGCTCGGTGGAACTCCTAATTTGACCGATAAATCCCACTGATCCCTCAATATAAATATTTAAAAAATCTTTCGTAATCGTACATGTATTTAAAATGACTGATTTTTGCATTTTTATACAAAAATTCTTTGACAAATCCAATATGCCTAAATTTTTAATGAGAGAGCTAGGTATAATGCCAGTAGTCCAAATTACAAATGGTAATATTTTTATTATTAAAATTATATTTTTTATTTAAGTTTTAGATATATTTTTTATTGTATTTTGGATTCTTTGAAGCCTATTATTGAGGAATATTATATTTTCTGGCAATTTATTAAAGAATTTTGCTCCTAGTTATTTATAGTTCTGTTAGATAGACCCAAAGTTTTTCACATATCGGAATCGGTAACATCTTGATGATTGAGGAATGCTGTTTAGAGAGTATATTGAAAGAAAGGAAGGAGAGGAAGATCTTGTAAGGAAACAGGTATGAGGGGTGGGCAGGAATCTGGGAGTCACTGCGTCCAGGAATAACGGACGTGTGAATCCATCCCACCAACTGTTGAATGGGTATCGATGTGATGAGTAAAGAGTCTCGCTAAAGAGGTCAAAGATCTCTCTCAACCAGTCTCCCTCTATCCAGCTAGCCGTGCTGTAGGAGGGTAGACAAACCTCATCCCATGAACCCAGGGAACCAATCTTGCCAATAATGTGCCAAAACAGAAGCGTGTGGAGTTACACATTGTAATTATAATCAGTCTATGATCAGTTCTAACATTGTTTTAGTTGGCAATGGTATCTTCGGGTCACATGGTGTCAGCTGAGACTTGTGCCGATGATAGCCCAAGATGGATAGGCAGAGTCATTATTTTACATGAGCTCTCCAGACCAAAACTACCTTCCCAATTATAAGAACACGTGTCATCTGAAACCATACTTGTAAATTACGAAACAACAAAAGAAAAGTCACTCTGATCACAAAGAACTTTCAAGTATTTTTACTCTATACAGAATAGTACTAACATACTGGCCCAGTACTAATAAAACACTGTAGTATCTCTGGTGAGAACTACAGAGAAACTTTAAACATATTATAAGCCCACCTCTGAGGATGACTAGCATTGAGTTTAGTTAGAAAAACATTGTTTAATTGTATTCTCTTATATCTGCAATGCAACATTTATGAAGCAATTGCATGCTAACGATCAAATAGCGTGGTTGTTTTTATTCCTACCGAAACGAGATAAGCAATTTAGCAGTCGTTTGTTGTATTTTTGGATTCGAATAGAAGTTGTTGAAAAGCTCCTGTTCCATATCATTACAATCACTCATTTAAAGAAACTTATAAAGTTTGTTTTAGACAAAACAGAGCCACATAAATTTTGTAATTTTTGATAAAAGAGTAATTTTAAAAACGAAATTGCATGCTTTGCTTTAAAAACGCTGTCACATTCGTGTTTAGTTTTACTGTTTGACAGTTCAATTGATGTTTAAGGCTCTTTAACTCGTTATGGAATTAAGTTTTCATGTTTTAATTTTTTTCTTGTAAACTTAATTGGTAGCACTCGCGCCTAACTTTGAAAAATGAAAACTAGCGTGGGGTAAAAAAGATCCGAGATTTTCTATGTATTTTTTTCTACGTTTTTTTTATTGATTTTCATAAAACGCAGGAACAGAATTACTAAATATCTTTTAAAATTAAAAAAAAAAAATGTTTGACTGAGTATTGAACTACCCAGGAACTGGAGTCGACAACTCTACCAGCCGAGCCAAATCTCGATTGTAAAAGACCGACATTTATTGCGTATATTAACTGCAGTAATGTCATCGAATTTCAGATAAATGAGTATATGTCCACGTGATTGCAACCAAAGAGAGATTCCAACAAGTTGATAAAATGCATTGTCATTAGCATATAGTCTATCTACCGAGTTTCAGTTGGATCGGATGTCGGGAAGTGGGTTAATTTCAACTTCCAAGTTTGGCGTCATTCATACATTCATACACGCTGCTCGGCCTTGAGAATTTGATAAATGCTAAAATTCGTGTTCGATGAAAGTTTTATTCAAGTTCTTATTTTATCATGGGCCGGATGTTTTCTTATTTGGACGATTACAAAACTTAAATAGGATTTTCGCAGAACTTGAATATTATCTTTTAAATTTGGTTAATTGTTCAAATTCTGTGAAACAACCCGTCCATAGAAACACAGCTTAAATTTCACTTTGACTTCACTCAAAACAACGATATGTACAGTAATGTTCCAAATAATAAATAAATAACTTATATCATTGATGTAGCTGTTCCAAATTCCTGTAATATTCAAAAATTGTTTCTGAAGAAATAAGAAAGTATACAGATTTAGGAAATGAAATTAAAAGAATTTGGCATTCTCAGACCATAAAAATATTACCATTTGTTATTTCGGCTACTGGCATTACACCTAGCTCTCTCATTAAAAATTTAGACATATTAGATTTGTCAAAGAATTTGTATATAAAAATGCAAAAATCAGTCATTTTAAATACATGTAGGATTACGAAAGATTTTTTAAATATTTATATTGAGGGATCTGTAGGATTTATCGGTCAAATTAGGAATTACACCGAGCCGAACCCTCTGATATGAAAATATCTGGAGACGGTGAATTATATTCCCATTTAATAGTTTGGTAGATTAACGTGTTGTTCTTCTATTGTTTTGTATTAATTAAACTTATATAGTACACTTGCATAACGTGGATTTACTAGATGATCATTTATATGGAAAAGTGTATGAAAGGGTTTAGTTTTTCCTATGGGAAAAACTAAACCCGTTCCTGTAAATCTGGTGAATTAAAATAAAAATAAATACTATAAAAATATTGAAAAACATAGTAGTAAATACTATGTTTTCAAGTTATGAAAAACATAGTATTTACTACAATGTTTTTCATAACTTTTTTTATTTACGCACCAGACTTTTAGGTCCGGGTTTAGTTTTCCCCATAGGAAAAACTAAACCCTTTCACACACTTTTCCATAAAAATGATCATCTAGTAAATCCACGCTACGCAAGTGTATTATATAAGTATAATTAATACAAAACAATACAAGAACACCATGTTAACCTACCAGACTATTAAATGGGAAAATAATTCACCGACTCCAGATATTTTCATAACAGAGATAGAATTCATAATTGTTTAATTGTTACTATTAATTTTAATTTTTTTATTATTATATTATTACTTTACTATTTACTATTACGTTTCAAAAGATTTTTATTTCCTTTTTTTTCAAAGTTCATAGTTTAAAGTTCAAAGAGCATGGTGCAACACCATATTTTTTTTAATTAAACATAAAAGTAACCATAGAAGTTTTTTATACATGGAGAAATAAAATAAATAATTTTACTAAAGTTTTATACCGGGATCATTGAAACGCGGAGATAAATTAACGATTTTCCAGCCGCTCTATAAAAGACTTCATCATACATTTTAATTAAATTCGTCGACGGAGCTTAAGACGATAGACTTCGCTTTTCGGCCCATACAAAAAGGACGCCCAAGAAAAAACACTTTTCTACATCCAAAATTGCACAAAATGAATATATTTTTTTTATACTGCCTTTTAGAGGGTGAAAACTATGTCGGTATGTTTTCGAATTTTCGATGCGTTTCGTATTAACGTAAACATTCACTGTCAACCATGTACGATTTATCAAAAAATATTATTTAAGGAAAAAGTGCTGCTAACTCAACTCTCATAAAGAATTATAAAATTATAAAAAGCTACCGACGTAGCTTCTTCTTTCTAAAAAATATATATTTTTTAAAATTTCAATTTCGTGAAAGTTTCGGTGTAGAAAAGTGTATTCTCCATAAACCCCTTTTCGAGCGATTTCTGTAGGTAAATTTGAGCGTTGTCTCATTCGCACATTTCGCATTCGCATGTATTGTAAGTGTGCGTGAGCTTATTGTGAGCGGGACAGAATGACAGACGCGAGTGTTCCACGTGTCGTTCAAAGTCTAGCCTCTTAACGTTCTTAGTCAGGGTAATGGTGCCACGAGTAGATAAAGAAAAGAAGGTTTTGTTGTTGCTTAAAAGTGGAAAATTTATTTGAAACTCTGGATCATTTTCATTGAAATTGTAATATTATGATTTTTGTTAGTTTGACTGTTTCGGTGGATTAATAGATTGATTGTGGCTTTGCAGCTATTGAAAACATGACGGGATTTCAAACACTTGCAAATAAATGAGTTGCAACAAATAGTAGAATAGGCGTAGTCCAGCGGTAGGGCGTTAGACTCCCATTCCGAAGGTCGCGGGTTCGAACCCGGCGTGCGCAAATAAATTTTATTTAATTGATTTGTGTTATTTCACAATTAATTATTTAAAAATAATATATAGTATATTTGCGGCACGTTCCAAAGTGGAAGATATTCTTAGTATCGCCCTGGTGTAAGACCACCATTCAGAATTAAAAGGTTGCTTGAAATGGCTTTAGCCGTGTTTAGTGACTAGATCTGAATAGCCAGGTACTTCCCCACCTTCCTCTTCCTCGTCTCCTTCCCTTCCCCACTTACCTTCAGCCTCATAACATACCCCAATTGGGGATGCCATAGTCTCACTGGCTACAGACGGGAGCAGTTTGGACTCTTGTGAGGTATTCACTATTAAAAAAAAATAATAATAATAAAACTAACTAACTATCACGCCGTCTCCCCGCAGGGGTGGGCAGTGAGGAAGGACTACCAAACAATTCAGTCTTGTTCCAGTTCATCGTGTCTATTCTTCTTCGACTTCTTCTACCATTCTCATTTGCGTCGTATATTCTCCTTATTTTCTATCTTCATTTATTCGCTCTTCTTGTCCAAATCATCCAAAGCGTCCCTTTCTTAATCTTACTCATTACGCTTAGAGCAGCCTTGCATTCTCCACATTTCTCTAACGATCGCCTCGGCGATCTCATTTCTACAGCATTCAGTTTACTTTCATCCTTCCTCTGTCAGTTCCATGCCTCACTGTTATACTACGATAGGTACCAGCACTCCAGTGTGGACTGCTAATAGCTATAAGTAGAATAAAATTAATGAATTAACATTAATTTACTAAGATTTCAGTGAAAATGTGCCCAACAAATATGCAGTTTCATTATTCGGTAAAATTAAAAAATATTTCACGTTGTGTTTCAACTTCTTTGAATTCGATTTTTAACTCATCCCTTTATAAATCGGGCACATAGAAATAACGTTATTTATTGTGATGTATCATTTTCATTGGAAATTCCTACAATGGAATTGCCAAACACAAAGTTGTGTTTGGTTTGTACTATTAATTGTAACGATAAACTTAATTGTCAAAATAATCACGTTTTCCAGTGAAACGTGTTCTACGTGATGGGTTATTGCTTGAAAAGCACGTTTAATTAAAATCAGTTGAACGAGTTTTATAGTTTTCAATTGCTTTACATTTTAATGATTACAAATTTCAAATCATACATCAAAATAAATCAATACATAATCTGGTAAACACAGTTTTCAGAATTTAAATTTTAGTTAAATTAAAATGATTAAAAAATAAATTCGAGAACGTGTTTTGTGACAAAAATACCTCAGTTTTATTTATTTAAGATTTTACAAACTAAAATATTTCAAATGTTTTACACACTTATTTTTTTTGACATTTTAGGGTTTTATGCCGTGTTGCGCTACCTTGTTCTTTAGCCGACGTTTTGGACAGCGTTGCAGTGTCCATCATCAGGGCAGATCAGGCAGATCCGACGATGTCATCGTCGACATCGTCGGATGATCAAAAAATATTTATCATCGTGCGTTTTGAGCATTTTTATTGTTTACTTAAATGTAGGTATACATTAAAGAGTGTTTTTAATGAAATAAATCGATATTAAATTTTTAATTTTAAAAAGTTGATACTGATAATCGATCTTTCTCATTGCAAAGTCATTGGAACCTCCCTGTACAGTTGCAAGCATTTTTAAACTTTTATTCTCAGCCGCTGTTTAATCGCTCTTAACGTTCAAAATAAGAGAAAAACTACTGTATACATCTGATTGAAAAACTTTTTGGATTTCAGTTATCATATAAATAAAATAATCTCTCAAAGAGAGTAGGTATAACATTTTAAGAGACAGTCGCGCGTTTATTAATTTTAGTAAAGGATTTTCTCTCTCTTTGGTTTTGCACAGTTTGATAATTAAAAGGGGAAAAAAGAAAAATACTTGAAAAAGAAAAGTGAAAACGCAAACTAAAACCAACTAAAACTGTGTTGATTTTCGTAACGAGCTCTGCGCAGCCGCGATCCGTCAGCCGAGCGATGTTGGTTCCCTCCCATCAGCGTTGTTTACGTTGCAATAATTTAACAGTGGGAATTTCGAGAAAACAATTTGCTTGCTACTAAATTGTAGAGGCTTCAGGACGGACTTATGCTTACAGTCAAGGCTGAAAGGCTTTGGACTAGCACCGGGAAAATAGTGGCAGGAAAAGAAATCTGTTCCTGTGAAATGATTGAAGTAAATACTTCTTTATGCACGTTTGAGGGGTAAACTGGCGAATGCGTTACGGAAATTACGGAGGCGAACGATAATAAATTAAAATTAATTTTGAGGTTCATTCCTCACAATGTAATCGTAACAGCGCTCAAATCCATAGTAATGACGTTTGGAATGGGTCATGGCATTTATGCTGACAATGCTTGTGTTGTTGTTTCTCACATTCTAAACATTAATCTAATGCTACGTCCAGACTGTCCAAACTTCCAACTTCAAACGTTTGGTCGATTGTGTGGAGGGGTTCGTGCGTTGGAAGATCGAGTTGGAAGGTTGGAGTTCGAGTTGGCCCGGGATCGCCTCCGAGGCGATCGCGACGGCCAACTCACACGAACCAGCCTGCCGCAGCCACACATCGGGATTGGTTTATTTATGCACACATCATTCTGCGAACCGCTGGCGATCAAGACACGTGTTCCGCGTACCATTAAAATGAAAATATTATTACGGGAGAGTGGTATAACAATTGTTTGAAAACATGTCGTGTATATACTTCTACGTAATAATTGTAGGCAACTGATAAGATAAGCGCCGAATCAGCTGTTCGACATCCGCCATGTTGAAATTCGGAGTTTGGAGTTGGAAGGTTGGCCGCAGCAACCACACGATCGGCCAATCTTCCAACTCCGAACTAAGTTCGGAGTTGGAAGGTTGGCTGCGGTGTGGAAGTACCATAAGGCGATCCGCCCACTGAGGCAACTGAAAACTGTCAACTGGCAACTGTCTTTGTATGACAATGTGATGGCCCGCACACTACACAATCACTCAAACACCCGTTGTCAATGGTAACGCAAGTGGTGACTTGCGACTTGCATTGCTGATTGCCCTGGCCGGCCGTTGCTAGTTGCCAGCTGTCAGCTGATTGTTCTTCGTCTATGGTTAAACAAGCTTTTTGACCAATCAAGACAGAGAAAACAGCCGGTTTTAGTTGGTTTTCAGTTGCCTCGTCAGCGGAGCGCCTAACTAATAACTAGCACTTGTTCGATTGGAATTTTTTGAATTTCCTGCTGCAAATGTGAATAAACGTCGCTCTCTAACTAGAATCCGCATCAAAAAAGTTTTATTTTAAACTTTGTAAGAATTAAATCAAGAATCCCATTCTAAGCGTAATTCCTATAATAAAATTTTCGTTTAGAGTGTGCGAACTCAATGCATCGAAACAACTGATTTGTCACGATGATTGGTAACATTCCAAACGAATCTTCAAGAAAATTAGGTTAGATTACTGAAGTACTAACTTCAGTCGTGTGGTCTAAAGCACATTCGTATTTTTTTTAAAGTTTGGACTTAACGTTAAAAAAATATCTATTTAAAAACCAGGTTTGAAAATCACCAGTAAAATTCATACGAATTACTGATTTTGAATGTACTAAGTGATGCGTTTTTGGCCCGCTTTTGACTTTATTCAGGTTTAAACTGGCTGTACACGCATCACTTAAATTGATGAATCAATTTCACAAAAAACAGGCGAAACGTAAGTCCAGTTTAGTGGAAAAATCATCGCTAAATACCCTGGCCATGATTATATTATATTACCACGCATATGGAACGAATATTGAATATGAATGCGTTTGTGCATGTTAAAATGCATATTTCGACCTACTTTCTCGTGGGTGAACACATCAAAAATTGCAACAAAAACAACATATTTTTGCAATTTCAATTCGCAATGCAAAGATGATGACAGAAAAATATAATCTAAATATAGCTTCGGATACGTGTCGAATGCTTTGAAAAAATCGCCATTTACGGACGTGATCTAGCCCCTCAGGCCTCGAGCATATTATGTTAAATTGTCAGATGCTCTAAAAATTTCAAATAAATGGGATATCTCTGAACGTATCCGAAAACTAAAAACTGTTTTTGAAAGGCGGTGAAATAAGCTTTCAAATTTTATTATCACAAATAAAACGAAAAAACAACACATTTTTTAGACAAATGAATTGTAACTCCATTTATTCAACATTATCGTCCCCTGTTTTTTGTCGTTTTATGTAAAAATAATTAATAAAAAAATCAGTTTTTTTTTATCCATTGAGGTCTCTATTTTAATTTTTCTGTGGTTAACTTTAGATTTAAGTATAAAGCGTGGTGTTCTCCATATCGTATTCATCATCTGTGGGGCAACCCACAGTTTGATAATGCCTTTAGAAGGCAAAACAGCTGCAACGCGTAATAATAACAATTACATAGCAGAACTTGTTTAGATAAATTGGAGATTCGAGTTTCATCAAATCAACCATTCAAATTTGAAAACCAATCATTTCAAAACCATAATCAAATAAAGATCCTTTAATGTGTATCTTTTCCGTGTACAATATAATAATAAATAATACGGATGGATGATTTGTATAGCGCCGTTTTTTGTTAAAAATCACCTCAAGGGTGTTGCACTTATATTATTCGCTTTGCTGTATTTTGCAGTATGTGATGTAATTTTAATTTAAAAAATTGATGCATGTATACTGTACTTACATTTTCTTGAGAGACAATGAAAAACTGTCATTTATGCACACTACTCATAAATATGTTTTCGTCGTGTTTTCACTGATTTAAAGCGTTTTCAAGTTTTTTAAATATATTGTCGTTGCATACTTAATGTGAACAATGTGACGATTTTGATGAAAATGAGTTAAATATACAGTTATTTTTCTTTTTTTTTCTCCATTTTCTGCAATATGAGTCATGTAATAATATCAAATACTTAAGGCGATAGAAAATAAACCATGCGAGGACAATCAAAATAGTACATAATAAAAATAAAAATAAAATATCCTCTGCATACCACTACACAATTCAATTGCCTTGGTATGTACATAATATTAACATCATTTTGTGATGCCTAGCTGTCAAATTTAAATAAATTTAAATTAAATACTTGACATAATACCTATGGTATTTAAAATTATGAAGAAAACTGTGTATAGAATATGAACCAAGTAAAAAAAACTGTGCATATAATATGAAGCAAGTGAGAAAAAGGCGTTAAAATTCAATTTTCAGGCATAAAATAATAAATGTTTGCCATAAATATATTTTTATAATGAACTAAATATATTTTTCCTACTTTGTCTGCAAAAGGAATTGTTATTTTCCGTTCCATTATTTTTTTAAACAGTTTTTATCGATTTTCTCAGAATGTATCACATGGTTCATATTCTATGTGTAATGACGATAATGACGATACGCTCATTCCCAGTAGCTATGTGAATTCAGACGAAAAAGGTAATTTTGTTCCCTTGGTGAATATTTGACAGCAAACTTACCTCTGAGCGTCAGTGTAAAATATTTTTCAACAAGCCCATGCATATCTTAGGTTTTGTAAAACGCGAAACGAAACCGTGTCAAAAATTCAGTCAATATCTCTCCTTTACTGTTCCCCAGAGAGATGGCTGCCAGAGGCATCTCCTGTCTGGTCTCCCAATTCTAAGTATAACTCATATCGCTGGGGGAGGGTTTCTTTAATACACTTGTTCAATATATTATTATGTTGAGACAATCTGATCTCATCTTCTTTGACGCTTGGAATCTAACCAAAATCCACAACGTTTTTTAAACCAACAACATGATAAACGAGAAAAGATACATGTCGCCGACGGGACTCGAACCCGCACCCCTTTGATTGCCGGTCAAGAGCTCTACCAGTAAGCTACGGCGCGCGGCTCGATATTATCATTAGTTAAAAATAGTTGCACAACTTAATAGATTGGGTTTTTAATCATTTTAGACAATATTAGCGACTCTGAATCGAAATTTTGAAACGGAAAATCAGAAAAAGATATGGTCGCATCTAGGAATTGAACCCAGGATCTTAGCCTGTCGGGGCTCCACTCTAACCACTGAGTTAGTTCGATCCTGCCCCCTTGGATCACATTTTTAACTGTATCATCCTTAGACTAAGAAGTAGCAACATTTTCTTAACCCATATTTTTAATGGCTGCTATATTTACGTAATCAATACTTGAGTAAAAAATTTAAATCAGAATTTTATTAGATAAGTACAAACTGGCAGGAAAATAATTTCCCGCTGTGCCTATAGCATCTTTGGGGATGATGAGTGGATGGTTTTGCGGAAATGAATTAATGAACCTGAGTGTTGAAGAGACCCATGCTGTAGAAGAGAGGAGGAAGTCAAAAGCTCATAAATAAACTTAAATCGATTTAATTTTAATGTTTTATTTAATCATATTTTGAGCACTAAACTAAAACAGTTTTTAGTCTTACTTATAAGCATTTTAAGTCTAAAGCATCAATGAAAAAAAAAAAAAAATTAAAAATTGGTGAATTATATTTAATAATTAGTTATACAAAATAAGTCCAGATACTGCTTTTTATTAGTGTGGGCATTTTTTTTTTACTTTTTCATTTGATATTTACATCGAAATATTCATCAACCACGCAACTAAAATAGAGCCTTACGTAACATTTTTGGCTTGCCTTGGGATACACATGTTAAAGATATTTACCGTCACGCACTTGTATTGCCATTTAAGATTCTTCCTAGCTTTGAGATAACAAACACCAAATATAAAACTGAACTATAACAACGACGTTCACCAATATAATACACGACAACACAACAAACTACATATATCAAAAATAAACTCAACAAAGTTCGGACTGAAATCATTAGAATATATTGCATACACTAACTACAACAAATTGCCAGAAGAACTAAGAAAGGTATATGTCTCTAACAAATCTCGAAACGGTATATTGAAATCCTATTTTTTTAAATGTTATTTGGAAAACGAGTCATAAGTAGGTACAAACCCTGTTCTGATAGCTGTCCTGATTATCTCCAAGTACCAATGTACATCCTTATGATATATATGTAATGTAGTACCAATGTACATCCTTATGATATATACACCTTTGTACATCCATATATGATGGGCACAGTTTATATCTTTTTATTATATATTGTAAATATTGTATGTAAACATATTGTATTAAGTCTGTATATTTTTGAGCCCGTACCTTTTATTGTATTTTCCTGATTTTGTTTTTTTTTTATGCATTTCTACAGTCCATCATGGAGGATACTCTATTTTAACTTTTCGATACCAACAGTGCATAAATCAAATGATTGGTTATAATGTTATAATTCATTAAATCTTATAGGACATGTTTCTGTGAAATATCTGTAAAGTGATTCTTCATATGTTGTGTCTGTATGTTGCTTCTGTGAAATGTCTTGTAATTTTTTTCTTATATTTGTGTCTGCATATTGGGTTGGACAGGGTTTAACTTATCAAAAATAACAATTGGCGATCCCTTAATGAGTTTTGATAACTCATGGGAATGCAACTTCGTTGTATGTTTTATTTATTTAAAAAAACTTGGATAAACACAGTGAACAAACACTATAATTGATTCACAATTTATGATTTCATTATCATAAATTCATTGCTGCATTAACTGTAAACCTCATTATCATAATTATTATATAATCAGTAAATGTACTTCATTACCCATATAATCTGCATACTTCACCCGCCATAACACAGGGACATCCCTAGCATGGCGGGCGAAATAACACAATATGTACACTATGTATAAAATTCTTTAATAAATAAATAAATAAATAAATAAACAATGGGAATCACATCGATAACTAAATCAAAACAAACAAAACCTGTAGGATCTTGTCACCAATGTGTGCCTTCCTTTTGGTCAGTTAGCGAACGAATTTCGTGCTAGTTGCTAGCAAAACGTGCCACTCTGGCCCCGCCCACTTTCTTTACATGTCGTTACTTGTCTCAGATATGAATCCGCATCCGTAAAAGCTCCGCATTAATTGATGCGGATGCAGATGTCTGAGATGTCTGAATTAGTGCGAATGCGGATGGAAATATCCGTAACACCCCTGGTACAAATGTATCAACTTCCATTGAAAAACTGGTAGAATGAGGACAGCATGCCCACCCGACGTCTGTGTTCTAAAGATTACAATCCGTTTCTTAAAGAAAGGAGAATCGATCAAACGGATCGCCTGTTTCTACTCTACCAGTACTGATCCTATGCAACCAAAGAAAATTCAAAGAATATTATAAACCCACTCTCACAATATTAACCTGAAAGTAAGTAAAACTAGTAGAAGAGTAGCCACCTGCTTTCAAAGGAAAATCGCCAGAGTAAAGAAATAAGTGGTTCCGAGGGGGAAAAAGTGTTTTCACAAAGGAAAAAGAGAGGAGGAAATAGGTTGGGAGAATCAGTCGGGGTCAAACGCCTTTCCTTCACAATCTGGAGAACTAGACCATTCAAGAATTCTTTGAAATCGTAGCATCAGAAAAGGTGTTGGTAAGATTTTTTCGGTCTATAGCGTTTTACAGTCAGATATCTCTGAAAAATCTAAGTTTAAGTTAAGTATGCAGTTATATGTAAAAGTATATCCTCTATCTAGTACAATATTCAGATTACTCATAAACACCACAAAATCAATTATAATACAAAAAATGGGTTATTTGTGGGAAATTTCAAAATATTTTACTATAACCATTATGGTTCATAATATTTGTTTTTTTTTAATACCAGCATCTAAATCTATCTATATATGTATCGATCATCCCGTTGTTTAATCAAACATCTCCGAAAAATTGAATTTGGGATTGAGCATGCAGTTATATATAAAAGTGTATCCTCTATCTGGTACAATACTCATAAACATCACTTAATCAATTATGTGCACAAAAACTTGGAGTGAATTAAATTAAATGTTGATGATTTCTGGGTTACTAATTGTAGCGTTCAGGAACTGGATTGGGATAATGACTTCAATATTATCCTTAGTACTAAACACTGATTGTTTGTGTAAATAATACACTAGAGGTTCGTTATACGAGAACGTCGTTTATTGAATACAAGTGGTCACAAAGTAAACGTCCAGCCTAGCTGGCGGTAAGATTATCAATGGAAGCCCGGAGCAGCGCTCGTTAGCGCGCTTCCTCGAAATGACCCACTTCGGGTCCCAACTCCGTCAACGTTCGGTACGTTACTCGGCGGTAGAGCCCGCCCATATATCATAGAGTAGGGGCAGTGTTGCAAACACCACACTAATGGGATATTTCTAAATGTCCTACTAATGTAACGGACCGTTATGCTTTCCGGTGTCATTTTATAGCATATTTAATATGTAAAACACACACACGTCTAAATAATATTTAATATATGGTGAGCATTCTAATGTTGCCTACCTTATTATCTCAAAACTAGATATTTGGAGATGTCTGACGAAACAATTGGACGATCGATATATAACTATTGTTATTGGTAAGTTTTTGGGCTTCCCACCTTCCTACGCATAAGGCATTGTATTTGAATTTATTTTTTTTGGAATTTAAACGCGGCGATCGGGATATCGTAGGATTCCCGCAACCAACTATCATAAATAACCTTTCATTTTATAAGGGTTAATTTCCCTTATGTTAGGTGTGAATCCGACTTTTTTACATTTTTTAAACTCCATACAGGAGGCCCTGAGAAAGAAAAATTCCCTATGTCATCTTTGGGACGCTGTGTGAAGGCTCTTTTTAGAGATAAACTAGGTATCTGGGAGTCAATGCGTCCAGGAGTGAAGGACGTATGAATATATTCCTCCTACTGATGTGCAAGGCGATGGATCGAGAGAGTCCGGCTGGAGAGGTCAAAAGGTCTCCCTCAAACAGTCTCTCCCCATCCGGCCCACCACGCAGAAGGTAGTGTAAAAGTGTCCCCAAGACCTAGACAAACCTCACCACGTGAACCCGCTAACCCCTGCTAAGTCACTAAATGTAGCAATCTACTAGGAATATCAGGGGTGCTAGTTATCCAATAAATGATTCCAGGGGCGACTAAAAGGTTTAACACACAATGCAATTCATATTTTATGAAAAATTATAATGATAGTAGAGTTGACAATATAGGTAACATAAAATATAAGATATTTTAATTAATGAAGATAATTTTAGCGAAACTCAATCGTAAAAAAATAAAAAATAATAAAAAATATAAAAGTTGAAAAATATAGTTAGGTAATTTATAGGTATAAAGAATAAATAATTAACAATAAAAAATATTTTCCAATATCCTCCAAATCAACAGATAATATTAATAAAAATGTACAAAATTGTTGTCCACAATAATTTCTGAACTAGTTCGCAGATACGGCGCGGCGTTTGTCAAAGTTTGCCAAGTTCAAATTATTGCCAAATACGTGCAATGCAATTTGTCTAAAATGACCTGTAGGGCGAAGGAGCCTGGGAAGACCAAAATTTAGATGGAACGACAACGTCCTCAAAGACCCGCGTACCTTGGAGATTCCAAACTGGAGAGAACTAGTACAAAACAGAGATGGGTGGAGGAAGACTCTCGAGGAGGCCAAGACCCACCCAAGGGTTGTAGCGCCAATTGTGATGATAATGATGACGTGCAATGCATTTGGATAAAATATCTGTTACCAAGACTATGCAAACTATAGTGAGAAATGAGATGTATGTATTAAAATTGTTTTTTTTTTTTAAATTTATTAAGTTAAAAGAAATATACATATTTCGCTTTGTTAACTTAAGGCATTGATAGAAAAAATATTAATAATGATGGTTTATTCTAACACCAAGTAACACATTTTTTTAAGAAGAAAATTTTGGTTTTGCTCATTAATCTTGAGAGCAAACAGTTTTTTTTAAATATATTCATTTTATTTTCGGTTGTGTCGGGAAGGAGATTATATATGTTTATGCCCTCATGGCCTATGTTTCTTTTGCCAAACTATGTCTTTGTTGAATTTGTGTATAATTTGTTACGTTGTTTTGTGTGGTGTTCATGTACTTGTGATGTTTTCATAAATGTAGTATTTGTGGGTATAAATCCATTTTGGATTTTGTAGATTACTAAGCATATGTTGTATTCGTACAGTTTTCTGATTTTCATTAAGTTAGTTTCTTGGTATAACTCTTTTGGTGGGGGTATCTGGTCTACAGTTAAAAAGTTATTACCGATTATTTACCAATCCGAGTGTCCCGGGTTCGAACCCGGCGTGCTCAAAAAAAAAATTTATGGAATTAATTTGTGCTAATTAATTATAAATAATATATATAGTATATTTGCGGCGCGTTCCAGAGTGGAAGATACTCTCAGTATCACCCGAAGACCACCATTCAGAATTGAAATGTTGCTTGAAATGGCTTTCGCCGTGTTTGATGATCAGATCTGATTAGCCATATACTTCCCCAGCGTGCTCTCCCCATCTCCTCCCCCTCCTCACTACCTTCAGCCTCACAACATACCCCAATTGGAGATGCTATAGTCTCACTGGCTTCAGACGGGAGCAGTTGGGACTCTCTATAAAAAAAATTAAAAAATTCAACTTTACGGATTCAGATGGTGCTGGTGTATACAAAGTTGCGAATATTAATTTTTCTACTGTGGTATCAATTTGTGCAAATAGTGTTCGAGTGTTTTATGTTTTGTTTTTAATTTTCTCGATGTCAATTTCTTCTTATTGCAATTAGTACTCCGCAGCCCCTTGTTATGTCCGAGTTCTGTTGATTTTATTTCCTTGTCGAGCTAAGTTTCCGTCAGCACTTTGTAGTAGTGTGTAGAAATAGTTGATTTTAATTCATTTAATTTTGTGCATAGTTCCCTATACATTAAGTATGCCTCGTTTTTGGCAGAATTTGCGCAATTTTAAGTTTCTACTTACATTTTATACGGTAATATCGTTTTCGTAAATCATTAATTTTCGTCCATGTATCTTCCATTTTCTCACTTCTTCTCTTAAGATTTTTCGATGTTTTTGTTGGAAAAGTCTAATGTCGGGGTACATCTTTGTATTGTTTTTTAGGAGGTAACGATTACTTAGTAATGTTTTGGTTGTTGTTGGGTTGTTAAATTCTACTTGGGTGATTTTTTTTCATTTTTTTGCGCTTTTTAGTACTAGTGTATATATTTTTTTAATTTTTATGTGAATATGGCACAGGAATTCCGACTGCTCCCAATCGCCTGGATCCAGTGAGACTATCGCGTCCCCAATTGGGGTATATTGTGAGACTGAAGGTAGGGGAAGGAGATGGGGAAGAGGGAGGTGGGGAAACAGATGACTATTTAGATCTAATATCACCATGATGGTGATCACCAAACATGGCTAAAGCGATTTCAATCAATTTTCCAATTCTTAATCGTGGTCTTACGCCAAGACAATTCTGAGAGAATCCTACAATCTGGAACGTGCTGCAAATAAATTATACATTATTTAAAATTAATTAACTGTGAAATAACACTAATTAATTTACGAGTTGCTGCTTTTAATAAAGCATTATAAAGAATTTACTTATGTACCGTTTTCTCCATATTTAAAATCTCAATAAAAGGCTTACGTAAAACATTGTTTGTTACATCTTACTAATATTATAAACGCGAAAGTTTATATGGATATATGTGTGTTTGTTACTCTTTCACGCAAAATTTGCTGAATGCATTTTAATGAAACTTTACAATATTATAGCTCATACATCAGAATAACATATAGGCTATAATTTATAAAGCTAGCTAGTAATTTTAAATATATTGAAAATAATAATTATTGTTTAATAGAAAATGTCAAAATTTGAGAATGACATTTTGCAAAACAAGGATTGTTAAATCAAAATTCTATTTTAGAAAATATTTAAATTAGTGAATTTATTTGAAGTACTCGCCTAATACGTTGAATCGAATCAAGAATAATAGATATTTTAAATAAATAGGTTAAGAATTTTGGTATAAACGTAGACAGAAGCTAATTATTTATATAGCCTTCAAAGCAGTTTTTTTTTTTTTTTTTAATAGATGTTTTTTTTATGTTTTGGAATAACTGACAAGACTATTAATATTACAGTATACTGTGTACCTGTAATTAATTCGCGTGAAGACGAACACTTCCTTTCAGATGAATTATATAACAACACTATCACGCAATGGCCTACTCGCTACTCCTATGAAACTTGCTTAACTAATGAGTGTAGAAAGGAAGTTAGTTCTCCCTTGTTCGAAGAAGTTAATGAGTTATGATTTTCGCCTGAATTCCTCTTTATTAAAGCGGACTTTCAGCTACTTTCCCCAACTTCTTACTTAATCTGGTACGTGAGCCAAGACGTAAACATAAAAAAACTACCTATGAGGTATTAGATATTTCCCTCAGCGATACAATGTGGGGAGAGGCTTATGTGTATTCTGTGTGTTATACATAATGTTCAGGGAGGTCTCATCCTTATTTGCAATGTGTGTGGTGCACACGGGCGACCGAAATTAGAGGGCGGCCTCTCGAACGTGCCTATTGAGTGATTCAGATATATTTGTGACTGGTTTTAGTTATTACTTGCAGAAGTCTTCAGCAATGCCCGGGTTTTATGCAAATTTTTTCAAATAATCAATTGTAGAGAGTAATTTTTAACTTATTTTGAACGTCAATTATTAAAAAAATCATCGAGTAGTATCAAAATTTTGTTTAAATGTGTGGGAAAAGAGGATGGAGTGGATTTTGAAATTTCATATACACAGTGACCTAAAGTGTGCAAAATTGTATCTGGAAGTATCGAAATTCTTCTTAGGGGAAAAAAGATGGAGGTGAATTACAAATATTATGTTATCAGTGATCTTGCACCTATTTTGAAGGTTAAAAGTGCAAAATTTACTTAATCTTGGAATTTAACTATATATTTTTTTTAAACACACCCGTACCGGGACACTCTTCTATTTAGATTGATTTTTATTAACTAGTTTGCATTTTAAATTAATTTTAGAGACGAATGAACAACTTCATTTTATTAATTTATAGAAGAAAGTAAACACTTTGTGGCTTGACATTATACCAAATAAAACAAATACTTAGTTTTAAAGCACTTTATTTTGATTTATATTGGTCGACCGGTTTCGTTTGAACCCAACCTTCATCAGAACAATAATATATAAACTAAATCATAATACAGAGAAACAATATCAGGTAAACAAAGTAAAGAGAGAAAGCTTACGGGAGATGGAGAGAACATCATAGACGACTTTATTTTGATTTATATTGGTTGACCGGTTTCGGTTGAACTCAACCTTCATCAGGACAATAATATACAAACTAAGTCATAATACATTGAAACAATATCAGGTAAATAAAGTAAAGAGAGAAAGCGTATGGGAGAGGGAGAGAACATCACAAAATGGTTGGTGGTGGGTTAGGAAGAGGGGTAGGGGGAGGGCTAAAGGAAGGGTGGGGATTACATAGGCAGTTACATTTGAAATTTCAAAATCAAAGAAAAATAACTGCCAAATTGTAAACAAACAGCTAGAATTGACCAACAGTCCGATTTTAAAAGTTGTTCCTTTTCTCCCTATATAACCCTCACCCTTCCTTTACCCCTACCCCTACCCCTCTTCCTACCCCTTCACCAACCATTTTGTGATGTTCTCTCCCTCTCCCATACGCTTTCTCTCTCTACTTTATTTACCTGATATTGTTTCACTGTATTATGACTTAGTTTGTATATTATTGTCCTTATGAAGGTTGAGTTCAACCGAAACCGGTCAATCAATATAAATCAAAATAAAGTCGTTTAAAAAAAGTGGTTGTTTCATTTGGTAACTGTATTTCATACAGAATGCTGACATACCCGATGAAAGTTAACCAGCTATTCCTGAGTTCATTTGAAATAAATAAATAAGAAATTTTGGATCCCGGTGATTTTAATATATATATATATATATATGTGTGTGTATACATAGAGGTATTAGACATTCGGGTGAGGGTGAGGATTGGGTGATTACTCGGCTGAATAAAAACATGTAGGAATATTATGTAACTATATGTAACGAAATATTGTATTATCCACCACCTTCTCCTCTCTACTTACCTTCATCCTCACAACATACCACAATTGGGGATTCCATAGTCTCACTGGCTCCAGGTGGTTGGGAGCAGTTGAGACTCTTGTCAGGTATTAAAATTAAAAATAATAATGAATACCATGTCTGTAAGTCGTGTATTACGACGGCGGCCCTGTATAAGAGGGTACACCCTGTTTGACCTACTTCCCCTAGGAGTTATGCCCTCGCGAGGTGGCGGGATGCCTGGAGAGGGTGCACCTGAATTCTGCTTCGATTGCTTAACTGTAGGGGCGGGGTACGGGGGTGGATGCGGAGGGTTGGAAGAAAGCACGTGGCACAGGTAATAGACACAAAAAGATACCTGCAAATTTGTGTTTAAGGCGATCCGCTCACTGAAAAAACTGAAACCAACCTAAAACTGGTTCAATTCAATTTCATTTCCGGCAACCCGGGCGTTTATTGAGGTAATATAGTATTTTATAACAAGTAAGTTACCCGCCTCACTAGACGTTGTCTGTTCTGAGACGGGTAATAATTATAACATTAAAAAAGATAAAAGGTGTACAGGAAAATAGTCAGAAAATAAACAGAATAAACAGAAAATAAACAGAAAAAATGGTTATAATTAGAACATTAGTTATAATTAGAACATTAAAAAAGATAAAAGGTGTATAGGAAAATAGTCAGAAAATAAACATGAAAATACAAGTTGCAAGAATAATAAATCAATAAGAAGAAAGAATAAAAATCTATAATTGGAAATAAAACATGTGTAAATAAGGTTGTTGCTATGATTACAATCTGGTTGTTGCCATCAAAACTTCTCTCATTCGCCTATCAAATTTACGATTTCATTAATTATTTCAGCTTTTTTCACGATATAATTTCACCTGTCACCTCGAAAACTAGGCAACCAGGAAATTAAATTAAATTTATTTGCGCACGCCGGGTTCGAACCCGCGACCTTCGGAATGGAAGTCCAACGCCCTACCGCTGGACTACGCCGGCCGTCAATATGCCAAACGCAGGGTAAATAAATGGTACCCTGCAATTGGTGACCGGGTTTATGGGGTGAGGTTTGTCTAGGTCTTGGCGGGGGATGGGCATCCCCGTGGCGAGCCGGGTCAGGAGAGACTGATTGAGGGATCTTTTGATCTCTCTAGACCTTTGACCCCGCTACCCATCGCCTTGCACCTCATACGTCCGCCACTCCTTTTTTATGTGAATCCCTCACAAGAGTCCCAATAGCTCCTGCCTGGAGCCATTAAGACTATGGCATCCCCTATTGGGGTATTTTGTGAGAGTGATGGTAAGTATGTTGAGGGGGAAGAGATGGGGAAGAGAAAGGTGGGAAAGTACCTGGTCACTTAATAACTCAGGTACGGGGCATACGTCATTCCTATGTCTACCTACGTTAAATTGTCGTGAAAACAAGCTCATGTGCTCAAGCGGTTAACATGGCTAAAGCCATTTTAAGCATCATTTCAATTTTATTTTAGTGGATGCACCGTCCGAGGTATCAACTGTCCGACGGATGAACTGTCCGCCGAATGATCTGTCAGCCGGATAAACTGTCCGCCGAATGATCTGTCTGCCGGATTAACTGTCCGCCGGATGAACTGTCTGGGGATGAGGTGTCGCCGGATGAAGTTTCATGGAACCAATGGGGACACATGGAATGGGACACACATGGGAGGGGAGACGGAATGGTTAGAGACGAAGGAGAGGCAGAGAAAGGGATATAAAGGGTCCATCCATAGCAGGGAATAAATTTGGAAAATCCAAACTTCTCACACCGACAGCTCTGAGAAGTGTAAGAATTTTATATATTTGTACTCTTCATATAGTTATATTCATTTAGCGGTAGGTTGGGAAGGAGAGATGGGTTGGGGAATCCGGGAGGGGGAGGGAACGAAGGAGGGGGTTCAAGGGGGCGCTAAGAAAAAGCTGGAAGTGAATTTGGAAAAACCATGCTTTATGTGACCTGCTTTCGCGTCGGAAAAACAATAAAAAATTGTTTATCCAAAATCACTTCAATAAATGTAATTAAAAATTAAATACTTTCCCTTCTTTATGTGGCTCTTAAACGCATGCCAGGTACGCACTAGTACATAATATACATTAATAACAGTTCCAATATTGAAAATAACTCTTAAAATAAAGTAAATCCCAATTCTAGAGATCATTAAATGAGAATTACAGACACACAACCAAAATTTCTATTATTAAAAGTTTTGGTTATGCATTATTATTATTTAATTCTTTAAAGTTTATTTAGGTAACATACAGTTGCATACAAAATCAGTGAACATCAAATAGTGAATAATATAATATAAACCAGCTAAGTTCCATTTAAAATATTTAGTTATGGTAACTGATTAGGAAGCAAGTAGTTATAAAAAGTTATAATAAAACATAGTCTGAGTAAATTGTACATTATTATTTTTTTATTAACAAACTACTCGTACGTCCAATCACAATTTAATACATATTCCACGAAGTTGTTACAATATTGGATTTAAAAATATATAATGGCTAGTCAAGACAGGAACAAGGTTTTGATGGAGTTCACGACTTCTGCCACATCTATACAAAATACTTGAAATAACATATAACGTTACATAGTTTTATCATTGAAGAAGAAGATAACAATAATAATCTAAATTAAAATATGAACAAGACACAGAAAACTAACAACAGATAGCAACTGGGACTCGAACCCAGATCTCTCGTCTCTCCGGGACGTGCAATTAAGCCATTGTCCCCTATTATAAAACCGTCGTAATTGTCAAAGTCATATTTCAAATTTCAGAGTTAACAATATTATCTTCGACTAATGTTTTTTTTCCATATTATCCGCAGCTACCTTTTCCGTGGTCAAAGAACGTATTTGAACGAAAGAACGCCCCAGTTGCGACCATTATCTTTTATTATTTTTCTATGTCTTGTTCATTTTCATATTTTAAAAAATTAGATTATTATTGTTATCTTCTTCTTTAATGATGTATTACATTGATGGTAATAACCTCCAAAAGTTAAGAAGAGAGTTTTTCTTTAAAAAAAAATACATAATTTTGACGTGTTTATTATTAAAACCAATTATCTCTTCATTTTTTTAAACACAATTAATGTATTTTAGGAAGCTTTGCACCGTAAAACGGAAAAACCTTTATTCTGTACACAAATATACTTTGGGTTTTCAGAAGCACAACACTCAGTTCCGAGTGTTGCTCTCAGAAAACGGAAAAGCTGCCTTAAGGATGTAATATAGCGAGCTTTCTACATAAAAATGTCCAGCTTTCTTTCCTACATCTTTTCAATTGTTTTGGCGAAGTAAAGTTAGTCATATGTTAGTCAGTGAATCATTTTTAATAAGTTTAAAAAATATATTAAAAGCTCATTCATAAAAAATTATGGAATCAATTATTTAGTTGTCGATGGCATTATTGATGTAATAAAAAATTATATCAACAGTTTTATTTTATGATTTAAGATTTTCACGGCCAGAAGTATTTTTGGGATGTTATGCCGTGTTACGCTAACTCCTTCTTTAGCCGACGTTTCGGACGGGTCACGGTGAGTTCATCGAAAACTAGTTAATCGAAAACGAGTTCAACCTAACCTAACCTAACCTCTAGTTGTCGATGAATTTGCTTTCGATGAATTGATTTTCGATGAACTCGTCGGTTACCGTTTCGGACAACGTTACAGTGTCCACCAAAACACATCTGCCCTGATGATGGACACTGTAACGTTGTCCCAAACGTCAGCTAAAGAAGGAGTTAGCGTAACACGGCATAACATCCCAAAAATAAACAACAACAAAAAAAAGTTTTTTATTATACTTTAACTCTATACGGGACCATGTTATTTACGGGAGGTGGAGGGTTTTTTTAAGTAAAGGAAGGAGAGAAAGTTCTGGAAAGGAAAGGGGTGTAAGGGTGGGAATGTTAGGGCCAGTAGGTCCAGGGGTGATTTAACTACTCGTATTAATTAAAGCAAGCTTCCCATACCTAGGATCCCTGATAAGAACAATAATACTACAGATGAGATTCAGAAGCGCATAGTGAGCGCAAATTGCTATCAAAAGCAGATAAAATCCAGACTGTTGTCCAAAAACACCAAGATATTAGTGTACAAAACTCTTATTAGACCAGTGCTCACGTACGCAGCTGAGACATCGATACTTACTAAGAGGAATGAGTGAGCACTGGACATTTTTTAAATAAAAATTTTAAGGCGTATCTTTGGACCGACTCTAGAAAATGGATTTTGGCGTAGACGTTACAACGATGAGCTCTACACTCTGTTTAAGGAACCAAAAGTGACACATTTTATAAAGTTGGGAAGACTTCGGTGGCTGGGTCATGTGGAAAGAGTGACAGAGCATCAAGCACCAAAGTCCCTGCTAAAATCTAGACCTGTAGGGCGAAGGAGCCTGGGAAGACCAACAGTAAGATGGAACGACAACGTCCTCAAAGACCTACGTACCTTGGAGATTCCAAACTGGAGAGAACTAGTACAAAACAGAGATGAGTGGAGGAAGATTCTCGTGGGGGCCAAGGCCCACCACGGGTTGTGGCGCCAATTGAGATGATGATGATGATTAATTTCTCCCAGCGTCGCGGTGCAAGGGGATGGGTCGAGAGAGTCCGGCTGGAGAGATAGGTCTGGGTCTCCATCAATCAGTCTCTCCCAATCCGCCATGCATTGGGTTGGCAAACGCTTTCGCTGCCAATACCTAGACAAACTTCCACCACATGAACCCGGGCACCCCTGCTTGCGAACCACTTGGGGTTACCTATGGCAGAGGTTATCCCAAAGAGTATGGATATTAGAGAGACGGCATGTGAAGTGTGCCCGCGCGCTCCAAGTGTGCCTTTTCGAAAATTCTACCCACATGGCTGACATTGGCTGTCACCATATAAATTGGCTGCTGTCGGAACGTATTAAACGGCCAAAAACCATCAGCCAATGTAAGCCGTTTGGGTAAAATTCTTGAAAAGGCACACTTGGAGCGCGCGGGCACACTTCACATGCCGTCTCTCTAATATCCATACTCTTAGGGTTATCCAATGAATTCCCGCCTCCTAAATTATTATTGTTATCGTTTGCTTCGACCACTTAGAAGTTATAAAAATAACATATTCTAGAAAATAATCCAACCTTGATTTATTTTAATTTCAATATACCTCTAGACTAAACTAAGCAATATGCGTTATTTGGTATCAATAATCCGAAGATCAACCAAGAAAAATAAATATCATTTTCGATTTAAAAGTTTTCAACCTCATTATGACGTCATTACGTTTTTTGTGGTTTCCAATATCAATGTTTGTATTAGTCATAAGAATTGTAAAACATTTTATGATATCTTTCTTCCCTTATGAATACTTAATGTCTTCTCCTCAAAAAAACATGGGAAGAGCTAAACTTCTGAAATTAACTTCAAACGAAATACTTGAACAAAATTTTTTTTTAGAAGCATTCCGACTATTTTATTCATAAGTATAAATTAAACCAATTTAAAACTTTATTCAACTTGTTTATTTTAGCAGGCTGGATTGGTTTAAAACAATTACGTTTATCTTCTACTGAGAAACCTTGTCACCCAAACTCTTGGGCAAATGAGGTAATAAATAATATAATGCTTTATAAAAAATATTATTTTTCACAAATTAGTAACTTCTCTTTTAATGATTCTTATTCAGTTAACGAACCGATAAATTTGCACGCAAACAACTGCAATGATGATGGCTACTGCATGTGCGACTCATTGATCCAAAAACAGGAAGCAATATAAAATAAACCAACAAAAATTGAATGATTAAAAGAATAGCCATCTCTTAAATTTATTTTCTTATTAATAATTATATTTAAAATAATTTATTTTTGTTGTTTAAACATCTTTATTATGTTTTGATAATTTATATAATGTAATTTTTCATATTTCAAATTAATTTTTATGTTTAATTTTAAATAATTATTTTTTACGATATTTTTTAATTAATTAATCACCTCCCTCTATAATATTTTTGTCCATAGTTCTTTTTGATCCATTCTTTTTAGTCTATACTTGTTTGTTTATTTTGTTAATGTCATTACTACCCTGACAAAGAAACCATCGGTTTTGAAACATGTAGGTGATTGTGATTATATTAGTGGTTTAAACAAAGTTATTTGTTTTAATTTAATTCAAAATGACGCCACAAAGTGATTTTGCAAAGTTTGAAGAAATGATTAAAAGAATAATTGTAAGAGTACCTACCAATTTTAATGAGCCAACATCACGTAGTGGATTCGTCAATAAATTGAGTCCATTATTTCTACTTCACTGACATTAAATTGTGTTCGAGCTTTTGTATTTTCACGAATGAACAGTCAATACGCTTCCCACTTTTATTATCGACTAAAATCACATTTCAGTAAATAGCATTTCCATTATTCGAAGCATCGTTAAATAGAATAAAAACTGTAATAGATTCATTCAAATGTTCTTTTAAAATGCAAGCAAGTCATTGGAAATCCTGGTTTACCAAAAGCCACTAAACCTTATCGAATCTAACAAAAATTGAACCATAAATAACTTAGCGTAACCTCTAAGGTTGACATTTCACATCCCCAATAAATTCTCTTAACCCGTAAGTTCCCTACCTATAATATATTTTGTGACGTAAAGCAATGCATTTAGCTTGTAGAAGATCTAGTACTAGCATATAGAGTAAGAGTAAATGAAATGATACAATGTGCAAGGGAAGAATTGTGACAAGGAAATAATAAGTAGACCAATGCATCGATATTTATTTATTTTTTTTTTTTGCTTTTAATTCGTAGAACTCCATTTAATTTTTTTTATTATTTAATTTCTAGCTTATAGCGGAGATATTTATGGATTATATTGAAAACATAATTCTAAAATCTCCCTTAGCTAAACATATAGTAGGTATACTATGTCAGATACGTGACGACATCCTTGTATGTTGGAAAGATACCAACTAAAAGTTAGACATCTTTACTAATTGGGCCAACACCGTTAATAATAAAACATGCTTCATAGTTGAACATGAGATTGAAGGTAAAATATTGTTTTTAGATCTGTCAATTGGTAAAAGTAATAATAAACATACCTTCAAAAAAAATTTGAAAACAAACTTTTACAGATACAACCATAAATGCCACTTCGAATCATCCTTGGTCTCTTAAATTATCAGCTTACCATTCAATGGTACATAGACTCATTAACATTCCCTTGACAATAAAGCATATGTAAAATAAAAGGAAACAATTAAAACGATCGCGATTAATAACGGCCATGACGCAAATAAATAAAAATAATAAAAAATAAGAAACATAAAAATAAAATCAATTTAATATATCCGGTAAATAATAAAAACATAGAAAAATTTGCATGTCTCGAATTCCTCGGCCCAATATCTCTAAAAATTACTAAAGAAATTAAAAAATGTGTTTTAAATATAGTTTTTCGAACCAATAATAATTTAGTAACAAGCCTTAAAAACTATAAAAGTAAAAATCCTCAACTTAGTAATAGTGGTATAAATCATCAGAACATCTCTTGGTGAATAATCACAACCCACATAACAACAGGGGACCTAAACCATTACATGTAGAAAGAAAAGGTCTTCGATTGAATTTACTCGAATAATTAGAAATCAATAAACATTAATTAATAAAGTAGAGAAAATAATCTATTCACCTCTACTAAGTATTTTCACAAAACCTAAACAATATTCATAGCAGTAACGTCATTATTAAACAATTAAGAACACATTTGCAAATTTCTAAATACCCATGAGGGAGAATCTATTAAGTACTTTCACAAGAAATCGGTTTAACCGATAATAAATCAATTTACTCACTTTCAAATTGACATTTTAAATCGTATAAATATCGTCGTCTAATTGTGAAACCACAGTTTGAAAATGGCCTTGTAAGCCGAAACAGCCATCACAATAATAAAAACTAAAACACTTGCAGAACTTAATAATAAACATTATCAATGCATCGATATTTAAAGTTGAGTTTTCTTACAAAATTGGGATGCGAAGAAGAAATTGCTTATTTCACTTATCGTATTCCTTCAGCACAAACATTTGTACCATGGTACGGTGTGATACAGTGTTAGGTTTAGATTAAATTTTAATCCCCTTAATACAGAGCCATAAAAATTTTAATCGACAGTCTGCATTTTCTCTTCACCAAAGAGATGTAATATTATACATTGTACGAGTTAAGTTTATTCATTTGAAAATGGACGAGACATGTTTGAAATATCTGGTAGACTTCTTTATTACGTATAAGAAATGCGTATCATCTCGGAGGAAATTAAATAATGCAAATATTTCAAATGTCCATAAAAGAAATTTCTTCGTGCTTTTGTGGTACAAAATAATTTAAAGATTTATTTTGTACTGTCGTTCATTCATTCGTTTTGTGTTTTTATTGATTTTTTGTTCATGAAATTATTAGTTGGGTGACGATGCATTTCCTCTGATGATTTCCTCTGTTTTTACACTGTGCACTTGAGAGGTTTAACATGTAACATCATACATGCGTCCGAGGGGGGAGGTTCCCGACTAACGATCCGGAGGTCTCATGGTTCAAATCCCAGTTGCCCAAGTATATTTTATATTTTATGTTATGTGTTATTTCACAATTTCATTTAAAAATAAGACAAGGTATATTTGCGACACGTACGACCTCTGTGTAAAACCGCGATTCAAAATTGAAACGTTGCTTTTGCTTGCTGAATAGCCAGTTAATTTCACACCATCCCCATCTCTTTCCCCTCCCCGCTATCTTCAGCCTCACAACATACCCCAACTGGAATGCTATAATCTAACTGCCTCCGGGAGTTTGGGAGCTGTTGGTACTCTTGTGCGGTATTCACATAAAAATATACATATTAAAAATCCAAAAAAATATGTGTTCAGGTTTTCTTTACATTGAGTTCTTACATTTTTTCTCAGGTTCCGTTTTATCTTTGGGGATGCTGTGTCTTTTTGTGGAAAGGAAGAAGTGAACCTGAGTCTTGGGAACAAGGGAAGGAAGAAACAAGCGCCGGTATGCATATTTATAGAAGTTAATTAGAAAAAATGAATTAAATCGCTTTTGCTGAAATTTCTATAAAGTTAACATGGCATTTTCAAAAAGTCAAAAATTAACATCAATGTTACAAGACGAAAAAGAGACTAATCTCATCATTCCGAGGCTTCTATTATTTGTAAATCATTATAGAATACATCGGATGGAGGGAAATGATTTGGTAATTTAACCGATAAAGCAAAATTAGGTTAGGATCTTGGATTGAGATTTAAATTGCCGATACCAAGAAGTGGATCTCGGTGGGAACTTCAAAATATCTTCAGAAACGAACTAATGAATAAATCCACTTTGATTAAATATGCCTAATTTGGTTTTCTTTTAAGTTTGAAATTCCCAGAATAGATTTCCATTCATTTAATGGTAATTTAATGGATTAAATCATCCCTAATACTTTTAAATCAAAGAAAATATTACTTTATTTAGTGCAACGGCTGGTTTTAATATTTAATGATTTATTTGATGACGAAATTTATTGAAATGTTTAAAATTAGGTTGATCTAGTTCAGTGATTTTCAACAGGAGTGATCGCCCCTGGGGGGCGTTGGAAAGATCTAGGAGATCGGTGGTGATCTCAAGCTTAAATGGGGGGCGGTGAAGGGCAGTATATCGGTCAGTCATAACTAATAACTAACAGCTAAGTTCTGATCTGATTCTAGTGACTTAAAAACTAAGGTTTATAACTAGTGATTAATAACTAAAACTTATAGCTAACAACTTTATAAGTAGGTAGTACTGAAACTAGTAACTCACGTCTAAGACTTACAACTAAAACTTATAACGTGATTTACAACTAAGACTTATAACTAGAGATTTACGACTTAAGAGGAATTTAAATGCTAGAAATATTTGACTTCTAACCCCTTTAAAACTCCGCGTCTTTTTAGTATTATCTGCACGAAGAAAGTAGTGCCAAAGTTGTTTTTATTTTTTTATGGATAATTTTACAAGAATGAAAAAAAAATAGTCTATGGATCGAGTCAAAAATAATCTTAGCCATAAAGGGGTACTTTTTTTAAGTTGTTTCTTATATAACGTCATATTTATGTAATGAAAAAAAAATTATTTAGTACTTTACACTTATTATTTTGTAACTGAATTAATAATTTTATTTTAATTCTAATAAATAGAAAAGGTAGGAAAAGCTTCAATGTATCCATAGCATATTTTTTTCATATTCATAATGTAAACCGATTCGTAGTAAAGATAAATCTGATTAGAATTTGGCGTACAGCTTCATTTTAAGCTATGTTTTTCTAGCGATGAGTTTTTAGCGCAGCAGGAACCGAATTCGCTTTATTACGTTGGCAGGAACGTGAAATATATTACGCGGCGTGAAAGTGTGCTCCTAGTGCATTCAGTCGGCGTACCGACAGCGCGTCTGTTTCACAAAATGGAGACTATCTGTAGGAAGAGGAAAATTTTCGCAATGTTACTTAAAGTATTTATGGATGACCATCAGGAAGAACAGTTTTTCATCGTGGTATTTTAAAAAACCCTTCAAATCATAAAGTATCGCAAGATTCTGTACAAACTCAATTAAACGTTTGTCCTCGTCACTGTCAGCATGTCAATCTCACTGTCAGCAATTCGGCAGTAGTTTATGACATTTTGAAACCCTCGGGACACTGAAAACGCACTAGCATTGAAGAAATGGGGAAGGGGGGCAAAAACGCTGCGTACAACGCAACAGACTCCTCCGAAAGCGGTCGGGTCTATCGCGCCGGCGCAAGACGTTTCACACCGGCGTGATGCGTTGTCTAGGAAAACAGTCCATTCAGTTTCTTGGAAAGAGTTCGCGACGGGAAACGCTCAACGTATCACGTCGTCCACAGCGCAAAAAAAGCTGTCGCTAGGAAAACATAGTTTAAGACTTATAACTAACGTGACCAGACGTCCCGTTTTCACCGGGACAGTCCCGGTTTTAGGGAGCGTATCCCGATGTATCCGAACACAGCTTCGGGACGCCAAAATGTCCCGGTTTCGAAAATAAGGAATACTTGCAGTAGAATTTTTAAAAAATAAGAAAAAATAGATATAAAAGAATTGTGAACAAATTTAACCGAACTAGTGTCTTACGCTAAGATTTAAAACAACTAGTGACTTACAACTAAGACTTATAACGTTATTTAAACCTAACCTAATTTGTAACCAAGTGGGTAACATAATACAGTTACTTACGTATGTTTAAATGTTTAGCTAATACAGAGAAACAACTATTATTGTAAGCCAACACGACTGTATGCATAACATGTTTGTGAGCCAATATGCCTGAATGCATAACATGTTTGTGAGCCAACATACCTGTACACATAACATGTTTGTGAGCCAACATACCAACGCATAACATGTTTGTAAGCCAACATACCTGTATGCATAACATGTTTGTGAGCCAACATATCGGTATGCATAACATGTTTGTGAGCCAACATGCCTGTATGCATAACATGTTAAATAGTTAAACAATAAGTAAATCGTGAGGTACGTACACATTATAAATATATAAACCAGTGGATGTTATCGTGATTTATTTTTGGGATGTTGCGCTACCTCCTTCTTTAGCCAACGTTTCCGACATTCAATGTCCTCAAGGGTTGCTTACATCGGTGTGAGGGGTTATGTTTTTATTATTTGTAGACATGGCCTTGCCTTTTATTTTATAGATTTATTTTATTGGATTGGAATTATTTGAACGTATGTTTAAATGAATAATAACATAGCTGCCTAAGATATACATATGTATATAAATATCCCATTGTTAATCAAGTTTGTAATTGAACTAGTCTTCAATTATTCTTAAAATATCTGGTTAAGGATATTTCAAAGGTTAATGACTCGTGATGGAAATGACAAATAAAAGTAATTGTATTGATCTAGAAATTCCAAATAACAAAGCTGCGCAAATTTCTGCTTTTTTAAACGATCCAAACTTTAAGGATAATGTGACGGATGTTAAGGGCCAGTTCACAGAACTTGTAGAATTCATCAAATTTCAAAGTTCTACGTAAGTACTGAAAAATAACTGAGCAATATTGGAGTTAACAAAACATCAATATTAATAATGAAATTTGATAAATTGTTGAAGTTCTTTGAAATAACAGACCCGTCGTTTATGAAAGATTACTAATGACGAGATCTGAATAGCCAGCCATTTTCCTGCATCATCCCCTTTCTCTTCCCAATTCCTTCAGCTTCACAACATACCCCAAAATATATTACGGCGATACGAGTGTCCTATTCGCTTCAGAGGCCCTAGCACGCTCGCTCTATAACGATCGATAGGATAACTATCGGTAACTTCTCATCGTTCCCTAGCATGACTACAGATTGCCAACGAATAAGTGACAGTTCACAATGACTAAGTGTCCTTAACATATTCGATATCAACTGTTATTTGTACGTTAGCGATGTGCAGTTGTCCTAGGGAACGATGAGAAGTTACCGATAGTTATCCTATCGATCGTTATAGAGCAAGCGTGCTAGGGCCTCAGGACTGAATACCCCAAATGTTAAACAAGTACTATATACTTTTGACTTCTTGAAAAATCTTGAATCCGATCATTTATCTTATTGTTAAAGCTTCAACTAATGCCAGCTGCCAGCACCAAATTATAACAAACTTATTTTCTTTATCGCATCCTCCCCATAAATGTGTAATTAAAAATTCTCACTCCGTAACTTCTTCAACTTGTTTCGTAAACATCATTTGCATACCCAAATTTATTTAAAACACAGCCAAGGTTAAATCTGTGAAACTACGAGTATTTGACCTTTGTTTAAACTCGATGAATCCCGAAGGAATACGACGTGATTGCGAACTCTGATAACTTATAACACACTTAAATAGAAAATCTCTCGAGGAATTAAGAGTAATAAGCTTAACTATTAAAAGTTGATAATTAACTATAAAAAAAAATTCTTACACAAACCCAAAAAGATTAGATTTCGTGATAGATAAAGGAATTAAGAGCGATTTACAATGACCAGCAGCTGAAAATAAAAGTTTAAAAATGCTTGCAATTGTACAGGGAGGTTCCAATGAGACAGATCAATTATTCCCCGTATCAATTTTTTTTAAATTATAAATTTAATATCGATTTATTTTATTCAAAATTTCTTTAATATATACCTACATTCAAGTAAGCAACAAAAATGCTCAAAACGCACGATGATAACTTATAAAATACAGTGTCCTTATTGTAAGTATTTTTTGATCATAAGTATTTATGATTTTTTAATAACGTCTAAACAAAATAAGTGTGTAAAAAAAAATTGAAATATTTTAGTTTATAAGACCTTAAATAAATAGAAAAACTGCGGTATTTTTGTCACAAAACACGTTCTCGGATTTATTTTTTAATGGTTTGAAATTTGTGTTGTTTAATAGAATCTATCGTTTGAAAATTGAAGAAATCTGCCAACGACCAACGGTATAACCTTAGCATATTAAAAATACACTTGGTTTTTCAAAATTTTTAAAATGTGTGTGCCAGATAAAATAACAATCTTTCAAGATAAATTTATGTTTTTTTGTAAAAAAGAGTCAATACGTCTAGAATTCGATTTAAAGAGGACTAATTTCCGGTATTCTCTGGTAATACCCTCTTAAGTATTAACTCATGTTACTTTCAGTTGAAGTAGTTTCAATAAGTCATTAGTATTTGAAGAAGTTAGTTTTATCTTTTTCTCTTTGTAATTGACAGAATAAGAGTAACATGGTATTATGGGCACACATCATTAGAAGTTAGAGACAGTTAAAGTTAAAAGACATAATTTATCGTATAAAATCGAATATTATACGAACTTCGTTAGTTTTTTGGCTTCATAAAGAAATAAATCGAAGGCACTGGGCTGCTCAAAAGTTTTAATCATGTAGTTGATTTTAAAAAGCTAATAAAGACATTGAAAATGAATAAATAAAAAATTAAAAACTTTGAAATTTGATACGTTCTGCGAAACATCCGTCACCTTATCTTTAAAGTTTCATTCGTTCTTTTAAATACACGGAATTGACGCTGTGTTTTTTTAATGAAATTTCTAGATTGATACAATAAATTACTTTAAGTATTCATTTCCATCACGAGTTGAAATACCCTTAAATGAATATTTTAAAAATAGCTAAAAACTAGTTCTACTACTGCAAACATGATTTTCGAACAATAATAACTTTATAAAATGTATCTTAGATAGCTGTGTTATTTATTATTCTTTTAAACGTACGTTCACATAAATCCACTCCAATAAAATAAAAGGTGAAGCCATGTCTACAAATAATAAGAACATAACCCCTCACACCGATGTAAGCAACCCTTGGGGATATCACATAACGAAAGGTGATTTACAACCAGTCGAACGCCGTACAAGCCAAGGAGAAAACGGCACAAGCCGTTAATGTCTTTTTTTATATTGTGTTTTTGTGAGTATGTTTCAGAACTCTAATGAAAAATATTGTTTTGTTTATATCAATACCCGCATCTTTTAAGTAGTTATTCTTATGCGTGTTTGCTGTTTCAAAGCTCCGAAAGCATCATGTTTAAAAGTAGCTTCGTAAGCCGACAATCCTTTAAAGTCTTTTTATAAAAATACGTATGTAAATATGCCTAATATGATTAAGTTCTTGGTAAATATTAATTCGTTCGTTGAAAATATCCAAAACCACTTTAGTCGACCCGGCTTTATTGAAATCTGTAAAAGCGCAAAAATCTCTTATTTGATTCATCATTTTTTTACACACCAGAAAGTTAAATAGATTGGCAATTTTAGCAAATAGGTACACATATTGAATGATATGAAAAGAGTTAATTTATTATTTAAAAATAACAATTATGTGAATATGACACTAGATTCGCAACTGCCCCCAACTATCTTGAACCAGTAGGGCTATGGCTTCCCCAATTGGATTACATTGAATTCTAAGGAGTTGAGAAGAGACGAAAATGGGTGAGGAATATGGGGAAGTATCTGAGTTTTATCTAGTCACCAAAAACGGCTAAAACCAATTCAAGAAAGTGTTGTATTTTGAATTCTGCTTCTGATTCTGATTCGAGTGTATGATTCTAAGACATGGAAGCATATACTCGAATGAGCCCACCCATATTTTCATTTAAATGCATGAAGGAAATAACTACTTGTCTACGTACTATATAAACCACCGTATAAGTACACAAAATCAACATTGTAATTAAATTCGTTTTATATCCATACCAACTTATTATTTAAGGTATTTTTGAAGTCGATTTTCGGTTCCAAATTGCTAAATAGTGCACAAAAATTACAATTATACAATAGTCATAATTTCCGGGTGCCAACTATCGGAGGATCAACTGTGGGGTCGCCTGAGTAACTGAATAACTTATGAAATATTTGAGAACACGGATTTAAAAGCGTTGAGTACCATTTCCGAAAATCAATTAAACATAGACATATGAATATTACTAGACGAGAACATAAAGGACATTACTAGACGAGAACATAAAGGACATTACTAGACGAGAACTTTCTTCTTCCTTGCACTGTCCCAACTCATTGCCTAGGTAGGCTGTTGGGGTCGGCTCTCCTCGTTCTCAGGTTGTAGCTTCTTCGGTTCTGGGTATCGCTCTCTTCCAGGCCGTTTCTACTTAGAATTTTTGAGCATTGAGTCATCCAGGAGTTCTTTGGTCTTCCTCTGGATGACTGTCGATGAAGCTCCATAGACATTGCCTGCTTCACTGTGTGGTCTGGTGGTCTCCGTTTTATGTGACCATACCATCTCAACTGTCGTTCCTCTAGCTTATTGTTTATGTCTGTGACACCCAGGCTACCACGAATGCGTGAACTTTTAATTACTAGACGAGAACATAAAGGACATTACTAGACGAGAACATAAAGGACATTACTAGACGAGAACATAAAGGACAGGGGCGAAAATCAACTGTAGCGGGACGCAGAGGGGTGAGTTGACTTTAATGATATGCGATTCGTCAATAAATCAATCTGACAGTATATAGGCATCTCGAATTATAATATCACCGTATAGTTCTTAAAAGTAAAATCTGCTTTTGAATGAATAGACCTTTTTACATGGGAACCCGAATTGCTCACCACATTTTGAACAAATTTGAGAAGTCCATATACGGCAAAGAGAGGTTCGCTTGTTTTGAGAGTCGAATATTTTGTTGCCGTATTTAATTAAGACACTTTTACAAATGTTTCATAATTTACTTACCCCAGTAAACAGCGACAAGCACACGACGGGATCGGGATTTCCGAGTTGGCAACGCTGCATGTTTCTCGATGTGATAAAACTGATCTTATTATATGATGTGAATAAGCTTAAAATAAAGATAAATAATGCCTATGTATGGAATGTAATACTACAATGGGGTTTATTCTCTTTTTCACTTCTATTTTTACACGTTTTAATTGCACAAGCCACCATTTTTGCCGTGTTATTTCGTAAAATGTATTGATGAGAGCTCGCGCAAGAATGATGACGTCACATTTTCTAGATTCACGCGAAGCTATACGCCAGCCAAGCCGGTTCCAAATAGAACCGGGGAGGGGGAAATAATAATAAAGTTTTATGTTTCTTTCGGGCGTGTATTCAAAGATTGATAAAATGCAAAAATCAAAGCACAATAAATATATATATTTTTAAAATATTATTTTGATTCTCGTTATGTTCCTAATTTTATTGTACTATGTACTTGGCCGATTTTTCGCAGGCTCTTTTATATTGTTCCCCGCTTCGCCATAAAAAAAACCTTAAACGCTGCTCTGATCGTACCGAATTTATTCCTCGGCTATAAGTCGCCCCTATCCTGCGCTTCCGGGTCCTTCCCCACCGGATATCCTGACGTGTGTGTGGGTGTGTTGTGGGCTACAAAGGTTATATAACCGTATAACATATGTAAATGAATTACAGGTATACGAAACAAGGTAATCAAAAAACTATTTCACTAAAAATCCAGAACATTCACAATATATTACACGTGTTTTTGTTATGTAATTATTATGAATATTAATATGAACTAAACCTGTCAATTTGTCTGTCCTGGAACGGGAAACTTTCCTAGTTGGAGAGACAAAGCTTCCTAATATGTAATCTGTACTTAATAAATATGTATCTTTCTATATTAAATAAATATATATGTATATATATTACATAAACAAAACATTAGAAAACAATACATGTCTCCTTATATACAACATAAATAATAAACTCATATATATATATACAAACACAGAATCCATAAAAGTACACAAACGCTTTACACGATAACATACATTTAAACTCTATCCACACTAACTATGGTAAGCAATCCTTTGGTTACGAAGGGGGAAACTTATATAATTGCCTTTCAGGCGACATTACAAATTAAAAAAGCTGGATAGATTTAAAATAATATATATATATTCTTTTTTACTCTTAATAAACAAAAATATTACAATTTGAGGTTTAACTCATTAAGTTAAACATAAAAATAAACAGAATTATATGAAGAAAAAGATAACAATAATAATAAAAAAAAATTTAATATGAAAATGAACGAGACACAGAAAAATTATTCATTTATTTATTTAAACGCCATAAAAGGCTATACGCCATAAGTTTACAATGATACACAGGAGAGAAACAGATTGTGAACAAAATACGTACTCTGAAATAATATCGAAATATATCTCAACAAATAAAATCAAGTATATCTATTCATACACACATAGTTTTATTTGCATTCGTTAAATTCTAGAAATTGAAATGTTTACAGTAATTTTGTATTGGGATTATTGAGTATTGTCACCTACAAAACTATACTGGTTTGTAGTGGCACTTTAAGTACTTAGAGTTAGGCTGTGTTGAAACAGGGCTGCCAGTTAGAGGTTTATAATAATTAATAAATTATAAATAATATAGTATACTAATTATATATTTTTTAGGCATTTATCAGCCAACACTCCTCCATCTGACAGTTCAGAAATCAGAAGAAAGCAGTTTAGAATCTGCAGTAAAATATAAGTCAGAAGCCTTGCAGAAGAATGGTATCATGACTAACAATGATTGTTGTGATTGAGGTATGTTATTATAGCCTTCTTATAACTATATTCCGTGCAGTTGAACACATCTACTACTTCTAAGAAAGCATTGCCAACTGCATGCAATCTAGGTATAAGCGAGTACCTAAATGACTCAGTCCTGATACTGTCGTTACAATTAAAAAGAATTTTAGATCGAGTGGTTCTTGGGGGTATATGGAACGTAATTAGGCTTAATAAATCAAATCATAATACCATTAACAATTTTATAAATAAAAGTCAAGTCGGAAACAAGTCTTCTGTCTGAGAGTTTTAGTAGGTTTAATTCTTTCATCAAATGATTGTAATTTATTGATTCTAGAGGTAGACCGAGTATATAATTAATGAATCTTAAGAATTTATGCTGAATTTTTTCGATGAAATCTGAGTAAATTTTGTAGTGAGAGGACCAGATAGAAGAATTATATTCGACATGACTTCGAACTAGAGAGGAATATAAGATTTTTAACATTGAAATATTTTGAAAGTCATTTCCATTTCGGAGGATGAAGCCTAGCATTTTTAATCCCTTATTGGTGACTGTATTTATATGTGAAATGACATTATTTCGTCCCAGTTGCATATCTTTTATTATTATTGAGGTATCCTTTGGCAGAAGTTTTGATTATCCGGTAAATAATTCCTCCCAAATTGAACCAGTTAGACTACGGAATCCCTAAAAATTCTGCTATGCTGTGCGGCTGCCGGTTTGGGGGGTTGGGAAGAAGAGGGGGGAAGGAAAAGGAAGGTGGGGAAGTACCTGGTTATTCAGATCTCGTCACTAAATACGCCTAAAGCCATTTCAAGCAATATTCCTTTTCTGAATGGTGTTCTTACAACTGGGCGATTCTGAGAGTACCTGCCACTGTGGAATTTGGAATTTTAAATGAATAAGTTGTAAAATAACATATATTAATCTGATATATGAATCTTATTTGACTTGGTCTCGACCACGGAGGGCGTACTTATGTGAAATTTGAGTGTAAACTAGGAAAGAAGCGCATGTTAAGACAGTGATGTGAGACATCACATCTTATCTGCGAAATAACGCAGATTACAACACTGGTACGTTCTACAAAATTCAATATAAGCTTAATTTATTGTCCTTTAAATTTGGCTGCAGTCTGCAGGGCGACGATAAGATCTAAATTATAAGAGAAAGTTGAAACATTGAATCTAATTCAATGTTGCAACCTAACAAAGATTAACGCTGCTAAATGTTTTGTTTTCTTAGAGATAATTGCTTTATAATTTTCCTCTTAACTAAAAAATATTTATCCTAATTTATTATATTGTGTTTATACTTTATTTATATATTTTGTAATCTTTTTTATTTATGTTATACTCTTGTTATAAATGAAATTTGTATTCGATATGTAAAAGCCCAAAAGGACGTCAATAAATAAATAAATATTTTAACACACTGACTAAAAAAGTTGGCCAATTTATAACTCATACACAAAACCATGTACAATGTAACCTTAGAGAGGTACCATAGTAAGTTCATATTCTTTTCGAGTTTGTAAAAAATTATAAATATAAATATAAAAAAAGTAATTATAATTAAAAACCCTGAAAAATAAATAAATAAAAAAGAGAAGGCCCAGAAAAACACCCATTAAATTGTGAATGGTTTCAAGACATTGCAGTGTATTCTGCAAAATAACCAGTAAAGACAATAATAAAATTATATATTTTCAACATTTTTTCTGTAGTTTTTTAATCGTCCATTGAATATGTGCGCATGAGTGTGGATATAAATGATAAATGCTGGTGGGGGAGTGTGTGTGGTGGATGGGGTGGAGAGGAGGGAGATGGGGGGGTGACTTCCCCATATTATGAATGCCTGTGAAAGTATTATTCTTCTTATCCGCAATAACTTCCCCGTGCTCTTTCGGAGCACAATCCAAAGAAGTTAGTTTACCTACGTGGCGCAATTTTGAAATAAAAATACATATATTATTAAATTTCGTTCGTAAGCTAGATTGCAGAACGTAGGTAGTAGTAAATATAAAAATGTAGCAGATTAAAAGCCATTTTTAAAATTTATTGGTAAGCGTACTTGAGTTAATTATGTTTCCTTTGTGTCAAACGAACTAGTTTCTTGTAGGGTTTGCAACATGTTATAATATATAAGTTGTCGTAAAATTAATAAAAAAAAATTTATCCCACACTTGCAGGAATGCCAATAGATGTCGCACATTCGGATATATTTATCCAAGACACTATCTAAATTGCATTTAGTTCTGGAAGAATCTTGCAATCATATTTAAACTATGCAAGGTAGAGTAAAAAATACTCTTTGGTTAAAATTGATTCTCGGTTGCGATACTAATGGGGTTTCTCACCATCCTCCCAATAGCTTATCTACCCTAATAACAAATATTTTCGATTTACGATTTACGGTTTATTTATTTATTAAGTTGGAGTTTATAATTCGGTACTCGAAGCTATGAATAGTGGCTATATATTGGATAAGTTGGCCGAGTTTTCTAACCACTGTGAGTATTTTATTTTTATTTTTAAAAATATTCGTTATTAGGGTAGATAAGCTAGTGGGAGGATGGTGAGAAACCCCCTAAGACATTGTCGAAGATGTGAGTCTAGCAGTTCATAATGTATTTCTGATACCAATCCTGATATGTGACAGTGAAGCATGAAACTGGTAGAAGAAGGAATTAAGTGGAAATAAGATCCCTGAAGTAAGCATGATAAAAGCATGTTTTAGCATAATATTACGAATGACGAGAGATATAATAATGCCTAATACGATCAAGAAAGGACACTTAGATGTTTTGGATATGAAAAAATGATATAATAATTTCTGCACGTAATAATATACCTACATAACTTTTAAACAAATACAAAAAAATCATGAAGGGTTATAAAATTGTATATGATTCAAAATTACAGTAGAAAGTTATTTTTCATTAATTAGCCACGAGTCCATCATATTAAACAATTTAAATATACATGGTGTAAAGGTACGTACTTGACATACTTTATGTAACCAGTGATTTCTGACATTATTTGAAGTAAAATTTGTAAATAAAATTTTGGTCTCCAGTGACATGTTTTTTCTACTATAATAGTTGGAGTTGGACAGCAAGGGGCGGGGTAAGAGGTTGGTTGGTTACTCGGCTGAGTGACCAGTGTCGACATGCAGAAGAATATTATTTGTTTGATTTTAAAGAGAAAAAAAAATGAAAAAAAAAATCATCGAAAAAGTCACCGGAGACCAAAATTTCATTAACACTTTTTCCTCCAAATAATTTCAGGAATCACTGGTTAAAGTAAGTCAAGTACGTACCTTAACACCCTGTATACAAATGTATTATAGGTATTTAATACACTTTCACAATCATTCGTTTTTTTCCTACAACAATATGCAGTGTCGATATTTTGAATCCAAAAAAAATCGTAGGTTCGTTTATAAAGTTGTATTATAAAGCATTAAAAAAATAATTTTTGTTTTGTCATTTATAGAGTAAGAGAACACCACAACATTTGATATGAGGTCGTTTATACAAATCGTTCTTGAGTTCAACAGCACAGCTATGGAACGATTTACCACATTCTGTGTTTCCTCCCTTCTACAACATGAGTCTCTTCAAGACCCACCTTCCTTTTCCCATCTCGTTCCCCTCCCCACTTCCCACCTCACAACAAACCCCAATTGGGGATGCCATAGTCTCACTGGCTCCAGATGGGAGCAGTTGGGACTATTCCGCGGTATTCATATGAAAAATAATAAAAAAGACCCAGGCCCACTCCATCCCTTCCACAAAAAGACCCTCCGCACAGCCTCTCCCAAGATGACAGAGGCCCTCTATTTCTTACTTCAAATACTTATTTGCATTAAAAAATGTAAATGAAATTTTGGTGTCCGGAGACATTTTTGATTTGTTTTATGCTTTAACTAAAAACATCTAAAAAATAAATTGTTTAAAAATTGGACAGTTGGGGCCGGTTACTCGGCTGAGTGACCAGAGACTGCACGTGGAAGAAAATATTTGTTGGTTGATTTTGATTAAAAAAAATTTTTAAAAACATCAAAAACTCACCGGAGACCAAAATATCATTTCCATGTTTTGCTCCAAATAATGACAGGAATCATTAGTTAAAGTAAGTCAAGTACCTCCCTTAACACCCTGTACATATGTAAACAGACAAGTTATTTTCCTCCATCCGATTATAGATTGTACATTGTTCGCGTATAAACCACTTCATGTTAATTTATAATTTGTCACGACTTAATAAATAATTCCTCCATTGCGTGTTAATAATTTAATCCGAGGTTGTTGAATAATCAGATGATTATTTTCTGGGTGATTTATAAATTTCAAAAAACATGCACCGCAGTAAATCAAGCATGTTTAAGAACCGCTGAAAAATAAAGCTTGTTTTATTTTTACGCCTTAACTGTCCGCGACAGAGATTTCCAATCTTGACAGTTTTTCATGGCCACCGCAAAGATTTCTTTTTAGTTTTCTAACAATTTTTTTTTTCGTAAATCAAAGACAAACGTTACCGGATTACGAATAACCTGAAGATGTTTGAGAATCTCCTACTACCACCACAACAAGCGGGAAATGTTGTTTTTGTTGTGATGGAAGACTTAGCCTGCCGAGGAATTGAACACGAGACGACTAGGTGGGACTCAACTCAGCCACTGGCCGGTCTAATTCACTAAAAGCAAGGATATTTAGTATTTTTGGTTTAACTAATCATCTTGCCGTTTAACCGCAAAAGTAGGCAGAGAGGACAGACCGCCAAACAACTCGGTCTTGGCACACACTCTTTGCCTCATTCACATTCATGAATCGCATCATACATTATTTTCTATTATTCAGACTCTTGACATGGCCTGACTCAAGTATCTGATCATGCCATGTCGTCCTGGAGCTTCCACGACTTCTTCCACCATTCACATTTGCGTCACATATCCTCCTAACACTCTTTTCTTCTTTCATTCGCTCTACATGCCCAAACCATCTGGAAGTCATTTTTTGCGGGTCTCCACATTTCTCAATCGATCATACATGATTTTCCCACATATACGCCTCAGGGATCTCATTTCGACAGCATTCAGTCTACTTTCATCCTTCCTCTGCGAATTCCATGCCTCACTGCCATACACCAGGGGTGCTAGCATAGTCCATCGATAAGGATCGGTAGGATAATTGTCGGTAACTTCTCATCGTTCCCTAGAACAACTGCAGATCGCAAACGAATAGGTGACAGTTCACAATGACTAAGTGTCCCTAATATATTCGATATCAACTGTTGTTTGTACGTTAGCGATCTGCAGTTGTCCTAGGGAACGATGAGAAGTTACCGACAATTATCCTACCGATCCTTATCGATGGACTATGCTAGCACCCCAGGTTAGGTACCAGCACTTTATCGTAGCCTGGCTTCCCTGAGCAGTTTCTTTCTTAGCGCCAATGGAGTTCAGCCCTCCATTAATGGAGTAACCTTACAGTTTAAGACTATTAATATAGAGTTGGAATTGATTTAAAACATTTTCGACATGTATTGTATGGACCGGTCAGTGGTTGAGTGGACATCGCGTTTGGGTCCCACCCAGGCGTTCCGTGTTTGATTCCTCGGCTGGCTAGTCCTCCATCACAACACAAGTAACATCTTCCGCTTAGTGTGGTGATAGTAGGAGATTTTCAAATGTTGTTAGGTTTTTTGTTACCCGGAAATGTTTGTCTTTCTTTTTAAAAATTAAAAAAATAAATAAAAAACATATATATATAAATAAAATTCTAGACATAACTCTAGGGAACATTCACGTGAAAATTGAGAAGTAAGTACTTAATAAAAACACTATTTTTTCACAACCAATCATAAAGCAAGTCGGGTCACGAAAGTTGTTTGTTCTAAAAAGTGGTGGCATTATCTCAAAGTTTGGAAACGTCTGGTCTCGCAAAACAAATTTAATGCTGCGAAGAAAAACATGGCTTAATTATTTCTTGGCCAGAACGTTTTCACAGTATTTATGTTAAAGAGGTTCAGTTGTCGGACGCCAGGAAAATAATTATCTTAACTTGGCGGCACTTTCCTTCTATAACATCCGGTTAGGCCATCTTTGTTTTTGTTTACTTTGCAAATAAGTTAACAGATGGCACGTGAATGATTGTTTTTAATTATGTCTTTCTTTTATACCATATAACTAAACGACGACGCTAGAATTAAAAATCATTGAGAATAATAACATTTTTTTACATTAGCCCTTCACAAGAGGCACAGAGGAAAATAATTCTCTTCACAGGTCCTTTGTCAGCTTATGAGATGCTGTGTGGAAAGTCTTTTTAGGGAAAGGAAGGAGAGGGAGTTCTGTGAAGGAAAAATGTATAAGGGGTGGGTCAGAATCTGGCGGTCAATGTGCCCAGGAGTGACAGACATATGAATCTATTTCATCTCCCACTTCAGTGCAAGGCGATGGGTCGAGAAACTCCGTACGGAGAAAAATGTTATTCGAAAAAACGACGGGACTGAAGTTCTTACGAACAAATTAACAGTGTTTCAATGTTTATTACATTGAAATTTTATACATTGAAACACTGTTAATTTTTTCGTAAGAACTTCAGTCCCGTTTTTAACCGTTTTTACTATTAAAATGATCGTTTTTTCGAATAACATTTTTCTCCGTGCGGCTGGAGAGGTTTAGGTTTGGTCTCCCTCGGGCCTCAACAAGTCTCTCTCAACCGAGCCCGCCACGCAGTTCGTGGACAAACGCAATTGCTGCCAAGACCTAGATAAACCGTACCTACACGAACCCGGGCACCCCTGATAAGTCACCAAACGTAGCGAACCATTGGGGTGACGTATGGCAGGTGAGTTGGATTGTTTTATATTATTTGTCCACTTGTTTATTTTTGTCCTTGTTTAGTGAATCTGAATAGCCAGGCACTTTACAACCTTCATCTACAGCGTATCTTTTAAAGCGTTTATGTGAAAAAAATCTAAATAAATAAATTAATTTCACATAGAAAAAAACAAAGGTTAGGTTTTTGGACGTGCGTAAATCTAGCAGGTGTAATTCTCGCCATATGTAATTCTTTCATGTGCTATTTTGAATTCTGGTACATCATATTCACGCCTCTTTAATATCGTAATTTAATCATTTAAAAGACGCCCTATATTATTTGTGGGTTTTTTTTGTTATTAAAAAATTACATAATATTTGGCGAATCAAACTTCTTAAAGATACTGAAATCACACTCAGGCTCATATCATGACCAAAGTCCATAAGATTTTTGAAGAATACCTTTCTGCTTTGCAGACCCCCTCAGCCTAACCACCTAACTACCCTTAACTGCAGCATTACTGGGGTAGTAATGGTGTGTGTCAGCGCATATTTAACTGGCTGTGTACTGAACTAACCTACCCTCTGGCTAGAGGAGGAAACCACCCCGAAGGGATATTAACTGAACTTGGTCACGCCATGCGATCAACCCTTCCACCTATCATTAGCGTAGTTCTAAACGATGGCTATGCCGATTATAATGAATAATTTGACGTGTGTATGAATGCTATTTTTGTAAGGCTATGCATTTGCGCACAGTGCTTAAAAAGATGAATGAATATTGCATAAGCGTTCCCACTAATCTCGATTTTTCAGACCCAATGGGTGTACGGCGTCCCCAATAGGAAAGTTGAGTGAAAAACATTTTGACTTAAAAAATACGTTCATGTAGATGACATCAAAACTTAAATACCAGTTTTTTTTTTTAAAGTTCGTTTTCATAATTAAATTAATTCTACAAGTTTGAATTTCATAATTAAATTAATTTACAAATTACAAATTTGGCAGCAAGAGCATAATACCGTGCGGCAGAGTTCGTGACGTAACCCGGTCCTTGATTGTGTGAAATATAAGGAAAAATATTTACAAAACCGGGGCACACAAAATATGGAGGAAAAAAATAAATTTTAAAAGTTGTAGTAGTTAGATTTTAACTAGTGCTAATCAATTTAGTTACCGGAATTTCGAAAAAAGTGCATTTTAATGGTTATGTTTTAAATTTAAAAACACGAAATGTTTTTTTCACCGACAGCTATGTTAGGAACTGTAGTAAGTTTCGTTGAAAAATGATATTTCGTGTTTTTTAATTTAAAAAATAACCATTAAAACGCACTTTTTTAGAAATTCCGTTTTTCCAATTTTTTTCGTCCATATTAAGCGTGTCCCGGTTTTGTAAATATTTTTCCTTACATTTCACACAATCTAAGACTTTAATACATTAAAACTTTCAAATCGAAGAATTTTATTCACCTTAATATTTATGTTCAAAATTATAAATAGTATTAAAAACAGCCTTAATTTAATTACCCTCATTAAATTTCATAAATCTACAATTATTGCTACTCGTTCAAAAATCGTGCTTGAATGTAACAATACCAGGACTAAATTTTTCAAACACTCACTTGAACTTAGATTCCACGAAGTTAATGATAGATTCGCAGACAGAGAATTTTTAACAGTATGGATGATGCAGACTGTCAATAAAGAGTAGAAAATATAAAAAAAATTGTAGGCTATCAACACCAAATAAACTGTCAAATATGAATTATATTTTCTGTTGGATTTTGCTTAGCGATAGAGCACCGGTTTTCAATTGACATTGTATTTAAATTGGCATTATTTTCGAGTTTCAACTAAAATGAATAAAACAACTGAATAAAACAATAAAAAGTGGCTCTAGGGGGTAATTTTTAACGTTTTTCCACGTCGTTTGGAAGAATCAAAAACTAAAAGATTCTCAATTGACACAACGGACATTTATAGGCGAACTTCTGAGTTGAATAGTATTTAGTGAAGTTAATTTTTTGTTAATCTGTAACACTTTGAAATGATGAGAACCTATTTAAGTTTATAAATATATATATTCTATTTGACAGATCGATCAAAGTGCAATGACACTGTTTATGTAGAATACTGTAAGTAATATAAAAAAAAAAACGTTTTTTTTAAATAAATATTTTCAATTATATTTTAAATATAACAATTTTAATATAAATATTTTCAAAGACGGAAACATGTTTACATGTTTGAAGTATGATTTTATTTTATTTACGTAGATATACAATATTTTTAGCTATCATAGCTGTATTTTTTTTTCGCAGGTACTTCAGAAAGTACCATCAGGTGAATTGTCAAGAAGAGCGAAATTAATGGGGGTAAATTCGAAACTCCAGGCAAAATAAGAAAGGGTCGCACTCCGAAAACTATAGATAGTTTTGACACAGGTACATTTTTAGGGAGATAATCTAAAGCCCGGGCAAAGCTGGGTACTTCAGCTAGTATTCAATAAATGTGAGCAATTTTTTAAACGGCTTTTTATTTTACTACAATATTGTTGTTCTTCATTGTGTTAACACAAAATTGCAAAGGTATAATAATATATCTATATGCAATTCTAATTTTGAGATCAGTGGGCATCATATTTTTCCCACTTTTTTTTTACAAAGTTGTTACACAGCTTTCCATTTCCACCACGAGTTATATTTTTAATATTGCCATCTGAACAACAGTGGCTCCATTCTATGTTTTCTACTCTTAATTGACAGACTCTACGTACAATAATGCCGTCAAATCTTTTCAATCAATATTAATTTAATTTTTATAAGAAAAACTCTCTTCTCATAACTTTTGAAGGTAATTCCCACCAATGTAATATATATCATTGAAGAAGAAGATAACACTAATAATCGAAATTAAAATATGAAAATGAACAAGACCTAGAAAAATAATAAAACAATAACGGACGCAACTGGAACTCGAACCCAGAACCTCTCGTATTACCGGGAATTGAATAAAGAATTGGATAAAGCGCCGATTGGAAATTGACGGCTCTTTCTGTGTCTTGTTCATTTTCATATTTTAATTTATATTGTCAGTGTTATCTTCTTCTTCAATGAAATTTAATTTAATTTAAATCTTCTTTAAATGAAACAACAAACTTTGTGTACACCACTATATTTATTTATTTATTTATTTATTTATAGATACAAAAGAAAGTACAAGTTACACATTAGGAAGCTTTGCCTGTCCAACTAGGAAAATTTCCCGTTCCAGGACAGACAAATTGACAGGTTTAGTTCATATTATTCCTTAAGTACATAATTGCAAACAAAAATAAAAACAAAGATAAAAACAAGAAAATTCTTTTTTTTTTAAATTGAGTTGTGTTACGAAGAAATATATAAAAAAGATACATACATTTTTTTTGTGACTATGCAAAAAAGTAATCTGTTAGCATATTAGCTATTCGGATTTACCGAATTAACCTGGTAACAAATAATATATTCAGAATTACAGAGTATGGGATAAGTATGTAAGTTGGGAGTGTTGAAAAGTGTAAACAAGGTATCTGATAACAAGATAGAGGAATAACAATAAGATTTACAATATAAAGATATAGAAATGTGTTGAGAAGTGTGAACTTATAATACATATAGATATAAGCATGATTATTTTCACTAATTTAAAACATGTTTTCAGTACAAAATATATTATACGACAATACGAGTATACATCGCGCTCATGTCTTGAACAACTCATGCTGAAATATAAAAACAATAACTATAAATATAGAATATAAACAGAAAGTGAGAATACAAATAAATAGTACCTGATTTAGAGCTACTTTGGTAAAGATATTGTTAAATTGTTGCATTGCTTCGTACGTCATACATGCTGTGTTATGTATATTTATTATAAATAATCACCGCTGTAAGGTACCAAGTTTCACACAGCTAGTCTAGTGTGTGCGTGCATGATACGACGCAGTGATTTACCTACTCTGTGCAGAAGTAGGAAGGGGCGCACAACCATAAAATCCCAGGTATAAAAACATCAAAAAGGATGACGGAACATTGCGAAGCAATATCGGACTCAATGAAGTGTGGTAGGAATTTTTATATAGTTATCTGGAAAGTTAGGTGATTTTGTTTATCAGTTAAACAGCATATGTTCACTTTCAACTCTCCCTAAGTCCAGAATCCAATCATTGACTAATTTACGCAGGACGTTTGCACTTTTCAATTTCCAAGAACCGGGTATAAGATTGAACATTTTTGGACCTAGGTAAGAGTATTGTCTTTGAGCAAGAGATGTCATAGTAGTAAGTGGAACAATTGGTTTCCTCCCTGCATGTCGGGTGTCGTGATAATGTACTACGGAGGGGAAGAGGTGACGATATTTTTGCGTGTGTAAAATAACTTTTCTTATGAATAGTTGCCTCACATCCTGAACTCCTATCTCTTTGAATAAATCATTACTGGGGTATCTAAATGGTTTTTTAAGAATGACCCTTAGAAGTGATTTTTGTGCTTTGGCTAAGGGGTCCAGTATTGATTTGGCACATCCTCCCCATCCTAAAGATGCATATTCAAGTAATGAGTTGCACATGGCATAGTACATTAGTTTCAGATCTTTGGCGCGTAGAATATTTCTAGTAGCCATGAAAAGATGCGTGAGTTTTCTGACCTTTGTGGAAATTGAGTTGATATGTTCATTCCATCTCAGATTCTTGTCTATGATAATTCCTAGATATTTTATGCTATCCACGTGTTCTAAGGTATTGCAATTGCAAATGTTTGTGTCATTACAATGGTGTATAATGATTCTTTGCGTTTCTCTTGGTTGTCCCGCTTGAGTTGCACTGAAGTGGATGAATTTAGTTTTGTCAGTGTTGAGAGTGAGAAGATTATTGTCAAGCCATTGTTTTACCTTGTTAATGCCAATTTCTGAATTATTATGAACTTCATTCCAATTTTTGCCTTCAAATACTAATACCGTGTCATCGGCAAAGGTGATAATGTGATCGGAAAATGAACTGTTACATAATTCATTTATATAGATATTGAATAAAAGTGGTCCTAGAGTGCTTCCTTGAGGTACACCAAAGTTAATATCAGCTGGATCGCTTAGAGTATTGTTAATATTCACCCTTTGGCTCCTATTTCCTATATAACTACCTAACCACTTAAGTAGCTGACCCTGAATGCCGATGCGCTGTAATTTTTTTAAGAGAATTTTGTGTGAGATAGTGTCGAAAGCTTTGGCTAGATCTAAAAAGAGCGCAATGCATTTTCTTCCTTTATCAATATTGTTGGAGATGATGTTCGTCAGGTTTGTAATGGCATTTTCGGTGCTCAATCCTGGTCTGAAGCCGTATTGTCTATTGGAAAAGATGTTATTTTTTTCAAGGTAATGACTAAGACGATTCTTGACATATAATCACATAATGACATATAAACATGTCGATAACTTGATATATAATCACAGTTATCGACATGTTTCGAAACCGATGGTTTCTTTGTCAGGATAATAAGAACATAAATAAAAATAATAAAAGAAACAAACAAGTATAGACAAATAAGAACTACGAGTATAGACAAAAATATTATATAAAGAGTGGTGATTAATTAATATGGTGGTAGAAAGAAAGTTGTTTGTTTTATTTAGAAGTAAGACGTCTTTACTTATACATTATAATTTTTATGCACTTGTGTCTCTTATTATTATATCCATCAGAGCTTTTATTCATTTTCTACATTCTGATATCAATTCGTTAGAGCTTTTCTCAGGAATATAATATTTCCTCAGTGCAAAGCGGAGATAAACTTTATACGTTATTGCGCAGAAGTGGTGCTGTTGGCTAAAAATATGCAGTGATGCTTGTATTTTTATACTACCATCTTAAAGGTGATTTAAGACTCTATTTATTTATACAATTTGGATCCAGTGAAGACGCTCGTGAATTTTAATCCGAATGCAAAATGACGAAATGGATTGACGTATTTTCTTTATTTTTTTATGTGAATACTGCACAAGAGTCACAATTACTCCCGTCGGGTGTCAGTAAGACTATCGCATCCCCATTTGGGATATGTTGTGAGACTGAAGCCAGTGGAAAGGTGAAGGGGAATGGGAAGAGAAAGATTGGAAGATCTATTTATAAATGTATAAATGCAAACATTGCAAACCTTTTGTGATATGTAACCTACTCTGATGATGAACATTTTAACGCTGTTCGAAACGTTGGCTAAAGAATAAGGTAGCGCAACACGGCATAACACCCCAAAAATAAATAACAAACGTACTTTTAGCGTGAAAATCTCAAATCATATCCCACGTTGTAAACGTGGATTTCCTTAAAATAAAATAAATAAATAAATACGGAATTAAAATAATTATCTAGCAAAAAATTTACATTAACGGTAGCTATTTTATTGCTTGTCTGAATTCTCAATACATCAGATCCAATTTTCTAAAATATTATTAAAATAATTTTCTGTTAAAACACCTTCTACATTATCTTCTCTAAATGATATGAGGTCTCTAATTATATGATATAAATATCGCTTCTCTACATGATATGAAGGTAATATAGTATACATTGTAATATGTATTACCTTATCGCTTGTCTGATTTCCTGACACAATCAGATACAATTTAAAAAATGATACCTATTTTTTTTTTTTAAACCGATTTAATTGAACCAGAGTTACACACAGACAAACTGACAAAGCCACAACCGAAATCAGCATTTTCGATTATATAAAGATTTATTTCGTATCTGAGAAGAGATTTTACTGAAAACAAATATCTATTAGCTAAGCAATCTTAAATTATTCATTGAAACCAAATGAAAAAAGCAAGAAATCGAGTTAAATTAAAAAAAAAAACAATCAAGAATCGACCTCCATACATTATCTTACCACAGCAGCATTACCAATATAAAAGTTTCTTTAGAATAAATTTACCTTTTTCTCCCCAGAGCAGAAGATCCGGGGATTCTTTTATTCCACGAATTCCAAGCGTCTTTCAACTGTGTTCTATCTAGAAATCTCTTTCTTCCCTTCTGTATTCTATTCACTAAGTTACTAGTATTTGAGAACTGAGAAACCAACAAGTCTAGAGAATGTTATCAATTAGCCTCTCTCTTATCTGGTTTAGAAAGGAATCAGCAATTGAAACTTATATGGATGTGTAAAAAACTGTTTTATTTATGTATTTATTTATTCATTTTCGGGAAATCGAAAGTTTAAGTTTGTGCATGAGTAATATAGCCAAATTAAAACTCTTCGAAACAAAATGTCTACAAATTGTTACATAGTTAATGCCCAAGAATTAAAAAAAATAAAATCAATTACGGATTTCCTCCTTGGGATTTTACCTCTAATAAAACAATATTATAAGAAATAAGGAGTAATTAATCTTATAAGAAAGGAATATGAAGCCAAAAATTATATAAAACAAAAAAATTACATTAAACAAAAAATTATCAATACATTGGTAACCATAAGAAGACAGGTTGACATACAAATCAAATCTTAACAGAATTATAAATATAAACAATGGAAACAGAACATTAATGCCCTTATAAGTATGGACTTTTGTATTTGGTAAGTTCGCAATTGAAAACGCATTCCCCCGCCCCTCTCCCGCTCTCCTCTTTCTCGCTTCCACCTTTTTCGCCTTCCCCTCTCCCTCGTCCCCCCTCCCGCGAAGCCCCACTCCTTAATTCTCTAACCGACCCTCCCGCATGTCCCTCCCCCCAGCCTTTTCTCCCTGCCGCCTGACTCCATAAAATACACCCATTTTTCCAACAACTCGCGTGACCTATTTAATTTCATAATGCCAGAGCTCACCAATACATAAATAGAAGTATTCACAGGTATGATCACAAAAATTCAAAATAAATTAAAGGCAAGTTAATGACATTTTAATCGCAATCGTATTTTTTATTTATTTATTTATTTATTTTTTTATTTTTTTATAGAGAAACTTCACAAGAGTCCCAACTGCTCCCTTCTGGAGCCAGTGAGACTATGGCATCCCCAATTGGAGTATGTTGTGAGGCTGAAGGTATGTGGGGAAGGGAAGGAGTTGGGGAAGAGGGAGGCGGGAAAGTACCTGGCTATTCAGATCTAGTCACTAAACACGGCTAAAGCCATTATTAAGCAACGTTTCAATTCTGAATGGTGGTCTTACACCAGGGCGATACTGAGAGTATCTTCCACTCTGGAACGTGCCGCAAATATAGTATATATTATTTTTATTAATTAATTGTGAAATAACACAAATTAATCAAATAAAATTTATTTGCGCACGCCGGGTTCGAACCCGCAACCTTCCGATTGGGAGTCAAGTGTCTTACCACTCGGCCACGGACGGTCGTCGAATCAATAGTATGGGAATCGTATGAATAGTATGGGAAATAATTTCATAACGCCAGGGCTCACTATCCTATAACTTTTCATCGCAATCGGATGAACGGCCGCGCATAAAGTACGAACACACAAACAAACAAAAATTAATTTTTATGTTATAGATTACCGATAACTTAATAAAAATTTAAAGCGTAAACAAGTAAAAATATATATTTATTAGAAATGCATGAACGCATGTAAGAAATAAGTACAAAATATACAATTAAATGACTGGGATTTGTTTTTTCTTTCTTATAAAATTATTTACAAAATAAATAAAAAAGATTTTGTGCCAAAATCTACCGTCTCTAGACGCCGTGCCATTACTAAGTGATTTTTTGCATATTACCTATAATCGTCGTGATTTAAGGTACGCTAAGGATATACATATTTTGGCTTGTGTATTCCTCGATGAATTATTAAAAAAAACAGTTTCAATGAATTCACTTTCTTATTAACTTAATCCAGTGAATAAAATATAATTTTATCATCAAACAATTAGAAAGCAAATTATTATAATTGAAATTTTTAAATTTGAAATTTATGTGTCAAAAAGTTCAGACTATCCGCAATTTTTTTGATGGGATGCTATTCATAAATAATCTAGGGCTTTGATGGGGTGCTATTCATAAATAAGCTAGGGCTGTTTATCATACTAAAATGGCCGATTTCACAATTTCTTTTCTGTGGCCTCTAGTGTATCGCACATTTGTAATGAAAGTTATAATATATGCTATCTACGCTGTCAATGCTGTCAGTGCTGCCAGTGCTGCCAACCCGTAAAACTAACGCGGGCTCAACTTTGACAGTTTTAACAGTCAGCGGAAATCAACCGTAAATCAAATATAATATATCACTACTTGAGGACGTCAAAAATAAACGTGTAGGGATAAAGCCGCACCGGTAACATTTAACCGGTAGTAATGTTTCCCGGTAAAATATTAATTCTAATTATATCTATTAAGTAACATTGTCAATTATTGTCAATCCTTAATGACTTTTTTAAGAGACATTAAAACTACATATATATTTTCAAACACTACAAAATTATTTGTATTTTTGATTGGCATGTAGGTTCAGTGGGTTTTGGATAGATGGCAGTAGGCTTAAAGCTTACCCCAGTTATCGACAGATGTCGTTTTCGACAGTCAATATAGCCGATCAAAGAGAGCTCTGCCGGGCAGATTCATTTTCTAGAGAGTTGGAGCCGGTTCCTAGACCCAGTAGTGTAATTATTGTAAACAGGTATTATTGTTCATAAAACAGTATAGTTCAAAAAGGACCTTATAATATTTATAGAAGAAGCCTAACACAAAGTCTGCCTGTGGATTAGGCGTAGGTACATTACAAACCAAATATTATCTCGGTTCCAGCTGATTTTTCTAATACAGGGTTTTTCAATAAGGACGCTCTACTTTAAAGTGTAAATAAAACAAGTTGTGTGTGAGATATGTACTCATTTTTTAATTATTTGAAAGTATATTTTATGGCAATAAGTATGGAATATAACGTGTTGGAAATGTCCGCCGCGGATTTGCTTAGTTGTTATTGACTTTGTCGCATAAATCTAATAATAAGAGGCGAAATTTGCTGAATGGCATTTGTTACGTTGACTTTGAGTACTTCATCTGTTTGCAGTTTATTTGCATAGACCTGCGATTTAAGTTAGCGCCAAAGGAAAAAAGTCTAAAGGCACGATCTCGGTGGCCAGTTCACGTCGCTGTCGCGCGAGAAAACCATGCCCTCGAATCACTCGTGCACACGGAGAAAATTTTTATTCTAAAATGCGATCATTTTATTCGTAAAAACGGTTAAAAACGGGACTGAAGTTCTAACGAACAAATTAATAGTATAATTAATAATTTGTTGATATACCAACAAATTATTCTTACATGTTCCCGCCAATAAGCATTGAAACCCTGTTAATTTGTTTGTAAGAACTTCAGTCCCGTTTTTTACCGTTTTTACGAATAAAATGATCGTATTTTAGAATAACATTTTTCTCCGTGCACCAAGAGATTTGAACGACGCTATATTCCACACTACCATAAAATATCACTTCAAATAATAAAAAAAAATGACTAGATATCTCACTAATAACTTATTTTTTTAACATTTTAAACTCAAGCGTCCTTATTGAAAGACCCTATATATTCTAGAACATGGGTCGGCAACCTGCGGCCCACGGGCCGCATGCGACCCGCGAGGTTTCGTGGTGCGGCCCGCAAGATTCTCGTGTATCTTATTTATCAAGCATATCGATTATTCTTATTTATCAAGCATATCGATGAAAGAAAACTAGATCATTCCCCAAATTGCAAGAAAGCAATAGAAGAAGCTGGGATAATTTTTGTTTGGTAAAATACTAAAATGAAAAGTGCATTAATACAACTACAAACTGAGTTTGAAAACCGGTATGCTGATTTCGAAAAGTTCTCACGTATGATGGAGATTTTCGAAAACCCATTTTCAGTGGATATCGATAATGTACCAAGCGTTGCAAATCAACGTGATAGATTTGCAAAGTGATACCACACTGAAAATGGCTTTAAAGGGAAAAAAACTAACTTGGTGGATTTCTATTGGAGTTTGCCTTCTGAAAACTACCAGGAGTTAATAAGGTTTGCTCAGCAAATAATTTCTATGTATGGTAGTACATACATACATTTGTGAGCAAACTTTTTCAATTCTGAATTATTGAAAAAACAAACACTGTTCTCGGTTATCGGATTCACATTTAGACGCTATACTGCGCGTTTCTACTTCAAAAATGCAAGCTAATATTGTCAAATGCAACCACAAAAATCTCATTGGTTTTATCAACTATAATAAATTTCGAAAAAATATACATAGAGCGTTTTATTTTTAAAACTAAAATATTTGTACACGAATATTGTTTGTATACTGTGAAGACATATGATGCAAGTGCGGCCCGCACTGATCCCCACGTCTAATATTTAGCCCTTTTACAACAAAAGGTTGCCGATCCATGTTCTAGAATAATAAAAAGAATAAAACAACAACTTTACTGCGGTCCTGCAGTTGAATTTCAGAAAGTATCTCCGGTTACCTATCTACGATGAATTATTTTTTATCCTTAGTTTACCCACCATAGACGAAGGCTTAAGTCATTACCAGTCCTTTCCTCTGTAATGCATACTCAAAGCAGAGTTCAAGCGAGTTTCAGGTAGTAGAATACCTGAATACGTCATAAGTCAAAGGTGATAGGGGGAGGGGGTGGATCTGTGGTTTACGTCACCCTCTGAGTCGAAGCCTTCCCCAAGAAACCTGCAACTAGCCCACACGGTAACTTACTTATTTCTAATTACTACGTGTATTCAAACACCCTCGTAGAATAAATTAAAATCGATTGATTTAAAAAATGACGTAGGTCAGGTACAAAGCTGTAAGCATTATTGCAAGATGTACTGTTTGAAATCAATGTGTGTAAGTGGTGGTGTAAGATGGACGAGGAGTATCGCTCTCGACTAGCAGAGGTCGCGGGTTCAAATCCCGGCGAGCACAATAATTTTTTTTTGATTATTTATGTTATTTCACAATTTAATTTTAAAATAATATAAGGTATATTTGCGGAACGTTCCAGCTTTTACGATACTCTCAGAATCACGCCACGGTGTAAAAAACCATTAAGAATTAAAACGTTGTTAGAAATGACATTAGTCGTGTTTGGTGTACATATCTGAATAGCCAGGTACTTTTCCACCTTTGTCTTTACCATTTCTTTCCCCTCCCCCCTACTTTTAGCCTTACAACATATCCCAAGAGGGAATGCTATAGTCTCACTGGCTCCAGACGTGAACAGTTCGGACTCTTGTGAGGAATTCACATTAAAAAAACGAAAATTTACGCTAGGAAAATTTTAAAAACCTAAATGTTTCCAGAAAACTATTGTTTCAAAAAATTAGACCATCTGAGAATAAATTTAATTGAATAATTTGTAACCGTTTTAAATCTATTTATAAAACATTTCTTCCCTGGTATTTCAGCAAATCTAATTGATATCCAATATTAGTAAAGCAACTTTTGAAATGTTTAATTTAGCTATCTGATATCAGTGGGAATACTGGTATAACTTTCCCATTCATTAAAACGCCGACAATTACGAACTTTACACTTGCTTATATCTACAAACAAATGGTTTTGACTTGCTTACGTCCACAAACAAACAGCAAAGATAATAATTTTGATTTAAAGCCTCAGGTTTATTTATGTCTAGTGTATCTTCTAATATATACACTCGGGAGGGCCAAATAATACAATATTACCATATCTTGGAAACAATTGCGGCGCCACACATAAAGGCTGAATAATTATGACAATAGAACGAACACTCGAATTTCCACATCTAAGGAAAATATAAGAGCCTCTAATCACTGAGGAATTTGCAGAGTTATCATTATTTGGGTTAAGTTATTTAGTAAAATTTGTTGATAATAGATAATGCAATATTTAGAGGAGTTCTACAAAATCTGTTAATGCTATGAAGACAAGTTTCAGGTTCTTAGGCATAAATTTTGCAGATTCGCTTAAATTACTTGAATTTTGTACTAGTTGGCAAATATTGGTCGCACTTAGGTGCAAACATTAAAAGTAAGAAACAATATTTAAACTGAACAATGTGTTGTACTTTTTAAATATGTATATCGTAAGGGTGAAGCCAAATCTCGGTGTTTTTAATACTGCTTTTTTCTTAAATACATGATTTGATGGATATAAATTCTGTTCTTATAATTAATTCAATAAAGGATTAAGAGCCAATTGACCAGCGGCTGAGAATAAAAGTTTAAAAATGCTTGCAACTATACAGGGAGGTTCCGATGCGACAGATCGATTATTTCAAATTTTTAAAATTAAAATTTAATAATGATTTATTTCATTAAAAACTTGCTTTAATATATACCTACATTCAAGTAAACAATAAAAATGCTCAAAAAGTAGGATGATAAATTATTAAATATCGTGTACTTCTTGTAAGTATTTTTTGATCATAAGTATTTATGATTTTTCAATAATGTCTGAAATATTTTAGTTTGTAAGCAGCGGCGGCCAGCTCTAAAGAGCGCTAGTGCGACGCACTCCCAGAATTTCTGCCAATCCAAAAATTCCCTAGCGCCGAATAATATATTTCCGACACGCCTCGTCACAAATCACAATACACACTTCGCTAATGCATACATTGCATACATAATATGTCCATATAACTGTGTGCGTATCGAAGCAGATCGTTGTGTGCCTATATTCCGAGCGCTGGATCGTTTTTAAAATCGCTCCAAAGAGTCCCTTCATAATTATCTAATAAGTTCAAACCGTGGGTAGGTATAATATGGGTAATATCCTTAACAAATCTTACGGTACGGCCTCATACGTGCCGAGCGCGCTCGTCACTGAAGCTTTCCGAGCTTGTCGCTTGGTGGCCGAAATATCCACCGGGCCCTGGGTCAACGGCAAGCTATGGCACGCTCTGGCAGGCGTCGGCACGCGGTCTGACCACACACGTGGGACTTGTCAAGGGTTGTCGTGGCTCGCCACGAGTCTGGTCAGCGCATTACGTGTACGAGATCGGCGATCTGAAAATTTCCACCACATCAAAAGGAACGGTTTGTTCACCAGCAGATTAAAATGAGACGCGTTTGTGTAATATTATTTTCGATATTGTGTATTTAATTTAACATCTACTCTTTCATTTAATGTTCCGCTTAGCATAATTAACAAAAACAATGTAGACATGTTGTGACTGGTCACAGGTCCAGTACGCTATTGTGATCCGTTTCTTGGATGAGTAAGGAAGATTTAAAAATGCGCTGAACTTTGAAAAACGGTTAGAAATTAAACATTGTGATCAATATCTATTTTACAACTCTTTTATAGTAAGTAATAAATTATCGGATGCTTTTTCGTGTGTTAAATTGTTAAAAATCGTGGGTATCATCCCTATGACGCCGGGGAAAGTTGTTTCGGTGATTTTCAACTTTAAAAAGAATTTAATTATTCTTGAGAAACACAATTAGCCAAGATAGACTCAATGCATTGTCAGTGCTAAGCATTAAATAATGCCTAAATCTATACCGGATTTTAACTCCAGGCTCATTGATGTCTTTGCTACTCAGAGACAACGGAGAATGGACCTAATATACTATAGGTGGGATATTTTCATAATTAAATTTATTTCAAAGGAGAAAGGAGTGTAAGGAGAATATATGACGCAAGGTTGAATGATATAAGAACATAGTAGAGAACATCCGAGGCAGACATCAGACACTTGAGTCGGGCCATGTCAAGAGTCAGAAAAATAGAAGAGTATGTATGAGACGATGTATGAATGTGAATGAGGCAAAGAGTGTGTGCCAAGACCGAGTTGTTTAGCGGTCCGTTCTCTCTGCCCATGGTTAGTTGGTTTAAATTTATTTTAATTAGAGTAGGTATATGTACAAGATTTTTAGCGCACCACCGATTTTTGTGAGCGCCAGCCGCCACTGTTTGTAAGACCTTAAATAAACAGAAAAACTGAGGTATTTTAGTCATAAAACACGTTCTCGGATTTATTTTTAGCGTTAAAATTAAAATTCTGAAAAGTGTCTTTACTAGATTATAATGTATTGATTTATTTTGCTGTGTGATTATATGATTTGAAATTTGTGTTGTATAATACAATATTTCGTTTGAAAATTGAACAAATCTGCCAACGACCAACGGTATAACCTTAGTATATTAAAATAAACTTAGTTTTTCAAAATTTAAAAACTGCGTTTATTAGATAAAATAACAATCTTTCACAATCAATTTATGTTTTTTTGTAAAAAAAAGAGTCAATACGTCTAGAATTCCCTTTTTAAATGTACCTTTTTGAAATTTTGCACCGAATGTACAATACACCCTAGAAATGCCATCTATGCCAGATTTAGTAGAATAAAAACGGCTCAAATATGCACTAACGACGATGAAGGCTCAAAAATATATTATGTATAAAATTATGCAAATGCGTGTAATCAAACAAAGTCCAGTGAAAATAAATCGTTACAGCAGTTTTTCATGATGGTACTTTTGCGGCTAACAGGCGCTCATCGTGTTAAGAAATAGTGAATCTACAGGCGTTTCTACGAATGTACTACCCTAAGAGTATGGATATTAGAGAGACGGCATGTGAAGTGTGCCCGCGCGCTCCAAGTGTGCCTTTTCGAGAATTTTACCCAAACGGCTTACATTGGCTGCTGGTTTTTGGCCGTTTAATACGTTCCGACAGCAGCCATTTTACATGGTGACAGCCAATGTCAGCCGTGTGGGTAGAATTCTCGAAAAGGCACACTTGGAGCGCGCGGGCACACTTCACATGCCGTCTCTCTAATATCCATACTCTTAGGTACTACCTAAGAGAGAAGTTCTACAGAATCTGACTTCTAAACCTTTGTATCGTGTTTACGGTAGGCAAAAGGCTACAAATGGGGATAGGAATGTAAAAGCCACGATACTCAAATAAAAACTATATATAAAATATATAATTTTTCCAGAAGTTCACATATTGGGGGATGTCATCATCGAAATCTGGCATAACGCAATCTGACTAACGCTTGAACCTAGATTGTGTGCAGTTGGCAATACTTTCTCAGAAGTTGTAGATGTGTTCAACTGTACAGAACATATTAACAAACTAATTAATTAGGATTAACAATATGGGGAAATACTACTATAACCAATCTGAAACAAGTCCAAGTGGTACAAAATGCAATTGTAAAATTATTAGTTGTCCCTAATATTTTCAAACAGAGACATAATACACCGTTGTTGTTTCAGAGTGCCAAAATTTTACCTGTTAAGGCTATACTACAGGCACAAAATAATAATTCAGCATATATTTACCCCTCGGCATAAAGAGAAATTAGAACATAAATACAGCACTAGATTCACGCGCAACGACGGGTTAATAGTTCCGAAATTAAATAATAAGTACGGACACAGAACGTTTGAATACAACATACCGAAGATATTTAATTTATTACCTGACACTATAAAACAATGTAATTCTAATATAAATGTATGGTTAAATATATGGTGAAAAATTGGCTATCGGAAAAAAAATATTTATATTGTGTACGAAAAAGTATGAAAAAATGTTATCTGTAGATATAAGATGTAAATTATGTATATGTTACTAAATTATAAGCACCTGATGACAAGCCGATTCAATTGGCTTAGCGGGACTGGTTTGTTGATTTATTTATTATAACTATGCTTTCAATAAAAATAAAAAAAAATATATATATATACATATTAACAAAGGCTATACTATAATGACATATCTCAATAATAATGATGAATGTTAGCTTAAGAGGAATATAAACGCCAGAAATATTCGACTTCTTACCCCTTGAAAACTCCTCGTATTTTTGGTATAATCTGCGCGAGGAAAGTAGCGCCACAGTTGTTTTTTTTTATGAATAATTTTACAATAACGAAAAAAGTTAGTCAATCAATAAAGTCAAAAATAATCTTAGCAATAAAGCGGTATTTTTAAAAAGTTGTTTCGTATATAACTTCATATTTGTCTAATGAAAAAACATATGATTTAGTACTTTGCGCTTATATTTTTTGTAACGTAATTAATAATTTTATTTTAATTCCCTTCGTTGAAAAGGTGGGAAAAACTTCAATGTATCCAAAATATATTTTTTCATATTCATAATGTAAGCCAATTTGTAGTAAAGATTAATCTAAATAGTGATTTGGCGTATAACTTCATCTTAATACTATTTTTTTGCCTGGTTTCTATAAAATTTTAATAGCATTATTTCACTTCATGATTACTGTTTCACACAATGTGTATTACTTTTTTTTAAATAATATCGTGTTGGAATCTATATCCTTCGCGGAGTTCCATAATATTTAGTTATTTCTTGTTCTGGTGACTTCTCATATGAAGGTCGGCTATCATCAGAACATTTATATCAAACCCTGATAAACTCTGCGGAATAGTACTCGTACAAGCCACGTTGAACTTACCTACGTTAAGTATCAGTCTTTACTAGAGGGTTATTAGTTGAGAAAATACTTCTAAATCTGTATCTATTTATGCAAATAAGAGTGTCTGGATTTGATGCTTACTGATGAAATTTTGCACACTTGAGTTTAAAAATAAAATAAAGATCTGTTCACATCTGATTTGTTTAAATGTGGGTAAAGCGCGGGCAACGCATAGAAAATAAAGAAAAAATTATATTTATGAGAATAATGTTAACAAGATATTGTGTTTTCTTATTTTTGTGTTTACGAAGATTCAAAATTAGCATTTTTTGTTCGTTTTATCATTTTGTTTAATTACTGTTCCATATATTTTGTTAAAATAACAAAGATCGCATAATCTTACTAATATTATAAACGCGAAAGTTTGTATGGATGTATGTATGTTTGTTACTCTTTCACGCTAAAACCACTGAATGGACTTTAATGAAATTTTACAATAATGTAGCTCATACATCAGAATAACATATAGGCTATAATTTATACCCAAAGCTTGCCATTTTCCATGTAGTACAAATAATAATTATTGTTTAATAGAAAATGTCAAAATTTGAGAATGACATTTTGAATAACAATGATTGTAAAACCAAAATTCTATTTTAGAAAATATTTAAATTAGTGAATTAATTTGAAGTACTCAACCTTGAATTGAATCAAGAATTATAGATATTTTAAATAAATAGGTTATGAATTTTGGTATAAGCATAGATGGGACCTACGAAAAGAAAATAGGCCAATCGAACTGCTAATAATACTAATTCTGCGCAGACGAAGTCGCGGGCAGAAGCTAGTACTTCAATATTAACTAAAAATGTTCTATATTATAATGAAGAATTTTTATAATAATTAGATTTGGTTTTTTCTACTTTTCTTATGAAAATTAGAAAAATTCTCTTAATAATGTGATGTCTTCTTCATCCATTTTTATCAAAAGAATGTCTTCAAAAAGCAATTACGGGAATATAATTATTATCGCAAAAACTGATTTGAATAATAATTGGAGCCAGTCAACGACGTTGTAATTTGATTGGGGAAGTAAAAAATGCCACAGCAAAACTTGAGACAGACTCTTTGCCGAAGTTAACATTGAAAAATATTTAAATAGATAACCCCTACTGAATCCATAGTTCTATTTAAAGTAAATAAGTAAGAAAAATAATTCTAAAAATTAAGCAAGAGTTAATGATTTCATTTACAGTGCACTACATCCTCACTATGTTAAGACTAAATTTACACTACAATTTCACTAAATTTAAACTAAATTTATCCTAAATTTACACTAAATGTATACTATATTTACACTACATCTTATACGCTAGACTACGTTTATCTTAGATACGTTTTTAGATTTTCACGGCCAAATGCATTTTCGTGGTTTGTTTTTTAAGGTGTTATGCCGTGTTGCGCTACCTCCTTCTTTAGCCGACGTTTTGGACAGCGTTGCAGCGTCCATCATCAGGGCAGATCCGGCAGATCCGACGATGTGTAATTGTTAGTGTTAAGTGTGTTACAGGTAGCGCAACACGGCATAACACCCCAAAACGTCATTTTGTGTTATACGCGGATGACATGAAAATTTTTAAACCTGTACAGTCTTTATCCGATTGTATGGAATTACAAAGCGATCTTGATAATTTGTGCATATACTGTGAATCAAACTTATTGTCCTTAAACATTTCTAAATGTCATTCTATTACGTTTACTAGAAATAAAAATAAAATCAACTATCATTACAACTTGAATGATAAACCTTTACAATCTATGTCTATATGTAAAGATCTAGGTGTTTACTTAGACAGCAAATTAATTTTTGATAAGCATATCGAAAAAATTATCACAAAATCCTACAAGATGCTAGGTTTTTTATTAAGAATATGTAAAGCTTTCAAAAGTGCTAAGACACTAGAAATGTTGTTTTGTTCATTAGTCAGAAGTCCACTGGAGTACGCGTCCACATTATGGAATCCTCAATATAAGGTATACATAGATTTATTAGAAAATATACAAAATAAATTTTCGAAACATTTACTTTTAAAATACAACAAAACTACAAATAATATGTTAACACTACAAAAAAGACGCACATTGTCGGATCTATTGTTTCTGTATAACCTGCTTAATAATAATATTGATAGTCCCGAATGACTATCCGTCATTGGTTTAAATGCTCCAATGAGGCGTACCAGGCACACTTCTCTTCTTCATATAGAAGCCCACAACACCAATGCAGCAAATAACTCACCAATCACTCGCGCAATCACAACCTATACCCATTATGAAAAATTATTACAATTAGACATTTTTCACGATTCATTGCGAACATACAAAACAAAATTATTAAATTTCTTATCATTTTATTAAACTTTAGTGAGCAAATAATTTTTGATTTTAAAATGTAAAATTTTCTCCACCCATACTCTTTCATTTATGTTTTATTAGTCAACCAATGTTTGATTCTTTTCATTAGTTTCATCATAATATAGTTTTAAAACCCAGGCGAAATTACCTATTGATATTTTACAGATTTACGTAATAGGTACAAAACCATGTAATTTATTTAAAATACCTTACAACTTATATTTAATGTACTGTGTAAATCTTATAAACAAATAAATAAATAAATAAATAAATAAAAACAAACCACGAAAATACATTTACCTAATATCATTTAAGCTACATTTACACTTCAATACAATACGTTTACACTAAATATACACAATATTTATACTACATTTACACTATAACACGATACATTTACTTTATAGGTGCACTTCATTTATACCAAATTGACACTAAATTTACTTTATACCGTTTATAATACACTTACAATTCAATACAATACATTTACAGTGCACTACTTTTAAATTATATTTAAACTTAAGTATTTTTTTGTTAAACTGCGCCTGCTCTCAACACAAGAGTTCCTGGTGAGATAGGCACAGCACATTACCACTGTAAATTATTAATAAATATGCATAATAAAGATAAATAATATTCTCAATTACCAAATTACTGTAGCCAGATTTTGAAACTAACCAATCCATTGCGATCATTATCGTTACCGCAAAGTTCTCACTCGTTATATTCAATGGCTTTCAAAAGGAATTTAAATGTAAAACCATTTGCTCTGAGTGTAGGAATTTGTGGGGAACTGCTGTTGAACTTGTATAATAACGAATAGTTTGTATTATCGGAAATACTACCTGAAAATAACAATACTCGGTTTATTTTTTTAAACTAACCAACGAAACACCTAAACATTTCTCTTGGGCTGAAAAGTTGGAACACTACCTAACTCTATCCTGGCGTTCTCTATTAAACTCTTTACTTTTATTTATTTATTTATACTGGGTTTTTACAGATGTTCGCACTTACGTGAGAACATCCAATTATAAAAACTCAGTTATTATACAAATAGAGATATACAATTACAAAAAATCTACAATTACATACAATTAAATACAGATAAATACAATTAAATACAGATACATACAATTAGAAAAACAGAAAAAACACAAATAAAAACAATAAAAATAAAATTAAAATTACAAAATTTTATACAAGTCCTCAAGTAACACATATTACAATGTGAGGCAAGATACATAGGAATCACGAGAGGCATGCAAAGAGAGACAATTGACACAATATAATTTTTTTTTAACAGCGCCATAACTTTTTTTTTGAATCCGTACACATTATCGACGAAAATATCTACTTCAGCACACTCTATCTTGTTATATAGTCGACACATCTGGGTCAGAGGGCTAAAGTAGGCTATATTATTTTTAAATGTAATCAGGTGAAAAGTGTTATGGCGTCTTAAACAATGGGAATTGGGGACATTTATTTCAATATTGCTAAGACATAGTGTAGTATCAAGATGGCCGTGAATGATTTTATGTAAACATATTAGAGCTGCCAATTGCCTTCTAGTTTTACATTTACATGATTTTTTAATAAAACAAATTCACAAACAAAAGCTACTGTATTATAAATATGCGAGCCTGGGTGTGTAAATAACCCCAAAACGCTCTGGGCGTAATACCCAAAAATAATGATTATTCAATCTATTTTGCGCGGACAAAATAAATTACAAAAAAATGGTAATCGAACAATCTCAATGAAAAACAGAAGACACTCACCTTTTAATATATATATCGCTGCAGCATTAGAGGCCTACTAGTAATTTCAATTCAAGTACAAATCACCGAGCACATTTTTGCAATTTTGAGATACGCACAACGACAGAAGATGTGACAGTTTTTCCACATGTCATAATAATAATAATTCTTCTTCTTCTTCTTCTTCCCCTTGTTCTATTCGGGTCGGGGACCCACTGCATCGACAAGGCTCCTCCATACGTCCCTATCTTGCGCCGATTGTTCGGCCTCCGTCCATGGCAGACCATAATTACATTTTAATATTGCTCTATTTATCCAAAGGGTTAAGTGAGCGCCATCTCTGATCCATTGTGGCCGATTATAGTAATTTAGCAGTTTTTTAAACAATACATTTTAGTGCCTCTGACAATCCAGACAGGTTGCAATATCACCATTTTTGTGTTATATGTAAATATATTAATTATTTTCGAACAAATAAAAACAAAAAAACATATTATAATGCCTAACCAGCAACTCTATAACTACAATAGTCATCGTTACTGAAAAATAATAGACCTTATAGAAAATTTAAAGCAACAAACCGCGTTAGCGACAGATATGGTATAGGTTTTCTAAATACGCCATCTGCCCTGATGATGGACATTGTAACGCTCGATGAAAAATTGTTGAAAATATATCACGATTACCATTAAATATCGTTCGTTTTCAAGGATAATGATGTGATCTACTTCTTTCCAGTGGACGAATTGAACAATATGTATGAAACTGGATTTTTATAAGTATTTGATGCAATTCATAATAAGACAACAAGATCTGCAAAACACTCTTGGGTAAGTTATGAACTTAATTAACAATTTTATAATCAAAAGCTTAAACAAACATATTTGATTCCTTACCTAAGCAACTTTCCGTTAGTGTATCACAGACTGTTGGTCAGTTGGAAAGAAAAGTAAGATACACGCCATAATAGTATCAGGGCCCCTAGCACACTCGATCGATAACGATTGATATGATAACTTTCTGTAACTTCTCATCGTTTCCTAGCATGACTGCAGACCGCCAATGAATAAGTTACAGTTTACAATGACTGAGTGTCCTTAATAATATATTCGACTTCAATTGTTGTTTGTACATTAGATATCTGCAGTTGTCCTAGGGAACAATGAGAAGTTACCGAAAGTTATCGATACAATCCTTATCGATCAAGCGTGCTAGGGGGGCTGATATGTTTTGCCATACGAAACCGAACGAAGAAAGTTTGAAGCGATAAAGTTCGACTTAATGAAGAATTATGATGTATTCCCTAGAGACTAGAGATCGAAAGTTCCAAAGAAAAAATAAGCATCGTTTGCCAACAATGAACACAATATTTATCTATTTTTTCGAAGGAACGAATACTTTGGGGTGTAACAATAAACATATGTTAAATGAAAAAACACGCTTTGTAAAAAATGAAATAAACATACTATTACACATGCTATATGATTACTGCAGACACATTAGTCTAGGGATATTTATATTTGTATTTAATTTTTTTTTATATTGCCAACATGAATGTTTTATAAATATCCTGTTTGTGTCTCAAATAAATAAATAAATACATAAATACACAGCTGTCCGTGTGAGAAGCATAGTTTTCCTTTATTACCCCCCTGCTATCCCATACCTCTACTATGTCTCCTTCCTCCGCAATTACTCCCTCTGCCCTCACTCTTCCCCACCCTTCCCCACTTTCCCCCTCACTCGTCCACCCTCGCGCAGGGCAAACAAGATTGTTTTAAACTGATCAAAAATCAACTAACAAAAATGCCGTCGTAATCCGAGTTATTTATTTATTATTAATTTTCAACGCCCTGGTGGGCTTTTACATAATGAGTATAAAATACAGTGATATAATATATGTAATACAATGTTTAAATAAGAAATATAAACTTATATCAATGAAGATACGTTTTTAGATTTTCACGGCCAAAAGCATTTTCGTTGTTTGTTTTGGGGGTGTTATGCCGTATTGTGCTACCTCCTTCTTTAACCATCGTCGGATCTGCCGGATCTGCCCTGATGATGGACACTGCAACGCTGTCCGAAACGTCGGTTAAAGAAGGAGGTAGCACAATACGGCATAACACCCCAAAAACAAACAACGAAAATTATATCAATGAACATTATAAAAATGGTAGGTATAAAAGTAAGTAAAGAATATTATATTATACTAAAAGAGAAAAAGTAAAAATAAATTAAACTGAAACCAGTTTTTAAATTGCAGATGGCATAAAAACAATAATATATAGTGTAAGTTAATATTTCTAATATAGAATTTCTAATATTAGAAATATCAACTTACATATTATATGTATGTAAGTTACTTATGTTATGTCCGAACAGAGACCAAAACATTACATTTATTTAAAAACTTACATTTCTTTATGTGAAAACAAAATATTATTGTGGGGTTCATATCAATCGCCGGCCGCAAAAACTTTATTTAAGTTGAACAAACAAATACGTTTTTATTTGTTGTTGTTTCGATCAAACAAGTTGCGTTCGGCACCAAATGAATTTGTGTTTTCCTTTTGCCTGTGGATGTTGTATTTTAAAGTGCCTATGTTGGGAAAATATGACAAAAACGGAAAGTCCATAGCGAATGTTGGACTCCTGCGATTCAGCTGGACCTACATGAAAAGAAATAAATTAAAAAGGTCGGCCTGGTATTAAAGCTATTTATGAAAACAAATTTGAATGGATGCTGTTATATGACTTTAGAATATATAATTTAGGTGCATTTATTATGAAATTTGTATAATAATTACTGAGATGAAACCACGAAGTGATAAAATATTTTATTCGTGAAAAGTTTTTACTTTATGACTTGCCATAATTAAGCACATTCGTCATGACACTGGGTCAATGTACGGTAAGTAAGCGACACATTACGATATCTGAACAATTTAAAAATGTATGGATTGTGAGTTGTCCAAATATCATAATGTGTAGTTTACGTAGCTTACGTCGACTCAGTATGTACATACCTTTATTATCTTATTTATATACGTTAATACTAGCGAGTACCCGGCGTGCGTTGCATTGCCACATAGAGAAATAAACTTTTTCTTTCCCGTGTGTTCCCGATCCCCTACTGCGTCCCCTTTCCCTCTCGCTTTACCTTTTTACCTTCCCCGCCTTTTCCCTCATTTGTATTCTTCTTCCACCTCCCTGCCTTCCTCCTCTCGTCCTCCCCCCTCCTACGAACCCTTCCAAATAAACCCAAATGGGGATGGTGTAAGCAGTTGGGACTCTTGTACGGTGTTCACATTTAAACCCTCAGGCTTTAGGCATAGTTTTTCAGAAGGCCAAAATATTTCCTCTTTGCAATTAAATCCACATAAATTGAATATTTCCGGACGTATCCGAAAACTAAAAACTGTTTTTGAATGATGATAAAATACGCTTTCAAGATTTATAATCCAAATAAACATGTAATTTTTGATATATTAAAAAAAAATAATGCAATAAATTAAAAATGGTTCACCTTAAGTTTCAAAAATTACTGATAACGAGAAAAAAACACACGAACATTTTATTTTATAGTTATATTTTATTAGAAAATGTATTATTAACTTTATCGTCACCTTCGTCACCCACTGTTCTGTCGTTTTAAGTAAAAATAATGAATTTTAAAAAAATCTTTGTTTTTATAAAGGTGTAAACATTTGAAACATTTTGCGGTTAACCATAAGATTTGAATATAAAGCGTGGTGTTTTTTTTTATGTCTCACCTTGATAGTAAGGGAGAAGCAACGATTTCTAAGAGACTCAGAGAGTTCACAAAAGCGAACAAATTAGCCTGGGGTGGTAAAAAAACATATTATTCAAAAATAAATTGCGTGGTGATTAGTTAAAAAAATATTATTTTTCAAATCATACTTTTGTATAATAAATTCAAATGATAATGTATGTAAAGAATCGTGTAAATTAGAGGATCGTTGATATTTAAAATACTTTTTCTGTTTCAAAAGGGTATTTTTAATTTGCCCTGCTATCCCTGTAAATAAAAGCCACGTATCTTGGAAAGCATTCGCAAACCTCGAACCAAATTTAACGTGCCCCTTAATCCAAAAGCTTTTACTATCTCAGAATAAATTGTATTTTGAAGGATCGAAATGTTAATTTTGTTCATTGCAAATTCCCTTTATTACAAACTGTAAAATTCCTCAGATTCTATTTCCCCAATAAAACTTAAAACCTTTGAACGGCTATCCTTCGAAATACTCAAAAGAGGCATTCAAATACTTGCTTACAACAATTTGAGAAGAATCTGTTTTGATTTCTACGTCCCTGATTTAATATTTATATTATATACAAGCTTCTGCCTGCGACTTCGTCTGCGTAGTATTAGTACTTCGAGTAATCTATTTTCTTTTCCTAGGTCCCATCTACGTTTATTCCATAATTCTTAACCTATTTATTTAAAATATGTATAATTCTTGATTCGATTCAAAGTATTAGGCCAGTACTTCAAATAAATTGACTAATTTAAATATTTTCCAAAATAGAATTTTGATTTAACAAACATTGTTTTGCAAAATGTCATTCTCAAATTTTGACGATTTCTATTAAACAAAAATCATTATTTCCAATATATTGAAAATAAATAGCTAGCTTTATAAATTATAGCCTATATGTTGTTCTGATGTATGAGCTATATTATTGTAAAGTTTCATTAAAATCCATTCATTAAATTTTGTTTTAAAGAGTAACAAACATACATACATCCATACAAACTTTCGCGTTTATAATATTAATAAGATAAAACAAAATAAGTAAATGTTACGAAAATACACAAAACATACGAAGCACGCAGCTTAAAAGCAACAATTTACAAATATCTAATACAAATACAACATTTGGACAAAGAAGCTTCAAATACATTGTGCACTAAACGCATTCACATACAGTTTATTGGAAAACCAACAGCTCTCCCGTGGGTCATCCCAAGTGGTACACTACGTTTGGAGCAGGGGTGCCCGGGTTCAAAAGGGTGATGTTTGTCTGGGTCTTCTGTTCGCCAACTGCCTGGCGGGCCGGTTCGGGGGAGACTGCCAGCAGGGTCATTCATACGTCTGTCACTCCTGGACAAACTGACTCCCAGATTCCTGCACACCCTCATAACTCTATCATTATCAGAACTTTCTCTCCTTCCTTTCCTAAAAACACCCTCCACACAGCATCCAAAAAATGAAAACAGGCCCCGAGAGGAAATATTTTCTTCCGGCCCTCGTGGGTGGAACAACAAAACAAATTTAAAAAATCAAAATAAGACAATCGAAAAACCTAAACAAATTTAAAATCTCGACTGAAGAGTGGATCACCAACAAAGGTCATACAATAATAAAATTAGTCAACTCACCCAAATCTAAATTTATAGTTTTCTATTCCCGTTATTTCTACCAATACCTGATTTATTTCTGCAAAATATTTTTGCACCCAACTTGTGAAAAGATTTTTTTGTCGAAAATAACTTGAAATATATCGAAAAACGCGTCTATTGTTTTTTTAAAGTAAAACTTCTTTACGCACGCTTGACTTGCGGGGGGAATGCGTTATGAAAAGTGTAGTCGGGCGAGGTGAACGGGCTGTGTCACACTGTAGGAGCAAGAGAGAACAGTGCGCGCGCACATTTTCTTTCTCTCTTCCTCTCATAGCCAGTGCATGAAGATTATTCGTAATTTCGTTTCGTTCTTGAACAATTTTATAAATACTGTAGGAGCTAGAGAGAGCGGTTTTACTTTAGTCGTGTGGTCTAAAGCACACTCGTTTTTTTATGTTTCCTAGCTTTCATCCTTCAAGGGTGTTCTGGGCCATTATTTTAATTTGTGAAGAAAGGAAAGGGGAATTTATCTATTAATTTTATTTAAATGATCAAATTTCAAAATTATATGGAAGATTGGAGTCGAGTTCAGACTTGAGATGTTGAATGGAGGGGTGGCAATTTTAGATACGACTTGATAGATGAGAGCATATTTGTTTAGAGAGGGACAACCAAAAAAACCGTGATCTAAAGTTCCCGTTTCTAAAACACAGAATGTACAATCTGGAGAGGCAAGGACGAAATTACTTAACAAATAAGTGAAGAAATTACTTTTTTGAAAAAATGGGGGATTTTATGAAACCATGGTTTTGATGGGAGAGTCCTTTGTATTGCGGCATAGCAGGCTCCCTTGGATTGATTGGCAATATGCCTTCTTAGCCTGTATATAATATAGTCTTACTCTTAAAGAAGTGGTTGTTTCTGTTCATAAAGTTGAAAATTATTATTCTAATCATTCTGTTTTCTTTCTTCACAGGTAAGTGACCTTATAATGCTTCTTCTTCGTCAAACAACATTCAGGTGAGTAATATATTAAATAAATTACGTATTGGAATGTCATGTCGACATGCGCTCTTATGAGCTGTAGATACTCGTATAGTAAACACATGATAATAAAATTCATTTACGGTTCTTCGATTGAGTGAAAAAAACAATTACAAGGAATTATCGTGATTAGTTTTACGGATATTCCCTACAATTTACAACATTGCAAAAGACGAAATAAAAAAAAAAAACTTACGTTTTTCACTCTGTTTTCGCTCGAAGTCAATCAGTGTTATCAGGTTATATAAAAAAATACTGAAATATTTAAAAAAAAAAAAATTCTAAACAAATTTGTGCAACATTTCATCAGTCTTGGAATAAAACTGTAGATTTGTTTAAAACAAACCCAAACAGGCCCCCTAGCACACTCGATCGATAAGGATTGATAGGATAACTTTTGGTAACTTCTCATCGTTCCCTAGCATATGACTGCAAATCGCTAACGCACAAACAACAGTTGTTGAGATACGTTTTTAGATTTTCACGGCCAAAAGCATTTTCGTTGTTTGTTTTTGGGGTGTTATGCCGTGTTGAGCTACCTCCTTCTTTATCCGATGATTCGGACAGCGTTGCAGTGTCCATCATCAGGGCAGATCCGGCAGATCCGACGATGCTAAAGAAGGAGGTAGCGCAACACGGCATAACACCCCAAAAAAAAACAACAACAAAAAAAACAGTTGTTGATGTCGAATATATTAAGGGCACAGTCATTGTGAACTGTCACTTATTCGTTGGCGATTTGCGGTCATGCTAGGGAACGATAAGAAGTTACCGAAAGTTATACTATAAATCCTTATCGATCGAGTGTGCTAGGGGGCCAGGTCGAGTTGGAGTAATCAACATTACGTGAAGTCTATTGTTCATAGAACTACTAAAATAAATATAAAATTAAACAGATAATTCGAGTATGACCACCATTCGAGTCAAAATATGTTGACATGATTTCCTTCCTATCCTTGACAGAAGAATAAAAAATAAGCGCCTAACTTTTAATATACGTTTCGCACTTTTGTTGAAAAAGTCTTTGTTTTTCCCGGAAAATTCCGAACTTATACAATCAAATAATAGTAAAACTGGATGCATAAAGAAAAGGGAATACATAATTTAGAAGTTTGCAACTTCTTACTTTGCAATTTCTACAATACCACTTTGATAAAGAATTTCGGTGAAATGTGAGAGATAGGTAGATATATCATTATTCTACTAGTATATTTACTTTCTGTTTTGTTTTCTACCTTCCGGGTTAAATTCTTTCAGAAAGACAGTATTGTATAATATCTTTCTGGTTTTTACAAGTCTAGTGTTCACCGATTTTTTGTTTGTTCTTTTGTAACATTAATTCCATACAGGAGGCCTGAAGGAACCTTCCCTCATGGCCTATGGCATATGTGCGAATACTGTGTGGACGGCTTTTTTATGGACAGGAAGCAGAATACATTCTTCTTCTTCTTCTTTCTTCGATGGCGCTACAGCCCATATCGAGCTTTGGCCTCCCGCAACATTCGCCTCCAACTCCTCCTGTCCTCAGCGGCTGATTTCCAGTTTGCTATCTGGAGAAGCTGAGCTGCATCCAGTCTGGGTCTTTCCACTTTTCTCTTTCCACGTGGGTGTCCAGCCATAATTCTTTTTGGGGCATTCTTTTTGTCCGGCATTCTCTGTACATGTCCAGCCCATCTCAACCTGAGGACTCCCATATGGGCTGAGATATTGGGGGCCTGATATATAGCATACAGTTCTTTGTTGTAGAATACATTCTATTAGGAAGGAAAGGGTATGAAGATTATTCGGAATCTGGGGGTCAGCGTGTCGAGGAGTGACGGGAATACGAATCCATCCCTCGCACTTCAGTGCAAGGGCTGTCGAGAGTCCAGCTGTAGAGGATAAAGAGTCTCCCGCAACTGGTCTCAGTTCGTTAAAGAGACGCATCCCCACGAAACCCGAAACCCCTGCTGTATCACCAAACTTAGCGAACCATTTAGGGTGACCTACGGCAGAGGTGTCAGTTACCCTTATATTATGTAACCATACCCGCCTCCCTAATTTAATATAGTGCTAATGGCGAGACGATGATGCAGAATCCACTAATTACAGGAACTACGCATGGATCGATATTCTTTAACTTTTCATTTCTATACACGGAGAAAAATGTTATTCTAAAATACGATCATTTTATTCGTAAAAACGGTTAAAAACGGGACTGAAGTTCTTACGAACAAATTAACAGTGTTTCAATGTTTATTGGCGGGAAGATATAAGAATAATTTGTTGGTATACGTACGAAATTACGTATACTAACAAATTATTCCTACATGTTCCCGCCAATAAACATTGAAACCCTGTAAATTTGTTCGTAAGAACTTCAGTCCCGTTTTTAACCGTTTTTACGAATAAAATGATCATATTTTAGAATAACATTTTTCTCCGTCTAGAATCAAAATTATTACGTAAACGGTGACTCAAATGACACAAATAGTGCCCAGAGATTATATCTTGTTAGTACACCATTCATGGAAGTTTCCTTTTCATCCGCTGCACCAACTATTCGCTGAGCTTTCGTCAATTTAGCATATGTTAAAGCTTATGCTGTGCTTAGTCAGGAACTTATCAGCGAAACTCTGCTTGCCCAGAGAATTTGCCTAGAATTAAGCAGCATTAGGATTAAGGCATCACCTGTGCTGTCTATAATCTCATACTCGAAGCCAGCTTTGGTTGATTTCAGGTTAACATGAGTGGAAACCGGCCAAAATTGTTTGAAATTCTCTGACGCTTGTTTTAGGCGTTATTTTTTTATATAAGACTTTAAGTCTCTGTATTTTTAATATGTTCTAATATCACGCTCGAATTTTAATACATAAAAATGAATGTTACTTTGTTTGTCCCTAATGTCAAGATCCGCTCTGCCGGATCTGCCCTGATGATGGACACTGCAACGCTGTCCGAAACGTCGGCTAAAGAAGGAGGTAGCACCACACGGCATAACACCCCAAAAACAAACAACGAAAACGACGTTAATTGTTTTAAAACTTCCAATAAACGATAAATAAAAATATAATGAAAGACATGTGAGATATTGTTTGAGTGCATATGAACACTGAACACAATGCCACCATTTCCTCTCCCCTCGACCTAACCAAAGTGCACCTCTTTTCAAATACAATTTCCTACCTTCTCTTCCCAGGCACCCTGTACCACTGCTTACTGACTGTACGCTCTATGGCTGCACACTGTACGTACGTGTCAGTTTTGTGTTTGTATTATTTCTATGGCTCCTTCATTCTCCGTCTATTTTGTTTTCTCGCCTGTAGATAACATAATTGACGGATGCGGATGGTGATGACAAATTCTAAAATAAATTCTAAATGAAAAAAAACATTTCACGACCCTTAAACGCTGTTTTGGTTACACATTGTATGAAAACAATCAATTTTCCTTTTCGGATTATTAGATAATAAAAAAATGTGAATATTATTTTGGCAACATAGAACTTAGGTAAAAATACAGTTCTGACATGTGATATTTGACGCGCGATTCGTGTATTCGTAGTGTTTTTATACATAATTTCTATTCTGATGACTAATAATCGAATCATTTGGTCTTCTATCTCACTGCTACGCTGATGACCAGCAAGTGTACATTTACTGCTTACCAGAGGAAATAGACAGTCTAAAAATTCGCATAACTGAGTGTCTAGAAGCAATCACCCGCTGGATGACCTCAAATAGATTAAAGCTGAATCCATCAAAGACTGAATTTCTCTGGACCGCCACAAGCAGACGTCAGCATAACATCGATAACTCCCCAATATTCATTTCAGGAAGTGATATCACTCCTAAGACATGTATTAAACTACTGGGTGTCAATCTGGATGCTGATTTTTCCCTTAAAACTCAAGTGAACAGAACTGTAAGCACTGGGTTCTTTCAATTAAGGCAAATTAAAGCAGTGCGAAGAAACTTGCCAACAGAGGCGACTAAATTACTAGTCAATTCGTATGTTGTTTCACGCCTAGATTATTGCAACGGAATATATGCAAGTCTCCCAAAATATCAAATCAACAAATTACAATCCGTTTTCAACGCTGCGGCGAGACTTATCACCGGCGTATCTAAATATTCCCATATTTCAGAGCATCTCAAAAATCTTCATTGGCTCAAATGTCCTGAAAGAATCCAGTTCAAGCTCTGCTGGATGGTATTTAAGTCCCTTAATGGAATGGCTCCTGCTTACTTATCAGAAATGTGTATCCCAGAAAACTCCAATTCTCGACAGTCAACTCTTAGGTCAGCGGCATCATCAGCAATCGGAAGGTTGAAGGAGCCAAAGCGCACACCAAATACTAAGTTCGGTGAGCGTGCTTTCGGAGTGTCGGGACCTAAAGCCTGGAATGGACTGCCACACGACTTAAGAATGATCACAGACTCGGCGAAATTCAGAGCTAAACTTAAAACTCACCTTTTTAGACAGTCGTACCCATAAAGCCAAAAACAAAAACCTTCACTTTCACCTTCTCAGCCCGCGACATAGTAAATAACTAATTGCATAAAAATGTTAACAAATTCTTAATGGTGAATTATTTGTACATCTAATTTCATTCAAATCCTCCAGTCCTAATGAGTCCTAAATTCACAAGTCTTTCGAAATAACTTCAATTTATTAACTCCATTTTTGGCAGTAATCTTCTTATAAATGTAATATGAAAAATGATGGTGTAACAAATGTAAAGTTATGCAATGTCCAGTGTTTTAATATAGCGTCCTCCGCGTGCAAAGTCGTATCTCCTCCAAGCATAAACTTTCTAATTAAAGTGTTTTTATCGGAAGTGACCTGCCAGGTAAGTATGTTCTCTGTGTCCATTTGTAAATAATAGTTCTAGGTAGAGCCTAAGAAGTCGTAATAAGATGTACAGCGCCCTTGAGGTGATTTCTCACAAAAACGGCGCTCTACAAATTATCCAATTATTATTATTATTATTATTAATTAATATTAGTAAAGGTTAAGATAATTACTATTATTTGTGCTATTTTTCGTCAGTTTTAATCCATAATGGGCATTTATTTCTGTTAAAAAATTTCATGAAAGGGATGTTTTTAAATAACATTAAATGCCTTATGCGTGAGTAAATAAACTGATTGATATCTACTGGAGCGACAGAGAAATTTAAAACATTTTTCTCGAATTTCTAAAGGAAACTTTTCCGCCCACATAAAAAAATCATACCTACGAATTTGAATATAGAGACATACAAACTGATTATAGTTCTATATAGCCAATGAATTCACCTATATTTTATTTATTATCAGATATTAGTAGGATTTATAAAAAAAATATTATTAAGTCATTAACTTCAAAACATTTTAAATAATATAAAGATTAGTTATTTTGTTATATTTTGATTGTACAAAATATTATATAGTCGCTAAATAATTTTTTTTTTTTAAATCCATATTTTGGCAACAAAGCAATCCGTGTTTGTGGAAATAGTGCCATATTGTGACAAAAAGCGCTCGAGTGGATTGGGCAAAAATTAATTTAAAATGTCAGATTTTTGTTGCTATTCTCGAGTAATTTTTATTATAATATTTAATAATTTTTAATTCTATAAACGAGATGAAATTTGAAGTGACAGTTTTGTTGTAAATTTCTTAATTAAAAGAAATGTGTTTATTTATTTTGGATTTTCCGAAATTTTTCGACATTTCAAAAAAAAATGTTTGTGAAAAGCTTTTTTCATATTTTGAATTAAAATATTGCAATTTATAAATAATATTAAAGTATATTTCAAATACGAAAATCTGAAAGGTAAGTTTATTTAGTTTTTTACGACATCTTTAAAAATAATAAATATATAGGACATTAAAATACCTTGTAACACTCTGAATTTTTATGAGAAATTATTATTTAAAACAGTGTATACAACAGATAAACAATCCTCTTTGGCTGGATAAGCAATGTAAATGTATATCCATGAATTATTTCAGTAAGATTGGGGATGCCATAGTCTCACTGGCTCGAGACGGGAGCAGATGCGACTAAAAAAGGTTTTCACATATACGGTCATATATTTAACAATTGAATAAAATATTTTACACCTATGAAATATAATTGGGTATTTTCTATTTTATTATTAAAAAATTACAATAATTGTTTTATGTTCACGAATAAATTTTCTACAATAATAAAAAATGTGCCATTTTTTGATTTGCCGCCAAAACGACAAGTTTGTTCGTGGTTCATGAATATGGCGTTGTTGGCGTCACTCCGACCAACATTGGGACAGTCGTCTTAAAGCCAGTAGAGAATTAATAATTTTAAACAAAAATATTAAAATTATAGATTTTTGTAACGATAATCAAGAAAAATTAACTTTAAATCGTCCATTTTTCATTCATTAATTCAATCGTTCATTTTTAACGGTATGTATAGTTTTTTTTTTTAAATACCCCACTCTCTCATATTCTATCATCAGTGTATTTTCTTTTAGTGTTTCTCGCCTTGCCTACAAATACTCCCTTTGTGTCGGAACCGTTGCCACCTCTCCACTCGGGCCTTCCTCGCACTAGCTCTAACTCTAGGCACTAGGCAATGGGTAGCTAGGAACCCCAGTACCACTGTAAGCCGTGAAAAATGGCACAGATTTCGATCCAGACTGAAGCAGGCTCCAAGGGATAACCCGACTTGAATCTCACAAAAGCATTTTGGTTTTAGGGATGAATTATTCATTAATTTTACGAAATTAAAAATATCATGCTTAAAAATAGTAATTCTTACCCACTGCTATAAGTTTGTTACAAAATAATGTTTTAAAAATATTTAAGTGTTTTATTATAATCAACTATCTATTTTCTCACGAAAACGACGCTCTACAAATTATCCAATTATTATTATTATTAATATATAACATATATGTCTTATACTAAGTAAAATAAATTTTATTTTTATTTTTAAAGTTAAAAAAACTTATTGACCAACTTAATTAAAAGTAGTTTATTGTGACTTTTCTCTTTTTCTGTATTATTTTATTTCCTATTATATTATTTTATTTCCTTTTACTTTAAATAAATATATTTTTTTTATTATTTTAAAAATGATAAATACCAGTATAAAATCTCTGCTGCTCGCTACTGTCTGGAACCAGTGGGACTCTTTCATCCACAATTGGGAGCGGAAAAGGGAAGGAGATGGTAGGGAGGATGGTTGGGAAGTACCCGTCTATTCAGATCTGGTCACCAAACACGGTTAAAGCCATCTCAAGTGACGTTTCGATTCTGAATGCAGGTGTTGCACCAGGGCATTACTGAGAATACCACTTTTGAAAATCAAACGCTTAATATGATATTTTTTACCAAAATTTTATTTAAATTCTACCTTTGTTATGTGTATTTGAATAACGCATAAAAATCCCATTTGTCTGGAGCCAGTGAGAACATGGGATCCTCAATTAGGTATGTTGTTACATCTGATACTGAGAGTATCTTTCACTCTGGAAAGTGCCACAAATATATTTTATATTATTTTTAATAAATTAATTGTGAAATAACACAAATTAATCAAATAAAATTTATCGAGTCGAGAGCCTTACCCCCGACCACGGAGGCAGCTTATTATTATTTCGTTATTTTTCAAGGTTATTCTGTGCCTTTTAGCAAACATGCAATAAATTATCGATACTATAACATCCCGTGATTTGTACCCAGTCTTTATTAGTTGTTAATAAATTAAAATAATAAAAAAATCTGTATGAATCTTTGCTTAAGTACGTATCCTAAATTGAATTCTACAAATTAATAATTTATTAATATTATTGAGCGTTTAGCTTAGTGCATTAGTGCATCACCCCATTTTCTCTGAAAAATGTTAACGTAATAATATTGGTCTTGCAAGTTTTATTTTTGTTGTATTATTTGTGTTATTTTTGTTACAAACTCAACACAGGCTTGTCCTAATGAGGTGAAAATTGGATTGTGAACTGTAATCCCTAGCATGTAAAGAAACAATGAATATATAACTAACTGTCCGTCCACACGTTGCTGTGGCTAATGAAACACAACGCCATCTACTTTATGGTTAACTAACCTAGATAACCGTGTTGTATCAATAAATTAAATCACACCGCCATCCGTCAGAAACTTATGGAACTTAGATATAATTTCAAATCATTGTCCCATAACAAATATTTAATTCGAATAATAAATAATGAGGTCAATAATCGAGATAAAAAAAACTATCCTATCTTTTAAGTTGGACCAAATTACACACATTAAGCTAAATTTCATTAAAACCGGTTAAGTGGTTTCGGAGTTTATTCTGGACGAATATTGTGATGCGAGATTTTTATATATAAAATATAAAATTATAAGATAAATTGAATCAGTATAAAATCTTCTAGCCAAAATTGAAATCCTGTATTTGAAATGTTAATGTTTTAAATCCGCAGAGCTTTGAGGGTGGCCAAGGGGAAACGGAAGTAGTTCCTTTCTAGGGTGGGGATCCCGGAAGCGGGAGTTTAAGTTTCCGCATTTATATGCGCTTTAATCAAAAATACATCCGAAACTTAACTCGGATATCTGCAAGTGAGGCTGCTAGAATTTTGTAATGTGATTTTATTCGTTTTTCCACTCACGCGATTGGTGTTCAGTTTTTGATTTGGCCATTCGATTTAATTAATATCATTCCTCAAAATATTAATATCGAAACATGTATATATATATATACATAATATGGAAACTGTTTACTGCGGTTTAGAGCTAATGAATCCACCTAGATTTTCCATATTTGTACACGGAGAAATATGTTATTCTAAAATACGATCATTTTATTCGTAAAAACGCTTAAAAACAGGACTGAAGTTCTTACGAACAAATTAACAATAATATGTAAGAATAATTTGTTGGTAAATGTACGAAATTACGTATACCAACAAATTATTCTTACATGTTCCCGCCAATAAACATTGAAACACTGTTAATTTGTTCGTAAGAACTTCAGTCCCGTTTGTAACCGTTTTTACGAATAACAATGATCGTATTTTAGAATAATATTTTTCTCCGTGTAGGTTTGTTAAATGTGGTCCAATTTTGGACCGATATCAATCGCAGAAAAATAAAAGCGGTCTAAATTTGGACCTAAATCGCTCCAATGGTTATTGTTTTTTCTTTCTTTCTTTCAATGAAGGACATGGAAAAATTCAATTTAATTTAGATTTATTGTGATGTTAACCCTTTGAAGGCAACACATTAGAGGAAAGCCTTGATAAGAACCGAATTGAGAATATTAAGGAAGGCATATTGCCAAGTTAATAAAACCCTACTCTTTGAACAGAAATAAATATTTGGAAAGATGAAGATAAGGGAAGGATAAAATATAAAAACTCCAACGGCTCGGAGAGTTTTGATGCAAAGAATGGACGGTAACTTCCAGAGTGCTTTCTCTTGGGGTAAGAATAACCTTGTCGAATTTAATGTTTCAAAGACCCAATCATGTCTGATTAGGTCTGAAAGGGATCGAAATGAAAATCTAGTTTCCTTCAACTGGAGCAATCTTCCAAACAGGCCCTTTATTTTTTTTTTTTTATTCCAGAAAAAAAGAAAATAACATTTTCACTTACTTAACTAGAATTTGCATTAAAATTACATTACATTACAGTAGATTAAATTACACTATATTATCATACAATATTATTCACTTTCACTATATTGTTTTTTGTGAATAAAAATGAATAATTTTTTTTTTAAATTTACGCACACTTTTTTCGTTTTTAATATCATCTGTAAGGCAATTATATAAATTGCCCCCCTCATAACTGATGGATTGCTTACCGTAGTTAGTATGAATAGTGTTTAAATGTATGTTATCGTGTTGTCGTGTAAAATGTTTGTGTACTTGGGACGTTTTAATGAATTCTGTGTTTGTATGTATGAGTTTATTATTTATTTTGTATATAAGGAGACATATATTGTATTCGTATAGTTTTCTTAATGTTAACAGTTTGGTTTCCAAATATAGTTTTTTTGTCGATGTTTTGGATTCGTAGTGAAATAGTTTTTTGATTAGTTTATTTTGAATTATCTGTAATTCATTAATGTATGTTTCATACGCATCTCCCCAGATTTCAATTAAGTAATTTAAATGTGAGTGTACGAGACTATAATATAAACTTTTTTAAAATTTAATTGGTAATAGATAAGATAATCGGCTAAAAACGTTAATTAAGGGTGTGATTTTATTTTTAACATCTTGTATATGGTTTTTAAAAGTTAGATGCTTATCGATGCACAGCCCAAGATATTTTTCCTTTATTAAGATTTGCAAATTAGGTAACTTTGCAATAAGCCGCCGCTTTTTTAATAGGCACAGATTTTGAAAAGTACACTACTTTTAAACTTAGTTACTACAAAAAACATCGGTTTCAGTCGAGACCGGTGGAAAAATATGCATTTAAATTTACATTTCATTAAAAAAAAACTGTACGTAATTCCTCGTTACGGCTGACATTTCGTATTACATTATTTTGCATAGAACAATGCTGAACAATTTCCAGGGTACCAATCGATAAATATTTAAAAAAAGATTACTCTATGGCAAGAAATCACTCGAGGAAGGTACTAACTAAAGATTGGGTTGCACCATACAAATTTTAATTTTCTGAATAAATAAATAATTAAGTATATTTAGGATGCATTAAAATCAATGTACTATTAATTAGGTTGTGTTAGGTTAGGTTAAGTAATAATTATTGGATATAGATGGAAACACTTTTTTTAAATAAACTCTTTTGATTCACCTTAATTACATTAGCTTCGTCTTGTGAAATTTTGCCCATATTTGTAATCACTGTCACTTTGGTATGTTGGTAGTCCTGATAAATTTTTTTATATATAACGACCGGCTAGAAGATTTTGAAGATATCACGAAATCTGGGCGTATTAGATAAACACTAATTTAAATACCGAAGTTTTGAAAATAAAATGACGTAAAAAAACATGCTTTTTTTTTAGTAATTATTATTTTTGAAATAATACACTCACTTTTGTATCACAAACCATGTTGCACAAACCTAGCGTAGCCGCCAAACTACTTGAAAACTGGGATGTTTTTCTTGCCTTGACGTGAGCAGGCGCTATAAATGGGGGCCCTTTCTCTTGTATCACAAACCATGTTACACAAACCTAGCGTAGCCGCCAAACTACTTGAAAACTGGAATGTTTTTCTTGCCTTGACGTGAGCAGGCGCTATAAAGGGGGCCCTTTCTCTTGTATCACAAACCATGTTACATAAACCTAGCGTAGCCGCCAAACTACTTGAAAACTGTGATGTTTTTCTTGCCTTGACGTGAGCAGGCGCTATAAAGGGGGCACTTTCTCTTGTATCACAAACCATGTTACACAAACCTAGCGTAGCCGCCAAACTACTTGAAAACTGGGATGTTTTTCTTGCCTTGACGTGAGCAGGTGCTATAAAGGGGGCACTTTCTCTTGTATCACAAACCATGTTACACAAACCATGTTACACAAACCTAGCGTAGCCGCCAAACTACTTGAAAACTGGGATGTTTTTCTTGCCTTGACGTGAGCAGGCGCTATAAAGGGGGCACTTTCACTTGTATCACAAACCATGTTACACAAACCTAGCGTAGCCGCTAAACTACTTGAAAACTGGGATGTTTTTCTAGCCTTGACGTGAGCAGGCGCTATAAAGGGGGCACTTTCTTTTGCATCACAAACCATGTTACACAAACCTAGCGTAGCCGCTAAACTACTTGAAAACTGGGATGTTTTTCTTGCCTTGCCGTGAGCAGGCGCGATAAAGGGGCACTTTTTTGTAACATAAACCTAGCGTAGGCGCTAAACTACTTAAAACGCGTGCGTATCTTTTTTTTTCGTTCTAGGTATTCAAATAATTACACAAACCCGTTAGACAAACCCTGCTTGCCCTACAAACCATTCAAAACCTGGGATGTATATCTTGCTTAAACTTGCGTGCGTGTTCCTTTATTACTTTCGTTCTTAGTTTAGGTTATTAGATTAGTTTAGGTTTGGTTAGGTATATTAAATAAGACGTTCTCCGACGACATTCAAAAATTAATAATTGAGAATTTTGAAGCTGTTTTTATAATAAAATGTATTAGATCACATATCAAGACAAGCACTGCTCTCTGTACAAAACGAAAAAGTAGAACGATTTTTCTTTTGTTTATGGTTCGTTATTTTCGAAAAAAATTTCCTATGTGGTTTCTATGGACAAGATCAGACAAGATTTAATATGGCGTCCGCGTCAAAACGGAGAATTAAAGAAATATTACGTGTATAAAAGTTTTTACGAATATAAATTTAAATGCATATTTTTCCGCCTTTTTCGACTGAAACTGATGGTTCTTGTGGTAGTCAAGTTTATTTGTAGTTTAGTTTTTAAAATATATGCCTACTAAGAGCGTAGCGGCATGCGGCCGCTTATCGCCAATTTACCGCAAATTATTCTTTTCAATTTTTAAGGGAACGTGAGGAGGAATTATCTTACGGGTTGAGCTTAAAACCATGTATCCTGTTTTTTTTAATGTTCATTGTTAGGATATTTGATTGGAGCCAACTGCAACTTTTTTCTAGGTTACTTTGTGCATTTTCTATTTTGATATTTCTCTATTGATTAGTGTAAATCTAATTTGTAATTTAATGAAATCTTTTCCTCAAAGATATTATTGATATCCATTAAAATTTAAGTGTAAACCTTAGAAATATGTATATCACAAAACCCTTTGTAAATTGAAGATGCACTTAATCAGAATTGTTTGTATTAGGTATATTGTTGCATTTTTTAAAATTATTATTATGGTCCTGTATCTAAATGTCGTTATTTTATTGGTTAATGACATAAGCATACTTATTCACTGTCATATATAAATGTATAGACTGTTTATAATGCAAATAAATAAATAAAAATAAGTGACTATAGGCCCTAGAACGCTTGCTCTATAACGATCGATAGGATAACTATCGGTAACTTCTCATCGTTCCCTACGACAACTGCAGATCGCAAACGAATAGGTGATAGTTCACAATGACTAAGTGTCCTTAATATATTTGATATCAACTATCGTTTGTACGTTTGAGATCTACAGTTGTCTTAGGGAACGATGAGAAGTTACCGAAAATCGGTCGGTAACTTCATATCCTAGCACACCAGCTCAGGTACGGGGGCTCCATCGAAGCGAGACTTAAGTTAGCCTCTCAAAAACTGGGCTTACTGTTCAGAGCCCGCAGATACTTTAATAGTACACAACTGCTAACCCTGTACAAATCACAAGTGCGCGGTTGAATTTGGCAGCCACCTCTGGTCTACAGCCTTCGACTCTGTTCAGAAACGGAGGGGTCCGTTTGATAGATTATCCTATCTTAACAAACGAATTGCAATATTTAGAGCACAGGCGTCGGGTGGGAATGCTGTCCTTATTCTACCGCTATTTCAATAGAAGATGTTCCGAGGAACTACCGTCATTGATCTCCCCGGCACCGGTGCATAGTCGGGAAATACGCCAAACGCGCGCCCAACATATCTACACGGTTGACATTAGTCACATGACAACGGGTCGCTTCTATGACTCGTTCTTGAGTTCAACAGCTAGGCTGTGTGCTTCCTTCCTCCAACCACATTGGTCTCTTCAAGAACCATGTTCACTCCTTCCTCTCCTCAAAACTATGAATGGAATATTGAAAAAGCCGATATGTAAACGACTTTCGCAAGGGACAGACGTGAAGTTAATATCAAAAGATGCTTTTTAACACAATAGCGCTCTCTATACAATCCCATACAGACCCGCCACACATAAAAAGATGATGCGTTATAAGCACGGTTCGGGTACTCGCTATTCGCCGTTATTCGCCGTAACCGCTGCCGATGCGATATTTGAAAAGTTATGCGACCAACACTCCGCCGTGAACAGGAGATGGGGTCATTTTAAAAATGTAGCTGCGGTGCTCAAGCAGCTGTCGGCCGTCAAGTTGACAGATCCACTACAAAGAAATGATATTCCGTCACCGCTCCCGAATTCAACTGACCCCCTCTCCTGCGTTGGAAGAAATCTTTTATAACGTGGTGTGTCGGAAGAAAATATAAACGTCGTAGGTAGAGCTGCGTTTGTCCGATGCATTAATCTTATAAATTTATTGATACAATCAATATCCGGAAACATTTTCTTTTAAAAAAAGGAACGCGATATGTGTGTAGTATTCGAAAGGAACGTATGTCGTAACTTGCTTCTTATAATATTGATGGATGGCAGTGCCCATTCTTCTATAATAATATAAGAAAAATAGGTACACAAAAATTAAGAAAATGTTGAAGGAGTTAAATATCTTGTCTTTCAAAAATATTATTTACTTCAATACTATTTTGTTAATCTACAAGATAATTAATGGCCATACATCTATTGAATTTCTAAGAAAAATTGATAAACTGCAGAAAAAACACAGATATGAGACGAGGAAAAGAAATGAACTGAGACTCCCCTTTAGGAAAAAAACACAGAGTCAAAATTCGTTGATGTACGGAGCGTTGAAGATATTTGGAGCATTACCAGAAGAAATAAAATTAGAAGAAAACATAAAAACATTTAAAATTAAATTACGTAAATATGTGATGGATATTTTGTAAATGAATTACTTTAATTATGTATATATATATAAGGTTTGTATTAGGACATAGATAACCATGTACCTACTTAAAATGCCTCAATAAATAATAATATAATTGACGGAACCTTCACAAAAGAAATCATACGAATAATACATACCTACTAGTGACCCAGAAAACTCTAATAATAATTTGTTTTTTTAAGTATAAGTTTTTCTGCATTATAATTAGGAGGCGGCTAAGCGGTGGCAAAACGAAGAATTCCAAGTTGAAAATCCGCAAAAACATCATTCGGAAATATTGAAATTTGAATTTTTGAAATTATATGTTTTTGTAATAACGAATCAATTCTAAACTTCAAACCTCAATATCTCCGAATGATGTTTTTGCGAATTTTCAACTTGGAATTCTTCGTTTTGCCACCGCCTAGCCGCCTACTAATTATAATTGATTAGGTGGTGTTTATGAGTAATCTGACTATTGTACCAGATATAGGATACACTTTAAGATACAACTGCAAACCAAACTGAAATTTCGGATTTTCTGAGTAATAAATAATTTTCTAATCATATGGACAATCTATATACACAGGAGGTTAAGCCAAAAAAAATTCACGTGCAAAAGTTGATTAGAAGTATCAATTTTAAAAAATTTATTAAAATTAAATTTAACAATGGTATTATTAAGTTCTGCAAGTATTTTAGTTTTTTATTATTGTGATAGCATTTTCGGCCTACAAGGTTCAATTTTGAAGTTTTATAAATTCCCTTATTTCCCCTACATTATGTCAATTTATACACCTTAAAAATTGACATTTAAAATCTTGTAAATAAGTCGTTTCAAAGTGGTACGACCACGATTTTAAAATGGGCTTGTAAGTTGAAGCAGCTGTAACAAAAAAATATATCTATATGCTTGCAGAACATAATAATATCATTATTAAATTTCATTTAAATTATTTTTTTCATAAATTAAATGGAGTTCTACGAATTAAACAAAAAAAAATTAATAGTAGCAATTTTATTTTACGTTAAACTAAAAAGAAGTATAAAGGAGAGATGAAAAGAAATATAGAGGGATAAGGGATAATTCTACGCTCATACGTATTCATTATAAACTTTCATGAATGTATGTAAGTTTTGGGCATCGTAGGTACCTGTTTTATGCAATGAAAAAATATTATGTAGCGTCTTCCAAGTCAAAGGATATCTCAGTATTATATTGTCCTTTGAGGGGATAACTGTAAAAGGACTGTCTAATATGGGGCAAAGTGCAGCTCATCGAAGTTATCCAACACCGTAGCAAAACGTATTTTGCACTTAGTTTTTAGTACCGACTTTGAGCACTGAAGTGGGATATTTTAAAGTCCACTTCTTGGAAGGATATTATAAGAACTAGATGATGTAAAAGCTATCGACGGCAAATATAATCGCAATTCTGCTAAAACTTTTATGGCGATGTTGAAAATTGTGTCCGGGCAAAATTACACAGACGTGAATTTCACGTACCATTTTTACACTTTACACCGAACAGAATTACACGTGGATGAAATTATACATGGAGAGAAGTACATCTTATACAACACTTATTATTATTATTTTATTATGGAATTACACATGTGGAAAAATCTACTTTTAAGTGGTTTAAATTTTAGACCCTAAAATTGAAATTTGAGCGTGCTAAACATCCAATTTATTAGATAACCAACACCTCTGCCAAGGTTACCCCTAGTGGTTCGCTACGTTTGGGGTGTGGTTTGTCTATCTACTGCGTGGCGGGCCGGATCGGGAAAGATTAGTTGAGGGTGACCTAACCTAAGCCTCTCCAGCTGGTCTTTCTCGACCCATCACCTTGCACCGCAATGGTAGGAATGAATTCATACGTCCGCCACTCCTAGACACATTGACCCCAGATTCCTACCCACCCCTCATACTTTTTTCCTTCCCAGAACTTGCTCTCCTTCCTTTCTCTAAAAAAACCTCCACTCAGCATCCCCAAAGATGACACGATAGTCGGCCATGTCTAGATACTACGGCAGCATAGCGCTACGTGACCCGAGTCGTTCCACTGTCTTTGTCCTTCCCAGGAATAAAAATTGTGGTTTGATTTGCATCAATAATCAAGGTCGAAATATACAGATAAAAAAATACTCTCAGATATGAGGGGGAGGAAGACGAGGAAATCTGAATCAAAGTAAACCCGGGAGATTATTTTAATGAGGCTCTAGGGGTGGGTGGGGAGTATGGGGGGTGGGTAGCCACCCCTCGGAAACTTTAATTCTGAGGCTTGAATTTGAATATCTGTGATTTCCGTCACGGAATGTGGGGCGCAGATAATCCAGTGCACCCTTGAATTATTAAGGCGTTCACAGAAACCATCCCCAGCAGCCAGTCAAATACGAATTTACTTAAGATTCTTTCCAAATAGCACTGTAGACCAGGGAACCTATTTGGGAGTCCAATAATAAAATGAATGTTAAAACAACATATGGAAACATTATTTGAAACATTTACATAGTGTTAACAATTATTACATTCGTGATATTTCCATTGGAATGTGCACAGATGTTAACACTCTAACTAAAAATGTTCACAACATGCGTAATCGAGTTTTAGTTGTTCCTTGGCGGAGATTCTAGTATGGAAAAAAAAAAAACAGAAATAATAATAATCAAAATAATAAATAAAACATGAGATATAAATCATAGTAAGTGTACATTACCTACAGAGAAAGATAAGAAAGAAAGAAAGAAGAAACATAATTATAAAGCAATTAATTATTAATAGTGTTCAAATCACGTCGGGGTCACCATTTTATGGGAACTGTAGTAGTTGCAATTGTAAATAAATAAGCCTCGATACTTAGAAGTTTATTCAACAATCATACAAGCACCATAATTTACGATTTTATAAAATTATTTATCGAGACGTGGAGAGTAAAGACGAAGCTATTCACGAACTGTTTGATCGGCGGCAATCGGGAACAGAATGAATCTTCTTATTTAGAGCGGCACCCGTCGTCGGATGTTGAAGAAGATTAGTGTCACTATTGGAGTACAAACAGCCAATCGCTTCGCGATAGCGTTCGCTTCCCACAAACATATCGAAACTATTACCACAAACAAAATTAATTGTCCGGTCAGTGGTTGAGTGGTCATCGCGCTTGGGTCCCACCCAGGCGTTCCGTGTTCGATTCCTCGGCTGGCTAAGTCCTCCATCACAACACAAGCAACATCTTCCGCTTAGTGTGGTGGTAGTAGGAGATTTTCAAATGTTGTTGGGTTATTCGTAACCCGGGAATGTTTGTCTTTCTTTTTAAAAAAAAAAAAAAAAAAAAAAAAAAAAACATATAGAAACATTTGAGCCAAACAATCGATGATCTCTTTCCTCGCTAACCTTTGGACGAGTTTGTAGTTCTAAGGTATTTCAATGTTCATAATGAACCGTGGTTGAAGTTCTCAGGATCAAGATATTCGGCTGGACGACAAAGGGAATTCTTTGCCCTTTTGCTACGGAAAGCCAATGTTTCAACTCTTCACTTGCCCCTGAGGGAAATTATTCTCCTCAGGACTTCTCCTATGTGAAGTCATTGTAAAAAAAAACAAAGATGAATACTAAAGAAAATCCTTTCGAAACCTTAGACACTAAGCGCATTGAGCACATGAGTCTACAACAATGACAAATGAATCATAATTTAGAATATGTGCATATTATTAGTATAATATAGTAAGTGCATCACTGGTGCATGTTCCTTAATGCACCAAGAACGAGAAGTTGGAAGTTAACGAGTATCCACATTCTTGGCTCAGCATTATTTTGCATTCAGGAGATCAAGGGAGCATTTTAATGCAAGTATGCAACTACACCACGTTCACTGAACGAGAAACCCCTAGAAGTATTAGCTAAACCTATTTGAAAGATGAGCGAAATCTTTAATGTGCATATATTATGGAACCGTTCGACTCCTGGTGATAGATTCCGGTTATTAACGACTTTTACGTTAACTGCGGTTCCAGTTCTCTCGGATGACAACAGAATTGTCATTATACTTAAAAGTAACGACTTTTTCGTTAACCGCGATTCCAGTTCTCTGGGATGACCGAATTGTCCTAAAGATTAAAATTAACGAATTTTCGTTGAACGCGATTCCAATTCTCTCGGATGACTGCAGAATTGTACTTAACATTAAAATTAACGATTTTTTTCGTTAATTGTGTTTCCTGTTCTCTCGGATGACAGCGAAAAATTCGTTTATTTTAATGTCAAGGACAATATTTTTTTTATTCTTAAGTAGAACCGGATTTGGGACTCTCGGTAGAGATTTCAGTTTTACTTAAGGATAAGGATTTTTCTTTAATCTTAATATTTTTAACGACTTTTTCGTTAACTGCGATTCCAGTTCTCTCGAATGACACCGGAATCTCCTTAACCTTATTAACGACTTTTCGTTATATGCGATTCCAGTTCTCTCGAATGACACCGGAATCTCCTTAACCTTATTAACGACTTTTCGTTAAATACGATTCCAGTTCTCACAGATCACATCGAAAAAAACGTACATTTTAAGGTTAAGGACAATTCCTTTTCCTTAAAAAGAACCGGAATGGCCCCACTGAGTCCCTAGCACAAATATTCAATATTGATAAGGTAAAAGTTTTGATTATGTGTCCACTCGTCGCGTCGTAGCGACGGCAAATTGCCCAAATCATTGAACAATCGATCGCCCAAATTATTGGACAAAGTTATTCGAGGTAGGTTAGTTTATCGAGGTTATTTTAGGTTAGTTAATCGCTAACTTAAACCGCTCTCCAGATTAGCTAGTGTAATATAATGTTGTAGGTACTAACAAAACACTCACTTCCATCGGATCATCTCTGCAGTGGGCACAACATTGTAAGACGCCAGCATAATATGTGAGCATTGTGCAGCGTTCTGGATGCACATGAAAAGTTTTCAATGCATATGGAAATTTATGAAATTACATATGCACTTTCTTCGGAAGTATTATGGCATATTGTGGGAGTATAAAAGAAAATGACGATGATTATACTGCCTCTGGTTATTCTTAGCCAGCTCTGTCGATTGGGTTGTATTTTTGGTTATATTCGACTAATTTGGATATCATTTATTGGATAACCAACTTCTCTGCAGTAGGTTACACCAAGTGGTTCGCTACGTTTGGTGTCTTTTCAGGGGTGCCCGAGTTTGTGCGGACGCGTTTGCCCGTCAACTACTTGGCATGCCGGATCGTTAGAGACTCGTTGAGACAGACTTTTGACCTCTTCAGCAGGAATCTCTCGAAACACGCCTTGCATCGCAGTAGGAAGGATAGATGCACACGTCCGTCTTTCCTGGGCACAATGCTCCCCAGATTCCACCCCTCATACCTTATTCCTTCCCAGAACTTTTTCTCCTACTTTTCCTAAAAAGACTCTCGAAAAGCATCCCGAAAGATGAAAAAAAACATACATATCCACATCCCTTAGAAAAGTTTTGTAAGTCAAAAAAGTTAATTTTGTAGGAGAACAAAAACGAATATATAAATTATTAACAAATGGTCCCCTCGAAAAGAGACACTAGCGACATATGGAGTGATCTAATTAATGTTTTTGGTAGAATTGCTGATCTTCTACCATCAAAGATAAAGAGGAGCTTATACTTTAGTTTAATCCAGTCCCACTTATAATATTTAATAGAAATATGGTGAAACACATTACCTAATACATTACGTACTTAAACGACTTACAAATAATACAGAACAAAGTTATTAAAAAAACTCAATAATTATAACCCAGACACTCCCACAAAAAAACTATACCAGGTAATGAACCTTCTAAAAAGAAGATCATTCATTGTTAAAATATAACATAAGCCGTTTAAGTATTGTCCAAGTTGCCTCTAAAATCATAGCCTATATTTTATAATTTAAAGCAAAAATAAATAAAGTAGCTCCTGTCCGAGATAGATATTTGACATACCTTTTGATTACAAAAATAAATTTTCAGCTTGGTTAGGTATTTTGGCCAAAAATTCAAAACTACGTTTTGTATGAAACCGGCCGCGCAGCCGTTCCTCTTAAGAGGCTAGACTTTGCACCACACGCGGAACGTTTAGGTATTTCGTTCTCTGTCATTCTTTTCCGCTCAAAATAAGCTCACACACACTTACGATACATGCGAATGCGAAACTTGCGAATGGGACGACTGCCGTAATCTCTCGTATTTACCTTCAGAAATCGCTCGAAAAAGGCAATAAAAAAATCATTTCGTGCAATTTTTAATGTAAAAAAGTGTTTTTTCGCGGGTCTATGATCTTAAGTTAAGAAAGTGAAATGTTATATTTCATTTAAATTAATAAATTAATAACTTAAATACGGTAGACAGTCACAACCACTTTTCTATTCAGAGATAAAATTTTAAATAAAAAAAATTGACTTATGACAGTTTTCTATGATATGTGCGATGTGTATATCAATTTGATTGCAGTAGGTAGTTGTTTTAAGCCTGAAAAAGCTTCTAAAATATTAAACCCGTTTTCCACTTAGCACCACATTATGTAGGTAGGACCTCACTTCGTTATTCCCACAGCCATAAAATAATAAGAGTGGATATAAAATGAATGTTTGGTGGTTCTGTTCGCGTGTACCCAAATTTAACGAACGGCGGTAAAGTGTACCTTAACGTAAAGAGGAGTTAACTAAAGGAGTACAGGAAAGTTATTATAATTCCCGGAATGTTATACAATAATTAGCGACCGCCTACACTTGGGTCCGGAACAATGTAAATTATATTTAGGAGCTTTTTTTAATGCGTTTTTTTTTCAAAGATAAAATTTATTTTCGTTCATGAAAGTTTTGTTGCGTGTAAAGGTACGATGAACAAGAATTAACACTATTGAAAATGTTATTTGAATATCTTTATAAATATAGATATAGCGGCCGCAAACGGAGGGTCTGACCAAATCGGTTGGAATCCTGGAGTCCTTGGAAATTATCTGAAGCATGAAAGTTTTAAAAAAATCGTTTTTGTTTGAATGTAGTTTTATCCATGAACACACCGAAATCTTTTGAGGAAGGCTAAAAAATACAATAATGGGTTGAATCACTGATACAATATTGTAGTTGTTAGCCTTTCTTGGAAGATTTAATTTTGTTTGTGGACAAAACTATTTATTCCTATTCATTTTGCGTATGTACGGGCGCAAACAATTATATCATCTTAATATGTTAAAGCATAACTAGTGAGAAGCGTTTTTCTCCAAAATAATTAAACTCGCGCCATCTATGGAAGAGAAGATTATGAATTCTTAACTATAATAAGTATCACATTAAAGGAAGTTTTACTGTATCCCAACAGCTGATATCAGAAATCAGAATAGTACCATCTATCGTCGTTCGTATCTTATGTATGAACGGATACAATGATTGCATCCACAATACATACAAGACATCTGATAGTAGGGCGAACGCCACCAGTCCAGAAGATTGTGATAGAAATAGGTAGTATAAGTAACAGAAAAAATATAGCTAGTTTTCTCAGATGGATAGTACCAGGCACTTTTTGTCCACAATTTAAAGAAGTCTTAGATATCTGGCATCCAGATAGTACCAGGCACTTTTTGTCCACAATTTAAAGAAGTCTTAGATATCTGGCATCCAGATAGTACCAGGCACTTTTTGTCCACAATTTAAAGAAGTCTTAGATATCTGGCATCCAGATAGTACCAGGCACAATTTAAACAAGTCTTAGATATCTGGCATCCAGATAGTACCAGGCACTTTTTGTCCACAATTTAAAGAAGTCTTAGATATCTGGCATCCAGATAGTACCAGGCACAATTTAAAGAAGTCTTAGATATCTGGCATCCAGATAGTACCAAGCACTTTTTGTCCACAATTTAAAGAAATCTTAGATATCTGGCATCCAGATAGTACCAGGCACAATTTAAAGAAGTCTTAGGTATCTGGCATCCAGATAGTACCAGGCACCATTTAAAGAAGTCTTAGGTATCTGGCATCCAGATAGTACCAGGCACAATTTAAACAAGTCTTAGATATCTGGCATCCAGATAGTACCAGGCACAATTTAAAGAAGTCTTAGGTATCTGGCATCCAGATAGTACCAGGCACCATTTAAAGAAGTCTTAGATATCTGGCATCCAGATAGTACCAGGCACAATTTAAACAAGTCTTAGATATCTGGCATCCAGATAGTACCAGGCACTTTTTGTCCACAATTTAAAGAAGTCTTAGATATCTGGCATCCAGATAGTACCAGGCACAATTTAAAGAAGTCTTAGATATCTGGCATCCAGATAGTACCAAGCACTTTTTGTCCACAATTTAAAGAAATCTTAGATATCTGGCATCCAGATAGTACCAGGCACAATTTAAAGAAGTCTTAGGTATCTGGCATCCAGATAGTACCAGGCACCATTTAAAGAAGTCTTAGGTATCTGGCATCCAGATAGTACCAGGCACTTTTTGTCCACAATTTAAAGAAGTCTTAGATATCTGGCATCCAGATTTTTTTTGCTCTCTGGATAAAGGAATGTTCTGATTTGGACTGAAGGAATAAATAAATACACATATATGTTTATACATTTTTTATTAATCAAGAGGCGATAAGATAAAAACGTGTTTAGTAGGTAAGAATAACTTATTATACTAAAGACAAATTAACAGCTTAGCAACAGTTGAATATGACAAATACATTGTTTGTTGATTACAGCCATTCTAAACCCTTTGAACGTCCAGTTGATTAGTCAGCCATCTCCAAGGTAAGTTTTGAAATAATAAGAAAAATAATATTTGAATGCTAACCATAAATCTAATATTATTTACACGTGTCTGTGTTTTACATACTAATATGCTGTAAAATAACAACGGGAAACATAATGGTCCGGTACATTAATATGCCATTTTAAAATTTTCTACAATTAACCCAGAAAACATCAACTTTTTTATTTATTTCAAAAAGCTTTTCTTCATTGTAATTGATTTTGTGGTGTTTATGATATCGATGGGCACAATCGATGAATCATCGATGATTTCGATTCATTTCCATAGAAAAATCGATTCTCACTTCTCGATGTCAAAATTCATTCGAATGCACAGTCCGAGACAATCGGTTTGAAACGTCATCGAAGTTGGAATCGATTCTCGCTTCTCGATGTCAAAATTCATTCGAGTGCACAGTCCGAGACAATCGTTTTGAAACGACATCGCAGGTGATTCGATGACGTTAACATCGATTCTCAGATCCGATTGCTTGACAAACGAAATATTTTATAGGTACATTCTTAGCTGCCTAGTGATGTTGATGTTATAATCAACCTGATGTGAGAATTGTAAATTATGAATGAATATTTCGGCGTTAGTATGAATAGTTCGGCGATCAGCCACCACAACACGGGCATGTGATGGGCATGTGCCTAATATGGTGGCCATAAAATCCACAAATGTTATATTTACTATTCAAAGAATAAAGAAACTTTAAAAAATTTTAAGTAACGATTTACGTTTCCAGTATAGTTTATGTGTAAAAGATTGCCATGGTGATAGCTTTTCATAATTTAAAAAGGTTAAAGGTAGATTTAGACTGGGTCGACATACGTACGCATCGCTACGCCAAACAATGCTTAGCAACCATACATTTTCTATGAAAATGGCCACAGACATCGCACGTCGCGATGCATGTGGCCAATGTGATTCTAAGGCGCTCCGCTGACGAGGCAACTGAAAACCAACTAAAACCGGCTGATTTCTCGATTGGTCAAAAAGCTTGTTTAACCATAGACGAAGAACAATCAGCTGACAGCTGGCAACTAGCAACGGCCGGCCGCGGCAATCAGCAATGCAAATCGACAGTCACTGCTTACGTTACCATTGACAACGGGTTTTTGAGTGATTGTGAAGTGTGCGGGCCATCACATTGTCATACAAAGATAGTTGGCAGTTGAGAGTTTTCAGTTCCCTCAGTGGGCGGAGGCGCTAAAACATAAATTTTCATTGAAAATCTATGGTTGCTAAGTAACCCAGATATTGTTAGGCGTAGCGATGCGTACGTACGTCGACCTAGTCTGAATCTACCATTATTATGAGGTAATGTATCATCTATTTGGGTAGTGTATAATTAATTATCAGTTTTCAATACTGTACACAAGATGTGTCCATATGAACATATGTGTTTCATGTGAACAAATAAATATAATTTATTTGAAATTATGTTCGGTGTAATAATAATAGCATTTTTATTACAAACCTTAGTTTGTAATAAAAAATAAACGATTTCTAAAGTAACATAACATTATTTAAAGATAATCTGTTAATTACATACGAATGAATGCAATTACAAATTCTAAAAGGTGCCTACGACCTACATGTTATTTAGAGGTTTTTTTTTTTAACAAAAAAAATATATATTATAATCTTCTTATTAAACATAGACACACTGTCAATATTATTAATGGGAATTTGTACCTACCGGCTAAACTAAATAACTTATTAATAATTGGAATGTTGTGAGATGCCCACATATTAGAAATTCGTGAAAAAAAGGAATAGGACTAATGTTGCCATCGAACAAAAAGGAAATCATTGCCAAGAAAGAAAAACGGTGATTGAAATTTTGTTGCAGTGCTTACTTACTAATGTTGCGTTATTTAACGCCTAAAAAAATTGGCGTATTTTGTCAAAGGCTAAAAATATTCCCGCTTTGCAATAAAATCCAAATAAATGGAACATTTGTCAACGTATTTGAAAACTAAAAACTGTTTTCGAAAGGTGATGAAATAGGCTTTCAAATTTCTATATTAAAAATTACTATGTATATTTTTAAATATAAAACTTTTTTGCGAAAACTTTAAAAAGTTTTAAAAATGGCTGACTTTACTTTTTTTTCTAACTAAAATTACTGATAATGAAAAAAAATAAAACAAGAATTATAAACCTTACTGTCACCTCACTTTTTTTCGTTTCATGTAAAAAAAAATCTTAAAAAATTCACAAAGTTCCCTAATTTTTTTTTCAAATTGCTATCGGAAACTTTGGTTTCAGAAAGGGGTAAATTTTAATTTTTTTGTGGTGTTCTTTTAGATTTGAATATATAGTTTGTTGTATTCTCTTTCCAATACCGTTTAGATCACATTTCTGACTATGATAGTAAGGGAAAAACAACGATTTCTGTGAGACCTATGTGAGCTGGGACAAATATGGTCTCCTGTGATTAAACGGGTTAAACATGTTATTTAGAGATTGTTTTTTTTGACAAAAATTGCATATATATAAATATTGACATATTATCAAACATAGATAAATATTATTAATGGCAATTTGTACCTACGGTCTAAACTAAGTAGCTTAATAATAATTGTTATGTTGTCAAATGCATACCAATAAAACAACAAATAAAATTACAACAAAAAATAAGCGTTGCCATACATGATGCACCATAATAATTTTCGGTTTCCTACCCCTATAATTTATGTATGCAATAATATATATGATTTTTTTAAGCGTTGTAACTACAATGTGTAATAAATTATGTGCAAACATGATTATTTCCACTGAATATATATTTTCACTTTAACGTGTTTTCAGTATATATTATATTATACGACAATACGAATATACACCGCGCGCATGTCTTGCAAAACCATACATAAAGATAGTGGCCAATAAAAATATGCGATAAGAAAATAAAGATAATGTTGGTAAGATAATGTTGTAAGTCGAAATATATAGAAGGCGATATGGTCCCAAACTATCAACTCTGTGGTAGAGTAGAGCCCCTGCAAGGCCAAGGGCCTGGGTTTAATTCCGAGATGCGACCATATATTTTTCAGTTTCAAATTTTTTATTGAGAGCAGCTTATATTATCATCAATGATTAAATACTACATTTTGAGGTTTTACAAAGTAAGTTAAATTAAAAATAAATGCTATGATCTTTTTCAGATGGATTGTGCTTGAGAAGTCTTTGGTTCAGTTTGTTTGGAACTGGAAACTCCTACGTATTCCATCATCTGGTGTAAGTGAGTTAATTTTCGCAAAGATTCAATACTCACGATGTTCCCTGATGTGGATAATAGTGCCAATACAATATCTCCAGTAAATTGATTGACGACCAAAGCAGTCAATTCTTTACTGTTGTCTGTATCTGTACCCACTTTCTCTGCAACTACTTCTTTTTTATCTCCCTCGCCAACTTCAGCTGCATATAAAGAACCACCTTGAGAAAAGGATTCATTGCTTGCAATAAAAAAAATATTTTTAGTAATAATTTGTTCAGCTACCATGAAGTATTTGTATGAGATTTCAGTTTTGATGACCGTTGCCTCCCATGTCAAAAACTGGGGCTCCGCGTAGACTATTTTTATGGAGTAAAGATAGGATGGTGCATGAAACGGTGTGGATAATATCGAAGCAAATCCATCGATACTGTGAAATTTACCGGGATCGTTTTGATAATGATAATAAATGTTATCTCTTAAGGTGACCACCTTCTCAATATATTGTCTTGGTGGAACAATTTTTTTCCACAAACACTTCCAGCGGTACCCTTCTCCAAGTATCGTCTGAGATGTGATTGCTGCATCTTGCACAGCCGATTTCAGCCGAAATTTCATAATACTAGAAGTCATCAAATCCATCTGTAAAAATAAATAGCTGTCTACATTACCTATCTTTTAAAATAGGGTAAAACATATTTTTGCATGTACCACGTTAAAATATAAATCACGGGATATTATAATTATACAAGGATTTGTGAAGCTGAACAATCTATAAATATGGGTCAATTTGAGCTTACCTTGAAAGTTATGTTCCTTCACAAAGTGCAGTGTATATAAATCAGATGCCAATTTTGCTTATTATTCGTTACTCCTTCCTGAGAATAAAATAGAAATAAGTTTTTTCTTTCTTTATAATTTTCACACGTCTGTATTAATTCACTTTCCATGAGAAATTCATCGTATTTATCTAATCAATAGGAACTAAAATGATAAGATTAAATTCTTATCAGACACTTATTGTCTGTCAAAATAGAGTAGAAAACATGGGAGGGCGCCACTGTTCTTCAAATGGCAATACTAAAATTATAACACATGGTGAACATGTAAAGCTGTGTAACCTACAATTTTGTAAAATAAAAAAAACTTAAGTGGGAAAAATATTTTTTTTATGTCAATATAGGTACCCACTGGTCTCAAAACTAGAATTGCATATTGCTACATTATACCTTTACAATTTTGTGTTAAAACTATGAAGAATGGCAAAATTGCAGTAAAATAAAAAGCAGTTTAGAAGCTGCTCACATTTATTTAATACTAGCTGAAGTAAGCTGATATAAAGGCAATTGAAGTGCCTTTATATTAGATTATCTCTCTGACAAAAAATACCTTCTGACGAATAGCACTGATGTCAAAACTATCTATAGCTTTAGAGGGCGACCCTTTCTTATTTTTCCTGGAGTTTGGAATTTACCCCCATTTGTTTTGCTCTCCTTTACAATTTGCTTGATGGTACTTTTTGATTTACCTGCGAAAAAATATACAATACACTCTTTCACTGCTTCCAGACGAGAACAATTTGGACTCTTGTGCGGTATTCACATATATATATATATATATACATGTATATAAATTTTTTTAAATTTCATCACATGGATGAAGATCACAGTTAATTATAAAGAAAGCCCTGATGAAGAGTTAATTCAAAGTGAAACCTAACAATTTTTTATACAATGTAGGTACACATGACACGGAAAGCACCCATGTAAACTTTTTTTATAAAACATTATTAGAGTCCTAACTATTCGTAGCCAGTGGGACTATAGCATCACCAATTGGGATATCTCGTGAAATTGAAAGGAGTGGGAAAGAGAAGGAGATATATGTTAAGATGATAGACTTCGCTTTTCAGCCCATACAAAAAGGACGCCCGGGAAAAAACACTTTTCTACGTCGAAAATTGCACAAAATGAATACATTTTTTTATACTGCCTTATAGAGGGTGAAAACTATGTCGGTATGTTTTCGAATTTTCGATGCGTTTTGTATTTACGTAAACATTCACTGTCAAACATGTACGATTTATCAAAAAATATTATTTAAGGAAAAAGTGCTGCTAACTCAACTCTCATAAAGAATTACAAATTTATAAAAACATACCGACATAGATTATTCTTTCGAAAACACATTTTTGTTTTTAAATTACAATTTCGTGAAAGTTTGGGTGTAGAAAAATGTTTTCTCCGAAACGCTTTTTCTGTAGGGAAATATACTGTCAAACATGTACGATTTATCAAAAAATATTATTTAAGGAAAAAGTGCTGCTAACTCAACTCTCATAAAGAATTGTAAAATTATAAAAAGCTACCGACGTAGCTTCTTTTTTCTAAAAAATATTTTTTTTTTAAATTTCAATTTCGTGAATGTTTTGGTGTAGAAAAATGTATTCTCCATAAACCTCTTTTCGAGCGATTACTGTAGGTAAATTTGAGCGTTGTCTCATTCGCACATTTCGCATTCGCATGTATTGTAAGTGTGCGTGGGCTTATTGTGAGCGGGACAGAATAACAGACGCGGGTGTTCCGCGTGTGGTTCAAAGTCTAGCCTCTTAAGAAGCACCTGGCAGTACAGATCTGGTATCTAAACACGATCAAAACCATTTGAAGGAAAATTCAATTCTGAATGGTAGGCTTTCACCAGGACGATACTGGGAGTAGCCATATGCCTTCTCTGGAAATTCTAGACCCGGTCTTCTATGTAATTCTAACGCCCATCGTTCACGTAGCTATTTACAAGCGACCATAAATAAACCAATCAAGCGACACTACCGCTGCTTGTCATACAATTTTGCTGGTGGAGCCCCTAGCGGCGATTTCAAACACTAATAATAGTATAGAAAATACAGACGAGCGGCGATCGCGTCTCTTGAACATAGCTCCATGGAAGAACGGCGTTACGGTCGCATTGTTGCGCTTATCAGCCGAACACAATTTGGCATCTTTCATAGATGGCTTTAGTAATGTTAGGAAAATGTCCTTTTGCAAGTTATGCTTTAAAATAGATGAATTACTTTTTGCGATCGTAAAAACGCAAATATGAATATGTATAAATAGGTTTGTCCATAAACAAACTCAAATATTTTAAGAAAGGTTTACAAATATTAAATTGAATCACTGATACAATATTGTATTCGTACGCCTTTTTTGGTTTGGAGAAAACTATTTATTTATATTCGTATTGCATATGAACGGGCGCCAGCAATCAATTCATCTCAATATTTATAATTTAACTATCGCCATTTGTGGAATAGTATATCTTAAATTCTTTTAAGTATCAACTTAAAGGGTATCGTTCAAATGAAGTGGAGCTGGATGACGATTTGATGGTCGTTAAATTTGGTCCTATATTCACAATGTGACAGACAGAATTGCCAGGCTATTGAGAAAAGAAAGCATCAAGACTGTCTTCGGAAAGCATCAAGACTTACTGAGGTCTGCAAAGACTTGAAACATGAAACTTGATGGAGTGTATAAACTCAGCTGTTCCGGATGTAACAAGTTATATGTAGGCCAGACAGAGCGGACGATCTCCAAAAGGATATCGGAAGACTTTCGAGCATGTAAAGTCGGCCACCCTGACAAATCGGCAATTGCCGAGCATTTACTTGAAACCGGCCATTACTTTTGATTTGTTCCCGAAGTCCTGGGAAGACTTAAAACTCACAGAGCACGTCTAGTTACAAAGGCAATTGAAATTCACAAAAATCGAGACGACGGAGCTAAGCTCAATGGTTCTTGGTATTCGGTAATTGACGGATACACCAAAGCTAAACGCAAAAAACCATCTTGAATTATACCGTGATACCAGCTCGTAGAGGAGTGGAGCTGGCAACACGATATCGCTCAGACGTAATTAGCATACATTTTACTACTTTCAATAACACATCTGCCCTGATAATGGACACTGTATTGTTGAACGAAACGTTGGCTAAAGAAGGAGGTAGCTCAACACGGCATAACACCTCAATAACAAAAAAACGTAAAATTTTACTAGAATTTGAAATAAACCAACCTAATAAGGCGGTTTTTGTATTCCCGCGTTTACGGAACGGCTAAAGTACAAAAGGCATTAAACATACGTTCCTAATCAGTCGTAATCACAGTAATGCTGCGGCTCTTTCTTAAACATTAAATAATGGTGAGACAAAAGATAAAACACACAATGTACGTATGTCTGTTTCCCTCAAAGTACTACTTTTTTCCCTTCGGAAGAAACAGACATACGTGTAATGTGTGTCTCATCTTTTGTATTACCATTATTTTTTTAATTGTTTTTATTTCTTGCTACAGCAATTCTGATAGGTTACAAAACTCATTTTGGGACGAGAAGAACTTACACTTATTCATAGGTAGAAGAATTCAATCCACAGTAGGTACCTACACTTTTTCAGAGGTATTTTGATATCAAAAATATAAGTTTCACATTCAGTACAGAATACAAATAAAAATAAAGACCGGTTAAGTAGAACAAACAACAAGAGAAAACAATTAAAGAAAGAAAAAGGCTTGGCTCCCACCCAGGCATTCCGTGTTCGATCCCTCGGCTGGCTAAGTCCTCCGTCACAACACAAGTAATATCTTCCGCTTGGTGTGGTGGTAGTAGGAGATTTTCAAATGTTGTTGGGTTATTCGTAACCCGGGAATTTTTGTCTTCCTTTTTGTTAAATATATATATATATTATTTTTTTTTTTTTTTATAGAGAAACCTCACAAGAGTCACAACTGCTCCCTTCCGGAGCCAGTGAGACTATGGCATCTCCAATTGGAGTATGTTGTGAGGCTGAAGGTAAGTGGGGAAGGGAAGGAGATGGGGAAGAGGAAGGCAGGAAAATACCTGGCTATTCAGATCTAGTCACTAAACACGGCTAAAGCCATTATTAAGCAACGTTTCAATTCTGAATGGTGGTCTTACACCAGGGCGATTCTAAAAGTATCTTCCACTCTGGAACGTGCCGCAAATATAACATATACCTATTATTTGTATTAATTAATTGTGAAATAACACAAATTAATCAAATAAAATTTATTTGCGCACGCCGGGTTCGAACCCGCGACCTTCCGAATGGGAGTCAAGTGTCTTACCACTCGACCACGGACGGTCGTCAATTTTATATATATATATATATATATAAAATAGAACAAAAATGACAATTCAATCACATATTTCCATTTTTAAATGTACTTAAATGTGTAAGAAAGAGCTCCAGCATTATTGTGATAAGGAACTATGTTTATTGCTTTTCGTTGTTTGTTTTTGGGGTGTTATGCCGTGTTGTGCTACCTCCTTCTTTAGCCGACGTTTCGGACAGCGTTGCAGTGTCCATTATCAGGGCAGATCCGGCAGATCCGACGATCTAGCACAACGAAGTAGCACAACACGGCATAACACCCCAAAAACAAACAACGAAAATGCTTTTGGCCGTGAAAATCAAAAAACGTATCTATGTTTATTGCATTTTTTGTATGGTTGCCGTTCCGTAAACATAAGAATATTAAAAGCGACTAGGGTGTACAAACTACAGGAATTCTAGTAAAAGGTATTTTTTAAATTGGATTGTGTTTAAAAGACCTGCATTCGCATAGAAAAACTACTGTCATAAGACAAACCCCAGATATCAAATTCTCCTGAGTGTTTTTCCACCCCGAGTATTTGATGAAAATATTTCTCCCTTCTGGCGCAGTTCGGCGGGGGAAACCTCCACTTTCGATATGGAACAGGCTTCTGGCTCTTTAAGATGTCGACACAGGAAACATAAACATTTAAAAAATAAATGTTTTGTTTTAAAATATACTAGCTTTTTCTACAAGGAAATGCGCTATTAAGTAATGAAAGTCGTATTTTTAGTTTGAAAATTAGATCGCTTATATATATTTAGATGATCTGATAAAATACTGGGAGTAGAACACACATTTGTCCTTGAATTAATCAAGTATTTTTTATTAGTCTTTTTATAAGCCTAGGAAAAAATAAAGTATTAGGCGTATAAAAACCGATTTAAAGTTCAAAATCTCCTATTTGCGACACCCTTTTTGATTATGGTTTTATTGTATAATGTGGAAAATTTTATTTTTTGCAAAATCATCGTAAAATATTTAAATATTTGTGCCTGAGCTTCTCAAAATAAAATAAGACATGCTTTTTGGCGATGTTTTTTCTTGAATAAATCGAAGCAGGCAGCTGGTGTTAAACGGGAATTTAAACCTTATCGTTATCTACATAAGGAGTGTTATTGTTAGCGACCATATTCCGAATTTTACATGACGGTATGCATCACCTTAATACCCGGCTCCGACAGAGACTTGGATTCATAGACATATGATATTCATTTTATGTCTATGCTTGCATTAGATATTTGGGATAAACGATGAACAATAAGACGTCTTGTATGATTTTTGATAGGTAAATTCATAAATTAGAAAATCCTAGAGAGAAAAATGCTGCGCAAATACTATTTTTAGCGTTTGGGCTATACTATACGCGGCGGCGTCGGGAAATTAGCGGTACAATCAGGACACTAGTGAATCCAAAACACAATAGTTTCAATGTCTTTCAACAGATGTCGTTAGTGTAGGTAAAATATGTAGTGGTAATGTGTCTCAACATATATTATGTCAGTAAAGTTGTACTGTACAGGGTGTTAAGGGACGTACTTGACTTACTTTAACCAGTGATTCCGACATTGGAGTAAAAATGTAAACGAAACTTTGGTCTCCGGTGACTTTGTCGATGACTTTTTTTTTCAATTTTTTTTCTTTAAACTCAAACAAAAAAAAAATTCCGCATGTCGTCACTGGTCACATAGCCAAGTAACCGACCAACCTCTTACCCCACCCCTAGCTGTCCAACTCCTGTTATTATCATTGATGTTTTTATAGAAAAAAAAATTCACCGGAGACCAAAATTTTATTTACATTTTTTACTCCAAATAATGTCAGGAATCACTAGTTAAAGTAATTCAAGAGACAACGGTCGCCCGTTAATGTACGATATATATGTAGTTTTAATGTCTCTCAACAGATGTCGTTAGTAGATATATGAAATTATATGTAGTTTTAATGTGTCTCAATATGTGTCATCGGTAGTATTGCATGTTAGATACAACTCTAGACCTTTGAACTGATCTGCAGGCGGGCATCCTCAGTGACCGGTTATTCCGCCGCAGATTAACAGAGAGCAGCATCCTTTATAATGGACGTTAAGTCCAGTTAGATATTCATTGCAGATACGATACGATTATAAACAATCTCGTAATCTAGACGAACCGAAGTATTATTGAAAACTCTCGATCATCAGAGTTGTAATGCTAATCAGAGGTATTAACAGACCACCACAAATAAACAGCTGAATTGGGAACATGTAATATAATAATTTGATGATATAGTACAGTTAGTAGTTCTAGTTATTTAATTAAATCGACAGTGTAACACACGGTGTAGGAACATAATTTGCTTACAATAACTAGTTTAGTTGATTAAATACACTTTCAGGTACAAGGTACAAGTTGATCTAAGGACAGGAACTATCAGCTGCAGAAGTTGTGGTAGTAACATTCAAACAAATTACAAACAAAGTACAATTGAATTATAAACGAAGTACAAACATAGTACAAACAGAGTGTAAACAAAGTACAAACAAAGTACAACGTACAAACAAAGTACAAAGTACAAACAAAGTACAACGTACAAACAAAGTACAAAGTACAAATAAAGTACAAAGTACATACAAAGTACAAACAAAGTACAAAGTACAAACAAAGTACAAAGTACATACAAAGTACAAACAAAGTACAAATTACAAACAAAGTACAAACAAAGTATAAACAAAGTACAAACAAAGTACAAACAAAGTACAAACAAAGTACAAACAAAGTACAAACAAAGTACAAAGTATAGACAACGTACAAACACGTTAAAAATATGGACAACTTACAAACAAAGTATTGGCAAAGTATGAACAAAGTATGAACAAAAAAATACGCGATAATGATTTCAGAGTTTCCCGGCCAAAAATATTATCGCAATTTATTTTTCAGTTTTTATGCCGTGTTGCGCTAACTCTTTATTTAGACAACGTTTCCGACAGCACCACAGTGTCCATCATGTGTAATACACATTTTTACACATCTGCCATCACATAACGTATCTGCCCTGATGATGGACACTGTAATGCTGCTGTATGAAACGTGGGCTGAAGAAGAAAGTAGCGCAACACGGCATAATAACAGAAAAAATACACGATGAGTTATGATCCCGCAATGAGTTTCTTAACTTTTGGGAATAGAATGCAAGATACGTATTGAACATGAATTTAATTAATATAAAAATAAATATATGTATAATAAATTAAATGGACAAATAAAAGCTACTCTAAAACTAAGGCCACCGTTAATGAAGCTGAGTACCTGATGCAATGATTTGAGCGTAACAAAGCGCTTTGGTGACTGAAACAGTATAGAGATTGTAGATGAATTTGCTCAACAAAACCTATCCCATTTCAATCACCGCCGCGACTGAACCGAAATAGGTTTTGGAAATACGCGACCGGACAACTCAACAATGTACAACTTCATCACTCCTTTGAAAAAAGTGAAAAAAAAAATAATTTAATGTCTTGATAATCGGATACGTTAGGTGAGGATATGGAATTTTGTTTTTAATTTAACCACTTTTGAAAGGGTTGTTGAAATGCTACTTTGATGGTTTGTCTTGGAGCCGATTTACCACCTTGCACCTTAACAATAGAATGCAGAAAATAGCAAAAGAAAACACGAAATTTGTAGTATTTTCCAAATTGTATACCAGGAAACCTTGTTCTGACAGAAACTAGTAAGGCAAACTGTCAAGCGTTTCATAGATGATTGGGTGAAATTGGTTTTCGTGAGGGAAACGACTTTTGCAGGTGAAGGTACATAGAACGCCATAATATAATAATAATAATGCAATCGCTACCGGTATCGTGGGTAGAAATTTATGATAGTGAACAGAATTACATTATTACATATTAGATATACTAGTTTCTTAACGACAAATCTATTAGAACGTTAAACGTTTATAAGTCAATTGTCTATTTCAAAACAACGATTCAACTGTTTTCCTGAATTTAATTGACGCCATTTTATTACTGTTGAAGTTCTATAATATGAAATGTAGACGGAACATTAAATTTAAAAGAAGACATTCCACGAAATCTCCAAATAATGTAGGGAATCACTGATTAATAAATTAGTAACGGTACTATTACTATCATAATACTTATCTTTAGTTAGAAGCCTAAGTGAATATAACTCAGTAGTTTGGTCTCCATCTTAAAAAAAATCACAATAATAACATTGAGTGAATACAAAAAAAAATACTGCGTTTTATAAATTTTATATTAAACATCCCATTAGAAAACTTAAAATGCAATTTCTAGAAAATACATACATTAGAAGACAAACGAAACATAAACGACTTAATCTTTTTATTCAAAATACTAAACTCTAAATTCTACTGTTGCGAACTCCTGCAACTCATAAACTTACGAATATCCACAGTAACAACATGATAAAATAATGTTCTACTGCATCATTATCCTAGTGAAGTGTTCACGAAACATACAACATTACCCAACCACAGTTTCACCTTCTCATACCTACCTTACACACAACATAATAAAAAGTTCAAAAATTATATTATTATGAATAAATATTTTTTTTATGGAATAGGCAATTCACCCTAAGAAGAGTGCAAATAATTATGTGAACACTGTAATACTATATAGAAAAAGAAAAAAAACTAAAACATAAAACTGATCTTGTATTTTGTATCGTATCTAATCGCTCCGTTTTTGCTCTTGTATTTTTATGACTTGTGTTTTTGTATTTTTTACTACCAACAAAATGTACCAATTTTTTTTACTACAACATATAAACAAATAATATTGTAACTTGACTCGCATTTTATTACTTACTAGCTGCTACCCGCAAGCGTTGCGATGCTAATTAATAAATTGTTTCTCCCTTCGTGTCATTTCCCATTCTTATCCTTCCCTTTTCCCTTCCGACTCCTATTCCGCTTCCCCTCCCGCATTCCCTTTTCCCCTTCCCGCGTTCCCCCTTCCTTCTCCCGCTCTCCCCTTTCTCCTGAACCCCTCCTCCCCCCTCGCGCATTCTGCTTCCACCATCTTCACCTTCCTCTCTCCCTCGTCCCCCCTCCCGCGAAGACCCCTCCTTAATTCCTCAACCGACCCTCCTGCATACCCCTCCCCCCCAGCCTTTTTTCCCTGCCGCCTAACTCCAAAAAATACACCCATTTTTCCAACAACTCGCGTGACCTATTTAATTTTTTAATGCAAATTTCATAATGCCAGAGGTCACCAGTATAGATATAGAAGTATTCACGGGCATGTTCCCAACAATTCAAAAAAAATTAATAGAAATCGGATGAAATTTTAATCGCAATAGTATATGAAATAATTTCATAACGCCAGAGCTCACTATCCTATAACCATCCCGGGTATGCGCACATCATATTCCCAAAGTTTCATCGCAATCGGATGAACGGATCGGATTTTTATTAATTTTAACAGTTTTAATTATTGGGGTGACACCACGTTATCCGCACCGGGTGCCACCCATGCTAGCAACTGAGTACGTCCCTTATATTAACATCATGTATAGATAGACACATTAAAAAAACATACATCCTTTGAGGCTACTTTCTCATCCCTTACCAAAAATATTTGGGAAAAGTATACAATATACCTATAAAAAAGTAAGTCGAAGTTGTTTTTTCATAGGAAAAAAATCAGGTACTTCCGGTCTCAGTTCCGAAATCAGGTACTTCCGGTCTCAGTTGGGCCAAAGGCGATTCAATGAACCCTTTTTTATTTCCACTCCAATGAAATAAAACAAGCTTTCCATAACTTTCTACCTTTCTCGAAGAGGGTATGTTGTTATTTTTGTATCCTTAAACTTTGTAGTATTCAAAAGAAGGAATGCCGAAAATATAATATGATTGTTTGGTTATGTCTGCCGAATTTTTTTTTTTTATTAACTTAAGAATTCCACATGTTAATTCTTACTGGTCTTCCATTAAAAGCATTTGTCGTTGATGGAAGAAGAGTTTACATTTCATATATTATGTTCAATTAATACAATCACGTGTTTCACATACTCGTATTTACAGTTAATACAGTAACTAAAATATATAAACATCTATTTATTCGTTAAGAAGAAAAACAAGTATAATTGCTTGCGATGCTTATCTTTTGACGAAAAAACGTAATTCTCTCCGAGGTTTTTGGATAATGCTACCGCTATGTATCCTTCCCCAGCGTGCCCATCCTCAGGTGCCTCCGTTCCTCACTCCCCTTCCTGCATTCACCTTCCACCTTCTCCTTTCTGTAATCCGTCCACCTGCAAACACCCCTTCTTCGTTGCCATTTTCCTTTCCGATTATTCCCTCCCCTTCCCTTCTTTCCTCCCTGCCGCTAAACTATACGAAATACACACCTTTTCCAACAACTCGCACGCCACTTATTGTATTTTTATACAAATTTCGCAATTTCGAAACATTCGCGGATGTGCGCATAACAACTCACCAATATATACGGGTGTTTAGGTACGTACTTGAGTTACTTTAACCAGTGATTCCTGACATTATTTGGAGTAAAAAATGTAAATGAAATTTTGGTCTCCGGTGACATTTTTGATGTTTTTTTTTTTTTTTTTTTCTACAAAAACATAAATAATAGTAGGTGTTGGGTAGTTGGGGGCGGGGTAAGTGGTGGGGTGGTAACTTGGCTGAGTGATCAATAAGCTCATGTGAAAGAAATTTTTTTTTGTTTGATTTTGAAGAAAAATATTTTGAAAAAAAAAAAATTTTACATAAAAAAGTCACCGGAGACCAAAATTTCATTTACATTTTTTACTCCAAATAATGTCAGGAATCACTGGTTAAAGTAACTCAAGTACGTACCTTAACACCCTGTGTATATATATATATATATATATATATATGTGAATACCGCACAAGAGTCCAAATTGTTCTCGTCTGGAACCAGTGAGAGAGTGTATTGGTGAATGTTAGGAAAATGTCCTTTTGCAAGTTATGCTTTAAAATAGATGAATTACTTTTTGCGATCGTAAAAACGCAAATATGAATATGTATAAATAGGTTTGTCCATAAACAAACTCAAATATTTTAAGAAAGGTTTACAAATATTAAATTGAATCACTGATACAATATTGTATTCGTACGCCTTTTTTGGTTTGGAGAAAACTATTTATTTATATTCGTATTGCATATGAACGGGCGCCAGCAATCAATTCATCTCAATATTTATAATTGAACTATCGCCATTTGTGGAATAGTATATCTTAAATTCTTTTAAGTATCAACTTAAAGGGTATCGTTCAAATGAAGTGGCGCTGGATGACGATTTGATGGTCGTTAAATTTGGTCCTATATTCACAATGTGACAGACAGAATTGCCAGGCTATTGAGAAAAGAAAGCATCAAGACTGTCTTCGGAAAGCATCAAGACTTACTGAGGTCTGCAAAGACTTGAAACATGAAACTTGATGGAGTGTATAAACTCAGCTGTTCCGGATGTAACAAGTTCTATTTAGGCCAGACAGAGCGGACCAAAGAGTATGGATATTATCTTAGTTCCATGGAGCGGACGATCTCCAAAAGGACATCGGAAGACTTTCGAGCATGTAAAGTCGGCCACCCTGACAAATCGGCAATTGCCGAGCATTTACTTGAAACCGGCCATTACTTTTGATTTGTTCCCGAAGTCCTGGGAAGACTTAAAACTCACAGAGCACGTCTAGTTACAGAGGCAATTGAAATTCACAAAAATCGAGACGACGGAGCTAAGCTCAATGGTTCTTGGTATTCGGTAATTGACGGATACACCAAAGCTAAACGCAAAAAAACATCTTGAATTATACCGTGTTACCAGCTCGTAGAGGAGTGGAGCTGGCAACACGATATCGCTTACATTTTACTACTTTCAATAAGACATCTGCCCTGATAATGGACACTGTATTGTTGAACGAAACGTTGGCTAAAGAAGGAGGTAGCTCAACACGGCATAACACCTCAATAACAAAAAAACGTAAAATTTTACTAGAATTTGAAATAAACCAACCTAATAAGGCGGTTTTTGTATTCCCGCGTTTACGGAACGGCTAAAGTACAAAAGGCATTAAACATACGTTCCTAATCAGTCGTAATCACAGTAATGCTGCGGCTCTTTCTTAAACATTAAATAATGGTGAGACAAAAGATAAAACACACAATGTACGTATGTCTGTTTCCCTCAAAGTACTACTTTTTTCCCTTCGGAAGAAACAGACATACGTGTAATGTGTGTCTCATCTTTTGTATTACCATTATTTTTTTAATTGTTTTTATTTCTTGCTACAGCAATTCCGATAGGTTACAAAACTCATTTTGGGACGAGAAGAACTTACACTTATTCATAGGTAGAAGAATTCAATCCACAGTAGGTACCTACACTTTTTCAGAGGTATTTTGATATCAAAAATATAAGTTTCACATTCAGTACAGAATACAAATAAAAATAAAGACCGGTTAAGTAGAACAAACAACAAGAGAAAACAATTAAAGAAAGAAAAAGGCTTGGCTCCCACCCAGGCATTCCGTGTTCGATCCCTCGGCTGGCTAAGTCCTCCGTCACAACACAAGTAATATCTTCCGCTTGGTGTGGTGGTAGTAGGAGATTTTCAAATGTTGTTGGGTTATTCGTAACCCGGGAATTTTTGTCTTCCTTTTTTTTAAATATATATATATATATATATATATTTTTTTTTTTATAGAGAAACCTCACAAGAGTCACAACTGCTCCCTTCCGGAGCCAGTGAGACTATGGCATCTCCAATTGGAGTATGTTGTGAGGCTGAAGGTAAGTGGGGAAGGGAAGGAGATGGGGAAGAGGAAGGCGGGAAAATACCTGGCTATTCAGATCTAGTCACTAAACACGGCTAAAGCCATTATTAAGCAACGTTTCAATTCTGAATGGTGGTCTTACACCAGGGCGATTCTGAGAGTATCTTCCACTCTGGAACGTGCCGCAAATATAACATATACCTATTATTTGTATTAATTAATTGTGAAATAACACAAATTAATCAAATAAAATTTATTTGCGCACGCCGGGTTCGAACCCGCGACCTTCCGAATGGGAGTCAAGTGTCTTACCACTCGACCACGGACGGTCGTCAATTTTATATATATATATATATATATATAAAATAGAACAAAAATGACAATTCAATCACATATTTCCATTTTTAAATGTACTTAAATGTGTAAGAAAGAGCTCCAGCATTATTGTGATAAGGAACTATGTTTATTGCTTTTCGTTGTTTGTTTTTGGGGTGTTATGCCGTGTTGTGCTACCTCCTTCTTTAGCCGACGTTTCGGACAGCGTTGCAGTGTCCATCATCAGGGCAGATCCGGCAGATCCGACGATCGAGCACAACGAGGTAGCACAACACGGCATAACACCCCAAAAAAAAAAAACGAAAATGCTTTTGGCCGTGAAAATCTAAAAAACGTATCTATGTTTATTGCATTTTTTGTATGGTTGCCGTTCCGTAAACGTGAGAATATTAAAAGCGACTAGGGTGTACAAACTACAGGAATTCTAGTAAAGGGTATTTTTTTAAATTGGATTTTGTTTAAAAGACCTGCATTCGCATAGAAAAGCTACTGTCATAAGACAAACCCCAGATATCAAATTCTCCTGAGTGTTTTTCCACCCAGTATTCCAGTATTTGATGAAAATATTTCTCCCTTCTGGCGCAGTTCGGCGGGGGAAACCTCCACTTTCGATATGGAACAGGCTTCTGGCTTTTTAAGATGTCGACACAGGAAACATAAACATTTAAAAAATAAATGTTTTGTTTTAAAATATACTAGCTTTTTCTACAAGGAAATGCGCTATTAAGTAATGAAAGTCGTATTTTTAGTTTGAAAATTAGATCGCTTATATATATTTAGATGATCTGATAAAATACTGGGAGTAGAACACACATTTGTCCTTGAATTAATCAAGTATTTTTTATTAGTCTTTTTATAAGCCTAGGAAAAAATAAAGTATTAGGCGTATAAAAACCGATTTAAAGTTCAAAATCTCCTATTTGCGACACCCTTTTTGATTATGGTTTTATTGTATAATGTGGAAAATTTTATTTTTTGCAAAATCATCGTAAAATATTTAAATATTTGTGCCTGAGCTTCTCAAAATAAAATAAGACATGCTTTTTGGCGATGTTTTTTCTTGAATAAATCGAAGCAGGCAGCTGGTGTTAAACGGGAATTTAAACCTTATCGTTATCTACATAAGGAGTGTTATTGTTAGCGACCATATTCCGAATTTTACATGACGGTATGCATCACCTTAATACCCGGCTCCGACAGAGACTTGGATTCATAGACATATGATATTCATTTTATGTCTATGCTTGCATTAGATATTTGGGATAAACGATGAACAATAAGACGTCTTGTATGATTTTTGATAGGTAAATTCATAAATTAGAAAATCCTAGAGAGAAAAATGCTGCGCAAATACTATTTTTAGCGTTTGGGCTATACTATACGCGGCGTCGGGAAATTAGCGGTACAATCAGGACACTAGTGAATCCAAAACACAATAGTTTCAATGTCTTTCATCAGATGTCGTTAGTGTAGGTAAAATATGTAGTGGTAATGTGTCTCAACATATTATGTCAGTAAAGTTGTAGTGTACAGGATCTTAAGGGACGTACTTGACTTACTTTAACTAGTGATTCCGACATTGGAGTAAAAATGTAAACGAAACTTTGGTCTCTGGTGACTTTGTCGATGACTTTTTTTTTCAATTTTTTTTCTTTAAACTCAAACAAAAAAAAAAAATTCCGCATGTCGTCACTGGTCACATAGCCAAGTAACCGACCAACCTCTTACCCCACCCCTAGCTGTCAACTCCTGTTATTATCATTGATGTTTTTATAGAAAAAAAAAAGTCACCGGAGACCAAAATTTTATTTACATTTTTTACTCCAAATAATGTCAAGAATCACTAGTTAAAGTAATTCAAGAGACAACGGTCGCCCGTTAATGTACGATATATATGTAGTTTTAATGTCTCTCAACAGATGTCGTTAGTAGGTATATGAAATTATATGTAGTTTTAATGTGTCTCAATATGTGTCATCGGTAGTATTGCATGTTAGATACAACTCTGACCTTTGAACTGATCTGCAGGCGGGCATCCTCAGTGACCGGTTATTCCGCCGCAGATTAACAGAGAGCATGCTTTATAATGGACGTTAAATCCAGTTAGATATTCATTGCAGATACGATACGATTATAAACAATCTCGTAATCTAGACGAACCGAAGTATTATTGAAAACTCTCGATCATCAGAGTTGTAATGCTAATCAGAGGTATTAACAGACCACCACAAATAAACAGCTGAATTGGGAACATGTAATATATATATTAATTTGATGATATAGTACAGTTAGTAGTTGTAGTTATTTAATTAAATCGACAGTGTAACACACGGTGTAGGAACATAATTTGCTTACAATAACTAGTTTAGTTGATTAAATACACTTTCAGGTACAAGGTACAAGTTGATCTAAGGACAGGAACTATCAGCTGCAGAAGTTGTGGTAGTAACATTCAAACAAATTACAAACAAAGTACAATTGAATTATAAACGAAGTACAAACATAGTACAAACAGAGTGTAAACAAAGTACAAACAAAGTACAACGTACAAACAAAGTACAAAGTACAAACAAAGTACAACGTACAAACAAAGTACAAAGTACAAACAAAGTACATACAAAGTACATACAAAGTACAAACAAAGTACAAACAAAGTACAAAGTACATACAAAGTACAAACAAAGTACAAATTACAAACAAAGTACAAACAAAGTATAAACAAAGTACAAACAAAGTACAAACAAAGTACAAACAAAGTACAAACAAAGTACAAACAAAGTACAAACAAAGTACAAACAAAGTACAAACAAAGTACAAAGTATAGACAACGTACAAACACGTTAAAAATATGGACAACTTACAAACAAAGTATTGGCAAAGTATGAACAAAGTATGAACAAAAAAATACGCGATAATGATTTCAGAGTTTCCCGGCCAAAAAATATTATCGCAATTTATTTTTCAGTTTTTATGCCGTGTTGCTCTAACTCTTTCTTTAGCAAACGTTTCGGACAGCACTACAGTGTCCATCATGTGTAATGCACATCTTTATACATCTGCCATCACATTATTACATATCTGCCCTGATGATGGACACTATAATGCTGCTGTATGAAACGTGGGCTGAAGAAGGAGGTAGCGCAACACGGCATAATAACAGAAAAAATACACGATGAGTTATGATCCCGCAATGAGTTACTTAACTTTTGGGAATAGAATGTAAGATATGTATTGAACCTGTATTTAATTAATATAAAAATAAATATATGTATAATAAATTAAATGGACAAATAAAAGCTACTCTAAAACTAAAGCCACTGTTAACGAAGCAGAGTATCTACGCTTTGCAATAATTTAGCGCAACATAGCGCTTTGGTGACCGAAACAGTATAGGAATTGTAAATGAATTTGCTCAACAAAACCTATCCCATTTCAATCACCGCCGCGACTGAAGCGACATAGGTTTTGGAAATACGCGACCGGACAACTCAACAATGTACAACTTCATCACTCCTTTGAAAAAAGTGAAAAAAAAATTTAAGTCTTGATAATCGGTTAGGTTAGGTTAGGATATGGAATTTTGTTTTTAATTTAACCACTTTTGAAAGGGTTGTTGAAATGCTACTTTGATGGTTTGTCATGGAGCTGATTTACCACCTTGCACCTTAACAATAGAATGCAGAAAATAGCAAAAAGAAAACACGAAATTTGTGGTATTTTCCAAATTGTATACCAGGAAAACTTGTTCTGACAGAAACTAGTAAGGAAAACTGTCAAGCGTTTCATAGATGATTGGGTGAAATTGGTTTTCGTGAGGGAAACGACTTTTGCAGGTGAAGGTACATAGAACGCCATAATATAATAATAATAATGCAATCGCTACCGGTATCGTGGGTAGAAATTTATGATAGTGAACAGAATTACATTATTACATATTAGATATACTAGTTTCTTAACGACAAATCTATTAGAACGTTAAACGTTTATAAGTCAATTGTCTATTTCAAAACAATGATTCAACTGTTTTCCTGAATTTAATTGACGCCATTTTATTACTGTTGAAGTTCGATAATATGAAATGTAGACGGAACATTAAATTTAAAAGATGACATTCCACGAAATCTCCAAATAATGTAGGGAATCACTGATTAATAAATTAGTAACGGTACTATTACTATCATAATACTTATCTTTAGTTAGAAGCCTGATTGAATATAACTCAGTAGTTTGGTCTCCATCTTGAAAAAATCACAATAATAACATTGAGTGAATACATAAAAAAATACTGCGTTTTATAAATTTTAAATTAAACATCCCACTAGAAGACTTAAAATTCAATTTCTAGAAAATACATACATTAGAAGACAAACGAAACATAAACGACTTAATCTTTTTATTCAAAATACTAAACTCTAAATTCTACTGTTGCGAACTTCTGCAACTCATAAACTTACGAATACCCACAGTAACAACATGATAAATACTATTGCACTGCAGCATTCTCTTTGTGAAGTGCATACAACATTACCCAACCACAGTATCACCTTCTCATACCTACCTTACACACAACAAAAGCTCAAAAATTATATTATTATGCAAACATATTAATAATTATGTGAACACTGTATTACTATATAGATAAAGAAAAAAAAAACGAAAACATAAAACTGATCTTGTATTTTGTATCGTATCTAATCGCTCATTTTTCAGTTTTTGCTCTTGTATTTTTATGACTTGTGTTTTTGTATTTTTTACTATCAATTTGTTATTCAATTTGTACCAATTTTTTTTTTCTACCAACAAAACGTACCAATTTTTTTTTAAAACAACATATAAACAAATAATATTGTAACTTGAGACTCGCATTTTATTACTTACTAGAATGCGTTGGCTACTAACATTACCCGGCATGCGTTGCATGCTAATTAATAAATTGTTTCTCCCTTCGTGTCATTTCCCATTCTTCCCCTTTCCCCTTCCGACTCCTCTTCCCCTTCCCCTCGCGCGTTTCTTTTTCCCCTTCCCGCGTTCCCCCTCCCCCTCCCCTCTCTCGCTTTCTCCTCCCTCCTGAACCACCCCTCCTCCCCTCGCGCATTCTGCTTCCACCTTCTTCGCCTTCCTCTCTCCATCGTCCCATCTCCCGCGAAGCCCCCTCCTTAATTCCTTAACCGACCCTCCCGCATTCCCTCCCCCCACCTTTTTTTCCCTGCTGCCTAACTCCATAAAATACACCCATTTTCCAACAACTAATTTAATTTTTTAATTCAAATTTCATAATGCCAGAGCTCACTATCCTATAACTATCCCGAGTATGCGCAAATCATATTCCCAAAGTTTCATCGCAATAGGATGAACGATATGGCCGCGCATAAGGTACGAACAAACAAACAAACAAACAAACAACATACATAATTTTTTTTTTTCACACATCGTCGGATCTGCCGGATCTGCCCTGATGATGGACCTGCAACGCTGTCCGAAACGTCGGCTAAAGAAGAAGGTAGCGCAACACGACATAACACCCCAAAAACAAACAACGAAAATGCTTTTGGCCGTGTAAATCTAAAAAACGTATCATACATTAATTTTTATATTATAGATTAAATTTAATCGTATTATAGATTATCGGATTTTTATTAATTTGAACAGTTTTCATTCTTGTGGTGACATCACGTTATCCGCACCGGGTGCTACCCGTGCTAGCTACGCAACTGAGTACGTCCCTTTTTTTTACATTAACTCTACTTTGAAGATGCTGTGAGGAGGGTCTTTTTGAGGAGAGGAAGGAGTGAATGTGGGTCTTGAAGAAACCCATGTTGTAGGAAGGAGGAAACACAGAGGCCGGCATATCGTTCCACAGTCGAGCTGTTGAACACAAGAACGACTCGTAGAAGCGTCGCGTTCTCATGTGACAAATGTCAAACGTGTACATATGTTGGGCGCGTTTTCCCTTAACATCATGTATAGATAGATACATTAAAAATATATACATCCCTTGCCTCATCCCCACCCTGTGTTCCTTACCAAAAATATTTGGGAAAAGTATCCAATTTACCAATAAAGAAAGTAAGTCGAAGTTGTTTTTTCATAGGAAAAAAATCAGGTACTTCCCGGTCTCAGTTGAGCCAAAGGCGATTCAATGAACCCTTTTTTATTTCCACTCCAATGAAATAAAAACAAAGCTTTCCATAACTTTCTACCTTTCTCGAAGAGGGTATGTTGTTATATTTGTATCCTTAAACTTTGTAGTATTCAAAAGAAGGAATGCCAAAATATAATATGATTGTTTGGTTATGTCTGCCGATTTCTTTTTTTTTATTAACTTAAGAATTCCACATGTTAATTCATAATGGTCTTCCATTAAAAGCATTTGCTTGTTGATGATAGAAGAGTTTACGTTTCATATATGTTCAATTAATACAATCACGTGTTTCACATACTCGTATGTACAGTTAATACAGTAACTAAAATATATAAACATCTATTTATTCGTTAAGAAGAAAAACAAGTATAATTGCTTGCGATGCTTATCTTTTGACGAAAAAACGTAATTCTCTCCGAGGTTTTTGGATAATGCTACCGCTATGTATCCTTCCCCAGCGTGCCCATCCTCAGGTGCCTCTGTTCCTCACTCCCCTTCCTGCATTCACCTTCCACCTTCTCCTTTCTGTAATCCGTCCACCTGCAAACACCCCTTCTTCGTTGCCATTTTCCTTTCCGATTATTCCCTCCCCTTCCCTTCTTTCCTCCCTGCCGTTAAACTATACGAAATACACACCTTTTCCAACAACTCGCACGCCACTTATTGTATTTTTATACAAATTTCGCAATTTCGAAACATTCGCGGATGTGCGCATAACAACTCACCAAAGTTTAATTGCAGTCGGATGAATGGTATAGGAAATAATTTCATAACGATAGAACTCACTCACAATTCTATATATAGAAATCTTTGCGGACATGCGCACGACAAATCACCAAAGTTTTCTCGCAATCGGATGAATGAAATGAAATGAACGAAACCTCATAAGGGACAAACAAAGAAATATTCATTTTGTACATATTATGATTGTAAAGTAAATTAATGAACCACGTTATGACGACTAATTTATACGATTTTAAATGTCAATTTTGAAGGTGCATAAATTGATTTATTATTGGTTAAACCTATTTGCTGAGAAAATATGTTATATGTTTTCCCCGCACTCAATGTTAATAAGTTCTCAATTGTTTAATAATGACGTTACTGCTATGAATTATTTGGGTGCGTTTACATTGTTTAGGTTTTGTAAATATACGGAGAAGTGTGGAATATATTATTTTCCGTACTTTCTTAATTATTGTTAAATTAGGGTTATTTGTTCGTTTATTGATTTCTAATTGTTCAAGTAAATTTAATCTAAGTCCCTTTCTTTCTATATGTAATGGTTTAGGCCCATTGTTTTTATGTATGATTATTCACCAAGAGATGTTCTGCGAATTTTGAAGCTTTGTTTTTATTATTATAACATCGTATATGTTCTTTGAATCTGGTTCCCATCTGTCCGATGTAAGTAGCATTACACTCGGCGTGGTCACATTTTAATTCATATAAAATATAATACCTTAACAATGTTGTACAAACTCAAAAATAATATGCTGCCAAGTTATCTGAATAGTAATATTATGTATCACGAAAATGTTCATAATTATCCTACGAGAAGATGCAGAGATTTTAGGCTTCCCAAAACTAAGCTTTCGTGCACTCAAAATAGCGTGTTTTATAAAGGACAAAAACTGTATAATAACCTACCGAATGCCGTTAAGGAAGCCTCAAACCTTAGCACTTTTCGTAGGACATGTGCTATATATATGTTAAAAACAATCTTTGATTAGATTACAAATATTATACTGTATTTCTTAAATTAATCTCTTAAATTGTATTTTTTAATTTGTATTTCTTAAAACTGTATTTATTAAATTGTATTATCGTATTTTCTTACTAGATGTATGAAAAAAATGTGCATACATCTAAATAAACATAACAAAAACAAAAATATATGCCACTATTATTAAGTTTAGCCTCTTTACTTGCTGAGTTTTTAAGGCCTGTTCCTGAATTATTATTTGTTCGAAAAACTATATTTAAATCACATTTGTTAAATTTTCTTTCGCAATTTTTTTCAGATATTGGGGGCGAGGAATTCACGACATGCAAATTTTTCCATATTTTTATTATTTACCGGATATATTAAATTGATTTTATTTTTATATATATTATTTTTTCAATGATATTTGCCTCATAGCCGTTAGTTTTATCGTTTCCTTTTCTTTCACAAACGCTCTATTGTCTAAGTCTAAAGGAATGTTAATGAGTCTATGTACCATTGAATGGTAAGCTGATAATTTATGGGACCAAGGATGACTTGAATTTGCATTTATTGTTATATCTGTAAAAGTTGGTTTTCTAAAGGTTTCGAAGGTATGTTTATTATTAGGTACTTTTACCAATTGTCAGATCTAAAAAATATATTTTACCTTCAATCTCATGTTCAACTGTGGAGTTCTACAAATTAAACACAAAAACAATAAATAAAATACTTCTTATACATTTTATAAAGATAGGCACAAGAGATGGCACGCTTAGGTCGTGCCGTTCAATGTGGTGTGTTCGATGTTCGACCTTGGCGAAAAATCGTAACTGTTTCACTACTTTCGTTAAAGTTGACAATGACAATTCCTTATAATAATAATAATGGGATAATTTGTAGAGCGCCGTTTTTGTGAGAAATCACCTTAAGGGCGCTGTACAATTTATTATATAATTCTTAGGCTCTATCAAAGTTTATTATTTACAAATGTATACAGAAACATACTTACCTGGATGCTTGGAGAAGATACCAATTTGCACGCGGAGGACATTATATTGAAAACACTGGAAATCACATGATTTTACTTTTTTTTTTCTTTATTTATTTATCAAAAATACATTTGTACAAAATAAGGGTAGTCCCACAAAGCTGTCATATGGCAGCTTGTCTGTAGGTTCTACAATTTATCATTTTTAATATTATACATAAGGAAATATTTGTTAATACATATTATATAGTTTAAGGACACCTTAGGATAGATCACATAATAATATTAGATTATTTGAATTACATCTATAAGATATTTCAATGTACAAGCCTAATAATAAGATATATAGGCAGCTACATTAAGATAATCAATTCAACATATTTAAAGATACACGGAGTTTTCGTTAATAAACCACTTTTTTATCATTTTAGGGCATAATCTGTAATTTTTTTCAAATTTTAAGTTTTTTTTTATTTCATTGAAAATCACTGGTATTCAAGAGTACGGCTTCCATATTTATTTAATATTCGAGGTGTTTTTAGGCCCTTTCCTTCTTTAAATCTTGTGGTATGTTTATGTACCATTAAGTGTTTATATGAGCTTTCCCCCGCGTTATCCATAATAGTAATGAACCAAAGGAGACCTTTTGTTGTAAGTATATTTACTGCCCCTTATCAATGTATTCATTTATAAGAAGATTAATGCCAAAGGTGAGTTAATATTTATTTTAAAAGCCTTGAGAATTTTTGGATTCTTTAGGATTGGAGAATTTTCATGAAGTGACCTTTACAAAAGCTTACAAATAAGAATTAGCTCATATATTTACACACTTAGTTTTTACAATGTCGCGGGCTGTGAAAGTGAAAGGTTTTTGACTTTATGCATAAGACAGTCTGAACAGATGAGTTCCGCTGAGTGTGTGATCATTCTTCACTCATGTGGCAGTCCATTCCAAGCTTGAGGTCCTGACACTCCGAAAGCGCGCTCACTGAACTTAGTGTCTGGTGTGCGCTTTGGTTCCTTCAACCTTCCGATAGCTGGTGATGCTTCTGACCTGAGGGTCAATTGTCGAGAATTGAACTTTTCAGGAATACACAATTCCGATAAGTAAGCCGGAGCCATTGCGTTAAGCGACTTAAAAACCATCCAGCAGAGCTTGAACTGGATTATTTCAGGACATTTGAACCAATGAAGATTTTTGAGATGCTCTGAAATACGATATTTAGATACGCCGGCCGGTGTATGCAAGTCTTTGCTTGCCGCAGCGTTGAAAACGGATTGTAATTTGTTAATTTGATATTTTGGAAGACTTGAATATATTCCGTTGCAATAAGAACCAGTAGATGCTAATTTTAAGGTCAAAGACATGTCCTCACCTTGTAGTCCTCCGAGGTTTCTCTCAAATCGGTGTAGATCACACACAAGATTCTAATTTCAGTGGTTATAGAACAAAATTCTTGGGATCAATCCTAGTGCACCTAATAAAGAAATCACCTTACTAGCTTCATTCACAGACTTAACATTTGCATCATGTTTCGCTCCATTTAAGTCAGACCTCATATAAATGGAGCATTCATTGGATTGATTTATGGTCCCCTTGATATCACCATGGAAAACCTGTTGCAATACCTATTATTAGTGATCCATATTGTGCCATTGATTTATTTATTGATTGGATATCTATTTTAACTAATGAATGCGTCCGCTTTATAAGATTGTAATCTATGTTAAATTTTATGGTCAGAATAGTAAAACTCGTTAGGTTAGGTTTAACTTTGCTTTTTAGGAGCGAAATTTTAGGTAGTTTATGATATATTAATACATATACTAAATAGAACATTTTTTTCTGGATAAATTAGATCATTGATTTTTCTGTATTTTCTTTTACACAACATCTTCCGGATTGTTTTAACCCCCCCTAATTTGTTCGGTTTTCGGAACAACTCGAATAGATCTCATAGAAATCGTTGTGTCTCCCTTACTATCATGGTTGTAAATATGATCTAAACGGTGTAAGAAAGAGAAAATACCACGCTTTATATTCAAATCTAAAAGTTAACAGCAAAATAATTAAAACTAGCAGTTAAAAACGCGCTTGCTTTTGCTTTTCCAAAAACCGGTTTTTGCTTTTGTTTTGGTTTTTGAACAGTTTTTCTAAAATTATTGAGTATTTTTCTAAATAACGTAGATACAGCGTAAAACTCTCGGTAGGGTAGGTGCGTAACCCCTGATCCGGTCACGCATGGTTTTCATACGGGTTTAAGGTGATTGTCAAAAGAATTCATATCCTACGCTTTCGTAGATGGCGCTCGTATAGTATTTTTACTTATAAACGCTTTTTAGAAGTTATGCTTTGAAATATTAAGAAAAATTTATTGTTTTCGAAAGTACACAAGCAATATAAATATTAACAAATAGTTTTGTTAATTAAAAAACTTTAATCTTTTAAGAAAGGCTAACAAATACAATATTGGATTGAATCATCGATGAAATATTGTATTTTTTAGCCTTTCTTGAAAGATTAAAGTTTTTTAATTAGCAAAACTATTTGTTAATATTCATATTGCCTGTCTACTTTCGCGAACCATAATTTTTTCCTAATATTTCAAAGCATAACTTGTAAAAAGCGTTTATAAGTAAAAATACTATACGAGCGCCATCTACGAAAGCGTAGAATATGAATTCTTTTGACATTCACCTTAATACGGTCCGGCGCGGCATCGAGATGTTCTCGAAGTCGGGTTCTTAAATTTAGACCGCACAGGCGCTGGGACAATAATACTATCAGATGTAGGTACACCTTTATGAAACCAAAGTTTCCTACAGCAATTAAAAAATATATTATGGAACTTTGAGAATTTTTTATTAATTATTTTTACATAAATTGACAAAAAAGTGAGTTGACTATAATGTTTTTAAGTAATACATTTGCCTAATAAAATGTGTTAGCGTTTTTATTTTTTACTAATTTTAGTTAGAAAAAACGTAAAATGAACCATATTTAAATTCTTTTATGTTTGGATTAAAAAAAAATGTAGGTATTTATTAAAAATTATGTGTATATTTTCACCTTTCAAAAACAGTTTTTAGTTTTCGAATGCGTTCAGAAAAGTCCATTTATTGTAATTTTTTTTTTTTAATCAAAAAAACAGACATCAAATATTTTCTTCTAGCACAGTCGGTAAAAAAATATTTTTAAAAATGTATAGTTTTGGAGGAGAAAAACGGGGAATACGAAACCACTATTTTGAAAATTTTTTGGGGGGGGACGGATATAACAGAACCCCATGTTTTTTTTTTAATTTTAATATACTCATACTTTGCGATTTTTTTCTATCGAGGGAATTTTATGTGATTACCGTTTTGACTTGACAGCATCCAGAAATTATCTTAAAAAATAACATACCTATATTTTTTTCAGAACTTAAAAACTAAAAGTGTTCAAACATATTTTATAAATCGATAGAAATTCTGAATGCCGGGCCTTAAGGCCCTTACGCCTCGGGTTAATTGTATAAATACGCAATTCATTAAAACAGTTGGTAAATATATATTATATCGGATAACTACCTTACCAACACAATTGTTGTTTCAAGTGTCGGTATAGGGGAGGGAGGGGCAAGACCGGGTAGTTAAGGTTTAAAGATAAAGAAAGCATTGTTCTTCAAATAACACAAAGTCTACATTTAATTCGAATAAACTTTGGTCATTTAGCTGCGACATTCCATTAAATAAAATGGTAAAATACTATAAAAAATGTAATTAAACTAAACTATCATTTGCCCCGTCTTGCCCCACCAGCAGGTTAAAATGGGCTGGACCGCCGGGCAAGATGGGGTTAAGGTTAACCCGGGGTAAACAAGTATTGACTCCTGGTCTTCGTAGTCGGCACATGCACAGGAACACTGAGCCCACTCTTGACACATCTGGGTGGTTATCCATTCTTCTGATAACTATAAATATCTCCCTTTACAATATAGGCAACTTCAGAAGACGTTTTTTCGACTGTTTGACTTTTCTCAGTTTTTCTTTGCTTTTTGCAGCTTTCCGTTTCGTGTCGGTGTTAACAAGTATTGGATGAGATGTGAGAAGAAGTAAGAATGGCTGTCTTGCTTCGTTCCCTATTTTTTCGATTAAGCTTTTAATGATGACGTACCATTACCCCATCATGCCCCCTGGCCGGTTCTTTTATAAACATTGTTATATATATGTACATTTATTAATTCAGCCAAATATACAAAAATATCTAGTCTACGTCGAATATCAGTCAACCAGTCTAACCAATCAAATAGTCTTTAATATATTACGCTCGATATAGACTCGTAATATAACATCAAAAACGCAGAAAAACCAAATTTGCTCAGATTTTACGACATGAACAAGGGATGACTGCCGTCGCAGTACTAAAGGCATACGTGCGGAGGGGCACATATGGACGTCTTATTAGGATCGTAGTAGGTTCTGACAAAGCAATATAGCAAAAACTCCATATTACCCCTAACCCCGTCTTGCCCCGCCCTCCCCTACCTACATAATATAATAATATGCCTACATAATATATTATTATGACTTCTGTTTATGAATGTTCTCCCCTACCATTTTGGGAAGCTGCTTCATTGAAAATGAAATCAGTGTATAATCACAATCATGCCGTTTCCTGTGGTTTTAGACATAATTAAATCATCAGTAGGTTGTGAAAAGGACCATGATGTTATGGTAACTCCTTTTTTGGTCGATTTCAAGTTAACAGTCCGAACCAAGATACATAACTCTTGGTAACACCCACTCCTTAAAGAACACCTAGTAACCATTATCATTTACCTAATGCGGCTTTATGTTGTTGATTTTCTTTTTTATCTGAAGTATAATTGGTCGAAACAAAGGTAAAGTACTTATTTTAGTATCTACTTATGATATGTCCGAGCTTTCATTTTTCAAGAAATTGTTTGCTGTTGAGACCAACTAAAATAGGTCTCATAGCATGGAGAGAAATAAAATTATCTAAACGTTAAAAAGAAAAAACACCACCCTTAATATTCAAATCTAATCGATAACCAGGTTTCCGACTCAAATTTGAAAAAAAAAATACTTTGAGAATTTTTTATCAATTACTAGCTGATACCCGGCAGGCGTTGCAACGCCACTTAAATAAATACATTGTTCCTCTCTTTGTGTCATTTCCCATTCGTCCCCGTTCCCCTTTCGCCTGCTCTTCATCTTCCCCTCCCGCGTCCCCTTCTCTCCGTTACCCATTCACCTTCCCCGCGTTCCCCCACCCCTTAAGATAGAAAGAAAAGCTTATCTCAATGTATTTTTTCCAGTATTAAGATTATAAAATAAATCCAAAGTATGATTGTACCTGGATACTTATTAGTACGTAAACGTAAAATAAACAAATAATAACAATAAATAATTCTCCTACTCGGTAATAAATGGAGTAACGTATAGTAAATTAGGGCTACATTAAAAATATTCAACTACCAAACCTGCTTGCCGCCTTTTTACAATGTCGGCCGCGTAGGTATCTTACCTGGCAACATTGTAAAAGATATCGGCGGGCGGTACAGCCGGCAACGTCGCATGGCTACTTCGCTCCATCAAGTTGGCAATTCGGTGAAGTTGGCATCGCGCTGTCATGCCGGATCTTTTGTATTTTGTTTTGTCTCGCGTATTGACAACGGACGACGTTGCTTTTGGTTTTGTGAACTATATATCCGAGTTTTTTCCCTCGTTTATCTATAAAAGTGCACGTAATACTTGCTCCAAATCAAGTATTTACTTAATTTAAGGTTGAACCATGAAAAAACAATGAAAGAAAGTGGTATTGTGTTTGTTACTTACAACGATTTGTTGTATTTAAATTTTGGTTTTGAATCAAAAGTTGGTTGTGATTCGTTTATGTGGATTCTGAATAAGGTTGGTGGAAATTATCATTACGTTTATCATTGTTTAATACACAGAATAAATGCATAAAATTATATTACATACACTGTTAAAAAGTTTGTTGATATTGTACCTATCAAAGTTTTTTTTGACAAATCAGAGCGCTTGCTCTGTTCAAATGTTTTGGAAGTCATTTGGCATACTTTTATGTTTTATTTAAATGTTTAATTATTTCGATCTGCTTATTATATTATTTTGTATTCCTTGGAGTGTTGTTTATATTATGGTTGCACCGCTTTGAATATACAATGTGTATTGTAAATTACGGATTTATAACGAATAACGATGTATTATTTGACAGCATGAATGCTACCAGCAAAACATTGGTTGAATTCAGGTTATTTACCGTTAAATATTTCGACTGATTTACTTTCTTCCCTTTAGTCGTTCGTGAGAAGTAGTTTCTTGTGTTTTCAATATATTTCTTTTATAATAAACATGATACTTATTTAGGTACTACATAATAATAGTTTTTTAAATTTTGTATTGAAATTAAAATCATTTAGGTAGATAGGTCTGCGTCTAATATTTATAAACTAGCAATCTTATAAATTACAGAAAATGCAAGCAAGGATTATGCTGAATACGACAGTACCTACTCCTAAAAAATAACACAGCTTAAAACTCAGTAAAACATAAATATTAGGTAGTTTCGATGGACGCTTTTTCGCATTTAAAAAATAACCTTATTTTAGCTTCATTGCTATATATTTATATCGGGGGAGATGAAAAATGTGTACAAAATAAGTTATTAGGTTGTTAGTTTGGGTTATTTAAATAATTTATGCGTAATTTTCCAAACTTCTTACGACAAACGTCAGATCAAAAACATAGTGGTCGAATGTCGAAAGAGCCAAAGCATGTGAAATTTTGAACTTTTATTAAAAAAAAGTAACCGACACAAATACAAGTTTTTTATAGTAGGTACCTACCCAATTAAGTTGATTCGGGTTTCTAAATTTTTTTTTGAAAAGTTTTCTATGAAGTAGTAGGTAAATATGTAGCTTATTAAATGAAAGTTGCACAGTTTTAATTTTTTTCAGCTCACAAAATTGTGTCCGCCAAGCACACGTGACTGTCAAAAAATAATGTTTATACCGGTATACTTGGGGGACATACATTAACTATGTGAGCAGTTTAAAAATATATATATACCCCTCCCCCCTTGGTGAGATTTAGTGGGACTACCCCCCCCCCCCCTCACGTGAGATTTTTTCTTACTGTCGAAATAAATGTTTTTTTTCATAATATGTACTTAGCCGTTTTTATTTTTTAAAAACAATTTTTTTTTATTATGTCTGTATTAATATATACTATTTTAAAGTTGACGATTGAGATTTTTATTGACCTCCCCCTCGCTATAATGAGATTTGGTGAGATTTTACTGGATCCCCCCCCCCCCCCATTTTTTGCTCACGAATCAAAATATAACTAAGTGTCCCAAAGGGGTGTGCATAGAGGATGTACCGCCGAATAACAAAAGTACAAAACTTATTTTCATTCAAATGCGTCAAAGATACTTACCAGCATATAAGTAGGTACACTGTAAATAATTTCTTTTGATATCCATACCAACTTTAAAATCGATTTGTAGGTTTGAAATTTATTTGTAAATAATGAGCCAGATATTATAATTTTGATTTCGTGTGGTCATTTGTCAGGGGATCAACTGTTGGGTCACGTTTATACCTTTCTATATTTATTATTATTTTTCGATTTGATCAATAGAAAAAAGTGTGGAAACTGACCAGGCTAGTTTAATAAATAGTACTTAAAGTTATCCTTTATATAAAAACTAGCTGACCCGGCAAACTTCGTACCGCCTCAGAATCAATAAATGTTGTGTTTAATTTATTTGCTGAAATAATTTAAGTTTTTATTAAGTTAAAATAAATAGGTACTCCAAGTTCAAAAAATGAAATTGAGCTGTTGAATAAGCACGAAATGTTCGACACACTACACCATTGACAGTTCGAATTGATTCAAATTATGTCGACCAACGCACATTATTTGAAAAGCCGTTCCATACAAAATATATGAAAAAAATAATTTTCTTCATTATTATTTTTCCCGTGAATTTTTCCGATGTTTTAATAGTTATTCTGTTAATCGGGACGGAGACAAATTCAACAAATCAAAGATCATAACAATCGGTTCAGCCGTTCTTGAGTTATAAATGGTGTAACTAACCCGACTTTGTTTTATATATTAAGATGAATGCTTGTTTGTTTGTTTGTTCGTATTTTATGCGATGCTTTAAAGTTCATCCGATTGTTATAAACATTGGGGATTTGATGTGCGCATGCCCTCGATGGTTATTGCATTATGAAATTATTTCCTATACTATTCATCCGATTGCGATGAAGATTTGGTGAGTTGTTGTGAACATGCCCGCGAAGGTTTCCATATGTCGATATTTCTATATTGGTTGAGCTCTGGCGTTTGCAAAAAAAAAAAAAAAAAATTTTACATGGGTTATTTTATGTAGTTTAGCGGCAAGGAAAAAAGGTGGGAGAGTAAGGGGAAACGTGATAGGGGAAGGAGAGGCGAATTGAGAACGGCGACGAATGGAAAAGGACACACGGAGAAACAATTTCTTTATTTATGTTGCACTGCAACGCATGTCGGGTATCAGCTAGTGTATAATAAAATAAACAGTATCGTAGGTAATTAGGTACCTACTTTCATAATATTATCTACGACGGTATTTTATATTAAATGAATCAAGAATTTCTATATTATAAAGTGTTACAATGAAAGTATTGGAAACTAGCTCACAGAACTCCATAGCTGATGTATGGTTTATAATATTATTATTTAAAACATTATTTATCATTAAATATACACGATTTTCAATAATAATCCAATTAATTTGTTGAATATTATTATAATAACATTAATATCAGTTGAATGCGGTCCGTGCTACTTATAATGTGCAATTATTCCGAATTTATATCTGGTCCATGAGGCACAACATTACAATAATAAAATGAAATAATTTCACCTGTAAATTAATAATATTAAACCTACTAACCATCACGCCGTTTCTCTAAAGTGGTAAGCAGAGAGGACGAACCGCCGAACAACTCGGTTTTAGCACACTCTGCCTCGTTCACATTCATACATTGTCTCATACATACTCTTCTATTATTCTGACTCTTGACATGGCCCGACTCAATATCTGATTCACTTGATCGTGTCATGTCTTCTACCATTGTTAAAAATGTTTTTAAGGTAGGTACCAGGTATTTTATAGGTAGGTTACATACTATCTGGCTTTAGGAGAATTTACAACACTACTTGGGTATCATATTATTTATTTTTGTTTTACAGATCGTAATTGGATATTTCAAAGCGCCGTAGCCCGTGATGGTAATTTCGTTCGGAGTTGTCTTGACCTAGAAATTCACTTCAAAAAGGCGCTGTGCAAATTTCATAACAGGAGCAATTAGGACCCTTGTGCGGTACAATAAAAATCCATTGTTTCTCTTTCAGTTAACAATGAAACTACATAATATTTAGGTTATGCTGGGTCAATAATTTTGAAATATGTCTATTTGAATTTCACTTTTGTTTTCTTTTGGAATCTTAGAAGTGGAAATTAACCCATATCATGACTCCCGATCGAGCCGAAACTCGACAGATAGACTCGTCGTCAATGACAATGCATTTTATCAACTTTTGGTAGAAATAGCTCACGCTGACATATAAGCAATTCTCTGAAATTCGATGACATTGTACGAAATAAAGCAATGTACAAAATAAAAGTCGGTCCTATCCAATCGGGATTTGCCTCAGTTTGTAGTGTGGTTGACTCTGGTTCTTAGGGAGGTTCCATCCTTAGTAAAACCTAAAACATAAATTAAAATATTTAGAATATAGATGTGTTATATAAAAAAAAACTTTATTTATTATTTACTTACTTAAATGACTTGTAGCATTGAACTCGAATATTCCTTACTATTGGTAAAATTAATTATACACATTTAAATATTGACATTGTTATTTTTGACCAGATAATCGTTTCATTTTATTTGTCTGGAGTGTCCGGGGCCTAGGAGTCGAAAGGTCTTATATAAACTGGCGACATCAGTTGTTTTCAAATTGCATTTTTGGGTTTATCTGTCCAGACTAGAAAAATAGATAATAATGACTCAAAAATTAAAAAAAGAAAAAATTGTATTTACTTTCACTACCAATATCCGGAATACGTTTATAATATCTACTTAAAAACAACATTAAAATAACATTAACGTTTTTTTAAGAAATGGATGAACATATTTATAAATAGCAGTGACAGGGTGTACCTAACCTATGTGATAATTCCATATTTTTAATAACAGTAACACAAAACCACAAATTCGTGGCAAGAATTCTTATTTGGCACTTTGTTAGTAATGTTTTTTGGTATTTCCCAATTGAATTCATTGATGTCAGAATGAATTTTCAAAATCATTGTTGAAAAATAATGATTTTCATGTTTAAATCATCCTTGATCCTGAATCCTATTACAGAAGTACCCCTTTGTTTAATATAAAACAATTAAAATTAATTTTTAAATCAAATGTTAAATATCACTTAACCCTTTTAAAGTCAATGTACGATTAATTGTCGTTGTTTGTAATAGCGAGAAATGCCAACAACGACGTTGTTTTTAAGTTTAATTCATCTTAATCTTATGTTTCTCATATATTTTTGAATGTATTGTGTAAAATTTCTGTCTAGATAACGATGAAAGAGGCCAATATTATTGGATTTTATTATAAAATGTAAAAATATTGCATCAAATAAATAAAATTAAATATTAAAGTTTGAGGTTTTACTCGTTAAATAAAAAAAAATAAAAATTAATTGCGAAATAACACCAATTAATCAGATGAAATTTATTTGCGCACGTTGTTATTTGAACTCTCAACCTTTGGATTGCAAACCTTATAGCCGAGAGATTGTGAGCCTTGCGGCCCTACCCCACGGCCGTCAAATGCTAGATATATCTGAAATTTGTGTCTCTTTTACCGATAATTACATTTTTTATCTGTACATAAGTAAAATAAATCCTAGCAAGTCATATTATTTTTATAACGCCCTTGAGGTCATTTTTTCACAAAATGTCGGGTGTATAAGTTATACAATTATTATTATTATAATTATTCCTCTGCTTGTTTGTCTGTGGTACTTTCGTCTCTGATGCCATATGCTCTGGTGCGCATCTCGGAGACACGAAGGATGCGTGTGATGCATCCATGCACTATTTACATCGGTTGCATGATTCGCACATGTCTCTGCCTTCGCTTGTAAACAGCTGTTCAGATTTGCAATGTGTTTGTTATGATCTTCAGTTTTTCTATTATAGGCCCGGTATATCAGCCAATCCTCGCTATGTAAGACATTCCTAGCTCAAATTTAAGCGGGCCAAATCTACCGCTCAAGCTTTGATGAGTCGCCGCATAGTTCCTATTTTAGACACCGCCAGTCACATGCCAAATAGAGGCAAATCTAACATCTATGTAAATAATGTTTAATACTAAATGAAATTTACATAAATTGCCTAATTTTATAAGTACCGACTTTTATATTTATCGAGCGATGAGGAATGGCGATGTTATTAATTGATAATCCGTCTAAGAGTCTAGATTACTGAGGTTTTAAAAGTTTCAACATCGAGGCAGCTTTTTTTCAGCTGTTAATTTTATTAATTTATTTAAAAACGTCCTCGCACCTCTACGCTGAATGAAGTGGGAAACTTTATCAAAAATCAACTACCTAAACATATTTTAGGGTCATGAAATAAACTGTCGTAAATATTTTCAAAGATCGCGTTCTCCCGATGGACCCGATGACAGTAGAATGCATAGATATAGTACTCATCGAAACAAGTGTCTATTCAAATCATAGACAATCCGTGCAATAGTGGTTAGATCTAGGCTTGCGACTTACATATATACGGAATATGTTCCAAGCCGCGCTAAGTTTGACATTCCAACCAAGTCGAGCTTAAAATCAACTGATAAACCGGGCCATAGTGATTCTGTTCGGCTTATTTTTGTACGATTGTCACCGTATAGTCAAAAAAAAAACTCGGAGTGAGCTAACATTTACCTTACTTCAAGAAAAGAGACACGCCCAAAACAATTCTAATGTTTTATTACTTCGGTGGATTATGATTATGCAGCTGGAAATTAACGTTAATGTGACATTAATGAAATCTGCATCATTTTCTAATAGCGTAATAATTAAATTACAGAAGGAAATGTGTAATAACTCAATCGTAACAACTTACTAATTATCGATAGTAATTAGGTAGCACTGGGAGAATGCCAACGATCAATAATTTTATCAAAGAGAAGTCATTTGGCCTCTTCCAATAGGGTATTTCGACGGTTTTTTTGCTTAAAAAATTAAGCAAAAAAATTACAATGATTATGGCATTTTTATTTTATTTTTATGTTGACGAATAAATTTTCTACAGTCAGTCTATGTTTCTCATTTTTGAAATACCGCCAAAACGATATTTTGGGGCGGGGCTATCGTGTGACGTCATGATCGCCGGCTGGCTTCTGACATATTTCTGACAGCAGTACTTTGTTGTTTGTTGATGTGCGTATTTGGTGCCCGTGACTGGCCGTTTTTGATTTGTCGGTTTTTGATCGTTTTTAAATTCAATAAATTTGAATGGAAACATAAAAAACAAACATTTTTGGTACAATGATTAAAAACAGAAATTTTTTCTTTAAATATTCCATACTTTTTCAACAGAATCCCTCGTTTGTGAAAATACCCTATTGCAAGTTTTCCATTAATGGGGTTATCTCGTGAGAAGCCAACTTTCGCTTTATTTGGATTTTTTCGGCGAACTGAAATTTTCGCCACATAATATTTATTTATATTTTGAGCAAACTTTATAATTTTTTCAGCCCGTAATCGTCCCTTATTTCTGAAGTACTTAGCAACATAGACTCATCTTCAAAAAATGTGTTTTCAGTAACCACGGTTGCGGGCATGCTGCTTATCTGAAACAAAAAATCAAACTCCATTTTAAACTAAGTATGAACTAGTTATTGAACTAAGATTATTAAAAAAATATTGAAAAGTGAATTTTTGGCATCTTGTTGAACACCTAACATACCATTAAAATTATAATATTTTAATGAATGAAGATAATATTAGTGAAATTCAATCGAAAATCCGAAACAGAAAAATCAGAAAAAGATACGGATACATCTGGGACTCGAACCCAGGACCTTTGGCAATCCGGGCCAACGCGCTATCCACTGCGCCAACGTATCCCTATCCGATTCAGTAATTTTTTTAACTGTATCATACTTCGACTGAGAACAACCAACATTATTTTTCATTTTTCTTAACGCATATTTTTATTGGCTGCTATCTTTATGAATGATTGCAAGATTCAACTCGAACTAAATGCCCTCTAGATAGTGTCAGGATAAATTTTATCACTTTTATTAATATGCGACATCTATTGACTTTATCTACAAGTCTAGTATTATCTTCATTCATTAAAATATTATAATTTGAGGTTTAACTCTTTAAGTTAATAAGTTAAAAATAAAAATATACCATTAAAATGTTAATTGAAAAAAAAACACCAAAAATATCATCGGAGATTAAAATTTCATTTACACTTTTTACTCCATATAATGCCAGGAATCACTGGTTAATGTGTGTCAAGTACGTCCCTTAAAATCCTGTATATGTTATTTTTTACGTTTTTAAATGTATTTCAAAAGTTTACAACAGTTAAGTTAGTTGAGTTTTTTAAAAATTTATTTCCTCGTGTTTCTTCCAAATCTACGTTGTTTTACTTACGATTTTCCAAAGATCGTCTGCACTCACGTAATACGTAGGTCACCTACAACGTAGCTAGCGCACTTCGTTGATACAATTTAATAATAGAGTCCAGATGCAGCTCCAAGAATAATAATTGATTTGACAGTTGGCTTTTATGAGCTCTGATGAAAAGATTGACTCAAATTGAATCATCATCTCTGCTTCCTGACAAGGTACGATTACCCTATTGCTGCAGCTACATGAGATCCGATGTTTATCATTTACTGAGCGTCTGTTACCTATATTAAATCTAGGTGCGTTCTATTCATAAATGCATTCACAGTTGTTGTCACAGGGGCAGATAGTTGTTATGCAAATTGATCATATATTGCGTTTCTTATAGTCTAACTGGCTCCAGATGGTTGGGAGCAGTTGGGACTCTTGACCGGTATTCACATAATAATTTATAAAAATTATATTACAGACATCGTTTTATTTAGATGTGTTTTATTCAACACATATTCAAAAAAGCCTTAATCAAGCAGAAATATATTTTTATTTGAATTATTTTTAATCTCCATAAAGGAGACCACGAGAAAACAATTTCCCTTGGAGTCTATGTCATCTTTGGTGATCCTTTAGTGATTTTTAGTGATCCTTTTAGGTTTTTAGGGTCTTTTTAGGGAAAGAAAGGAGAGGAAATTTTGGGAAGAAAAAAGTTATTTATTATTTAGTAGCAATTTGGAGGTTAATGTGTCCAGGAGTGACGGACGGATGCATTCATCCAGGTGCAAAGCAATAGGTCGAGAGAGTCCGGCTGAAGAGGTATAAAGTCTCCCTCAACCAGACTCGTTCGATCTGGCCTGCCAAGCAGTTGGCAGGCCAGAGAGTCAACAAAAATGTGCCGTCAAAACTCATCCCGTGTACCCGGGCAGACCAGATAATTTATAAAATATTTAATTTATTAAAAAACGGTTTACCTATTTATTCAATTTTACAAATTATACTTGAAAACAATGTACAAAATAATACAGAAATATATTTTTCTTTGTGTAGATTTTATTTACATTGCCAGCATAAAAATGTAAGTGCATTTCTAATATCGTCAGGTAAAGTTTAGATAAAAGTTACCTGCTGCATAGCTAATTAGTTGCATGGGTCATGGGAATTCTTTGCACTCTACCATCAACCCTCACGGCTACTTCCGGTGGCAGTTTAAATAATTAGGGGTCGCCGAAAGGGAGTGCAATACTTGAGACCTTTGTATATCGTTCTCCTCCCCTAGTCAAACAGTTAGTTGTTGGAATTAACAGGTAACAGGTTGGCAGGCAAATTGTCTACCTTGGGAATTGTCACGTACCTTTATGGTTGGTGGTTGTAATTATGATTATTATCATTTTAGGCAGTAACATTTTAACCGATAGATATAAATAAAACTTAGTCTAAGCAAAAGTTAACAATGTTTAATTATCAGAAATAAGGTCTACTTACTTATTAATACTGATTTTCTCGATACTAAATATGAATATTGGAAGTTTAAGAGCGATTGACCAGCAACTAGAATAAAAGTTTAAAAATGCTTCTAACTGTACAGGGAGGTTCCAGTGAGAAATTTTTGGAATTAAAAATTTAATATCGATTTATTTTATTCAAAACTTGCTTTAATATATACCTAAATTCAAGTAAGATTTAAAAATGCTCAAAACGCACGAAGATAAATTATTAAATATAGTGTACTTCTTGTAACTATTTTTTGATCATAAGTATTTATAATTTTTCAATAATGTCTAAACAAAATAAGTGTGTAAAAATTTTTGGAAATATTTTTACCTTAAATAAATAGAAAAACTGAGGTATTTTTGTCACAAAACACGTTCTTGGATTTATTTTTTAATGATTTTAATTTGTCTTAAATTAAAATTTTGAAACTAGATTACGTATTGATTTATTTTTCTGTATGATTATATGATTTGAAATTTGTGTTGTTTAATAGAATCTAACGTTTGAAAATTGAACAAATCTTCAAAAGACCAACAGAACCTTAGTATATTAAAAATACACAAAATACATTCAGTTTTCAAAATTTTTTAAACTGCGTTTACCAGATAAAATAACAATCTTTCAAAATCAATTTATGTTTTTTTGTAAAAAAGAGTCAATACGTCTAAAATTTGATATAAAAAGGACGGTATTCTCTGGTAATAAATACCCTCTTAACGAAACACTTCGATGAACTCTGTGTCCTTTATGATAATTTAGATTTTTCTGTGTTTTATTGATTATTATTGTCATTTTAGGCAGTAACCGAAATGCTTTTGACTGTTCGCTTAATGCCTATAGATATAAATACAACTTAGGCTAAGTAAAAGTTAATAATGGTTAATTATCAGAAATAAGATATCTACTATTTACTTTTTATTGTGAATTTCTCGGTATTAAATATAAATATTAGAAGTTTAAGAAAAAACTTCGATGCACTCTCTGTCCTCTTTTAATAATTTAGATTTCTATGTTTAATTTTGCATGCTGAAATTTAATAAACGAATTTTAACTATTTTTTATTGCTCATTCGTAAAAAAAATTATAACTTTGCCCGTTTAAAACTGTGCGGGTGCCACATTGAAAACATATCAGAGTTTTAATAATAATAATATTTGGATGATTTGTGTAGCGCCGTTTTTGTAAAAAAAAACACCCGAAGGACGCTCTGCATATTTATAATATTTCTATAATGGTCTATCTTTTTTTGGTAGAAATCAGTCACTTTATGGTTTGACATATTAATTAAATATAACAATTACTTTATTTATAACCACGAAATTTATTTAATTTGTTACGACCGACCGGTTTCGCTTAACACGAGCATCATCAGGGTACAAAACCCGACTTCTAGTATATCTCTGACGCCGCGTCTTATGCGAAACCATCTTCGTACGTGAAGTTTGTTACAAAGTTACTTTTTGTTTGTTACAAAGCTACTGTCGTGCCCCCTGCCGCCCACCGCCTGCAGGGCCTAGAGGCAAAAACAAGCGGAGGGGTTTTTTAACTGCTAGTATATTTATATTATTAGTGTACCTACTACCTACTATATTACTGCTATTACTTATTTACTGGCTAAGTATTTATCTTAGGGGATTTCTCACCATCCTCCCAATAGCTTATCTACACTAATAACTAATAACGAATATTATTAGAAATAAAAATAAAATACTCGCAGTGGTTAGAAAACTCGGCCAACTTATCCAATATATAGCCACTATTCATAGGCTCGAGTACCGAATTATAAATAAATAAATAAACCGTAAATCGTAAATATTCGTTATTAGTGTAGATAAGCTATTGGGAGGATGGTGAGAAACCCCCTTCTAAACGTTAACTCGAATATTTTTATCGGTTTGGCACTTTCTTATTTGATGGGATATTATTTTGACATTATTCTTACGGTCTTTATGGGCCAATGAGCTGTACGGGCCGTGTATGAACCGTATACGTTTACGTACCGTACGCTATTGCGAACCGTTATATTTTATTAACTCGTAAACAAAACGTAAACGTTCGAAATTCGAAAAAAGGCACCACGAAACAAGTAAGTGCCCAACATAAAAGGCATTTAAACGTATATTTATTTCAATCGGTGTTTGTTTAATGAAATAAAAATCATGTTTTTAGAAACTTTACCTGAATAAATAAATGTATTATTATTAAACAAATATATGGTTTGTTTGTGGTATCGTTTATAAAATACACATTATACATTGCTAATAATTGCCCGTCTTAACGAACGGATTGCAATCTTTAGAGCACAGGCGTCGGGTGGGAATGCTATCCTTGTTCTACCGGTATTTCTACGGAAGATGCTCCTAGGAACTAGCATCATTGATTCCCTCGGCACCGGTGCATAGCCGGGAAACACGCCAAACGCGCGCCCAACATATGTACATAGTTGACATTTGTCACATGAAAACGGGTCGTTTTTATGATTCGTTCTTGAGTTCAACAACTCGGCTATGGAACGATCTGCCGGCCTCTGTGTTTCCTCCTTTCTACAACATGGGTCTCTTCAAGACCCACGTTTAGTCCTTCCTCTCCTCAAAAAGACCCTCCACGCAGCATCTTCAAAGATGACATAGGTCTTGAGGGAAATTATTTTCCTCAAGGCCTCAGTGTGGAGTTAAATAAAAAAAATAATAATATAAAAAAAAAATAAAAAAAAATGCACACGGTATCCAGAAACTAGTGTTGAAGTGGGTAAATTGGTGAATTTGAAAACGAAATCATACAAATTAGGATACGATTTAAGAGCAAACCAATTTGAATATGATTTAAGAGCAAAGCCATTTGGATTTAAAGGGCAAAATATGATTTAAGAGCAAACAAATTAGGATATGATTTAAGAGCAAACAAATTTGGATATGATTTAAGAGCAAAAAAAAAATTGTATATAATTTAAGAGCAAATAAATGTGGATATGATTTAAGAGCAAACAAATTTGGATATGGGGAGCAGAATTTCGTAATGCGACTGAGCGAGAAGCAAGAAAGCAAGCAAGAAAGTTGTAAATTCACAAAATATAATATAAAAGTGATAAATTTGCGAGAACGATTTTTATTTATTTTTTATGAATGCCAAGGTCCAAAAGATTTGTTTCAAATAAAGAATTTTTTTTCAAAGAAATGTCACTGTCTCAATGACTAGTGGATCGCCCTAGTGTAAGACAACCATTCAGAATTGAAACATTGTTTGAAATGGCTGTAGTCGTGTTTGATGACCAGATCTTAGCTAGGTACTTCCCCATCTTACTCTTCCACATCTCCTTCACCTCCCCACTTATCTTCACCCTCACAGCATACCCCAATTGGGGATGCCATAGTCTCACTGGCTCTAGACTTGCGCAGTTGGGACTCTTGTGCGGTATTCATATAAGAAAAAAATAAAAAATCTAAAAAGAACTGCACCGCTAACATAATCTGATTTTAATATAATATTATATTGATAGAAGTTGTGTTTGGTGACCAGATCTGACTAGTATCACTTCCCAGTCTTCCTTTATTCCATCTCCTTCCCCTCCCCACTACATTCAGCCTCACAACATACCCCAATTCCTCCGAACATGGGAGCATTAACCACTCGAGCGATAGCTACCCAAATTCGGGTAGGTAATTTTTATGAATTAAAATACGTTCAGTCAATTAGGCACCGGTCCTTGGTTTTTGATCCAACAAGAGTTAGTTAGACCGCCTTTCTAGGTGTTTTCTGTTCACTGACCGTTGCGAATGTTTTCATTAAACTTATTAAGGTAATTATGCCCATTGATGGCACCGGGGCTAATGGCGTGCAGGGTTACCATTACATTACTGCTTTTACTGATAACTCATTTTTAGTGTCCAGCCCCACACTGTAGATTTTAATCCCCGTTTGTTTAATGAAACCGAATTCCTGTTGTGCAAAACCTTACTAGATTTATTATTTGTTTGTGTAAAATATTAAAATATCGTTTGTTCAAATAAAAGGGATTTCTTTTGCGATGAAAACATTTAAATTTTTTAACAATTTCACTGACCTATCAAATAAATGTCTTAACATAGTAAATTTGTTGTATTTCTTGGGCATTAACTATGTAACAATTTCTAGACATTTTGTTTTGAAGAGTTTTAATTTTCAATGTACTATCGTTACTTAAATTTTAATTTTTCTGCTACCGGTTTCGACACATCCGTGCCATTCAATAGCAAACTTCAGAAAAATTAAAATTTAAGTAACGATAGTATATTGAAAATTAAAACTCTTCAAAACAAAAAATAGTAAATTTGTTTTTTAAGCGGATTAAGACGGGTAACACAGATCTTTTTTGGACGGAAGTAGCATTTTAAATCGAAAATGACGTTCGATTTATATTTCATCATATTAAAGTCGTAGGTATGGCAACAATGAGTGCGACACCTGTCAAACGTCAAAGCAAACTCAAATGTCAGACATCATCCGTTTATTTTGTTTACATATTTACAAGGTAAATTCTACAGGTTTTTGTTATGTTTTGTTGATTATTATATGATTTAACTAAATATTTTAGATGAACATATTGATTTGTCTTATTTTTTACGATGATAATGGGAGATTGATGCCCGATTTTCAGAAAAAGACAAGTGCGAAATCCTAATGAATATTGTTCACCAGTACCTAAAAGCACGCGCAATTCAATTCTTCTGCATCATGTATTATAATAATAACCCTCAAAATCAATTTTGAAGAATGTTAAAGTCACATAATGTTTAACCCTTCTTTCTCTCTGATTCTTGTGTGAAATATCTATTGTAAAAAGTGGCAGCAGTGTGACAATAAAAGTGTTGTTTAGAATTCAAATGGCTGAATCGCAGGAAAATTTTACCCCTTCGCCTATAAATAATTATAAACGAGAAAATCAAAATAATAACACATGTTTGATATTAGTAGAGAATATACTGCCCTGAAGAAGCTACGGTTGTAGCGAAACCCGGTCGGCATTATGTATAAAAAAATAAAAGTGGTGTATACAAAGTTATTGTTTTATTTTAGACTTATTTTTAATTTTTGACGCCAACATTTTGAATGTAGCATTTTTGTCGTTATCTTCCCATCTCCTCATTCGAAATTGCGTGCATTCGAAACGCTAAAGCCTGAGGAACAATGTTCACTTCTCTACTAGCTGCCAAATTATCAAATTATGTAGAAAAATCGTCCCATTTTCCTATACTTGGTATAAACATTCTGAACCTTTCGTATATCGTATTGTTTGTACTGTGCGAACCAGTGATAACTTAATCGTAATAACATTTTACCGCTGGTTTTATCGAAGATTAGATGTTTGTACATTAATGTTGATTCGGCTAAAGTAAGTTATCTTCATACCTTAAGTATTCATAGTAATCGTAGGTCATCGCCTGTTGTTCACAGCGCAATGATACACACTTCAATGTGTTTCCAAGGACGTTATGTTATACAGTCATACGGAGGATTATACGCCACACAACTTTGTCTAGCACCCACTCTTTGCTCTATTCACATTCAACGCTTTCAATACCGGAGTTCTTTCTGAGGGTCAGTAAGAAAAAAAAAATCTCTTGTTTTTGTAAATAGTCCCGTATTTTGGGTATCACTAACTTGTGAAGGATATTCCTCGTGGCGACTATTTTTCTGATATGATACAATCTTTATTCCAGCGACAATTAGTGTAAATATAATGAGAGATCCCGTTTCAGCTGTTTTGCTTGAACTGGGATCCATTATTATTTTTCTGTTTAAAAAGGGGAGGTGAAGGAGATGGGGAGAAGCAGGTGGGGAAGTTCCTGGCTATTCAGATCTGGTTACTAAACGCGGTAAAATAACCAGATTTAGTATAATTTTTTTTAGTCCTCATTACTGGGAGATCCGGTACTGAGGGAGGACTAGGTTTTGGATAGAGGGTGTTCAGCGACTTCTACGGTATGATTTCATGGTTTAAGTAGTGTTTTTTTTTTAGTAACTTCGAAAACAATGTCCTAAAATACTAGTCAGTTCTTTTATCCATAATTCTTTAAGCAAAGATTTTATAATAGACTTACGGTCATTGTACTCAATCCTACTGATCAATTGTTGAGCCGAACTCCTCAAATGTACAAATACACTCTTTCCAACGCAACTTTCCGAGCAACAGGCGAATCGAGCATTATCTACTAAGCAATAGACATGGGCAGATTCAGTCTGATTCCTTGATCTTGTGAATTGATTCCTATTATTCAATCCTTTAATTCATAAAATTCCCAAAAAAAATTACATTAAAAATGTATTATTCAGGGTATAAGGAATAAAGAATCAATTCATTTTGAAATTGAGAATCAGATCACACGTGTCACAAGAATTAATTCATTCATTTATTTCAGTCATTCAATTTTGCTCACATCTATCTATTAAGCAAATCATATCGCTTATCGGAGACTCAGATTGAACGATCGAAAAGTTGCGAACAACGGCCGTTAATATAGATATTTTTTGTTTTAATTCGTTTAATAGTAGTGGGAATTTGTTTATACAGCTCTGCAGGTAAAAATTAAGCGCTTATTGGTCCAAAGCGAAGTATATTTACAAACACTTGTTAAATGTATTTACCTAGTTCATTAAGGGCCGTACAAATAAATGTGTTTTAAATTATACACAATTAATAAAAATAAAACATTAATATATAAGTAAACAAGCTTCTGCCCGCGACTTCCTCTGCGTAGGATTAGAACTTCGAGTAATCTGTTTTCTTTTCCTAGGTCCCAACTACTTTTATACCAAAATTCTTAACCTATTTATTTAAAATACGTTTAATTATTGATTGGATTCAAAGTAGTTATTAGGTGAGTACTTCAAATAAATTCACTAATTTAAATATTTTCCAAAATAGAATTTTGATTTAACAATCATTGGTTTGCAATATGTCATTCTCAAATTTTGACATTTTCTATTAATCAATAATTATTATTTTCAATATATTAAAAATAAATAGCTAACTTTATAAATTATAGCCTAAATGTTATTCTGATGTATGAGCTATATTATTGTAAAGTTTCATTAAAATCCATTCATTAAATTTTGCGTTAAAGAGTAACAAACATACTTACATCCATACAAACTTTCGCATTTATAATACGAGTAAGATGGTTTTTTCAATCGCCATTAAAATCAATTGTGTAAAATTTAAAACTGGGTATGTTAGTAAGGGGGTGATTATATTATTTGAGTATAAAACACAAGGCTAAAAATTAGTCGAAATATGCACTTATCCACAACCCCCTTACCAAAAGTCAAACGTGGTGACCTCTGCTATAAGGCACATACATTAGATAGTAATCTGGATCAGATGGCTAAAGCTGGAATCAGACGATTCACTCGAGGGAAGGTTTCCGCCATGTTTTTTCGGCCTAATCGTCCATTTTGTTTCATTCCATGATCACACGGCGCTATAGAAATAAGCGTTCACTCGTCCATTCCGACCACAGCGTCGCCGAGCGAGGTCAACCGCGCTGGAATTCGTTTGTTTTCCAGCGCGGTCCGGCCCCGAATTTTAAGGAAAAACATGTCAGATGCATCGATTTTTACGCAATTTTGTTGACACAATTAAATAAAAAAAACAGTATTTTGTCGTCTTATAAACCTTTTTATTTTTTATGGCATAATAACACAATTTGATTTCACTTTTTTTATTACGCACATTTTCCTACAAATTAATAATCTTACATATATTAAAAAACATATAAAATGCATGGATAATAAGGGAGACCCAAAAATTTATATGAGAGGTGTTCCCAAAAGCAAACAAATTAGCCGAACGAATACCATTTTGACGTTTTGCGTGCGATTTGATAGCGTCCTTTCATGGTCCTTCCCGTACAGGACGCGAGACAAACTGATTGAGAGTTCACTCGGTGTTCAGACGATTCACTTTGCTCTCTTCCGCGCGCATGCGCGCGCGAGTGAAGGATGCCTAAGGAAAATATCCAACATTGTTGGATCGGTTCACTTGAAGATTTCATTCGGCAGTGTTCGGCACTTTCGATTCATTTCATGTTCAGACGTGTCATTCCGAGTAAACTAGGCCGAATGAAATTCGGAAATGAGCGATTAGTGAAACGTCTGAATGGCGCTTTAGCGATAAGCAACAATAAACAGTTCTCCTACTAAACAAGCAATCACGCGCCTTTTCCCGCTCTTTTCCCACGCAGGCGATGTTGCCAGTGATGAGAAAGCGATTACAAGCAGCAAAAGTGTTGCCATTGTTCGCTGCGGTGATGTATGAATGTGGCTACGGCATGAAGGGAATAAATTAATTCCTGCCAGTGATATTGAATATACTAGAAGGGCTTTCAGCGTTCAGTAAGAAAATGCTGGTGAAATTTAGTTAGACTTCAGTGACCGATAGACTTTTGGACATCCTTAAGATGATACCCAGTGGTGGAGAAATTTGAAAAATAAATTTTACTAAATTGTTGCTGTCACTGTTGATCTTACTCCACCGGATATTGAGCGAAAGGGACAATGCACCTCGGGCTACTAATACCTAACTAAAATCGAGGTTTTGTATTCCCCACTTTTCTCCTCCAAAAGTGGACTGATTTTCATTTTTTTTTACCAACTACATAAGAAAAAACTATTCTATGCCTGTGCGTTTTGCTTTTTTAAAAAAGTCTAGTTTGTATACTGAACGTCTTTTGACGGCGTTTAAACCAGTCAATTTTATTGATTTTTGGAAGGTCATAACTTCTTTTAAAAGTAACTTATCAAAAAAAAAACCCGCAAGTACCGACACGCTAGTAGTTGATATCTATTTTATGTAAAAACAATATTTTCTCTAGGGTTAAAATCCAGAGAGATAAATAGGGAATACTTTTGTATGGAAAAATCACCGCCGGGTATCCCCTTAACAAACCCCAATGAGGAATTAATTAATATTGCGTATTATAACCTAAGAGTTATGTAATAATGTATGATTAGACGGTGACCGGACAACTCAACAATGTATACTTGATCACCCATCTGAAAAGTCATTAAATGATTGTGGGTTGTTTTTTTTGTAATTTAATCAATTTTAATGACTTGTCAAAGGAGGGTTGAAATGCCAATTTGTTGAATTTTCATGAAACCTGATTTGACACTTGTACTAAGTCAATTAAAGATAACATTTTTATAATTGTGTAAACTTTATTTCAACATTTATATAGAATCTGTTCAAAACCAATCATCACCCACGAGCAAGCAACATTTTTCTGTCCTAAAATTGGAAAAATATTCAAAAATTTGCATCGTAAGCATTCACCATAGTCTTCCTCGAGAGTCCCAAGGAAGACACCATCTTTTTACCTATCACGGCAGAATAGATAAAACTGTGTCAAGCATCGTTTAAATTTCTGAATATTGCCTGACGCTCTCTCGCGACACAAAAAAAAATATATTCTCTCTGGAACAAAGATCATTCAATGTTCTTTATATTATTAATTGTTTTTGTGTTTAATTCGTAGAACTCCATTTAATTATTTTTTTAAAATTTAATTTAATAATATTATTATCAAGTTCTGCAGGTATTTTTGTTTTTTTATTATTGTAACAGTTGTTTCGGCTTACAAGGCCATTTTCAAACAGTGGTTGTCCCACAATTAGACGACCTATTAATACGATTTTGAAGGTGAGTAAATATAAAAAAAATCTTGTCTTAAACATTAGTTTATCAATTAAAAATAATCAATGATTTCTTATCGGTTAAATCGATTTCCTGGGAAATACTGTTATTTTTTTAATACGCACTGCTGCATATCCATTACACATTATATTGTTTTAATAATACAACAAAATAACTTCAGTTTACGACTCATTTTTTCGCAAAACCCAATCTATTGTTTTCTATATCTATGGTGGTTCGTAATACCTACTGTAGTTTGTATTGAAAGTTTTTACCATTTTTTTTCGCAGTTTAAAAAAAATTTTTTTAATTAATGAAGATAATATTAGCGAAAGTCAATCGAAAATCTGAAACAGAAAAATCAGAAAAAGATACGGATACATCTGGGACTCGAACCCAGGTCCTCCGGCAATCCGGGCCGGATTGCTAACACTTTCGCTAATATTATCTTCATTAATTAAAATATTATAATTTGAGGTTTAACTCTTTAAGTTAAAAAGTTAAAAATAAAAATAAAAAATAATTTTTACTCCAATTTTTTTTTGTTTCTTTGATTTAATTATTTTTGTGCCTTAAGCCAATTAGCTTAATATGAAAATACTAACTTCGGTTATCTGTGATGTGCGTTATTCCTGTGTGAAATTATTCACATTCAATTAACTCAAATTTGCTTTGAATTTATGTGTCATTTTCAAAATTGTACTGTTTGAAAGTAAGTACATACATATATTAAGTATAATATCAGAACTGAGTCATTTTAGTTGAAAATGCTTTCTCGAAAGTAGTAGATGTGTTCAACTGCACGGAATATAGTCACAAACAGGATTTAATAACATTCTTCAATAAATCAATGTTAGCATAACAACTACTATTCTTCTACATGGTTCTATATAATTTAACTAGCAAATTTTACTTTATGATTACAGTTCCACAAAACTATTATCTAATTAAATTGATAAACTAATGTTTAAGACAAGATTTTTTATGCATAGCACAAAGGGTAACAATTATTATAAGCAATAATTATTAGCCTGAAACACTCATCAATATTGAAACCTCTCCCGAGAAAAGATATATGTCGCCGACGGGACTCGAACCCGCACCCCTCTGTTTGCCGGACAGGAGCTCTACCATTAAGCTACGGCGGGATACCTCCTACCCGCCAAATGACTCAATATATACCTAGTGTTTCATTCAACAATTATCGCTTATTATATTTTTTCACCTGCAAACAACCAACTTTATTTTTATATGAGAAAGGCATGTAAGTGCTAACTCTCTCACTAGGTGGCGTCGAGACATTATATCTACATTTGTTGGTGAAAATACTTTAACTCGTCAAATATTGATTATTTTATTAAATTGATAAACTAATGTTTAAGACAAGATTTTTTTTTTTTTTTTTTTTTTTATGCATAGCACAAAGGGTAACAATTATTATAAGCAATAATTATTAGCCTGAAACACTCATCAATATTGAAACCTCTCCCGAGAAAAGATATATGTCGCCGACGGGACTCGAACCCGCACCCCTCTGTTTGCCGGACAGGAGCTCTACCATTAAGCTACGGCGGGATACCTCCTACCCGCCAAATGACTCAATATATACCTAGTGTTTCATTCAACAATTATCGCTTATTATATTTTTTCACCTGCAAACAACCAACTTTATTTTTATATGAGAAAGGCATGTAAGTGCTAACTCTCTCACTAGGTGGCGTCGAGACATTATATCTACATTTGTTGGTGAAAATACTTTAACTCGTCAAATATTGATTATTTTATTAAATTGATAAACTAATGTTTAAGACAAGATTTTTTATGCATAGCACAAAGGGTAACAATTATTATAAGCAATAATTATTAGCCTGAAACACTCATCAATATTGAAACCTCTCCCGAGAAAAGATATATGTCGCCGACGGGACTCGAACCCGCACCCCTCTGTTTGCCGGACAGGAGCTCTACCATTAAGCTACGGCGGGATACCTCCTACCCGCCAAATGACTCAATATATACCTAGTGTTTCATTCAACAATTATCGCTTATTATATTTTTTCACCTGCAAACAACCAACTTTATTTTTATATGAGAAAGGCATGTAAGTGCTAACTCTCTCACTAGGTGGCGTCGAGACATTATATCTACATTTGTTGGTGAAAATACTTTAACTCGTCAAATATTGATTATTTTATTAAATTGATAAACTAATGTTTAAGACAAGATTTTTTATGCATAGCACAAAGGGTAACAATTATTATAAGCAATAATTATTAGCCTGAAACACTCATCAATATTGAAACCTCTCCCGAGAAAAGATATATGTCGCCGACGGGACTCGAACCCGCACCCCTCTGTTTGCCGGACAGGAGCTCTACCATTAAGCTACGGCGGGATACCTCCTACCCGCCAAATGACTCAATATATACCTAGTGTTTCATTCAACAATTATCGCTTATTATATTTTTTCACCTGCAAACAACCAACTTTATTTTTATATGAGAAAGGCATGTAAGTGCTAACTCTCTCACTAGGTGGCGTCGAGACATTATATCTACATTTGTTGGTGAAAATACTTTAACTCGTCAAATATTGATTATTTTATTAAATTGATAAACTAATGTTTAAGACAAGATTTTTTATGCATAGCACAAAGGGTAACAATTATTATAAGCAATAATTATTAGCCTGAAACACTCATCAATATTGAAACCTCTCCCGAGAAAAGATATATGTCGCCGACGGGACTCGAACCCGCACCCCTCTGTTTGCCGGACAGGAGCTCTACCATTAAGCTACGGCGGGATACCTCCTACCCGCCAAATGACTCAATATATACCTAGTGTTTCATTCAACAATTATCGCTTATTATATTTTTTCACCTGCAAACAACCAACTTTATTTTTATATGAGAAAGGCATGTAAGTGCTAACTCTCTCACTAGGTGGCGTCGAGACATTATATCTACATTTGTTGGTGAAAATACTTTAACTCGTCAAATATTGATTATTTTATTAAATTGATAAACTAATGTTTAAGACAAGATTTTTTATGCATAGCACAAAGGGTAACAATTATTATAAGCAATAATTATTAGCCTGAAACACTCATCAATATTGAAACCTCTCCCGAGAAAAGATATATGTCGCCGACGGGACTCGAACCCGCACCCCTCTGTTTGCCGGACAGGAGCTCTACCATTAAGCTACGGCGGGATACCTCCTACCCGCCAAATGACTCAATATATACCTAGTGTTTCATTCAACAATTATCGCTTATTATATTTTTTCACCTGCAAACAACCAACTTTATTTTTATATGAGAAAGGCATGTAAGTGCTAACTCTCTCACTAGGTGGCGTCGAGACATTATATCTACATTTGTTGGTGAAAATACTTTAACTCGTCAAATATTGATTATTTTATTAAATTGATAAACTAATGTTTAAGACAAGATTTTTTATGCATAGCACAAAGGGTAACAATTATTATAAGCAATAATTATTAGCCTGAAACACTCATCAATATTGAAACCTCTCCCGAGAAAAGATATATGTCGCCGACGGGACTCGAACCCGCACCCCTCTGTTTGCCGGACAGGAGCTCTACCATTAAGCTACGGCGGGATACCTCCTACCCGCCAAATGACTCAATATATACCTAGTGTTTCATTCAACAATTATCGCTTATTATATTTTTTCACCTGCAAACAACCAACTTTATTTTTATATGAGAAAGGCATGTAAGTGCTAACTCTCTCACTAGGTGGCGTCGAGACATTATATCTACATTTGTTGGTGAAAATACTTTAACTCGTCAAATATTGATTATTTTATTAAATTGATAAACTAATGTTTAAGACAAGATTTTTTATGCATAGCACAAAGGGTAACAATTATTATAAGCAATAATTATTAGCCTGAAACACTCATCAATATTGAAACCTCTCCCGAGAAAAGATATATGTCGCCGACGGGACTCGAACCCGCACCCCTCTGTTTGCCGGACAGGAGCTCTACCATTAAGCTACGGCGGGATACCTCCTACCCGCCAAATGACTCAATATATACCTAGTGTTTCATTCAACAATTATCGCTTATTATATTTTTTCACCTGCAAACAACCAACTTTATTTTTATATGAGAAAGGCATGTAAGTGCTAACTCTCTCACTAGGTGGCGTCGAGACATTATATCTACATTTGTTGGTGAAAATACTTTAACTCGTCAAATATTGATTATTTTATTAAATTGATAAACTAATGTTTAAGACAAGATTTTTTATGCATAGCACAAAGGGTAACAATTATTATAAGCAATAATTATTAGCCTGAAACACTCATCAATATTGAAACCTCTCCCGAGAAAAGATATATGTCGCCGACGGGACTCGAACCCGCACCCCTCTGTTTGCCGGACAGGAGCTCTACCATTAAGCTACGGCGGGATACCTCCTACCCGCCAAATGACTCAATATATACCTAGTGTTTCATTCAACAATTATCGCTTATTATATTTTTTCACCTGCAAACAACCAACTTTATTTTTATATGAGAAAGGCATGTAAGTGCTAACTCTCTCACTAGGTGGCGTCGAGACATTATATCTACATTTGTTGGTGAAAATACTTTAACTCGTCAAATATTGATTATTTTATTAAATTGATAAACTAATGTTTAAGACAAGATTTTTTATGCATAGCACAAAGGGTAACAATTATTATAAGCAATAATTATTAGCCTGAAACACTCATCAATATTGAAACCTCTCCCGAGAAAAGATATATGTCGCCGACGGGACGCCACCTAGTGAGAGAGTTAGCACTTACATGCCTTTCTCATATAAAAATAAAGTTGGTTGTTTGCAGGTGAAAAAATATAATAAGCGATAATTGTTGAATGAAACACTAGGTATATATTGAGTCATTTGGCGGGTAGGAGGTATCCCGCCGTAGCTTAATGGTAGAGCTCCTGTCCGGCAAACAGAGGGGTGCGGGTTCGAGTCCCGTCGGCGACATATATCTTTTCTCGGGAGAGGTTTCAATATTGATGAGTGTTTCAGGCTAATAATTATTGCTTATAATAATTGTTACCCTTTGTGCTATGCATAAAAAATCTTGTCTTAAACATTAGTTTATCAATTTAATAAAATAATCAATATTTGACGAGTTAAAGTATTTTCACCAACAAATGTAGATATAATGTCTCGACGCCACCTAGTGAGAGAGTTAGCACTTACATGCCTTTCTCATATAAAAATAAAGTTGGTTGTTTGCAGGTGAAAAAATATAATAAGCGATAATTGTTGAATGAAACACTAGGTATATATTGAGTCATTTGGCGGGTAGGAGGTATCCCGCCGTAGCTTAATGGTAGAGCTCCTGTCCGGCAAACAGAGGGGTGCGGGTTCGAGTCCCGTCGGCGACATATATCTTTTCTCGGGAGAGGTTTCAATATTGATGAGTGTTTCAGGCTAATAATTATTGCTTATAATAATTGTTACCCTTTGTGCTATGCATAAAAAATCTTGTCTTAAACATTAGTTTATCAATTTAATAAAATAATCAATATTTGACGAGTTAAAGTATTTTCACCAACAAATGTAGATATAATGTCTCGACGCCACCTAGTGAGAGAGTTAGCACTTACATGCCTTTCTCATATAAAAATAAAGTTGGTTGTTTGCAGGTGAAAAAATATAATAAGCGATAATTGTTGAATGAAACACTAGGTATATATTGAGTCATTTGGCGGGTAGGAGGTATCCCGCCGTAGCTTAATGGTAGAGCTCCTGTCCGGCAAACAGAGGGGTGCGGGTTCGAGTCCCGTCGGCGACATATATCTTTTCTCGGGAGAGGTTTCAATATTGATGAGTGTTTCAGGCTAATAATTATTGCTTATAATAATTGTTACCCTTTGTGCTATGCATAAAAAATCTTGTCTTAAACATTAGTTTATCAATTTAATAAAATAATCAATATTTGACGAGTTAAAGTATTTTCACCAACAAATGTAGATATAATGTCTCGACGCCACCTAGTGAGAGAGTTAGCACTTACATGCCTTTCTCATATAAAAATAAAGTTGGTTGTTTGCAGGTGAAAAAATATAATAAGCGATAATTGTTGAATGAAACACTAGGTATATATTGAGTCATTTGGCGGGTAGGAGGTATCCCGCCGTAGCTTAATGGTAGAGCTCCTGTCCGGCAAACAGAGGGGTGCGGGTTCGAGTCCCGTCGGCGACATATATCTTTTCTCGGGAGAGGTTTCAATATTGATGAGTGTTTCAGGCTAATAATTATTGCTTATAATAATTGTTACCCTTTGTGCTATGCATAAAAAATCTTGTCTTAAACATTAGTTTATCAATTTAATAAAATAATCAATATTTGACGAGTTAAAGTATTTTCACCAACAAATGTAGATATAATGTCTCGACGCCACCTAGTGAGAGAGTTAGCACTTACATGCCTTTCTCATATAAAAATAAAGTTGGTTGTTTGCAGGTGAAAAAATATAATAAGCGATAATTGTTGAATGAAACACTAGGTATATATTGAGTCATTTGGCGGGTAGGAGGTATCCCGCCGTAGCTTAATGGTAGAGCTCCTGTCCGGCAAACAGAGGGGTGCGGGTTCGAGTCCCGTCGGCGACATATATCTTTTCTCGGGAGAGGTTTCAATATTGATGAGTGTTTCAGGCTAATAATTATTGCTTATAATAATTGTTACCCTTTGTGCTATGCATAAAAAATCTTGTCTTAAACATTAGTTTATCAATTTAATAAAATAATCAATATTTGACGAGTTAAAGTATTTTCACCAACAAATGTAGATATAATGTCTCGACGCCACCTAGTGAGAGAGTTAGCACTTACATGCCTTTCTCATATAAAAATAAAGTTGGTTGTTTGCAGGTGAAAAAATATAATAAGCGATAATTGTTGAATGAAACACTAGGTATATATTGAGTCATTTGGCGGGTAGGAGGTATCCCGCCGTAGCTTAATGGTAGAGCTCCTGTCCGGCAAACAGAGGGGTGCGGGTTCGAGTCCCGTCGGCGACATATATCTTTTCTCGGGAGAGGTTTCAATATTGATGAGTGTTTCAGGCTAATAATTATTGCTTATAATAATTGTTACCCTTTGTGCTATGCATAAAAAATCTTGTCTTAAACATTAGTTTATCAATTTAATAAAATAATCAATATTTGACGAGTTAAAGTATTTTCACCAACAAATGTAGATATAATGTCTCGACGCCACCTAGTGAGAGAGTTAGCACTTACATGCCTTTCTCATATAAAAATAAAGTTGGTTGTTTGCAGGTGAAAAAATATAATAAGCGATAATTGTTGAATGAAACACTAGGTATATATTGAGTCATTTGGCGGGTAGGAGGTATCCCGCCGTAGCTTAATGGTAGAGCTCCTGTCCGGCAAACAGAGGGGTGCGGGTTCGAGTCCCGTCGGCGACATATATCTTTTCTCGGGAGAGGTTTCAATATTGATGAGTGTTTCAGGCTAATAATTATTGCTTATAATAATTGTTACCCTTTGTGCTATGCATAAAAAATCTTGTCTTAAACATTAGTTTATCAATTTAATAAAATAATCAATATTTGACGAGTTAAAGTATTTTCACCAACAAATGTAGATATAATGTCTCGACGCCACCTAGTGAGAGAGTTAGCACTTACATGCCTTTCTCATATAAAAATAAAGTTGGTTGTTTGCAGGTGAAAAAATATAATAAGCGATAATTGTTGAATGAAACACTAGGTATATATTGAGTCATTTGGCGGGTAGGAGGTATCCCGCCGTAGCTTAATGGTAGAGCTCCTGTCCGGCAAACAGAGGGGTGCGGGTTCGAGTCCCGTCGGCGACATATATCTTTTCTCGGGAGAGGTTTCAATATTGATGAGTGTTTCAGGCTAATAATTATTGCTTATAATAATTGTTACTATTATCTAAGTTACAAGTTTTGTAAATGCCGTATGGCGGACGCCTCCAATATTGGGATCGGCGGGGTGCTTACCTAAGAGTTCACCGACGGCGAACACCCTGTGGCATACTATTTGGGACGTATATTTGTATAAATAAATATATATTTTACCAGATAATTATTTTTATGTCCAAATTGGAAATATAATATCCCGTGATTTTTTTCTGGTTGCGCTGGTATATTATCTATATATGTTAATTTATGTATTTATTGTTTGAAACATTTACAGAATGTCAACAATTATTACAATACTGATATTGCCTTTGGAATGTGCACAGATACTGTTAAAACTACAATTAAAAATGTCACACATCATGCGTAATCAAGTTTTATTTGTTACTAGGCGGTTTCTTTATTGAATGAAATACATTATTTAATGCCCACTTAACTACATAGAAATCTCATTATATATTTCGTATTTTTTCGGTATGCATTTGACACGAATAAGAAGAAAACGGAACACTGTAAGTACCGTATCGGTATTCGTTCGGTACCTACGTAATTAGCGATAGTACAGTGTCTCATTGTTGCGATAAAGTGGGACATACGTTCCTACATACACATGTTTCTATCTTGTACTTTATTAGAGGTATGTTTATCGTAACCAGCGGGCCTTACCAACAAAAATGGAGTTTGATACCTAAATCGATTCATTCATTCGACATTATTTTATATTATCACCGTGGATCGATCAATTTTAATTTTCATCAGAATTCACCCGCCATAACACAGGGTCATCCCTAGCATGGAGGGTGAAATATCACAATAAACTATATGTACTTTCGATAATTCATGTATTAAATAAATAAAAATAAATATGAAATATCATCAGTCCAAAGATCCGTGTGGTCCTACCACAGTTGATCCCCCGACAGTTGGCCCCCGGCATTCATATATACAAATTGAAGTCGGTTTAGGGAACATACGGTATACCTACTTTGACAAAATATAACTAAGTGTCCCTGAAGGAGTGTGTAGAGAGAATGTATCGCCGAATTACAAAAGTATAAAACATCTTTTCATTAAAATGCATCAAGGAAAAAACTACTTTACTTTATCGTCGCTTCCATCGCAAATTAGCTAACTGATATTTTTTTTCTCTTGGGATTTATGATGCAATATTGTCTGTAATTATGAGTCCATACAAAATTCTACGACTAACAAAAATATGGTAAAATATTTTTTTTTTGTCATATAATTTTAATAATTGCAGACAATTACATCATTAGTCCAAATAGAGAAAAGTATCGGCTGATTTTGCGGTGGTAGCAACGTATTTATTTATTATTTTTGTGTTTAATTCGTAGAACTCCATTTAATTTTAATTTTTTAAATTTTTTTTTTTAATATTTATAGTTTTTTTTTTACAATAAATACATCATTTTTACATTTTATACAGTCTTAAAATAGGATAAGAATAGCTTTTCCTAGCCATAAAGAGACGAGACTCTTGTGTTTGGTGAGGGAATTTTAGTTCAATTATATAATATTTATTTTTTTAATTTAATTTAATTATTATTAAGTTCTGCAAGTGTTTTAGTTTTTATTATTGTGACAGCTGTTTCGGCTTACAAGGCCATTTTCAAACTGTGATGATCCACAATTAGACGACGACATTTATATGATTTAAAATGTAAATTGAAAGTGAGTTAATTGATTTGTTATCGCTTAAACCGATTTCCTGGGAAAATAATAGATTCTCCCCCAGGGTATTTTAAAATTTGTAAATGTGTTCTTAATGGTAGATTCAGACTGGGTCGACGTACGTGCCCATCGCTACGCCTAACAATATCTGGACTGCTTAGCAACCATAGATTTTCAATGAAAATTTATGTTTTAGAATCACATTGGCCACACGCATCGCGACGTGCGATGTCTGTGGCCATTTTCATAGAAAATGTATGGGTTGCTAAGCATTGTTTGAGTAGCGATGCGTACGTACGTCGTCCAGTCTGAACCTACCATAATTGTTTAATAATGACGTTACTGCTATGAATATTGTTAAGGTTTTTGTGAATATTCTAAGGAGAGGTAAATAGATTATTTTCCTTACTTTATTAATTAATCTTAAATTAGGGTCGTTCGTGCGTTTATTGATTTCTAATTGTTCGAGTAAATTTAAACGAAGACCTTTTCTTTCTACATGTAATGGTTTAGGTCCCTTGTTGTTATGTGGATTTAAAAAAAAAAAAAAAAAAAAACCATATACTGTATTCCAGCGTATAAATACAGAAAATTGAAATTGTAAATAAATTACCTTGATTTCCCTCCCTTATTATTAAAGGTATTTTTGAAGTCGATTTAATAGATCAACTGACGGATTGCCGATCTGTGAATGTCCATACGGTGAATTTCAAGGGTTAAACCCTGCTGGCTTTGGATTCTTGTCTGTTATGCGACACGTGAATGAAATATATATAAATATTTTTTTGTTGTTTGTAGTTCAATACAAATTTCACCAGATACAAATTAGCTCAGGAATCGCTAGATAAAGTCTCTCGGGAAGGTGCACCCTGATACACCCTGTAAATTCATCTATGAATATGCAAAAAATTATATCTCTTTTCATACTGAGTCCTTATAACATCAAGAAAAGAGGTAATAGATTTTTTTTGCTATTAAATATTTATTTTGTGAATAATTTTATAAGAAAGAAAAAAGTTAGTCAAGGGAAACCCTAAAAAATAACCATAGCCATATAATGGTATTTTTAAAACGGTTGTTTCTTTTAAGACCGGTCTCTTGCGACCAATTTTACAAACAAAATCTCAAACATTATCATAAACATGTGGCAGGGCCACAACGTTTGCTGTTTTCTATGGGCCACGGAAGGCAAAAACATTGCGACTCGGACTTAACCATCCACAAAATGCGTACACATTTTCGTCAGAGGAGACGCCGCTTATAGCGTTCATAACGTTTTAATAAAAACAGGATTATTTAGTAGTTTACGTTTATTTTTTATAACATATCTAATATTATTTACTAGCTGATACCCAGCATGCGTTGCAATGCCAATTAAATAACTAAATTGTTTCTCCCTTCGTGTTATTTCCTATTCGTCTCCTTCCCCTCCCGCGTTCCCCCTCCCGCGAAGCCCCCTCCTTAATTCCCCAACCGACCCTTCCGCATACCCCTCCCAACAACCCTTTTCCCTGCCTCCTAACTCAATAAAATACACCCTAGACCTATTTATTTTTTAATGCAAATTTCATAATGCCAGAGCTCACCAGTATATATTCACGGGCATGTTGAATTGAAAAAAAATTAAAAGCAATCGGATTAAATTTTAATCGCAATTGTATGAATGGTATAGGAAATAATTTCATAACGCCAGAGCTCACTATCCTATAACCATCCCGGGTATGCGCATATCATATTACCAACGTTTTATCGCAATCGGATGAACGGTATGGTTGTGCATAAGGTACGAATGAACAAACAAATAAACAAACATTAATTTTTATTTTATAGATTATAGATATTGTAATCAAGCGAAATTGTAGAAAAAGCTTCAATTTATCCTAATTATATTTTTTGGTGTTCATAATGTTAACCGATTCGTTGCAAAGATTAATTAAAAATAGTAATTTCACTGAGAGCTTCGTTGTATCTGTACTGTACGACTGTACCTTCATGAAGTCTTACCATTTATAATGTGCGTCTGTTCGTGACACATTACAAGTGACCTTTATTCACGAGGAATACGATATCTGTTTATAAGTAGGGTAGGAATTATTTCTCCCCGCTTTGGGTCATTACTTTCCCAGCATTTATCATTTGCAATACGTTATTGGGACTCTTTTCCGGCTTTTCTGTACAGATAAATAATATTCATTTATTTTATAACCCACTGCCATTTTCGGTGATATACCACAGATAGATATACCACAGATACATGAGATACAACATATTATGTATTTAGTTACTCATTTTACTAAAATAAGCGAAAATTTGGTTTTTCCTTTTTTTCTGTATCTACTTAAAAGAAACAATGTAAACTTTGCGAGTATCTTTTAGTGTGGAACTTCTTAGAAACTAGCAAAAGACGTCCTCCGTGGTCGAGGGGCAAGGCTCTCGACTAGAAATCCGGAGGACGCGCGCTCAAATCCCGACGTGCGCAATTAAATTTTATTTATTAATTTGTGTTATTTCACAATTTTATTCATTAAAAATAATGTGTAGATTATTTGCTGCTCGTTCCAGAGTCAAAGTTACTCAGTATCATTCTGGTGTAAGTCCACCATTCAGAATTGAAGCGTTGCTTGAAATGTCTTTAGCCGTGTTTGGTGACCAAACCTGAATAGTCAGGTATTTCCCCTTCTCTTTATCTTTCCCAGCTCCTTCCGCCGCAACTGGGGTTTGAGGATGCCATAATCGGCTCCAGACGGGAGCATTTGGGACTCTTGTGAAGCATTCAAAATGTAGCTAAGTAATTACTGAAATGTGTTTTCAGAAATAAGTGAGCAGGGGTGCCCGGGTTCACAGTTTGATCAGGTTTTGTTTACGGATGTGTCTGTCCACCAGCTGCGTCGCGGGCCGGATCGGAAGAGACCCCTTTACTTAAAATACCAAATTAACAAAGCATTATTAATGCAGACAATATTATATTATATTGGCTTCTGGACATGGGGAGAGTCGAGAGCGAACATATGCTAACATAAAGTCACATACCTAATATGTACTAAATAAGTGTATGTTAATGCAAAAAAAAAATATATATATTTTTATCTTTTAGCAATTGTTTAACCGCTTGGACACATAAGCTTGTTTTCGCGATAATTTAACGTAGGTAGACATAGGAATGACGTATGTCCCGTACCTGAGTTATTAAAAAGTTAGTAAAAAAAACCATTGATAATATTATGTTAATTCTTATTAACCAAGTAACCATTGATAATATTATGTTAATTCTTATTATATTATCTTCCAAAGGGTTATTTACACTTAAGAGAGATAAGGATCGAAAAGTTACTTTTTATATCAATTTATATATACAATAAATTATAGAATATGTACTAAAACACAATTTGGCTGTCCTGAAACGGGAATCCTTCCCAGTTGGACAGACAAAGGATCATCATGTATTGTATGTTTGTATTATATAAATAAATAAATCTAAATAATTGTTATCAAAACTCAATCGAAAATCTGAAACAAAAAAATTGACAACATCTGAAACTCGAAAAATGTCGCCTTTTAAATAAAAATTTAATATTTAATAATAAAAAATATTAAATAATAATTTAATATTTTATTATAAAACCATTTTTTTCGATAAGACGCTTTCCACGTTTCAGATTGAAATATATTCTCCGACTCGCTCTCGTGAGAGACCATAATTCAGATGTGAAGTATTGTTTGAAGTGGCTTAAGCTGCATTTATTAACCATATCTGAATATCTAGAAACACGCAAAGCCTCTGAATTCTCCTTTTCAGCACCCCCGAATTATTAGAAATGCTATCGTCCTTCTGTCTCCCGGCATAGGTTGTCTTGCGTATTTAATTTAAAAGTCAATCTTCACAACGTACTAACGACCGGTCGGACCTCAGTAATATATGTATTATGTAGTAGGCGGGCATCTATAATAGAATGTTCTTTTCTGTATAAATTGCGACCGCTTTTTCAGAATAATCCGGGACCCCTACGAAAGAATACATTTCTTTTCCGCTATCGGCCCTCGGAAACATTTTTGTTGATAAACGAGTAACTGTAAAATAAACGACAGGCTGCATGGGAAAACCTATCGGAATTTTATGGGGCTGTATATGGGTGGTCAACCATGGGTCCAAGAATCGACTAAAACCTCTTTCACTGTTTTTCTTTCATTATGTTAACCACAACTGCCCGAAACCGGTGGAACTTTGACTGATGAAATGAAATGTAAATGTCTGTGTGAGATATTTACTCAATTTTTTTATTATTTAAAAGTATATCAAGTATATGGCAACAAATGTGGAATATAACGTCTTTCAAATGGTCCCCTTTTATCTAGCCAAAGTAGCAAACGACTTGGGGTGACTTAAGGAGATAGTAACGTTAATTCGGCATAAAAAAGGCCCATTTTTTAGAATTTTTTTAGACGCTACGGATAATACAAATGTATTTAGATACGTTTTTAGATTTTCACGGCCAAAAGCATTTTCGTTGTTTGTTTCTGGGGTATTATGCCGTGTTGTGCTACCTCCTTCTTTAGCCGACGTTTCGGACAGCGTTGCAGTGTCCATCATCAGGGCAGATCCGGCAGATCCGTCGATCTGCCGGATCTGCCCTGATGATGGACACTGCAACGCTGTCCGAAACGTCGGCTAAAGAAGGAGGTAGCACAACACGGCATAACACCCCAAAAACAAACAACGCAAATGTATTTAATTTATCGTAACATTATAGTACAACATATAAACAAAATTTCCTTAATTTTTAAAAGAATACGTTACCATCCCCTTAAAACCTCTTGTAGGCCGCAGTCCCCCCGGCGGGTCCGGATGTTTGAAGCGATTTTACCCTTTATGTATAAAGAAATTGTATGAAGAACAAGGCCAGAATCGCTTGGGCCATTGTCGTTCTTGACATTACGAATTACTGGATAGCATTTAGCCACACCGAATAATTTATGTTAATTGCTAATGACACGCCGGGCACCAAAGATGGCGGACAAAGTGGCTGCCGCTTGATAATATGATAGCTCTCATATTCGAATTCTATATTTATTCATTGTTTTTTATGTAAATCCACTGTGGAAAGCATAGATTTGAGTGATTATTAGAAAGTTCGTTTTATCTACATTATTTTGATGTAATTTTTGTATTATATCACAAAAGAAATGTTATAAAAATTGAATTCGTAAGAAAGGTGAGAACTGTCAAATATTTCGTATTGAAAAAATATATTTTTTGTATGCTGGCTTTCAACAAGTTAAGGCAGAGGTGTTGTTTATCTAATAAATGGTTCTCGTGCGGCGGTACCCTCTCTCTTAATTATAAAGAAATAAAACTATAGTCATACCGGAAAATTACAGAATCTACTAAACAAAAATGTCTTTAATATGCAGATTATAAACTTAAGAGAAAGAAATACTAACAAAGAACTGTTTGCATTTTCTATTTTATCCATAACGTCAGAAGAAATTGATTTTCAATAAACATAGAAACTAGAAAGCGAATTGAATTGAGCCAAATCATAATAAAGCAGCAAACTTTATAAAAGCAATATTTGAACAAGTGACCGACCTCTGTAGCAAGCCTAGAGCCAATTTGTGAAAATAGGGCGGCAATAAATAGGAAATAAACGGCCGAGCCCCACAACTCAGGCAGCAATGCATAATTCATTAGGTGAATTAGTTCGGACGGAGCGGCCACCGATTCTGCTAAATTCGGACAAAATACGGCCCACGGCCGGTTAAGATTCATCCAGAACTCGGACACGGGAAATTCGGAGCCGCTGCTGCTTATCCGTTTGACTCTAGTAGAAATCGAATATACCATATATTATCAGGGGTGCATTTAGTACTTGTACAGGGCCCGCAGATACTTTGATAGTACACAACTGCTAACCCTGTACAAATCGCAAGAGCGCCCCGTAGTTGAATTTGGCAACCACCTCTGGTATGGAGCCCCAAAGTGCCTGAAACAAAACCTCGACTCTGTGCGGAAACAGGCGGTCCGTTTGATAGTTTCTCCCCTCTCTTAACAAACGGATTGCTATATTTAGAGCACAGGCGTCGGGTGGGAATGCTATCCTTGTTCTACCGGTATTTCAATGGAAAATGCTCCGAGGAACTAGCGTCATTGATCCCCTCGGCGCTGGTACATAGTCGGGAAACACGCTAAACACGCGCCCAACACATATACACGGTTGACATTTGTCACTTGAGAATGGGTCGCTTCTACTTCTCGTTCTTGAGTTCAACATTTCGGCTGTTTAACGATTTTCCGGTCGCTGTTTCCTCTTTTCTGCAATATGGGTCTCTTCAAGACCCATGTTCACTCCTTCCTCTCCCCAAAAAGACTCCACACAGCATCTACAAAGGTGACATAGGCCCTGAGGGAAATTATTTTCCTAAACAAAAATTGGCTATTCTTGCAAAGGGATACGCAAATGTCTGATAATCGTTGTACTCGCGTCGCCACTGAAATCACGAGACCCGCATCGCCACCAACTATTGTTGAATTCTCGAAATTTCAAAAACATTATGTTTTCATGACCCAAATAGTTTCTGTTGCTGACATTTTTTAGCAACCAGCAGTTTTAACCAACAGTTACAATACTTTATAAGGTATCGTAAAATATGTATAATACAAGTAAAGAAATTTCTTTGTTTAAAACCACTTAATATATACGCGTCGACCGGTTTCGGTTGATCTCAACCTTCATCAGGACAATAAACATATGCATAAACTAAATTGCATTACATAGAAAGATTAAACAAAAGAGAAAGCATATAAGAGAGAGAAAATATCACAGTGGTTTGGCGGAGAGATTGGTAGAGGGGTATGGGGAAGGGTTACATAGGGAGAAAGGGAACATTTTTAAAATCAGACTGTCGGTTAATTCTAACTGTTTATTTAAAATTTGGCAATTGTTTTTATTTGATTTTGATATTTCAAAAGCTTCTAAATTATTACCGCGTATTCCTATTCTGTATTACTTGGACTCCTGTATTTATTTCTATTAAACGTATGGTCAATATTAATTGAATGGCAAATTCTGAAAAGCCTGCGCTTGTTAAACACCGACGTGTCATTTACTCTTATATTTACATTACGGGTGGTTTTACCTATATCGTTTGCCGGGCAATCGTTGCATGTTTGTAGAGTCCAGAGTGGCTTAATTTATCTTCTTTGTTTTACAATTAGTTAAAAGTTTGTCGAAGTTATTATTCATATAGAAGACCGGCCTTATTTCTGATGGAAGTTTTGTTGTGCAATGGGAAGAGAATTTACTTATGTACAACATTCTGCGGTATTGGGTAGTTACATTATTATCATTAATAGTTGGTTAAGCATTATTCAGAAACTTAAAAAAAGTTTTAGACATGTTATGTTATGCTATGAGGGGCCCAATAATTGATTATCGAAATAGGCCCTATTATTTGTTAAGTCCCCCCCTGTATGCTATAATGTATTACGGTGCCTACCCGCTCACTGCTTATCTCTCGGGTTAGGTTTTAATAAATCTGGGAAATAGTCGCGAGTGAACGCACACGGCCACTAAATCAAATGGGAAATAGCCTAATTAAGTCGTTCCGAGAACTTCTATGGCGAAATGTTGTAGACAGATTAGTGATGGCCATTCTCGAAACATTTTAATGATCGAATTATGTTTCGTTTCGATCGTAAATGCCATTAACGGAAATCAAAAATGTATTATTTATTTATTTATTTTAATAATATAATAGTAGTACACAAGCAAAATATCTTTAATTGTGAAAGGCATTTTTATTTTTACAGGGTATTAAATTTATTATAAAAACTTTTTATTGGTTCTGAAAATTAATGTACGAAAGTATAAACCTAAGAGTATGGATATTAGAGAGACGGCATGTGAAGTGTGCCCGCGCGCTCCAAGTGTGCCTTTTCGAGAATTCTACCCAAACGGCTTACATTGGCTGCTGGTTTTTGGCCATTTAATACGTTCCGACAGCAGCCATTTTACATGGTGACAGCCAATGTCAGCCATGTGGGTAGAATTCTCGAAAAGGCACACTTGGAGCGCGCGGGCACACTTCACATGCCGTCTCTCTAATATCCATACTCTTAGGTATAAACATTGTTGGTAGAAAACGATTTTGTTTTTGCGTCGTGTGTTTTTGTGTTCTTTTAAACTGCTCCCAATCGTCTGGAGCCGGTAAGACTATGGCATCCCTGATGGACTATTTTCACAAACTATGAATACCGGTTAACGCCGGGATTGGAATTGGAGATCTTCGGATTGCTAGTCGAGAGGACTGGGACTGCACTTACTATAAATTTTATAGTTTTTATTTTATAACTTATTTTAAGATTTTTGACCCACCCTCTACTATTTGTTATTGTTTGCGAGGCCCAATTTTGAATTTAAAATAATTATAACCTTATTGTAACTGATTTCTTTTATTAAAAATCTAGTAGGTACTTACTTTAGTCTTTCAAATACCAATTTATTCGAATGCATATTGAATCTAAATTGGAATGGCGTCAAGGAATAAACAATATTGTGAAAATCCAATAAACGTATTTGCATTGAATTTATTTATTAAGGGTCGTTAATTGCAATCCCCCACACAATCATCACCCTGGGATGAAAAGATTAATTTTATTTATCTAAATTACTCTTCAAATAAAAAATATAATTTCTATATCTGAGAATAATTTTCCATTTTTATTTTATACAAATAAGCAACGTACCACTGTATATCTAACTGTTTTTTTACAGAATGCTGCTTCCTGTGAAATGTTTATTAGTTGCCTTTGGGAATTTTGTCTTACAGTTTACATTTTAGTTTACAGTTTACATGATAGATAAATACTGAGCTCGTGTAAACTGGGCCCTACTCAGATTTTCTAGTGGAATTGTAATGTAACATATCGTCGTTGCATATAGAATATGAATCATGTGATATTGAGTACATTCTGAGAAAATCTATAAAAACGGTTTAAAAAAATAACGAAACGGAAAAAAATTATGGACAAAGCAGGAAAAATATATTTCGTTCATTATAAGAATATATTTATGGGAAAATTTTATTATTTTATATCAGAAAATTTAATTTTAACGTGTTTTTCTCACATGGTTCATATTCTATATACAGTTTTTGTCATAATTTAAATATCATAATAATGTCAAAATATTTCATTTAAATTTATTCAAATTTGACAGCTAAGCATCACAAAATGGTGTTAATATTATGTACATACCAAGGCGATTGGATTGTGTAGTGTTATGCAGAGGATTTGACTTTTTTATTATTTTTTTATTATTATTTTGATTGTCCTAACATGATTTATTTTCTATCGCCTTATATATATATATATATATATTTTTTTTTTTATTTTATTATTTATTTATAACATATAATATCATTCACAATTATAACATCATTTCATTACATATCATTCATCAATTTTAGTTACCCAATTAGTAAAGAAATATTCTCGAGTCTAATAATATATATTTGTTATTTTTACATGGCTCATATTGTAGAAGATGGAGAAAAAAATAACTGTGTATTAAATTCATTTTCGTCAAAATCGCCACATTGTTCATATTAAATATGCAACGACGATATATTTATAACGCGTAAGTATTAATTAATTAAGTATTTTTTAACGATTTATTTTTTAATGTGAAATTATTAAATGGGTCAGTTATTTCAATTCTGTCTCTTGCCTTCTTCCTTCGTTGCATTTTCATCCTCTTCTGTTAATTACCCCCGCACTACTCGTGATAACTACAGCCTTCCCCTCAACTAAATCAATATCCCTGGGTTTTTCAATTACTCTCTTTCAGGATTTTTCAGTTCACACTTTTAATTTAATTTATGTCTTGTGAAAAGACATTTTGATTAATCTTTATAATAATAATAATAATTGGATAATTTGTATAGCGCCGTTTTTGTGAGAAATCACCTCAAGGGCGCTGTACAATTTAAAATATAATTCTTAGGCTATATTTAAGTTTATTATTTACAATTGTATACAGAAACATACTTACCTGGTCGGTCACTTCCGATAAACACACTTTAATAAGAAAGTTTATGCTTGGAGAAGATACCAATTTGCACGCGGAGGACATTATATTGAAAACAGTGGACTTTGCATGATTTTACATTTACTGACCCCATCACTTTTGGTATTCACTTATAAAAAGTATAATGCCAAAGGTGAGTTAATACTTACTTTGAAAGACTTGAGAATTTAATGATTCTTTACGACTGGAGAATTTTCATCAAGTGACCATTATAAAAGCTTACAAAAAAGAATTAGCTCATATTTTCACAATTAGTTATTTACAATGTCACGGGCTGTGAATGTGAAAGTGAGAAGGTTTTGACTTTATGGATAAGACAGTCCGAACAGATGAGTTTTAAGTTTAGCTCTAAATTCCGCCGAGTCTGTAATCATTCTTAACTCATGTGGCAGCCTATTCCATGCTTTAGGTCCCGACACTCCGAAAGCGCGCTCACCGAACTCAGTGTCTGGTGTGCGCTTTGGTTCCTTCAACCTTCCGATAGCTGATGATGCTGCTGACCTGAGGGTTGATTGTCGAGAATTGGAATTTTCAGGAATACACAGTTCCGATAAGTAAGCCGGAGCCATTGCGTTAAGCGACTTAAATACCATCCAGCAGAGCTTGAACTGGATTCTTTCAGGACATTTGAGCCAGTGAAGATTTTTGAGATGTTCTGAAATATGGGAATATTTAGATACGCCGGTGATAAGTCTTGCCGCAGCGTTGAAAACGGATTGTAGTTTGTTTATTTGATATTTTGGGAGACTTGCATATATACCGTTGCAATAATCTAGACGTGAAACAACATACGAATTGACTAGTAATTTAGTCGCCTCTGTTGGCAGGTTTCTTCGCACTGCTTTAATTTGCCTCAATTGAAAGAACCCCGTGCTTACGGTTCTGTTCACTTGAGTTTTCAGGGAAAAATCAGCGTCGAGATTAACACCCAGTAGTTTTATACAAGTCTTTGGACTGATGTCACTTCCTGAAATGGTTATTGGGGAGTTATCAATGTTACGCTGACGTCTGCTGGTGGCGGTCCAGAGAAACTCAGTCTTTGAAGGATTCAGTTTCAATCTATTTGAGGTCATCCAGCGGGTGATTGCTTCTAGACACTCAGTTATACGAGTTTTAAGATTGTCTATTTCCTCTGGTAAGCAGTAAAAGTAGACTTGCTGGTCATCAGCGTAGCAGTGAGATAGAAGACCAAATGATTCGATTATTTTAGCGACATCATTTGTGAAGAGGATGAAGAGAAGTGGGCCCAGAACAGACCCTTGGGGTACTCCTGATAAAAGGTTTGCATATTTTGATTGTTTTTTCCCCACCTTAACGGCTTGTACACGGTTGCCCAAGTAAGATGTCAGCCAGCTTTTAACGTCGCAGTTTAAACCAAAGGATTCTTCTAATCGTTTAATAAGAAGATCGTGGTCAATCGTGTCAAAAGCGGCACTCATGTCCAAGACTGAAAGGAGCGCCAGTTTACCCGACTCGATAGCAAGAGTTATATCCGACAAAACACGTAGTAATCCAGTTTCCGTTGAGTGAAACCTTCTATATGCCGATTGGTATTTATGTATAAAAAATAATGTTTCTTTGTTTGCCCCATGTGCGTTCATATACCATTCATCCGATTGCGATGAAACTTTTATGATTTGTTGTGCGCACGTCCACGAAGGCTTCCATACACACAATACCATTATATTATAATGGTGATCTCTGACGAAATTTGTACAAAAATTTACAATAGGAGGCGCGGAGTGGTTTGAAAATTGAAAATTGTTATTATTTAATATAATTGAGCGCAGGGGGAGGAAAGAGGAATCTGAGAGGAGAGGTGGTTCGCGGGAATTGTGACGAGAGGGAGGAAGAAGGGGAAGGTGAATGGAGGAGGAGAGGGATGGATTGCGAACGACACATAGTAGCGGTAGGGGATAGCAGGGGATAAATTTAGAAAATCCACCCTTCTCATACGGTAAACTGTTTGTGACCTGTTGTCGCATTTACTAAGAAAACTTGATTATAAAAAGAATGGAGAATTCAACTGAAAAGAGCTTTTTTATCTATAAAACTTCACAATCGTGAGTTATTTCACAGTAGATCTTTTGCCCCAATAGCTGAACCACTCTGCCACTTATGTAGATTATATTATCCCCATTAGTTTGCAGTGCTGACCGACCTAATACATTTACCGTTTGAACTAGTGCAGTATGGCCCGGAATTTGCAGAGTCCTGTAATTTGTCTTAATCTGTTTAATTTATTCCAATCAGATAAATTGCGCCCGGCAGTTTATCGAATTCAATGCCGTCTCTCAGAGTCTCTATTATAAATAAAACATCCTTTAGGGATTAAAACTGACATAAAACGTAACAGAAAAGTAGAAACACGATAAGAATAGATATCTTAACTAGAATTGCAGGTTCCCATACTATGTCGCCCTGGGGGCCCACACGGAGTGGGATTCCTGAATTGGTCCGCATAACGGGGAAAGGTCACGAGCTCGAATCCCGAGGGGGCCTAAAGGCTTTGCGGAAAGTACGAAAGGCGAAATTGTCAAAATAGATTTTCCACGAAGAAATTCTCGCACGGCGTGAAATTGAAAAATACAATTGAATCTCGTGTAGTGATGAGATTATTTTCAATGTAACAATTTTTCAAAATAGTGTTAAAAATGATCATATTTTTCGCCTGTTTTTCTTAACTGTTTCTGTTTTCTATAGTGAACGATTCCTTTTCATTTATTTTTTTTATTTTTGGAATAACTTAATGAGTAAAAACTAAAATTGTAATATTTAATCATTGACCGGTCAGTGGCTGTGTTGGCATCGCGTTTTTTCATCACCCAGGCGTCCCGTATTCAATTCCTCGGCTGGTTAAGTCCTCCATAACATCATAAACAACATTTTCCTCTTAGCAGGAGATTCTCAAGCATAGTCAGGTTTTTCGTAATCCGGGAATTTTCCTTAAAAGAAAATATATTAGCGACTCTGAAACGATTATTTTGAAACAGAAAAATTAGAAATGATTGAAACATCTAAGATTTGAACCCATGACCTTTGCCTTGCCGGGGCTCTGCTCTAACCACTGAGCATAACGATCCTATCCCAATTCCCTTCGGTCATATTTAACTGTGTCATAACTTCGACTAAGAACTCCGAATATTATCTTCATTTTCTTAATCGTTAATTATTATCTCAATTCTTCCCGATCTAAATGCAACCTGCACAGTGTCGTGGATAAATATATCCATTCTTATATTAATATGCGACATCTATTGACTTTTCTGCAAGTCTGTGTTAAATTCCTAGATGCGATCGTGTCTTTTTCTGATCAAATATTCGATTGAGAGTTGCTAATATTGTCTTTGACGATTAAAGATTCCTTTCATCGCAAATCAATTTGTGGTTCGCTACGTTTGGTGACTTAGCAGTGGTGCCCGGGTTCACGGGGTTCATTGTCTAGGTCTTGGCGGCGGATGATCTAGACACACTGAACGCCAGATTCCTACCCAACCTTCGTACATTTTTCCTTCCCAGAACTTCCTCTCCTTCCTTTCCTTAAAAACACCCTCCACACAGCATCCCCAAAGATGACATAGGCCCTGAGGGAAATTATTTTCCTCAAGGCCTCCTGCGTGGACCTAATGTAAAAAAAAAAAAAATCGTGAAAAATCACGGGGTATTAATAATTGTAAGATTGATAATTGCCTGTTAGCCAAAAAGCATAGATCCGTGAAAATTCATATTCCATTAATACGCTTTCATCTCAATTTTAGTTTTCACCATGAACTACGATAATTGGAAATTTCTGAGAAATGCAATAATACCTACATCCTTCATTCATTAGATGAGCTAACTTCTCAACAAGCTTTCCATTATTCTATTGTCATACTCTGTAGAACCTTAAGTGGCCAGCTCAGGCTCGTGGGCTTCATTGAATCCTGAATTAACCAGAGATCCTCTCGAAAGCTTGGCGTACTGTACAGAACCCGCAGATACTATGATAGTATACAACGCTGTCGACCCTTTAATGATTGCAGGTGCTCCTATTGTTAACGGATTGCAGACAAGTGGAGATGCTTTGTTTGGTCTGCTGAAACTTCAGTGCAAGGATTATGCTGAAGGTCGACCATGGAATTGTGAGCTGTTGAGATAATGAGGATGCCGATCTGAGCGTGTTGACGTCGCATCCCCTGCTAGCTTATTGACAAAGTTAAGCCTTGTCCAGGTTTTTTTGGCCCACTATTTTCATGTGTTTTCGGTAGTTCAAGTTTTTTGTTTCCTATATCTCTGGATTTCATTTCATAGGCCATCATTTCAAATTATAATTATACTAGCTTCTGCACGCGACTTCGTCCGCAAATTAGTAGGTACTTCAAGTAGCCTATTTTCTTTTCAAGTTTATACCAAAATTTAAAATATCTATAATTCTTGATTCGATTCAGGCGAGTACTTCAAATAAATTCACTAATTTAAATAGAATTCTGATTTAATAATCATTATCAAATTTTGACATTTTCTATTCAACAATAATTATTATTAATAATACATATGTGGAAAATAGCTAGCTTTGTAAATTATAACCCATAGGTATGTTATTCTGATGTATGAGCTATATTATTGTAAAGTTTCAATTAAATTAATTCAGTAGTTTTTGCGTGAAAGATTAACAAACACACATACATCCATACAAACTTTCGCTTTTATAATATTAGTAAGTTGTATAATTATTATTTTATTCCAATGGGCAAATTTCTAAAATATATGGAAGATTGGAGGCGAGTTCAGACTTCAGAGAAGAGTTGAAATGTTGAATGGGGGAGTCAATTTAAGATAAGGCTTATTAGAAGATAGTATATTTCTTTAGAGAGGAACAACCACAAAATATGTGATCTAAGGTTCCCACTTCTAGATCACCAAATGTAAAATCAATCAAGGGGAGTCAAGGACGTGAATTTTCAAAATGTGAGAAGTAACGGAACGGAAGGAAGGAAAGGAATGTCCAATTGTCAATCACATAAGTAATTAAATTTAATTTTTTGGCAAAATTTTGAAATTGTTGAAACAACGGTTTTTATGGGTTAGTTCTCTGTATTGAGGCATAGCAGGCTCTCTTGGATTGACTAGCAATGTGCCAAAACTCTGCCCGAACATTGCGAGATCTATGTTCCTGTCCGAAGGAACTCCAAGATTTCTGAGATGGGGGTCATGATAAATGTTTTTTCCACGAAACTGAACAGAGTTTGGCATTTGCCTGTGAATTGCTAAGATGAAAAGCTGTCACAACTTTTCAACCCATTTGGCTTTAGTCATCAATTGAGAAAATATTGTTCCGTACTTTAAGACCACTATCAATGAATGCCCGCTCCCAGGTACCCCTACTAAGTCATCAAACGTTGCGAACCACTTGACGTGGTCTATGGCAGAAATATTGGATATCTAATAAATGATTCCCGGAGCGATGGTACCGTATCCCCCTCCTAAATTTAATAATGCTGCAGCTCTTTCTTACATACTAAACAATAGTGTGTAAGAAAGAGATGTTGAAAATGAGGCAAACGATGTACGTACGTCTACTTACCCCAAAGGAAAATTGTAATCATCCGTGCCGTTGCCGTAGGAATTATGAACGTGCCTTATGGCATCCTCAATAATTGAGGTATGTTGTGAGGCTGAAGATAGTGAAGTTTTATTCTTAAGTCGGTTTCTCATTGCTGGGGGTCGTGACCCTACAACAATTCCTATAGTGGTCAAGGCTCCTCCACTCCTCGCAGTTCTGTGATGCGTAGAAAGCTAAGGACACCCTAGTACCAGACGCCAGTAATACTTGGTTGCTCCCTCTTCCTTCATCTACTTCTTCTACCTTCCGCTTTGCCAGTGGAGTTTCTCCAAGTTTCTCAATTCGTCCAAAGTATCTTAAGATGATAGACTTCGCTTTTCGGCCCATACAAAAAGGACGCCCGGGAAAAAACACTTTTCTACATCGAAAATTGCACAAAATGAATATATTTTTTTTATACTGCCTTCTAAAGGGTTAAAACTATGTCGGTATGTTTTCGAATTTTCGATGCGTTTCGTATTAACGTAAACATTCACTGTCAAACATGTACGATTTATCAAAAAATATTATTTAAGGAAAAAGTGCTACTAATTCAACTCTCATAAAGAATTATAAAATTATAAAAAGCTACCGAGGTAGCTTCTTCTTTCTAAAAAATATTTTTTTTTTTAAATTTCAATTTCGTGAAAGTTTCGGTGTAGAAAAGTGTATTCTCCATAAACCCCTTTTCGAGCGATTTCTGTAGGTAAATTTGAGCGTTGTCTCATTCGCACATTTCGCATTCGCATGTATTGTAAGTGTGCGTGAGCTTATTGTGAGCGGGACAGAATGACAGACGCGGGTGTTCCGCGTGTGGTTCAAAGTCTAGCCTCTTAAGACACGTTTTTTTTTTTTTCATTGTTTTTATTTCTTGCTAGAGCAATCCCGATGAGTTACATAACTCATTTTAGGACAGGAGGAACTTACAATTCATAGGTAGGAGGTAGTAGTTACAATTTTACAAAGGTATTTTGATATCATAATATAAGTTTTACATTCAGTACAGCATAAAAATAAAAATAAAGACAGGTTAAGTAGAACAAACAACAAGAGAAAACAAGTAAAGAGAGGGAAAAACTGATACGAGTATATAAGATAGAACAAAAAATGACAAGACGATTACATATTTTCATTTTTAAATGTAGTTAAAAAATATTCTTTTAAAGCATTGCTTTGCAATTTTTTATTATTCTGGATGTTTTTGTACATATCTGGTGCAGTGTAGTAGGGTAGTATTAGTATTAGCTATTCAGATCTTGTGAACAAGCACAGCTAAAGTCATTTCGTGCAACGTTTCGATTGTGAATTTTACGCCAACAACTGATTCGTAGTGGTCTTCCATTACATCACTTTCTTTAACATTAAAAAGAAGAACGTTACAAAAGGTATTTATCAAAGATTGGACTCTTTTTAAGTCTTTTTACGCTTAAAGGTTTTTTTATAACTCTTAAATTATTCACCGTTTTGGTTGCAAAGAGGTGGGGCCCAGTTAATATGCTTCCCGAGCGCCCTGGGAACTTTTCGTTACGCCTCTGGGTAAAGAATACCTGACAAACGTTCAGGTCATTTAACACTGTTAAATCCACTTTGTTTAAAAGGATCTAATGCTAAAAGGTGAACTTGAAATTCGGTGAAACAAAATCTCTTCTCATTTTTTTTGTAATTTGTAGAAAACGAAATTATTTGTTAAACGAGAATTTTTTATCTTGACAAGTTACTTTTAAATTTTATTTACAGGAGGCTCTGAGGTAAACAATATCCCTCGGGGCCTATGTCATCTTTGGGGATGCATTGTGGTGGGAAGAAAGGAGTGAACATGGGTCTTGAACAGACCATGTAGTCATGTAGCCATGATGTAGGAGGGAGAAACCTCCCCACCTTCCTCTATCCCATCTCCTTCCCCTCTTCACTCACCTTTAGCCTCACAACATTGGGGATGCCATAGTCTCTCTAGGTGGTTGGGAGCAATTGGGGCTTTTATGCGGTATTCACATAAAAAAGAATAAATAAAGAAAAAATGCAGAGGCCGGCAAATCATTCCACTGCCGAGTTTTTGAACTCAAGAACGAATCGTTGAAATGACCTGTTTTCATCTGACAAATTTTCGCTTGCTGAGGGTTGGTTTGTACTATGACCATAAAAACTCGTATTGAGAAAACGAGGTTTAAAGTTTTAAAAAATTCTATATTTGTTTCCTTTACTTCAATCTGATTGTAATAAATAATAATATATAATACAAGGATTAATCTACCTTTTAGTAAAAGAACAATATAATTGGTTGAATTTTTATTTGAATAAACGCATAATCGAGATCGTAAAAACGACATTTTTTTAAAACAAAATAGCAAAAAATGTAGTATGACCATATTTAATGTTGGTTTATCTTTATATATAAAAATCTCGTGTCACAATGGTCGTCCGAGGTAAACTCCGAAAATACTTAACCAATTTTGATGAAATTTGGCTTACTGTGTGTAATTTTTAAAAGATAGGATAGTTTTTATCTCGATTATTAGCCGCAATATTTATTATTGCGAATAAATATTTTGTTATGTGAAATTATTTGTAAGTTCCATAAGTTTCTGACAGATGGCGGTGTGAGTTAATTTATTGACACAACACTTGGTTGCCTAGGTTAGTCAACCATCCAGTAGATGGCATTGTGTTTCATTGGCCACAGCAACGCGTGGGCGTAACAGCTACTATTATATATTTATAATCTGGGCGGAGATAGACCAAACCAACAGTAATTTCATCCTATGGCACATCAAACAATAATAATTTGACATTCACATACATAAGGATTTAATAAATGTTAAAAATTCTTTATTAGAAATGAGAAAATTTAGTATTGTCGTATGAATTAATAAAATGTATGGTACACGTAGATAAGGTTTTAATAAATATCTAATAGTAAAAAAAATAGATTTGGCCAAGGACATAGTACACTCCAATCCTCATTTTTTTGTAATTACTATGGAGATAGAACAAAAAGCGATGTTCAAAATGCAAGTTCCCGCCGAAAATTGTTTTTTTTTTTTATCTGTGGATGTAGTAGATAAAAATATGATTAATATTACTGCATTCACAGTTTAAAAAAAAACATAAATGGACTTAATACAAACTAAACCTCAGCAAGCAAAATGTCAATAGTATACAAAACGTGTCACCATCTTTCACCAAGTAAAGGGTCCGCCAAATAACTTTTTTTTTTTGAAAATGCTATAAAAAAAAAACTACTGAATATTTTCTCAAATTTCTTTTTTTATTTATAAGTACAATCCTTCCGGTTAATAATGGAAAATAATTTCATTCAAATGGCTGCCTCGGCTGGCCATGCAGTAGCCTACACGATCGGTCCAATTTTTAAGCACATTATCGATTGTGTGCAGCTGTATTTCACCAATGGCTTCACGAATATTGTCCTTTAAAGCGTCAATTGTCTCTACATTGAAAAGCCGGTACACCCAAAACGAGTCACTGTTTGGTGCGGATTTTGGTCCAGAGGCATAATTGGGCCATTTTTCTTTGAAAATGAGCAAGGAGTGGCCGTTACAGTCAATGGCGATCGTTATCGGGCCATGTTGAACGAATTTTTGTTCACAAAAATTGAAGAGGAGGATATTGGCAACATTTGGTTTCAACAGGACGGCGCTACGTGCCACACAGCCGAAGCTACACTCGATGTTTTGCGCCCTGTTTTTGAAGATCGCATTATCAGCCGCAGAGCTGATGTCGTTTGGCCACCTCGGAGCTGCGATTTGACACCGTTGGACTATTATTTGTGGGGTGCCCTCAAAGATAAATGTTACGCCGACAAGCCAGAGACAATTGACGCTTTAAAGGACAATATTCGTGAAGCCATTGGTGAAATACAGCTGCACACAATCGATAATGTGCTTAAAAATTGGACCGATCGTGTAGGCTACTGCATGGCCAGCCGAGGCAGCCATTTGAATGAAATTATTTTCCATTATTAACCGGAAGGATTGTACTTATAAATAAAAAAAGAAATTTGAGAAAATATTCAGTAGTTTTTTTTTAATAGCATTTTCAAAAAAAAAAAGTTATTTGGCGGACCCTTTATATTAATTTTTATTGAGACAGACATACAAAAAAATATATCGCTTTTTATTTCAGAATTATCTTATATCCCTTATAAAACTAGATCATTAGAATTATTGAATTATTAATATTGCTTTAAAAAAATTGTGTACTCCAAGCTTACGTTATATTTAGCGTTTATCTGTGTAAATCTATTCATTCCACACCCTTAACATTAGCTCATTATCCTCGGCGTTTTATTCAACATCCTTCATCCTTAGAATATAATTATTTATTCTCGTCGCCCAGAGCACAGAATGGAATAAGAGATCCAGGAGCAGTTCTTCAGACTCGTGCTTCCTGTGCACGTTGTTCAACCCCCGGCGGATCCCATAATACCATTGTGAAAGATGTGGATTCTAGTTTTAAATGATCATCCCCGGGGGGACTGGTGTAATTTGTAATCAGTTAGAATCATGACAGATTTGTAATAAAGATGGATGGATAGAAAGATGATGATACTTCAAAATTTTGCTTTGGCGGTTCATATTTCATTCACAATCAGTAAATTACAATCGTTTTAAATTTGGTCATTACAAATTTGAGAATCGGAATGGTTCGTTCTTTCGGTTATTTAATTTTCCTTGCGGTATGGAAACTTTGATAATGAAGCTAGAAAGCCTTTGAAATGTTAATTTATTTTAGGCGCATCAACAAAATAACCTGGACGCATTAGAAGTTTTTCGTCGAATTGACAAATACTCTGATGTTGTCTTAGATATAAAAAATAACCCGACAATCCAATTTATTTCATGTACCCACGTGTAGAACAAACATTAGAAAGAATTCAGCACAGGTTCTGCTAGAGAGGTGTTCCCGAAACATACAACATTACCCACCCACAGTTTCATCTTCTCCAACCTAACTTACACACAACATTAATAAAAAGTTCAAAATTATATTATAATGTACAAATATTAAAATTATGTAAACACTGTAATATTATATAGAAATAATAAAAAATACTTATTTCCTCGTATATGTGGGCAATATAACACAAAATTCCACACAACATTTTAGTAATAACCTTCAGAAATATCGAATAGAAAAGTAACACGTACGATCTTAAATTAAGTAATTTGGGAGTATGGAATGTATGGGAAGCATCTCCTACCCTTATCCTATATTCCTCTTCCCCTCCCCTTCCTCTAAACTGTATTAATTTTAAGATATTATAATATCTCTAAGCAATATTAACATAAGAAACTTCTTTGGCTCGACTTTTTGGCTTCAATTCATCTTGTATTATATGTATTAGCTGTTTGTTTCTTACAAATAAATAAATAAGAAAAATGCGTTATGTTGGTCACATGGTGTGGTATATATATGATTATACATGTAGTTTCAACATCGTTCAACAGATGTCGTTATTATAGATAGTTATATGTAATTTTTAGGTGTCTCAACAGATGTCAGTTAAGTAGTACCTAAGAAGATTGTCGACTATCGTCGTTCGTGTCTAATGCACGAACAATTACGGAAATAGCTGATGATACATGATAGACAGCTGGGCTCCTACAGTAATTGGTTCCTCACCGTCAAAATAACTAAGAGCTTCTTATAGAACGGACGTCTGGTGCAGTTAAATATTCATTATATACCTTACTATAACGTAAATAAAGAGACTTGTAATCTCGACAAACCTCGAGCTTTTTTCTCAAGCACTGGACTTTTATTGTTATGAGAATGATTTGCAGAACTAACCTACCACTGGTAATGCCGATTAATGATTCTACTGACAAATAACTTGCTTCCTATATCATAGAGATATACAATTAGAAGCGCTCGTCGAAACGTGTTCCACTACAGATAATCGGTGCTCACTGCTTACATCAATTCTGCAATATCACATTGTATGGCTCAAGGCAATGGGAAAATGGCATCCCTAAGACTGAGGGAGTGGGAGGAGAATGAGACGAAGACGGCGAAGAGGAGGGTTCGTTCCTGAGCCATTACAAGCAACGATTTTGAAAAACACAAAATCGCTTTGAACAAATTTATATTCCGCGTAGAAATGAACCAAATCGGGGAAATAGTTTGTGACGACCATGAAAAAAATAAAGTCACTGTTATATCATTCATTATCCACTATTTCCCAACCCTATTCAAAAGTTTTTAGTTTTTTCTCTTCTTAAGCTTTAACAGTTTAACTCAAGCGTGCATATGTAAAATGTATTTTTTTTATGGTTCCAAATAGAAGCCTTTTAGGAAAATAATTTTCTTCAAAGCCTACACGGAGAAAAATGTTATTCGAAAAAAACGATCATTTTATTCGTAAAAACGGTTAAAAACGGGACTGAAGTTCTTACATACAAATTAACAGTGTTTCAAAGTTTATTGGCGTATATACGTAATTTCGTATGTATACCAACAAATTATTCTTACATTTTCCCGCCAATAAACATTGAAACCCTCATAATTTATTCGTAAGAACTTCAGTCCCGTTTTTACTATTAAAATGATCGTTTTTTCGAATAACATTTTTCTTCGTGTATGTCATCTTTGGGGATGCTGTGTGGAGGGTCTCTTTTAGGAAAGAAATGAGAGGAAATTCTTGGAATGAAAGGGGTAAGATGAGTGGATAGTAATTTAGTAGTATGGGGATCAGTGTGTCCAGGAGTAACGGACGTTTGAATCCATCCCACTTACGCAGAGTAGGTGGTCAAATGCAACCGCTGCCAAGACTTCAACAAATCGTACCCCTCGAAAACGGACACCTGTGCTACACGGAGAAAAATGTTATTCTAAAATACGATCATTTTATTCACGCACAAATTAACAGGGTTTCAATGTTTATTGGCGGGAACATATAAGAATAATTTGTTAGTATACGTAATTTCGTACGTATACCAACAAATTATTCTTACATTTTCCCGCCAATAAACATTGAAACAATGTTAATTTGTTTGTAAGAACTTCAGTCTCGTTTTTAACCGTTTTTACGAATAAAATGATCGTATTTTAGAATAATATTTTTCTCCGTGTAGCTCAACAAACGTGGCGAATCACTTGGGGATTGCAGATGTGTTGGTTATACAATAAATGGTACTCATACCCGCCTCCAAAAGTGGGTTGTTTCCATACAAATAAAAATAAATCTAGCAATAAAAACCATTAAAAAAATAACCGACTTCGAAAGAAGCATTATGATGTGGATTATGGACACGGGAAGGAAGAATATGGATATAATTTTGCAACCTAACAATTACATTTTGTATTGTGTTTTCTTCTAAATATTGCTTTAAAATTTTCCTTTACTTTTCAATTAGTTGAAAAAACATAGGTTCTTGATACAAATGGCTAAATTGGGTTAAAATACACGTTTGTGCGAACTAGGCTTAAGAGGGTATTACCAGAGAATACCAGAGATTAGTCCTTTTTAAATCAAATTCTAGACGTATTGACTCTTTTTTACAAAAAAACATAAATTGATTTTGATAGATTGTTATTTTATCTGGTACACGCAGTTTTAAAATTTTGAAAAACTAAGTGTATTTATAATATACTAAGGTTATACCGTTGGTCGTTGGCAGATTTGTTCAATTTTCAAACGATAGATTCTATTAAACAACACGAATTTCAAATCATATATTTATACAAAAAAATAAATCAATACATAATCTAGTCTAACACAAAATTTAAAAATTTAAAAAATTTTATTTTAGTTAAATTAAAATCGTTAAAAAAAAAATCCGAGAACGTGTTTTGTGACAAAAATACCTCAGTTTTTCTATTTATTTAAGGTCTTACAAACTAAAATATTTCAGATTTTTTCACACACTTATTTTGTTTAGACATTATTGAAAAATTATAAATTATTTTGATCAAAAATTAATTTTAACAACTATATAATTTTCATTCATTTACCATCTCCCGTTTGATCGTTTGGCAGTTCGAGACATAAATTCTCGCAACTCATTAGCCGCTGAGATGCGGCCGTGAGGACCTCTCACGTGTTCGCGTCGCTCTTAATAACAAAATTTTGCATTAAATTGAAAACTAATACCGTTTAGCTTCATGGTTGCAAATACATCCGCGCGCAGAGCTGTTAACAAAAACGGAATAATGGATTGCTGGATATTACTTAAGAAACAATAAATTAGATCAATACTTCGAATTTCATTGATTGCCTTTGAACAAAGCCTATTGTATTATTTATGTTATTTTGCTTTACCATAATAATCGTTATATAATATTGTATTGTAGCGAATTCAAAGGAAAGGGCTTCGCTAAAATTTGCTTTGATATCGCTTTCATTCAATTAATTGTTATTATTTGATTATTCCTTACCTAAGCTCAATTATTGATATTTTGATAATCGTATTTGGGAATATATCTACGCATAACATTCCGGTCGATTGTTGTTCTAGTTTGTTCCATGAGTTTCCATTTGTGTTTCATAAATTATGTTACAAATCCAAAATGTACGATTTGTTTGAAGGATATGGGCAAATCATTTTAGAAAGGACACATTTGAATGTATTTGTGCACTCCGATATTATCAAATGTTTAAAGAAACTTTTTTGGAACAAAAACTAGTTGGGTACACCAGTCCGCAGTCTCCTCTTGATATTATCAAAAGTTTAAAGAAACTTTTTTGGAACAAAAACTAGTTTGGTACACCAGTCCGCAGTCTCCTCTTGATATTATCAAAAGTTTAAAGACACTTTTTGGAACAAAAACTAGTTTGGTACCCCAGTCCGCAGTCTCTTCTTGATATTATCAAAAGTTTAAAGAAACTTTTTTGGAACAAAAACTAGTTTGGTACCCCAGTCCGCAGTCTCTTCTTGATATTATCAAAAGTTTAAAGAAACTTTTTTGGAACAAAAACTAGTTTGGTACACCAGTCCGCAGTCTCCTCTTGATATTATCAAAAGTTTAAAGAAACTTTTTTGGAACAAAAACTAGTTTGGTACACCAGTCCGCAGTCTCCTCTTGATATTATCAAAAGTTTAAAGACACTTTTTGGAACAAAAACTAGTTTGGTACCCCAGTCCGCAGTCTCTTCTTGATATTATCAAAAGTTTAAAGAAACTTTTTTGGAACAAAAACTAGTTTGGTACACCAGTCCGCAGTCTCCTCTTGATATTATCAAAAGTTTAAAGAAACTTTTTTGGAACAAAAACTAGTTTGGTACACCAGTCCGCAGTCTCCTCTTGATATTATCAAAAGTTTAAAGACACTTTTTGGAACAAAAACTAGTTTGGTACCCCAGTCCGCAGTCTCTTCTTGATATTATCAAAAGTTTAAAGAAACTTTTTTGGAACAAAAACTAGTTTGGTACACCAGTCCGCAGTCTCCTCTTGATATTATCAAAAGTTTAAAGAAACTTTTTTGGAACAAAAACTAGTTTGGTACACCAGTCCGCAGTCTCCTCTTACCTCTAAAATGTTTTTTTTACATTAACTCCACACTGGAGGCCCCGAGGTAAATAACTCCCTTCGGGGCCGGTGTCATCTTTGGGGGTGCTATGTGAAGGGTCTTTTAAAGAAAGTTAGGAGTTGAAGTTCTGGGAAGAAAAAGTATGAGGAGTGGGTAAGAATCTGGGGGCTAGTGTCTCCAGTGAGTGACGGACGTATGAATCCATTCCCCCCACTGCGATGCAAGGTCAGAGTCGAGAAAGTCCTGTCGGAGAGGTCAAAATGTCTCCCTCAACCAGTGTCTCCCGATCCGGTCTGCCACGCAGTTGGTAGGCAAACGCATTAGTTGCCATGACAAGGACAAAACTCGGGCACCCCTTATTGGTAGATTCAGACTGGGTCGACGTACGTATGCATCGCTACGCCTAACAATATCTGGGCTACTTAGCAACCATAGATTTTCAATGAAAATGTATGTTTTAGAATCACATTGGCCACACGCATCGCGACGTGCGATGTCTGTGGCCATTTTCATAGAAAATGTATGGGTTGCTAAGCATTGTTTGGCGTAGCGATGCGTACGTACGTCGTCCAGTCTGAATCTTTTTTTTTTTTTTACATTAACTCCACACAGGAGGCCCTGAGGAAAATAATTTCCCTCAGGGCCTATGTCATCTTTGAAGATGCTGTGAGGAGGGTCTTTTTGAGGAGAGGAAGGAGTGAACGTGGGTCTTGAAGAGACCTACCTTATAAGTCGCCAAAGGTAGCGATTCAATTGGGGTAACCTATGGCAGCGGTGTTGGATAGCCAATACCCACTTCCCAAATTGGAATAATGTTATTATCAAGTATTGTGAAGCAAACGACCCATGATGAAATAATAACAGAACTTGAATTTTACCTTTAAAATTTTATGAATTGTTTAAATTCTGTGAACCACCCTTCCTAATACTTCACTTGAGGGTGTTTAAATCACTGTACTAGGTAAACATTAATTACGGAAATCAAATATTCCGATCTGAAGGGAGTTACAAAGTTTTCAGCTGCATCGCATTCAGTCAAGGACAACTTCACTTTAATCAAATATTGAGAACTTGGTGTCTGATTCTACCCTAGTTCTAGTTGAATTAGTATTTATGTGATTTTAGTAAAATATTAGGATCTTACTAATAAACGTGTTTTATATTTTACCCAGCTGATGTAATAGGATAAGTGGTTGTTTATCATTTGTGTAAATTTAAAACGAGTTAATTAGTTTAAGGTATATATTAGGTCCTTACATATGAAATTGGCGTTTTGCCGTACTGGCAACTTTGATCTCAAATATCTTCTCTTCAGTTAGGAATTCCAAATTCAAATATACAGCTATTTACTCATGTATTTGTGTTTCGAAAATTATAATTCATTTGTTTTTTCCTTAATTTTTTTTTCTTTGCGTCACTTAACACACACTTACTACACAAAACGTGAATGCAAAACGTAAACTCTCATATTTACCGAGAGAAATCGCTCGAAAAAGCGTTTCGGGAGAAAACATTATTCTACACCCAAACTTTCCCGAAATTGTAATTTAAAAACAAAAATATGTTCTCGAAAGAAGAATCTATGTCGGTATGTTTTTTTAAAATTTGTAATTCTTTATGAGAATTGAGTTAGCAGCACTTTTTCCTTAAATAATATTTTCCGATAAATTATACATGTTTGACAGTGAATGTTTACGTTAATACGAAACGTATCGAAAATTTAAAAGCATACCAACATAGCTTTTACCTTCTAAAAGTCAATATAAAAAAATATATTCATTTCGTGCAATTTTTGATGTAGAAAAGTGTTTTTTTCCCGGGCGTCCTTTTTGTATGGGCCGAAAAACGAAGTCTAGTCTTAAGATCGAGTTAGGCGTGTTTCCCGACTATGCACCGGTGCTGAAGGAATCAATAAAGCTAGTTTGTCGGAGCGTCTTATGTTATCGATGTTATATCCAAAATCGTGAAAAACCCTAGCAAAGCCGGGTACGAACAGCTAATAAGTTTATGTTACTATTATTTTGAAAATTACCAAAATAGATTATCATCATGTCTGCAACGAAGTATTTTAATAATTATGCTTTCATTGTCCCCTTTGTTCTGATCCATCTAAGTGAACTTTACGCCTACTCGCTGTATACCGTAACTAGATAATTATTAATTAAATTATACACGTATACACATGAAAGCACAACAGTGAAATAATGCGGCATATGCTGACACGAGAATATTGCAAATAATATTAGTACTGCACAACTACTGTCACCTCTAAGCTTTTAATAAAACTTGCATGTAAAATGAGCTTTGTGTGAATTTTGATATCCAAATTCTTTTGTTATTAAATCTTATTAAACATGATGCACGGTTATCTTAGCAAGATATAGCTTGGAGCTTTGTGATAGTTTTTTTTTAATCTAAATTATATTGACGATAACTGTAGTGTATATCCATAAGCGTGTACCTTAATAGATCACGTTCATTCGGGAATGATCGGTACAGCCGAAGATTCCCGAATGAGCACATTGGCAGGCAGTCGCGGTCGGAGAGCGTCGCGGCCGGCCAGACCTAAATAGAACATACCTGTGATCAGACGCTACGTAGAATACCATTGTATTTACGATCCTTCGCAATAAACAGTAAACGAACTTATGTTGTTATTACTTAGAAGACATCGTGGGCTAGTGAGCCACGACACAAATAAGCAGAACATCACATAAAATAAAAAATGCATAGAAGGAAAATTATTATAGAAATTGGTGGCTAAACTATAGTAACTATAGAAACAGAACTCTTAGCTTCTTGTATTAATTACATTTTTTATATAGGACAAAGATTTAATTAGGTTAGGTTACGTTAGGTTAAATAATCGGGTATATTTTTTTTTGTCGTTTTATAAGCCCAGAAAAAATAAAGTATCAGGAATTCTTGAGCACGGTTGACCGATAAGGATTGTATCGATAATTTTCGGTAACTTCTCATTGTTCCCTAGGACATCTGCAGATCGCTAACGTATGATTTTCACGGCCAAAAGTATTTCTTTATTGTGTTATTTTGAAGAAGTTGTAACATACAATTTTTTGTATCCTGAAAATATTGTATGTAAAATTTTAGCGACTTCAACAAATTCGTTATAAAATTAAATGTTTATATTTGGAAACCTGTAAATCAACTTTCAAAACGGTATTTCTAAGACATGGGTGTTTATGAAGAATATTAATAAACTATCCCTTGTCTAAAATCCATCCCCTAAACCTGTTCCTAAATCCGGTACATCCCTTTATATAATGTGGGATATAGCGAACTGAGACTTTCATCCCCGGATTATAGTTTCAACTGAACATATTTGACAAGTTCCACCGTGAACACCTGCGTATATATATATAACGTTGTATGCGAAAAATTTACATTAAATGCTTGCTAATTTGAAATCGCTGCTCCGCTAACCATTTATTGGATTACCAATACCTCTGCCATAGGCTACCCTTAGTGGTTCGTGGGGTGAGGTCTATGTCTTGGCGGCGAATGCGTTTGTAATGCGCGAATTGAAAGAGACTGGTTTAGGAAGGCCTAACCTATACCCCTCCAGCCGGATTCTCTCGAGCCATCGCCTTGCACCGCAATGGGAGTGATGGATTCATACGTCCGACACTCCTAGACACGTTGACCCCAGATTCCTACCGCCCCTCATACCTTTTTCTTCCCAGTTCTTCCTCTCCCTGCTTTCCCTAAAAAGACCCTCCACACGTCATCCTCAAATAAGATATAGGCCCTGTGGGTATTGTTTTTTTTCAAGATACTTCAAGATTGATACACTTAAAACTAGAAGGCAATTGACTGATCTAATGTTTACATAAAATTATTAACCGCCATCTTGATACTACATTATGTCTTAGCAATATTGAAATAAATGTCCCCAACTCCCATTGTTTAAGACGCCATAACATTTTTCACCTGAATACACTTAAAAATAATATCGCCTACTTCAGCCCTCTGACCCAGATGTGTCGACTATATAACAAGATAGAGTGTGCTGAAGTAGATAGTTTTATCGATAAATTGCACGGATTCAGAAAAACAGTTCTGGCGCTGTTAAAAAATTATAACTAATTATATTGTGTCAATTGTCTCTCTTATGTAGTATGCCTCTAATGTTTTGTATGCCTCTAATGTTTTGTATGCCTCTTGCCACTCATTTTAATGTATTACTTGAGTGAGCTTGTATATAATTTTTTTTGTGATGTTTACTTTCCTAATTGTATGAGTCTGTATTTAATTGTAGATTTATTTAATGTATCTGTAGTTAATTGTATGTAATTGTAGATTTTTGTTATTGTACATTAACTGAGTTTTATAACTGGATTGTTCTCACGCAAATGAGAACATCTGTAAAACCCAGTATAAATAAAGTTGATAGACTTTCAATGCCCGTCGTTTCATTTTTGTACCAATTTTATTTCTGCTTTGTTCCCTATATTGTTAACTATAAAGTGATGTACAATAACTTGTACATCACTTTAAAAAAATCTCAATCATACTGTTATACATATATTTAACAACATTCCATCTCAACATAACCTAATTTCTAAAATGTTCATTTATCAACTTGATTTAAATTCTCCGTTTTACCTCTGAACGAAAACGAAATGAGATCGGAGTTCCCATTACCAGTTACCAGTTAGCCGTTAGCTAAGTCTACCCACGAGCATCGAGTGAATCCAGTTTGATAACTGGAACACCCATTGCCAGTCAGTTATCGATAGGTAATTGATTCAATGCCGTCAGCAAAGTACCTAATCAATTTCATGTCGATCGGTTCGTGTAATTGCCTAGTACATTCATAACTACACGTAAAGATAGCAGCTGTGGATATTTAATGCTTTCATACAGAATAATCATACATTTCTATTTATTATTTTTGTATTGTAAGTGTAATTTTATGGCTAAAATTATATCTGACAGTTTCCACTGATTAACTTTTTTCTTTCTTATAATATTATTCACAAATTCCACTTTTGCGCTTGACATCGTGACTTCAGACTACGTTTGCCGAGGGATTTTTATGCCTATTACCTCTATTCGTGGCGATATTAGGCTCACCAAGAATACTATAATTTTTGACTTGTAGCGGCTTCCCTTTAAATATTATTTGCGATTTTTATTTCTGTGTGATACCGCTCCTACAGTTTACTACCGGACAGCGGAACTGTATCGCCAACTGGTTGGGCAGCGTTGTGGGACGATTTAAGGGGATACCCGGCTATGATTTTTCCATACAAACGTATTCCCTATTTATCTCTCTGGATTTTAACCCTAGAGAAAATATTGTTATTACATAAAATAGATATAAACTGCTAGCGTGTCAGTACTTTTGTTTTTTTTTTATAAGTTACTTTTTATAGAAGTTATGACCTTCCAAAATTCGATAAAGTTGACTGATTTAAACGCCGTCAAAAGACGTTCAGTATACAAACTAGACAATGTTTTTTTTTTAAATCACAACGTACTGGCATTGAATAGTTTTTTCTTATGTAGTTGGTAAAAAAAAAATTGGAAATTAGTCCACTTTTGGAGGAGAAAAGTGGGGAATACAAAACCTCGATTTTAGTTAGATATTAGTAGCCCGAGGTGCATTGTCCCTTTCGCTCAATATCCGGTGACAGCAACAATTTAGAAAAATCTATTTTTCAAATTTCTCCACCACCGGGTTTCATCTTAAGATGATCCACTAGTCCTTGACTCATTCGGAATCGGGCGGAGCGAACGATTTTTGGGCGTATACCAATAAAAACCCTAATCTCTAGCAAACAACAGTGTTTTGTTATTCCGCAAGTATATTTCTAGCGCCGCGTAGACTAAGGCATGTCCGTTTGCCCCGGGCTAAAATCCTTCTGTACATGGCATAAGGATGAAATTCGCACTTACAAATTCGTTGGGTACCGCCTATTTTTATTCACTGAAAAGAAACGTCGCCAAAATGCACGTTTTATTTTATTTTGTGAAGTTCAGATACAAATATTTAAATGTTTTCCGATAACTCTATAAGAAACTTAATTAGCTACATTATTCAATAAAACAACACCAGAAAAAGGATTTGTAAGTAGGAGATTTTTCACTTTTAACCATTTTTTATAGGTCAGACGCATAATTTTTTTCTAAGCTTATTAAAAAGCTTATCAAAAAAATACTCGATCACTTCAAAGGCCAAGATGTGTTCTACTCACAGTATTTAATTGAAGCATCTATATTATTTCTAAGCGATCAAATTTTCAAAACTAATACACAAGATTTTATACGATTTTGCATTTTTCCGCATGTCTTCACCTTAAGGTAGGTGCTATACGAAGATTTTATAAGTGCGGGTCTTGAAGATGCCTGGATTATGTGAAGAAGGAAAAACAGTATTTTAAACTTTTTTTTACTTACATCTTTTAAGGTGATACGTAAAAGAATTCAACATATCGTCGTTGCATATTTAATATTACCAATGTGACGATTTTCACGAAAATGAGTTAAATATACAGTTATTTTTCTTTTTTGTTTCTCCATTTTCAACAATATGAGCCATGTAAAAATATCAAATATTTAAGGCGATAGAAAATAAACCATGTGAGAAAAGTCAAAACAGTACATAATAAAAAAATTAACACCCTCTGCATACCATTACACAATTCTATTGCCTTGGCATGTACATAATATTACCATCATTTTGTGATGCCCAGCTGTATAATTTGAATAAATGTAAATTGAATATTTTGACATAATATGGTATTTAAAATTATGACGAAAATTGTGTGCAGAATATGAACCATGTGCAAAAAATTCAATTTTCTGGAATAAAATAATTTATGTTTGCCATAAATATATTCTTATAATGAACGAAATATATTTTTACTACTTTGTCTATAAATAGAATTGTTATTTTCTGTTTCATAGATTTATCAATTTTCTCAGAATTTACTCAGTCTCACACGGTTCATATTCTATACGCAACGACGATATGCTGTTTCATAGATTGCGCAAGTTTAAGGGTCGGCGTAAGCTAGGAGTCAGCATGTGTCGCGCGTCCAGACGACGCAGAAAATGTATGGACTTACGCGACATGCTTCGTTTAAGCCCATACATTTCCTGCGTCGCCTGTACGCGCGACACATGCTGACGCCGACCCTAATTATTCTAGTAAAAACATTTTTGCAAGTTATGCTTTAAATTAGTAAGTTGAATTAATTGTTTGTGCCCGTACAGACTCAATGTGAATATGAATACATAGTTTTGTTCGTAAACAGACTCAAATATTTCAAAAAAGGTTCACAAATACAAAATTGGATGAAATTACCGATATAATATAGTATTTGTATGCCTTTTTTTAAGAATTGAGTTTTTTATGGGTAAAAGTATGTATTCAATTATTTTTGATTTTTTGGGATTATTCTGCCGTGTTGCCCTCCCTCCTTCTTTAGCCAACCTTTCGGACAGCGTTACGGTGTCCATCATCAGGGCAAACCAACACCTCTGCCATAGGTAACCTTAAGTTGTTCGCTACGTTTGGTGACTTAGCAGGGATGCCCGTGTTCATGAGGTGAGATTTGTCTAGGTCTTCGCTATGGATGTGTTTGCCCTTCTAAAGGCAGGCAGGATCAAGAGAGACTGGTTGAGGGGGACCTTTTTGAGCTCTCCAGCCGGACTCTCTCGACCCATCACCTTGCACCACAGAGGGAGAGATGAATGCATACGTCCGTCATTCCTAGACACATTGAACCCCAGATCCCTATCCACCCCTCATACTATTCCTTCCCAGAACTTCTCCTCTCCTTCCTTTCAATTAAAAGACCCTCCACCCAGCATCCCCAAAAGATGACATAAGCCCGAGGGATTTTTTTTTCAGGATTGTTTGCCAGCTCCAATCCTTTAAGAGCAGGTATTACAGTATAATTTAAAATGGTTTTCGGGGTTTAGTTTTGGTGTAGCCGTCAATTACTGGATACCAAGAACTATTGAGCAATTTCAATTGCCTCCGTAACTACACGGAGAAAAATGTTATTTGAAAAAACGATAATTTTAATGGGAAAAAACAATCATTTTAATAGAAAAAAACGATCATTTTAATATTAAAAACGGTTAAAAACGGGACTGAAGTTTTTACGAACAAATTAACAGGGTTTCAATGTTTATTGGCGGGAACATGTAGGAATAATTTGTTGGTATACGTAATTTTGTACGTATTTTACCGTCAATAAACGTTGAAACACTGTTAATTTGTTCGTGAGATCTTCAGTCCCGTTTTTACTATTAAAATGATCGTTTTTTTCAAATAACATTTTTCTCCGTGTAGGCGTACTCTACGCGTATTGGACCTTCCTTAGGACTTCAGAATTTGCAAGTCTCTTGAAACCTTCAAAACAGGCAATCATTCCTGACTTAAATATATTTATTTTTTCTAAATAAGTTTTATATCCGTTTTCTCATATTCGAACGTTATTTAATTCAGTACCTACCGGATTCTGTTCCACTTTCAGAAGGTAAACGCGCTAAAGTAATCAGTACCGCGCAGAATGAAATTTCATTTTCTACGCATTGTTTTCTCGCTACAATCGCTGGCAATAATAATACGCGCTCGTTCGGTTTCTATTTTAAATGTATTGTATTGGACGTGAAATAACAATTCAGTACGAGGTAATTTAAAGGTTGACTTTGCTCGTGGAAAAGTTAAGAATTACATTTTAAGACGAAGATTAATAATATGTATATAGAAATACAAAAAAATATGTTTTCGATAAATTGAAGCTTTTCCTACCGTTTCCATTGTGTAGAATTAAAATAAAATTATTCCAGTGTGTGTAAAGCGTAGTCCATGGGCAAGGCTTTGGACTCCCATTTCGAAGATCGCGGGTACGAAACCGGCGTGCGCAAATAAATTTTATTTGATTAATTTGTGTTATTTCACAATTAATTAATAAAAAATAATATATACTATATTTGCGGCACGTTCCAGAGTGGAAGATACTCTCAGTATCGCCCTGGTGTAAGACCGCCATTCAGAATTGAAACGTTGCTTGAAATAGCTTTAGCCGTTTTTAGTGACTAGATCTGAATAGTTAGGTACTTCCCCACCTTCCTCCTACACGTCTCCTTCGCTTTCCTGCTTACCTTCAACTTCACAACATACCCCAATTGGATGGGGATGCCATAGTCTCACTGGCTCCAGACGGGAGCAGTTGGGACTCTTGTGAGGTATTCTCTATAAAAAATATATATGTATTAGCGTAAACCACTAAAAATGTGTTTTTTATTAAAAATACATGAACGAATATAGATGGGCGATGGAGGACGGGGTGGGGGGGGGCAAGATTTAGTTTTTGCTATATTGCTTTGTCAGAACCTGCTAATTCATCCATATGTCCCCCCCTCCTCCCCGCACCCCATGCCTTTAGTACTGCGACGGCAGTCATCCCTTGTTGATGTCGAAAATCCAGGGCAAATTTTGTTTTTCTACGCTTTGATGTTATATTACGAGTCTACATCGAGCGTGACAAATTGAAGATTTTTTGATTGATTAGACTGGTTGACTGATATTTGACATTAACTTCTTAATGTCCATAACCACTGGAGCGACAGCGGAATTTATAACATCTTTCTCCGATTGCTCGTGATTTTATGTTGACGATTTTGAAAATTTTCCGCCCAAATAAAAAAATCATACCTCCGAATTTTAATAGGCAGACATATAAACCGAATAAAGTGCTTTCTAGCCAATGAATTTACCTATACATAAATAATCATCTCTTGCCTTTAGAATTTATAAATAAATTATTAAAAAATCGTAAACATTAGAAAAGGATATATTCTTTGGGTTTTCTAGTTTTAAACCGCCGTAGGAAGTTCAATTTTCTGTCCACATTACATATTTTATATGAAATTTCATGTAAATGGTCTAATTGATGAACACATATACAAATATCTATAATAAAACTGAATTTTATACGTTATGAAGTGTTTAAATGTTTCGTATCAAAAAAATATCGACACATTTTTTGGTCGTGGAATGCACACTCTTCATTGTACTAAAATTAATTATTAATGCACTTACCAAGAATAACTCACATCACATCACACAAATACATTCATTAACTATAATACACAACAACAATATATTAACTCGATTAATGCTTTAGAAAGAGTGCCATAATGTGGCAAAAAGCGATCGAGTGGTTAAGGTAAGAGTTTATATTTGGCTGAAGTTATAAAATTATATACATATTTATAACATTTTTTTAAAAAGAATCGGCCAAGGGGCATGATGGGGTAATGGTACCTCATCATTAAAAGCTTAATCGAAAAAATAGTGCACGAAGAAAGACAGCCATTCTTACTTCATCTCACATCTCGTTAACACCGACACGAATCGGAAACTGTACAAATCAAATAAAAATTGAGAGAAGTCAAGCAGTCGAAAAAAGTTTTCTGAAGTTGGCTATATTGTAATGGGAGATATTTGGAGTTGGCAGAAAGATGAATAACCACCCAGATGTGTCAAGGGTGGGCTCAGTGTTCCTGTGCATGTGCCGATGATGAAGACCAGGAATCAATACTTATTTACCTCAAGTGTTCACCTTAACCCCATCTTGCCCGGCGGTCCACCCCGGGGCAAATGACAACTTTATTTAATTACAATTTTTATAGTATTTAAAAAATTTTTTTTACCGTTTTATTTAATGGAGTGTTACAGTTAAATGACCAAAGTTTATTCTAATAAGATGTAGACTTTGTAAAATTTGATTAACAGTTTTATCTTTCTTATAAAATTATTCACAAAATAATTTAAAATCACTTTTGCTTTTGAAATCGTGAATCGTTACCTCTAGACTCTGTTTGCCCAGCGATTTTTATGTCTATTACACATATTCGTGGCGAAATAAGCCGCACTAAGAATTCATACATTTTGGTTTGTGATTTCTCTTTAAATATTATTTGCGTTTTTTTAAAACGCTGACTGAAGAAATAGGAAACGCAAATCGTCATAATAACTCCAAAAAATAATTACGAAAAATTACTTACATTTTAGTTTTCTTTTGATCTGATATATTTGGGCATAAACTTTAACAATTTTCTGAAAGTAATATTAAAAAATATTAGTCGAAGATAATATTGTTTATTGTGAATTTGAAATATGAGATTGACAAAAAAAAATTTAAAATAAGAGGTCTCAATGACCGAGTTGGTTCATTACTCCCTTGACTATTCCCGGTAAGACGAGAGATCCCGGGTTCATGTCCTAGTTGCGATTTTCGATCGTTACTTTTTTTATTGTTCTGCGTCTTATTCTTTGTCATATTTTCGGTAAGATTCATTAGTATTATCTTCATATTCAATAATATAAATGTAAAAAGTTAAACTCCCCAATTGTGGATGCCATAGACCCACATACTCCAGACAGATTCCAATTGTGCGATATTCGGATTAAAACAATTACGGACACGTAGAATTTATATACTTTTTTTAACAATAATGAATTCATTATCCAACGTTCGTGACGCGAAAAGACACAAAGTGTAAATTGCATTGTCGTGAGTGCACGCAATGGTGGAATCGACATGAAAGGTCCATCTGCAAACTATTGTCTCATTTTCAAAGCATTTATTTATTTATCAATAATGTTCCCGAAATAGTCTCAAAACACAATCACAATTTTTTTTTATTATTTTTTTTTTTAGTTAACTCCATAACTCGTGGATGTTTATGGCATTGTTATCTTTGGTGTGAAAAAAATATTTCACTCGGTCAAGGCACCATTTCGTGGTTGCCTGCAATTTAATTTAATTTACTATTCAGATTATGGGATTACCACACCGCGCGCGTTTCCGGAGCGATTTGCGGATAAAAGTCGGGTCACGCATTTCTGTCCGGACTCCTAACGCAAGAGCCTTCCTTCTTTCAAATGCAACTTATTTATTTCTGGCTTTCATGACACTTGAACACCCGACAGTTGGCCTCCTCGGCATACTTGAATACAATATGCAGTCGGTTTGGGAAAAATACGATGTACCTATTCACACAAAACATAACTGAGTGTCCCCGAAGGGGTGTAGGTACACTGTGCGGAGAGGATGTACCGCCGAATAACAAAAGTATAAAACCTATTTTCATTCAAATCCATCAAGGAAAAACTACTTGTCCATATAATGTATGCACCAGAGCATAAGTACAAAAATTCGACACTTTAAATAAATGCGTTAAATAAATTGAACTGATCGGTAATTATAATCTATAAAAGAGTGTTAAAACTTAGACAAAACTTAGATGACCTATAATAGGGGTTTTGGTTATCCAATGAATGGTTTCCGCTGCGGCGGTACCCATATCCGCCTCCCAGATTGATATTCATTAAGGACGAAATAAAGAAACAAATATGCACTAATGTTTTTTTTAAATGGCTCAAATATAGACTGCGACCTAAAAAACTTGAATATGCATTATGTCTACTTATTGTAAACAATATAAAGGTACCGTGTACTAAATTATGTGTAATTCAAACTAAAAATTAAGACATAAATCTCCAAAAAAACTCTCACAGTGAAAATCTCATTAGCGCTGGGAATTCTTTAAAAATAATAACCTTATTCGGGGCGCACTAGTAGAAAAAAGTGTTATATTACAAAACCACGACAAGATTAATTTACGTGCTCACTTGCGATCGCTAGATACTTTGAATGATTCGTTATTTTTAACGAATCTAATTAAAAATTCGCTCGAGTACTTCTAAATTCGAACGAATCGATCAGGAATTTTGGCTATTCAATCTCTATATTATCAAGAGCAATATCGTTGCACTTGTTTTAAAATTATTCTGTTTTCGCTTTTATTCTAACTCAAATGATAATGTAAGTATGTGGTTACCATATTTTTTTTCTTAATAAACAGATATAGATATATTTGATCCTCCTCTCTAGGAGATCCTGTGTTGAGGCAAACTGGGTTTTAAATTTTCAAGGGTTTTCATCTACTTCTATGGTTCAGCTTCAAGTTTAGGTAGGATATATATATATATATATATATATATATATATATATATATATATATATATATATATATTCAATAACTTCTACGTCGTGTTTAAAAATACTAGTCAGTTATTTTTTTCTGATAATTCCATATTGGCTTTAATGTAGTTATTAATTAATTAATTTAATTTGTTTGATTCTGGCTGGAAGTTTGCTGTATATTTTAAAAGTGAAATATTCAGAAATGTAAAAAAAAAACTAAGTAATAAAAAGATTAACCTATAATTATTTAATATGTTACAATTTTAAAGTATCTACTTTAATAAATTCTGGTAATATTCGGGTATGAATTTTAATCACAGCATGAAAATATTCGTTAATGAATCACTTATAATCTGAGTGTTCGTAATAATTAAATTCTTCAATATAGTTTGTTTTTAAAAGTATTTGGTTTTTATGCTTTGTTTCATTATAATAGTGGAATTTAACTAGCCTTAGGTGCAGGTGAATTCGTCTACTACTGTGTTTATTTATCAAAAAAGGATTTGTTTGTACATAAGTAACATTTTTAAAACGTAACGAAACGTAAACGGTAACGAAAATAAATTGAATTGCAAAATCAAAACGGGTTGATTCAGAATGAACTAAACATGTATCGATTCAAATGAATGTACCGAATTACCACTACTGGGCACAGAATTCATATAAATCACCATTTTGTGATTCATTATTTTCCTCATAATATCTCAACTTAATATTATTTCCTAAACGTATTGCATTACAACGTCGTGACCAATTCTAACATTATTTATTATCCCTATTTCTCCAAGCAAACTATATCTTGTACATAGACTTGAGACTTTATCATTGTCTTCTAGTTTGATCAAAGCTAGAAGGCAAACAACATGAACCCCGCATTCATGTCCCGGTATAAGTTTTCGATACATTTCAGCTTTTAGAGCATGTAGTTTTCTTGAGAACATGATGTCTAGTTATGCCTTATTTTAGTCCCGATAGCTTTATTGGTCCCTACAGCGCTATTTGGCTCTTACGTCAGATTTATCATTCGAACCTACGCGATATTGTTCTTTAGGGATGGTGAATAAATTCCAAATATATTAAAACGTCTTTTTTCAATTATCGATACCTTGTAGAGCTTCTTCGTATTAATAAAGTTCCTACAAAATAAAACCAAAAAAAAAAAAAAATAGTCTGCCTAATTTGTCTATCGGTTATTTTTCCATTTCGTTTGCATTAATGTAAATGTTTCCTCACTGTTTGTTATATTTTTATCTTGTTGTCTCCCTCTGTATTTATACATAAGCACAAACTCTGTATTTCTTGTTTGTACTAATTTGTACCATGATAATGCTTGAGCAAAGCAAAACCGTTCGGTAAAGAAATAAATTAAAACTCATGACTCATGAAAAAGACTTTCATAGAACTTGAAAATTAACTTTGTGATTTGATGAATTATTAAAATTTTGTGAACCTAACATAGTTCTTTCTTGTGAAAATTTTAACGTGTTATTCGTTGAATATTTTAACCGCTTTTCAAACTAAATACCCTCATCGTATGATACCCAACGTGTGATCCAGCGCATATTTTTCGGTGTATTTTCGTCTCTTAAATTTTTAATTTAAACCGTGACCCATCGAAAAAATATGTATGAAAAATAACCACGCAAACATTTTTTTTTGCAATTTAAACGGTATTTCTGCGTACTTTGGGTGTGAGCACTATCTCTCTAACCTTTATTTACATAAATAATAGATCTCGTTCACGTCGGTTTCATGACACATTGTTTCAGGCTTTTAAATAAGTACTTGATTCATGTTACGAATATTACATTTATACGAACCGGTACTGACTATCCGGCTTTGCCCGAAGTCTTTTTACTTTTGTACAATTTGAGCAAAAATGTATTTATTTGTGTTATAAACAGTCTTTATTAATTCAAATGTTGCATTGATAAGTATATTTATGTCTTGACTAATAAAATAGCTACATTTAAATTTAAGGCCATATTAGAAAAATACACAACACTAATATAAATAATTCCTATAAAGTGCATCTTAAATTTACAAAAAGTGTTTTATGAAATATTACCAAGGTTTACATTTAAAATTGAACGGATATCAATAATATTTTTGAGGATGTGATTTTATTCAAATTCCAACTGCTAAAAATAAAAGAGGATATGTGATGAACTAATAAAAAAAATAAATCAATGAAATATTTTGGTTAAACATATGGCATTCGATCGAGTGCTATTGTGTGATTATGAACGTTTCCGAAAACTAAAAACTTTTTATGGAAGGTGATGAAATCTATATCAGAAGAAAATGTTAAAATACAAAAATTTTGAATGCAAACATAAAAAACTGTACTAAGCTAACAGCCATAAATATCAAGTATTCATACATTTTTTACACTGGCATCACCGATCAAACCGTGACTAGCGATTTTTATTCTAGTTTCAACGTTCAAGGCAGTTGCGTATTTCCTTGCCCAATAATTACGCTTTTAATTAAAAATTCGTATTCCTGTAAATATATCTGACTTGTTATAATAAGTGTTTTCATTGATAAATAACCAACACACGCAGCCCAGTTTACAGGCCTGGTAAAGTCTGTAAACCAAAATCCTATCCAGGATTAATCATTACAAAGCAAGTGTACACACACACTACCAAACTGGTGACCCCGACGTGATATGAACAAGCAACCTTCTGATTTGGAGTTTGAAAATGTGTTTAAAAATGGCTCACCTTACGTTTTTCTGACTAAAAAAAACACACAATTTGTAGATATTAGTCAAACGAGTTATAAACGTTATTGTCACCTGACTTAAAGTGTCAGTAGGTAAGCGAGACACAAACATTTATAAGAGACCTGTTTGAGCTCCTCCCAAAAGCAAACCGATTAGCCCCGGGGTTTAAAAGAAGTGTTTTTAGTGATGATTTAAATTGGAGTATGTTTATCGTGTATTTATTTGTTTTATTACGTGGATAATAAACTTCAAACATTTCTGTACGCCTGCCTATATTCGCAAATGTTAGAATGTAAATTAAATTCTTGTTCTGTTAATGGACGATTAAATAATCTATGCATCTATATATATTTTATTAAGCAAATAAATTCGTTGTATTTTCCGTACTGCATTTTTTCTCATTTTCTAGCCAAGTTTTCGAACTATTTAGACTGCTTTCCGATCAAATTCTATTTTCCATCAAAGTCAAACAATCATCCCGGGGTTTGACGATAGGGGCTAGAACACTATGCAGTAAATCTGGCAGACAAATAGTCTACGAGATTCGAGGACTACGAGCGGCTATATTTGTATGGCGGTGTACTTATAGTGTCCAATCACGTCCCATGGACAAATAGCATTGATTGCTCGACCAGCTGACAAATTAACATCTGTTTTCGCCGGCCTTTCAGTTGGTTTCAGTTGATTTAGATACCCTCTACTTGAATGCAATCAACGGGGATTTGTATCATAAAAAATATAGAATTTAAATGCAAGTAAAACAGTTTCAAAGGAATCCTTCTTTATTCGTGACTGAAGTTAGGAAGCTAAAACAAAATAGACAAACTGCGTTTAACCACTTTTTTAATCTTTTATCGGCGATAAGTCCTTCATCGGATTAAAAGTACTGTTGATATTCGACAATATTTTAAGGCTGATTTAGGCGTTGCTTTAAATTGGTTTAGCCGTGTTTGATTAACAGATCTGAATAGCCTGGTACTTCCCAACCTTCTTCTTTCTCATTTCTATAGCCTGACAACATACCCATTTGGAAATATTAGTACGGCAACGGCAACGGCAAGCGGCGTCTCTTTTCTTTCATATGAGTGATGAAGATGTATGATAATGATTGCACTTCTCCCTTGGGGGAAGCATGGACATACGTAAATCGTCTGTCTCACTATTATTAAGTGTGTAAGAAAGAGATGCAGCATTATTGTGAGAAAGAACGTGCGTTTTATGCTTTTTGTGTCGTTGCCTTTTATTATTGTGGCCGCGGAAATAATAAAGCGCCCAATATATAGAGTTTTTTTATATTAGCTCCACAAAGAAGGCTCTGAGGAAAAATATTCTCTCGAGGCCTATGTCTTCATTGGGGATGCTGCGTGGAGTCTCTTTTTAAAAAAGTAAGGAGAGGGAGTTATGGGAATGAGAAAGATATGAGGTGTGTCTAGGAATCTGGGGTCAACTTGTCCAGAATTGATGAACGGATGAATCCGCACATTCAAAAATGACTTTTTTGAAATTCGTAGATGACAATACCGCCCTAGTTTAGGTGTTCAGTCATTTCGGGATTCAAAATTACACGTAAAAATGTTTAAAATTGAAAGAAGCAAAGATAATTGTATTGCGACAAAGAGTTGTGTTCCGTCCACCCTCTCTGCCTACCCCTGCGAAGTAATAGCGAATTTGATTTAAAATAACAATTTTTGATGAAACCTCTTATATAAAATTATCCATGTTTTCACATCGTATAATGTAATATCAGCGCTTCTGCCTTGCATGCTTTGCTTCTGAAAGCGCATGTTGGCGCGATATGTGACGGGTGTGGGTGGGTGTGTGTACGTGTTATGCGGATCGTCGCCTTTTCAATTATTATATCCCGGCGTTATGTGAGTTTATTTGACACATGTAAATAAATCTTCGCAAGTCGTGAGGGTGAAAAATGCAGACGAAATAAATGGCATGATTTTGTAGAATTTTTCTTTTTGATATTAAAACTACAAAATAAATTAATTTGTAACAAATTTAAAATGTTATAATTTCATATTATGCGTTATCATTTTTTACTTATACGAAGGTATATGAAAACTCTTCTTTAACCCTCAGGCCTCAACTATATTTTGTCAAAATATGGTTCAAAATATTTCCGCTTTATAATAACATCCAAATAAATGTAACATTTCTGAACGTACCCGAAAACTAAAAACTCTCTTTGTGATGTGATAAAATACGCTTTCAAATTCTATAAGTAAAATAAACATTAATTTTAAAATACAAAATTTTGCATGCAAACATAAAAAAGTTTTAAAAATGGCTTGCTTACCTTACTTTTTTTATTACCAAAATTACTGAGATCTAAAAAATTAAAAATAAAAACATGCATATTAATTGTAGACAAGCGTATTATAATCGTTATTGTCACCTCACTTTTGGTCGTTCCATGTAAAAAAAAATTATAAAAATTTCCCAAGATTAATTTTTTTTTCCAAATTTCGATCACAACTTTTGGTTTCATAAAGGTCTACATTTTACTTCTTTTGTGGCTAACTTTCATATGTCTTGCTACGATAGTAAGAGAGACACAAAGATTTCTAGGAGACCTATATGCCTGACGGGTTAACCTTGATAGCATCTAAATTCCTCATTCTCCGAGACTTGATACGCTCAGATTCTCAAATGGTTTCCCCTGCTAATGAATATTAAACCTGACGCCTTTTCTATTGCGCGTCCGCAATTTGCGTAAAAGTCTGTTTACTCTTTACTTCCCCGTCAGATTAAATAAATTTCAGGCTCATTATTTAAATGTCGCGCGCTCTTCCCTGACCCCTCCCCTCTCCAACCCACCCTCCCTCTTACCTACCATCTCTCCTCAGCACTTGGGGAAGGTTGAAAATTGTTCGAGAAACTTCGTTAAAAGTCCTGCCGTTGAGAGTTCCGTGGGAATATCTGTTTGTTACACGTGTAGTTTGTGGGAAAGAGAGAAAAGTTTCAACCAGGCTATTGTATATTTTTGAGACTGTTTACTTGAGTTAAGAAAAATATAAAAAGCTTCCATGTAGTGTTATTCTCTTGACGCTTTTTTTATTTATCTACTTGATAACGGTCACACATGACCCCTTGGCCCTAAGTTATGTTTTGTTTTTGTTATGTTTATTTAGATGTATGCACATTTTTTTCATACATCTAGTAAGAAAATATGATAATACAATTTAATAAATACAGTTTAAGGAATACAAATTAAAAAATACAATTTAAGAGATTAATTTAAGAAATACAGGTGATCACAATATAAGAAATACAGTATAATATTTGTAATCAGATCAAAGATTTTATCGTAACCGTTCAAACATTAGAAACGAACGACGATAGATGATACTCCTCCAAAACAACAAAACTACGTATATCTAACTTTACTTACGACATCTGTTGAAGAATGTTGAAACTACATGGCTAACCCATATGCTACAAAAAATCTATATACCATAAATTTTATACCGGTGTTAAACCGATTGAGAAACCCTGATTACAACGGAACTATCGACAGTATGCCTTACTTACGTAATCCTTCAATATTCCTTCCTCAGCTCTGGAACTTTGGTTAAGCTGTCTTAAACTGTCTAAAACTACGAATTCTTTGTCATCGTGTATAAATTCGAACGGTAAATACCTTTTTAAATTGAATTGCATTATGTCCAGGCCGCCAAAAATTTGTTGTTTAACTTTTCTCAATTTTTTGTATTTCTTGGGCATTAACTATGTAACAATTTCTAGACATTTTGTTTTGAAGAGTTTTAATTTTCAATGTACTATCGTTACTTAAATTTTAATTTTTATGCTACCGGTTTCGACACATCCGTGTCATTCACTAGCAAACTTAAAACTAAACTTAAAATTTAAAACAAGTAAATTTAAAAAAATTAAATTTTAAGTTTAGTTTTAAGTTTGCTAGTGAATGACACGGATGTGTCGAAACCGGTAGCATAAAAATTAAAATTTAAGTAACGATAGTACATTGAAAATTAAAACTCTTCAAAACAAAATAACTTTTCTCAAATTATTAAAACTTCTGTGCGGGAAAGGAACACAAAAGTCCATTGTTGTTGGCTGCCTGGTCTCTGCAGATTATTCCGTGGAAATTCTACAAGAAGTTATTAGAAATACGTCGAAATACGAGTATTTCCAATATTTGATATACCCGCATTAATTTAGTTTTCATTCTCGATGAATTTATTTCAAAGGAACGGCTGCGTCACCTTTTTCATACAAAACTTAATTTTGGATTTGAGGCCAAAATACCTAACCAAATTGAATAATTATTTTTTTGATCAGGAAATATCTAGTACGGATATATGCTACTTTATTTGTTTGTGTTTTAAATTATAAAATATATATTATACGTATAGGAGGGGGACTGAAGGGGTGGGTGATGAGGGAGGGGCAGAGGGAGGGATTGCAAAGGAGACATATTATTTTTTATTTATTTTCCACATATACATTATAAAAAGTTATTTATACCACTGGAGCGACAGAGCAATTAAAATATTTTTCTCGGATTGCTAAAGGGCAATTTTTCCGCCCACATAACAAACTGATTATAGTTCTATGTAGGCAATGAATTCCCTTATATTTTGTCTATTATCACATATTTGTAGGATTTATAAAAAAATATATATATTTAACCTTAAAACATTTTAAAGAATCTAGAGAATATTTATTTTGTTATATTTTTAATGTACAATGTATTATATAGTCGTTTTAATAAAAAAAAATGTTTGAAAATTTGCCACATTTTGGCAACAAAGCAATCCGAGGTTATAGAAATAGTGCCATAATGTGGCAAAAAGCGCTCGAGTGGAAAGGTAAATAATAAAATGTTAAAATTATAAGATATTTTTAAAAAGATTAAAAAGTACAGTTTAAACAAAGGCTGTTATTTTGATCTATGTTTTAGGGCACTTTTACTCTTTTACTTTTACTCTTTTTATACCTAAAAATAAACTAAATTCTTAAATCTCCTATTAACCATAAAATTATAATAAATTCAATGTTATACCCACGCTCAGGCATTTGCCTTTGTGGGATTTTTTTATTCATACAATATTATATTTAAGTATGTTATATACCTTTTATTATTTTATGTACCATTGTATCAAAAAAATTTCAATAATAAAAAAATAAATAAACATTAAAAAAATATATAAAAAAGCATTAAAAGTTAGAACTGCTTTTAAGAGCCCAAAACAATTTTTTTTTACGTGGATATGTAAATATAAAAAAGAGACATAGTGGCGGTAAAGGATAGCAAGGGGTAAATTTGGAAAATCCATGCTTCTCACACGGGTAGTTTATGTGGCCTGCTCACGAGTCAGAAAACCTTATTAGTAAACGCACAAGATTTATTAGTAAACGCACAAGACGAAACGTTGATTTATTAGTAAACGCACAAGACGAAAAATAAATTGGGAATCGAAAAGCACTTCAATAAACAATTAAAACACGGTCACTTTCTTTCTTTGAGTTGCATTGCTACGCATGACGGGTACTCGCTAGTAAGATATATAATCGGGCACTTTTCAGCAGACGGCGGCAAACGTCAGCGTTAATTACCATTAATAATTGGAGCATGTATTAATTCACGTAACGTTATTATTATAACTAAACCACTTGCATTTTTGCACGTGATAATCATTGTCGCCAAACCGTAGTCGTGATCGGACGCAACCGCCGTTGTCACGATATTGTCCCGTTGAACCAAATAATGTCAAGGCGTCCTCTTTACTGTGAACTCGATTCAGTGCAGTGACTGCTATAGTACTACGATGATAATGCATTAAACTACCTCTGTTGACCTTTCTTTATCTTGCACGTATCAAAAATCATAATTCTTTCATTGATCACCTTTAAACTAATACAATTGTGTAATAATATATAATATGGCAATGCAAATAATATCTGAAGAGCATTTGTGCACGATGTCATCACTTTGATCTTAACAATCGCTAGAAACTTGTCAGATAAAAAAAACTTTGATTAGTAAATAAAAATAACAAATAGAAATTGTGGTGGGGTGTGCATTGTGCAATGTTTCTATTCTTTGTTAAGGTATTATAATATTGTCTATAATCCTGTCTTCTGTAACCCGGTGTTTCGTCAGGCTGGCGAATCCAGGTGGCCTAGTCCCTATCTTTCGGTTTCACAAACAAGCACGTTTGCCGTTTAACCTTTCTTGACGGTGCTCTCAACTAATCGGTCACAGTTTGTGTTTACTGAAATATCTTTGTAAGTATACTAAACATAGAGTTAATATTTTGGGTATTTCTCCACAATACATTTATGTATTGGATTAAATAAATACAACATATAAATATTTACTGAGTGTACAGCACCGGAGAGCGAGGAAGTTATTAGCACGGTAAGGGGAAGGTTAATAAGGATTCGTAACGTAGGTACGGACGTTGTGAGAGATAGAGACTAGGCTCCCAGGCATTTGTTCCTCTTTAAACGTTGCGTTGCGCCGCAGTATCTCATGTGTCAAATAATAATTCGATAAGCGTTACTGTATTCGATTCGCAGCTCCGTTCATTGCGGTTTCTTCATTATTATAATCTGCGGGCAACCATAATATTAGATAAGATTATTCCGATTTTCCTAAAACCCCAGTTATTTTTGTGATTGTAGCAAAGAATCCAGCCATCCAGCAATGTCCAGGGAATCTGGGAGTCGGGAAATGAAGCGGGTATGATCTCTAAATGACCCGGGCCGCTGTCTAGATGGAAGCCTTCGCCGAGAGGCGGCGCAACCCTGCCTCAGGGGGGCTCCGGAGGTCCCGCTCCGTCAGGGCATCCCTCCGCATGATCGGCAACCGCTGGAAGGGGCACAAACCCAACGGGGAGGTCCGCCTCAACCAGTCCCTCTCGGACCCAGACGAACCGAAAAACCCAGAGATCTTCACGCAGATCATCAAGAACGACGAACTATACGTCAACTACAACTGGGATGCGGAATACAAAGACACGGAAGAACTAATATATACGGAATTGGAAGTTAAAAAACTGTTGAAGACCCCGGTCATGTCAAGGAAGAACTCTGAAGACAAACACAACAACGATATAAAAACGCTATTACGTAGTTCCAGTGATAAACTCAATAAATTAGACAAGAAAGACAAGTTCAGTGATATATTCAGAGGGAAATTAAAAGAAAACGCGGCGCTGGACGACGCAGTCTTTCAAATCCCCGCTGCAGTGCCTCCTAAAGCAGCGGCTATCCTCCACATTCCAGCAAGTGCTCCTACAGATCTTGGAGACTTCGACCTCAACAGACATCGGTATTTTGACAATAATTGTGTAGTGAACGGTTTTGTGCCAGGTAGTTGGAATCAAATGGATGCAGTGTTGAGTAGAGGTCCTCCCCTGGGAACAGAGCAATGCTCTCCAGGGGATGGAAGGGTACGAAGAGGATCAGAAGGAGATCAGGGAGGAACAGTGGCTCCTCCATCTCCCAACTACTCCAAGCAGATGTTTGCCCTGTACAGCCCGCCTAAGGACAGGAAATCGACCATTTGGGGATCGGACCACCACATGCGTATGTTGCATTAATTATTTTTGATTTACCGCATTTTTATCAGTTATTTTCTTATTTAATATTTGCATAACATAACATAACACCCACACACTGCATTCACTAGCTCGCTATGGCATCATTTGTCTCTGCGGTCCGACAAATTTCCTTATCAAATGCCAACGGAAGTACGCCAGTAGAATTATCAGAACACGTAACCTATTTTAACTCTCGCATTCTGGAAATTGTGCATTCCTATCTCTTGACAATGATGCCATGACCGAGTTACATTTTAATTAATTTTTCCTTTTCTTTTCTTATTCTTTTGGTATTTATATTTTACTCATTTTTATTATCATTATTCTTCCTTTTCACAACCTTTCTGGAGTCCAGCTTTAGACATTATTCAAAATTGTGAGGAAAAAAAGCATTCAATTTCCGGATTTTTCTAAGACTTGTGGCCGTTTTTTCAGCCTTCATGGGAGCAAATCAACTTTATCTTTAGATTTGTGATTATAATGATGAACTGAACACGATTCAATGATAACATCATCGATTTTTAACAATTTTCAGTTAATTTTTACCTTGGCATTTTTGCTCTCACACAATTCGAAGCCGGCAGTTCTCTTTAGGTCGTGAGCACGTGGTATATTTTATGCTTTTATTTTTATCCCATTACATTTAATATTATTAAAGTATATCGCGATTTGTTTTCAACTTCTGTCAGGTCTATTTTTACGGGTGTCAGCTGTTTAACTTTTTTTAGTATTACGAATCAACTTTTTGCAGTATTACGAATGAGGTGATTCGAAAATAATGCATGTCCGATATAAGCGTGTTTGAAAAAGAGTGAATGAATGGGTTGGACAATAATGTGGGAAGGAAATGAAAAGGGGTAGAGAAGGGTTGGGAAACATAAGGGAAGAAAAAATGTGAAGTATCTGGCTATTCAGATCTGGCCACCAAACAGGGCCAACGCCATTTCCACAAACGTTTCTATTTTGAAAGGTGGTCTTACACCAGAGGCCCTAGCACGCTCGCTCTATAACGATCGATAGGATAACTATCGGTAACTTCTCATCGTTCCCTAGCATGACTACAGATCGCCAACGAATAAGTGACAGTATACAATGACTAAGTGTCCTTAACATATTCGACATCAACTGTTGTTTGTACGTTAGCGATGTCTAGTTGTCCTAGGGAACGATGAGAAGTTACCGATAGTTATCCTATCGATCGTTATAGAGCGAGCGTGCTAGGGCCTCAGGTCGCACCTAATAGTATCTTCCACTCTGAAACGTAGCACGAATATACTATATATTATTTTAAATGAGTTAATTGAGTAATAACATAATTAAGTTAACTTCTAGATTTGAATATAAAACGTTGTATTTTCCCTTTCTACCGCCATTTGGATCATATCTCTTACTATGACAGACAATAAGGGAGATGGATCGATTTCTGTGTGACCTATGTGAACTGTTAAGCGAACAAATTAGCCTGCGGGATTAAAACTTTTCCCCTAGCTACCTTTCTTGCTTCAAAGGCATTATTTTTCCCAAGGTATTCCAAGTTTTCTTCATCCTCACAATTATGCACAAAACTTATTCAATGAATACAAATGATATTAACAGCCTCTAGAGTCAAGGAGGATGGCTTGAGATCTAACAACACGATTGACCCAATTACTCCCGTCTGTTTAACCTACTCTTCACAAAAACAAATCTATCATTGAAATGAAACTACTGTGGGATAACCTTTATTCATCAAGAATAAATCATTGCCAAAGTGTAGGGTGAGACTTTATTTAAAATGAAAATGTGTTTATTATTCCTATTAATTTCGGAAAACTCGTTCTGGTATTAATTACAATTACAAGTACATAAGACAGGCGTAATGCCGATAACAAAAATACATAGTAAGAAAAATAATTAGCTATATACGCAAAAGTAAATGATAAACAAGAATGGGTAAAATCAAAGATATTGGAATACAATAAAATGTAGAACAGAAATGGGTCCATGAACAATTTATTATGTCCCCTGTGCTTTTTTTACATAAGCTCCTCACAGGAAGTCCTGAGGAAAAGAAATCCCTCAGGGGATGCTGTGTGGAGAATTTTTTAATCCTACCGGTTGCGCTAATGTGGTCTTTTGATATACTTGAATAAATACGACAGTGGTTGAAAATACCTACCACTCGAATATAAACACTATGCAAGCATTCCATCTTGCACACATTACAGAAAGGAAAGAGAGGAAGTTCTGGAAAGGAAAAGGGTATGAGGGGTGGGTAGGAATCTAAGGGTCAATGTGTAAAGGAGTGGCGGACGTATGAATCCATCCCTCCCCCGGCGGTGTAAGGCGATGGGTCGAGATAGTCCGGCTGGAGGCAATCCAGTCTATTAGGTCTCCCTCAACCAGTCTTTCCCGATCCGGCACGCCACACAGTAGGTTGGCAAATGGCAAACGCATTCGCCGCCAAAACCCAGATAAACCTTACCCCATGAATACGGGCACCCCTGCTAAGTCATCGAACCTATAGCAGATGTGTTTGTTTTCTAATAAATGGTTTCTTGAATGGTTTAATAATATGATTAATTTGTTTTGATGCTGCGATCTTTGGGTCCAGAAACAAGGAGCTTACAACTCAGCCAAGGAGCTCATCAAATTTTAAAAAATCAAATAGAATATTTTTTAAATGTGCTATTTTTGCCTGCCTACTATTTAATTTTCCTCACATTAATGGAATTTTGATTGTAGTATCCCTGTTTGACGTATGATTTTAACACGTGTCACGGACCTGTATTATTAATTATTATATAACACTAACACGACTTCAATAAATCATTAGCTTTAATTTCTGCGCCCGTATATCTCGCCTCAACACCTTGGCACCCCGCTCACTAATAAACTATCGGTAATTGAATCCCGCTAGTTCCCGAAACAATTTGTAATCCTGCCCCCGCATTCCATAACATCCCTTGTGAGGACGCGGGATGAAGGGGTCACCAACCTTACCGCGAGAAGCTAATTATGTAAGTAATTGTTTTTTTTGGGTGTTACGCCATGTTGCACTACATCCTTCTTTAGCCAACATTTCGGACAGTTTCAAACAAAAACACACGATTTTTCATTATTTCGCAGGGCATCGCCTTAAGGGGGTCATCCCGTGTAGCCTATTTTTTACGCTTTTTTGATATTTTTTCGGCGAACTAAATAAATTATTATAAGCAATAATTATCAGCCTGAAACATTGAAAAATATTCCGAGAAAATTTATGCACTGGTATTTCAAAATACTGACAGAAATATTTCATGCACTGGCTATGAGAGGAAGAGAGAAAGAAAATGTGCGCGCGCACTGCTCTCTCTTGCTTCTACAATGTGATACAACCCGTTCGCCTCGCAACGCATTTCACTTTTCGTAACGCTGTAATTTCCGTAACGCATTCGCCAGTTTACCCCTCAAGTCCAGCGCGCGTAAAGAAGTATTAACTTCAAAAACTAATACCGTTCTGTACGTCATCTAGATATATGTTAGTTGTATACACTCGGAAACTTTTTAAATTTGATCAGTTTATCTCCGAATGGCTTCATACTCCTGAAGTGTGATGCCGCTGAAAGTTGGTCTCCGCCCTGATTAAGTCTATATTTCACTTGTGGGCGGGGGCGGAGGGCGGGGGTGGTGGTATTATTCCCATAGAACCTGCGACGGAGGCTGCGAGGTGCTAGTAACACAGGAGGCTTCTTTTCCAATTTCACATTGATTTTGAGGTCAACAGTTTTGGGGCTTGACAATTAATCAGTAATAGTGACCTGATTATTTACAAGTGTTTTCCGACTCCTTTCTAAATAGATTTTTTTGTGTTCGTAATAAGCATTAACTTTGTGGCTCACCATAATTTACAATAAAATATATAAATTTGTTTTAGACTACTTCAAATTTTAATTACACTCTACCGGTTTCGGAAGAACCCTTCCTTCGTCAGGAGAATATTAAAACTAACCTATGATGCAAAATATTGTTAGATATATACCATTCATTTAGGTGCTGGAGTGGGAGGTCAAAGGGGGGGGGGGGGTAATTACGGGAATTCCAGCAGATTTTTTTGTAATTATTTGTCCATTTCGTAACGATACACATGTAACTAAATTGTAAAATAGAGAAATAATTTTTGGTTGGAAAAGAGAAGACGTTATATAGGTACATAATATAATGCAATTGCAAGCCGCTGATCCAAGTTCAAGTGGCATTTACAATTTATTTTCTTTCTGTAAGTATTGCATGTATTACGAGTGGTTCTTGTTCTTATATACCAAATAAGTTATTTTATAAACGTATTACAAAAAATAAGAGATCCGGAAAGAGTGTATTGAACACTGTTAAAAACTGGACGCTTAATGGTTTGGATAAATACTACAAGAGCTAAGTGTTAAGAGTGTATGTTTAAGACTTGCATGTGGACGTAAGACAGATTCGGGGCAGGTCCAAAAAAGCAAAGATTGTGTTCCAGGACAGTTTGTGTCGCATTCCATCCTCTTTGCTGACAAATGTTTGGAAATGACATCTTCTTCTTTTTGTGACATCATTTCCTATCGCAGGTTGATTATTATCAGGGAAATCTTCAGCCTGCATCGCGGAACTACTAAATGCAGTATAAGTCACGTCGTAAAATAATGAAGAACACGTAAAATGCAGATCCAAAATTCTGACCAATCGGGCTATAAATTTCCAATTGAAAGCTATGTTTCACCATTATTAAGAAATTTAAATGATATGACAAGTGCAAAGCTTAGTATTTATTATTCACTGGCGAGCATAACGTCACATGCCAAGCGACGAACATTTCTAAATGCATGTGTGCCGGACAGGTCCATCTGCACGTGTAGAAATGCTCCTGTAACGTCTTGCTCGACTTAATGTACTAGCAGAGAGACAGAGCGCGTGCTAAATGGGATACAACCTAAATGTATTATCAGTGGCGATATTGGTTTCCATTCAAATCTACATTGAATGCATTTCTAGCGTGTATTGTCTATGCAGTGAGTCACGTAGACTTCGAATCCATATCGTCGATGGTTTGTTCCGTTAATTGGCTTCCAAAATCCCTGAGTACCATTAATATTTCATCACAAATTCAACGAATCACTCTATACGTCTAAAGTTATTCAATTTGTCGGTTCAGCTCGTGCGATATTTCATCTCCGCGTTGTACGCTACTCGGTTCCTCTCACGAACGGTGCTGCCTCCGTCCTACTAAGTAATCTATGGCTAAAGGACCAGGGGATCGATTCAACTATGAGGCTTGCTGCAAATTGTACGATCAAGGTAACTAAAGGATAATATACATTTTTTTCTGTAGAATGCAGTCACTTTGTGGCTTGGCATATTAACCCCTCAGGCCTCAAGCATATTTTGTCGAAGGATCAAAATATTTCCACTTTAAAACAAAATCCAAATGAATGGAATATTTCAATATATCCGAAAACTAAAAACTTTTTTGAAAGGTATTAAGTACAAACATAAAAAAGTTCAAAAAATATTATTTCCATCTAAAATTACTGATAACGTAAAAAACGAAAAACGCATGCATATTTTACTAAGCAAATGTATTAATTATAAACGTTATTATCACTTCGCGTTTTTGCCGTATCATGAAAAAATGATCAAAATTTTTGTACATTTTTGTCAAATTGCTATCGGTAACTTTGGTTTCATAGAGGATACAAGATTTTCCTATGGTTAAATTGTATATTTGAATATAAAGCATTGAGTTAATGTCCGGGTTAAATTTTTCCACAGGAAAAACTAAACCCTTTCACACACTTTTCCACAAATGATCATCTAGTCAATCCACACAGTGTAATAATGAATACAAAACAATCCAAGAACAACATGTTAACCTACCAGATTACCAAATGGGAAAATAATTCACCGACTCCAGATATTTTCATATCAGAGGGTTCATCTCGGTGGAACTCCTGATTGGACTGATAAATCCTACTGATCCCTCAATATAAATATTTAAAAAATCTTTTGTAGTCCTGTTCAGTTCCTGTATCCATATTCCAGTTCCGGTAGAAATTTAAAATTTCTGATTTTTACATTTTTATATATAAATTCTTTGACAAATCTAATAAGCCTAACTTTTTAATGAGAGAGCTAGTTATAATGCCAGTAGCCGAAATAACAAATAGTAATATTTTTATAGTCTGAGAATGCCAAATTCTTTTAATTTCATTTCCTAAATCTGTATATTTACTTATTTTTTCAGGAACAGATTTTTCAATATTACAGGCTTTTGGAGTAGCTACATCAATGTTGTTATTATTATTAGGCAAGACAGCTGTTTCGCCTTCTGAATGCATTATCAAACTGTGCTTAGCCCACTTACAGACGATACATTTATATTATTTCAAGATGTATATGATTATACATGAAAATGTTGTAAATTAATGGTTTATTATACTTTTTAAAGTTTTCCCAATTACTGCATTGTTTAAATATGACTGAAGGTCGTTAGTCATCGTTAGTCTACGTAAGTTATTCCCAAATGATGACCCAAGGGTTTCTTTTAGCGGCATAATTAAGTATTTTTATGCACTAAAATTTGCACTTGGCTTAAATATATCTAAGAATGTCAAGCGAATTATATTTTTTTATTCGTTTATCAAACTACATTTCGGATTATTAGATATTTTTCTCTAAAAGATTCAGTTTACGGCCTTTACTTTGTAAATAATATGCAGGCGCGTGTAAAGGTAGCGACAGGCTCGCAGCTCACATCAAAAAGATTCTTATAACGCAATAGCGCTCGCCATACAATGCCATACAGACCCGCCAGACGTAAAAATATCATGTGTTATAAGCGCAGTTTAAATCTTCGCTAATCGGCGTTATTTTTCTTATTCGCTACCGTCGCGATATCAGAAAAGTTATGCGACCCCCCCTCCGCCGTAAACAGGAGAGGGGGTCATTTTGAATACACAGAGCATGCAAAAAAATGATATTCTCTCGACCGCTTCCGATTTCAACTGACCCCTTCTCCTGCCGTAGGAAGAAATATTTTATAACGTAGTGTGTCAGCAGAAAAGATACTTTATAACACAGTATCTTTGTATGTGAGCTTCGAGTCTGTACCGTGCTTAATAGAAATATTATTCAATATATTTGTTATATTTATGTTGCCATTCAAGTCTTCCAGCGTTTTCATTCGCTTGTAAACGAACGGTATAGACATCACATGAAATATAGAATAGCATGCAAGAGACACTTTTCCCGGAGACCCGGAAACAGAGTCCCATAACAGACTACTTGCATTTCTGGCACTCGTTCAAAGGTCGCATCCGCGGAAGTGAAGTTCGATGTAGAAATGCTTCCCCGTAATGCAATGTTCAGGTAACATTATACTTCTGATCTTTAGACAGATGTATTTTTAGATCGGGGATTCAAAGACTTTTTGAGAGAAAGCAAAAAGAAACGCAAACGATTACCTATTTATGTGTTGTGTGTATGGTATATTTGTGTATGGTGTTGTGTGTATGTATATTTTTAATTCAATATTTTTATAAAGCAAACATTTAGCAGCTTGACATCGTAAATGAAATATTAAAAAGTTAATTTTTTTAAGGGGGGAATCTGGTCCAACCGATCCAAAAAATCGACTTTTTTGTTGCCTAAAAATCTTCCTGTACATGTGGAGAATACATTTCCAAAGTTATTGTGATGACCGTGGCCGGTTTCACATTGAGTTCTGGACTCCTGTGTATGGATCCAGATTCCTTTGGGGTGGTACTCCAATAATAGATCGTAGGTAGACGATAACGTTTATTAAGAGATTATGTACAGGGTTCCTTCTTAGGAAGTCTGAAGGCAAAGAGGACGAATGGACAACAAACAAACCTTTTATGCCTTACTCATGCTGTCTCACTCATGCACGCATGTCTCTTTCATACCGCAAGACATACGTTCATCACATCCCTCCACACTTAAATCCGTAGACAGGTACACAACATGATGATGATAATATTATTTACAATACATACAATATTCCAATATTTACAGTGTAATTCATTATCATGTTGAGTCGAGAGCTGAATCCTGTCTTCATTGACTCATCTGTGTGTCCGTGGTCGTAATCTGTCCTTCCAGTTTCCCGACGTGGAAGCCACCGGTTCACTGGAGCTGGAAGTAAGAGGAGAATCACCCATTAGATTGTCATCCGACATAAAGCCGGAGATATCGTACTCATCTGACGATAATCTCCTAGTCTCAGACGCGATTAAAGGATTGCTGGGGTTCTTTTCCCATGATACACACAATTTAGACAACTGATCAAAATGCCTTTTCCAATACATAAGTTTACCTTTTAAATTTACCTCAATTATATAAAGTTTTTTTTCTATTTTTTTATGTATCTTCCCTGAAACCCATTTATCATTGTTTTGGTCTCTAAAATCTCTTACCATTACTTTTTGATTTATCGAAAAACCCAACGATTCTTTATTATTTCTTTTATAATAATATTTCTGATTTTCCTGACATTTAGACATTTTAATTTTAGTTTCTTTATTAATTCTATTATCCTTATCTCTCCCCCCTCTCGGTACAAAACTGTTTAAGTTAGACCTTAGTTTTCTTCCAAACATTACAACTGCAGGTTCTAAACCAGTTGTACAGTGTGGTGAATTTCTGTAATCCACTAGAAAATTTCCTAATTTTTCATCGTAACCTGATTGAAACTTATTTCCTATCATCATTTTTTTCAAAAAAATTTTACAATTTTTCACGGCGTTTTCAGCTAACCCGTTCGATTGTGGATGATTTACCGGAGTAGTTAAATGTTTGATGCTATTCATCTCACAAAACTCTTTGAAGTCCGCTGACATGAAGGCGGCTCCATTATCTGACACTATTGTCTGTACACTCCCGAAATAACTAAATAAATTTCTTAATATTTTGATGGTATTATACTATTTGGATTATTATATTATTATTATATTATTATTATTTATATTATTATTATATTATTATATTATTTTTTTCTTTTTTTTTTTCTTTCTTTTTTTTTTTTTTTTTTTTTTTTTCTTTTTCTTTCACCAGATTTACAGGAACGGGTTTAGTTTTTCCCTTTAGTTTTTTTTTTAGGAAAAACTAAACCCTTTCATACACTTTTCCATATAAATGATCATCTAGTAAATCCACGTTATGCAAGTGTATTATATAAGTATAATTAATACAAAACAATACAAGAACAACACGTAAATCTACCAAACTATTAAATGGGAATATAATTCACCGTCTCCAGATATTTTCATATCAGAGGGTTCGGCTCTGTGGAATTCCTAATTTGACCGATAAATCCTACTGATCCCTCAATATAAATATTTAAAAAATCTTTCGTAATTCTACATGTATTTAAAATGACTGATTTTTGCATTTTTATATACAAATTCTTTGACAAATCTAATATGCCTAAATTTTTAATAAGAGAGCTAGGTATAATGCCAGTAGCCGAAATAACAAAAGGTAATATTTTTATAGTCTGAGAATGCCAAATTCTTTTAATTTCATTTCCTAAATCTGTATACTTTCTTATTTTTTCAGAAACAGATTTTTGAATATTACAGGAATTTGGAATAGCTACATCAATAATATAAGTTATTTTTTTAATTTTGTCATGTAAAACTATATCAGGTTATGACCAATTGTACCTGACCCTGTATTATGACCAATTGGTCTGTCTGTTAGTATAGTTTTATCATAGTAAATTTTAAAGAAATTATTTTCTAAAAATGAATTTGGTTCGTATTCATAATATGGTACTATATTATGACAGTCAATCAAGTTATGTTTAATTACCAAACTTTGGTGAATTATTTTTAAAACCTGATTGTGCCTAAATGTATACTCAGACGGCGCTAATATAGAACATCCTGATATAATGTGTTCTATAGTTTCCGGAAAAGCCATACATTTTCTACATAAATCATCAATTTGATTTGGATCTTTGATTATATGCTTCCTATAATTTTTGGTATTAATTACTCTATCTTGAATAGCAAGCATAAAACCTTCTATTTCTGCGCTCAACTCTCCAATACTCAACCATTTGTTTGACGAAAGTTTGTCAACATACGTTTGGTTGAGATAATTGAAGTGTTTTGCGTGAATAATTTTATTTGACCAGGAATCTAATAATTCCTGGTTGGTATTTATAAAAATGTTGGCATTCTCGTCGTATAAATTTAAAGGTGAAATATTTCTGTCTGCCTTGCAAATTATTTTATGCAGCTCTGAGCTATTAGCTTTTCTATGAAAAAAATTTCTTAACATTTCTACCTGATTTTGTTTTAAAGAAGTTATATTATTATTATATTATTATATTATTATTATATGATTATTAATTATATTATTTGGAGAATTTACCTCCACACAGTCTAACCATTTTGAGGTTGAGTCAATAATCACAAAAAAATATTTATTTGCAATGGGACCTGCATAATCAATATGCACCCTACTCCATATCTCTTCAGTTATGGGCCACGGAGTCAATTCGCTTTTTGATTGAGATGGTTGAACCTCTGAACAAATTTCGCATCCTCTCGCTAAAAGTTCAATTTCTCCATCTATCCCTGGCCACCAAAAATACCCCCTGGCTAACCCTTTCATCTTAGCTATGCCCAGATGAGATCTATGCAATAAGTTTAAAAATTTTTCTCTTAAACTTACTGGGATTATTAGCCTATTATTCAAAAAAAAACAATCATCAATTATAGATAATTCATTCCGTTTACTCCAGTAAATCCATTTTGAATCATCCTTGTTAATTTTATTTGGCCACCCTGTTGTGAGATAATGTTTAATTTCCAATAAAATTTTATCCGTATTTGATTCCGATTTAATCTCCTCGACATCTATTGGTATATCTCTGTTATTTTTGAATAAACTTAGAATTTGAGTATCAAAGACATTCTCTTTTAGTTTCAGATGTATTTTATTTTTATTGAATCTACCCAGTTTATCCGAAAAAACCTCCGGGAATTTTCGAATTAATTTATCTACTTCACTTCTATCATTCTCAACTACATTTTGAGAAAAAATTTCACTTCCCTCCTGGGATGAAGTAGATTGTAACCCCGTAAATCCAATATTAAACTTTTTGATAAAGTCACGACCTAGAACAGTAGTTGTTCCATTTTTTACTACGCAAAATTCTAACATTTCCCTATAACCGTTATAATCAACTGTTAATAAAATACAACCCAATAAATTTAACTTACAGTTAGCGTAACCCGTCAAGGTTAAATCCTTTGGTTTTAAATCCAACTTATTGAAGTGTTTAACATAATCTATCTCTTTTAAAATCGAGACTGCTGCACCTGTATCCAGTAAACCATTTAGTTCAACATTATTCACTAAGATTTTGCACAAAATTGGCTCACAATGCACTTCATTTATACACAACAGTTCCTGCGTATTTACAAACACTGAAGAAATATCTTTATACTTTAAACCGCGACATATTTTACTTATGTGACCTTTGCCTTTGCATTTATAACAAATCACGTTTTTAAATTTACAATTAACTGATTCGTGATAATTAACACAATGTTTACACTTCGTTCGCTCTAATGATTTCGGTCTGAACGATGTAACATTCTTGTCCGTAGGTCTAGAAAAATGTCTACCCGCCGTATTTTTTTTTTGTGACAAATCGATCTGCCTATTTTTAGAAATCATATCTACACTTTCCGTTTTAATTTGCTTATTAATTACATCGAACGAATCCATTGCAATAGCACATTCTAAAACCTTTTTTAATGAAAAGTTTTCAGCCTCGACAAATAATTTTTCTTTAGTACGACCAATTCGAAAACCGGTGATAAAAACATCTTTTAAATTATTTTCAAGTCTGTCTTCGAATTTGCAAAATCTAACTAGATTTCGTAAACGCGCTATGAAGTCATTAACTGATTCTGAAACCTTTTGTTTCGTAGCGAAAAAAATTTCACGTTCCTTGAACACATTTCTTTTAATACCTATATGATTTTCGAGTAATAACAATAAATTTTCTACCGTGAAATCTGTAATTTTTTTTTGGAAAACACAAATTTATTAATACATTTATTGTCTCTGTGTGCAAATGGGATATAAAAACCGCTCTCTTTTTTACATCCGACGTTATTTTGTCATCATTGACTAGGATGAACTGCTCGTACTGTAAGACGAATGTCTCCAGCTGGTCTCTCAAATGACAAAACCTGGGCAGTTCTCCTCCTTCCATCTTCACACAGATGCAATCAATGAAAAAAAAACAGAAAATTTAAGAAACAGCACTCAACTCACGACTCTGATGTCTTGATGCTGTCCGATCTCGCCCTTCCGCGAACCGTCTTCTGCTCCTGAATCCTGGTCGTCCTTCTAAGCGCCTTCCTTGAGGTCTGCGCCCGGTTCCTGGTCTTCTCTTGAAGACCCAGACTTCTGTATTCACGCCTTACGCGAATACTCCTCCAGGTTCTCGGCACTCAATCACCATATATAGGATGCTGCTGCTCTTGCTTCCTCCTTGCTCCGCAATGATGTGGAGTCGTGATCTGACCCGATCACTCGTTGACCCCTGTAGCTTCAATCTCGGTCTTTTTCGGCTGCCCAAATGTGAGAATTAGGCTGCTCCGTGGTTCCTTTTTTCGGCTGCGCCAAATGTGATAATTTGGCTGCTCCGTGGTTCCCTTTTTCGGCTGCGCCAAATGTGATAATTTGGCTGCTCCGTGGTTCCTTTTTTCGGCTGCGCCAAATGTGATAATTTGGCTGCTCCGTGGTTCCTTTTTTCGGCTGCGCCAAATGTGATGACCGTGGCCGGTTTCACATTGAGTTCTGGACTCCTGTGTATGGATCCAGATTCCTTTGGGGTGGTACTCCAATAATAGATCGTAGGTAGACGATAACGTTTATTAAGAGATTATGTACAGGGTTCCTTCTTAGGAAGTCTGAAGGCAAAGAGGACGAATGGACAACAAACAAACCTTTTATGCCTTACTCATGCTGTCTCACTCATGCACGCATGTCTCTTTCATACCGCAAGACATACGTTCATCACAGTTATTGCCTCAAAATCGACCTTTAAGGGGTCCAACAGACACAGCTATAAAAGCTCAAGCGTTATTTGGCTTGGCCTACTTCAGCATATCGCTCGTCATACATTCCCATTTGGAATGTACGGCAACCAAACTAACTAACTAACCATCACGCCGTTTCCCCGCAGGGGTAGGCAGAGAGGACGGACCGACAAACACCTCGGTCTTGGCACACACATTCATTCACGTTCATACATCGTCTCATACATTCTCATTCAGGCACGATCAAGTGATCGGTAGAGGTTTCAATATTGATGAGTGTTTCAGGCTCATAATTATTGCTTATAATAATTGTTACCCTTTGTGCTATGCATAAAAAATCTTGTCTTAAACATTAGTTTATCAATTTAAAAAAAAAAAAATCAATATTTGACGAGTTAAAGTATTTTCACCAACAAATGTAGATATAATGTCTCGACGCCACCTAGTGAGAGAGTTAGCACTTACATGCCTTTCTCATATTAAATAAAGTTGGTTGTTTGCAGGTGAAAAAATATAATAAGCGATAATTGTTGAATGAAACACTAGGTATATATTGAATCATTTGGCGGGTATGAGGTATCCCGCCGTAGCTTAATGGTAGAGCTCCTGTCCGGCAAACAGAGGGGTGCGGGTTCGAGTCCCGTCGGCGACATATATCTTTTCTCGGGAGAGGTTTCAATATTGATGAGTGTTTCAGGCTAATAATTATTGCTTATAATAATTGTGACGATCAAGTGAATCAGATACTTGAGTCGGGCCATGTCAAAACTCAGAAAAATAGAAGAGAATGTACGGCAACCGATATGCCGAAATACGCCAAACCAAATAACGCTTGAGCTTTTATAGCTGTGTCTATCGGTCCCGTAATTATAGTTAGGAGCGGTGCGCGCCAAGCAGGTACACCGAAAAACGCAACGGCTCAATTACACACGAAAACTATGAACGCGTTTTTCTCAAAACCACGTTATTTTGGTTGGAATTGTAGCTCATTTAATTTTTATGTGATTCACTTCATTCAAAGTTCAAATTAAAGAAAAATTATTATTATAGAACAAAGTTATTGGACTTTTGATTATTAACCTTTTTTGGCTTGACTCAATTTAACTTTGTATATATGGATCTCTATTTTTGTTGTTGTACATAAGCTGTTTGTCTTACTCTTACAAATAAATAAAAAAATTAAAATTAAGGACCGTTTTTCTTCGTCAATTTTCTTTTTTTTTTTAATACTGGTTCATGCGCAATCTAGAGAAAGCCGCAAGCCAAAATTGTACGTATCCTAAGTATGCATTTTTTCGCCACGAATAAGTAAGAGGCATAAAAATCGCTTGGCAAATAGTATACCAGATTTTCACAATTTCAAGCGATAAAGTGGTTTTTATTTATTTTGTGATTATTTTATAAGTAAGAAAAAGTTAATGAAGGGAAACTGTCACAGATAATTTTATCCATTAAATTATATGTTTAAAAAGTTGTTATTTATAAGCGTTAATACATTTCTAATGAAAAAACATAATTTATATAAAGTATTTAATAATTTTATTTTAAATCTACTCGAGCGAAACAGTAGGAAGAGCTTCAATTTAGCCAAAGTTTTTTTTTGTATTTATAATGTAAACCGATTCGTAGAAAAGATTTTTTTTTACCAAGAGTATCTTCCACTCTGGAACGTGCCGCAAATATACTAATAAATAATATAAAATATAGATTTAGCATTAGCATTTAGCTTGGTCCTAATTTTTTTTAAAGCTCTAGTGAGCCTTGTGACGAAACCGTGGTGTTAAAACAAACATAAGTGAAACAAACGTTTTTTTTAAATTTCTTTTGTGTTTTTTCTAATTTTTTCTGTTCTCCTTGCACATATAATATCATAAGCAGTAATTATTTCTTCGTACGTGTATATTTTACATATCAACTGTTTTTTCCCACGCTTAATTTCCTGCAATATGTTATAATATTATCATGGTATTTTCCTCTGATTGTATTGCGTAACAAATTATCTAGGTACACTCCACAACTTACACGATGTATACATTTATTTGATATAACTATATAACTTAGTAACTGATATGATACTCAATTCCACTATCAATGTATATTTGTTAACATCCTATATAAGTATTTTCTTACCTCAAATTTTTTCTTCTTTTTTCTTTTACCTTTGTAATGGCACTACTCCCCAATTCAAACACGAGAAATGTTTTTCTTTATTGAATTGGGTAGATTAGTTAACAAACTATTTTATTGTAATTAGCTTTTAAGACCCATGATTTTCTTTTGTAAATATATGTACCTATGTATTTAAAAAAAATATATATATTATTTAATAGTTTCTTACATAATATTTAAGACTTTCATTCATTCTTGTACTGACAAAATTTATAATATAAACACAGTTTTAAGTTTCTCCTGATGAAGTGAAGATACTTTTGAAACCTGTAGAGCAACTTCTTAATCCTATTTAAATTAATAGCATAATACAGGGTGTTAAGGGACGTACTTGACTTACTTACATCAACCAGTGATTCCTGACATTATTTGGAGTACGAACGTAAATTAAATTTTGGTCTCCGCTGACTTTTCAGATGTCTCTTTTTCAAATTTTTTTTCATACAAAAAAAATCTTCTACGTGTCGTCACCTGTCACTCAGCCAAGTAACCAACCAATCCCTCACTCCGCCCCCAACTGTCTGATACCTACTGATTTTTCAATGTTTTTAGTTGAAAAAAAAAACTTCATTGGCTGATTCGATTGGCTGCTTTTATAAATCCCGCGGAAATGGCACGGCCACGTTAACGGCTCGCGGAATCTTATTTATGTAATACTAATGAGGGAGGGTAAAAAAGTAATCATTTTCTTGCTTCTCCCTCACTCGTATTAAAGAAATGAGATGGCGTGAGTCATTCCCGTCACCGTTCAATTTCCGCGGGAATACTAAAAGCGCCTATTCGCAGTAAAGAATAATCAAAAAAGGTGATTTCGCGAAGCTTCAAATGTCTAAAATTAAAAATGGTGCTGATCATCGATATTATTCCTCATCAAATTTTTTTCGTTTGCTTATATTTATTATATCTTTAGTTTTTATTATTTTGTTCACAAATTTATAATTTTATCCACTTATTTATTATTTTGTTCATTTATCATTTCCCGCCTCCCAGGGCCAGCTACCTGCGAGGGTCTCCCCTCTGTGCCGGGCGGGGAGCCTGCGCCCCCATCCCAAGGGGCCCGGGCCCCCCAGTCCGCGCCCCCTGCGCCCCTCGCGGTCCCGCAGCACCCCGGGGCACACAAGATGACCAAGAAGCAGAGCAAGCAGGTCCAGCAGCAGTTGGAGAAACTGGCGCAGATCAATATACACCTGCATGGTGAGAAGTGTATTCGTATGGTGGGGGGTGGTGGTTCTACTAATATATTGTGACTAACCGAATGCAATTGTCAATATTTTATGTATTAACTAATAGTATACCTAATCTAACCTAACCTAACCCAACAAACATAATCCAAACTTTTCAGTGTCGGTTATAATATCCAACCTTTCCTAGTTTTGTATCGACGTATCCATTATATTTGTTTCTTTTTTCTTAAATAAATTTCTAATTAAACCCAACATAACCTAACCTCACCTATTTCTATCCTACACGGAGAAAAATTTTAATAGAAAAAACGATCTTTATAATAGAAAAAACGATCATTTTAATAGTAAAAACGGGACTGAATTTTTACGAACAAATTAGCAGGGTTTCAATGTTTATTGGCGGGAACATGTAAGAATAATTTGTTGGTATACGTAATTTCGTACGTATTTTACCGCCAATAAACATTGAAACACTGTTAATTTGTTCGTAAGAACTTCAGTCCCGTTTTTACTGTTAAAATGATCGTTTTTTTTTCAAATAACATTTTTCTCCGTGTAACCAAACGTCATCCAAACTAGCCCGACCTAAGTTATCCTAACCTAGCCGAAAATCACCAAAATTATGATAACCTTACTCCAATCTTAAGTAATATTATCAATTTTATTTTGTATTGTTATTTATTAAATAAATTTCTTAATTAAACTAACCTAACCTGACCTATCCTGACACAATCTAACATAACCAAACCAAAAAATTCCTAATTGTAACCTGATAAATAACAATGTTTATGTATTTGATTTAAATAAAATTGTGTTTCATTTAAATAAATAAAATGCATTGTGTTAATATTATATTAAAACCATGCATGTTAAATACTTAACGTTATTGCATACAAACTTTATAATATTGCTTGTTTAGTACCTACAAACATTATTAATGTTATATAATTGTAAGGGACATTTTTTAGAAAAGACAGGTACTTAAATATTGGCTGTTTTTTTCATTTTTAATGTTGAAATTTCATTAAAATGACGAATAAAGAAATCACTTAATGAAAATTTACCAATGTTTTTTTTATAAAACATCAAGAACGTGTCAAATGCAGATGATTTACAATATCATCGGAAATTTTGGATTTTTGCGCTCACTACGGGTATACCCGCTGACATATTATTATTTATTTATATATAATACGTCTATACGTGCTTTTACAAACATTTCAAATACATAATAATTTTGTGGAGCAGTAATCGTGAAGTAAAATATTCTGTTTCAATTATATAGAACCAATCCTACGGAAGAATTATGTTATGCTATCAATAACATTGATTATCATTATTGAGGTACATTATTATAGCCTTATCATAACTAAATTCCGTGCAGTTGAAAACATCTACAACTTCTGAGAGTCATGTTTTATATTTTGAAAAACCAAGTTTATTTTTAACATAGTAAGGTTATACCGTTGGTCGTTGGCAGATTTATTAAATTTTCAAACGAAATATTGTACTATACAACACACATTTCAAATCATATAATCAATCATACAGTAAAATAAAGCAATTCATAATCTAGTGAAGACATTTTTCAGAATTTTTATTTTACTTTAAATAAAATCATTAAAAAATAAATCCGAGAACGTGTTTTGTATCGAAAATACCTCAGTTTGTCTATTTATTTATCTTACAAACTAAAACATTAAAAAAATTATTTACACTTATTTTGTTTAGACATTATTGAAAAATTATAGATACTTATGATGAAAAAATACTTACACGAAGTACACGGTATTAAAAAATGTATCATCACGCGTTTGAGCATTTTTATTGCTCACTTGAAAGTAATAAAGTCGATATTTAGTTATTAGTTAAACCTTTGGGTACGGAGAATAATCAATCTTTCTCATCGGAACCGCCCTGTACCGGTGCAAGGGCACGATCGCAATTTGGAATTTGAATTCTCGGCTGCTAGTTAATGAGCCTTAATCGTTACATCATTTTAGAAATATGCAACCACAATTTCCGTTTCGCCTTCTTCCCACTGTGTGGTTAAAAAACCTACGATGATGATTTTGGTGTCCAAAATAGATGTCTTAAATTATATCTGATGTAATTATATTTTTCTCTTGGTAAGTCCCAAATTTGATGTACCTACCTTTTTTAAATCGTCGACGTTTATTTTATGCGTAAATCACTATCGCATAAAGTATTGTTTCTACAAAAGTGGCGATAGATGTTGTGTTTTGAATTTTGAACACGGTCGTGTACAGTTGTGACGCTAGATTTTTAAATTTCGACTAAAAACCTACAACCTATTTTTTACTAAGGACGGGTTGTTTAAAAAAAATTGAACATGAAGCAACTGGCCTACTAAGACATAATAACAGAACTTGAATAGGACTTACACGAAGCTTAAATTATCTTTAAAAATTGATTATTTGTTCAAACTTTCTAAAAAAAAACCCGTCTTAAGTTTATTTATTATTTAAAACATTTGCAGAGTGTTAACAATTATTACATTAAATTATGCCGTTGGAATGTGCACAAATATTAACACTCCAATTAAAAATGTTCACAGCATGCGTAATCAAGTATTTCAATTAAGTTATTTTTTTGTATACGCAGTCGATAATAATAATGATATTTAGATTTTTTACATTAACTCCACACAGGAGGTCCTGGGGAAAATAATTTTTCCTATGGGGTTTTATCATCTTTGTGGATGATGTGTGGAGGGTCTTTTTGGGGAGAGGAAGGAGTGAATATGGGTCTTGAAGAGACCTATGTTGTAGAAGGGGGATATACAGAGGCCGGCAAATCGTTCCACAGTCGAGAGATGAGCTCAAGAACGAGTGGTAGAAACGACCCACGTGACAAATAATGTCAACCGCGTAGTTTGTCAAATGTTTTTAGCGCGATTGTCTATGAATGACTACGACTATGCACCGGTGCAAGTCGTAGTCATTCATAGCCACCGATCAAGTGATCAATGATCAAGGGATCAATGCCGATGTCATTTTAATTAAATTAAAACAAATCACTTTGTACCAATACACCACTTACGTAATCAAAATTATCAGCATAATTATACATTATTTTTAATTGATAAACTAATGTTTAAGACAAGATTTTTTTTATGCATAGCACAAAGGGTAACAGTTATTATAAGCAATAATTATTAGCCTGAAACAACAGAAAAAACAGGTGCGGGTTCGAGTCCCGTCGGCGACATGTATCTTTTCTCGGGAGGTTTTTTCAATATGGATGAGTGTTTCAGGCTAATAATTATTGCTTATAATAATTATACATTGTTTATATTTTTTATTTAGTAAGTGGTGTATACAAAGTGAATTTTTTCACTTAATTACAATAGATCCTGCCACTTTTTCTTAACCAGATGCATAAGTTCAGTACAATTCTCTTGAACAATGATCGTGATGCTGCGTTTATTTGTATGTAATATTTTTTTTATGGTTATCGTACGATGTTTGCCCATTCCATTTTCTATCAACATTACGCAGCTTTCTACCTTAGACATATATACTGATTATCTAATCTACTAAATTTGAGTGACAGGAGAATTGTTTTTGATCTAATATTTCTATTTAAAATCTTGCATAATATAATTGATAGCCCCGAATTCTTATCGCTCATAAATCTTAATGTGCCAGCCAGAAATACAAGGTCAGTACTACCATTTTATTGTAGTAATACTGCGACCAGGGCCCAATTCAATATACCACTACAGAGAATTCAAAACTTGGGAAATATGTATTCGCACGTAGATGTATGGAATGTGTCGCTGATACAATACAAACATGAAATTATTAAATCATTCATGTCAGAATGTGAAATCAGACGTGTTTAATATTAGTTACTGTTCTTTAAAAGATTCCATAATATCTTGATGACGCATATTCTTATAATGTAGGAGCTGTTGCACATATTTTTGTATTATTTCTATTTATCTATAATGTAAAAACTTGTTACTCTCTTTTGTTTTTCTGTATTGTAAACTTTTTCTTGTATTACTCATCTGTAAATTTCTAATATTAACTTACACTATATATTATGATTTTTATGCCATCTGCAATTTAAAAACTGGTTCCAGTTTAATTTATTTTTACTTTTTCTCTTTTATTATAATATAATATTTTTTACTTACTTTTATACCTACCATTTTTATAATGTTAATTGCTATAAGTTTATATTTCTTATTTAAACATTATTATCACTGTATTATATATATATATTACATATATATCACTGTATTATATACTTACTATGTAAAAGCCCATCAGGGCGTTGAAAATTAATAATAAATAAATAAATAAATAAATATATAAAAATAAATCACGCGTGTCATCAATCAACCAATGTTACAAAAACATGCGTCAATCTCTAATCCAAACGTCTCTCTTGAGCACGCGTACAGCAAGCGTGGCGACACTCTCGGCTTTTCTCTTTTTTGCTCACATCGTAAATAGTCATAAGCTTAGAAATTCTGGTTAGCAAATTAAACTAAAGCGAGAAATTGACTATTTATCAGAAATAGAAACCGAGAAACGAGAGATTTCAGAAGAGAGTGGGTTACAATATTTGAAGAACGTTTTCACAAAGAAAAACTTCCTCCCAAAAGACTTTTTTTATTATTCTTATTCTCTATGTAGGTTTATCAATATATTTACCTGCCTTATGTGTAAAAGAAAATGTGAAATTTTCACAAAGTGAAACAACTGCGTAGTAGATACTTACCTATATATATTTTTTTAAATTGGCTCCACACAGTAGTCGATGTGGAAAAAAAATCATCAGGGCTTATTTTGTCTTTGGGGATGCTGTGTGAAGGGTATTTTTAGGGAAAGGACGGAAAGACAGTTCTGGGAAGGGAAAGATATGAAAATTGGGGTAAATGTGTCCGGGAGTGACGACGTTTGATTTTATTCCTTCCAACACGATTCGAAAGGTGCTCGGGGTGAGAGTTGTCTAGGTCTTGGCGGCGGTCGCTTTTGCCCACCTACCGCTTAGCGGACTGGTTGAGGGAGACCTTTTGACCTCACCAGCTGAACTATCGACCCATCGCTTTGCAATGCAGTTTTTCACTCCTGAGCCAAATTCCTACCCACCCTTCATATATTTTTCCTTCTCAGAAATTCCTCTCCATCCTTACCCTAAAAAGACCCTCCATTCCAAATGGTAACTTCAAAAATGATATATGACCTAAGGGTTTTTTTTGTGAGGACCACAGACTTATGAATATTGATAGACATGAAAAGATAGGAAAGGGGTATAAACAAACTATAGCGGGACGCGGAGGGGTGAGTTGGCTGTGATTCGTCAATTAATCCATCTGACAGTATATAGGCATCTCGCATCATAATATCACCATTTAGTTCTTAAAAGTAAAATCTGCTTTTGAATGAATAGACCTTTTTAAATGGGAGCGCGAATTGCTTGCCTCATTATGTAGAAACTTGCAAAGTCCATATACACTAAAATAAAGGTCATAACTGTTTTCAGAGTCGAATATTTTGTTGCCGTATTTGGTTAAGACACTTTTACAAATGTTTCATAATTTACTTACCCCAGTAAACAGCGTGGAGCACACTCCAGAAACGCCTACATTTTTTACGATTGAAATATTTTAGGGTTGTCACAATCGCTTTGTTCCTATTAATAATAAAATAATATAATTATCTCTTTTAATTAAAATTAATTAACTTGAATTATTTCACACGTTATTGAATTACGATAATACGTAGCAGTTACATTATTATTTGCTCCTAATGTTTGTAGATACTCTCAGTATCGCCCCAACTGCTTGAAATCGCTATAAGCGTGTTGAGTGACCAGATCTACATAGCTAGGTACTTCTTACCACAACATCGATGCATCGTGTGTAGGCAACACCCCCCCCCCCCCCTCCATCTCTACCACCCGTCTTATCGGGGTTCTGCAAGTCGGATCGTACGTAGCTATGAGTGGGATATTGTTTGGGAGTTTTTGACGACGAAGGTGTTTTCATTTATTTTTTGGGTACGTATATATAATATTTAAAAATACAATTTTGGTTTAGGTACATTTATTTTATTAATCATAAACGCCCTAATGGGCTTTTACACATTTATACAGTTTTTGTGATTTGAGTAAACAGATCAGGTAAAGTTTTAGATAACAGAAAAAAATACAAAGATGGGTATAACAAGACGTAGGTGTAGAGGTGCAATTAAATATATGTTTTAATAATATAAATACATATAAAATAAATAAAAAAGAAATATATTTAGATATGTAGGTATCATAAAATATAACATATAATAATAATATGATGCGAGTTCTTAATACATAATTTACAAATGCCAAACACATAACAAGAAAGATAAAAACATTAGCAATACATAACCGCTTTACATAACATTTAAGCATATGTCAGCAGAAACTTAGTAAAATAGTATTATATACACCGACACAATACCAATATTCTCTGACTATGCATAACATTATGACAAATATACGAGTTATATATAATTTACAATATATATATATATAAGTAAGGTAGGTATATATATATATATATATATAAAGACGGGTTGGGCTTCCTGAATCTGGGGAATAGAGACGTAATATTATATTTTTAGGTATAAAAACATTTAATCAGTTACTAGGGTGATCCGCGCACTACATTATAATACAATTTGTTTTTGAAGTCATCAAAGGTCCATAATCAATTGGTACTCACAATGCTTTCTGGAATAGGAGTGGGTAACATACAACTTACGAGCACACATGACTGAGCAGCCGCGGCTACAGCCTCGATCTCCGTGAGGCACATAGTCATAGGTTCTGGTTCACTTTCCTTTTCGAAACGAGACAAAGTTGACAATATTAGGTATATAATCATTATTGTACTTCGGTAATTTACAAATTTATTACAAATTTGTGACATGCACTATCAATCAAATATTTATTTAAAGAAAAATTAAATATAAGAATGGACTCACGACATGTGTGCTGTGTAGAGCAGGTGAGCAAGAAACTAGAGAAAAATCAAAATCCTCTTGGGGGTTCATCCAAAAAGTATTATTGGTCAATTTTTCGAAGAAAACTTCTTCGGAAAGGTTTTCACTTTGTGACGTCATTATTTATTTTAATTAAAAGACAAAATAACTTTATTTACATCACTTTTATTTATACACAATCTACATGTTTCGTGAACGATTTTCACATCATCAGGAACAAATTACTTAAATTATTATTAATTATTAAAGTATACATTTGGTCCTGGTGATATGAACATCGTTCACGAAACATGTAGATTGTGTATAAATAAAAGTGATGTAAACAAAGTTATGTTGTCTTTTAATTAAAATCTTATTGGTCATTTCGTCAGCTAGAGAAAGACATACATAATATGATTTCTCAAAGAAGTTGTCGCTTAATTTCTGAAATGGATGGATAATGACATTAAAATAATTATATGTAATGAATACCTAAAAAAAATAATTATTAGTCAATAAAGAATTTATATACTAACGATAATTTTTTCTGTAACAGATGAAAAAGAGACCGATGGAATCGCACCTACACGTAGCACACGTGTGCCCTGTTTGTTTATTATAAAATCTGTCTCTTTGAAATGTTCTGAGCAGATACGAAGGTTACGAATACTTCTACTCACGTTTACCGGATGAAAGCTGCCACATTGTTTTCAAGTCTTCTTTTTTAGAAAATCTATAAGAAAATACATAACATTTCACTTTTAAGAAGATAATAGAAAAGGAAAACAACTAAAAAAGAAATGAAATTATTTACACACAGCCTTTATCAGCGATTCCTAAGAGTATTTGGAGTCAAAATTTAGATATCATTTTGCCGTCCGATGACATTTTTTCAATTATAAACAAAAAAACATGTTTTTTTTATCACACGTTCCAGCAGTACCGTACGTACGAAACAACGCGCGTACCTAACACGTGGTCCGTTGTGAGGTGTGACAGTATGATCCAAAGGTAATGTGATCGGTGGCGACGAGCGATAGAAAAATATTTTTTTTTAAATTTTAATTGATAAAAAAAATATCATCGGACACCAAAATGACACTTACATTTTTCATTCCAAACATGCTTACTGTATCTACATTTTACGTCCAAACATACCACGGACGAGTACATAATTAAGAAAGCAAAATATAAAATAACGCCTAATAAATAAAACAATACTTTAATCTACTTTTAACCCCTTACTAAAAACGTGTTTTAAATTTTACACAACTGATAACAGTGATAACCAACTATTTATCCTATATTAACGGTTGTTTATGAGTTGTGTAAAATTCAAAATTCGTTTAGTAATAACGCCCTTAAAGTGGAATAAATTTAAAAATGATTGGTTTATTATCCTTTATTTATACGACGGAGTTCCATCGAGAAATAACAGATGAAAAAACAGACGCTCCAAATGATACGATAATATATTTGATCAAAGCGCTACAGGCGAAGGCACATCCCTGATTCTTTTGCAAACGGCTTTGTGTTTCGCGTCGTCGCCATGTATATTATGTCGTAGTATGTGTTACTAAAACTGGGATGCTATCATGGTCGATCGATAAGGATCGGTAGGATAATTGTCGGTAACTTCTCATCGTTCCCTAGGACAATGCAGATCGCAAACAACAGTTGATATCGAATATATTAAGAACACTTAGTCATTGTGAAGTGTTACCTAATCGTTTGCAATCTGCAGTTGTCCTAGGGAACGATGAGAAGTTACCAACAATTTATCCTACCGATCCTTATCGATCGACCATGCTAGCACCCCTGATCATATTATATAATCCGAATAAGCTTAAAATGTTGTAAAATAATGCTTACCTATGGAATGTAATACGACAATTGGGTTTATTCTCTTTTTCACTTCTGTTTTTACACGTTTTAATAGCACAAGCAACCATTTTTGCCGTGTTATTTCGTAAAATGTACCGATGAGAGCTCGGCGCTAGTCCACACAAGAATGATGACGTCACACATTCTACGCCGTACGCGTGTCCGGCTGGTTCCAAATGGAACCGGTATAGGGAGGGGGAAATAATACGCTATTATCGCTTAGGGCAGGTCTATATATTCATATGTCTATGGTGAGGACAAGTTTTTTTTTGTATGTACTGCTTTTTGTTGATGATTTTACGACTGTTCAGTTTTTTTTTTAATATTTGTTTTTTCTTATGTAATACCGAATTTTAATTTCGATTTGTTATGTAATATGTTTCGATTTGTTTAACGATCGATCGGAAGAGACAAGTGGATTAGATTTCTACCGAATATACACATTATGTAATTGGAGCAACTTATTTATGTATGATATACATACATAAAATCTTTTCCATCCGTCTTGCGTACGTTACGAGTTATATTTTACGAGCAGCCAAGACCCTTACACCAATGTGTTATTTCCTTTGTTTTTTCTTCCCCGTCAGCTTCTTCGCGTTTATGTCTTGTTCGTCTCTGTCTATATCTAAATAATAACGTTCTGACGTCACTGGAGCCCGTAAAAAGGGGAATTTCGAATGCTGGGCCTATGGGAAATTACAAAAATACATTCATCTCAATACTGTATTCAAGCCACTAGCAGTTGTTTTAGTGTGATATGTTGTTATAAAGTTGGAAACACTGGAAAAAAAAACTAGGTTAAAGTTAGGTTATCTAGGTTGGTACGTTGTACAGCATCATTGATACGTGAAGCCCTAGTGACTGCTGCGGCAATCTAGGTTTTAAGGTGACGGCCTCCGTGGTCGAAGGATTCGTCTCTCGACTTCATATTACGACCCGAGCAAGTACAATTTATTTGATTGATTTGTGGTATTTCGTAATTTTATCATTTGAGGTGAATGTCAAAAGAATTTTAATTCTACGCTTTCGTAGATGGCGCGCGTATGTATTTTTACTTATAAACGCTTTTTACAAGTTACGCTTTGAAATATCAAGAAAAAATTATTATTCGCGGGAGAACGCAAACATTATGAATCTTTCAAGAACGGCTAACAAATACAATATTTCATCGGTGATTCAATCCAATATTGTATTTGTTAGCCTTTCTTGAAAGATTAGTTTTTTTTAATTAACAAAACTATTTGTTAATATTCATAATGCCTGTGTACTTCCGCGAACAATATATTTTTCTTAATATTTCAAAGCGTAACTTATAAAAGTTATGCTTTGAAATACGCGCCATCTAAGCGTAGAAATATGAATTATTTTGACATTCATCTTAAAAGAATGTGAGGTACATGATTTTCGGCACGTTCCAAGTACCTAAATAGTGGGAGATACTCTCAATGTCGCCCTGCTGTAAGACCGCCATTCAGAATTGCAACTTTGCTTGAAATGGCTTTAGACGTGTATGATTTATTTATTTATTTATTTATTGGTAAGAGACAGACAGCTTATACATAAAATATAAAGATAAATATATACATTGTTAAATGAAGTCAAGCCAAAAAAGTCTCCTATGTTAAAGTTGAATGGAGATGGAGTTTTATTACATACAATTAGTTTTGGGTGAGAAGGAGAGGAAGAGGAATATAGGATGAGGATAGGAGATGCTCCGAATACATTCCACACTCTTTTATTAATTTTCGATCGTACGTGTTACTTCTAATCGATATTTGTGAAGTGTATTGTTAAATATGTCAATATTTTGAAATTTTGTGTTATATTGTGCACATATACGGGGAATTGGTGATTTTTTTCTAAAGTTAGTTCTATGTGTAGGCAAATGAAACAAATAAGATTGCCGTGTTGATCTTGTCGGAATATGAATATTTATTAAGTTGGTTAGTTCTGGCGAGTCCAGGCCATTATTAAGAATTTTAAATAATAAGATTTGGTCAAAAATTAAACGTCGTGTATGAAGGGAGTCGAAGTTATGGTAATTAATAGATTCGGTGTAATTTGAGAAGTTTTTTTTTTTTTTTATAATTTATGTATTTAAAAAACTTTTTTTGAATTTTTTCGATTCTTTCAATGTGAGCTTGGTAAAAAGGAGTCCAAATCGGTGTGCAGTGTTCTAAGTGGGGACGGATGAACGCTGTGTAAAGGGAATATAGAGTCTTAAGGTTGCGGAAAGGTTTCGTTATTCGAATGATAAATCCTAGCATTTTGTTGGCTTTGTTAATGATTTCATCAGTGTGTTGTATAAAGTTTAATTTAACATCCAGTACTACCCCAAGGTCCCTGATAGATTCTACTTCTTTGATATATGTCCCGTTTAATGTATACATAAAGGGAATTTTATTTTTGTTACGTGTAAATGTTATTTTATTGCATTTTGAGGTATTAACTACAAGTTTGTTTGATTCGCAGTAGTCAAAAAGACGATTTAGGTCCTCTTGAAGTTTAATGCAATCTTCGATTGATTTTATAACTAGGTATATTTTTTTATCGTCTGCATATGCTAGGTAATTGGCGTGTAAATGATGACCAGATCTGAATAGCCAGGTATTCCCACCCTTCTCTTCCCCATCTCCTTTCTCTCCTCACTTCTTTCAGCCTCACAACGTGCCCCTATTGGGGATGGCATAGTATCACTGGCTCCAGGCGGTTGGGAGCAGATGAGACTCTTGTGCGGTATTTGATTTCCTTTTCGGTTTTTAAATTGCGTTACCATTTTTTAATGTTTCACCATGCAACTATGCAAAACATTTTATAACGTATTATCTATTCCGTATATTATTCCATATAACTGTTTTTGCAATATACATATTCGAGTATGATAGTTTCTCAAATTTTTGTAAAAATCGACTTAAATTCATGAATAATGGTCGCTGTCTTTAATCTGTTCTCGTTCATCATTCTCGCAAATTAAACCTTGACCCTGAGTATCGAATTAAGGGCTGGTTGTTCAATTCGTCGTATAGCTAAAACAGTGGTACCCTTAGTTAAAATCTGAGGTTAATCAATTCGGAATGAAACTGTCACTCCCGTTTAAAATTCCTTAATTTTTGGTTTTAGTTGTTAAAAAAGAATTTATTTATTTATTAACGCCCTTTTAATGGCTTTTGCATATGAATAATAAAAAATATATGGTAATTATTGTACATAACTAAACTACCTTAGTAACAACATTTTGTATTTGTTTAGTGATAAACTGAAGATGTCCACTGCCTTGGTATAATTATTTGCCTCCATTAGTATTCTGGGCAAAGAAAAATACATATGGTAGTTAATCACAGAATGTATGCAACGAAATAAATCCCGACTATTACATAGTGGAATCCAAAAGCTTATCGAATCAGTGAATATTTTAACATATTATTTAGAAGAGCTATGTAGTTCAACAAATTTATACATGTGGTAGTCAGTCAGGCCCAGAATATCTGCACTAAAATAAATCTTCCACTTCTAGTATTACGAAGTGGAAGCCGAAAGCTTATCAATGCATTCAGTTCTAGACTATCTAATACATAAAATCAAATGTTTGTTTGTTTGTGCGTTCGTATGTTATGCGCGGCCATACCGTTCATCATCCGATTGCGATGAAACTTTGGGAAAATGACGTGCGCATACCCGGGATGGTTATAGGATAGTGAACTCTGACGTTATGAAATTATTTCCTATACTATTCATATATTTGCGATTAAAATTTCATCCGATTGCTATTATTTTTTTTAAAATTGTTGTGAACATGCCCTATGTAAATACTGGTGAGCCCTGGCATTATGAAATTTGCATTAAAAATGAAATAGGTCTCGAGTATGACCCTAAGTGATTACGGCTTCAGATGCTGCAGATTCCTGATGCAATTCACTTGCAGGTAAGACACGATTCTCGATTAGAGATGGGAGTGAAGACGGTGGAAGATGGATTCTCCCCCCCCCCCCCCCCCTCCACAACCCCCTTTAACCAGCCACCCAGCTCTGCCGCTCTAGCACGAATCATATTATTGTTCGTTCCATATAATAAACATAAGACTATCCATTTTCATTCAATATCGATCTACTACAAGGAGTAGAACTTCATACCAAAAGTAGGGAGTTGGCGTATGTTCCGTTTTGACGAGACTTCTGTTTACAGTTCTATCCAATTTTTTTTTAAATATTTGCTGCTTTTTTCTGCATATGTCCGGACTATTAACAGTAAGATGATGTTAATATAGCGTCTCTTTTTAAAAATTCAAATTCATTACGTTCTGTCGCATTTTTGGTTTTTATGACAACACAAGATTAATATTATGCGGTTTTCCTTGATTTTTTCCCGTTGCAATAATTTATTTTTATTTTTTTATCATTGAAGACAATATTAGCGACTCTCAAACCAAAATTTGAAACAGAAAGATTAGAAAAAGATACAGTCACGTTTAGGAATTGAACGCAGGCCTTAGCCTTTCCAGGCCTCTGCTCTAACCACTGAACTAATTTCATTTACGTATTAAAATTTAATTATTTGAATAACGTGGAGTTACTTTTTTATGTGAATGATTTTTACCTCACAAGATTCCTGACTGCTTCATTCCGGAGCCAGTGCGTGAGGCATCCCCAATTGGGGATTGTTGTGACGCAGAAAATAAGTGGGGAAGGAAATTTGATGGGGAAGAGGAAGAAGTGGGTAATTACCAGGCTATTCAGATCTAGCCACCAAACACAGCCAAAACCACATCAATTAACGTTTTTATTCTGAAAGGTGGTCATACACCATGGCGATAAAAAGAGTACATTTCACTCTGGAACGTGTTACAAACATACCTTGTATTATTTTTAAATGATTCAATTGTGAAAACACAAATAATATTTATTTGCGCACACCGGGAATTGAACCGGCGACCTTTGAATCCCTAGTCGAAAGCCTTGCCCCACGACCACAGAGACCTCTGGCGAAGTAAAAAGTTACTATCTAACACGGCTACTATCTTTACAGGATTGAGGTGACCCTGAACTCACAAAAAAAAATTATAAACAGATGTGCTAATTGCTCGAAGTAGAATAGGACTTCGATACAAATAAAATTGTTATTTCACCATAATTAACTGTTTGAATATTTAACCCTGGATATATTACAAAAAAACAATACATTTATAAACGTACGCACACGAAATATGATAGGCAATATGGAAACGGCCTTTACAGTGTTTGATACTCAATCAATTAAGAGCCATCTCGAATTCCAGATATTAATTATTGCCTAACGCGTATCATCACTCCCACCTCCCATCACCCATTATACCCCCCTAGTTAACTACCCCATACCACATATGTAGGCCCGGTATATCAGCCAGTCCGTATCCTTGCTATGTACGACATTCCTCGCTCCAATTTAAGCGTGCTTAATCTACGGCGTTCCGCTCACTGAGGCAACCGAAAACTGTCAACTGGCAATTGTATTTGTATGATAATGTGATGGCCCGCACACTACACAATCACTCAAAAACCGTTGTCAATGGTAACGCAAGCGGTGACTCGCGACTCGCACTGCTGATTGCCGTGGCCGGCCGTTGCTAGTTGCCAGCTGTCAGCTGATTGTTCTTCGTCTATAATCTTCGGTTAAACAAGCTTTTTGACCAATCAAGACATAGAAAACAGCCGGTTTTAGTTTGGTTTCAGTTGCCTTGTCAGCGGAGCGCCTACCTCTCAAGCTTCGATAAGCGGCAGAACAGTTCCTTTTTAGACGCCGAGGCGCTAGTTGTCATATGCCAAATCTGACATTTACGTAAATAATATTTAAAAACTTCCCACCAAAACGTTAATTGCGTAATTTTACAAGTGTGGACTATTATATTCATCGAGCATTGAGGATATTATTAATTATTGATAATCAATCAACCTGAAAAGGGAATTTAAAAATTTCAACGTCAGGACAGTTTGTTTTCAGCGGTTAATTTAAATAGTGCACTGACTCTAGCAAAACAAATATTTATTAAAATTAGTGTACTCGCTTATAAGCAACGTGCTGATTGAAGTGGAAAACTTTATCAAAAATTAACTCGTAAATTTAACCCGCCAAAAATAAACTGTCAAAAAGAAACATTGCGATCATAACATCGCCATTTCCCGGTGCGTAGAGATGACAGTAGAGAGCATAGATAGTGGATTTTCATCTATTAAATTCATAAACAATACACGATTGGTGACATCTAGACTTTCGACCTATTTACGGATTATGTTCCAAGCTGTGCTAAGCTCGACGTTCCAAGCAAGTCGAGCTTAAAATCAACTAATATACGGGCAGTACACACACTCCTGCCACTGATCAATCGAGTGTGCGAGCAGATATTGGTAGCCATAGACATTTAAATTGATAGACCGGTCAATCGGGGAAAGGGGGACAAACAGTGTTGCGCGGAGCGGGAATGCGGCGTGACTGTCTATGTCTCTTTCCGTGATTTGTTAATTAAAGAATCTGATGGTTTACGGGCAACTCTTGTGATAAGTTATTAGTTCTCGAAAATATATTTTTTTACAGAAAGAAAAGGGTATGAGGAGTGGGTAGGAATTTGGGGGACAAAGTGTCTAGGGACGGACATATGAATTATAACGGTGCAAGGCGGTGTTCCGAGAGAGTCCTGTTCGAGAGGAAAAAAAGGTCTCTCTCAACCAGTCTCTCCCTATCCGGTTCGCCAAGTAGGAAACGCATGTGTCACCAATACCTAGACAAACCTCACCCTATGAACCCGGGCACTCCTGCTAAGTCACCTAACGTAGCAAACTACTTGGGGTAACCTATCACTATGGCAGGGGTGTTGGTTATGCAATTAATAGGCTTCTTACTAATTACTAATCCTTCTTAAAATGGCGCCCAAATTGCTGGATTCGTAAAATACTTACTTCGTAAATACTACAAATCCCAAATTGGGTAAACAAAAGTTCGGCCTTTTTTTATAAATTAGAATATTTTGTTACACTATTTAGACACTTTTACAAATGTGTTATAATTTACCCACCTCGCTCATTTTTGTCACTACGTCAGGCGGTTAGGTTAAGAGGAACCCGAGGAGAAGCCCGGCCGGTTTCATACAAACGTAGTTTTGGATTTGAGGCCGAAATACCCAACCAAACTGAAAAATTATTTTAGTAATATAAAAGGTATGTCAAATATCTAGCTCGTACAGGAGTTACTTTTTTGTTTTGCTTTTAAATGATGACGTATCGGTAATTAAAGAAATCAGCTTTGGTTCGTTTTGGAAGCAACTTTGCAATTTTTTTTTGTGCAAGAATTTGGTTTTATGTTAGTGCATGTCTATCATTTTGGATGTCAATACTGGTAGCATATTTTCGATACCAATTAATTTTGTGTGCTGACCCAAGGCATAACCGTTCAACGCTTCAACCATGTGCCGACATGTCACTCCTTCCAAATCACGCCCATGGAGAATTCTGCCGCGCTGGATTGGCCTTAAAAATGTTGTTTATGCAGGCGGCAATAAGAGAAACTAACGATATTTTGAAAATGATTACTATAATAAATGTTTTATTATAGTCCTTTTTTATATTTCAAGTACAATTAATGATTTGCTCACTGGTAGGTGTATCCCGGTATGAGGATTTCATTTACGGATTTAATTTAATAAAGTGAATAATGTGGAATGTCTAAAAGCATCTTCTAATTTACAGGGTGTAATAACATACATTTGTAGTTCAAAAAGTAGATGTCATTTTGCTGTCAATGCAATGTCTGTGCATTTTTTTCTATTAAAAACAAAAAATATATTTTTCAATGACACGTCGCTACTGATCCTGAGTAGTTTTTTTCCTTGAAATGAAAATATGCTTTATAATTTTGTTATTCGGCAGTATATCCTTTCTACATACACTACATTAAGGAGAAAATTCAAATACAGATGTCAATTGACAAGAATATACAAAACAACAACTAGAGAACTCACTTGCATCCAAACTATTTCTCACGAATTGACATAAAGCAGATAAAAACATCATATGCAAATATTTTTACTTATAAATAGGGAAGAAAATATATAAATAAGAGTAAAACACTTCGGGAACACTTAGTTATATTTTGTGTGAGTAGATATATCGTATTTTCCCTAAATCAGTGGGGAAATGTAAAGGAATCAACTGTAATGGATACAAAAAAAAATCTTATGTTCCGCTAATACTGCATACTTGTATGCAGTTGTATCGTGTCGCGTCACGAAAAGGTTAAACATAATACAATATTAACCCCCTAGCCTGATTTGTTTGCTTTTCGGAACAACTCATACCTGTCTCATAGAAATCGTTGTGTCTCCCTTACTATCATAGTGAGAAATTTAATATAAACGGTGTTAGAAAGAGAAAACACCGCGCCTTACGTTCAAATTTAAAAGTTAACCTAAAAATAACATAAAACAAGTTAAATGTATCTTTATGAAACTAAAGTTTCTGATCCCAATTTGAAAAAAAATTTAAGCTTTTGGAATTTTACATGGAACGACAAATCAGTGAGGTGAACAGTAACGTGCATAATACATACATTTGTCTAATAAAATAAGTATGTGTTTTTTTTTTCGTCATCGGTAATTATAAACGTAAGGTGCACCATTTTTTAAACTTTTAATGTTTGCATGCAAAAAAAATTATACCTGCTTTAAAAATTACACGGATATTTCGATTTATTAAATTTGATAACTAACACCTTTCGAAAACAGTTTTATTTTATTAATTTTCATATTCTGTTTTTTTTCAAAAATCTATTTATTAATTAATTTTTGTTCTTTCTTTTAAGAAAATTATATAAAAATATTAAATTCCTGCCACCTCGGAACAGGCTCAGCCTAGTAAGGTGGCATATACCTAAATAAAAATTGCACTCATGTAAATGTATTTTTTTGATTAACAAATAGTTTTAAGAAAAAAAAAGTTTTCGGATATTTTCAGAAATTTTCCATTTATTTGGATTTTATTGCACAGCGGAAATATGTTAACCCTCTGACAAAATATGATTGAGGTCTAAGGGGTTAATAAAGTAGCAATCGATGATAGCGTGTTCTGAATGAATAGTTTTTTCTTTAACAGCAGCTGACCGATTCCCATCCATAATACACAACTTATGAATGATTTATATCCTTTCCGTCTCCTTATATCTTTATCGTGCGTGGACGAAGGGAAATTATTTCGTTTGGCTTTCGAAGAGATAAGAAAAACGTTATTTTGAGTATCCACGTCATTAGATTAAAGTGGTTCATCGCTTTATGTTATTTTAAGGTGGTTTGTTATAATATTATATTCTTTGACCTAATTACATAAATAATATTCCTAATGTTTCATTTTCAGTCTATTTTCTGGGAATAGCTTTTTGTCGTGGTTTTTTTTTGTTTGTCATTCGCTTCTGCTAAACAATTTGCTATTGTTTCTATGAAAATATTAATTGGTCCGTACACGCATGCATTGCATATTGCGTGACTTTATTTTGCAATTTTCGCGATTTTCCCCAGAAAAATGTTTTTTTAATTGTTATTTTTATACATAAAATACTATTTTTTTTCTAGTTTCAGGATGAGTAATGGGTTATTTTCACAATTTATGAATACCCTTAAAAATATGAGGAATATTAATTGTTTATTTTCCTGATTCTGATAATCGTATTAAAGTGTGTAAAAATCACTGAGTAATGGTTTCAACTGGCTTCAACGTCATTATGACAAAGACAACAACGTTGCCCAGCGTCATCGCCGCTCTTAATTAGAAAAATAAACTTATTTATTTATTTATTTATTTCTACGGTAGAATATACCATAAACAGTAGTTACATGACACAATTAGAACCATAAGAAAATATTAGCAATCATTTTAAATAAAGAATAACAAATTAACTGTGGCATTTGATTGTGAAGTGACATCAGAGATATGAGCAAGAGAATATATCAAATTATAACAAATATATCCATATTCTATAGTATAAATAAGGTAAACTTAGATTGAATTAATATTGATCGAAAATATAAGATAGCATAGCCCTCTTGTATCTACTTTCCGTGCAGTTAAATATATCCGCTACATCAGCGTATATATTACTAACTGCATGCAACCTAGGTACAAGTGAGTTTTTGGAATACGCAGTCCTGGTGTTGTTGCATTTAAACAGGACTTTAGACCGAGTAGCTCTCGTAGGTATATGAAATTCAATGAGGTTAGTTAAATCGGGACTGTCTATACTACCATTTAAAATTTTGAACATAAATATTAAGTCGAATATAATTCTTCGGTCTGAGATTTTTAATAAATTTAATTCTTTCATCAAATAATTGTAGTTTATGTTTTCAATGGGAATACCGAGTTTGAAATTAATGTGTCTTAGGAATTTATGTTGAATTTTTTCTATTGAGTCTGAATGTAATTTATAATAGGGGGACCAGATCGAGGAGTTATATTCGACTTGACTATTAATTATTATTATTACTTGAAATATTCCACACATTTTTAACGGTACCTATTCATAATTTGTGAAAATTCCCTATTTGCAAATTCCTTCTGCATAAAACTCTGCCGCCTAGGAAAAGTAGTCAACCTAATATTTCAAGTTGAAGTAAAAAATGACGAATTTTCGAATAACAATAAACGCACAAAGGTTTTTGTATCCTACACGCCAAATTTGAATCGTTTTTAGAATATGTACTAAATACATATATATTCATTTGTCTTACCTATCGTCACTTTGTTTGGACAAGATCTTAACTGACATTTTTTATCAAAATTGACCTTGTAATGCAAATTTCTTTTACTCTTTTGTATAACCAAAATAATGTTTAGAGCTGTTTGTGCTGTATTTCCGATACCTTGACGAAGTTATAACATCAAGCTTTTAAAGATTCCACTTATTTTACAAGATTCTAACATCACTTTGAACCTTATGCATTGCCATTTTGTTTGTATATCTGACAGTTGATCGTTATTACGACCAGTTTAGTTCGTCACTTTGGTTGGATAGAGTTCTAACATCGCCTTAGAGGACATACATTAATTACGTGAACAGTCAGAAAAAACCTTTGACCCCTCCCCCCTCCCCTTGGTGAGATTTAGTGCCCCCCCCCCCCCCCCTCTCGCGTAAATACTCTTAAAGTTGACGTGAGATTTTTATTGACCCCCCCTGGGTATAATGAGATTTTACTGGACCCCCCCCCCCCTATTTTTTGCTCAAGTAATTTATGTATGCCTCCTTGCCATGTCCAAAGATGTCAAAGTTTGCAAAAACAAATTCCCATTAACTATTTAACAATTTCTGATTTTGAGGTCTAATCTTGTCTATAGTATTTTAGTTTAACATATTTTAAATGAAACTATTAATATAAGACGTGGTCCTTTCTTGGACTGGCATTAGAAAAATGTAGTTCGAACCTAATGCAATGGTTTATTAGGCCCTAGCTGGTTGCATGTTATGGTTAATCTGCACATTAGGAATGTTCTAAAATGGTAAGAATACGTCCTATTTAAATTTCTCCATTTAAAATATGTATTTCAAATACGAAATAAGTTGTTTCAACTCCAAATAACGTTCGATAAATTTGAAATTTTTATTCAAGTGTTCCCCACCGAATCACAATTTTGACGTCTGCGCATGCGCCTCCCATTATTTCGCTAACCGTCCGGACTCGGCTGATCACATTCACATCACATTTCTATAGTATTTTCACTGCTGACGGAAGTTGAAACAACCCAATTTTTCGGTGAATGACGATTTGAAGGAAATTCAAATTTGAAGGGAATTCCGAAACAACTGGTCCTATGGAATTTTCGATGAAATTTCTTCTGACGGAGGTTGAAACAACCCAATTTTTCGGTGAATGTCGATTGGAAGGAAATACAAACGTGAAATTTTCCGAAACAACTGGTCCTAAAACACCATTCACAAGATTCAACTTCAAAATAAGAAATTGGTGAATAGATTATGAGAAATCATCTTTGCAAACTTTGACATCTCAGAACTAGGTAAAGTGAAGTTAGAACACTTTCCAACCAAAGTGTGCGATAAATTTTTAATTTTGTTAATTATTTCTGATTAATTATGATACAAGTAGGAAAGGATGAATCACGATCGAAAGGATGCTAAAACAATGCAAGGCCGATAAAAACATAATGAATAATATTAGGAAACGGGCGCTAATATAGTTTGGACACGTACAACGAATGAACATAGAAAGAAAATATTTAATGCATAAGTAGATGGACGAAGTCACGGATATCCCAGAAAGACATGGTACGACTAAGTTAATCTGATTCATGACGGAGTACGTATATGTGTAATGCCATTTTTAAAAGTTTAACGATCCAGTGACCATAATATATTAAATCATATGTAATGAAATAAAACAATTACTTTATCAAATAAAAAAATACAATAAATAAATTATGTGTGCTTATATGACAAAACATAACATAGCAGAAAGGAATAGTGAATTAGCATTATTAGATTAATGTTGTACCCTGATGATGCTTGTGTTAAGCGAAACCGGTCGGTCGTAATAAATTAAATAAATATCGTGGTTATAAACTAGGTAATTCTTTTATTTGTTTTATACAAAAATACACTAACGCCGTTCTTCCACGTAGCTATTCACAAGCGACGCTACCGCTACCTGTCAAACAAATTTGCTAGTGAAGCACCTAGCGGCGTTTTCAAACACTAATAATAGTATGGAAAACACAGACGAGCGGCGATCGCGTCGCTTGAAGGTAGTAGCTCCATGGAAGAACGGCGTTACAGTATAAGGAAGCATTGACTGTCCAACTAGGAATATTTCCCATTTTAGGACAGTCAAATTGACTGGTTTAGTAATAATAAAAATAAAATAAATAAATTACATATATGCTGTTATTTATAAACTAATACTAAATGAATTACATTTACATAAATATCAGACTCACAGTCAAGTACTAGGTTCTAAGAACAATAAAGCAACTGAATAGTTTATTAGTAGTAATAAAGATACTGAGAATACAAACTAAAATTGATTGTTTAATCAATAAATAATTTTGATTTTAGATTTGTTCAAAATGTTTAATCAGTTTTACGTTTACAAAAATGAATGAAAAATGATCTTTCTTCTGGTACTCGGATACGCCCACAACATACTGCTATTGATTTATCCCTGCAGTGGTTTTTTAAACCTTTTTAGCCAAACACCATTTTCTTTCTTTTCCCATTGAGATTCTTTAAAACTTAACTTAACCTAATCTACGTCAGAATGTGAAACCCCTTATCCCTGGCTTAAGTCACAGATTACGTCAAACCCTTAGTTAGAAGCGTCGGTAGTTGGTTTAGTTTATATTCTGTGGGGAACCGCTTGTTATTATAAATGAACATAATACTAAGGACACCGACGTTGTTTTCTGAAATTCGAGGTAGTGGCCTCATATTAATTAAGCTGTTTTTTTTAATGTGAATACGCCACAAAAGTTCCAACTGCTCCCATCTGGAGCCAGCAGTGTGACTATGGCATTCCCAATTGGGGTATGTTAAAAGGCTAAAGGTAGTGGGGAGTGGAAGGACATGATGATGAAATATGGACAAATTGACATATTCCTCAAAATCAAGTTCAAAATTCGCATTAATTTTTTTCGGCAATCCCCGCAAAATGCCTAATGATCACAAAACAATAATTTTATTATATTATTTTATTTCTGGCTTCGACCGAGAACATCACATCCTATTTGAGGAAATTATATACTTTGTGTAGCCATTGTATGTCTTATTTTTTCAATTGATAAATTGTTTAAGAGAAGATTTTTTATGCAAAGCACAAAGAGTAACAATTATTGCTTATAATAATTGTTACTCTCTGTGCTATGCATAAAACATCTTGTCTTAAACATTAGTTTATCAATTAAAAAAATAATCAATATTTGACGAGTTAAAGTATTTCACCAAAAAATGTAGATATAATATGTCTCGACGCCACCTAGTGAGAGAGTTAGCACGTACATGCCTTTCTCATATAAAAATAAAGTTGGTTGTTTGCAAATGAAAAAATGTAATAAGCGATAATTGTTGAATGAAACACTAGGTTTATATTGAATCATTTTGCGGGGAGGTAGACCGAATTGTTTCACATTGAAAACTTTTCAATCTCGGAAGTGAATTGATTGTTTTCTTCCTCTAGATCGCCAACGACCCAACAGAGTATATTGTTAAATCCTTTCCTGCAATTCAAACTTTCACCTCTATTCTTTCCTCCTACCGTTAATATTCTGTAGCCAGTTCTCTCGGCGGCGCAGGTTTACCCGGCTATTTGAATAATATGTGTGAAGAAGAATGATAAGAACGGGACGGAAATGCGAGGAAACGAATCGAAATAATGCCCCTTAACCCCTTGGCAGTTATTGAGACAAACAACCCAACGTCTTCCCCTCTGATGCAAACAAATCAGGTCATGTCAATCAATTGTTTTTTCATTCTATGCGGATTTAGGTTACGAAGAAGATGATTTAATTTCCGTTAAGATGATTTATCTCCCCTGTGTTCTCTCCAAAGCATATCGTCGTTGCATATTTAATATGAACAATGTGACGATTTGATGAAAATGAATTAAATATACAGTTATTTTTCTTCCTTTTTTAACCATCTTCTACAATTTGAGCCATATAAAAATATCAAATATTTAAGGCGATAGAAAATAAACCATGTGAGGAAATCAAAATAGTAGATACATAATAAAAAATATAAAAAAGTCACATTCTCTGCATACCACTACACAATTCAATTGCATTGGTATGTACATAATATTAACATAATTTTGTGATGCCTAGCTGTCAAATTTGAATAAAATTAAATGAAATGAAGCACAAAAGATGCTATTGCTAAATTATCTCATACTATACAAGACGCATTAGATAAATCTTTAAATTGTATTGGTATATTTGTTGATCTTCAAAAAGCTTTCGACAGCATTTCTCATGTCAAATTAACACAAAAACTAAACGCTGTGGGTTTTAATGGCAGAGCCTTAAATTGGATAAAAAGTTATCTTAATAACAGATCACAAGTGGTAAAAATTAACCATACATTGAGCAAACCTCTTACAAGTGATTTTGGAATACCACAAGGTACTGTATTAGGGCCATTACTTTTTATCATGTATGTCAACGACATTTTTACACAAAACCTCAGTGGACGCGTTATTTCTTACGCGGACGACACTATCATCATAGTTAAGGGTCAGGACTGGAATATTCTAAAGAAAAATGCAAACAATGACATGCAAATCCTAAAAAACTGGTTCGACATAAACCTGCTCTCAATTAATGCAAAAAAGACACTTTACATTCCCTTCTCAATAAATAAGTTCAGAACTCACCCAAACATCGATATAATTATACACAATAATAAATGTAACAAGACTGTCTGTAATAGTTCATGTAAAAAATTAAATCATACAACTGAAATAAAGTACCTCGGTGTAATTGTAGACCAACATATGAAATGGAACAGACACATATGTGAACTTGTTAAGCGCATTAGGAAATGTATTTATATATTTATTAGATTAAGAAATATTCTCAAGGTAAATAATTTAAAAAAGGTGTACTATGCACTAGTACAGTCAGTAATTCAATATGGAATTATTGGATGGGGAGGTGCATATAAAAAAATTGTAAACCCTGTAAATGTGGTTCAAAAAGTAATTATTAAAGTCATTTTAAAAAAACAACCTACATTCCCTTCTGCAACATTGTTCAAAATTTTCGAAGTTCCAAAAATTGAAGATCTCTATAAAAAAGACTCAATATTACAAATATTCAAAGATAAGACATTAAAAAATAATAAAGTTAACTCATCGTTGAGACGTAAATATAATATCCAAATTCCATTATTTTCTACTCAACAAATGCAAAATAATTATGTATACAAAGGGATAACTTACTTCAATAGCCTTCCCGAAGAAGTAAAAAAAATAAGAGATTTAGCATTATTCCAGAAAAAGATCAAACTATTCTTAAAAAACTGTATGCAATAAAACCATGTAACCTTAATCCTGTAATTCAAACCATCAAATATTGTATAATGTCGTCCTTAATCTAGTCCTTAAGATATTATATTAATTATGGACTAAAAATTGTATATTCTTACATAACACCTACACTAAGCTCAAGAGCCAGTTCTCTTAATTGGTGTAGAAACCAAAAAATGATGTTTTCACCTTTTTGTTATACCTTTTTATTATATTTTTGTTTTTATTTAGTTATTCTATTGTTAAACAATGATTAAAATGTAAAATTGTTGTGTGTAAGAGATGAAATAAATTGAAATAAATAAAAAAATATTTTGACATTATTATGGAATTTAAAATTATGACGAAAACTGTAAATAGAATATGAACCATGTGAGAAAACCTGTGCATAGAATATGAAGCATGTGAGGAAATTCAATTTTCTGGCATAAAATAATTAATGTTTGCCATAAATTTATTCTTATTGTAGTGTAAAGCATATAAGCGTATACCTAGTTAATAGTCCACGTTCATTCGGAGATGATCGGCACAGCCGAAGATTCCCGAATGAACGCATTGGCAAACAGTCACGGTCGGAGCGCGTCGCGGCCGCCAGACCAAAATAGAGCATACCTGTGATCAGACGTTACGTACAATACCATTGTCTTTACGATCATTCGCAATAAACGAGTAAACGAACTTACGTTGTTATTAATTAGAAGACCAAGTGAGCCACGACACAAATAAGCAGAGCATAACACTTATAATGAACGAACTATATTTTTCCTACTTTGTCCACAAATAGAATTGTTATTTTCAGTTTAGTTATTTTTTTAAACAGTTTTTATCGATTTTCTCAGAATGTACTCTTTCTCACGTGCTTCATATTCTATATGCAACGACGATATACTCATATAGTAAGTACTGGGACCTGTATCCTTCAGTGCATATAAACCATAAGAAGTTAAAATGAAAGACTTAGGTTCTTAATAACAGTGACTGTTTATTGTCGTATTGTAATTATAATAATACTTCTAAGGACAAACGTCCTTTCAAGCTGAAGGCTAGTTTTGATCTGAAGAGCTCCTGAAACCTAAAGACTTTGTAATTCTACCTTCTGTCACCTTCGGCACAACTCGCCAACGAGACCATGTGACCCAAGAGCATACTTACATTTGAAATAATTCATTATCTGCTCTTTCATAGATAACGCTTGTTTAATTATTTTAAAAAAAAAGAAATAATTGTGGTCGGAAACTTTGGTTTCATAAAGGTGTACATTTTAATTCGTTTGTGTTTAACTTATAGATTTGAATATAAACCATCTTGTTTTCTCTTTCTACCGCCGTTTATGTCATAGTTTTCACTGTGATAGATACAACTATTTCTATGAGGCCTATATAAATTGTTCCTTAAAGCGAACAAATTAGCCTGAATTGGGTTAATCCACCCCTACAGAAACCAACCCCCAATGCCATCCCTTATTATTTATCACTGTCCTGTTTCTTTGCTTGACATTTATGACTACTCTAAATGTGTACCAATATACATATAAAATAGTGAGACAGTACACAAGATTTAATTAAAATAATTTACACAATAATTTGAAATTACTCTTCATAACTGTATGCATTATGTATTCATGGGAGCCATTAATTCAGTATTCCAAAGGTCAAGGTTCATATCATGAATATTTCATTCAGAATTGTTTAACCCTTCATAATTTTAACATACTGATGAGTTGAGGTTAGGTTACAAGAAGGTTACAATACGCTGACATTTAACTTACTTTTTGGTTACTTGTAGACTTCAGTGAGGTTGGCTTATCCCAGTAATATTAAATTCAGGGTTGATTGAGCCCTATGAACATTTTGAAGAGTGGAGGTTAGGTTACAATAAGCTTACATCTAACTTACTATTTGGTTACTTGTAGATTTCAGTGAGGTTGGCTTATCCCAATAATATTAAATTCAGGGTTGATTGAGCTTATGAACATGTTGAAGAGTGAAGGTTAGGTTACAATAAGCCTACATTTAACTTACTATTTGGTTACTTGTAGACTTCAGTGTGGTTGGCTCCCAATAATATTAAATTCAGGGTTGATTGAGCTTATGAACATGTTGAAGAGTGAAGGTTAGGTTACAATAAGCTTACATTTAACTTACTATTTGGTTACTTGTAGACTTCAGTGTGGTTGGCTTATCCCAATAATATTAAATTCAGGGTTGATTGAGCCCTGTGAACATTTTGAAGAGTTAAGTTAGGTTACAATAAGCTTACATTTAACTTACTATTTGGTTACTTGTAGACTTCAATGAGGTTGGCTTATCCCAATAATATTAAATTCAGGGTTGATTGAACCCTATGAATATTTTGACGGCTGAAGGTTAGGTTACAATAAGCTTACATTTAACTTACTATTTGTTTACTTGTAGACTTAAGTGAGGTTGGCTTATCCCAATAATATTTAATTCAGGGTTGATTGAGTCCTATGAACATTTTGAAGAGTGGAGGTTAGGTTACAATAAGCTTACATTTAACTTACTATTTTTTTGGTTACTTGTAGACTTCTGTGAGGTTGGCTTATCCCAATAATATTAAAATCAGGGTTGATTGAACCCTTCTTATTTTTATTTCATGAAAAACATGACATTTTGATGCTTAGATTACAAGTAGGTTACAATAGCTTACATTTAACTTACTCTGGCTATTTCGTATATTTCAGTGAGCTTGGCTTATCTCAATAATATTAAATTCAGCATTGATTGAACCCTTCTTGTTTTTATTTCATCGAAAACATGACATTTTGACGAGCGAAATTTACGTCACATTTATGTTACAATATGCTTACATTTAACTTACTACTTGGTTACTTGTAGTTAGGTTGGCTTATACCAATAATATTAAATTCTGGGTTGATTGAACCCTTCTTATTTTTATTTCATGGAAAAAATAACATTTTGATGAGCGGATATTAGGTTACAGTAAGTTTCAATAAGATTACATTTAACTTACTATTTAGTTATTTTGTAGATTGCAGTTAGGTTGGCTTATATTATATTAATTTCAGGGTTGATTAAACTCTTCTTATATTTATTTCAGATAAACATACAGGGTGAATTTAAACCTTATTAAAAGAAGTACTAAAAACATTCGGACGGTGAGCTCTGGCGTCTTGAAATTTTCACATATTTTTTCTAGATTGTCTAGGACAACCCAGCCATTTTTAGCACGCATCATGGAGTTTTGAAAATGATTAATAAGAAGATAAAATTGTTTTTAAACTCTAGCAACATCGGGTAATATACTTTATAATAAATTTCAACTGTATAACGGGTGTATTAAGAGCGTTTGACCAGCAACTGAAAATAAAAGTTTAAAAATTCTTGCAACTGTACAGGGAGGTTCCAGTGAGAAAGATCGATTATTCCCCGTATCAAATTTTTTAAATTAAAAATTTATTACCTATTTATTTCATCCAAAACTTGCTTTAATATATACCTACATTCAAGTAAGCAATAAAAATGCTCAAAACGCACGATGATAAATTATTAAATATAGTGTATTCTTGTAAGTATTTTTTGATCATTAGTATTTATAATTTTTCAATAATGTCTAAACAAAATAAGTGTGTAATTTTTTTTTTAATATTTCTTAACACGTTCTCGGATTTATTTTTTAATGAATTGATTAACTAAAATTAAAAATTTTAAAACTGTGTTAACTAGATTATGTATATATTGATTTATTTTGTTGTATGGATTATATGATTTGAAATTTGTGTTGTTTAATAGAATCTATCGTTTGAAAATTGAACAAATCTGCCAACGACCAAAGGTATAACCTTAGTATATTAAAAATACAGTTTTTAAAAATTTTAAAACTGCGTGTACCAGATAAAATAACAATCTTTCAAAATCAATTTATGTTTTATTGTAAAAAAGATTCAATACATCTAGAATTTGATTTAAAAGGGACTAATTTTCGGTATTCTCTGGTAATAAATACCCTCTTAACGACGCCGCAATGGGGTTGAACAAAATCTAACGCAGGTATGTAAATTTCATTTCTTCATACATAATGCAAAACTAGATACGATTCTACATTTCGAAGAAGCGAAGAAAATTATTATTATATGATGTTGGAATTTTTCCTTCGCGGATGAAGAGTGTCGGATTTGTGCGATAAAAATTCAAAGGAAAATTTATTTAACTAATGCAATTTTAATAAAGTTTGGCTTTCTGTTTATTTCTCCTTGTGTGATATACGACTTGGTTTTTTTATGCGCACGAAGGTACGTTTTATTATTTGTTGGCGTGGCAATTCGTGACACGTGCCTGGAGCTGGGGGATTTAATGTGCACGTGCAACTCCCACTATCTTTGGATATGCGAATGTTACAGAATGAATTTTCATGCTTTTCTGCTTCTTGATAGATTCGACTTAGAGTTCCAGAGTGGAAGATACTCTCAGTATCGTCCTGAAGTAAGACCACCATTCAAAATTGAAACGTTTCTTGAAATGGCTTTGGCCGTGTTTCGTGACTTGATATGAATAGCCAGGTACTCCCCCACCTACATATTTCATATTTCCTTCCCCTCCCCACTACCTTCAACAACATAACATATTTAGGATGCCATAGTCACAACGGCTCCAGGCGGTTGAGAGCATTTGGGACTCTGGTGCGGTTCAAATTAAAAACAAAAAACCTTTGTACTTTAAAAGCTTATAATAAAGTTATCTTTGTGAAATTCAAAAAATTAATTTAAATCACAAATCAAGTTTATTTATTTATCAAATGAATTTTGTACATTGTATAGATATTGTAGAAATACACCAATAGTGTTGAAAATTCTATTTTAACAAATATTAATAAATTTTGGAATTACGCTAACTCCTTTCGAAAAAATTCCTCTAACTTTCCCGGTACAATGTTTTACGGGAAAAAGGTGGGTAATAACAAAAACGATATTGTAAATCTATTTGCAGATTTCTTCAAGAGTGTATACGTTGAAGACAATGACAACATTCTATCTGATAAACCCCAATTTACCGAAAGCTCACTCAACTTGCATAATATCCACTTGGAAGTTAATGATGTTGTGACTTTTATCAAACAGCTAGATATCAGGTCGAATTCGGGGCCAGATATGATTCCCTCAATATTACTTAAAAACTGTATTCATGTTCTAGCTCTTCCTATTACTATAATTTTCAATTTATCTTTATCTACAGGTTGTTTTCCTGAAATTTGGAAAAGTAGCTTTATAACACCCATTTTTAAAAAAGGAGATAAATGTCAAATTGAAAATTATAGACCCATATGTATTATGTCTTCACTGCCTAAACTTTTTGAAAAGGTTATATTAAGTAAAATCATGCATCAAATTAAACCAATTATAACAACATTTCAACATGGTTTTATGGCAGACAGATCTACGTCAACTAACTTATTGCTCTACGAACATTTTATTTCAAATGCACTATCCAAGGGTCTGCAAGTTGATACAATTTATACTGACTTTAGCAAAGCCTTTGATACTGTTTCTCATCGCATTTTAATGGATAAATTAGAACACTTGGGTATAAGCGGCAACTTTCTCGAATGGCTTAGAAGTTACTTGTCATATAGAAAACTATCTGTAAAAATTACCTCCACAACTTCTTACACTTTTTTTGCCTTAAGTGGGGTCCCCCAAGGTTCCCACCTAGGACCAATTCTTTTCCTATTATTTATTAATGATATTTCACAAATTTTCGATAATATTCACTTTCTTCTATTCGCCGACGATCTAAAGATGTTTAAATTGATCGAAAATTCTTCTGATTGTTTAATTCTACAAAGGAACTTAAATAAACTTTGTGAATGGTGCATTGTAAACAAATTACATCTTAATATTAACAAATGCCAAACAATCAGTTTCCATAGATCTAAAACCCCTTTATTATTCGACTACTCAATTAATAATGCCACTTTAAAAAGAGTCTTTGAATTTAATGACCTTGGAGTTATCTTTGACTCCAAATTACGCTTCTTGAATCACATTGTTAGCATCACCAGTAAAGGATTACAAATGCTTGGATTTATTCTCAGAATTGCCAAAGACTTTAATAACATAAAAACCATAAAATTACTTTACACGTCTCTGGTTAGAAGTCAGGTTGAATACAATTCAAGCATTTGGTGTCCTCATTTCAACTCTCATTGTTTACAGATTGAAAAAATTCAAAATAAATTTTTACGTTTTATAAATTTCAAAATTGGTAATCCTATTATTGAAATCAATTATGTCAATTTACGCAGTAAACTTAACTTATCGAAATTATCTGAAAGGCGAAAAATATCTGATCTCCTTTTATTATATAAAATTGTTCATTCAAGGTTGGACTGCCCTGTCGCTATTAATTTGCTATCTATACATATTCCTCCAAAATATACCAGACGGAATATTTTATTCTACAACAATAACTTCGCTATAAATTCTGTGATGGAAAGAATACATAGGTTGGGCAATGAACTAACAGATGTCGCTGACATATTTAATTTAAACTTCGACACATTTAAAGCTAAATTAGTTCACCACTTTTTAAATGTTAATAATGAATGAGAAATCATTTTATTTTATTTCGATTTTCTTTTGTTATTTTTAATTGTTCATATTCTACAACTGTAAACTGTACAACTTTTTATGTGACTGTTTTTTCTTCTTTTTTTTGTTGCTCGTAGGTATATGAATTGTACCTACGAGTTCTCTAAAGTTATGCATGTGGATTTAGCATTAGATATATTCTTATTTATTATATTGTGTTTATGCTTTATTTATATATTTTGTAATCTTTTTTATTTAGGTTATATTGTTGTTATAAAATAAATTTGTATCTATGTGTAAAAGCCCAATAGGGCGTCAATAAATAAATAAATAAATAAATAAATATTGTGTTATTTATATGTTATTATATATGATTTGAGATTTTCACGGCCAAAAGTAGTATCGTGAATTATTTTTGGGGTATTTTACCGTGTGGCGTTTCCTCCTTCTTTTGCCAACGTTCCGGACGGCTTTACAGTGTCCATCACCAGGGCAGATGTTTGCAGAAACAGGCAGATTTTTTTTTTATAGTGAATACCTCACAAGAGTCCCAACTGCTCCCGTCTGGAGCCAGTGAGACTATGGCACCCCCAATTCGGGTATGTTATGAGGCTGAAGGTAAGTGGGAAAGGGAAGGAGACGAGGAAGAGGAAGGTGGGGAAGTACCTGGCTATTCAGAACTAGTCACTAAAAACGGCTATAGACATTTCAAGCAACGTTTCAATTCTGAATGGTGGTCTTACACCAGAACGATACTAAGAGTATGTTCCACTCTGGAACGTGCCGCAAATATACTATATATTATTTTAAATAATTAATTGTGAAATAACACAAATCAATTAAATAAAATTTATTTGCGCATGCATAGATGTGCGCATGCTAATACTGGACTAGATCTGAATAGCCAGGTACTTCCTCCGATTGGGGATTCCATAGTATCCCTGGCTCCAGGCGGTTGGGAGCAATTGAAACTCTTTTGGGGTATTCACTACAAGTATATTTAGCACATCCTATAGAAAAATGTTGTAGGTAAGTCACAATTTTCTATTTTACTTTTTATTTCCAAAAAGTGATTATGAATATATTATGCACCACGTATTTAAGTTACAACACTCCTCCACAAGTTGTCGCTAGTATCTCTTTCCGACGGGACCGCTTGTTCATCAGTCATTCATTTATTTTCGCTCTCCTGTAAAATTAACTTCTTTTTACGACTCTTTTCTATGGGATGTGCGATGCACATGTATGAAATATTAAAATAAATTGTTCACACATTAACACGTTCACAATAGAAAGTGTACCAATTGAACGAAATGGAAATTGAGATCCATTCCGTATGTCTCGACATAATATGCAATAATCTCTCCTTATTGTGGGAAAATCTTCAACAGAAAAGTAAAGAAGTGGGTTAGCGCGTTACCACCTTCATAGATTATCGCCGCACAATAATACTGTCACACACCACTTCTTCTTACTTCCTATCTGCGCGTTTCTTTTCCTTCCAACTGTTCAACTAAGTGGCATATTGTCGTATCTACTTTACTTTTCTATGTTACTTTCGCCAAGTGTCGTTTTGAAAACAATGCGTGTGATTTTTTTCGTTTCCTGCTTTTGTATAAGTTGCGTTGTTAGAAGTACGTAGTCGTATTTATTAATATCCTTTCAAGTCTTGATTGCTGTACAACTTTCTCTTGGAACACATTATTCTTGCTTCATTCACATTCATAGATCGGCGTTTGTGTTTTTTTTCTTCTATTAAATACAATTAAAAAAATCCATCACACGTCGCAACTGAGTGATCAGGTATAACCTAGTGGTTCACGTGATAAACCTGCGTCTCACTCCAGCACGGTATCACACGAAAGCGCGCATATCACGGGTATAATAAGATCTCGTCCCATAGGAGTGTGACCAGTGTTATTGATTTTTTTTGTTATAGAAAAAAAATCACCTGACAACAATGATGACATCTACTTTTTGCACTATGCCCACCGGTTAAAATCCTTCGGATACCTGCTGTTACATCCTGTATAAATTTTTATTTATTTATTATTTCTTTACAATTAAAATACATTGTTTAGCATTAATTATTAACCCCACTAGGGTTCGCCTGTATCGGGGTTAATAATTTTACAATTTAATAAAACTAACACACACAACAGTAATTTAAAAATAACAATGATACATGAAATTTAAATGTTATTATTTACTGTGGCATTAGTTAATACCTTTTTAACAATAGAAATAATCAAAACAAAAAAGAAAAATAATCAACAATAGAAAAAAACAAATAATAATACTTTTATGGTTTAGAAAAAATATAAATAAAAAATAACATAATGAAAGCAAATTTATAAACGGATAGTTAATTTTTTTTTTAAATATTTACTTAAGGTGTTATTGTTTATATTTAAATTATTTAACCTCACCTGGATAAACCTTTGTTGGTGTTAACAAAAAAAAAATTATAAAGCAAGTACACAAAATAATTTGGGTATTGAAAGATTAGTATTGTTACATTAACATTTCTTATGATGGGTACCTACTAATGAACTAAGCTAAGGGCACCTAGTGCACATCTCGCGCATTATAATGTAAACAATATAGGGTGACCATAGTTGATTTGAAAAAAAAGCTATTAATTTTAAAAGTAATAAATTTAAAAAAATATATATCTGGGTGTTTTCGCTAAAATTTGTACATTACGTTTTTGACTTGTTCCAAGATTTTTATAGTATTTTTGATTGTTATTAAAATTGACCATCTACGTATGAATACTTGATTGTTAATAAGGAAATAAACACTTGCAAAACCGGGTACAAGGCTACTTGAAAACAATGGTTTCCATACATTTTATACTTCCTTGACTCACCCAACCTAAAATATTTTTACTTAATTTGATCATTGCTTTAAATTGGTACAAAAGCTCCACAAACCTTATCAAAAGAATATAAGCACCCATTGTACAATGTGCGTAGTTCTCGCAAAACAAAGGTACCTTAAAACATATTTAAAAACCAAATTATGTTGTGATCGCATCTCTATGAGAGAAATGGCAACCATTGTAGAAAAACGCTTTCCCTTTGTTTAAATGATCCCATCTTTTAATTTGTATATAAAACGTTTAATTACATTGTCTGCGGGTCCATTACCGCTATACGACAAACAATGTCTTCTTTACTCTGTGCTTTACTCTAAGTCAACAATCAGTCGACGGGGAAAGTTATTTTGAGATTTTGATCAAATTTTCTAATCCCGAAAGAGACCAATATTGGTGTGGGTATAATAAAATTCGCAGAGTTCCGAGATGCGATTGAATTTTTTGGGATTAAAATGGAATAATTATGTAGGCTGGTAGTATAAGGTATAAAGGTATACTAAGGTATAAAAGGTAGGCTGTGTAGTATAAGTTCGGGTATGAATAATAATTATCGTGCATTGCGTATTTGTATACGCAATGCAATTCGAACAGCTAATAAATTAAACACAACGTTATTTATTGATTCTCAGACGGTACGAAGTTTGCCGGGTTTGCGAACGAAACGCTAAAGTTTGTATGGATGTATGTATGTTTGTTACTCTTTCACGCAAAATTTACTGAATGGATTTTAATGAAACTTTACAATAATATAGCTCTTACATCAGAAGAAATATAGGCTCTAATTTATAAAGCTAGCTATTTATTTTCAAGGTATTGAAAATAATAATTATTGTTTAATAGAAATGTCAAAATTTAAGAATGACATTTTGCAAAACAGTGATTGTTAAATCAAAATTCTATTTTAGAAAATATTTAAATTAGTGAATTTATTTGAAGTATTCGCCTAATACTTTGAATCGAATCAAGAATTATAAATATTTTAAATAAATAGGTTAAGAATTTTGGTATAAACATAGATACTGCGCAGACGAAGTCCCGGGCAGAAGCTTGTTATTCATATATATTACATGATAATATCGTTACAACTTATCCCAGAAAAGCTAACTTTAGCAACAACAAAAAAAACTCCCATTCGGCAAACAAATATCAAAAAAATATATATTTATATGAATGTGAATTGATTTTATTGTTTCTACACAAACCTGAAAATACGCCCTACATGAAAACCAACAATTCAAAGGTGTTTACGAAGAATTAATGACATTGATACTTCTTTAAAAAGTTGACAGCTGGTGAAGCGGGAAAAAGCTTGATTTCCGAATGTTACAAATAATTACTTTAAAAAATAATCAGAGTAGCTAGATTAATCAAATCCACTGTTACGTCAAGAAATATACTGGCGCAAGCGATTCTGACCTTGTAATTCATACAGTTTCATACACATGGGATAAACTTAAAAATTAAAAAAAAAACAACAACAAAAAAATTGTCGTGCCCGCCGGCGGACTTACGGCAAACAAGAGGTTAATAATTTTTGGAAATCACTGACAAAACATTACACAGGTCTTCAAATTGACATTTTTAATGTTTTTTTTAATTAATAAATATTTTCTTTTGATTTATTCAATTTTTTTTTATTTAGGTTTGCTCCGATTTGTTTCAAATTTTGAGACAACAATCTTAAGGTGTTGCAGAATCTATGAAACGAAAATAATACGTTACCTCCCCCCCCCCGTCTTAAACTAGCTTCATCCATAAAATTTACTGTAGAGATTGGACAAAATATATTAATTCACAACAAAAGGAACCTTTTGAGGAAAGGAAGGAGTGAACCTGGGCCTTGAAGAGACCCATGTTATTATAGGAGGCAGGAAACACAGATGCCGGAAAGTCATTCCATATCCGAGCTGTTGAAAACAAGAACTAGTCTTTTCAACAATTATCGGCAGTACACCAATGCCTAGGGGATCAATGACCAAGTAAAATTATTATGGATCTTATTTGGTGATGACGAGGATGTTTAATTGTACTTTCTTTTGTTTGTCGTGATCTTGTGACCCTTATAAATGTCAGTATTCATTTCCTCTTCAAATTATAACGAGCGTATTATGTTATTTTCCGGCGTGGGTCTATTTCCTTGATCATTTGTTTTATCTCTGGCTCACATCTTCTTAAAAACAATGGTCCATTCGTAACGATCGCTTAACTTGTCGTGGACGGTGATAAAATAGGCAATTATCGTGCCTAAACTCGCTAGAAAATAGTGATTTGTTGATTTTCTCAGATAATTTTATTCAAATTAAGTAGGCACTTATATTTTAATACGAAAAAAACCAAATTAAACAGTTAATTATCTCACCTGTGTAATTACCTGCCCGCCACTGAAGATTTAAACCGTTAGAAATGTTTTATGTTAGTGTCTGTATGCCTGAAGTGAGCTCTATTTTTCCTTACTACTTAAAAGTGAAAATTTATTAAACATTTATAAAATAAAATATTGAAATTCTTTCTTGATCAGGTAATCAAATGCTTTGGCCTGTCTGGGGCTTTGGAAAATAAAAAAAATAACTTGCTCGTCTCATATTGTAATTTTTTAAGCAAATTTCATAACACCAGAGCTCACTATTAATATAGAAACATTTGCGGGTGTGCGCATAACAACTCGCCAAAGTTTCATTGCAATCGGATGAATGGTGCAGGAAATAATTCCATTACGATAAAGCTCACCATTATATATAGAAACCTTTGCGGGCAGGCGCACGACAAATCACCAAGGCTTCATCGCAATCGGATGAATGGTTTAGGTACCGCATAACGGACAAACAAAGGAACATTCATTTTTATAAATTAGGATTTATTCAATGCTCTATCTTGCTTTTAGTTACAGACTAGTCAAACTATTATAACAACTGTTGGCAAACGGATTGCATCCACCGTTTCGCCAATCTCTAATACAAAACTATATGTACAATGAACCTGGGGTGCTTGCATGGTCGATCGATATGAAGTTACCGACCGATTGTCGGTAACTTCTCATCGTTCCCTAGGACAACTGCACATCGCTAAAGTACAAACGACAGTTGATATCGAATATATTAAGGACACTTAGTCATTGTGAACTGTTACCTATTAATTGAAGAAGAAGATAACAATAATAATCTAATTTTTTAAAATATGAAAATGAACAAGTGATAGAAAAATAATAAAAGATAACGGTCGCAACTGGGACTCAAACCCAGAACCTTACGTCTTACCGGGACATACACCTCTACCAATTGGGCTACTGCGATCTATTATCTTTTATTATTTTTCTGTGTCTTGTTCATTTTCATATTTAAAAAAATAAATTATTATTGTTATCTTCTTCTTCAATGATATATTACATTGATGGGAATAACCTTCAAAAGTTAAAAAAGAGAGTTTTTCTTATAAAAATATGTTACCTATTCGTTTGCGATCTGCAGTTGTCCTAGGGAACGATGAGAAGTTACGGGCAATCGGTCGGTAACTCCATATCGATCGACCATGCTAGGGGTGGTTCGTTAAAATGTAGAAATTTGAACGTATCTGTTTTCTTTCAGATCTGTCGAGATCACATTTCTAGTGGATAAAACTATTCAGTGCTTGAGACCAGTAGAAAATAGTAATTTGTGAATTTTCTCAACTAATTTTATTAAAATTTTGTAGATAGGTACCAACCTACCTACTTGAGTTTAAGAATAATTAGAAATTATAGTAATTTAATACTCAATTATCTCATCTGGAAGAACCTGCCCGCCAATTAAGTTTTTTTTAAACCTAGTAATAAGAAATAGAAAGTACTTTTCAGATTAACCTCAGCCATTACATTGCTACGACTTCTCTCTGGGACTAATATTCGCACCTAGTATCATTAGTAGGTATTTGTGGATTAAAAAGGGGCTGAGGGCTTGTGCACAAATACATTTTAAGACCCATTGACCAGCGGCTGAGAATAAAAGTTAAAAAATGCATGTAAATGTACAGGAAGGTTCCGATGAAAAAGATCGATTATTCCCCGTATTAAATTTTATAAATTAAAAATTTAATATCGATTTATTTCATTCGAAACGTGCTTTAATATGTACCTACATTCAAGTAAGCAATAAAAATGCTCAAACGCACGATGATAAATTATTAAATATCGTGTACTTCTTGTAAGTGTGTTTTAATCATAAGTATTTATGATTTTTAAACAATGTCTAAGAAAAATAAGTATGTAAAAAATTTTAAATATATTAATTTTTAAGAACTTAAATAAATAGACAAACTGAGGAATTTTCGTCACAAAACACGTTCTCGGATTTATTTTTTAATGATTTTAATTCAACTAAAATTATAATTCTTAAAAGTGTCTTTACTAGAGTGTGTATTGATTTATTTTACTGTATGATTACGTGATTTGAAATTTGTGTTATACAATATACAACATGTCGTTTGAAAATTGAACAAATCTGCCAACGACCAACGGTATAACCTTAGTGCATTAAAAATAAACTTCCACGATATATCTATATATTATTAACAGTATGTTTTTGTTCTTCCACGATATATATATTATTAACAGTATGTTTTGTTCTTCCACGATATATGTATTATTAACAGTATGTTTTTGTTCTTCCACGATATATATATATATATGTATATATTATTAACAGTACGTTTTTGTTCTTCCACAGCCCTGTTCGCCGCCGTGGAGCATGGTCATCTAGAGAAGGCGAGAACTATCCTGGAGTCAACTGACGTGGACGCTAACAGGTATGTTGAATTCGCATTGTAGCATCTATTCACATTTATGCATCGTCTCTTACACAACCTTCCGTTATTCTGACTCTCAGCATGGGCCGTCTCACACTTTGTGCTATGCATACTCTTAAACATTAGTCTATCAATTAAAAAAATAATTAATATTGACGAGTTAAAGTATTTCACCAAAAATTGTAGTAATAATATGTCTCGACGCCACCTAGTGGGAGATTTAGCACTTACAATGCCTTTCTCGTATAAAATAAAGTTGGTTGTTTGCGGGTGAAAAAATGTAATAAGCAGTAATTGTTGAATGAAACACTAGTATATATTGAATTATTTGGCGGGTAAGAGATAAGACCGGAGAGCAATTGACCGGAAATCAGAAGGACACGAATTCGAGCCCTGTCGGCGGTATGTATCTCGGGAGATTTTTTCAATATGGATGAATGTTTTAGGCTATTAATTGAAGCAAATTATTACTTTAGCAAAAGTACACTTGAAATAGCGCGCTGCCCTATTTAGCATCCTTGTTAATTTTACTGACGGTTAAAATTTAAATTTAGTTCACGTTTTAGCTTTGGAAACCGACGGCCGGCGGCGGCCCTAGAAAACTGGAGAAGATATATATTTCTGTCGCCTCCTTTGAGAGTCCTTTAACCAGAGACGTGTTATTTAATTAAATGCAGACTGCACGCCGTAAAAGGTGACAAATTTACTTACGAAGTTGTGGAAACAGTTAATCCCTTTCCACAAATGTTTTCGTTGGAAATTCTCATTTTCATTTAAAATTTTCCTTTCAAAGTTTGTATTCATTATTCTGAATTGGTGAATAATTGATATCCGGTTTTGACGCCCGATGAATGAATATTTCTAAAATAAATATAATTAGTTGGCATTCGAGATATCCAACTTATAATATTCGATTATTTATAAAATCGAAATGCTGAAATTAAGATATTTTTAAATGACTGCCTCCATGGTCGACTTGGTTTGATTTTGGTTAAAAAATTTACTGAGTTCTAACAGATACAACGACATAAATATTTGTGTATTAAATTGAATGATATATTTTTTAAATGCATTAATTGTGTGTGCCGAGACGGTGTTGTCCAATTGTCCAGTGGTCTATCTACTCTGCCTATCCCTGAGGGGAAACGTCTTTATTATTTATTGATACTATATTTCTTAATGTTTTTTTATTGATACTATATTTCTTAACATTAGGGGTTAATTTCTAAACATGGGGTACACATGAGACCCACGTGGAAAATTGTTTCCCTCAGGGCCTGGGTCAAATTTAAGGATGCCTTGTGTAGGGTCTTTTTAAGAAAAAGAGGAGGTTCTGGGAAGGAAAAATGTGTGAGGGGTGGGTAGGTATCTAAGGGTCAGTGTGTCTAGGTGTGACAAACGTATAAAACCATCTCTCCCGCTGCTGTGCAAGACGATGGGTCGAGAGAGACCATCTTGAGAGATCAAAGGTTTTCTTATTTTATGCACCAAACAATAATTTATCCCGGCTTTTTTATGTGAATACCTCACAAGAGTCCCAACTGCTCCAAACCACCTAGAGCCAGTGAGACTATGACATCCCCATTTGGGGTATGTTTTTAGACTAAAGGTGATGGGGTGGGGAAAGAGATAAGAAAAAGCAAGGTGGGGAAGTACCTGGCTGTTCGGATATGGTCACCAAACACGTCTAAAACAATTTCAAGCAACGTTTCAATTCTGAATGGTGGTCTTACACCAGGGTGATTCTGAGAATTTCTTCTACTCTGGAACATTTCGCAAATAGTCATTACATTTTTATAAAATATAATATTGTGAACTAACACAAATCAATATTAATAATAATATTTTTTCCCATTTCGCTAACCATATCATTGAAAATAACCATAGTTTTGAAAACAATACAGAGATAAATATTCTTCATACTAATAATAAAGAAAAGCGCTTAGATAACTTAGAATCTTTAGAAATAAAAAAAAATAATGGGTCGATTATCACCAAACAAAAAATATTAACTTATAGCCCAATCTTAAATCTGTTCCCTTTCGATGTCCGTTCTGTTCCCTCCCACAACTCTCCTTTAATTCCTAGCCACCCCCTCTTCAGTAATAAATTGTACTCTCCCTCTAATTGTGATTGCAAATCATTATACATAATATGTTTGCCTTGAGGAAGGAACGGTTGTTTCGAAACGGGTCGGCCTTAATTAGATAAATAAATGGTTCTAACAAAGTTATATTGTTTCATTTGAATAAAATTTACATGTTCACGCCGGGATTTGAACCCGCGACTTTTAGATTGCTAGTCGAGAGCCTAAACCCTCGACCACGGAGGCCGTCAGCTTTTTTTACTTTGTCGGAACTTCAGCAAAAAATCTCTCACCTTGGAGAATTGAACAATTTGCGTTAAATTTGATATCACTTAACATTAATAAACAACTGAACATTCTCATCCACGATATTAATTTAGACTCATTTCTAAAATAACATTTTACCTAGCGCATTCATTCCACTCGAGCGCTTTTTGCCCCATTATGACACTATTTCCAAAACCTCGGATTGCTTTTTTGCCAAAATGTGGCAAATTTTCAAGAATTTTATTTTATTTATTAAAACGACTATATAATATATTGTACATTGAAAATATAACAATATAAATATTCTCTAGATTATTTAAAATGTTTTAAGCTTAAAGATTTAATTATATTTTTTTTATAAATCCTACAAACATGTGATAATAAACAAAAGATGGGGGAATTCATTGGCTATATAGAACTATAATCAGTTTGTATGTCTCCATATTCAAATTCGGAGGTATGATTTTTTAATGTGGGCGGAAAAATTTCCTCTAGCAATCCGAGAAAAAAATATTTTAATTGCTCTGTCGCTCCAGTGGTTAGTTTTATATTATTTTTGTCTCTGTATATAATTTATTTCTTACTCGTGATTACATTCCAAAATTCTCATCCGGTGAATCACATTTCAACACACCTCAATACGTCACCAAAAAATACCTTTAGGGTTTTATGAATTAGGTATTCCCGGAAATTCCAATGAAAGGAAAAGTTTCAAAAAGCTCCAATTGCTTCCCGCCGAGTTTTGAATGAGGCAGAGAGTTTTAATGGATATTCTCTTCACGGTTTGTTTTCTACAAATCCCGCAAGTTCCTAACGAGGCAGTTGTTGTAATTGAATGCACGGCATTTCGTCTGTCTGTAAATTTGTTTGTATATTCCGTTTCCGGTTCAAAATGGTGGCAGTGTTGGATACTTCATTTTTTAAACTGACATTTTAATGCAAAAATTAAGACTTTAAATATTATTTACTTTCATATAGTATATTGCGGATGCCTTGGCAAAACAAGAAGCGTCCAACCCTGTTGTTACCCTTGTAAACCACATTTCCCTATCTGACATTTTTTCTATCATCAAAGACAGATCCCGCAATATTTGGGCAGAGTATTGGCACATTGCTAGACAATCCAAGTGAGCCTTCTATGCCTCAATACAAAGGACTATCCCATCAAATCCGTGGTTTTAACAATTCTCCAATTTATTCCAAAAAGAAATTTCCTCACTTATTCGAATGAGAATCGAACATTGTTCGGTTCCTTATCACCTTTTTAAAATTCACGTCCTTGACTCCCCAGATTGTACATTCTGTGGTGAAGTGAAAACTTTAGATAACATATTTTTTGGCTGTCCCTCTCTAAACAAATAACCTCTCTTCTATCAAGCATTATCAAAAATTGCCTCCCCTCCATTCAATACCTCATCTCTTCTAAGTCTGAACTCGACTCCTTAATATTTCTTAACTCCGTGGCTTAAAGCTCGGAATTAGGACTTTCTACCGATTTATAACATATGTCGCTTGAACACTAAGTTTTTAGAAAACTTAGGTTCTAAAAAAAATATTATTTTTGGAGACAATCTCCGGATAATGATCCGAAACGGTAATCACATATAATTCCCTCGATATAAAAAAATCGCTAAGTATGCTCCGAAAATTAAAAAAACTAATACTGTTCTCTTATTTAAGAGGAATATAAACTCCAGAAATATTCGACTTCTTACCCCTTGAAAATTCCGCGTATTTTTGGTATTATCTGCGCGAGGAAAATGGCGCCAAAGTTGTTTTTATTTTTTTTATGAACAATTTCACAAGAACGAAAAAAAGTTAGTCAAAATAATCTTAGACATAAAGGGGTATTTTTAAAAAGTTGTTTCTTATATAACTTCATATTTATCTAATGAAAAAACAAATTACTTTGCGCTTATATTTTTTTAACGTTATTAATAATTTTATTTTAATTCCATTCGTTGAAAAGGTGGGAAAAGCTTCAATGTATCCAAAACATATTTTTTTCATATTCATAATGTAAGGATAATTCGAAATTTTGATTTATTAAATAAGATAAAATTTAAAAACATGCTTTTTTGGACGCGATCTACTGTTCACAAAACGAATCACGAAAAACTTACGTCCGTAAAAATAAGCAGCTTTCGAGTACAAAAAAATACCTTCGTTTTTCCGGTTTATTTTTCACGCACAGTCAGGCGTGGCCAACTCGACCGAGCGGAGACCGCAATATGGAATTACTATTTCCAGGGGTCGAAAAGGGTTAACAGGTGAAGCGTGTAGCCTTTCAATGGACTCGATTGGTAATATTGATGTACAGTGAGCTGCAAAAATATTTTATATTTTGAACACTAGCTTATCTGCCAAAATTAAATGTTATTCTGCTTGACCCAAATTCGAAAAACGATTAGTGTATTCATTAAATTTTCTATACCTAGCTCTTATTTGTGTATTCTTCAGGGCAATTTTAAACACTATAAAAAGTGAAAGAAAATTTGACCAAGAACACAATACTAATAAATAAAAAATGAAACGCGAACAGAACAAGTCGCAGAAAAATAAAAAAGTTAGCCGTCATAACTGGGACTTGAACTCAGGATCTCCTGTCTTACGATTAGTGTATTCATTAAATTTTCTATACCTAGCTCTTATTTGTGTATTCAACAGGGCAATTTTAAACACTTTATAAAAAGTGAAAGAAAAATTGACCAAGAACACAATACTAATAAATAAAAAATTAAACGCGAACAGAACAAGTCGCAGAAAAATAAAAAAGTTAGCCGTCATAACTGGGACTTGAACTCAGGATCTCCTGTCTTACCTGGATACAGCACCTTAACTAACTCGGCCAATGTGAGGTCTTTGTTTTCTGTCATTTTTCTCGATCTCTATTTCAAATTCAGAATTAACAACATTATCCTTAACTAATTTAATCCATAATTTAGGCAGATATCTTTTTAAAGGATTGCAAATTTATTTGTAACCTAGATAGTTCCTCCGATAAAGATATCCGATTTTATTTATACGGGACACCTGTTAACTTTTTCTAAAAGTCTAAATGAATAATCAATGTTTATTGAAATAACTTCTTAATAACTCTTGAAGGTTATACCCATCATTATAATAATTCTAATAAATCTAAACAAAACTTGAAACAGAAAAAGACACAGATTTTTTTAAAAGTTAACGGTCACAACTGCGACTCTTACCGAGACACCGCGCCTTAAAAGAGGGTATTACCAGAGAATACCGGAAATTTGTCCTTTTTAAATCAAATTACTCTTACTCAAAGACGTATTGACTCTTTTTTACAAAAAAACATAAATTGATTTTGAAAGATTGTTATTTTATCTGGTAAACGCATTTTTTTAAATTTGAAAAACTAAGTTTATTTTTAATATACTAAGGTTATACCGTTGGTCGTTGGCAGATTTGTTCAATTATCAAACGAAATATTGTATTATACAACACACATTTCAAATCATATAATCATACAGCAAAATAAATCAATACATAATCCATAGTAAACACATTTTTCAGAATTTTAATTTTAGTTAAATTAAAATCATTAAAAACTAATCCGAGATCGTGTTGTGTGACGAATATACCTCATTTTTTCTATTTATTTAAGGTCTCACAAACTACAATAATACACACTTATTTTGTTTAGACATTATTGAAAAATCATAAATACTTATGATCAAAAAATACTTACAAGAAGTACACGATATATAAGACAAAACAAAACACAGTTTTTTTTAAAGTTAACGGTCACAACTCCGACTGTTACCGGGACACAGCGCCCTTATCAACTCGGCCATTTGGACCTGTATTTTTGTCATTTATCTCATATTTCATATTCAGAATTAACAATATTTTTCTCAGTTAATTTTCCTCGTATTTATTTTTTTGTGTCTTGAATTGTTTCATGTTTTGTTTAGATTTATTAGTATTATGTGCTTTTTCTATGATCATATAATTATAATACATTGTAGGGTATAACCTACAAAAGTTATTAAAAAGTTTGTAGCATCCGAAACTGCTGAAGAACGAAACGAGATGAAATGGTGCTCGCTGAAATTGGGTGATAATATATGTAGGAAAAACAAGATATGCAAGGAAAGGGGATAACCAATCATTTACCACTATACATTTGCTAAGGGGCACATCACAGAATCACAATATAGTTTCTAGATACCTCGAGGTAATTATCGCCATAACAAAACGAATAAGTACGAAACGATATTACTAACATTACGAGATGGTCAAATACTGTCTTTTTAGTTAAAAAAAAAAACGAAATTATGTGCACGAAAAACGTCAACTTTTTTTTATTTTTTTTTTATAGTGAATACCTCACAAGAGTCCCAACTGCTCCCGTCTAGAGCCAGTGAGACTATGGCATCCCCAATTGGGGTACGTTATGAGGCTGAAGGTAAGTGGGGAAGGGAAGGAGACGAAGAAGAGGAAGGTGGGGAAGTACCTGACTATTCAGATCTAGTCACTAAACACGGCTAAAGTCATTTCAAGCAACTTTTCAATTCTGAATGGTGGTCTTACACCAGGGCGATACTAAGAGTATCTTCCACTCTGGAACGTGCCGCAAATATACCATATATTATTTTAAATAATTAATTGTGAAATAACACAAATCAATTAATTAAAATTTATTTGCTCACGCCGGGTTCGAACCCGCGGCCTTCGGAATGGGAGTCTAACGCTCTACCGCTGGACTACGCCGGCCGTCAACTACTTGTTTCCATGGTAGTTGAAAGAAATGGTAAAAAACGATAAAAAATTATTTACACTAAAAACATTAACAACTTACTTCCAAGGTACGTAGTCACAAATCTTCTTCCGTTTTTTCAAAACAAATGCACTAAGACTTGACGGCTGGCGTACTCCAGGGACAAGGCTTTGGACTCCCATTCCGAAGGTCGCGGGTTCGAACCTGGCGTGCGCCAATAAATTTTATTAGATTAATTTGTGTTATTTCACAATTAATTCATTCAAAATAATACATATATTGTAATTGCGGCACGTTCCAGAGTGGAAGATACTCTCAGTATCGCCCTGATGTAAGACCACCATTCAGAATTGGAACGTTGCTTGAAATGGCTTTCACCGTGTTTAGTGACTAGATCTGAATAGTAAGGTACTTCCCCACCTTCCTCTTCTCCGTCTCCTTCCCTTCCCCGCTTACCTTCAGCCTCACAACATACCCCCATTGGGTGTGGATGCCATAGTCTTACTGGCTCCAGACGGGCGCAGTTGGGACTCTTGTGAGGTGTTCACTATACAAAATAAAATAAAAACTCAAATTCGTTATTTTTCTTACCATTGCAGCATTGTTCCAAATTTCAAATACTTTTCTAGCAAGATGACGGTTATGCCTCGTTCTGACTTGGAGAGTATTTTAGTCGAATCGCGTATATATTAGTAACTAAACGTGTCCGAACACCAGAATTTTAGTAGAGTGGGTTAGACACTTAGACAGCTCTTTAGTAGATTGAATCCATTTGGTTCTATTCCTGCGCACTGACATGCGCAGTTCATTCGTAGACGCAGACGCGCGCAATATGGTCGTCCCGTTAGAGCGAAAATACTACTCTATAGTTTATAGGTCATAGTTTATTTATTTTCATCTCACTAATTTATTCTTCCACCTCTTCTAAAATAAGCATTACAATCAGCTTAATTATCGTATTTACTTTATTGCGTTGCAGCCCGTCATGTCGCGATGCGTCGCTTACTAATGAACTCTACTTGACAGCAGTGCGAATACTTTTTGGTGAGTCAAGTAGCAAGTTACTCGCCACTCGAATTACTACTTGTCAGGTCAGAACAAGGCATTAGGGAGAGGTACGAACTGGATAAATGACATTCCAGTAGGAACTATACATATTCTCATTTCAAATCCAAACGAAGTTATTTCAATAAGAATTGAATATGTACTTTTTGAAGTTGTGGCAACTCACTATCTTGACTGTACGGATATATTCTTAGCGGCTATACACACCATACAGTAATTTAGGCTTCTCCCTCATAAAGAAATTGCCGATGTTGATGAAAATCGCTGAAGTTTACTTTAAACGGAGGCTTCTCCTACCTTTATACCCGACTTCGGCAGGGGTTATTGGAGCGTCCTTATTGGAAAAGGTAAATAGATATTGTGTTACCTAAATACCTAAACCTTATCTTACCAAATGATATTCCTTTATAAAGGCATCGTATGTTCAGTGTTTTGTTATCTGAATTTTGATTGGCATTTTTTTCTTCGATGTTTCAGAATTATTTAAAACCTAGCTGAAGTAACGGCGGCTTGCGTAAGGTTTACATCAAGGGTGGCCAACACGCGGCCCGCGGGCCGCATGCGGCCCGCTGGGTGTCTACTTGTGGCCCGCGGGGCATATGCACTTTTTTTTCTTTTAGTGTACATAAAACCACCAAAAGAACATTCCAACGTGCGTAGTTTACCGATTTTTATCAGGGTGTTGATGTCCTTCTTAACAAAATAGAAGAATTAGCGGCACTGTATCCACTTAAGGACACTAGGTACTTGCTCACGAGATTTGTTAGGAGCTGTTATCTCGACATTGAATCGCTTTTCGTTACAACTCAACAACCTATCGGGCTTAACAACAGATGGTGCTCCAGCAATAGTTGGGAAACACGAAGGTTTAGTAAAATTTATTGAAAATGATTGTTGCGAAGTTGGTAACAAACAGCAATTTTGCATCAACATTGATGCACTTAGTTCTGACAAACAAAATCGGACGTCTCACCAAAATTTACTATATTCTGTTTATTTTTTATTATTATTTTTTAATTGCCTAACTCAAATCTATGTTTGAGTCTCATTTTTGTTATATCTTCTTAATAATACAACATATTTCTTGTTTACTTTGAATAATAAAATAAATTTTGTTGTACGGCCCGGTAGGAAATCTGATTTCTAAAATCTGGCCCGGCTACTGAAAAGGTTGGCCACCCATGGTTTACATAGAGATTTTCGAAATTAGACTTAGACAGTGCTCCTTCTCTTGTTTTGAAGAGTGCAAGATTTCGTCAGTCTCGGAATAAACTTTTCGATCACACGTCGCAACCGAGTGTCGGGTGTAGCCTAGCGCGTCACGTGATAAGCATTCCGTCTCGTTCAGCAGCACGTTAACACACGAGACAACACGCGTATCATATGATAAGTCTGATTAGTGGCGACCTGTGAGGTTTAATAGAGTGATTTCATTTTTCATCGGCTATACCCGGTAAGGAGTTACATAAGTGTTTTTTTTTTACCCTAGCTTCACTTAGGAAGATCTGAAGTGTGTGCCTGAATACATTTTCCCTCAGGACCCAAATGATCTTTAAGTATGCTGTGAAGGAAAGGAAGAAGGGGAAGATCTGAGAAGGAAAAATGTATAAGGGGAGTAGGAATATAGGAGTGACGGACGTATTCATCCATCCGTCAAACTCCGGTGCTAGGCGATGGTTGGAGAATCCGGCCGAAGAGGTCAAAAAGGCCCCTCATCCAGCCGCTCTCGATCCGGCCTGCCACGCAGTAATTAAGCAGACTCGTCTGCCGCCAAGACCTAGATAAACCTCATCTAATGAACCCGGGCGCCAAACATAGCGAACCACTTGGGGTGACCTATTGCAGAAGTTATTATCCAATAAATTGTTTCTTACGGCGGTACTCATACTCGTTTCCCAAATTGGTTAATATTGTCTTCAATGATAAAATAAGTAATGTATTATTAAAGAGGATTTATTTGATCCTTTGAATTGTCGGATTCTTTTTAGAGCTAAATATGATTTCATTTTTATATTTAGCGAAATTAACTAGCAAACTACTAGAGAGGTCAGACGGCCACAAACGATGTACGCAGGTGAAACGTTTTAGGGAAGGTTCCGGCCTGAATAATGGAGAGATTACGTTGAGGGAGATTTAAAAACGTTTCGTTACGAAAGCCTTTAGCCCCTAAACTATTTACGAGTACCACTGGATTCCAGTGCCTTTGAAAAAATCACTACATAATTTTTTTTAAATTATAAAAAACCTAATAAATAATTTTTTCAAATACAACAACTTATTTTGTGACACCATTTTAATTGAAAATTAATAGATTACTTTGTTTTAATCTCACTGGCAAAAAATATTCTCGATAAAATCAACGCAACTGAAACTGATCTAGCTAAGATACCTGTCTGTAATCTCGGTTATTCAATTGATAACATTCAAACTACATCACAAGAAGTGATGAAAATAATTGACGAGCTAAAATCATCCAATGCGTGCGGACCTGATAAGATCTCATCTAAGCTGTTAAAAATTATTAAACCAGCCATAGCATCACCGATAACGTTCATTTGTAATTTAAGTTTTAACTCTGGAAAATTCCCCAATCATTTAAAACAATCTATTGTTATTCTACTACACAAACACGGAGATAAATCACAGATTAACAACTACCGACCGGTTTCTTTGATCAACTCTGTATCTAAAATTATTGAGAAAATTGTTAAGAATCGACTCAACCTATATCTAGAAAACAATAACTTCTTTTCCAATAATCAATTCGGTTTCCGTCCAGGTTTAGGTACTGAAAATGCCATTGCCAACTTAACAAAAATTATCTCTAATAACATCGATAGAGGAACAAAATGCATTGCGCTCTTCCTGGATCTAGCAAAAGCATTCGACACCATATCTCACAAAATTCTGTTGAATAAACTTCAGCGCATTGGTATACAAGGTCAGCTATTCGAATGGTTGTGTAGCTATTTAGAAAACAGAAGCCAAAGAGTGCTTATTAACGACACTATAAGCAACCCAGCTAATATTAAATTCGGTGTTCCGCAAGGAAGTACGCTAGGACCACTTTTATTCAATATATATATAAATGAGCTATGTAACAGTTCCTTTGCCGACCACATAATCACCTTTGCCGACGACACAGTTTTATTATATGAAGACAAAAGCTGGAATGTTGTTCACAGTAAAGCAGAAGTAGGTTTAAACAAGGTCAAACAATGGCTAGATAACAATCTCCTCACTCTCAACTTACATAAAACCAAATTCATCCGTTTCAGTGCAACACAAGCAGGAAAACCAAAAGAAATACACAACATCATTATACACCACTGTAACGACCGAACCACTTGTAAATGTATAACCTTAGAATGTGTCGATAGTATAAAATATCTTGGAGTAATCATAGACAAATCTCTGAGATGGGGTGAACATATAGACTGGACTTCCACAAAGATCAGAAAACTTACTCATCTATTCATGTCTGTTAGAAATATTATTTGCATAAAAGATCTGAAACAAATGTACCATGCCTTGTGTAACTCATTGCTAGAATATGCATCCTTGGGATGGGGAGGCTGTTCCAAAACATTACTTGATCCCTTAGTAAAAGCACAAAAATCACTTCTAAGGGTCATCCTTAAGAAACCATTTAGGTATCCCAGTGATCTATTATTTAAAGAGATACGAGTTCTTGATGTACGGCAACTGTATATAAGAAAAATTATTTTACATACACAAAAACATCGACAGCACTATTCATCCATTTATCATCTCCACAACACCCGTCATGCAAGAAGGAATCCAGTAGTTCCACCCACTACAAACACATCACATGCCCAAAGACAATACTCCTACTTAGGGCCTAAAGTGTTCAACCTCATTCCCGATACATGGAAATTGAAAAGTGCTAGCACTTTGCGTAAATGGATTAGCAATTGGCTTCTGGACATGGGGAGAGTCGAGAGCGAACATATGCTAACATAATGTCACATACCTAATATGTACTAAATAAGTGTATGTTAATGTAAAAAAAAAAAATATTTTTATCTTTTAGCAATTGTTTAAAAAGTTAGTAAAAAAAATTATACCATTGATAATATTATGTTAATTCTTATTATATTATCTTCCAAAGGGTTATTTACACTTAAGAGAGATAAGGATCGAAAAGTTACTTTTTATATCAATTTATATATACAATAATTTATAAAATATGTACTAAAACACAATTTGGCTGTCCTGAAACGGGAATCCTTCCCAGTTGGACAGACAAAGGATCATCATGTATTGTATGTTTGTATTATTATATAAATAAATAAATAAATAAAAATAAATAAACTACGTTTATTGTTTAAAAAGCCAACATTTCAGTTTCGTTAGCAATGCTTAAAAATGCAATGGACTTCATCAGGGTTTACTTTTACAATAGTAGACATGGATAGGCGCGAGTGGGAAGGGAGAGGGGGGTAATAGGGCATAATTTATAAAGGGAACAAGTTTAATAATGGGTCATTTAAAAAAAAAAATTGGTTTTATGTTTTGATTACACAGTTCTGCGACTTTTTTTTTTCTTTGAAATAAAAGGTAATTTTCATGTATTGACTGCTGAATTCGGGAAAATTATCAAAAAAATTCCATCACGTAAGGTTCCATCCGAGACAGCCTCGAAACCACAGCGATGACTGCTACTTTTGTTCGTACAATGTGCAAAGGTATACATTTATTTTTTTATATATATATATATATATATTTTTTTTTATTTAAACATATTTAGAGTTACAATATTTACAACTTAATATAAATATAACACTTGAATCACTCTCCTAATAAAGCAGTTGCTTGTGTTTAGGAGAGGACAAATATATATTTTTACATCTATTTAAATTACAAAATTATTATAAAAACTATTAGTAATTTTATTAGAAAATTCATCGAAACTAATAAAAACATAGGTAAATTGTAAAATGGATACAAAAAAAGAAAATACATTAAAAGTAATTTATAAATTATACAAGGAAATAATTAGCAAAACATAATATCAAGCAATAATAAAAGTTATGAGGTGGTATTAGAGAATTTTAATTTAAACCTAGTACCAAAATAAAAAAATTGTTACTTAAACATGGATTCGGCACTCCGTCCAGTCCCTCACGAACTGGCATTCCTACACTACAAGCACCCCAAATCCTAGACGATTTGCAATCATCAGAAAATGAATCAGAAGAAAGTTCTAGTGACGAGTTTCAAGTAGGTGACTCCAGTGGGCCTCAACAATTTTCTCAAGCTGAATTAAATGACCTGATCCGAGATTTGGGACTCCCAAAAGAATCTGCTGAGTTACTAGGATCCAGACTGCAAGAGAAGAATTTATTGACACCTGGAACTTCTTTTGCTTGGTATAGAAATAGAGAAAAACATTTTAAGCCTTATTTTTTCTTCAATCTGGGATGCTCAATGAGTTTAAAACTCCATTTTTTGAACTGCCATTTGGATTACTTCCCAGAAAATCTTGGTGCAGTTAGTGAAGAGCAAGGTGAGAGGTTTCACCAAGATATCAAGGAAATGGAGAGAAGGTATCAAGGTCGATGGGATACAAATATGATGGGCGACTACTGCTGGATGCTGCGTATGTAAAATATAACGTCCCACAAAAGAAAAGCACAAAACGAAGCTTCGAAACTAAAAAAAGCAGATTTTATAAAGATTTATAATTGTATATAATGTGAATAAAATATTTTATGACTTAAAATGAATAAAATTTTTATAATTTAATGATTTTTTCCTTTTAAACATTGCCTACAGAAGTAGTGTAAGGCGGGTCTTTTGCCTATATTTTAATTTCCACTTTGCGGAAAATCCTTACGTGATGGGTTGAAATGGATGGTATTCTCGAATTCAGCATACCGAAATACATATAATTCACCCATTACCATTTAAAAAAAAATTTAATGGCAATTTGCAGACCTGTGTTATAATTTAGATATCACGACAGCAAAAAAAATTTTCCCTTCTTTTAACCTTTCGACACTTCTCGAAAAGTGGCAATCATAGTTAAAGTTACTCCAATATAACATTAAAATAATAAAAGTTTTCCTTTTAAAACATTTCACATCAAAAATCGTGCGTAAGGTCTATTAATTTATTTTTCCCATTGATTTAAATGTATTTATCTATTTGCGTAGCGTGATACAAGCTACTGAAATAACGTCACTCAAAAACCACTCGACAAAACCTGAATACGTCAAAGTTTTACGTCGTTAAAACTTCTGTTAACAAATAAGTACGCGAGCTTTTTGTAAGCTCCCTCACAACCGCTAACTGATACGCCTGCCAACAATGAATAGAAAATTCCTAGAAGGACGATCTATATCGATTCGACCCACACGAACGTCCCCTCCCCCTCTCCGCGCAACTTGATTTTTTTCCCCTCGGCCTTACGGACAGGTCTATTGTTTTCTTCTGTCTGTGATTCAGATGGTTTTAACATATTTAGTGTTATTTTCCCTACTTTACCAAACTATTTATTTATTTTATGTGAAACCGGTGTAAAGACGGGGGAATTACGTCGCCACCCGGTTGGGCAGGCGGGTTAAGGTAGGGGCTGTAGGAAGCGATTTATTAATGCGGGGCTTGAAAAGGCTCTGATTATATGAAGGAGGAAAAACAGATGCCGGTAGCTAGTTCCACATACGAGCCGGCTTACATAAACAGAGTCGAAGAAACGACCCGTTCTTTTGAAACCAACATATATTGTGAACGTGTGTTACGCTCGTGTCAGTCGAGTTTCACGCAGTCGTGTACCGGTACCAGTGGGATCAATGCTAACTCATTAGATCAGGCTCCATTAAAATATCTGTAGGATAGACTCAGTATGTTTTGTTCTCTGTTCCTACACCGGCTAAAGGATCTTACGACTCCTACACCACAGAACAATGAATTTGATTATCTGCTCAACGAAAAACTTCGTTTTTTTTCAATTTCAAATTCACTAGAAATAATAAAGAAATAAAATTATTATTTGCACACACGGACACGACCGAAACATTTCTATCGATTTACCTATTCAGCGCCTGCCAAACTAACTTCTACCTCCGTAGAGCTATCAGATTGAAGGCGTATCTAAAAGTTGGTGACGGCAGCACGCGCTCGATCTCAATTTGGATTGTGTAATCGCCCGTGTTCAAATATACTTCTGCAGGTTGTTCGGAAAATCGAATATAAATTGCTTCTCAAGAATTTGCAGAAAAGTTTTATTTTTATTTTCAACTAGTGTCTGGCTAGTCGGGAAGTACGCTTTATTGCATCTGCAGTCTATGTTTTCTATTTATCTAAGGAGTAGTGTCTGTGTCGGGGGGTAGGTAGTCTTGGCGATGTGGATTTGCTTTATATACAAATCTACAGTTTTCCTCAGAGATTGATGAAATTTCGCACTCTTGACCTTCCAAACAAGATTTGTACAGTACGCGCCAAACTTAAATGCTGACTTGATACGGTCCATTGTTGTCCGATATTGTCCATTCTCGCACAAGTAGTCACTTTACTGGCTTTACAATGACCGTAAGCAAAATAGAAAGATGTGTAAAACTTACGTGCGACAGAGAAAGGCCTGGTTGGGGAGGCATGCCGCTTTTCGAATCCTAAACAAAACAACAACAAAACCTACCGCCGAATAACCAAAGGAATAAAACATATTTTCCTTCAAATGCATTAAAAAAAACTTTTTTATATGAACCTTCCTTCTGTTTTGCACTGTATTTTCAACCAATCAGACAAATAAATAAAATTAAACCATTTAAAAAAAGCTTACATTAAGAAATAAATATTTTTGTACAAAATATATTAAAATATGTAACCTAAGTAAGAATCGTGGCTCCCTTATCAGGCACAAGACCTCCTCTTTTCTGATAAGGTATACATGACCAATAATGACCTTAAATATTATATTTTGGAAATATAATTATATAAAAAAATTTTACCCTTATGTTTTATATTAGATACAATAAAAAAAAAATAAAAAAAAAATATATATTATTTGCGCACGCCGGGTTCGATCCAGCGACCTTCAGATTGGGAGTCGAGAGTCTTACCCCTCGACCACGGAGATATTACAATAAAAATAAAGGCACAATTTAAAAAAAAAGATTATTTGCGCACGCCGGGCTCGAACCCGCGATCTTCGGAGTGAGAGTCGAGAGTCTTAGCCCTCGAGCACGCAGGCCTATTTGTCTATGCACTGTACTTACCAGCGTATAAGAACAAAAAGTCGTTACTGTAAATAAATTCATTTGGTATTCATACCAACTTATTATTAAATGTATTTTTTGAAATTGGTAAATAATGCACAAAAAATTATAGTCTTATAATTATAATTTTAAGAAGCCAACTGTCGGGCGATCAACTGTCGGGCGATCAACTGTCGGGCGATCAACTGTCGGGCGATTAACTGTCGGGCGATCAACTGTCGGGCGATCAACTGTCGGGTCACCGTAACAACAGAGCTATACTACTTGCCTACTTTGCCATAGTTTAATAATCCTGGTGCGACCGTAGTTGCAAAACTAATAACGCTGCTAATTTTCCTGCAGCGCGTGACGTCATTAAGGACGTGGTCGGGACCTCGTCATGATTAGAGTGGCCCCGCCACGCTAATCCCAAAAGGGAAAACCAAATCCTTGGAATAACAAGGATCCATCTTATGTTTTCGTCTTTCTGATTTTTTCGTAATCAATTCTTACTTTTTTCTCTTTGAAATCCTAAAATATGTTCGGCTTCTATATATATATATAGGTTTGCAGATAATTTTGTAACAAAGTTTTATTTAGACGTTTTAGTTTTTATAGACGGTCTCAATATTCTCGACTCGCAATCCGAAGGTAGCGGGTTCGAACCAGGCAAATAAATTTTATTTGATTAATTTGTGTTATTTCGCAATTAATTAATTACAAAATAAAATACAGTGTATTTGCGGCACGTTCCAGAGTGGAAGATACTCTCGGTATCGCCCTGGTGTAAGACCATCATTCAGAATTGAAACGTTGCTTAAAATGGCTTTAGTTGTGTTTGGCGACCAGATCTGAATAGCCAGGTATTTTCCCACCTTCCTCTTTTTCATCTTATTCCCCTCCTCACTCCTTCAGCTTCACAACATCCTCCAATTAGGAAAGACATATTCTTCTCACTGGCTCGAGACGGGAGCAGTCGGGACTCTTGGGCGGTATTCACATAAAAAAAATTAAACCGCTTTTATTTATTTTTTAGAATAAGGTTTCATTTGCAAATTTACGGGCAACTTAGGTCTATCTGCCATGAGCAACATATTTACGGGCAACTTGGTTATATCTGCCATGAGCAACATATTTACGGGCAACTTGGTTCTATCTGCCATGAGCAACATATTTACGGGCAACATAGTTCTATCTGCCATGAGCAACATATTTACGGGCAACTTAGTTCTATCTGCCATGAGCAACATATTTACGGGCAACTTAGTTCTATCTGCCATGAGCAACATATTTACGGTCAACTTAGTTCTATCTGCCATGAGCAACATATTTACGGTCAACTTAGTTCTATCTGCCATGAGCAACATATTTACGGTCAACTTAGTTCTATCTGCCATGAGCAACATATTTACGGGCAACTTGGTTCTATCTGCCATGAGCAACATATTTACGGGCAACTTAGTTCTATCTGCCATGAGCAACATATTTACGGGCAACTTAGTTCTATCTGCCATGAGCAACATATTTACGGTCAACTTAGTTCTATCTGCCATGAGCAACATATTTACGGTCAACTTAGTTCTATCTGCCATGAGCAACATATTTACGGGCAACATAGTTCTATCTGCCATAAGCAACATATTTACGGGCAACTTAGTTCTATCTGCCATGAGCAACATATTTACGGTCAACTTAGTTCTATCTGCCATGAGCAACATATTTACGGTCAACTTAGTTCTATCTGCCATGAGCAACATATTTACGGGCAACATAGTTCTATCTGCCATGAGCAACATATTTACGGGCAACTTAGTTCTATCTGCCATGAGCAACATATTTACGGTCAACTTAGTTCTATCTGCCATGAGCAACATATTTACGGTCAACTTAGTTCTATCTGCCATGAGCAACATATTTACGGTCAACTTAGTTCTATCTGCCATGAGCAACATATTTACGGGCAACTTAGTTCTATCTGCCATGAGCAACATATTTTCATTTTCATATTAACTTTGAGCTCATTCTCTTGAAAAACTAGGTTCCGTCAATTTATTTATTTTTATTCTTGATCTTTGAACAATCACGTGCAATCTTTGAACTCATTTTAATGCAAATGGCGAAGGGAACGAAATGTTAACAACTTTTCCTTGAATAGATGGCCTTTCCAGACTCAAACAACCAAATATAATATAATTTACTCGACCACGGAAACCGTCAAAATTAATTTGCATTCGCATCTACTACTCCTTTGACTGAAAATGACCCTCGGACATGATTTGAATGTTAAATTCGAAAATAAAAGAGATGGGAAAATATCCATGTTTAAATAACTACGATTTACAATACAAATTTACAAAATAGTACACAACTGCTAACCCTATGCAAATCGCAAGTGCGCCCCACGGTTGAATTTGGCAGCCACCTCTGGTCTGGAGCCCCAAAGCCCCTGAAAAACACCCTCGACTCTATGCAGAAACGGGCAGTCCGTTTGGTAGATTCTCACTTCTTAACAAACGGATTGCAATCTTTAGAGCACAAGCGTCGGGTGGGAATGCTATCCTTGTTCTACCGGTATTTTAATGGAAAATGCTCCGAGGAACTTGATCCCCTCGGCACCGGTGCATAGTCGGGAAATACGACAAACGCGAGCTAACCATATGTATAGATGGAGTGAACATGGGTCTCTTCAAGACCCATGTTCACCCCATCCTTTCTTCAAAAAGACCCTCCACGCAGCATCTTCAAAGATGACATAGGCTCTGAGGGAAATTATTTTCCTCAGGGCCTCCTGTGTGAAGTTAATATTTTTTTTAAATACCGAAATATGTTAGAAAGAATTTAGAAGTTAGAAAGAATTTATAAAGGAGGCGTGCATTGAGCTTAGAAAATATAGTCATTTTGACACCAATATCATATAGTGTTCCTTGGCGGCGACGAATGCCCTTCAATTAATATTTATAATTTAGGCCAGCCACACAGCTGGTGGGCAGGTGCATCCACCGCCAAGACCTGAACACGCCTCACCCGATGAACCCGGGCACCCTGCGAAGTCACCAAACATAGCGAACCACTCAGTGTGGCCAATGACCGAGGGGTGTCGGTTGTCCAATAAATGATACCTATACCCGCCTCCCATTTAAAACGCTCCGTTACTGAAAGTAATCCTAAAACTAAAACTAATCGTATCCACGACTCTGTTATAGCTTTTATTTTTTTCTCTACATAATGCTGTATGGGTAAATAGACTGTTAATAAATATGTTATGGTACTAATGTTCTATGTTATTGTTGACACCTTCAGAAGCATTATAGGTATATGACCGCAAACCACAAGAACGGAAGACCAGTCAAGTATTAGTACCTATATTACCTTAGAAAAATAAACAATCTAGTAGTTATCAATTCTACGTGAGTCTAGTTGCATTTTCTAGGCAGTTTGAAGTAATAAATGTCTAGTTTAAATAAGCCCAGGTGAGTGGATAATCATTTTCGCAAATCCATTTATTTCAAATACTTTAGTATTACTACTGTGGCATCTCATTCTGAAGACATTATCGAATCATATTGGATGTATACACTTATATCAGTAGCTGTGTGTAAATCAGTGTAAATAATGAAATCAGAATGATTGATGACAGGTTTGTTGTCATTCAAATGCAAAGTAGTAAAAAAGAGGGGCCCTAAATGGGAACCTTGAAGTACCCTCGAGGGAACTGTTATTATCTGTGACATGTAACCTTTTAGGGCAACAGCTTGACCTCTATTTTTGATGTAAGATTTATTTATTTATTTATACTGGGTTTTGCAGATGTTCTCACTTAAGTGAGAACAATCCAATTATTAAAACTCAGTTATAAGATGAGAACCATCTGAGTAGATTTACACTTATACGAACTTATTATAGTTGATTTGAGTGTATCATGATTCACCTTGTCGAAAGCCTTAGAAAAATCAGTGTAGATGGAGTCAACTCGTTTCTTTTTGTTTATGGAATTTAGAAGAAACCCGTTAGCCGAGAAATTTAAACAATATGATTATACCAAACTGTTGCTGTCACTATCGCTCTTACTTTCCGGAATACTGAGCGCAAGGGACAACTGCACCCCAGGCTGATAATACGTAAATAAAATCGTCAAAATCGAGGTTTTGTAATCCCCATTTCTCTCCTCCAAATTGGACCGATTTTACCAACTGTATTTGAAGAAAATATTCTATATCTGAACGTTTTGCTTTTTAAAATACATTGTCTAGTTAGTATACTGAACGTCTTTTGATGGCGTTCAAACCAGGCAGTTTTAACGATTTTTGGAGGGTCTTAACTCCTATTAGAAGTTACGTTACCAAAAAAATGTAAAACGTACCGATAATGGTCATATTATGTCATAATATTTGCAGTATTGTCAAATCCAGAGAGGAAATTGAGAAATATGTTTATGTGGACAAATGCAGGCGGTTTCCTAATCGATAAACTGCCCCAAGTTCTAACTCAACAGATCTATCTTGAAAAAAAAACGTGTTGTTGTTGGGGGTTAATAATTGTGTTTTACATAAATACAAATAAAATTATTTCTTTAGTTCCTTTGTTGGCCGGCTATATCTGTAGTAAAAGTGTAGTGTACAGTGTACATGTAGACAATTTCCGTTTTAAATCCATTTCTCAATGTTCGTGTCCGCTGTGTGCCTATGAAGAAAAAAAATTCATTAAAACCGACGTTTGTAAACCGTCCATTGCCCGCCTGTCAAACAGCATGCAACCGTGGCACATTTCCTCCTCACATAAATAAATCTTTGCTTTTCCTCACTTCCTGTACAAAAACAGGCAAGACCAAGTACAACAGAACGTCATAAATCAACTGCAAAGTTAATGCTGACCAGTTCCTGTAGTAAAGTCATTTCATGTAAAAGTGGTAGAATAGATAATAATGCAGCACACGTAAATACGTCAATCTCATATGGGAACTGAAAACCAGGGCATTAAAAACTAAACCATAATTAATATGTAAAGATACTTTCAAATCTAACAATAACCTCAATTCTAATTACTCTATTTATTCACCAATTCCTAGAATTTATCGCATTGCAAATAAACATTGGGAACCCATAGATACATTTTTGGTGTTGACAATTTTTGCGAGTATCAAAAGGCAACTAATTTCGATTCTATCTGCTAATAATTAACTTTTATTATTTTTATATATTCTATAACTTATGAGTAAATCCTTATTTTTTTGTTTTATTGATTGTAACTAAGTATATTTCAATGGTTGTAACAGATACAAATAATCGGGAACAATCACTTTTTTTTTAGCAAACATTACAAACTGGAATATTCAAACCATTTTTTTACGACAGAAATAGTCTTTCAAGAACGTTTTGAAAATTCACATTTCAAATTCGGACCAAATCGCCTTCTTTCCCGCGGTTTGGCTTGTGACGTCACTGCGCACTTCGTGACAGATGCCACTAGTCGAGCCTTTTTTTTATTTATACAGATATCTCACAAGAGTCCCAACTGCTCCCTTCTGGAGCCAGTGAGACTATGGCATCCCCAATTAGAGTATGTTGTGAGGCTATAGGTAAGTGGGGAAGGGAAGGAGATGGGGAAGAGGAAGGTGGGAAAGTACCTGGCTATTCAGATCTAGTCACTAAACACGGCTAAAGCCATTATTAAGCAACGTTTCAATTCTGAATGGTGGTCTTACACCAGGGCGATACTGAGAGTATCTTCCACTCTGGAACGTGCCGCAAATATAACATATATTATTTTTATTAATTAATTGTGAAATAACACAAATTAATCAAATAAAATTTATTTGCGCACGCCGGGTTCGAACCCGCGACCTTCCGAATGGGAGTCAAGTGTCTTACCACTCGACCACGGACGGTCGCCTAATGTAATCCAGTAATCAATCTTTAGTCGATCATTTGTTTTTCGAAGAAAATGTCCGTAAATGCCGTTTATAAATACTGTATAATACCAAAGTGAATAAATACAACATCTTCAAAACCAAACAGCTCGGACTCGGAAGTGTGTTGTGACGTCACAATATCGCCAATCAAGCATGACTCCTTTTTTGATATGTGAATTTTCACACAACTTTAAAAGTGAATTAGTTAATTTAATAATTTTTTGGGGGGGTTTAAGTAAGATATTCGAGTTTACTTATTTTTTTTACATATATATTAAATGCATTGAAAACACTATATTACATTCACTGCATTTACCCTATTGATTGCATTATGTCTATATACTATCTTTTATACATTACACTTTGTTTTATGTCAGGTCTTATTATTTAAATTATATTTTAATCAAAGTAATATTACTCTTAAAAAACTGTATTAGTTTTTTTTATTGGTATAGCTTTTATTGTTTTTTTTTTCTATCTGCTGTAATATTCTAACTTTTTGAGTAAATTACATTCTTATTGTGTTTTATTGGTTTGTAATCAAACCTAACCTTACCTAACCTAATATATAACTATTAGTTGTGATATGTGAAATACACTCTGAAAAACTTTAAAAAAAATTACGTTAGCTCCACATAGGAGGCCCGGAGGAAAATAATTTCCCCCAGAGCCTATGTCATCTTAGAGGATATTGTGTGGAGGGTATTTTTAAGGAAAAGAAGGAAATGAAGTTCGGAGGAAGTTCTAATGAAAAATATATGAGGGGGTAGTTGGAATCTGAGGGTCAGTGTGTCCAGGAGTGACGGACTTATGAATCCATCCGTCTAACTGCGGTGCACGGCGATGGGTCGAGAGTCCGACTGCAGAGGTCAAACGGTCTTCCTTAGCCAATCTCTCTCGATCCGCCATGCCACTCAGTATGTAGGCAGATACATCCGCTGCCAAGATCTAGACATACCTTAACCCATCAAACCGGACACCACTGCTAAGTCACCAAACGTAGTCAACCACCACGTTTTCACAAAAACGACGCTTTACAAAATACCCAAATAGTATTATTAAATGGAACATGTTCATAAAAGTTTGGTCTGAATTCTATTCTGTTAAATATGTAAGTACCTACGTAATACCGCTAATCGCCGATCGATCCGTTGTGACCTCTCCCTCTTTCTCATAAACAACGCATGTTACAGAAAGATAGGTTACAACGGCATTGTCAGTGGCAGGACCATGTGGAAGAATTCCGGGTAAATTTGTAAAACCCATTATGATTTTCAGTGAACATTAACTAAATACCTCGAGTTCTGAGTAACACCCTTAATTAGTAGAATAGACGATACTTAAAATATTCGCCATCGTACACACATAATATGTTACGGATTGTTGATCATTTGTTGATAACAGTTGACTTAGTTAGACGTGTTTTATTGTTGTTTTTTTTTGGGTTGTTGAAAGTAAAAAAATCTTGATGTTATTCAATGATTTGTTTGTTGTTCGTGTCGTGTTTTAATATCTGAAGCCATTATTTTGTTCACATCTTTTCGACATGTTTTTTTCCCGACAAAATGTCTACCGTGTAAATGGAGTAATAAATAGGTGCGTATAAATTATTCCAAACATCTGTAAAACCTAGCCTAAATAAAATAATATATTTCTGTCGTACCTAACTTCCATAATACAAGTACTTTTATAATATCTATTATCTATATGTATATTTTCTTTCTACGTTTGTAATCACATTTTTTTATAGGATTATATATTCTTCCTATTACATCCCTGTTTGTTTTTATTGGAAGATAATTCCGTAAATCAAAAGAAAGAATGTTAAAATGTATTTCAGCTTAATATTTATACAGGGAAACGTACTTGACTTTTGAATCAGTGATTCCTGACATGAATCCTGACAAGAAAGAATGTTTAAATGTATTTCAGCTTAATATTTATACAGGGGAACGTACTTGACTTATTTGAACCAGTGATTCCTGACATTATTTGGAGTAAAAAATGTAAATGAAATGTTGATCTCCGGTGACTTTTTTTCAATTTAAATCATTAAAAAAATCAGTAGGTATTGGAAAGTTAGGGTCGGGTGAGGGGTTGGCGGTTACTCGGTTAAGTGACCAGTGATGACATGTGGCATATTTTTTTTGAAGTAAGACGTAAGTAAGGGGCATTCCGACGGGTTACTCAAATCTTTTTTGGACGGAAATAACATTTTAAAACGGAAATGACGTTCGATTCATATTAACGTCTTAGGTAGGACAATAATGAGTGGCGCCTAGCAATGACTAACAAAACGTCAAAGCAAACACAAACGTCAGACTTCACCCGTTTGTTTTGGTTTACTAATGTATAAGGAGGGTTTTTGTTATGTTTTGTGGATTATTATATGAGTTAACTAAAGATTTTAGTTAAACGTTTTGATTTGTATTATTTTCTACGATGTTAATATTAACCCTTTTTTCTCTCTGATTCTTGTGAATTCTAGCTATTGAAGTAAAAAGTAGTGTAACAATAAAAATAGTGTTGTTTAGAATTCGAATGGCTGAATCACAGGAAAATTTTACTCCTTCATCTATAAATAATTATAAACGAAAAAATCAACAACCTAATCATGTTCCGCCACCTAAAAAATGTAAGTTTTTAGTCAAAAGAAGTTTTACTTGTACCGCGCGTAATGGTTAGACGTACTCTTTTTTTATTAGTTTTTAATGTACAAATTCATCGGAGACCAAAATTTTATTAACACATCCAAATAATGCCAGGAATCAACGATTAAAGTAAGTCAAGTTCGTCCCGTAACATACTGTATAAACAAACACATTATCTATCTGGTAAAACGGTACATTCTACAAAAATATAATTTTGCAAAAAATAATTAAGTCATTACGAAAATATTGTCAATCGGCGCACTAGGAGTTAAGAAACCATAAATTGTAGTGTTTTTGACGAATTTAACTTCTTCACCGCCATATTGTATTTTCAGATATAAATCGGACCATTCAAAAGCGAACCAACAAACAGTCTATTGATCAGTATAACTAACTCACTGTCAATCATTCGACATGCAACTACAACAAAATATCAATTTCCTTGTTTACACTCTTTACCTTTCATTTTGTGAATTTCCCGTTCACAGTTTAGTGGAGCCCACTGTCTCGAGTTATGCAGTGGCGAACAGCCGCGGGGTAAAAGATTAATCGACTATTTTTACTGTCGACGTTAAGCTGTTTTGACTGTCAACCATAAGCTTTTTTGTCTGACAACACGATTAACAAGAAACTGTTTTCTAGGGTAACATTTTAAATCAGTGCGTTGAGTTGATTAATTTTGAGCAACCTTGTTGGGAAGTCAATTTTGTTGGGGACAAATTAGTGCGTTGTTTTTTTTATTATATATAATTCTGTTTTGTTTGTCAATTTTAGATTGTTTTGACACTGTTGAAGCAGTTTTAAATTTAAATCAGTGCAATTATTTGATTAATTTCGTGCGACCTTGGGACTGGGAATACAGTTTGTTGGGAATAAATTATTTTGTTGTTTTTAGGGCCTGTTGTTTTATGTCAATTTTTTATTGTTTCGACTGTGTGACTTTGCTGTGTGTCAATTTTTGATTGTTTCGACTGTGTGACTTGCTGTGTGCCAATTTCAGGTTGTTTTGACTGTATAACTTTTCTGTGTGTCAATTTCAGAGCGTTTTGACTGTGTGACTTTGCTGGATGTCAATTTTAGGTTATTTTGACTGTGTAACTTTTCTGTGTGTCAATTTTAGATTATTTTGACTGTGTGACTTTTCTGTGCGTCAATTTTAGATTGTTTTGACAGTTTAACTTTCTGTGTGTCAATTTTAGATTTTTTTGACTGTCAACCCGAAGCTGTTCTTAGGTAACCCCGTTTGAAATTTGGATCTGTGTGTTTTCAACCCATTTCGTGCGACTGTGTGGCGAGACAATTTTTAGGTGACTAGTTGTTTTATTGTTGTTTAACATGGGCTGTTTTGTTTGTCAACAGTTTGAATGCAGATGGCCTCTCACCTCTGGATGTGGCGGTGCTGAGTAACAACAGGCCGCTGGCTAAAATGCTGCTCGGTTTCGGAGCTCAGGAAGGAAACCAACGTAAGTACCTTTTTTTAAAAAAACATTCCCGGGTTACGAATAATCTGACAATATTTGTAAATCTCCTACTACCATCACAGCAGTGGCGTAGACAGGGTGGGGGTTGCGGTGGGGGCGGGCCGCATCGGGTGCCACCCGATGAAGGGTGACACCCGATCGTGAAAAAAACTTACGAAGGTAGAATAATGCCACGAAATAAATTTCCCACATGAACACTGTCTGTTATTTATACTTTCTTAGCTCTGGGGCTCGTTTAGAAGTACCTCTTCTCCTCTTAGAGATCAAGGTTGAAAAGACATTTAAAAGCGGCCAATGTTACTAGTTTCTATATTTTTTTTAATTTATCGTGGAATGGGATTTTATTTAAAAGTTATAAAAGTTTTGAGTTATTTATGACAATTTGCGTATCAGTTGATTCTTGCGAGAAGAGTTTTAGCAAACTAAAATGAATTAAAAATTACTTGCTGGCAACAACGAGCCAAACGAGACTTGAAACAATCTTGGAATATTAACAATTGAACACAAATCAACAACACAAACAATAAATTTTGAGGATGTAATTTCCGAGTTTGCAGCTGTCAAAACTAGAAAGAAAAGGTTTTAATTTAAGTGTTTAAGTACATAAATTTATGGGAAAATATTATAAATTTTGCTGTCATTCTTGTTTTGCCATATCCAATTTTCAATTTCATACATCAATATGAAAGAATGTATGATAAAATAATACTATTACTATCATAATTTTGTAACATGAGACTCTCATTCTATTACTTACTAAATTTAATCATACTAACTAAATTTAATCATGCGATTATAGGATTTTTATTAATTTTAACTTGGGGTGACACCACGTTTCATTCTTGGCGTTATCCGCACCGGGTGCCACCCATTCTAGCTGCGCAACTGCACCACAGTAAGCGTAGAATGTTGCTTGTGTCGTGATGGAGGACTTAGCGAGCTGAGGAATTTAACACGGGACGCCTGGGTGAGACCCAAACGCGATGCTTGGCCACTGACCGTTCATCATACCTTTTTAAATTAGCTAAAAACATCAGTTATTGATTATTTATTTATTTATTTCTACGGTAGAATATACCATAAACAGTAGTTACATGACACAATTAGAACCATAAGAAAATATTAGCAATCATTTTAAATAAAGAATAACAAATTAACTGTGGCATTTGATTGTGAAGTGACATCAGAGATATGAGCAAGAGAATATATCAAATTATAACAAATATATCCATATTCTATAGTATAAATAAGGTAAACTTAGATTGAATTAATATTGATCGAAAATATAAGATAGCATAGCCCTCTTGTATCTACTTTCCGTGCAGTTAAATATATCAGCTACATCAGCGTATATATTACTAACTGCATGCAACCTAGGTACAAGTGAGTTTTTGGAATACGCAGTCCTGGTGTTGTTGCATTTAAACAGGACTTTAGACCGAGTAGCTCTCGTAGGTATATGAAGTTCAATGAGGTTAGTTAAATCGGGACTGTCTATACTACCATTTACAATTTTGAACATAAATATTAAGTCGAATATAATTCTTCGGTCTGAGATTTTTAATAAATTTAATTCTTTCATCAAATAATTGTAGTTTATGTTTTCAATGGGAATACCGAGTTTGAAATTAATGTGTCTTAGGAATTTATGTTGAATTTTTTCTATTGAGTCTGAATGTAATTTATAATAGGGGGACCAGATCGAGGAGTTATATTCGACTTGACTACGAACTAGGGATGTATACAAAAATTTTAATGTTGAAATATTCTTGAAACCTCTGGAATTTCGAAGAATGAAGCCAAGCATTTTCATCCCTTTATTTTTTATTGTGTTTATATGTGATATGAAGTTTAATTTAGAGTCGAAAGTTATGCCCAGATCATTAATTTCTTCGACAGAGGTAAGGGTTGAGTTGTTAAGTTCATATGGATGAATAATTGGTTGACTAGTTCTGTAAAAACTTATTGAATGACATTTATTTATATTCAGATAAAGTTTGTTAAGAGAACACCAATTAATTAACCTGTTTAGGTTATTTTGTAGACAGATACAATCTTCAGCGCTTTTAACTATTTTAAATATTTTTAAATCATCAGCAAAAAGTAGTACATTTATATCATTATCAAATATATTAACAACATCGTTTATAAACAGTAAAAATAATATTGGGCCTAGATGAGACCCCTGTGGTACACCACTGGTAGCTATAAATTGATAGGAAATGAACAAATTGATTTTTACAAGTAGAACTCTATTAGATAGATAGCTAGCAAACCATTCTAAAAGTTTTCCATCAAAACCGAGCTTACGTAGTTTGACCAGGAGAATTTTATGGCATACTTTGTCAAAGGCCTTGATAAAGTCCGTATATATGGAATCGACTTGAGTTCTGTTAGTTAATGCGTTCGATATATAGTTTTCATATAACGAGAGATTTGTCTGAGTTGATCTGCCCGACAAAAATCCGTGTTGGTTCGGAACAATGATATGTTTAATGCATGGTGAAATTTTATCAAGTAATAGTTTTTAGAATTACAGATAGCTTACAAATTGGTCTATAGTTAGTAATATCACTTTTATCACCCATATGTATGTATATTACTCGAAATATTTCATAAATTTATAATTATTAATTGAAGAAGAAGATAATACTAATAAATCTAAACGGAAATATAAAAAGAACAAGACACAGAAAAATAATAAGCTAAAGGTCGCAATTGGGACTCGAACCCAGGATCTTTCGTCTTACCCAATTAATTAAGTCATTTTTGTCAATCTCATATTTATATATATTTTTTATTTTTCTTGTTTTTTTTTTTATTTTTTTAGTAATATCTTCTTCTTCAATGATGTATTACATTGATGGGAATAACCTTCAAAAAATTTTTATAAGAACAGAGTTATTCTAATTTAAAAAATTGAATTTATCATCTATAATTAATTTCCAGTAAAATCCTCCGAAGCTCTGGGTTCGCATCTCCGCCGGCTGAGCGCGGAGGCCGAGTGCCGCCTGCAGGAGCTGTCTTCCTTCCGCCACACCCTGGGGTCCGCCGGGTACGGGGGCACGGGGTACGGGAGCACCGGGGGCGCGCCCGCCGCGCCTGTACCCCGCGCGCAGGGCGGAGCGCCCGCCGCCAACACGGGCTGCGCCGGACAGGGGGCGGACCAGGAGAAGCAGCTGCACCATTGGGAGAGACGCACCAAGGCTCTGAGGTAATTTATTGTGATGTGTAAACATATTGATGTATGTTGTATTTAGGTGAATTTATTCTTACCGTACCTTGATGGAAGCTATTCCTTTATGGATTGCTGTGAAGCTAAATCTTTATGGAAGTTATGTCTTGATTGAATGTTACGAAGTTATGCCTTGATGGAATGTCGTGAAGCCATGCCTTTATGTAATGCCACGATTTTGAACCTTTATGGAATCCCGCGAGGCTAAACCTATATGGAATGCTGAGAAGTTATGTCTTGATGGAATGTCGCGAAGCCATGCCTTTATGTAATGCCACGATTCTGAACCTTTATGGAATGCCGCGAGGCTAAACTTTGATGGAATGCTGCGAAGTTATCTCTTGATGGAATGTCGCGAAGCTATGCCTTTGTGTAATGCCGTGCAGCTGAACCTTTATGGAATGCCGCGAAGCTAAACCTTTATGGAATGTTGCGAAGTTATGTCTTGACGAATGCCGCGAAGCTATGTGTTGATGCAATACTTCGAAGCCATAGATTAAAGAATAACACAAGAAGTACCTTGAGAGCGTGTTTTATGATACAATTATAGGCCTGATTTCAGCCTATACTTCCATTCAAAACCGTGTTTCACCATGATCACGAAATTCAAATGAGATGGCGATATACAATTTCAGGCAAATATAAGAGAGACAGACCGCATGCTAAAAATGGTCTAGAACCAAAAGATACCGAGTCATTGGCACATATGTTTCCATTGTACAGGAGGCATTTCTAGTGTTATTTTCTTTCTTCTATGTTCGAAACTATGCCTTGATGGAATGCCTTGAAGCTATGTATCGATGGCTCACACTGCAAAAGTTTGATTTGGTGGAATGCTGCAATGCTATGTCTTGATGGACTGTCACAAACCCTTGCTACAATGGAATGTTGCGAAGTTATGTCTTGTTGGACTGCCTCAAACCCGTACTTCGATGGAATACTGCGACGTTGTGTCTTAATGAACTACGGCAAGACCAGGCTTTGATGGAATGCCGCAAAGCTATGCTTCCATGAAATGCTGCAAAGCTATGCCTTAATGGATTGCCGATTATTGCGAATCCTTGCTTAAATAGAATGTCGCAAAGCCATACCCCGATGAAATGCTGTGAATCATGCTTCTATGAAATGTCACAAAACCATGTCTGAGTGGAATGCCGCAAAGCCAAACCTCGGGGCATAACACATTGAACTGCCAGTGATACATTTGTGTGTTTTAAGATGTCAATGTTATTTTTTAATCATTGTAGACGTATGCTGCTGGGCTGGCAACAAATGAGGGCTCCCGGCCTGCCTTGCAGCCCCGAGCTAGACGTTACCTCCCCCACCAGCGTGACTGTCAGGATAAGGGAGAACGTGGCCCACCACCAGACACACCCCATCATCACCAAGTACAGAGGTGAGTCAACCAGCAACACACTAATCATACTCAGCTGGCAGCAGGTGAACCCTCAGAAGTGGCCTTTCCAATCGGAGAGATCTCAAGTTTGGGGGCTAGATAAACATCATCAAAGCTGTAACCAAAGTTTACCTTTTGAAAAGCTTGTTAAAATAGACGAAAGTCGAACACAGGCTCATATAAGTATGAATCAATTTTCTGTCTCACTCTTACTTAAAACGGCATGCTTGTGGAACAAGCTACCGGCACAATATATCTTTCTTTTCTCATTTAATCGTGGCCTCTTCAACCCCTCAGGCCTCTGACCTTTTGACAAAATATTTGCGCATTGCAATAAAATCGAAATAAATGTAATATTTCTGAACATATCCGAAAACTAAAAACTGTTTTTGAAAGGTGATGAAATACGCTTTCAAATTTTATTATTAATAATAAAAGAGTGATTTTCGAAATACTAAAATTTGTAATGCGAAAAATAGAATTGTTTTTAAAAAATTACTGGTTAAAGAAAAAAAAATTAACATTACCGTCACCTTACTTATTTGTCATTTCATATAAAAATAATTAATAAAAAATGTATAAAGTTTCATTTTTTTTTTTTTCAAATTGCGATCAGAAACTTTGGTTTTATAGAGGTGTAGATTTTAATTATTCTGTGTTTAACTTTTAGATTCGAATATGAAGCGTGGTATCTTATCTTTCTAACACCATTTGGATCATATTTCTCACCATGATCATAAGGGAGACACAACGATTTCTAAAGAGCTATAAAAGCGAACAAATCAGCTAGGGGTTAAGAACCGCACCAAAAAATCCCTTCCTACAGTTACTTAGTTACTTTCAACTATGAACGGGTGTTCCGCTCTTGTCGTCTAAGTTTCTTTCTTGTGTTTCTTACAGAGCAAAACATTTTGTGTTATTCAAAAAAGTAAAAGTATCCTGAAACATTGTAACCTCATTATATCTTTACAAATTTCCAGTGCAATGGTCATCGCGAGCGGATTTCTCCAACGTGTGCGGCGAGAGAGAGGTTCGCGCCAGCCTGCCGGCCTGCTCCTGCGTGGCCGTGGGGCTCACCCGGGGGCGTCGCTACTTCTTCAGGGCTCACGGGGGCAACCTCAAGGGCTGGGGGCCCCACAACACTTCCACGCCTAATAGCGTGCTACCCAGCAGTGAGTCTCTTATTGATGTTGTATTTTTTCATATTCAATTCACTGTGATTCAGGGACTTGAATTAAATACAGAAGTCACAGAAGAAGTAGAAAATTATTCTATAGACGAGCTAATGAGCTCAAGAAGGAATCATTTTGGTCTTTCAGGAATGGTTGACTTTCCAATAGTGTTGGTTCTATATTTAGTATAGTAAAAAGTTCTACTAATCCCAGATAAAACGCTTTTATATTCAGAGCATGTAATATATTTCATAATAATTTTAATGATATGGACATATTCTTGTGTAATTTAAGAACCTTTAAAAAATTTGTTTTAGCAGACATTAAATCATTTTTATATCCTATTGTAACTCATCATGTTATAAAGTGGGGTTTCATAAATGGCAAAAGAGGATCTCATTCAAAAGTTGTTTGAAATATTAATTTCAATTTCTTCATAGTCTTTTACCCGAAGACGAAAATCTCACATTGTAACCATGGATTTTATTTTTGCTATCATTTAACCATTCATTTTCTGCTATGTATCTGATTATTAATGACGTTCTAATTTCAGGCTGGCGCGACGTGGAGGGCCGGCGAGCTCGCTGGGACGGTCGCACAGCCGCGGCGCTGGAGCGGGTGGCGGCATCGGCCCGCCTGGCCCGGCCCCCTCGGCCCGCGCCCCCACCACCCCGCCGAGCCATGCGTGGTCGCCACGCCATCCGACACCTCTTCACGCAGGCCAGCAAGTTCCACAAGAACCTGCGCAGGTACATAACACATAATCTAATCTCACCTTGCTGAATGAAAGATTGCAGTGTTAACCCCGAAGGGCCGAAGCCCAGCATTTGCAGTGTTAAAGAATCGTGCATGGTAAGAAGCACTGCAATTGCAGTGTCAACCTTATACATTCATTTTGCCTTTAGATATTACCTCTATTGGGTTAGTTATAGACAAAATAAATATGTCACTTTATTATGTATGGCATTGTCTACATGTCGGCTTTAATCCCTACAGGGTATTTTATATATTTTATCATTAATCCCTAATCCGTAGTCGAGGGGTAAGGCTCTCAACTCCCAATCTGAAGGTCGCGGGTTCAAACCGGCGTGCACAAATAATTTTTATTTGATTGATCTGTGTTATTTCACAGTTTATTAATTAAAAATAAAATTGCTGCATATTCCAGAGTATCGTATCAGTATCGCCCTGGTGTAAGACCGCCACTTCGAATTGAAAACGTGGCTTGAAATGGCTTTAATCGTGTTTGGTGACCAGATCTAAAAAGCCAGATATTTCCCCACCTTTCTTTTCCCCATCTCCTTCCCCTCCCCACAATCTTAAGCCTCACAGCATACTCAAATTGGGGATGCTATAGTCTCGTTGACTCCAGACGGGAGCAGTTGGGACTCTTGTGCGGTATTCACACAAAAGAAAAAAAATTAAGTAATTTATGTTAAATGTGTACTATCCTTGTTAGGTGCTTTTCATTTTTTTCATCAAAGTATTTAATATTTTTTTGCTTGTTTTTATAACTGGCTTATAATTCTACAATTTTAAAAAAAAGAAGTTATATTTTACATTCTAGTATCTTCTGTCTTTATCTTTTTCATACAAGACATGTGAGAAGAGAGATTTTTACGAACAGATCGTCGTTGACGTGCATATGATCTCTCCCTGGGAGCAGTATATGTAATATGTTAACATTACTATTTTTCCAGAGGGGTGTACCTGGCCTGCATCATCTACCACGAGGACAAGGTGCTGGTCACCAATGAGGACTTTCTTCCCGTCATAGAGATAGATGAAACTTACCCCGCCTGCATCTACACCGACTATCACTGGCTGATGAAGGTGATCATTTAAAAAACAAATACATATTTACCGAAGTATGTATGAAGAATGAGTTAATGATGAACGTAAGTAATGGTGGAGTTATACTTGTGTGACGTGACGTGACGCGTCATAACAGTATCGGTTTCATACATTTAGTATGGTGACGATTATATAAGACTGTTGTGTTGTGTCATGATGCGATCTGTCGTGATGCGACAGAAGCGATCTCGATTTTCAACAGAGCGGTGAAGGTGAGGGGTGCGGGGACGGCCGCGTCTTGTCTAGTGTGTACGTACCACGTGCTGTATTGATTTAAAATATCGTCATAAGGCATCAGAACACAACTTATAGATGTGAACGCTAGCCATCACGGCAGAGAACATCACGACACAACACGCCTTACAAGTATAACTCCACTAAAAGTCTATAGTCATGGTGTTTGAAAGAGAGAGTACGAAAACAGTGTGCAATATAGCTGTGAATGGTGAATACTTGGAGCAGATGGATGAGTTTGTGTATTTGGGAAGTATGTTTACGAGAGATGGGAAGGCTGATAGGGATATTAAAAGAAGGGTGAATACAGGTAACTGAAGTATATTCGTCACAAAACACGTTCTTGGATCTATTTTTTAATGATTTTAATTGAACTAAAATTTTAATTCTGAAAAGTGTCTACTTGGTTGTACTGATTTATTTTGCTGAATGATTATATGATTTGAAATTTGTGTTGTATAATACAATATTTTGTTCGAAAATTTAACAAATCTGCCAATGACCAACGGTATAACCTTAGTATATTAAAAATAAACTTAGTTTTTCAAAATTTAAATAGTGCGTTTACCAGATAAAAAAACAATCTTTCAAAATCAATTTATGTTTTTGTAAAAAAAGTGTCAATACGTCTAGGATTTGATTTAAAAAGGACTAATTTCCGGTATTGTTTGGTTATACCCTCTTCAGTCAAGTATGTCCCTTAATACCAATGTGTACTTCTACCCTTCACAATCTCGGAAAATCTACTGCCAATATGACGAGCTCCTCTCTATCTGGCTACTGTATGCAGGGAAGATAACCCATCCTCTCAGGGTGTTGGTGATGAAAGTCAATGTTAGGTATAATTACATATTTACATCGCTCTAGTGTAGATTCTAGATCATGGAAATAGTAGGATACCACTTTAGGCGGGTGTCTTAATCTATGCAATTAAAAAACTTGTATTCTTTCAGGTTGCTTGCACTTGGGAAGAGGTGAAAGGTCTCCGAGCCGACATGGAGAAGAATTCCTCATCAGCCATCCATTTCCGAACCAAGTTACTGGCCGCTGCAGCCCAGATGCAGTCAGCCCTCTGCATACAGGATCTAGGTAAATCATTATTATTATATGCTAGTACAGACCTCTGAAAAATCATGTTAATATTTATTATGTTAGTACGCTTTTTTGAAAATGGAAAGAGCGCATACCCTTGAAAAAATCACAAAATCTGATTATACAAAATTTTATTTTACTTGTCAAAATTATCCTTAAGAAATTTTATATTAAATGTATATATTATATATATATATATATTAAATGTACTACAGCTTTTTCTTATAAATACATTCTCAAGTTAATTTGTATTTATTTATTATGTGCATCTATATAAAAAGGTTTACATATATTTTTTTTGGCATTTCCCTGTGTCGAGACAGACTAGTTTACAAATATTTTATAAATCATAAATAAAGTAGGTACATTTTTCATAAAAGCAAAAATATTTGATAAAAAAATTTGTATTGCTCTTATATGTATGGAAAATGTGTCCAGAGATCGAGTAACTCATAATGGACATCTGAAATGATTGTTATCTACATATTATTATTGTTATTATATAATGAGCAGGCAGCATTTTGCTACTTACTTTATTTATTACTGCACTTCCCATAAAAATGAGTTGTAAATCAAAATTTTCTCTTTTCCGTTTTATCTCTGAATAGTAAAGTGATATTGATTATTAATGCCCCAACTTTTATTTAATTATTTTTTTTATTTAAATACTAGCTGACCCGGCAATCTTCGTACCGCCTCAGAATCAATAAATGTTGTGTTTAATTTATTAGCTGAAATAAATTAAGTTTTTATTAAGGTAAATAGGTTAAAATAAATAGGTAACTAATACCTACTCTAAGTTCAAAAAATTAAATTGAGCTGTTGACTAAGCACGAAATTTTCGGCACACTACACCATTGACAGTTCTAATTGATTCAAATTATGTCGACCAACGCACATTATTTGAAAAGCGGTTCCATACAAAATATAAGAAAAAATTAATTTTCTTCATTATTATTTTTTCCGTGATTTTTTCCGATGTTTTAATAGTTATTCTGTTAATCGGGACGGAGACAAATCCAAAAAATCAAATAACATGAAAATCGGTTCGGCCGTTCTTGAGTTATAAATGGTGTAACTAACCCGACTTTGTTTTATATATTAAGATTTATTTAGTACAAGATTATACATTTATTATACATTATTACAAAATGTTTTGACTGCCCAACTAGGAGGACATAAAATATATGTTTTTCCTCTTTCATATATTCTGGGCCTCTTCAAGACCCGCATTAATAAATCCCTTACTAACCCGCTTCACAACGCTGCTCCTGTGAGATGTTAAATAAAAAATAAATGAAAATTATGTCTGATAACTTTCTTAATTTGTTCCAGGTCAACTTTACCACAAGCCCCTCCGCGACAGTCACGGCACACTCGTCATATCCTGCATCAACTCTGTCAAGTCAGCCAAGAGCGTCTCCGTCCTCAACTCCCGATGGCTGCCGCTCAGCAAGGTGCACAAGCGGCTCACCGCTCTCTCCGAGGACAACACCATCGGAGACCTGCTCATGGCCACTGTGCACGATCAGATCAATTACCATCAGGTACTTACACTACTTAACCAGATTGGACTGAATTGGATATTTTACAAAAGATCTTGAAAGACTTTATCAGGATGTTATTATTTTAGAAGTATGCAGATGTAAGGAGTTGAAATCACTTATATGTAGCTGTAAGGAAGTGTGAAGTGGGTGAAGCTATGGCAATTGGAGCAATAGTACGGATTGCTCATCACTGCTTTAGTAGGTAAATACCGTGTTGTGGATCCAAGATACATAGCCAAACACAAATGGTAAACATTTGCCATCCCTGTACAAATCACAGTGCACCCCAGGGTTGAAATTGACCGCCATCTCTGGTCTGAAGCCTCAAAATACCTGAAAAAAAACCCTTGGCTGCAGAAACGGGCAGTCTGTTCGATAGATTTTCCTATCTTAAACTGCTGTCCTTGTTCTATCGGTAGTTCAATGGAAAATGATCCGAGGAACTAGCGTCATAGATTCCTTCGGCATGGGTGCACATGAGAACAGGTCAGTGGGTCAACCTCCATTCCGTATAACCAATGAAGACAAGGTGACATGGCTCTGAAGGAAATTCTGTGTGGAGTTAAGACAATTCTGGTGAACTTTATTGAAGATGAAACTTGAGAGATAGAACAAAGACAATTCTGGTGAACTTTATTGAAGATAAAATTTGAGAGATAGAACAATGGAATAGAACCTGCAGCCTTGAGATTCTATGGAAGTTACGCAGACATTCTCTGAATCAATAGTAATAAGACATTTTATGTTTATTTTTCAGTTATCATCAGTGAAGCTGCCTCGAGGCCTCTACCTCGGCTACCTGAAGCTGCAGTCCTCGGTGGACCTGATCCAGGTGGTCGTGCCGGCCCGCGCCCCCAATGTCCTGCCCCACTGCAAGATGAGGGACAACTCTCATGTCTCAGCGTGAGTACACCCTCCCTACCTGTGTCATTCTTGCATTCTCAACTCTTGTCCTGTCCAAAATTCACTAACTTATTAGAAAGAGTATTTATCTATTTATTTTATTTTGGCATAACATTACTGGTATAATCCAATCCACTGTAAAAGTATCGTTATATATCTATCAGGATGTCGTATCTAATGACATCATAAAAATGCAAGAGACATCATATTCATACTAATCGAACAAAAAATGTAGCACCTCTTATGAAAAGGATTGCCATTTAAAGAACAAATATGTAAATGAACTGGCCGCTAATCTATGTCCACTGAACCCAGTTCTGTGGAACCACGTGCCTTGTCTTAGTAATATGTCTTTACTCTATTAATTAATATGTAGAGTCGAATAAAGAATTATGAATTCGTTAAATAATTTTGGTGCCTACTTTATCACTTGTCTGATATATGGTTCTATTTTGAAAATTAAAAGTTTGTTGAACTTGAATAATGTTACGAATTATGCCGGAATATTTCTCATTACTTACTTACCCTTGCATCAACAACCAAAATTAGTAGGTATGTACAATATTCAATCAATAACCGAGAACCATTTATTGTCCTTTCAGGGAAGAGTGGGACTATCTGAAACTGCAGCAGGGAAAAACCAACGGCACTGTAGAACACACATCCAAAACTGCCCGAAGAATGTCAATTACCAGCATCCAATCCCAGGCACCCACCGAGTGCCAGCAGATGTTCCTGGACCTTGTCACCTCCACCGCCAAGAAACTCTTCAAGTACATGGACATCCCATTGGAAAAGGCTCTCACCCACAGATTGTACGACCTGGAAGTCATAGACCTAAGCAACGATGTTAGTTTCATTATCATCTGCCCCCCGGCCGAGCAGGCTTGCTCCGTCCCTGGTCAGAGGGAGATTCTACTCCAGCGCGGAGATCTCCTCAGTCTGCCTATCCAAGCTTTTGAAATGATCCATCTAAACACATATCAAAACAGTATTATAAACAAGTACGCTAAACTTAGTTGCACGCTTGAATTGGACACGGTATTAGCGAACCATTCGCACAGAGAAGCTTTTTCCAACACCGAACTCCAAACCGCTAAAGATAGACTCATCAAACTCCAAGAACTGCAAAATAGTCTCAATTCCGTCTGGAAAGATTGCCGGTGGCTTATGGACGTCATTAGCTTCGCTCGGGATAAAGACAAACTGCAAGGAGGCACTGGCAACAACAATATTGGCATTCAAATGAAGAATTTGATCAGTCGTATTCCCACCACTCTCATCAGCACGGATAACAACCCCTCAGCAGATAATCTGATGGTCACTTCTAATTCCAACTCCAATCTTAAGAGAACTCTGCTTCAAATACCTCCCAGAGATCAGAAGTTGGCTAAAAGTTCTCCGGGACGAGGTTCTTGGCCAGGACCCAATGCTCAAAGTCCATTAGGAACTCCAGGAAGTAATTTATTATCCACTGAATTCAGCAAGTCGGAGCAACATCTCAGCATAACTCCTCGTGAAGATTCCGGTTCAACCCTCAACCTGAGTGGCTCCCAATACCTCAGTGCTCACTCTGACGCTTTGAGTGTTTTGGATCCTTATTCGAGAAAGAGCAGCGCCGATTCTCAATTCACTCATTCTAGTATAGCGAGCAATAACTTCTTCCCCAGTCAACAAATCCAGAGTAAAACCTTTGAGGAAACTACCATCAGTAACAGGCTACCGCCCTCCAGAAGTCAAGATACACTTTTATCCCAACCTAATTCATCGACCCAGAGGAGAAAAAGCATCACCCTGAATGCCAGTCTCTCAGCTACCTCCAGTCCATTACTCCATGCTAAACCTTTCTACGCTGGAAGCATGATGAGCGTTCATACTGTGAACACCACTAACACATCCGACTCTATGCACAGCATCTCCAGTGATTCTGAAGGACAGAGTTTTCCTATTTCCACATCAACACCCAACAAGGTAAAAAGTAAGAAACCCCATAAAGTGAGGAAGCCAGAAGTGGGAGGCATAGCATCGTCCAAAAGCATGTCCAATGTAAAGTGTTCGCTGGATTTTGGCGAACCGGGACAAAGCAACGTATTTCTGAAGCCGACCACGTATTTGAAACCAACCCTCAACGCGATACAGTCTGAATCACAGTTCAGTACTGACCCAGAAGCGACGGAAATAGTTTCCAAGACCTCAAGCGAAGGCAAGCAGTTTTTTCGTGACAAGGCTCGCACCACCATCAGCCCGGAAGTCAGGACTGTCAACCCTCTCGGCAGATGCGAAGGTAGAGCTCATGATGAAAGAGTTGACAATCCTCAAAAAGATCTCAAACTGTCTGAAAAACAAGCACCCCTCTCACCGAAAACTAAAATTCTCCAGCAGCAGAATAACGAAGCATCCGACATAGCGAGCTCTAGCGACGGCAGCCGCTACTCCTCGCACGGGAGCCTCTCCCAACAAGCCACGGAGCAGATGACCGTGAAGAACACTTCGCCGGGAATACTACAAGTCTACGCTGCGTACGATACAGGTCTGGCCAGTGGCACATCGCTCAAACTCCACGTTACCCCTCGAACATCTGCGCGAGAAGTCGTAGACTTGGTCGTCAAACAGCTCAACATGGCCGTGGTATTGAAAGGAAAAGACGGCCCCATCTATACAAACGATAAACTCCAGAACTTCTGTCTTGTGGCGGTTATTGGCGCTCGCGAGAGATGTCTCCGAGACGATTTCAAACCGCTCCAGCTGCAGAACCCATGGAGAAAGGGACGGCTGTACGTCCGACAAAAGCACGAAGTCCTCGCCGCCCTCGAACATTCCAGCAAGCGAGCCGCGTTCATATAAATTAATTAATAGTTAATATTCGCATTCCTAGGCTGCTCTCAATTTTTTCCATTAGAAATACTAATAATTTAATTGCAATTGTACTTTACCATAACCTTGCCATATAATTATGTTGCGACTGATCATGATATACTTTGTTTTTTAAATATTAAGTTTTAAGTATTTGATTGGAACGATGGGACGAGAGTGATAGAGAATGAATTTAGGTGCTCGGGCAATTCTTAACTAGTTGCCCGTCGTAGTTGAGATATTGCAATTTAATATTCTAGACTGGGGATGTGAAGTGTTGACAGTATTTTAGTAGCGTGTGTACATAAAGAAAAGTATTTTATAGATTATTAATAATAGATATCACCGAATTTTAAGATTATTCAATTCTGATAATAGGTCGCCCTAGGCGGCCGGTCATATCGTAAAATGCTTTATTTTACTTGCATTAAATACCGCCGTACGATTAATTATTTTTAATAATATTATACTCGGTAGAGCACAAATTAATGAAGCTTTGAACCCACAATATTAATAAGACTTTTTATTGTGCTCAAATTACTCGTAATTTATTTAATTTGCAATATATTTTTACTAAATTGAAATTTATAATTTTAGCATGAAGATTTTCGGCTGATATGATTTTAAAATTTTATGGTAAAACCATGATATTTGAATTAGTTAAATGAGCTTTACGAACTATGAATTATTTTCATGTTTAGTGTAATGATATTATATTGAATGTGTGTACTTTGATTGAAGTATTCTATAAATGTCTAATTACTAAACTGAAAACAAACTCCAATATGAACTTAAGGCATGTAATGAATTAAATGTTTATTTTTGTAGATATTCTAAGAATTGATATTTTCGTTTTACCTGATTTTGAAAGAAACTTGTTATTAGCGCATGGCCATATTAATTGATATTTATGTATTGAATGTTTATGGAATATGTCACGTTAAAGATGTTAGGGAAATGAAAAATATTTAATTGTTGATTAATTAGATTGTTGAATTGAGGGAGGAACTATGTAACAAACAGTACGCCGGTGATGCATTATTCAATTAATTACAGGCGTGATTTGTAATAATGACAGAGCAGTTAACTCCTTGGCTCTGCAACGGGTGGCAGTTTCAAAAACTGGATAAATTTTTTTTATGGTTTGTTCACATTTAGGTAACATTAAAAATGAAATGGCTATTCAGCGCCATATTGTTTTTTGACTTTTTAAAGGGCCCCATTAAACGCCGATTATAGATGCTTTTCAGCTTTCTATCAAATTGTAATAAGCTGACAAGTTTAACAACATGATAGTTGTCCTCTTCTGCTGATCACAATTGGTTCAAAAGCTGAAACAGACATAGAATTGGCCTTTAACGGGGACCTTCAACTGTCAAAAAAAAAATGGCCATTTGATGTCAATTTTCAATGTTACTTCACGGAATTGACAGATATTTATAAACATTCTTTTAACCTAACAGCCATACTTTTATAAATGTTGAGTCAACTGAAATTGCAAGGAATGGAGGAACTGTCTGTAGAGGTTCCTTCTAGATCTCCCAGCAAGGCCCTAGATCCTTTGCTGACCTCCCAGACTATGCAATTACCTCCTCAGGCTGAAACAGCAAATTTGTCATTGAAAATCTCAAAAACATCCCAGTGATTAATATTAAAGCGACTGTAATGAGAGAGTATTGTTGGTAATGTAAAGGATTAGTACCGGGCGAGTAAGCGAGTAGCTATAACAATTTAAGAGGCAATAATGAGGGTTTATGTTAGTAATGCAAAAAGACCTGCTATAGCAATTAAAGGGACTGTAATAGGGGGAGTATGGAGGTAATGTAAAGAGACCTACTATAGCAATTAAAGGGACTGTAATAGGGGGAGTATGGAGGTAACGTAAAGAGACCTACTATAGCAATTAAAGGGGCCGTAATGGGGGTAGTATGTTGGTAATGTAAAAAGACCTGCTATAACAATTAAAGGGGCCGTAATGGGAGTGTACGTTGATAATGTAAAGAAACTTGCTATAGCATTTAAAGGGGCCGTAATAGGGGAGGATGGTTGTAATAAAAAAGGAGCCAGTAAAGGGGGAGCAATTTGGGAGTATATTGGTAATACAAAGAGACCTGCTATAACAATTAAAGGGGATGTAATGGGGAAGTATGTTGGTATTGTAAAAGGAGCCCCTGCAAAAAGTTGCCAATAATAATCTGTCATTATTCAAAGCACGCCATGTATTTAAAATGATTTTTGAAACTTTACTATTGATGCAATTACATGTTATTCTTATTACAACAGACGATATTTAAAAAATGTGGATCTCTTTCCAACTTTAATATGTTTGGTTCAAATTAGTGATATTTTGGTTATTAATGTGAATTTATTTATGGTTATGGATCCCTTGAAAGATGAAATGAAAAAGATATTATGTGAACAACACAATGAATTTTAGAATCTATACAGAATTAACGCTTTCTATTGATTGAAATTTATCTGTCACAATAATAAAAATAAAGCATTTTTATAGCAATTCTTTTTCAGTCCTTTGTACACTAAAAATGATTAAAATTGTATTTAAAATAATTGCATAAAATTTTTTTTTTTTTTTCAAAATCACTCGTCCAAATTTGAAGGTAATTTAAAATGAGTTAAATTATGTATTGTTAAGTGAAAAATAATTATGATTGTATGAAAGCCTATTAAATGTCTTATGATTGATTAATTGCTAGGAAAATAAAGACATTCTAGTGACGTTGAGCGGGAGAGATTTTAATTATTTGATTAAAAATTTTAAATTTATTTGAATGCACATCAAGGGTGTTTCTCTGCTGGCACATAATAAAATACATAATATATGTGACTAAACTACTTTGTTTTTATCTTTTTACCTTTTTTATCCATAGCATTCCTTTTAAAATGGTAGAAGAAGTCGGGGACGTTCGAGGAAGACATGCCACCGTCAAGTTAATCAAATATTTGAGTTGGATCACATCAATTCAATCTGGAACTAAGTGGTTCGCTACATTTGATGACTAAGCAGGGGTAAATGGGTTCATCAGGTGAGGTGTGTTCAAGTCTTGACGGAGGATGGGTCTGCCCACCAGCTGCGTGGCGGGCCAGATCGGGAGAGGCCGGTTTAGGGAGACCTTTTGACCTTTCCAGCTGGCCTCTCTCGACCTATCGTCTTCCACTGCGGTGGGAGGGATGGATCCGTCACTCTTGGGGTTACTGACCCCCAGATTCCTACCCACCCCTCGTACCTTTATCCTTCCCAGAACTTCCTCTCCTTCCCTTTTTAAAAAGACTCCACACAGCATCCCCAAAGAATGACATATACACTAATGGACTTAAGTTTGGACACTTTTCGAAATTTCTTGCAGCTCGTTGTTTGACTTTGAAAAAAAAAACTTATTTTGTTACGCAACTCTTCCAAAGTATTTTTTTCGTGTTCTGTATGTCTTATGCTGTATTTGATTAATAAACATGCCATTTGATATGTCAGATGGCCAAAAATTCTTATTACTATTTATGAGAAATTGAAGCAAACACCTTGAATTTTAATGGCACATGTTCAGTCTAAACCTATCAGGACACTTTATTATGCAACATGATTAGTTTTACACTGCTGTTAATAACTCAGGTACGGGACATACGTCATTCCTATGTCTACCTACGTTAAATTATCGTGAAAACAAGCTTATGTGTCCAAGCGGTTAATTAGCTACTGCTTAGAAAAAAAAAAGTTTTTTAGATCTCATTTTGTTGAAAATGGTTCCTAGGCCTAGGACACCAAAACGTGCCGGTTGGTCACACGAAGAGAAGCAGAGCTTTTTCCTGCAAGAAGAAGGCTACACATATGAAGAAATTGTAAAAATATTGGGTGGAGGAGCTTCCAAGTAAGGAGTAAGAAAAATTTTCCAGCGCTAAGGAGACTAAACCAGCTGTCCCGATAAACCGGTGTATCAATGTATTAATATTTGTGAATCTTTTTGACAGGAACGATTATTGATCGGTTTGTATGCTTGAAAAATATGTTCACGGGAGACAGAAGGGCCTCTGAGGGCATTGATAGAGATAAAAAACAATATGTATTAACATATTTTTATTCACGACTAAAATATTTTACAAAACAACTCAGGAATATGAAAATTAAAAATGTGTTGATGGGATTTAATGGAAATATACTGCCCCAATTTTCTTAAAAAGAAATATCTTTGTAAATTGGGAATGATTTTTTGTTTTTCTATAATATATAATATATTCTATGGATATGGTTAGGTTAACTTTGGTTTTACAGTTTAAAACGCAAGGTAAAAAATATATTGTTTTATTTCATAATATTCACAATATACACCTACCTAAATTATTACTGTACTTTCCACAAGTCTTTATTGTTGATTTAAAATTATAAACACTAAAGAAGTATTCATAAAAATAAATAAAAAACATCAAACAAAAAATGATAAAATTTCATGATACGATTAATATTAAAATTATTGCACAGATCATGATGCATCTAATGCAACAATATAACAGATGTTTGTATACATGTATACAAACTATAATACTACGCAGACACATGCACATTATTTAAATTTAAATTTGAACTTTCACTTATCAAATAAGTGTTTGGTTTACTCTGCTTTATAAACTAAGTAAACAAACACATTATGTACATAATTTGTAATGTATTAGAAAATATACTCATGAAAATACATTATGCATCAAAAAATGAAGTACATAGACCTGTTGTACATATTATTATGTATTAGAAAATGAACTTGGGTTTCCATATTGTAAAAGCAGAAAATATACCCATGAGAATGTGTTATGCATTAAAAAATGAAATACATAGATCTGCATGTATTAGAAAATAAGGTCATAGATCTGCTGTATATATTATTATTATTATATATGTATTAGAAAATGAACTTCTGTTTCCCTATTGTAACAGAAAATAGACTCATGAGAATATGTTACGTATTAAAAAATGAAGTCCATAAATCTGCTGCATAAATTATTATGTCTTAGAAAATGAACTTGTGTTTCCAAATTGTAATAGAAAATGATCTTGTGTTTCCATATTGTATCAGAAAGCATATTCATACATTACGTATTAGAAATGAAGTACATAGATCTGTTGTATATATTATTATGTATTAGAAAATGGACTTGTGTTTCCATAATGTATCATGGGAGTAGATAGCATATGAGAATAGGTTACGTATTGAAAATGAAGTCCATAGATTTGCTGTATATAATATTATGTATTAGAAAATGAACTTGTGTTTCCATATTGTATCAGGAAATGAACACTTTTTTTATCGATCTTGAAGCCGCAGAATGTCAAAAATGAACGTACAAAACTTGCAACAGATCGGACAGATTGAACTTTGAATACTTATGTACCAGTCTTTACATAGAAAGCTGTAGTAATTATTGTTGGTTTTGCAGCCAAGTTTACGGTTGGCTAAAATGTAATTTGATGTGATCACAGTTTAGACTTGAGGGTTGACATGAGTTTCTCCAGTTTCATGGCCTTCTGCATGTCTCCACCAATCTTCAGCTTGCCCATCATGAAGGCGTTAGCTGGCTTCAGTTTTCCTGCAACAAATCAAAGAATATTAGAAAAATCAAGCACTTTTATAGGTAGGTACTCTATTTAATTGATTTTCGCTAATACTGTCTCTAATTAATTAAAATATTACAATTTGAGTTTTAACTCATTAAATTAAAACTTAAAATAAATATTCATCCTAGACTTGCAGAAAAGTCAATAGATGTCGCATATTAAATAAAAATGGATAAATTTATCCAAGACACTATATCTAGATGGCATTTAGTTCGAGTTGAATCTTACAATAATACATAAAGATAGCAGCCAATAAAAATATGCGTTAAGAAAATGAAGATAATGTTGGTAGTTCTCAGCCAAAGTACGATACAGTTGACCGAATTGGATAGGGACACATTAGCTCAGTTGGTAGAGCCGCAGTCCGGAAAGCCGAAGGTTCTTGGTTCGAGTCCCAGATATGACAGTAATTATTTTCTGATTTTTCCGTTTCAGATTTTCGATTGAGTTTCGCTAATTGTCTTCATTAATTAAAGTTCTAAAGTTAATTGAACCTAAGTTACAGACAGACAGATGGAATCACAACCGAAATTATTTACCAAGGTTTTTTGTGAAATTTCGAAACCAACAACTTTTTCAAATCACATTACTTCTAACATGAGCCATAATTGGCATACCGCCGATAGATCCATTGTAATTCTCACTAAGACACATGTAAAAGAGAAGGGAACTCTAAAATATACTGTGGCAGGACATTGTCGTACATTCATTTAAACACAAAACTATCACCAAAAGAGTTTAAAAGCTTGTTGCAGAAATAAATTAGGGTTAGAATAATGGAGATTAATTACCGCTGAACATGTCGAAGAAGTTTTTGCTGTCCATCGTGAGGGTGGCATCAGCGGGCGCCGGAGGCTCGCCCTTTCCACAGGATCCATCTCCGTTCTTCAGGTCCAGGAACCACACTCCTTCTTCCTTGCCTAGCAACACAACACACTTCAATTGACAAATTACAATCACAGTTTTTAACTTTCGGATACAGAAATATTCCATTTATTTGGATTTTTATATTTTAATATTAATCCCTTATAAGATATGGAATAACTACATGGGGACATTCAACAAAAACAAATGTTCTTTCGGTGCAAAATTTACAATATTCCTTGGTAAAATTATTATTTAACAAAGCTAAATACAAACAAAGACATGATATACCAAAAACTCAGTAAATTTATAATATATTCGTGCTTTATTGTGGCTTAAAATTGCGAATCAGCATACATCTCAATCTGAATATAATAAAATAGTGGTACATGTTCATAATACAAGACTAACTGCAAAAGATGGACTTGTGATTCCAGTTACCTAAATAAATACGGTCAAAGAACTCTAGAATACCTTGTACCAATAATTTACAACATGTTACCTAATTCAATAAAAAGCTGTGAATTGACTTTCAGAAGGAAATGATGCTGAAAAATGTAAAAGAATTTTTTTGTACTAATCGCTTGTATTTCTTCTTTTCGTTTTAATGTTTTTCCATTATTTTTATTTCTTTCTTTCATTTTCTCTTCTTTTTATTTTTTTATAAATTTTATTAACAATATTTTTTCAAAGGGAAAATACTTTGACCATCGGGCGGAATATGCCGAGGGGTTATTGAAGTAGTGTGTTTGTTACCTTTGACATTGAACTGGAAGACGGCTTGTGTCTTTTTGACCAGCTCTGGGCTGATGCTCTTCTGGATGGAGCTGAAGAGTCCCGCCACCTGGCCACCATCCACCGCCTCAACCTACGAAAATACAGACACATTCATAATGGGCCAATAAAAATCCCACAATCTTCTATAGATCCTATTAAATGAGTAGCACTGTTTTGGTGTGTCAATCACATATTTCATTAATTCCCTTCCTTTTATAAAAATAGAAAACAGTAGGACGCTTCCGGAGCTTCGGTCACAAGCTGTTGTTCCATGAGGAAACAAATTTGAAGAGAGAAAATTTAGTCTTGAAAAAACAAAGGAAAAACGGTGTAGATAATAAAACAGGAATCTACAGAAATGGCTCTATTGTATGAAGGAAAATGGTTATTATGGTAAAACAGGAATCTAGTAATATTGAAAATTAAATGGAAAACCACATAGACATCTTAAATTCAACAGCAACAAAAACATTTTTTCAGGTGCACTTAACGTCTGAGGGATATAGAAGCAAACCTAGCACTTTACATTTCTACAAATTTTTCACTACACTATATCATCTCTGGGGATGCTGTGTGAAGTGTCTTTTGAGGAAAGGAAGGAAAAAGGTATGAGAGGTGGGTAGGAATCTGGGTGTCAGTGTCTCCAGGAGTGACAGACGTATGAATCCATCTGCGGTAATAAATTTGCAGTGAATATATAACATTTGCTCAACCCCAATCAAAGCGTAATGCGTAATTATTCTATAGAAAGCCCATTTTTCCCAACACACGGAATTACACCCAAAGAAGATTGCTGCCTTGTTCGCAAAGTACATTCCCAGTCTTTTCTCTGCTCCAATAACAGTTTTAAATTAATTTTACAATATAACAATAATTTGTAATGGGCTTGTATCAATTTCCACACCTTTGGTTTGGCCTCTGTGCTCACTTTGGGGTAGGACTTTGCAATGAGCGCTGGGTCCACGTCCAGGAAAAAGTCCGGCATCAAAGAGTTGGCATTCTCTGCAAAATACAACACAAAACACTGTGACGGGGTTCGCTACACACTACAAAAGGTGGAATCGTGTGTGACATCAGATTCAGCAACGGAAAAGAGCCATTTGAACATTTTGTAAACTGCTATTTCCCTACAGATATAACTGTATAACTTTGTTTAACACTTTTCTTACACGCAATTTTTAAAAACAAAACTGTTAAATTAAACTGGACGGAAGTGTCAACCAGTAGATTTCTACTAACAATGTTTATCTCGGGAATGTCGGGTATTTGCAGCGTTATTTCTCGCAGGAATGTTTCACTATTACTTATGGCGTATAAACTTCTGAATAGCGTCATATCAATACCTTTGCTGAGAATGAAATCTAAATTTGTGATAATTTCACACAATGCCAACAATACAGGCTATTGATACTTCGTAGGTGTAAAACTAATTTACTAATGTTGATGTCCCTAGGAAGATTTGCTAGGTTAGTTCCCAAATTGGGAATGCTATAGTCTCACTGGCTGTGAACAATTGGAACTATTTTGCGGTATTCAAAGTTAACTTAGGAATTGTGCATACTTCCCCCGTGAATTGTAGCAAATGTAAGTACAAACTGTCTGTTAAATTTTAACTACATATCTACAACTATATTTTCTGCTGTGTTATTGCTTTTACAATGATTGATTTATATTATAACTGTTTTCATAAAATAAATATGTCAATACCATAGACATATGAATATGTATAGACCTGCCCTAAGTGATAAAAGCGTATTATTTCCCCCTCCTTAATTCTGGGTTCCATGGAACCGGCCGGGCTGGCGTATAGGTTCGCGTGAATCTAGAAAATGTGACGTCATCATTCTTATGCGGCCTAGCGTCGAGCTCTTATCGGTACATTTTACGAAATAACACGGCAAAAATGGTAACTTGTGCTATTAAAACATGTAAAAATAGAAGTTAAAAAGAGTATAAACCCAATTGTCGTATTACCTTCCATATGCAGGCATTATTTGTCATTATTTTAAGCTTATTCACATCATATAATATGATCAGTTTTATCACACTGAGAGACATGAAGCGTAAGCAACTGAAATTCCCGGTCCCGTCGTGTGCACGTTGCAGTTTACTGGGATAAGTAAATTATGAAACATTTGTAAAAGTGTCTTAACTAAACACGGTAACAAAATACTCGACTCTCAAAACAAGCGAACCTTTCTTCATTTTATATGGATTACACAAGTTTGTTCAAACCGGGCGAACAATTCGCGCTCCCACGTAAAAAGGTCTATTCATTCAAAAGCAGATTTTACTTTTAAGAGCTAAATGGTAATATTATAATGCGTGATGCCTATATACTATCATATTGAAGTATTAACGAATCACATATCGTTACCATCAACTCATCCCTCTCCGCCCCGCTACAGTTGGTTATTACCCCTCTCCCTGATTCTCTAGTCTATGTTATATTCATATGTCTGTGGTCAATACATAATAATGCAATTAACGCTGAATTAAAATAAAAAATAATTCAAATAAAAAAATATTGACTTTATAGAGACTTGAATTAGCTAAGTTTCGGACATTGAATCTTCAAAAGCATTTGAAAAACACTCTCTGAATTAATAAATTAATATACACCACTGCGAATGACGAGCGACTAATAACTTTATGATGGTAGGGCAAAAGAATGGAGGTTACAGCAAGGATGAGGTCCTGGGTTCAATTCCTAGGCGCGACCGAATCTTTTTTTGAGTTAATACTTTCTTCAATGATTAAATATTACATTTTGAGGATGTACAATAAGTTATTCTACTATAAAAAATATTTAATAATTTACTTGTGTAATTTTCAGATATCAAAATGTTCAAATGGCTCTTTGCTCAGCTGCCAAGCTCGTTCGATCTGAAAAAGACGGATTCGAGGGATTAGTGATGGCAATTAGGCGGTTAGACAAACCTTTTTGCCATCATCACTTGAGGAAGAGACGGAGGTGGTATGCACCGTCCTAACCTGCTGCTGCACCTGGTAGGCTGCCTTCATCACATTCAACTTTCCCTCGGGAGTGGTGGTGTCCTCGTCGATGAAACCGTCCATCAATAAATCGTTGGCGTTGGCTGCAAGTCAATCATTTGATTTGAAGGGATATTCTAAATAATTATGCGCTAAGTGATCGGGAAGCAATCAAATATTTTTCCACCACAGTAAGTAGAAAATGTTGCTTGTGTCTTGATGGAGGACTTAGCCGGTTACCCCTCTCTGTTGTGTTTGGGATGCATTCAAATTGTTTAAATTGTACCTCTCATCACATTTACAATACCAATATGTTTTACAAAAAACTCATTTATGAATCGTGGAAATGTTTTGCTTGAGCCATTGACCAGCGGCTGAGAATAAAAGTTTAAAAATGCTTGCCACTGTAGAGGGAGGTTCCGACGAGAAAGATCGATTATTCCCCGTATCAAATTATTAAAATAAAAAAATTTATATTGATTTATTTCATTCAAAACATGCTTTAATATATACCTACATTCAAGTACGCAATAAAAATGCTCAAAACGCATGATGATAAATTATTAAATATCGTGTACTTCTGGTAAGTATTTTTTGATCATAAGTGTTTATGATTTTTCAATAATGTCTGAACAAAATAAGCGTGTAAAAAAAACCTGAAATATTTTAGTTTGTAAGCCCTTCAATAAATAGAAAAACGGAGGTATTTTCGTCACAAAACACGTTCTCGGATCTATTTTTTAATAATTTTAATTTAACTAAAATTAAAATTCTGAAAAATGTGTTTACTAGATTATATATTGACTTATTTTGTTGTATGATTTGAAATTTGTGTTGTAAAATACAATATGTCGTTTAAAAATGAACAAATCTGCCAATGACCAACGGTATAATTTTGGTATAAATAAACTTAGTTTTTCAAAAATTAAAAAATGCGTTTACCAGATAAAATAACAGTCTTTCAAAATCAATTAATGTTTTTTTGTAAAAAAGAGTCAATACGTCTAGAATTTGATTTAAAAACAACTAATTTCCGGTATTCTCTGGTAATTAATATTAAACCCTCTTAAGATTCATTAAAAAAATTATTATTATATAAATACTTACCAAATTTTGGTAAGTACAAAAGTTTTTTTTCTAACTAGTTAGAAACGAGTGAGTACCTGGTATGCATTGCAATGCCACTCAACAAAAGAAATTGTTTCTCCAAATGTGTTTTCCAGCTGCTAAACTATATGAAATACATACAGCGCCTTTGAGATGATTTTTCACAAAAACGGCACTATATAAATCGGCCAAATATTATTATTATTTAATAATAATAATAAGTTTTCCAAGGGACTGGAAAAAAATCTTCTTAGGCTTGAAAACCTTATAAGTGGGATAAATTGGACCATTGGTCTTCAAGGGACCGAACTTCTTAAGAGGGTTTCTCTGTATTTCAATTCAATAAATAACATGTAAAATTATTTTTAAATTAAATTTAAAATGCAAATAAATTGGTATGAAAATATGTCTATTCATTCACAGGTACTTAAAAATGATTACACAAAAGATACTAAACAAACAAATTCATTAAATATTTTCAATTGTAAAGAAATTTAGCAAAAGATAAGAGAAACAGTTTAAACTCCAGTAAATAAGAAGTAATCAACTAAGATTAAAAGAGACACTTTGAACTGGACTGAGTACATCTTTATCTGTAAATAACAGTGTGTGTCTTGATTGTTACTGGGGATAATTAGCAATCAATTATATTTTGTATAAAAATACACTACAGAAAACAGAATACAATATCCAACAACAAAATAATTACACACAGGTACCTAATTATTTCTAAGCGCAATTTCCATCATTTTATATTCCAAATGAAATCTTTTTTGCAAAACTGATAGCCGCCAGTACTATTTTTCAGAATCTTTTACGGAACACAAAAATGTATTTGTGACCTCTGGTATCCATACATCATTTTCATAACCCAAATTTGAGTAGCTGTAATTAGGTGATTTTAATAAATTAATTCCTAAATTCACGATTGCTAAAAAACCATTGTTAAATCAGCCTAAAATGAAAAGCGGCGCACGGTTCCACTGACATCGCACTAACGTCTATTGCGCCTGCGCGCCGAACAAGTCTGTTTGAACCTACGGAGCAAATTTGAAACAAGCTGAAGGGGTTTTCCCCTTCAGCTTGTTTCAAATTTGCTCCGTAGGTTCAAACAGACTTGTTCGGCGCGCAGGCGCAATAGACGTTAGTGCGATGTCAGTGGAACCGTGCGCCGCTTTTCATTTTAGGCTGATTTAACAATGGTTTTTTAGCAATCAGTCTTTTTTAGCAGTCTCAGGCACTTGAAATCCTTACCCAAGATAAACAGATGAACATATCTCTAGAGTCATATAATAGTCGCCAGAGATATAAACGGGGAATTTTTACAAATGAATTTCGGTTTTGTATCATGCTAGTACGCAATACAGCGAGGACTCAAACCTAGAAATGACTTAAGTGGCAAGCGCGATGAAATGACTTTAGATGCTTCCCGCCGCCTGAGTTAAAGCCAATGAATCCACATTTTTATCTATCCCATATTTTAAGATTTAAAAAAATTACAATTGTTAAATTTATAATTCATAAAAATCACCAACCCAAATTTGCATAGCTATCGTTCGAGTGTATAATGATGATAGCAGGAGAAATTAAAATATCGTCTGGTTATTTGTAACCTGGAAAGTGTTTAAAAAAATATAAGAAAACTCACCAGGGTTGCAGGCATAGGGGACCAGATCTGTGACTCCAGCCTTGGTGACTACGTCCTCATCGATGAAGAAGTTGCCGGTGGTGGACTTGGGATCCCCGCTGAGGATGACGTAGGCTGCGTCAGAGATGATGTCGGGCTTCCGGCTGTTCTCTCCGGTGCCGGTCAGCATGCGGATAGCGGCCGTGTCAATCGCTAAAACCAATAATATCAGATAATAAGTCTTCAATCTTTGCAAAATTACCTTGTGGCATCATTTTAATTAAATGAAACAAATTACTTTGTGATAGTCAATTATGTCAGGATAATAATAATAATTCATGTTATTATCCTGACGACGAAACAATCGGTTTTAAAACATGTAGATTTTATAATTTTATAACATGTGATTACAGTGGTTTACACAAAGTCATTTGTTTCATTTAAGGTGAAGACATGCGGAAAAATGCAAAATCGTATAAAATCTTGTGTATTAGTTTTGAAAATTTGATCGCTTAGAAATAATATAGATGCTTCAATTAAATACTGTGGGTAGAACACATCTTGGCCTTTGAAGTGATCGAGTATTTTTTTGATAAGCTTTTTAATACGCTTAGAAAAAAATTATGCGTCTGACCTATAAAATATGGTTAAAAGTGAAAAATCTCTTACTTACAAATCCTTTTTCTGGTGTTGTTTTATTGAATAATGTAGCTAATTAATTTTCTTATAGAGTGATCGGAAAACATTTTAATATTTGTATCTGAACTTCACAAAATAAAATGTGCATTTTGGCGACGTTTCTTTTCAGTGAATAAAAATAGGCGGTACCCAACGAATTTGTAAGTGCGAATTTCATCCTTATGCCATGTACGGAAGGATTTTAGCCCGTCGCTCATTCTACGCCCAGAGCCCGGGGCAAACGGACATGCCTTAGTCTACGCGGCGCTTCGATCTTTAAAAATATACTTGCGGAATAACAAAACACTGTTGTTTGCTAGAGATTAGGGTTTTTATTGGTAAACGCCCAAAAATCGTTCGCTCCGCCCAATTCCGAATGAGTCAAGGACTAGTGGATCATCTTAAGATAATAAGTCACTCGAGCGGTAGCATTTAAAAAAAATCTATGAGGATAGTTTTAGATTCAGCCGCGCTCTTTCCAAAAATCAGAGCTCTGAATGTTATTACGAAAATATATTAACTGCTTACAGTGGTTTAAAGCCAATGAATCCAACTAATTTCACCGTTTATTCCATATTTTTAGGTTTTATAAAATTATAATAAATTCACTTTAATTCACAAAGCTATTTAAAGGAGCTATTGCTTAAGGACATTAGCGGTGACACCGAAATTTGGGTAGCTATCGCTTTAGGACATTAGCAGTGCTAACCAAATTTGGGTAGTTATCGCTTTAGGACATTAGCAGTGCTAACCAAATTTGGGTAGTTATCGCTTTAGGACATTAGCAGTGCTAACCAAATTTGGGTAGTTATCGCTTTAGGACATTAGCAGTGCTAACCAAATTTGGGTAGTTATCGCTTTAGGACATTAGCAGTGCTAACCAAATTTGGGTAGCTATCGCTTTAGGACATTAGCAGTGCTAACCAAATTTGGGTAGCTATCGTTCAAGGACATTAACAGTGTTACACAAATTTGGGTAGCTATCGTTTAAGAACATTAGCGGTCTGAACAAGTCTGCAGGACGAAGGAGTGTTTGAAGGCCTAAATTTAAATGGCTGGATAGTGTGAAACCCAACGCAGCAGCCTTGGTCATAAGAAACTGAAAGGAAACAGCAGGAGACATGGTGTTTCCTAGAGGTGGCCAAAACTCTTCCAAGATCTATATTGTCAATGATGTACGATGTAAACCTGTGACGGGGAATAAACCAGGCAAGGAAAATGTTTATTTAAAGTAGATATTTTAGTAACCTGTTCGGGGCCACAGGGCGTTGACGGAGATGTTGAACGGTTTGAATTCTTCGGCCATTCCCAGGACACACATGGACATTCCATATTTGGCCATTGTGTACGCTACATGGTTAGCAAACCTGAAAAGTAAATTTTTGTTGTTGATAGATACCATCTTTGCAGATTTTCCTCGTACATTTTTACAGAGAACTAAACAAAACAAAGGAGTTGCAATAAGACATTCATGGGTATAATGTCTATTGAGGAGACGCGATATTATGGGGTAATTACTAAAACCAGGTAACTCCGAAATCAGAATTTTTGAGTTACACACTAAAAGTATAACTCTATTTCCTTGCCTACCACTGCTACAAACAGAAAAGTAGTAACGCATTGGAATCATCATGTTATTTGAATATGTTTTTGGTTTGGTATCTCCTAAAAACAGTATTGTTTAATTCTTTAATTAGGTAACTCTAGTAACCACAAGTGTTTTGCGATGTTTCAATTAGGCAGACTTAGCTGATCACTCAAGCGATTTGTGTTCAGTTTTTGATTTGGCTATTCGATTTAATTAAGATCATTCCTCAACATATTAAAATGGAAACATGTAAACTGTTTACTGCAGTTTGAAGCTAATGAATCCATCAAGATTTCACCGTTTATTCCATATTTGTAGGTTTGTTAAATGTGGTCCATTTTTTGACCGATATCAATCGCAGAAAAATAAAAGCGGTGCAAATTTGGACCTAAATCGTTCCAGTGGCTAAGATGATTTCATTGCATTTTTGTATGTAACAACTACGTATGTCATTCCATTTTTTAAATAAATACATAAAAAATGATTAGCCGTTTTGTTATTTCCAAAATATAAGTATTACTGTTCCCAACAATTCAATCTACGATTTAACCGTACTTATTAGTATTAGTATACAACAACCGATTTATCAGATTGATTACAGTCTTATAATGCAATTTCCCAAGAAAGCTTATTTCAGTTACCTAGTTGTAGTTATTACCCCCCCCCCCCCCCCCCCGATAAGACACAATGTCTATTGATGTAGTTTTAGAGAAGATGTGATATGACGCAAACTCTGTTGATGTAGTTTTAGAGGAGATGCAATATGACACAATGTCCATTGATGTAGTTTTAGAGGAGATGTGATATGATACAAACTCTATTGATGTATTTTCGTTGTTTGTTTTTGGGATGTTATGCCGTGTTGTGCTACCTCCTTCTTTAGCCGACGTTTCGGACAGCGTTGCAGTGTCCATCATCAGGGCAGATCCGGCAGATCCGTCGATGTCATCGATGTCGATTTCATCGACGGATCTGCCGGATCTGCCCTGATGATGGACACTGCAACGCTGTCCGAAACGTCGGCTAAAGAAGGAGGTAGCACAACACGGCATAACACCCCAAAAACAAACAACGAAAATGCTTTTGGCCGTGAAAATCTAAAAACGTATCTCTATTGATGTAGTTTTAGAGGTGATGTGATATGACACAAACTCTTTTGATGTAGTTTTAGAGAAGATGTGATATGACGCAAACTCTGTTGATGTAGTTTTAGAGGAGATGCAATATGACACAATGTCCATTGATGTAGTTTTAGAGGAGATGTGATATGATACAAACTCTATTGATGTAGTTTTAGAGGTGATGTGATATGACACAAACTCTTTTGATGTAGTTTTAGAGAAGATGTGATATGACGCAAACTCTGTTGATGTAGTTTTAGAGGAGATGCAATATGACACAATGTCCATTGATGTAGTTTTAGAGGAGATGTGATATGACACAAACTCTATTGATGTAGTTTTAGAGGAGATGTGATATGACACAAACTATATTGATGTAGTTTTAGAGGAGATGTGATATGACACAAACTCTATTGATGTATTTTAATTAATGACGATAATATTAGCGAAACTCAATTGAAAATCTGAAACAGAAAAAGATACGGATACATCTGGGACTCAAACCCAGGACCTTTGATGTAGTTTTAGAGGAGATGCGATATGACATAAACTCTATTGATGTAGTTTTATTTATTTATTTTTATTTATTTATATTTAAACGCCCAAAGGGCTTTTACATACATAAAGCAATACATGTTTCGATTAATTACAGTGAAGAGTTAGAAGTGAATAAAATAAAGGTAAGTAACAGAAAATATAAAGACACATAATATAGGTTAAATAAAATATGAGTTGACAAAATGTAGGTAATACAGAATATAAATAAAGTAAAAATAGATAGGCTGCCAATATCCTCCAAATCAATATTAATAGGAATTAATAAAAATGTATAAAATTGGTATTTACAATAGTTTATGAATTAAGTAAAAATAGTTCGCACATACGGCGTTTAAAGTTTGCCAAATTCAAATTATTGTCAAATACATCAATATTGTTTAAATATTGATTACCAAGACTATGTACTATTAGAGGAGATATAACACAACGTCTATTGATGTAGTTTTAAAGAAGATGTGATGTGGCACAGCATCTATTGATGTCATTTTAGAGGAGAAGTGATATGATACAGCATCTATTGATTGATTTTAGAGGAGATGTGATGTGACACAGCGTCTATTGACTTAGTTTTAGAGGAGATGTGGTATGACACAGAATCTATTGACGTCATTTTAGAAGATATGTGATATGACATAGCGTTTATTAATGTCAATTTAAAAGAGATGTGATATGACACAGCATCTATTGCCTTCGTTTTAGATTGAAGGAGATATGTATAACACAAATTTCTATTTTTATCAAACAGTTACACAAAGTAAGATGACGAAGATTCGGACAGTAAATACTTAAATTAAATGAAAAGAAATGACTTTGTATAAAATTATCAACAGTCTTATCAGTCAGTTTTATTATTAAAAAATTAAAATTATTATAAATTATAGTAAATATTTTAACTATTGACTTAATATGTGAGAAATTCAGTTAACCGAAGATTGTTTATTTTAAAAATGAACATAAAAGTGTGGTGACAACGAAACAATTAAAATAAATTGAAATGACTCGGTTGTCATTAATAAAACAACCGCAAACAAAATAATAAAAGTATCAAAGGTTAACTATTAAAGAACAAGAAAATAAGATTATATAAATAACTTACCAATGTTTGTTCATGTTCAGTGGGGGAGAGAGGTTGAGAATGTGAGCATGTGAACTTGCCTTCAAGTGAGGAAGGCACAGTTTGGATCTAAAAAATAAAATAAAAACACTACTTTATACCTTCTGCGCTCCTGATACATGCTTGTCATTTCGTAAAGACAATTTTTCATACATTTACAGCATTCTATCCTCGATTATTACTGTAATTCGTGTAAATGTTATTGTTAATTTCATGCGAGATTCACCTCAAATCGATTCTTGTTTCAATTGCTTCAATGCATACATCCAGTTGATCAGTCAGACATCTCCAAAAATCGAATTTAGAGTTGAGTATGCAGTTATATGTAAAAGTGTACCCTCTATCTGGTACAAAACTCAGATTACTCATAAACACTACCAAATCAATTATAATGCACAAAAACTTATAGTCATTTAAACTACTTAAATGTTGATGTTTTCTGGGCTCAATAGAAGTATGTTTCAAAATACCATACTGATGTACCGGACCGTTATGCCTCCCGGTGATAATTTAAGAGGCTAGACTTTGAACCACACGTGGAACACCCGCGACTGTCATTCTGTCCCGCTCACAATAAGCTCACGCACACTTACAATACATGCGAATGCGAAATGTGCGAATGAGACAACGCTCAAATTTACCTACAGAAATCGCTCGAAAAGGGGTTTATGGAGAATACACTTTTCTACACCGAAACTTTCACGAAATTGAAATTTTGAAAAATATATATTTTTTAGAAAGAAGAAGCTACGTCGGTAGCTTTTTATAATTTTATAATTCTTTATGAGAGTTGAGTTAGCAGCACTTTTTCCTTAAATAATATTTTTTGATAAATCGTACATGTTTGACAGTGAATGTTTACGTTAATACGAAACGCATCGAAAATTCGAAAACATACTGACATAGTTTTCACCCTCTAGAAGGCAGTATAAAAAAAATATATTCATTTTGTGCAATTTTCGATGTAGAAAAGTGTTTTTTCCCGGGCGTCCTTTTTGTATGGGCCGAAAAGCGATGTCTATCATCTTAATATGTAAAGCAATTAATATTTGATTTATGGTGAACATTCGAAACATTGCTTGCTTCATTATCTCAAAACTTAGTATTTGAAGATGTCTGACTAATCAACTTGGCGGTCGATATCACTAATAAAATTAATGTAGCTGATCAAGGAATTACAGAATTTTTGACAAATATCAACGGAAAAATGCTATGTAAATGTTTTGTTATTATACGTGTACAAATAATGAAAAGAAAAATTAGGAAGCAGGTAAGCGTGGAGCATGAGGGAACTAAAGAGGGGAGAGATGAGGCCTTCTTCCCTCACGGGGCCTTTGGGGAACCAAGTGGGAGTGGAGAGGAAAGATGAGACCTGGGAAACACACAGCGCCGGATCTGCCATACGTTCAAAAACGTCCAAAAAACCTGGCGCCAACTCCGAAGGAGCGCCGTGATAAAATAAATATTGTTTTAAAATTTAATTAAAATATTCCCCGAATCGTTTAAAAATTACTCGTAATACGGAATTATTAGTATGCGCTAGCAACACTCACTTTCCATATGCGTGAACCTAATGCGCGCGCATCGATGGTTAAAGTTTAACGAAATACGGATTTGACTTACGTCAAGGAATTTTTTTCCAAATACGATATATTTCATACGAACGTAAGACCTATTTTTCCTTCTTGTCTCTTACGATCATTGTATCGTTCGAAATTCAACAAACATTGTGATTGGTTCATTGATCGCTGCTCGCGAAGGATACCCTTATGCCTATGCCTTCGTTGTTCGTTGGCGTTCGCCGCATTATTTTATGTTCGCGCGCGATTTGGCACCATACAGCTCTATCAAGTCAAGGTAAGAATTTTAGGTTATAATTCGATTTATATTCATGCATTTAAAGATAAAAAGGAATCCAATTAAACAAACTTATCGGAATATTATTATTTCTGAACTTAAACTGCCTCCTGTTTTATATTATATTTTGTTATGATGTTCTTATTTTGTCCAGTGTCATAGATATTGCCTGGTCACTTGGAAAAGTTACTCTTGATTCTTGTTGGCGGGATATTAATTTATTTTGAACGTATTGCATAAAATTATAATTTTTTTTTATAGATATGTATATCTATATATGTATATAAATTTTTTATCTAATTTTAAAAAAATTGTTGGGGGGGTGGGGGGGCGCCATTGGTACTTCCTGCACATTGTGGAACCAGAATATATAGGTAATTTGGTAGGCGGGTATGGGTACCGCCGCCCTGGGAACCATTAATTGGATGACCAACACCTCTGCCACAGGTCACCCCAAGTGGTTCGCTACGTTTGGTGACTTAGCAGGGGTGCCCGGGTTCATGGGGTAAAGTTTGTCCGGGTCTTGGTGGCGGGTGCGTCGGCTCACCTTCTGCGTGGCGGGCCGGATTGGGAGATGCTGGTTGAGGGAGACCCTTTACAACCGGCTACCGCTGTCCGGGCCGCTCGGTAGTACAGGGGCCCGACCCTCAGGCTCACGACTGAGGGTAAGCTGCCCCATCAACGAGTGCAAAAACCCCGCCGTTGCTGTTGTGCCGGTTCGTGACCGGAGGGGACCCAGCAGCAGCGTTTGGGGCGCATTGGGCGACCTCTCCAGCCGGACTCTCCCGGCCCATCGCCTTGCACCGCAGTGGGTGGGATGGATTCATACGTCTATCACTCCTGGACACTCTGATCCCCAGCTTCCTACCCACCCCTCATACCTTTTCCTTCCCAGACCTCCTTATCCCCTCATATTTACTTTTTCTTTCTTTATAATTATAAAATCATGAACAACACAACGAATACAACTAATATCTTGACAGCGGCGAGTAGAAGGCGTCCCCGGTGCGGGCCTAAACTGTTGGTAAATTTTGCCAACATTCGCGGCCTGCACACAAATTTAAACCATGTACATCACCACCTTCTATCAATGCGTCCTAACCTTCTTTTCCTCTCTGAAACACAGATAGCTGAGCCTCCAGATGCCTCCTATCTGGACTGCCCGGGCTACGCCCTCGTTGGCAAGTTCAGACCCAAAGGAGGTGTCTGTCTCTATAGCCGATCTGACGTCAACTGTGTGCGTCTGTTGAATCTGGAAAAACCCAGATTCGACGTAATGTGGGTGCGCGTCAATCTTGCCAGTACGGCAAGATTCTACGCGTGTTTATACCGCTCACCGAACCTTAGCGAATCAGACACATCCGAGCTATTCAAACATTTGAGCGAGACTATTGATGACCTCTTGCCCCGCTACCCTTCGGCTGAGTTTGTGGTTCTGGGGGACTTCAACGTTCATAACGAACCATGGTTGAAGTTCTCAGGACCAACAGACTCAGCTGGCCGACAGGCGGAATCCTTTGCCCTTTGCCACGGATTGGAGCAGATGGTTCAGGAGCCTACAAGGATTCCTGATGTCCAGACTCACCGCTCCAATCTGTTAGACCTATTTTTAACCACTGTGCCACACGGTTACAAGATTGAGGTCACAGCGCCTTTAGGATCGTCCGACCACTGCCTGGTGACGACCTCAATCCCTGTCAACTTCAGACCGCCAAAAGAAAGGCTGAAGAGAAAAGTGTGGCACTATAGGTCAGCAGACTGGTTCGGTCTGCGGGCTCATTTCAATGCTTTCCCGTGGTCAGCTGTCTGTTTTCGGACTTCGGATCCCTCAAGATGTGCCCAGGAAATTGGTGAAGTCATTACATCCGCGATGGATGGCTTCATTCAATCCACTGTTAAAGAAACTGGTGTGGGCTCAAAGCCGTGGTTCAGTCGACAATGCTCCGAAGCAGTTCGGCGAAAAAACGCGGCTTACCGAGCCTACAACACATCTAGAACCTCCGAAAACAGAGCAGCATATAACAAATTGGCAAAGGAAAGCAAGAAGATCATAAATAGGTCAAAGTTCGAGCACGACCTGCAGATCAGCAAAAAGCTGGCTGCATGCCCGCATGGCAGCAGAGCCTTCTGGTCGCTTGCGGGCTCAATAGGTCGCAATTTCTGCAAATCCAGTCTGCCACCTCTTACCAGACCTGATGGCTCACTAGCAAATACCGCCACCGAAAAGGCTAACCTATTAGGAAAAATGTTTGCGGATAACTCAACCCTCGATGATCGGGGTGCAGTCCCGACGTCGGTCCCTCACTGCGGTTTCTATATGAAAAAGCTGAGGATCCGGCATCGGGATGTGCTCCAGGTTTTACGAGGGCTTGATGTTAATAAAGCTAGTGGGCCTGACGGAATCCCCGCCCTGGTATTGCGGAGGTGCGCTGCAGAAATAGCTCCGATTTTGACAAAGCTTTTCAAAATGTCCCTGAATTCTGGCTCTGTACCCTCTGGTTGGAAAAAAGCGGTCATCCATCCTATTCCAAAGAAGGGTGACCGCTCCAACCCGGCCAACTACCGTCCCATAGCGATCACATCAGTTCTATCCAAGGTGATGGAACGTGTGATCAACGACAAACTGCTCACATACCTCGAGAAGAACAAAATTATTAACGACCGTCAATACGGATTCCGGCGGAACCGCTCGTGCGGTGATCTTCTCGCGTATGTGACGCATGTTTGGGGGCGGTGCCTGGAACGTTTCGGTGAGACCCAAACGGTTGCGCTGGACATTTCCAAGGCCTTTGACCGGGTTTGGCACCGAGGACTTGTCAACAAACTGCCTTCTTACGGACTTCCCGCATCCTTGTGCAGGTGGATTGCCGACTTTTTGAGGGAGAGGTCGATTCAGACGGTTGCTGACGGTTTCACCTCTTCCTCGCATTCGATAAACGCTGGCGTCCCACAGGGATCGGTTCTGTCTCCGACTTTGTTTCTGTTGCACATCAATGACCTTTTGACATGTGCACCAATTCATTGTTACGCGGATGACAGTACAGTCCATGATAGCTTTTTGTTTGACAAGCCCCCAAAGGGTGCACAAATTCCAATGGCTCGGAGGGCTTTGAAGCAAAGAATGGACGCTTACCTCGAGAGTGTTTTCTCTTGGGGTAAGAATAATCTCGTCGAATTCAATGTATCAAAGACCCAATCATGTCTGATTACGTCTAAAAGGGATCGAAATGACTATCTAGTCTCCTTCAACGCTAGCATTCTTCCGAACAGGTCTTCCATTGATATGCTCGGTGTAACTCTAAGTGACCAGCTCAGATATGGGGGCTCCATCGAGGCCAGAGTTAAGTTAGCCTCTCAGAAACTGGGCGTACTGTACAGGGCCCGCAGATACTTTAATAGTACACAACTGCTAACCCTGTACAAATCGCAAGTGCGCCCCACGGTTGAATTTGGCAGCCACCTCTGGTCTGGAGCCCCAAAGTACCTGAAAAACACCCTCGACTCTGTGCAGAAACGGGCGGTCCGTTTGATAGATTCTCCCGTCTTAACAAACGGATTGCAATCTTTAGAGCACAGGCGTCGGGTAGGAATGCTTTCCTTGTTCTACCGGTATTTCAATGGAAGATGCTCCGAGGAACTAGCCTCATTGATCCCCTCGGCACCGGTGCATAGTCGGGAAACACGCCAAACGCTCGCCCAACATATGTACACGGTTGACATTTGTCACATGAGAACGGGACGCTTCTACGACTCGTTCTTGTGTTCAACAGCTCGGCTGTGGAACGATTTGCCGGCCTCTGTGTTTCCTCCTTCCTATAACATGGGTCTCTTCAAGACCCACGTTCACTCCTTCCTCTCCTCAAAAAGACCCTCCTCACAGCATCTTCAAAGATGACATAGGCCCTGAGGGAAATTATTTTCCTCAGGGCCTCCTGTGTGGAGTTAATGTAAAAAAAAAAAAAAAAAAAAATAGCCTCCTATCCAATGACAACCCTGGTGAACTTTATAAAAGGGACTGGGTTATTGTTAAAAGGAATGAGGTAAAATCCGAGATAGGACAATGGGCCTATGGCCTAAGTGCTCACGGGAACTACAAGTAAACCGTCTCCGCTCTTAAAAAAAAAACAAAAAAAACGTACCGCCACACCTCTGCCACAGATCAACCTAAGTGGCAAGGTATGTTTGGTGACAGAGATGCCCGGTGAAGTTTTTCTTTTGATTGAGTCGGTCGAGGGAGACCCTGTGACCTCTCCAGCCGGAGTCTCTCGACTTATCGCATTGCACCGCAATTGGAGGGTTAGATTCATAAGTCCGCACTCCTGGACACACTGAACCCATATTCCCAACCACCCCTCATACCTCTTCCCTTTCGAGAACTTTCCTTTAAAAAAATCCTTGACACAGCATTCACAAATATAAGGCCCTGAAGGAAATAAAATTTTCAGAGCCCTGTGTGGAGTTAATGTAAATCTTTTTTTTTAAATTATAAATTTTTAAAAAACATTGTGAGTCATTCCATAATTATTGTAGGAAGTAATGAGTAGTTGGAGTAACACATGTGTGTTGTACTTGTGAGAATTATCCTCAAGGTTCAAAAACATTAAAAACGGTTATAAATTTATAGATAAGAAACTAAAAAGCGATATAGATTATGTTGGATAGAGATAGCACATAACAATTGATATTCAAAACATTGTTAAACTTGATGATTTTAATGTAAAGTGAACACGAGAATAAAAATTAATATTTACTCTGATTTCATAGTAATATCCATTGTCATAAAAATGTATAGATTATGTAATGCATTCCTTTTACAATGTTGTTTTGAACAAATACCAAAGATTGGCCATTAAATAACGAGACTGACTGACGCTGCTACAGAAGATGCACGCATGCGCTAAACGCCAGCGACCGACAGCTGTTTGGCATTAAGCCTTTTCTTTCGAATGCAGTACTTCTGGCTTCTGTAAACAAATCCGTATAGCCATAGCCTTCGTTCGCATAAGAATTGTTTTTATTTTACCGGGAAAATGTTAAGTTTAACAAATAGAGCAACGTATTGTTGTGAAATTTCACATGAAACTTGGAAAAACCTGAAATTTATAATTTATCGAAAGCTATATTGTACTGCCTTATTCGCTGCATCTTACGCCGTGAGACTTCAATCTGTTTTTTAAGGTGAAATCTGCATTAAAAAGAACAAGATTTGAGTCCATTGAAGCCGTGAAAGAGAAAGCCTCGCGCGTCCTGAAGGAGCTGACAGAAGAAGACTTCCAGCACTGTTTTGAACAATTTTTTTTATAGTAAACACCACACGAGGGTCTCAATGCTCCCGCCTGGAGCCAGTGAGAATATGGCATCCCCAATTGGGGTATGTTGTGAGGCTGAAGGTAAGCGGGGAAGGGAAGGAGATAGGGGAGAGGAAGGTGAGGAAGTACCTGGCTATTCAGATCTAGTCACTAAACATGGCTAAAGCCATTTGAAGCAACGTTTCAATTCTGAATGGTGGTCTTACACCAGGGCGATACTGAGAGTATCTTCCACTCTGGAACGAGCCGCAAATATAGTATATATTATTTTTAATTAATTGTGAAATAACACAAATTAATCAAATAAAATTTATTTGCGTACGTCAAGTTCGAACCCGCGACTTTCGTAATGGAGTCCAAAGCCTTGCTGATAGAGGAGGGGTGTATATTATATTGAAGATGGCAATAAGTAAATACCTATGTATGAAATCAAAATAATATGTTTTTCAGCGTCAATCTCGTTATTTAATAGCCACACCTCGTAAGTATCCATGTAATTTTGTTTATCATCGTTAATTGCATTTATTTATAGAAATTAATGATATAAACGATTATAAGAAAAAACACAATTAATATGTATTATGTATAATAAACTTTTTAATAAATACCTAACCTGCCTACTAAATAAAATGCAATCTAAAGAAGATGGAATGCCATACAACTCTGTTGTTATGCACATTCCTTGCTTTAAATGCACTCATACATCTCCCTATGCATGCTCTTCTATTATTCCGACTCTAGACATAACCAAACACAGCGATTTCACACTTTTTCCCCATTCAATTCTCAGTCTTTCATGTATCTTGTCAACTTACAAACAAAAATGCACATTGCATAATATACTCGTACAATATCTCTGTACTGTAACTTACAAACACCTAATCTGGAATAATTTGGATTCACGCCAACTGCATTAGGGACAAGAATCAATAGCACAAAATTAAAGTGTTACTATGTATAATGAATAGGATACAGAAAAGATATCTTACACTAAGTATGTTCCCCGGGTGTTGATGCTGTGCATGAGATCGTATCTCTTCATGTCTAGGTCAGCGGTTCCCAAAAGCGCAATGGCGGAGGCATTGTTGACAAGGATATCAATACCGCCAAACTGAAAAACAAATAAATAAATTAAAATATGGGATTGACAAATATGACGTTAAAATAAATGGTGGCAGTAACCGAACTGGTAGAGGCATTCGTCCTGGCAAGACGAGAGGTTCTGGGTTTGAGTCCCAGTTGTGACCATTTCTTTTATTTTTCTGTGTCTTGTTCATTTTCATATTTTCGTTTAGATTATTAGTGTTATCTTCTTCTTCAATGATATATTACATTGATGGGAATAACCATCGAAAGTTATAAAAAGAGAGTTGATATTATAAAAATTAAGATCATTTTACATTCAATCTATCATAAGTATTTTCCCCATAATAGCTCAGAGAAATGATTTTTTTTATTCACCTGAGTCACCGTATCCATATGGATACGTTGGTGCTCAAGCGATAAATATATGTCCCAATAAATGACAAGCGACCAATACATCATCTGATTCAATTTTCATCATAACTTCCTTGTATTTTTGCAAAATTACGTTTTTGTAAATTGTACTAAATCTTACCAGATAATGTGTTCATTATTTTGTTTATTATATATTTGTAAAAAAAATGTACAATAGACCATACGAGTCGTATTATTCCTACATATCTACGATAATTGACCACCACAACACGGGCATGTGCGCATGGTGGTCGTAAATCCTCAAAACGTGTAATCAACAATTTAATGAATAAGAATTTTTTTAAATTCCACTCGGGTGAAATGTCAGCAAATCATTTTTTTCTATTATGAATAACTTTTAAAAATAAAACCCTACAAAATTACTTAACTTGATTGCTTTGTTGTTGAACTATGTATGTTATGTAATAAATATTATGTAGTTTTCCCAGAATACGAGAGATTTTTTTTAAAAACATACCCTTCAAGATAAGCTGGCATTCAAAAGGTTAATGCATTATTTTCCATATCCCGCGACTGAAATAGTTGCTTCCATCAATATATCAACTCTAGATCTTTATCAGTAGACTAATTCGGGCCACAAATGAGTAATTTCATAACAAAACTCCACATCTAATTCCATCATCTCACTTCGAAAGCATAATAATATATAAGAAGACCAATTTTCTCCTTGCAACAAAAGGTAAAAAGAAATGCATCTTGCGATCTTTTGACTACGAGACAATGGACTTTCTTTTTGATGAGTGTTTTTGTAATAGCCGGTTCACACGAGGCGATTTTTGTCGGTCCACTCGACAGTTGAAAGCTAATTGACACGTGTGAACACTTTGTCAACAAAGTTATCAACTTTTTTTGTTGCTAGCGAAAGTTGATAGCCCGTCTACTTTTGTCGTTCAAGTATGACTATCGCCATTTTGGTTTTACTAATCGTTCGAGTTTTACACCGAATCGTCGCGTCTGAACACATGTTTCAAGTCGCTTAATTTTTTTAGTTACTTTTAGTTTAGTTACTCGCGGGAAAAAGTAAACGTCAGGCGTTTCATTTATTCGGTACTAGTTCCTACCGTCATGGAATCCGTTTCAACCAAAAAATATCTGAAATGGTCGGACGATTTAATGTTCAGATTTATGGATCTGTACCAAAGCCATCCCTGTCTTTGGGATCAAAACAAGAAGTATACAAAAATAGAATATTATTTTTGAAATGTAAATAATATTATTTTGTGTTTTTTCATAATCTCCAGCTCCTCTCGCAGAACATCAGAAATTAGATAGACGCACGCACTAACAATTTCAGTTGACGCCATTTTTAATGTCAAAATCGGTTCTACTTAAGTTGAAACGCGTGAACAAAATCTTGTTCAACTTTTTTCGTAAAATAAAAGTGGGTCAACAAAAATCGAAGCGTCAGAACGCCCCATAACGCAACTTTTGGAAGCAATCATTTTGGTTTGAGTGTCATTTTTAACATCCACACGACCTGTCTAGACTTTGTTGGTCAATGGTTAGTTCTCATTTGTATTAATATAAAGTGTTTTCAAAATTTTTGTGCGTATTAATCGTGTCCAATAATTCTGGATGTTTACCAAAGATTGGAGCAGGATGGGAAGGTGTAAAGACTAAATAAGAATGGCTAGAGATTGGAGAGGGTGAAGAGTAGGCCTGAGATATAGCAATGTGATGATGACTGATTATTATAATATGATTTATTATCACCTTCTTCACAGCTTGGTCGATAGCATCCTGGACTTGCTTTTCATCCCGGATGTCTACTACGCATGGCAGGGCCTTGCCTCCTGCTGCCTCAACTGCAACAAAATCCATCATTATTTATTTATATTGCCTATACAGGCATATACAAAACATGTGATTTACATAATGATGGAACAGTAATCATGAAATAAATTGTGCTAATTAAATTATATAGAACCCATGCAGAAGAATAGTAGGTATTAAGTCCGATCTCCAGCTTCAACAAAGAGTTCAACAAACGTCGAGAAAATTTTTTGTTTTTTTCCACATTGTCGTCTCCTGCGCTTGTTTGAAAATTGGTACGGTAATCACAGATTTCAACAAACACCGCTGTAGGCGTCTCCTCAAAAATGATGCGTCTAACCAAGAGCTTTGAAATATTGCCGTTTTGCAATAAAATCCAAATAAATGGAATATTTCTGAGTGTATACGAAATCTAAAAACTGTTTTGGAAAAATGATGAAATATGCTTTCAAATTTTATTATTCAAAATAAACATATAATATTTGAAATATAAACATTTTACATGGAAACATACAAAAGTTTTAAAAATGACTCACCTTACGTTTTTTCTAACTAAAATAACTGTTAATGAAAAAAAATAAAAACACATCAGTATATATTTTATTAGAAAAATGTATTATAAACATTATTGTTACCTCACTTTTTAGTCGTATGATGTAAAAATAATTATTAAAAAATTCTCAAAGATTCATAATTGATTTTTAAATAGCGCTCGGAAACTTTGGATTTATAAATGTGTACATTTTAGTAGCTTTGCTATTAACTTTTAAATTTCAAAATAAAGCGTGATATTTTCTCTTTCTAACACCGCTTAGATCATACTTCTAACCATGATAGTAAGGGAGACACAACGATTTCTTTGAGACCTAATAAATACGCTAATTTCACATAACCTTAAAAACTCATGCTAGAATTTACCTAAGTCAACTGCACACCGCGCGGTTGTCAACAATTATGAACAATTCCCCACCCCTGCCTTCCCCGCTTCACCTGGGTGTTGTCGTGTTTTCCATCGACCACGGAAAATAAGAACATTGCTTCTGTGTGTAAGGTTACGCCCCTATTGATGATGTTGTAAGTCATTTGTTGTAAGAATTTTGTCGCAGGAGACGATAATATTGAAGGAAGAGACCCAGCTTTATGCTAACATTGATCTTATTGGAGTATGTTATTATAGCCTGTTTATAACTATATTCTGTTCAGTTGAACACATCTACTACTTATGAGAAAGCATTTCAAACTGCATGCAATCTAGGTACAAGCTAATATCTAAATGACTCACTCCTGATATTGCTGTTACAATTAAAAATAATTTTAGATCGAGTAGTTCTTGTTGATGTATGGAAGGTAATTAAAGTTAAAAAATCAGTAGTGTCAATGCTATTAACAATTTTAAAAACAAAAGTAAAATGAGATGAGATATTAAAAATATGAGTGATATTATTATCAAATACCCTACAATATTAATGATAAGTCCAACTCCAGTAAAATATTGGCAGTATTTACTTATATTGGCTGGCAACTCTGACCGCTGGAGGCGCTAGTTTAGCATGGCATAATCATGCACAAAATTAATTAAAATGTATTAAAGAAAACCAAGCCTCACAACTCGCACCGCTAGGAGGCGCTAGTGTAGCATACTGCCATCAGAATATATGGAAAATATCAGAAGTTGGAGTTTATTATATGTAACTATTCTATAGTATTTGAAATTGTTCCGCAAAAATATTTGTTTCTAGTCAAGAATTATTTCACAGTACCTACACAGAATTAATATTTTATAGAGTAGACCAATATTGTTCCATTTACAAAAAAAATATATTTTTTAAAAGAAGCTAATTTGACCAAAAAGGAATGGGGGGAAATATGCAAAAGAAAACTTGACAGCCTACATCAAAGTGGATACGTGCAGCGTTGCCAACTCTACGTATTTTTACGTAGATCTACGTATTTTAGGCCCTTCCCGCACATCTACTAACTTCAGTCCAGAATCTACGTATTTTCTTTCAAATTGTACAAATATGCAACTCTTTAGGCTGAAGAAGCATATTTTCCGTTACTTTACATAAAAACAGTGGCGCCCCCGTCTGCGGGACAAATAATGTGGCGGGGACTCCAAATTAAGTTCCATTTCATACTATGAATGAGTCCGCGCCACATAATATATAGTCCCGCAGACGGGGGCGCTAGTGTCCGAATAACTCCGAAAACAAATTTTCAACCGAATTCGAAAGAAGAAATATACGTGGTTGTGTGACGTCACAAGTCCGGTAACCAATAGGAAACTTTAATTTCTGTATGTTTCTGTGGTTTATTGGATTGATTTTTTTTTCTATTTTGATAGAAAGCAGTCACTTTGTGGGTATTTGTTTATTTATGACTTTGTGGTTTGAAATATTAATTGAAATAAATCAATAACTTTGTTTGTAGCCACGATTTTTTTTTTAATACCGACCGGTTTTGCTTATCACAAGCATATTCAGGTAAAATTAAAATTAAAGTAAATTTAAATTATAGTAAGTAAATTTAATGTTCAAAAATATTTTTTTCCTAGTTATTTGTTTTTTACAGATCTAGGTATTTGTCCACAATATTATTTGTTTTCAATGTTATTTGTTTTTCACAGATCTAGGTATTTGTCCACAATATTATTTGTATCTCACTCTATCTCTCTATAAATTGTACAACCAAATATCCGTGTTATTCAGTTTCACCTTACCCTAACTTCTTTATTTCACTCAGGAAAAAAGTACGTAGATCTACTAACTTTTCATATGCAACTTTTACTAATTCTACGTATTTTTCTAGTCTGGTCTACGTCTTTTTCAAAATCCGAGTTGGCAACACTGGATACGTGTGCAAATTTCATCTATAGTACAACATTCTGAATGTAACGGCTTAAAAATTATTTATCATTTAAAGTCGACTATATTTTAAAACACCAAATACAATATAAATAACCATTAAATAACCACAATATACAATAAAATAGTGCATTAAAGTTGAAAGGGCCATGGTGTCACAGAATGTATTCAAATATGCATATCAAATATGAATAAATTAAAACAAATATTTATTTGAAACCTGTTTTGTGGGTGTGTTTAAATTATTTTATAAATATATTATACTTATTGTATCCTGACATCTACAAAACTCAGAACTGGAAAAGAAACCTCAAAATTTTTCATTCATTGAGTAGGAATTTTCCAACTTGACGGAATGCCAAAGTAAAATAGGTAATATTGTAATACATAATAGTCAAAACTATTATTTCAAAGTTATGTGATATATTTTCAGTACCTTCTTCAGCTGCTGTGTAGATGGTTCCCGGCAATTTGGGATGAGCCGTGACTGTTTTAGCGGCAATTACAACATTGGCTCCATCTTTTGCTGCTTTGAGGGCAATGGCCTTTCCGATACCTCTGGAGGCCCCAGTGATAAAGAGCGTCTTCCCCGCGAGTTTCCTGAATGAAAAAAACAACTCGAAATTATTTAATACTTCATAACTTCACCGGACTTAAGTTCCGTGAAAGTGCTGACCTAGAACTGTAACACTGACCTAGAATAATTAAAAATAATAGAGAAATTCCACAAACTATCTGATAGAAGTATTTACCCGGTATTTGCGATCATTGTTGATGTGCAGCTGGGCGGACAATATGCACTTTAGATTATTATGTGCGAAAAAAACACTAAGTGACCGAACTCGCGGGATATTATGTATTAATAATTATTATCTTGCGGCTGACAGGTACAAAGTCCATCACACGGGGCAAAGTTTTCCTCGGGAAAGAAGTTGTTTATAAAATTTTATGACAGTTGTGGCTACAAAACAACCAAGCATAAAATATTTATGTATACGACTATAGGCTTTATTGCAGGGTACTTATGGTTTATTTTCAAATACGTAAACTAACTAAATAGTATACCAAAGGATGAATATATTATTATATTCAGGAGGAATTGAGGATAGAACGCCCAACGATGATTAGTCCAACAATATGTTTATCCACCCTTTAATATTAAAAAAAATCATATCCAATGTTAAATATGGCTTTCACATATTATGGAGATTTATTTTTGGAATACCTATAATACTTTGGCCGTCGAAATCTCAAACTATATCTTGCGTTTACGTGTTTTCCTCTATCTTTATGCTGGGGCCATCGAAAAATAACAAACACGCTTCTCCCATCTAGTTTTACTCCTCATATTTTTCCGTCACAAGAAGTCCCTGAAGAAGAGTGAATAATACATTGAAGTATCGTTTCTTGGTGGACCCCTGTATATTGAACAATTTAGTTTTTATAATAATGGCATCTATATTGTTTTTGCTTTTAAATCTTCCCTACTAACCAATTTTTTCTTGTTTGTTTGTTTGCTTAATTGAAGAAAAAAATCTTTAACCGATTTCGACAATAAAGTAACAAGTTTGAAGTTTAGTATTGAAAATCCAGGTTCATATTATCAGAATTATCAGAATCAGTGTTATCACTGATTACTAGTGATTACAGACTGCTTCTTTACCCTTTGAGGTACATCGACCAAAGGCCAATGAGAACCCTTGATTTAGATGATTTTGATTCAGTCATTCAGTGTGACTTTTTCGATAATTTTATTGGGGAAATCTTGATAATTTTATTGCGTAAAAGTTAATAGTTTATCATTCAACTCAAAAGAAAATAATTGTCAACCAACGTACTGAAAAATTATCACACTCTTCAGAAGTAGTGAATGTTATGTAGTAATTTTTTAATCGTAGGTTCTCACCTACAAAACGTATTATATTTGGTACAATTTTTTTTTCTTGTTTATGACCGGAAATATCATATTGTCTATTTTCGGGTGTATTAGAAAAAAATGACACTTCTTTGTTGACGAAAGGCTGAAATTACAACAGTATTATTATTTAAAATTATCATTAATTTAAGCAATTTCATAATTTATACTGTATATCATAGAGACAAGACTGATTTCTGCTTATTTGAGTGACATCGTATGACTTCTGATATTGACCAACGAATTCATAAAAGCATCTCATACATTGTCTGTACGAAGTGATCTGTTATAATTCTCATTGTTCCTTGATTTGAGAATTTCATCAGTATTCATTATGAATAAACATTGGTAAGTAAATATATTTTGTACAAAGACCATAGTTTGTGTCATAATTCACCCCTAAATGAGTTTTTGTCGTTCAAATTTTGGTATTTAGTAAATTGACAAAGTCATTAATATTTCATTAGTATTGACGTGTTATATTATGATTTTTATGTCATACCGTCTACCGCTACTGATATTTATTTATTATTGACGCCTTGATTCGTTTTACATGTAGGCACATTGCTGGCAAGTTGTACAATCAGTATAATAAGAAAAATAATAAAGAGTATAAAGGAAGTAAGTAGGTACAATATAAGTAAGTAGCTACAGCATTATGAATAGGCAGTAGGTTTTAAATGTAGTTATATTATAACAGTACATTGAACAAATGAGTAATAAGCAAGTACAAAACATAGCTACAGCGCACTAAGTGGGCAGTAGGTTTATTATGATTATCATATTTAAAAAACATCAGCAGTTGAAAAGCATGTTTGTAATACAGCAAACCTTTATTATTATTTTGTAAATCTTTTTAGTTTGGACAGTGTCTTTACTGTAAACATAAACGGTCCGTTTGATAGATTCTCCCGTCTTAACAAACGGATTGCAATCTTTAGAGCACAGGCGTCGGGTAGGAATGCTTTCCTTGTTCTACCGGTATTTCAATGTGAGATGCTCCGAGACGTTGACATTTGTCACATGAGAACGGGACGCTTCTACGACTCGTTCTTGTGTTCAACAGCTCGGCTGTGGAACGATTTGCCGGCCTCTGTGTTTCCTCCTTCCTATAACATGGGTCTCTTCAAGACCCACGTTCACTCCTTCCTCTCCTCAAAAAGACCCTCCTCACAGCATCTTTAAAGATGACATAGGCCCTGAGGGAAATTATTTTCCTCAGGGCCTCCTGTGTGGAGTTAATGTAAAAAAAAAAAAAAAAGTACTTTGGTATTTTTGGACTACTGAATTTAAAAAAATTGTTTTTAATATCACAAGGATAATTCACTTAATTTGGGAGACGGGTTTGGGTACCGCCTCCCCGGGAAACATTTGTTGAATAACCAACACCTTGCCATAGCGTCGTTCATTTTTATCCAATAGACCAAAACGTAAATCGGGAGAAATGGCGCTTTAATGTTATAGGCGCTTTTTACGATAAAAGCATAAATTTTGGAGGATGTAAGACAAAGTGCGTTTTGAAAACCCCTTAAATAATCTTTTATAGTTTTTTTTTTTAACGATTTCGTATAAATAAAGGCTTTTTGAGGACAAATGCATACTTAACTCAAGTTCACAAAAAATGGTCTGTTAGACAAAAACGAACTAGAGCGACGATAGGTCACCCCAAGTGGTTTGCTACCTTTGGTGACTCAGCAGGGACGCCCGGGTTCATGGATTGGGGTTTGTCTAGGTCGAATCAGGAGAGACTGGTTGAGTGACCTAACCTAGACCTCTCCAGCCTGACTCTCGACCCATTGCCTTGCACTATAGTGGGAGGGATGGATTCTTATGTTTGTCACTCCTGGACACATTGACCCCCAGATCTCTACCCACCCCTCATACCCTTTTCCTTCCCAGAATTTCCTCTCCTTCCTTTCCCTAAAATGACCCTTCACACAGCGTCCCCAAAGATGACTCTGAGGGAATTTTTATTCCTGAGGGCCACCTAGTTGCATTAAGAAAAGGAGAGGTACCAATGATTTTTTTTTAAATAGATTATTATTAGTAATATACTTTTCTCTTTCATTTTAGGTTCGTAAGCCGTGATGCCTACAGGACTCGACTTGAGCAACTCCAGGTATGTCATTAGTTGTTATCAATCATTGCAAGCCTCCGAAAATGTCAACCCTAGTCTTAGATTCCGAGAAATTGTGACCATCTACCTCTAGGCTACTGAGAGCCACCAGCATTTACAACAGCCCCGAGCCAGAGGTAGCGCTTGCAACGCAACGCATAAATTGCACTCTTTAATCAGCTATATGTTCTTTCGTTCCCTCATTGCTGAGGCTTGCAACCCTCACTCTAATTGCTCTATGCACCAGGCCCGTCCACTCCTCACGGTCACATGCTGCATGGGGAGCAGCAGAGTAGTACAGATAAAAGTGTACAGATAAAAGTGTAGTACCAAAATGCAAAAAATTTAATGTAAATCAAATTTAATAATGTTAATATTAAGTTCTGCAAGTAATTTTAGTTTTTTTATTACTGTGACAGCTGTTTTGGCTTACAAGGACATTTTCAAACTGTGGCTAGGCCACTTTGAGACGACTTATTTATATGATTTTGATTCTTTTCATTGGTTTCATCATAACTAAGTTTTAAAAGCAAGGCGAAATTACCTAATGACATTTTACAGATTCACGTAATAGGTATAAAACCATGTAATTTATTTAACATACCTTACAACTTATATTTAAGGTAGAAACATACCTGGTCGATGTACGTGCGCATCGCTTTGCCTAACAATGCTTAGCAACCATACATTTTCTATGAAAATAGCCACAGACATCGCACGTCGCGATGCGTGTGGTCAATGTGATTCTAAAACATATATTTTCATAGAAAATGTGTGGTTGCTAAGTAGCCCAGATATTGTTAGGCGTAGCGATGCATACGTACGTCGACCCAGTATGTATTTACCCTTAATGTACTGTGTATATCTTATAAACAAATAAATAAATGATTGTATTGGTTCCATGAAAACTCAGAATCGACTTGACACCTATTTGAAAAGTCATTAATAACTCAGGTACGGGCCATCCGTCATTCCTATGTCTACCTACGTTAAATTATCGTGAAAACAAGCTTATGTGTCCAAGCGGTTAAAAGCTATGAAAAAAAAAATTGAAAAATAGCCCATAACCTAACTAACGTAAGGGAACGTACCCCATACTACGTGACCCGTTCAGGGAGGGAGGGGGATCTTCAAAATACCACGCTTGGTCTCAATGAGGGGCTTAGGTTTTTATCACATACTCAATATCCTCTAGGGAAATCTCACGTTTTTTTCGAGCTATAAAACATAAGTTTTATCTTGATAATATTTTTTCCACTTATAATTAAGGTATGCATGCACTCTTGTTGTCATGCAGCAAGCGCCGTATTAATAAAGACAAATATTAGCCAAATAATTTTTTAACTTTTTGTTAGCAAGAAATGATTCAAAACCATATTTATGAATTACTAGGTGAGAACTGTAGGGGGAGGGGAGGGGTCTTGGAGTATACTACACATGGTCACTGAGGGGGGAGGGGGGTTAAAAATAGCAAAAAATGGGTCACGTAGTATGGGTACGATCCCTAACTTGTTTAACCGATTTGTTTAATGTATTTTTTTCATGATTTTCAAAGGAAGTGTTGAGTTGAAAGCATTCTGAGTTAACTGGTCATCGAATGTATTTTACCCTCCTCTCAATTAAAATGTTTATAGTGCCTAAAAATGATTTATTACCGGTGTTAAACCGATTTAGTGTCAAAATAATTGTGACAATAGATTCTCTATTATGTGGGGTGCTTTGAAATCTGTTTTCCTCATATTAAATGTGTTCTTAATTGTATAATAATGACATGCCATCGTTGCAAGAAACATCAATCAAAATCTTTATTATTTTATGTTTCAGCCTCAAGTTGAATGCGTGAAAGAAATATTTACTTCAGTTCAACAGACAAGTAGCATCGGAGGGACAAAGACAACTGTTATTCAAACACATACCAAAGGTAATAATTATTAATAACTAGCTGATACCCGGGATGCGTTGCAATTCCACTTAAATAAATAAATTGTTTTTCCCTTCGTGTTATTTCCCATTCGTCCCCGTTCCCCTTTCCGCCTCCTCTTCCTCTTCCCCTCCCGCGTCCCCTTCCCCTTCAGCGTTCTCCTTTCACCTTCCCTGCGTTCCCTCTCCCGTTCATCCTTTTCTCGCGAACCCTATTCCTCACGATTTCCGCTTCCAGTTTCCCCTCACCATCGTCTCCCCCATCAAAGCCCCCCTCCTTAATTCCCCATCCGACCCTCCCGCATACCCCTCCCCCTAGCCTTTTTTCCCTGCCGCTTAACTCCATAAAATACACCCATTTTTCCCAACAACTCGCGTGACCTATTTCATTTTTTTGCAAATTTCATATTGCCAGAGCTCACCAATCATATATAGAAATATTCACAGGCATGTTCACAACAATTCAAAAAAAAATAATAGCAATCGGGTGAAATTTTAATCACAATCGGATGAATAGTATAGGAAATAATTTCATAACCCCAGAGCTCACTATCCTATAATCATCCCGGGTATGCGCATATCATATTCCCAAAATTTCACCACAATCGGATGAATGGCTTTTTCTTCCCAGAACCCAGAGCTAAACATTATTTAATACAATCATTTTTATTTATTTTTATCTGTGTTAATTTATTTTTTAAATTATTTTGCAGACTATAATACTCCGTCCCAGAGCTACATCCTGGAGCAGCAGAAGAGAGAACTTGACTTCCTTAATTCCAAGTGTAAACTTTAACAACTTTATTTTGTTTACTTATTTCTAAGTATGTTTTAATACTCATTTTTATAAACTTTTTTAAGTAAAAAAAAAATAATATGAACCTACATTTTTTAAAGTTTTGTTTATGTATGTAGTTTTCCCAACACGTGATAATTATTTACGATGGCCTGATAGAGTATCCCCCAACAGTTGCCCCTTTCCTCCCGACATATATCAGACACTTCGGGGACACATGTAAGTATTTTGTGTAAGTAGGTATACATTTTTTCCCAAAACAGACTGCATATCGTATATAATTATGCCAGGGAGCCAATTGTCGAGGTATCAACTGTCATGGAACTCCTAAAGATACTGGGTGCCTAACAACCTTTATCTATCATGTATTTAGACTCACAATTCAATTTGACAATGTTATTTTTATGATTTTTTGTTTCATTCTTCAACTTGCTAACAGAAACAAATTTTTTTATTTATTTTTTATCAACCCAGTATCCAGTACACCACTACACAAGCAATGGTGTCTTTAATAACTCAGGTACGGGACATACGTCATTCCTATGTCTACCTACGTTAAATTATCGTGAAAACAAGCTTACGTGTCCAAGCGGTTAAAATGATTTACCTTTAACTATCACCGGTTAGATATGAGAAAAAAAAAATTTAAGCAGTGATTCGATTCTACTATACATCGGGGTAGGTACCAGCACTTTATTGTGGGCTCTAGCTTCACTTGTTTGGATAGTTTTTTGTTAGCGCCAACTGCGATCAGTTCTCCATTAATGGAGTTACCTGCATGTACCCTCTTTCAATATCCTTATGTACAATGAGGCATGGAACTGGCAGAGGAAGGATGAAAGTAGACTGAATGCTGTAGAAATGAGATCTCTAAGGCGTGTGGTAAAACCATGTATGATCATGTGAGAAATGTGGAGTTCCGCAAAGAAGACAATGCATCGGTGTTAGTGTAATGAGTAAGATTAAGAAAGGGATGCTCAGATGGTTTGGGCATGTAGAACGAATGGACGAAGAAAGGAGTGCAAGGAGAATACATGACGCAAATGTGAATGGTAGAATAATCGGAGGTGCCCGAAGTGAATCAGATACTTGAGTAGGGCCATGTCAAGAGTAAATATAATATGTATGAGTATTTATGAGACGATGTGTAAATGTGAATGAGGCAAGGAGTGTGTGCTAAGACTAAGTTGTTTGGCGGTCCGTGCTCTCTGCCTACCCTGTGGCGAAGCGTTAGTTTCGATTCTGAAAGACGGTTTCTCACCAGGGCAGAGTGTATCTTCCACTCTGGCAATTTTATATTGTAAAATAATAAATTGGGATTTAATAATGCGTTTGTCCATATTCTGAAAATAGGATAATTTTTTTTATATATTTATAAGATTATTATGTACATTTGCACAACATAACTAATAATAAACATACATTTTTAACTGCTTGGGCACATAAGCTTGTTTTCACGATAATTTAACGTAGGTAGACATAGGAATAACGTACGCCCCGCACCTGAGTTATTAAGTAAGTAAAAGTAACATTTTTAAATTTTTGAACTTTTAGTTGAAAAATATCTGTCAAGGGATAAGTTATTTAATACTGAAATCATTTTTCTGAGCGGCATTACTAATGGTAGGTTAAGGCGATCCGCTCACTGAAGAGACTGAAACCAAACTAAAACTGGCTTGTTGCTATAGTTTGCAACCAAACTTTCTACTCAATTTTACGATTTCAATAATTATCTCAACTTGTTTAACCATAGACGAAGAACAATCAGCTGTCATGTCACGCAACTGGCATGTCGAGTTGCGAGTCACTGTTTGCGTTGCCATGGACAACGAGTTTTTGAGAAGTTGTGTAGTGTGCGGACCATCATATTTACATACAGAGGATAGCGAGTTTAGTTGTAAACTGGGTTTTTTCAGATGCCCCGTGAGCGGAGGCAGTAATTCTGCATCTCGGAACAGCAAAATTCCTGTGCCTGCGCGCTCTTGTGAAGTTCTAGGGAATGTAAAACTCAAATTTTTGTATTATATCAGGAATACAGAAAATTATGTGCTGTTATTAGGAAATTATTTTTCCTTCTATCGATGAGGCTATTAATACTTAGCATACCCGACAGAACGGATGATGGTCGATGGATATAATCAGGGATAATATATATTCAGTTTCTAAGATATAAATATTAAATATCTCAGAAACTTCTTTTGTACTTTCTCTACCATTAGGAGCAAGTTAAATCCACTGGTCCCCATATTATTGAGCCGCTTTCCAAAATGCTTCGTACTAAAGTACAGCCGAGCTGCAAAAATGCCCCAAATTTGTTTGTTAAATTATTTGCTTAGCACAAATGCCGGCACTCTCAAAACTTTGCTCGTTTCCATATGGACATGAAATGTTATGTGTGTATCCAACGTGGCTACCAAATCTCTCGAAATAACAATGTACTTAATAGATGAATAAGACATTTTGTAGTTACACTATCTTGTTTTAATCGTTTTGTTTGCTTTGGTGTAGCACATAATAGAACATTTCTTTAAATTAAACCCTAATTTATTGGTGTGACACCATTCGACGATAGAATTTTTATCGTTTTGTAGCTGCAAGAATATCTATGTCACTGGTACAGGTGGGGTTCCGCAGACTTCTTCCTGGCTAGCCTGTAGGGTGAAGAATGCAGAATAATTTTAAATAAATTTTAGTTAAAAATTTTGTAATTGCAGAGTTATTTATTTTTGCTTGACAACCGTTTGGCTCTTCAAAGCTATTATGGTAAGTATATAGTTTGATAATGCCCGAAGAGCGGAAGGTCTGTCACAGTAAACACCTAAAATTCAGATCTTAAATTGCAAAGTTTCATTGATTATTGAAAAAAAATCAATAAGAATTATCTAAGAACAATATTTTTTCATTCCAAAAGAACAATTTTTTTAAAACAACATCCCAAGATTATAAAAACAAATGGGTCTATTCAGTCTAAAGCACTAAAACTTACTTATTGAATGGTTATAACTAAATTAAAATAAATCCTTTATAACCCCTTTTATTACCTATCACAAATGTATTTACACCTAGGTCCACATTTTTTAAAAATACTGCACAAAACTATGTTTTGGTTTACAGGATTTTCCTATTTCTCTCAGCTAGTCTAGAAAATTGCATACCTACTTACATGAAATAGATTAAAATCACACGTTCTTTCAAGCTTCTATCTCGTATGAGAAATATTATTACTTATAACAATTTGTTTGTTAAATTATTTTACGGCCCAATGCCTATCCAACGCCAGATACGCTCTGAGGTCTGAGGTGAAATGTCATGTCAGACTGATCAGATCTGATATTAGCTGTTGTGCTAGTTTCTTGCAGTAAACTTATTGAAGGTTTTCATCTTGAATCGTATTAGTTTCTGCTGTGTCGTGTGAATTAATCATCTCGTTTGCAGTTCTCAAAGTTAGCGCTAATTTTCGCCGAAAAAAACAGTGAAATGTCGTTCATTGATGCGCCGATCGAGTTGCAAAACACCGAGTTTTGTAATTACCGATCTCCCCTGAGCACCCGATATGCATCTAAGGAGATGCAATACAACTTTAGCGACCAGAAGAAGTTTTCCACGTGGAGAAAACTCTGGGTTTACCTGGCCAAGGCGCAGAAGGTGAGTGAATTTTTGAGGTTATGTCAGCTGTCAACGCTACTGTAATTTTTGCAAAGCTAAAATGCCACATACTGATTGAACTATTATATACCTTGTAATTATCGAGATATGTCATTAATTTGTAAATCATTCTTATCTTATCAATAATTATTATCAACATCAATCACGAATTTGATATTACTTTTAGGGATGGTTGTGTTTGGTTGTGTTCCGGTGACTTTGCTGTCGCTGGAACCGTGTCGATATTGCTTTCTGAATATTCTTTTTTTAATTAATTTTTTACTTTTTGTAAAACCGGCTCCTTTATTCTCGACATTTCTGGAATTCTCGTCATATTTTTTTTGAGGTACGAGTTCCAAAAGTTTCTGGATATCGAACCATGTCCGCATCGGTCCCCGGTAACTGGAACCTGCTGGATGCTGCTGGAGCTGGAACCGCAGCGTCATCAACATAGAAACACCTCTATTTTATTTTCAAATCGTGGTAGGTACCTAGTACCTACCGGTTAACGAGACTTCTCGAATTTTTTTTTTTTTAATTTTACGATTATTGAACATGTGAGAATTAAAAAAAGGTGGCATCAAGATCTACTAACATTTTTGCAGAATATTGATTTTATTTTCTGAATCATATGTAGGCATTCCTTGAATTTTATTTGCATGATTAGTACAGCAATGAAGCGCAAAGCGAAAAAAATAATTGAACAAGTTGTTTGTACGTTTTATTGTTGTCGATTATTTTCGCTTCGTAAATATTTTTCTATACACACCATTAATATCACGTGTTTTAGTACATTCATGATACCTACTCATACCTTATTCTTATTATTATTTCAAATCGTAACGGAAAAAATATAAAGCCGCCGACTGCAAAGCAAAAAAATCTAGAAATTTTATAAAACTGATCCCAAATTTGTCATTAGGTACCCATGGCTACACCGAGTAACACCGATTTTAAAACAAATTAAAAAAAAAATTGAATGGGAGATTATGTTTGACTTCCGAATCTGATGCATTATTGACCGGGCGGGAATGTGTTTTTTTTTTTGAAAGTGTGCGCTAAAAGTCAAATCTATTGTTCAATCCCTTCCCACATGTTTTCAAACTATAGAACATAAACTACCGAGCAAACCAGCCTATTTAGGACACCGACAGACACAGCTACAAAAGCTCAAGCGTTATTTGGTTTGGCGTATTTCGGCATATCGGTTGCCGTACATTCCCAATGGGAATGTATGACGAGCGATATGCTGAAGTAGGCCAAGCCAAATAACGCTTGAGCTTTTATAGCCGTGTCTACTGGACCCCTAACGGCCTTTAGTGCTGCCAATTTATCATAATTTAAAAATTTATACAATCGCACCTCCCTCCATTTTGTCTATTTTTTAAAGATTTTGGCAGTCGGAGGGCATCAAATGCCTTCAGAAATTTTACTTATAAACATGTTTTAACTTTTACTTAACTGTACAACAATTTATAGGAAAAGTGGATGTTTAGCAGTTGTGTAAAATAAAAAAAAACGGTTATTGGTAAGGGGATGATAATATACCTACCTACACCTTGTCTTATTAATTCACCGACTTCCCTTGACTTACTTTAACCAGTGATTCCTTCACTGGTTAAAGTAAGTCAATTTCTTCTATTTGGAGTAAAAAATGTAAATGAAATTTTGGTCTCCGGTGACTTTTTAGATGGCTTTTTTTATTTAAAAACTTTTTCTTTAAAACCAAAGAAAAATATTCCACACGTCGTCACTGGTATCTAAGCCAAGTAACCAACCAACCCCTCACCCCGCCCCTAACTTCCCAATACCTACTGATTTTTATGTTTTTGTAGAAAGAAAAAAAAAACTTATAGTATAAAAAACTATACAGAATTGTGTCTTTTTTTGCTTGTATCCGTGACCCGTGACATTCAGGGGGTTTCTCACCATCCTCCCAATAGCTTATCTACCACAATAACGAATATTATTAAAAATAAAATGCTCGCAGTGGTTAGAAAACTTGGCCAACTTATCCAATATATAGCCACTGTTCATAGGTTCAAGTACCGAATTATAAACTCCAACTTAATAAATAAATAAACCGTAAATCTTAAATAGTCGTTATTAGGGTAGATAAGCTATTGGGAGGATGGTGAGAAACCCCCTCAGCGACATTGTTATTAGTATTAGTAGGTACAGTGTGTACCTACTTTATCTTGTTTTTTAAAGTTATATTTTGTTCTACTTTTATTCATTCGCATATTTAAAAGCATGTATTTGCATTGCAACTTAGAGATATAAATAATTACATCATAATTATATATTATATTCTTGTCTGTATTACGCCCAGTTTTTTTGACAGTCGTTGTCGTGAGTTGTAGGGATGAAGCTATACGCCAAATCACTATTTATATTTATCTTTACCACGAATCAGTTTACATTATGAATATAAAAAAAAATGGTATGGATACATTGAAGCGTTTCCTACATTTTCAATTAAATGGAATTAAAATAAAATTATTAATTATGTTGCAAAAAATATAAGCGCAAAATACTAAATAATTTGTTTTTTCATTAAATAAATATGAAGTTATATAAGAAACAACTTTTTAAAAATACCCCTTTACGGCTAAGATTATTTTTGACTCGATTTATTGACTAACTTTTTTTCGTTCTTGTAAAATTATTCATAAAAAAAATAAAAACCACTTATATAATACCAAAAATACGCGGAGTTCTAATGGGGTAGGAATTCAAATATTTCTGGTGTTTATATTCCTCTGAATAACTAAATGTAACCAAATCTTATAGTTGTTATTGAATGTAGAAAAACCTTCTGAAAAAAAATCACAATCGATATTATTGCATAAGTAAGAACTGACAAAAACTCTGTGTTAAATTTTTTTTTCATATGAATGCCGCACAAGAGTCCCAACTGCTCCTGTCTGGAGCCAATGTGACTATGGAATCCTCATGTATGTTGTGAGGCTGAAGGTAGTGGGGAGGGGAAGGAGATGGGGAAGAGGAAGGCGGGGAAGTACATGGCTATTCAGATCTGGTCACCAGACAAGTCTGGTTCGAACTCGCGACCTTCGGATTGGGAGTAGAGTCTTACCCCTCGACCACGCCGGCTTGACGGAAACCGATCATAATTTTGCAATATTGACAAATGTTGCTCAAGAAGAACCTAATAGATGCCTACTTAAACTTTTGATATTTCTTTATTGTAATTGCAAATTAAAATTGTACAGATGTACACGGAGAAAAATATTATTCTAAAATACGATAATTTTATTCGTAAAAACGGGTAAAAACGGGACTGAAGTTCTTACGAACAAATTAACAGTGTTTCAATGTTTATTGGCGGGAAAATGTAAGAATAATTTGTTGCTATACGTACGAAATCACGTATACCAACAAATTATTCTTACATGTTCCCGCCAATAAACATTGAACCCCTGTTAATTTGTTGGTAGGAAACTTCAGTCCCGTTTTTAACCGTTTTTACGAATAAAATGATCGTATTTTAGAATAACATTTTTCTCCGTGTAAGATTTGATAAAACACGGTTAAAAAGATAACAAAAACATTTAATATTGTATCACACATTTGATCAAAAAAACAATCATTGTCCCAAGTAAGCTTAATGTTACCTTACCTCTGCTGAAATTGGAAAATTATTTAAAAAATTTCATAATTTTTTTGAGCTGTCAATCAATTTCAGTGGACATTATGAGGCCTAGTAGCTGAAGGGCTTATCTGCAAATTGGCGCCGTCAATTTCTTTCTAACCGGTGGAGATTGTACTTCTAGGAAGATTATCTGAAAGGGTTCAGTGATAAAAATAAACAGGGACATTCGTATTTTCTCTTCGTATTGAAAGATGCTTTATGTATTAACAAATATTTAATATCCATCCATTTAAAAAAAATATTATTATTTATTTACAAAAGGCAAGGGCGTACAAACAATTCTTATTATTTAGCCATAAATGATAATAAAAAAAACACAAAGCCACCTGGGTATTGAATAAAACCGATGGTTCTCAGAATTTCACTTTTATCACTCTCAGTCTCACAAAACATAATATAAATATAATAATAATTCTCTTATCATTACATAGTAGGTATTCCATTCGTTCGCTGATAAGTATGCATATTTATAAATTAAATTCCAAACATCAGAACGAAACGAAGAACGTTCTCTCATGCAATACCAGCGGACTAAATAATAACAAAATGGCTCGATTTTCAGAACGAGTTCAAATATAATGGCTTTTAAACAGTTTAAAACTTAATTATTAACCTACATAAGTCAATTTTAACATTAGGTTCTAATGACTAGGAGGTCTTTGTGTATCACTTCATAACCAAACTTTTGCAATCAAAGTTTGGTGAGTTTGTACAATGATAAATTAATAATGACAGGTCTTTTTACGACGCCATCTTGAATGGCTTTTTTGCCGTCGTTATTATTTCGATTTCGGCAAAAAGAGATTCGAAAATGTCACATGCCGCATTTACTGTATTTACAAATGGCTGCAAAGGCATTCCAGGGTCTTTTTGAAGCCAACGACAATTTAAAAAGAGTCGCCACAGCAACAGCGTCTTGTTTTTAGTGCTTGACATTGGCTAGAAAAAGACACCGGAAGTTTTTTTTTACTTCCATTCTGAATAAGGCAATTCGGTTAAATATTAAATAATAAAATAAACACTAATTGCACCATTCGATCGTCCCTTAGAAACTAGCACTGTTAGAAGGCTAAAAATGGTTAAATTGCAGATACGCAGGACATCCTTAGTACGCACAAATTAATTTAAAAAAAACCCCTACGTAACAGTCTATTTTTAAATAGCAATGAGGAGTATCTATTTCAGTCTTTGGAGAAGCAAAATACAGCATTTAAATAGCTATTTCGTTGAAATGAATATAAGTACAGATAATTTAATACCATAGTACTACATATCTAAAACTAACATCAAAACGTATTTTCATACAATACAGCAATGAACATTAAAGATGGCCGCCAAGTAAACACGATGAATTTGTGAATTTTATCATTAACGAAATGGCTATTAAAATGCATTATTTTTGCTTGTCCTGCGACTGAAAATAGTTGCTTCTCGTTGTAATTGAACTGACGGGAAGTGTTTTTAAAATATTTTTTGTATATTAATGATGTCTAGCATATTTGAATATTTACCCTAAAAACTTAAATTTTAGTAAATTATCACTTCGTATTGGACTGGATTCGTTTTCGTCGCCACCTTGTTGCATCTGTCGTTTGACTGGTACCCTATTTGCTTTGAACAACTCTTGTTTGTTTCGCCTTCAAGAAGATCTGACGTGAAATGCAAAAGCTGCTGAAAATATTTTCCAACATTTAAAAATGGCAAGGTTTTGTCGCGATCTTCCATTCCCTTTTCCGTGGACACCAGTCACTGCTGTCGAACTTTTTCTCCATTCTGGAGCCAGATTTGCGAGAAACGCAACAATGTGATATGCTTACATTAATCAGAAGGGTTAACATTTCTGACAATATCGTTGCCATCTTGTTTTGTTTTCAAGTTACAAACAAAATTTTGTACAATTTCCCCTGCACTATCAGCATTCGTCTGTCAGCTTCATTGATGTGCTTATGTTGATTGATGGACCTGCGGTATCTTCTTCTATTTGCTTGGATAGTAGCTATCTGTGCTAATAAAATGACTTGCAATTCACTCTTCTAGTTTTGTAAACCAGATTTATAAAACTGGAACGATTCCACTGGGACACCAAGATATTGTAGCAAGAATGATATTATACAAACAGGCCACCAAAGAGGCTCCTCATTAATATGCCTGCAGGATAAGGAGGCAAACACCTGATCATTAGGAATGAAGGACTTGGCGAGAGACAGCAGTAGCTTAAAAGGAGTGAATGCATTTCCCAGAGACGTCTAAATCCTTCCAAGGATTTTATAGATGATGATGATGTATTTGTATCCAATTCACCGAAATCAGCGTCTGTCGACTGCATTCAAGGAATTGAGAACGAGGGCCAGGTCTGCAAAGGTTTCTATGATGAACATGCACGGAGTGTTGGGATGCCTAAACTATTTTGGGGCAACACCATTTCCTTATGCATAAATGACTTGGCGAGAGACATACGTAGATTGTAGATCGGCAGGAGTGCAGGCATCTCACAGAGGGATCTAAGCTCTCCAAGAGATAAATTTGATGATGTGTTTGTATCCAATTCGCTAGATTCAGCGTCTGTTTACTGCATTCAAAGAATTGAGACTGAGGGCCAGGTCAGCCAGGTACACCAGGGCAGCCAGGAAGCTGAAGACGGTTTGGATGATGATACAAATCGCCTCCCAGTAGTAGTAAGCCCTCACCTTGCTACCGAGCCCGAAGTAAACGCTCATAACCACTCCGCCCGAAGCGAACAGAAGCAGGACTGCAAGTGATTGGTAGATGACGGCCTGGAAATGGAAAATAGATTATGTTATTCATGGAAATCAATTGTTAGGGAGTTGTCAAAGGTTTAAGCGAACCTTACGTGTTCAATATTTATTGTGATCCGTCAACATTTACCCAATATCGTGATATTTATTGAAAGTGTAGGCTAGCAAATTGGATGTTGTGTTTATTGCTGCTTGGAGGAACTATCAGCATTGATCCTCTGTGCATCAATTTCCAGTTGACTTCGGGAGTGTGAAAACGAGTAATTTCAACAATGAATTGTTAATAATCAGTAACTGTACGTAAATAGGTTAGCAGTAGTGTTTTGTGGAATACCTTGAAACTCTCAAGGAGGACATTCCATTCATGGCGGCAGTATTGTTATTAGATTTAAGAGGATACCCGGCGGTGATTTTTCCATACAAACGTATTCCCTATTTATCTCTCTGGATTTTAACCCTAGAGAAAATATTGTTTTTGCATAAAATAGATATCAACTACTAGCGTGTCGGTACTTTTTGTTTTTTTTTGATAAGTTACTTTTTATAGAAGTTATGACCTTCCAAAAATCAATAAAATTGACTGGTTTAAACGCCGTCAAAAGATGTTCAGTATACAAACCAGACAATGTTTTTTTAAAAAAAGCAAAACGTACAGACATAGAATAGTTTTTTCTTATGTAGTTGGTAAAAAAAAAAAATGAAAATCAGTCCACTTTTGGAGAAAAAAAGTGGGGAATACAAAACCTCCATTTTAGTTAGGTGTCAGTGCATTGTCCCTTTCGCTCAATATCCGGTGGAGTAAGAGCAACAGTGACAGCAATATTTTAGTAAAATCTATTTCTGCACTACCGGGTATCATCTTAAGTACATGATAATTATTACATAGACGTAAAGTAGTGAGAGACAAACGAAGGGATACTACATGAAGTGAACTTGAATGAAGCAGTTAAGACGAAAAGAGAATAAAACAAAAAAGAGATGATAACTAATGGCAGTGTTTCAAAGCATTTCCAAATAATTATACTCTGGTTTCCCTTCAATAACGAATAAATATTTCGTCTTTTACTAAAGATTTCCGTGGAGGGGAGCACTCAAATGAGTCTATAAACCAATTTTTTGTATGTTATTATTAATATTATTATTAATTATTATTACTATTCATTCCCCAAACTGATGAGTAATTAGTAATTATTATTACAGATTAATTGTACCAATACCTTGACATTTCACTGAGTTTGGTGTTTTTTTTTTTTTTACCTACGGCCGTTGTTCCCAATCCTTCTGATCAACTGTTGAGCCGAAATTTTGGATCAACACTCCTCAAATGCACAAATACGCTCTTCCCAACGCAACTCTCCGACCAACAGGCGAATCGAGCGTTACTAAACAAATCACTTAGCTGATCGGAGACTCAGATTGATCGATTGAAAAGTTGGGAACAACGGCCGCTAATACCAAAAATGTAAAACGGTCAGACAACGAGATTCTGGCGCCTTTGTTTTTATTTCGTTTACAAACATATCACCAGTTAGCCAAGTGAAATGTTACGAAAGATTGGCTTTTATTGAAGTAAGTTCATTCAGCGACCGGTCAGTGGCGGAGTTGTTCCCACCCAGTCGTCCCCTGTTCGACTACTCGGCTAACTAAGTCCTCCATCACAACTCAAGCACGTTTTTCGCTTACTTCGGTGGTAGTAGGAGATTTTAAAGTATTGCCAGGTTATTAGTAACCCGGGAATATTTGTCTTTCTTAAAAAAAATCCGGTCCTTTAACACTTTTTTTTTCCATATCTTCTTATTGAAATACTTATTCAAAATGTACACCTCTCTACCTCTTTGATAAACATTAACAATTAGCGTAGATTTATTAGCGTAGATGACGCATACTGATGAGGGTGATGAGTGATGATAAACACCACACTGATGTAATATTACATCGGTGAATCGATTATATGTATAATATGTTATATTCATACACTTACACTATCTAGATACATCATTTACTCACAAAGGAAAATTCTCAAATGTCACAACGATAACCTCGCAATCTTCCATCCGCTGAAAACCTTTATCAAAACCATACCTAATTTATATTATTTTTAAAACTACACAATTTCTGACTCATTGCGTAAACCGCGGCATGCGACTGAGTGCATTTTAACAGATAAGGCAGGATTTGTATAAGCTGGGTTTCCTATTTTTCAATTTTTCCTTATTGTGTATTCAAAAGCACGTAATTCTTTTTAAAAAGTCTGTTTCTCGTGTTCTTTGTTGTTTGTATGTTGTTATTTAGTCATTCGTTTTTTTCTCATTGTTTTATTAAAATTTTCCCTTTTCTTACGTCGTCAAATTTCTGTAATTTTCTATGGCTTTCAATGGCTTGTCTATGCCTGAATTGTGTTGATATCATAATTACCTACTTAAAAAACTCGAATTAAGTATTCATTATAACTACTTACATATAGGCGTTCATAAATGACTATCCGTTTATTGCATTATGTTGATGATTGTACGCGATGATATTCGAGTCGCAAATTTTCACCCGAATGACTTCTCAAGAGGCTATTATTAGAGAATACCAGAAATTTGTCCCCTTTTATTCCAATTCTAGACATTGACTCTTTTTTTTACCCAAAAATATAATTTGTTTTCGAAAGATTGTTATTTTTTTTTTTCTGGTAAAGTCAGTTTTAAAATGTTTAATATAGTAAGGTTATACCGTTGGTCGTTGGCAGATTTGTTAAATTTTCAAACGAAAGCTTGTACTATACAACACACATTTCAAGTCATATAATCATATAGTAAAATAAATCAATACACTTGCCAGTTTTCAGAAATTTAATTTTAGTTCAAATAAAATCATAAAAAAATCCGAGTATGTGTTTTGTGAGAAAATATCTCAGTTTGTCTATTCATTTATGGTCTTACAAACTAAAGTATTTTAGTTTTTTTTTTACACACTTATTTTTCTTAGGCATTATTTAAAAAATCATAAATACTTATCATCAAAAAATACTTACAAGAAGTACGATATTAAGAAATTAATCATCACGCGTTTTAGCATTTTTATTGTTGACTTGAATGCAGATATATGTATATTAAAGCACATTTTCATATTTCTTATCGGAACCGCTCTATACAGTTGCAAGGGCAGGATCACAAGTAGAATTTTGAATTCTCGGCCGCTGGTTAATGGGTCTTAACAAGGATTACGTGGCAAACGCGCCATCATCTCTGGCGTTATGGTAACTGGTTTTAAGAGTTGGTGTCTTAACACAAACGCAGTATTCAGCTCGTTAGCGTGATACGGAATACCGCATTTGAGAAAACTGTCAAAATGTGTCGTATATGGCCGATTTAACATGCCTTAAGCTTTCGCAAAAGATGCAGTATCACCCTTTTGGACGTGAGGCGGCTAGCTGGAAAGTTTACAATCTTGAAATGGAATTTTGTCATTAAGAGGATCCCCGGCGGTGATTTTTCCATACAAACGTATTCCCTATTTATCTCTCTGGATTTTAACCCTAGAGAAAATATTGTTTTTGTATAAAATAGATATCAACTACTAGCGTGTCGGTACGTTTTGTTTTTTTTTGATAAGTTACTTTTTATAGAAGTTATGACCTTCCAAAAATCAATAAAATTGACTGGTTTAAACGCCGTCAAAAGATGTTCAGTATACAAACCAGACAATGTTTTTTTAAAAAAAGCAAAACGTACAGACATAGAATAGTTTTTTCTTATGTAGTTGGTAAAAAAAAATTGAAAATCAGTCCACTTTTGGAGGAGAAAAGTGGGGAATACAAAACCTCCATTTTAGTTAGGTGTCAGTGCATTGTCCCTTTCGCTCAATATCCGGTGGAGTAAGAGCAACAGTGACAGCAATATTTTAGTAAAATCTATTTCTGCACCACCGTGTATCATCTTAATAGCCTTTTTGTATTTCCTGAGGGGTTCTGTATTTATTCACATTCATACATCTTCTCACTTCTCTTACATACTACTCTGTTATTCCGACTGACTCAAGCAAATTATTCACTAGAACGCGCCAACTCTTCCCGGGGCGTTTCCGACCTCTTTTTCCATTCACCTGTGCGTCATAATATTATATTATATTCTCCTGGCATTCCTTTCTCCGTCCATCCGCTCTAAATGGCCAACCGGTTTATAAAATGCACACACTCGATAAATATCGCTTTATCTTATGTTTAATCTACAGGAAGTATTGCAAATATTGTGGTACATTATGATGCGGAATTCACCTCCAGAGTTATAACAGCCGACACTACAATGTACCTAAACTTCATACTACGACAGCACAAATACAATTATTCATCTACCTAGCTTCTAAAATCTTCAACCTTCTTCAACTTAAAAACCGAAACCAGACTCCCTTCTTTCAAAACTCAAATAACGCTATGGAACTTTTATACTTTATTAAACGATAATATCATATAATTTTTCCGCTAAAATTATTAACGAATATGTATGTAATTAATGTTACATGTCTACGTCATCCTGTGCTATTTTTTTTTACGATATTGTGCGTTTCATAAAATAAAGCATTAAATTTTTATTGCTTGTTTTTTATAACTGGCAACACAATGGTAATTCTACAATTCGAAAGAAACATTCGTTCGCGAAATGTCTATGGAAATATGATTAAAGACATTCGACATTTAGGCGATCCGCTCACTGAAGAAACTGAAACCAAACTAAAACTTGTCGATTACTATGGTTTCCAACCAAAATTCCTACTCAATTTTACGATTTCAATAATTATCTCAGCTTGTTTAACCATAGATCAAGAACAATCAGCTGTCATCGTAGCAACTAGAAGTGCGAGTCGCGAGTCACTGCTTGCGTTACCATTGACAACGGGTTTTTGAGAAACTGTGCAGTGTGCGGGCCATCGCATTGACATACACAGGATAGCGAGTTTAGTTGCAAACTGTTTTTTTTTTCAGTTGCCTCGTCAGCGGAGGCACTTAGGCGCCCCGCTCACCGGAGAAACTATAACGAAACTAAAACTGGTTGTTGCTATGGTTACAACCATAAATAAACCAGTTACAACTGCGCGTTGCTATGGTTGCCAGCCAAACTTCTCTCACGGCGCATGTCAATTTTTCGATTTCAGTAATTAGCTTGTTTCACCATAGACGACGAACATTTCAGCTGTCACCTCGAAAACTGACAACAAAACTGGCGTATCCTTGGCAACCAGGAACTGGCGCATCCTTGACAACCAGGAACTGGCGCGTCGCCGTCCGCGGCAACAAGCACGGCGAGTTGCGAGTCACTGCTTGCTTTGCCATTGACAACGGGTTTTTGAGAAATTGTGTAGTTGAGTTGGGAACTGTTTTGTTTTCAGTTTCAGGTGAGCGGACGCACCTAGTATCCCTGCTTTTTTTGGTTTCATACAAGACGTGTGAGAATGAAGATTTTTATGATAGGCTTTTGGGACGATCGTCGATGAAGTGCATACGATATCTCCCTGGGACTAGTAAATCTTTTCAGTGTCAACAACACAATTTTATCTGTGTTTATCTCTTTGGTGATTTTGTATGACTCATGGTTTGAAAAAGAACTCGTGCAGTTTTGGATGATGCACACAATTTGTAGTGGGATCCTCTGCCCACTTCCCACAACCAGTTTTAAACAATACATTAATGATGTTGATGTCTGCATTTGAGATTTAATTAAGTGCGAATAGATGCGCCAAGTTGCAGGATATCGTTTCTTCATTTTATCGGTTAAAAATAATTATATTATTTTCAGTGACGTAAATTTGTAGACACTGACTCATGCAATATTGCAATTCACGCTGCTTATATTGTACTGAAAGCACTTTTAAAAACAAGTTTTTAAATTATGTTCTTTGCAAACTATTGACTTTTTTAAAAAGTTTTTACTTTTTTATTTAGTTTCCCTACATTCACCTCCGAATTGTCACACTCAAAAATTAGCTACATATTTTTAACATTACTCTGACTTACTTTTTTAACATTACTCTCTTACTTGTTTGCGGCGTGTGTTACGAACCGCTTTTCTGTTATGGTTTTATTGTATAATATGGAAAATTAAATTCTATAGGCAATGATCGTAAAACATAAAAATATTTATGCCTGAACTTCTCAAAATAAAAATAAAAAACATGCTATTTGGAAAAAGTTTTTCCTTGAACAAACCAAAACAGGCGGCTGTTGTTAAACGGGGATTTAAACCTTAAAGCCGTCTACATAATGTGTGTTACCGTTAGCGGTCTGATCCCGAATTTTACACAACGTGGTGCATCGCCTTAAGAGGAAAACCGGTCGCCGAGAAATTTGAACAATTTATCAAACTGTTGTTGTCACTATCGCTCTTACTCACATGAATACTGAGCGAAAGGGACAAATGCACCTCAGGCTGATAACACCTAAATAAAATCATCGAAACCAAAGTTTTGTTCTCCCATTTTTCTCCTCCAAAACCAGACCAATTTAAATTTTGTTTTTACTAACTGTATTAGAAGAGAATAACTCTATGCCTGATACGTTTTTAGATTTTCACGGCCAAAAGCATTTTCGTTGTTTGTTTTTGGGGTATTATGCCGTGTTGCGCTACCTCCTTCTTTAGCCGACGTTTCGGACAGCGTTGCAGTGTCCATCATCAGGGCAGATCCATCGTCGGATCTGCCGGAGGTAGCGCAACACGGCATAACACCCCAAAAACAAACAACGAAAAAAAACTCTATGCCTGTACGTTTTTTTAACTCTGGTTTGTGTGCTGGACGTCAGTTGATGGCGTTCAAACTAGGCAATTTTAACGATTTTTGTATCGAAACCTACGGACACGCTAGTGGTCTAAATCTACATATATTACATTAAAAAATGGTTGCAGTAGTGTAAAAATCCAGAGAGGAATTGGGGAATACGTTTTGTGTGGGCAAAACGCCGCCCGGTTTCCTCTTAATCAAGACATCATAAAAACACTTTTACGGACTTTTTATATTTTTTCAGCTTGCAATTTATTTTTAAAATATGTTGACAGTTACAACATAAGACATATTACAATACTGTATGCTTGTGATTTATCTTGTGAAATCTGTGAAGTCAAGTAATAAGATACGACTTGTCAGGTAGTTTTATTACCATCTTGTTTTTGACACCATATAAGGTACTTACTTATTTCACAACATACTCACTTTCACGTTCCTCAGGTTATATTCACTAAAACTCACATAGTTGTATAAATTATTCAATTAATTTATTATTTATCTTTGTATACATTTAGTAGTCAATTAAAGTTTGTATTCATAAAATGGGAAATAGAAATAATTGGCAAGGTGGTCCGACGGTTGATCTCTCCTAATTTCAATCTTAAAATCGACTTCAAAAATGTCTTCAATTATAAGTTGGTATGGATATCTAACGAATGTATTTACAGTGTCCGTTTTTTGTTTATTATTAATTGATAAACTAATGTTTAGGACAAGATTTTTATGCATAGCACAAAGGGTAACAATTTTTATAAGCAATAATTATTATATTTTTATTAGAAAAACTATCTTTTTAACTTTTGAAGGTTATTCCCATCAATGTAATATATCATTGAAGAAGAAGATAACAATAATAATCAAATTTTTTAAAATATGAAAATAAACAAGACACAGAAAAATAATAAAAGATAACGGTCGCAACTGGGACTCGAACCCAGAACCTTACGTCTTACCGGGACATACACCTCTACCAATTGGACTACTGCGATCTTATATAAGACTGTCGTAATTGTCAACTTCATATTTCAAATTTCAGAATTAACAATATTATCTTCGATTAATATTTTTTTTCTCCATATTATTGGCAGCTACCTTTATTATTGGAAACAAGTATTCAAAGAATGTATTTGTTACCTAGATAGTGTCTATTATTTTTCTGTGTCTTGTTTTTTTTCATATTTAAAAAAATTAGATTATTATTGTTATATTCTTCTTCAATGATATATTACATTGATGGGATTAACCTTCAAAAGTTAAAAAGAGAGTTTTTCTAATAAAAATATGAATATTCATTTAAACTTTTATAAAAAGTCAACAGGTGTTCCATAAAAATAAAATCGGATATATTTATCCGAGACACTATCACTCGAACCCGTGTCGTGAGGTAACCCGCCGTAGCTCAGTGGATCAGAGCACCTGACCGGACATCAGAAGGACACGGGTTCGAGTCCCGTCGGCGGCATGTATCTTTTCTCGGAAGATTGTTTCAATGTGGTCGAGTGTTTCAGGCTGATAATTATTGCTTATAATAATTGTTATCCATTTTTGTACTTAATCGCTGGTATATAGGTACAGTATATAAACAAATAGTTTTATCCTTGATGCTTTCGAATGAAAGTCTGTTTTATACTTTTGTTATTCGGCGGTACATCCTCTCTGTGCACCCCTTCAGAGACACTTAGTTATATTTTGTGTAAGTAGGTATACCGTATTTACCATACACCGTCAGCATATTGAATATAAGTATGCCAGGGGCCAACTGTTGGGGGATCAACTATCATGGAACCATTGGCTGCTTTTACAATTCCCGCGGAAACGGCACGGCGACGGTAACGGCTCGGATGATTTTGTGCCGATGTACTAATCACCTACGTGTGTGCGATGTACCTGTCCAATACCAGGCAGGACCAGGCGTAGCACCGAGTACCTGCCGGCATTATTATTACCACTTGATAGAAAGGTCTGGAAGTTTCTACAGCATACACAGGGCCGTGTCCATATTCTCGCGAAGGTTCTCGTGCGTACCGTCCGTTCGCGGAGTTGGCGAGAACACCTATGTATAATACGGTTACTGCCAGTCAGTCAGCCCTCTCGTATTCATTCGGATAAACCCTACAAATTTTATCGTAGTATTTTTTTTTACGCCACAAGTGATAATTGTAAATACACAACTTAACCATCAAACGTTTATTATTGTAGAACACGCCAAGGTATTGTAATAACATACCTTTAAAATTTAATACGATTGAGGGAGATGCAAAAAAGTAATAATTTTCTTGCCTCTCCTTCACTCGTATTAAAGAAATGAGATGACGCGAGCTATTCCCGTCACCGTTCCATTTCTGCTTCCAAGCTGCTATTCGATACAATAAAGTAGTGTTTGGAAAGAACGTACCACGTTCTTCAATTTCTACTGGAATACACATGGAAATATTCGATGTTCTGGTATTATCTGTGTCTTTCGTTTCCGTTTAAGTCTTGTGAGAATGATGATAGTAGATTCATCGTAGAATTTCTCTGCTGTGGTCGACTAAATCAGGCAGGAATATGATTGAGCTTAATAAAAGTATATAAGGTAAAAGGATACTTACAAATAGATCAGTCAAGCCCCTCTTGGCCGCGTAGCAGATGGTGATGCAGAAGGTGACGATGAGGAAGGAGATGTAGATGACGATGGGGAAGATCATGGTTCCAGAAGTGTTGCGGATCTTGTGTATCTCGTCCGTGTAGAGGCCGGCGCATATCGACAGAAGAACCTGAAATAAATGAGAGGAAATGAGTGATGTAACCACTATTTTCGATTAATCTTTACTACGAATAGGTTCATATTATGAATACCAAAAATATGTTTTAGATAACTTGAAGCTTTTCCTATCGTTTCGCTTGAGTAGAATTATAATAATTTTTATAATTAATTTATAAAAAATATAAGCGTTAACTACTAAAAAATGTATTTTTTTGTTAATAAGAAATGAATATATTCATTACACCATAAGTTCGTCAGATAGAGAACTGGTCACATTAGTAAAAGTCAGGAAAATTTCATATCTGGGTCACATACAGGGGAGGAATGTCACTTCCTCCAACTAATATCAAAAGGCAAGATAGAGGGTCGCCGAGGGCCTGGTAGCCTGGCGTCGGACCTTATTAGGCACACAAAGAAGAAGAAAGATATGTATGAACACATACACATAAGAAATAACTTTAAAAAATACAATATTATGGCCAGGGTTATCTGTGAGAGTTTCCCTTGATTAACTCTTTTTCTTTCTCATAAAATTATTCGGATAATAAATAAAAACCACTTTTGTGCTTAAAGTTGACCGTTTCTAGACTCCATTTGCCAAGCGATTATTATGTCCATGGTATTCCCGTACTCGTGGTGATTTAAGGCACATTAAGAATATCACATTATTGCCTTGTGGGTTCCTGTTAATTTTATTTTATTTTTACACACAAGAGGCCTTGATGAAAATTATTTCATTCAGGGCCTATATGGTCTTTGGGGATGCTGTGTGGAGGGCGTTTTAAGGAGATGAAGGAGAGGTGAAAGGGTCTCCCTCAACCGCCCTCTTCCGATCCGGCGTGCTACGTTGCTGGTGGGTAGACGCATCCACCGCCAAAACCCGGACAAACCTCACCCCGTTAAACGGAGCACCCTTACATCATTTCGAATTTGTTTATATTGTTTTATGCGTTATCCATGTTGCGCTTCCGCCTTCTTCTTAAAAGCTAACGTTTCTGACACTCTTGCTGTTCCCATCATCAGAACGACGCGCGTGTAGAGTGTAAAGTAGAAACATTTGTTATTTCGTGTAGCAAATTGTGAACCATTTAAATATGTTTGTATTTTTATAGGAGATCTTTCATCAAAGTGAATTGAATATATGGCAATCTTTTTCTTTATATTTTGTAACGATAATAGTTATTGTCTACAACAAGTTGACTTGTTGAAATTCTGTCGGGTCCTTGCTTCGACGGAATTGCAAGAGTGACGTTTCCGGAAATCGTTCATCAATGTTGCCAATCAATAAATTAAATTAAAGGCGATTAATTAATAGTGTTTCTGGCCAGGGAAGAGCGATATTAGAAATCAGCTTACACTAAAAGAAAATAACGAAAGGCTTTAGGTAAGGGTAATGATTATTACAGAAGGGAATAATTATTATCGTTACATTTTTTTAATAACAATGAGACAGAAGGGGTATCTAAGGTTTCAGAAACAAGAGGAAACATACTTCATTGATAAGAAACTCGGACAAAGTGGTTTCAATTTCAGAGAGAATAAAATACAACCAGAATCAGATGTGACGTCAGGGTTTAATTTAGGAAGGCCTCCATTTACACGCGTGACACCTTGACTGATTTATTGTGGCTAGCGTCATATTTTTAACAGAGGATTCTTCGGTACCTAATCTCGGAAAAGCGTAATTTAAGCCGTATTCGGACAAGAGCAAAAAGATACACCGGTGAGAATTTTGATGTGGGAGTCTGAGCACGCTTATTCAACGACTGCCAGTCGTTTTTTACTAGTCAGTTAGTCAGAAATCACTTTATTGCCGTTTTACATTTTTTCCCTTTTGACATGTGCACCAATTCATTGCTACGCGGATGACAGTACAGTCCATGATAGCTTTTTGTTTGACAAGCCTCCAAAGGGTGCACAAATTCCAACGGCTCGGAGGGCGTTGAAGCAAATAATGGACGGTTACCTCGAGAGTGTTTTCTCTTGGGGTAAGAATAAATTCGTCGAATTTAATGTTTCAAAGACCCAATCGTGTCTGATTACGTCTAAAAGGGGTCGAAATGACAATCTAGTCTCCTTCAATGGTAGCATTCTTCCAAACAGGTCCTCCATTGTTATGCTCGGTGTAACTCTAAGTGACCAGCTCAGGTACGGGGTCTCCATCGAGGCCAGAGTTAAGTTGGCCTCTCAGAAACTGGGCGTACTGTACAGGGCCCACAGATACTTTAATAGTACACAACTGCTAACCCTGTACAAATCGCAAGTGCGCCCCACGGTTGAATTTGGCAGCCATCTCTGGTCTGGAGCCCCGATGTACCTGAAAAACACCCTCGACTCTGTGCAGAAACGGGCGGTCCGCTTGATAGATTCTCCCGTCTTAACAAACGGATTGCAATCTTCAGAGCACAGGCGTCGGGTGGTAATGCTATCCTTGTTCTACCGGTATTTCAATGGAAGATGCTCCGAGGAGCTAGCGTCATTGATCCCCTCGGCACCGGTGCATAGTCGGGAAACACGTCAAACGCGCGCCCAACACACGGTTGAAATTTGTCACATGAAAACGGGACGCTTCTACGACTCGTTCTTGTTCTCGTTCAACAGCTCGGCTGTGGAACGATTTGCCGGCCTCTGTGTTTCCTCCTTCCTACAACATTCCTCTTCAAGACCCACGTTCACTCCTTCCTCTCCTCAAAAAGACCCTCCTCACAGCATCTTCAAAGATGACATAGGCCCTGAGGGAAATATTTTCCTCAAAGCCTCATGTGTGGAGTTAATGTAAAAAAAAACTTTGTGTTAATAAATATCTTACAATATTAGGTACAGGGACATTATCGTACACTTTGAACAGACGAAGAGAATGTGTCAAGATGAGCAAATTTCATGTTTGTCTACTTTCAAACTAGATCCTAGAACCAAAGTGCCCTTTGGCACTACACTGCTGCTTATTCCTCTCGCTAAAACTTTTGGATAAAGAAATTTTAAATGCTTTGCAACAAAGCTATATGTATAGAATGAACATAACTTATTTTAAATATGAATCACTCAACAAGTCTTGGATCATCAGCCGAGACAGATCAACATTAAATATTTTATAAAAACCAATATATAAGTATGCCATTCCCAATGGTATAATGCTGATTGTCTTTTATTTTAAATGTAACATTGTGTCGTTATTTGTATTTTTGTTAAAAACTGATTATGTTATAAACTGCGCCTGCTCTTTTAACCACTGGAGCGACAGAACAATTAAAATATTTTTTCTCGGATTGCTAAAGGAAATTTTTCCGCCCACATTAAAAAAATCATCCGAATTTGAATACGGAGACATACAAACTGATTATAGTTCTATGTAGCCAATTAATTCCCCTATCTTTTGTCTATTCTCACATATTTACAGAATTTACAAAAAAAAATATCATTAAATCTTTAACCTTAAAACATTTTAAAGAATCTAGAGAAAATTTATTTTGTTATATTTTGAATGTACAATATATTATAATTTGTCACATTTTGGCAACAAAGCAATCCGAGGTTTTGGAAATAGTGTCATAATGTGGCAAAAAGCGCTCGAGTGGATAAGTATTCATTTTCAATGGTACGATGCTGATTGTCTGTTATTTTAACCACTCGGGCACATAAGCTTGTTTTCACGACAATTTAACGTAGGTAGACATAGGAATGACGTATGCCCCGGACCTGAGTTTTAAACGTACTATTATTAAGGAATTCCTAGTAAGACAGGCATAGCACGTGAATACCTAACTGTAATAGAATTAATAAATATAAAATTATAAAAAATATATATCATTTTAAAACATCAACGAATATAAAAATAAAAGTGTAGATAGCATCACTTGTGTTCGTATCTAGCACGTACAGCGAATGTGTGATTTTATCGCGTACAAAATCTAGATTACGAAAAGTGCATCACCCGAAAAACTTATTTTCAGAATGAGGCACACATAATATATCCCTATAATTATTCTTATTATTTTGTTTTAGAAAGCAATCACTTTGTGATAACCACTAACTTATTTCAATTTATCCACCAACCGATTTCGCATGGCTTTAGTTTAGTGAATAAATTAACTTAAAATTATTAAATAGTGATTATAAACAAATCATTTGTTTAATTCCAAATTGTATATTGTACACGGAGAAAAATGTTATTTGAAAAAACGATAATTTTAATAGTAAAAACGGTTAAAAACGGGACTGAAGTTCTTACGAACAAATTAACAGTGATTCAATGTTTATTGGCGGTAAAATACGTACGAAATTACGTATACCATCAAATTATTCTTACATGTTCCCGCCAATAAACATTGAAACCCTGCTAATTTGTTCGTAAAAATTTCAGTCCCGTTTTTAACCGTTTTTACTATTAAAATGATCGTTTTTTCTATTAAAATAATTGTTTTTTCAAATAACATTTTTCTCCGTGTACTCTATAAATAGTGTTTTTTCATTGTTTTTTTAATTCTCGGAAAAAATTGAGATAAAAATGACAATAATGAAGATATTTTTACCTATCTATTTTTAAGAAAAACTAATACATTTTCTACAACGATTTTAAATGTTGCATTTTTGAATTCCCGCCAAAACAGCATTTTTATTCGTTAATTCTGCGGCGTTGACGTCACGCCGGGACAACATTGGTGACAACCACCGTCTTACTACTTACTAAACATTGGCGTTTTCTACGTCATAATGACGTTGTAGTTCTTGAAAATACCCAATTCCTTCTTCTGATTTATTTTACTTTTAGTCATCCTGGGACTAATTGGTTTCGGTTCGGCAACTGCGTTATTATTTTTTTAATAAAATTGTGTGTTATTTTATTTTCACACATATATTTAAAACATAGATCGTCTGCTTTGTGTTTAATTTCTCATGCAAATTATATTTTAATGGAGGGAAAAAATTATCGAACAATTATCAGAATTGGCGTTGTTCAGAGCCGTGGGATTAAGTCAGCTTAGTCACACTTCCCTCGCTAATTAAAACGCCTATAAAACCTCAATTTCTTTTTAAATTGGCAGAACATTGCTTTAATGGCGGAGACCTGCCAGATGTGAGAATAATAATCAGAATAATTGATTAATAGGTGTTTTTATCAGTAGCGTAGTTAGGTACTGAGATTTTTTTTTTAAGTTTCGTTTTTGAGTTCCATTTTAGAGTAACAAATGTTCCTTTGTTTGTCTCTTATTATTTGCTATACCATTCATCCGATTGCGATGAAACTTGAGGGAGTTGTTGTGCGCCCCCCCCCCCCGCGAAGGTTTATTATTATTTTTTGACTATATTTATTTAACGCCCAAAGGGTTTTTACATGTTGGTACAGTACACTTGTTATATTTTGTTGGAAGTAATTTTTTTTGGTAATAAAAAATACAAAAACACCGTCATAAGTTTATACATACAATGGTGAGCTCTGGCGTTATGAAATTTGTATAAAATATCTGTGGGTATATCTCCCTGTACAGTTGCAAGCATTTTAAAACTTTTATTCTCAGCTGCTGGTCAATCGCATTATAAGATTTGCAGATATGCCCGATCAAGGAGTTTTGTGCGTATTTCGACTTGAAATGTATATAAAATAAGGTATTCGATCTGGTATTGCGTTCAGGGCAACGAAATGCAATCTTTTTTATGGCGATCTGCTCACTGAGGTAACTGAAAACTGTCAACTGGCAACTGTCTTTGTATGACAATGTGTTGACCCGCACACTGCACAATCACTCAAAAACCCGTTGTCAATGGCAACGCAAGCGGTGACTCGCGACTCGCACTGCTGATTGCCGTGGCCGGCTGTTGTTGCTAGTTGCCAGCTGCCAGCTGTCAGCTGATTGTTCTTTGTCTATGGTTAATCAAGCTTTTTGACCAACCAAGACATAGAAATCAACCGGTTTTAGTTTGTTTTCAGTTGCCTCGTCAGCGGAGCGCCTAACAGGGCTGGGGAGTCAATGAGGCAGTTCACAAATTTGTACAGAAACAGTACCTACGTCAGAAAATTTTCTCCGTTTGTAAGGAGCAATAGGATTACATTGATGATTTTCAAAACGATACGACAGGTGTTTCAGGAATTTTGTTTGAATGTTTTCAATTCGGTTAATATAAGTTTGGTATTGAGGATTTCAAATGACAGATGCAAATTCGAGATGAGATCTTACGTATGCCATATAAAGTAGTTCAAATGTAAAAGGTTTATTGAATGGTTTTGTTGTGCGATATGTTTCATTAAAAATACCCCGTATTGACCTAATGCATTGTAAACCGATATTATAAAGTGTTTTGTGTAATGGCTATTTCGTTCTGAAAAAAATTATTGTATGCATCTGTTACGTCCATCTGGAATAACTGGAAACTATGTAAGCTCCGAAGGCAAAATTTTCAATGAGTTTTGCTTGGCTATCCTAGTAGAAACGCCATATTCAACAGAAACAACATAATTAACTTTGTGATGGAATGATGCTGAATAGAATTTTACGCAACTTATTTATTTGTTTGAATACTATTTCTGTATGTATTATTCTAATAGTGGGTATTATTAAGTAAATACACGGTATTATGCGTAGTGCATCGCGTGTGTAAATAAATTATAAACTCTACATACTGTGTACCTTAAACATATTTATGTAAGCTTACAAAGATACCTAATTATAAATGACTGATAGCGATGTCCTGTTTTAGCTCCACCGTTTTGCATTTCATCTGTCTGTAAATTTGTTTGTACTTCCCGTTTCCGGTTAAGGATGATTGCCGTTTCAATGGTTTACTAAAGTACTAAAGATAATTTTTTTTTAAATGTAAAATCATCTGTTTATTTGGATTCTCTTATTTTCATTATTTTAAACATTATTATGGTAAAAAATACTAAAAACCAGGGGCGGTCCCTGAGTTTTTAGTGAGCTAGAGTTCCAAGATTGAAAAAAAAACTACGTTACTGGCGTTATTGTAGCAGAAAATGAAATTTTTTTTTCAAAATTTCAACTTTTTGTATGAAGATCTTTCAGTGTATGGATGCGGCGCATCACCAAACTGAAAGAATCCTGAAAATCTTCATACAAAAAGTTGAAATATTGAAAAAAAATCATTTTCAGCTACAACAGCATCAGTAACGTCGTTTTTTCACAATGTTAGCACTCTAGCTCACTGAAAACTCACGGACCGCCACTGGTACCTACCTGCCTGAAGAAAGTTGAAAAAAAAACATTATTGAGATAGTGACATTTCTTTGAACAAATTGTATAATTCCTTATTTGAAATATTTAAAAAAATGTTATATTAAAAATATAGTTTACAAAGATATTTAAGTACCTACCTAACTAATTTAAGTTTTGATTTATTAAATAACTTATATTTTGACGCGAAGTAACTGTTCACAGAACCATACTATCTTTGTGTAACTAATTATTGTAAATAAATTAGTTTTGCGGGTAAAATAATTACGTATTTTTATCGTGTAGTTAGTACCAAATCACATTTTTTAAATTTCGTTAAAAAATAATAACGAACCGTTTGAATCGGTGTGTTCGATTGAAGTCAAGTTTAGATAATTTAAAGGCAAATATAACCAGTTGCTACTGTACCAAGTACTCCCCTGCTGTTTAACGTATCTCTAATAAGAAGTGTTGTTTTTTTTTCTCAAATATGGCTAAGCAACCATTGAACACTGAATCACTTGAATTTGGGAACCTGTTTTATCAACAGCTCCATCATTTTTTGAGAAACTACTAAATACAAAGTACAAACCGACCAAATCAACCAAATGCAATCATTATTTTTACAACATATAATTTATTATCTGTGAGAGCGTGTGCGAAGTTATAGGTGTGAACTTTTCAAAATTGAAACTGACGGATGTGTTAAAATTATCTTTTAAAATCAAGACAAACCGACTGCAATGTTTACAGCAAATTGTGGTGGACGAACAATACCTACAACTCGGATGATCGTGAGTTTCGATGATACTTCGGTACGACAGGTTACGTGTCGTGTTTATTATCGTCTTATTTACAATAATATTTATTTACCTGGACTTATGTCCCGTTTTTGGCATAGAAAAAAATAAAATGGATGTTCTGTGTAGATTTGCGGTAGGAGAAATGGTCACTGAAGGTGCCTACCTGTCGATCGGATATCATCGGCTATCTTCGTAACCTCGAGTATTAAACTCGAACGGGCTACAGTTGTCTTTTTCATTTGCTAAACAACTTTACTGACCTCTATTGAGACACATTAAAACTACTTATAACTAATTACAGTAGTAACCTGTTGAGAGACATTGAAACTACGTAGGTACATATTCACGTACAATACGAACTACGCTGTTCTTGTATAAGATACGTTTTTAGATTTTCACGGCCAAAAGCATTTTCGCTGGGTTTTTTTGGGATGTTATGCCGTGTTGCGCTACCTCCTTCTTTTCCTCTTCGGACAGCGTTGCAGTGTCCGAAACGTCGGTTAAAGAATGAGGTAGCGCAACACGGCATAACACCCCAAAAACAAACAACGAAAATACGCTGTTCTTGTTCTACTGTAATTACAATGAAAGATGCTCTGAAAAAACTAGTGTTATTGATTCCTTTGGCATCGGTGATTCGTATAATATTGGTATAATTCGAAAAACTATAAAACTACCGCTTTTATAATCGTAATAAATCAATACGAAGCTTGTCAATGGCTTACATATCTTTTCTTCTGTATTTGTAAATCATTCATTACATTATCAATATCAATCACTTATTAATCAGTAGGTACATAAAGCAGGCAATTGATGAAGAGATATAACCGATAGAAGTGTGTCCGTATGCACGAAGTAAGGTCAAATTTTCCTTACTTCGGGTGAAATAGATCAATTAAGAAACATATTTCTTTCTTTTAGAATCAATTTCTTCGGCCAGTCTGGGGCTCGTACAGTGAAATAGGTAACTTTACAGTATAGGATCGATAGGCGTAACTTCAGACGATTTTATAACGATGTCTCAAGCACGGTTTCGTTGTTGACAGCCTAACCGATATTGACAGATAATAAATAAGAAATCGATGTAAGCTGGACACACTGGAGATGTTTTCAAACAATTACGTAAAAATATTAATACATTGGCAATGCTGAATTAAAATAGTAGCTCAAATATGAATTGGCAGTCCGCATTTACTTTTTGACATTTAATTAGAAGTCTATTCACTACTTGTTACGCGAAAAACTTTCAGTTCTCCAAGCGTCATTGGCCCGAACGTATTCATTTCACTGCGTGGACAATTTCTTTCAATTCTGAGAGCTTCGAAAGTTCAACACCGTTCAGTAGTTTTTCACAACGAACGAAGTTATTAAAAAAATATGTGTATATTGACAGTTAACCGAAACTTATCTGCCACTATTAATTGATTAATCTTTATTTTCATTATTTCAACAAGTAAGGTAATTTATTTTTTGCCCATTTATATTTATTTTATCTAATTAAAATCAACAGTCTATACGGTTGGTTTATGCTTGTGAAATCTCCTTAACTGGGGAACCAGTTAAAGCATTACTATACAAATACATTGCATTTAAGGGTTTTATGGATCGACCATGCTAGATCTCCTGAGGTGTGGGAGCAGAAATGTGTTATGAAATTAAAATCAGTAGGATCTACATCTAGTGATTTTGTGTTCAGTGTAGCAGACATTATCGTAATCTATTTGCATGACAGTAAAATTGCCAGCATTGCGAAATCAGGTGGCGTCACTCACATAATATAAGTTATTGGACATGTAAAGGCATTGTTAAACGTACTTATCCGGCAAATAATCATGCACGTTACATATTTACATAATTTTATGTCAGTATGTCCGTCAATGGGCGAGCAATGGGCAATGGATGGTGCGTGTCTCAGATACGTGACTTCTAAGTGGTTATATAATATCTTCTAAAGACGCTTCCGGGACAAATAACTTGCCTTGAAATCATGTAAAACCTCTGCGTGTTTAACCCTTTGAATGCCATTCTCCCGCGACCAGAAGGGTGATTCTGCGTCGTTTGCGACAGCGTAACGCGTGTTAAATCGGCCGTATACGACACATTTTGACAGTTTTCTTAAATGCAGCGTTCCGTTTCCGCTAACGAGCTAAATACTGCATTTGTGTTAAGACACCAACTCTTAAAAATTAGCCTAACACCAGAGTCCTCGAAGAGATGGCTGTCGTGGAAAAAATTGCGAATCGAATGTCATTGCGTACAAACATCAAACTAATACAACAAAAGGATAGTTAACGTATGAACGCGTATTAGGCTTGTAAGTATTTTTAATAACTAATACGTAGTAATTGGTGTTTTTAAGTAGGTAATTTATCCATTTAACAGAGGACAGGCATAGACAAGCCATTGAAAGCCATAGAAAATCATAGAAATTGGACAAAATATGTATGTATATAATTCAGATATACAAATGTGTTCTTGAGTTTTCTTATATTTTTCAGCTAAATAAGCTTTCTTCACAATAAACATTTATGAGGTTTTCCTGTAAATAAATACAGTAGGTAGGTACTGTGAGTTTTGAAAATCGGAATTATGAAATTTGTTATGGAATTTTGCGATAAAGATAAAATAAAACTTTTGCAAGTGAGGAAACGAATAGCTAGAATAAAAATTAGTTCCCTGCTACGTTTTACTTACAATATTTTAGTGATACGATCCATTCTCGCGCAGGTACACTAACTTTACTGACTTAACAATGACCGTAAGCGAAAGAGAAAGATGCGTAAAACATAGACAGAGAAAGGCGTACCCTGGAGGCATACCGCTTTTCTGACCTTAAATTCTAAGTCTATTGCGAAGATTTCTGTATCAACGTCAGGTCGGCATTAAAGTTTGGCGCTAGCAAATCCACGGCGGATTTGCCGGCACACGACAGATAAGGTAAAAACGTCAGAAGTCCACGGCCGATCTCATGGCACAATAGAGGTTAAGCCTTCGATATTCAATAGGCCCAAGGGATAAATAACAAATCAGGAATAAAACCTGATGTAACTTAAATGTGGATTTTGAAAGGTTAGTTTTCATTTGGTTGAAAATTGCGTGCTGTTGATCAATCAATGTTTGCGTATAAATTTAACATATTACGTGCTGTTCCGCTGTCGCCAAATAAATTCTAGTCAAATGATAGACGCCTCATTGTTTCCGTTTTCTGTACTTATTTACGTATGCTGCTTCAAAAAGTAAAAGTTCGTCTTTTTTTATCGCGGCACCCTTTCAACAGCCAAAAAAAGAAAAATTATTTTTATTTTTCCGACTAAGCTTGTCATTACAAGCCATAGATAAATTAAACACACCCCTCTGACTCACACCCCGACCCCCGCAATATTGTAAACAATTGGAAGCGTGTTGTAATCTAATACCGCACTTTTTTTTTCATTGATTTTAATCTCGTATTAAACTAGAGGAATATAAACTAAGAGCATTATAAACGTCGTTAATATTTGACTTCTTACCCCTTAACTCCGCGTTTTTTTGGTGTTATCTGCACGAGGAAAGTAGCGCCAAAGTTATTTTTATTTTTTTTAATGAAAATTTTTACAAGAATGAAAAAAAGTTAGTCAATATATCGAGTCAAAAATAATCTAATGAAAAAACAAATTATTTAGTAGATACTTTGCGCTTATATTTTTTATAACGTAATTAATAATTTTATTTTTATTCCATTTAAACGAAAATGTAGGAAAAGCTTCAATATATTCATAACATATTTTTTCATATTCATAATGTAAACCGATTTGTAGTAAAGATAAATTTAAGAGGCTAGACTTTAAACGACACGCGGAACACCCGCGTCTGTCATTCTGTCCCGCTCACAATAAGCTCACGTACACTTACAATACACGCGAATGCGAAATGTGTGAATGAGACAACGCTCAAATTTACCTACAGAAATCGCTCGAAAAGGGGTTTATGGAGAATACACTTTTCTACACCGAAAATTTCACGAAATTGAAATTTAAAAAAATATATATTATTTAGAAAGAAGAACCTACGTCGGTAGCTTTTTATAATTTTATAATTCTTTATGAGAGTTGAGTTAGCAGCACTTTTTCCTAAAATTATATTTTTTGATAAATCCTACATGTTTGACAGTGAATGTTTACGTTAATACGAAACGCATCAAAAATTCGAAAACATACCGACATAGTTTTAACCCTCTAGAAGGCAGTATAAAAAAAATATATTCATTTTGTGCAATTTTCGATGTAGAAAAGTGTTTTTTCCCGGGCGTCCTTTTTGTATGGGCCGAAAAGCGAAGTCTATCGTCTTAACTAAATAGTGATTTGGTATATAGCTTCATCTTAAAATACCAACTTCTTGTACTTTTTGATCAAACCCCACATTTTCACAGCTAGTAGCGACCCCCTAAAACTCCAATGTGCAATTTTTTAGACATTTGGAAACTATGAAAGGGTTGCAGGAATCAAACCTAACAACCTCCCTACCCAAATATTTATAGACCCATAGCTTCGACAATTACTCTGCGGAGACCGGAAAACTGTCATTTCTAAGACGACAAACGACAGGAAAGCAAATGTCCTCCATGTCCGAACTATAATAAATTAAGAGTGCCTATATCCTCTCTGCCTAGGCTTTCGGTATCACGGAGTGACGGTATGAATGATGAATGTATAATCATTATATCTAGTAATAGTTACAACGCACGTTTTCCACAAGTAACTGGTGACGGTGCGTCTGATATCGTTGAGCTAACAGCCTTGAAAGTGATACTGACAAAGTAAACCGTGTTTCAACTGAGGTTTATCATAGTAAAATACAATAAAATAATGTCCATTTGCTTTGTGTAAAGTGGTAAAGGGATTTGTACTTACAGAGTAATTGAATGGAAGGTCATATTTCTGTCGTTGTTGGTTCAAATACATGATTAGTTCTTTTTTTTTTTTTAATTGTTGAGTCCCCCCCCCGAATACTGAGCAAAAGAGGCAATTACTACACCTCAGGCTAATTATACCTAAATAAAATCGATGTTTTGTTTTCCACTGTTTTCTCCCTTTTCCCCTGTTTAACTCTGTAAGAAGTAACTTATGAATAAAAAACAAAACGTAGGAACATGTCAGTCGTTGATGTCTATATTATATAAAAAAATATTTGCACCAGTGTCAAAATCCAGAGAGGCAATAGGGGAATCTGACAAAACGCAGCTCATGTTTCCTCGTTAAATTACGTAGGTACTTACTTTTTTAATGTGTCATAATATTTAATTAACCTCGTGCGTTAAATAAAACGACTGCTTTAGAAAATGCTAAAATGTAATTTTATTTTGCAAGAAATCATCAAGTTGCATTCGTATTGACCTATTTTTCTTGATCTATTATCAAAATTACTTTTTATTCGCAAAACAGACAAGCATTTGAATAATTTTTACAGATTTTTTCTTGTAGGTTCATATTATTTTCTTAAAAAATACACTTTCCTCAGGGCCCATTGAGTGGAGTTATTTAATCTTAAATAAAGTTTAATTAACCTAGAAATCGCGTTAACCAGACAGAAAAAAACTGTGCATGACACTAGACCTCGTCGTTCGATATGATATATATTTTACACTATGGGCTCCTGCCTCACGACATTACCCATTTGGGGATGACATAGTCTCACTGTCTCCAGACAGGACACTGAAGGTGTTCACATAAAAATATATTTATTATAACAACAGAGGAAACACACGTTTCAATATTCTACAGCCGTTGTTTCCAACTTTTCTATCGATCAATCTAAGTCTACGATCAGCTAAGTGATTTGTTTAGTAACGCTCAATTCGCCTGTTGGTCGGAGAGATGCATTGGGAATAGATTTGAATAGCGTATTTGCACATTTGAGGAGCGTTGATGCAAATTTTCGGCTCAACAGTTGATCAGTGGGATTGGGAACAACGGCCGTTAGTTTCGATAATTTTCCTTTTACGACGGCGCTGTGACCTCAATGTTAATCTTAGTGTTGATCGAGCTCAAATAAAGAAAATATACATATGCGAAACACTTTGTTTACAACTCAAATTCACACTATCACAGTCTGAAGTTACCGACAAAATTATATGATTCCCGTTTATGGTCATGAGCGAAACGTTTACACAACATACTAATGGGACTTAAACTGAAAGTAAAGAATCGTGGGATGGGAAGATGTTTAGAACATAGAATAGTGCGGAAGTGAAACGTAGCTGCATGTAATATAATATTCCAAAAAAGGTTTTAGGCGATTGGCAGGACATCGCAGAGAGGATGGTTAAAAATAATTATTGTCTTTTAAGATGGTACTCAATTTGGGAGGTGGGTGTAGTTACCGCCGCCCCGGGAACCATTTATTGGATAACCAACACCCCTGCCATAGGTGCATCCTAAGAGTATGGATATTAGAGAGACGGCATGTGAAGTGTGCCCGCGCGCTCCAAGTGTGCCTTTTCGAGAATTCTACCCACACGGCTGACATTGGCTGTCACCATGTAAAATGGCTGTTGTTGGAACGTATTAAACGGCCAAAAACCAGCAGACAATGTAAGCCGTTTGGGTAAAATTCTCGAAAAGGCACACTTGGAGCGCGCGGGCACACTTCACATGCCGTCTCTCTAATATCCATATTCTTAGGGTCACCCCAAGTGGTTCGCTAAGTTGGTGATTTAGCATCGGTGACTGGGTTCATAGGGAGAGGTTTGTCTAGATCAGGCCTGGCCAACCCAAATGGCACCACGGGCCGTATTGACGACCTAAAACTTTCAAAGGGCTGCTGGTGGGGGGAGGGGGGTTTGAAGATGAAATAAATATGTTATATTTTATAAAGAAATAATCGTCTTCTTATTGAATTTTCTTTTTTCTTCAACGAGTTTCCTTTTCTTCGAAATCAATGTTTAACGGCTAAAAAATAAATGTACTAATTAATAATATATCACTAAAATAAGTGCACCTTTGACGGCCGGCGTAGTACAGCGGTAGAGCGTTAGACTCCCATTCCGAAGGCCGCGGGTTCGAACCCGGCGTGCGCAAATAAATTTTATTTAATTGATTTGTGTTATTTCACAATTAATTATTTAAAATAATATATAGTATATTTGCGGCACGTTCCAGAGTGGAAGATACTCTTAGTATCGCCCTGGTGTAAGACCACCGTTCAGAATTGAAACGTTGCTTGAAATGGCTTTAGCCGTGTTTAGTGACTAGATCTGAATAGCCAGGTACTTCCTCACCTTCCTCTTCCTCGTCTCCTTCCCTTCCCCACTTACCTTCAGCCTCATAACATACCCCAATTGGGGATGCCATAGTCTCACTGGCTCCAGAAGGGAGCAGTTGGGACTCTTGTGAGATATTCACTATAAAAAATTTTTTTATAAAAAAACCTGTTTAGCTGTGGTTACGCAACTTGTACGATCGCATTGGTGTGAATAAATTTAAATACTAATCTGCACTGATTGGTCCTTGTCACGCGATCGGACAAGTTGCGTGATACAAGAGCTCTACTAATACAAAATAAAAAGAAGAAAAAATCTTCATACATGACCGCGGGCCGCGGGTTGGCCAGGGCTGGTCTGGATTAACTTGTTGAAAGCCAGCATACAAACAAAATATTTTTTCAATACGACGTAAAATATTTGACAGTTCTCACCTTTCTTACGAATTACGATTTTTATAACATTTCTTTTGTGATATATTACAAAAATTACATCAAAATAATGTAGATAAAACGAACTTCCTAATAATCACTCAAATCAATGCTTTCCACAATAGGTTTATATAAAAAACAATGAATAAATATAGACTTTGAATATGACAGCGTTCATATTATCAAGCTGCAGCCATTTTGTCCGCCATCTTTGGTGCCCGGCGCGTCATTGGCAATTAATTTGAATTTTCGGATTGGCTAAATGCTATCCAGTATTTCGTTATGTCAAGTACGAGAATGGCCCAAGCGATTCTGACCTTGTTCTTCATATAATTTCTTACAAAATAAGCGGCAAAATCGCTTAAAAATCCGGATTTTGCCTGGTTGAGGGAGATCTGTTTACCTCTCCAGCTGGACTCTATCGACCCACCGCCTTTGCACTGCAGTGGGAGGGTCGGTTTCATAAGTTCGTCACTTCTGAACACATTGACCTCCAGATTCCTATCCACCCCTCATACCCTTTTCCTTCCCATAAATTCCTATTCTAAAAAGACCCTCCACCCAGAATCCCCAAAGATAACACAGGCCCTGAGGGGAATTATTTTACTCAGGGCCTCATGTGTGCCGTGTGGAGCTAATGTCATCTTAATAATATGTAAAAATGAATGTTTCTTAGTTTGTCCCATATGGGTTCCTAAGCCAATCAACTGTTGCTATAAAATTTTAGAGATTTGTTGTACGCATATGAGCTAATAGGTGGCGCGCGAGTTGTTTGAAAAATGTGTGTGTTTCATGTAGTTTAGCGACTGGTTGGGAAGGAGAGAGGGAGAGAACGAAATACGGGGGTTCGCGAGAGCAGGGATAGGGGAGGGGGAAATGCGGGGGAAGACGCATGGGAAAGGACACGCAGGGTGAAACAATAAAATAAAATGTTTTTATTCAGAATAAAATAATAATGCTATCAAACGAACTCTAACAATTTATCGTGATTTGAAATGAGTTTAAGCACCCAATGTAATGAAATATCAATACATTTCTCGTAACGATTTGCATTAAATTCCTAGATTACTTTCTCATGCTAAAGTATTATAATAATAACTAGCTTCTGCCCGCGACTTCGTCTGCGCAGGATTAGTACTTCGATTAGCCTATTTTCTTTTCCTAGGTCCCATCTATGTTTATACCAAAATTCTTAACCTATTTATTTAAAATATCTATAATTCTTGATTCAATTCAAGGGTGACTAGGAAATAAATTCACTAATTTAAATATTTTCTAAAATAGAATTTTGGTTTTACAATTATTGTTTTTCAAAATGTCATTCTCAAGTTTTGAAATTTTCTATTAAACAGTTATTATTATTTGTAATACATGGAAAATAGCAAGCTTTGGGTCTAAATTATAGCCTATATGTTATATGTTATTCTGATGTTTGAGCTATATTATTGTAAAGTTTCATTAAAATCCATTCAGTGGTTTTTGCGTGAAAGAGTAACAAACATACATACATCCATACAAACTTTCGCGTTTATAATATTAGTAAGATTAATATGAACACTTTTATTAGAAATCATTATTTGGTACGAGTTTGTGTTGAATTTCGTCCAGTTCACGATAAGCGTTACGTACCTAACGATTATAATATCTTAAAATAACAATATTGTGATAAATGTATTGTTTGAGGTCTCTAGTGTGTCGAGCTCTGCGGTCGAGTGGGACTTGCTCTTATTATATGCATTTCTTAGTTGAACTGTGCCTGTTTAGATTATGTAATCAATTTTATATGTAGGTTTATTAATTTCCTTTTATTTAACCCAATAACAATTCAGTTAAATAATTAAAAATATTCACCCAGCAACAACAGTGTTGCTCGAAGCATGACCACATTTTCGTGGTTTTTGGGTCATTTATAATATAGCAATGTACTCTATCTGCCTACCCCTTCGGAGAAACGGCGTGATGTATCTAGTTATTTGCGCACGCCGGGATTTGGTCCTTGTGCTACCTGAATTTTGACGGAAAATACACCGAGGAACTAGCGTCATTGATCCCTTCGGTACCGGATCACAGACGGGAAACACGCCGAAAGCGCGCCCTACATTTGTGCATATTGAGATTTGTAACAATATTAGAACGGGTCCGTTCTTGTGTTCAAAATCTCGGTTATGGTTTTTCCGGCTGCTGTGTTTCTTTTCTCATGCTACTGGGTATTTTCAAGACGGTGACAGGATAACTCAACATCGTGTAACATCACCACTCATTTGGAAAGTCGTTTAAAAGTGATGAAAAAAAAAACTTGGTTTAATAGTTTACATCAGGTTAGGTTAGGGAACATTTAAAAAATAACAAAAAATTTCATTCCTTTTAATGACTTTTCGAAGGGGTGTTTAAATGTCACTTTCTTCAGTTGTCATGGAACCCTTCAAGAGACATGTTCACTGTTCACTCCTTCCTCTCCTCAGAAAAATATCCTCCACACAGCATCCCCGGGGATGATAGGAAAATTTCGAATGCACATGAGCCTGATCAATCTAATTATACCACTTTTACTTACAATTCGACCCTTTGAAATAACAAGGTTCCTTCTGTTGCGGTAACGTCATGTGATAATGGGATCAATAGAAAGCTACTTTATAGTTCATTATTGCATGACGTTACCGCAACAGATGGAACCTTGGTATTCCAAAGGGTCGAATTTCAAAATCATTTTTTTATTGAATTTTTAAAGGGGTGTTGAAATGTCACTTTGTTAAGTTTGTCATGGAGCCACTCAAGACGCGTGTTTACTCTTTTATTTCCTCAAAAATACACTCCATACAGCATCCCCAAAGATTACATAGGCCCTTGATGACAGGGAAATTACTCAATGAGCCTCATCAATCTAATTATATCACTTTTTACTTACAATTTCCAAAATCTTCAGTATAAACTCCCATTTGCCCAGATGGGCAACCTTTTTTCTCCACCCCCCTCCCGGGGGGCGCCACTCCATGCTTCCCACCGTGTGGGGCAGGTACCCCGAGGAAGAGGCCATCTTGGAGTACTCCGCCCTCGTCTGCATCCCTCTAACACTGGTGGCTACACTGCCCGTCAGAGGGTCGATGTTTGAATACACGTTTTCAACTCGATCTGTCATCACTTGTTATTGTTATTTTAGAAGAAAATCAATCAAAAACTATACATTTTAGATGTTTTTTCACATGTTTACACAGTGAAATCAACGCGTGTCTGTTTTTGGATGAATAAACAAAGATACGCGATGAAATTCTGTGTTGAAATACAACTTATGTTTGATTTCATCTAAATATATCACAAAAACAACACTTTTCTGTGTTATTTACTTGATAAATCAATGAAATATATAATTTTATTAAACAAATATTGATTAACCATGAAATTCTGTGTTAAAATTCAACTGTTCGTGTAAGATTTTCATAAAAAATATCAACAACAGAAAACTTTTAAAGTACCAATTTTTCATAAATTTAAAACTCAAATCAATCTTGTGTGTTATTCTGTGCAGCTAAAATACTTTGACAGCAAAATTCTGTATTAAAATTCAACTGTTTGTGTAAAATTTTCATCAAAGTATCACCAAAAGCAACACTTTTCAAGTATTATTATTTCGAAAATTTCAAACTCAAATCAGTCGTGTATGTTATTTTGTGCAGCTAAAATAGCTTGACAGCAAAATTCTGTATTAAAATTCAAATTTATTTGACAAGCTAAATCAATAAAATGTTTAATTTTATTAAACAAATTTTTATTCACCATGAAATTCTGAGTTAAAAAAACAATTGTTTAAGATTTTCATCCAAATATCACCAAAAGCAACACTTTTAAAGTATTATTATTTCGAAAATTTAAAACTCAAATCGATAGTGTATGTTATTTTATACAGCTAAAATAGCTTGTCAACAAAATTCTGTGTTAAAATACAAACTTTATTTGACAGTTTCAGTTCGTGTATTCAATGAAATATCACAAAAATATCACTTTAGTATTATTTTCACAACTATATAATAATATCACAAAATAAACACTTGGTAACACCGAAATTTTAAACAAACTCTGTCTGAAACCATCTGACAGTAGTTTGTCGGCGTTTCGTTTTCCCGGCACGTTTCGTTATGTTGTCGTTCGCACTTTGTAAACCCGTTTGCAGCTGATCTTTCGACGATATTCTATCAATAACTTCACATTACAACTGTGAACCACGTCTCCCGCATTCTGCACATCGTCAACTGGTTGATTATAAGGTGTAAACGCGTGTCATGGCCGATTAACGAAAGATCTAGAATGTTTTTGGACTGACATTATAGAACTAGCGGAGGTGTGTTGGTTGGTAGACTGTATGACCGGTGATGCACTCGATGCCGGGTATAAATGTGGTGTGCGGAGTTCGGAGTACGATCGCGAAGTGATTTTATAACTCGTATTAGAAATATTCAGCTGGCGGCGGAGTTAGTCATAACGTCATAACAGCATGTTGAGATAAACACAATCTTGCGGGGCAGCGGTCGACAACCGACGATTTTGTGGTATTATTAATATAATACCTTTTTGTTTTACTTCTTCACACTTCTAATTGACTGGTTACAAACGCAGTACTAGGTATAATCGATCAATATGAAAAAAAACGAATGGATAATTATTACCAGTTGCTTGTATACATCATTGTAAACATTGCAGTCACACTTGAAATTTTATTTTTATCTGGGAATGTACAAAAGCACAGTTTGTACAGTTGTATCACTTTTTCATTGTTTGTTTTTGGGGTGTTATGCCGTGTTGCGCTACCTCCTTCTTTAGCCGACGTTTCGGACAGCGTTGCAGTGTCCATCATCAGGGCAGATCCGGCAGATCCGACGATGTCGGATACACATACACTAATTACTTCAAATAATTTTATGTGCGTATTAAACGCACCGCTAACCCACAGCACTGTTTAATAATAAATTTAATATATTTTATAAATATTAATATTTATAAGATTTCAACTTTTTAAAAATACATTCCAACTGGAATCCAGTGAGAATGAAATTATTTTCCCGCCCTTTTGAATGTGGAAATTTTGTATTGACATTTTGAATGCACTGGTTTCCATTGTCCCGAATGCAAATAGGTAGTTAAATTATTGACACAACACTTAGTTATCTAGGTTAGGTAACCATCCAGTAGATTATATTGTGTTTCGTTAGCCGCAGCAACGCGTGGGCGGGTCAGCTTGTTTATTTATAAAAAAATCTCGCGTTACGATGTTTGTCCAAAAAGTTTGTCCGGAAACTACTTAACCGATTTCGATGAAATTTGGCTTAATGTGTGTAATTTTGTCCAACTTAAAAGGTAGGATAGTGGATATCTCGATTATTGACCTCAATATTTATTATTGCGAATTAAATGTTTGTTATGGGAAAATGATTGTCTTTTATACAAAAAGCTGAATCAAGAAGGTTTATTAAGCATGTCCAGTCATCCCGAAAGTTTACTCAAGTTAATTAATTATGAAATGACTAATATTTACGTTAGTTGAGATTCAAAATATTGCGTTAATTGCCTTTTTTTAATCAAAGTGTGTTATCACCATGTTTTTGATCTGACGTTTGTCGTAGTAGTTTAAAGGTTAGGAAATACACAAGTTTTTATCTTTATATACAAAAATCTCCCTTCACGATGTTCGTTCAGGATAAACTCCGAAACTACTTACCCGATTTTGATGAAATTTGGTTTACTATGCGTAATTTGGTCCAAATTAAAAGAAAGGATAGTTTTTATCTCGATTTTTGACCTACATATTTATCTTTGCTAATTAAATATTCACTAAATGTTCGTTAAGGCACAATGATTTAAAATTATTTCTAAGTTCCATAAGTTTCTGACAAATGGAGGTGTGAGTTAATTTATGTACACAACACTTGGTTATCTAGGTTAGGTAACCATACAGTAGTTGGTGTTGTGTTTCGTTAGCCACAGCAACGCGTGGCGGGGTTAGCTAGTTATTTATAAAACCCAAACTAAGAACTTAATTACCTACTTTGTGCATATTTTATTGTCCTCTCGACATTAATAGACGTATTTGTAGTAATTAGGCTGAAACCAAGGGTTTATAAATAAATGTGTAACGAGCGTGTTCATAGTTTCTGAAAAATTACCTTTTTTATTTAATTTTTATGTGACTCCTCACAAGAGCGCCCTTGCCTGCACAGTGTAAAGACTGGGGAACTATATCGCCTCCTGGTTATTCAGCATTGTGAGGCGGGTTAAGGCAGGGGATCTACGAAGAGATTTATTAATGCGGGTCTTGATGAAGACCGTATTATGCGAATGGGGGGAGAACAGAAGCCGGTAACTCATTCCACAATAGGCTGACTTACAAAAAACGAGTCGAAGAAACGACCCGTTCTCATGAAGCCAACATAAACTGTAAACAGGTGTTCCGTTCGTGTACTCCGAGTTTCACGCACACCTTATGGGTTGTTAATTTGGGTTTAATAAAAACTAAACTTTAACATAACACGTCACAACATAGCATGAAAAAAAGTAAAATTATTCGTTTCTTTACGAAATACTTTTAGAATGCATTATTTTCCATTTTCAGTTATTGAAATAATTGTTTCTCATTATTATATATGGAGTACATTAAAAAAAATTGTGTCCTTTAACCGTGTCCCATTTTTCCGCATATTACCATGATATTATTTATTAATTATTTTGATTATCAAAGTTGTAGTTATTGAATATTATAATTTGGGAGGCGGGTATGTGTACCGCCGCCCCGGGAACCATTTATTGAACGACCAAGACCTCTGCCACAGGTCATCCCAAGTGGTTCGCTACTTTTGGTGACTTAACAGGGGTGCCCGGGTTCAAGGGGTTAGGTTAGGTTAGGTTAGGTTTGTCCGAGATTTTGGGGCGGATGCGTCTGCCAACCATCTGCGTGGCAGGCCGGTTCGGGAGAGATTGGTTGAGGGAGACCTTTTGATCTCTCCAGCCGGACCCTCTCGACCCATGGCCTTGCACACGTCCATCACGCCTGGACATATTTTTCCTTAGATTCCTACCCACCCCTCAAACTTTTTCCTTCCCAGGACTTCCTCTCCTTCCTTTCCCTTAAAAAACCGATCGCACAGCATCTTCAAAGATGACATAGGCCCTGAGGGAATTTTTTCCCCAGGGCCTCTTGTGTACAGCTAATGTAAAAGAAAATTATCATATTGATGCACTTGCATATTTGAAAATATACAGTTTATGAAAAAAAATCTGATATGTTGCGTACCCCTGCTTCGCATCTCGCAACTTTATTATGGAGATATACCTATGTACCAAGGTTTACATCTGCTCAGCGTGTGCCGCTTTTATTTTTATTTCCTCTTCTTCTCTTATTTTCAACTAGTTAGGTACTTACACCAACAGTTGTTGACCCCTGTACGGTGATAAGAGGTCGCGGTGTATAGGTCACTCAGTCCGACAGGGGGGGAAGTGAAGGGGAAGAGAGGGGAAGGGTAATAGAATATCCACCATACATTATGTCACTTCACTTCACAGCGACAAAGTACAACTTCTTATAGCCATTGTGATTTGTGATTATACCGTTACCTTATATTATATTGTAAGGCGATGCAGTATCACTACACGAGTCAGTATTCGCATCAGTATTAAATTAAAATATTGACTCATCATGTAATGGTAAATACTGACATACTCACAATATTACTGACGTCAGTATAATGAGATCGTGTAATGGCATTCAAGACGGAAGTTGTTAGTAGACTGATCAGGGTTGTTGCGGATGCAAAAATTTTGAAATCCGCGGAAGCGGATGCGGATTATTAGAGGTTCACATCTACGGATGCGGATTTTAGGATTTTATAAAGATATTTCAATTTTAAGTACATAAATAAATGAAAATAGATTTCATTTTAATGTTATATTTAATCATATTTTGAGAACAAAACTACAACAGCCTTACTTATTAGAATTTTAATTTTATAATGAAAAAAATTATTTAATAATTAAATTTAAAAATTGATGAATTCTATTTAATTAATAGTAATACACAATAAGTTCAGATACTGCTTTGTATTATCGGCGGTATTTTTTTAAACTTTTTCACTTAATATTTATTTTTTATCGAAGTATTCTTCAACCACGCAAACAAATTGGATAAACACAGTGAAAAAACACCTAATTGATTCACAATGGGAATCACATCGATAACTAAAACAAAACACACAAAACCTGTAGGATCTTGTCACCAATGTGTGCCGTCCTATTGGTCAGTTAGCGAACGAACTTGGTGCTAGTTGCTATCTTCGTTCAATGAAGACAGCAACTACCAAACACGCGCGTGGCACGTACCACTATGTATGAATCCGCATCCGTAAAAGCTCCGCATCAAGTGATGCGGATACGGATGAAGATGTCAGAATTAATGCGAATAATCCGCATTTGCGGATGTGAATATCCGTTACTCCCCTATAGTTATATATATAACACCTTTAGTAATGCAAAACTATTTGTATTTGGTTTGAAAATAAGATCGCTTAGAAATATTTTAGATGCTTTAATTAAATACTGCGTGTAGAATACATAATTTACCGTTGAAATAATCGAGTATTTCTTTGATTGGTTTTTTTATAAGTCCAGAAAAAAATAAAATCAGGCCTATAAAAATGATTTAAAATTCAAAATCTCCCACTAACGAACCTCTTTTCGGTTACGGTTTTGGATAACATATTTTATAAGGAATTGTATAATGTGGAAAATTAAATTCTTTAGAAAATTATTGTAAAACATTTAAATATTTGTGCCTGAACTTCGCAAAATAAAATGAAACTAACTTTTGAGCGTTGTGTCTTCATGTATAAATCAAAACAGGCGGGTGGTTTTAAACGGGAATTTAAACCTTGTCGCCATCTACATAAGCAGTGTTATTGTTAGCGGTCTAATACCGAATTTTACACGATGTGTTCCAAATTATTAGCATGTTTATATATTTTTATGCTGTTATTTGCATATTTTTACTGAAAATTTGTACTTATTGAAGTAAATACTTCTTTACGCACGCTTGACTTGGGGGGTAAACTGGCGAATGTGTAACGGAAATTGAAATGCGTTGCGAGGCGAACGGGCTCACTGTAGAAGCAAGAGAGAGCATTGCGAGCGCACATTTTCTTTCTCTCTTCCTCTCATAGCCAGTGCAGGAAATATTTCAGTCAATATTTTGAAATACCAGTGACGCGCCAAACGCGGCGGGGAGCGGACGTTTGTGCGCACGGCTTGACCGGGAGAGGCGAATGATAATAAATTTAAATAAATATTTGTAGAAAATTAATATATACATTTATATATTTTATAAATATAAACAATAAAAAAAAAAAAAAATATTTTATAAATATAAACATATATATGGACATACATATAGATGGAGCTAAAGAAGTATTTACTTCAGTCGTGTGGTCTAAAGCACACTCGTATTTTTTTACCGAAGTGTGACATTTTTAATATTTTTTATACAAATCTACAATAATCGAGTATTTCTTTGATTGGTCTTTTTATAAGTCAGAAAAGCTGTGCTCAAGCTCAAGCACAAATAGATACCGAGATATTAAATTTTGACAGTGACCTTGTGACCAATTTGTATTGGGGGTAAAAAATCTGGTTACTTCGAAAAATTTCTGGTCAATACAATGACAGCCTCAAATCACGTCATCTTTGTTGTCACGGTAAAAGTCTAGTAGTTTTTTTACTGGAACAATACACAGTAAATTGTTTATAAGAACAAGGCTATAATAAAATATTTAAGGTTTGTTTTTTACAATTCAGTAATCTTTTGTGTTTGAGTATATATCAAACTACAAATTGTTTTGATATTCTTGAAGATCAGCTAAAAATTCACTTACTTTTAATGTATCATTGAATATACACGGTGTAACAGCATGTACCCGAAGTATTTTAACCAGATATTTCTGAGCATACTTTGGAGTACAAAAAGTAATTGTCGTTTTACTGTCCGATGATATGTTTTTTCTTTTAAAAACAATAAAAATATTTTATCATCACACATCGCAATTGAGTACTCGTGTATATTCTAGCGAGTCACGTGATGGCACCCCGTCTCGTTTGCAGCAGCACGGTAACACACTAAACTGCTCGTATTTCACGTGATCCCGTCGCGACGTGTAGGAGTGTGATCAGTGGCGATGTGTGATTGATAAATATATATTTTTAATTTTAATTGAATTAAAATATCATTGGACAGCAAAATTACTTTTTTGTACTCCTAATATGCTTAGGAATCGCTGGTTAAAATCCGTCTGTTACATTGTATGTTCTGTAACACCCTGTATATTAGATTATTTGGGCTCTGTTCAGAATGGGAGTCAGACTAGTAATCTAACCTGACCTAATCGAACCTAACCTAACTAAACCTAACCTAACAGAACCTAACCCAACCCATTCTCAGCATTTTCACAACTACGCCTCGGATACCACCTCAATACAGTCCACTTGAGGAATGAACTTGGACGGGTTGTTTCACAGAAATTCAAATGTAATATTGTAATTAAATGGCCATTCGGCGCATTTTTTTTGATAGGTCTCCATTAAATGCAAATTTTTAGTACGTTTCAGCTTTTGAACAAATTGTGATTAGCATAAAAGGACAACTAATTTGATTGAAAATCGAAACGCGCCAAGAATCGTCCTTTCAAATGTAAAAAACAAAACAAAATTGCGTTGAATGGCCAATTGATGACAGTGTCACATTTAAATTTCTGTTAAACAGCTGTTGTGTAGTAAATAGGCAGTATGTGTGTTTAAGATAAAATGAGAACTCTGCATAAATTCTGTACATTTTTCCGACAGTCCTTTTACAACCAATTGACTTTTCCGCATGTTGTTACTTCGTGAATAAAATACGCTGTTAAAAATTACTCATTTCCACCAGAACACGTCATTTGAATGGAAAATTACAATTTAAATTCAGAGGAATTCCTCTACATTTTCACGCTTGATCGATAAATCGAGTCATTCGATAACTCAGCGTCACCCAATGTCATGAATCATGAATGTACACATTGTAATCGTATTCGCTTAAAAAAGTAAAATAAAAAAAAATGTAAATCATGACGAAGTTTTGAGTCTCGCTTCACTTTCGGTGACGAAGAACTAATCGGTCTGCTGCGCGAGATTATTGTGTTGTATGAGTAACTTAATAATTTAATTCAACACGCCATGTCTCGGTCACGTAAGGTTATGCAGAGAGGTTGTGCTGGTTCATGACCTCGAATGAGTATACCCGTTTTGGTTGCACGGAGTTTTTATTGCAGACACCGAATGTAAATAGTACCTAATAATAAAAAGGTATATAAATATATATAAAATTAATCCAATGATTATTAGCTTTTTAGAAAATATTATGTCATTTTGGAATACAGATTTATTTATCAATTTAAAGGGTAAGAAAATAGTAGTACCGGGCATTTCAATAAAAAGAGGAATTTTTCAAGGAGACTCGTTGAGTCCTCTTTGGTTTTGCTTAGCATTAAATCCTCTATCCAAAATGTTAATAAAAAGCAAGTTTGGAATAAAAATTAAGGGAAATACAGGAGAGAGTAGTACAATTTCGCATCTATTATATATGGATGATATAAAATTATTTTCAAATTCTGAATCAAATTTAGAGAAAATGATTAAGGTAGTTAAAATTTTTTCAGATGATATTAAAATGACTTTTGGTCTAGATAAATGTAGAACGATCCATATAGAGAAAGGCAAAATTATAGATGGAGATGAGGGTATATTTAGAAATTTCAAAATTAAAAGTATGAAAGGGGATGAGGTTTATAAATACTTAGGATACCCGCAATCGAATAGATTAGATCATACTAGTATTAAAAATGATATTAGGATTAAATTTCAAACTAGGATAAGAAAAATTTTAAAATGCAATCTATCTGCTAAAAATTTAGTAAAGGCAATAAATAGTTGGGCAATACCTCTATTAACGTACTCATTTGGTATAATTAAATGGTCTAATACAGATTTAGATAGCTTAGAACGATTAATTAGAACTACGTTAACAAAGTTTAATTGTCATCATCCAAATTCAGCTATAGAACGAATTAATTTACCTAGAAATTTAGGAGGTAGAGGTATAGTCAAAATAACTTCTTTAAAACAAAATCAGGTAGAAATGTTAAGAATTTTTTTTCATAGAAAAGCTAATAGCTCAGAGCTGCATAAAATAATTTGCAAGGCAGACAGAAATATTTCACCTTTGAATTTATACGACGAGAATGCCAACATTTTTATAAATACCAACCAGGAATTATTAGATTCCTTGTCAAATAAAATTATTCACGCAAAACACTTCAATTATCTCAACCAAACGTATGTTGACAAACTTTCGTCAAACAAATGGTTGAGTATTGGAGAGTTGAGCGCAGAAATAGAAGGTTTTATGCTTGCTATTCAAGATAGAGTAATTAATACCAAAAATTATAGGAAGCATATAATCAAAGATCCAAATCAAATAGATGATTTATGTAGAAAATGTATGGCTTTTCCGGAAACTATAGAACACATTATATCAGGATGTTCTATATTAGCGCCGTCTGAGTATACATTTAGGCACAATCAGGTTTTAAAAATAATTCACCAAAGTTTGGTAATTAAACATAACTTGATTGACTGTCATAATATAGTACCATATTATGAATACGAACCAAATTCATTTTTAGAAAATAATTTCTTTAAAATTTACTATGATAAAACTATACTAACAGACAGACCACATGGTCATAATAGACCTGATATAGTTTTACATGACAAAATTAAAAAAATAACTTATATTATTGATGTAGCTATTCCAAATTCCTGTAATATTCAAAAATCTGTTTCTGAAAAAATAAGAAAGTATACAGATTTAGGAAATGAAATTAAAAGAATTTGGCATTCTCAGACTATAAAAATATTACCTTTTGTTATTTCGGCTACTGGCATTATACCTAGCTCTCTTATTAAAAATTTAGGCATATTAGATTTGTCAAAGAATTTGTATATAAAAATGCAAAAATCAGTCATTTTAAATACATGTAGAATTACGAAAGATTTTTTAAATATTTATATTGAGGGATCAGTAGGATTTATCGGTCAAATTAGGAATTCCACAGAGCCGAACCCTCTGATATGAAAATATCTGGAGACGGTGAATTATATTCCCATTTAATAGTTTGGTAGATTAACGTGTTGTTCTTGTATTGTTTTGTATTAATTATACTTATATAATACACTTGCATAACGTGGATTTACTAGATGATCATTTATATGGAAAAGTGTATGAAAGGGTTTAGTTTTTCCTATGGGAAAAACTAAACCCGTTCCTGTAAATCTGGTGAAAAAAAAAAAAAAAAAAAGGACACTTCTCAGAATTAAAGATGCTTGACATTTTTATTATGATACTGACACACATGCTCATAAATGAGCATATTCATTAATCGTACATATTTGATCATAAATTAGCATGCTTGGTTTGAGCATACTCATGAATGGGCAAGCTCAAAGCCAACAATTGAACACATGCTATTATTTATGATCATGCTTTTGCCAAATAAATGTCATAAAATAGATTCAGATCCATTCGACCACAACTAAATGAAATAATTTTATTGTTTGCAACGAAATTATTTAAGATTCAGGTCCAAGAGGTCAAGAAATCAGAAAATGATAATAAAAATAAATGCTAATTTCAGTAGAATTTCGTTTCATTTTGGAGGTGAAGGATCTTTTGGGAAATTTGAACATCTATTGTGGGTAGTTTAGTGATCCTGTGTTCCAAAGACGTTCGTGATTCCTATAATATATCACGAAAAGCAAGGTTTTTTATCTCCCCGACGGGGCATTTTTGATATTTTTATCAAGAATACGCAGCTGCGAACTGAGATCAGATCGAAATGAGCACGCTCATAAGCTAGCCTGTTAACACATGCTTAGAGCACTTCCCCTTCCACCCGCGAATCAAAACTGTTTAAATTTGTCTATAAAACTCATCAGCAATTTATTTTAAAATTTATTTGATAGTTTAACACACGAAACTATCATGTAACAAAAAGTAAAAATTAAGCATTTTACACAAAAAAATCAAAAACAACACTCGATTGAGCACCCCTTTCTACTTGAGCTATCTCGCTGAAATTTCACTACGTTATTACTATGAATACATGTAACAAATTCACGGGGTGGCCAAATGAAAAATACAAAAAAATTTTTGGACCACCTTAATGAGCATGCTCGTGGGTTCGCGATATTACACCATCTATTTTCATGCTCACAAATCAACCGGCTGTTGATTTATGAGCAATATGAGCATGCTTATTTGAGCGTGCTCAATACTAGCAAAGTCACTGACAGATGTTACTAGGTAGCATTTGCTTATTAGAAGCATGCCCTCTTGCTACCAATGAGCATGTATGTCAATACCATAAACTACAATTTTTGCTGTGCTCAGTTATCTAATCTGAACAACTAGGTTTATTCAATCATCCAAAATCTCCAAATGGTACATTTTGTAAGGAAAGATGACTTAGTATGTAAAATGAATCATCTCACAGAAAGCTAGAGACAAAAGCACAATGATTTCTATAAAATTTTGACCCAAATTGGATAATCTTAATATCGATCGTCCAATTCAGAGTCAAACAGCTCCAAATACTAAGTTTTGAGATAATGAGGAAAGAAATATTCGAAAGCTCAACATAAATCAAATATTGTTTACACGTGTCTGTGTTTGTTTTAACGGGAAACGTAACGGTCCGGAAGCAGATTAAATTGAAATTTCCTACTAGTTACTCAGAAAACAATAATTTTATGTTTATTTCATTACATGTTTTTCTGCATTATAATTGATTTGGTGGTGTTTGTGAGTAATCTGAATATTAAACCAGATAGAGGATACACTTTTACATACAACTCTGATGTGTGACTAATCACTGGACGTTAGATGTGTTTGGACATATTAAGGTATAAAGTAAAAATCACATTACTTAGTAATCTGTACACAAACTGGACAATCACATTTTACATAGATCTGGAATCTCATATGAAAATCTAATATCTTTGGAGCTGGAGAGTATCTCGGAAATAGAAATTTATATTTAACAATCTACAATGCCGTAGAATTTTTTGTCATTAATTCTAAAACTGGACAGTATCATGGATATTTGGAAAATACTTATACTAGGTAAATGATAAACATCTGGGAAATGAACTGAACAATCCAATTGTTATTCGGATAGAATATTTAGAAGAATATGGAAACAAATTGAAGAATCGATCTCAATTATTCCGGCAAAGGAACTGGACAATTTCAGAGGTATTTGGAATTCACTTGGACCTAAAAACCATTCGCAATATTTAAAGTAATTGTTAATTTCATCCTTACGATGTGTGAGTCATAGTGAGGAAAGACTCCATTCGGAGTAAATAACTCATATCCCGTTATCGTTGTTTGTTTTTGGGGTGTTATGCCGTGTTGTGCTACCTCCTTCTTTAGCCGACGTTTCGGACAGCGTTGCAGAAAAAATTAAAGAAGGAGGTAGCACAACACGGCATAACACCCCAAAAACAAACAACGAAAATGCTTTTGGCCGTGAAAATCTAAAAACGTATCCATATCCCGTTATTTTACGCGTACGAGTACATTAATTTGTCAAGTGCTTGTTACCCTTTGAGGAATGTTTCCCGGAAACGATTTTTCTGATATCAGTCTTCCATGACTGCTATCTTCCATCCTTGCTCTATCTGCCCAGCAAAATCCCACTTTCATGAATCTTTTTATTGACGGGTCATTAATTATCGTGGTTGCAGTCATTAAACCTCGTCTAAAAATTAAGTGAAGATGGTTTACCATAGTTTCCGTGAGCATTGGCCCATTGCGCTATCTCCCATTTCACCTCCTTCTTTTAACAGTAAAGAGACCGGATTGATGCAGAGAACCAGGTTTTTCATTGGATATTTGGCTACATCTCCTGGTTCCACAATGTGTCTTCACAGATGTCTGAGCCTTGTTATTATCAGGGCAGGACATTGTCATCATTGTCTGAATTGAAGTCTTTTCATTCTCTTCATGTTTCCTACATTTGATGGGTGTTTTCCACTCCTTATGTCACCTGGTGTAGCAGTATCCCGTTAATAGTCCTATCAGTTCTCTCAGTGAGTGTCTGTTTACAGTGAGTGTTGCCTGGTTCTTTCGAGTCCTACAGAAAAATAACATTTTCTTGTAGGACTCAAAGATTTTGTCTTCAGATTTTCTTATTAAAATATCCAATAGTGTTTTGCTGTTCATGATGTCATCCCAGAGTCGTACCTGAGCCACTGGTCTTATACATGTTTTTAGAGATTAGTTTTAGGTCTTTTCCAAAGCAGCCTAGATTTGAAATGTCTTTTAATTTGAGTTGATTATCATACTCGATGTATATTATTTGTAATTTAATTTAATTTAATTTGTATAATTTAGTAAATTATAATTCAATTTATCAACCATCATACTATGTAACTTATAAATAAATTATTATTTATCTGTAACCCACATTTCCATAAATTCATTGTCATATTATCTGTAAACTACACTATCATCAATTATTTTATTATCTGTAACTTCGTTAACATAAATTCAATGTTATATTATCTTAAATTTCATCTATCAATTATTATTTTATCTGTAAATTTCATTGTCATAAATTCCTTGTTATATGTATTACCTGTAAACATCATTATCATCAATTACTATATTATATGTAAATTTCATTATCATAAATTCATTGCTGCATTAACTGTAAACCTCATTATCATAATTATTCTATAATCAGTAAATGTACTTCATTACCCATATAATCTGCATACTTCACCCGCCATAACACAGGGACATCCCTAGCATGGCGGGCGAAATAACACAATATGTACACTATGTATAAAATTCTTTAATAAATAAATAAATAAATAAATACCTATGTTTCTTCTGTTCATTTCTTGGCTTATGTCATTTAAGGACTTGAAAAGAATTAACAAAAGAAGTTAATAAAATCGTCGAATGTTTCAAATCCATATTCCTTGCCTGCACGGAGAAAAATTTTATTCGAAAAAACGATCATTTTAATAGTAAAAACGGGACTAATTAACAGGGTTTCAATGTTTATTGGCGGGAAAATATAAAAATAATTTGTTGGTATACACACGAAATTACGTATGCCAACAAATTATTCTTACATTTTCCCGCCAATAAACATTGAAACACTGTTAATTTGTTCGTAAGAACTTCAGTCCCGTTTTTAACCGTTTTTACTATTAAAATTATCGTTTTTTGAATAACATTTTTCTCCGTGTGTGATTGTGATTGGCTTGGTTCACTCTACGATCCACATCCTTTGCAGCATTTTCTATCTCATTGAATGTTTCTTTCGTGGCAGATTCCTATCCGACCTCTAGAATATGTAGAGGAGATTTACCATGTTAATTTACTTGCTGCCTGTTTGACCTCTGAACAGAGATGTTACAAACTAAGGTATTATGCAAATTAAATCATAAAAAAATACTCGTTGGTTTTCCGAGGTGATTCGATTATTTTAACATTAAAATAACTAGTTTTTTCCGCAGTTATTATATTAAATAAAATCATTTTTATTATTACAGCGGGCACGTAGACTTTGTGATTATGTCACATGTCACAAAGTTAACAGTAAAATGAATGAATTTGTTGTTTACTGTCACGATTCATAAAAATAAAAATTGTATTATTATCAAGGCACGGGTTTGCAGTAATAACAATTTGTTTTATGTTATAAATTTTTGCAGTGGATGTATCGACTGCTCCAAGGAAGACGGAAGTAAGTCTCATTGGCTTATTTTGCAAAAGAATAATTTTAACTAAAAAAATCTCATTCTTGATGGAGTGTTTGTTATCTTATGCTGGAATCAGACGGTTCACTAATTGTTCATTTCTGTATTTCATTCGGCCTATTTTACTCGGAATGACACGTCTGAACATGAAATGAAACGACAGTGCCGAATACTGCGGAATGAAATCTTCAAGTGAACCGATTCAACAATGTTGGATATTTTCATTCGGCATTCAGAAGTCGTAAACTTACAAGTGTAAAGCTAGCCTAAGGCTAGCCGAGTTTTGTAAGGGGGTTTAATTTATTAATATATTTTATGTTATCCTATAGATAAGTTATCAGATAGATGGTGAAATATCCTCTATAAATTTTATAGCTAGTGGTGTCATCCAATTTCCCCAACAGTAGTTGATGTCCATTTTTTAATAATTGGAACACAAAATTTTTGTTAATAAGCAATATATTATAATTATATTTTTAATTTTTTAAATTGATAAACTAATGTTTACGACAAAATTTTTATGCATACAGGGTAACAAGTATTATAAGCAATAATTATTAGTCTGAAACACTCATCCACATTGAAAAAATCACCCAAGAAAAGATACATGTCGCTGACGGGACTCGAACCCGTGTCCTTCTGATTTTCGATTTTCGATCCTTCTGAAATTCGGCTAACTTATCCAATATGTAGCCACTATTTATAGGTTCGAGTAATGAATAATAAACTCCGCCTTAATAAATAAATAAATCGTAAATCGAAAATAAAGTTTATAGTATGGATAAGCTATTAGGAGCATGGTGAAAACCCCCCTTAGTAGGTAAATCGAATATCGAAAAAAACTTTATAGTATGGATAAGCTATTAGGAGGGTGTAGAGAAACCTTTTTAGAAAAATAACAACAAGTTTGTGTTGAGATGCTAATTACGCAATTTTCATATAGGGAGCTTGAAATTACCTTCAACAATACCCTGTCCCAAGTGTCCAACACATATTTCAAAACTTTATTTTTGCTCTCCTGTAAAATTGTGTCAATAGCAGATCCCTTTGTTTTATCACTACCGAGATATTGAATAATACGTAAATATAAAAAAAAAAAAAAACAGCCACTGGCTTAAGAGCCATTGTGACCAGCGGCTGAGAATAAAAATTTAAAAATGCTTGCAACTGTACAGGGAGGTTCCGACGAGAAAGATCGATTATTCCCCGTATCAATTTTTTTATATAAAAAATTTAATATCGATTTATTTCATTCAGAACTTGCTTTAATATAATATACCTACATTCAAGTAAGCAATAAAAATGCTCAAAACGCACCATGATAAATTATTAAATATCGTGTAATTCTTGTAAGTATTTTTTGATCATAAGTATTTATAATTTTTCAATAATGTCTAAGCAAAATAAGTGTGTAAAAAAATCTGAAATATTTTAGTTTGTAAGACCTTAAATAAATAGAAAAACTGAGCTAGTTTCGTTACAAAACACGTTCTCGGATTTATTTTTTAATGATTTTAATTTAATTAATATTAAAATTCTGAAAAATGTGTTTACTAAATTATGTATTGATTTATTTTGTTGTATGATTATATGATTTGAAGTTTGTGTTGTATAATACAATATGTCGTTTGAAAATTGAACAAATCTGCCAATGACCAACGGTATAATCTTAGTATAAAATAAACATAGTTTTTCATAGTTTAAAAAGTGCGTTTACCAGATAAAATAACAATCTTTCAAAATCAATTTATGTTTTTTTGTAAAAAAGAGTCAATACGTCTAGAATATGATTTAAAAAGGACTCATTTCCGGTATTCTGTAATTGTTACCCTCCTAAATTAGCATGTCAATTATTTTTTCATTTCGTTATTGATAGGATAGGTTTTCATAATCTTTCAAAAAATTAAATATATTTTTCTGTACGCCCTCTGTAGAGTTATTGTGTGAACATGTTTAGTATATTACTCTCTGCCTGTAGATTGCGAGCAGTATAAAAACTTTTCTTGATGGCAAACTTTGCTTTGAATTGATATCAACAGGTGTCACTAGTTGCTGTTTCTCGACTGTCAGGCTACGTCAAAATATTTTTCGTTCTGCAAAATAGAAATATATTTCTGAACATTGTTTTTTTTTTATTATGCTTTTGAATCCCGTGATTAAATAATGCAATCGAAAATGTACGTCAACATAAATAGTTTACAATTGTCTACTAAAGTACCTACCTATAGTAAAAATCAAAATTTCATACATAATAATATTGTTGGTGATCGGACAACTCAACATTATGCAAGTTCTTCACCTCCTTTGAAAAGTCATTAAGGGGGTTTTTCACCATCCTCCTAATAGATTATCCATACTATGAACAATATTTTCGATTTAAGGTTTATTGATTTATTAAGTCGGAGTTTATAATTCGGTACACGAATCTACGAATAGTGTCTATATATTGGCTATGTTGGCCGAGTTTTCTATCTATTGCGAGCATTTTATTTTTATTTTTTAATAATATTCGTTATTTACCTTAGTTAAAATTAAGTCAGATTTTAAAATTAGGTATATTTCAAACTATTATTTGTTTCTGCATGTTGATATGCATATGGCATAATATTTTTTATAGCTATAGGTATTTTCGTCTTGTACGGAGGTAGAATGATGACCTGTATTTTTTTTTTCTAAATAAAAAAAAACCCTTTTTCACTTCTTTCAGAAATGTATGCCTCTTTGTTCTGTCTTCGTATGTATTTTGTGATTTAATATCTCAAAGAAAGAAATCGTCTGTGTTTTAATTTAGTTTAAAAGTGATTTTGAACACAATATTTTTTTGTTTTTCCGTCTGGAAATCCGTTAGAGAAATAGGAATTTTCCAAGTTTTCACCTTTATATCCTACCGCTACTATGTCTTCTTTGAAATCCCTCTCTCACCCCTACCCCGCGTGTCCTTTCCCATCTGAATAATTTCATAACGCTAGAGCTCACCATTATGTCTAGAAACCTTCGCACACGTGTGCACAACCAATCGCTAAAGCTTCATCACATCGGATGAATGGTATAGGAAGGCAATCGGGACAAATAAAAAAAATTATTTTTATATTTAAAAATAAACATAAAACAAAGTTAATTAATTACTCAAAAAATTATATTTAATTAAATTTATTCATACAATAAAACATACATTTGGTAATCTTAATTAAATATAACACAAAGTTTATTTTTCGTCTTGAAACTAAACATCATAATTATTTACTTAAATAATAATAACATTGAATTCGTCTCCAAACATTCTCATAATAATAAAGTTACTATACATAATTTATTATTAAAATACTTACATTATTTGTTATAATATAATAATATTCCTAATGTTTGGCAAATAAATTCAGTTCCTCTCCTGTCAAACAATGGGAAAATTGTATACGTACTTAATCTTTTGGCATTGCTTTTATGCGAAGTAATGAAAAAATAATTTATTTTTGCTCTGAAAATTTGATCACTTACAAATATGTTGGATGCTTTTATTAAATACTGCTAGTAGAACGCTTCTTGGCCTTTGAAACAATCGAGCATTTTTTTAGAAAGTTTTTATATAAGCCCAAAAAATAATAAGTATCAGGCCCAACTGCTTTCAAGTTAAAAATCGCCTACTTACAAACCACTTTTCGGTTATGGTTTTATGGTTTAACGTAGAAAATGAAGTTCTTTAGAAAATGATCGTAAAACATTTAAATAAAATAAAATAAAACATATTTTTTAGCAATGTTTTTTGTTGCGTAAATCAACTCGATTTTTAAAATAAAGCCAGACGTTAACCGAAAATGAGCTAAAATCTTGTATATCCCAAATTTTTACCGAAAATAACTGAGTTCCCAAAGAAATGTCTCTTAAATTGTCCTTTTTTCGTTCTTAGATATATTATAATTTAAAAAATGAGCTAGATTATTGAGTTAATAAACCAAACCATTTATTTTTGTGCTGATGGCCTCATTTTGGATCTAAATCTAGTTCTAAAGGAGCTAAATTGGCAACACTGTAGGCTTGATGCTAACCGGAATTTTAAACCTTATCGCCATCCACATAAGGTGTGTTGTTGTTAGCGGCTTATCCCGAATTTTACACGACGTGGTACATCGCCTTATTCTTTTGGCATTGGTTTTAATTGTTGCATCAAAACAAATTAAGAGTTAGCATTGTTCTCAAAATGTATTGATTGATTTTGCTATCTACAGATATATTGTTTTGTTTTTCTGGTTATAGCGGGATGTTTAATTATTGTAGTGTCCTTGAATTAAGTGTAGTTTCACTTGTTTTTGATAGATCTCGTTAGGCTCAGAGCTTATTTCAAATTCCGACAGATGTCCGGCAGTTAGAGTAGATAAAGGCAGTACACCCGGTCGACTACAGTTCAAGCTCTCAGATTCAATTCCTAGACAATTACAGTCGGTCGTGAGACTTAGAAGTATAATTTATTGTAAACACGTAAATATGAGTAATAAACTAGTTTGTAACAAGGATTTATTATTCTTGAAGAGCCCCAACACAATTACTAATGTCTGTCTATGGATAAGGCAAACAATTATCTATAAAGATTACAAATATGGGTCAGATTGTAATAAGGAAATCAAATAAAACTAATCAAATAGTTATATTGTTGTTTGTTTTCCGATTGGATGAAACAAATAACAGCATTCATCTGGAACGAAGCAATTTAGAGTCTTGTGATTATTCTAAGATATGGCAAAAGGCTGTGAACGATCTGCGAATAATTCGATTACATTATAGGTACTTAATCAATTTATAAGATGACTAATTACTTAATCACCGATAGAATTTTGGTAGACCTCGTTTTTGTCAAGAAAGATTAATTGCTTCCTTGTTGCGGATTCCAAAACTTAGAATCCATTTATTTGGTCATGAAAAGTAAGGCTTAAAAGGAAACACAGTCGCCGAGAAATCTGAATAATAGGAATTTTACCAAACTGTTGCTGTCACTGTCGCTGTTCCGCCCCCCTCCCACGAATACCGATCGAAAGGGACAACTGTACCTCAGACTGATAATACCTAAATAAAATTATCTAAATTACCCAATTTTTCTCCTCTAAAACTGGACCCATTTTTAAGATTTTTTTTTTAATGACTTGTATACTGAACGTTGGTTGATGGCGTTTATACCAGGCAATTTTAATGATTTTTGGATGGTCATTAACTCCTATAAGAAGTAATTTATCAAAAAACGCAAAACGTATCGTCATGTCATGGTAGTTGGTCGATATCTTATTAAATTATATATTATCTGGTTTTAACTTTTACTGCGGTGTATAAAATATCTGGCATCTTAAAAATCTTATTTGATATCAATGACATAGTGCATAAATTAAAAAAAATATATTTCTTGTAAAAACGATCACTACATTTGCTTTATTGTAACATTTTCACTACAATTCGTATTGGTGATTTAATTAGTGTAGCTCATGTTTTATTTGAAATTGACATTGCTTAATGTATCTAAAATACATTAACATCGGGGGGGAAGGAGAGGAGGATCCGGGAGGAGAATTGGGAAACGAAATAGGGGGCGGTCGTGGGAAGGGGGGCAGGGGGGAGGCGTAAAGGGAAAACGAGAGGGGAAGGCGACAAAAACATTTCTATAGATTTTTTCACAAATTCGCATTAAAGTTGTATTAAAGTTTAGCATTCATTACTTATAATATTACGTCCTGAATATATTATCTTAAAACTACGTTAGTCTCACTGAGATTCTAAACAATATTTTCACAAACTGGGCGATTGGTTTGGCCACGAGTTTATATAAATTGAATCTTTACATAGATAAGAGAAACAGGGGAGATGGGCTATGAAACATTATTAGGTCACTGAAAGGTCAATGGAAGTACGCAATACCGCTCCCGCGCCGCACTGACCCGTGTTCAGTTCCTAATATCGCGAGCGAACGGAGAGCTTTCTGTATCACGATGTCTTACTGCATCTACACCGTTTTGATAATAGTTATATATGCTGCTGTGTGCACGGAGAAAAATGTTATTCTAAAATACGATCATTTTATTCGTAAAAACGGTTAAAAACGGGATTGAAGTTCTTACGAACAAATTAACAGGGTTTCAATGTTTATTGGCGGGAACGTGTAAGAATAATTTGTTGGTATACGTAATTTCGCACGGATACCAACAAATTATTCTTACATTTTCACGCCAATAAATATTGAAACACTGTTAATTTGTTCGTAAGAACTTCAGTCCCGTTTTTAACCGTTTTTACGAATAAAATGATAGTATTTTAGGATAACATTTTTCTCCGTGTGGAGGGCCTTTTTTAGGAAAGATAGAAGTGGAGGTTCTACGAAGGGGAAAGGTATGAGGGGTGGTTAGGAATCTGAAGGCCAGTATGTCCAGGATTGATGTACGTAATAAATCCCTTCCAGTGTGGTGCAAAACTATGGGTCGAGAGACTCCGTTGGAGAGATCAAATCGGCTTCTTCCGATGCGATCCGCCGCAATGTTGGTGGGAAGACGCATCCACCGCAAAAACCTGGACAATCCTCACCAAATGAATCCGGTTACCCCTGCTAATTAACCAAATAATTAACCAAACGTAGCAAAACATCTGGGGTGACCCACGGAAGAGGTGTTGGTTATCCAATGAATGAATTGTACCTATACCGCGTGCCAAATTGAATCCCTTTGTTTCTTTTATCTATATATTATTCTACAGCACTTCTGGTGTTGTGACATCTTTAGTGATGGTTCGATTTAGATGATGATGGAGTATTTGTACGAGTTGATGGCTGATGGGGATGATGGTTGAGGGTTGATTACGGTTCCTCTCGATACGTCAGGAGGGCGTCCAGCAGGAAGATGCAGGCGTTGAAGATGGCGAACACTCCCGAGGAGCAGAACATGTCCATGTACTGCTTGCTGGGGTGGAAGATGTGGTTGTACATGTATTTGGACCAGTCTGGAATTAAAAGAGATGAATTATCTACTTATACTTTTTTTTTTCTTACCTAACCAAACCAAAACATAGGTATTTTTCTAACAAAAACGTAGGTGTTGATAATTCCAAGTGCCCTGATTTTATCGCAAAATGGCGTTATGAAACTAATAAATCACGTCTTTTATTCGCATGGCATGAGATGAGCACCTGCCCAATTTCTTTTGCTTTCAATATAGCTACAGTTTCACCGTTGAATGTGGTAAAAGTATAAAAGATGAAGATGTCTTTACCATAGATAATAACTCCTCCAGCAGCAGCAAAGACGATGGCACCCACAAGGGAGAAAAGCACAGCTGTCTTGTATCCCAGTCTCTCTCCAGCCATGTGCCCCAGGATGACCACGGAGTTGATAATGATGTACCCTGTAACATAAATGTATAATTTATTATATTTACTTAGTCATCGTCATAAGTCATCATACCCAGAATTAATTTGCAAGAAGATATGAATTATTTGCAACTAAGATATGGGTATAGGGACTTGTGGAAACATCAGATCGTTCAAATGTTCTTGGACATCCATCATGTAAGGGACATCTATTCAGTTTTCGGTGTCCTTCCAATAACAATCCTTCCTAAACATGAAATCGCAATCACCATCCTACAAAATACTCAACTATCAACTTACACTAACATCAAGCCATTTTACAATCAGAACCTCAGAACATGGTAAGATGAATTTAGAACTCTATCCAACTAAAGTGAACAGAACTGTATTACGCTGCACCTCGTAAAAACGAATAACTACCAGATACAAACAAAATACAATAATAATATCGGTAATTTTTTGTTGAACGCTAAAGATAAATACCATAAATTAACTGATCCCGGAATATATAAACTCAAATGTAATGTAATGAGTAGTAGGCGGCTAGGCGGTGGCAAAACGAAGAATTCCAAATTGAAAATCCGCAAAAACATCATTTGGAGATATTGAGGTTTGAAGTTTAGAATTTATTTGTTATTACAATAACATATCAATTCTAAACTTCAAACATTAATGTCTCCGAATGATGTTTTTGCGGATTCGTGACTTGGAATTCTTCGTTTTGCCACCGCTTAGCCGCCTCTTAGTAATGAGTAATGACTAATGACTGTTCGTCATTTTATATCGGGAAAACAACCCGTAATTTCGAAATTAGAATCAAAGAACACTTAAGGTGTCTTAATAATAATAATTTTTCCGATTTCGCTAACCATATCATTGAAAATAACCATAGTTTTGAAAAAAAGTACAGGGATAAATATTCTTCATATTAATAATAACGGAAAACGCTTAGATAACTTAGAAGCCTTAGAAATAAATAAAAAAAATCCCTTAAAAATAATTAGTCAATTTTCAACGAACAAAAAATATTAACTTATAGCCCAATCTTAAATCTGTTCCCTTTCGATTGTCGGTTCTGTTCCCTCCCACAACTTTCCATTAATTCCTAGCCATTCCCCCATCCCTACCACAAAACTCAGTAATAAATTTTACCCTCCCACTCTTTTCTGATTGTCAAATCATTTTATATTTGCCCTGAGAAAGGAACGGTTGTTCCGAAATCGGTCGGCATTAATTTAATAAATCAGTGGTTTTAACAAAGTTATATTGTTTCATTTAACAAACAAAATAGTTATTGCAAAAGGTTCGAAGTGATATTAGTAAAATAAATGGAGCTAAAAACTTTATGTTAGAAATTCCTCATAAAGATCTACGGAAATAAAACACAGATGGCTCTGAAAATTATTTTCGTTACATAAACGAGTAAAAGAAATGGTTTTGCTTTCAAAGGTTATTTTGGAAAAAAATGTTAGTTAAAACCTTTTCCAACAGAGGTGACGATATGTGTAATTTCAACGAATGCCCTTGCGAACCGTAGAACTATAATTATATTTGGTTGTTGTGTAAAGTACTATTTGACGTATTATATACCAAAATACTCGTAGGTATATTATTATAGATATAAAGTGTGCGTGACCTCTAAGAAAACAAAATTACGTTGGCGCATAATAATTAGGTTTCTCATTTTGGTGTAGAAAAGTTGCGATGCATGTCTTCGTATTTGTAAGATAAAAAATATATCATATACATATATACAAAATATGTAATATTCATCAGAAATATTAATTTCTGTATGGATGAACTAATAAACTAATAATATAAATAAATACTCTAATGAACTCTCAAACTCGGTTTTGCTTTGACTTTAAGTGTCATATTCAAAATTGAAACTGATTATGTGAAAAATTCAGACAAGCGAAACAGAACGTACCAATCTTTATAATATTTTAACAGAAAATAATTTTAATTGTTATTTTTCAAATTGGAATTGATTGGTTAAGAATACAGACATACGACAAGCAATAAAATAGCAGGTAACTGTCTATAATATAATATTTTTACTGTCATTTTAAAAAATTGGAATTTTAATATCCTCTAATTTTTTAATAATAGCGGATAATAATTTCGCGTGGTGGTGAGAGATCTGCCCGGATAGCCGAAGGTCCTGGGTTCGAGTCCCAGATGTATCCGTTTCTTTTTCTGATTTTTCTGTTTCAGATTTTCGATTGAGTTTCGCTAATATTATCTTCATTAATTAAAATATTATATTTTTATAGAATATAATTTTAACTGTCATTTTCAAAATTGGAACAGACTTTGTCAAGAATTCAGACAAGTGATAAAGTACGTACCTACCAACCTAAATGGAATTATAATATATTTACAGAAAACAATTTTAACTGTCATTTTCAAAATTGGAACAGACTCTGTCAAGAATTCAGAGAAGTGATAAAGTACGTACCTACCAACCTACATGGAATTATAATATATTTACAGAAAATAATTTTAACTGTCATTTTCAAAATTGGAACAGACTCTGTCAAGAATTCAGACAAGTGATAAAGTACGTACCTACCAACCTACATGGAATTATAATATATTTACAGAAAATAATTTTAACTGTCATTTTCAAAATTGAAACAGACTCTGTCAAGAATTCAGACAAGTGATAAAGTACGTACCTACCAACCTATATAAAATTATTATATATTTACAGAAAATAATTTTAACTGTCATTTTCAAAATTGGAATTGATGCGCATTTCTGCGGGTTAGCCCTAGTTTTAGTCATAACATCGATCAACTTTTGCTTTATAGATGTTCACGTAGTTTTTCCTTACTACGTTTATAATATATTATTCACTGGGTGATTCACAGATCGCAATATAATGCGTAGTTTTTCTGCCTGACAATAGGTCACTCTTCTCATTACAAATAACAATGACTGTTGTTTGTAATGTACTAACTACTGAATCAAAGCCGCACCTCTGCCTACTTACCTACGTACATCTCCATGCTATACATCAGTTCTAATGGGCGTGCAGCAATAAATATTTAAATTGTTTATAACAAATAGCAATCGCATTACTTTATGGTATCTATCTGCAAGACAAAACGATTCAATCGGATAATTAGCTGTCTATAACATAGACATAATACGTGCCATAGATCAGGGTTGCATTTAATGACAGTTTCAAAGGCTTCTGCTGGCGGTGTCGATCCCTCAGACTTGTGACACACACAGCGTCAAAAGCGCCAACGTTCTTTGGCTTGGCCATACATAATGGGAATGCTGAAATACGATATAAATAACAGCGATTTTCTGAAATATGCCAAGCCAAATAACGCAGGCGCTATTAAGATGATACCCGGTGGTGCAGAAATAGATTTTACTAAAATATTGCTGTCACTGTTGCTCTTACTCCACCGGATATTGAGCGAAAGAGACAATGCACTGACACCTAACTAAAATGGAGGTTTTGTATTCCCCATTTTTCTCCTCCAAAAGTGGACTGATTTTCAATTTTTTTTTTACCAACTACATAAGAAAAAACTATTCTATGTCTGTACGTTTTGCTTTTTTTAAAAAAACATTGTCTGGTTTGTATACTGAACATCTTTTGACGGCGTTTAAACCAGTCAATTTTATTGATTTTTGGAAGGTCATAACTTCTATAAAAAGTAACTTATCAAAGAAAACAAAAAGTACCGACACGCTAGTAGTTGATATCTATTTTATGCAAAAACAATATTTTCTCTAGGGTTAAAATCCAGAGAGATAAATAGGGAATACGTTTGTATGGAAAAATCACCGCCGGGTATCCTCTTAACGCTAGGTGTGTCACTAGTTTCAAGAATATCAAAAGTTATTTTTATTTAAATATATTTTTGACATAATTCTTCTAATGGGCGTTTTGTAACGCTAAAATACTACATCTCAGTCACGGTGACGACTGTAGTTATAGAGTTGCTTTTTGTTTGTGCATTAACTTTGTTGTATAAACATATTTTTTTAAATATTTATAAGAACAAATATATATAAAACATAGGTATGTAGTTGTATAAACATATATATGTTGTATAAAAATATATTTTGTAATATTTTAAGAACAAATATACAAAACATAGGTATGTAGTTGAATAAACATATCTCTCTCTCTCTGGTTTCAATCCTGGGATTGGTTTGCAGCAATTTCCTCTATTTTTCTCTTCCATTCATCCCTGTCTTGTGCGGCTCTTTTGAAGTTTGCATATGATAAGCAGCGCATGTCCATCAGCAGGTCCTCCAGGTACTCTCGGCGTGGGCGTCCCCTAGAGTTTGTCCCCTCGGTCATACCCTCCATTATGGCATGCAAGAGGCCTTCTTGTCGTATTATATGGCCGGTCCATCTTGCACGCCTTTCGGACAAGGTCCTAAGCAGGTGCCTTCCTCCTTCGATTCTTTGGAGAACCTCCTTATTTGTAATGTGGCCTCTCCAGGAAATTCCTAATAGTCTTCTTTAGGACCACATCTCAAAAGCCTCTAGTCTCCGTTTATCTCTTTCGGATAGGCACCATGTTTCGCAGCCGTGCATCAAGTTACTCCATACATAGGTCTTGATGAGGAGTATTCTCAGTTTTAGGTCTATATTATTTGATTCTATTATTTTCGACCTTTTATTGAATGCAAGCCTAGCCTGGTGTATACGGCTGTCGACCTCGCTCTTAGACCGACCTTCCCATGTTATTTTACTCCCGAGGTAGACAAACTCCTTGGTGTTTTTTAGTGGAACTCCTGACATATATATGTTGTATGAAAATATTTTTTTTTAAATATTTATAAGAACAAATATACAAAACATAGGTATGTAGCTTGTGTTGTATTTCCAAGAAACTCATTGCGGGATATAATTGAAATTAGCAATAAATTTTTAATTAATTATTACATTTACAACGCCTATTTAATTTGCATATGAGGATGAACCGCAAAACAACTTGATCTTGATACACTCCATTCTTCAATCACATTATATTATATACCTACTAATTCAGCCATGGTAATGAACTCTAATACCATCACGCAGCTTCTCCGAAAATGTAGGCAGAGAGAGTATAGACCGCTAAACAACTCGACAACACTGCTTAAAATCTTATAAAACATATCCCTTTTAATTGATAAACTAGTGTTTAAGACAAGATCTTTATGCATAGCTGAAAGGGTAACAATTATTATATGCAATAATTATTAACCTGAAACACTCATTTACATTGAAAAAATCTCTAATGCTATGCATTAAAATCTTGTCTTAAACATTAGAGTATCATTTAAAAAATAATAATAATATTTGACGAGTTAAAGTATTTCACCAAAAAAATGTAGACATAATATGTCTCGACGCCACCTAGTGGGAGATTTAGCACTTACAATGCCTTTCTCATATAAAATAAAGTTGGCTGTTTGCAGGTGAAAAAAATGTAATAATCAGTAATTGTTGAATGAAACACTAATATATATTGAATTATTTGGCGGGTAAGAGATAAGCCGACGCAGCTCAGTGGATAAGAGCAGTTGACCGGAAATCAGAAGGACACGGGTTCGAGTCCGTCGGCGGCATGTATCTTTTCTCGGGAGATTTGAATGAGTGTTTCAGGCTAATAATAATTATTGCTTATAATAACATCTATCCCTTGGCTGGTCGCGGGAAACTAGCGACTAGGATCGCCGACGAGTTTACAAAATGTCTGCAATGTGGGGTTGTGCTCTAACCTCCGCGTATATATATATAAAGCAGGAATACTTGATGCAGGGACTTAGTTGTGTAAGAAACATTTTCTGCTTATAATTACAGAAGTAGGATGAATTTGAATATTATAAAATTATTAGTAATCCGGGACTGTAAAATTAATCGTTAAAAAAATGAACAGACACCGTACCTATAGGTAAATATAATATTCTACGTATTAGACCTTGTAATGTTTATTTTTATAGTGTAAGTAGATTCCTGATCAAGTACAGACTACTGAGTTTTGTAATATCGCGTGCGTGTTGGAACTTTGTTTTAAACATGTTTAACAACGATGTACACGTAGCCCTTATTTCAATCATTTTCTCACCATTAACAAGGTTATGCAATATAGGATAAATAATCAACTGTGCACCTGCAATTGTTATTGTTTTAGTTTGACTAATATGTGCACTACGATTTAACTTAATACAGTATAAACATTAATAGATTTAGTATCCGGATATGTGAATTTTTATTTTTATTTATTTATTTATTCACGCCCTAATGGGCCTTTACATGAAAATTTTACACTTTGGTTACAGTAATTAAGTATAAAAATGCAGTTGTAACAATTCTAAAAAAGCAACACATTATGTATGTAACAAAATTTTGTGCAAATTAGCTAAATTAGATAAATACTAAAACGTTGATTCAATATAAAATAAGCATGAAAAAATAAGTAGAAGAAAGTATAACTTAAAAAAGTAATAATTATTTTTTTAAATTGATAAACTAATGTTTAAGACAAGATTTTTATGCATAGCACAAAGGGTAACAATTATTATAAGCAATAATTATTAGCCTGAAACACTCATCAATATTGAAACCTCTCCCGAGAAAAGATATATGTCGCCGACGGGACTCGAACCCGCACCCCTCTGTTTGAGAAACTGAGGGGTGCGGGTTCGAGTCCCGTCGGCGACATATATCTTTTCTCGGGAGAGGTTTCAATATTGATGAGTGTTTCAGGCTAATAATTATTGCTTATAATAATTAAAAAAGTAAGTTTGTTCATATATTAACAATATTAATTACGTATGTGTTAAAATTTATTTAAAACCAATAAAACAGAATAAATGAGAATGCAATTTACTCGTGAGGTATTAGAACGTTGTAGCGAAGATTTAAAAAATAAAAAAATAAGAATAAGAATGTACCTGTATAAAAAATAAAATAAAAAAGTAATACAATTTAGTAAAATATATATGTATACTAGCTGATACCCGGCAATCGTTGCAATGCCACTTAAATAAAGAAATTATTTCTCCCTGCGTGTCCTTTCCCATTCGTCCCCTTTCCCCTTCCGTCTCCTCTTCCTCACCCTCATCCCGTCCTCCCTCCCGCGAACCACCACTCCTTCATTCCCCTCCGCCCCAACCGTGTGTGCACTATTGCAATTTTTTTGCAAATTTTATAACTCCCAAACTCACCAATATATAAACATTAGAATGTAATGATTGCGACGCCCAGTACCTACGTAGGAATGACTACTAGAAATTTTAGAACTAGAATCGGAAACATGAACTCTGTTTACGAAATAATAGCTATTCTGAATTCGCCAATCATTTAATAGAGACAGGCCATAGCTTCGACAAGGAAAAAAACAAATTTAAACGTATAAATATAAATTCATACTTTATCTTGTGCGCTTTAGAAACTTTAGAAATAAACAAAAAAATTAAATCAAAAATTAATTTAGTTAATAAAATAATAGCACCCTGCAAATCTCCCCTTTTGACTACGTTCCCATGTGATATTGACCCCGCCTACTGTTCTCCCCCTCCCCCAAAATCACCCCTCCAATTACTTCCACCTAATAACATCTAATTCATTTCTGTACTTGTTTTAAATTTTAAGTTTAGTTTTAAGTTTGCTAGTGAATGGCGCGGATGTGTCGAAACCGGTAGCAGAAAAAATAAAATTTAAGCAACGATAGTACATTGAAAATTAAAACTCTACAAAACAAAATTAAAAAAAAAACACTTAAAATATCCTATATCGTTTAGTTGATCCATGTAAATCTAAACGTAAACATGTTTTATAATGAGTTTGTTTATCATTGTTTAAAAAAAATGTTTTTTTTGTGAAAGGAAATGAATGTAGGTATTTACAGAAGTAAGGGTTGTTACCTGCGAAGGCTGTGAAGATCATGGCTACATGGTGGATGTTATTGTTGGGTAGGCGGCCATAGTTCAGTGGGTCCACCGTCAGGCCAATGCAGAATATGGCGAAGATCTGGATAAAGAGGAAGGGAAGCAATTAGCACAAATTAGACACTGTTAATTATAAGATTGCTGATTCCATGACAGTTTATCCCCTGACAGTTGGCCCTCCGACCAATATTGGCTATCAATCCGGCCATATTTATATACAACTAGCTGTCCCGGCAAACTTCGTACCGCCTCAGAATCAATAAATGTTGTGTTTAATTTATTAGCTGAAATAAATTAAGTTAAAATAAATACTCTAAGTTCAAAAAATGAAATTGAGCTGTTGACTAAGCACGAAATGTTCGGCACACTACACCACTACAGTTCGAATTGATTCAAATTATATCGACCAACGCACATTATTTGAAAAGCCGTTCCATACAAAATATACGAAGAAAGTAATTTTCTTCATAATTATTTTTCCCGTGATTTTTTCCGATGTTTTAATAGTTATTCTGTTAATCGGGACAGAGACAAATCCAACAAATCTAATATCATAAAAATCGGTTCAGCCGTTCTTGAGTTATAAATGGTGTAACTAACCCGACTTTGTTTTATATATTAAGATATGCAGTTGGTTTAGAGAAAATACGGTATTCTACTTACACAAGGAGAAAAATGTTGTTCGAAAAAACGATCATTTTTATAGTAAAAACGGGCTGAAGTTCTTACGAACAAATTAACAGTGTTTCAATGTTTATTGGCGGGAACATTTTAAGAATGATTTGTTGGTATACGTACGAAATTACATATACCAACAAATTATTCTTACATGAAACCCTGTTAATTTGTTTGTAAGAACTTCAGTCCCGTTTTTAACCGATTTTACTATTAAAATGATCGTTTTTTCGAATAAAATTTTTCTCCGTGCACAAAGTATAACTAAATGTCTCGACGAAGTGTGCAGAGAGGATGTACCGCTGAATAACAAATTTATTGATATACTTTTCATTCAAATGTGTGTAAAAGTGATGATAAAAAATGTAAAAGTTGGAGTTGGTAATAATACTAATAATGCAATAAGATTTGTGTAAGGTAATCGGTCAATTTTAAATCCTGGTTAACCGAATTCGCGGTTACACTTTGATAATGTGGGACATGCCTCCTGAAATGAAAAACAAATATTTAAACACCTCAAAGTTTGCTTTATTTATTGCAACACTTTATAGTAAAATTATCTTATAAATCTGGTACTATATCTGAGCATTACGGGTTTTGTAAATCTCCAATTTTCTCCATCGTTAAACATTTCTGTACTTCTTGAATTCAATGCAGCACAGTTTTCTCGGTTTACCTTTGTAATCTTTCTGTGTAAATAATGGAATTTCTGTGTTAATGCGTAAGCAAAGTGTCGAGAAACTCGCGTTACAAAAATGATTATTTCAGGTGAATAAGCACTACTAAGTTATGCAAAATAATGTGACGTGGGTTTGAAAATTATATTCCTTCAAAATTTTTAGATGCTTTAATTAAATATTGCGAGTAGAAAACATATTTTCCTTTGAAATAATCGAGTATTTTTATAAGCCCAGAAAAAATAAAGTTTTAGGCATACAGAAACTGCTTTTAAGTTCTACTTACAAACCCCTTTTTGATTATGGTTTTATTGAATATTGTGGAAAAATTAATTCTTTAGAAAATGATCGAATAACATTAAAACATTTGTGCCCGAGCTTCGCAAAATAAAATGAAAGACGCGTTTTGGCGATGTTTTTTTTCTTGAATAAAACAGGCGGCTGGTGTTAAATGGGAATTTAAACCTTATCGCCATTTACATAGTGTTATTTTTAGCAGCAAGATTCAGAATTTTACACGACGTGGTGCATCGCCTTAAATAATGTTTTCTTATATCTGACTTAAAACTTCTCGGGCCACGTACTGCTATATATGACAAGAAAAATATCGAGAAGACATCAATCGTCGTTTAGTCACGTCTGGCTATATCTGTCACCAACTGACCGTCCTCACATCCTTTTAAGACTATTTCTATCTTCTTGTCTATTGTGGTTAGACATAATTCATCCTCTCACGGGGCAACTGAAAAAAAAACAAGTTGGCAACTCAAGTCGCTATCCTGTTTATTTCAATGGCAGTCGGAACATACCAGGCAACTCGCCGCGCCGGTTGCCGCGGCCAGCGCGGCGAGTTGCCAGATTTTATTTTTATATAAATATTAACTCCACACAGGAGGTGTGTGACACCACTATGTCATTTGAAAATGCTGGGTGGAGAGTCTTTTTGAGGAGATGAAGGGGTGAACATGGGTCTTGAAGAGACTCATGTTGTAGATGATTTTTTGCGTGGTATGCCGTGTGGCGCTTCTTCCTCCTATAAGTAAATCACTGCGCGTTTTTTTTTCTGTTTTCAGTGCGATTTTCTAGACCTCATGTATGTCTCGACTGATAATTCAATTATTATCATAGCAGAACCTGCCATCTTGTCAAACGTGACAGTCAGGTAACTTGGCAGGTAAACTAGCAGGTAGTGTAGGTATAGTTGAAATATTGATTTGGCTGGAAAGTAGAGCAACCACGCGCCTGATTTTTTGGTCGAAATCAGATATTTTTTGTCGATGTGTTTATGTGTTTACTTGTTATCAAAAGTACTGCTCCAGTGCCGGATTTAGCAATACATAAAGGGCCGGTAATGTCGGTATATTAGTTGTTCTTTATGCTCGCTAAGTTCGGGAATCCTCGCTTAATTCGGCTGTTTAATCCTTGTTAGGCTTGGAACTAAAGGTGTTATTTTTAGAGTTTTTTTTTTTAAACTGGCAACATTGTTTCTACAGACTGTCAATTTGACAGTTGACAGTTGATTTGTATTCAGTACGTTTTGCCATTTCACCATGAATAGACTGACGTCATTACAGCGCTTGCAAATTGTGCAAATTTATTTTGTTGTTGAAAATTGGACTTCACTTAAACATAAATTATAATTGAACATGAAGCCAATATCATAGAAATCAACATTATTTAAATGTGTTTTTTTTTTCATTTTGAATTTGTATACCTCTAAAAAACACCCTATAGTTCCTGTTTATTTATACGAGTATCATGATTATTTTTTTCTGGGACATACGTACATGTTCACTTATTTAAATTTACACTTGTCGTGGAAGGTAAGAAGGTAGCCCAACTTAGTAGACAAACGAGGGTATTCCATCCACCCAGGCGTCACGGGTTTATATAACTCCATCATTAAAATCATCAACAAAAATTTCCGCTTATGATGATGTAATTATGAAAAATTTAAATATATTCAGGCTATTTGTAACAAGGAATGATTGTTTTTCTTAAAAAATAAACAATTTTCTCCACTTTAGGCCTAATATATTTTATAAATTCCACCCTGAATAGTAATTCACTGCTGATTTCACGTTTTACGAATTGTTCGAGCATGTCTCAGTAAGCAATTTCAATATTTCCTACCAATGTTTTATTTTTATGACACCGTTCAAATTATAGACAACATGAAAATGCACGGGAAGCTTTTTTACTCCTATTTTGGACTTTAGCAGTTACTGCAGAAGATTTATATTATATTCCAAAAATAAACATGGTTGTGCCACAAATAATGTTCAAACTCTCTCCTATATCTGTTAAGAGAACACCATTATCATTAAACTTACCACTATTCACATTACTAATAAAATGCACCATGTTGCAAAATGGAGAAACGCAGCCACTAATGTTAATAAATAAAATATTCACTGAATAACAAAACTGTTTAGCATTATCTTTTGTCTCTTGCATTTCTTCTTCTCCTTCTGTGATGGAAACGAGAGAAATCTTCGTTCTTACGATTGCGAATTTCCGTTCCGTTAATGTTTTCTTTTGAACATTGGTTAGTATTATTAATATAATCTGTGTGAAGAGATAACACTTGTGTGTTTTTGTTTGTTAGGTGCTGGTTGTGTCACAGACAAATATTGATTCAGCTATAGGCTTTTTCGTCAGTAATTAGCTGAAAATTTTGGTGCATTTAGGAGTGGAATATTTATGATGCACAGTTGTACTATTTTTGACATATTTGCTTGTATACTTTCGTCGATTTTCACAAAAATCACAATATATGATAGGAATGTATCTAGAACCAATGCCAAAATCTTTAAATAGCCTAATCGACCAGTTTATTTTGTTTATTATGTACACAACGGACAGAGAGTTTAAACCAAAATTACAGATAAATAACAAAGAATAAATAATACCAACCATCCAATAACGGTGTTTAATAATAAGTATGTAAGATTAAAACAACAAATACCTATGTGAAACAACAACAAGAAAAATAAGAGTCAATAAAGTTTGGGTAAGTGAAATCAGGTGAAAAGAAAGAGATTCAAGAAATTTAGTATAGTTCTAGGGGCAATCACTAATACATTCGGAATCTTGCCACTATATCGAACATTATGTAGTCGACACATTCGCATGAGAGGCTGGGGAAAGGAATATGAAATGTTTCTTAGTGGACGGTGATTGGTATTGATTTTGGTTTTGGCCAAGAAGGAAGATTTTTCATAGTTATTTATAATTGTTTGAAAATAAATTTGATGTCACCTTTGCCACGACTTTCATAATTTGAAATATTCTCGGCGCTTTTTTTATTCGGTAAGCAATGTAGGCAACATTAAACTGTAATGACAATAGTATAAAGCAATTAAGAATAACACAAGAAGTGCCTTGTGGGCGTTTTTCGTGATCCAATTATAGGCCAAATTTGGGCCAAAAATCACGAAAACAGTGCTTTCGAAATTCAAGTGGGAAGGAGATCTACAATTTCAGGCGAGTATAAGTGAGACGAAAGGCTGGGGGGTTGGGCTAAATGGAAGATTTGTTTCCATTCGAATTTGAATGGAAGGCATTTATTTCTTGTGTTATATAATTTAATCTATGGTAATGTCCAATGAGTGTCAACTTACTAGTTCCAATATCTTCAGTCCAATCGACCAGTTGTTCTTCAAGTAGGACACCTTGGAGGATCCGGGGTAGTCCCCATTCTCTCCCTTCTTCCCCTCCTGTGGTCCTGTCTCTGCCTCTGCAGACATGTTCCAGTGGATGGATCTGGGTTCTTTCTCTGAATGCGCCACCTGGAAGAATAGAGAATAATAGCGTTAGATTCAGCTGTCTAAGTGAATTGATATGATAGCGAGTAAAAATAATAAATATAACGGGTCCACGCTGAAGGCTCTGAGGAAACTCACAATTATTACCCCCGCACTTCCTTCAGCTGTGCCATTGTTCCACTAGTTTCAGTAAGTGGGACTCTTTTGCTATATTAGGTACTTGAAAAATACTAAGTAAATCAGTTCGCATTATAATTTTTCTAAAATCGATATCAGCGGATAAATGAAACAGTACCGCATAAAAAGCTTAGACAAGGTTCTCGTAAATAAATTATTAGTGTCTTTTATACATAGCCTCCCAAATTATTTTCTAGTAAAACTCGTGTCGTCTGAGTCTCCACCACGCCGCTGTTAGATTTTTTATTAGAATTGTCAGCAATAATAATTGTCGAAACGATAACTGAAGGATTTATATCAGAATTTTATGAAGTCGAAGATTTTTTAAACTTAAAACTTTAGGTTTTTGAATAGAAATTTTGCTGCGTGCCAAAATATACAAGTTTTACTTTAATAACTTATTTTAAACTCGGCCTAAATGCCATACTTGCGTAACGTTATTTTTAGCAAATAAAATCTTTTACGCATTTGTCCTAAATTCGACCCTTGTCTTAACTAAGTCTTAGTAAATACAATGCTTTTACAGTTTGGTCCTAAACGCGATCCTTGCGTAACGCCAACCTTAGAAAATAAAGGGTTTTAACTTCGGTCCGAAATGCGATCCTTGTTTAACGCCAGACTTCGTAAACAAAGGTTTTTATTTCCACAAAATATTTAACTCAAACTTTCAATAATAATATTTAACCGTAAACAAAATTTCTGCGCCATTTATTACCTGTTCCATTTCCTGGTATTGTTACGTCAACTCCAGAACCTTTAACTCAAAGTTAACTACTACTGTTTTGTGAGGTTTGGTCTTCACGTTTGAACCTTGAGGAATATTTTGAACCTTAGTTTTATTATTCGCCTCGCAGTTAACCGGGAGATTTATCGGTAAGTTGAACGAAAGGAAACTTATTGTGGCGTGACTGGCCGATACAAAATTCAGTTACTGAGCCATGTGCTCCCAGCATTGTTTTAGGGTTCACCTACATTCACTGCTGCTTCTTGCTTGGTATTTTTTTCTCCTTATAATATAATATTTCCTATTTATGACTCAAGACCATGAAAATTCACATGATCAGATTATAAGTTAACAAAATAAGCTTTATTGGGTCTACGACTGTGAAAAGATGGTAGATGGTGAAAATTGCTATTTAAATCCATGATTATTTTGAACTTATAGAATTTAATTAGTTGTTTAATCAATCTTTGCTTATTTGTGGTATTGCCTGAGCGTGATACAGTAAAAAAAAATTTTAAAAACCGGAAATAACATCCTAACATTAATAACAAATGCAATTCATAGGTTTGGTATGACAGCTGCTGCTCGTTGTTTTGGCCATTCGTCAAAAAAATGTTTTGGTTTAACGGTCCCAACCCCATATTTCTAATGTCGCGAGGGTTCTATCAAAACTTACCACATCGTTCACACTCATTATTTGGACAATGTTTTAAACTGATTTTTTTTCAAAAATTTCCTTAGAATGCAAAACCACGTCATTTGCTTAATTCTTCGATTAGATAAAATAAGAATATTTAATCAGTCGCGTCGCCCTATCTTGGAATTGCATTGGGGAAATATATTTAGAACCTTATTCAAGGAATTAATCGGCCCAATCTGGTTGTATATGATTCTCTCTGTACGTTTAGGTATGTTCTAAAATGGTAAATGTACGTCTTATTTAAGTATTTCATCTAAAATCTTTAAAACTAAAATTCTAAACACAAGATTCAATCTCAAAATCAGAAATCGTGAAATAGATAATTAGAAATCGTCTTTGCAAACTTTGACACCTCATATCTCAGAATAAGGTAAAGTGAAGTTTGTCCACTCAAAGTGAAACATTTTGCTAACTTCAAAATTAAGCAGGGTTAAATCCCTTTAGGTTCATTATATTCTCTAATAATTTCCTTATGTAACTATGTAACTAATTAACCACATCGGCATATCTCCGCAGGGGTAGGCAGAGAGGGAGATAGGATGGACCGCCACTCAACTCTGTTTGGCACACACTTCTTGCTCATGTTTTTCAGCAAAATGCATTCTGTCTTATGTTTTTAACCGAATTCTTATTTGAATGGTTTAATTTTTAATTTAAGTGTCATTTTCAAAATTGTAACTGATATAGTCAAGAATACTGAGAACGTCCATACCTATAGTAAAATTATTTTAATTTTCATTTTTAAAATTGGAACTGGTCAAAAATTCAGAAAAACGATCAACTTACCTACAATATAATTTTTTTTTAACAGAAAATTATTTTAAATCTACGTTTAAAGTGTTTATCTATTTCTTTTGTTTAAATTTCTTATGATTGATCTTGACAAGTAAAGATAGATTTCGTGAATTTTCAAGGGTCTGCGTTTTTTCATTTTCAAGAAAGCGTTATTTTCTAACAACTAGATTAAATAACATAATATCCCGTGAGTTTTTCGACGGGGCTGCGCTAATTGGATAATAATGACTTTGTTACAAAAATCGAATCTTTCAATCTGTGAATCCATAATTGTTTGTTTTTAAAACTAAAATTTACCACTTTTATGTGTTTATTGACCTTGCAACTAAGAATTTATAAATGGTGTTCGCATAAATTAATATTGTCATAAAATAACAAGTTTTTAAACATTGTATATTTTCACTGTGGCATATTTCTATGGATACAAATAGAAAAATTCGCCTAGGTCAAATAAACAGGAAAACCTTGCGAGTTTTGTCGGCTGGTCTAAGTGTTAATCGAGTTAGCGATGTAACTAATTTCCATCTCTAAAGACGTATGTTTTGGTTCAATAAGTAACGATTTTCCTGCTTAATCAACAAGAACTTGTTTGAATTACATTTTATAGTGATTTAAAGAGATAAACTAGCGATCAAAACCTATTAAATCATTAAACATTGATAACAACGCATTTAGATAAATCAACCAATCTAGGATCTATCGATTTGTGTTTTTAAACAAATCTCCATTTTTATTCCGAAATTGATGAAACTTTGCACACTCGACCTTTAGAACAGGAGGAAGGTCACTATCTATATGGGATTCCGAAAAAACCACCCTCACGCTTCCTTTCCCACCCCTTAAGGCAAAATTTTAAAATTTTGACTCTTGATGTCGAAAATTAGAGAAAAATCATTTTCTATATTATCTGATTTCGAAAAACTCGTAAAACCCAGGAAATGCCAGGGATGTCAGCTAGTTTTACTATAAAGTCTAACATGACAACTAAAATATAGCACAGCGAATTGCAACAATACCTACTAGATGATAATTAACATTTAATATATATATATATATTTATTTTAAAACAGCTTCCAAATCAACATTGGAAACGTTTTCAATCCTTTTTTGAAATTTATTTTCTCGCTAAAACTAAAGGTAAACTTTCGAGATGACTGGACACGCTCAATACGAATGATTTGGAAAAAAAAACGTTTTGATTCATCTTAATTCTTATAAAAAACAATAATTTGCACTGGGGGTGATGGAAAATTCTGCATTTAAAATTTCAATTATGTAAAATGAAAGTTTGCTTTCATCGTATAGGATGACAGCTGACGGCCATTTACAATAATTTACGTCCGTTTTATATGACATTTTGTGTTAAAATTTTGAAAGCAGTATTGTTTGTTGGAATAGTTGTCTTCTATAGTAATAAAGGTGAATCAAAAGGTTTTTTCTAAAAAATATTCCTATTAAGCGTGTCCAGTCATCCCGAAAGTTTACCTAACGAAGATTTAGTTAAGTTGACTTACATTTCAAACTTTTACACGAACATTATGGTTAATGCTGATCTAGTTAGTTTTGAATTGCATTTCAACATTTTACATTAGCATTTTTGTGACTAAGATTAATTAAGTTGACTTACATTTCAAGCTTTTACACGAACATTTTGGTAACTACTAAGATCTAGTTAGTTTTGGCTTCCATTTCAATCTTTTACATTAGCATTTAAGTAACTACAATTTAGTTTAGTTTACTTCCTTTTAAACATTTTACATTAGCATTTTAGTCACTAAAATTTAGTTAAGTTTACTTCCTTTTGAACATTTTACATTAGCATTTTAGTAACTAACATTTAGTTAAGTTTACTTCCTTTTGAACATTTTACATTATCATTTTCGTAACTAACATTTAGTTAAGTTTACTTCCTTTTGAGCATTTTACATTAGCATTTTAGTAACTAACATTTAGTTAAGTTGACTTCCTTTTGAACATTTTACATTAGCATTTTAGTAACTAACATTTAGTTAAGTTGACTTCCTTTTGAACATTTTACATTAGCATTTTAGTAACATTTTAGTAACATTTTAGTAACATTTAGTTAAGTTGACTTCCTTTTGAACATTTTACATTAGCATTTTAGTAACTAACATTTAGTTAAGTTGACTTCCTTTTGAACATTTTACATTAGCATTTTAGTAACTAACATTTAGTTAAGTTGACTTCCTTTTGACCATTTTAGATTAGCATTTTAGTAACTAACATTTAGTTAAGTTGACTTCTTTTTGAACATTTTACATTAGCATTTTAGTAACATTTTAGTAACATTTAGTTAAGTTGACTTCCTTTTGAACATTTTACATTAGCATTTTAGTAAGTAACATTTAGTTAAGTTAACTTCCTTTTGAACATTTTACATTAGCATTTTAGTAACTAACATTTAGTTAAGTTGACTTCCTTTTGAACATTTTACATTAGCATTTTAGTAACATTTTAGTAACATTTAGTTATGTTGACTTCCTTTTGAACATTTTACATTAGCATTTTAGTAACTAACATTTAGTTAAGTTGACTTCCTTTTGAACATTTTACATTAGCATTTTAGTAACTAACATTTAGTTAAGTTGACTTCCTTTTGAACATTTTACATTAGCATTTTAGTAACTAACATTTAGTTAAGTTGACTTCCTTTTGAACATTTTACATTAGCATTTTAGTAACATTTTAGTAACATTTAGTTAAGTTGACTTCCTTTTGAACATTTTACATTAGCATTTTAGTAACTAACATTTAGTTAAGTTGACTTCCTTTTGAACATTTTACATTAGCATTTTAGTAACTAACATTTAGTTAAGTTGACTTCCTTTTGAACATTTTACAATAGCATTTTAGTAACTAACATTTAGTTAAGTGGACTTCCTTTGGAACATTTTACATTAGCATTTTAGTAACTAACATTTAGTTACGTTGACTTACATTTCTAACTTTTACACGTACATTTTGGTAAATGCTGATCTAGTTAGTTTTGAATTTCATTTCAACATCTTACATTACCTTTTTTGTGACTAAGATTTAGTTAAGTTGACTTCCACTTCAACCTTTTACATTGGCATTTTAGTAACTAAGATTTAGTTAAGTTCACTTCCACTTCCATCTTTTACAAGAACATTTTGGTAAATACTAAGATCTAGTTAGTTTTGACTTCCATTTCAAACTTTTACGCAAGTATTTTAGTAACTAATGATAACTTAGGTTGACTTCGGTTCGAACTTTTACACGAACATTTCAGTAAATACAATGTTTAGGTTAATTTCCATTTCCAACTTTTACACGACCATATCGGAATGTATAAGATTTACTAATTTTACAGGGATTTTACAACCACATCATAATTTGTTGTAATATAAAGTTGAGCGTGCATTGAATACAAATGTAATACACAGGTAGCCACATTGTCGTGTTCCTTGAATGCACCAGGTGAACAACACAATAATAGGGTCCTAACTGGGTGATCCGAGGTCACTGCTCCCTGGGAATTAGGGATAGGCTGCTATGGTCGCCCTAGATAATAACACAATACTGCCTAGAGTGCCCTACAATGCACAAGCTGGCCCTAGAATACCATATTAGTTCACTATGCAGAGGTCCGCAACACAGTTCATAACAACGTATGCTTCTTTTCCATAGACATCATATGTCTTTGTTCTTTTCTAACCCCTCAGGCCTCGACCATATTTGGTCAGAGGGTCAAAATATTTCCGCTTTACAATGAAATCAAATAAATGGAATATTTATTAACGTTTTTGAAAGGGTATACAATATGCTTTAAAATTTTATAATTCGAAATAAACATATAATTTTTTAAATATAAAATTTTTGCATGCAAACATAAAAAACGTTTTAAAATTGGCCCACACAACGTTTTTTCTAATTAAAATAACTTTTAATTAAATTTAAATTTCTAGTTAAATTTGAAATTACTTTTCAAGGTAACTTTTAAGGTTTTACTTTGTAAAGACTCTAGGAGCACTGTCGGATTATTATTTTTTTTTATAGTGAAGCGCACTTGAAGTGAAACGTCACAAAACTGCGCTATACAAATGCTTCGTTATTATTATTAACTGATAAAAATTTCATAAAAATACACACATATTTTATTGGAAAAATTAATGTATTTTAAACGTTATTGCCACCCAACGTTTTTGTCACCCAACGTTTTTGTCGTTATATGTAAAAATAATTAATAAAAAAATCCTGAAGTTTCGTAATTTTTTTTATATACCGATTCGAAACTTTGTTTTCATAAATGTTTTTCTTATTTTGTGGTTAACTTTTATATTTTAATATAAAGCGTGGTGTTTTCTCTTTCTAACACCATTTATATCATATTTCTTACTGTGATAGTAAGGGAGACACAACGATTTCTGTGAGACCTACTTGGGTTGTTCCGAAAACCAAATCACCTCAGTGTTAATAACTCAGGTCCGGGGCATACGTCATTCCTATGCCTATGCCCAAGCGGTTAAAACTGTAAATTCGGAGTTCGATTACTCGTTGCTAACTCCTGAATCTAGTTAATATAAGAGTACCTACTCGATACACTAGTTATAAAAACCTAGATCATTGTCACTTTTTATAAACAAATTATGTAGAAAACTAGCCAAGGTGATATTTTCACAAACTACGAATAACGTTAAAAATGTGTAATTTTGGTAGTTTTCATTCATAATTATTGATTTGAAAAACTACACACTCCGAAACGGTTCCAACTGGCTGCAACTTCATTATGACATAGAAAACGCCACTGCCTGGTAAAACGGCTGTCACCAACGTTGCCCGTCGTGACGACAACGCCGCCGAATTCGTGAATATCTATTATCTATTTATCTTCATTATCGTAATTTAAAATTCACAAATATTATCGACATTACAAAAAAATCGATGTTTTGAACATACCTAAACAAATCTTTCATTTCAAAATATTATTTCTGGAAATGTTTAGATTATTATATATGTTTTTAATTTTTTTTTACTTAGATACCGTTGTGTAAAAGATTGTAACCAGAAATGTTGGGCTTTTCCATAGGAGTACAAAATAGGAATAAATCTATTTAACCTAGATATGATTTTTAGATTTTCACGGTTAAAAGTATTAGCGTGATTAATTTATTTTTGGGTATTATGCCTTACTGCGTTACATTCTGCTTTAGCCAACGTTTCGAATACTAGTACGAATACCCTAGCACACTCGATCGATAACGATTGATAGGATAACTTTCGTTAACTTCTCAGCGTTCCCTAGGACAACTGCAGATCGCTTACGTAAAAACAACCGTTGATGCCGAATGTAGTACGGACACTTAGTCATTGTGAACTGTTATTTATTAGTTGGCGATTTGCAGTCATGCTAGGGAACGATGAGAAGTTACCGAAAGTTATCGATAAAATCCTTATCGATCGAATGTGCTAGGGGCCCAGGGGGCCTAGTCTCGATCTTTCGGTTTCACAAACAAGCACGTTTGCCGTTTAACCTTTCTTGACGGTGCTGCCAACTAAGCGGTCACGGTTTGTATTTACTGAAATATCTTTGTAAATATACTAAACATAGAGTTAACATTTTAGGTATTCCTCCACAATACATTTATGTATTGGATTAAATAAATACATTACACTAATATTTACTGAGTGTACAGCATCGGAGCGCGAGAAAGTTTTTAGCACGGTCAGAGGAGGGTTAATACGGATTCGTGACGTAGCTAAACCCGCGTTACGGGCGCTGTGAGAGATATAGACTAGGCCCCCAGGGCAGATGAGTAATCGATAGTGGTAAACTAAAAAAATAAAGTACGATAAAGGCCGTGAAAATCTAATATCATATACAGCTTAGGTTAGGTTAGGTTTATATGTTGTTTTTTTCATCACTTTTCTTTACAAAGTTGTGTTGATTTACCACCGTGTTGAGTTTTCATTGAACCAATAATTCAGGGCCGTCACTTGTTGAATTTATGTTTTTATATAAACAAGTTAAGACATTAATTATTCTACGTTCTAATAATATTAATAAATATCTTTTGATATCTATCTACCTGAACCAAACATTGTGTAACCTGTAAATTTGGTTTTTTTTTCTTCAGGGTTTAATAAACCTTTGATTTTAGGGCCCGCAGCTCCAAAAAGGTTGCGGACCGCTGAGGTACCGACTGTACCGGGCCTACAATGCCTATATTGGTGCTAAGTTCACAAGAATTACAGATGGCATTTTGGTGGCCGTTGGGCGGAACATTATTAGATGATTGCATAACCGTCAAAATGCATGCACAGTTCTATTTGGAGATATCAAACGGTTTTAGGCACATTATATACTATTTACTACCTATACAATTATATGTGTTATTCCACCCCAATTCCGGTCGTACACAAGAAATTAAAATGCAGTAAAATATGACGTAACGAACATTTTTTTTACATTAACTCTACACGGGAGGTTCTGAAGAAAATAATTTCTGTCAGGGCCTATGTCATCTTTGATGATGCTGTGTGGAGGGTATTTTTTTGGAGACTGGACTTTGAGACCCATGTTGTAGGAGGGTGTAAACACAGAGGCCGGCAAATCGTTCCACAGCCGAGAACGAGTCGTAGAAACGACCCGTTCTCATGTGACAAATGTCAATTGGGTATTGTGAAAAATGTTGGGCGCGCGTTTAGCGTGTTTCCGCACTGTGCACCGGTGTCGACTATATTAATGTCATGAGTTTTTTTTTGTTATTGCTATTGGTATCTTCAATTACATCAGAATAAGCTCCGTAAAATAAATGTTTTATATAGGTTGTAACAGCACGTATTCGAAGGATTTTAACAAGCGATTCCTTAGCATATTTGGTGTAAAAAATGTATGTGTCATTTTGCTGAGAAGTCGAGTATAACCTAGCGGTCCATGTGATAAGCACTCCGTCTCATTCTAGCAGCGCGGCAACACACGAAACAGCGCGCGTATTTTGTGATCCCGTCGTGTGAACTTGTAGGATTGTGAACACGGTAGCTACAGCTAGTCTAACTAAATAATGTTATATCACTAAATGAATTCAGTTGTCTTTTAGTGGGTGAAATGGGTCTACACGGAAGCTGGCACTGTCGCACTTGACTGCGTGAGGGACATCTTATTCAGAAAAAATTTACGCCTGATGCGTCTAATAGCCATATGTTTAATTCTTTTCATTAAAATGTAATCAATGCATATTATTTTGATTAATTCTTTACGCTAGCTGGAATCTGTCTTCTATTTATCTATTTGTATAAAGAAAAGTGTCTTTTGCGGGCGGACGGAGTGGATTTGATTTTTATATAAATTCACAGTTTTATTCAAAGATTGATAAAATTTTAGCAAAATTGACCTTCAAAATAGAAGAAAAGGTCACTATCTACACGAGCTTTTGAAAAACTACCCCCATGACCTTTTCCCCACCCCTTAAAGCAGAATTTTCGATACTACTTGATGAAATTTTCAACACTTTGACATTAACTTGACGTTCAAAATAACGAGGAAAATTAATGTCTACATTTGATCGAAAATACTACGAGCTACGCCGGGGACTTCAGCTAGTATTGTCATAAAATAGTTGCAAACCGTCATTCGCCATATAAAAATCCAAAAAGCCTGATATTTATATTACGCTAGCTCCAAACAGGGCCCCCTAGGAAAATAATTTCCATCAGGGTCTATGTCATCTTTGGCGATGCTGTGTGGAGTATTTTTTCAAGGAAATGAAGAAGAGGAAGGTCTGGGAAGGAAAATCCCAGGTTTCTTCGTCAGGATAATATGTACAAGAATAAAAATAACAATAGACAAAAAATTATTATTTACAAATAACTATTATAAGTTGTGTACACAAAGTGATTTGTTTTCATTTAAATAAAAATGACGCCACAGAGTGAATTTGCGAAGATTGAAGAAATTAATAGAAATTGCAATAAGAAAAGACTATCGTCCCATTTGAGTCCTCGCCGTACCTACGTCAATGTATCGAGTAGGCAGTTTCTGTGAATGGTTATACTGTTAAATCATTGTGCATTGTGCATCTCAGGAATGCGTTACGTCGACACATCACTGGACAGTCATTCCTGCATGTCTCACTGGTAGGTAATATGTACGTGTTAAGTGCCAGTAATTACATACAGACTTGTACGTTATCGATATAATAGAGTCACTATTGCCACGGTCAATTATTTTAAACAGTGTACTATAATTAGTATTTTAGTATGGAAGCATTAACACAGGTGACCCCATGGTTGATCCCATGACAGTTGGCTCCCGAAATTATATTTATTATAAAGTCATAATTTTTTATGCATTTTTACCAATGTCAAACCTAAAATTAACTTAATAATAAGCTTGTAAGGATATCAAACGAATTTATTTACACTGTCGATTGTTTGTACTTATACGCTGGTTTAGACAGAATATAGACAAATAGGTTTTGTTATTGATGCATTTGAATGAAATATTATATTTTATTTATTTTATTTTATTTTATTTGGAAAACCAACAGTTATAACATTTTATAAACATGGGTAAATCATTTAACCAATAATAGGTTTCCACTGAAGTATCTTAATTTGTTAGTGTAAACAAAGAAAAATAGTTACATTAGTCTATGGGGATGGGATGGTGGGAGGGAAGGGAAAGGGATGGATCTATTCTGTATAATTAGTAGGATGTACGTAAGTTATGTAAGTAGTTATAACAAAGTATCGAGAGATTGCCTGTGTGACTTTAAGGAGTGTGGTGCAGAGTTAAAAATGTCAAATTGTGTATAGTATGTATTGAAAATGTGTGATAATGCACGATAAATGAAAGAGTTTTGCTTAGAATTGGTGTTGCATCGAGGGAGGCTAAAAATTTTGTCTGATCTGGTTCGTTTGTTGGGAACTCGTAGTTGGATTCGTTGTAAGAGTTCCGGGCAATCTACGATGGACCTGGATATTTTCTGTAGAAAGAGGACATCAGCCGAGCTTCTTGGATCTTCCAATGTTAATATATTGAAGTACGCGGCCGAATCTTTGTGATTTAAGTGGGGACGATAGCTACGGAAATCAAATATATATATTTTATACCCTTGTTATTCGGCTGTAAATCTTCTCTGCACACCTATTCGGGAATATTTTGTGTAAGTAGGTTTACTGTATTTTCCTAAACCGACTGCATATTATATATAAGTATGTCAGGGGTGAAATGTCATAGAACTATCGACATAAATATGTATTACAATAAACATTAAATTTATCATCAGAGAAAGCAATCTCTTTGTGGCTTGACTTAAATGAAAAGTTGCTTTGTTTATTCCACTTGTAACCACATGACAACTAGTTTCAGTTATAACTAACCTACTTCAGAACAGTATTATTCATTATTATAAAATCTATAATAATATCCTATAACCTGTCTTAATCCAACCTATATAGTAGCATGTAAGATAGGATTTTCATGGCTAAAAGTAATATTGTGATTTATTTTGAGGTATCACGCCGTGTGGCGCTACCTCTTTCTATTACTTCTATAGCCAACGTTTCAGACAGTGTTACAGTTTCCATCATCAGGTCAGATCTGTAATCGATTGTGGTACACGGAAAAAAATGTTATTCGAAATAACGATCATTTTAATAGTAAAAACGGTTAAAAACGGGACTGAAGTTCTTACGAACAAATTAACAGGGTTTCAATGTTTATTGGCGGGAACATGTAAGTATCATTTGTTGGTATACGTAATTTCGTACGTACACCAACACATTATTCTTACAATTTCCCGCCAATAAACATTGAAACCCTGTTAATTTGTTTGTAAGAACTTCAGTCCCGTTTTTACTATTAAAATGATCGTTTTTTCGAATAACATTTTTCTCTGTGTAAGATGTGTGATTATGTATGTAGATGCAATATCATGTTGCCAGTCGCTAAGAGCTGGTATATTACACCATATAATAATCTAAATTTTAAAAGGGATAGGATCGAATTAGCTCAGTTTTTAGAGCAAAGCTCCGACAAAAGGTCCTGGGTTCAATTCCTAGATAGGACCGTATCTTTTTTTCATTATTTACTAACTAACTAACTAACCCTTACGCCGTTTCCCCGCAGGGGTATCCAAAGATAACGGACCGCCAAACAACTCGGTCTTGGCACACTCCTTGCCTCATTCACACTTATACATCGTATAATGCATACTATTCTATTATCCTGACTCTTGGCCCCCTTTCTTAATTACGCTCATATCAGCCTTACATTATTTTCTTTCTCTCTTTCTAATTTTTCTTTTTTTAAATTTCGTTTGAGGGTCTCTAATATTGTCGCCATTAGTTAAATGTATATTTTAGAACTTCTGAGCTCTTGATGAAAAGTACTCTACGAGCTGAAATTGTTTACTTTAAATTAGATATTATTCAATTTCATGAAACTCATATTTCACCGTTCGAGAGTTTTTGATGTTTCATAAAAACAATTTTTTTCTGTTTCAAACTCACAGATTTTTCCTTTTTCCCTAGATTACATGTCATTCTGTGGACATTTACCTCAATTTTTTTCCTACGCAGAACTGGAACACTTGCCTAGAATAATAATGTCGAAACAAGTAGTAGTATCGGAATTTCGGTCACACTTGTTCAAACTTCTAATAGTCGCACATGCGTTAGTAGGTTCTCTTTCTTTATTTCGAGACGTTGTTAGAGGAAAATTAATATGTACCGTAATATGGCGTAACTTTGTCAATGAATTTTTGTAAAAAGGTTTTATCGGAAAATTATATGTCATATTTTTAGCACATGTTTAAACCATCGAAATATACAGGGCGTTAAGGTGCGTTCTTGGCTTTCCTCATCGAGTGATTCCTGACATTATTTGAACTAAAAAATGTAAATGATATTTTGGTCTTCGGTGACTTTTATGATGTTTTTTAAACGTTTTTTTTCAAAACCAAACAAACAAAGAAAAATCTCTCACATGTCATCACTGGTCACTCAGCCGAGTAACCGCCCAACCCCTCACCCTGACCCCAATTATCGAATACATATTGTTTTTTTCACAATTTTATTTTATTTTACGCCAAATAATGTCAGGAATCACTGGTTAAATTAAGACAAGTACGTCTGTAAACATCATGTATGTAAAAAAATCTATTTGTGTTTGGGAAGTCAGAAATTAACGTGGTGATCAGTCAACTTTTGGAGTGGGGCGACTTCGATATACATTTTCAAAAAGGTTATTACAATAATACGCCAAATCAAAAAAAAATGTAAAAAGGCGAGTTCGATTATTCAAGTGTAATTTAATTTTTTTTTATAAAAAAGAAAGACAAACATTCCCGGGTTACGAATAACCCAAAAACATTTGAAAATCTCCTACTACCACCACACTAAGCGGAAGATGTTCGATAGTAACTGATATATTTAAGAATAAATGACACAAAGCTTTTACAATAGTTGAGGAATTTACGAAAATGTAAATACGGACATGTGTCAAGGCATGTAAAAAACTGTACAAAAAATATTTTATGAATAAAGAAAACTGAAAAAAAACAACATTTTTCTATGTCCTAAAATATCTAAAATACATTATCACAATTCAACCATTACTATGTTTGAATATATCTAGATTCTAAAAAATTTTCGAAGCGTCAATGAATTCTAGTTGCCGAAAAGTGGTAGCGAGAATTTTGCAGCTATCCGTGATAACAAAGTTGTCCTATATTATGATAGTGAATTTAATATTACGACCATGTTCCCAGCTAATTTTAATATTGTTACAAATCACTGTAACATGTATTTTGCTTATTTTTGGACCAACCTGAAATGAATTTTAAAGTAATTATTAATTTTTATAATAGTACTATCGGTTTGCAAATCATTAGAGAGACTCGGGCAAAGTACATATTTGACCGGACGCGTACGCCTGGTTTACGGCCAGAAAATTTTCCTCGGGCCTTTAGTGACAGTTTTATCGTTCTTGGTCTAAGTTTAGTCGTACTTGACATTATTTTGTTTTAATTATCTTTAAATTACTTTAATTAAACTACTTTATAGTTTTAGATCACTTTTATTTATTTACGCCCTATTGGGCTTTTACAAAGATAGATATATAAGTAATACAGTTGTGTTAGCAAATACATAGTATACAATATATAATGATTTATGATTAAATTAAAGCAAATTAAATTTATAGACATTCAATTCATTTATGAAACTGGTTTGAGTCCCGTCGGCGGCATGTATCTTTTCTCAGGAGATTTTTTCAATGTGAATAAGTGTTTCAGGCTAAAAATTATTGCTTAGAAAAATTAGTATCTAACAAATAGCCCTTCCCTTCACCTACATCTGTAATCTGAGTACTGCTAGAGGTATATTTCCCAGACATTTTAAAAGTGCAAACATAGTACCTATTTACAAATCCGGAGATAAAAAGAATCCCTCTAACTATAGGCCTATATCACTTTTAAATGTTCTCACAAAAGTACTCGAAAATCTAATGAAAATCCAACTGGTAGACTACTTAGACAAACATAAAATTTTATCAGAAAATCAGTATGGGTTTCGAAAGAATATGGGAGTACAGGATGCAATATTAAAAGTGACCGAAACTATTATAAATAATGTTGACCAAAAAAAAAGCTGCATTGCGGTTTTTCTAGATCTAAGTAAAGCTTTTGATACAGTGTCCCATAAAATCCTCCTTAAAAAATTAGATAACATAGGTATTAAAAATTCTGCATATAACTGGTTCAAATCATATATAACTGAACGCAGTCATGCACTAAAATTAGGCAACGTAACAAGCCAAAACAGATACATAACCTACGGAGTTCCCCAAGGAAGTACATTAGGACCCATCCTGTTTTTACTTTATATAAATTGCCTGTGTCAGTTAGACATTAGCGGTGAAGTTATTTGCTTTGCGGATGATACTGTTCTTGTTTTCACTTCTGACTCCTGGACAAATGTATATAAAAAAGCTGCCGAAGGAATCAACCGGATTAAAAATTGGCTAGACAATAACCTGCTAACACTAAATATAGACAAAACAAAGTACATGACATTTAGTATAGATCCCAGACGACAACCAAGACTCGATGAAAACTTAACCATACACGACTGCACATCTAAAAAAAAACTGCCAATGCAACCCACTAGCGCGGACTCAGACAATCAAATACTTAGGCATTTACATTGACCACTATTTCAGGTGGACAGAACAAATAAATAAAACAGCGGGTAAAGTCAGAAAACTTATATATCTTTTTAAAAACATTCGAAACATAATGCCAATGAAGACTTTAAAAACTATATACTACGCGTTAGGCCAATCGGTTATCACCCACGGTATGATTGGTTGGGGTGGTGCTGCTAAGACTATCATGGAACCTCTCGTCAAAGCGCAAAAAGCCTTAATTAAAGTTATCACAAAAAAACCTTATAGATTCTCTACAATACAGTTATTTAAGGACTTCGCAGTACTGAACATACAGCAACTGTACATCAAAATTATATCTATACATTACCAAAAAGACAAGCTAAACCAACATACTGTACAACACAACTACTGTACAAGACATAGACATCAACACATGACTCCGAAGATAAATACCACCTATGGACAAAGACATTACCGTAATCTGGCTCCAAAACTTTCAAATTTAATTGAAAAAGACATTAAAGACATTCACCTGATAAAAAGCGTAAATCTAAAACACAAAATACATACATGGATTGTAAACAAGGGCATTATAGACTGCGGACATATGATAACTTCTTCAATATAATAGCTACCTGTATTAAATTTTATCTCTCTTTTTTTTCAAATAATTTAAGTTTTTTATATCATCTCTTCTCCATTTTTTCTTTTCTTTTCTATTTCTCTTATTAATTTTCATTTTATGTTTATTTTCATTTTATGTTTATTTTCATTTTATGTAAATTCTATTTATTAATTAATAATTTATTTTATTCTTTCTTTTGAAAATGATATAAAAAAATATTAAATTACTGCCACCTCGGAACAGGCTCAGCCTAGTGAGGTGGCATATACCTAAAAGAATGTACATAACATGTATTTTTTGGTTAATAAATAATAAAAAAAAAAAAAAAAAAAAAAAAACTATAAAGACTTCGTTTTGTAACTAATACGGAATCTTTAAACATGTCTACAATATTCCCAAATTTATTGCCCAAATGATGTAGTCTATTTGTAGGTGTATGAGCCTCATAATTTGTTTTGAAATTGTCACAGAAAAATATAGCACTTTGCCTCGTATTTTTGGTCGGTACGTAAAATTTTATTTTGGCGAGAATTTCATTTATTTATTTTAAAGTAATATCGAATGTTGGGTCGGAGTAGGTAAAGGAAATTAATTGCCCAGACCTTTTCCGAAAATAAGTTTTGGTAAGAAAAGGGTTAGAAAAATATGTTTACAGTAATAAAATTAATTAGTAAATAGAATAATACCTAAAACTTAATTTTAAATAAACTTTTACTTGACTAATGTCCCTTTCACAATTTTTCTGAAAACCTTGAAAGTTGTGCAACAACTGTAGTCCAGAAAATATTTAGATTTGTGGGATAATCTCCAAAGAATTAAAAATAGAGATCTTAATTTTAAACTTATTTCTGAAAAGAATATTGATATTTCGGATAGAGTTTAATACTAAATAACTATATTGCAAAAATTTTGATTTTTGTTTTGTCATGTTTTATTCACAATTTAGACGTATATTTGTTACTTAATTTTATTTTTTTGCTACCGGTTTCTTCATATCCATGTCTTTAACTAGCGTTCTTAAAACTAACTTTAAAAATATGCAAGCACAGAAAAGATTATGTATTATTAGGTGAGAGTAGTGGTAGTGGTGATTTTTGAGAGGGGTGGGGGGGGGGGGGGGAGAGAACGGCGGTAGAAGTCAAAATAACAAGGAATCGCGGTCAACAAAGATGCTATTATTTTGTTAACTAAATTAATTTTTTAATTTAATTATTTTTGTTTATTTCTAAAGTTTCGAAGACGCACAAATTAAAAACATATTTATATTTGAATATTTAAACATAGTTTTTTCTTTTTTGAAGCTATCTATGGCTTGTTTCTAATAAATGATTAGCAAACTCGGAATTGATATTGTTTCGTAAACAGAGTTCATGTTCCCCGATTCTAATTTTAAAATTTCTAGGAGTCGTACCTACACACTACACGGAGAAAAATGTTATTCTAAAATACGATCATTTTATTCGTAAAAACGATTAAAACGGGACTGAAGTTCTTACGAACAAATTAACAGAGTTTCAATGTTTATTGGCGGAAACATGTAAGAATAATTTGTTAGTATACGTAATGTCGTACGTATAGCAACAAATTATTCTTACATTTTCCCGCCAATAAACATTGAAACACTGTTAATTTGTTCGTAAGAACTTCAGTCCCGTTTTTACGAATAAAATGATCAGATTTTAGAATAACATTTTTCTCCGTGTAGGCATCACATTAATTACATTCTAAAGTTTATAAACTGTTTTTCGAATTTATTAGTAAAAATATCTAGAAATTATTATATAGTTAATCAACGTATACAACAAATGTAAAAATTTAGACTTATTATTCAAGCCGATTTTGTTCAACATTTTAGTGTTAAAATCAGGTGAAACACCTGTGTAACTGATTGAATGACAAACATTTGAGGCAGAGACGAGTTTGCCGGTTGTGGACTAGATTAGTATGGGACGAAGACGGTGGAAGATATACAGGTACAGAGTACACTGCAGGTAATTTCTCCAACTAAAACCGGTTCTTCGGCATTCATTCTTCTTAATTATTCTATTTCTTACGCTCGCTACAACTCTTACCTCTATGCACTATTACTATCGGTCCACCGACGAGCCCATTCATAAGATCGTCAACCTTTAATAGGAGGAAATAGAAATAAAATATTTGACTGAGTGTGGCGAAGTCGTCCTTTAAATTTACTATTTGGCTTTTCATCTGTCTGTAAATTTATATTGATTTATTTTTGGGGTATAATGTTGTGTTGCGTTACCCCTTTCTTTAGCCAACGTTTCGGATAACGATACAGTGTCCATCATCAGGCCCGCTGTGTAATCCTTACCTAACCTAACCTAAATCTTGAAAAGTAACGCCTCAAAAGAATAATGTTTGTTTTTAGTACATTTAAAAATATGTAATTTTTTTTGTCATTTTTTTTATGTCGTGCTTTATTTTCTCTTGTCTCCTTTTCTCTCCTTTTCTTTTCCCTTTATTATTTGTAATCGTCCATATATCTTCACCTTAATGCAACCGTAAGATATCTTGAAAAATGCTGTTCTGAGATAATAGGTTTGCGTGAGTTCTAGCAGAATCAAATCAACTAATGTTGCAGGTTAATGATATGGTATTAGAGAGCTAAATTATTTAACATCAATATAAAATTGTAATAATAGATAAATAATTATTTTTTTTCTAATTTTTGACTAATTTTGACAAAGTGTACGTAAATTGGGAAATATCTCAATATTGAGATTTTACTTGTAACTCAGTCATTTTTTTTAAATATCCCAGTAATGTATCATGTAGAGCTCACAATTTTACATCGAACTGCATATATGCAGTAAGTATACTTATCTTAAAAGTGATTTTTTCAAAGATATCTCACGGTTGCTTTAAGGTGACGATATGTATATTCTTGTTTTTTTCTTCTTTGCTGGTTTTGTCTTGTGGTTTGTTCAACTTAACCTTTGTTTTATTGTTATTTTTATGCTGTACTACTGTATATGAAACTTATATTTTTAATATCAAAATAACTTTGTAAAATTGAATATACTACCTCCTACCTATGAATTGTAAGTTGCTCCCGTCCTAAAATGAGTTTTATAAATTTATAACTAATCACTAATCACTTAATCAGGATTGCACTAGCAAGAAAAAAAAAAAAAAAAAACTAATGTTACCGTATTGCCCTATTTTGTTAAGCTTTGGTAAGCCAATAAATAAGTTAGTTACTTAGGTAACTTTTGCTTAGTATCGCTGTAGTCAACGCAGTCAATGGATGATTCATAAATGTGTTGTGCTGAAAGTGTCATGATTCAAAGGATGACTTTTCTTGATTAAGCAATACCAATATCATTGTGTAAGTCCTAATCCAGGCAAAGTTTCATCAATGATAAAATTTTATTGATTCTTAAAGAACGAATAAATTTTCAAGCAATTAAATATAAGTGTTGCGATACAGGCAACACTTTATAATCCACTTACTATAACTGCAGCATATAGCCAAGTACTTCCTTACTTTCCTTTTCCACCTCCTTCCCCTCCCCACTTACCTTCATCGTCAAAACATACCCCAATTGGGTATGCCATAGTCTCACTGGCTCCAGGCGGGGGGAGCAGATGGGACTCTTGGTATTCACATAAAAGGGGATTGAAAAATGGAATGGTTTTTAGAAATCTCTTGTAATGACGACCGTCCGTGGTCGAGTGGTAAGACACTTGACTCCCAATCGGAAGGTTGCGGGTTCGAGCCCGGCGTGCGCAAATAAATTTTATTTGATTAATTTGTGTTATTTCACAATTAATCAATAAAAATAATATATGTTATATTTGCGGCACGTTCCAGAGTGGAAGATACTCTCAGTATCGCCCTGGTGTAAGACCACCATTCAGAATTGAAACGTTGCTTAATAATGGCTTTAGCCGTGTTTAGTGACTAGATCTGAATAGCCAGGTACTTTACCACCTTCCTCTTCCCCATCTCCTTCCCTTCCCCACATACCTTCAGCCTCACAACATACTCCAATTGGGAATGCCATAGTCTCACTGGCTCCAGAAGGGAGCAGTTGGGACTCTTGTGAGGTTTCTCTATAAAAAAAAATTTAAAAAAAAGTCAGTAACTCATTGTCAAGTTTGCAAAATTTTATCAATCTCGAAATAAAACGGTAGATTTGCCCGCTCTTCTGCCCTCCGCCACAGACATTCTTCTTTATAAGTTAGAAGAAATAATTAGATGGGAAAGAAGAAGATAGTTTTTACTGGAATTATATATCAAAAAAGCAATGGAAACTATTATAGCTTTCAAGAAAGTCAATTTGAAGACTTTCGTATTTTGTACATTTATATATAATTCTCATTGTTCCATCTTTACTGCCTGGGTTTTCAAACAGTTTATTGAAAATGCTTCACTCGGTAGTAAAAACATCTCTTTGAATATCACTGGGAGTTATTTTCTATTGTGATATTTGTCTCCATCTGACAGCAGCTGACAACGTCAAACGTATTCATTCCCTCCACAAAAGAGATTTCCCGCGCGAAGTTCACCATCGATAAAAACAGTATTGCCAGTAAGCCACGGCTTTACTATTATAATTATATAGCCAGGTACCTGCTAACCGGCCAAACAAGTACTTATTTGGTTCTTGTCTAGCAAGAACTAAACTGGCCAAGTACTTGACTTTTATATGGGGCAATCAACACGCCTTCAATGGAAAAAAAGAGTGATAGAAACAGAAAATTTCACAACTGGAAACGTGATATTGAAGTTTTTCAATGAATAATTTATTTTATCAAAGATTTTCACAAAAAGTAGAGGCCGAGTGATAATGCATAGAATGTAAAACTTGTTAAATGTGTTTTTATGTTTTAGGTTTTTGGAAAATTTGATGGCTTAGAAATATTATAGATGCTTTAATTAAAAACCTGCAAGTAGAACACATTTAGGCCTTGGAAATGACAGAATATTTTTTGATAAGTCTTAAGTGCAAAAGGTCTTACTTACAAACCCCCTTTCGCATATGGTTTTATTGTATTATGTGGAAAATTCAGTTCTTTGGTAAATAGTCGGAAAATTTTCTAATATTTGTACCTGAACTTCACAAAATAAATTAAAACATGCATTTTCGTTGTTTGTTTTTGGGGTGTTATGCCGTGTTGTGCTACCTCCTTCTTTAGCCGACGTTTCGGACAGCGTTGCAGTGTCCATCATCAGGGCAGATCCGTCGATGTGAATTTGTTGTGTTAAGTGTGTGCTTATTTACTTGGAAGTAAATAAGCACACTAAATGTAAATAAGCACACACTTAACACAACAAATTCACATCGACGGATCTGCCCTGATGATGGACACTGCAACGCTGTCCGAAACGTCGGCTAAAGAAGGAGGTAGCACAACACGGCATAACACCCCCAAAACAAACAACGAAAATGCTTTTGGCCGTGAAAATCTAAAAACGTATCTAAAACATGCATTTTCGCGATGTTTTTTTACACGAAACAAGATGGGCGACAAAAGAAAGACTGTTTAGTCGAAGGACGGCATTTAACGAATTTGGAAATACAATGTGAACTTTATGACATCTGCGTAAAGACTATATATATGCTTTCTTTTTATAGGTTGTCAAGTGTTTTATAATCTCTTCCAAAATACCACACTCCTTCTTATTTTGAATATTTCTTGTTATTGCGTAGGACAGTTGCTTCGCCTTAACATAAAATTATAGGATGCACGTTAACTTAGGAGATTAAATGTCTTTTCTAAGGCCATTAAAACGAGGATTATATTAATCGGAAGCTTTCATATTGAGTTAGAAAGGATTATAAACCTAGTGTGAGATAAACTTTATATAAACAAAATTTCACAATCCACAATATATTGCAATACTTTATAAAACACGTGATTAACAAACTCTCTCCTTTTTCACTTATTGCAATTGATACCTAGGGGGTAGAATAGTAATATTTTAGCCATGTTATATCTTCGTTTCCATGAAAAAGAAGTTTTATATGAAAAAGACTTTTACAGTGGTTCATAGATAAAGAATAAAAAGTTCGTAGATAGACCAGTTTGAAGATGGCTTTAACAAGCTGAAACCGGTCACGGTCAATAAATTAAAATGATTTTTTTTATTTATTTGTTTTATTATACTATTAAGGTAGATTCAAACTGGGTCGACGTAGGTTATTAATTTTAATAATGAATTTAAAAAAATATTATTAATCTTTGTATAATAATAGAAGCGACGCTGTCAGCTTCACATAAATTTCACAACACTAGTGCTCGTCTTTTGATTGTTTTTAATGGAACCATGAATACGTTTTGACAAATCAACAACGGTACTTATCAATATATCTAAAAACCGTCACAGCCATTGCTGCCATGATGCATTTTTTTTAACATAACTCTAACAAGTTGTCAGGGACAAAATAAAACAAGTATTGAATTTTAAATTGCAATAAACCTATGTAAAATGTACGTGTAAGACCCGGTTTATCAGTTAATTTTAAGCTCGGCTTGATTGGAATGTCAGATTTGGAATACGACTGCTAGCGCCCTAGGAGCGCTTCGATAGGAACTATTCTACGGCTTATCAAAGCTCGAGCGGCAGATCAGCCTGCTTAAACCTTTGAATCACAGGAGAGCATTTTTGTCTCACCTCAGATAAGTCTCACATAAATCGTCGTATCTTCTTTACTGTTTTTTTTTTTTGTGAATACCTCACAAGATCCTCAACTGCTCCCGTCTGGAACCAGTGAGACTATATTTTAACAGTGTTATAAAGAGAAAACTCCAGGCTTTGTATTCAAATCTAGAAATTAACCACATAAACATTTAAATGTTCACCTCTATGAATCCATAGTTTCGGATCGCAATAAAAAACAATTATGTAACTTTGGGAATTTTTTTATTAATTATTTTACGTTTAAAAACTAAGGTGACTCTATAAAACGATTGTAATACATTTGTCTTAAAAAATATCTGTGTTTTTATTTTGTTTCGTTTATCAGTAATTTTGGTTGGTAAAACGTAAGGTGAGCCATCTTTTAAACTTTTTATGTTTGTGTTAAGCATTTTAGTACTTCAACAATTATATTTTTATTATTAATAATAACATTTGATTGCGTATTTCATTACATTTCAAATAATGTGTTTAGTTATCGGTTATGCTCAGAAATATTCCATTTATATGAATTTATTGCTACGACTGACAAAGTACGCCTAATTTTTTAAGGGTTATTTGAGCGAGGAATGTCGTACGTAGCAAGGATAAGGCCTGGCTGATATGCCGGGTCCACGTAGTACGTGCGCAGTGCATCAGATGCAGCCGTGCGCATAACTACCAATCAATGCACAAGGTTATCTCATTCGTCATTCATCTCGGAGGAAACGCTTTTCGGTCAAATCGATAACAATCGATCCATCTGACTGCTAGTATATATATTGAATTAATTTAATTTAACAAGTTATTAAGGTCGAATTATGTTTCTAGTTTACGGTTTCCGTTCTTGGAACGTGCAGAATCGAATTGAACGAAACATTTATCTGAATTTTCAAACGCAATTTTATTATGGCAAATCTACACGGAGAAAAATGTTTTTCTAAAATACGATAATTTTATTCGTAAAAACTGTTAAAAACGGGACTGAAGTTCTTACGAACAAATTAACAGGGTTTCGATGTTTATATATATTCTTACATTTTCCCGCCAATAAACGTTTTTACGAATAAAATGATCGTATTTTAGAATAACATTTTTCTCCGTGTATACGTAATATAACTTAACAGCAAAATCAATATAGGTATATTAACAAATTAAGTACACAAGTACAAACTTAGAAACGAATCCCGGTACGATCAATGGAGTTATATGGTGTGATAGCCCTCTATCCCCTTCCATGAAGAAGGTTCCCGTTTTTACCTGAAGGCGATGCTTTTTGAGTTATAAAGGCAGGAAGTTTTGCCCTTTAGAAATTTCTAGAACAGTCCAAAACATCCGAGAGTTTTCAAGAGCATTCCAGAACATCCCGGAACATTCTGGAATGTTGTGGAATGTTCGGGAATAGTCTGGAACGTTCGGGAACATTTCGTAACATCCCAGATCACTGTGGAACATTCCAGGACACTCTCGAATGTTGTGAAATGTTCTGGAATAATCTGGAACGTTCGGGAAGATCTCGTAACATCCCAGATCATTGTTGACCATTCCAGGACACTCTCGAATGTTGTGGAATGTTAGGGAATAGTCTGGAACGTTCGGGAACATCTCGTAACATCCCAGATCATTGATGAACATTCCAGGAGACTCTCGAATGTTGTGGAATGTTCGGGAACATTGTCGACCATTCGAAACCTTTTTTGTATGGGTGGGGATAGAGGGCTACCACACAATCTCATATTAACTCCCGAGCGAAGCCGGGTATCCCGGTTAGTATATTATATACTTATTTTTCTTTTCATGTTAGTCCTTTATAAATAAATAGCATAATATTATTTCAAATCCACTACAGCACATAGTCACCGGTCATCATACATTTTTGCATTATTGAAGTGAAACTTCTTTACGCACGCTTGACTTGGGGGGTAAGCTGGCGAATGCGTTACGAAAAGTGTAATGCGTTACGGGCGAGGCGAACGGGCTGTATCACACTGTAGAAGCAAGAGAGCAGTGCGCGCGCACATTTTCTTTCTCTCTTCCTCTCATAGCCAGCGCATGAAGATTATTCGTAATTTCATTTCGTTCTTGAACAATTTTATAAATACTGTAGGAACAAGGGAGAGCAGCGCGCGCGCACTTTTTCTTTCTTTCTAGAAGTTTTACTTCAGTCGTGTGTTCTAAAGCACACTCGTTTTTTTAATGTATTATCTTTCTTCAGCTTATGCAACAATATTGTTCTTAGTATATTATTTTGGGTTATTTTCATTACTTTATAAAATTAGTAACCTCAACACAGGCTTGTCCTAGTGAGGTTAAAAGATCAAATGTAAACAATAATGCCATGTAAAGAAACAATAAATATTTTTTTCGATGCTTGACCTATGCATCGTATGTGCGTGAATTTTTAACACGTACGCCTTAGGGATCTTAATAAATCGATAATTTATTAAAACTGGTACCTATTCACCACTCAATTCTAAAAAAAATTGCTAAATATGTATTTTGGTGTGTTTTTTAACAATTTTTTTTATTACTCTTCTGTTGTTTTCCAAAATGTCTGCATAAATTATTCAACACTAAAGAGGAATTTGAAAGTAGTTAATAATTAGAAAATATTTAGAAACGTTAAAACTCTGCGGCGATCGGAGATCAGTGAATGTCAACTTTACTCCGTCTGTTTCTGTTTATAGTCCACTTCTAAACAAGTTTTTAATTTAAAACAATTATATTATTATGGTCTTACATTGGCGAACACGCGATACCGAAAACTATTTTCTAGAAAATTAAAAAAATAATATCTGTACGCATAACTAGGTACATATTTTACGTTCTTTTATCATTGAACAAATCGTTTAAAACAGGTAATATTGTTTAAAACTATGTTATAATTATTAAAAAGTACTAATTCCATCCTTCTGTCTGTTAACACAGATAAAATGAACTCTAGAACTCTTGCTTTGAATTTAGTGTTTGTTCGGAGAATTCGATAAAAGGGTTACTGCCTATAAATCAATAATTTTAACTAAATAACTAATATCACGCTGCTTCAACGCTATTTATTTTTAATCTTAAGTTAGCTCAACACTTCATGTGTGCCAATAGTTTTATAAACATATAAACATTTACATTGTTTGGCAAACATAATCTTTCTTTAAATATTATCATATACATTCACAAATAAATAAAAACGTTATGTTTATTTTCGAACCCACGATCTTCGGAATGGGATTCCTGGACTACGCCGGCCGTCAAATTTTTACAAGAATTTCGATTCAATGAACTACAGAATTTATATATTGACTTTTAGTGTAATTTTTCAAAATTGGATTCAGACAAGCGTTAAAGAACCTGCATATAACATAATATTTTTACTAGAAAATTATTTTAAACGTCATTTTAAAAATTGGAACTTTTTTGTCAAGAATTCAGACGATTCATGATATTATGTGAGTTATAATTACCTACATGCTCCCATAATCATAGTTTATTATTTTAAGTTTGAAAAGCATCGCTAAGAAGATTATTTCATTTTGTATTAATTTATTGATAAAAGTTTACTTGGAGCGAAATATCGAACTCAATTCGCTTTCATATTTAATACTAGCTTCTGCCCGCGACTTCGTCTGCGTAGGATTAGTACTTCGAGTAATCTATTTTCTTTTCCTGGGTCCCATCTCCGTTTGTACCAAAATTCTTAACATATTTATTTAAAATATCTATAATACTTGATTCGATTTAAAGTATTAGGCCAGATTCAAATAAATTGACTAATTTAAATATTTTATAAAATAGAATTTTGATTTAACAATCATTGTTTTGCAAAATGTTCTATTAAACAATAATTATTATTTTCAATATATTGAAAATAAATACATAGCTTTAGTAAGATAGCCTACACGTTATTCTGATGTATGAGCTATATTATTGTAAAGTTTCATTAAAATCCATTCAGTAGTTATTGCGTGAAAGAGTAACAAATACACGTACATCCATACAAACTTTCGCGTTTATAATATTAGTAGTAGATTCATGTTTTTGTAAATTTGGGCAAAGTGTTCTTATTTTTCTATTTTAATACAATATTTTCACTGATTTACTTAACACCTATCGAAGATTATAATCTTTAAGCACCTACCTATGGTACCTACCTATCTTCTTTAATAGTTTTCTGTTTATAATAATATCCTGTATATTATGCTTCTTACACACATAATAACATTTTTATTACCTTTGCAGTACTAGTGTAGGTTAGGTTCCTATCTCATTAATTAATAAATAATAACTATTCCGTAACAAACATGATTACAAAGTCATAATTACGTGTAATTCTAAGGCTATGCCAATCATTTTGTAGTCAAGAATTCTATTTAAATATTTAAATATTGAGAGAATAATAATTATCGTTAAATATTTTAAGATTCTATTCTTACCTCAATTTAAGAGTCTTATTTTTGTTAAATTAGTTTCATCAAAGATATCTAGTTATTTTTTTAACTCTTCTAATTGTAATTCTACCATTTTGAAATTATCACAATAATATTAAAAGATATCCAGACACGGAAACGTTATTAAATAATTACCTTGTCAGTCAAGTCCCTCTTTTAGTTTTTCACAGAACAAAACACAACAACACTGAAATAATAAATTTAAAAAAAAACGTAAATAGAACGATGTTTTATTCGAAATGTGGACGTATTTCGCGCGCGCGCCAAACTAGTTTGACAGAGCTGTCAGTGTCAGAACTCCCGCGCTTTGTGGCTCTCGGACGAGGAATGATGTCGGCTACTGATTGGGAAAAGAGGAAGGTAGGTTTGCCTCGGCTAACCTAACCTAACCTCACACGTGCGGCTGTTTGGTGTTCGTCTGTTGCAAGCATTCTGTAGTGGTGTTGATGTACTAGACCCGGTGATAGGTTAAGTGTGACTAGGTTTTTATTAAGCAAATGATCGAAACTAAAATGCAAAAGGCAATATTGTTACTGCCAGTTTGTTATGCTCCATCTTGAATGATCGGTAACAATGGATTTGGTCTCTTTTTATATATTTGTCGCAGTCATCAGTAATTTATGTGGTGCTTAATTATTCTAACGGTATGGAAGTTCGACAACCTCTCGTATCTATATGATGACCGAATTATGTACCGTTATTTTATTTTATTTGGAAAACCAACAGTTTGCAATACATATTTATAAACTTTGGTAAATATTATATAAGAAACTCAACAAATAATAGGTTTTCACTCAAGTTTTTTAATTAATGATTAGATGTCACCGGTGACGTTTTTATTCAACTTAAAACATTAAAATTAAGTTAGGGTTGGGTTTAGGGGTTTTGCGATTATTCGGCTAGGTCAGGAGTGACGACACGTGGAAGACATTTTAAAAAAATCTTAAAAACGTCAACAGAGTGCAAAACTTCGTTTACATTTTTTTTACCTCAAATACCAACTGTCAGAAATCAATTTTTTTAAGTAAGTCAAGTCAGCCTGTATAATGGTCTATGTAGAATAATGACCCGTCAGTGGCTGATTTGGCATCGCGTTTGAGTCCCACTTAAGCATCGTGTGTTCAGTTCCTTGGCTGGCTAAGTCCTCCATCACGACACAAGCAAAATTTTCCGCTTACTATAGTAGGAGATTAGCAAATGTTGTCAGGTTATTGGTAACCCGGGAAAATCTGTTTTTCTTTTAAAAAATATAATTCTGTATTGTAAATTTGAATGTTATTTATCAGTTTTAGTGAGGTGCTGAGTTGAATAAGTCAAATTCACTGTATGAATTTTAAAAATGTGTGAAGCGCGTAGAATGAATGAATATACTTTGTTTTGAGTGAGGATTAATGTGTGATTTTGTCTAGTTTGTCTGATGACACTATTAATTTAACTCATTCTATCACAGAGGTTCCCGTTTTTTTGTAAAAATAGTACGTCTGCGGAATTTCCACGGCTTTCCAGTGACAAAATCCCGAAACACGGATTAAGTGATAATTTTAAAGTCTTTGCAGCGTATTAAACCAAAGTCTTTGGTTGAAAGAGAGAGTACGAAAACGATGTGCAATTGTGAATTGAAGCGGTTTTCAGAACTATGAATGGTTGAAGCAAATCGATAAGCTTGTGTATTTGGGAAGAATGATTGATCACATAATGCGATAGGTAGTCTAATAAAACATTGTCTATGGAAGCGAGGTTAGCATTTCACAATGAAATGATGATACCAATTCTGATCACGTATTTATATTCCACCCTTTAAAGATATATTCAGTTTTTTTTTTTAATTGTGTTAGACTTCATCTCTTGTCGGGAGACTACTGTAGTTCGCTGCACAATAGTCTGTTTGTCAACGAACGGGTGTGCAGTCCGCACCCGAAGTCTGAAGTCGTCATTTCATTAGAACGCACTATACGATATACGATACACTCCGTCCCACGACACTAGACAATAAACATACCGTAACATTGGTACTACTAATTTCAGATACCTAAGAAAAGATATTAATGGACTTAACCAAATTTTTAACGCTTTGAATGAATTCTCATGGTTATACTCTTGTTATACACTTACATTGCACTAACACGAAGTAAATAATTTACACTAAGTGTAATAATAATGTCTTATTGCCTCCCCTCCCCGCTCTTATCAAAACAGTTGTGTGTCTGTGATTGTAACCCTGGTTCAATAAACTGGGCTTACTCTAAATGTAAGTGTCGTTTCTGCTTATAAAAGCTTCTAATTTAATATTCGATACCTTTCGAGTACCTCATATCGGTTAAACAAATTCTCCGAATTCAACTGATCGTGTCATGAATTCAGACAGGCGATAAATTACCTACCTGTAATATAATTATTTTAATTGTCATTTTCGAAATTGAAACTTATATGCCAAGAATTCCGACTGTCCCTTGATTTTTACTGGTCTGCGCTGGTGTATAATATTCCTTACCTTATCTTATTCACACTTATTAGATCCTCGGGGAATATTCCCTTTTCTGAAGATACAAGGTGTTTTATTAAACTTGCCTAACTCATTGGCCTGAAATCAAAACGTAAAAAATACATTGTGCTTCGGTTTATTAGTACGAGCAATTGGGCACATCGGATGTCGGCAACTTGCGGTAAATAATACATGTTCTAATGTTAGATGTTTCTTGTTCTGGGCTCAAATTTCCCTAGCATGCTTTCTCTTATTTTGAAAAGCAAAAGTATTAAGAGGGTATTACCAGAGAATACCGGAAATTAGTCGAATTCCAGACGTATTAACTCTTTTTTACAAAAAAACATAAATTGATTTTGAAAGATTGTTATTTTATCTGGTACACGAAGTTTTAAAATTTTGAAATATACTAAGGTTATACCGTTGGTCGTTGGCAGATTTGTTTAATTTTCAAACGATAGATTCTATTAAACAACACAAATTTCATATAATAATAATCTAGTAAACACAATTTTCAAAATTTAAATTTTAGTTAAATTAAAATCATTTAAAAATAAATCCGAGAACGTGTTTTGGACAAAAATACCTCCGTTTTTATATTTATTTAAGGTCTTACAAACTAAAATATTTCAATTTTTTTTACACACTTATTATGTTTGGACATTATTGAAAAATTGTAAGTACTTATGATCAAAAAATACTTAAATGACGTACACGATATTTAATAATTTATCATCGTTTGTTTTGAACATTTTTATTGCTTACTTGAATGTAGGTATATATTAAAGCATGTTTTGAATTAAATAAATCGATATAAAAAATTTTATTTAAAAAATTTGATACGGGTAATAATAGATCTTTCTCATTGGAACCTTCCTGTACAGTTGCAAGCATTTTTTTACTTTTATTCTCATTTGCTGGTCAATCGCTCTTAAATATTCGGCCAACAAACGAAATACTTATAGTGAAATAAATAATTATTATTGATCATTGAGCCCACCACAAAAACAACTAAATGTTTCTTTCTGGTTAAAACTAAATATGTAGGTAACTGCTAGATACATTGTTTGGGATTTTTTTAGCTCACTTTACTAAAGCGCCATTCAGACGGTTCACTAATCGCTCATTTCCGCATTTCATTCGGCCTAGTTTACTCGGAATGACACGTCTGAACATGAAATGAATCGAAAGTGCCGAACACTAACACGAATGAAGTGAACCGATCCAACACTGTTGGATATTTTCATTCGGCATCCTTCACTTGCGCGCGCATGTCGCGTCCTGTACGGGAAGGACCATTGAAAGGACGCTATCACATCGCACGCAAAACGTCAAAATGGTATTCGTTCGGCTAATTTGTTTGCTTTTGGGAACACCTCTCATATAAATTTTTGGGTCTCCCTTATTATCCATGTATTTTATATGTTTTTTAATATATGTAAGATTATTAATTTGTAGGAAAATGTTCGTAATTAAAAAAGTAAAATCAAATTGTGTTATTATGTCATAAAAAATAAAAAGGTTTATAAGACGAAACAATACTGTTTTTTAAATTTATTTTTATTTAATTGTGTCAACAAAATTTCGTAAAAATCGATGCATCTGACATGTTTTTCCTTAAAATTCGGGGCCGGACCGCGCTGGAAATCAAACGAATTCCAGCGCGCCTGACCTCGCTCGGCGACGCTGTAGAGGGAATTGACGAGTGAACGCTTATTTCTATAGCGCCGTCTGAACATGGAATGAAACGAAGATGGAACAATAGGCCGAAAAAACATGGCGTAAACCTCCACTCGAGTGAACTGTCTGATCCCACCGTAAGCGTGGCGCAAAAGTTGTCGCCCGATGTTCTTTGGCTTTAATTTTTTTTATGAATGAAAAATTTTGGTTCTGCTTTTGAAGTGTGCCTATTTGATGTCTTAATTTTTTTCCTATTAAGTCGAGAACATGATATCGGCCAATTGGCCGCCGCCATAATTGATGACCATACGACGGTTTGTGGCATTTTCCATCACTCTTTCCAGAATGTCCGGTAATAGGTTCTCGCATCTTTGAGGGCTTCAGGAGTCTGAGGCTTATTGACATGACTCGTGACTTCAAGAAACCCCAGAAAAATATGTCTGGGATGGTTAAATCGGGCGATCTTGCCGGCCAGTGCAAATCACCAAACCGTTTATCCACGTTCCATGTCTAATCGGACTATGAGATCTCAGGGTCCGAATTCCCATAGTAAATTTATTCAGACACGATACTTCCTCACATGATAATTCATCACATCATAACTCACATTAACCTATCCTAAGGTTAAAAACCCCAATTATCAGTTTTCGACGCTTCGAGACATGATGAATTATCATGTGAGGAATTAACATCCGATGAAAAGTCTGTACTCAATATTCATACACTTAAAAAGTTTCCACTGAACATTCTGGTCACAGTTTTTCCATACGTTATTGAGGAGTATAGCGATTCTTGTCCTGTTGACGTGTAGGTATTTTGTATCGGTTTACTTCATAAATGTCAAAGAAGAACTGACATTTGCCGCCATTTGCAAAAATTATGGCATTTTCCGATAGGGTCATAGGATGATGACTTCGCTACCTTGTATAAAGTCAAAAACGGTGAAAGTCGGTGCCACAGGCAGAATTTTTGCATATACCTACTCGTACCTTAGTATTTATGTCAATAATTTTGTTAATTGTTTTATTTTTTACATTAGCTTCACACATTGGGCCCTAAGTACTTAGCACGGTCCATCGATATGTGAGTTATCGATAATGTCGTTAACTTGTCATCGTTTCCGAGCACGACTGCAGATCACCAACTAACAAACAACAGTTCACGTCAAATAAATTATGATTTTTTTTTTTACATTAGGTCCACACAGGAGGTTCTGAGGAAAATAATTTCCCTCAGGGCCTATGTCATCTTTGGGGATGCTGTGTGGAGGCATTTTTAAGGAAAGGAAGGAGAGGAAGTTCAGGGAAGGAAAAAGGTATGAGGGTTGGGTAGGAATCTGGGGTTCAGTTTGTCTAGATCATCCGCCGCCAAGACCTAGATAAACCTTACCCCATGAACCCGGGCACCCCTGCTAAGTCACCAAACGCAGCGAACCACTTGGGGTGACCTATGCCAGAGGTGTTGGGTATCCAATAAATGGTTCCCGAGGCGGCGGTACCTATTATTAGTAATACTTAGTCCTCGCGAACAAACAACAGTTTGTTCGTTGGCCAAGTTTGTTGTGGAAGACCATCATTCAGAATTGAAACTTTTCTTGAAATGGCTTTAGCCGTGTTCGGTGACCAGATCTGAATAGCCAGGTACTTCCCCACCTTCCTCTACCCCATCTTTCTTTCTTCCCCTACCTACTACGTTTAGCCTCACAACATACCCCAATTAGTGATACCATAGTCTCATTGGCTCCAGATGGGACTCTTGTGCGGTATTCATATAAGAAAAGCTTGGGAACGATGTCAAGTTACCGACATCATCGATAACACCTATTCTCCTCAGGGAGCTGTGTCATTTTTGAGGATGCTGTGTGGAAGATATTTTTGGAAAAGGAAGGAGATAAAGTTCTGGAGAGGGAAAAGCTATGAGGGGTGCGTAGAAATCTGGGGGCAGTGTCTCGTCAACTGGGGATGCTATAGTCCCGCTTGCTCTGGACAGTTTAGAGCAGGTGTAATTTGTTCGGTATTCATAAAAAAAAATACATAAATACTGTTCGAGATTATTTAGATGTTGTCATAATATATTATCCATAGAAATAGCTTGCCTAAACTAGGAAAAGCACTGCTTTTGTAATGCATACGATGGTAAAGCGAAGTACCTACAAATATTTAGAAAATGCGAGACGACCTTTATTAACTGCGGTCCGGAGATGTTTGACTAGTTTTAACTTAAAACCAGTTTACACTATTTTAACTGTCGATTAATTGTTCGATATCTTAATACCCATATTGATATGACTATAGGCATTATAATTGCCTAGAATTTTACATCTAAATCTATAGGGAAAATTTATAAAATGTTATTAATTTTAAAGGGTTTTTTTGTTTTTTTTACCTAAATCACTCCTTTTAAATGTGTTTTTTATACATCAGTTTATCACATGAGCCCCCAAGGAAAATAATTTACCTCAGTGCCTATTTCGTCTTAGGAAATGTTGTAGGGAGGGAAAGGTTTGAGGGAAAGGAATGAGAGGAAAGGAAAAAAGTATGAGGGATGGGTAGGAATAGAGGAATAGAGGTCAGTAGATCCAAGGGTGACGGACGTATTATGAATCAATCCCTCGCACTGCGGTGCAAGGCGATGGGTCGGGAGAGACCAAATGGTTACCTCAATCAGTCTAGACGTCTCAACCATCCGTCGCCAAGACCTATACAAACTTCACCCCATGAATTCGGGCACCCCTGTTAATTCACCAAACGCAGCGAACTACTTGGGGTGACCTATACAGAGGTGTTGGTTATCCAATACATGGATCCCAGGGCGGCGGTGTCCATATCCGCCTTCCAAATTATTTATGCAATCATAGTCCTGTATTTTTAACCAAATATTTTAAAGTATTTTTGTATCCTCGCCTTATCGCAAATTCCTAATAAATAACGACATTGACGTTATCTTTATTGCATTTCTGCATCCTCTATATAAAAGGTGCATTCGGGCTTAGGAATTTTTCTAAACAGATAAAGTCAACCGACGCATTGTTTTGGGTTTATGTAATTACCTTAAAATGTATTACCGAGGACAAACGACCTTCCTCAGGGTCCCTGGAATTTTTCTTTATGCCACTGACTATCCTTATTATGTTGCATGCTTATACATATGTTATACCACTTGTCCTTGAATGACACATATTTTTAGTTGTTTTGATAGATATCAGTAGGCTTAGAGCTTATGTCAAGTTCCGCAAGATGTCCAGCAGTTAGAGTAGATACACTCGGGCAGTACACCCGGTCAACGACAGCTCAAGCTCTCAGATTCAATTAATAGACAGTTATAGCCGATCGTGAGACCCATAAGTATTATCCCCCTTACTTATAATTGCGGTATCCGCCGACTCATCTTTGGTTTTGTAAAGTTGGCCTTAAACCTGGTTTAAAGCTGTTTTAACCACACACACGCAGTGACAATAAGTCAAATTTTTCACTGGTGCGACGTAAAGGCTCCGTCAAACAGAAGGCGTACTTACCGCGCGTCGAGGCGTCAGCGTAACGTCGCGTACTTTCTATTTGAACGGCTTCGACGCGCAATCCAGAGCGTTCAGCGTCAATCACTGTCAGTCGGTCTTGGCCACGATGTCCAGCGATTCAGATAAAGATACGCTGTTACTGCTGTGTGCATTATCACGTTCCCGTAGTAATAGAATATGGGTGCACGACATTAATAAGAAGAGGAAAGAATTTGGAGAATATCATGGTTTATTCCGGGAGCTTTCATCAAATGAAGATCGCTTCTTTCAATACTTATCTACGTATGTCACGAGAGTGCTTCGAAGTTGCATTCCTTCTGCAACACTAAATAAGCAAATGCACCAAAAATGCACTGTTCCTCATATCATACAAACAAGGATGTTTTTGGACACATTCAATTAACTTTTCAGCAACCATTTTTACCACAGTCAAGCAAGAACTCCCGGCGTCAAAGAAAATTTTGTAACAAAAATACAACGTGGCGTTCTGCCGCGGCGGCAGAGTTCCGCGTATTGCTACACGCTCGCTCTGTTTGACCGGTTTAGGCATATTCAGTACATCACAACGTAGCCGTTATACGTCCGGGATGTTTTAACGCCTTGACGCGCGTAAGTACGCCTCCTGTTTGACGGAGCCTTTATACGACGCGTATTAGTTTTACTACGATAAGGGGGGTATTTATTTAAAATACGTAAATATTAGTAATAAACCAGTTTGTAACAAGGAACTATTTATTATTCTATTCTTGAAGAGCCCCAACACATGTTTGTCTGTGGATAATGCACACACAACACTATTTATGTACTAATTGCGTATTGTACAATATTATAAACATTCAATAGAATCATTTAAAAGTTCTCCATCCCGAGGGAACAGTTAATTCTCGCGGTCGCCAATTATGACAGTATGTAGTTATTAAACCATAATGACTTCACCACCATAAATATTTTATTGACTTTCAAGGAGGACCTCATTAATTATGCAGGGTGTTAACGATCGTACTTGACTTACTTTAACCAGTGATTCCTGACATTATTTGGAGTAAAAAATGTTAATGAAATCTTTGTGTCCTTGACTTTTGCGTTGACTTTCTTTTTTTTTTTCAATTTAAAAAAAAATATTTTTTTCTTTAATATCAAACAAAAAAATAAATTGTCACTGGTTACTCAATCGAGTAACCGCCCATCCTCTTACCCCGCCCCAAACTGTCCAACAACTACTATTTTTTTATGTTTTTGTAGAAGAAAAAAAAAACATCAAAAATGTCACCGGAGACCAAAATTTCATTTATATTTTTTACTCCAAATAATGTCAGGAATCACTGGTTAAAGTAAGTCAAGTACGACCCTTAACATCCTGTATATAGTAGATAAAAAAACATTCTGTAGTCATGTTCTATTTGAGAATGAACCGTAAAGGCTCTGTCAAACAAAAGGCGTATTTACCGCGCGTCAAGGTGTCAGCGTAAAGGCTCCTTCAAACAGGCACCAAAACGCCGTAACGTCGCGTACTTTCTATTTGAATGGCTTCGACGTGTTCAGTACAACACAACGCAGCGTTATACGTCCGGAACGTTTTAACGCCTCGACGCGCGTAAGTACGCCTTCTGTTTGACGGAGCTTTAAAAGTTACACCGAGTAATTTCCATAAAATAATGGTACCTGAAAACCAAGCATCAGATAATTAAATGTAAAACTTAACTACAATAACTAACTATCACGCCGTTCCACGCAGGGGTAGGCAGAGAGGACGGACCGCCAAACAACTCGGTCTTGGCATACACTCTGCCTCATTCACATTCATACATCGTCTCATACATATTACATACTCTTATATTTTTCTGACTCTTGACACGGCCCGACTCAAGTATCTGATTCACTTGATCGTGCCATGTCTTCCTCGGACGTCCCCTACTTATAGTATTCATATATTACAATCCTTTCTTTGTTCATTCGCTCTACATGCCCAAACCATCTGGGGGTCCCTTTCTTAATCTTACTCATTACGCCTATATTAGATTTGCATTCTTTACGGATCTCCACATTTCTCACACGATCATACATGCTTTTATCACACATACGCCTCAGGGATCTCATTTCAACAGCATTCAGTCTACTTTCATCCTTCCTCTCGCAGTTCCATGCCTCACTGCCATACATCAGGGTAGGTACCATCACTCCACTGTGGACTGCTAGCTTCGTTTTTTTGTTAGCGCCAACAGCACTCAGTTCTCCATCAATGGTGTTGCCTGCGTTTACCCTTCTTTCAATATCTCTATCAGCCTTCTTGTTTCTCGTAAACATATTACCCAGATACACAAACTCACCCACCTGCTCTAAGTATTCATCGTTCACAACTGTATTGCACACTGTTTTAGTACTCTCTCTTTCAAACACCATGGCTTTAGACTTAGATACTTACATTCATCATTAACTCATTCTTCATACATACTTCGTTCATCTTAGACACGAGAAACTGTAGATCATCCATACTGTTAGAAATCAGCACCGCATCATCGGCAACATACTTTCAGATTACTTAATTTCGCGCTCTAAAATAAATAAATTTACGAGGAAAAAATCTTTGGGGATGCAGTGTGGAGAGTTTTAAAGGGAAATGAAGTAGAGGAAGTTCTGGGAAGGAAAAGACAAAAGGAGTGGTTAGGAATCTTGTCGTCAATGTGTCCAGGAGTGACGGATGTATGAATCCTTCCCTCCCACTGCGGTGCAAGGCGATGTTCTGAGAGAGTCCTGCTGGTGATGTCTCCCCAGCCAGTCTCTCCCGATCCGGTCTGCCACGCAGTTGGTGGAAAGATGTATCCACCACTGAGACACGGGCAAACATCTCCCCACGAACCCCTGCTAAATCACCAAACGTAGCGAACCACTTGGGTTTACCTATGGCAGAGATTTTTTTATCCAATAATTGGTTCCCGGGGCCGCGGTACCCATACTCGCCTTCCAAATTGAAGTAAATGAAAAATTACTTTGTTTGAAACAAATTAATTTTTTTGTTTGTTTGTTTTTGAAGAAAAAAAATTATTAAAAAAACTCATTGAGATCAAAATTTCTTCATATATATTTTACTCCAAATAATGTCAGGAAACACTGGTTAAAAGTACGTCATGTATAATATGTGTAAATGTCTGTATGTACTTAATATATTACTTACATTACAATTAATAAAGTCATATTAAAAAGACATCCTATATTCCCTTCTGCAACATTGTTCAAAATTTTCGATGTTCCAAAAATTGAAGATCTCTATAAAAAAGACTCAATATTACAAATATTCAAAGATAAGACATCAAAAAAAAATTAAAGTTAACTCATCATTAAGTCGTAAATATAATATCCAAATTCCATTATTTTCTACTCAACAAATGCAAAATAATTATTTATACAAAGGGATAACTTACTTCAATAGCCTTCCCGAAGAAGTAAAAAAAATAACAGATTTAGCATTATTCAAAAAAAAACTATTATTCTTAAAAAACTGTAAGCAATAAAATCCTTTAACCTTAATCCTGTAAATCGAGAGTTAAGTGGTGTTCGGTTTGAACAGGTCGCATCTAGAAAGCTCCTGCCTTGTTTTAAAAATAACTAGTGAATTGTTTGAGCTACACATCTGAAAATTGTCACATACACGCATATCTATTCATATAACCTGCCACTTTTCGCGAAATAATTTTATCGGTCTCGGAAAAGGAGTTATGTGCGATTAAAGTAAAAGTTTTATCTCTTTGATAGTTCCATTTCTTTGTTCTGGAATTTTTCCACGGGCGCGTATCACATCTCAAGTGGTAAAAAGGTTAAAGTGAAATAGGTCGCGTTCAAAAGTGATTCCTGAAGTGTTCAACCTTGAACTCAATGGCGCTAACCGAAGCAAGAAGTCACACTGAGATAAGATCGTTTCAACTTAATTATACTTTCAATCTATAATAAATATCTCATGTGTTTATATTTCAGTCGGATATTACCTACACAGATAGGGCATGTTTACAAGTCTGCAGAACACTTAAGTTCTTGATTTACTGATCGGTGATGCTCGCATCTGAGAGCAAAGCATCGATTATCGTTTTGGAAAATATTTGGGGTATGCATTTAGAGAAATATTGACATATTACGTCAGAACTTAACAATCTTAAGGTAGAAATCGACACGCGGGACAGAAAGATTCAATAGGCTCAATTTGTCTGTAGCTTTCAGGGCACATTGGACAATGCATGCACACACCAAACACATATATATGTGAATGTATGTATATATGTGTATATATATATATATTTATGTATTATATAAATATATTTTATAATAAAAAAAAATATATATATATAAAAAAATTGCTCAACCCATCCCATTCCGGCCCAACCTTCTTTCCTATATTGGCTCATTAGGTTGCCATGTATACCGGCTGATTAAACTCCAACTCCCCACCCATCCTTAGAGCACGTGTTCCAGTCCTAACAAATCAGTGCCCCCTGGTGTACCGGTCTCACCGGGACAGGATTGCTCCTGGCTGGGGTGGTACAATCGTATCGTATCGTATCGTATCGTATTAACCTTAATCCTGTAAATCAAACCAAAAAAAATATTGTATAATGTTTTCCTTAATCTAGTCCTTAAGATATTATATTAATTATAGACTAAACATTGTATATTCTTACATAACTCCTACACCAAGCTCAAGAGCCAGTTCTCATAATTGGAGTAGAAACAAAAAAAAATAATTATGTTTTCACCTTTTTCTTATATTTTTGTTTTTATTTTGTTATTCTTTGTTAAACAATGATTAAAATTGTAAAATTGTTGTGTGTAAAAGCTGAAATAAATAGAAATAATAAAAAAAAATAATAAAAACATTATTACGGTCTTGAAGTAGGAAGTAGGTTAGTTTTAACTTATTTAGTTATAACCGAAACTGGTTGACTATTTGTAAGAATTGTATTATAAAGTGGTTTAAAACTAAGTATTTTTTCAAATAAATTATAATGTCAAGCCACAAAAATGTTGCTTTTTTTAATAATTAATATGATTTTTTAAAGATATTAAAATCAAACTTTTTTATTAACCCCACGAAGGAGACAAGAAATCCGTTTCCTCGGGACCTATGTTATCTTTCAAGATGAGGAGTGTATTTTTAGGGAAGGAATGACTGAACCTGGATCTTGAAAAGACCGTGATGTTATTTTGTACTCCTTCCGTTGATGCAGCAGCCGGCCGTTTGCCGCTAACTCAGCACATTTTATTTTTTATATTTTTTATAGTGAAATACCTTACAAGAGTCCCAACTGCTCCCGTCTGGAGCCAGTGAGACTATGGCATCCCCAATTGGGGTATGTTATTAGGCGAAGGTAAGTGGGGAAGGGAAGGAGACGAGGAAGAGGGAGGTGGGGAAGTGCCTGGCTATTCAGATCCAACAAACCATTGATAGATACCTAAATAATTCCTAAAAAATAACTGAATTGGGAAAATTTCGGTAAAATACTTAAATTTATAAAAAAAATCATAACAGCTTTTGAAACAAAATATTTTTATTTATTTGAAATTATTTATCGAGTCGACATGACCTCTTACAAAAAAATACGGATTTTTCTCCATGTTATTTAGCGTCCAATCAGGCTCGAATTTCTCTTGGAGACACACCTGAAAAATACAAGTTTACGTTAACAAGAAAAACGAATGCCTCTGCTTCTGCATGTGTTTTTTTAATTTTTTTACTACAAACGACTTGAAAAATTACTTGTTTTTTATATTAGTTTGTTATTTGTTTTGTTGTGTTATGCCGATTTGCGCTACATCCTTCCTTGACCAATGTTTCGGACAATGTTACAGTGTCCATCTAAATATTTATTTTAAAAATTTGGTCATTTTTGAAAAAAAAAGTCTGTTGGAACCTTGTCCAACTGAGGTGACGAATTTTGACAACATATTTTTAAGAAAGCAAAATTTACACAAATAGAATATTTTCTTCTAAAACAGTTGGCGTAAAAATATTAACATCGACCTAGAAGAGGAGAAAACAAGGGAATTCATTCTGAATTAAGGAAAACTTTCTAGTTCATCACCGCAAAAAACCCAGAGGCAAACATCTCACACACTCATAAAACCAGAGCCAAGAAAAACAGACATACTAAATATACCGAAGTGTAACTCTACCTTTGGACAAAGAAGCTCTGAATTTTTAACAGTAAAGGTATACAACAAACTCCCACACAGTATCAAACAAATTTAAAAAAAAACGAAGTCTTGGCTTAAGGAACTATCGGAAAAAGAAAATACTTATATATTAAAAGCATCCTAGCATAGAAGTTTCCGGAAAACCTTACCCAAACCATGAAGTTGTACCATAGAAGTCACTGAAAACTTATCCAAAACATAGTCCCCCTCAGTAAAGGATGTACTAGTGAAGAGGACTACGAATATAATCTACATCTCATATATAAATATCTATATTTACTATGTATCTTCTATAAATGTAAAAATAATTAAATATAGTAATGAAATTTAAAAAAAATTACAAATCCTCGTCTTTGACGACCTTAAAATATAAGGCACAGTTATCTAGATGTGTTCCTTCACGAGCAATCAACACGTAGGTGCTATTTCAAAGGTTTACAATGTCAATTAACATACAGCATTTACTAAAATGCCTTCCATTACTTAGAATACAGACATACAGTTCTGTATACGAGTATGTATGCAGACCACTGTACAGGTAAAACAGCGAGAGTTGAAAGCAATAAAAAAGCTTAGCATTGAATTATTTGTGCATCGGTATACACTTTTAACAATGAGGAACAGCCCTTTGTCTTGTTTACGCCTACTTATTGTCACCAGCGGAAGAAGGAAAGCAAGTTTATATTATGGTTGTAAAATAATATTGGAAAGGTTACAGCGTGTCCCATTCATATAGGATCTAGTTCGATCAGGTGCATGATATCGCGAGTGAAATAATCTCAGTTTTCAATATGTTTAGTTCGCATTATTAAAAGATTTATTTGTTTTAGTTTTTCTGCTACATTTTTTTAAAATAATTTTACTTATCAAGGCTCAAGGCATTTGGATGTGCATTCATTGGATGAATATAGATTGATAGATCTATTCCTCCGTTGGATCATATTTTAGATCTTCAATCAGTGGGGAGATAAGTGGTGTAGGTGAACTTCTGAACTGACCAAGTTGCTTAAGGTCCAGTGAGATATTCTAGGAAATAATATGTCTTCGGAATTTATTTATTTATTTATTATTAATTTTCAACGCCCTGATGGGCTTTTACATAATATGTATATAATACAGTGATATATATGTAATATATATATATAATACAGTGATAATAATGTTTAAATAAGAAATATAAACTTATAGCAATTAACATTATAAAAATGGTAGGTATAAAAGTAAGTAAAAAATATTATATTATAATAAAAGAGAAAAAGTAAAAATAAATTAAACTGGAACCAGTTTTTGGGTTGTGGGGGTAAATCATTTATATATCTAGGAAATAGGTTAAATTAACATTAAACATACTTTGTAAAATAAATATTTCTGTGAAGAATAATAACTATTCCCCGAAAACAATTAGGTACAATTTCCAATTGCCGGAATTTCCGTGAATTTGACTCATTATTTTTTTTAAAGAAAGACAAACATTCCCGGGTTACGAATAACCCAACAACATAAAAAACCTCCTACTACTACCATACTAAGCGGAAGATGTTGCTTGTGTTGTGATGGAGGACTTAGCCAGCCGAGGAATCGAACACGGAACACCTGGGTGGTACCCAAACGCGATGCCCACTCAACCGCTGACCGGTCAATGAAAGTTTGTTATTCATAGCATTCTTAAATAAAAGCTAAGAATTATTAGCTTTACCCTTGTCTTGAGGGAGACGAAGGACGAATACCCATTTGAAGTCAATCCTGAAGATTATCACATTTAGTTTAAAAAATATATATTTTGATTGAAAATAAGTTTTATGTAACTGACTTCAACACGCTCTGGCTTCGAATTCTCAATTGTGAAATAATCATCAATTGTTTTTTTTTAATAAAAACATAAAACGAATCACGCTGTATGAACGTTTTGCATCTGTGTGAGTACTGTGACGAAACCTTCTTAACTTGCTAGATCCATACTGTGTTTTGCTTGTCAAAATCCTGTTCCATCGATTAACAACTGCGTTACAGCTAATGTCTGTTTGAAATTAAATCACATTTATCATAACTCGACTGGTCTCCTTGACCTGTATTTGAACAAAGCTTATTATCATTACGACAATTATATTCACTAGAATAAGTAAAACAAGAACTAAATTGTGCGCCAGGACAGTAATTGTGTTTGGTTTCATCCTCTTTGTCTACCCCTGCGAGAAATTGATGTAATTGACAGGGCGTAGCAAAGTCTGTTTTATCTGTATGTTAATTTGTTTACGTATTCCGTTTCCAGTTGGATCCTATACGAGCTGTCAAATCGGAATAATCAATATGGCCTGAAGAATGGTTGAAAAAATGAATTGTCATTGAGATTGTGAAGTTCCTTTGGACAAATTGTATGATTCCTTACCTTTATATATAAAAAAATAAGTTTCTTTGTTCGTCCCGAATGCATCTGTTTACCATTCATCCGATTGCAATGAAACTTTGGTTATTTGCTGTGCACATGCCCGCGAAGATTTCTATATATATATATATGATAGTGAGTTATGGTGAACGAAGGAGAGGGGGTTTTAATGGGAGAGGGACAAGGGACGGTGGAAGGTGGGGTAGGGGAAAGAAGAACGTGGGAGGGAGAGAGGGAGGGATTGCAAGGGAGACATATCAGCGGTAGGGGATAGCAGGGGTAAATTTGAAAAATCCATACTTCTCACACTATGGCTGTTTGTAGCCTGCTCACGGGTCGGAAAACCTTCTGATTTATTCGAGTACGCACCAGACGGAAAAAACTAAAAATATTGTTTATCCAAAAGCACTTCGCACAAAGAGTATGGAAATTATTGTTCCATGCCTTCAATACACAGGATTAAAATGCTAACGCCGTTCTTCCACGTAGCTATTCACAAGCGACGCTACCGCTACCTTTCAAACAAATTTGCTAGTGTAGCACCTAGCGGCGTTAAACACTAATAATAGTATGGAAAACACAGACGAGCGGCGATCGCGTCGCTTGAAGGTAGCTCCATGGAAGAACTGCTTAACACTTTATTTATTTTAGTAGCATTGCATATCCGTTGGTCGTCAGACTTGGGGTTTTGATGGGATTCCTGAAAAAATCTAAAGTAAATCAGCATTCTTGTGTCACAAATTTTAAAATTGTGTCAGAAACCCCTTTGACGTGAAGGTGCAAATCTACTTCTGTGTTTCTGTGAAGATTTGTGGAGAATCCAAAGAATATACAAATATGTGACTGAACTTGGATCCCACTGTTAAAATACCAGGGTTCTCTTGCTTACTCCATTTCTAGGAATAAAGGATGCACAAATTATGGCTTACAACTTCAATCTAAAACTACATAGCATACTGTTAAAGATCTACTAAGTTGTACAAAGTTCTCTTTTCTCTATGATGAAATTGAATTAACTCCCTTTCTCCTTTAGAAGACCGTCGGAAAAAAATTGATACTCTTTGTTTCTTCAAAATTATCAATTATATTATTTATTCACCCACATTACTACAACTCATACATTTCAATATAACTTCCCTTAGAATCAGAAGAAATGAATTGCTCTACCTCAATCAACACTCGAATAATTATGGATATAATTTATCATTTTCCAGACTGGTCAACTGAAGTCAAGACCTTGATTTTTCTGTATAAGTCGGTCACTAAACAATTGATATTGATTGAGATATGTTTTGACTATTTTGACTTCTAGGTCTAGCTAAGTATTGACTTGACTTGTCAGTTCTATTTTCTTAAGTTTAACTCTGATTTTTGTATTTACTTTCATACACCATCCTTTACTCTTTTAATTTACATTTTTCAAAATTTCGTGTTTAAATTTTGTAAGTTAGGTCCGTTAATAATTAAATAAATACATTGTCCACTCCAACAGTTCCCCCTGGGGCACGTAGATGATGCAACACATAATTCCGTATGCCATTGAATGACTGAAGAACTCATAATTTTCTCTTTTTAGCCAGTCATCAATAATTCTCTAAAGATAATGTATGATTGAAAGGTAATTCAAGAGATACTCACACATAGCAGCAGTTCTTATAATTCCGGCAGCCCAAATAGCACAGCGCGTCTCCGAGATGTGATGCTATCAACACAGCTAGGATCCAGGCAATGTGATGGTAACAATCCGCTTGCGGTTCTTTGTTACCCTTGTACGCGTTCATGATCATGGCTAGACAGGTGGACTGGGTGACCATCTCAAAAAGCCCGAAGCACACCTCCATGAAGGGCGGGGCCGGCTTGCCCACCAGGTAGCCGGTGACCAGGAGTGTGGAGATCACGGGGCTGGAACCGGCGGTGGAAGTAAGGATGAAGTTCTCCCAGTGACGAAGGGGCAGTTGGGCGTCCAACACAATTAATAGCAGGGCAATGGATAGAATCTGTTGAAAGAGAAATTAATGGGGCATCTACACAATTCTTCTGCTGGTCTTCCATTCTAACAGAAATTGGCTATTTGATTTTCAAATGTTGTTGAGTTATTCGTAACCCGGGAATGTTTGTCTTTCTTTTTCTTTAAAAAAAAGGTAACCAGCCTGGAATAACTCTCTTTACTTCCCGAAGGAAGTGGTCCTGTAATGATACTCCTAATAGGTGAAACATAAAAGTTGCTAGATATAACCTGTCTCTACTTCTAACCTTCTTTACTCTAGAGGTTGAATAGGGAAAAACAGGGGAACGTGGATTACAGGACCCATTTCAACACCTCTGCCATAGGTCGTCCCAAGTGGTTCGCTACGTTTGGTGACTTACAAGAGGTGCTTGCATTCATGGGGTGAGGTTTATCCATGTCTTGATGGTGAATGGGTCTTCCCATCAACTGGGTAGCGGGCCGTATTAGGAGAGGCCCCTTCACCTTTCCAGTCGGACTCTCGATCCATCGCCTTGCACCCACAGTATGAGAAAAGTAGAACTTCCTCTTCTTCCTTTCTTTATATCCTCCACTCCAAAGATAATATAAGTGTAGATAGCACTGAACAACCAAAAACATTTAATTTTATAACTTACATTACTTGATCATTAAACCTAGCGACTGCTGACAAAACCAAAGACAACGCCAGGAACGCCATTCTGGTACGTGCGTCTCTCTGGCTGGTTGTGTTTTACTGTCTACACATTTTTAAATCCTTCTGAATTTTTAATCTATAATAATTAATTTTAAATCCTTCCTGATTAATCATTATCGCGTGTTTATCAATGTTAAAAATATAATTTAAATAAAAAGTGACTTTCGTATCATTTAAACAACCCGCGATCACACTAAATACTTACATATCGATTTTCTAAAGGTAAGATTAAAGGAATCGATAATACTTAATCCAAAATCTACCCATATACAATTACCTTTTAAATAAGAAATATTTTTTACCATTTCCTCCTGCGTGGAGTTAATGTGAAAAAAAACTCTCGCTTTTCAATTTCTGGAACAGAGGACTACAGTATACTTACGATATTGGAGAATTTTGTTGAACGATAGAATGGAAGATCGGGGGAATCTGACTTAGGGGGTTTCTCACCATCCTCTCAATGGCTTATCTACACTAATAACGAATATTTTCGATTTACGGTTTATTTATTTATTATGTTGGAGTTTATAATTCGGTACTCGAACCTATGAATAGTAACTATGTATTGGATAAGTTGGTCGAGTTTTCTAACCACTTCGAGTATTTTATTATTATTTTTAATAATATTCGTTATTAGGATAGATAAGCTATTGGGAGGATGGTGAGAAACTCCCTTAATTCTCTCTCTGGTTTCAATCCTGGGATTGGTTTGCAGCAATTTCCTTTATTTTTTTCTTCCATTCTTCCCTATCTTGTGCGGCTCTTTTTAGCTACTTCTAATTTTTAAAGTGCATATTAAGCAGGTCCCGGTTTTTTAAACATTTATCGCTACTTCTTCTTCTGGTGCCCTCCCTTATCAGATGCTTGCTAGAATCAAATGATGTCAGTGTAGGCACCGGTCACAAAGGTTTCGGGGCCACGATTTTTTCGCTCACCACGATATAAGAAAAATGTTTGAATTTTCTTGTTTATGTACGTAGAACAATTTCAAAAGTTTCAGCCATCAGATAAAAAACTTCTACGTTAATATTGGAGAGATTCGGAGATATTTTGAGAGTATTCCCGTACATGTCCGTCTTTCGAAAGCTTCATAATTTGGCTACAGCAAAATAAACAGCAATTTTGTACATGTCCACTTTTCGAAAGCTTCAAAATTTGGCTACAGCAAAATAAACAGCAATTTTCTTTACCATTTGACAAATTCTGAAGAGGGCCGAGTTGGTGCACCAGAAAAGGAAGATTTCTCCACTTCTGATGATGGTCATCAGCTCTACAGACGTGAATGAGTTTTCACGTTCCATGGGTCCGATTTATACCACCATTAGACGAAAGCCCTGTTCTTTTACCAAGTCCTAATGTATATACTTTTTTAAAGCCATCAATTTTATATGATTATTCATTGACACTTGGACACGTTGATTTGAGTAGATTCACTGAATTTTTAAAAATTGACACAATTTGTTTTAATGGATTCAGAAGTGTTCTTAATTCAACTGGTATTTGATAGGTCGTGCACAAAATTATTGTTATCTTTGTTTAGTAAGTACTGGGACCTGTGCTCTCCAGTATTTATTTTCCTTATAAACTATAGGATGCTTGATTGAAAGACTTAGGTTCCTTATAACCCAGTGACTGCTTATATTGTAAATATAATAATTCTTCTGAGGACTATCGTCCTTCTAGGCTGAAGGCCAGTTTTGATCTGAAGAGTATGCTTATTAAGAAATAAAACCGTATTTATTTTGGTAGGTTATTTTATTAATTTGTAGTGTAATGCAAACATTTTTCTACCAGTATAAAAAATGATGAAATCTTAAACTACATCAAAAAATATAATATAATACCTTTCCTGATATTTGAACGTTTTTTCTGTAAGGGAATAATTTGGCACCTACCAATAGTTTTCCAAAATAAATGCAAAATGAAAAAGTTTAATAGTTTTTCTTCAAAACTTCCTAAAAATATTTGTACGCAGTCATAATAATATAATTAGTATAGGTAACTTATATAACATCAGAATTAATTGGCGAAACTTTGGTTTTGGATTATTTGATTAAATATCGATTATTTTCAAAGTTTATGTGTCGAAACGAGGATATGATATAATAATAATTGTAATTCCAATGTCTTCAACAATTTAAAATGTGATTTATTTAAAATAAACTACTTTAAACAATTTAATTTATTTAATCGTTCACCGATTTCGGAAGAATCGTCATGACCGAAAACCAGTCTGCATTCAATTTAAATCCTGTGATCGTTTCAAAGCATCTGTTTAAATTAATCAATATATAAAAGTATTGTCAATAAACACGATAAAAACTAAGAAATGTGTATAATTAATTTGTTTTGCGGCCAATCTAATCTGGTGAAGATAAGATAAGCCCCGATGGTTGGTGATGGAATGATGTCATTCTGCGTCTCCTGTGATTCTCTGCCTCCTCACATTTCCTTGGAGAAGTGGATGAGGGCCAGCACTGTGTCCAGGAGATATAGGGCACCTTGGAAGATGCACAGGGACCCGAGGGCAAGACCCACCTGCAAATTAAATTAATTGGATAATGAGACACATTGAATCGTTGAAAAGGCGAAGAAATTCCACGCAAGACAGAAAGACGAACGAGTGAATAAGGATGAAATGTAAGGCCTTATAATTGGGAGATTGTTTGAATTAGCCACCTTCAACTAATTTTGCTATATCATAAAATCAGGAAGATACTCCTACACATCTGAACCCGTGTATTGAACAAATTAATATATTGTTCCACTATTAACGTTTGGAGTATTAACTAGTACTTTCACCAAGAACTTTGTAATGAAAATAGCTACCACACAAAGATCCATGGAAATGGCTACCACGCTAAGCATCTCCTTTCAAGATAGAATGAAGAATAAGTGATTAAGGAACAAATCTAAGGTGGTCGTCATTACCACAAAAAACTCCAACGTCAAATGGTACTATGCTGAGCATATGGCATGTCTTAAAACAGACGACCGTTGGCGTTACGGTATCATGGGACTGTTTCCTTTTTAGTGAAATAGAAGTAAAGATCGTTGAGAACAGAAGAGATGGACTGATGATTTATTGCGAACTGTAGGAAGATCACACATCCATTGGAGTGATCAAAAACCACAGTCGTCGGTGTCCTTGGCTCTTCATGCAGCCCAAGACCGCGAAGAATGGAGGAGCACTATCTACCAGGGAAGTTGTCGTGGGGTCACGATCCTTAGCAATTAGGAAACGACTAAATAAGGAGCAGGATTCGGTTAAGTGAAATTTGAAGGATACCAAAGAGGGATGCCAGAAGGCTCGTAAAGAAGATAGGGGTACTAACCTGACGCTCTGTGTAGACAGACTTGAAGTGCTGCTCGCCCTGGTATCCATGCCAGTAGTGAAGGGCTGTTCCTCCGACTGCGATCCACATGAAGATTCCCACGAAGTTCATGATCACCTCAGTCAGCTGCCTGCAATTATTCATGAAATTCGTAAATTTTCGACATGTTTAAAGATTTCATGGACGGGAGTTAGTGTAGGTCAAATTGGATGAGGTCATTGAGCCAGTCAACGACATTGGTAGTCATTCAGCCTCTAACAACTGAGCTAGTTCGACCCTATTCCCTTCGGTCAGTGGGTTTTCTTTATAGAGAATACCTCACAAGAGTCCCAACTGCTACCGTCTGGAGCCAGTGAGACTATGGCATCCCCAATTGGGGTGTGTTGTGAGGCTGAAGGTAAGTGGGGAAGAGAAGGAGATGGGAAAGAGGAAGATGCGGAAGTACCCGGCTATTCAGTTCTAGTCACTAAACACGGCTAAAGCCATTATTAAGCAACGTTTCAAATCTGAATGGTGGTCTTACACCAGGGCGATATTGAGAGTATCTTCCACTCTGGAACGTGCCGCAAATATACGATATATTGTTTTTATTAATTAATTGTGAAATAACACAAATTAATCAAATAAAATTGCGCACGCCGGGTTCGAACCCGCGACCTTCCGATTGGGAGTCAAGAGTATTACCACTCGACCACGGACGGCCGTCAAGGCTAGGACCTGGGTTCAATTACTAAATGCGACTCGGGGACTCCAAGAAACTAAGTTTTTTTTTTTTTTTTTTTTTTCTTTATTCATTTTTTTTGTTACAGGTTTATTTTACATGGCTTTTTGACTACCAAGCTAGGCAAATGCCCGTATTGGCCGGTATGCATACTTATACGGCCTCCGTGGTGGCGGGATAAAGCTCTCGACCAAGAATCAAATCCTGGCGTGCGCAAGTAAAATTTTCAAAATTAATTTGTGTCATTTCACAATTAATTCATTGTAAGATTTCCATTTTTGTCCTTGCCATTATCATTAGCAATTATCCTTGGATATCTTCTCACAAATTTGCTCGTCTTCCTATGGACCTTTTACAAGCGCAACGTTTTTACAAGCTGTCATAGGCATCTTCACCACATTATTACAACTTAAGAGACCTTTAAAATTGATAAAGGAGACTTACTTTTTGCCCGCCGTGGTTCCGAAGCAGAATCCCACCAGCTGCACGGCAGTGTAGATGAAGTACCCCACGAACACTCCAGAAGCGACTATCTCTGCATCAGGGTTCTTCTCCTCATTCAGGTTCCATGTCCCGCCCACACCGAGGAACTGGCCGGAGTAACCGGTGCGGTACAGGATGAGAATGATAAGATTGAGGACCTGGAATTTGAAGAGCTTCTGATTAGTACCATGACAAAAGCATAGACAAAACAGACAAGGAAGAAAACCAATTAGTATTTTTCCATGATTTATTTTTGGGTTATTACGCCGTGTTACCCTACCCCCTTCTTAAACCAACGTTTCGGACAGCATTAAAGTGTCCATCATCAGGGCAGATAGGAAATAATTTGGTTTGTAGACGATCTTTGCTTCTCCCCAATCTCCCCAAACGCTACTGGAATATGCAACGACAAAAATGCCTTATTTAAATGTTTACAAAATGATTTCGGTATATTCCACTTTGATTTCTTTATCACCCCTTTGTAGATTTTCTCGATCGTAATGTTTATAACATTCAATATGTTTTTCCACTAATGTGATTATCCATCAGAGTCCACAATTATTGCTCCTTTAAGATTTGCAGATCCAGATCGACTTTGCAATCCCCAATTGACGGTTGTTACGAAGCTAAAAGGAGTCAGGAGGAATGAAGATGAGGAATTGGAAGTATGGAAAGTAGCTGGATAGGCAGATCTCTGTTAAAACTATTTAAAGGATAAATGGTGGTCTTTCACCAGGGCGATTTTTAAAATTTATTTTTATGTTGTATGACAGTTTATTTATCCGTTTAGAATACAAAATTTTATGTTTAACGTTCTTAACATTTGAGAATTTCAGTATCAGATGATTTAGTTTTAGTGGAAACATAACGGGTTGAATGTGTAACAAAATCAGTGTAATTTTAAAACCATAACAACTTAAATGTTTAACAATAAAAGTATAAATGAAAAACAACAACATCAATGTAGTAAAAAAATAACAGTTTAAATGTACAACAATAACAAATAGAATGCAAAACAATAACAGTTAAAATGTATAAAAATAACAGTATAAATGTACAACAATAACGACTTAATGCAAAACTACAACAGTTTAAGTAAGTTTAAGTGCAACACAATAACATTTACGTAGAATGTTACACAAAACCGATTAAACTTAGGGGGTTTCTCACCATCTTCCCATTAGCTTATCTACCCTAATAACGAATATTATTAAAAATAAAAATAAAATACTTGCAGTGGTTAGAAAACTCGGCCAACTTATCCAATATATAGCCACTATTCGTAGGTTCGAGTACCGAATTATAAACTCCAACTTAATAAATAAATAAACCGTAAATCGTAAATCGAAAATATTCGTGGATGGTGAGAAACCCCCTTAATCAAATAATAGGAAAAAACGAAATATACATTGTTTTCCTTTGATTTCTAACTCATTTGCTGTATTGTGAAATTATTATTTTTATTTAATCATTTGCATTTAACGTATTATCAGTATATTATTATAAGCGTAGATTAAAAAAGAAAGATATCATTCAATAACATCATTTCTCTACATGCTATGCTGTGCTAGAAAACTGTTCTGCCGTGTGGTATCTTGAACAAGTTGTGTTCGCATCGACAACAGTATCTACCTCTCGAATATGAATTAGAAATCCACAAACAAGACAAGTAGCTACCTATTTACAATCATCAACATAAGGAATTACAGCAGCAGATGGGTCTCCCTGACTCATCTCATTAGACTAATTGGAGATCACCACCGGTCGCTAAGTCACCCACGCTTTAACCGCCCATTCTAAGGAAGTCCTGAGTTAACTTCTATAATCTTCACTTATTCGATGGCAGTTTGAACCCGAATTTAAACCTAACCCGCATTATTTAATTAAACGCATTAGTGACAGTCACTGAAGAGATAATTCGATAGAAATTCGTTGTGGGCGTGTCCATGAGCCCAAAATAAGTTCAATTAAATTAAAACAAATAACTTTGTTTAAACCACTAATATAATCACAATTACCTACATGTTTTAAAACCGATGGTTTCTTCGTCAGGGTAGTAATGACATTATGTCATTAGTGTCATTACTAATAACATAATGTCATTGTAATTAGATTAGTGGTTTAAACTATGTCATTAGTGTCATTACTAATAACATAATGTCATTGTGATTAGATTAGTGGTTTAAACAAAGTTATTTGTTTTAATTTAATTCAAAATGACGCCACAAAGTGATTTTGCGAAGTTTGAAGAAATAAAAATAAGTTCGATTCTTCCATACTTCTCGAAAAATTCTTGAAAATTTATTCAATATCGAAATTTTTTTACATTTTTTCCACACAGGAAACCCTGAGGAAAACAAATTACCTATGTCATTTTGGGAATGCTGTGTGGAGGATCTTGAAGAAGAGAAAGTTCTGGGAAGTAAAAATGGTAGAGGGGTGGTTAAAAATCTAGGGGTCAATGTGTCTAGGAGTGACGGACGTATGAATCCATCCCTCCCACTGCGATGCAAGGCGATGGATCGAGAGACTTCGGCTGGAGAAGTAAAAAGGGATCTTTCAATCAGTATCTCCCGATCAGGCCCGCCACGCAATAGATGGACAAATGGATGTGCCGCCGAGACTTAGACAAACCTCAGATTTAGATGAACCCGGGCACCCCTGCTAAGTCACCATACGTGGCGAACCACTTGTAGTGAACTATGGCAGGGGTGCTGGTTATCCAATAAATGGTTCCCGGGGTGGCGGTACCCAAACCCAAACTGAAAGATAATCAACTTAATTCGCCTATGTGGCAGCCTAGGAGTCAAATTGTCTTATGTTAATTGGTGACATCACTGTTTTTGTTCAAATCGGTACAGGTACATCACAGTTCTAGAAATTAAACTTGTTCGGTGTTAATAATAGTAACCCGATACGTCTTACGTTTGGTGACTTAGTACCTAATTATTACTAATTAGGGGTTGTGTCATAACGTTTAATGTCATTATTAGATTCATCAGTAACTGTAGATACTCTCAGTATCGCTCTGGTATGAAATACCACCATTCACAATCGAAACAATGTTTGAAATGGTTTTAGACTTGTTTAGTGACAAGTTCTAAATAGCCAGGTAGGTACTTTCCAACCTTCCTCTTTTCCATCTCATTCCCTCATCACTCCCTTCAGCCTCACAATATACTCCAAAATGGGGGTGACATAGTGCCACTTGCTCTGAACAGTTTGTACTCGCAGAAGAATCAGAACTTCTCCCGTCTGGAACCAGTTAGACTATGGCATCACCTATTGGGGTATGTTGTGAGGCTGAAGGTAGTGGGGGAGGAGATGGGAAAAAGGAAGGTTTGGAAGTACCTGCTATTCAGATTTGGTCACCAAACACGGCTTCAGCTATTTCAATTAACGTTCCAATTCTGAATTGTGGTCTTACACCAGGGCGATACTTCAGAGTATCTTCCAATCTGACACGTGCAGCAAACAATTTTTTTAAATTTATTAATTGTGAATAACACAAATAAATAAAATAAAATTTATTTGCGCACGCCGGGATTTGATTCCACGATCTTCGGATTGCTAGTCGAGATTCTTACCCCCCAACCACGGAGGCCATCGGTACGTAAAAGTAACATCTAGAATCTAGTCATTTTTGTAGTAAAAAGTAAATAATATTATTTAATTTGGTCTATGAATAAATATTTCGATTAGACAAATTTAATGCGTCGATTAAATAAATATTTGTACTAATATCTCCAAATAAGAGTTTTAATAAAATTTTAAACAACATCCGATAACGAAATAAACTAATTACAACAACAGTTTAAGTGGAAAATAACAGGTTGAACGTGTAACCATAACGGTGTAATATTAAAACAATATTGTCTGTTAAAATATTAAACAATAATGGTATAAATATAAAACAATAACAGTATTGTAAAACAATAACAGTTCAAATATAAACAATAACAGTCCAATTGTAAAACAATAACAGTTTAAGTGTAAAACAACAACAGTTAAAATGTCAATACTAAACAATAACTGTTAAATTCTAAATATTCATTGTTTTTCTTTGATTTCTTTAAAACTAACTTGCTGTATTGTGAATATTTTTTATTAATCATTTGCTTTTATCGTTTTATCAAAGTTACGGGTATTTTATCGAAAATATTAAATCAATATGTTGTGATATCGTTATCTGTTGCCTTATCTCATGTATGTCTGATGTTCGTATAATGTGTATAACGTTAGCTGATATTAATTGCACAAAATTTTCCCATAGACCCCTCCAAAGAAGGCCTATTAATTTTTTTCTACAATTTTTCCACGTCCATTAATATTTCAATTCGCCTTTATACCTCCGTACTAATACAAATGATCTCAGTACCTACCCTAAAAAACGCCGAAATGACATCAAGCCAAATCAATTATTATGTATAATTTTTTGAGAAAGAAAAAAAAATTGGTTTATCCATTTTAACTTATGATATTGTAGGTGATGGCACAAATATGGTTTTTAGTTTCGGTTGATTTTCTATGACAACGTTGTTTGTTTGTTTGTTGGGCAAACGAGCCAATTTAGCTAAGCGTAAATTTTTACTTAGAATTAGCTCAGTTTTGATTGGATCAGGCAACCGTGAGAATTAGAATAACATACATTGTGTCACTAAATATAATTTCATTTTACCAAAGAAATGGCAATGCTAAAACCAGCACGTCGGATAAATAAAGTGATTAAGGCATACCCAATTGTAGTATTATTTTGTGACGCTGAAGGGTGTAGGGAAGGGAAGTAGATGGGTAGAGGAAGGCTGTGAAGTAGGTATTTAGATATTAAGATCTAAACGTAATACAATAAAACTATTGAATCGAATTCAGCAATATTTTAAACAAAATCCAATAACGTAATAAAAAAATTGCAACAAATTGGGTGGAAAAATAACGCGTAGAATGTGTAACAATATCGATCAATTTTAAAACAATATCAACTGTTGAAATGTTAAACAATAACACCTTAATTGAAAAACGATAACAGTTTAAATGTCAAACAATAACAGCATAAATGTAAAACAAAAACAGTTAAAATGTTACTCATAAACCATTAAAAAGTAATAACAGCAATAATTCTAAACAATCATTGTTTTTCCTTAATTTGTTTGATACGCATTTGCTGTATTGTGAATATTTTTAAAGCCATTTAAAACAACGAATGGATCACGTATTGTGGAAATTTAAAACAAATATTATTGGTATCCACTATGTAGGTATATTGTTTAGTTTTCTGTAATATAAATAAATTAGAAATGACCCCTACAGATATTATTTCGTTTAATGTTACATTATAAAGAACATTTTCAAAGACACAAGAAAAATAAGTGACCATTTTTTTTTTTACATTTCTACTAAAATCCGACAAATTTTTAAAGTTATTTTTCGCATGCTTTCATTTTCATCAATTGAAATCTCCGAGGAATTTAAAATATTTGATGTAGATAAGACACGTTGTTACTGGAGATGTAATAATGAATTACCTCGCCCGTATACGAATAAGAATAAGACAGAGCCACTTGATCCCTGACCCGGCCTAACCCGCGCCCATATGTGATCATCACGCCTATAAATACGGTCTCAGTGCAATGTTAGTGAGGCGACTAATTAATAAACTCTAGTGTCGGGGAATTAAGAGGAAACACCTTAATATTTTAACAAACTGTTGCTGTCACTGAGCTGAATACTGAGCGAAAGGGACAACTACACCTCAGACTGATGATACATAATTAAAATCGTAAAAATCGAGGTTTTACGTTTCCCATTTTTCTCTTCCAAAAATGGACCGAATTTTAAGTTTTTTTTACCCACAGTATCTGACGTTATTAGTACCCTAATACCCGTACGGTTAAAATTGAAGAACCCGACTCCGAGTAAATCTCTGACGCCACACTGTATTGAAACCGTTCTGACCCGTCCGTGTACGTGCAATTTTTAACGGAGCTACTGCCGTGATATTCACACTTATCACTCGCTCAACGTGCCATATTATGCAAATGGAAGTGGCGCCATCTAGGTATGATACTTTTAAAGTTTTTTTATTTTTATTTTTCCCGTGGATTTAAATTTGATATCTATTTTATTACTCTAACGTCTGTCGGAAACAAACCTCACCCCATGAACCCGGGCACCTCTGGTAAGTCACCAAACGTAGCGAACCACTTGGCTCAATCTATGGCAGGGGCGTTGGTTATCCAATAAATTGTATGGGAGAAGAAACATTCTTCACTTTCATTCATTAATAAGAAGTTTTATATTGTAGTGAAGACTGTTCCTCTCATTGTTCAAGGTCTTAGTGTACAAAATGTCTAATAATATAATATCTAACTATTAAATGTAAGTGTTCTATAGTTTTATGTTGATAGTTGTTAGTTTTGCTAAAAGGCGAAGGCTTATAAATGGTCACCAACGCTTAAACTTGGCGAAGTAGAACCAAAAGCCGCCCGCAGGGCCTAATTACTTTTTACCTAATTACCTATTTTATTCTAACTACATTATACTTAAAAGAAAATAGTTATACTATATTATAGTTAGAAGAAAATAGTTATACGATATTATAGTTAGAAGAAAATAGTCATACTATATTATAGCTAGAAGAAAATAGTTCTACTATATTATAGTTAGAAGAAAATAGTTATACTATATTATAGTTAGAAGAAAATAGTCATACTATATTATAGTTAGAAGAAAATAGTTCTACTATATTATAGTTAGAAGAGAATAGTTCTACTATATTATAGTTAGAAGAAAATAGTTATACTATATTATAGTTAGAAGAAAATAGTCATACTATATTATAGTTAGAAGAAAATAGTCATACTATATTATAATTAGAAGAAAATAGTTATAGTATATTATAGTTAGAAGAAAATAGTCATACTATATTATAGTTAGAAGAAAATAGTCATACTATATTATAGTTAGAAGAAAATAGTTCTACTATATTATAGTTAGAAGTAAATAGTTAGAAGAAAATATTCTATATCTGTCCGCTTTGATTTAAAAAAAATAAATTGTTTAGTTTGTATACTGAACGTCTGATAATCGCGTTAGTTAACTTATGTTGGTTTGGTTAATCACGTAAAGTCAATACACAATAAACTTATAATATTTATTTAAAAACAAAGGTCATTACAAGTGAGTGACAATAGTATTCAAAGGAGAATCTCTAAACGAAAGAAGCAAGTTGCTTCTGTAATTCTAGATTGGAGATTAGCGGCTCTTCGGATGTTGTGGTTCCTTTTATATCTTCTTCTCGTGGGTCCGAGTCCATTGAGGTTGATAGTGTTTATTGGTTTGTTGTCCACAGATAAGGTGCAGGGCCGGATGTGTAGTAGGTGCAGTGTTATATCAGGGTCGGGTGCATTCTGGGGTTGTTAACACGTTCGAACCAGGCAATTTTAATGATTTTTCGAAGGTTCTAACTCCTATAAGAAGTAACTTGCGCTAGTGTCAAAATCCACAAAGAAAATTGGTTACGTTTGAATGGACAAAACGCCGCCCGGTCTTCTCTTAAATCTAGCAGCGATTTCGTGTGAATTATAATAAAAAAATTCTTTGACAATATACTCGTAAACATTGATCGCTCAATCTGTACGGAGAGCAACTGTCGAATTAGTCACAACTCAAGTTAAAATCATTTGCAGTAACGTCTCGATTTTCGTTTTTCACCATGGCGAAATCAGAGTATCTATCTATCGCATGAGTTGTAGTAAATGACCTAAGATAACATTCATGTTATTGTTTTGTTTATAATTTAAAGATACATGTGAAAAATCACGGAATATTGCGTGTAAGCTAAAAAGCGCAGACTCTTGAAAAATCACGAAATCCGACATTACCTTGTCGAGATTCCTAAGAAAATTAAACAAAAGAAATATGCATTTCAAATATAGGACCCAAATAGTATGAATTATAGAAAAAGCCGGGGACGCCGGAGGAAGACGTGGAACGATCAAATCAATAGTTAGTATAATAGAAGAGTATGTATGAGACAATGTATAAATGTGAATCAAGCAAGGAGTGTGTGCCAAGACCGAGTTGTTTGGCGATCCGTCCTCTCTGCTCACCATTCGGGGAAACGGCGTGATGTTTAGTTAGTTAGTTAGTTTGTTTACATAAATATATACTATTTTGGAAGTCAATCGTTCGTTATATCAAATTTCCACGTTGATAAAGATTTCGTACTTTTTTCTTTTTTTTTATTATTCATATTTCCAGGCATTCAAACAATCACGTGTCTATCTATAAACAAAGCTTCACATCATTATGATTTGTGACTCACAAATAATATAAAAATGAACGCAAGAGGCTCGCCCAGAATCGTTCTAGTGTAGTCATTACTTGTTTCTATCGTCATATTCCTAGTAATTGAACCAAATTATTCATCAATATATAGACATTTGAAACAATCTGCACTAAAAATATATTTTTTTATCAATGTCGTCAGCTGCGCTTCCTATTTGGTTCGCCATCATTTCACACCCATAACTATTTTTCTTTTTTTTAACGCATATTTTTATTGGCTGCTATCTTTATGTATGATTGCAAGATTCAACTCGAACTAAATGCCCTCTAGATAGTGTCAGGATAAATTTTATCACTTTTATTAATATGCGACATCTATTGACTTTATCTGCAAGTCTAGGATGAAATATTTTATTTTTAACTTTTTAACTTAAAGGGTTAAATTATCTTCATTAGTAATCTTCATTAATTAAAATATTATAATTTGAGGTTTAACTCTTTAAGTTAAAAAGTTAAAAATAAAAATAAAATATTTCATCCTAGACTTGCAGATCAAGTCAATAGATGTCGCATATTAATAAAACTGATAAAATTTATTTCGTTGTCATTTCGTATTTTTAAATTTAAAAAAAATAACCATTAAAATGCACTTTTTTTGAAATTCCGGTAACTGAATTGATTAGTACTAATAAATATCTAACTACTACAACCTTTTTAATTTATTTTTTTCGTCCATATTAAGAGTGTCGCGGTTTTGTAAATATTTTCCCTTATATTTCACACAATCAAGGACCGGGTTACGTCACGAAGTCTGCCGCATGGTATTATGCTCTTGCCGCCGTTTTCGCGGGCTTAATAAAATTCAACGTTGTAGAATTAATTTAATTGTGAAAACGAACTAAAAAAAAATAAAAATAAATACTGGTATTTAAGTTTGCATATCATCTACTTAGTACTCCTTGGAGTTCCACTAAAGAACACCAAGGAGTTTGTCTACCTCGAAGCAAAATAACATGGGACAGTCGGTCTAAGAGCGAGGTCGACAGCCGTATACAACAGGCTAGGCTTGCGTTCAATAAAATGTCGAAAATAATATAATCAAATAATATAGACCTAAAACTGAGAATACTCCTCATCAAGACCTATGTTTGGAGTATCTTGATGTACGGCTGCGAAACATGGTGCCTATCCGTAAGAGATAAACGGAGACTAGCGGCTTTTGAGATGTGGTCCTATGGAAGATTATTAGGAATTTCCTGGAGAGGCCACATTACAAATGAGGAGGTTCTCCAAAGAATCGAAGGAGGAAGGCACCTGCTCAGGACCTTGTCCGAAAGGCGTGCAAGATGGATCGGCCATATAATACGACAAGAAGGCCTCTTGCATGCCATAATGGAGGGTATGACCGAGGGGACAAACTCTAGGGGACGCCCACGCCGAGAGTACCCCGAGGACCTGCTGGTGGACATGCGCTGCTCATCATATGCAGACTTCAAAAGAGCCGCACAAGACAGGGAAGAATGGAAGAAAAAAATAAAGGAAATTGCTTCAAACCAATCCCACGATTGAAACCAGAGAGAGAGAGAGTCATCTGCATGAACATATTTTTTATAAGTCAAAATATTTTTCACTCAACTTTCCTATTACTCATTCTTAAGTCTTCGTGGTTTGATGAGTTTTTATTTTGGCTATAATATTACTCATGCAATTCCTTACAACTAGACACTAACATTCGAAGCAAATTTATCTATGGAATTTGAATTCTCTACTCCAAACTATAAACGTTTTGATTTGATTAAGATTCTCACGGTATTATATTATGGTGATCGACTTTTGAGGTTTAATAGTCTTGTTTGTAGGCCATATTAACGAGGATTATTGATTGTGACACAATATTACTAATATACTATAAATTTAATAACTTTCTACACTCCACAAATCTGCTCGGATGATGAAAACTGTAAGGCTGTCCAATATTTATTAATTTGCAAAAACAGTATATAAAATCAGTTCATTGAAAAGCGGTAAAGAAAATGACAAGAAATCATTTGGCATAATAAATACATTTACATACAAGACAAAAAAAATCACGTACCTAGGTACATATCTTTAAAGCTTAAATAACACTGTGAGTCTTCCCAGGGGCGTCACGATTGGCAAGTTAGTTGCGCACCTGGGAAGAATCAAAATCCTGTGTTGGCGGCCTCGCGTAAAATGTCTGGTGTTGATAATAAACCGTTCAGATGCGTATAAGCTATCAGATATAATGCGACATCCCTTTTAGAACTAAGGCTGCAGATACCCAGCATTTCCGAGATAAATGCTGTTGGAAACAGTCTTTGGTAATTATTTGGTAAAAAAAAATAATTAAATTGAGAACACCCAATCAATCAACAAACTTTTTTTTGCACACGCCGGGATTTGAACCCGCGACCTCCGGGTCGCTAGTCGAGAACCTTGCCCCTCGACTACGGACCCTCGGAAAAGAGATCCCTGAAACAAACCTCTTGGATACTATTTAGATACAAGCAACAGATTTACAAATGAGGATTTTTGTAATAGGGTATTTCCAGGTTTTTTTTTTGCTCAAAAAAATTAAGCAAAAAATGATGATTATTATGGCATTTTTGTTTTATTTTTATGTTGACGAATAAATTTTCTACAGCGATTCTAATGGTAGATTCAGACTGGGTCAACGTACGTATACATCGCTACGCCTAACAATATCTGGGCTACTTAGCAACCATAGATTTTCAATGAAAATTTATGCTTAGAATCACATTGGCCACACGCATCGCGACGTGCGATGTCTGTGGCCATTTTCATAGAAAATGTATGGGTTGCTAAGCATTGTTTGGCGTAGCGATGCGTACGTACGTCGTCCAGTCTGAATCTACCTTAAGTTGCCCATTTTTGTAATCCCGCTAAAACCGTATTTTGGACGTGTGACGTCACAAGCCCAGTCTTGAAAATTTTCTGACAGGAGAACTTTGTTTGTTTGTTGACGTGCATATGAAGCGTCGTTAGTAACCACGGACCGATTTGGTTTTGTAGGCTTTTGAGTGTTTTTAAAATTAATAAATTTGAATGAAAAAGCAAAAAAAAATAGTAGGATGATTAAAATCAGAAAATAGATCTTTAGATATTCCATACGTTTTCAATAGAATACCTCTATTGTGAAAATACCCTATTAGTGCATTAACGCTATAAGCTCAATGTTGAATAGTATAAAGTTGTAGTGGTCGAATAGTGAGAAGTTGCATAGAAAGCTCAGGAAAACATTGTACAATCAAGACAAGGAAATATACATATTATTAGGTTTAAGTTTAACAAAGAAAGTCAACATGATGCAGCCTCAAAGCTTTGAAATTTCGTTTTCATTCAGACATCAGAGCAACAAACTTAGGTAATTCCACAATGGAATTAAGCACTAAATGTTGTCAGCCGTCAGCATTGTTACTTCTAACGGAATTATGCAAATGATCCCACGTAAAATTAGACATCTTTATAAAGTATTACCTACAGAATTACGGTTAGTTACTCAGGTCCTCTATTGTTAATGGCCTAGTCATACTCTGATTATGGACTTAGCGTTAATCATGTTGTTTTTAAAATACTACTAGAATGTAGGTACGTGACTGAATCGTACTTAACATAAGTGATTCATTAATAGAAGTATATTTCTTGTCCATACTTAGAGCTCGGTAAATCGTTTGATAAAGGGGATGAGTTTGTCTATTTTGGAAATATTTTTGTCAGAGGCTTAGAGACTAGAGCTTGTTTCCGTGGACCTTTTTAATTGGTTAAGTTTTTGGTATTCTTGATGAATCCTTGGAAATAGTGGATTAGTTTGTGTATTTGGGAATAATGTTAACGAGGGACTGAGAGCGACTAGACCGAGATACTACCAGAGCATCTTTACATGAAGTTTTTACTTATTTTTAAAGTTTTTGGTATGCTTCGAACATCCTCGGAGAAAGCAGATAATTTTGTGTATTTGGGAAATATGTTTCTGAGAGACTGCAAGCCTAATGAGGACATTGGCAGACGGCATTAAGCAAGAAAAACATTGAATAAAAGAAACTAAAAAGTTCTGCTTTCTCTTTATAATTCGTTGTGATCACTGTTTGGTATGGAAAACCCATATAATTTATATTTACGAACCTTGTACAGATTCAACAAATATTTCAAATTCGAATTCGCTATGTCCTGTAGTCCTATAGTCTCATAAATACGCGATTTTCTTCGGTCTTATTCATAGAAAAGCATTTCAAATTTGAGTCACAGCAAGCTGGAACCAATGTTGCAAGTGTTTCAATTTTGCAATTTATTTACATATTCGCCAGGAATGTTTCCATATCTCTCGGCAATATCTGTTTGTTCCTTGCTGTTATGGTCATCAGAAAGTTGTCTCAGAAATTAGAACCCACGCGGAGTTATTCTCTATTGCCTTTCTATTGTATCGAATTCCTTTACAGACTACCACAAGCTAACAGTATCAGTCCTTTGTTTTAATTAGACGGGATTATTCCTTGATAAGGTTACTGCTGTATCGAATACCTTGTTGATTATATCTATCTATATATATTTATCTATCCTATCTAAGAGTATCCAGGTGTGGGTTTGTTTTTGAAACAAATCTCCAATTTTATTCCGAGATTGATGACATTTTGTACAATTGAACTTCAAAACAGGAGGAAGGTCACTGTCTACTTAAATTTTCTAAATACCTTTCCAACTCCTTTCCCCCCATTACAGCAGAATTTTGATACTTCTAGATGAAATTTTGCAAAATAAGAGTAAAATTACCTGACTTCGAAAACACCGAGTAAAGCCCCGGCAATGCTGGAGACTTCAGCTAGTTTACCAAGATGTATTAACGATTGGTATTTTTATGTTTGTTTGAAGTATTGGGATGTCATCCAAGATTTAACGGTCAACTACATGCAGTATTTAAAATTTAAAAGTGAATACCGCACAAGAGTGCCAACTGTCTGAAAGTAGTGAGACTGGGCTCCCTAATTGGGAATGATGTGTGACTGAAGGGAGTGGGGAAGAGAAGTAGATAGGGGAGAGGAAATCATACCTGGTTAAGAAAGACGACTAAAACCATTTCATGCAAAGTTAATATGACGATTTCCATGACAGATCGGTAAGCTCTTTGACTTTAAACCCAAAGATCGCAGGTTCGAAACCGTCTGCAGATATTAAAAAGCAGTCATGGGTACACCTATAAACTGTCTTTTATCATTTTTAAAGGTAGTCTTATTGGGCAGATACATAATCGTCCCTATCTTTCTAATATATGTATATGACAAAACTCGCAACATTTAAATAACGCATTCGTCCTTTCAAATATTTGTAAAATCTTAACCTTTCAAAAGCTTGTTTTGCAGTTGATTTTGATAAGCATAACAATTTTTCAATCTTACAAAACGTAAGTTAAGTAAGTAACTTAAGTATTTAAACTTAATCTTTATGCAAATTTTGCATTCAATAAAAAATATTAAATTTCGTGCTTTTGCGCAATTGTCCATAATTAATTACTTTTGTATTTTTCGATTGATTTCACGGAACCATCGAGTTCCTATCTAATCGCGAAATGGATTCCAACACCGCACCTAGCAATTTGTTAATCATCAATTCTGTTTGCACACATTTCACGTCATATCGATAACACACGATAAATTCGCTTTTTTAAAGTCAATAACTATATAACTTGATCCAACAACCATTTAATAACGACCGTAATAGATAAACATGAATAAAAAATTAAAGGAAGCGTCGAATCATTTTAACTATGAAGTTTTTAAATTTGATCAAATCAATCAGCCAAAATGGCCAGAGATATCATGCTTCTGGTGGACTATACCAAGCTTTGATGACGATAATATAACAATAAATACAGATACCTATAACAGAAAGAGAGGAAAATGCTTTAAAACAATCAAAATCATTGATTTATAACTTACCAGCTTCAAAATTTTGATCACAACTGATCCTATCGTTTGAACGGACACCATTTTGACGAAGTTTTTTTCACAATTCTTCACTTAGAACTCTGTTCGTTTCTTTGGGATAGTTTCCCTGTTCGTTTGTTGCTAAGGATGTCTACTAGGATTGAATATGTGGATCACCAGAACTGAGTATCTCTTACGGCACCTGTTCGTTTGGGAACTAATGCCCATTACGATGATAACTCCGTACACTCCCTGGCTTATCACAAAGATACGAGTAGAGATAAGAGATAAGTTTCGTCACCCCAAGTAAAGTAGGTTGTTCCGTGATTCAGTGCCAAAACTGCTACAGTCAAACTATGAACAATGGATTACTTTATCGTGATTATTTTTTAGGCAATTATGCCGTGTTGCACTTCCTCTTTCTAATGTTTTGGACAGCGTTACAGTGTCACCATCAGGACTCTTTTGGCGATTGTGGTTATCTGACAATTGTCGAGCACTTAAATGAAACTGGTCGTTATTTTAGGTTTGTTTTTGAAGTCCTAGGAAGACCCAAAACGCATTTAGCATGCCTAATTGCGGAGGCAAATGCAATCCACAAAAATGGAGACGATGGGGCTAAGCTTAAGAGTTCTTGGTATCTCGTAATACACGTCTACAACAAAACTAAACGCCGATAAACATATTAATTTGAATAATTATTATATTGAAATACCGGCTCTAAGATAATTAAAGCGCGCAGCACTATTATTTCTACATACATTAACATACTTCACCCTAATCCACACACCTTCCATGACGATGGACACTACATAACGCTCTTAAGAAAGTGTAAAGGAGAAAGCGCAACAAGACACAAAAATATTATATTTTAAAAACAAGTTGATATCGGGTACTGACAAACATTTAACATTTTTGTCAAACAAGACCATTTTCACATTTTTAGAAGTTACTGAAACGATGTGGCCGAAAATATTGTGAAGGTGAGGTGAGAATGGGATGGTCGTAATGTCACAAGAAGAAACGACGGGGGTTGGTTCCAAGAACGCATGGTAAACCAAGATCAAAAGCGTAACAGAGGAAGACCCAAAACCAGAGTATTTGATGACGTTTAAGCCGAAGCTGGACATTGTTTGACGAAAGATCAAATGATTTGGGGAAACACAAAGGGTTCTATAAATAATCTTCACATTGGTGGACCTGCATTCTTGATTACGCGGGCGCGTGAACTAATACTTGTATATTGGCCTCCTCATATTCAATATGTTTAAATTCCAGAGTGTTAGGTTCTGGGTTAGTCACAATTAGTTTCCCTGGTCTAATTTGAACCAAACGACAGCATTGGCCCGTAATAAAATAAATGATAACCCAAGATAACGTTGGCACGTATCTCCTAAAGTTAATCGAGAAGGTTCAACATGAAGATTTTCTGACCTAGTTGTTATTTTTACTAGTCACCTACATACGAATTTATTTTTCTGTCTAAGTCTGTTTTTATTCCAGTAAATAGAGAATTATCTATGCCCGCTTTTTTCTTGTTAAAACAAACTACTTATAATAATGTCATTTTGTTTGGAATCCTATTTTTTATTTCGTCTTGATTATTATACTTACTTATATCATGTACAAACTTTGCCATAGAAACTAATAAACAAATTATCTTTAAATATGTATTTAAGTTGCGTTACATTTCCCCTTGACTCATTGAATCATACCCCACAACTACATAAATTCTTTTTAAGCTGGTTTCTCATTGCTGAGGATCGTGACCCTCAACTCCAATCTCCATGGTGGACAAGGCTCCTCCAGTTCTCGCGGTTTTGCGCTGCGTGGAGAGCCAAGGTCACCCAATTACTGGACGCCAGTGGTTCTTGATCACTCCAGCAGCATTCTTCTGCCTTCCTATTTGCCAATGACTATGAGTTCTCCAAGTTGCAACTGTGTCCAAAGTATCTTAAAATTGTCTTAGGCAGATAGTTGAGAGCCTATTGTGGATCCCTACCTCTTCCAGAATGGACACATTTGTGCGTCTGGCTGTCCACGGAATCCTGAGCATTTTTCTCCAGCACTACATTTTGAGGGCGTCTATCCGCCTTCTTTCGCTCTTCTTTTTCTTCACTTCTGGCTCTGCCTCTGGCTCTGGCTCTAAGCGTCCATGTTTCTACCCTGTAAAGAAAAATGGGGGAAAAATCAACGCCCGTACGAGTCTCATCTTGGTAGCCTTCGCTATACCGCTGTATCTATCATAATAATAATACTGTAAGTTACAATTTACAACTTAAAAGTAAATAATACGCAATAATACGCCATTGCACAGTCTTATCTACGTTACATAGATACTAGGTGAGTGTACACACACAGCTCGAGTGTTACTGTTACTTGTAGTACCTACGTATATCTAGGTTTAGCTACTACTATTGGTATGTAAGCTATAATACCTGTGATAACATACACCACACACACAAAGCCTACATTGATAAGGGCTCCAGCACACTTCCCTGTGTGTGTGAACCACGCCTTGTTATTCTCATTGGCGTGTGAGTCATGACTATCATTTTATTATCTATGGAGGTATTTTTTCTGCGAATAAACTTCAACATGATGAATATTTTTTTATTAATTACTAGCTGACCCGCCCACGCGTTGCTGTGGCTAACGAAACACAACGCCATCTACTGGATGGCTACCTAACCTAGATATCCAATGTCAATAAAGGCTGACCTGGCCACGCGTAACTCAGTAGTTGTAGTACGTTGGATCAATGTTATACTAAATTTCCTAATGTAGTCAAATTAATATTAATTTACTAATAAAAATAAAAAAACGTTTTAATCGATTTTAAAAATTAAAAAGTAATTGGTAAAGAGTTTCGGAGAAATTATGAACAAACGAACATATTTTTTTAAATTTACATTTTATTACAAAACTTAATAAAATATAAGTTAAACATCGGATGGTCCGATGCTCTGTAGGGAACCCGCCTGCACAGCGCGGGTATAAACTGTGCGACCTAAAGTTTAAGTTTAGACTTAAGGAGTTCAATACTTCGTTTGTGTGAAAGCACCATGAAACCATACATGATTTTACTTCAATGGCAAGCCAAGCCAGGATACGACGCTCTGTCAACCTGATTCTATAATATATAATTGCAACACTTAAAATTAAAATGACCAAATAAAAATAATTTAATTAAATAAAAATGAAAAGCAAGCAAGAAATACTTACACGTTTTTGAATTTTTCGTAAAGTTTTCTTTTGTTATATTCAAGTGGTATGTATGAAAATCAACAGAAAAAAAATTTACATACATTTTTTTTGTGTTATTATTTTATCGTTGAATATCTTACCTACTAATATTATAAACGCGAAAGTTTGTATGGATGTATGTGTGTTTGTTACTCTTTCACGCATAAACTACCGAATGGATTTTAATGAAAATTTACAACAATGTAGCTCATAGATCAGAATAACATACAGGCTATAATTTATAAAGCTAGCTATTTTCCATACATTACAAATATTCATTTTTTGTATTTTATAAGAACAATAAATCAAATTAATCTTTTTTGACAAAGTGTATCTATGTACAATTTATTTGTTTGTATATTTTGATAATTAATTGAACGTAGCTTTTGTTTACATTACCTACACACAGGAGATACTGAGGAAAAAAACCCCCCAGGGACTGTGTCATCTCTGGGGATGCTGCGTGGAGGGTATTTTTAGGGAAACGTGAGGAAGTTCTGGGTAGGAAAAGGTATGAGGGATCGGTAGGAATCTGGAGTCAATGTGTCCAGGAGTGGCGGATGTATGAATCTATTCCTCCCACTGCGGTCGAGAGAGTCCGGCTGAAGAAGTTTAGGTAGGTCTTCCTTAACCAGTCTTTCCTGACTCGGCCCGCCATTCAGTGGGCGGGCAGACCTAAACAATCCTCACCCCATGAACCCGGGCACCCCTGCCAAGTCACCAAACGTAGCAAACCACTTGAGGTGATCTATGGCAGAGGTGTTGCTTATCTAATAAATGGTTCCCGGTGCGGTGGCACCTTCCAAACCTCCCAAATTGAATATTTCCTGGATGTGATGCTACTGAGGATACCAATTATTAATCCTGAACATTTTCTTTTCCAGGAGCTCGGCCTATCCATCACTGATGCCCAGATCCAAGAACTCCAGTCGCGCATCCACGACATCGACTTTCAGGAGGCTGCCAAGCACGAGCGCGAGACCCGGCACGATGTGATGGCTCACGTGCACGTGCTGTCGGCGCAGTGCCCGCTGGGCGCGCCCGTCGTGCATCTGGGGGCCACGTCGTGCTACGTGGGGGACAACACCGACCTGATTCAGCTGAGGGATGGGCTGGATCTGCTGCTGCCGAGGGTGGCCGGGTGCATTCAGAGCTTGGCCAAGTTTGCCGTGCAGTACAAGTGGGTTTTTTTTTTTTTTGCATTTACTTATTTTATGATGATCTTTGGGGATGCTGTGTGGGAAGGGTCTTTTTAAGGAAAGGAAGGGGATGAAGTTCTGGGAAGGAAAAAGGTTCGAGGGATGGGTCAGAGTGACTAATGAATCCATCCCTACTGCGTTGCAATGCGATGGGTCGAGAGAGTCCGACTAGAGATGTCAAAGGGTCTCCCTTAACCGGCATCTCCTCATCCGGCCCACCATGCATTTGGTGGGCAGACGCACCCGCCACCATGACCCGGACAAAACTCACCCCGTGAACTTGGGCATCCCTACTAAATCTTCAAACCTGGAGTTGTTGAATTTTAAATGTAATAATATACTAATAATAATAGTACCCGGATCCGTCTCCCAAAATTAAAAAAAAATTAAAAAGGTGAAAGACCACCATTTAGAATTGAAACGTTGCTCTAAATGACTTTAGCCGTGTTTGGTGACCAGATCTAAATATCCAGGTACTTCCTCACCTTCTTTTCCATTTCATTCCCCTTCCCGCTACTCTCAGCCTCACAAATTAACCGTCCGAATTGGGATTGTAATAGTCTCACCGGCTCCATCAGTGGGAGCAGTTGGTACTCTTGTGAAGTATTAACATTAAAAAATAAATGCTGAATATAGAATACACACTAGAAATGCCTTTCATGTAGATTTGTTTGTCTCTCTAGTTGAAACTATTCATTCAGGATTTCTCCCGTTATGCAACTGGTTTTCAACAATAATACACATATATATAATATTAGTAATAAATAATTAAAAATTCAAATTGAAACAAATAATACAATTCAAATAAATAATATAATCACAAACACAAGTTGGTATTCCTGTAATTAGAAATTCTATCTATAAATGTGCGGTTGACTATGCAATAGGCAATAATTCGCCGTAGAGTTTTTTGATGCACTGCAACAATGTCGATAGTCGAATAGACAGTTATGTTTCATTCCAAAGTTTTAATGATGAATAGCTGAAAGTTGCAGATAATGTGGATGAAATTTCGGTCTGTGATGTCTCGATCGATACCGAAGACGAACTCACAACACCTGGTCCATGAGGAACAGCATAGCGAAGAAGTTTACGCTGAATTTCGAAATTGTGCTTAACACGTGGATTAGACCTACAGGGGACAGACACCACGTTAATCATTCTCTATCTCTCAAACCTGACTGACATCTCGCTATCCAATTTGAATTTCATAACTTACACTTCTTTTTATACTTCTGAACAACTTATAATATAACCTATAATAATGTATACATGTAAAAGCCTGGCGTGAATAAATAAATAACTAGGTAGTAGTTTTGCATAATGTTGATTATTCAGACTTGACATCTAGCAACGCTCATGCGCTCTGGCAGAATAAAAAGTAATATCAAACACGGCCATCATCTTGACCGGAAACCGAACCCACAAACAAATTTACAGACGAAATTTAAAGTGGATGATTTAAAACAAATACTCTATTTTGCAAATAGAGAGGTGGATGCTTGGAACAAACTCCCACAACATGTCATCGATGCTTCTAATATATACCAATTTAAAGCTCTATTGGATTCATATTTGGAGAGAAAAAAGGACTAACTTAGTTTAAACTTAAAACAACTCAATTACTGTCAAACTCATTGTGAAATTAGATATGAGTGCATCAACAGAATGCTGCCACCTTATTTCATAATAATAATAAAAAAAAAAACAGGACTTCACTATTCTCCATTGAACTTTAGATCAACCCGTGAGCGCGCATGTTGCCACCCCTTCCCCGTCCGCTGCTTGAACGCGCGTTAACACATTAAACCCCGCTGTTTAAATAAATTATTTAATTATTATTTTTCACCTACCTGCAATCAAAATAAATATTGTAATGGTTTTACTATATACCTACACATCGCATTTTATGTTATATCAGATTACTATACTTACTATGATTACTATCTACGCATACTTTAACAATAGTTTAGTACATGTTTGCAAGATGTCAGGTTCCCCAGTTTTTTTTTTTACATAATAAAATATATTTAATTATAATTGTGGGCTGAGGTTGTATACCACCACCTACAAATAAATAAAACTGATTAACGCCAACATTTATTAATTTTATACGTACAGTACCTATATTGTTGTTTAATAAATAAGCATGACTTTATTGTTGCAATTTAATAAAGGACATAATTATTAATGTTAATGATAATTATAATGAATTTGGACTCGGCTGAAACATTGATATTTCAATATCCATTTTATCTCGGAGTCTGAATGGGTTAAAATCTCAAGACGCGGGCATACAAGATGACAACCCACGAGCTACTGAGCTATGGGCGGAGTAACAGCGCGCTGGTGAAGGGACCGAAGAAGGGGGTGAGGTATGTGCACTATGAACCAAATTTCTACGGTCACGGGTTGATCTTATTTTGGATGGAGAATAGACAATCATACAAAGATCTAAACATAAAATATGATGTTAATTAAGGTTAAGCCAAATCTTATGCTAAAGATGCTTGGAGACAGGAGTTTTATTATGTACTTATTGAAACTAATTAGTAGGCAAAGGGAAGAGGAAGTGGAATATAGGATAAGGATAGGCGACGTTTCTGATACTTTCCATACTCATGTATTAAGATGAAGCTATAAGCTAAATTATTATTTAGATTTATCTTTACTACGAATCGGTTTACATTATGAATATGAAAAAATATTCTATGGATACGTCGAAGCTTTTCCTACCTTCTCTATTTTTATTGGAATTAAAATAAAATTATCAATTACGTTATAAAAAATACAAACGTTAAGTACTAAATAATTTATTTTTTCATTACATAAATAAGAAAGAACTTTTAAAAAATACCCCTTTATGGCAAAGATTATTTTTTACTATTTCCATTGACTAACTTTTTTTCATTCTTTTAATTATTGATAAAAAAAATTAATTTTTCGAAGAAAACTTCTTTGGAAAAGTTTTCACTTTGTGATGTCATTATTTATTTTAATTAAAAGGCAAAATAACTTTGTTTACATCACTTTTATTTATACACAATCTACATGTTTCGTGAACGATGTATTTAATATACATTTGTTCCTGATGAGGTGAACATCGTTCACAAAACATGTAGATTGTGTATAAATAAAAGTGATGTAAACAAAGTTATTTTGTCTTTTAATTAACATAAAAAAAACTTTGGTTTATTTACTTTCCTCGTGCAGATAATACCAAAAACACGCGGAGTGCTAAAGGGGTAAGAAGTCAAATATTTGTATTGTTTATATTCCTCTTAATTTATGATTGTGTGTGTACGTTCTCCTATTTGATATTTCTCTTTTTGCTTAAAATGTCCCCGTTGTGAAATTTTTATGTCTGCACAATGATATAACTGATCATTTTTTGCCATTTTCCAGGGATCTGCCCACCTTGGGTTTCACCCATCTGCAGCCAGCACAGCTCACCACTGTGGGGAAGCGTGCCACTCTCTGGATTCAGGATCTCCTGATGGACGAGAGGGCCATGAGCCGTGCCAGAGCTGATCTGCGCTTCCGCGGTCTCAAGGGAACCACCGGCACTCAGGCCTCTTTCATGACACTCTTCGAGGGAGATAGCACCAAGGTCAAGAAGCTGGACAAACGCGTCGCTGAACTGGCCGGATTCAACAAGTGTTATCCTGTCACCGGACAAACCTACTCCAGAAAGGTGGACATCGAAGTCGTCTCCACGCTGTCAAGCCTCGGAGCAACCGTTCACAAGATGTGTTCTGATCTGCGCTTGCTCGCATCACGCAAAGAGATCGAAGAACCGTTTGAATCTACGCAGATCGGTTCTAGTGCCATGGCTTATAAGCGAAACCCGATGCGTTCAGAACGCTGCTGCGCTCTTTCCCGCCATTTGATTACTTTGTTTTCTAACGCAGCCAATACTCACGCTACGCAATGGTTGGAGAGAACGCTCGACGATTCCGCCAACAGGCGTTTGACACTTGCGGAAGCTTTTCTAACTGCTGACGCTGTCCTGTTGACATTGCTTAACATCAGTCAAGGTTTGATCGTTTATCCTAAAGTCATCGAGCGTCACATCGCTCAAGAGTTGCCGTTTATGGCAACTGAAAATGTCATCATGGAGATGGTCAAAGCGGGAGGGGATCGTCAAGTTTGTCACGAGAAGATTCGGGTTCTTTCTCACGAAGCCGCTGCTGAGGTGAAGCAGAAGGGATTGGATAACGACCTGATGTCTCGCATCAAGAAGGATCCGTATTTTGCCCCGATTCTGAACCACCTTGATTCCATCATGGATGCTTCTACATTCATAGGTCGTGCTCCGGAGCAGGTGACAGAGTTCATTGAAGAGGAAGTTGAACCCATTCTTCTAGCTTATGGAGATAAGCTTAAGAATCAAGTTCCATCTATTTTGAAAATTTAAAAATAACCCATTCCTTGCAGCGAGGAAAGTGTTTTCATTAGTTATTAAGATCTTTTAAAAGTTAATCTTTTGATTTTTTGGTAAAATTTCTGTACTCCGCTTAGGCCCAGATGTTTCGCAGAAATTCAAATGTAACATTGTCGTCAAATGGCCATTCAGCGCCATTTTGTTTATTTGACATTTGATTCTAGGTGCACTTCAGCTTTCTATCAACTTGTAATAAGCTGACAAGCTTAACAACATGATAATTGTCCTCTTCTGCTGAACACAATTTGTTCAAAAGCTGAAACTGAATTAGAATTGACATTTAATGGGAATCTTTCAACCATCAAAAAACAAATCAAAATGGCGCTAAAAGGTCATTTGATGACTTTGTCACATGTGAATTTCTGCAAAATAACTGGGACTTAGTTGTTAATTCGCAGAAATTGTTTAAATAGCACATTATTACTCAATTACCACAAGAAACAAACTACATATTTAAATCAGGGGAGATGGTAAAAGATTTATCAAAGATACATTTTTTGTTTTTAAATTTCCTGTGTTTTAACGCCATGTATCTTGTTAGATGTAATGTTTGCCGAAAATTTTCGCTTTAATCTAAATATGCACAAATTATTTAAATAGCCCAAACTAAGAACTAATAACCTATAAATAATCGTTCCTTGTACAAACAAAGTGTTATTTGGGTGGGCGTTTTTAGAACTAAACGGAGTACGGATTATCAATTTTTTTACACTATTCCAACTTATTTTGATGTTGTTGTTATATTTTTTACTTCTTTATCATGTTAGTATGAATTTTACTTTGACAAACTTTTTGGGAATCAAATAATTAAAGAATATATTTACAAAATAACTTTTATTCATTAATGATCACAAATACATAATATTTAATAACTAGATGATATTTTGAATAAATACATGAATATGCAATAATTGTAATTAAATAATGTTTATAAAAAATAAGGAGCGTAAATGGAGAACATAAATTTAAACCCTGAAAAATCATGGATAGACCAAAAATATGATAAAGCTTAATAAATTAACAAAATAATTACAATAATACTTTATGATAATAAATAAAAACGCAGGTGAGTTAATAAATTAATGATGGCAATGATTTTTTTTCCAATTATTTGTATTTAATATTTCTAATTTATGAGAAATGAATTTTCAAACAAAATATCAAAAACCGAATATCTTGAAAATCTCCATCGCTAGGGTGGTTATACATATAAGAATTTGATAAGATTGAAAGGAAATAATAATTGAAAAGTTTAAATTATATGATTATGTAAAGAAGAATAGAGAGAAAAGAAGGAAGAAGATACAATAAAATAAATAGATTAAGAAAATAAAAGTAAGTACATAGGAAGTGAAGTAGAAATCTATATAGAAAGACAATACGTATAATATAATATAATAATTTGATAAATTAAAGTTAGGGGGTTTCTCACCATCCTCCCAATAGCTTATCTACACTAATAACGAATATCTTTGATTTACGATTTACGGTTTATTTATTTATTAAGTTAGAGTTTCTAATTCGGTACTCGAACCTATGAATAGTGGCTATATATTGGATAAGTTGGCAGAGTTTTCTAACCACTGCGAGTATTTTATTTTTATTTTTAATAATATTCGTTATTAGGGTAGGTAAGCTATTGGGAGGATGGTGAGAAACCCCCTTACTATGAATAAAATAACTAGGTACTTATATATCAGCTTTTGGCACTGAAGGAGATGATAAACATAATATTTTGTAATTAATTAAAGAGAAATAATAAAATATAAATAAATAATAAATATATTAAGCAAATAAATAGGTACTCACATTGCAATAACAGAATACAATAACAAATTGATAATAGTGTATATAAATATTACTCGAAAATGATTTACAAAAGTAGCTAGATAAATTCAATTTTGTAATGGTAAAACATTGTACAAACTGAATAATGTTGACAAACTTAAAAACTAAAATGAAGAAATAATTTATTGATTCAAATGATTATAAAAAATATGGCATAAATAGAAACATGAAACAGAAACACTTTGTGCGAGCGGTGACAGCTTCCTTGTTTACAAATATTTCTTAAAAATACTTTGACTTGTAAAAGAAAAATGGTAAAACAATTCTTTATACTAGCAAATTTAATTTACATTCATAATATTATTTATGGTAACTTCTTATAAGGAAAGGAAATTATTTTTAGTAATTTCTTTGTGGTAACTTTTAATTAACCTTAAAACAATATTTTTGTCTGTTGTTAAAATATTACTGTCATGTGCGTGCTTTTTCGCCTTTCACACAACTTTTTCTTTCTAATGAAGGCATATAAACTTCTTCATTGTGTTAAATAGAATTTTTTCCTAACCTAACCTATCTGACTTAATAATAATTAATTTATCATTCTGCAAAAGAAGCTGTCACTATTCAAAAACACGTAAAGTTCTGTTTTATTGAATCAGATTTAGAATCCTGATGGTAAGAGAGTGTCTCCTTGGCAGGCAGGTCCCTGGCTAGGCCAGTTGCAAGCTCCCATACTGGAGTCAAAACTTAGTTGAATGGGACAACTGAATGTGTGCAGAGTGAATTTGTTCTTGCTGCAATCCCATCTGCACGAGTAGAACTTGTTGCAATTATTCGGATGTCTGAACAAACCTTCTCTCTTGCATTCAACTCCGAGACCGTATCGGTCGTATGTCTTCTCTGCTTTAACAGCAACAGGACTCTGATTCCTGGGGATTAAGATAGTCTCAACTGTTGGAGCCAAAGATTTGGCTCTAGATTTTAGTCTCAGCCTTCTTGAAGGTGCTTGGGAGCTGCTGCTGATGACATCATACTTTTGTTCATCGTTTACTATGATTGTTCCAAATTCAGGTTTACTCTCTTCATCGTAAGAGTTGGAATAGTCCGGAACGACAATGGGGCTAAACGTTGAAGATACAACGGTTATTTTGGGCTTTCTTATTACGATGGGAGCTGTAGATCTCTCTGGCACGTAAGCGACCACTGTTGGGCTGGCAGACTTGACGGGAGCTGCTGATGGAGTGTATGTGCTAATGGCTTCATTCTTGAAAGTCCATTCTTCGTCATCATCACCGTTTACTGGCACCTCATAATCGTATTCAACTTCGTATTGTTGCTCTGGTTGGTTTCTCAGCTTCAAAACATTTGATCTGCAACTGCAAACAGCTCCTAGCTTCCTGATAAGAAGAGGGTTGAAGTCGTTTACTTTAGTAACGACGGCTACCTTTGGCCTGGACTTTCTGATGACAGGGGGAGTAACTTCTACTAATCTCTGTGACTCTGTGACTGTGGCATACGACGGTCTTACGATTTTCTTCACTTTAACAATCCTTTGAGTTGCGGGTGTTACATACGCTTCTTCTTCGCTGTGGTATGATCCGGTGGAAGTGACTAAACCAGCATTGGGACCGACAGTACCGAATCCTAGTAAGTTAACCTGATTCTGTTCATTGTGATTTGTGTAGTCTACTGTGAGTTGCGGCTTTTGGTAAGTGGGTACTGGTCTTTGGCTGGTTACTACGACTGGTCTGTAAGTTTGCTGGATCACAACGGGCTGCTTGTAAATTGGTTTAGGGGTTACGGCTAACTTTTCAAAGGCAAATTCTTGGATAGGATTTACATTGTACGATACATCCTCTTGGTAGGATGGAGCTGGGGTAGATACATACTTCACTGGCGAGTATCTGATGTCAGTCTTTGCCGCATTTGTTGGAGGCAAATACTCGGGTCCCGTATACTCATAAGATTCTGTGGGTTTGACAGTTGAGAATTTAGCCTGAGTATATTTATAAGTCGATGGTTGGTAAGTTGTCGGTTGGTATTGCACCTTGGGAGTCTCATAAGTTTGAACATTTTCATACTGTTGGTATTTCCGTCCCTCGGTTGTGGACGATACGTAAGCGGGCTGTTCATATTTGATTTCAAATGATGAGATTACCTTGGGAGCCTTGTACTCGACTGGCTTTTGATACTGGACGAATGGTTTTGGGCTCGATACCTGTATGTTTGGCTGTTGAGAGTAATACTGAGAGCTTTCATATGATTGAACCTTAGGAGCTTCATAGTTGTAAGTTTGCTGATATGTGACTGGGGCAGGAGTTGAAGAGACGGTTATGGAAGGTTGGACGTACTGAGATTTGACAGTATTGTAATCCTGAGAGTTGTAACTGTAGGATTGCTGTACAACAGGCTTTTTATACTGCACATAAGCAGGTGTTGAAGAAACTACGGGGGCTACAAATTTAGGAGCATCGTAAGTGTGAACAACTGTTTCTTGTTGGTATTTGATAGGAGCGGGAGTGGAAGACACATAAGTAGGCTGAACATAGCTAGCAGTGGGTGGCACATACTCTTTCTGTTGGTAAGAGTATGACTTCTGTGGCTGAACATACTCTAGGAAAGATTTAGGGGTTGAAGACACAATGGGTGTGTAAACTTTGGGAGCTTCATAAGTATGAACAATGCTTTGTTGTTTATATTCTACAGAAGATGGTGTTGAAGAAACGTATGAAGCTTGGGGATAAGTTACCTTTGGAGCCACATATTGCTGCTTGTAGGTGTAAGTGTTTTGAGGTTGAGTATGCTGATAATCTGATTGGCTGTATGCCTCGTAAGATGGAGTGGATGATACCACTACTTTAGGGGCTACATAAGTGTTAACTGACTGCTGAGAGTATTTAACAGAAGAAGGAGTCTGAACTGTGCTGATGGGAGGCAGATATTCTGGTCCCTTGAATGTATCAACTTGGTCTTGTTGGCTGTAGCCAACAACATTGGCCTGCTCGTATGCCACAGGTCTCTGCGTAGACACAACTGGATGGATATATTTACCAGTGTTGTATTGTTGAGAACTAGTTGATTGGTGGAATTCCTGCTTGGAAACAGCAGGTTGAACGTACGTGTTCTGTTGTTGCACAGTGTATTCTTGTACAACAGGTTTCTGTACATATTTCTCCTGGACTTGATGGACGTAGTGATTATCCTGAGTTGGTGTTACATCTTGATTGTATGTGTAAGTGGATAAAGCGGGCTTGGTGAATGTAGAAACAGTAGATTGCTGAACATAGGTTGGTTGTTGAACGTATGTTGGCACAGCTGATACTGTTGGTCCTGTGCTTATGCTCTGGTATGATACATCACCTGCATTCTGATAGCTTATGACAGATTTAGGAGTAGAAGAAACGTAGCTTTGAGATTCGTAATGTGTGACTGGGGTTTGTGGAACACTCACAACAGATGGACGAGTTTCGTATTTCTGATATTCATTCTGGCCATGGTAAGTTTGTTGGTTGTGCACACTGACAGACGGCTTGCTGTAGCTTGAGATGGCGATACCAGGCTGTTGCACTACATATGTTTGTTTTTCATAAACTACTGGCTTAGGTGTGGAAGAGACTGTCACAATGGGTTGGACATAAGAAACAGCGGGCTTTTGGTATCCAAAGACTTGAGTGATTTCAGTTTTGGGTTGTGACACAACAAGCGCAGGTCTGTAAGTGCTGACAGATATTGGCTGCTGATAGCTGACAATTGGAGTTGGGGTAACTGAGGGCTGGTAAGTTTGATAAGTGTTTGCATTTGAAACAGATTTCACTGAAGAATAAGACTGTCCAGTTGGTGCATATGATACACTCTCAGGTTGATGGTAGACCACTGGGGCAGCTGTAACTGTTGAGTATTGATGATTGTTGTACCCTGATCCAGTATTTCCGAATGATTGTACAGTGGCTCCTGCTGAATGAGAGTAGGCATTGTTCTGCAATAACTCTGCATCAACCAAAGTTGTCTTTCCAACCAAACCAGAGTTTATAGCTCCAGCGGTCAGAGTGTGAGCAGCTCCTGTAGCAGCGTATCCATTATACTGGTTTGAACCCCGAATGTAAGCTGAACCTTGATCTGAATGATCGTTAGTCGATCCGTGGTCGACGTACACATTGTTTCCGCTAGTGCTCTGGTATCCTTGTCCTTGTTGGACTCCTGCATACTGATAGGTGGATTTGTACGCGCCTGAATTGTCATGTTGGTGTCCAGCACTATTGGTAACTCCAGCGTATGAGTTTGAATCTCCAGCATATTGTCCTTGCTTATAAGCTCCGGAGTCTTGGCCTTGGTTGTAAGCACCTGAATCCTGTCCCTGTTTATATACACTTGAATATTTTCCTTGTGTATAAACGCCTGAGTCAAGTCCTTGTTTGTAGGCTCCAGAGTCCTTTCCTTGGTTGTAGGCACCTGAATCTGATCCTTGGCTATATACACTTGAATATTGTCCTTGCTTGTAAGAACCAGAATCCCCATCTATGTAAACTCCTGAGGATTCAGCGTACTTACCAGCGGCTCCTTCGACATGGTTGTATGGTACAGCTGGCTGGTCATCGTGCTGATAAGGAACAGCAGAATCTCCTGTAGCATCATGGACATATGCTCCGGAATGATCAATGTTTCCTGCTCCACCTCCCAAAGTGAAACTTGAAGTTGAAACTCCCCCTCCAACCGAATATGATTTACCGTAATTGCCCCCTCCGTTGATTACTCCTCCTTGAGAGATTCCTTGAGATTGATGACTGTAGCTTCCATCCCTTGAAACTCCGAGCAATACTTCTCCACTAGTGTGACCTTCTCCAGTCACTGCATAAGCTCCTGAAGATCCATGATTGATTGGATAAGAATTGCGACTGATGGAAGACGATCCGTAATTGGTTGAAGATGATTTTTGTCCATTGGAAGATAATCCATGACCAAGAGAAGATCCCTGATTTATTGAACCTGATCCATGACCAAATGAAGATCCCTGATTGATTGAAGCTGATCCAAATAAAGATCCCTGATTCAATGAAGCTGATCCGTGACCAAATGAAGATCCCTGATTGAATGAAGCTGATCCGTGATCAATGGAAGATCCCTGGTTGATTAAGAGCGCTCCCTGGTTAATTGCACCTCCTCCATGAGCAAGAGAAGATCCGTGGTTGAAAGATGCTGATCCGTGACCAAAGGAAGATCCCTGATCTACCAAAAGTGCTCCCTGGTTAATTAAACCTCCCCCATGAGAAAGAGAAGCTCCGTGGTTGATAGAGGCTGATCCGTGACTGATAGAGGAAGCGCCATCTCCATTGTATTGTCCAGAGAAACCGCCAAGGATCTCAGCCCCGGAATTATAATCTCCGTTGGAATAAACGCCAACCTGTCCAGTTTGGTAGATTTGTCCATTGTCTTGACCTCCCGCAGCAGCATATTGTTGCGATATTCCTTGAAGGTTGAGATTGTGATCTTGTGCGACGTATCCTGGAAACGATATTAAATTGTTTGAAATATAAATTAATAGGTATAGATTGACGAGTTGTGACTTGCACTCCTTTGCTACCAGCCATATTAATTTAATATATTATTTTGATCTAAATTTAATTAAGAGCTTTCGGAGTTTCAACTCGTTCAGCAATGATATTTATCTGTTCATCTTACCTTGTCCTGCGGCATGTTGTCTAGCTCCATATCCATTCTGTATTCCCAGCAAGTTGCTGGAAGAAGCCCCAGAAACGAGGCTCTGATGAGCAGCTACATTCACAGCATCAGCTGAAGCACCAATATAAGCGGATGCTCCTGGAAAATAAAAGTAATAATATAAAAATAATCTTTGTATGGCATAGTTTTGTTTTATTTCACTTCAGTGCGCTTAACTAAAATAAAATTAAAAATTCCTACATTGCTCCATTACAAAATATTGATAAAATAATATGAAATAAAGAATATACAGTGTATATGTAAAAAGCAATGACAAGAGAACAAAAATTATCAATCACAGTGCTGTTATAGTACAGGACAATAATAATAGACAATAACGGTGCTATCGTAACATAGGACAAAACAAGAACTTTAAAACTAAAATAGAATATACGTTCAGAAATAAGAAACATTCTGAGTGAAACTGAAACCAAACAATTACCAGAAACTTGAGAACATGGCTTATTACTTATTACAGTATATTTAAAAGAGGTTAAGATTGACGAGTGGTATGATTTTTTAAATAATTATGATTTTAAAGCCTGTTTGCATTCATGTAAATTCTGGATAGTAATAATAATCAAAGGAAGAGCTGAGGGAAGTTTATTCCAAATGAGCGGCCCAGTTACACGAAAAGAGCTATCATAGTAAACGGTTCGATTTGACCGAGAATAAGTCTTGTATAATCAAACATGGGGAACACAAATATTGAAGTTTGCATTCAAAGCCATAGGAATATCAAGCATTTGCCTTACCTGTGAGTACAGAAGAAGAGTGTCCATGATGACTGGATTCATACTTTCCCAGATTTCCACAGCCGGGTACCAGCCAGGGCCAGTCGCAGATCAGTTTGGACTCATCGAATCCTAGACCGAAGGGGCAGCGGAACTCGTAGGCAGAGAAGGGGGACTTGCCGTGGTCGAGACATGCGAAGAACCAGCGGCAATTGGCGGGGTCGGCGTAGTATCCTAGAAAATGTGATAAAGGGTAAAATTGTCTGTGCATGTTGTCCTTGCATCAAACTGTCTTTCTGTTTGGTCTCATTAAAGAAATCTATATCATGATATTTGGATATTATCACGTGTTGAAGAGAGGCTTGCGTTATCCATGATCAAGGCACGTGGTGGATACTGAGAGACTCTCCGAAAGTTTGCTCAAGTAGTAGGACATTCAATTTGGGAGGCGGTAGAGACTTCGAAAATTGTCATAACTTAACTTTATTGTCACAATTCACAATGCCTTCCGAGTCTCTATCGCCTACAAATCTCCGATGAAAATCTACAAACATGTCACTGATGACCTGTCGACGTGATAGGCGAGATGGATGATGTAATACAAGAGGGCTGATAACAATTGATATCTCAAATGATGGATTGTTCTGTGATCTTACCTGGTTTATCTGGACACACGAATCTGCTAGCCGGCACCGGAGCAATCTCAGAACTTCCAGGGCAAGCCTGTCCCTCGTGCAGGCTCCCAGGCCACACACACACCTCGTAGCGGGAGTCAAAAGCCAGACCAGCCGGGCAGTCGAACTCAAACACGGTGAACTCGTCCGAGAGCTGGTCGAACTTCACGCAACGGTAGAATCTGTTACAGGAGCGGGGGTGCACGAAATAGCCTTGGCGTTGGCACTCGAATTCGGTTCTGGTATCCTGGGAAAGAAAAATACTAATAAAAATATTGAAGAACAGATGGAAAGGTATCAAAGGTTCAAATAAATTGACCATTCGTAGTCTTAATAGGCCATTAGTTTTCTTCCGTCAATATCACCAATAAGGTATTTGATATCACTAACACCTAAACTCTTTTCTCCTCACTTCGATCATTCGGGTATTCCATTATTTTAATTAATAATTATGTTTTAATCAGTGTACTTATTCCCAAAGTTCTATTAACAATATACATACTGTAATATATGATTACTGTTAATCTTTGGCGAGTCGTATCATTTAATAATACAAACTTTAGAAGCACCTTGTTGTTATTTGTAATTTGTTATGTTGTTTTATTGTGTTGTTATTTGTATTTCTGTTACTCGTATAAACTGATTATGTTATTAACTGCGCTTCCACTTATAAGTTTACGTTTCTAATGGTACAGTGCTGATTGTCTTTTATTTTAAACGTACTATTTAATTTTAATTTTTTTTATTTATAAAATACATGATAAAACATTATAACATTTACATATATATGATACATTAGATCAGTGGTCACCAACATACGGCCCGCCAAAGATTTTTATCCGGCCCTCCAAAGATTCCCGATACGGGATATATTAATTTTATTATTTGGTTGTGAATTCAAGGCAGCTGACCAAAAGTAAAAAAAGTTGGGTAGGTATTTGAGAAAACCAGAGTTTTCTGTGATTTCGGAGAATTCGGTGTTGAAGGCGACCAGATACGTTCGTTACTCGAAAATTCCCGGGATTCTTTAATTAATTTGTTGAAATTCTAGGAGCATAGTGCAGGCAAGATAAAAAAGGTGTACTTCAGGTAAAAAAGAATCAGTATCAATAAAATTTGCTATCGTGATAGCTTGAAATGGAATAGTAATAGTTAATAGTTATTAGCGGTGATTTCCCCATTTGAGATTGTTTCTAAAATTTCGTTTGAAATTCATTCGCTGATTTGAAGTAGCAGCTCGAAGAAAAGTTGCTCGACTTCACAAAATTTTCGATTGCACTGAATGAGAGTGAAGATGTAAGTCACACAGCTCAATTGATAATTTACGAAGCGTAAACGAAAAGTTCGACGTAACTAAATTAGAAGAACTAGTAGGATTAAAAAGTTTGAAAGATAGAACTACTGGTGAAAACATATTTTCATAATAATAATAATAATAATAATTGGATAATTTGTATAGCGCCGTTTTTGTGAGAAATCACCTCAAGGGCGCTGTACAATTTAAAATATAATTCTTAGGCTATATTTAAGTTTATTATTTACAATTGTATACAGAAACATAGTTACCTGGTCGGTCACTTCCGATAAACACACTTTAATAAGAAAGTTTATGCTTGGAGAAGATACCAATTTGCACGCGGAGGACATTATATTGAAAACACTGGACTTTGCATGATTTTACATTTACTGACCCCATCACTTTTGGTATTCACTTATAAGAAGTATAATGCCAAAGGTGAGTTAATACTTACTTTGAAAGACTTGAGAATTTAATGATTCTTTACGACTGGAGAATTTTCATCAAGTGACCATTATAAAAGCTTACAAAAAAGAATTAGCTCATATTTTCACAATTAGTTATTTACAATGTCACGGGCTGTGAATGTGAAAGTGAGAAGGTTTTGACTTTATGGATAAGACAGTCCGAACAGATGAGTTTTAAGTTTAGCTCTAAATTCCGCCGAGTCTGTAATCATTCTTAACTCATGTGGCAGCCTATTCCATGCTTTAGGTCCCGACACTCCGAAAGCGCGCTCACCGAACTTAGTGTCTGGTGTGCGCTTTGGTTCCTTCAACCTTCCGATAGCTGATGATGCTGCTGACCTGAGGGTTGATTGTCGAGAATTGGAATTTTCAGGAATACACAGTTCCGATAAGTAAGCCGGAGCCATTGCGTTAAGCGACTTAAATACCATCCAGCAGAGCTTGAACTGGATTCTTTCAGGACATTTGAGCCAGTGAAGATTTTTGAGATGTTCTGAAATATGGGAATATTTAGATACGCCGGTGATAAGTCTTGCCGCAGCGTTGAAAACGGATTGTAGTTTGTTTATTTGATATTTTGGGATACTTGCATATATACCGTTGCAATAATCTAGACATGAAACAACATACGAATTGACTAGTAATTTAGTCGCCTCTGTTGGCAGGTTTCTTCGCACTGCTTTAATTTGCCTCAATTGAAAGAACCCCGTGCTTACGGTTCTGTTCACTTGAGTTTTCAGGGAAAAATCAGCGTCGAGATTAACACCCAGTAGTTTTATACAAGTCTTTGGACTGATGTCACTTCCTGAAATGGTTATTGGGGAGTTATCAATGTTACGCTGACGTCTGCTGGTGGCGGTCCAGAGAAACTCAGTCTTTGAAGGATTCAGTTTCAATCTATTTGAGGTCATCCAGCGGGTGATTGCTTCTAGACACTCAGTTATACGAGTTTTAAGATTGTCTATTTCCTCTGGTAAGCAGTAAAAGCAGACAAGTCATGTGTATCAGAAACTATTAATGACCGAAAACATATCTGGAATCTGTTATCAGCGGTTACGATAATATGATAGGCTCAAATATTGGATTTATCGGCCAACTTAGTGAATTTCTGGAAAAAGAAAAGTATTAGAAATCCTTTTAAATTTCATTGAATAATTCATTCTAATTGGATAATAATCGGAATAAGAAATTATTTTTCTTCCGGCCCCCCCAGGTTTTCAAAAAAATCAATCCGGCCCATTTCACAAAAAAGTTGGTGACCACTGCATTATATCACCAAACTAAGCGACTGCCTATTTCATGGTGACTATTGTGTTGTTATTTGTTTCTTAAAATCTGCAGATTTTATGAACTGCGCCTGCTCTCAACACAGGGGTTCCTAGAGAGACAGGCAGAGCATATCACTAACTGTAATGGAATCAATAAAGACAAATAATAATAAGATTAACTTCATTTACTTACTTATAACTTTCTAATGAAAAGGATGTAGAGTTAGTTTTAATAGATCTGGTTATTCGACTTCTTACTTGTATGGTTGAAGAGGTAAGGTTATTGGTGGCTGCATATGATAGGAATGATGATATTCTTAAGCTTTTTAGCAGTGAATGGTAAGAAACTTACTTCTCTTATAGCGTGGATGACGCCATCGGAATCCACAACTCTGGAGATCCTGTACGGAGAGAGCTGGACAGAATCCACATTCCGACTGGAACGAGGAACTGACAGAATCTCGTTCTCCAAGTAACTGAAAGAATAAAGCAGATAATTATTTTATATTAGTACAAACTTCACTCAGAGCAATCAGAATGGTGACCGGTCTACTCAGTGGAAACTTTTTAAATGTATGAATATTGAGTACAAACTTTTCATCAGATGTTAATTCCTCACATGATAATTCATCATGTCTCGAAGCGTCGAAAACTGATAATTGGGGTTTTTAACCTCAGGTTAGGTTAGGTTGGGTGAGGAGGAGGGAAATGGAAGGGTAGGTTATTGTGAGTTATGATGCGATGAATTATCATGTAAGGAAGTATCGTGTACGAATAAATTTACTATGAGAATTCAGACGCTGAGATCTCATAGTCCGATTAGACATGGAACCATCAGAATAATACTTGGCAATATTTCAAAAGTAAATAAAATAAAGAACTAAATTGGCTAACGGTGAAACAGATGCTGACCTTGAATGAAATGATATTTATGGATAAAATAATAAACCATCATTACCAAAATACTTTTAAAACAAAGATGTATATACAACAAGGACTCACAGACATAACACAAGGACGTGCAATGAAATCAAAATACCAAAACGTGTCAAAGGCAATACACAAAACAGTTTATTCCCCAAAGGGATGAAATATTGTAATTGTGTAAACTTTAAACCATAAAAACTAAACAAATTAATAAATTAAAATAGATTGCTAGAACCATATTCCAAGATAAAATGTAATAGTTTGCTTATAATTGGTAATTTGTAAACTTTAATGTACAAATAACTAAACTAAAATAAAATTTAAAAAAGACATAATCCAAAAAAACAAAAAAGGGGACAGTGGAAACAAAACACTCAGCTGTAATATTTCTGTGGTTAAATGTATGGAGAATATTTTATGGTTTCCTGTCTCCATAATTCCATCAAATGAGACTCATGCACACAAGGTAAGGATAATAAGTATTTTGGATTTGGTTTCATCTTAATTCCCATGTTTTTTAAATTTTGTTTTCCGTATCTCCTCAAGTGACTATATACTCGTATTTTCCTGAAGTATTTTAGTTGGACATCTTGCTGTAGTATTATTCTTACCTCAGCACGGCTCCTCTTGGAGCCCTGGCCTGTGTGCCCAGTCCCTTCAACATACTCCTCAGTAGGCTGGGGCCGCATTTCGTCTCCTGGTCGTCATCAATAGCCACCAGTGCGAGTCCTGCCAGTCCTCTGATGCGAGCGTACTTGCCCTTCACGTCTAGGGAAGATGCATCCTCGAAGGCCAGCCATTGCTTGTCCCTGGGAAAAAAAATCAATGAATTTTGGTTAATGGGTGGTTTAAGATCCATGAGGCAAATAGGTAATGGAGCTAAAATTGCAAGTGCAAGGTTGTAAAAATAATTGTCATAATTTACAAAGGGAATAAATTCAACGACAGGGCAGTTAAAAAGATTTTTTGGAAATCGATAATATTTAACTCATCTTTACACTCTTTATAATTTCCAAGATTGCAAGTTTGTCTGATTTTTTACCGTTAACATTTTTTAAACACTACTTTGGTTTTTAAACACTACATTGGTTTTTTTAAACACTACATAGGTTTTTTAAACACTACGCAGGTTTTTTAAACATTACATTGGTTTATAACAATAAAAGTGGTTAAAACTAAGTATTTAATAATTTTTAATTGGTCTAATTTTTACGCTGCACCTTCTACAAAGTCAACAATGTCTATTAAATATAACACAGTGTAGAGCACCTACTATTCTTATCCTATATTCTACTTACTCTTTCCTTGACATTCTTTTTAGTTTTATGCCAAAAAAATCCTATCCTTAATGAACATTAGCATCAGAAACTTTTTTGGCTTAACCTTGTTTAACCTTCTGTATATTATTTATTATAAATGTTAGAAACAAACGTGGAAGATACTGTCAGTATCGCCCAGTATTTCCTAAGGAAACGTTGCTTTTAATGGCATTAATGGTTCGTGCTTGGTGACCAGATCAAGAGCCAAATACTTTCCCACCACTCTTTACCATTTCCTTCCTTTCTCCCATACCATTCAGCCTCATAACACACTCAAATTGGGGATGCCATAGTTTCACTGGCTCCGGTTAGCAGGGAATTTTTGGAACCAACATTTTCTTTGTATATTATTATTGGATGCTATCTTTATGCATGATTGAAAGATTCTTCTCAAACTAAATGCTATCTAAAGTCTATGATAGATTTATTCATTTTTCTATTTAATGTGCGACATCAACTGAATTTTCTGCAAATCTAGGATAAATATTTATTTTAATTTTAACTTGATCACCATTAGCTTAGTGGTAGAGCAGCGCCCAGGCAAGGCAAAGGTCCTGGGTTCAATTTCTAGATGCGACTATCTTTTTTTGATTTTTCTGTTTAAAATGTTCGATTAAGTGTCGCTAATATGTCGTTCAGTGATTAAAATAGATTTTTAATAAATATTAAAATTGTCGCATTTTTGGATGATCAATGTCCTGATGACCCCGAGAGCATACCGCCACTGGTTGGGACTATTGTGGTGTATTCACGTAAAAAAGATGATCTTATACCAAGGTGTTCAAAATTGTCCTTGTTAAAATTACATGTGTCTTATTATAGACATTTTTTAAACTCACTTGAAAGCATAAGGCGCAGATAGATCCTGGTCTCTCTCAAGCGTCCATTTATCCTTTCCCATCTCCTCGCAAAGCTCTTTCTGGCTCAGGGTTCGGGGCTTCAGGTCCTCTGCAGGACTTCCAGGAGTGCTGAGGGTGGAATTGGTCAGCTGGAAGGCGTACGCCCTAGCGGGGGCTGTCACCACTATCTTGGCTGCGGGCACTCCAAGGCCTATAGCCAAATCGACAACGGAATCCTACAAGATAAATAAATTAATATTAGACAATTAGACAAACATTCACTTATTTATTAACCTATGTAGAGTACAATTACTTGTGATTTTTCAATGCCTGTCTCACTAGGATATGCCTGTGTCGAGACAGACGTAGAGGTAAGTACATAAATGTATTAAAAAATAGTTACATGAATATAAAGATTAAATACTTTTAATTTCAATACAATCCAAAAGAAAGGTAATTGGAAGTGTGGATTAATCATATATTAATCATATTTTATTTGGGTTAGGTCGTGTGTAAATTGGTATTCTTGTCAAAGTGCAATTGCTCATTGCTGCTGAAGCAAATAAGACCTCACCAATAAGATCTCCATTGAGACCTGTCTATTATATGGTGACAGAACAACTCAAAAATTTGCAACTTCATCACCTTTTTCGAAAAGTCAAAAGTGAAGAAAAAAAAACATTAAAAAAATTGATTAGGTTAGATTATGGGCTGTTTCAAATGTTTTGTTACTTGGTTAAGTTGTCTATAACATAACTATTATGTATTCTGTGAACAGACCTCGCATCCAAAAATTAGTTTTGTCTTATTTAACTTATTTAACTAAAATTTCCTCTGGAACCACAAGACCTGGGTAAATCTCAACCCATGTACCCTGGCAGCCCTTCTAAGTCACAAAAAATAGTGAATCATTTGGGGTGACCCATGGAAGAGGTTTTTTTTCTTCTTCCTTTAAACGAATTAAAAATTAAAAAAAAAAAAAAAACTAAATGGAATTCTACAAATTAAACACAAAAACAGTTAATGTGGAGAGGTGTTGGTTATCTAATGAATGGTAGCGGAAAGGATTGCGGTATCCATATCCGCCTCGCAAAATATAACTTATGAAATATATTTTATTTTTATTTTATTTCATTTTATTTGGGAGACCAACAGTATAAATTATTAATAAGGCAAAATTAATTAAGTAACATAAATTGTACCGTTTACAGGTTTCCACATGGGTATTATATATAAGTGAAATGATTTTAAAGATGGTACTTATGAAAAATTACAAAGTTAAAAATATCAATAAACAAGTTGATTGAAAGGGATTGGGGAGAGGGTAGGATGGGGGGGGGGATCGGTCTAGTTGAGGTATAGTAGTATACTAATAAAAATACGGATTACAAGAAATAGAAATAAAAGAATGATAAGTTCATACGATGGTTGTAGTATTAGATGAGTATGTATAGTTGTTAAGTATTGTGAGATCGCCTGTGTAACTTTAAGGAGTGTGGTGTAGAGTTAAAGATGTCAAATTGTGAATAGTAAGTATTGAAAATATGTAATGCACGATAAATGAAGGAGTTTTGCTTAGAGTTGGTGTTGCATCGAGGGAGGCTAAGAATTTTGTCTGATCTGGTTCGTTTGTTGGGAACTCGTAATTGGATTCGTTGTAAAAGTTCCGGGCAATCTACGACGGACCTGGATATTTTCTGTAGAAAGAGGACATCAGCCGAGCTTCTTCGATCTTCCAACGATAATATATTGAAGTACGCGGCCGAGTGTATATGTAGAGCAAATGAACGAAGAAAATAGTGTAATGAGAATATATTAATTTTATTGGGTACAAAGGGATACATAAATTACAAATATATATATATATTTTTTTTACAGTGATTAATTACATAATATATGTATTTGATGTACCTCCATAAATAAGCAGGGCTTGTGTGTATGGGGGGTGTTATTACATTGGTTTTATTTGACATGATTCAGTTCATGTTTTCAGTATAATTTTTAAGGTGAGTTTTAAATTTTTTTTATGTTAGTATTCATCTTTCTAATTTTTTCTGGTAATGAATTAAAAAAATTTACTCCGTGATATTTATGATTTAACTGTCAAATTGTTTTTTTAACATTTTGGAGTAGGAAATATTGAAGTTTGTCTAAGATTTGTTATTTTTAAATAGTGCAGCTTTATTTTGAATATTATCTTTATAAATTTGTAATGTTGCATGGTAGAAGTATAATGCGCTTAAGACGATAGACTTCGCTTTTCGGCCCATACAAAAAGGACGCCCGGGAAAAAACACTTATTTACATCGAAAATTGCACAAAATGAATATATATTTTTTATACTGCCTTCTAGAGGGTGAAAACTATGTCGGTATGTTTTCGAATTTTCGATACGTTTCGTATTAACGTAAGCATTCACTGTCAAACATGTACGATTTATCAAAAAATATTATTTAAGGAAAAAGTGCTGCTAACTCAACTCTCATAAAGAATTATAAAATTATAAAAAGCTACCGACGTAGCTTCTTCTTTCTAAAAATATATATATTTTTTAAAATTTCAATTTCGTAAAAGTTTCGGTGTAGAAAAGTGTATTCTCCATAAACCCCTTTTCGAGCGATTTCTGTAGGTAAATTTGAGCGTTGTCTCATTCGCACATTTCGCATTCGCATGTATTGTAAGTGTGCGTGAGCTTATTGTGAGCGGGACAGAATGACAGACGCGGGTGTTCCGCGTGTCGTTCAAAGTCTAGCCTCTTAATTTTCTGACCTTAAATTGTTTGAATAAGAGTTCTGACGAATATGTATAGGGTTTTTTTAAAATGGTTTTTATTATTAATTTTTGTGATTTGTAAATTATTTGTGTTTGATTTGTATATGTACCGCCCCATCCTATGATGCCATATTGTATAATTGATTGACAGAAAGCAAATATGAATATGATGCGAATGTATATTGTAAAGATATCGGGGACGAACGAGGAAAACATGTCACGATCAAGTGAATTAAATACTTGAGTCGAGTCTTGCCAAGAGTCTGAATAACAGAAGTGTTTGTATGAGGCGATGTATGGATATGATTGAAGCAAGGGAATTGCAGAGAAATGGCTCTATGTTTATTTTGTGTATGAACGTATGTATGTCGAAGATTATGTTATAATAGTGATCCTATATCTCTGATGAATGTATGACACGAACAGAGGGATGACACTGAGGTCTCTTCCATTTTTGACAGTCATACCAGTTGTACTTTAAATATTATGATCTTATTATCGGGGCTATAGTTAGTAGAGTTTTTTTTATATATCTTACCGTGTTCATCATATCCCAAACGCCGCTCAATCGACTCGGATGGAAGGTCTCATTTTCCACTTCTCCTAGAAAGTGAGTTTCCACACTGAACATGGTGACCGGTTTTACTAGGCTCTTCAGGTCGTAGTACTTGGCCAGGAGTTCTGCCTGCGGGGGGACGGTCAGCATCAGCACGGCATCGGAGCCGATGAGGGCCCGAAGACTCTCCACGCTCTCAGTGATCTTGGTACGGTTGAGGTCTCGGTGGGCGTCGTACAGGTCCACTCCGTGGATGGTGGAGGACTTGATCAAGGAGGCGAGATCCTGAGGAAGAAAAATATAAATTAGGGGATGTTTTTCATGTTATTATTCCCGGTCTAATACTAAGGGATCTGGGTTCGAGTCCTAGTTGCGAATATTACCTTTTTATTTTCTGAATCTTTATCTCTTGAGATTAAATAAAAAAAAACTTGTCATCTACAAGACTGTTACACTGGTAGATATACACGGTGTCCGAATTCGCGAATTGGAAAATGGCGAATTTACATAACCCAGTGAACCCAAAAAACTTTTTTTCTCGATCTGAATTTTATAAATTTTGGGTTAAAAATCTCTTTTAGCCGGGCTGTATCGACCAATTTTAAAAAAAAATCTACTTCGAACTCGATTTACTGTAAAACGAAAGCTCAAATCTAAAAGGTTGGATTATTATCATTATCACCGGTTTGCGGTCTTTTACTACAAGTTTCCGGATACCGTGTATTATATATACCTTTATTTACTAGAGCGATTTAGGTCCAGATTTTTCTGCGATTGGTATCGGTCCAAAATTGGACCACATTTAACAAACCTACAAATATGGGATAGGCGGTGAGATATGGGTGGATTCATTAGCTTTAAAATGGCGTAAACAGTTTATATGTTTCCATATTCATATTTTAAGGAATAAGGAATCATAATAATAAGGAATCATATTAATTAAATCGAATGGCCAAATCAAAAACTGAACACCAATCGCTTCAGTAAAAAAAAAATAGTAATTGGATAATTTGCTTAGCGATACTTTTATGAAAATTCCCCTCAAGGACGCTGTAATACAATAGAATAGTGCAAGATTTTGCGTGGTTACATCGACATGCTCACGTTCGTATTGTCCATTCCTTCCTAACCTAACCCAAAAGTATTAATTTTTTTTTAAAATTATTTTGCCGGATTTGTTATATTATTTTATAGCTCTCAAACAGATTTGGTTAAAATTGCAATTGAGGAGGTAGGGGGAAGAAACTCGAATTTTATGTCAAAATACACAAATTCGGCATTATGTCTTGCACATCACTAGTGATGAACTAATCGATTGTAATAAAATGTGATCTATGCTCTCTCTCTTAAACGATGTCAATAGTGTCAAGTCTTACTTAATAAAGTCTGTAATATAAAATATTAAAGAGTGTTTTATATAAGTTATCCACAATATATATAAACAAAACTCTACTAATAGCCCTATTTATCCGATTCCCACATACACCGATAAATTGAAGATGTCCACTGACTTGGTATAACTATTATCTTCTGTATTCTGGGCAAAGATCAATACATATGGTAGTTAGTCCCAGAATCTCTGCACTGCAATAAATCCCGACTTCTAGTATTACGTAACGAAATCAGAAAGCTTATTTATGTTAGCAATTCTGGATTATCAAATAATTCCTTTTTTTATAGAATAATTTGTTATAAATTATTTAATTCGATTTGTTATTTCGGCTACTGGCATTATACCTAGCTCTCTCATTATAAATTTAGGCATATTAGATTTGTCAAAGAATTTGTATATAAAAATGCAAAAATCAGTCATTTTAAATACATGTAGGAATACGAAAGATTTAAAAAATATTTATATTGAGGGATCAGTAGGATTTATCGGTCAAATTAGGAATTCCACCGAGCCGAACCCTCTGAAAATATCTGGAGTCGGTGAATTATTTTCCCATTTTTTAGTCTGGTAGGTTATCATGTTGTTCTTGTATTGTTTTGTATTAATTATACTTATATAATACACTTGCATAGCGTGGATTTACTAGATGATCATTTTTATGGAAAAGTATGTGAAAGGTTTTAGTTTTTCCTATGGGGAAAACTAAACCGGTACCTAAAAGTCTGATGCGTAAAAAATAAAATCGTTTATTCATCAATATATTTTTTTTTACAGTACAGATTTTTTTACATTGGTTCTATTGACGAAAAGGTCACTGCTCAGCTGCAATTCAGGATTTCTCCTGGAATGCAGCTCGGTTTTCAGCAGTGCCTCCAAGTCAGAGAGAATCCTTCTGTCTGACAATTTAAGCACATTCATGTCATTTAAAAGAGTTCAACAAAATTGCTGGATTACTCATTTTAAAAGGTAAGAATTTATTTTGTTTTCTTACAAAAGCTTGTGCCTATATGAATATTATAATGTGTTATCCATGGGTAAAGCACAGAGAAATCGATACATACGAAACAGAATATCGGATCGATAGACGTAACTTCCGACGATTTTATATCGATATTCCCGAGCATGGTTTCACTGTTGACACCCGAACAGATATTGATAGAAAATAAATAAAAAATCGATGTACGCTGGCAACACTGGTGGTTCTATCTACGAATTCACAATCCAAAATGCCAAACGCCAATCAATTACGTAAAAATATTGATGGCAATGTTGAAATGAAATACCAACCTAAATTCACACTGGCAGTCCGCATTTACTTTTTGACACTAAACAGGACTTAATTAGTTAATGATGTCTTGAGTCATATTTCAACCATTTTCGTTTCTCAAAGATCGAACGGAATAAATTGATGGCGCCTTTGAAATGTATTGTTTAAATCTATGGATGGCGTGCACGACTTCTATCAATTCTAAGAGCTTCGCTAGTTCAATCCGTTCATTAAATAAGGCGGTCATTTTGCATAACGAACGATAACCGACCACATACGATGAATTTGGTCAATATCGTATTGATGTAGGATTTTATCGATCGTCCATGCTAAAATGTGTGCTCCAGACGGAAGAATTGTACTCCAGTTAACATCTAATTTAAGAGTTTATACACTTAGGGGGTTTCTCACCATCCTACCAATAGCTTATGTACACTAATAACGAATATTTTCGATTTACGATTTACGGTTTATTTATTTATCAAGTTGGAGTTTATAATTCGGTACTCGAACCTATGAATAGTGGCTATATATTGGATAAGTTGGCCCAGTTTTCTAACCACTGCGAGTATTTTATTTTTATTTTTAATAATATTCGTTATTAGTGTAGATAAGCTATTGGGAGGATGGTGAGAAACCCCCTTAATATAGTTGAAATTTCTATCTAGCCTAGTTATAAATCCACACATTTGTAAGCCCTTATTAGAGATTTCCGTTATGCGGTTAAAAAATGAATTAATTATTATAATTATTTCAAAGGTGGTAATTTTAATTTGATTGAAATGGGAATAAGAATTATCCACACCTCTAATTAGTGTGTTTCAAGATTGCGTAATTTTTTTTAGATATATTGCCAATTACCTACCAATTGCATTTTATTTTATTTAAATCTAAAGCAAGTAAGCGATTATTATCACTCTGATTAAACTAATAATTAGATAGAACAGGTTCTCTGGGTTTACCGGTGGATTATAATTTATCACTAATCTCATGCGTTGGGAAATCTAAAAGATTTTAATAACAAATTGGACATGTCTACAATCTGGTTGAGAATTGCTTCAGATATTTGTTTGCGAGAAGTTTAATTAGAATTAAAATTCATGAGATGGGCCCTTCGAAGAAATCTACCGAAATATGCCTACAAAACGATGTAATTTTTTTAACTCTTCGGGTCAAGACAACAAAAATAATTATATATTTTTGTAAAAATATTCCACCTTGCTAATTCGCTGTTTTTGTATGTACCCTAAAATGTATTGTTTTTTAATGTACACCAAAATGAAATACTGTTTTTGTATGTAAACCAACATTAAATACTACTTTTTTAAGCAGCCCAAAATAAAATACAATATTAGTTCGCTCCCTCTTACATTCGTATTTACATATCTCACTTTCTTCTTCTTTTTGAACGCTTACCACCGGGCCTGAAAGGGTATTTTACAATCTTTGTTTTTGACTGGTATTGAAATAAGTCAATTTGAAGCCCTATTCACACTAGGAGGAAAGTTAACACATCATAATTTATTTTAGTACATAATCTAAAAAAAATATTAACGATCGCCATTGTTAATTGTCACCATGTTATAAGCTAGGAAAAGCCACGATGGCAGCATTTCCACTCACAAAACGATAAAAATATATCTAGTGATGTTATCAAATAACGTTATACATGTGTAAATTTATAAAATCAAATAATAAAAAAGACAACATAGAGCTGGTTCAGAGATGTCATCAATATTGACATGTACGTACTGGAAGACAAAAATTGTCCAAATTCTTTTTCTAGCCTATGACGCTTGAAAAAGACAAGAAAACGCCAGGCTTCATTTATGAGAGAAATCCAGTAAGATTGCATTCAGAATTACGAAGAAAATATTTTACAGCGCGTTAAAAAAAAACCCGCCGTAAACGAACAAAAAATTAAACTACACACAATACTTTCAAAAAGGTCAGTGTTGCAAGCAATAAAAATAATAAAAACTTATTTTGTAACGTAAGCATTTATTTTGATACATTTAATACCCTCCATGAGAGTTTTATGTCATTGACGTAATTAATTTATTGAAAGTCAGTCGCTTTATTGCAAAATACATGGAATCACACGCATTTATTGAGAAAATTGTAACATATGGTATAATTATAATAAATATGTGTATTAACGACATTTCATCAAAGGAAATTGATACTCAATGATCATTTAATGGCTGTAGATCTTGCTCTCTTGCAAGATCCTGTGTTTGATGTGTTTTTTGTTAAATGTATGTATTTCGTTGTATTAAATAAATAATAGATACATAGAAATTTGACTTTATAATTCCATGAAGAAGCCGGGTAATGATGAAGAGGCAGAATACATTTTTTTATGTTTGTGCGCGTTTACCGTTTCCTTTTGCTAATGTTTACATACAAACATATACAAGGTGTACGGAAACTTGCTGTACAAATGTCAAACTAGTGAAACGATATCACATAGAAATCCTAAAATAATTAAAATAAAATATTCGACTACTTTAAAAAAAAAACTCCATTTTTAAAATACTTTGGAGCCGGGTCGACGCGACTTTTCGACGCATTTTAAGGCTGCATACACATGCATGCAACGAGACACAAACACGGATGGAAGGAATGAAGTCACTTGAAAATTAAAGGAATGAAAAAATCCTTACACGCAGAAAAAAATGTGACTCGAATGTCATCGCAAATAAACATCAAAATAATACGACAAACGAATAGTCATTATGAACGCTTATTAGACTTAATGTGGGTAGTTTTATTAACCAAATAGTAATTCGTGTTTTTAAGTAGGTAATTTTTTCCATCATCAAAGATAGATTCCGCAATATTTGGGCAGAGTATTGGCACATTGCTAGTCAATCCAAGGGATCCTGCTATGCCTCAATACAAAGGACCATCCCATCAAAACCGTGGTTTCAACAATTCCCCCATTTTTCCAAAAAAAGAAATTTCCTCACTTATTAATGAGAATCGGGCATTGTTATGTTCCTTCTCACCTCCTTGACTCCCCAGATTGTACATTCTGTGGTCTAGAAGTGGGAACTTTATATCACATAATTTTGGTTGTCCTTGTCTTAACAAATATCATATCTTCTATCAAACCTTATCAAAAATTGCCTCCCCTCCATTCAATATCTCATATCTTTTTTGTCTGAACTCGATTTCAATCTTCATTATAATTTTGAAATTTGCCTAATTAAATAAAATTAATATTTAAATTCACCCTTCATTTCTCCATAATTTTAAATCATGGACTAGAACATCATTAAGAGGGAAAGCCCGAACTGATTGGAAAAAATGGATAATTAATACATTTATGATGTCTTCCGATATCCGATAGATTTTGCCTTTTACACTTCAGTGCTGTTTGTTCCTTATGGATGCAGATATCTGCTTTTTTTTAAAATTAAAGAACACACTTAAAATTCTCACTGAAAGCATCGGCACTGTAGTGATTTGTTTCTACATAATTTAGGGGTAGATAATCCCCAGATAACTAATACAAATATTAAATAATATGTTATTAAATTAAGTCGTAGAATAATAATCGAAGATTGTGTAAGAGACGATACCGCCCGAGGTGTGGCCGTTTTAAGTCGGTCACTGGCAGCGACAGTCAGCTAAAAGCATAACATCTGTTACCTAACTAATCACTACCTGTAACTCAGCTATGTTGACTTAGGTTAGGTAGGTGCTCGCATTTCTGTCTGCAAAATGTTCTAGCAGGTTCTACCAATTAATTATCCGGTTAATTGCTATCGTCTGGTTCAAAACCTGTGAGAAATGAAAAAAAAAGAGAAAGAGCCATAAGGCGCAGTTTCATGTGAAATCACTATTTTAGATTAATCTTTACTACGAATCCAAAACACCAAATACCAAACAATATAATTTGGATAAATTGAAGCTTTTCTTATCGTTTCGCTTGAGTAGAATAAAAATAAAATTATTTATTACTAGACATCGGATTATACGCACTAACAAAGTGCCAAAATGTGCACTAAAAAAGGCCGAAATATGCACTAAAAACTCTTGATATGCACAATGCAAAATCAAAAAACCATTTTGTATTTTTATATATTTTAAATTCAGATGGTACAAAAACAGCGAAATGATCGCACAACAACTTCATTTATACAATTTACAATGAAAGGAATACCTACCTGTGTTTGAGGTTATATTATTTATGTTGTTTATTTTGGGATGTTATGCCGTGTTATGGCATTTAACACATCTGCCCTGATGATGGACACTATACCGTTGTCCGAAACGTCGGCTAAAGAAGGAGTTACACGGCATAACATACCAAAAATAAACAAAAAAAATACTTTTGGCCGTGAAAATCTTAAAAATGGATTTGACATTTGCGAAGTTTTGTTTCAATCTAAATACGCATGAATTACTTAGTTTACCCAAACTAAGAACCTAATAACCTATGTTTTGCACGTAAACAGTTGTTTCTTGTAGTAATTGTTGATATGAAGTGAAATTTCCATAACCACTCGAGCGCTTTTTGCCACATTATGGCATTATTTCCAAAACCTCGGATTGCTTTGTTGCCAAAATGTAACAAAATTTCAAAATTTTTTTTTTTATTAAAACGACTATTTAATATATTGTACATTCAAAATATAACAAAATAAATATTCTCTAGATTCTTAAAAATGTTTTAAGGTTAAAGATTTAATTATATTTTTTTTATAAATCCTACAAATATGTGATAATAAATAAAAGATAGGGGAATTCATTGGCAACATAGAACTGTAATCAGTTTGTATGTCTCCATATTTAAATTCGAAGGTATGATTATTTTAATGTGGGCGGAAAAATTTCCTTTAGCAATCCTTTAAAAATATTTTTATTGATCTGTCGCTTCAGTGGAAGCTGTACCTAAAAGTGCGGCGGCTTATGGAACATTTAATAAACGATTTAATTTAAATTTTGTTTTTATTAATTTTAATTGTTTTATTGTGAATATTATATTACAGGTACATCTGAAAACCAGTTGCATTCCGGGAGGGATCCTGAATGAATAGCTGATCAGTTACCCATTTGTGAATAGAACCAGTGTTGTTAGGTGCTAAAAGATGTATAAATTTGTAAAAATCTATTGAAAAATAAATATTTTTAATTATTATTGTTTTAAAAATATAAGCATAAACTCCTAAAACATATATTTTTAAACATGTAAGTATGAAACGTTGCTTGAGATGGCTTTATATTATTTCTGAATAACCAGGTACTTCAAAAGTTTCCTCTTTCTTCGTAAGACCTATCGATTTGTTTTCCCCTTCCTACTCCAGTCTAAAGTCCAGTTGGGACCACGTTGGGACTTTTGCGAGGTATTCAAATTATAGATGAAATGTTTTTACATAATGTATTAACCTTATAAAGTCAGTTTCACATCGTTAATAAATAAACACCGAATTTCCAAGGTGATTAATCCATAGACATCGCCTTGATAGCTTCTGACTAAGGGCCCATACACACGCACATGTTATAAATTTTAATATGTTCCAGAACAGATCCGGTAGGTACCTACTTGATCTATGGAGTCAGCAAGTATGACAGGTCGGTAAGCACCTTCATATTGCAACTTAAGGCTTGCTAGGTGACGTAATTATATCTAGCCCAACCACTGAAGAAATACAACAGATAGAAATGACTTGATGTGCTCGCAGTAAGCTCAATAATTCTTCATCACTTCTTTGACATTCTTTCTTGAGTAGAAAACAAAATTCATTGGCCTGTAAGTCAAATTATAAGTCTTATTATAAGTAAATTGGCAAAACTATTTTGTTTCTTACATTTTCATACTTGTTCAAATATCGAAATAATGGACTCCGCGCCAAACTAAATACATACATAAATATACTGGAGTTTGTTCATAGTTCATATATTCAAATAGTGATAGAAACAACAAATAGGGTTTAGTTTTGAAATGAGTATATGCTTAGTTCCTACCGGGATAACATTTATATAGTTCCTAGTTCTTATCTCTCCCTAACCAACATCTTGTTAAAAAGTATTTGAAATTTGGAACTATGGCAAGAAAAATAGTGCAAATTCGAGTGCATTGGTTTTGAAAACAGAAGAAGATTTGGGACTACCTTGGAAGCAAGTTGTTGGTGTTTTTAGTGTTCACAATCTCGTTTTTAAGTAAAATGAAGGATTTTTAACATCTTGGCTAAGTACATGCTTTCGTTTTGTACTCATTCCTTTTTGTTGTGGCGTTAATTACCTCGAGGTATTGCTTTAATTGTGGTTGTGTCGTGTGCACTTTCGCAGAGATATATATTAGTTATCCTCTCTCCTTGCACACCTTGGTTTTTCCTACACATATTATAATTTTGTTGCGCTATTTGGGTTCTGGGATCGATAGGTCTTACGAAAGTTGTCGAATACAGTTTTATTCAAAATCGTATAATAATAGTTAATAAATATACCTACTCAATTCTAGGGACTATCTGTTCTCTGTTCAGTGAGCCAAATCTCAAGCTTTTGACTGCGACTTAAAATTAATGTTATAAACTATTATTGCAAGATTGTAAACAACATGTGTGTTTATAATAGAACATGTGCGTTTTTAAGGTGTGGAATGTTGTGTTGTGTTTTTCTTAATAATGCGTTTGCCCATAGTTCTCTGTTATTTTTTCCAGCGCCATTTTTATGAAATATCACCTCAAGGGCGCTTTGCCCATGTGGTAAATAATGGCTATAAAAGAAAAACGTTTGGATTCTGGCATAATTTATTAAAACCGTTTTTCCTTTAATGTTTTATAAATGTAAATATTTTATCGGATAACATGTTATATATTCGCAATTCCCCGTAATGTGCGCAGTGTAACATACAATTTCATAATATCAACATTCTTAACAATAACCTTCAGTAATATCGAATTAAAGTTATGCGCACGATCACAAATTAATGCATGAGTGTAGACTTTATTGAGAGTATCTCCTATCCTCATCCCATATTCCTCATCATCTTCCTTTTACCATCTTAAGATTTTTAAGACAAAAAAAATCGTGTCTAACCAAAATGAGCTCATGAATCTTTTCGCCTGAAACGTTTTTAACCACGTATATATAAATCATCTTTGTAATACATAGAAGCTTTTTTTACATTCGTTCGACACAGGAGGCCCGGACGAAAACCATTTCCCTTTGTGTGGACGATCTTTTTGGGGAAAGGAAGGAGAGGATTTTCTGGGAAGGAATAAGATATGAAGGGTGGGTGGGATTCTGGGGATCAATGTGTACAAGAGTTACGGACATATATACGATGTATCCATCCCTCCCACTGTGGTAGAAGGCAATGGGACGAGAGTTTATTACTTTTGAAGAAGACAATCGATCGTTTTTTTCTAATAATATTAGTGCACACCCAAGAAAAATCACGGAAAAGTATGAATTCTTCTCACATTCTGTTGCAGTTTTGAAAATAACAATTAAAATAATTTTCCGTTCAAATATTATGTTATTGGTAGGTAGGTGCCTATTTTATCGACTGTCTGAATTTTTCATACAATCAGTTCCAAATTTTAAAAATACACTTATTAAAACCAAATTTGAGTTAAATGCACCAGATTTTACGCAGGACTAACGCCCATCAAAGACACTTATTATATTCTTATTTACAAGTATTCATTGAAAATGTCACATAAAGTTTAAAAATACACTTAAATCGAATCTTCCCATGTCGAAAACGTCGAGAAAATTCACAATACACGGTGTCGGAAATTGGTGATTTTAACACATTTGGATGGATCGGATTTGTGAGAACTAAACTTTTTTATTTGAGTTTCCGTTTTCGAGTAAATCTGAATCGAGGCTGGAATTTGATTTTGATATCAGAATTAAGTATAAATCGGTCGCTAGGTTGTTAATTTCAGCTGATCGATGTCTTGCAGATGAATAGACCCGGCTCCAAAAGTTTTTTTTTACCCTTTAGTTGCCGAAAAAAAGAAAAAACGGATCAAAAAGGAAAAATGGAAAAAAAAGAAAAACGGAAAAGAAGAAAAGGGAAAAAGTTAAAGCAGGAAAATAAAGTTTAAAAAAAGGAAAAATGGAAAAAAGAAAAAAAATCTGATTAAAAAAAATTGAATTTTTTAATCAGATTATTAAAACCAAAGACATGTTATCTAATGAATCTGGCCCATAAAAACCTTCCATGGCGATGACTCACCGTCACTTGGTGTGAACTAATATTATGTTAAAATATGTAAATTAACAAATATGCAATGATATATTGCTCTCCGGTGCAGGCCAGGCAGGTGCTACAATACACATAATATCGTGTGAACACGGCGAAGGCGGGCTATTGCAGCCATCGAGCCCATGTTACGTCAGCGGCGTCTTTCTTATGTAAATAAGACCACTTTATATGGATCACCGAATGAATGTTGCCTCCCTCGAAGACAGGTTAGGTACTGTAAAAGGTTAATTCTATATTGGAATATCGATGGAATGTTGAATTTAGATAGCCGGATCTACCAAGACGCAAAATCATAATAGACATATTATATCGCACATCCCGTAGAAAAGGGTTGTAAGTCTAAATTTTCTTTTTTATAAAAATAATAAATAATTTTATTTTTATTGTGATTATCACGAAAACCGTATTTAAGTTTGACCATTCTATCTCTGCGAGATGTCGCTAGTGTCTCTTTTCGACGGGACCGATTGTTTCATCAATCATCTATAAATCAATCTATAAATTTTAATTTTTTGAATTTCGCTTTCTGTGAATTGTCAATAAATTTATCTGACAGTAATACAGGAAACTCGCATTGTAATATCACTAAAGTCCCACAATAATTGTAATTATTGACTGCACTCCAAATATTTGCCTTACCTACTTTAGCGAACTTTACTTTTCTGCGCAGGATCTGGTTGTTTCAATGGGCGCTCTTCGGCGGTCAACGACTAATATTGTAGTTTATTCGAAACAATCTAGAACCCTCCTGGTGCCAAAAATCTGATCACGCGGTTTGTCTCCAGCTGGTCGAAATGATACCCAGATTTTATGTTAGGGAAAGTCTATCAATTTGGATGTCTATAAACCATAGATAGCGTTTAAAATAGTTTTTTTTTTCTAAAACCATGTGGAAATTAGCTAATTTTCTTTTTCTATATTTACTGTTGCTCTCTTCCTAAAGTAGGTGTACTTCAAACGTTCAGTTTTTTTTTTTTATCAATGTCATTTAACGATTATCACTAATGGTGAGTGCGTGGACTAGAGAAATTTATTAAATTTTAGGGCTACTCATTCTCTAGAAAACAATTTAGAGAGCGTTACATGTCCATTTTTCATGTGATGAATTGCGTGTTTATGTATCAATAGAAGTGATATCCTACAAGCATTAGTCCTCGTAATGTAGTTTTTGCCTATAGTTTTTGTGTAGCCGTCCAATATCGGATACCAACGGGAAACATTAATATTTACGGGGTTTTCAGCAAATAAGCTTGCTCGATGTGTTTTGGGTCTTCCCGATCCTTTAAGCACCTTTGACATCGTCAAAATGTGAACCATTTTCACCTTTTATACTAGACATATAATGCATGTTATTTATTACTTTTACTTTTTCAATATGTATATTCTTCTCGTGTGCCTTTCTAAAGCCTACAATTTAATATTTATCATATTTTATTGTCTAAGTATTTTTTTGAAGAAATGTTATTACGCCCGTAGAACACATACTTACTTCGATTTTTTTAAATAACAATTAATATGTAGGCACTTTAAAAAACAAACATTACCCTGACCTTAAAAACCTAATGAACTGAAATGTACCAAATTAATGACATCCTCGAAGACGTAATACATTTATACAAGTCATTATTTAGACCAGTGAAGGTTATTCCACATGCTTAGTGGGTGTGCCCTTTAGAAATTAAATCACCTATGTAACTATTTCAGTAATTATGCGTAACTTCATAACATTTGATGCAAATCGGCCATTGTTTATGATTTTTAAAACACGAAAAATTGCTCAAATTGCCGCCAGGGCGAAACCATAGACAAATCACAACAATGCGCAATGACAATGGAACGCAGAGATATTAAAATTATACCCTGCGGTGTGGCAACACATTTACATGAATGCATAGAAAAAGTGGCAAAGTCACCTGTCATTTAAAATTTAAGCGACGGTAATTTTAAAAGACTGTATTTAGGATTAATTATTTCAGATTAAAACAGTGAAGCCTTTGATACATTACCCATTCTCACGATCTTGTTTTTTCCTTGGTTTAAGCGTCAACAAACAAATTACTCGTGTTTTAGATATGTTTTACGGTGATTTACATTTTGTAACAGAGGGTTTCCAACAAAGTAAAACGGTAAATATCCGAGTTCGCCGGACATCTTTATCCCACATTATTTAAAAAACACTTCGTATCGGTTTAACATAAATCAGGTGCATATATTTCATAATATTAGCGATTCCGAAACGAAAATTTGAAACAGAAAAATCAGAAAAAGGTATTGACTTTTATTTTTTATAGTAAATACCTCACAAGAGTCCCAACTGCTCCCGTCTGGAGACAGTGAGACTATGGCATCCCCAATTGGGGTATGTTATGAGGCTGAAGGTAAGTGGGGAAAGGAAGGAGACGAGGAAGAGGAAGGTGGGGAAGTACCTGGCTATTCAGATCTAGTTACTAAACACGGCTAAAGCCATTTCAAGCAACTTTTCAATTCTGAATGGTGGTCTTACACCAGGGCGATACTAAGAGTATCTTCCACTCTGGAACGTGCCGCAAATACACTATATATTATTTTAAATAATTAAATGTGAAATAACACAAATCAATTGAATAAAATTTATTTGCGCACGCCGGGTTCGAACACGCGGCCTTCGGAATAGGAGTCTAACTATGCCGGGTATGTTCGTATCTAGGAATTGAAGCCAGAACCTTACCCTTCTGGGGCTCTGGCCTTACCACTGAACTAATTCGACCCTATCTACCTTGGTACATAAATATAGCAGCCAATAAAAATATGCTTTAAGAAAATGAAGATAATGTTGGTATTTTCGTTGTTTGTTTTTGGGGTGTTATGCCGTGTTGCGCTACCTCCTTATTTAGCCGACGTTTCGGACACTGCAACGCTGTCCGAAACATCGGCTAAAGAAGGAGGTAGCGCAACACGGCATAACACCCCCAAAACAAACAATGAAAATGCTTTTGGCCGTGAAAATCTAAAAACGTATCATAATGTTGGTAGTTCATGGTCAAAGTATTACATAATAGTTCTGTTTAGGAAAAGGTATAAGGGGTGGGTAGGAATCTGAAGTTAATATGTCCAGGAGTGACGGACGTATTAATCCATCCCTACCACTGCGGTGCAAGGCGATGGATCGAGTGAATCCGGCTGGAGAGGTCAAATGGTCTCCCCCAATGGGTCATTAAGCAGGTGAGCAGACGCATCTGCCGCCGGGACCTGGACAAACCTCACTCCATGAACTTGGGCACCCCTGCTTAGTCATCAAACGTAGCGAATCACTTGGGGTGACCTATGCCAGGGGTGTTGGTTAACCAATAAATATCCCGGGGCAGCGGTACCCATTCCCGCCATCCAAAACGGATAATTCAATGGACCAACACGTAATAACATTTTTAAATAGCTATTTAATTAATAGTCCACTTGGCGGCCATTATTATTGATGTGTCTTAAACTCTTAAACATTATAATTCATCAATGGTGTTAAGGTTCGTTTTATCGTTTTTTTTAAATTTAACACAGGTTTTAAAGGGTTATTATAATTATATTTTTAATTGATAAACTAATGTTTAAGACAAGATTTTTTATGCATAGCACAAAGGGTAACAATTATTAGAAGCAATAATTATTAGCCTGAAACACTCATCCATATTGAAAAAATCTTCCGAGAAAAGATACATATCGCCGACGGGACGCCGTGGCTTAATGGTAGAGCTCTTGATCGGCAATCAAAGGGGTGTGGGTTCGAGTCCCGTCGGCGATATGTATCTTTTCTCGGAAGATTTTTTCAATATGGATGAGTAATTCAGGCTAATAATTATTGCTTTTAATAATGGTTATTATAATATCATTGTGACAAATAATATTTTTGGTATATAAATAGTTCTAGCTATTACATTTGCAATGCTTTGTAGATCAGGGCGTACACTTGATCTTGTAAGCAAATGCAATTTAATGCATGTTTTCGATGACTAACAGTATAAATTATTGTTCCGACCGACTAGCAAGATTAAATCTTAGAATATTAATATCTACATATTATGATTTCAGACGAAATTTTGGTTTTGATTTATTAAATAAGAGAAAATTAAAAACATACTTTTTTATGTAAAGTCTACTGTTCACATGACTACTTGTTATTTTTTACTTTTCTATTTATGATTTCGGACTAGTTATTATCAGGAAATCTTTAAAGAAATAACTCAGTCAATTGAACTGCAATATTGGAACATTTAAGGTAAAGCTATTACTAGTAAAAAGATAAGAATCATTAATAAAATGGGGAAATACATTTACCAACACAATCATTAATGTAATTAATTTAAGAAGAATTGAATTTAGACATATTTCAATAAGCATATAAGATTAATGTCGCATAATTTATGTATGCGCCAAAATAATTCTTTATCATTTACTAATTTAATGAAGTCACCAGGGATGGTCAAAATAATATATCTATGGTAATGAATGAATCACGGATTCATTAAGATCGATTGGCGATCTTTTTTGGTGAGTAATTATTAAAGTAAATGTCAATTCAATGAAGGGCGATTTAAAGTCATATGTAAAAAATTTCAAATCTTCCGTATTGAACATTTTATGTTGTCATCAGTAAAAATCAAAATACAATCAGCACCGCCATCATCGAAATCATTTATTGGATAACAAACACCTCTGCCATAGGTCACGCTTTGTTTGAGGTCTTAGCAAGGGTGCACGGGTTCAAGGGGTGAGGTTTCTTCGGGTGCGACTGCTCACCTGCTGCGTAGCAGGGCGAATCGAGAGAGGCTGGTTGAGGGAGGTATTTTTGCCTCTCCAGCCGCCTTGGCCGTAGTTGGAGAGATATATTCACACGTCCGTCAATCCTGGATAGGCTGAACCTCGGATTCCTGCCAATCTCTTATACCTTTTCTTTCCTAGATCTTCATCTCCTTCCTTTCTTTAAAAAGACCCTCTAAACAGCATCCCCTAAGATGTCATGACCTGACAGAAATTATTTTCCTCAGGGCCTCGAGTGTGGAGCTAAATTTACATGGAGTAAATGATTTTGCATAGACGGAAGGTACATTATTACAGTCGTCACCGAAATTGAAAAGGCGTAGACATTTAAAAAAATACGAGTTCGCTTTAGACCACACGACTGAAGTAAATACTTCTTTAGCTTCATCTATATGTATGTCTATATATATGTTTATATGTAAGAAATATATATACACATGTTAATTTTCTACAAATATATATTTAAATTTATTATCATTCGCCTCGCCCGATCAAGCCGTGCGCATCGACGTCCGCTCCCACCGCGTTTGGCGCGTCACTGGTATTTCAAAATACTGACTGAAATATTTCATGCACTGGCTATGAGAGGAAGAGAGAAAGAAAATGTGCGCGCGCACTGCTCTCTCTTGCTTCTATAATGTAATACAGCCCGTTCGCCTCGCAACGCATTTCACCTTTCGCAACGCGGTAATTTCCGTAACGCATTCGCCAGTTTACCCCTCAAGTCAAGAAGTATTTACTTCAAAAATGTTTTTGTGCAAATAAAAATCTACTTTATTATAGTCGTCACAGTGACTTAAATGGTATAGGATGAGTAAATGATTTTGCACAAACAAAATCTACTTTCTTACAGTCGTCACTGTGAAAATGAACTGAAATGGTATAGGCTTTGTAAATGATTTTGCACAAACACAATCTACTTTATTACAGTCGTCACTGTGAAAATGACCTGAAATGGTATAGGCTTTGTAAATGATTTTGCACAAACAAAATCTACTTTATTGCAGTCGTCACTGTGAAAATGAACTAAAATGGTATAGGCTTTGTAAATGATTTTGCACAAACAAAATCTACTTTATTACAGTCGTCACTGTGAAAATGAACTGAAATGGTATAGGCTTTGTAAATGATTTTGCACAAACAAAATCTACTTTATTACAGTCGTCACTGTGAAAATGAACTGAAATGGTATAGGCTTTGTAAATGATTTTGCACAAACAAAATCTACTTTATTATAGTCGTCGCCGTGACTGAAATGGTATAGGATGACTAAATGATTTTGCACAAACAAAATCTACTTTATTACAGTCGTCACTGTGAAAATGAACTGAAATGGTATAGGCTTTGTAAATGATTTTGCACAAACAAAAGATACTCTATTTTAGTCACCGTTACTAAAGTGATATAGGCTTTATAAACACATAGACTAATGTAACTTTGCCTTACTTTGGGCTCACATATACACTTATAATGCAATTCTTTCGGTTATATCTCCAGTGTTTTCTCAGCTAATGTAAAAACGCGATTAAAAACACCCAAGAACATCAATGTATTGTTATATAAAATTAATATTTATTATCCGTATTTGTATAAGAAATTATTTTCCAAATCAAATTAAACATATTTGTTCACCTTGTTCAAGGACATAATTTCCCAATAATTCAATCAATTTGTTAGCATTGATCTTTGTATGGAAGTTCTTCAAGGCGTGTGAACAAAAAAAACATGAATCAATTAATCTTTCAAATGGATATCGAATTAATTTTTATTGTAATAAAAGATCATAAATCTATATTAAGAGCAAAATCAGTGGGAAGTTTGTTAAATATAATTTTTTTTTTCATTTTTATTTTTATTTGCAGAGAATGAAAAATGATGTGTAAATTAAATTAACAAAATAGTTTAAGACGTACTTTTATTATTTTTTAATTGATAAACTAATGTTAAAGATAGGATTTTATGCATAGCACAAAGGGTAACAATTATTATAAGCAATAATTATCAGCCTGAAACCTGATTGTGGATGAGTGTTTCAGGCAGGTAATAATTATTGCTTATAATAATGTATTTTTAAGTATTATAGATACAATTTTTTGGGTTAGTATGCCACGTTGCGCTTCCTCTTTGTTTAATCAACGTTTCGGATAGCATAATAGTGTACATCATCAGGGCAGGTGTGTAGATTGTGGTGAAATTGTGTGTAGTGTATGTAGAAGTTAAAGCATGTTGCACGAGTCCATTTTCTTAGGGCCGGTATTTCAGTATAATAATTAGTGAAATTAATGTGGTTTTCGGAGTTTAGTTTTGGTGTAATCGTAAGTATCGTAAACAAAGAACTATTAAACTTAGTTCCGTCGTCAATATGCGCAAATATACACAATTACAATTTACACATCTGCCCTGATGATGGACAATGTAAAACTGTTCAAAACTCTGACTAAGCAACAAGGCATTAAAACCCAAAAATTAGTCACGATAAAGCATTTGTTTTACTATTAGTTTTTCGTGTGAATACTGCACAAGAATCCCAACCGCCAGAGCCAGTGACACTATGGCATCCCCATTTGGGGTGTGTTGTGAGGTGACCTTCAGGTCATGGGGAGAGAAAGGAGATGGAAGAGGAAGGTGGGGGAAGTACCTAGCTATTTAAATCAGCATTTCAATTTTGAATGGTGGTCTTACACCAGGGCTATATTGATAGTATCTTCCACTCTAAAACGTGCCGCAAATTTACCTTATATAATTTTTAATTACTAAATTGTGAAATAACACAAATCAATAAAATAAAATTTACTTGCGTACGCCGGGAAATTGAACCCGCGACCATCGGATTGCTAGTCGAGAGCTTTAACTTTCGACCATGGAGGCCGTCAGATGTGTTCAATTAGTAGATCTGAATAGTCCTTCTACTTCCCCGGCTGCGAGCGATTTGGAACTCTTGTGCGGTATAACAAAAAAAAAATAACAAAAAAGTTTCGTGATTAAATTATTTAAACTATGTATTTCGTATTTCACTCAGGTAGCATAACATCGTGTCAGTAAGTCTGGACACGTCACGACACGAAAAATATTAATAGTTATCGAAAATACAAATATCGAAAATACCTACATTCCCTTCTGCAACATTGTTCAAAATTTTCGAAGTTCCAAAAATTGAAGATCTCTATAAAAAAGACTCAATATTACAAATATTCAAAGATAAGACATTAAAAAATAATAAAGTTAATTCATCGTTGAGACGTAAATATAATATCCAAATTCCATTATTTTCTACTCAACAAATGCAAAATAATTATGTATACAAAGGGATAACTTACTTCAATAGCCTTCCCGAAGAAGTAAAAAAAATAAGAGATTTAGCATTATTCCAGAAAAAGATCAAACTATTCTTAAAAAACTGTATGCAATAAAACCATGTAACCTTAATCCTGTAATTCAAACCATCAAATATTGTATAATGTCGTCCTTAATCTAGTACTTAAGATATTATATTAATTATGGACTAAAAATTATATATTCTTACATAACACCTACACCAAGCTCAAGAGCCAGTTCTCTTAATTGGTGTAGAAACCAAAAAAATGATGTTTTCACCTTTTTGTTATACCTTTTTATTATATTTTTGTTTTTATTTTAGTTATTCTATTGTTAAACAATGATTAAAATGTAAAATTGTTGTGTGTAAGAGGTGAAATAAATTGAAATAAATAAATTAAAAAAAAAAAAAAAAAAAAAAAAAATATTGTGGCGTGATCTAGATCAACTTTAATCCATATTTGAATATCGACAGATCACTCTAGATAACTATTGCACAACGTTAAATAATATTGGGTAATGCTCTGGTTAAATTAATGGAGAGGGTAATTAAAAATTGTGTGTCAATCGTGACAGAACAGAAGTAAGAAGGCAGTTGAGTGAAAAATTGAGAGATAGTTGATAGCAGAGTGAGGGAGGTTGAGTGAGTGACAGGGCCTTGCCTCTATGGCAGCACGCATTATCGAGGCGACGAGGTCGGACCACTTTCATAGTGCGACAAGTCAAATAATGCAAATATATAAAATATGTTAAAAAAATGATAAATTGGTCAATGTTGGACTGGTTTGACAAGTTGCATATATTATGACTTCAGAATTGTTTTTGAGTTATAAAAATAGAATTTTTGAATACTATTTAGGTTGGGTATATATATTTTTTTGCTAAATGGACAATAATACAATATTATAACTTGTTCAGAAAATACTGATTTCAAAGGATGAATAGAATACATTATCGCAATGAACGTAGGTCGGAGATTGTCTATTGAAAGTGGAAGTGTGTCTCTGATGAATGAATGTACGATGCAAATGTTGTTTTTTTTACATTAGCTTCATACATACATACGTCCGTGGTCGAGTGGTAACAACACTTGACTCCCAATCGGAAGGTTGCGGGTTCGAACCCGGCGTGCGCAAATAAATTTTATTTGATTAATTTGTGTTATTTCACAATTAATTAATAAAAATAATATATACTACATTTGCGGCACGTTCCAGAGTGGAAGATACTGTCAGTATCGCCCTGGTGTAAGACCACCATTCAGAATTGAGACGTTGCTTAATCATGGCTTTAGCCGTGTTTAGTGACTAGATCTGAATAGCCAGGTACTTTCCTACCTTCCTCTTCCCCATCTCCTTCCCTTCCCCACTTTCCTTCAGCCTCACAACATACCCCAATTGGGGATGCCATAGTCTCACTGGCTCCAGACGGGAGCAGTTGGGACTCTTGTAAGGTATTCTCTATAAAAAAAAAAAAAATACAAGAGAACCTGAGGAGAATAATTTCCTCAGGGGCTGGGGATGCTGTGTAGATGGTTTTTATTAAGGGAAGGGAGAATAGAAAGATCTGGGAGGGAAAAAGATATGAGGGGTAGGTAGGAATCTGAGGATCAGTCCATGAGTGATGGACGTAAGAATCCGTTCCTCCCACTGGGTAATAGGGTTGAGTGAGTCCTGCGAGTCCTGGAGAGATAAAAAACAGTGGCGGCCCGTAAGTTTTCAGTGAGAGAGAGTGCTAAGATTGAAAAAAAACAACGTTATTGATGTTGTTGTAGCTGAAAATGAATTTGATTTTTTTTTAAATTTCAAGTTTTCGTATTAAGATCTTTCAGTTTATGGATGCGGCGCAACCCCAAACTGAAAGAATCCTGAAGATTTTCATACAAAAAGTTGAAAATTAAAAAAAAAAAGGTTTTCAGCCACAACAACATCAGTAACGTCGTTTTTTTCAATATTGGCACTCTAGTTCACTAAAAACTCACGGACCGCCACTGTTAAAAAGGTATTCGCAAACCAGTATTTTCAAAACCTGGCCCCCTACATAGTAGGTGAGCAGACGCATCCATTGCCAAGACCTAGACAACCAACACCTCTGCCACAGGTCACCCCAAGTAATTAGTTATGTTTTTATTAATTTAGCAGGGTTCCCCGGGCTAATGGGGTGAAATTTGTCTGGAACTTGGAGGCGGATGCGTCTACCCTCCAACTGCGTGGATGTATTCAAACGTCCGTTACTCCAGACATCTACCCACCTCGTTTATACCCTTTTCTTTCCAGAACTTCCTATCACTCCTTTCCTAAAAATACCCTCATCACAACATCCCCAAAGATGACAATGTGTGGCACAAATTTAAAAAAAAAACATTTGGTTGGGTTTATTACCTTCTGGGAGACGCGTTACATTATGGTTAGTTGACTGAATCCTTGAAAATAATAAGGGTTTAAAGGTAGCGACAGACTCGCAGCTCACATCAAAAAGATATTTATAACACAATAACGCTCTCCATAAAATCCCATACAGACCCGCCAGACGTAAAAAGATCATGTGTTATAGCGTGGTTTGAATCTTCGCTAATCGGCGTTATTTTTCGTGACCGCAACGATCGCGATATCCGAAAAGTTATGTGACCCCCCCTTCGCCGTAAACAGGAGAGGGAGTCATTTTGAATACACGGAACATGCATGGAGCCGTCAACTTGACATATCCAGTACAAAGAAATGATATTCTCTCGACCGCTTCCGATTTCAACTGACCACTTCTCCTGCCATAGGAAGAAATATTTTATAACGTAGTGTGTCAGTAGAAAAGATACTTTATAACACAGTATATTTGTATGTGAGCTTCGAGTCTGTACCGGGGTACAAAGAAAATTATTCGTTACTTTTAAAAATGCAAAATATTACTTAAGTTCGTATTACCCTGCATCGCCAAAACAGCTTCTGTAATATCTGCAATAATTTTCACTGGTTAAATTAAACCAGTTCAAAAGCTCAATAACATTACATATGAAATGTATTAAAAGTGGTAGTCATTGGTCGTGATAAGACCAAGGATCATTCGATATCTAGAACTGGAGTGGTCGTGTTTATGCAACACTTTTTGGTATTCGTTAACTCAAGCTACTATTGACAGCTGTGAGCTCAGATTGAAATATTTTGATATAAAAGCGAACTTACAAGGCTTGGCCTTTGATGTTTGGCGTTTAACATTTTTAAATTGGCAATTTTTTTATCACACCGGAGCAGTAGCGGTTCGTGGTATTTTTAACGGGGGGTTCAGAAATTCAAGAGAAGATATATCTAATAAAAATTTACTTACTGTTGTCACACAAATTAGCAAAAGGTTGGAGAAATGCATAAACAAGAAAATAATAAATGTACCACAATGAGTACAAAGTTAGATATCATAATATATAACATTAAACTTGCATCCATATGGTGCAAAGGTCAACCCTCAAACTCGGGCATCGCATCTGCTCGCGGGACTCGTCAATGTTCGGAGGCCACGTGACATCTTGACTCGCGATCGCCGCGAGCGCCGCACCGAGCTGGGTTAATATTGCTTGGTTTTGTTCGTTTCACCGTCACAGGGATTTGTATCGGCTATGATTTTTTTTGTATGGACGATTATGTGCGGATTGAATCGCGCACAAAATGGGAATAGGTATCGTATTTTTCGGTGTTGCGAGTTTTAAAGGCGGAATTTTAATGTTGAGCTATCTATAATGTGCTTATATTATTATACAACAAGTTTGTTTTATTTTCTCATCTTTTTAATGAGGGTTCACCGCACAAATGCACTTTAGAGAAAACCGCCACTCCACCGGAGTGTTTTTATAAGTAAACTTGTCGAATATAGATTGAGGTGATGTACTACTGAGTAATGCAAAATCATGCAATTTTTGTTTGAAAATTAGATAGCCTAGAACTATTTTAGATGATATAATTAAATACTGCAAGTAGAACACATATTTATCCTCCGGTTGATTAGTCAGACATCTCCCATTACTAACTTTTGATATAATGAGGAAAGCAAATATTCGCATGCTTACCATACATCAAATATTATTTACACGTGTCTGTTTTTTTACATATTAAATATGCTATAAAATAACACAGGAAGCATAACAGTCCGATACATTAGTATGACATTTTGGAATTTCCTGGTAGTAATCCAGACAACTTAAATTTTCTTTTTATTTCACTATTAGTTTTTCTGCATTATTTGGTGGTGTTTGTAAGTAATCTGAGTATTGTACCAGATAAAAGGTACACTTTTACATATAACTGCATACTCAACTTAAATTTAATATTTTCGAAAATGTCTGAATAATAAACTGGGAAATTGATATTTGCCTTTGAAAACAACGTTTATTTTTTACGATCAGTCTTTTTATAAGCCCAGAAAAAAATAAAGTATCAGGCCTATAAAAACTGCTTTAAAGTTTAAAATCTTCTGCTTACGTATTTCTTTTCCAACAGCCCCTAGTGTAATCCACCTCAAAATGATGCCCAACCCGTTCCATGTCTTTACGCCATGCAGACAGGGGTGCTCTTGAGAGACTAATATTAAAAAAAATAATTAAACTCTACTACTGCAAATTTCAAGAAACCCAGAAAGATACATACAAACAATTACGAAAACAACACATCGCTAATAGAATAAGAATTATTAAAATTCATACGCATGCCTGACCTTCATAACAGATTCATCTTTAAGAGGCTTTATGTATTCTAAAGCACACATTCTTCTTAACAACGAGGTATTGTCATGGGAAAAATAGGTTAAACATTCATTAAAATTCACCTGATGACCTCCGAGTTACACAAAGTAATGAAATTCTAAGTAATGCTTTACTAACATTGACTCCTTTTAAAATTACTCATAACATACTCATATATGTAACAAGTGCAGTGCAGGATTCACGAAATATCATTGGATCTTTATTATTTTATTTTATTTATTATAGTCCCAAATGCTGCCGTCTGGAGTCAATCTATGCCTTCCCCTATACCAGTCTATATTGTCGGGCTGAAGGTGGTGGGGAGGGGGATAAGATGGGAAAGAGGAAGTACCTGGCTATTCAGATCTGGTCACGTATCTTCTTCTTCTTCCTTGCACTGTCCCAACTCATTGCCTAGGTAGGCTGTTGGGGTCGGCTCTCCTCGTTCTCAGGGTGTAGCTTCTTCGGTTCTGGGTATCGCTCTCTTCCAGGCCGTTTCTACTTAGAATTTTAGAGCATTGAGTCATCCAGGAGTTCTTTGGTCTTCCTCTGGATGACTGTCGATGAAGCTCCATAGACATTGCCTGCTTCACTGTGTGGTCTGGTGGTCTCCGTTTTATGTGACCATACCATCTCAACTGTCGTTCCTCTAGCTTATTGTTTATGTCTGTGACACCCAGGCTACCACGAATGCGTGAACTTTTAATTTTATCTTTTAGTGACACTCCTGCCGACCATCTAAGCATTCGCATTTCTGCTGATTCAAGTTGCCTGGTGTAGGAGTTGTACATGGTCCAGCATTCGGAGCCATACATTATCGCGGGTCTAACAATAGTCTGGTATACCTTTCCTTTTAGTTTTATAGGCATTTTTGTGTCACACAGGATTCCTGTTATGGATCTAAATTTACTCCATCCCACACTTATTCTGTGGTTAACATCTGCTGCACATCCTCCATCTTTGTGGATGAGTGAGATCTGGTCACGTATGGACGTTTCAATTCTCAATGGTGGTATTACACCAGATACTGAGAATGTCTTCTATTCTGGAGCGTTTCGCGAATATACTAGATATTTTTTAAAATTCATTAATTGTGATGTAACAAAATTAATCAAATTAAATTTATTTCCTCACTCTGGGATTAGAAACTGTGACCTTCGGATTGCTAGTCGAGAGCCTTACCCCTCGACCACGGAATCGTCATAAATATAATTAAAAATTATGTAACTCGAAATCCGAGTTCTTTTTTAAAAAGAGTCCAATTATTCCAACCATGTAATATTTCATTATTAAATCATTTGGTTATAATTGTGTTTGGTAACCATATCTGAATAGCCAGACATTCCCCAACCTTCCCCTCTCTCATCTCCTTCCTCTCTCCACTATCTTTAGCCTCACAAAATACCCCAATTGGGGATGCCATAGTCTCATTGGCTCCAGATGGTTGGAAGCAAATAAGACTCTTGTGAGGTTTTTATATTAAAAAAATTGTGTTTATGAGCATTCAAATTATGGATCTATCAGACATATGACATATTTCGGCGGTCCACACACGCTAAATTAATGCTTTAGTAAATACGACTTATTTCAATGCTTCACACTGAAAAATGGCAAAAACAAACGCAAAGAGATTTAAATGACATTATTTAGGAAAATTGATACGCGTTTTTAGCGCCCCTCAGGTTCATGCGCCCTTTTACACGTTCCATCTCCACCGAAGCTAGATCCGGCACTGATCTTACGCGTAGCCTACCAAAACCTTATAATAGAAGATTTTGAGTACACAGCATTAAAGCCATTTAACCCAAGAAAAGTATTTTAAACGGCGCGTAATTCGACAATATTTTAATGACAATGGCAAGCCATTAAAAACGGCTTTGAGCTTTCTTATGCAATCGATAATTGTGAAATTCCGTGAGCTAGGGTATGTGGTATGAGTGTGAATGTGGTATTGTTTTATGATATGTAGATTCGTGATTTATTATGTTCAATAAACGCCTACCGGCATAAACTTCTGCCAAAACATTCGAAGGTTAACTCTAACTAAACTAGGCCACATAAATCAAATACCAACTAACTAGACAGCTATAAGTTCTTCGTAGGATTGTGTTTATATGGTCATTATTTCTTCTTCAAATTAATAAATTGTATTTTTTTTATTAACTTCGCACTGGAGACCCTGAGGAAAGTATTAAGTATCAGGGCCTATGTCATCATTGGGAATGCTGTGTAAAGGGTCTTTTTGTGGAAAGGAAGGAGTGAACCTGGGTTTCTTGAAGAGATCCATATTGTTGGAGAGAGGAAACACATAGACCGGCAAATTGATCAACAGTCAAGCTGTTGAAATAAAAACGAGATCAGTTTTCATGCGACAAATGTCAACTGTGTACAAATAATATTGGGAGCGCGTTTGGTTCGCTTTTCAATAACTTTTTAATAATTTTTCAATAAATATTTTATGTTTTTCATTATTTTTTTTAATAAATTTTGTAATAATTAATAAACTATTTTTTCACAAAGTTTATTTCCATAGTATGTATATTATATTCAATTTCAAAATAACGACCGGAATCGACCGAATTCTGTAACGCACTGCTACTCGCGTGATAATAGTGGAACACGTTTCGCCGAGATATTAGTACGCAATAGCGCCTCAATGACTATCCCGTTTTTTTCACGGGTTACTTTGCACACTTATTTATTTCCCACAATAACTCATAAAAAGCTTAACTCAAGCAACTAGTTTAAAAATTGTAATAACTATCGTTATACTATCGTTATACGCAAAAAATAACATTGATCTTAATTTATTGATGGTTTTTATGATTTATAACTGTTGTTAAAGATAGAAGACCTTGGATTCTAAACGTTATGTTTTATAAGCTGTGTATTTTTTTTATAATTTGTCCATGTTTGATGGTTAGAAAGAGCACAAACAAACAATGTAGGTAAATAATAAAACGCAGTGCTTCTCAACCTTTTTGTGATATGTTCCATTTCAATGCTTCAAATATCTCCATGCCCCCCCTCCATGGAAAAACATTATCTTAGGAGTAGCGAAAAAGTACCAAAGGCGAAATTTTTTCTTTGTTCAGAGGTAAAAACTATTTTAAAGTTGAAAGTAAAATTAAAATACTTAGGTTTAACAATGTAAGCAATGCTTACTTCATCGAGATTTACTTAACTCAAAACTTACTTTTTAAGTAAGTATCTAAGTGCTTATCCACTGGAGCGCACAGCAATTAAAATATTTTTTCTCGGATTGCAAACGGAAATTTTTCTGCCCAAATTAAAAAAATCATACCTCCGAATTTGAATATGGAGACGTACAAACTGATTATAGTTCGATGTAGCCAATGAATTACCCTATCTTTTGTCTATTATCGCACATTTGTAGGATTTATAAAAAAAATATAATGAAATCTTTAACCTTAAAACATTTTAAAGAATCTAGAGAATATTTATTTTATTATATTTTGAATGTACAACATATTATATAATCATTTAAATAAATAAAAAAATTCAGAAAATTTGCCACATTTTGGCAACAAAGCAATCCGAGGTTTTGGAAATAGTGCCAAAGTATAAAAAAGCGCTCGAAACATATTAGTTTTTTGAAAAATAAAAGTATTTTATCATATTTGAATTATAATGGTGCCACAAAACACATGATTTGAGTCGATAGCAGTCACGTAATTTTTAAATAGTTCAGAACGCATTAATGTGGGGAAAAAAGATTTCAAAGTGCCCCACAAAATGGAGAATCTATTGTCACAATTATTTTCTCAATAAGTCGGTATAACCTGTAAGGCGATCCGCTCACTGAAGAAACTGAAACCAAACTAAAACTTGCTGGTTTCTATGGCTTTCAACCAAACTTCCTACTCAATTTTACGATTTCAATAATTATCTCAGCTTGTTTAACCATAGACGAAGAATAATCAGCTGTCATTGTTGCAACTAGCAGTGCGAGTCGCGAGTTACTGCTTGCGGTACTATTTTCAACGGTTTTTTTTAGAAACTGTGTAGTGTGCGGGCCATCACATTGATGTACACAGGATAGCGAGTTTAGTTGCAAAATGGTTTTTTTCAGTTTTTTTTCCACCTTCAAAATTGAAATTTAGAATCATAAATAAGTCGTGTCGGGGTGGTTTAACAACAGTTTAAAAATGGCCTTGTAAGTCGAAAAAGCTGTCATAATAAAAAAAAATACTAAAATACTTGCAGAACTTAATAAAAACACCATTAAACTTAATTTTAATAAAAAAAATAAAATAAAATGGAGCTCTATGAATTAAACACAAAAACAACTAATAAAACCTCAACACTCGTCGTGTTGCAATTTTTCTCGGTAAGTCAAGGCTGCAACACCAAAAATTTTTTTTACGAAAATTATTAAATATAAACGAAAGTCCCCCTCGGAGGTGTATGCACCCCAAGTTGAGAAACACTGTACTAAGGTGTGTTTATCTTATAATATCTTCGAATATTGCGATGGTAATTATTGTGAACTAGTTTTGAGAGATTCACGAATAACATTTATCACTTAACAACCTTTGTGGGCGAAGGCAGACAGGAAAGAGGAAAAAGTTTTATGAGAAAAACCTTCTAGATTTCTTTTTTCTTGTCTTTTTATCTGTACGATTGTTCAGATAAAAACATGAATTAAAATTTTATTGTCTCATTTAGATTTCAACAATCACTGTTGGTAAATATGTCCGATTATTGATTCATCAGTCGTAATCATTGTTGTCAATAATAATTCAAATTAATTAATTAATCAAATTCAAATTAATGAATTGATCAAAATCAAATTAATTAATTAATCAAATTCGAATTAATTAATTGGTCAAATTCAAATTAATTAATAAATCAAATTCAAATGAATTAATTAATCAAAATCAAACTAATTAATGTATAAAATTCAAAATAATTAATTAATCAAATTCACATAATTAATGTATCAAATTCAAAATAATTAATTAATCAAGTTCAAACACAAGTTAATCAAAATTAAATTAATTAATTAGTAAAATTCAAACGACTTAATCAAATTCAACTATCTAAATTAGTTGTTACTTTAAATAAAGTTTTGAACATAAGAGGGTTTGCGCGCAATATAATATATTTTTCTATTATAAACGATGTCCGGATGCTCATAGCATGTGAATTTACATTGCACTTGGGGAAGATTTTTTGACGTAGACACATACCAAAGATTTACTTCAAATTGTACCAGTCTGAAGATGCGCCCCAAAAGATGAAACCGATCGGGCCATTAATAAAAGTGGAAGAAAGGTATAAAGGTGATATACGTAAAAAGGAGTACTAAATTCGAAATCAACCACGATACGGCTGTGTTTTGTCCATACAAAATTATTTCGAATATCCTCTCTGGATTTTGACACCAGAGTAATTATTTTATTAATTCTAATATATATTTCAACCACTGGCGAGTTCCTATGTTTGGCTTTTTTTTGATAAGTTATTACTTCTTATAGGAGTTTTGAACCTCCAAAAATCTAAAAAATTGCCTAGTTTGAACGCCATCAACAGACGCTCAGTATTAAAATTTGACAATGTATTTTTTTTAAAGCAAAAAGTAAAGACTAGAGAGAATATTTACTCTAATACATTGGTGAAAAAAAAAAAATTACAATCGGTCTAGTTTTTACATACATTAATTACAAAGCATCGACTTAATGGTTTAAAAGTAATAAAAAATTAAATATACTAGTTAGGTACGAAATATTAATTACTTAGCTACGATAAACTTAAATAATGAGATTAATTATATACCAGATTTTACGCAAGCTATTTTTTATTGTGTCAAGAACTTTATCGAAAATGCACACGTGTTTTATCGAGACATCTTTAAATGGTTATTCATTGCAATTGAATAGAATAAATCAGAATATTATTTTGAAATGCAATGTAAAAAAGGAGAATTCATCAATACAGCAAAATATGCAGAAATTACGTCTGCCAGAAAAAAAAACACATAAATAACTTGCATCGATCACGAATCAGACGGCGCTCGTCACTCTACTATAATTACAGGATGTCCTGGAATAGGATTATTGTAAGTTAATATTTTTGTCTAGATTAACTCCACGCATCTTTGGGGATTCTGTGTGGAGAGTCTTTTTGAGGACAGAAAAGAGTGAACATGGGTCTTAAATAGACTCATGTTGTGAAGGGAGGAAACACAGAGGCAGGAAAATGGTTCCAAACCGAGCTGCTAAAGAACGAATCGTAGAAACGACCCGACGTCAAAGGGATGGATGATGCTAGTTCCTCAGAGCATCTTACATTGAAATACCTGTACTACAATGAAAGTATTCTCACCAGTGCTCTAAAGATTGCAATCCGTTTGTTAAGAAAGGAAATCTATCAAATGGACCACCCATATTTACAAGAGCCAAGGTAATTTTTTAAATAATTTGGGGTTTTCATTGTTGGGGTACTTTCTTATGAGTTTATTTCCTGAGAAGAACGTTTGCGCATCCTTTTTCATATAAAACTTAAAACTGGAGTTGAAGCCAAAATACTTAACCAAACTAAAAAAATTACTTCATTAATCAAAACGTATAGGAAAAATTTGGTACGAATTGTACTTCTGTACTTATGTGTATCTCAAAATTTAAAAAAATGATTCCATGGCAGTAGATCCCAGACACACACAGTTGGACCTCAGACATATACAGTAAGTTAAGGAAAAATACAGTGTACCTTTTGGGTGTTGTAATGTCCTATTAAATATTTAATTTCATGTTCTCTTATTTATCATTTCAAATTTAACTTAAATTTCAAACCTTTTGTGTAGACTCCTTTACATTAAAATTCGCGTCTGTGTGTCACTTTTCATTTTATCTTTCTATGTAATCTTTGTTTATGTCATATTTTGTCTATGGTATTAAATGTTAAAACAACGCCAATGGTTGATTTTTTCTGCAGAATCATTGTGATATTATTTTCCTTAGAGTTTAAAAAATTACCTTTCATTTCACATTTAGGAGCCTAAGGGCTCGGATTCAAATCTATTCTATCATAGTTACTATTCACCTGAATAATTTACAAGCAATAAACTCCATCAGTGCAAAAAACTAGTGTTTTTACTTTGAGTATAACGTATAACCTCAATCTATCATCAAATCTTCCGTGCGCGGTCCCAGCGTGTGGATAAAACGAAGGAAGTCAGGAGAAGCAGCTAACCTACAAACTACAGCAGATTTCCCGGAGACTATCACGCCAGGACCGTCCAGTACCTACGTTTACAAAATATGACTACGTGTCTCTGAAGATATTTGCAGAGAGGATGTAACGCAGAATAAAAAAAAGTATAAAACATACACGGTTATTCTTAAATACGATCATTTTATTCGTAAACACGGTTAAAAACGGGACTGAAGTTCTTACGAACAAATTAACAGGGTTTCAATGTTTATTGGCGGGAACATGTAAGAATAATTTGTTGGTATACGTACGGAATTCCGTATACCCACAAATTATTCTTACATGTTACCGCCAATAAACATTGAAACCCTGTTAATTTGTTCGTAAGAACTTCAGTCCCGTTTTTAACAGTTTTTACGAATAAAATGATCGTGTTTTAGAATAAAATTTTTCTCCGTGTATTTTTATGCAAATGCATCAAGGATAAAACTACTTTTCTATATACTGTATATAACAGAATATAAATAAATAAAAATCGACACTGTGAATAAATTTGTTTGATATCTATAAACACTTGTCGATTTTACGTTTGAAAATAGTATAATGCGCAAAAATTTATGATAATAATGATGATAATAATGATAATAATGTCGGGTCGTCATAAAATATCGAACATTAAAGAAATCGATATTTCATGATTTTAGAGGTAATTTTGTCAATTATTTTTCTTGTATTTGAGTTCGGAAGTAGTGCTGTTATAGTTTTCGTGTGATAATATGTACTTTTCATATCTGGATCACATACTTAGAGGGGAGAAATATCACTTCCTCCAACTAATATTAAAAGGCAGGTTAGAGGGTCGCCGAGTTCCTGGTAGGAGACAAATTGATGTATTGGTTGCGAAATGTACGAGAGTGGATTATGAATTAGAAGTGTGGAGGAGCTATTCCGGGCAGCGCAAGATAGAGACATATTCACCAGAGTGATCGCCAACGTCAGGGGCACCTGATAGGGCACACGAAGAAGAAGAGGAATATGTACTTCAAACGCCAATTAGTACCTAATATTAATTTACATGCCTTATTCAATTCACTTTCAATATGTAGTAATGCAAATACAAGTACACCGGTATACCAATGATCTCTTCATTTAATGCACATACAACGTAATTGCTTTATTTTTTAATACAAGTATTAAATCATCACCTTGTATCTTCAGGGGAGCGGGTCATGAGTCCGTGTTCGAGTCTTGAAGAGGCATTTTAGAGCAAGGTTGTCTGGTCAGAGAGAAAAAACTAGTTTATCAGAAGAAGACTCTCATATCTCTCGTCTTCAGATGGGACCGGTCGGTCGTTAGAAACAGGACAGAGCAATTATCATGCGAAAACTGAGCTAAATTAACAAATTCCAAGAAGTATTGCAAAAGTTATCAATTATTTATGTTTTATGTGAATGATAGAAGATGGCCTCTGTGCCGTAATGGGATAAGAATTTAAGAGGCTAGACTTTGAACCACACGCGGAACACCCGCGTCTGTCATTCTGTCCCGCTCACAATAAGCTCACGCACACTTACAATACATGCGAATGCAAAATGTGCGAATGAGACAACGCTCAAATTTACCTACAGAAATCGCTCGAAAAGGGGTTTATGGAGAACACACTTTTCTACACCGAAACTTTCATGAAATTGAAAATTTAAAAAATATATATTTTTTAGAAAGAAGAAGCTATGTCGGTAGCTTTTTATAATTTTATAATTCTTTATGAGAGTTGAGTTAGCAGCACTTTTTCCTTAAATAATATTTTTTGATAAATCGTACATGTTTGACAGTGAATGTTTACGTTAATACGAAACGCATCGAAAATTCGAAAACATACCGACATAATTTTCACCCTCTAGAAGGCAGTATAAAAAAAATATATTCATTTTGTGCAATTTTCGATGTAGAAAAGTGGTTTTTCCCGGGCGTCCTTTTTGTATGGGCCGAAAAGCGAAGTCTATCATCTTAATTGTGAATCGGGAAATTGCAGTTTTGTATTTTGATTTATTTAAACTAAGATATTGTATCTACATGAACTACTATTTCAACATAAATGAAGTCAAAATTATATTTAAATACACTGAACCGAATTTTCTTATGAATGTGTTCTATTATCTTTTTAAAGAAAACTGGTCAAGCCGATTTATATAATTTACAGACAGACCAATAAATTATTTTATATATTTTTATTAAATTAGTTCTGCACGGGGGGCCTTTGGATACACAGTTGACTTTTGAGACATGAGAACGGGTCGCTTCTACGACTCGTTTTTGAGTTCAACAGCTCAGCTATTAAACGATCTGCCGGCCTCTGTGCACGGAGAAAAATGTTATTCTAAAACACGATCATTTTATTCGTAAAACGCGACTGAAATTCTTACGAACAAATTAACAGGGTTTCAATGTTTATTGGCGGGAAAATGTAATAATAAATTATTAGAACAAATTTCGTACGTATACCAACAAATTATTCTTACATTTTCCCGCCAATAAACATTGAAACTCTGTTAATTTGTTCGTAAGAATTTCAGTCCCGTTTTTAACCGTTTTACGAATAAAATGATCGTTTTTAGAATAACAATTTTTTCCGTGTGTTTCCTCCTTCCCACTATATGTGTCTCTTCAAGGCACAGCATCTTCGAATATGACATAGGCCCTTAGAAAAAATATTTTTCCTCTGGGCCTCCTGTGTGCATTTAAAAAAAATAGAACTACTTGGGGCAACCTTTGGTAGGGATATTAATTACACAATAAATGGTTCCCGGGGCGGCAGTACCCATACCTTCCTCCCAAATTAACGTAATTTGAACGCATGCGATTGCAAGCATCTCACAACTCAAAACACTAAATATAATCAAATTAATTTTACCTAACAAGTTCGCAGATTATAAATAATATTACCTTTTAAAGAGAAACAGAATGCAAATATGTGCATCCACCTGTTACCTGTTTGGACTAGAATTCAGGTGAAGACCCTCAGTCACACCTCACTAGCACCAATTAGGCATAACGAGGAGATGGTTCGGTCTATTACCGTAAATTGACATCTGTGATATGAAGTCATTGATGCATTTATAAATGATGTACAACTTTAAAGGACATAATTGATACTTTTCGACGAAATGCGTACGTATTTGTCTCATTTACACGGTGGAATTTGGTTTGTACTTGAATATAGTATGTAGGACTTGAATATATTAAATACACTTGAATATATAAAATAATACTGCATTTGTGAATATCTTTACTACTTCTGAAGCAAAAAAATCTATTTGTATGAACCGGTCGTTTTTATGATCGTTCTTGGGTTTAACAGTTCGTTTGTGGCAGTATTTTGCGGCCTCTGTGTTTCCAACTTCCTCTAACATTGGATCTTCAAGACACACGTTCACTCCTTCCTCTCCTCAAAAAGATTCTGTTATCAAAGATAACAGAATCCTTAAGGGAAATGATTTTTCTCAAAGCCTCCTGATTTGTGGAGTTAATGTAAACTAAAAACTAATCTCTAACGCTGAATTTTTGCGTCATGAAACTAACAACGTTTTTTCTCTCTGATTTTTTAGGACTAGGTACGCAACTATTATTAGATTAGCAAAAAAATCTATTTGTATGAACCGGTCGTTTTTATGATCGTTCTTGAGTTTAACAGTTCGTTTGTGGCAGTATTTTGCGGCCTCTGTGTTTCCAGCTTCCTCTAACATTGGATCTTCAAGACACACGTTCACTCCTTCCTCTCCTCAAAAAGATTCTGTTATCTTTGATAACAGAATCTTTAAGGGAAATGATTTTTCTCAAAGCCTCCTGATGTGTGGAGTTAATGTAAACAAAAAAACTAATCTCTAACGCTGAATTTTTGCGTCATGAAACTAACAACGTTTTTTCTCTCTGATTTTTTAGGACTAGGTACGCAACTATTATTAGATCGTATGAAACATACGTTTCATACATGATGTACGAAACTTTGAAATTTACAAATGTAGTCGTCGCCACGACATGTTCAAGACACCACACGGCAGAACAAATGTTCTAGCACATCATAGCAGGACGAGAGATTTAATAAAATCTATAAAACTATAGATATATTTACACTAATAATAATAATACTAAACTTTTGTTGTGTAATTATCATCCCATATTTTAAGAATGTTAAAAATAGAAATCTTGTACTGAAAATGAATTGATAATCTGTCGTACAGTAAAAAAATAATAAATGCCGAATTTTTTAATGATTCGATAGGTAAAAAAAATGAGTATGAAACACGGGCAAAGCCGGGTTGTAACAACCAGTCATCGGCTTATTGATGTTCTGTCAGGTTTTTATGATCATACTTTATGCACCAATCTTATCCAATTTAAACGATATCACGATTTAACTAAAAATAAGAAATGTCCCAATTAAACGTTTTTAAAGATACTACTACGTATTTAAATAAATTATATATAATCGAAACAAATAAAATTAGTTTTTTATGATTAAAAATAATTGTGTGTTCTTTGGTGCAGTATACCGAATTGAGATCACAAAGCGTAGATTTCTTCTAATAATCAAATTACGCAGTTAAATTTGTTTTCAAAATCTTCGCTGTAAACAACTTTTGTCACTAACATATCATGTGATTGTAAAAATAATTTTCGAATTTCCTTTTTGCTCAAGGAACACTTAACATAATATTTGAACGATTAATCCTGTAAAAGTACTATTCAAGTTCTGTTATTATACAAAAACTCAAACAACCCATGATGAAATAATCAGAGAACTTAAATAAAACTTTATAAAATTGAATTTTTACTTTCGTGACTTATTTTGTATTATCTATTTATTATCACCGCTGTACATTATGGGATGAAAATTTAATTAACAAAAGGAGTCTTATTTAAATCGATAATCTTAGTTTTTGGTTTTAAATTGGACCTCTAAAAATATCATAACATTTATGTTCAATCACGTTTCACATCATTTCATTAATCTTCATCTTGAATCAATCAATCTCAACACAAAATCTGATCTGATTTAATTATAGTAGAATGTATTGATGGATTATGAATATAAACCATAATCTATGTTTCTTCACACCTGGTAAGTGTCTGAAGGTGTTCACGAATTAAAGCAGAAAATTATTAATAACACGTTCAGATTGACAGGCTAGCACTCGAACTGATATTTAATGCATTACATTTATTAACAGCTGATTTTATTCTAGTTAAAAAAAAGTTTCTGACTTTCACATAGAGATTTAACACCTTTTATCGACGACATTAATTTTAAAATTATTTCGCTGTTTTTGAATGTATACCAAAATATGATACTGTTTTTGAAAGTATATGAATGATTCATTCATATTTAAATGGACATAATGCAAGAAAACATAGAAAAATTTTGAACGGATTAAAAGTCTGAAGTTTTTATCATGAAAACTATAATTACCAATTTTCACGAAACTAATAATATATTTAATTTTTCAAAGGTTTTATGAAAAGTACTGTGGCCTCAGTTTTTTCTACGGCTTATATAAAAAAATCATTTATGAAAAAAAATTGCAAAACTTTACATATATATTTCAAACGCAAAAATTTGTTTTATATAATTTAAAAAAAAATTTACAGATGTTTATATTTATTTAGTAAAATTGGTACCTAATTAATCACTTAACTGATACGGTGAGTAGGTAGTTCCAAAAATTAAAAATGAATTAAAGTTTTAATATTTTCCTGACGAAGAAAGGGTTCTTCGAAAACCGATAGAGTTTGTTTAAATCTAAAGTGGTCTATAACATATTTATGTATTTTTAGTGTTAACTAGCTGACCCGGCAAACTTCGTACCGCCTCAGAATCAATAAATGTTGTGTTTAATTTATTAGCTGAAATAAATTAGGTTTTTATTAAGTTAAAATAAATAGATACCTACTGTAAGTTCAAAAATGAAATTGAGGTTTTGACTAAGCACGAAATGTTCGGCACACTACACCATTGACAGTTCTAATTGATTCAAATTATGTCGACCAACGCACATTATTTGAAAAGCCGTTCCATACAAAATATATGAAAAAATTAATTTTCTTCATAATTAGTTTTCCCGTGATTTTTTCCGATGTTTTAATAGTTATTCTGTTAATCGGGACGGAGACAAATCCAACAAATCAATGATCATTAAAATCGGTTCAGCCGTTCTTGAGTTATAAATGGTGTAACTAACCCGACATTGTTTTATATATTAAGATTATGGCGAGCCACAAAGTTAATGCGTTTTTACAAATATGTGAAAATCAAAAGTACGCAGAAATATTTCACATTACTGGCTTACCCATGCACTAAATTTAAAAATTAGTATGTTCAAATGAGTATAAGAAAGACCTACATATAAATCACATTAACAATATGCACATATTATCTTTGAGAAAATCTTTTAGAGTTGAACGACATAAATAATATTTTCCCAGTCCCAGCACGAGCCTCGCCCGAGGCAATTAATTCTGCGGGTCGCTCTTTACCAGAATAATATATTATAAATTATAGCAAATACAGAATAGCGTTAATATTACATTATTATGACATTATCATCGAAAATAACTGGAACACATACCTTGCAGCTATTTCAAAGTGATAAATTGTGGGCGAAAAGTGAAAAACTAATACATTTTCATGGTAACTAAACAATCTTGATGTATTTTCGTGATTTATTTTTGTGTTTTTATGCCGTGTTGCGCTACCTCCTTTTTCAGTCGAGTGACTGAAGAGTGTTATTAAAATTTATTCAGACGAGAGTTTGAAGTATGTTATTAAAATTTGAGATGTTAGATTCTGCGCATAAACTTGTACAATTCTTATTAAATATCGTAAATTTCTGAAAGCATATTGTCTGTTGTATGCTGATGATATTATGTGATAATATGGAAGCGAGTAGAGTTTATTTATTTTTATTTTTTGTACACTTCACAAGACCGCCGCTATCAATGTAGTATAAAGACATGGGAACAATATCGACACCCGGCTGGATAGTTTTCAGATGCTGGTTAAGGTAGGGGCTCTAGGAAGGAATTTATTAATGCGAGTCTTGAATTAAATGAAGGATGAAAAGCAGATGCTCATTTCAGATGCGAGCCGATTTACACAAAAACGAGCCGAAGAATCGACCCGTTCTTGAAGCAAACATCAACTGTCAATAGTTTGAACTAGTAGTCGTGTCTGTAGAGTTTCGCGTAATGACAGAGACTCTGAATATTTTTTTTCGTCAGGGCCTCCCTTTGTGGAGATAATAAAAAATTGCGTAGATACACAACTACTAGGTATTTCAATGGAGTTTTTAATGGGGGGGAGCTCCCATACCGTTATTTTTTAAACCCTAAGGCCTCGGGTATATTCTGCCAGAAGGTCAGAGTATGTCCGCTTTGCAAACAAAAAATCTGAACGAATGGAATATTTTTGAACGTATCAAAAAAACAAAAAAGTGTTTTTTAAAAGTGATGACGTTTTCATTATTAGAAATTATTAGAAAAAAACACATTACTTTTGAAATATTAAAATTACTGGCAACGAAAAAAATAAAAACACATATGTACTATTTTATTATACATATGTATTATAAACGTTATAGTAACCTCGTTTTTATGCCGTTTCATGGAATGGCAATTAATAAAAAATCATTAACTTTCATACATTTTTCTCTAATTGCGATCGGAAATTTTGTTTCATATATATTTTAATATGTAGCTAAATTCTTATGGCTTACGGTTTGAATATAAAGCGTATTGAATATAAGTTGTATTTTAGTTTAATTGATTATTGTTCAACAGTAAAGGAGAAACAATGATTTCTATGAGACCTATACTAGCTGTTCCCAAAATCGTACAAATTAGCCTAAGGGTTTAAAGGACCATTTTTACTGTCTATAACATGCTTAGAGATGTTTCGAAAAATTCCCTAAGGTTAGATAAAATAATAAGAAGTTTGTATGACTCATCTAACTTTCAATTATGTATAAATATATTAAGCACTTAAACTTAGTTACACAACGAAATGAATACATTTACTTGATTTATATCGACAATTTTTCAGGATTAATTTATCCAAACAGTTGTTGCGGATAGAATACATTACCTCCCTCCCACGTGAATCCTAGTTTGCTTGAGTACCTCAACACACGTGATTGGCCAATATACCAACTAGCCTGTCATTCATCACAACATAATCGTAACACAACACATCACGGCACAAGTGGCAGGCACTTGGCACATATTGCAATACTCGGAGGAAAACGTGTTATGTGCAGTGTACCTCGCGGTGTCGCCTACCGATATTATCTAGAATAAAGACTTACCACAGAACAATGAAGAGAACACATACTCTATTATTTTTAAGATTATTATCATAGATTTTTTTAGGACAGGACGTGAAAGTGACCTATATATGTATACAAAATCATATAATGTCACAATTGTTCAGTGAAATTTGTTTGCATAACTGATCTACAAGAATCGAAAATTAATTATTTGTTTATTTGAAGCAGATACTTTGTGATGTGACATTATAATTTAAAATTATATAATAACTTAGTAAACACCATTTTTATTTTTGTACATAATGCCGAACGTATTTTGCTACGAACGTACAACCATAGCTTCTTCAGGGCAGTAAGTACATGACTTAAATACTTAACTGAAATCTACAAGTAACACTTTGTAAATATATTAAGCTGTCTCAGTAGGTGGCAAAAAATTGGCAGAGTAAAAAGTGTAAGAATGGTAGGTGGAGGATCAGGAAAAGAGTGCTCCAAAAAATATTAATGAAAATTTGGTTTCCGGTGATTTATTTCGATAATTTTTTATTTTTCAAAATTTGTTTCTCAAAACCAAACATTTTTTTTCCACATGTCGTCACGCCGAAATCCTCACCTGTCCAAAACCTAATGATTTTTACGTTTTAATTTGAAAAAAAAAACAACAAAAATGTCACCAAAATTTTATATATATTTTTAACTCCAGATAATGTCGAATTACTGGTCAAAGTAAATCAAATACGTCCCTTAGCACCCTTTATAATAAACATAATATATCCAAATATAATATATCGTCCGATCTCCCCTGATGATGGACACTGCAACGCTGTCCAAAACGTCGGCTAAAGAAGGAGGTAGCGCAACACGGCATAACACCCCAAAAACAAACAACAAAAATGCTTTTGGCCGTGAAAATCTAAAAAAAAACCAAAAAAAAAAACGTATCCAGTACATTATCTTCTACGTTTTATTAGCAATATAATAAAATATATTATATTAAATATTGGTTAATAAGTCGTGGGAAGTCTATTTCATAACCATATCAAAAGCTCAATCAATATTTGCAATATTTGTAGCCATAAACTACAAACATGGGAGTTTCTAGGAGCGAATCAATAAATACGTCAATATGATTTATTTGTAATAAATCAATAAAGTTTTGATGGATATTGTAACGACTTTATTTTATGTCAATATGCAATCATTTGTTTCTACTTATTTACCAAAAAAGTAGAACAAAACCATACATTGTTTAATTACAAGTTATTGTATCTGCTATATTATTTAAGTACGTACAGAAAAAGTTTTTCTAAGATAATCCATTACTGGACCTTGGGGACGTACAAGTCTCGAAGCATTTAGGCAGTGCAAATAAAACTTCATAAGTTTTGTTCCAGTTGCAAGATTCAGCCTCTGTTTCTGATATATTAAAATGGTTAAGCCAGCCCACTAAATTAGTGACAGTTTGTAATAGAAACTCTAGTTTTAATGATTATTATTATATAATAATATTATTCTAAGTTTTCCTTAACTGCAAACACATTTTTGTTAGGCCTATGATAAATGACCTTTAAAACATTATTAGCGAGATATCTTTGATCTTCGAAAGGAATTCTACCCAAATAGGGTATCTGAATTATTACAAAGTTAAATAGTGTAGTATTTGTAAATATATATGTAGTTTTAATGTCTCTCAACAGATATGGTTAGAATTTATAGTCATATGAAATTTTAAGGTATCTCATTAGGTAGTATTACATGATAGAAATATGTATATCATAAAACACTTTGTAAAATGAAGATGCACTTAATCAGAATTGTTTGTATTAGGTATATTGTTGTATATTTTTTTTATTATGGTCCTGTATCTAATTTTAGTTATTATATTGGTCAATGACATACACATACTTATTCACCGTCATATATAAATGTATAGACTGTTTATAACGCAAATAAATAAAATAAACAAAACTGTCGGACGTTTGGTTCTAAAACCTATACGGTTACGAAGATAACCGATCTTATCCGATATCCAGGCGGGCATCTTCAGTGAACGGTTCCCTTGCTGGCAAATTAAGAGATAGCATCCTTTAGAACGGCCGTGAAGTCCAGTTAGATAATAATTGTAAATAGGACACGATAATAAACCAGACTCATAAATCTCTGACAGACCGAAGTATCATTGAAAACTCCCAATCATCAGAATTTGCTTGTTAATCAGGATAATTAACAGAACACCACACTGGCGCAGCCGGGAAAATAAAAAAAAATGATATAACCATAACCAACCCACGTGCTAATCTAACAAATGTATAAATTTTCATGCCATAGGTATATGAGATTGGCAGGAATTTTTAAAAACTCGAAGCAGATGGCGCTAGTGTAGTTGGGGGTCATTTGAATGACATGACAGCTGTATTTTTTTAATGATTTAAAGGTATTTAAAATTGTGTTTGAAGTGTCAAGGAGTTAAATAAATGATATGAGAAATGGAAATGCAAAGGTAATTGGAGGAAAAAAATGGCTTGGTTAATTGTTTATAACCTCAAAATATTTCAGATTGTTTTCCTAAATATATAGATAGTCCAGTTGATTAGACAGACATCTCTAAACACAAATTTTGAGATAATTGTAAAACTTCTGAGGATAGCAATCTCCAAATGCCTCGCCAAACATCAAATATTATTTACAGGTGTCTGTGTTTTACATATAAAATATGCTGTAAAATAACACAGGAAGGCATAATGGTCCGGTATATGACATTTAGAAAAAGTAACCCATGAAACATCAACATTTAGTTTAATTCACTCCAAGTGTTTCTGCATTCGTTTTGGTGGTGTTTATGAGTAATTGAGTATTGTATCAGATAGAAGTTACACTTTTACATATAACTGTGTACTTAACTCAAATTGAGATTTTTTGGAGATGTCTGACTAATCAATTGATATCTGATATCATTCAATATCTATATATTACTTTAACAGAATATGATGGGATATAAGTATTAATGTTCAATTTCAGATTGGAAATTAGATTTTTAGACGATTTTCTCATAGACAGAAAGTTGAAAAGTGAGGTTATTCAAGTTTTGAAAGAGTTGTACTTGTACTTATTTATATTGCTTTTAAATATCGTTTTGCTTAAATCAGACTACAGTCACGATTAGAACTGTTTTCAGAGGTATCACATAGTCTGATGGAAGAAAACGTTTATTGCAAATACGCAATTTTTCATCTGTTTTTATGGCACAATCATCACTTGAAAACCTATGTTCAGATTATCTCGAGGATCGAAAAAGCACAAAACAACATTGAGGCATTTTTATTACAATTATTAATACACTTTTTGTAATATATTGGAATATTAGTTATGATCAGTTCTATTATTGTTTCTGTTATTTACGCAACGTCACATGGTGTCGGTTACGGCGTGTGCCGAGCATAGCTGATCTGAGAGTGTCAAATCATTATTTTTGTAAAGAACTAAATCTAGCTAGTGAGTTATACGAGATATTTGCATTGTGCTTAAAACAATAAAAAGTCACTGAGATTTCAATGAACCAAAGTCTTTTAATCAAACAGCATATTACTGAGAATAGGTCCAGTACTTATACTAAAGACAAATAATATCTATGTAAAGGATTAAAAAGAAAGAGCCATTACACTTTTGTAAAAAGCTTCTTCTCTGTTAAAATCTGAAAAGTAATGTCGAAAAAGTAAACCCTATTGCGTTTAAAATACGAATTGACTAAAATCTTAAGTGATTAAAATTCACCCACGCAACATTGGTAGAATCATTGCACTTAAAAGCCTTATTTAAAAAAAATCGCCTACTGTATTATCATGACATAATAACAGTTGCTTATACTCGTGATATATGTACCTATATCATAGCTATATTCAACTTGTTCTTCGTTCTACCTTTCTATTTACCAAAAAAAAAACCCTGTCACCGGTGGCAAGTTACGTAAACAAATAAGTACATAACCAATACTTCGATAAGTGATCGTATTTTTCGGCAAGTTTGCCCGACATTGAGATATGGGCCTATTAATATTAAGCGGATTCTGATTGTGACATAACCGTTCTCATTTACATACATTTAATTTGTACTCTCGGCCAAAAGCCATGCGAGGCATTCACGACCGGAATTTTTGCTTTACATTTGGGCCACTGCTCAGACAGGTCTGGTAATGATTTTTTTCGTGAGTATAAAAGGATCGCGTTACAGTTAGCCTATCAGAAGTTGGGCGTACTGTACGGGGCCCGCAGGTACATTGATATTAGATTGTTAATTCTGTACAAATCGCAAGTGCTCCCCGTAGTTGAATTAAGGGAAAAAAAACCCTAGACTCTGTTCAGAAACGGGCGGTCCATTTGATAGATTATCCCATCTTAACAAACGGATTGCAATCTTTCTTCTTGTTCAATGGAAGATGCTCCATGGAACTAACGTCATTGATTCCTTCGGCTCCGGTGCACAGTCGGTAAACTCGCCAAGAGTGCGCCCATTCATATTTGAATACAGTTCACATTGGCACATGAGAATGGGTCGCTTCTACGACTCATTCTTGGCTGTGTAACGATTTGCCGACCTCTGTGTTTCCTCACTCCCACAACATGCGTCTCTTCAAGACTAGGTTCACTTCTTCTTTTCCAAATAAGACCCTCGACAGCATCTCCAAAGTTGATATAAGCCCTATTTATAAAAGGAAATTATTACTTCTCTCTCTCTTGTGAGGAGTTAAAATAAAAGAATAATATTTTTTATCACATTTCCTGATACCCACGAAAAAACAAAAACCCTCCTTTTGTTAAGAAGAATTATTTTTCAAAAATTGTAGATTCTCTTAATTAATAAAAAAAAACTAGAACAGTCTAAAGCACAACACGATCATCTCGTTAACATACGTAATTTAATAACGTCAAATTAAATGAAAGGAAACGGGGTCAAAAATCGTAACAGAGGTGAAGGCTGTAGAATCATTAACAGTAACAAAGATCTTCTCTCAGTTTCTAAGATGATCTTGACCATGTTCTATAATAATATAATGGACCGAAAATACTTTCATAGCAACAGATGCTGAGTGTTGTATGGTGTACTCGATTAATTGTTGTGGGAGAGAATGAACATTAATTGAACTTGGTTGAAACAATGTTTTATTATCTAAAGCACTTTAAGTGTAATTAAAGAATAATTCATTTAATTATCAAAGCACTCTGAATCATTTAGCTTAAGTTGTAAACATGAAAAGCATACTTAAGTTTATAATATGTTCTTTGTTCTCATTGCTAAAGAATTGAATGCAATTGATGTTTTTTTTTATTTAATGAGATCACAAACAAAGGATATTTCAAGGATAAGCTTTTTGTTTAAGTCACATCCTAGATCAGTGGATTTCAACCTGTGGTACGCGTACCCCTGGGGTAAATAAATTATGTGTATGGTATATATATATATATATAAATTATATTAAATTATGGTACTCAAAGGATAAATTTATCTGATTGAATATGATAATATAATGAATGGTTAAATTTGATAAATATTCTATGAATTATAAAATATCAGTTAAGAAAAAACATAAGAAAAAATTGGGGGTACGCAATATCGTGGCACGAATATAGGTTTTAAAACTCAGCTCAACGTTTTTAAATGTATTCGGTTTACACTCTAAAAATATTAATACCGTTCACAAGCACGTATTTGTGTGAACATGCATTTTCTTTTTATGTATTTATAAAAAATAAATATCGCAATCGCCTGAATGCTGACCAGGTTTGAGGCTCCTATACCTGTGTGAAATTGAGCAAAACTTTACTCTGCAAAGCAAGCCCAAGGGTAACAACGACTGTATGTTAACATTGTATGATTGATTACAAGGGGTGTAACAGGAAATCGGGCTTTTATTTCAACTACTGATCCATGAGAAACTTTTTTTCGTTATTTTTTTTTAGGTTAAAAAAAATCATCCTCTCAATACACTTTGTGAGTTTGGAGTTTTGTATGGAGAGCATGAATTTTTTGTCGAAATTAAAAGACGTGGAACCAAATTTGTAGAATCACTGTTTAAAAATACCCGAAGTCATATTACACTTAATTGCGTGACTTAATTGTTAAATTCATGTAATAAATGAGAGTATTAAAAAACAAATTACAAAAATTACAGTACATGTACACAAGATAGATAGAGGGTACGGGGTACAACAAATTTGTAATAAGAGTCAAGGGGTACGCAGGCTCAAAAAGGTTTGTAACCGCTGTTCTAGATGAAATAGATGCATTATGTATGGAGATATTTGAGTTGTGAATTTTGTTCTTATTTTTTATTAACATTGTTTCCACGCAGGAGTCCCTTAGGAATAAAATCCCTCCGGGCCTATGAGATTTGGCCTCAGCCATTTTTGGGAATGCTGGGAAATCAGGCCTATAATTGGAGATGAAACACGCCCACAAGGCACTTATTGTGTTGTTTATTATTTTAATTACGGTACAAATACCTTTAAAAATAGAATACCTTTTTTTACATGAAAATGGATTACTAAACAATGATACAGTTTAAATATATGATTTAAATTAACAGAATTTTCCAATTTTGGAAACAAAATGTAAACTATTTTCGAAAGATATGTGAAATGCTTCTTTTTTCTATGATGACACAAACATGAATTTTTTTTGGTTGTATGAAAAAACATCTACGCTCGGTAAAGAACAAAACCTTTCAGAGACCCTCAGTAACAAGTAATATGCATTTTTCGCTGCCATTCGAATATAACTTTGTTATACCAAATCTGCAATCACAAAATTATCACTCATTTATCAAAAGATATTTGAAATGCTTCTTTATCCTATGATGACAAACGCATGGACGTTTTTTGTATGAAAAAAACACCAACGCTCGGTAAAGAACAAAACCTTTTTCAGAGACCTTCGGTAACAAGTAAAAAGCATTTTCCGCTGCCATTTTAATTAAACTTTATTTTACTAAATCTGCAATCACAAAATGATCAGTCATTTATCAAATACAAATAATAACAGATGGCTACCGTGATATAATTAAATAATTTTTAATGCAATTATATTTCCGACCAATCTTATCTGCAACACTTTCTCACTACTCAAGTTAGATGGGCTTAACGATCCGACCATTGAAACTGTTTTTAAGTATGATATCATTACTGGACTTCTATCTTACTATCGATTCTCTCTCTATGTGCTGGTTTCTCGCTCTCAGTTTCGTTTATAATTCGATCTCCTTCTTATACTCATGCTTTCAACTTTCTAGAGACTGGTAACTAAACGTAAGCAGTTGCAAATATACTAATATATTAGTAGATATAAATCGAGTCAATTTTCCTATTTACATTTATTTATAATTAAATATGTGAAACTAAATCATTTCTGCTACTTGATACGTCTTTAAAAATGAAACCATTTACTGTACCAATTACAGTCAATAACATGAAGATATAATTACATATGAGAATTTACAATAAAAATAAAAAAATATATGAGTCAAGACACAAGAGTCACAACTACTCCCGTCTGGAGTCAGTGAGACTTTGACCGATTGGGGTATATTGTGAGGCTGAAGGAAGTGGGTAGAGGAAGGAGATGGAAAAGAGGATGGAGATTGGGAGGAAGAAGATGAGGAAGTACCTGGCTATTCAGATCCGGTCACCAAACACGGCTTAAGCCATTTCAAGGGTCATTTTATTTTTTAATAGTGGTCTTACACGAGGGCGATACTGAGAGTATCTTTCACTCTGGAACGTGCCGCAAATATACTATTTAATATTTAAAAATAATTATTTAATTATAATTACTAAATAACACAAATTAATCAAATAAAACCAAGGGTTTAAACCCGCGACCTTCGGATTGGGGGTTGAGATACTTACCAAAAATCAATTACAAAGCGTGCAAAATTTTGAAGGTATTTTCGTAAGATTTCAAACTATAAGCTAATTGTTCAATGCATTTACTCTCTCTAAAGGCCCCTTTTAGTGTTATGATCATCAATCACCAGCGACAAAGATTAATCAATAAATAAGTAGGTAATTTAATACCAAAAATCGATAGAAATGGCTCCCTGTTTCAACAGCTTTAGTAAAGTCATTTAATAAAAGGAAAGATTCTAAGGTGCCTGCACGTAAATGGTTTTGTCGAAAATAAAGCTTGCAGTGAAAAACAGTGACTTGTTTTTTGTTTGTAATTTCAATGAATGAGAAATGGCATTTATTTGAAGATTTATCTAATAAAAATCAATTTCTTATGTGCTTACGTAGCAAAAATAATATACGAACGCTAATATTAAAAAGAGATTTTATCATTAAACAACATCATTGCGTTTTTAACACCTGCGTTTCATTAAACCAACCATTTTATTTTTATTTTAATCTTTCCAAAAACAAACAACCATGGTGAAAGGAGCGGTGGTTACGTCAGTAAAACCATAGATTTAACAAAGGGGTGGACTGGCGAAGAGCCTTGAGGAATACCGACAATCTGAAGCTTGAAGATATTGAGAAATTGACAAAAAATGCTATCAATCTTAGGTCCTTTGAATTCGCCGCAACGGGATGTTTGTTGCGAATACTTTGTGTTAGTATTGTGAAACGGCAGATGCTGTATAAATGATGGTATTCGATGAACCGCTCTTCAATTGCCAGGAATCAGAAATTAAACCTTTTCACTGAAGTTTGAGCGAAAGTGATTCGTTTTGTCTATTACCTTGGTTTTTACTATTTAATTATAATGTTATGTATTCTCTTATTATTTTTTTAATTCAATATTAATCACAACTGTCTAAGTAATATTCACATTAAATTTCCTAATAGACGTAATTTAAGGAGTCATAAAACATTAAATCATGAGTTATTTAATAAAAATATTGCCTATTTCAATCCAACGTCTCGAATGTTTAGATCGTATTATGCCGTAGAATGTGCCGATATAGATATCTAAAACAAATTTAAAAAAACATTTATAAGCTAATATGACGTCATGGAAAATAGAAGTATTTTGACTAAAACTTACGTAATGCTTTATGCTTTATATTATGTATTTTATTTATTTTTTCTTTTCTTTCTCTGAACTATATAACTATATACTTATTATGTTTTATATTTTATTTTGCTTATTATTATTTCTATTATTCCACTAGTAGCTTCTCCACCTAGTAACAACTAAATATTGATTTACGCATGCTGTTAATATTTTTAATTGGAGTGTTAATATCGACATGCACTTTCCAATGGAATTTCATTAGTGTAATAATTGTTAATACTTTGTAAATGTTTCAATCAATAAATAAATAAATAATTATTATAGTATCACATTTTCATATAAAAGGAAGAAACTTATATTTATCAATTTTTTCTTTAAATAAATCTTTCTTGTGCTAAAACACTATGTACAGTCGAAGCCGTGTTGAATTGGCTTATTTGTTCCTACCAGTAATCAGATTAAAATAATAAGTAACTTCTTAACATTTTCATTCAATAACATTTTACCTGATAATATCTTCTAATTGGGGGTGTGATGGTCCCTCTAGTTCCTGGCAACGAGACTCTTGTATCACATTATAAACAAGTGATGCCAGTAAATGTATCTGTAATGCAACATTTGACAGTGTTTCAATTTACTCTCGATTACGTTCCTGTTACAATTTCTAATACGAGGGCGGTGAAATCACAATATCATTACTTCCTTAGGTGCTATCGATCAAATACCTTTCCTTTCTCTAAAACTTTATGTAATAAACCTACCTCACAATAGACATACAAATAAATCCTGTTAATCTATTCACACTTTTCGAAAAATAAATAAAACCTGTTAAAAAATGATGACATGCGTAAAATAACGTTGAGTGATTTTAAGTACGAACTAAAAAAATGCTAAGAAAATAGTTTCTAAATTGAAACAATGTACTTTCAATGCTGTCCAATGGACTAGACTATTTTATAATAATTACTTTTTTTTTGTGTGTATTTTTTATGGAACTTCGTTTAAATATATTATTCTATACTGAGTTTAAATCATTGCTGAACTTAGGAGGAAGGAAATATAGCGAAGGGATATGGGATGGACGTTTGCAGAAGAGAGGTAAGGCTCTCGTCTGGCGATCCGGATTCAAAGGTCCCGGGTTCAAATCGCAGCGGGCGCAACTAAATTGTATTTGATTAATTTATGTTATTTCATAATTTAATAATTTAAAAATAATATAAGACATATTTGCGGCACGTTCCAGAGTAAAAGATACTCCAAGTAAGGCTCTGGTGTAAGAGACCATCATTCAGAATTTAAACGTTGCTTGAAATGGCTTTAGGCGTGTTTGTTGACCAGATCTTAATACCCATCTCCTTCGCCTCTCTACTTCCTTCAGCCTCACAACATACCGCATTTGGGGATGCCATAGTCTCACTGGCTCCAAGCGGTTGGGAGCAGTTGGGAATCTTGTACGGTATTTACATTAAAAAAAATATTTTTTGCGAAGTATGGAAGAATTTTTAAAACGATTTAAAAAATTGGTGCCTATAATATGAAGGAGGAGGTTATCATTAACTATATAAACTGTGCAATTTATACGTAAAGTACAAATGCATCTAATTTAATCAAATTAATTTAATTGCAATTTTATTAGCGATTATTTAGAGAAACTTGTGAACCTCATTGTAATGTTTAATCATTAAGGCAATGCGCAAGTAAGCAATGCAAAATCATGTTTTTGGTTTGAAAATTAGATCTTTTAAAAATAGTTAAGATGATTTAAATATTAAGTTAAATATTGTAAGTAGAACACATATTTGGCATTGAAATAATCGAGTATTTTTTTATCAGTAATTTTATAAGCCCTGAAAAAACTAAAGCATCAGGCCTATAAAACTGCTATTCAGTTATGGTTTTATTACAGAAAATTGAATTCTTTTGAAAATCATCGTAAAACATTTAAATATTTGTACCGGAACTTCTCAAAATAAAATAATTTGATTATTAATAAAACATGCTTTTTGGTCGTGTTTTTTTCTTGAATAAATCACATAGGATGGCTGGTATTAAACGGGGATTTGAACCATATCACATAAGGATTATTATTCTTAGCCGCCTGATCCCGACTTTTACACGACGTGGATCACTATCTTAACGATGATAATACTCTCAATTTTCAATGAAAATATGATACAGAAAATAAAAAAGGTAACCGCTACCTTTTTATTTTGTGTCTCTGCCTGTTACATATTTTCATTGAGAGTTATTGATATTATCATCTCCAACGATTAAACTAACGGCACACGCCAAATGAATCTTTTCGAACAATTAATGACAAAACAACTTCTTATCGGTGAACACATAATAAAAAGAATACATAGGATATAAAGGAGTGCCACACTTGGTTATAAAGAATGTACGCATTACATAAAAGCCTTTGCAAGCTCTACCATCAGGGAGTTTCCTGTTGCATATAGCTATTTAATATGTTTATTTTGCAAAGCCTTCTTTTCCTTTCCAATTACTTTTACTTGAGACCGCCCAGGGCTCGATTGCCTGCCAATCCAGCTGCAGGCGCGTGTAACAGGCGCAGGTAACCGGCACACATGAAAATATTATTCTTCCGACTGGCAAAAAATAATAATATACTCTAGAAAGGAATTCGAACGAAATATCGCGTAAAAAATTTACAGGAAAAGAAAGATATCATTTTAAATTGATGTGATTGGTTCTATTGAATAGCGATGTCGGAAGTGAACTAGATAAACTGAAATACGATGTTATTACAAAGATCGTAAGTTATATATATATACAATATACATATATACTGTCAATAACGATAATGATATGTGGGAGGTGATTATTTTTAATTAATTCATTATAATTGGAGATTTTAAATCGTTTGTTAATGAAATGGTTATGCATTATGTGTGAGGTAACCATTACAAATAAAAAATTGTTAAACTAGAACACTTTTGAAAAGTTATAAAAAGTCAGGGAAAGGTTTTTTTTATTTTATTATCTCCACACAGGAGGCCCTTAGATAAAAATATTTTCTCAGGGCCTATGCCATCTTTGGGGATGCTGTGTGGAGGGTATTTTTAAAGTAAAGACAGGAGAGAAAGTTATGGGAAGGAAAAAGGTATGAGGGGTAAGTAGAAATCAGGAGTGGCGGACATATGAAACTATCATTCTCACTGCTTTTTTTTTATGAATGTCATAAAACACGTTTATGACCCAAATTAATGTCTATCTAAAATTAGTTTAACAAAAGCAAAATTCAGCTAAAAAAAATACTGAAAGGATTGTTTGACAGAATTTGAAAAAATAAACAAATGTCAAGGATAACTTTCATGGTTCGCAAAAGTTCTATTCAAGTTCTGTTTTCATTTCAGATCTGAGAAAAAACTGGCCCGTAATGAAATAATACCACAACTTCAATAAATCTTTCACAGAACTTGATTTTTAACTTAAAATTTTGATGAATTGTTCAAATGATGTTAATTAATTAAATGAAACAAATTACTTTGTGTAAACCACTATAAAAGTATATGATGCCACAAAGTAATTTTGCAAAGATTGAAGAAATAAAATGTTAATTAATTTGGTTTCATTTTAATATTTTTCAAAGACGTTGCGTCGTGTGAAGTAGGCTTTACATATGGATACTATAGCATTTGAATATATAAAAATGTATATTTGTCTTATCCAATCAAGTAAAAGTGCTTTTTTTGCTATTTTATAGACGCTTGTAGATCTATAAAAAATGGAATTTTCTTACTTTTGTTATTATAGTAGATACCCAGACCAAAACCCTTAATCTCCCAAAAAAAAATTATTGTTAATTCTTCCTAAACAGCGAACTGTGCTATTTTTATTCAACAGACTTTTTTTGGGTATTTTTAATTTATTATTTTATTAATGATAATTCTTAATAGTTATAAATCAACATAAAAAGCTTTGATCGTTACTAATTTAGTTGCAATATGCGAGTACAGGGATAATAAATTTGATTGGCATTCATTTTAAATCAAGTATTGTCAGGCAATATTATTCACAAGTAACGGAGAATGAATCATTTCCATTGACAGTGATTTCGTATCGATGTTAATATCTTGTTACTTGTCATGCGATTCAAGTAGCTACTGTCAGGAAACCAAAAGAAATTTGATATCTTTTGCGGCAAGGAAGACTTGAATGTTTTGTTATACATTTTTCATGAATTTTCTGATTAGATCTAATTAAATAGCTTGTTCAAATTTACTGTTATTAAATAGTTGAAATCTGAAAAAATGGCTAAATGAAAAAGTTTTATTTTTACTTGTCTTTTTTTCTTTGTTTTTCGCATTTGTACAAATTTTTCTGATTCTTCATTTTTTCATTTATTGTCAGTGTTGTTTTTTTCTATGACTATCTAAATGTATGTATAATAATTTAATATTATGATGGTCATTTAACATACCGTTGTCAAACTGCTATCTTAATAGCATGTTTAACGGGAATTTTTTTTTCTTACCAATTATGTAACATTTGAAAAAGGATATTATAAATATACATATTAGACTTCGTAGTTGTTGAAATTTGATTATTAATCTAAGGATTGTTGATTTTTTAATATTTTCAAAGCTACTAACAACGAAATTGACATAAGGTCATAAAGTATTCTTTTTGTTTCAATTTATATTTTTTAATAAGATAAAAATAATCTTTCCAAATATCATGCTCAATCAAAACATTTGCAGTAATTTTTTGTACGTACAGAAGAAAGTGTTTCAAAATACTTGAAGTAAAAGACAAGAGCGTGCTTTTAAAGGGCATTTTTGAGGAATAATAACGTTTTTAATAAATATAACCCTTATATAACTCATTTATCATTTATCTTTATCCAAAAAATATCCTCTAATCCAACGTTTCATTCCATATTTTTTAATAGAGTATGTTATCCACTTGCTCATCGTTATTTAATGTGATCGTCCAAAACTGTTAATTTTTTTGATTTAACGAGACGAAAATTTTTGTGTGCATATTATTTAGTCAAGTTCGTGATTTATTTGAAATAGTTTAATGATTTCTTACCTTGTCCTTGCCAGAAGTCCTCAGCAAGAACTTCAGCTTCTGCCTCTTTTCCAACATCTTTTTGGAGAGTGCCTCCAGGTCTTTTCCCCTAGCCGGGCCCGCGTACACCAGGTGCGTGCAGCCGCACGTGTCCACCTCCCCCACTGCCGCGCGCCCCTCGTAGTAACACACCAGCTTGGTGGTACCCTGCGGAGCAGAGGGGCATTTCGACGACGCCGCGAAGGCGAAACTGGTCACCACGAGCCCCAAAATCACCTTATTTAACCACATTTTGTATTAACCTAACTGTTTTCGTTGTTTTCGAGAGTCTTACTTTCTTAAAAGTACCATTCCTTTGTTACCAAAAAATAACCCACCCTAAAAAATTCAAATTTAAAAACTCTATCTAACACTTTTTGAGTAATATTTGTATTTATTATTATTTTGTAAACAGCTTTAAAATGCGCTGTTTAATGTAATGTATTTATGTTTTTTGTGAATGCTTTAATTTTATTTAAGTATTTTGAGTTTGTTTGAAGGATGTAGGTCGGATTTGGTGGTCCACGCGGTTGGACCACTGGCGAACTTATGAGATCAATCTCTCTTGCATTCAGCAGCTAGGTTAGGCCGTCTGGTAGCCCTCCTTCTTTTTACTCTATGCGTGATCTCGCCGGCTTTGCCGGGAGTAAAATTTAAGACTACCATGACACTCACACACACAAGAGTGGATACTTGTATCTTGTCTACAGAGGTAGCGGTGACGGTGTTCCCCAGGGTTGTGCAATTAAACCATTCACAAATAGTTTATCGCTTTTGTCTGCATTATTATGATCAATTTGTACCTTGTAGGTACTTAAGTAATTTACTACAAATTTTTGATTATTTATTTTATTTATAACATAACAATAATAATAACAAATCCATTTTTGTTTTTTTTTTTTTAAATTAGAATAACTCTCTTTTTTAAAAACTTTTGAAGGTTATTCCCATCAATTTATAATATCATTTCAGAAAACGATAATACTTTCAAATCTAAACGAAATATGAAAAGACCAAGACACAGAAAAATAAAAAGCTAATGGTCACAACTGGGCCTCGAACCCATGATACCTTGTCTTACCGGGACAAACGCCTTAACCAAATCGGTGACTGAGACCGTTTATTTTTCAGTCATTTTTGTCAACCTCATATTTGAAATTCAGAAATAACAATATTATCCTCGATGAATTATTTTTCATATTTCGTTTAGATTTGTTAGTATTATCTTAATTTTGAATGTTAGATGTACAAATTACCAAAATCATTATTATTCCGATCGTTGACATGATTTGGTTCGTATCCCGACACGAGTTTATGAATTACTTAATCGTGTCATATATTCCCAAGATGTCTTTCATTAATGTTTGCATATACTCGTAAATTATACACGCTTCTCTAATTATCTGTCTAAAACCTATTTAAAATACAAACATACATAAAATCAATGAAAACAGTCGAAACATTCATATTCTTTTTTTATCATTGTCATCCACAAAAAGAGTCGGTAAAAACGCTCTTTTCCGACAAATAATAATAACTCAGGTTTGGCTTAGTGTCTAGGTTTGTTTTTAACCTAATGAATTTAATTGAAGGAAAGTGAAAATTTGAGATTGCGTTTTTAGATTCTGAAAATAGCAATGCAATTTATATCAATTAGATTTGTCTCAAATAATTCGGTGCTTTGAAATGCGCACTTAAGCGGAAACTGACAAAATATTTCTTGAATTATATAAAGGTGGTATTTTTGAAGAGAGGAAGGGTCTTGAAGAAATCCACAATGCAAGAGGGAAGAAATACAGAGGCCAGCAAATTGTTCCACAGTCAAGCAGAGTCGTAAAAGCAACCCGTTCTCATGTGACAAATTGCAACCGACTACGCGACGGTGCCAAAGGAATCAAAGCGCTAGTTCCGCAAAGCATCTTCCACTGTAAAACCGGAAGAACAGGGACAGCATACCAACCTGACGCCTATGTTCTAAAGAGTAAAATCCTATCGTTTCTGCATTTTTACTATTTTTGTATTAAGAAATATAGTTTTGTTTTTATATTTTGCATTTCATTAAAAATTCCGAAAATACAGACTTATAAATCAACAAAATAAGCCAAAGGATTGATTTTCAATTTTTAGCGAGATCTGGCATTGTTCTACGGGACCGCCGAGATATTTTAAAATGGTATATTGTTTTGATCTTGATCCAATCATCACTTTCACTTTCATCTCCAGCTTTGCGGCAGCCCTGATGGCTGTGACTGTTAGCTGTTCAGAACAGTGCTTAGTGAGATAGCCTACAGCCTATACTCGGTACAGTCATACTATAGTCTGCCCTGCCTCTGCCTATGACGGTAGGGTGGAGTGTGGAGTGTATCTAGAGGTTGCAGTGCAGAGCAGTGAGTAGGTGAACCAGATTCAATTGCTGGTCAGATGACTTCGGCCGCTCTGGCTGGTGTTACGTCATGATAGTGGGACAGGTCGGGACCTCTAATTACTCCAGTTCTGGATACCACAGGGAAGGATTAGGAAAAATATGTTAATGATTTTATTTTTAATTAATGAAGACAATTAAACAGAAAAATCCGAAAAAGATACGGTCACATCTAGAAATTGAACCCAGGACCTTAGCTTTGCAGGGGCACTGCTCTACCAACTGAGCTAATGTGTCCCTATCCGTTTAGGTTATGTTTAATTATATCGAATTTACCACTAAGAACTACCTTTCTTCATTTTCTTAACGCATATTTTAATTGGCTGCTATATTTATGTTTGGTTGCAAGATTCAACCCGAAATAAATGCTATCTAGATTCTAGAAGATAGTGTCTTGGATGATTCATTAATTTTTTTTTTCTTTAGCATGGAAAATATTTTGTGTTGATTTTTGAATCAATTTATTTTAAAATGATTTCGATAGTACCTACGTAGCTATTTCATGGTATACAAACTATGTACTTTCTTTTTTGGGTTTATCTTGATAACATTTGGGACAGTGATTTTTGCTTTGTTTGTCTCACTGAGAGAGAGAATTTATGTGTCAAAAAAAGAAATGATATATTAAACTAAATATTCAGTAAATATACACCGGGCACGGTTAAAAGGCAAATTTTATTTTAAAAACACATTGAATTGGTTAGATAACAATCAGAAACAACTATTCCAGAATCTGAAAATATATGCAAAATAATGCTTTTTTTTTTTTTAACTTTTTAGATAATGTTGGTAGTTCTCAGTCGACGTATGATTCAGTTAAATATGACCGATTCGAAAAGGGATACTAGCTCAGTGGTGAGAGCATCTGCCCGGAAAGCCGAAGGTCCTGGGTTCGAGTCCCAGATGTATTCGTATCTTTTTATTATTTTTCTGTTTCAGATTTTCGTTTGAGTTTCGCTAATATTATCTTCATTAATTAAGAAATATAATGTATTTATATAAATATAGCTATTTACTAGTTCAAATTATCGATAATTTGACGTAACTTCGTCTCGCCACGTAATATGTAACGCACCATATAATATTATTAAAATAGACTTTTTGGCTAGTTTTTGTTTTTGTTTAATTAAACACAAGTTAAGAACCTATATTAGGTTCTGAACTATTAGATTTACGCCCTTCATTCACGCAGCTACTTACAAGCGACAAAATCGCCGCTATCAGCTACATGTCATACTATTTTGCTAGTGCTGCCCCAAGCGGCGTTTACAAACATAGTATGGAAGGTACAGACGAGCGGCGATCGCGTCGCTTGAAAGTAGCTCCATGGAAGAAAGAATATATTTTCCAAAATTCAAAATAAGAATTTTTGATTTGTTTAGAAGGGTGGACCTTTTTACATTAATTCCACAAAGGAGGCCCCGGGGAAAATAATTTCACGCAGAGCCTATGATTCTGTGTATTTTTAAGGAAAGGAAGGAGAGATTTATGTTGTAGGAGGGGGGAAACTCAGAGGCCTTTCTTATGGACTGTAGTCAAATGTCTTTATAAAGTACGTTACTTCTGTCTACGTAGGTACAATACGTCACAAAGTCTTTGACAATATACTCGAATATGACCAGAAGAGCAAATTCTGAACCACTTCGTGATAATTTGGGTAAACTGATAAGGTTAGAGCAGTTTTGTTGTTATTTCAATAGATTAAAACACCCATATATTAAACGTTAATTACTTAGGTTAATAGATATACTCTTAATATAATTTTTTTTATCTGTAGTACAATTTCATTTTCCAAAAATGGAAAATAATGCATTTTAATCGTTTTTTCGTCATTTCGATTGTTCAGCTGGTGGCTGATGTAAAAGTTTTAAGAATAATTTTTTCCTTCATATTAACCTATGATTTTTTATCCAAAATATTAACCTATGATCCTAAAACAGATTTATTAAACGTGTCCCCACTTTTCAAATATTTAGCTGAAGTTTTTGATTTCGTTACAGTAAGTTAATCGGCTTGTTATTATTAGAAATTTTCGTACGTAAAAAGAGCGAATTACATGAGACATGAGTAATTGAGGTTATTTATAAATTTCGACATAGGAAAACCATAGAAAAGGTAGAAACATGACTTGCATTATTTAAGGTAATTGCCTATTGGTTGTGATTACACTGAGTAAATTCTGAGGTCGCAGAAAGTTTGAACTAAAATTTATTAAAACCAAGAAAAATATTTAAATTAAAACTAATGAATTAAAATACCGTTGCGATTAATAAAAACACGAGGTTTTCACACAAAAAAATCCGGGATAGTCTGAAGTCTGAATTCCTTACAATCGGTTCAAAATTGTAAGTTCTTATTTTCTTTTTCTTTTATGAAATCTTAAAAGTTATTTCATATTACAGAACATTACTATTTGGTTCACTTATCTGAAAATTTAACATTTTTTCAAAATTAAATAAAAACAAATCAATTTGTATTTTGTAGATTAAATTATTCGAAAATTACATTTTTCTAATTTTCAATAAGTTATTTTCTCGGTATAGTTTTTTTGTGAGGGTAATTGGGTTATAATGTTTGTTAAAATCATGTAGTCCATCTCAAATTCACAAGATATTTATTGTTTGCACGAATCATTTTTAATGTTTATGACTTTAATTACATGCTTACCGATTTATCTGGCTTCCTAAACTACATGACGATTATTTATTGTAGTTTAAAATAAATTTATTTATAGTTTAAATTAGAACAGCCTCGATCAAGGTGGTTATTAAGCGAGAAGTGTTATCGTGTTTTCTCGGGGGAAATGTTTTTTTGGGTCAGATTCAAGGAAGTTAAGAGTGACGAAAGGAGATTGATATCCTTGTACGAAATTAATAATAATATAACCACTTTTTAATGTTTAGTTTAATTTGAGGATTAAAGAAAGGGACGTTTAGATGGTTTGGATATGTACAGGGGGCGTCACGATGGTATATAATAAGAATTGTGTAATAAAACAGAGCTGTATATATTTATATATTATATTTTTGCTGTGGAAAATGTTGCTTGTGGAATAATGAAGGACTCTCAGATTAATTGAACCTGTACCTTCCCATACAAGGTAGAAGTATATATGTAAACCACTTTGGAATTCTTGAACGATGATTACCTTCAGCCTCACAACATACTCCAATTGGGGATGCCATAGTCTCACTGGCTCCAAAAGGGAGCAGTTGGGACTCTTGTGAGGTTTCTCTATATAAAAAAAAAGGTAGTCAGTGTGACAAATGCTTTTTAAATTAGGTTGATTAATGCACTGATTGACAGAGCCCCAAAGTTAGATAAATTGGTTGATTTGCTTCTCGCCGCCCGATCTTTAAATTGTTTACCTCTTTAAAGTATTATTTTTCGGTTTTAAAAAAAATTAAGGGTACTTTAGAAGGTGTGCAGTATGGTTTTTCTAAAACTTTAAAATAAATAATTTTATATACTCGAGAATTTACACTTACTTACTAATCGATTATTAATTTATTGTTGATGTAGGAAGGAACATAAATTATAACAGATAAATATTATTCAATGTTATGTAATAATATTACAGTTCTCGAAAAGCATTACAAAGGAAAGGAGTGGATTCAAAAATATCTGTAGCGTAAAAGTATGGACAGACCGGTTGTACAGCACAGAGCAGAGCATGCATTACGATCCAATTTCTGTTACACGATCGTTTTAACCATCCAAGAACATAAAATATATTGTAATATAATATTTGACGAAATCGTTTTCTGAAACTATGGATTCTGTTCCTTTGGACAGTTTCTGTCAGGTGAGTACGTAGAAATTTGCACGTAAACATTGGATAAGATTTTTTATTCTAATTCAGTTCAAGGTAATCAATCCATATCACAAAGTCACTTTCATTGTTGATTTTCTCCGTAGAAGTCGTATCTAAAAAACTTATTTACCATTAATTCATTCACAACACCACAACACATGGTTAGGCAGAGATAGCAAACACAATTGGGGTATGTTATGAGGCTGAAGGTGGGAAAGAACCTGGCTATCAGATCTAGTAACCAAACACGGCTAAAGCCATTTCAAGCAATGTTTCAATGCTGAATGGTGGTTTTACAGTATGGAGAGTATTTTCCGTGTCGCAAATACACCTCATATTATTTCTAATGTTTAAAAAGTGAAATAACACAATTCAATCAAATAAAACTTAATGTATGTCAATAGCCCATTAATATTGGTTTTATTCAACTGTCATGGTTATCAATAGCATTATACTAATCACATGTTTCATTGCTTTTTTAAAGTAAAATCAACGTAAGTTTGGTGAACATTTTGCATGTCTTTTTTGCCCGGCATGCTAAGAATGTCCAGTGAATCGGCAACGAAATTTAAAATTTGAAGACAAAATTTTTATAGTGGACTTAATGAGTTAAACCTCAAATTTTAATATGTAATCATTAACAACAATATTAACAACTCACAAACGCAAAAAAATTAACAAAAGAATCAACCCGTAAAAAAACAAAATTTTTCATCTCTTAAGCCAGCTAGTAATCAATTTCAAATTTATATTTTTTTCGTCCAAAATAGAGATGATGGAATGCATTGTCATCGACAACGAGTCTATCTGCCGACTTTTAGCTCAATCAAATCTCGGGAAGTGGCTTAATTTCCACTTCCAAGAATCCATTTCATTCATTCAAGAAATAAAAACCGAAATTCAAATTAGAGAATCTATTGTCGCAACCATTTTAAGACAAATAAAATATCATTTTAGGCACCAAAAAAATGGACATTTGGGCGAGTCGTCTCAATGCGTCTTCCACAATATAAAAAGAAAAACTATAATACTTGCTAACTTAAACTTATTAACAAAAATACAAAAAAAAACAATATTTGAAAAAAAAAAACAGAAAAAGTTCAGTCGCATCTGGGAATTGAATCCAGGACCTCATCCTTGCCAGGGAAGTTCTCTGATAACTGACCTAATTCAACCATATCAAATTACATCATTTACCCAAACAAAAATTATTAAATTATAGTTATTTTGTCACGGTTGGGTTAAGAGTCAGAGTGTTTCGGTAACTGGTACCGAGATGTGGTCACTGGTTACTGGTCAGTATGGAGAAGTAGTGCAAATTCCTCTGTAAGGTCGTTGGACCAGTTGTCCTCCCGGGAAAGTGTTTTTGCGGAATTTCTTCTCCGATCAGGTCACTATTTGAATAATTTGGGATTCATATTTCATTGAAGCAACGGCCTGTGTTTTTTTTATAACAATCTAGGCTTTGATTAATTAGTTATAATAATAACTTGCTGGCTGTTAAGACATCGAAAACAAGAAATAGATTGATTTCACAAGGTGAATCGTAAATTATTATGTTATTATTGAGAATTTAAGAGATTTGGTTAGACTCAAAAGGAAATTTGTCATTTTTAAATGAAATTCTAGAAGTATCGACACTTTTCTACAAAAAAACACATATTGATTTCGAAAGATTTTTTTTTACTTTCTAAATTTTGAAAAAAGTTTGTATTTTTCATTATAATAAAGTTATATCAATCGTCGTTGAGCAGTTGTTTTAGATTTTCGTTAGAAAAATTATTTCCATCAAGGCCTATGTAATCTTAGGGGACGCTGAGTGGGTTTTTTTTTTTAAGGAAAGGTAGGAGATTAAGTTAGGAAATTATTAAGTAATAAAGGTAGGAATCTGGGGGTCCGTGTGACCAGAAGTGACGGATGTATGAATCCATCCCTCCTGCTGCGGTGCAAGGCGATGGGTCGAGAGAGTCCGGCTGGACAGATCAAAAGACCCCGCTACCCCGAATACCCCGCTATCCGCCACTACCAAACATAGCGAATCACTTGGGTTGACCTATGTCGGTAGTAGGTGTTGGTTATGCAGTAAATGGTTCCCCGGGCAGCGGTACCAAAATAGAAGCTTGTTAAATGCATTATCTATAATATAAAAATTAATGTTTGTTTGTTTGTTTGTTTGTTTGTTTGTTTGTTTGTTTGTTTGTTTGTTTGTTCGTACCTTATGCGCGGCTATACCATTCATCCCATTGGGATGAAACTTTGGGAATATGATGTGCGTATACCCGGAATGGTTAAAGGATAGTGAGCTCTGGCGTTATGAAATTATTTCCAACAGCATTCATACGATTGCGATTAAAATCTCATCCGATTTTTTTTGAATTGTTGTGAACATGCCTGTGAATACTTCTATATCTATACTGGTGTGCTCTGGCATTATGAAATTTGCACAAAAAAATAAATAGGTAACGCGAGTTGTTGGAGTCAGGCGGCAGGGAAAAAAAGGCTCGGGGGTGGGGTATGGAGGAGGGGAAGACGAAGATGAGTCGGAAGGGAAACGAGGACAAATGGGATATGACAAGAAGGGAGAAACAATTTATTTATTTAATTAGCATTGCAACGCATGCCGCGTATCAGCTAGCGTATGTATAAAAATCTTTCAATTTTTAATAAACTTTTATAAAATTGAACATGAAATAAAAGTATTATTAGGAGATCAATATTATATGTATATTTATTTATTTGTTGTGATTATAACAATAGTTCTTTCTCCCTCTCCCACTCAACCTATATATAACCAACAACTCTGTCTTAGTATTTAGTTATTATTATATCCTGATGAAGCTCGGTCGGAGCGAAACCGGTCGATATATCAAATAATAAATATACGTGGTTAAATACTAAGTGTTTTTTTTATTTAAAAAAAAAAAAAGATGTAATAAAATTGTTTACTTTTTTCAGCACAAATATGAAATTGTTTTCACGAAGTTATGATTTTGTCGTCGTTAGTATAAAGATCAAACTTCGTACATAAACTGCGACAGGTTTCCATGCAAATATACCAACTTTAATCAAAACATGTGCTTAGTTAAAAACCCTCTCATTCGTATTGACTACCTTATTAAACCCCTGAATATTCTTTTAATCACACTGTATATTAGCATATAAATAACACTAATTGTTACTCTTGTAGACATTTTTTCATAGAATTCCATTTCAACACCAAGAATGTAACTCTAATCAATCATTTCTTTCAAATTTCTCAACATTCGCTTAAAATCTCGAAGGTGACAACCAGACTCTAATGAAGAAAGATAATCATAACTTCGATTGCAAACTTTTCTCAATAATCTGCATAAAAACTTGCTTAACCCTTAGGCCAATTTTTTTGCTTTTCGGAACAACTCTTATAGGTCTCAAAGAAATCTTTATGTCTCCCTAACTTTCATGGTTAAAAATATGATCTCAACGGTGTTACAAAGAGAGCATACCATGCTTCAAAGCTAAAGGTTAGTCACAAAATAATTAAAATATACACCTTTATGAAATCCAAGTTTCCGAACGCAATTTGAAAGAAAATTATGAACCCTCAAGAATTTTTTATGAATTATTTTTACATCAAACGACAAAAAATAGTTTCCCATATATGCCTAATAAAATATATGATGAGTTTTTATTTTTTTAGTCATCGGTAATTTTAGTTAGAAAAAACTTATAGTGAGTCATTTTTAAAACTTATGTTTGCATTCAAATTTACTTTATTTAAAAAAATAATTTATTTAATATTTAATTAAATTATGAATTAATTGTTCATTAATTAATTAAATTACTAAATATTTTTTAATTAATTTATAATTAATTATGTATTAATAAATAGTTAGTAATTTGTTAATAAATTATTAATAAATTGTTAATAAATTGTTAATACATTTTTGGTAGTGTTAATTAATTGTCAATTAATTAATGAAATTATGAATTAATTAAGTTATTAATTAATTAAATTATTAATTAATTAAATTATTAATTAATTGTCTTTTAATTAATTAATGTTTTAAGTATTAATTAATGATAAAATTAATTAAATTATTTTGATTTATAAAATTTGAAAAGGAATTTCTATAACCTTTCTAAAACAGGTTTTATTTTCGGATGCGTTCAGAAATATTCCATTTATTTGGATTTTATAGCAAAGCGAAAATGTGTTGGCCTTCCGACAAAATAGGCCTGAAGCCCGAGAGGTTAAATACAGACGCATTTAGAACAGGTTAATTTTAAATACGTAGACAGATTAATCTGACTACGAATATTCAAGTATTACGCTTTAAATTTTGTAGAGCACTTTTTTACCGTAACTTCGAAACCATTCGTGACTGTATCTTGATTTATTTGTTTATAATATTCCGGTTGGTGAATTTAAATTGATTATTAAACTGACCTTTAGTATAATGTTTTTGATATTTGTGTTGGTGATAGAAAAACCCTGATATGGAAGCCGGAACTACCTCGAAAATGTTTCGAGAAAAACTAAATCACTTATTTGACTAATTATGTAAGAATAATAAATTATTTATTGTCCTCATTTTTGTTAATGACATTGTTTCATTAATTATAATCTCACTGATGATTTTATATGAATACTAATATGAAGTCATTGAAATAATTATTCTTTTATTTAATTAAATGAAACAATATAACTTAGTTACAACCACTGATTTATTTAGTTACACGCCGACCGGTTCCGGAACAACCGTTCCTTCCTCAGGGCAAACATATAATGATGACAATTACGAAATAGTGGGAGGGTACAATTTATCAGTAGGTGTTGTGGTAGGGGTGGGGGCGTGGCTAGGAATTAATGAAGAGTAAGAGGGAACAGAATGGGCATCGAAAGGAAAGAGATTTAATATTGGGTTAATATTTTTTGTTTGTTGATAATCGACTGATTTCGATAATCGAGGAAGGAACGGTTTTCAATAATGTCTAAACAAAATAAGTGTGTAAAAAAAATTGAAATATTTTAGTTTGTAAGACCTTAAACAAATAGAAAAACTGGGGTATTTTTGTCACAAAACACGTTCTCGGATTTATTTTTTAATGATTTTAATTGAACTAAAATTAAAATTTTAAAAACTGTGTTGACTAGATTATATATTGATTTATTTTATTGTATGATTATATGATTTGAAATTTGTGTTGTTTAAAATAACTCAGGTACGGGACATACGTCATTCCTATGTCTACCTATGTTAAATTATCGTGAAAACAAGCTTATGTGTCCAAGCGGTTAATATAATCTATCGTTTGAAAATTGAACAAATCTGCCAACGACCAACGGTATAACCTTAGTATTTTTAAAATGCACTCAGTTTTTCAAAATTTTAAAACTGCGTGTACCAGATAAAATAACAATATTCCAAAATCAATTTATGTTTTTTTTGTAAAAAAGAGTCAATACGTCTGGAATTTGATTTAAAAAGGACTTATTTCCGGTATTCTCTGGTAATAAATACCCTCTTAAAAACAAAATTAATTGGTTAAATTACAGAACAGTATAAATAGCAGCACAAGCCTTATACGAGTATAATAAGCAAGTACAAATAAATGTATGAACAAATGAGTATAATCAACTAGTACATCCATAGTTTCATACACAGGGTGTTAAGGGACGTACTTTTTTTTTCTTATAGAGAAACCTCACAAGAGTCCCAACTGCTCCCTTCTGGAGCCAGTGAGACTATGGCATCCCCAATTGGAGTATGTTGTGAGGCTGAAGGTAAGTGGAGAAGGGAACGAGATGGGGAAGAGGAAGGTGGGAAAGTACCTGGCTATTCAGATCTAGTAACTAAACACGGCTAGAGCCATTATTAAGCAACGTTTCAATTCTGAATTCTGAAATACCTTCCACTCTGGAACGTGCCGCAAATATAGTATATATTATTTTTATTAATTAATTGTGAAATAACACAAATTTATCAAATAAAATTTATTTGCGCACGCCGGGTTCGAACCCGCAACCTTCCGATTGGGAGTCAAGTGTCTTACCACTCGACCACGGACGGTCGTCTTGACTTATTTTAACCAGTGTGACAATATTTGGAGTAAATAAAAAGAAATTTTCGTCTCCGGTGACTTCTTCGATGACTTTTTTTTTCAGTTTTTTTTTTCAAAATAAAAATAAATAATTTTCGCATGTCGTCACTAGTCACTCAGCCAAGTAACCAACCAACCTCTTACCCTGCCCTTAGCTGTCCAACTCCTACTATTATTTATGTGTTTGTAGAAGAAAAAATGTCAACGGATACCAAAATATTATTTACATTTTTTACTCCAAATAATGTCAGGTATCACTGATTAAGTAGTAATCACTGGCTAGTAAGTCAAGTACATCCCTTAAGACCCTGTATAGAGCTAGGTATATGAGGTATTACAAAATAATTATTTTTCCATTTCCTTAGAACTTTTACTATTTTGGAATACAAGGACTTCAGTGGGGCATCAATATAAATAATTATTATCCAATAGCCATTTCCTTGCATTATATTTAACTTTAGAGGTACACATTATACATGTTATTATTTTTCATTGTTATTCGTAGTTGATTAACTATTGTGGGTACAATAGAGTTTAGGGTATTTGAAATTTGATGAATTTTTCAAATTCTGTGAAATGACAGCTTTTGTATTGCAAAATATAAATGTACTAGTCACCAATCATGGCTAGAGTAATTTCAATTATACATGATAATGATTCAGCAAGGATTTGCCAAGAGAATCGTTGCTACAAACATTTCTTCAAGTCCCAAATCGAGCACTTGGCAACTTGACCAATGACCGAACTCTCTCTCTCTCTCTTTATCCTGTTTCGTACTTGCTCCAGTTTGGCTGACCGGTGACGCAACGAGACCAAGCGCCGTGGGTTGGGTTTTGCTACGTTTTACTTCAGTAGCGTCAGGACACAGGGCCGGTATTACATTACAATAAAAAAAGTTGAATTAATTTGTTTTTTGGGGTTTACCAAGAACTACCAACAAGTATCTATTAATATATTAGAGGTTATTTTAAATTTCATTTGCCTTCATGATTAGTCGGTTTTTTGTGCGTTTTGGGTCTTTCCAGATTCCAGGAGTTCAAAAACGAATCCAAAGTAATGTCTAGTTTCAAATGAGTGCTCGTAAATCGAAAATTTGTGCCAAATTGGTTGATTTCTATATATATATTTCTATATATTAAACCGACTGCACATTGTATATAAACATGTCGGGGGGCAACCGTCAGTGGATGAACTTGCGTGGAACCATCAATTTGATACAAATATTATTTTTCAGTAAAAAAGTGATGAAATGTATTAAGAGATAAATGGAGTTTATAAATTCATTTGCTTGGGATGTGACAAAGATGTGACAAGGGATGTGACAGAGTGACATGTTGTGTGTGGCCAGACAGAACGGATCCCCTAAAATTTCTCAGAACACTTTTGAGCAGGCAAACTCGGCCATTCTGACAAATTGGCATTTGTAATTTGTAGTAATTTGATATAATTTGATGTAATTTGATGTAATTTGATTTAGTTTGATGTAATTTGTTTTATTTAAATGTATTTTATGTAATTTGATGGATTTTTATGTAATTTGATTAATTTGATGTAATTAAATGTATTTTTATGTAATTTGATGAAATTTTATGTAAGTTTTCTATTATATCGACAAAGATCGTACTAGTACTTCCGGAGATTTCCTATTTAGTGTTTGCAACGTATTGCCCTTTTCGACATTATGATATTGAATTCCCTAAGTTTTATTTATTTATTTATTTATATAATTTGTACTTTATTTATAACAATTACAGGCAATATAGCCTAAGACGTTATAATTGTACCATTTATGCAGTGTTTATGCAATGCCAAAAATCTCACAAATGCGCTATAGGACACAAAAAATAAATCTATTTTTTTATCCACCGCATTCAAAAAGCACGTAGCTCTCCCACAGGGGAGTTCATAAATAATTTAGACATCACACCCAAAAAAAAATCGTGTTACGCCCCTGCATAAGGCTTTTAGGCGCCGTGCTGCCAGTGGGATACCAGCCACAGCCAGTGGCGCGGCGTGGGAGGATGAAAGTACCCAAGGCCTTTAAAGAATTACGGCTAACTAATAAAATGTCGTGACCTTACAACAAATCAAATAAAAAATACACTTCACTTTGCTACATTTTGGGAGCGGTGCAAAAAGCGTAACTCATTGGTAGCCAAATACAATTTTTTATGATTTCTTATTATCTATTAGGTTCGCTAAAATACCCCCCTTAGGGGGTCATTTTATATTAAATCGTTTTATAATTCGTTACTTCTAAAGGCGTGACGAGTTTCAGTTTAATGAATCGAACTTCCAAGTTTATATACTGGTCAATTTAAAATGTTTTGTCATCATCGTTGGCTGTTCCGCATGTTCTAGGAGAAATGTCTCATATTATTAACATACTTGAATGTGGGTCATTGAGTTTTTCTAACTCATGTTCAATTCTGGATCCAAAAACTTTTCTTTTTTTGGATAATGGAGGACAGCCACCGGTGTTTCCGATACCTAAGAATTATGTTTATTAAATTTTTATATGAAAAACTCTATTTTTATCCACTGGAGCGACAGAGCAATTAAATCTTTTTTCTCGGATTGCTAAAGGAAATTTTTCCGGCCACATTAAAAAATCATGCCTCCGAATTTGAATATGGAGACATACAAACTGATTATAGTTCTATATAGCCAATGAATATACCTATCTTTTTTCTATTATCACATATTTGTAGGATTTATACATTTTTGTTTATTAAATCAACCTTAAAACACTTTAAAGAATCTAGAGAATGTTTATTTTGTTACATTTTTAATGCACAATATATTATATAGTCAGACTTAATATTTTTTTTAAAATTACCACATTTTGACAACAAAGCAATCCGTGGTTTTGGAAATGGTGGCATAATGTGGAAAAAAGCGATCAAGTGCTTAAAGCTTTTAAAGGTTATTCCCATTAATGTAATATATAATTGAAGAAGTAGATAACACAAATAATCTAAATTAAAATATGAAAATGAACAAGAAACAGAAAAATAAAAGATAGCAGTTGCGAAAGTAAATAAAGTCCCAGTTGCGAATCTTTTATTTTTTGTGTCTTTTTTATTTATTTATTTTATATTACAGAAACAAACAGTACATTGGTTACAGTGATGAGACAGTTTAGAGATATTAAATGATATTTCATGGTGGGTACCTATGATATGTTTCTTTGAATGTCTTATTTGTTATTACCGGGTGATGTGCGTAGTGTATGTGTGCGTGAGTGTATGTGTGAGTATGTTGGTAGGTGTGAGAAGTGTATGCGCATTGAAGAGTTTAAATCATTGACATGATGCTCTTTTTAAATTTGGGCAGTGAATCGGAGAAAATGTCAATGTTAGAATTTAGGCAAATATTATTGAATGTATGAAGAGCACGGTTAATTGGCGAATTAGTTGCTGCATTTGTTTTGCAATTCAGCGTGTGGAATAGTGCAGTATGTCGTGTACGTTTTAAAGGTATATTGAAATTAATTAAGGATAGTAGTTCGGTACAGTCGATATTATTATTTAAAATTCTGTGTATAAATGTTAAATCAGCTAGTGCCCGCCTTTGTTGCAAAGTTTGAAATGTAAATTCAAAGTTATTGTTGAATTTGAAGGTAAGATATTTTATAAATCTGTTTTGAATGTGTTCGATGCTATCAATGTATACTTTATACTGCAGATTCCATATTGGCGACGCGTATTCTAGTGTATTGTCTTGTTCATTTTCATATATTTAATTTAGATAATTAGTGTTATCTTCTTCTTCAATTATATATTTTGATTAATTTTATTCCCTTATACATATAGTGATGTTGTGATGTTGTAGTTCGTACGAGTGGTACAGTTAGACCACCAGCAGAGATGTTTCTAATAAATTGGAAATAGCTTAATAACTAATAAATAATTAATTTAAATTTATTTATTAATTAATAAATAATAAATCCTTTCTACCAACCTATTAATAATAATGCCTTTGGGGAGAATGACTACTCTGTTAAACCACTTATTTCTTCTGAGATAGACATTTTCAATTTAAACAAAAGTGACTTTAAGATCGCAATAAATATATTATTTAACATAAGCCTCCATCTCATCTGATATTATCGATGAACTAACCAATCTAAATAAATGTATGTATGTTAAACTGTAATTTGTGAATGAAATTGTAAATACTGTTTTTCACAATAAATAAATAACTTATGCTAGTATTTAATGGTGGGATATTATTTTTATTAAATAAATCTTTATTCATTTATTTACTTATTTATTATTTATTTTCAACGCCCTGATGGGCTTTTACATAATAAGTGTATATGTAACACAATGTTTAAATAAGAAGATAAACTCATAGCAATGTACATTATAAAAATGGTAGGTATAAAGGTAAGTGAAAATATTATAAGAAAAGAGAAAAAATAAAAATAATTTAAACTGAAACCAGTTTTTAAATTGCAGATGGCATAAAAATAATAATATAGTGCAGGTTAATATGAGAAATTTACAGGTGAGTAATAGGTACATGAAAAAGTTCACAAAGTAGATAAACAAAAGAGAGTAACAAACTAGATAAATAGAAAGAATACAAAAATATACATTATACAAATATGCTACATAAAAATATCATCAAGGTATCTCTTAAATAACAGTAACTCATATTAAACATGACGATATTTGAGTTGAATTTATGAATTTCCAAGTGTGTGAAAGCGAAATAGGTGTATGTATGTGGTAGTTTGTCCCGGAATTATTGTTGCAGAATAGTATATTTTGCGTAGTTGCTCGATTACGTACGAACTCTTTATGTAACTGAAGTAGTGCAATTTTGTCGTAAATTTGGTAAATTTTGTCGGAACCGGGAAATCTTGGAATACATTTATTGTTGGGATTATCTACCTATATTGGAGGTACATATCTAAGCCTTTTTGGTCTTGAATGCATGTTTGATCCTTTTAGAATTTTAGTCCATATATGAGCTTTTTTGGGCATTATGCGTATCATTTTTATATTTAAAATAAATCTCGTGGTAAACTAACTTCTGTGTGTAAGTTACCGTTCTATAATGGAAATAATAAGCTAATTATGTAACCTGTTGTAAGCCACTCGGGGTAATGTTATTATGTTTGTAGGTATCTACTTGTATATATGACAAGAAGCCCCGGGCTATTGCTTAGCTTTCTTCTGTACATAATAATAGTTTATATTATACAGCATGCATGATGTATTGTTTTGTCCGTGATCGATACTGGAACTGGATGTTAAATATATATTTATTGTTTTAGTACAGGGTATTCTGTGATTGCGGTGAACACGAGTCATCACGCTTTCATATTGATGGCCTCCGTGGTCGAGGGGTAAGACTCCCGACTCCCGTTCCGAAGGACGAGGGTCCGATCCCATGCGGGCGAAAATACATTTTATTTGATTAATTTCTGTTATTTCACAATTAATTAAAAATAATATATATTACAGTATTTTTTTTTCTTCTCTTCATTTTTTCCCATTATATCAATATACAACTAATTTTACAAAATTTATAAATACAGTAAGATGTAAAACATTAGGTACAGGTAATGTAAAAGTTGGCAATAGGTAAGTATATGATTAAATATATAATAGATAAAAGTAGGCAATGGGATCCCTCTAAGGCACTGCCTGTGTGTGGGTAATATAAACCAAAATGCTATATTACATCAATAAGTACAAGTAAAAAATATAATTTTTTTAAATATTATAAGCAATAATTATTAGCCTGAAACACTCATCCATATTGAAAAAATCTCCCGAGAAAAGATACATGTCGCTCGAACCCGCACCCCTCTAATTGCCGGTCAGGAGCTCTACCATTAAACTACGGCGGGTTACCTCGTACCCGCTAAATGATTCAATATATACCTAGTGTTTCATTCAACAATTACCGCTTATTACATTTTTTCACCTGCAAACAACCAACTTTATTTTTATATGAGAAAGGCATGTAAGTGTTAACTCTCTCATTAGGTGGCGTCGAGACATATTAAGTCTACATCTTTTGTATCTTTTCTCGGTAGATTTTTTCAATAAGGATGAGTGTTTCAGGCAAATAATTATTGCATATAATATTTGTTACCCTTTGTGCTATGTATAAAAAATCTGGTCTTAAACATTAGTTTATATAGGTATCTATGAAAATATTATAGTAAAATAGAGCAACATAATTCTTTTTTATCATTTTGTTATAGTTTCAAGAAAGTAAATAAACTTAGTCTTGAAGTTACCAAAGAGTTCATAGGAAAAGTGTATCAACATATTAATATTTGCGGCACGTTACAAAGTGGAAGATACGAATATACGAAGATACGATAGGAATTAATCATTACTACAAATCGGTTGACATTATGAATGTACAAATTTTGTATTAATTTTATTTTAGTAATTTGTACATTTAAGTACATAATATTACATATTGCATTCAATATTGAATTTTCTCCAGTTTGATGTAGCTCCTACAATACATCTTGAACTTTCTAATTGGTGCTAACTTTAAAGGTTCTGGTAGCGTGTTATAATACTTCATCCCTTTGTACAGTAGACTATATATATATGCGTATTCGCTTTATCCTTTTTTTGTAGCCTGATTTCCTTGCAAGTCCTTGTGTCATGTCTGTGAATGTTCTTTTTGTATATAATTTTATTTAAGAAGTAATTTGGTAATAGGTTGTTTACTATTTTATGAATAAATATCATCTTGTTGGAGAATTTGAAACTTATTTTGTTCTCATTCGTTACACAGAAAGATAATAGTTGAACAGTAGGTATTTAAAATGTGGAGCAATAATTGAGTTGTAGATAGTGATTATAGTTTTTCTGGAAAGTTTTTGTCGAATTCTTCCCCAAAAAAGATATCTTTTTCCCAATTTTCTTTAACTTTTCTTTTAGGTTGACATTTGTCACATGAGAACGGGTCATTCTTGAATTCAAACGATCTTCAAGACTCATGTTTAGTGTTCATTTCTTCCTTTCTTCAAAAATACCCTTTACACACATTATCACCACAGATGACAGGCCCCGAGGGACATTATTTTCCTCAGGCCTTGTGTATCGAGTAAATGTAATAAAAACATATTATATACCTCGAGGTATTGCGGTGACACTATATAATTATATTGTGATTGTGTTGTGTGCTCCTTCGCAGAGATATAGTGGTAAGTGAGGGTCATTCTTTTTTCCTTGCAAACCTTTTTCTATCCTACACACTATTACTATTTGTATATATGTGTAAAAGAGGGAACAGTGCTGTTTACAGCATTATTTTTCATCACTGTTCATGTGATAAATGGGTGCAAGCTTTTAAGCTCTACGTCACCTTTTTTGTTAAAATAAATAATCCTTTCATAATTATAATAACTGGTATCCTCTTTTGTCTGTAAGTACTGGACCCTTTCTCAGTACGTTAGATTGAAAAGACTTAGGTTCTTGAATATCACTGCGTGTTTATTGCTTTACGTCCAAATACAAATATGGTTTAGGGAGACATACGTTCTTCGGACTCGCTAGTTAGATTCTGTCTTAGGAGAGCTCTGAATACGGAATGACTTGCACATACACAACTTCAGGACTTGTCGATAGCGACATCATGTGACCCGAGCGTAGCAAAGACAAGAGACATAGATAATGGAATCCGATAATGACATGTTACAATAATAAATGCAAATATTTTTAAAAATTAGGATGAAACAAATTCTAAACATTCTGTATTTTGTTAGTTAGTTCGACTTAAGGCAAGTTTTACGATGCTGTTTAACTCCACGATCACAAGTTGAGTGCAGATATCGTGATATAAGTTAATGTGTATTTGGTAATCCGAGTAATCATAGCGTGGAGCGAGTCCATTTCTGACACGACCTGCTCTGAATATAAGTTCTTGAACCTGAAAATAGCCAAACGAAAGGAACACTAATGTATCTCAGTCTTCATAGTGTTCTGTATTAGGTCTGAATATTACACAGAAATGCAAATGTATCGTCGTCATAAAATGACTATTCTGCGTAATAGTTGAAAATTCGCCTTTTCGTCATTTTCGGCTTTTGAATAAATTGTGATCAGCAGAAGAGGACAACTATTTTTTTTATTTATTAAGTTAAGAGAAATATACATATTTCGCTTTGTTAACTTAAGTATACATTGATAGAAAACTATTTATAATGATGGTTTACTACCTAACACCAAGTAACACTTTTTTTTTTAAATAAGAACATTTTGGTTGTGCTCATTAATCTTGAGAGCAAACAGTTTTTTTTTAAATAAATATATTCATTTTAATTTCGATTGTCAGACAGGGGGAGAACATATATGTTTATACCCTCATGGCCTATGTTTATTTTGCCACCCTCTGTCTTTGTTGAATTTGTGTATAATTTATTACGTTTCTTGTGTGGTGTTCATGTACTTGTGATGTTTTCATAAATGTAGCATTTGTGTGTATAAAGCCATTTTGGATTTTGTAGATTAATAAGCATATGTTGTATTCATGCAGTTTTTCGATTTTTATTAATTAAGTTTCTTGGTATACTCTTTTGGTATAACTATCATGTTGTTAACCGCTTGGACACATAAGCTTGTTTTCACGATAATTTAACGTAAGTAGGCATAGGAATGACGTATGTCCCGTACCTGAGTTATGCTTGTCAGCTTATTACTATTTGTTAGAAAGTTTAAACGGGGCCAGAATTGGCGTTTAAGGCACGGTAGTGAGCGTTCAAAAAGAAGAAGAAATGGAGTTATGTGAATACGTATGAAAGAAGGAGCGCGCTAATATTAAAAAAATATATATAATTAAGAAACAAAATTTAATAAAACATGACTTGTTTAAAATAGAAAAAAATCTATCAAAAATTGCTTAAGTTGCATTGAAAGAAATACTGTGATTTTTTTCATAACCATAGCATGTTAAATAACAGAACAAAATGTTTTTTTAATGAGTTTCATATAATTACGTCGGGTCGACAATGCATATATATTATCTTAAAAAATAACAAACATGTTTTTAGAAACTTAAAAACTGAAAGTGTTCAAGAGAAATATGTTATATAAAGGTATAAATGTGGAATGCCGCGGCTTAACGGGGACCCTTCCAATGTCAAAAGTAAAGTGGCACTGAATGGACGTTTGATGACAATATTACATTTAAATTTCTGAGGAACAACTAGCCCTTAGTGAATGTTTTTTTAATGGAAAAATCTTTCTGGAACATAATAGAATTTTTATTCAGGTAGTTTAGTAAATTATTGTTCACTCCAGAGCATTGTTATATTCAAACGATTGATCGTGGGAATGTCTACGGTGAAAATATAGAATAGAATGTTTTTTAAATCTTTTTATTCTTGCTGGTATTCCATTGTAATATAATATTAATATGATTTTTTTACATAAAAGCATTAGAAAATTACTGTATCACTGAAATTTGATTGCTAGCAATGAAACCGACAACTGGCGACATCGTAATAAATAATATCCCACTGTGTAAAAATGTATTGTACATGAACAAAAACATGTTGCTAGACAATTTAACATTTTAATCACTAGTCTATATAATCGAAAAACCCACAGAGAATACACCTACATCTACTATTTTTGCTTGTTGGGTAAAAAATCAGTTTATATTTTTAATATTATATTAAAGAAAATTTCCCGTTAATATAAGATAATAAAAACAAAAGGTACAGAAGTTTTCATAACTCAATAACACCAAATCAAACATACAATAAATAACATTCACAGTAAATGTATTTTCTGTTGTTTTTGTTGTTGTTGTTGTTCTATAATAGTCATAATTACATAGGTCACCAAATATTTATATTTTTTCTCTGATTCTTCAATGTTCGAACAAATTGAAAATTAACATACATTAACTGAATGCAGTTTCTACCGATTTATAACATATGTCCCTTGAACACTTTTAGTTTTACTTTTAGTTAACTGCTAACCCTGTACAAATCCCAAGTACACCCCACGGTTGAATTTTGATGGTCTATGTCATCTTCAAAGATGACATAGACCTCGAGGGAAATTATTTTCCTCAGGGCCTCCTATATGGAGTTAATATAAAAATAAAGTTTCTAAATTCTTCAAAAAATATATGTTATTTTTTGGGCGTCGTTTTGTTCATAAAAACATATTCACCAATTTCCACTTTGGATTTTGGCACTAGTGCAAACATTCTTTAAATAATATAACAAAAAATATGTATCCAAATATACAGATATCAGTTTTGTTTTTTTTTCACCACCAGTGTAGGTACGTTTTGTTTTTTTGATTAGATACTTCTTATTTGAGTTTGGACTCTCCAAAAGTCGTTAATATTGACTGGTTTGAACGCCACCAACAAACCTTCAGTATACAAACTAGACAATGTATTTTTTTAAAGCAAAACCTACAGATATACAGAATTTTCTTCTAAGACAGTTTGAAAAAAAAAATAAAAAATCGGTACAGTTTTGGAGGAGAAAAATGGGGAATACAAAACCTTGATTTTTACGATCTTATTTAGGAAATCTAATATATAAAAAATCATGTTTGTTTGTGTAATCGTATGTTATGCGCAGCCATACCATTATTTGATGAAACTTTGGGAATATGATGTGTGCATACTCTGGATGGTTATAGGATAGTGAGCACTGGCGTTATGACATTATTTTCTATACTATTCATCCGATTGCGATTAAAATTTCATCCGATTGCTATTAATTTTTTTTGGTTTGTTGTGAACATGCCCGTGAATATTTATAATTATACTGGCGAGCTCTGGCGTTATGAAATTTGCATAAAAAATTAAATTGTTCACGCGAGTTTTTGGAAAATGGGTGTATTTTATGGAGTTAAGCGGCAGGATAAAAAGGCTCGGGGGAGGGGATACGGGAGGGTCGGATGGGAAATTAAGAAAAGGGGCTTTGCGGGAGGTGGGACGAGGGAGAGCGGAATGCGTGAGGGAGGGGGGGGGGCGGTTTGTGAGTAAAGGGAGAGCGGAAGAGGGGTGACGGAACGCGGGGAAGATAAAAGGGGAACGCGGAAGGGGAAGGGAACGCGGGAGGAGAAGAGGCCAACGCACACCTTAAATAAAATAAGACGTTATAATGACATTATAGTAATACACATCTGCCCTTATATGGTACATCTGACATTATATGGTACACATCTGCGCTGATGATGGATACTGTAATGTTGTCTGAAACGTTGGCTAAAGAAGGAGGTAGCGTAACACGGCATAACGTCCAAAAAATAAACAACAATAAAGACGTTACATTAATATTGTTATTCCCGGTAGGAAGGAGTATATTGCTCCTGAACCAAATCTCCTCCGAGATTTATATATTTGACGTCGGTGAGGAGAGATTCAAAAGAGAAATTCTTTCTATTGTTGAAAGAGTCTCTCCACATTGACTAAATCAACACCACTACCTGCAATTTTTTTTGAATTTGCTACATTCCTAGAAATTTCTTTTTCACTTATTCATATACTATTTTTTTGTAATGTATTTATGTAACATTATTTCTTACATGTATTAAATTAAAAATTGTAATTGTCTAAGAAATCAATAAAAATTATTATTATTATTTTAAAATATATGAGATATAAAAATTACAGCACTATGTGAGTAGGAAGCCTCGGTAATATGTGCCTTTTTAATTTAATTTTCTCTTCATATGGTTTGTGAGGAATATAAATATTTTATGTAATATTCATTCCACTGTTTGAAAGAAAACCAAACCGTACCATTTATATCCCTAAAGGCGCTAGTGTAGCCTTTTGCCACGTCATTGTATGGAGAATGTTAGAGGCTGGACATAATATTATTCTACATTGTTTGCTAAAACTAATTCACACAGTATTCCTTAAGCTGGAATCAGACAGTTCACTCGAGTGAAGATTTACGCCATGTTTTTTCGGCCTAATCGTCCATTTTGTTTCATTCCATGTTCAGACGCCGCGGCGCTATAGAAATAAGCGTTCACTCGTCCATTCCCACCACAGCGTCGCCGGGCGAGGTCAACCGCGCTGGAATTCGTTTGACTTCCAGCACGGCCCGGCCCCGAATTTTAAGGAAAAACATATCAGATGCATCGATTTTTACGAAATTTTGTTGACACAATTAAATAAAAATAAATATAAAAAACATTATTGTTTCGTCTTATAAACCTTTTTATTTTTTATGACATAATAACACAATTTGATTTTACTTTTTTTATTACGAACATTTTCCTACAAATTAATAATCTTACATTTATTAAAAAACATATAAAATACATGGATAATAAGGGAGACCCAAAAATTTATATGAGAGGTGTTCCCAAAAGCAAACAAATTAGCCGAACGAATACCATTTTGACGTTTTGCGTGCGATGTAAAAGCGTCCTTCCATGGTCCTTCCCGTACAGGACGCGAGACAAACTGATTGAGATTTCACTCGGTGTTCAGACGATTCACTTTGCTCTCTTCCCCGCGCATGCGCGCGCAAGTGAAGGATGCCGAATGAAAATATCCAACATTGTTGGATCGGTTCACTTGAAGATTTCATTCGGCAGTGTTCGGCACTTTCGATTCATTTCATGTTCAGACGTGTCATTCCGAGTAAACTAGGCCGAATGAAATGCGGAAATGAGCGATTAGTGAACCATGTGAATGGCGCTTTAGCAGATGACAACAATTGAGTCACAAGATTGCATGAAGAAGGTAATGTACCTGTACACACACATAGGAGGCGGATGTATTTAATTGTTAGGAATGTAGTCGTCATAAGAAAGAAGTCTTTTATACTAAGTGTATGTTATAATTGCTGGACGCCATTAGTACGAGTGCATACCAGTGAATACCACCTTACTACCATTAGTTTTCCTTGCTGTTTATATAGCGTCTTTTTAATACTTTCCATTACGTTTTTTTTTAATTTTTTTAAATTTTTCCTTTATTCATTAAATTGATAGTTACCTGTTTTTAGGATTTTACGACCACCATGGCCCATGCCTGTGTTGTGGCGGACGAAAAGGCTTATCAATTTAGTAAGGTCGATTACCTTACTTTAACTACAACAACACAATATGTATGTGTTCATTACATTTTCTACTAGATACAACATAAATAAAATTTTAAATAAGAAACCGAAAACATTAATTGTCTATTAAACATTGTATCATATTTTAAATTCAATCAATTATACCATATCTTGCATCTTTCTTAATACAGGCCATGAATCCAACAACTTACCGTTTTATAGTTCAAGAGAAATCAAACTGCCAAAATACCAAAATACCACACAGTGAAGCAGGCAATGACCATGGAGCTTCATCGACAATCATCCTGATGAAGACCAAAGAACTCCTGGATGACTCAATGCTCCCAAATCCTAAGTAGGAACGGTCTGGAAGAGAGCGATACCCAGAACCGAAGAAGCTAGAACCTGAGAACGAGGAGAGCCGACCCCAACAGCCTACCTAGGCAATGAGTTGGGACAGTGCAAGGAAGAAGAAGAAAAAAGAAGAAGAGAAATCAAACAGCCAAAAAGTGAGTTAAAACTACTTTAATGTTCGTTCCCATTTTGACACATTATGACTTATGATAATGTTCAATATATATACATATTATATATAGTTTTGGGGTTCACCTTTACAAGACTGCAATTAAAACCCATTGACCAGCGGCTGAGAATTAATGTTCCAAAATGCCTGCAACTGCACAGAAAGGTTCCGATGAGAAAGATCGATTATTCCCCGTATCAAATTTTTTAAACTAAAAATTTAATATCGATTTATTTAATTCAAAACTTGCTTTAATATATACCTACATTCAAGTAAGCAATAAAAATGTTTAAAACGCATGATGATAAATTATTAAATATCGTGTACCTCTTGAAAGTATTTTTTGATCATAAGTATTTATGTTTTTTCAATAATGTCTAAAAAAAAATAAGTGTGTAAATTTTTTTTTACATATTTTAGTTTGCAAGACCGTAAATAAATAGAAAAACTGAGGTATTTTCGTCACAAAACACGTTCTCAGATTTTTTTTTAATGATTTTAAAATTAAAATTCTGAAAAGTGTCTTTACTAGATTGTGTATTGATTTATTTTGCTGTATGATTTGAAATTTGGGTTGTATGCATTATAATTAATAAAACGAAATATTGTATTAATATTTCCTTTCAAAATTTAACAAATCTGCCAACGACCGACGGTAAAACCTTAGTATAGTAAAAATAAACTTAGTTTTTCAAAATTTAAAAAATGCGTTTACAAGATAAAATAACAATCTTTAATTTTCATCTTTTAAAAATATTTATTATAATTTATCTCATTAATCAGTATCAAGTATCAAGCTTGTAGGTAACCACCTCCCACCGAATAATGTATCATGTTGTTTAGAAGGTGTAATAAAAAAACACAGTGACTCAAAAACTTTAAATCTTTATCCCAATTCAGACAAGTTTGTGGTTTTGAATCTGGGCTAATTTTTAAATTTAATTAATTAAAAACGAATAAATTATGTTTATCTGGTTCAAAATTGGGTAACAAATTCGCAAAAAAAATCTAGACAAGTACAACAACTTTTAAGGACGTGTGACAAAATTTGGGGCCATTTCTCAATTATAAATCTAGTCTGAGAAAAATGTAATGCGCAATACTCGTTCGCTGAGTTTTCAGAATGATTTAACGTGTAAATAATCTATAATTTCTGGCCCACTAATGAGTTAATTGAATGGGTGATAATGGTTTAAAGTTTTAAGCGTTTCTTGGGATGCAACTTTCAAAATTATCCGATTTTATTTTAAGTGCTGCAATATGGTGTTTTTCGTCCTCCAAACTTAACTTTTACTGGGACTTTATAATAATTTGACGGCCGGCGTAGTCCAGGGGCAAGGCTTTGGACTCCCACTCCGAAGGTTGCAGGTTTGAACCCGTCGCGCGCTAATAAATTTTATTTGATTAATTTGTGTTAATTCACAATTAATTAATCAAAATAATATATACTATATTTGCGGCACGTTCCAGAGTGGAAGATACTTTCTGTATCGCCCTGGTGTAAGACCACCATTCAAAATTAAAACGTTGCTTGAAATGGCTTTACCCGTGTTTAGTTACTAGATCTGAATAGCCATGTACTTTCCCACCTTCTTCTTGCCCATCTCCTTTCCTTCCCTCTTACCTTCAGCCTCACAACCTACCTTTTACCTACCGAAATTTTAATATTTATTGCATTGATTTTCCTGTTATCGAACGACTTTTATCGCCGGATTTCTCGATTTCTCTCTCCGTGGTAGAAGACCCAAATTTAATCCAAAAATACTCAGCACAGCATCCCCTAATGTGACATGAACTCCATTGGTCACATCTATAGTTCTAGTGTGGATATCACTGTAATATAAAATAAATTTTAATATTAATTTATTGTTCGTTTATTGAAGATTCAATATCTTTAGATAATTGCGTATATTATCATAAATTGTTGAAAAAAGTGTTGTTGGAACTTAATTAATGGTTCGTATTTTAGTTTGTTTATAGTCTGTTTGTAACCTATTTTAATTTGTTTATACATTGTTAATGCTCTGTTTCTTCTTTTTTTATACTCCATATATATATATATATATCGTTAATTCTTCATTAATATTTCATTAGAGTCTGATTATTTTTAGTTTATATTAAACTTACACATTTTTTATGCTTTGTTTTACTTTGTTGTTGATACTTAGTTTATGCTTTGTTTATATTCGTTCGTACTTCGTTCATACTTCATTTATACTTCGTTTATACATTGTTTTAACTAAGTTTAAACTTCATTTAAACTTATTTTGTAGTTGGATGAACTTTGTTTATATTTCGTTTTTTTTTTATTTCATGTATACTTTGTAATTCAATTAAACTTCCTTTATACTTGGTTTATACTTCATTCATACTTCGTTCATATTTCATTCATACTTCGTTTTTCACATTTATACTTCGTTTATACTTTGTTTATACTTCGTTTATACATAGTATACACTTTGATTTTACTTCGTTTATATTTTGATTTCACTATGTTTACACTTTCTTCGTACTATAGTTACTTACTATCGTCGTTCTATCGTATCTGCATACTCACACGAGTACCTGGCTTGATTGTATGCAAATACATTATGATAATGTGTCAATCAGAATCATTACATTCGGTGACAGATCCGATGAACCCAAAGGTGCCACACACGAGGCGACATTTTTCAGTTTAAGTAGCGTGTGACAGTTCGATTAGCCGGCTTACTATGCTAATGAGTATTGGGCATTTTATACACTTTCGCCTGCCTGACATACTTCCGAGCTATTTCTTGTTATGTAACGTATTATTCTTGTGGGTGTGGGGTACACTTTATTATTATAATTAATTAAACACGTATCGTAAACTATTTTTGGAAATTTATTGCTCTGGTAAAATGCTGTCTATAAAAGTGTGGTTTGTTACAACATTCGAGATTATTCGTATTATTATAGTTATTAATTTAAAACTTTGTATGCATACAATTATGTTATATATCGGTTAGCGTATTTACCCGTAGGCAAATTTCTTCCAATGAACCCGGATGTGGGTGCATTTAAAGTAACATATGTGGTCGATATAATATTATGATAAATGCAAACATAATTTGAAAACATTATTTATTTATTTATTTATTGACGCCCTATTGGGCATTTACATATCGTTACATTTTACATATTTTACAAATTTCATTTATAACCAGAGTATAACATAAATAAAAAAGATTACAAATATATGAATAAAACATAAAAATATATTATATCCTATCTCTGCTGTATCTGGGGCTTTGCCTCAAAGAAATTGATAGCCGACCTGCAGGTAGTTCAAAACCGAGCTCTCAGAAATGTTCATGGACTTCCATGGGACACTCATGTCAGGGACATCTATTCAGTTTCCGGTATCCTTCCAATCACAATCCTTCCTAAACATGAAATCACAAGCACCATCCTACAAATTATCCAACAATCAACTCATACTAACACCAAGCCAATTTACAATCAAGACATCCACAACCACAATACTCGAAATAACAATAAAATCCGCATTCCTCAAACACACACTACAAAATATGGGATAAAATCTCTGAACTATATTGCTTATACACTATATAATTCGCTTCCAGATATGTACAAAATCATCCAGCATAATAAAAAAATGCAAAGCAATGCTTTAAAAGAATATTTTTTAACTACATTTAAAAATGATAATATGTAATCGTCTTGTCTTTTTTTGTTCTATCTTATATACTCGTATCAGTTTTTTTCCGTCTCTTTACTTGTTTTCTCTTGTTGTTTGTTCTACTTAACCTGTCTTTATTTTTATTTTTATTTTTATTTTTATGCTGTACGTTTTGTGCTGAATGTAAAACTTATATTATGATATCCAAATACCTTTGTAAAATTGTAACTACTACCTCCTACCTATGAATTGTAAGTTCCTCCTGTCCTAAAATGAGTTTTGTAACTCATCGGGATTGCTCTAGCAAGAAATAAAAACAATGAAAAAAAAAAAAAATATATTGGCATAAAAACAACATGATATCGTTATTTATACTCGTGGGAGATCTCATGCACTTTTTTATGCTCCGAAAGTGAGGACTTCTGCCTATCAGAACGCGCCAATAAACAGAGCGACTCAACTGCTTGACGATTCTGCATTGACCATCGACATTTTCAATGTCACTTACAGACAGTTCAGCATCTATCTATCAACTATCACATGTCACAAAATAGTAAAACTGCCCTTGTGTACTTTGTAATTTATAATCTTCTCCATATTGGTGGATAACCGTTTTGTGGAGAACATGAGAAAATAAATAAATAAATAGTTTCTGTCCGGGACGACTTATTTCTATATTTGTAACACTTGGAATTCTTATTTTTTTAATGGCTTTTTACCCCTAAAAGTTCTAGCCAGAGTCAAGTGATTGAGTTTATTAGTAAGGCTTGTAATTGGGAGAAATATATACAAATTTAGTAATAGTAACGAAAACCTATCTACACTACACAAAAGTAATGATTAAAAAAATATCGCTAAACTTTCACAATAGTTGAAGGTTAAAAGGTGAAAGCAAAGGCAGGGTAAAATTGAGGTAAAAGCGAAGGCAGCAATCTTTATTTCGGCCAGATTGCAATGTTTGCTTTTGAAATGACATGGAAATTGCTATCTTTGCTTTTATGTACAATTGTACGTTAAAGCAAAGATAGCAATCCCCATGCCATTTCAAAAGCAAACATTGCAATCTGGCCGAAATGGAGATTGCTGCCTTTGCTTTACACACCTCGATTACTCTTCTTTTGAAAATCTTCCAATTGTGAATAAATTAATATTACAAAGGGTAACAATTATAATAAGCAATAATTATTAGCCTGAACACTCATATTAATATTAACTTATTTAATTACCTATTGCGTCAACTTGTATTTTTGGAGGAGAACTATGGTTCAAAGCTGACCTCCAAAGAAACGTTAGATTCCAATACAAGAAACGTAATAATTATTCTGTTAATTATTGAAGTGCTTTTGGTTTATATTCGTTGTTCCATTCGTCATAATGATGAAACGATGCTTCTTCCTTATGAAATTAGGTCTTAAAATCTAATATATAGACACTGGTTACATAACTATACTTGTTTTAAATTCCCCAGTACCGTAGTATGGGGCTTGTTTTGAATCGGGTGGTGACTTTGATTATCGCGGATATGTGCATAATTCTCGCTACCACTGAGAAATTACTAGTTTCTTTTTAATGATTATTTTTGGGTGACGTGCATACAATGATGCTTCAAAAATAATCATGAAATTAGTTATTGTAAATTACTCAATGGTTGTAATAGTTTCGTGACATTTTTAATGCAAAGTATATCAGTGTCTATTCATAAAATATAACATTACAATAACCAACACCCCTGCCATAGATCATCTCAAGGATTACGTTACGTTCGGTGACTTAGCAGAGGTTCCCGAGTTCATGCGGTGAGGTTTGTCTAGGTGTTGGCGGCGGATGCGTTTGCCCTGAATCCAGTTGAGGGATACCTTTTGACGTCTCCAGCAGGATTCTCTCAACCCATCGCCTTGCACCGCTGTGGGAGGAATGGATACACCGTTCTTACCTTTTTCTTTTACAGAAATTTCTCTCCTTCCTTTCCCTAAAAAGACCCTCCATACAGCATTCCCAAATATGCCATAGGTCTCCTAAGTGAAGCTAATGTAAAAATAAAACTACTTAAATATACAAAATTGGATTTATATTTTTTATTTATTTTTTAGATTTTGGGATTGGTATATTATGGTAATAAGCTTTTAAAATCATATTGTAGGCATATATGTTAACTACCACGTCTTTAATATTTTTGACTGTACAAAAACAGAAACATTTCTAAAAATATTTTTTCCATTATGTTATTCATTTTTATAAAAAAGTTATTTCGTTGAAAATTGATAGTCACCCCGTTTTACGGTACCTGTTTTAATGTGGTGCAGTTTTCTCTCTGCATTCCCCTGCGGCAAGAGGCGTGATGTATGATTCCAGTTAGGTATTCCTCAACCATCTCGAAGCCGTTAAAAATAATTTAATTGACCAATTCTGACGATTGCGCAACCCAAGGCCGTTCGTTGCGGACCCCTAGGCGAGAGGCTATGTAAAAAGTGGGCTATAAAAAACACGTATTTTAACGCTCTCGTGGCATTGTGATTTATGCATTAACTTTCAGTAGGGTGGTTGCGGCTTCGATTCCTGCGGCAGTGGTATTAATAAACTAAGTTTAATAATATGGTGGTGATTGTTATATTTTATGAACTTATCAACATGTTTTTACAACATAACTGCAACTTGTCTATATTTATTAAGGGGGAATACTATATTTAAGGGGGAATCTAATAAAGGGAGAGTCTGGTCTAGCCGAGAGTTTTTTCCAATACGTTTTTTTTTTCAAGATATAATTTATTTTCGTTCACGAAACTTTTATTACACAATAAAAATAAATTTGAACAAGAAAAAACATTATTGAAAATTGGACTTCAATATCTATATAGGTATAGCGGTAACCGACGAGTTCATCGAAAATTAATTCATCGAAAGCAAATTTACAAAATACACAAAAAAAAGTTTAGGTTAGGTTAGGTTGAATTTTAGTTACTTGAACTCGTTTTCGATTAACTCGTTTTCGCTGAACTCGTCGTGAACCGGTACAGCGACCGCAAGCGAAGGGTCCGACCAAATCGGATGGAATGCTGGAGTCATTAAAAATTATATGTAAAATGAAATTTAAAAAAAAAGAAGTTATAATAAAATACGCATGAACCTCAGTTTGCCAAAACAAATTGTTGATTGCAGAAATGGTGGACAAAAATGAAAATTGACCAAAAAAATCGGCCGAATTTTGCAATAACTTTTTTCTAAAATAATAATGTTTCGTCAGTTCGAGATTCATGAGCATTAAAAAATTAAATTTTCTTTAATTTGAACTTTGAATGAAGTAAATCGGATGAAAATTCAATTAGCTATTATTTATTGTTTTTGTGTTTAATTCGTAGAGCTCCATTTAATTTTTTTTTAAATAATTTAAATTTAATTTAATAATGTTATTATTGAATTCTGCAAGTATTTTAGATAGGATATATTTAGAAGGATCCATTCACCGTCTTCCTACTTAGGTATAGTAAGCACCTAACTAGGTATATTTCAAGGTCGAATTTTGTGCCATAACTTTGGTAATGTATTCTCCACATGTATAGGAAGATTTTTAGAAAACAAAAAAGGTCGGTTTTAGAATCGGCTGGACGAGACTCCTATTTTATACCTTTTTTCTTCCCACAACTTACTCTCCTTACTTCCATGCCTTAAACAGGGATAATATATGGGATGAACCATCTACGGGTCAGAAGGGATATGGACATTGTTTCACATTTCTTCAGATTGATTCGTGGATGGTTCGTAAACTCGTATATGGAGAGCATTCATTTCTATGTTCCCGATTGTTATCTCCGTCACCGACAACATAGATTGTTTTATTTCCCGACTTGCAGGACTAACTTGCCAATGGTCATGCCAGTGGGGAGAGCTATCTTGTTGTTAAATAGAATCACTTCGGAAATTGATATATTTAACATAAACGAAACACAATTTAGACGGTAAGCTTTATTGCTGTTAGAATAAAATCTGATTTTACATTTTCAACTGCTTGCTGAGGTACATTTTGGATTTTGCACTGCAGACAAACGACCATTTACGAGACATTGATGGTTGTTTGTCAGTAGTATAAAGTTCATTATTGGGAAACTTACTGTTTTCCTTTAAAATTGTTTTTATTAATTATTATCTTTTATTAACGAATTAAAAAAAAATAAAACTTGTAATTTTATATTAAAATGAATAAAGAATTAATTTGAATTGAATTGAATCCCGATGCCAATATGTTATAAATGCTTCACAAATCCTACAATAATAATTATAGGTATTATATGCCTAAATACAGTAATTATACAAAACGGAATAAACTCGATTATTAAATTTATCGACAAACATGACTAGATTACCAGTAAACCGATTACACTGCACTATTTCATTAAGGTTTTAATTCGTTCCGTTTGTAACCAAATCCCACCTTCTCTGCAATAGCAATGAATGAATGCTCGAGGCTTGAAGATATGGGAGTAGCGAATGAGTAACTGCATCAGAAGTGCATTAGATATGTGGGTGCATGTTGTAACCCACCTACTGCATTACATTCAGATGACAATATAATATTCACTTAATGATCAAGTGATTTAAACCCGCCTTTGAATGACTTAAAGCGCCAGTAGATATTGCCTTGAAAATGCATCACTTTCAAAAGCATATCGTGAAGGACAAACTGTCAATTGTTCTGGAGAGCGAAATGAAAGTTTTTATTATTTCAAAAAATTATATATCTTTGTTTTTGTAAACATATAATTATGAACTTTTATTATTTAGTAATATTAAATAGATCATTTAGAATACTCAATATTTTTAAATTAAACATGTAAATTTCTTTAATAACAGTATCTTAAAATGCGTGTCGAAAAAGGCGCACTTATTTTCCTAGAAATATAACAACGCAGATCGAAAGAGAAAAAAAAAACGGAGAAAAATAACATATATTAATTCATTTTTGGATATATTGCCGTTTATAGCAAATCAAATTTTCACCATAGATAGGTCATTCTGAAGATTGCTTAGAACAGTACCAAAATATTTACAAATACTGTGCGTGAACAATTGAAAATTAGGCGTTACTTTAAATGGTTTTTGTCGTATTTTGTGATCATGTTTAAATAGGCACTTTCTTATCAACCTTCCCCTCTTCATCTTCTTCTTCCCTCCTCAACCAATTCCCACATTTTTGTCTGTTTTCTTCTTTGTATGATTGCATTGTTGCACACCAAATATATTAATAATTGAGGATATCAGTATTTGTAATACTTAAATTGAAATTTGAGATCGATGCAAATGACGGAGAATAATCAGATATTAGTAGACCAGTGGTAAGAGTGCTTTCCCGGTACAACAATAGTTTTATGTTATTCTGTGGCTGGGTGGTAGACACAGCCAAAGCCCATCCATCTAACATATACCGTTCGTGCATCACGAACGATGATAGATAATAGACATGGGCAGATTTATTCACAGTAGTGAATCGATTCAGTCTGATTCCCTCGGCCTTTTGATCTGATTCCTTTCATTCGATCCTTTAATTCATAAAATTCCCAAAAAAAAAAAAAATATATATATATAATAAAATAAAAAAAAATTAGACACTGATCGACGAAAACCACGACGACGGGGTTTTGAATTTTTTAATGTGATGTTATCACAGCAAAACCGATAGAAAAATGTATTTTTATAAGTAGTTATATCCAGAATATAATAAATCAAATAAATCATCAAATTAAACAGTTTTACTATTTTTATTATATTTATTTTAAACTTAAAATAGTTCCGCTTCGTCTGATCGAATATAAAACGCATTCTACCCAATTTACGCAGGGCTCGAAATCGGAAGTTTTCGACCTACGATGTAACTAAATTGACGGCTCGGCCCACGGGGAAATCGCACTGCACTCCCAAACGGATTTGCGGCAGGCATTGAGAATGAATTGTATCTTTTGAGCAGTGTCTTGTGTCTTGCCTGGGACTTGTGACTGGGAACTAAATTGACGGTTCCGCTGCGCGGGGACTAACGACGAACCGATTCGCAGCGGTCGTTAAGGATTGGATTAGGAACTTCCGACTAGCAAGTGTCTTTTGACTTGCTGTGACCTAATTTACTTGCGTTCCGCGAACCTAACGACTCACTTCAACAGAGGCAGTACATACTCGATCATGGGAGCGGGATTTGAAAAGAGGCGATCATACTAATTCGCTCATTCGTTGAATTAGTGGAACAGAAGTGACACAGAGATTGGGTTTGACCGCTTCGGTCCGGACTGACGTGTAGGACTATGACGACACAACTGAATAAGGAATACATTTATTAATTCAATGAATGAGTGGGACATATGGGACTGTAAAAGAGAGGTGCGTTGTTCGGAACTCAGAACTACTTCGTTCGACTCGCAACGTTTTGTCGTCTGGGCTGGAGGTGTGGGGACTCTCTGACCTATGGGTTTTCGGCGCGGGATATACTATACGTGATAGAGGTAGTACAATGCATATAGCGCATTACCTCCGGTATCTTCGCGGCGCGCGCTTATAGGTAACTTATCCGCGCAGTAAACATACAGAATAATATTAAATAAAATTTCTACGAAGCATTAAAATATGTAAATCGTTAACATAAAATATTTTTTTAATGTAAAATAAATAGAAATAAAAATATGGTGCCGTTTAAAAAATTTGTAAGGAATGAAGATTTAATTCCTTCTTTCAAAATGAGAATCAGATCGAGTGTGTTACAAGATTGAATTGATTCATTCAAATCATTCATTCAATTTTGCCCACGTCTAATAGATAATACTCTCTTCTAAGGTACTACTTAACTGATGTCTGTTGAGACACCAAAAAACTACGTATAATTAACTATAAAAAGGTAAATGTTAATTTGTGAAACTACACGACTAATCCTATCCGCCATAACAACGTTTTGATAATTTTGTCTACAGGAAATAATAGCAAATTTGTTGCTTTAACCTTCGCATTTAAATGCATCAAACAAATAACAAGCGATTTTCACACGAGTGCGCTATCTTGTGCTGCGTTTACCAGTGCAAATCATTGCATTGCATGTGACCAGTGACCATATGGGACATGAGACCGGATTACTGCACTGAAAGAAGTGTTACAGTTTCCGCGTTACCACTTGTGAAATAAGTGCATTCGATACATTTACATTTACACCCATAATCCACGGAATTGACGAAATGCAATTATCGAAACGACGGGCAACGATGTGGAGAAAACGATAATAAATTTAATGAAAGTTTGATTTCGACAATTGTGTACTTTATATAGTGAAATAAGTAATAAATTAGATTTGTGGTGATACAGTGTGAAATTTTCCAGCAAATGGATGGCTGTTTGGTTAAATTCTACAGATCAAATGAAAGTATGCACGAGTAATAAGAAAGTATGCACAAGTAAAAATTCTGAGGTTTTGTTATCGACCTTGCATTGATGTCTTTTCATACAAACAAAACAAAATACTAACACTTTTCGCTGAAATCCACAAATTCACAACTCCATAGTAAATTTAGATATTTTCTGTCTATATTCTATACTTTAATTTTTCATTTTATTTTATAATTTACTTTTTTATCGTTTTTCTATATTTTATGTTAGTCGACTTAATTTACTTAAGTTTATTTACTTATTATCACGATTCAATTTTATTAATAAATTCAATTCAATTCAATTATTGTAGCGTTCTGTTATTTAGTAAAGACACTAACAGGTTCTCCAATATTTTGGATGGAGATTACTTTTAGGAATAATAGATACTTTATGTAATTATCTGCGTTTATTATATACTTCGCGTATTACAATGTAGATCTCGTTAGTCAACTGCTAAATGGAATCTAATCGAGTGTACCAGTGAACGCTCCCTCAGAGCTGTTTGACCCTCTCTTGGTTTCTACAGGTACTAGCCTACCTGCCATCTAGCGGAATCTAAGGACAGCTCTTGGCACTGCCACCTATGTCTAAAAGCCGGAAGCTTTTAGATAAAATACAATTATTAAATGATAAAAAAACAATTATTACAAAATTGTTTATTATTATTTGCTCATAATTGTATTATCTACTTAATTTGCTTATATTTATTTCTCTCCATCACATAATTGTTAATTATTATTTACATACTATTAATTACCTGTTAATATTTACCTAACTTTGGTTGCCAACTATAAACATACTGCTCAACTGTAATTAATGTTTGATATTAAGTTTATATGTATTTTTTTTATATTTTTCATGTAATGCATTTTTTTTTTTTTAATAAATAATGATAATAAATTATTCGAAATAGAAATTGATAATAACAAAGCCCATTATTTTTGCTAGAACCGAATAATTATTAAACACTATACCACATGGCAGAACAGGTGTTCTAGCGCAGCAGAGCATGACGAAATCAATTTTGCTTTTAAGTGACATTTGTAAAACAGTAGATATATGTAATTAAAATAAATATATTAATAAGAATGTTTAAATAAGAAACTTGTCCTATAAAAAGTTGATTAATCGATCATATAAATTTTTTACTGTTAGTTCTATGAACTATAGATCTCACATCAAAAAAGTTATGTTACTAATTTTCTTTTTTTTAAATCAAAACCAAAATTTCCTCCTAAATCATTCGATTTGTAAGCAGGTACTTAAATAACTACCTAATTAATTGTTAACTATGTATTTCATTGATCAATTTTTTTATTTATTTCAAATAAGGAATTATAAAATTTGTCCTAAGAATCGTCACTATCTCAATGACGATTCTTTCCTAAATCTTTAAACGTCCACCATCTTGTAGCAAAATGGCTCAATTAGGACTTCCCTTGAATTGACTGAGCAATTAAAAAATAGTACAAAACGCTGAACTCCAACTTTTCGATGGTGCATTTTACATTAAGAACGATTGACCAGCGGCTGAGAATAAAAGGTTAAAAATGCTTGAAACTGTACTGAGAGGTTCCAATGAGAAAGATCGATTATTCCCCGTATCAAATTTTTTAAATTAAAAATTTAATATCGATTTATTTCATTCAAAATTTGCTTTAATATATACCTACATTCAAGTTGGCAAAAAAATGCCCAAAATGATGATAAATTATTAAATGTCGTGTACTTCTTGTAAGTATTTTTTGATCATAAGTATTTATGATTTTTCAATAATTTCTAAGCAAAATAAATGTTTAAAATATTTTTTAGTCGTAAACCCTTAAATAAATAGGCAAAAGGAGGTATTATCGTCACAAAAATAACAATCTTTCAAAATCAATTTTTTTTTTGTCAAAGGAGTCAATACGTCTAGAATTTGATTTAAAAGGGACTAATTTGCGGTATTCTCTGGTTAAACCATTTAAATTTCTGTACTCTCTACATGAGGGAGTATGGCTCTATCCTACCGACTTTCTTTTGGACATACTTGGAATGTACCATCTACGGGGCAGAAGAGATGTGCATATTGTATCATATTTCTTCAGACTGATTCATGAATGGTTTGAAAACTCTACTATCATGGAGAGCATTCATTTCTATATTCCCGATAGTTATCTCCATAATTGACAACATATACTGTTCTATCTCCCAGCTTATAGGACTAACTTGCCAATGGTCATGCCGGTGGTTATAGCAACCTCATTGCTGAACAGAATTAATTCAGATATGGACATATTTAGCGTAAGTAACTGCCTTTAAAAGGCAAGCTCTATTAATGCTAGTATAGTTGATATATCTACTGCTTATGTACTAAAATGTACAATTTTGTATTGTTGTTTTAAAATAATAAATACATTGAATTGAAATGAAATGATATAAAACCCGATTAAACGGGCAGCACTATTTGTCATCAGTTTGGAGAAAGCAGTTGCGGTTTTTCGGCAAAACAGGTTCCTACTCCTGCCGTATAAGATATAATATTATGTCATATTATAACATATAGCACTGCTACAGTTCAGCAGGTAGTTACTGGCAGATAGATGGCCATAATCATATTGGCTACATCTACACCGTACAGTCCCAGAGGCAGAGACAACCCACATCCCAGATGTTGCAATACTAATGTTGTTACACATTAAACATGGTAAGAGTTAATTGTATTACTCGGCGCACGGATAATATGTGACAGTGATGTATAATCGGTGGTCCACGGGACCCTTCTAGCATTTTTTTAACTGTGCAAACATAATTGAATAACTAATTTTTATAAGTACAAAATTTATCTAAATTTTAATACAGATATATTTCTACTTCAATCTAGTATTAAGATTATTTTTTCTTGAGAAAATCGGTATATTTAACCCAATTTAACGTATTAAATTAATCGAATGTAGATGCACAGAATGTTAATTCATTTAAAGCCTCCAATTTTTCTCCAATCGTTTAATCCAAGTTCGTTAAACATTTTTCAAGCTTTGGTTCTCAATACTTATTTGAAATCGTGAAATTTTCAGACCTTTTCTTTCGGTAAATCTTTGGTTGTGTTTTCGGACCAGTGAATTTTGTATTTATTTAATTATTTTTATTTAAGTTTTTATTCCAGCAGGAGTGGTAGGATAGTGCAATCCCACTCTGCCATATTACATAACTATAAGACAGAGTAAAATAAAATTATAAAAGAAAAATAGAAATAAAATACAATATTTTAGGATTGTCATCATCATCTGCATCCATCGCTCATTTAGTAGGGAAGTGAGCTACTCGGATGCAGCCACGACAATGATGTTAGTTGATATGAGTTACTTCCCGCATTGTCCACAATAGTATTTATACCAAATTATATAATAAAGAAATATTTTTAAAATATTTAGTCCCCAGTATATGTCAAACAGAAGGGTTCGAGTCCCGTCGGCGGCATGTATTTTTTCTCATAGATTTTTTCAATATGGATGAGTGTTTCAGGCTAATAATTATTGCTTATAATAAAACAGAATCGGTTATGCTCTGTAAACGGTGATATTTGAAATCGTGAAATAAGCCGAGATTTTTTTTTTTTCAAAAATTAGTCTTAAAAATTATGAGTCACACAGATTCGAAAAGAAAGTCTCCTTACAAAATTAACACGTTTACATCTATCATGTTGACTTCAAGTTTTATTTTTATTGATCAACTTTTCGTAAATTTTTTGCGAGTGTCATAAAATGTTGATATCTGGAATATTTCCAAATGTAATTTAAAACAATGTAAGCAAATCCGTTTTAACTTTATATAATTGTTCAACATATAATAAAATTCTCTCTGATGTAGGTAATATCTTCAATCGTAACGAAAATAAAATATAAAAACTCTTTCTTAAAACTTCGCAAAATCACTTTGTGGCGTCATTTTTAATTAAATTAAACTAATTACTTTGTATCAACCACTACTATATAATCACAATTACCTACATGTTTTGAAACCGATGGTTTCTTCGTCAGGGTAGTAATGACATAAAATAACAAAAGAAACAAACAAGTATAGACTAAAAAGAACAGACTAAAAAGAACAGACTAAAAAGAACTACGGACAAAAATATTATAGAGAGAGGTGATTAATTAATTAATTAATCACCTCTATCATATTACATATTCTAAAATAATTTTTATTTTTAATTTCAAATATAGTTTTTTTATGATATTTTTTATTTAATTAATCACCTCTCTCTATAATATTTTTGTCCATAGTTCTTTTTAGTATTTACTTGTTTGTTTCTTTTGTTATTTAATGTCATTACTACCCTGACGAAGAAACCACCGGTTTCGAAACATGTAGCTAATTGTGATTACATAATTGTGGTTGATGCAAAGTTATTTGTTTAATTTAAATATAAAAACTCTATTAAAATGTATTAAACGTGTACCAAACTGCATAAAATGTAGTGATACATTATGTAATGATATATATTATGTAGTATCTCCTGTTATAATAACATGTCTCTAGTTAAAATAACGTAATATTTTTAGTTGTAAGTTAAAAGTAAGTTTAGTGTTTAATTTTTAGATACATCATAAAATAGTATAATGAGGAAATCTATAATTGGTTTCTCAGTTAGGTAAATTACACAAATATAAATGAACCACATTGTAAACTGTAGATTTCCCTAAAATAAAATAAATAAATAATAAATGTATCTTGAATCCTACCATACAATACATGTATCTTATTTGCTACCACATAATATAATATGTATCTTACAAAATGAAATACTCAAAGATCATCAGCTTATTTTGTATTGAAAAAATGGCTCTCGATTGGTAAAATTCCGTACCCCTGAAATGGGACATCAGATAGAGGTGATGGTTATAGTACTAATAAATCCTGTATTACTATAATTCAGCATTGTTTGCCGCGCATTATTAAATGTAATACTAAAATATATAACTTAAACTTTAATCACACTAATCCCATCTGACGTAATTTAGGCTTGGCTTCAGATTTGTAATGCACATTTAAAGCAAGCTTACAAATAAAACATATTATATTATTAAGAGCGGGCATTAACTTGCATAGATTCATCTAGCATTAAAAAATATTTTCTCAAGTAGAGTAAGATTCGGTCTCAGGCGTGTCTGAAGGTATCCGTATTGTCCGTGCTGAGCTTTTATAGAAATCCATTAATACCTCCCCCTTTCATTATATGTGTTGTACCAGAACCACGTGTTAAATTAATGTAGCAAAATATGTGTTCAAACTGACTGTCATATATCATAATATCCTAAATGTCACATTCATATTACGGGGCGTCAAAATGCACTCGGTTAATATTTCTAATCAATATAATATAATAACACTACTTGGGTAGGTGGTTATGAGTACCGCCGCCGAGCGGTTATTGCATAATGTGAATTTAAATATTAATTTTATTTAAATGGGCAAATTTCCAATAATAATGATTTTCTCGGATTGCTAAAGAAAAATTTTCCACCACATCAAAAAAATCATACCTCCGAATTTAAATATGGAGACATTCAAACTGATTACCAATTGGCCATCCCTTAATGAGTTTTGATAACTCATGGGAGTGTAACTTCGTTGTATGTTTTATTTAATAAAAAAAAATAAAAAAATTATAGTTCTATATAGCCAATGAATTCGCCTATCTTTTGTCTATTATCACATATTCGTAGGATCTATAAAAAAAATCGATTATTCTAAAACTTTTTAAAGAATCTAGATTATATTTGCCATATTGTGGCAACAAGGGGTCGAGTGGTTGGTTATATAAAGAAAATGGTTACTAAGATAAAAGAGGAATGTGTACATGATATTGTTCTATTCATAAATAAATAAAATGGTTACTAAGGCAAAAGAGCAATCTGTACATGATGTTGTTCTATTCATAAATAAATAAAATGGTTACTAAGGCAAAAGAGCAATCTGTACATGATGTTGTTCTATTCATAAATAAATAAAATGGTTACTAAGGTAAAAGAGCAATCTGTTCTTGATGTTGTTCTATTCATAAATAAAGAAAATGGTTACTAAGGTAAAAGAGCAATCTGTCCATGATGCTGTTCTATTCATAAATAAAGAAAGTGGTTACTAAGGTAAAAGAGCAATCTGTACATGATGTTGTTCTATTCATAAATAAATAAAATGGTTACTAAGGTAAAAGAGCAATCTGTTCTTGATGTTGTTCTATTCATAAATAAAGAAAATGGTTACTAAGGTAAAAGAGCAATCTGTCCATGATGCTGTTCTATTCATAAATAAAGAAAGTGGTTACTAAGGGAAAAGAGCAATCTGTACATGATGTTGTTCTATTCATAAATAAATAAAATGGTTACTAAGGTAAAAGAGCAATCTGTCCATGATGCTGTTCTATTCATAAATAAAGAAAGTGGTTACTAAGGTAAAAGAGCAATCTGTACATGATGTTGTTCTATTTATAAATAAAGAAAATGGTTACCATGATAAAACAGGAATCTGCTAATATTGATAAATAAATGGAACCATAGAGACATCTATTAACAAAATTAGTTGCTGGTTAATAATTTGAGCAAAAAAATATTGTTCTCTTCAGACTTAAAAAAGGCATTATAACAATAAATAAACATTGTACAATAATTAAACATTCAATTAAATATAATTGAAATTTTGTGCTTATTATGTAAAAGTATATGTGTCTTTTCATTACTGAAATAATGTTAGGAAAACATGTAAAGGCTAATTATATCGCAATATTATGGTAGTGATTACTCTGCGGTTCCCAAGAGCTTTGAATTCTCGCAAATCACTTCCCTGTTGGGTGTAATTCTCAAGGATTAAGTATATATGCTTTTTTTACATTACAGCTGCTTATTTATTTTAATTTTTCAAAAGAAGCAAACACATTTTGACTTAACATTTTAAATAAATGAAAAGAAAATACTTTGTTTTAAGTCACTTTATTTTATATTTACGCTTTAGAAATAAAAAAAATGAGTTAATTCAAAGGAAGAAATCATTAATAACCAACTAAATTTAACCTCCAGTCCAATTTTAAGTATGTTCCCAGTGTCTTCACTTATCTTCCATTCCCATCCTCCCTCCAACAACTGACGCTCTGTCCCACTCTAGTATACTGTCCCTTTCTTTCTTAACATTATGAATATATGTGTACTTCTGTATTTGTATACATTATTTTTGTAACTGGTAGATGTTAAATAAAAATAAAGTGATCTAAAACAAAGTATTTTCTTTTCTTTTATTTATTTTAACGTTGATTGATTTAATAGTCTTGAAGAATTGTTGGGAGAGTCCGTCATAAATTATGGTCGTCTATGACTTGAACTTGTATTAAAAAATCGATTAGTCTAACCTTTAAACCAGGAAATCCGGTCAAGACTTGAGATTGCCAAAGTTCAAACTAGAACAATGACAAACTCGTCATGAGAAGTTATTTCATACACGCAACCTTAATATTATTATTAGGTAAATATAGTGGAGTATGTAATTATTCAAAGACTTTGTGCCAGTTGATAATGACTCACACCTCAAAATAATAGATATATTATATTAAAGAAGAAGGAGAACTAATATTAAAAATGATAATATTCAAGCGGAAATTGTGAAAATGTTTAATAAAATACGACCCGTTAACTAGCATTAAAAAAAAACATTGTGAATTTTTTCATACATAATAACAAAATAAATAACAGAAAAAACGTGTAAATAATAATTTTCGGAGCATACTTTGCGATTCATTTCTTCGAAGAAATTTTTAAAAAATACGAGTGCGCTTTAGACCACACGACTGAAGTAAATACTTATTTAGTAATCTAATTTTCTTTCTGGCATCGAATAAAACCATTCCAATCACCAGTGTATAAGAATCTACATTGAAGATTCGTTTGGATTGTTACATCATCGTGACAAATCAGTCCTTTCAATGCACTGATTTCGCAAACTCTAAACGCAAATTTTTTATTAATTTTATTATGGGAATTACGCTTAGAATGGGATTGTTGATTTAACTCTTACAACGTTTAAAATAAAACTTTTTGATGCGGATTCTAGTTAAAGAGCGACGTTTATTCACATTTGCAGCAGGAAATTCAAAAAATTCCAATCGAAAAAGTTCTAGTTATTAGTTAGATTTTAACGTTTAGAATGTGAGAAACAACAGCACAACTATTGTCAGCATAAATGCCAGCACCTATTCCACACGTCATTACTATGGATTTAAGCACTGTTGTTACGATTAGATTGTGAGGAATGAACCTCAAAATTAATTTTAATTTATTATCGTTCGCCTCGTAACGCTGTAATTTCCGTAACGCAAAAGAAGTATTTACTTCAATAACTATCGATTCAGCGTGGGTAATGTATAATATCTTAATATATGATAACTATCTTAAAGAATAACATTGGTTTATTAAGAACTTAAAAGCTTTGAATGGTTAAGGAAAATATGTAGGAAATCGGTTAAAATTCGGGAAGCCGCGGTAAACTTTTTAATAATAGATTAGATATATTATGATTATGATATATTATTTTCACTTTACAATCAAATGCCACAGTTAATTTGTTATTCTTTATCTAAAATGATTGCTAATATTTTCTTATGGTTCTAATTGTGTCATGTAACTACTGTTTATGGTTTATTTTACCGTAGAAATTAAATAAATAAGCATTTTTTAATGTTGATGTCGCACAAGAGAGAATAAATATATTTGTTAAAGAAGGTAATTTTTTTTTTCTGGAACACACATATATAAATTATTATAATTAAGAAGTATGCTTACGACGACCTCCATGGTCGTAGGTAAGGTTCTCGACTAGCAATCTGAAGGACGCTTGTTCAAATTCCGACGTGCGCAAATAAAATTCATTTGATTAATTTTGTTTTGAAGAGTTTTAATTTTCAATGTACTATCGTTACTTAAATTTTAATTTTTATGCTACCGGTTTCGACACATCCGTGTCATTCACTAGCAAACTTAAACTAGTTTTAAGTTTGCTAGTGAATGACACGGATGTGTCGAAACCGGTAGCATAAAAATTAAAATTTAAGTAACGATAGTACATTGAAAATTAAAACTCTTCAAAACAAAATGTCTAGAAATTGTTACATAGTTAATGCCCAAGAAATACAAAAAAAAAAAAAAAATCATTTGATTAATTTGGGATATTTCAAAATTAATTATTAAAAATAATATTAAGTATATATGCGACACGTTCCAGAGTGGAAGATACTATCATTATCTCCCTGGTGTAATACCACCGTTCAGAATTGAAATGTTGCTTGAAAACACAGTGTTTGGTGACCAGATCTGAAAAGCCAGGTATTTTCCCATCTTCCTCTTCTTCACCTCCTTTCCCTCCCCACTATCTTCAGCCTCACAACATACACCAATTTGTCACCATAGTCTCACTGTCTCCAGACAGGAGCAGTTTAGACTCTTGTGCGATATTTTAAAGTAAAAAAAATAAAAAATAATATCAAGTGTAGAAAATTTCTTCAAGAATTGACAAAATTCTGAGAGATTCCTTTTAGAGGGTTGTAAAAGTGAATGAGGTATTTTTTGTGAAATATTTATTATTATATTATTTCAATTTATCTTATTTTGACGGTCAAATGTGCTAAATATCATTAATATCTGAATACAACTGTATATTTCTAAAATTTATAAAGCTCACAGACACCTTTCTTTATGTATATTATAATATATATATACTCGAAGATAGATATAATTAATCGTGTCCCAGATGTATCCGAATCTTTTTCTGATTTTTCTTTTTCTGATTTTCGATTGACTTTCGCTAATATTATCTTTATTAATTAAAATACTTTAATTTGAGGTTTATTTCTTTAAGTTAAAAATTTAAAAATAAAAAAAGATATAATTATTTAAAAGTGATCAACTCTATGCCGAAGGTGTAACTGTGCAAAATAATTGACACCATCTACATGAAACCATAAATAGTTAATAGAAATGCTACCACACGAAAGAATGGAGATACTTAATTTGCGAGTTTGTGGTTTTGTTCATAGACGCAAAGCCCGTGCAAAACCGGGTACATTTGCTCAACAGTGTAATATATAAATAAGTGTGTGACCTCATTGGCGCCTTTTAGCACTGAGGTAATAACACGGTCATGTAATTTGGCTATTTTACATGCAAATATGTCTACCCACGTCGCGCGGCCCGTTCATTATGTGTAGCAAAATTATTATTTCGTTGTTCACAATGCTAACATTATATTATATGATTATATTACGTTCGCGGAATGTTAAGTTCTTGCGAAAGGTAGGGACTTATGTTATATGTCTTGGGCTGGTAGCTTAATGGTATATACATATATATATATACAATACGCCCTCACTCTGGAGTTTTACTAATATATTGTAAATAAATTAAAAGAAAATACTTTGTTTTAAGTCACTTTATTTTTATTTAACGTCTACCGGTTTTGGTACCTCCGTACCAACATCAGGACTGTTACAAAAATAATGTCTACAAATACAGAAGTACACATATATATACATAATTTTATGAAAGAAAGGGACAGTATACTAGAGTGGGACAGAGCGTCAGTTGTTGGAGGGAGGAGGGGAATGGGGGATAAGTGAAGACATGGGGAACATACTTAATATTGGACTGAAGGTTAAATTTAGTTGTTATTAATGATTTCTTCCTTTGAATTTACTGATTTTTTTTTATTTCTAAAGTTTCCAAATTGTTAAGTCTTAAACTTATTCCGTTCTTATGTAGGACTTTAATTCCTGAATCGTGGTTAAAAGGATGGGTAAAGTCCAACAACTGACGCTCTGTCGCACTCTAGTATACTGTCCCTTTCTTTCATAACATTATGTATGTATATATATGTATACTTCTGTATTTGTAGACATTATTTTTGTAATAATCGTTCAGAAATATCCATTTATTTGAATTTTATTGCAAAGCGGAAACATTCTGACCTTCTGACAAAATATACCCGAGGCCTGTGAGGCCAACTCATTGGTCGGGTGCAAATTGGAATATGGGAGTGTTATCCTACTTTTTTTTAGCCAGCCGCGAAATAACTTCCTACAGAACGGACGTCTGATCCAGTTAAATATCCATTGTAAACCTTACGATAAGATAAATAAAGCAACTTGTAATCTCGACGAACCTCGATCATTATTGGAAATTTCCCCAACATATTTCAAATAATCTCAATCACTAGGATTAAAGAAATTACAAAATGTAAAAAAACAATCATAAATATTAAAAATATATATCTCTTAGTATTTTTTTTAATTCATTACCAGAAAAAAATTGCAACATGGAATACTAATACATATACAAGAATTTAAAACTCACTTTAAAAATTATATTGAAAACTTGAACTGATTCATGTCAAATAAAACTAATGTAATAAGACCCCCCCCCCCCATACATACAAGCCCTGCTTATTTATAGGGGTATATCAAATACATCTATTATGTAATTAATTACTGTGTAAAATTTATTTGTAATTTATGTATCTTTATGTGACTAATAAAAAAAATGTATTGGCATACTTACTGGTCCATATAAATTAGGTTTACTTACATTATTAGTATTTCATTGTTAGTAATTCGATAGAGATATGTGACCATTATATATGTCTGCATGGACCAAACACATTCTATCACGAGGACAGAATGCATATCAAATCAAAACGCATGATTATTATCTATTATTACATCCAAAACTTTCAATCACAATATACCACAACCAATCCAAGCAAAATTGTAAAGAAAAAATCCTTTTTTATACTTTGAATCGATTTATTTCAGAACTATAAACGTTGTATAGGTAGTTCAACAGAAAATGTTTAAATGTTTATTAAAAAATACTGTTATTGTAAAGCCAATGAATACTTTTCTGTATTCTTATTCTAAAAAAATTATTTTGCGGTTGATTTTTAATTCAAATTTAATTTTGTAGAGTAATTGATACGGGGCAACGCCATCTATACTAGCTAAATATTTTATTTGGTCGCCGTAAATTTATTTGGGCTTTTAAAATGTATTACATTACATCATTGTCTTTGCATTACATGTATGATAGGCACTTAATAATATGTTTAATTAATAATATAGATATATAGTATAAAACGTGGCCAGTAAAAATGTCTCTAGTTAAAATGTTCCATACCAAATGTTATTTACTTAATAGTTGCACAGTGAAAATAAATCAAATACATAATTCAATGACAATAAATAAATTTATTATGATGTTAGGTTAGGCTGGATTAGGTTAAGAACATTTTGACAAGGAGCATTATTCCTGGGAACATTTTAACAGGGAACATTTTTACTGGGAACATTTTAACTGGGAACATTGTTAACAGGAACATTATTATATAGAACCGATATAAAATAATATACAGTGTTATTTTTCCTTTCCCTAAAAAGACCCTCTACACGGCATCTCCAAAGATGTCATCGGCCCTGAGGGATTTTTTCCTAGGGGACTCCTGTGTGGAGCTAATGTAAAAAATATAGAGTACCATAATTGTATTGTCATTATAGTGTCTACCTATTAATTTCCCGTAAGTTACCTTCTGACGAACCATTTTATTTTATTATTTTTATTTTTTATGCCGATTTTCTTCTAATTGTCTACAAGTTAACGACAGTCATTCAAACAGTTAAAATATTCATATCAAATTATGAAATCATCTCAAGAAATGTATGGTCCAATAAAACACTCATTGAGGGCGTCCGATAAACCCAAGTGAGAAAAGTTCCCACAGATTGTCAAACGACTCGTTATGAAATACATATATGGTAATTTAACTTTAAATATTATGGCTGCTTGTTGATGTCGTATCCGTAGCAGTGTTAATCGGTGGTTTTTTATCAGAGATCATAAATAACTGGACTATTTGAGATATCAATAACACGATAGTCTTAGCTAATCAAAACTCCCACAGGGCAATGCCTGAGGCTCTAGACTGATTCAGCGATATCGATATCAATACCAACAAAATATCGTTGATAGATCCATTTTAACCTATAACTCTGTCTCATAAATGACGCATATAACAAAAAAATAAAACCCAACAAAGCTTTTAGTGGAAGGAATTTAGCGAAATTAGATCAGAGAACAGCTTAGGTTTTGTGAAACCAAAACTAACGTAGATACCCGTTCAGAGATAAACAATTAAACAACAAATGAAAATTTACTTCAAAATAAAAACTAGTAGCTTTGTGTGCCAAAGCTCGCGTGTTCAAAAAATGTTATTTTATAATTTCTGTTATAAAGGATGGGTTGTTCCAAAAGATTTAAACAATTAGTTAAATATTTTAAGTTAATATTAACGTTCAGTGACAGTTCTATTACAGTTCTGTGATTATTTCAGTTCATGATGTTATATTTTTTCATTGAAAGAAATTTGAACAAGTTAGAAGTTCTACGGAACAGAGCTATGAGATGTGTACTGGAAAAAGGGCAAATACGCAAGGGTTAATCAGATGAGAGAGGATGTAAATTGGATTCCAATAAAAAAGATACTTTTATTTTTTGTATAAAGTTATGAAAAACGAAATGTTAAAATACGTTGTTGATGAAATCGTTTTTAATGGAGATATAACTATTTACGAAACCAGAAATATAAATTAATCTAGACTGTCCAGTACGAAAAAATCAAAATCACAGAACTGCATAATGTATACAGGACTAAAGATATATTATGAAACGCCTGAATGTCTGAAGAATGAAGGAAGAATAAATGAATTTAAAAAGAAATGTTATGCTTACTGTAAAAATATTCAAATTTATAAAATGAAATATTACCTTATATAACAATAAACAATAATAAACCTTATGTTAGTTTATTTTCTAACGCAGTATAAACTAACTCAATAAATCGACCCCTTGGAATAACAAGGTTCCATCTGCCTTGGTAACGTCGTGCGATAATGGGATCTATAGTAAGCTACTTTAGAGTTCATTATCGCACGACGTTACCGCAGCAGATGGAACCTTGGTATTCCAAGGGATCGATATAAAAACATAAATAAAAAAAAACGAGTGTGCTTTAGACCACACGACTGAAGTAAATACTTCTTTAGTATATGTATGTCCATATATTTATTTCTTTTTATTTATTTATTGTTTCATTACATGGTAGGTATTATTGTTCACATTTCAATATTAACCTCACTAGGACAAGCCTGTTTTGAGTATAATAAGTTTATAAAGTAGTAAAAATAGTACAAAAAATATTTAGGTACCTCTTGATAAAGCAACAAAGGACAAAGATGAACAAATTAATGTCAATTTAAACACCAATAATTTAATATTTTTCAAAAAGTGCACAAGATGTCTTACTATGTTCTGGAAGGATATTAAATATAAGTGTAGACTGACACGAATAATTTCTTTGACCAAAAGAAAATTTATTTTGAATTTACATAAAGTTATTAATGTGATAACATAATTATAATGTAAGGGTTATAAGGATTGTAGCCAGTTCCTTATATGTTTTTTGTATTATGAAAGATTAGATGTTTTATATTGTGTTGGAATTGAATTGTATAGTTTTATAGCCTGGTATCTGTGGTGTTTTTGTCCAAAGGATGTTTTTGTTTTAGGTATTTCTAGTTGGTGTGCAAGTCTTTTTCTAGTATTGCGAGAATTTTGTGAAGTGTTAAATGTGTTTAAGTTCTTGTAAAGAAAAATTAGTATTATTTGTTTTGAATATAATTTTTGAATTTTCAGCAGTGGGATTTTTTTTGAATATGATTGATGTGGGTGTTAGTATTGGTAATTTAAGTATTACTTTTATTAAAGTTTTCTGAGCTTTAAACAGTGTGATGATGTATTTTCTACTGGCGCAGCCCCAAGCAATAATGCCGTATTCCATTATCGATTGTGCTAATGCGAGGTATATATTTTTTATATCATATACGTTTAGAATATTTCTCACGTTTTTGAAAGAGTAAATAGTATATGAAATAAAATATATATTTATATGTATAAAATATATACATGTATATATACATCGACGTACGCCCCCCCACCGCGTTTGGCACGTCACTGGTATTTCAAAATACTGACTGAAATATTTCATGCACTGGCTATGAGAGGAAAAGAGATAGAAAATGTGCGCGCGCACTGTTCTCTCTTGCTTCTACACTGAGCCCGTTCGCCTCGCAACGCATTTCAATTTCCGTTACACTTTCGCCAGCTTACCCCCCCAAGTCAAGCGTGCGTAAAGAAGTATTTACTTCAAAAACATATTGCGCTTCCTCCTTCTTTACCCAAAGTTTCGGATTGCTTTACCAAATCCATTATCAGGGCAGATCTATAGATTATAGTGAAGTTTGTGTTCTTTGCATGTAGAAGTGATATTGTATTCGAAGCATAAAATTTTTAAGGGCCGGTATTTCAGTATGGTTTTTAGTTTTTGTGAAGTCGTCAGAACCGCATACCATCCAAGAAAGAAATTAATACCAAATTTCCTCACTACCTTAGTGAAAGCGTTAACAAGAAGTGTTTCAATACTACATAAAGTAATGGTCATTTTGCACCTGAGCTAATGTTAAAACATGTGGGTATATTTTTCTCAGCATCACCTAAAATATGTAATTATCCTTTATCTTGACTATAATTTTATAAAAACCAAGATATAATCACGTGCTTGCTACTAAATAAATCTTCCGTTGGTAACCCAATGTTAAAAATTTCTTAAACTTTCACGATGGTTTTCCGAATTAACGGAAAAACCCATCAAATGTTTTTTTTTACTTTAACTATTAGGTTAAAAACACTCGCTAAACTTTTACTCTAACCTTCGTGGTTTATTTACATTATTTAGGAAAGATTTTATTTCCTGTTTAATGAGCTGAAAAGGATGTATACTTAGGGGTACATGGAGAAAAATGTTATTCGAAAAAACGATCATTTTAATAGTAAAAACGGTTAAAAACGGGACTGAAGTTCTTACGAACAAATTAATAGTGTTTCAATGTTTATTGGCGGGAACATGTAAGAATAATTTGTTGGTATACGTAATATCGTACGTATTTTCCCGCTAATAAACATTGAAACACTTTTAATTTGTTCGTAAGAACTTCAGTCCCGTTTTTAACCGTTTTTTCTATTAAAATTATAGTTTTTTCGAATAACATTTTTCTCCGTTTAAAAATGAAAAAAAGTCGTCTATTTTGATATTTAAAAAAACCAGAGTGATTAAACTACATTGCAGTAAACTTTACATGGTGAAATTTGATGAACGAATAGACTATTTTATAAAATAACCGACGGCCTCCGTGGTCGAGAGGTAAGGCACTCGACTAGCAATCCAATCGCGGATTCAAACCCTGGCGTGCGCAAATTAATTTTATTTCATAAATTTGTGTTTTTTTTTTTCAGAATGTATTTATTAATTAAAATAATATTTGAAGAATATTTGTGGCACATTCCACAGTGGAAGATACTCTCAGTATCCAAGGTATTGAAATAGTTTAAAAGTCGCTTGAAATGGCTTGAGTCGTATTCTGTGACCAGATCTTAATAACCAGGTACTCCACCTCTTTCCTCTTCCCCATCTACAGTAACATTCTTTATTTTGTTGTACTATTCATATGTTAATTAAATTAATGTTAATGGCACATGTTGTGCACGGAGAAAAATGTTATTATAAAATACGATCATTTTATTCGTAAAAACGGTTAAAAACGGGGCCGAAGTTCTTACGAACAAATTAACAGGGTTTCAATGTTTATTCTTACATTTTACCGCCAATAAATATTGAAACCCTGTTAATTTGTTCGTAAGAACTTCAGTCCCGTTTTAACCTTTTTTACAAATAAAATTATCGTATTTTAGAATAACATTTTTCTCCGTGTACTGTGTGTGTGGAAATAAATAAATCTCCTTCCCCTCCCCACTACCTTCGGCCTCAAAACACACTCCAATTGGGAATGCCATAATCTCACTGGTTCCAGACGGATGGGAGCAGTTGGAACTCTTGTGCGGTATTCACGTGAATAAAAATACAACACAAATTTTGAATCTTGGCATGCCAAAAGTTGAATTCACTCCATCTCTTTGCGAGTTCGATGCAAAAATGATAACAATAACACCTTGAAAGCTAAACACATGTATTTTTCAGTTAATAGATTTTTAATAATAGTCGTAGGATCAGATTGCAGTCGTTTAACCGTTAGGCCACTAAGGCCGCCTTTTATTGCCAAAGTATCTAACGATACCTATTGATGGTATCATTCTCTCGAGGCGGTGCTTTTTTCTACAATAGCAAGTAGTGCTAATGCTGATTTTTTTATATTGACCAATCATTAACAGATAGTTTATGATAGTGCAAGTCGTGTATTGTATGTTGAACCAAAAGTGATACGAAATGGATTGTTAGGAGTTTTGACACAGAAGTGTTGTGACGTTTCATTGTCATGTATAGATTATTATGTGGAGCAGAGATATATTTGTGTATATGATTTGATTTAGAGTTTGAATTGTATTTTCATATAAATAAAACAAACATAACGGTTATAAAAATCTTTTTTAAACATAACTATTTTTTGTTTACATTAGCTTCACACAGGAGGTCCTGAGAAAAAATAATCCTCAGGGCCTATGCCGTGTATAGTGATGTTGATCGGAGGATCTTTTTAGGAAAAGAAAAGGTAGAAAGTTCTGGGAAGAAACAGATTAGAGAGGTGGGTAGGAATCTGAGGGTCAATGTGTCCAGGAGTATTCACAGGTCACCCCGAGTGGTTAAGTGATTTGGTGACTTAGTAGGGGTGACCGGCTTCATAGGGTGATGCTTTTCAAGGTCCTGGATGATATGGGCACACTAAACCCTAGATTCCTACCCATCCCTCTTACCCTTTTCCTTCCCAGATCTTCTTCTCGTTCATTTCATTAAAAAAAACCAACATACAGCATCCCCAAAGATGAAATAGGCTCTGAGGGAAACTTTTTTCATCAGGGCCTTCTGTGTGGAGCTAATGTAAAAAAAAAACTGACGGACGTATGATTTTCTTCCCTCCCACTTCGGTGCGATGGGTCGATTGAGTCCTGATGTATAGATCAAAAGGTCTCCCTAAACCAGTCTCTTCCCGATCCCGACCGCCACATAGTAGATGGACAATGTATCCGCCACTAAGACCTAGAAAAACAACACCGCACGAATCCGGGCACCCCTGTGTTTTTCCTTCCTCCTTCAACATGGGTCTCTTCGAAACTCCACACTCTTTCCTTTCCCCAAAAAGATCCCTACACAGCATTCCCAAAGATGCTAGGGGCCCTAGAAAAATCATAGATACAAATTAATATATCAGTTTAAGATGTTTTGAAATTTACGTGACATCTCTATTTCGACTTCTTATGATAGACTAATCCCAAATTAAAATAATACTTCATTTTTAACATTGTTTTTTTTTTTTTTTTTTCTGAAATACATTACAAAATTAAAATGATTTTAATTTAATTATAATTGTAACACGGCCATTGTAATTCGAATAGTTATAAAACAAGTTATCACAGCAGTCAATATTAAGATGTTTATCACCAGTTTCATTTTTGTCTTCGATAATACTCAAGGCTAAAAATCAATTAGGCTGATACCACAATTCATTTATTTTTTATAGCGCTCATTTTATGAACCCGATTCTCTGTCGATACGTTTGTCAGCGGAATTGAATTTTAAATTTGAATTACTGACATGCCGAAATGGCGCCAGTGTTGTCACCTACTTAAAATATAAAATGAATGGCTTAATAACCTAAATTAACACCCGAGGCCTTTAGATTTTTGTATAATTGAAAGGGGTATAGTTTTAATGAAGTGCAAATTTTTTTTGTTGAAAAATCCTTGAACTTTTGCGATAGTCCTACTGCCCAAAAAATGTTGCAATAATTGCTAAACTTTATCTTGTTAATAATGAACTCCTTAATATAGATAAAGTATGGTACGGGTTAGACAACGGATGGAGAGTTGTTTGTATCACCGATGATTGCATGACAGTTGATCTCCCGACAGTTGGCCCCCTAGCACGTTTATATATAAGATTGAAGTGAATTTTTCGAGTATCGTCGCCTGTTAAATCATGTTTTTGTCAATTTATTCGATTCTGCCAATTTCGGTTGCACAAAAAAAATTCTATTATATTTATTTTTTCTTATATTTAAAAAAATTCCTAACCATTTCTAATTTTCCCTGTTTCCGGAACAGGCAGCTAAAATTCCGGATGTCAGAAAAATTCCTGTCATCTGATAACCGTACTCAAAAGTGTACGAAAGAGACTATATTACAATTTATCTTGCAGCTACCAATCGCATGGGCGATTGAAATTCTAAGCCCTTATTAAAAAAAACAGAGATTTTTTTACTAATAAATGAAATAAAGCAATTTGTTACAGTAAAAATGCTTTTTTCTAAAATTACATAGCATGGATTTTATGAGTGAATTTATTTTAGTAGGGGGATAGTTCACAACTCGTCTTGATTCTACCGCCAGGATTCTTATTTGGACGCTTTTTTATATTTTTTAAAATTCTAGTGCGAGTTTCTTTCTTTTCGAAAACGGGACGTTTTTTTGGCGTCCCGAAGCTGTGTTCGGGGATACCGGGAAACGCTACCTGAAAACATGACGTCTGGTCACATTAGTCATAGTATAAGTACAAAAAACCGACACTGTAAATAAATTCTTTTCATATCAACTTATTATTAAAGACATTTTTTTTAGGTAATCCATGTACACTGCCCCACTTAGAACACTACCTACCTGACAAATCTAATTGAAACAGGAAAAGAGAGAAATCCACAAAAAACAATAATAGGCGACGCGATGTTTTACTTAATAGCTATTGGTATACACAGTACTTGAAGCAATTTTGGAGGGCTTGCATGGGTACCTCCGCCCCGGGAAATGTTTATTGGAAAACCAACAGTTCTGCCATAAGTCACCCCAAGTGGTTCGCTACGTTTGGTGACTTAGAAGGGGTTCCCGGGGTCATGGTGGGGCGGGTAAGGTTTGTCCAGGTTTTGGCAACGGTTGCATCTGACCACCTACGGCTTAGCAGGCCAGATCGGATGAGACCGGTTGAGGGAGCCCTTTTGACGTCTCCAGCCGGACTCTCCCGACCCATTGCTTTGCACCGCAATTGAAGGGATGGATTTATATGTCCGTCACTCCTGGATACATTGACCCCAGATTTCTAACCTCCCCTCATACCTTTTTCCTTTCCAGAACTTCCTCTCTTTCTTTTCCTAAAAATACTTTCCACCCAGAATTATTTTCCTCAGGCCTCCTGTGCCGAGCTAAAGTGAAAAAAAAACCTCACCAGAAAGAGTGCTTAGAACCAAAATGTACTAATTAAGGGCAACTTGTTTCTATTCAAGTTAGTGCAGAAGACACTTTTAATGTTTTTTTCGTTGTTTGTTTTTGGGGTGTTATGCCGTGTTGCGCTACCTACTTCTTTAGCCGACGTTTCGGACAGCGTTGCAGTGTCCATCATCAGGGCAGCTCTGGCAGATCCGAGGGATCGGTAGGATTTATCGGTCAAATTAGGAATTCTGATATGAAAATATCTGGAGTCGGTGAATTATTTTCCCATTTAGAAATCTGGTAGGTTAACATGTGTGTCGTCATCGTCGGATCTGCCGGATCTGCTCTGAAACGTCGGCTAAAGAAGGAGGTAGCGCAACGCGGCATAACACCCCAAAAACAAACAACGAAAATGCTTTTGGCCGTGAAAATTTAAAAACTTTTAATGTTGTATTCTTTATTCTACGGTTATAATTAATAAGGTAGATACCTAGTTTCAAATCTTATGATTTTAGGCGAAATTTTGTTTTGGGTTTATCAAATAAAACATACATTTTTGGATGCAAAGTCCACTGTTCACATACATAACTACTAGTCTTCATCTAGGAGTACATGTCCAAGGTCACATTATGAGTGTTGCTAGCAGCACTGCCTTGTATTTGGCAAACCAAAGGGACCGGAGTGCACCGTATCCGTGAAAGTCGTGACTTTCGTTTCGGCAGCTGGGCCCTGGACCCTGGACCCTGGCCATAAGGTCACTGGATCAGAATCCGCTCTGACATTTGTCACTGAAATACCAATTTGTCGTGTGTGCTGTCTGTGTGTTACTGGGCAGGTTTATTTTTTATATCAAAGAGCATTTTGATAATGTGTCAGTTATAATGCAGAGGTGGCTTAATTTTTCAACGTTGATTCTAATAATTATGTTGACTGTAGCATGCATAAGCCTAGGGCATACAAATATCCCCAAAATATATCAAAAATAGTTATACGAAATTGCCTAAATGCTTAAAAATTACACCAACCTATAAAACGAACGTCTTCCTGCAAAAACGGCACTTCAGATTCCCAGATGGCATCCAAACGATTACAATAGCACTTCATACAATAAAAATATAATATTTCGTGATAAAAAAAATTAGGATTCCCAAGTTTCAGATGATTTCTTCATGTCACAGTAATAAAAATATTCGAAAATTTTAAATATTTTCAGAAGCAAGAAACTATTTTTGGTTATATAAAATAATACCCATTCATTATAATTATTTCAAGACCAAAAAAGGAAATACAACTCTACAATTTTTTGGTGTTGATGATTCCTTGTCATATCAGTATTTAGCCTGGTCTTCCCACTCATTTGCAATGTTCTCACGCATCTAGACACTCCAAACTTGCCAATAAACAATTAAATTACCAAGTCAAAGGTAAAACATAGTGTATGAAATCAATGTGACCACAATACGATATTAGATAGAGTTTCCTCAACAAAAGATTAACCCTGTTGATCGTATTACCCAGTATCATTTAATAATTTTTGGGATTCATTAACAAATAGTAAAAAATCGTCAAATTTATAAACGCATTCATAAAATTGGTGTAATTAAATATAAAATAATATTGTAATTAAATATTACAAATTATATAATATTTTTTACATATGTAACACATGGTCAATATTATTTGTAAGAAAATGTACATGATTTGTAAGAAATGTATAAGATTTGTAAGAAAACGTATATGTTTTGTAGGAAAGTGTATATGATATGTAAGAAAATGTACGTGATGTGTAATAAAATGTATATGATTTGTAAGAAAATGTATATGATTTGTAAGAAAGTGTAATGATTTGTAAGAAAATGTATATGATTTGTAAGAAAATGTATATGATTTGCAAGAAAGTGTATATGATTTGTAAGAAAATGTATATGAATTGTAAGAAAATTTATATGATTTTTTTAAGAAAATATATATGATTTTTAAGAAATGTAATTGATTTTTAAGAAAATGTATACGATTTGTAAGAAATGTATATGATTTGTTAGAAAATGTATGTGATTGGTAAGAATATAATATAATATTTTGGAGTCAAATGGTTTAACCAATTACCCCTTAACTTAAGATTGGAAACAAACTATAAAAAATTCAAAAGGTTAATTAAAACAATTATCAATAACATATTACAATCATTGTGACTGTGACTTTGGAAATCCCTTTACTTTTATACTCTTTTATATTTTCTCTCTTCTTCTTCTTTTATATCTTTTCTTTACTCAATTCTGTTTCACGTATAATGTATGATATACATATATAAAAAAATTAAATATTATAATTTTCATTATCCTTACTACACATTTTAAAAATATATGTTGAATTGTTTTTCGCTGCTCCACCTTTTTTACACGAGCATTGCTCAAAAAAAAGGTGAATCACGATATTTAAAAAATGTATTAAAAATATATATATAAAATGTATAATAACTGTATTTGTAAAAAATAAAAATAAAAAAAAATAAAAATAAATATGTAGGTATATGATTTGTAATAAAGTGTATATGATTTGTAAGAAAATGTATATGATTTGTAAGAAAATGTTTATGATTTGTAAGAAAATGTATTTAATTTGTAAAAAAAAACATTTATGATTCATAAGAAAAAAATTTCAATAATTTCGGTTAGCGAAATGTTAATAACAGATAATTCAGAAGAGATGCGAGACATCTTTTGTTGAAAAGTAAAAATACTACGTTTGATTTGTGATTAATCCAAGTTTACAATACGCTTGAATTTTTTATAAAATTTCAATTAATGTTTTAAAATATCTCTTAAAATTGACCATATTTTGGCCAACGAACGCTCGAGGTTGTTTGCAAACTGACTAAAATGTGGCTATAAACGCTTCAAGTATAAATTTCATGAGATACTCGCACTAGAGAAATCTATGCTACGTGAAACTATTACAGAACCTAAATAGTGGCCCTTCACAGGGCAATACTGATATAATTTTCACAACACCTCCGTCCCTGCATTAACTGAACTGCCCGTTCGATTAAAAGTGTAACGGACAAGACATGTCAAGTGACATATATGTTATTTGAAAATGGAATTGATGAATATCACGCCGCATGTCTATTTACACAAAGTATGTCACTCGCAGTTACCCTTGACCTGCAAGTCGACTGCCAACCAACAAACAACTCCTGAATATGTCGAACAATTACCAGCCGTAATCCGACAAGTCATATGTACAAATGTTTTGTAAGGTTCACCTAACATTATGCAGTACTTAATATTAATTCGGAGTTGGAAAGGAAAAATGGCTAAAGCGCCATACAGCGTGACATCAAAGATGAACCTATACAATAAGTTTGTGCCTACACAATAAATATTGTTTGTGCTTGTATTTATCAAATTAAGTTTCCCAGAACGTGTGGGAAACTCTAGAAAACTTTATTTGAATACCTATTAAATACAGTATTCTGAAACAATAATCCCGTGACTTTCACACACATCGACATATATAAGTTTACCATTATTTATGAGATACCTGTACGATATTTTTGTGTACCATATTTATATTCTTTTTATCTACAATGTAAAAAACTTGTTTCTCTCTTTTCTTTTTCTGTATCGTGCGTTTTGTCATGTATTGTCATATGTGCTAATTTTTCATATTAAACTACACTACCTATATTATTATTTTTATGCTGGTTTATGTTTATTTTTTCTTTCTCTTTTCTTGAAATATATATATATATATATATATATATATATATATATATATATATATATTTTATTTTTTTATTAACCAATACATATAATATACATACATATATAATATACAATATTAGTGGTAACTATTATCACTTCAATTTCAATGCCGGTAACCCGGGCGTTTATTAACATTAAAGTATATTTACAGTTCATGTGCGCTACCCGACTCACTAGACTATATCTGTTCCGAGTCGGGTAGCAGTATCATTTCATATATATATTTAAAAAAAACTTAAAAATAAAAATTAGTAGGGAAATTAATTTAGCAATTGCACTAAAAAAAAACATTAGAAACATAAAAACAAAACTAAAAACTAAAAAAATACAAAAATATATATTTGTATATACATATACATATATATATTTAAACATAAAAACGTATAAAAAATTAACACGGACGGTTTGCAAGTAACTTGTTAATGCAATTTCTTTTTTTGTTCATTAACCATGTATTAAAGTTTTTATATGTAGGTTTTCTGTTGGTATGAGTAAAATGTTGTGTTTCTTTTAAGAAAGTGTTGAATATGGAAGGGGCGAGGTAAGATTCATGTTTTTTAGCAAGAGTGGATTTAATTTTTGGCACTTGTAAAAGATTGGAATTTAATTTTATACCTACCATTTACATAATGTTCATTTCTTTAAGATTATTTTTTTATAAACTTTGGATTATATATATATATATTTATATTATATATATTTATATATTATCGCCTTATATATTTCATTTGTTACCAAAATTTTTCTTTTCTTTATAATTGGGAGAGCCGCCTCTTAAGACGTTGCTTCTACTTTTTTGTATATTATGCATTTATATCACTGCTCAGATCCGTGAAAAATTACGGGATAGTGTGAATTCTTGACAAATCTGTTTGTCAAAATTGTAATTGTCACCCATAATTATAAGAAGAATGTTACGACGTACGTTTCTTTCGAATGCTCCATGATGACGTAGATACGACCTCTGCCTGGTTTTACTTTATTTTACTTTACTAGCTATTTTACGAAAACCGAATAGCGTGATAGGTTATTTTCTTTGGTTAGGCTTTCACCTTGTTCGCCTGGTGTTGAAGGAAACCATTAAACCTTATCTAGGAGAAAACTGGTTGCCTGGTTACTTTGTCCTCAATCCATATCCGTTTTGTTTTAAATCATCACATTCCCATTCATTATTGGACTTCTGTGTTTGTATATTATTTATGTAATTCTTACTTATGACATTTGTCTTTCGATATCGACTGCATAATATTATAATGATGACTTATATATACAGATCCTTACTAAGAAAAAAATCACTTTCAAACCGAAACATTTTTATGCAAAAAATGTTTTTTTTAATTGAATTAAACGGTGTTTTAGTTACACATTGTCTAAAGACAGCACAATTTTAGATTCGATTTAGTACTAATAAAAAAACTCTAACTCAACTTTTCGATTCCGGCAACATTGCATTTTGCATTTAAAAAAATCACAATCGTAATTATTTTCAAGCCGAGTGGCTTGCGCAGATATTAATGTCTTGTAATCTCTACATAAATCGTTTTTTCATCATAAAATGGTCGTTTTACCCCTCCCCCCCCCTTCTCCTAGCAACGCTACTGCATGGAACCATATTGGAATTCTTAAAGATGTTAGTTACCCATGGGCGTTAAAGTAAACGTGAGATTAAAATTTTTTGCAATCAATTACAAGTAATCAATCTAGAGTAAGTGTTTACCTCCGTAACACCCACATCTAAGTCTTTATGTTTAAACTCAATTTAACGATGTTATGAGATCATGCAGACGCGGAAGTGGAGTCACGCGCCCTAAGCTTTACAAAAGACTAAAAAAGAGTTTTTACAAAACTGATTGTATATCTATCCCACCTTATTTATTGCATTACATAAGGTTCCTTCCTAACACTCCAAAAAGAAAATCACCTATATATCCTTGAGTTTAGCTGATGCCATGTTTCTCTAAGTAGGCAATCTTTCATAATTTGATTATCGGAGAAATAATTAATCATGACTTATCCATTTTTTTTCAACATTAAGAACTAGGAAATGAATCACGCAAAATTAATAGTATAATGTAAAAATATGTGTTGAGTATATCACCATCACTTGTAGTGAAGTGTGTGGTTTAATCCTTACTGGAAATTGACGCCTACATCAAAACTAAACGCAGAACACCATTTTAAACTAAATTGTACTATCAACTCCCAGAGAAGGAGGTAGCGCAACACTGTATAATAGGAACTCCAAATATAAATCATTATAATATGTTAATACTCCACTGCAGCATATAAAAACTAAACCAGAACAATAAGCCCAAATGTACTGGTAATACTCAATTTTAATAATGCCCTACCAAATCAAACAAAAAAGTAACATAACCAGTATGTACTGTGTAGTAGGTATGTAAAAGTAACTAGTGTGTTTAAAACTAAATCCATTAGTTTTGATTGAGAGATCTGAATGATAGTCAACTTTCAAACATTACGAAGACAATGTAAATACATCTGGATAATAAATACAAAAATTTATCAAATACAGGTCACCTCAGAACAGGAAAGTCTTATATTCCTCCTCGCTCCTAGTTAGTGGGGCTTTTTTATAGAGAATCCCTCACAAGGGTCATAACTGCTCCCGTCTGGAGCCAGTGAGACTATGGCATCCCCAATTGGGGTATTTTGTGAGGTTGGAGGTAAGTGGGGAAGGGAAGGAGATGGGAAAGAGGAAGGTTAGGAAGTACCTGGCTATTCAGATCTAATCACTAAACACAGCTAAAGCCATTATTAAGCAACGTTTCAATTCTGAATAGTGGTCTTAAACCAATCTTAATTTTTATTAATTAATTGTGAAATAATACAAATTAATCAAATAAAATTTATGTGCGCACTCCGGGTTCGAACCCGCGACCTTCCGATTGGGAGTCAAGCGTCTTATCACTCGACCATGGACAACTGTCGATTATGAAACTATGACATTATTCGTACACGTACCTTTAACAATACATGTTTTACACAATATATAACTTACTTGAATATCCACATATCCACCAACTCATGATTGTGTACAAACTTAGCAAATAGAAACAAATAAAAAAAAATTGAAGTCATCAAATTTACGTAAATTCTAGCGAGTAGTTTATTACGGTATTCGTTGCAATGAAAGAAAGAAAATGTTTGTATTTTAATTCTTTTTATTTAAGTGCTTTTGAATACACAATACTTTTTATTTTTCCGCCCATTGCGTAAACGAATAAATCAGAAGGTTTTGGGTTTTTGGGAAGAAGCAGGCCACATACAGCTGTCCGTGTGAGAAGGCTGAAGTTTTCAAATTTACCCCTAATATCCCCCACCGCTACACGGAGAAAACACAGAGAGTATACGTACGAAATTACGCATACCAACAAATTATTCTTACATGTTCCCGCCAAAAAACATTGAAACCCTGTGAATTTGTTCGTAAGAACTTCAGTCCCGTTTTTAACCGTTTTTACGAATAAAATGATCGTATTTTAGAATAACATTTTTCTCCGTGTAATATATCTCACTAATTCCTACCTATACTTCTTCTGTTTAGTTCTGTTCTGTTCCCCCTTCCACATTCCCCCCTTCTGCTTCCTTCGACGTCCCTCCCGTGAACTCTCCCCTCTCTTTTTCGCCCACCCCTCCATCCTTCCCCCCTGCCGCTAAACTACATGAAATACATACATCTTTCAAACAATTGTAATTTTTTACACAATATTTTCAACGCCAGAGCTCACCATTATATTTAAAAAAAAACCATCGCGGGAGTGCGAACAACAACTCACCAAAGTTTCATCGCAATACGAATGGCATAGGAAATAATAAAGGACAAATAAACAAACATTCATTTTTATATACAAAGATTATTTATAGATATCACAATACCTGTCATTATAAAATTGGATTAATGGGTGATCCTTTGTTTTAATTTAGAGAGGAGTGGAGGACCTTCATCTGCCTTTTATTGTATTATTTTAACAATAAGAGAGATTGCAATGTCATTATCTCATGCTGCCAGAAGCTATCTAAATGTAACAAAACTTTTATAAATATTTCACTTAAGTTTCAAAGATTTATGCTTCCATTATTAAAAAAAAAATTAAGTCACTCATCTTGTCGCTCTCAGTGAGGTCACAATCTATGATATACTGAGGCGTACACGTAATAAAATCAAGTATCGTATTTTTTTTATTTATTTTTTATATTGGGATACATAACAGGAAAAGTCTCAGTAATAATATTGTATAATAACAGAATATATTTAAATGTGTACAAGTGTTATTATGTATTGTTAGGATTTGTATGATTATATATATTTTTGTATGATCAAATAACTCTCGCAACATAAGTTTTATTTTATTAAATGAAAACAAATCATATATATAATTAAATAAAACAATATATCTTAGTTACAACCACTGATTTATTTAGTTACACGCCGACCGGTTTCGGAACAACCGTTCCTTCTTCAGGGCAAACATATAATGATGACAATTACAAAATAGTGGGTGGGTACAATTTATCAGTAGGTGTTGTGGTAGGGGTGGGGGCGTGGCTAGGAATTGATGAAGAGTAAGTGGGGACAAAATGGACACCGAATGGGAAGAGATTTAATATTGGGCTATAGGTTAATATTTTTTGTTTATTGATAATCGACTCATTATTTTTAAGGGATTTTTTTTATTTCTAGAGCTTCTAAGTTATCTAAGCGTTTTCCTTTATTATTAATGTGAAGAATATTTATCCCTAAAAAAAAAAAACAAATCATTTTGTATACACCACTTATTTAATCAAAATTATTTACAAGTTCGAAAAAAGTGGTGGCTTCGTTAGGATAAAAAGAAAAACAGCAATAGACAAACAAGTACCGATAAATAAGTAACGATAGACAAAAAACATTACAATGAGTAATGATTAATTAGTTAGTGAGATAATTTATTTGTTTTATTTTTTTATTAATATTATCTTCACACAGGAGGCCACGAGGAACGAAATTCCCTTAGGGTCTATGTCATCTTTAAGGATGATCTTTTTGTTTTGACAGGGGTGTTGGTTATCCAATAAGGCCTTTGTACCCATTCCCGCTATCAAAGCCATTTCAAGAAACGTTTCAATTCTGAGGGGTTGTCTTCCACCATTGCGATACTTAAAGTATCTTTAACTTAAATATACAAACACACTATTATATATTTATAGATAATTAACTTTGTCAAAATAACAAAAATTAATGAAATAAAATTGTCTTGCGCGTGCCGGGATTTGAACCCGCGACCTTCGTATTGCTAAACGAAAACCTTACCTCTCAACCACGGATACCATTTCACCCTGTTGTGTTTCCTCAGAAATTCCAAGAATATATCTGAACCAATTCATTAGTGACCTGTTGGTGTCATTTTAAAACCACATCCCATAAGTATATAACAATCCCATTCTGTCCGAATTTAACAACAATTCCAAGACCATTGTTATTTCACAATAATCCGAATTATATAATAATAATTGGTCCAATTTATGGAGTAGAGTAGACTGGGGTTGGTTGAAACAATTTTACTTGTGTACTATGTGTTGTGATCTTTTACAGATAAGATGTTTATACTAAAATGAATTATAATCTATGTAGTTCCAAAAAAATCTTTTTATTGGGTGGCCACAACTCGTACAGGTAAGATTTTTTATTTTTTACTATTTAATCTATACAGTATATATTTATATATAATTTCAAGTGATTTTTTTTAATGCCTGTCTCACTAGGATATACCTGTATCGAGACTCGAGACAGACGTAGAGGTACGTAAATCTACAAGCTATAATAACCACTTAAAGAAAATGGGGGGAGTTTGTTTCAATTATCCCCTTAGTGTGGACAATTGAAACAGTATGTGGAGATAATTGAAACGCTCTAAATATATATAAAAACAAAAATGAAACTGAAATGAAACAACTTCAAATATATATTTTTTATTATTTGTATTTAAATGCTCTTTCTTATACTAGCTACGAGTATTTAGCATAATCAACATAGTTTTACTGCAATATTATTCTGAAGCAGAATAATAATATTAACTTAAACTATTTATTATTATTTTTATGCCATCTGCAATTTAAAAAGTGGTTTCAGTTTAATTTATTTTTCTCTTTTAGTATAATATAATATTTTTTACTTACTTTTATACCTACCATTTTTATAATGTTCATTGCTATAAGTTTTGATTTCTTATTTAAACATTGTATTACATATATTGTATCACTGTATTATATACTTATTATGTAAAAGCCCATCAGGGCGTTGGAAATTAATGATAAATTAATATTATTTTCAATACGTTAAATATAATATTAACTAAACTCAGTATAAAATATCGCAGATTGAAACGTGCAATCATCCCCAAACAGGTTGTTTCATACGTCCTCATGCGGCATTTTCTACTTTCAGGTAAAAAAATAAGCCGTTTAAATGGATATTAATGCCACGGAAATGCGATAGAAATGCTCTAAAATAGATGTAGAATAGAATAGAATAGAAGAGTTGGGACAAGCTTCGCGAGGATATTGAGTTATGTTATAACATAGGTACGTTTTTAGATTTTCAGGGCCGAAAGCATTTTCGTTGTTTGTTTTTTGGGTGTTATGCCGTGTTGCGCTACCTCTTTCTTTAGCCGACGTTTCAGACAGCGTTGCAGTGTCCATCATCAGGGCAGATTCGGCAGATACGACGATGTGTCATCATCGGATCACACATCGATGGATCTGCGATAGATCTGCTAAAGAAGGAGGTAGCGCAACACGGAATAACACCCCAAAAACAAACAACGAAAAAAAAAGTTATAACATAAACTATAATTTTGTAAATATTTACTTTTCACAATAAAAATATATAAATTTGTTTTAGACCACTTTTAAATTTTAATTAAAATCTATCGGTTTCGGAGTTACCGGAGTTTAATTAAAATTTAAAAGTGGTCTAAAACAAATTTATATATATTTATTGTAAACTATGGCGAGCCACAAAGTTAATGCTTATTACGAATATTTACTATTCAGCTCGAAACCCAATAATGTCTCCTATGCACGATTGTGTCACTCGCAGGCTATTCATACTTTCAGATATCATAGTTTTCGAGTAAATTGAGATGTTTCAATCATGTCGTGTTTCAATCGTCCCCAGTCTACCCTACCAAACAACAAAGAGAGTTATGTTTTCTAGATCCGAAATTCAATCTCACGGTTGACCCACATTACCCACATTATACTACAATTGTACATACATCTGAATAGTAACGTATTTTTTTACCAATGCAACTAATCATGATTGGAACTGGATTTTGATCCGTCGATAAATCGCACACGGATTAATATTGTGGCAATCACAATAATCTACATACTAACTCTATCGGCTCAATGGAAATGATAAGACTAGATCGAAATGGAACCTGTTTCTCAAGTAGGTAATATTTCTACTAAAGCGAAGCTGGTTAAATTAGCTAATTTAAAAAAAATTATTGTTGCCCAAAAACAATTACTTAAAAAAAAATTACGGATTAACTTAATAGGAAACCGAGAAATTTTAACAATAGATATTTTACCAAACTGTTGCTGTCCCATAAATATAATTAATTATAATACTCAAAAATGTTTTTCTACTCCTGCTCTAAATGATATTTTTTAATTAATTTAATAACGACTAGGTTATAAATTAACCCAAAATTTAATTGGCGACTTTATCGACATAATCTGAGTTGAAAATAACCCCGCTGTCATCTGAAAGTTGGACCACATCTGATATAATCGAGTCTTGTATCAGATTCGCAACTTAATTATTGGGAACAATAAAAAACTAAACTTGTAATCTGTCTCGTATCAAATGAAGTACTTAGTCTATATCGTTTATCACTTTATACTTGTATTGTGAAAAGGCACAATGGAGGTTGAGAAATATTTTTGATTAATAATACGGTTAAGAATTGATAGTAAATTTGCATTATTTGATGATTTTGTAATCATGTAATGTTTTATTTATCTCTGATTAAAACAATCAATTACAAATTTACAGACATTATTTGTAACTCTTTGTAATTGTCATCTCACACGGGTTCCTTTGTATGTATTGTGATTCCATTACAGTTGAGCATACTTATATCAGTCGGTTTAGGGATTTATATGGTATACTTACTTATACAAAATATAACTAATTATCCCCGAAGGGTTTGCAGAGATGATGTACCGCCGAATAATAAAAGTAAAAACCTTTTTTCATTCAAATGCAACAAGGATATAACTTCTTGTCTCTCTCTCTCTCTCTGGTTTCAATCCTGGGATTGGTTTGCAGCAATTTCCTCTATTCTTCTCTTCCATTCTTCCCTGTCTTGTGCTGCTCTTTTGAAGTCTGCATATGATGAGCAGCGCATGTTCACCAGCAGGTCCTCCAGGTACTCTCGGCGTGGGCGTCCCCTAGAGTTTGTCTCCTCGGTCATACCCTCCATTATGGCATGCAAGAGGCCTTCTTGTCGTATTATATGGCCGATCCATCTTGCACGCCTTTCGGACAAGGTCCTGAGCAGATGCCTTCCTCCTTCGATTCTTTGGAGATCCTCCTAATTTGTAATGTGGTCTCTTCAGGAAATTCCTAATAGTCTTCTATAGGACCACATCTCAAAAGCCTCTAGTCTTCGTTTATCTCTTTCGGATAGGCATATATATACTTCGTGTCTATGTACTGTATATTTTTTATTTTTTTAAATATGATCACAGTGATGCTTTCTGAAATGTTGACTGTAGAGGTCATAATAACAGTGCAACAGGTCATAATAACCCAAAAATATTTACGATTCTTCTTCTTCTTCAGTCAGTTCCTTATTGCTGGGGATATTGACCTCTACTCAATTTATGTGGTGGCTCGTTTCCTTCATTCGTTCTGCGCTGCGTGGAGAACCAAAGGTACCCTAGTACCGGACGCCAGTGTCTATGAGTCTCTCCAAGTTGGAGTCCTCAGTTTGGCTTCAAATCCTCAAACTACCACATGCATCCACCTATTTCGCTTTCACACACTTGGAAATACATAAATTCACCTCGAATATCTTCATGTTTAATATGAGTTGCTGTTATTTAAGAGATACCTTGATAATATTTTTATTTAACATTTTTTTATAATGTAGGAGCTAATACATGTATTTTTGTATTCTTTCTATTTAGCTATCTTGTTACTCTCTTTTGTTTATCTATTTTGTGAACTTTTTCATGAACCTATTACTCACCTGTAAATTTATCATATTAACCTACACTAGGTATAATTTTTTTATGCCATCTGCAATTTAAAAACTGGTTTCAGTTTAAGTTATTTTATTTTTTCTCTTTTCTTATAATATAATATTTTTACTTACCTTTATACCTACCGTTTTTATAATGTTCATTGCTATGAGTTTATCTTTCTTATTTAAAGATTATATTACATATATATCACTGTATTATACACTTATTATGTAAAAACCCACCAGGGCGTTGAAAATGAATAATAAATAAATAATTTTTAAAAATCTTAAAATACGTCGTGGGCAGATAATTGAGAGCCTATTGGAGATATCTAGTCTAAGAGTCTAATCACGATAAAAAGGAACATTTTTGATAAATTAAGGTGTTTAATTTACTACACAAAACTTTTCAGACATGATTAGGTTTTTCTTCCGCATGAACGGAAGACTGATTTAATTTGATATACATACAAATTATGAAAAATTAAATTATATACATTTCAAAAATAAAGAAATTTCTGCAGAATGCAATTTCCGATATGTATTAAATAAATAACCAGACTTAAAATTCAGATTGGTTGTGGGAACTATTAAACTTAGCAATATAATTCTTTAACTAATGAGAACAGGTTTGAGAATTTATTTAATAGCATTAAGTTTGCGGAAGAACAGTTTTATAAGGTGAGAGGATACATAAAATTTTATTTCTGATTGCTTCACTTTCGATATAATATATAACATTCGTATTATATAACATTACCTAATACGAGTATTATACCTGTATATTTAATTCATTAACTACTAATTCATGATGGGTAAAATCATAATATCCGTTTTTGGAACGTTTGTAATTTTAATTGTGTGTTTTAATTTTTTTTTATAATGTAGTATTTTTTCTTTTTTAAAAAAGAAAGACAACATTCTTGGGTAGCGAATAACCCACAGTAAGTGGTGGAGGATGGAGAACTTAGCTAGCCGAGGAATTGAACACCGTTGCCTGGGTGGGACCCAAACGCGAAGCCAACTCAGCCACTGACCGGTCAAGCATCTAGAGTACGACTGAAGCATCTCTCAATCCGGCCCGCCCGCAATAGGAGGGCTAAAACTAAAACATCCTCCGCCAAGACCTAGAAGAACCTCTCCCCATAAACCAGGGCACCCCTTCCAAGTCACCAAGCGTAGCGTATCACTTGTTTAATAAATGTTTTCCGAGGCGGCATCCAAATCCGCAATTGTACATAAAGCTCCTCCTAAATTGTTTATAAAAACACTTATAAAGCAGTTATACCATACAAACTTAATTTTTTTTGGAATATTTTCAAAAATTTACGTTTTTATTACCTTGCATAAATGCAAAAAGAGGTAGGTTTTCTATATCATTGCTCGTTTTATGTAAACTTTTAAATCAATCTACAAATTAATTTAACTCTTATCTCACGATATGAAAAGAATTCGGAATATTTATAATTATCTAATTATAAAAAAAAAACGTCGACATATTCAGATACAAGGTAAAGGTAAAATCATATCAGAATTCTCCAGTAATTGATCTGATATCCTTGATGATTTTGTCCTAAATATCTCTACGAAAGTGAACAAAACTGTAAGTCATCAGGTTTTTGGGAATAATAAATAATTGGAGGGAAACGTTTTATAATAAAATTATTAATGAAGTTGATTTTTAACATCATTAGTCTTAGGAGGAGCTTTATGTTCAATTGCGGGTTTGGGTGCCGCCTCGGAAAACATTTATTAAACAAGTGATACGCTACGTTTGGTGACTTGGCAGGGGTGCCCTGGTTTATAGTGAGAGGTTCTTCTAGGTCTTATCGGAGGATGTTTTTGCCCACCTATTCCGTGGCCGGCCGGATTGGGAGATACTTTTTGACCTCTTCAGTCGTACTCTAGATGCTTGACCGGTCAGTGGCTGAGTTGGCATCGCGTTTGGGTCCCACCCAGACAACGTGTGTTCAATTCCTAACTATTTTTTATACAACAAAAAAACTATACTTGAATACAACCAAGTTTTTGTGTTTACCTTCTTCCGTAATTGCATTATTTTCCACTTAGCAACATCAATGATTTAATGAGATGATCTCAAAGACGCTGTGTTTGGACCTCTCCATTAAGATAGGTACCCACTATAATCTGGATCTCTCGATAACCCAGTCAATAATTAGTGAGTGATTCATGCCGACCTTTGGACCCCAGAGACGGAACAAAACCCAATCGATAATATTAAACTGGGCCAATGTCAATAGCTGTATTTGAGGACAGTCATAACAATAGAATAGAAGGAATTTAACTATGGGAGATTGGGCAACTTTAGAACAGGAACTAAAAACGAATGGACAGATAATAATAATAATGTATTGCAAAATAATTTGGCATAATTAAGACATTAATTAAAGAACAAAGGCGGTGGTTATTTTAACTTATTGAAAGCCAGCATACAAATAATATATTTTTTCAATACGACGTAAAATATTTGACAGATCTCATCTTCCTTACGAATCCAATTTTTATAATATTTCTTTTGTGATATAATACAAAAATTCAATTCAAAATAATGTAGACAAAACGAACTTCCTAATAATAACTCAAATCTATGCTTTCCACAATGGATTTATATTTAAAAAAAAAAAACAATGAATAAATATAGACTTCGAATATGACAGCGTTCATATTATCAAGCGGCAGCCATTTTGTTCGCCATCTTTGGTGCCCGGCGCGTCATTAGCAATTAATATGAATTATCGGAATGGCTAAATGCTATCCAGTAATTCGTAATGTCAAGAACGAGAATGGCCCAAGCGATTCTGACCTTGTTCTTCATACAATTTCTTTATACATGAGGGACAAAATCGCTTCAAACATCCGGACCCGCCGGTGGGACTGCGGCCTACAAGAGGTTTGGAGGATCAGTTGGTTTTTACATTCTCTATTCCTATCTTTTTTTTCTCAATAAATGCGTCAGTTTCTATGGACAATGATTTATTATAAAAATTATAGCGTTATATTTGTGTAGTGCAGTTTTGTGTTATTTCTTTAAAAGCGCTTTACTTTATAATAAAATTAAAAATAATCCTACAATGCTCCTTACGAGCCCCTACACAATATTGTTTTTTTTTAATTCGATTTATTTATTTGATTCACCCGACGCCCGTGCTCCAAAGATTGCAATCCGGGGAGAATCTATCAAACGGACTTCTACTTTGGGGTTCGGGAGAGGGGTGTGTTTCACCTATCTCTGGCTTATTTAATTCTGTCATTTAATCATTGCTCTAACCGTCGCATTTTTTCTTAACTTTAATGAAGGGTAGCGAACCCTAAAGTTTATTTAATGAAAAAAATATGTATGTGTTAAATTTTTTTTGGCTATTGAAATCATTTACAAGAGTGCCCCTATAAAAAAACGAACTTTAACTTTTTTAAGCAGAAAGGCCCTGCTGCAGGCGGCATTTTGATAGGCTTCGCCCAATCTAGTAACATTCCTTAATAGTAGAATTTTTAACATTTGTATGTACAACAGCAATTATTAAAATGTGTGAAAAAATGTACTTAAATCACAGGTCAATTTTTTTAATCATCTCTAAATGCTTACGCAATACATATCTGTACCTGAGAAGCATACGGATGCAAATCCAAAATGTGAAGAAACGAGTTTTTGATGAAGATGTCGTTCATCATTGTCAGAAAGATGGAAGTCATATTTTTAAGAAATATAGGGTTTTTCAAAAATGTATAAGGATGCAACCACCATTATTCTTAGAAGCATAAAGACTCAAGTCCTTCCTTCTGCCTCTAATCTCATTGTTTTCCGTGGAATTAAACAATATAACCTCATCTATCAACAAACGACACCTGTGATATTTGTAATCATTATACAGGGGGGATAAAAAATACTATTGAATAAAATAATAAAATAAAAATAAAATAAAACTCCTTCCTATAACCTCCTTTCTTTCCTTACCCTAAAAGGCACTCCACACACCATCCCCAAAGATGACATTTTCTCAGGGCCTACTGTGTGTAGCTAATGTTAAAAAAGATCCACTTCACTTTTTAACAAAATTTTAAGTCATAAATGTCAGATGACAAAGATAATGAAAACACCAATAATTAGTAATAATTATAAAAGAAATAAACAGTCAAATGTATGTTTTTTTTACCTGTTATGTATTTTTATTATTTTACTTCCAAATTATATTTTCAAACATCGATCTTTTAATAATGCATCACTTGTCATAACTAAATAATCTATTTCAGTTTGAAGCAGAAGGACTCAAGTCCATAATGATTAATTTTAAACGTTTATTTTTAGGCTTTGCATGTAAAATATTTCGTTTTATTTTCTCAATTTTAAAACAAAACTAATTGATTTAATATTTTTTTTTAAATCATCAAACAGCATGAATATCTGCAGAAGTTATGTATTGTTTCATAGTGCTTTCACACAAACGAAGTATTGAATTCCGTAAGTCTAAACTTAAACTTTAAGGCGCACAGTTTACACCCGCGCTGTGCGAGCGGGTTTCCTACAGAGCATCGGACCATCCCATCGTTATGAGACCATAATTACAGAAAAAAAACGGTTTTGGCTCCCCTGAACATTTAGCTTTTTGGAGTTGCATCCGTATGCTTCTCGGGTACAGATATATTTTTGTATGTCGTATAACTTTGTTCATTTGGAATTCACTGGATAAAATAAAACTTATTTCTACTAAGTAACGAACTTCCATTAAGCAAACAATTTACTGCTCTAGATTTTAAAAAACGCCGCCGAAAATGTGTATTTTGATATAAAATTAGTGAGAGAGTTTCTCCTTCATAACCACTCTTGTAGCAATTTTTAACCAAATCGATTTTAAAGCTCTAAAATTTAAAGACTACCATTTACATAATAATATCGTCCCCGATACAAAAGTCACCTCATATTGCGGTTCCTAATAAACCTGATGAACTAATTATATTTCCATGTAAACCTTATAATTTGACTCAATTCGTGTTAATATCATTATATGTGGCACCTAGATTCTTGATGCACATACTGAATAGCTTTGATCACTAAAGTTGTAAGTACCATATACTGATCTAATGCTAAATTAAAACGTGAGTCAGTTTACTTGGAAAAATACGAATTCCTTTTGGAAATGAAGCATTAACAATTTGATTATTCACCGAATCCTTCTGCTCTACTTTACTCGATGAGTCAAAATTGTTTCTTAATTAATTTATGCAAATATCACGGTAGGTAATTAATATCTTGCTAAATTTTGTAATGACAAAGTGTGGGTGAGATTTAGATTTTTCGTTATAACTTAGAATACAAAATATGTTCACTGGAAATCGCCTTTGATTTTTTTACGCTAACTCCACACAGGAGATACATTATCTTAAGAGGATACCCGGCGGTGATTTTTCCATACAAACGTATTCCCTATTTATCTCTCTGGATTTTAACCCTAGAGAAAATATTGTTTTTGCATAAAATAGATATCAACTATTAGCGTGTCGGTACTTTTTGTTTTTTTTTGATAAGTTACTTTTTATAGAAGTTATGACCTTCCAAAAATCAATAAAATTGACTAACCAGACAATGTTTTTTTAAAAAAAGCAAAACGTACAGACATAGAATAGTTTTTTCTTATGTAGTTGGTAAAAAAAAATTGAAAATCAGTCCACTTTTGGAGGAGAAAAGTGGGGAATACAAAACCTCCATTTTAGTTAGGTGTCAGTGCATTGTCCCTTTCGCTCAATATCCGGTGGAGTAAGAGCAACAGTGACAGCAATATTTTAGTAAAATCTATGTCTGCACCACCGGGTATCATCTTAATAAACGAATTACACCGGCGTCGTGTTTCTACCGTCTGTTGCTGTCCATGCTGTCCTTTTTCTACCGGTTTTTCAATAGAATATGCTCCGAGGAACTAGCGTCGTTGATCCCGTTGCCACCAGGGAATAGTTGGGAAACACGCCAAACGCGCACTCACCATATTATGTACACGGCAGTTGTGGTCCGTGAGTTTTCAGTGAGCTACAGTGCTAGGATTGAAAAAAACGACGTTACTGATGTTACGTTGTTGTTGCTGAAAGTGAATTTAATTTTTTTTTTTAATTCTAACTTTTTGTAAGAAGATCTTTAGGATTCTTTCAGTTTGGGGATGCACCGCATCCGTAAACTAAAAGATCTTCATAAAAAAATATGAAATTTTGAAAAAATATATAATTCATTTTCAGCTACAATAATATCAGCAAAGTCGTTTTTTTTAAATCTTGGTACTCTATCTAGCTCATTGAAAACTCACGGACCGCCCCTGGACTACACGGTTGACATGAGTTCGGGTCGCTTCTACGACTCCTCATTCTCCACACAGCATCTTTAAAGATGATATAGAGCCTGAGAGAAATTATTTTCCTCGGGGCCTCAAATGTGGAGTTAATGTAAAAAAAAAGCCCCAAGAAAAATAAATTCCCTCAGGGTCTAAGTCATCTTTGGGGATGCTGTGTGGAGGAACTTTTTATTCAAACTAAGGAGTGAACCTGTGTCTTGAAGATACCCATGTTGTAGGAAGGAGGAAGCACAGAGGTCGGCAAATCATTCCACAGTTGAACACTTGAACTCAAGAACGAGTCATATTATAGATTAATTTGTATTCGAAGTCGTAGACATTTGTTTTCACATCACAAAGATGGCAGCCAAAAATATTTGGAGATCTGATTTTAATAGCCAAGTTCTCCACCTTCATCTTTTCCATAACCCTCCCCTCCCCACTTCCTTCGGTCTTACTACATACCCCGATTGAGTACGCCATAGTCTCACTCCAGACGGTTGGGACCATTTTTGACTCTTGTACAGTAGGTACTAACCCAAAAAAAAAATAGGTATATTGTATTAAAACATTTTGTGATTTAATAAGAATTTATTCTGCACCGGGCTCAAAAGACTATAGATACGCCCCTGTTTTCAAACCACAAATCATTTACAAACTACACAAGTGAACCAGAATAAGATAATCCAAAATAAATCACCGATGACCTCAAAAAACATGGTGCCCAAACATTGAAAATGTCTATAGCTATCTGTTTGAAAATCAATCATTCCAAATACGTAAATTAATAATTATAATATTTGAGACCGAATTGAATTCATGTCATCGGGTTATACCCACATATTCATATGTTAAACATTTCGTAATATATTTAGCCAAAGTAAAAAAAGCTGAATCGAAAAAAGATTGAATTTATGCCATTGATATATTATTTCTTCTTAAGGGGAAACCCTGTCGCCGAGAAATTTGAACAATAGATATTTTACTAAACTGTTGCTGTCACTGTCGTTCTTACTGAGCGAAAGAGACAACAGCATCTCTCGCTGATCAAAATCGGGGTTTTCTATTCCTAATTTTCCTCCTCCAAAACTGGAACGATTTTTAATATTTTTCTTTTACTAACTGTTTTAAAAGAAAATACTCTATATCTGTACGTTTTGCTATTTTAAATATACATTGTCTATTTTTGTTATTTATTTTTGGGGTATTGTACCGTGTTGCGCTACCTACTTCTTTAGTCAACGTTTCGGATAGCGTTACATTGTCCATCATCAGGGCAGATGTGTGACGATGGACACTGTAATGCTGTCCGAAATGGTGGCTAAAGAAGGAGGTAGCGCAACACGGCATAACACTCCAAAAATACGTTTGGCCATGAAGATTGTAGTGTGTTGACAAGTAGGTTCAGCGGTTTAGCGATAGATGGCAGTAGACATAAAACTTTCACTAGTTTCCGTCAGATGGCGGGAGGTTAGAGTTGTTCCTGGGAGTCGATATAGTCAGTAGATACCAGTCAGTTGAAGTTACAGCCGTTGTGTCCAACTTTTCGATCGATAAATCTGAGTATACCGAGAAGCGCCACTCAGTCAAGTGATCCTATAGTGATCCTCAGGAAACGCTCCAATTTGCCTGTGTCCAACGTAATAATCTTTGAATACTCGTGTGGCTCGTGTGTGGGACCCAGCTGTTTTCAAAGACAATAAAATGACGTCAAAGTAAACACTTTTCATGTTAAATTAATATTAAAACGTTAATTATTTATAAAAATTATTTCTTTTAAATAGTGTAATACATAAACTGGCATTTTATAGATTTTTTAAGTATTTAATATGTTAAAAATAAAGTGTTGGCTTGACTAAAATGTGAACATTTCCAGTTGCAGAGAATCGTAAAGCTACAAGCAATTGATTTCATGGCAAAATTGGGCGCAAAACATATAAAAAACATATTTTATGTCATCTTAAAACGGTTGGAAAATCATAATTTATTTCGATATAATTAATATCTGCCTATTATTGCCGCCTGTGTGACCCTATAATATAATCATCATGCATTTTCATCCATCCCACAATATCTACTGTAGTCAGTATGTCCATAATTCAAATTAAAAAACGCAATTCTAAAAAACCGGCAGGAGTGTGAATTGGTGTAAATGAGATGACACAGAGATGACAGATGTCAGACTCTGTTGTCAGTTTTTATAAGTACGGCATCCTGAGGAAAGCTCAATCCACCAGGGTAGCTTCCTTACGTTGAGTAGTGTATGGCAATGATTGTGGTTTGGAAAGAATGTATTTATGCATTTGAGTAGGGTTGAGCCGAAATATCGACTCAGTAGTTGATTGGACACAACGGCTGTGAGTCTATTATTATTTTAATTCGTAAATAAACACTTTGTATCAAGAACCAGGATTTATTGAGAAGTTTCCAACCAGTGTGTTTGCTTGTGAATTAAACAAACATTATAAAATCTAAAATCAAATCATACATTGTCTACTTTGTAGACTGAACGTCCGTTGGTGGCGTTTAAACCAGCTAATGTTAACGATTTTCTCCTTAACTCCTAGGTATAAGAAGTAACTTATCAAAAAAAAAAAAAAAAAAAACGTACCAACAAGCTAGTGGTCAATTTCTATATAATTTTTTTTTTTGCAGTAGTGTCAAAACCCAGAGACGAAATTAAGGAATACGTTTATATGGACGAAACGCAGTCCGGTTTCCTCTTAAGTTGTTATCCAATTCTTGATTAAGTATTAATTTTGTGACCGTATATTAAACAGTAGCTGATCTGAGATAACTGTATACTTTATAGATTGATTGTCGCCAATTTGTGCAACGAGTTTATAAGCTTTTTATTGAGATTAATAATATTAATGAAACTAGTTAATATCTAATCAGACGACTCTGTGATTGCTTCACCTAGTCAAGTGTTAGTAAAAATGCCAATCGTTAGAATTGATAATCAAGAAAATTACAGACATTTTTGCACGCTTAAATAAATTGAATTGATATTATAAGTAATAAGGTATAGATAATTAAATAAATATACGATACAAAATCAAATATAAGACATACCTAAGCATTATACAGGGCATTAAGAGACGTACTTGACTTTCTTTAAGCAGTGATTCCTGACATTTTTTGGAGTAAAAAATGAAAATGAAAGTTTGGTCTACTGTAGAGTTTTTATGCCTTTTTTTCATTTTTTTCTTTCTTCTCATGATATTATCTTCCTCATGTTTTCACTGATCACTCAGCCCAGTAACCGCCTAACACCTCTTTATCTCTCCAATTTCTAAATGTCTAATTAATATCTGGAAATTTTTTGTTTTGTTTTTAGTTGAAAAAAAAATCACCGGAAAGCAAGATTTCATTTACATTTTTTGCTCCAAATAATGTCAGGAATCACTGGTTAAAGTAATTTAACATTCCTTATATGAGAGCGTGTGTATATGTATAATACAAAAGTACCGCTTTTAGAGATAATACATTGACATAAACATATGAAGAGTGATGACATGTTTCCTAAATTCAGAAAAACTTTTTATGTTGGTAGAATAGACAATTTTGTCAGTGAAATCAAGTCTTTTTGAATGGGCAAAGAAAGGCTATCTTTACTGTTGCATTCCTTGTGAATTTTACTGCATTTTATCGTAACAAAAAACTAGTAAGAATCTCATTTTGATATACCTACGGGATTTTTTTCGAAATTCGCGGTTTGCCAATCAACGCAACGAACGGCTAGGCACGCTTTAGGAATGCATTTTTTTTTTCAAAATTACGTTAATCTAACTCAAAATAGTGATGGGCATAATCGAGATACTTATATTTATTTTTTTTGATTCCTGAGTAGGTACAAAAAGTAATCGAAATAAACAACACTTGAAAAAAAAACGAAATCGAATCGACAACCACAATCAAATTAGTACGAAATTATAATTTTCTATTTTAAATACCTAGGCAATGTTAAAACGCCACAGATATTTTTTACGTTACCCAAAGTCACATGAGAAATCATTTGACACAAAGGGAACATATTATTATAATAAACTATATAATAATATGTTAAATACATTATTGTTGGGGACAGAAATAGGTCCCGCAAAGCGGAAGGAAGTGGATAAGAGAGGAATTGTCGACATACCGCTTTTCTTCCTTCGCTTTCAATTTTTCCGCTGGTTCTCACTTAAATCGAGCTCACTAGCACACGATATGAATTGCTTTCCACAAGATTCCGACACGGTCGAAATACCAGCTCCGTATTCAACACTGAGATGCTGACAGGAAGAAGTGCTAATTTGAACTAACAATTTGGGTGACAATTTTATTGCATTCGGTCGACAATAAAGGTACGGAAACAAAAGGATTTTGTGGGTAGAATTACTTTCGGAAAAGGTACATTAGGAAGAATGCAAGGCACCAACAATTATAATAAACTGGTCAATCACATAGAAAGTCCAAAAACACTTTTGTTTTCGATCTTAGCATCTCAATTTTTTCAATCTTTTTTTTGCATAAAAAGTAACTTTGGACTCGATTTACTCGAAAACGACAGCCCAAATCAAAGTAATTTATACTACGAAATCGATTCAAAATGTGATGTAGATTTACCAGATCTCCGATTGTACCTAGTACGATTTTCGAACACCGTGTATAATAGCAATAGCAGGGCAACAACTTTTCTTCTCGTGTGTTCCACAAATACATGTTGATATTTGCCGGTTCTTAAATTTTGCTAATTATTTAATATCACCAAGAAGTGAGTTTAAAATTTTTGTCATTAATCATGTTTAATACGACCGGTCAGTGGCTTAGCATCGCGTTTGGGTCCACCCAGGCGTCGTGTGTTCATTTCCTTCACTGGCTAAGTCCTCCATCGCGACAAAAGCAACACGTTCCTCTTATACTGTTCATGTTAGTAGGAGATTTTCAAATATTGTCGATCATAAAAATTTAAAATCTTCAAATAAATAAAAACCATATTCAAATGTTATGCTAACAAATATTTCGATTATATGCCACAAAACATCGATTATTTCCATCACTAAGTACCTAGCCATCACGTGTGTGAGTAAGTAAGTACCGCCATCTCATTTACGTGCATATTATTCTTGTTATTATACTATGTATTACGCGATGAATTCGGACTAGTTTCGCTCGGCAAAAATTCCTGCATATTTAATGTAATTTTTTGTGCGGCATCATGACTGCTCTTGCGCAACAACAAGGCCGATTGGCGGGAACAAGATGGCGGGAGCAATATGGCAGGTTGGGCAAGAGGAAGATTATCTCTGATTGTAACAAATTATTATTTTAATTTGGTCGGTAATGGTTGTAGGCGTTTTGTCAACAATGATTGGTTTCTTCTGCTATGGTCCTACTGCTGAGAGATTCTTTGTAACCTCTCTTTCTGTTGCATGCGGAGTTTGAGAGAAAAAGTGAAAAGGGGGTAAGTTACGAAATTAATTTTCTAGTGAAAAATGGCTGGAAATTATTAAGACTAAATGTAGAATTGATAATAATTTGGCAGCCATCTCTGGTCTGGAGTTCCAAAATACCTTGACGCGTGTTAATACAGGCAGAAAAGGGCGGTCCGTTTGATATATTATCCAATCTTAACAAACGGATTGCAATTTTTAGAGCACAGGCATCGGGTGGGAATGCTGTCCTTGTTTTACCGGTATTTCAATGGAAGATGCTCCGAGGAACTAGCGTTATTGATGCACAGTCGGAAACACACACACACCACATTTATACACAATTCACATAATATGTCACATGAAAACATCTCGTTTTTGCGTTCAACAGCTCAGCTGTGGCACGATTTGAAGGACAATGGGTATCTTTAAGACACAGGTTCGTTTCTTCCTTTCCATAAAATGACCCCCTACCCAGCATCCCCAAAGATGTCATAGGCCCTGAGGCAAATTATTTTAGAACCTGTCTCTACCTTCTAACATACAATTACTAAGATATTCTTGGTACCTAAAAGATTTTTTGCAAATCTATTAAATGGAATGTGGCAACATATTAACAATAAACATACCTGCCTATCTGCATTTTAATGGGTTTGATTGTGTACAGAAATATATGTAAATTTAAGTACGTATATGATGGGAAAGATCGATTAACTTTCTACAGTGCAATAAATTTAATTAATTGAATTACAAATGATGTAGCGCTGAATAAAATTAGAATAACTCTGAGAAATGACTTTGTAGTTGGCAATTTGGGAGGAGACCTCTCGTTAACTCGGTGTGATCATGATATAATACTGTAATGATAGCTATGTCATGGATAAAGCCAAAGTCATGGGAGTACGAAAAAAATAAAACCATTTTTTTTAAATGTGTAAATTAAGTAATATTAAACACTTTACTTCTTACTTCATCAATTATATAATAAAACACTAATTGTGGACGCTCCCTGGCTCTGGTCTACGGGAAATCTGTCGTAGGATGTAAGGCTAGCGGCTTTGTTGACTTCCTTCGTTCTGCACACGCTGGGATGCGTACTGAAGAAGATGATGTATGGATTGGTTTAGAGGTTATACTCTTAAAAAAACGCTTTCGTTTTACACTGTTCGGTTTATTGCATGCTTTACAATTATCGGAGTATATTAATACGATAATGCCCGTACGGTTCAAATTAAGGAACCCGACTCCGAGTAAATCTCCACGCCACACTGCATGGGCACCGTTCTGAGCCGTCCGTGAACGTGCATTTTTCCACGGAGCTGCTGCCGTAATATACACACTTAGATCTTGCCGATCATCAGGTAACACAATTGTTGAAGAATTAGTTGTTATATATATAATTTAGTTGTTGAAGTTTTCATATTATTTTTCCCTTGGAAATAAAATGGATATCATCATCGGAGTATATTAATTCGATAATGCCCGTACGGTTCAAATTAAGGAACCCGACTCCGAGTAAATCTAAGAATATACACACTTAGATCTCGCCCATACGCGTTTTGCAAACGGAAGTGGCGCCATCTATAAAACTATATTTAAGGAAAAAAGTATGAAGAAAAGGAAACATTTTTCACTTTTATTCAATATTAAGAAGATTTATGTTCCTCTCGATATTCACGGTATTAATGTAAGAATGTCTACTATTATATATCTACCTATTAAATAAAAGTATTCTGTAGTTTAATGTTAATAATAGTAGTTAGTTTTGCAAAAGGGTGATGCTTTATAAATAGTCACCAACACTTAAACTGGGCGAAGCAGAACGAAAAGCCGCCCGCAGGGCCTAGTAGCAAAACCCCGCGGAGCGGGTTTTTCGCTGCTAGTTCTGATGAATATGCAATTACAATAGTTAGATTTGAAACCGAGTCCTTGGACTCTTAGATGTTGAATGAATCGATAAATTTTAGGAAGTTTAAGCTAATAATGCGACGATGATTTTGCAGAAAAAACAACCAATGGCGTTGTTTTTTTTTTACATTAAAGACCATAGACAAAATATGACATAGACAAAGATTGCATTGAAAGATAACTGAAAGTGACACAACAATGTAAAGGACTCTACACATCGAAGTTAGCAACTGAACATAAATTTGAAATGATAAATCAAAAAACATGAAATGAAATATTAAATAGAACAGTACAACACCCAACAACTTGAGTCCTCTTCTTCTAACTTGTTCACTAAAACTAAAACGAAATATCAATTCAGGCTGCATTTTGTACAAAGTGAACAGTTGTGTACTTTTATAATATCAAAGCAAAGGAGGAGGCGTTGCTATAGGCATAAAAAAAGACTATAAAGTTCGATCTCAAAAATCATGGACTTCAGAAGCCGAGGATATCTGGATCTCACTATTAATAAGAAATTCGAAAAATCACATTTCGAATATTCACATTTGTTGCTCTTACTTACCGGGGGTTAGTCCTAAATTATCTAGTGCGCAGCGTTTCTCTATCATCAATAGTCATACAACTGCCATATCCGACTTAACTACTGAGTTTCCAAATGACATTTTTCTTATAATAGGTGACTACAATATGCCGAACGTGAGCTGGAACTCTTCGCTTCAGCCACGTAGTACCGACCTCTGTGCCTCTACCCTCCTTAGTTGTCTTTCGTTCTCCAACTTAAAACAATATAATTCAATTTCTAATACTCATGGACGAATTCTCGATCTTGTGCTCTGTAACACAACAGTCATTGTTTCCGCTGCCGACTCTCCACTAGTAATCGAAGATGCACACCATAAATCTATTATAGTTGAACTCAATATTCCCGTCCCTGCTGCCATCCTAAAACCTCAGATAGTCAAATCGTTTAATAAAGTTAACTATGAAGTAGTCAATGACGCTCTCAGAAATAGTGATTGGTCTTCTGTCGTTAATGCACAAGACGTTGACATTGCGGTACACCATTTTTATGAAATCATTGATGCCCTAATAAATGATCTGGTTCCTACGAAAGTAATTAAATCAACTAAATTTCCAACATGGTATTCGGCAGCTTTAATAAATATAACAAAAGAAAAATTAAAGTTTTTTCGTGCCTGGAAACGCTTTAAGAATCCATTGGATTATCAATCTTTTGCATTACTTCGCAAAAGACAAAAGAAGATTTCTAGTCTCACTCATAAATCCTATATTACTCAATTGGAATCCGACATACAAAATAATGTTAAAAAAATATGGGGTTACGTTAAGACGCAAAGAAAATCTCCCACTATACCGGAACACATGACCTATCAGTCCGCAACAGCGCACGATAGTAAAGAAGTTACAAACCTGTTTGCTGATTACTTCTCATCTGTCTTTACAAATGAAATTCCAACTCTTGATGCCAATAATAAGGAGGATCCTTTTAACAACACGTTAATATCTTCTATCAGAATAAACGAAGAAATCACCTTAAAATACCTCTCAAGCATAGACATTAAAAAAGGGCCAGGAATCGACAGACTACCCGGAATTTTTATACGCAACTGCAGTAAATATATCTGTGTTCCAGTTTGTGCAATCTATAAAAAATCACTAACAGAAGGATCGTTTCCTCTCAAATGGAAATCAGCCGTCATTACACCAATCTTCAAGACTGGTGATAAACATGATGTTAAAAACTACCGTCCAATTTCCCAACTTCCTATTCTAAGCAAAGTTCTTGAAAAAATCGTCTTTGATCAATTATACTCGGTTATTTCCACATCGATTACACCGAATCAGCACGGATTTATGAAAGGTAGGTCTTCAACATCCAACCTCACCCTTTTCGTGAACTTCTTGCATAGCAAGATGGACGATAAGGAGCAGGTTGATGTTATGTACACAGACTTCTCTAAGGCCTTTGACCGCGTGATACACTCAATTCTTTTGAAAAAACTCATTCTACTTGGTATACATGGCGACCTGTTTAGATGGATTAAGTCCTACATTAGTAATCGCAATCAGGTAATCTTAATCAACGGCGTCTTCTCAAAGTCTTTAGAGGTAATATCTGGTGTCCCGCAAGGTTCCCACCTAGGTCCGCTCTTGTTCAACATTTATATAAACGACATTGGTTCATGCTTTCAAAATTCCGAATATAAGCTGTACGCTGACGACATGAAAATATTCAAAGTTGTGCATTCTCTCTCTGACTGTGAAGCTTTACAAAGTGACCTAGAAAGGCTTTGCAAATATTGTAAAGTTAACTGTTTAGACATCAATGTTTCTAAATGTCACACTATGACTTTCACCAGAAACAAACATATAATTAGATACTCTTATTCACTTCACAACGAACCTGTCATCTCTAAAACGGATTGTAAAGATCTTGGCGTTTATCTTGATAGCAAACTTATATTTAATAAGCATATAGACTCAATCGTTCATAGATCATATAAAATGCTTGGCTTTGTTCTTCGTATAAGTAAAGTTTTCAGTAACCCGCAGACAATAATAATGCTATATTTTGCATTAGTCAGAAGTACACTGGAATACGCATCGCCAATATGGAACCCACAGTATAAAATATACATAGATAGCATAGAACATATTCAAAACAAATTTATAAAATATCTTACTTTCAAATTCAACAATAACTTTGAATTTACATTTCAAACTTTGCAACAAAGGCGGGCACTAGCTGATTTAACATTTATGCACAGAATTTTAAATAACAAAATCGACTGTACTGAACTTCTATCCTTAATTTATTTTAATATACCTGTAAGACGTACACGCCATACAGCACTATTCCACACTCTAAATTACAAAACAAATGCAGCAACTAATTCGCCGATTAACCGTGCTCTTCATACATTCAATAATGTTTGCCTAAACTCTAATATTGACATTTTCTCAGATTCGCTGCCCAAATTTAAAAGGAGCATCATGTCAATGATATAACTGTTTAATGCGCATACATATCCCTTCACAGATCACCACTTCTCACACATACACACACACTCACACACTACGCACATCACCCGGTAGTTACTAATTATACATTCCACTCAAGACATTACAAAGAAACATATCAAAGGTACCCACCATGAAATATTACTTAATATCTGTAAACTCTGTCATCACACTGTAATCAATGTACTGTTTGTTTCTATAAAATAAATAAATAAAATAAAAATAAATAAATAAATATCTGTGAAACCTGTAGTCAAGGGCACCCACCACTTTTCCGAACCGTTTTAAGGACCAGATGGATCTCTTTATCTGTTCTCACTTCAAGACTCTACTCTACAAATTTGTTTTTAAAACAAAGCTACTATTTAATGATTCTAAAAGCTCTGCCAACTGTCCCTATTCGACACAACATACATTTATACACAACAAAAACTTTTAGGTTTTCTCATCCGAGGCAGTTAGTTCTTGAAGCCAGTGGAGAGACAAAATGTATACAGGGTGTTAAGGTACGTACTTGACTTACTTTAATCAGGGATTCCTGACATTATTTGAAGTAAAAAATGCAAATGAGTTATTGGTTTCCGGTGACTTTTTTGATGACATTTTTTTTTTAATTTTTCTTCTTCAAAATCAAACAAAAAAAAATCTTCCACATGACGTCACCGATCACTCGGACGAGTAACCACTATTTTTTATGTTTTTGTAGAAAAAAAAACACCAAAAATGTCACCGGAGATCAAAATTTTATTTACATTTTTTACTCCAAATAATGTCAGGAATCACTTATTAACCGCTTGGACACATTAGGATGTTTTCACGATAATTTAACGTAGGTAGACATAGGAATGACCCGTATCTGAGTTACTAAAGTAAGTCAAGTACGTACCTTAACACCCTGTTTAGAGCAACATGTATGGACAAAATAAAGGAAAAGCAAATTCAAACACATTCCTATGGCAGCGTATAATGTGCATCTACATAAACGTATGTACAGCTTCTGGCAAGCCACAAGCAGTCGATGAGAGACAGTGAGCAGTGATAAGGGAAGGTGGTTCTTTAACCTGTACACACCGTACAGTACACCCAGTTTCTGAGAGGTTGACTTGACTCTGAGCCGGTCACTTAAGGACAAACTTATCAGGTTAATGAAAGGCTTATATGAAAGATTATTTCTTGTATAGAAGTTCTTTTAGTCGTAATCAGACGTAATTTGATATTTCAAACATTGAATTCAGCGGTTTATTCTTGCATCAACAGGAAAATCTTCCGAGTTTACCATCTATTCTTCGCATTTGAGATGTCAAAGTTTTGGTACTCTTTGGAAAATCTACAATTTAAAATAAACATTTATATTATGAACAATCTCTAATGTGATATATGTTGTGGCGATGCATACGACAAAAATTGTGCAATAAAATAAAATTGGACGCAGAACCGATCCCTGTGGGACGCCAATATTTTTGTTGAATGTGGGGAAAAATGAAACCGTCAGCAACTGTTTAATCGACCTCTCTCTCAAGATAATTATTTTAAGCATTTTAATATCTATCAGTTATTAATATTAAGAAATCAGTCATTATATAGAAAATGAAGGCTTTCTTTGAAATAATTATTTTTTAAACCGGTGCGCCAATGCGCCCACACGATGTTTCAGAGGCGTTCCCATTTTGGGATAAACTGGGCGGGAATGAGTGATTAACATATGTCACTAATGTCATGACAAGTGTAACAAACACACCACTTTCTCAATTGTCCAACAACACACAACAGACACTCATAATGAGCTTATAATACATAACACAGCAAATATAATATTGGTATTATAACATCGGAGTGCATTGTGATCTAACCGCGCGTGTCGTTGGTCTCCTTATGTCCAATGAGTTATGACTATGAGGCACGGGTTTTTATTTAAAATAGGGCATTTCTTCATGTTTTTTTTTTTGAAATATGAATAATGTTGTATATCATTGAAGAATAAGACAACAAATTATTGTTGTCTTATTCTTATATTTTTTTTATTCACCAGATTTACAGAAACGGGTTTAGTTTTTCCCATAGGAAAAACTAAACCCTTTCATACACTTTTCCATATAAATGATCATCTAGTAAATCCACGTTATGCAAGTGTATTATATAAGTATAATTAATACAAAACAATACAAGAACAACACGTTAATCTACCAAACTATTAAATGGGAATATAATTCACCGTCTCCAGATATTTTCATATCAGAGGGTTCGGCTCTGTGGAATTCCTAATTTGACCGATAAATCCTACTGATCCCTCAATATAAATATTTAAAAAATCTTTCGTAATTCTACATGTATTTAAAATGACTGATTTTTGCATTTTTATATACAAATTCTTTGACAAATCTAATATGCCTAAATTTTTAATAAGAGAGCTAGGTATAATGCCAGTAGCCGAAATAACAAAAGGTAATATTTTTATAGTCTGAGAATGCCAAATTCTTTTAATTTCATTTCCTAAATCTGTATACTTTCTTATTTTTTCAGAAACTGATTTTTGAATATTACAGGAATTTGGAATAGCTACATCAATGATATAAGTTATTTTTTAATTTTGTCATGTAAAACTATATCAGGTCTATTATGACCAATTGGTCTGTCTGTTTATTTTAAAAAAAAAGACAAAAATTCCCTGGTTACGAATAACCCGACAACATTTGAAAATCTCCTACTACCACCACACTAAGCGGAAGATGTTGATTGTGCTGTGATGGAGGACTTAGCCAGCGGAGGAATCGAACACGGGATCCCTGGATGGGACTCAAACGCGATGCCCACTTACCCGTCAATAACTAAAAGTTAAATGTCTTAAATTTTACGTAATTAAATGTTTGCAGTTGTTACTGTGTTCTTATTTTGTAAATCATCGTCCATAATTATTACAGGTGATCTTTTTTTAATCGTTTTCATCATGAGAAACATCCGCATTCCTTTCTTATTAAATGAGACCATAAAATGTAACACCTGCGCTCTGGATGCAAATTTGAACGAAAACAATTTGAATTAAGGCTTCTGCTAAAAAAAAATCAAATTGATTATCTGAAAGAAAAATGGGAAAATATTACAACCTTTGTATAGATTAATTGAATATTTAATCACAGTTGGTTAATTACACGCACATGCAGGGAAGATCAACAAAATGCATCTCTTTTAGAAGACTTTATGATTTATTTATTTGTTTCTCCGAAGAATTCATTTTGGGCTACGTGGATTTCTAAAAATATGGCAGTACCAGAGTGCAACTCAGACTTTTCCCTCGAAAACGAACGGTGAGCTGGCTCGGTAGCTGCTTCAGTGTAACCTTGCGTCCGCTTGTCATGGACGCTCCGCTATCGACACCCACCGCCTGCGAGGTGTGTTCAATTATTCGCTGTCTCAACCATCGAGGAATCCGCCCTATTGTTGTGTGTGAGCTCACAATTTTGTTGAACGTTTTTGAATCATAAACATATTGTCAAGGCTCACCAATTACATTGATCGTAACAGGGACTGTTATTATACCATTATCTGTAAGAAACACGTATATTTAATATATTATTCAACTGTTAAAAATTGAATTGTAGACAATAATATCTACCATGTAAAGAAACAATAAATAAATAAATATTATTAACTTTTATGACTGCACTGTGCTACGTTGAATTGTACGATAATATTATTATCTTCCACCCTTCAAAAAATCTACTTCTAGAGTATTTTTTTTTAACAATTATTATAAGCAATAATTATTAGCCTGAAACACTCATCCATGTTGAAAAAACCTCCCGAGAAAAGATACATGTCGCCGACTTGAACCCGCACCCCTTCGATTGCCGGTCGAGTGCTCTACCATTAATCTATGGCGCCTCATCTGTTCCCGCCAAATTATTCAATATATACTAGTGTTTCATTCAACAATTATCGCTTATTGCATTTTTTCACCTGCAAACAACCAACTTTATTTTATATGAGAAAGGCATGTAAGTGCTAATTTACATGCCTTTCGGGCCATACTTCTCGGGGGGTTTTTTCAATATGGATGGGTGTTTCAGGCTAATAATTATTGCTTATAATAATTGTTACCCTTTGTGCTATGCATAAAAAATCTTGTCTTAAACATTAGTTTATCAATTAAAAATAATCAATATTTGACGAGTTAAATTATTTCACCAAAAAAGTAGACATACCATGTCTAGACGCCATCTAGTGAGAGAGTTAGCACTTGCATGCCTTTCTCATATAAAATAAAGTTGGTTGTTTGCAGGTGAAAAAATGCAATAAGCGATAATTGTTGAATGAAACACTAGTATATATTGAATCATTTGGCGGGTAACAGATGAGGCGCCATAGATTAATGGAAGAACTCTCGACCGGCAATCGAAGGGGTGCGGGTTCGAATCCCTTCGGCGACATGTATCTTTTCTCGGGAGGTTTTTTTCAATATGGATGAGTGTTTCAGGCTAATAATTATTGCTTATAATAATTGTTACCCTTTGTGCTATGCATAAAATATCTTGTCTTAAACATTAGTTTATCAATTAAAAATAATCAATATTTTTTTTAAATAACGATCAAGCGTAATGTTAAAAACAGAATCCTGTGCTAAGAAAAACCCATGACGAGGCTCATTTACCTGTTACTTTCAGCCTGCAATTGATTTACTTTAAAAAGTCTGGCCATAACCTTTCAATATCCTATTGTTGTGCTTGAGTTACTATTGGTAACACCCAAAACTGCACTTTTCAACACAAGCTTTTGTTTGCAGGTCAGTATGAGAAGAATTGATCATAAAATATAATTGGTGTTGTTAAATACTTCAGGAATATCCTGTATATTCACTATTTACAGTGTTTTTTTTGTTTTTTTTATTTTAACTCCACACAGAATCACAATTGTGAACACGGAATCACAATTGTGTACGCCGAATTCTGAATTTGGGAAATGAATATAAGGACGTGGCGGATATGTTTGACACATCATTTATTAAGTATAAACACCTCATAGTAAGATGTATATCGGAAAAAAGATCAATAATATTTAATTGAATATACCACTAGTTCTCCTTGGCTCAATCTACGAATTGTACTTATCCCACTCTGTTGTTTCTCTATCTTGCATGGTAGGGTATCCTGCTTTTATCTAACTCGTATTTGATTTTGTTTTAGATTTTGTTTTTTATTTTGACTTTGATTTTGTTTATGATTTTGTTTTGGATTTTGTTTTAGATTCTGTTTTATAATTTTATTTTTTGCTTTTGTTTGAATTGTTTGTAATGCTTATTTAGATGTACTTTGTTAATAAAAAAATAACAAGTAAAAGCCCAGCAGGACGTAAAATACAAAATAAATAAATAAAAGTAAATTATAATCATGCAGATATAAAGGGAAATAATGTAAACATTTAAACATGCGAAATGGATATATACATATATATTTCATTAACTCCACAAAACAGGCCCTCAGGAAAATAATATCCCTAAGAGTCTAGGACGTCTTAGCAGATGCTTTTTTTTTTTTTTTTTTTTTTTTTTTTTTTTTTTTTTTTTTAATTTTTTTTTTTTTTTTTTTGCGAATACGAAGCAGAACTTGTTTATAATAAACTGTTTTTATACATTGAATAATAATATTATTGAATATATAAAAGAAATAAAAAACAAAAAAAAAAAAAAAAAAATAGATCCATGTTGTAGGAAGGAGGAAACACAGAAACCCGGAAAATCATTTCACAGCCGAACTTTTGAACTCAAGATTGTATCGTAGAAACGTTTCGTTCTCATGTAACGAATGTCAATTGTGTACTGGGCGCGCGTTTGGAGTGTTTCCCGACCGTGCAACTCTTTCATTGAAATACCGGTTGAATAAGCACGTTTCCTTTTTTTCAAACAGCATTTCCACCCGAAGCGACGTTTGTGCTCTAAAGATTGCAACCCGTCTGTTATGACAGGAGAATCTATCAAACGGCCGTTTCTGCACAAAGTCGATGGTTTATTCAAGTATTTTAGGGCTAAACTAGTGGTGGCTGCTAAATTCAACCATGGGGCGCACTTGTGATTCGTACAGGGTTATTATTCAATTTTGAATAATTTTGGTAACTACGAGCACTTAAGGGCGCGCTACCCTGCTCAAAAAGAAGAAGATGGAGAGATACGACAATACGAACGAAGGAGCGAGCGCGCTAACATTAAAAACCATAAAATTCATGCGAAAATTGTGAAAATATTTAATAAAAGACGACTCGTTTGAAAAAGAGCAAAAATCTCGCGGGGGCTGTGTTAAGTAGCATTTTAAGAAACATTGTGAAGTTTTTCATACATATAACTTGTAACATAACAGAAACAAACGTGTAAATAATAATTTTTGGAGCATACTTTGCGATTTATTTCTATCGAGGGAATTTCAAATAATTACCGTTTCGGCGTGGGGAATGTGTAGATACTATCTTAAAGAATAACATGTATTTTTTTAAGAACTTAAAAATTTCAAACTTTTATGGAAAACATGTAAGAAATCGGTAGAAATTGGCAGAGCGGCAAATAAATAAATAAATAATCTTATTTATTCAAGAGCCAATGTTCTATTGAAACGTTCAGGCATTCATTTAAAAAAAGCATTCAAGGACCATAATCCATATTAAACATAATTCAAATATGGTGTTCACAACAGTAAACATGTCTATATTGCTTTTCATTAATCTATTTGAATTTCGTTTTACTCATACCATTTCTATTTCAATTTACTAGTAATTCCCTAAGTCATAATTTATCTTCGGAAACAAAGTGAAATGAATTATGTTTCAGCCACCCACACGATATAAAGAACTTTAAAAGTATACTTAAATAAATTATTTTAAAACATTTATCAATTAATAAAATCACAAAAATTGCGGCCATTTCAGTATTTCACAATTAAAAAAACTAATGGCTACTTATTGTCAAAATATACGTTTTAATGTGTAAATCTCCATGGGGGTCCACTGCAATATACACAAATATGAACATATTTCACATTATTTTAAATTTATTGACGAAATTAAATGTTATACATAATTCTTATAATTACGTTTATAAAAAATATAACGTGGGAGAAAATCAATATAGACTGTGTAAAACAAATAAATTAAGTTATTGTGTAACTGTATTTGTAACTTATATCATATTTCTAAACTAACTAACTAACTAACCATTACGCCGTTTCCCCGCAGGGGTAGGCAGAGAAGACGGACCGCTAAACAACTCGGTCTTAGCATACACTCCTCGCCTCATTCACATTCATACATCTTATCATACATGCTCTTCTATTATGCTGACTCTTGACATGGCCCGGCTCAAGTATCTGATTCACTTGATCGTGCCATGTCTTCCTCGGGCGTCCTCGACTTCTTCTACCATTCACATTCGCATCATATATTCTCTTGACACTCATTTTTCCATTCATTCGCTCTACATGTCCAAACCATCTAAGCGTTCATTTTTTAATCTTACTTATGACGCTCACATCGGCCTTGCATTCTTTTCGGATCTCCACATTCCTCACACGATCATACATGGTTTTACCACACATACGCCTCAGGGATCTCATTTCTACAGCATTCAGTCTACTTTCATCCTTTCTCTGCCAGTTCCATGCTTCACTGCCATACATCAGGGTAGGTACCAGCACTCCATTGTGGACTGCTAGCTTCGCTTCTTTGGACAGCTTTTTGTTGGCGCTAACAGCATTCAGTCCACCATTAATGGAGTTACCTGCATTTACCCTTCTTTCAATATCCCTATCAGCCTTCCCATCTCTCGTAAACATACTTCCCAAATTTCTATATGGTGTGGAAACAAGGACTCATAGAGCCAGCGAAAGAATGCGGATAGACTCCTTCGAAATGTAATGCCGAGGAAAAATGCTCAGGATTCGATGGACAGCCAGACGCGCAAATGTGTCAATTCTGGAAGTAAAGAGCTAGCCATCCACAATAGGCTCTCAACTATCTGCCTACAACGTATTTTAAGATACTTTAGACGTTGCTCGCTGAACTGATGACTCCAACTAGGAGAAACTGCCACTCACTGGCCGCAGTGTTTGGCATAATAAGCATGGGAAGGTCACCAATGCGCTGGAGTGACCAAGTATCACCAGCGTCTTGTACTCGATAAGAAAGTGTATTTTAAATACACTTTCTTATCGATTATAAATAGATTTCTGAGGCCCTAGCATGCTCGCTCGATAACGATCGGTAGGATAACTATCGGTAACTTCTCATCGTTCCCTAGCATGACTACAGATCCCCAACAAAAAAGTAACAGTTCACAATGACTAAGTGTCCTTAACATATTCGACATCAACTGTTGTTTGTACGTTAGCGATGAGCAGTTGTCCTAGGGAAAGATGAGAAGTTACCGATAGTTATCCTATCGATCGAATAGGTGACATTTCACAGTGACTAAGTGTCCTTAATATATTCGATATCAACTGTTATTTGTACGTTTGCGATCTGCAGTTGTCCTATGGAACGATGAGAAGTTACCGACAATAATCATACCGATCCTTATCGATCGACCAAAAACTAGGACACTGAAGGGAGGATGTTAACCGGGCGGCGACCGGAAACAAAATTTAAATGGCTTTGGAGTAGTACGGACGATCGATAAAACCATATGTTAATATGATATTGACTAATTTCATCATCTATGGTCAGTTATCAATAATTGCAAGCACGGTCAACAATTAATTGATAAGAAATATTCCGGCCGGCCATTGACAAATTTTAGTCAATGTCAAATTTAGTCAATGTCAAATTTAGTCAATGTCAATGTCAATATCAAATCAGTTGTCAATATACAAAACATTTTGAATACTGTCGTTCGTTACGGAAAATAACTGGCTTATTGATTAACGGAGGTGAACTCATGAAGCTCTTAGATTTGAAAGATATCGTACACGCGAACGGTTTCCTTGGCTCTCCACGTAGCGCAGAACCGCAAGGAATGGAAGAGCCATGTCCACCATGGAATTGGAGCAGAGGTCACGAAGATCCTCAGCAATGAGGTACCGACTTAAGAAAAGGATATGTAACTGGACCTTATAGGGGTTTTACCAACTAAAATTTCAATATAGTTAATATTTCGAATTTATCAAAAATGGTATTGTCCTGGTAAGGAATCACATTTTAGAAAGGAAACATTAATAGGATTTAACTAAACTAAACGAACTAAATCTGAATATCCAGGTTTTCCTAAGATATTTATTCTTAAAATTCAAACTTTGGACTCGATTTACTCGCAAACGAAATGTCAAATAAAAAAAGTTATTCTCTTATCTCAAAATGTATACCGTGTATAATATTATTATTTTTTTATATTTACTTTAAGGAAGCAGGGCAAGTCCTGGAAAGGTTGGGTATGAAGGGTGGGTAGGAATCAGGAGGAGAGTGTATTCAGGAGTGAAGTATAAATCCATCCATTCCTATTAAAATAAACATTTTTAAATACATAACGGCATAACTGGACACATGGACAACAATACACAGAATTATCTACAGATATGTACATAAAAATAAAGTATAGCAATGCAGGTCACATAAATTAGACCACATTCAAAAAGTATTTTATATCCGAACTGGATCGGATTGTAATTTCGTAATTCATGAATTATGTTCACGTTACCAAAATCGTGCTCAAATTTATACTGGAACTACAAAAAAGCCTTTTTGTCTATTCTGTCTTACCTACGAGTTTATTCGTGAATATTTGTGGAATACTAACAAAATATCAATATTTTGTAATTCAGGACATTAAAAATTCATTTGACTCAAATCGGTTCAAATTGACCTCAGCATGGAAGCAAATGGACAAATAATAGTGATCTGTTTATTCGAGAATTGAATGCAATTTTATCAGGTAGGTACTTACCATAATTACCAAAACAAACTACCAACAATAGAAATTTGGGTATTTGGTTTTACCATCCCAAAAATTCACTTTGTTATTGATCTTTGACCTGTTTTTTAACAAACTTTCTGAACACATTTGATTTATGAAATTTTCAAAGCAATCACTTTGTGGTTTTACATATTTAATAAAAATAAATTTTATATCGGCAAGACAACGCGTAATATCAATATTAGGATAAAAGAACACCTTTGCTGACTAAATTTCAGAATTCGCCTATCACCTGATTGATAAGGAGCACACTTTCTACCACAGCAGCAGTGCTAAAATCCTTCATAAAAGTGGGAATGGTTTAAATAATTTGGAATCATTAGAAATTTAAAAAGCAGTAAAAAATCAATTGTTCTGTATTTAATAATCAATTAGGCGATCCGCTCACTGAGGCAACTGAAAACTGTCAACTGGCAACTGTCTTTGTATGACAATGTGATGGCCCGCACACTACACAATCACTCAAAAACCTGTTGTCAATGGTAACGCAAGCGATGACTCGCGACTCGCCCTGTTGATTGCCGCGGCCGGCCGTTGCTAGATGCCAACTGTCAGCTGATTGTTCTTCGTCTATGGTTAAACAAGCTTTTTGACCAATCAAGACATAGAAACCAGCCGGTTTTAGTTTGGTTTCAGTTGCCTCATCAGCGGAGCGCCTTAGAGGTATCTAGTAACCCAATATTAGGTCTGTTTTCATTACATTATTAAAAATTTCCTTTTGTCACTTTCGATAACCTGTTATAATTAATTATATATATAATTATCTGTTGGTTTTTTCCCAATTCATTAGTATTAATGTAAATATTTTGTAGTTATGGTTTAGTATTAATTTGTACCCTGATGATGTTTGAGTAATTCGAAACCGGTCGGTAAAATAAATTAATAAGAATCGTGGTTTTAAACAAAATAAGTGTTTCATTTTTAGTACATAAATTTGTGTTCAACATTTAAATTGTGATATTTGAAATCGTAATAAAACTCTGCATCGATATCATAAAGCACAATCTGAAAATAAGAACCTTAGCCATAGCAATATGATTTCGTAGGCTTGTGGTAACGTGGTAGGCGAGTGGTACATTGTAAAACAAATTGCACAGAACACAATTTTTTTTATGCTTATGGACCCCTTTTATCAGAAAAGGACGAGTGCGATCGTTAATGTAATCAGTTGTAATTTTATATTAATAATATTTTTGAAATAAAATTTCTTTACGCACGTTTGAATTGGGAGTAAGCTGGCGAACGCGTGACGAGAGCGTTACGAAAAGTGTAATCGGGCGAGGCGAACGGAAGTGGAGAGGGAAATATAAGTTAGTGAAGATAGAAAGAGAGAGAGTTAAGTTTCATATATTACTGTAGGGGAAAGAGAGAGAGGTGCGAGCAAACATTTTCTTTTTCTCTTTCTCTCACAGCCAGTTACGTTTCGTTTATCTAAGACAGAGTGCAGGCCTATTGTATCACACTCTAGGAGCAAGAGAGAGCAGTGCGCGCGCACAAGTTTTACTTCAGTCGTGTGGTCTAAAGCGCACTCGTTATTTTTTATTAATGCATAATTATTTTTTTTATAATGAAATATCTTTAATGCAAAAGATATGGAGTGACCAGTGGCGGCTCGTGACTTTTGGTGAGCTAGAGTGCTAATATTAACAAAAATGGCATTATTGATGTCGTTGTAGCCGAAAAATATTTTTTATTTTTTTTTCGAAAAAAAATTGTTTGTATGAAGATTTTCAGGAAATCTGTGCGGCGCACGGCAAAACTGAAATTTCCTGAAAATCTTCATCATACAAAAAAAAAATTTCAAAAAGAAAAAAAAATTTCGGCTACAACGACATCAATAATGCAATTTTTGTTCATATTAGCACTCTAGCTCACCAAAAGTCACGAGCCGCCACTGGGAGTGACAGAGGCATAACGAAGATCAACAAGATGAGACTCGTCCGGGAATTATTTTTCCCCATATTTCTGGTGTGGAAACATGGATAGTTAAGGTCGGCGTAAGCTGGGAGTCAGAATGTGTCGCGCGTGCATACGACGCAGGAAATGTATGGGCTTATAGAAAGCATGTCATACATTTCCTGCGTCGTCTACACGCGCGACACATTCTGACTCCCAGCTTACGCTGACCCTTAGACACCCTCGAAATGTGGTGCTGGAAATAATACTCAGGACTCCATGGACTAAGACGGACAAATGTGTCCATCCTGGAAGAGCTATTATAGGCACTATCCATTATATGCACTATCTGCCTACAACATGTCTTAAGATATTTTGGACACGTTGCTTGCCAAACTGAGGATGCCAATTTGGAGAAACTAATAGTCACTGGCAAAATAGAAGGGATAAGAAGCAGAGGAAGGTCAAAAATGCGCTGGAGTGACCAAGTATCACAGGCGTCTGGTTCTAGGGTGTCCTTGGCTCTCCACGGAGGAGTCGAGGAGCCTTGTTCACCATGGAAGTTGGAGTAGGGGTCACGAACCTCAGCAATGAGGAGCCAACTTAAGAAGTATTTTTAATTTGATATTAATGTTTATTTGCATATATTACAAATATTGTTAACCATTATAATAACGATTGCATTGCGAAGTGCTGAAATATGTGTATACTAATTATTTGTATATATGTACATATTAAGTCGCGGAAGAAAAAATAAACAATACTTTAATTAAGACAAGGCCGGGCTTAAGGCAATTAATAATGTCCTAACAACTTAATGGCGGTATTATTACTATGTTATATATTTTTATTATTATGTTACCGACAGTGAAATGTTGCCAGTCTATTAAATTAACGATATAATTAGGAATGATTCGGTTGTAGTTATTAATTTACGGTGGGTAGGTATTATTGCAATAAATTCAGAAGTTGAAAGTTCATTTTAATTATTATGTGGTTTTGATGTCTTGAACCTTGATTGAAAGTAGACAAAGATCGAACCTTGGCTTGAGTTACATAGACTTTTTTATATTAAACAAGAACTCCAACGCACGGAGCTAGTGAGATGATGGCACCTCTTATTTGGGGGATTTTGTGGGGCTTAGCTGGGAGGGTATAGATGGTGTGATTTAGCATGCCCAATTTGGGTACATTGTAAAGCTAAAGAGAGTGTAGAAGGATGGGGATAGGAAGGGTGAAGATTGGGATGAAGGAGGTCTAGTTACTGAACAAATCTATAACCATTTTTAACCCCTAAGCCTCAAACATTTTGCAATGCACTGCTCTTAAGAGAACTCTCAGATTATAGATTCCACGGAAAATATGTTCGCATTACATTTGATTCCAGATAAAATCAAAAAAATAAAAAATAATAAAAAAGTTGTTTTGAATCAAACAGCAGAAAACTTTGAACGCAAACATTGATAAAGTTCTTAGATGGTTTTTATCTTGTAATCTGAAATTACTACTTACACGAAATTACACGAAAGTTAAAAAAAAATAATTAGATAAATTTATTGTCAGTGACAATTTATCATTTCATAAAACTAATTACGCATAATATCCCTAATTAAAATAAATCACGTGGCCGAATAAATCAATTTTGGCCAAGAAAATCTCAAATCAGTTCTGTCATTAAACTCTGTTCTTGGTGCATTCGCTGTTTCATCTCGAACCGATGCGTCCCTTTATTTTTCTGTGCAAACAAGCATTCAATTTTGGAAGACCGCTACACTATGGATGGGCCCGGAACAAGACCTTCTCATAATTCGAAAAACTGTACTATTTTTTTTTCAGATATACCTGTAGCAGTTTTAAGAAGATAAATGATCTTTTAATTTTTGTCCGTTAGAATTTTTGTTTTTGTATTGTATATCTTACTATATCTTATCTTACTAATATTATAAACGCGAAAGTTTGTATGGATGTATGTATGTTTGTTACTCTTTCATGCAAAATTTACTGAATGGATTTTAATGAAACTTTAGAATAATATAGCTCATACATCAGAATAACATATAGGTCATAATTTATAAAGCTAGCTATTTATTTTCAATATATTGAAAATAATAATTATTGTTTAATAGAAAATGTCTAAAAAATTATACATATTTTAAATAAATATAATTTTGGTATAAACGTAGATGGGACCTACGAAAAGAAAATTGATTACTCGAAGTAGTATACTATGCAGACGAAGTCGCAGGCAGAAGCTAGTAATATTATAAATGCGAAAGTTTGTATGGATGTATGTGTGTTTGTTACTCTTTCACGCAAAATCTACTGAGTGATTTTAATGAAAATTTACAATAATGTAGCTCATGCATCAGAATAACATATGTGCTATAAATTATAAAGCTAGCAATTTTCCATATATTACAAATATTCATTTTTGTATATTGTTAGAACAATCAATCAAATTTGGTACCTAACATAGACCTATTTATTTAAATTTTAGGCGAGTACATCAAATTTCAAATAATTTCACTCCTCTAAAAAAGTGATATAGTATTCATTGTTTTGCAAGATGTCATTCTCAAATTTAGACATTTTGTATTAAACAATAATTATTATTTTAATTGGATAAACAGATATCATAATTTTTTATGAATTTTGGTATAGATATAGATGGGACCCAGGAAAAGAAAATAAGCTACTCGAAGTACTAATTCTGCGCAGACGAAGTTGCGGGCAGAAGCTAGTTTAAAATAATACTAAAGTATGGGTTCAAACTGAGATATCTGATTGAATCACAATGTGGAAATTTCGTGGTTCAAATTTAAAGCATATATATAAAATGTTATATATCACCGAAAGAGTTTATTAATGAGCTTTCATAATATGTACTTTTAATAATTTATTTAAAAATAATAGTGATCTGTAAGCTCCCTTTAAGCAAGTGATACCTAAACCAGATTTTGACAAAGTTCAGGTAAACTTTCAACTTTCAAGATCGCAGGGTTTGCTCTTGTAGATATTAAGACACCATTTTATAATAAAAGTTTTTTTTCAATATGTTCATTAAAAAAAGTTGGCGGATTTTGGCGGAAAAAGAGTTTTGCCGAAGCCCTTTTTTACCAGAAAATTGACTTGTCATAGTACCTACAGAGGAGAAAAGGTTTTTGAAATGTCGTGTTTAGTATCAAAATATTTGGAAATATTTGTTTCTTAGTTAAGGAGCCTACATAAAGCAGTTATGAATTATCCTATGGGTTATTAATTCTAATAATCCCGAAACTAGTTTGATAAACAAACGATCAAATATATTTCGCTCGGACTCCTAGTTATATTTAAGTCGAGTTTAATTTTCAAAAGAGTTGTTGAAGTTGCATGTTTCTGAGTTGTCCGGACTGTCTGAGTTATATTCCAGAAAAAAATATTATTAATTTAATTTAAAAAAATTTTTTAGACAAATAACAAGCTTTTGGTTTTCAAACTGAACGTGCTAAGAATTTTTATTACAATTCATTAAATAAAACTATGAAATTAAATGTTTTTTTTAGTTTTTAATCAGCACAATAAATTTTAATTTTTTATGATAAGAAACAAAGAAATTACAGATTTATGAGACGAGAATGAGCATTTCCAACCACTGTGCGCCGTCTCGGAAACCATTAATTAGATACACCTCTGCCAAAGGTCACCCCAAGTGATTCGCTACATTTGGTGACTTAGCAGGGGTGCCCGTGTTCATGGGGTAAGGTTTGCCGGGTTTGCAGTGGACGCGTCAGCCCAACAACTGTGTGGCAGGCCGGATCCGAAGAGACTGTTTGATGAGAGGAAGACTTTTTGATCTCTCCAGCAGGCCAGCAGAACATGTCTTGCACCGCAGTGGGATTGATACGTCCGTCACTCCTAGACACACTGACCCCCAGGATTCTTTCTCATCCCTTATACTTCCTTTCCTTCCTTTTCTAAAAAGATCCTCCACACATCTCCAAAGATGACAAAGGCCCTCAGAGGAATTATTTTCGTCAGGGCCTCCAGTGTGCAAACTGTGAAACCCTTTTCACAGTTTTTTCAGTGGAAATCGGTAAAATTTTTAGTACAAGACCAAGCCACCTGAATTGCGAAAAATAAATCAAAAATTTTATCTGTGGTTATGGTTGTGGATATTAAATTACTCAGTTTTTTACTTCTATTTATTGATCTGGGTTATGTTGCCAAGCTGCCAATTAAAAAAATCGAACTCTCGTTTGAAAAGTAGGTCACATTCGAATATCGATTCCATAGAAATAACCAAGTCTTTTCAACTGCTGCCACTAAACTTGTCAATGTAACCTTTTCTTTATTGAATGCTTTACAAGATGTGAACCCCTACAAACCAGTGGCGGTTTTTTCTATGGTTCATTTGTGCAGTAAAATCTGATTAAGCGCCAATCAGACGGTTCACTAATAGCTCATTTCCGCATTTCATTCGGCCTAGTTTACTCGGAATGACACGTCTGAACATGAAATGAATCGAAAGTGCCGAACACTGCCAAATGAAATCTTCAAGTGAACCGATCCAACAATGTTGGATATTTTCATTCGGCATCCTTCACTTGCGCGCGCATGCGCGCGGAAGAGAGCAAAGTGAATCGTCTGAACACCGAGTGAAATCTCAATCAGCTTGTCTCGCGTCCAGTACGGGAAGGACCATGAAAGGACGCTATCACATCGCACGCAAAACGTCAAAATGGTATTCGTTCGGCTAATTTGTTTGCTTTTGGGAACACCTCTCATATAAATTTTTGGGTCTCCCTTATTATCCATGTATTTTATATGTTTTTTAATATATGTAAGATTATTAATTTGTAGGAAAATGTTCGTAATAAAAAAAGTAAAATCAAATTGTGTTATTATGTCATAAAAAATAAAAAGGTTTATAAGACGAAACAATACTGTTTTACTTATTTATTTTTATTTAATTCTGTCAACAAAATTGCGTAAAAATCGATGCATCTGACATGTTTTTCCTTAAAATTCGGGGCCGGACCGCGCTGGAAAACAAACGAATTCCAGCGCGGTTGACCTCGCTCGGCGACGCTGTTTTGGGAATGGACGAGTGAACGCTTATTTCTATAGCGCCGTGTGAACATGGAATGAAACGAAGATGGACGATTAGGCCGAAAAAACATGGCGGAAACCTTCCCTCGAGTGAACTGTCTGATTCCAGCTTTAATAAAATTATGAAAATGGACAAACTTGCATGATAATTTGGTCACCCTTTGAACAGTGCACCATTCAAATTCCGAGCTAAAAAATCGCCCGTCTTTATTAATATTGCCCGAGAGCGAGTCAGAAATGAATCTCATATGTGTGTTTTAAAATCAGCGAATATGTGACTTACTGTTCTATGAAATATTTCATATATAATATTCTCGTGGCAAAGAGCGTTCAACCCCCCCCCCCCTCCCTCCCCCCACCGCACCGTCTTCAGTATTGCTTGGGTGCGCAGTGACTACGAGATTTTTGTAAAGCTGGAATCAGACAGTTCACTCGAGTGAAGATTTACGCCATGTTTTTTCGGCCTAATCGTCCATTTTGTTTCATTCCATGTTCACACGGCGCTATAGAAATAAGCGTTCACTCGTCCATTCCCAACACAGCGTCGCCGAGCGAGGTCAACCGCGCTGCAATTCGTTTGATTTCCAGCGCGGTCCGGCCCCGAATTTTAAGGTAAAACATGTCAGATGCATCGATTTTTACGAAATTTTGTTGACACAATTAAATAAAATAAATATAAAAAACAGTATTGTTTCGTCTTATAAACCTTTTTATTTTTTATGACATAATAACACAATTTGATTTTACTTTTTTTATTACGAACATTTTCCTACAAATTAATAATCTTACATATATTAAAAAACATATAAAATACATGGATAATAAGGGAGACCCAAAAATTTATATGAGAGGTGTTCCCAAAAGCACACAAATTAGCCGAACGAATACTATTTTGACGTTTTGCGTGCGATGTGATAGCGTCCTTTCATGGTCCTTCCCGTACAGGACGCGAGACAAACTGATTGAGAGTTCACTCGGTGTTCAGACGTTTCACTTTGCTCTCTTCCGCGCGCATGCGCGCGCAAGTGAAGGATGCCGAATGAAAATATCCAACATTGTTGGATTGGTTCACTTGAAGATTTCATTCGGCAGTGTTCGGCACTTTCGATTCATTTCATGTTCAGACGTGTCATTCCGAGTAAACTAGGCCGAATGAAATGCGGAAATGAGCGATTAGTGAAACGTCTGAATGGCGCTTAAGGAATAGTATTTTTGCAAGAATCAATAGATTTTCTGTGGTTATCATGTTTTAACCACTCGCGCGCCTTTTGCCACAATATGGCAATATTTCCACAACCACGGATTGCTTTGTTGCCAAAATATGGGAAATTATCGTTTTTTTAATTATTAAAGCGACCATATAAATATATTGTGCATCCAAAATGAACAAAATAAATATTATTTTGATTATTTAAAATGTTTTAAAGTTAACGATTTAATAATATTTTTTTTATAAATCCTACGAATATGTGATAATAAACAAAAGATACGTGAATTCATTGGCTATATAGAACTATAATCAGTTTGTATATCTCCATATTCAAATTCGGGGGTATGATTTTTTTAATGTGGGCGGAAAAATTTCCTTTAGCGATCCGAGAAAAAAGTTTTAAATTGCTCTGTCGCTCCAGTGGTTAAGTTGTTATTAAATAAAAATTATATATGTACTGAAAATATTACTTTTTTGTACAAAAAAACGAACAGTACTGGCATAAACTGTGATTTTTCAAATTTAAAACAAGTTTTTACAACCTACGACATTACATTAAATAGACTATATTTGATGATGAAAATTGATGATGAAATTTCTTTAGATCTACGGAAAAATATATTTATTTATGGAAAAGACCAACATCAGATTTATCGACTGAATTTTATCTTTCTTTTTTCCCAATGAGATAGTTCACGAGCCACCACTGCCTACGCCCGACACACTTCTGACACCATACTACAACAGTAGGTAGTACATAAAACAGGCCGTCTATCACACTCCCGATGGCCGCCGGCTGTGACTCATTTTATAATTACGATATTAAAAGTCACGACGATCCTGGGAATATTATGAAGCCTTCAGATTCCTTGAAGGTAAATATTGATCAAATAATTTGTTGTGAAAGAAGAACCATCCTCAAGGATCATGTTTGAGTCCTTTGTTATTTTGTGGCGGTAGAAGTTTTGAAATAGTTACAGAATAGAAGATAATAATAGGATATATAATAAAGAAGATGTAGAATATAGTCCCAACCGCCCAAAGCCAATAACTATTATGACAACGCGTATTTGAGACCTCGAAATATCAAACAATAAATGGAATTTTCTATGTTTCGAGGCATTTTTTTTATCATAGGGGGCATACACTAATTAAAGAGCAAAAAATAGGGGGGGGTCCAGTAAAATCTCCCCAAATCTCATTAAACCGAGGGGGGGCGGTCAATAAAAATCTCATCTCAAATTTAAAAGAGTATATATTATTATAGAGATAATAAAAAAAATTGTTTCACTTCTTTTTAGTGTCCCATTTTGCCCGCTGAAAAAATGGCTATTATGAAAAACATTTATTTCGAGAGTAAGAAAAATATCTCACGTGAGGGGGGGGGGGGGTCCACTAAACCTCACTTAATCTCACCAAGAGGGGGGGGGGAAGTCAAATTTTTTTTTAACTGCTCACGTAATTAATGTATGTGTCCATATCTGAATTGTAGCAATCCGTATTGTTTAACAAGTAACAATATATTTTTATTGTATTTTTACATTAGCTCCACACATCTTAGGAGATGCTTTGTGGATGGTCTTTAAGGGAAAAGAACGAGAGTTCTGGAAGCAAAATATATTAGAGATAGGTAGGAATCTAGGGGTCATTGTGTTCATGAATGACGAACGTATTAATCCATCCTTTCCAGACTCTTCAGATCCGGCATCCATTAGATGGGCTAACGCATCCGCTGCCAAGACCTAGACAAACCTCACCCCATGAACCCGGGCACCGCTGCTAAATCACCACACGTAGCGAACCTATGCTATACCTACTCTTTGTGGCGATCTATTGCTATTAGTACCATATTTTGAATTATCTGCCATTTGTACCATACTTCCCTTGCAGTTTTACTTTTTTTTTTTTTAGAAAGTCATACATTTTTAATAAATGTTTGTCTCTCAATTTCGTTAAGAACTAACAAGATTTTTTTTTAAATTGAGAAATCCCTCTTGTTTATCTAGACACATAATATAACGAAACCATTTCTTATGTAAACGATGACAAATAAATTTATTTCACTATGAAACGTGTTTGTTGGCACTTGGTAGGGCCTAGCGATATTGCACTAACTCGATCTTTAGTTAATATTTATTAATCCACACATATCTCCTGACCTCGGAAACTGATCCAATTCTGAACCAATAAAAAGTTGCATGAGTAACCAGAAAAGGAGATCCGGTTTGGTCAAACTGCAAAACGATTTATGCATTATTAATCAAATTACTTTAAAGGGTATCATTAGTCAACGTATCAACTAAATTTTGATCAACACCTACTCGAGAGTGGTTCATGGAACTTGTACAATTGTACATGATTTAAAAAAGATTTAAAACACCTTGTTTACAAAACCTACGTGACTGCAACGAACACTATTCCGCTGGATTGCTCCGAACTGTATGTACTCTGCAAGGTAAAAACATCACTGACGATAGCTAACTTCCGATAGGAGATAGCACTAGAAGAAGGTTAATATGGTTGTGGTCTGATGTATTTAACCTTATTACCTTCCACATACAAACAAAAACTACTCGATCTACAATTCACAATTTTAGGACTGTGAGTCATTTAGATACTCGCTTATACCTAGATTTCATGCAGTTAGAAATGCTTTTTCAGAAGTAATAGATCTGTTCATCTGTTAGGAATATAGTTACCAACAGGCTATAATAACATATTTTTATTTTTATTTTTAACTTTTTAACTTAAAGAGTTAAACCTCAAATTATAATATTTTAATTAATGAAGATAATATTAGCGAAAGTTAATCGAAAATCTGAAACAGAAAAATCAGAAAAAGGATACGGATACATCTGGGACTCGAACCCAGATCCTCCGGCAATCCGGGCCGACGCGCTAACCAACTGCGCCAACGTATCCCTATCCGATTCGGTCATTTTTAACTGTATCATACTTCGACTGAGAACCACCAACATTATTTTCATTTTTCTTAAAAAAGAAAAATGAAAATAATGTTGGTGGTTCTCAGTCGAAGTATGATACAGTTCAAAATGACCGAATCGGATAGGGATACGTTGGCGCAGTTGGTTAGCGCGTCGGCCCGGATTGCCGGAGGACCTGGGTTCGAGTCCCAGATGTATCCGTATCTTTTTCTGTTTCAGATTTTCGATTAACTTTCGCTAATATTATCTTCATTAATTAAAATATTATAATTTGAGGTTTAACTCTTTAAGTTAAAAAGTTAAAAATAAAAATAAAAATATTTCATCCTAGACTTGCAGATAAAGTCAATAGATGTCGCATATTAATAAAAAGTGATAAAATTTATCCTGACACTATCTAGAGGGCATTTAGTTCGAGTTGAATCTTGCAATCACACATAAAGGTAGCAGCCAATAAAAATATGCGATAAGAAAAATGAAAATAATGTTGGTGGTTCTCAGTCGAAGTATGATACAGTTAAAAATGACCGAATCGGATAGGGATACGTTGGCGCAGTTGGTTAGCGCGTCGGCCCGGATTGCCGGAGGACCTGGGTTCGAGTCCCAGATGTATCCGTATCTTTTTCTGTTTCAGATTTTCGATTAACTTTCGCTAATATTATCTTCATTAATTAAAATATTATAATTTGAGGTTTAACTCTTTAAGTTAAAAAGTTAAAAATAAAAATAAAAATATTTCATCCTAGACTTGCAGATAAAGTCAATAGATGTCGCATATTAATAAAAAGTGATAAAATTTATCCTGACACTATCTAGAGGGCATTTAGTTCGAGTTGAATCTTGCAATCACACATAAAGGTAGCAGCCAATAAAAATATGCGATAAGAAAAATGAAAATAATGTTGGTGGTTCTCAGTCGCAGTATGATACAGTTAAAAATGACCGAATCGGATAGGGATACGTTGGCGCAGTTGGTTAGCGCGTCGGCCCGGATTGCCGGAGGACCTGGGTTCGAGTCCCAGATGTATCCGTATCTTTTTCTGTTTCAGATTTTCGATTAACTTTCGCTAATATTATCTTCATTAATTAAAATATTATAATTTGAGGTTTAACTCTTTAAGTTAAAAAGTTAAAAATAAAAATAAAAATATTTCATCCTAGACTTGCAGATAAAGTCAATAGATGTCGCATATTAATAAAAAGTGATAAAATTTATCCTGACACTATCTAGAGGGCATTTAGTTCGAGTTGAATCTTGCAATCACACATAAAGGTAGCAGCCAATAAAAATATGCGATAAGAAAAATGAAAATAATGTTGGTGGTTCTCAGTCGAAGTATGATACAGTTCAAAATGACCGAATCGGATAGGGATACGTTGGCGCAGTTGGTTAGCGCGTCGGCCCGGATTGCCGGAGGACCTGGGTTCGAGTCCCAGATGTATCCGTATCTTTTTCTGTTTCAGATTTTCGATTAACTTTCGCTAATATTATCTTCATTAATTAAAATATTATAATAACATACCTCAAAAAATCAATTTTATCATAATACCTATTGGTTTAATTAATTTTCCACATTATACAATAAAACCATAACCGAAAATGGGTTGGTAAGCAGGAAATTTTGAACTTAATTGCAGTTTTTATAGACCTAATTTTTTTTTCTGGTCTTATATATGTATATATAGTTTTTTTATAATAATAAAAAAAAACTCGATTATTTCAAAGTCAAAACGTGTTTTACTCGCACTATGTAATTAAAGCATCTGAAGTATTTCTAAGCGATCTAATGTTCAAACCAAAATCACATGATTTTGAATTCGCTTAGTAGTGCATCACTTTAAGAGGGTATATAACCAGACAATATTCCTTTTTAAGTCAAATTCTAGACGCATTGTCTCTTTTTGACAAATAAACATAAATTGATTTTGAAAGATTGTTATTTTATCTGGTACACGCACTTTTTAAATTTTCAAAAACTAGGTTAATTTTTAATATACTAAGGTTATACCGTTGGTTGTTGGCATATTTGTTAATTTATCAAACGAAATAATGTATTACACAACACAATTTTAAAATCATGTAATCCATACAGCAAAATAAAGCAATACATAATCTAGTAAAGACACTTTTCAAAAATTTATTTTTAGTTCAATTAAAATCATTAAAAAATAAATCCGAGAACGTGTTTTGTTTTTGGTATTACAAACTAAAATAATTCAGATTTTTTTACACACTTATTTTGTTTAGACTCTATTAATCATAAATACTTATGCTCAAAAAATACTACAACGATAATACGATATTACCAGTTCACGATATATAATAATTTATCATCAAGCATTTTGAGCATTTTTATTGCTTACTTGAATGTTTTGAATGAAAAAAATCGATATTAAATTTTTAGTTTAAAAAAATTGATACGGGGAATAATCGATCTTTTTCATCGGAACCTTCCTGTACAGTTGCAAGCATTTTGGAACTTTAAGTCTCAATGGGTCTTAAAGATGTTTTTGAAATCCGTTTTAGGTTTTAAATCGGTAAATGCACAAAAAATTATGGTTTAATATTAATTATTATTTCATGGGGAAACTGTCGGGGGATCAATAATTGTCGGATCACTGTGAAATACTGTCATGAAGTATACCATACATATCTTTCGTAAACTGTATTTCTTCATATATAAACATTACAATTTACCTTTGCTTTCGTTCCTGATGGCCTGCTTTTAAATTTAATTAAAATATCGCAGAGTTTCATACATTTCCTTGGAATTGCAGATATATGTAACGAGATAATAATAAGTTCCAATAATAGTACAATAATTGTCTGATGCAATGAAGTGAGTGGAAAACCTACTTCATACATCATCATGAGTTTAGTGCAAGTGCTAACAGTATCATTGCAAAATAACACATGGCGTTAAATATTATTAGTGGTAGTCAGTGGCGGTTTTCTCTAAAGTGCGTTTGTGCGGTGAGCCCCCATTAAAAATATGAGAAAATAAAACAAACTTGTTGTACAATAATATAAGCACATTGTAGATAGCTCGACATTAAAATTCTCCGCCTTTAAAACTCGCACCACCGAAAAATACGATACCTATTCCCATTTTGTGCGCGATTCAATCCGCACATAATCGTCCATACAAAAAAATCATAGCCGATACAAATCCCTGTGACGGTGAAACGAACAAAACCAAGCAATATTAACCCAGCTCGATGCGGCGATCGCGAGTCAAGATGTCACGTGACCTCCGAACATTGACGCAGATGCGATGCCCGAGTTTGACGGTTGACCTTTGCACCATATGGATGCAAGTTAAATGTTATATGTTATATATTATGATATTTAACTTTGTAGTCATTTTGGTACATTTATTATTTTCTTGTTTCTGCATTTCTCCATTTTGCTAATGGCATTTGTAAATCTACTATTGAAGTACACCGATTTTGACTTCTGTTTTGGTATTAATTTTTTTTTAGATAAGTTTTTATATCCCTTAGTTATGAGTACCTACATTTACTAAAGTTTCGGCAAACGTCGCTAGTTATGAAGGTCGCAAATATTCTGTCGCAATTTTTTTTTCACAATGGTGGAATACAGTGTTATATAAACAAAAAATAACGCTAATACTGATAAGAGAAGGTTGGAATAAAAAATAAAAAAAATATATATAATATAAGTGTATAATGATTTTTTTGTGTAAGTGTGTTTATTTGTGTTTTTTATGTTTTAAAATATCAATTATATTATTCTACATTCTACGTTATTGTTCTCATTGAAAAAAACAATAATAAAAATAATGACCGGTCAGTGGTTTAGTGGGCATCGCGTTTGGGTCCCACCCAGGCGTTCCGTGTTCAATTCCTCGGCTGGCTAAGTCCTCCATCACAACACAAGCAACATCTTCCGCTTAGTGTGGTGGTAGTAGGAGATTTTCAATTTTTAAATGTTGTTGGTTTATTCGTGACCCGGGAATGTTTGTCTTTCTTAAAAAAAAAAAAAAAATAAAAAAAATAAATAAAAAAAAAAATAAAAAATAAAAAATAAAAAAAAAATAAAAAATGATCAACGTACATTGAGTGCTGTAAAAACCATTAAACAATTTAATTCCTCTAAAACTTTTCTAGTTATCTAATTATTGTGTCGCAGAGTGTCAAGTTATTTAAAATCAATAGTACTAGGTACCCCTCCCAGTAACTTTATTTAACTTGTGTGACAACAATAAGTAAATTTTGATTAGATATATCTTCTCTTGAATTTCTGAACCCCCCGTTAAAAAGACCACGAACCGCCACTGGTGGTAGTGCAACGGTTACGATTGCGATACATCTTGAAGGCAAATTATATTAATGTTTAATACAATGTATCATATTTGCATGTTTAAAGTTGCAGTAATCAGTAATGCTAAGTTTTCTACACGATATATTATTTATTCCTAAGATTATCAACAAAAAACGTGTATATTTATGTAATTTGGGAGGCTGGTATGGGTTTCCCCGAGGAAGCATTTATTAGATTACCAACACCTCATTAGGTCACTCCAAGTGGTTCGCACTTGGCACCCCTGCTAAGTCACCAAACGTGGTCCATGGCGTGAGATTTTTCCGAGAGGGTGTTGTTTGAGGGAGACCTTTTGATCTCTACAGCAGGACTTTCTCAGAAATTCGTCTTGCACCGCAGTGGGAGAGATCGATTCGTACGTACTTCACTCCTGGACACACTAGGACACCCAGATTCCTACCCACTCCTCATACATTTTTCCTGGGATCTTTCTTTCCTTCCTTTCCGTTAAAAGTCCCCCCACACAGCATCCTCAAATATGACAAAGGCCGTGAAGGAAAATATTTTTATCAGGGTGGGAATAACATTGAAAAAGTCTGCAGTTTTTTTTTTAAGATTTAAAATTTTTACGTCCAAAAGTAATATCTTGATTGTTTTATGAGTTATTATGCCGTGTTGCGCTTCCTCCTTCTTGGCAAATATTTCAAACGCATCACGGTGTCCATCAACAGGGCAGGTGTGAAGATTTTTTTTAAACAATAAAATATATAAATTTGTTTTAGACCACTTTAATTTTAATTACACTCTACCGGTTTCGGAAGTACCCTTCCTTCGTCAGGAGAATAGTAAAAAGTAAAACCGGTAGAGTGTAATTAGGAGAATATTTAAACTCAAGAGTAAAAGAGTAAAACCGGTAGAGTGTAATTAAAATTAAAGTGGTCTAAAACAAATTTATATATTTTATTGTAAATTATGGCGAGCCACAAAGTTAATGCTTATTACGAACATGTATTTTTTTTAATGTCGAAATGTGAAATACTTAAATATGTGCTATTTTGTATCTTAAACCATATAATTGTAATAATTAAGAGTTGATATTATGTATTAACTGCTTTTGCCTTCGTATGACAGATTTACTCTACAATCTACAACGTTATCAATATAATATGTCACCTGTATAACGCAATACTAAGGTCCGGTTGTTAAGCTTCGGATAAATGAGTTCAAGATAGTACTTAAATAAATTACTTTGTGTGAAATACCAGTTATATCATATGATAAAATATAAGGATTCGTATTTTGTTTATATATTCCACATCCCACGCTTAAAACTAAATACACACTACACTCATTTCTCAGAAGGACGAGCACACAATACAATAACATCTTTTCCATGGTAATTCATTTTTCTCAGGTAAATTTACTGAATGTATATTCGAAAAAAAATAATGATATTATTTAGGCACCTATATACCCTTGCTATTTTAGTAATTTTTCACATTTTCATAATGTTATTTTTATTTCTTTATTTTGTCTTTGATAATTTTGTTAACATTATATATGATGTAGGTATGTATTATTTTTATATATTTTTATTTTTTATTTTCTACCCTTCAAAGGTTATAAGGGACATACTTGACTTATTGAACCAGTGATTCGTCACATTATTTGAAGTAAAAATGTTAATTAATTTTGGTAACTGGAAACATAAAACATTAAGGCACTTACTTAATCCGACTTACGACCGTCCGTGGTCGAGTGGTAAGACACTTGACTCCCAATCGGAAGGTTGCGGGTTCGAACCCGGCGTGCGCAAATAAATTTTATTTGATTAATTTGTGTTATTTCACAATTAATTAATAAAAATAATATATACTATATTTGCGGCACGTTCCAGAGTGGAAGATACTCTCAGTATCGCCCTGGTGTAAGACCACCATTCAGAATTGAAACGTTGCTTAATAATGGCTTTAGCCGTGTTTAGTGACTAGATCTGAATAGCCAGGTACTTTCCCACCTTCCTCGTCCCCATCTTCTTCCCTTCCCCACTTACCTTCAGCCTCACAACATACTCCAATTGGGGATGCCATAGTCTCACTGGCTCCAGAAGGGAGCAGTTGGGACTCTTATGAGGTTTCTCTATAAAAAAATTTAAAAAATCCAGAGGCAAGGCTTTAGATTCCCATTCCGAAGGTCGCGGGTTCGAACTCGGCGTGTGCAAATAAATTTTATTTGATTAATTTGTTTTATTTCACTATTAATTAAATATATTATTTATATACAGAGTGGAAGATGCTCTCAGTATCACCCTGGTGTAAGACCACCATTCAGAATTGAAACGTTGTTTGAAATGGCTTTAGCTGTGTTTAGTGACTAGATCTGAATAGCCAGGTACATCCCCGCCTTCCTCTTCCCCATCTCCTTGCCTTCCCCGATTACCTCCAGCCTCACAACATACCCCAATTAAGGGTGCCATAGTCTCACTGGTTACAGACGCTAAGTCTTAAATTATAAAAAAAAATTAATCAGTAGGTATTGGGCAGGTAGGGTCGGGCATAGTGTTGGAGGGTCACTCGGCTGAGTGACCAATGATAATGTAATATATGTATAGATTAAATAATAAAAAAAATAAAAAATGCGGAAAAGATTTCTTTTGTTTGGTTTTGAAAAAATAAAAAAATAAATTAAAAAGGCACTGGAGTCCAAAATTTAATTTCCATTTTTATTCCAAATATTGTCAAGAATCATTGGTTCAAGAAAGTAAGTATGTCCCTTAACATATTGTAAATTTTTAATGTGTTTTAATTATTTTTAGTTTTTATTTTATTACGTATGAATTCGTCCCTACCGCTGCGGTGCAGCGTGACGAGTCGAGAGATTCCTGTTGGAGAGGCCAGATGGTCCCCCTCAATTAGTCTCTCCCTATCCGGCCTGCCACGCAATGCATCGAACAACTGGAGGGGTGATCTATGGTAGAGGTAATGGTTAACCAATAAATGGTTCCATACTATACCAATACTTATACCGGACTTTTTTTTTTTTTTTTAAAAAGAAAGACAAACATTCCCGGGTTACGAATAACCCAACAACATTTGAAAATCTCCTACTACCACCACACTAAGCGGAAGATGTTGCTTGTGTTGTGATGGAGGACTATTTAGTTAATAATCCAGGAGAAAATTGATGGAGTCGCATGGCTTCGTAATCTACGCTACTGTTGCGAGTGCAGTTCCGCTGAGTGGTTTCGAGCTATAGCCTGAACTACAGTTCAAATATTATCCTGATGATAGCCAACCAGAGGGAAATTAGTCCTTTTTAAATCAAATTCTAGACATTCTTCTAGACAGTCTCTTTTTGATAAAAAAACGTAAATTGATTTTGAAAGATTGTTATTTTATCTGGTACACGCAGTTTTAAAATTTTGAAAAACTAAGTTTAAATTTTATTGTACTAAAGTTATACCGCTGATCGTTGGCAGATTTGTTAAATTTTAAACGAAATATTGTATTATACAACACAAATGTTAAATCATATAATCATACAGCAAAATAAATCAATACATAATCTAGTAAAGACACTTTTCAGAATTTTAATTTTAGTTCAATTAAAATCATTAAAAAATAATGCGGGAGGGTCAGATGAGGAATTAAGGAGGCGGGCTTCGTTGGCGGGGTGACGAGGAAAAGGGGAAGGCAGAGAAGGTGGAAGCGGAATGCTTGAGGGGGGATGGATTTATTTAAATGGTATTTCAACGCATGCCGGGTATCAGCTAGTATTTGATAAAATATGAAACCATACTTTGAAATTTTCCATAAGCTGCATGTGCAAATACCGATTATTAATAATCTATATAAGTAATTAAGTTATCTTATTATTAATCCGTTTAAACTATAAATATTAAAATGTTAATAATATGTTAGTCCCGTGTGTAATGTGCGTGAGTCGGTAATGTCAATATCTAGATCACATTACATACTGTTAGCAATCAACCTGTAATTGCTGAACTAATTATATGTTAGATGTTGGATAAGATGTAATTGTAGGCTCTGTGCTCTATTATTAAATTATTTTTTTTATCCGGAGGCTATTGGAGGTAGGTTCGTGATGTATGCTGTCTTACGATAGATCAGTTTTAAAAAGCACCTAATTCTAACGTGTTAAAAATACATAATTAATGAAGACAATATAAGCGAAACTTACTCGAAAATCTGAAACAGAAAAATCAGAAAAATATACGGTTACATCTGGGACTCGAATCCAGGACCTTCGCCTTGGAGCGCAGCTCTACCGACTACGATAGCATTAAGTTTGGGTTTGAATCTTGCAATCATACATAAATATAGCAGCCAATAAAAATATGCGTTAAGAAAATGAAGCACGTTAGCTCAGTTGGTAGAGCTGTGCCCCGGAAAGCCGGAGGTCCTGGGTTCGAATCCCAGATATGACCGTATATATTTTTGATTTTTCTCTTTCAGATTTTCGATTGAATTTCACTAATATTGTCTACATTAAATAAAATATTATAATTTGTGATTTTAGTCGAAGTTAAGAATAAATAAAAAAATATATTTCTTTATTATATAGGTTTTTAGATAACAATTTTTCACTATCGAAAAAACACAGGATCTTTAAGTCTATAATAGCAAGTTAACTTTTTAAAAATACCCACATGAGGTAAAAATTGCGAGGCGCATATGACGCTGTTCTATTTGTATAAAGAACATTAACTTTAAATTCAGTAATTTAAATGATTTCCTTTTCATGGAAAATAATAATCTAGAAAATAAAATAATAAATGTAATTTAGCATTTAAGAAGGAGATGAAATTAATAAATCTAAACGAAAATATGAAAAAGAACAAGGCACACAATAACAAGGTAACGGTCACCCATGACATCTTTTCTTGCCGGGACAAACTCCTTAACCAAATCGGCCATTGGGACCTCTTAGAATTGAGCTAGAGAAATCAGTTCTCCAGAGAACGTTTCTAAGAATACCAATAAAACCAATACAGCTTTCACATTCAAGCGAGTCCCGTCGGCGTCATGTATCTTTTCTCGGAAGATTGTCTCAATGTGGATGAGTGTTTCAGGCTGATAATTATTGCTTATAATAACTGTTACCCTTTGTGCTATGCATAAAATTTTATCTTAAACATTAGTTTATCAATTAAAATTAATATTTTTTGTAAAAAAATAAGATATACTCGTACTTCTATTAAGATCTATCAAACTGATTGGCCGTTTTAAGAGAGTTTGTTTAGTAGGGGCTCCAGAACAGAGGTGGCTATCAAACTCAACGGTAACAGTTGTGTAATATTTTTTATACGTAAGGGCGAATTTTATAATAACTGTTCGAGATTGCAATGTGTTACTATGATTGCGGTGAACAGGCGAATTTTATAATAACTGTTCGAGATTGCAATGTGTTACTATGATTGCGGTCAACAGGCGAATTTTATAATAACTGTTCGAGATTGCAATGTGTTACTATGATTGCGGTGAACAGGCGAATTTTATAATAACTGTTCGAGATTGCAATGTGTTACTATGATTGCGGTGAACAGGCGAATTTTATAATAACTGTTCGAGATTGCAATGTGTTACTATGATTGCGGTGAACAGGCGAATTTTATAATAACTTTTCGAGATTGCGATGTGTTACTATGATTGCGGTGAACAGGCGTCATTTTCTTATTGAATTTGCAACAAATTTAATTAATGACTAAGCGTACTTATTTACGTTGATATAAAATATATTATTTGCAATTAGGAGGGTGTACTTCTATTGAAATACCGCAATAGAAACATCCCAGTTCCTACTTTTGGACTTTATACTTCTTGGCAGCTAGGTAATATAATTTTTTAAAGATTCCTTATATATTTATATTTTATGGTTTCATGACAGTTGAGGGAAAATACGGTATACCCACTTACACAAAATATAACTAAGTATCCCCGGAGGGGTATGCAGAGATGATTTACCGCCAAATAACAAAAGTATAAAACATATTTTCGTTCAAATGCATCAAGGAAAAAGTAATTGTCTACATAAATATACTGAATTGTAATACATGAAATCGACACTGCAAATAAATTCGTTTGATATTCATACCAACTTATTATTAAAGGTATTTTTGGAGTCGATTTTAGGTTTAAAATTGGTTAATAATACTATAATTAATAATTATTATAGTAGATTGTCCCACAGACCTTAAGAGCCATTGACCAGCTGCTGAGCATAAAAATTCTAAAATGCTTGTAACTGTACAGGGAGGTTCCGATGAGAAAGATATATTATTCCCCGTATCAAAATTTTAAATTAAAAATTTGATATCGATTTATTTCATTCAAAACTTGCTTTAGTATATACCTATATTTAAGTAATTAAGAAAGGGACCCTCAGATGGTTTGGGCATGAAGAGCGAATGAACGAAGAAAGGAGTGTTAGGAGAATATATGACGCTTGTGTGAATGGTATAAGAACTAGGAGACATCCGAGGAAGACATGGTACGATCAAGTGAATCAGATACTTGAGTCGGGCCATTTCAAGAGTCAGAAAATTAGAAGAGTATGCATGAGACTATTACTATACTATTAGAGAGTATGTAAAGAGTGTGTGCCAAAACCGAGTTGTTTAGGGGTCCGTTCTCTCTTCTTATATAAAATAAGTGTGTAAAAAAATCTGAAATATTTTAGTTTGTAAGACCTTAAATAAATAGAAAATCTGAAATACAATCGTCAGAAAACACGTTCTCGGATTTATGTTTTAATGATTTTATTTTCACTAAAATAAAAATTCTAAAAAATATATTTACTAGATTATGTATTGATTTATTTGTTGTATGATTATGTAATTTGAAATTTGTGTTGTATAATACAATAATATATGTCGTTTGAAAATTGAACAAATCTGTCAACGACCAACGGTAAAACCTTAGTATATTAATAAACTTAGTTTACCAGATAAAATAACAATCTTTCAAAATCAATTTATGTTTTTTTTTGTAAAAAAGAAACAATTCGTCTAGAATTTGATTTAAAAAGGACTAATTTCCGGTATTCTCTAATACCCTTTTAAAACATTGGAGAAGATTTTTCAATTTAAACCCATTTAAAAATGATTTATTACTGCTATAATAGGTTTTTATTCTTTGGTGAGTTGGTATCGAAAAAGCATATTTTTAAACAATTACTAAACACACTTATGCTTTATTTAAAAAATAAACATACATAAATAAACCATCTATAATTTTTTATCCAATTCCATTTAGCGCCTAGAAAAAGTTTGTCAGCAAACTTCATTACACCACGCAATCAGAAAACCACTAGCGCACAACGTTTGTAATAATTCTAGAGATTCCTGTTCCGATGCTGACTGTAGATAGTTAGTATGTAGTATGGTTGTTAACTCATGATTTGCTCATCTTCGTGTTTGTTGATTTCCACAAAAAAAATTTAGTCCGTATGTTGGGTATATCTTCATATTCAAATATTCATATCAATATTGAGTATTTATTGGCGTCAACAAACAATTGTGTCAACTCGCAAAAGTCCACTACCAACATTTTTTTAGTGTATCGATTCAGTAAAAAAGAAGAATCTTTGCTTTAGATCAGTGATTCCCAAAGTGGTCCAGGTGGACCCCCAGGGGTCCACGGGAGACTCGATGGGGGTCTACGTTGGCGTGATAAAAACATGGGGTCCACAAGTTGTATGTGGGGGTCAACGAAAATTTATCTGGTTTCAATGGTAAAAAATAAAAATGTTGTCTTGGGTTTACCTATCAATGTAGGCCAGTGGTTTTCAATACCAATGCCCAAATTATTTACGATTTTAACGTAAAATATAAAAATACCTAAGTAAAATATATGAATTCATAACTTGAAATGCTCTAGCCCCCATGGCATTTTTAATGCAATTAACATAGAGGTAGCACACGACCTTACGCGACGCGTTGCAGTTTAGTGCTAAAACTGTGAAATTGAAATAACTCCAACTCCTTTTTGTTTGTCACTTTGAGATTTCAGATAGATTGTAACGTCGTTGAGGAAGACAGTGTTATGAATTATGTTATGGACTTCACCGGCGTATTTATTTACAAGATGGCGGTAGTCGCCTTAAAATTAGCTTTTTTATTGAAGTTTATATTGATCTAATGGCGTGTTGCAAGCCGAATGTACACTCTCCAAAGTACAGGGAATTTCTGAAACAAAAACAGGCAAAGATTTGTGTTAAGCGGGTACAATTGTTCTAATAGGTGTCTTACCCTGTTTCTTTCTTTCGGGATGCTTTGTAGAAGGTCTTTTCAAGGAAAGAAAGGTATGAACCTGGACCTGAAAAACCACCATGGTCTAGAATGGATAAAACATGAATAAAGGGAAAACATTCCACAACATTGAACTTTAGAAACGACTCTCTAGTGAGAAAAATATTGGGCGAGTGATTTTCTAGAAATTTACGGTATCTCCATTGAAATTACCGCTGCCATATGTCACCCATGTCGTCCGTTACGTTTATTGAATTTAGTTGGGGTGCCAGGGTTCACCAGTTGACGTATGTTCGTGTCTTGGAGGCGGTTGCGCCTGCCCACCAGCAGCTCGGTTGGCCAGATCGGGAGAGACCGATTTGGAGCGACCCTTTGACCTCTCCAGATGGTCTCTCTTGACCCATCATCTTGCACTGTAGCAGATATAATAAATATAAATATAAATGTAGCAGATAATTTAAATTTATTTTTTTAAATTTTCATGAGAGAATCGCCTAAAGGGAGCTTGAAGGGATGGATCCATACGTCCTTCACTTATGGACACACTGACACCTAAATTCCTACCCACCCCTCATACATTTCTCCTTCCTAGAACATCCTCTCCTTCCTTTCCTTAAAAATACCCTCTACACAGCATCTCCAAAGAGATATTTTTCCTCACCGCCTTCTGGGTGGAGTTACTAATAATATTTAAAAACCACAAACAAAAACCAACCAAGCATTGGCTCCATCACAACACACCGCCATAGATTCTAATGTTTTTATAATGGATCACACATTTATGATGTCGCAAAGGCAAAAACATTAATATAATATCTGTTCTGTTATAACCATACTGAAATTACAATAACATTAGGCCCAAATGACGAACAAATTACTGAATAAGGATAATTAGTAATTGGCAATTGTTTACCTATAGGGAACCAATCAGTGGCAGAAAGACCATTGTCGACTCGTGCAGAAGTAATGGCCTGCCTCAGAGCAGATACGATGCCAAATGCCATATTAAGTGGAGGTTCACCAGTAGCTAGAAAACAAATTAAAATAATATTATATTATCCATCTCATCATCATTGCGGTATAAAAAGGACAAGAGAAGCAAAATCTCTCATTTTAGGTTAGTCCAAGGCAATACATCTCGTTATCATTAATAGGAACTCTAAAACATAGCATTTCGTACTAGGCTATTCAACCACAAAAGATACAATGTCGATGGCTTACTGCCAATATATTTTACCTCCATGAACGATTACTTCGAGATATAGGGGGTAGAGTATTTTAACACCTTTAAAAAATTGATTTTGATTAGTTGAAATTTTATCTAAATTAGAGATGCCATAGTTTTACACATACAAATTAGAGTGTGTAAATATCATGAATTTTTTAGATCTCTTAGAGGGTTTTTTGGCGTCTAATAATTCGGTTATTAGAGAGACACAGCCACGAGAGATTCAATATCTTGCCATGGTTCAAAGATATTCATTTTGATGGTATTAATTTAGGATAGGTACCCAAGCGTCATGCCTCTGATCTTAACCTTCCATTCTAGGCAGGACCTTTCCCGAGGCAAGGAATCCAGAGTGGTATACCTCTGTAATTTAGTATTTGTGAATTTGATGCTTGAATTATTCTTGGTTGCCGCGGTTAAAAGTGTTGGTCAGTCTTAACTAAACCTTCTTTCTTTGCATATTCGGTGAATTAAGTGATTAAACAATATCCGCGATTAGATTTACTAGAAATTAACTATAAGAATAATAAAAATGTAGTTCATACCTTTCGATCGCAAGACTCCAGCTGGGTTTGGAGCGTTATGCCGAAATTGTACCCTCATATCCAACGGAATATCCTTGATTCCTGGAGGTTTGTAGTTCCACGTTCTTGTTGTTAGTAGTTCTCCAGTTTTCTTGTCATAAACTAACTTTTCCGATGTATAGTAGCCCATTCCCATGATATAAGCTCCTTCTACCTGTTGAAGAGATATCACCATTTTTGAGGAGATTTTTTAGTTTCAAAACTGAACAAGTTCCATGTTTTGCCTTGCCGCCATGGAGCAAAAGTCGCTTTTCTTTCTTTCAACGAAATTTGAACAAACAGTTTCATCTTAAGAATATTTACACAGCAGTATCTTTAATCGAGCGGGTTATAATAAAGTAACCGCAGTACCCAAGTATATCTAAACACCAGGTTCTATTAACTATAAACTGCACATCATTTAAAGACATTTAAATCTTCCATTACACTTGCTTAATGCTCTAATGCTCTGCAGACGTGAAAAAAGAAACACACAAGGAGAATTTCTAGAAAAATATGTAGATGAGTTACAATCGTTATTACCTGTCCCACATCAATTTCCGGACTAAGACTTTCTCCGGTGTCTTCCAGTATATCAACTCTCAATATTTGGTGTTGTCCAGTGATCACATCAATCTCCACTTCCGCGATAGTGACACCGTAGATCGAGTAATTAGTCAAACCATCCGGCTGGGTCGCCATATGGTGCGCACTCAAATCCACTCCGGACAAGTGCGCCTTTGAAACCAGCTCTTGCCAGGTTGGATTAGTCATGGTCTTTTTTATAGGTTCAAGTCGATCTAGTAAATTCTGACATGCTTTTATAGTGGCAAAGCAGCAGGTTTCACTAGCGATACTTCCTCCAGATGCAAACGCGTTTGGAGTGACCAGGTTATTGCTGGGCTTAACAGACACCATGTTGAGTGGAATGCTCAAAGTGTGAGCGCAAACTTGCGCCACTTTGGTATTGATCCCTTGTCCCATCTCTATTCCGGCATGGCAAACTGCCACGGTGCCGTCACCGTGGTATACCGCGATAAAAGAAGCAAGGTTACCCAAGTATGATAATTCGTATTTCATGGGTGAAATGCTGATACCGCGTTTACGCCAGCGGTGTTCGGAATTGTAGGTTTTAATGCTGGCTTGTCTAGCATCAAAATCTGCGGATTGTTTGTGAGTTTTGATCAGCTCAGGTAAAGGGTTATCTTCGACAATCATATTGAGGAGTCTGATTTCGGTTGGATCTTTTCCGGTTTCTGTAGCTATGTGATCCATTATGCTTTCAATCATAGCAAAACCCTCAGTCGATCCTGTGGGTTTTAAGTAATATTTTATCATAAGGTAAGAGACTAAGGCGAATGGATTAGTGTTATGTTTTATATATAGTGTAACCGAAATAATATAACATTGATCTACCTGGAGCGCGGCACCAGGTGTTGGAAACGGTATCTGTGAGTACGCTGTTGGACTGCACGTACCACGTCTTGTCCTCATAACAGTTGACAAATGCATGAACAGTTTCCAAAGCGGCTTCATTTTCGTTCAATGAACATCCCATGTCTTCGTAAAATGTATTCTTTAGATATTGAATTTTTCCATTGTTGTCGATACCAACCTTAAATAGAAAAATGTTGCTTTTCTTTCACATACAGAATAAGAACATTTTACAGGTCCGATTCATTGCATTGGGCTGGCTATGCGGAAAAATCTCAGTTAACGGGCCATTGAAAATAATTATCAAGTGAGTGCATCAATGGAAGTGGCCTCAAGATAGATAGAGAAAGGGGTGAAAATTCTGCATGGAAGAAGATAGGAAGAGGATACAAAAGCAAAAGGACTAAAGACGAATCGGCAAAAAGCATTTGTGGAAGAAATTTAACCCAAGTGACCATTTAGGAATACACTTACTTCGTAATCATTAGAGCACGGAAAGCGTTTTCCCACGGAGAGCATGTTGGTCTCTATGGGCATCACAAAGCGGACAGGCCTGTTCAGTTTGTTAGCGGCAACTGCGCAGGCCGTGGCTACCTGGGCATTGCGGGATATCTTGCAGCCATAGGCGCCACCCAGTCGACGGACGTGCAGGTTGACGCTGGAACAGATCAGAAAAATTAATACACTTGCTTAGATTATAAACATTTCCTGTGTATATTAGTGAAATGTGCACGTTTTTCAGAAATATTCACGTTGCTGGGATTAAACATATTATGATCATTATTTCTATATTATTTATTATACCACATAATTTAAATACACTTATGTAATTTATTAAGACTTGTTTTATGTAAAAACCTAAGAAGGTAAATGAATATATTAATCCATATCACGATTATTCTACTAGCTTTGACAGATATACCAAAAAATTTACCAAATATGCCTCCATCAACAATTTCGATTACAAAATATGTACAATAAAAAACCTGTTCCGGACAGAAATGCAGTATAAATTGCAACCCAGCACCCAAAAACAAAGAAATATTACGTAAAGCTAGTGTTAAATAAGTAAAATTGAATACCAACTAACCTATTCAAAGGAACACCTAATGCCCCTGCAATGGCGATTTGGTTGAAGTCTATCCATTGAGTTGAAGCAAACACATCTAAACCATCTTCAATGGGAATACAAACACAAGTCTGCGACTCCATGGTATAATGATACTGTCCATAAATATCAAATGAACCTTTGAGAACCTTATCAATGTCTGTTCCTTTTTCTTTTGGTTCCACCGTTTTGTTTACAATGGTTCTTTCTTTAGCTGATGGAGAGGCCAACACGTCCCTCACACCAAGAATGGGCACAGTTTTACCAGAGTTCTTGTAAGTGACTTTAACTTTTTCAGCTGCGAGTTTGGCAATTCTTTCTGTCTCAGCTACAACTATAGCTAAAGGCTGTCCGTGGAAAAGTATTTTACTGCTGGCAAGAATCTCTTCGATTTTTGGCAACATTGGCGTGAAAGAGTTCGTTCCAGGTATGTCAGTGGCGGTCAACACGGCCACGACTCCTTTTATTGTCTACAAGAAAACAACAATAATGAAATCCTTACATGTTATTATTATTTATTAAAGCGGATACGGTACAAGATAGTTTCCGTTCGCACTCAGGCCACGAGCCCATTGTGATATCTCCCAGTTCACATAATTACTTTGATTTTTTTCCGGATCCCGCAAGGATCCCTGTTTTCTGTTTTCCACACATTCTCCTATAGCGGTAAAGGTTTTCCCATAGAAAGTCCCTCCTTGTTTGAGTTCTTCGAAGGCCCCAAGAGGGAACAGTTCACTGAGGTGATATTAGATCTCTATTTCACTCTCCTTGTTTCCCCAAAGGCCCCAAGAGGAAAGAGTTTGGTTCGGGGTGGTCTTAGCTCTTCTCTCCATTCCCTCTTGGTTCACCGAAAGCTCCGAGAGGGAAGAATCTATCGGGATGGCTTCTCCACTCCCCCTAGGTTCCCCAAAGGTTCATAGTACTATTCATAGTAAATACAGTATTGTCGCCTTGTTTAACCCGGTCGGACGTGCGTACGAGTGACCACCGGTGTTAACCCATAATGGACGTGCTAAAACTAATCGAAAACATAAAAATTGATTTGAAAAACATAACAACCGTTAAGGATTCTAAAGTGAGGAACAACCTTGAATTAACCATAAACCTCCTAGAAGAAACATGGAAATGTGAAAAAAATAAGTTCCAGGAACAGATTATTGACCTTCAAAAAAAAGTGATCACAAAACTAGAAAATAAAAATGAACCAAAATCATATGCAATGGTTTTAAAAGAGCGGACTGTGCAAATCGAAGAACCGAAATTTGCTGTCATGATAACTGCTGACGGAAAAGAAACTGCAGAAGACATAAGGAACATTATAACTAAAACAATTAAAGCACCTAACTTAGGAATTGGAATAAATGGAATTAAAAAAGCATCAAATAATAAAATAATCATGACCTGCTCGAAAAAAGAAGATGCAGAAAAATTGAAAACAGAAATAAATAAAAATAAAAGTGGCATATCTGCAACAGAATTAAAAAAAAAGAGACCGTGTATGATAATAAAAGGCGTAGGCGGAGAGTATAATGAGGAAAACTTTCTTACCGACCTTATTCTACAAAATGCTGAATTAAATGATGTCCCGAATGAATCAATTAAAGTTACAAAAATTTTGAAAAACAGAAAAAGTGATCAACTTCGAAATGTAATAATAGAAACAACAGGCCAAATCCGAAAAATACTACTTGATAAACAAAGGATTAATATAGGTTTTGTACGAGCGCACATAGAAGATTGTAACCCAGTAATGCAATGTTATTATTGCCTTGGTTATGGCCACACATCCTTAAAATGCCTGAACAAAATGAATGAACCTAGATGCGTACACTGTGCGAAAAACCATTTATTTAGCGAGTGCGAAAAAACCAAAGACATCGTAAAATGCTACAACTGCGAAAAAAACAATGCAACGTTTGGATCTAAAAATAATACGGAACATAGTGCTAATAGTGAAAAATGCCACTTCCGAAAAAGAATGTCCATCATTGCGCAACAGCGAATCGACTATGAATAATCAATGGATGACTTTCTAACCGAGGAAATTGATAAATTAACGGATGTTCCACACTATGTTTGCGATGATTCAAACCAATGTAACAACCTATTAAATAAAGCAACAAGTGCATTCGTTGTTCTACACCAAAACATTAGAAGTTTACAAAAAAACATGGATGAATTTGTACTAACATTAAATCTTCTTGAGACATTACCGGACCTCATTGTGTTAACAGAAGCGCATTTAAGTTTAAATAATGCTACCGCACGGTACGATATACCTAACTACACATACCACTCGTCCACAATTCATGTAAACAAGTGCAGCGGTATTGCGGTATTCATACTAAAGAAACACAACAATGTCACAATAACAGAAATTACAATGCAACTAACAAACTGTCTTAAATTGCGGGTAAAGGTAAATCAAACTATCTACCATATCATTACTCTCTATCGCACACATAGATCTGATCCACATAATTTTATATTAGAATTGGAACAATTATTACTGACAATGAAAGACACCTGTAATATCGTCATTGGTGATATCAATATAGATATTGGAGACAATGCATATAACAGAACGAAAGAAGATTATATAAATGTAATGACGTTACTTAATTATAAATCTTATATAAATAATGATACAAGAAATGTCTTCGGACAAACCCCTTCCTGCATCGATCACGTATGGTGTAACGCAAATAACATTGAAAAAACCATGTCAATTTTATGGAAAACCAACATAACCGATCACTACACCTGTATTTTTGCCCACAACGTAGAAAAAAAAATAACACTAACTCTAAAAAAATTTGCGAAAAAAGTTATGAAAAAAAATATTTAAATCTGGAAACTTTAAAAGAAAATCTTAAAATGGAAAGCTGGTCATCAATATTTGAAACGGATAACCCAAACAAATGCGCAAAAGGTTTCGAAACAGTTTTTCAAAATCACATAAACATATCTACAATAACAAAAGTTTTCAAACCTAAATCTAAACATAGATTGATAAAACCATGGATAACCAAAGGATTAGTAATATCAATCAGAAATAAAGAAAAATACCATCACCAGTATAAAAAATTCCCGAATGACCAACAAATCATGCATTTTTACAAAAAATACAGAAATAAACTTACGCTCTTAATTAGACTAACCAAAGAAAAGTACTTTCGTGATAAAATAGAAGATGTTGGCCAAGATAGCAAAAAAATCTGGAATATCATTAACACAATAACCAACAAAAGCACGAAACAAAAAGTACCAAAAGAAATTTCATATCGGGGGAGTACCATTAACACCGAAAAAAACCCACAAATATGTGGAAATTTATTTAATGATTATTTTGCAAATGTCGGCACGAATCTAGCTCGTAATATTATCCCAGACAACAAACAAGGTGACCAATCAGAACAAAACTCAATTTTCAAGGAAGGTTTCCACACCTTTGCCGCAATAACTGATATAGATGTTGAAAATGCCATAAAAAGCTTAAGAGGATCAGCAAGCCCTGGTTACGATAAAATAACAGTAACTACATTGAAAGCCGTATATAAGGAAATCAGCAAACCAATTGCTCACATAATAAACACCAGTCTGATAAAAGGTTTATTCCCAAACATTTACAAGAAAACTATTGTCACCCCAGTTTTTAAATCTGGTGATGAAGAAAATATTTCAAATTATCGTCCCATAGCGCTTACATCAAACATTGCAAAAATATATGAAAAAATTGTTAAAATACAACTCAACAACTTTATAAAAAAGAATAATATAATGAGTCCACACCAATTCGGCTTCAGGGAAAACCTCAGTACCCAAGATGCAATTGCAAAACTAACAACAACAATAATTAAAAAGTTAGACAATGGAGAAAAGTGTCTTGGCATCTTCATTGACCTCCGAAAGGCTTTCGATAGCATTTCCCACTCCAAACTCACCGTAAAACTAAAACAAATTGGAATAGATGGAATAGCACTTTCATGGTTCCAAAGCTATCTAGAAGAGAGATTACAATATGTAAAAATAAATAATACCCTGAGCGAACCCAAAACCACATTATTTGGCATTCCACAAGGAACTGTCATCGGCCCAATCCTCTTTACTATCTATGTAAACAAAATGTTCTCTCTACCCATAGATGGAGATATCATATCATACGCAGATGACACTGTACTGATCACAAAAGGAAAAACATGGGAGGAAACAACAAGGATTGCAAACTCAAATATAAACATACTCAAAACATGGTTTGACCAAAATTGTCTGTCACTAAATACTGAAAAAACTTATTTCATACCATTCTCACTCAAAGAAAAAAATGTCGATAATAGTATTATAATTAAAATTCATTCATCACAGTGTAAAAATAAAAAAAAATGCAACCATATTAAATGTTTACTCATAACAGGCAAAAAAAGTATTAAATATCTGGGTGTTATAATCGACAGTCAATTAAAATGGAACGAACAAGTAAAAAATATGATAACTAGAGTAAGAAAACTAATTTACATATTCATTAAATTAAGAAATATCCTGTCACATGGTATGATTAAAATAATATATTTTGCCCTTGCCCAATCTATCTTACAATATGGTATAATCGGTTGGGGAGGAACTTTTAAAACTAACCTCTCACCTGTAGAAAAGGTGCAGAGGTTGATTCTAAAAGTCATCCTGCGAAAACCATCAACATTTCCAACTACACAACTGTTTGAAACTTTTAAGGTTCTGAGTTTAAACAAGATCTTCCAAAAGAATGCATTGCTACAAATTCACAAAGACCATTTTAATACAACAATTTCCGCAAAAACAAGTAATCGACCTAGATCCCGAGGTAACTTAGAAATTCCTAAATATAAAACTACTGCTTCTCATCACCATTACACTTACCAAGGTATAAAGTTTTTCAACGCCCTTCCAGATAAAATCAAAACAGAAAAAAAGTATAAAGTTTACAAATCTCAAATCAAACAACTATTAGATAAACCAAACACTAATTACAAATTTTAATTTCATAGAAAAAAGTCTACATATTTTTTATTGTATGTACACTTATTAGTGATAACTGATTAAGTCTTAACTATAATATGTAACTATTAGTATGTAATTAATCACTTAACATAATTACTAATTTATATTTAAAAATATTCATATTTTTCCTTTTTTTAACATATCCTCTACAAATATTATATCAATCTTTTGACACAGTGCCTTACCTTACCAGTACTATACTTATGTACTGTCGTATTGGTAAACGATAATTGTTGCATTTCATTATTATGTACCTTCAAATAAAATATTTATCAGCGGCTGAGGCCAATTTCAATGTTTAGAACCAACTATATGTACCTATCTATTAATTAGTTTATTAATATATATTTATTTCTACATAAAATTCAATTTGTATTTTTTATTTTTCACTCATGTAGATTGTAAGTCAATTATTGTAAACAATAATTAAAACATTATAATTTCTAACTTTTTTTAACTAAGAGGCTTTACTCCTCAACTCAAACACGAGAAATTTTTTCTCCGTTGAGTTGAGTAGTTTGTTAAAAAAAAAATCTATTTGTAAACAGCTTTTAAGAACCAACTGTATTTATTTTTCTAAATCTTATGTATATGTATTTCAAATAATAAAAAAAAAAAAAAAAAAAAAAAATAGTTAAATATTAACAATGAGGAGGGGGTAGGAACTACTCGTAATTTGATTTTAAACGCTGGCAACATTGTTTCATAGTGCTTTCAGACAAACGGAGTATTGAATTCCGTAAATCTAAACTTAAACTTTATAATTATTTAGAAAGAAATTAAAAATTAAAAAGTTTGTTTAAGAGGTGACATTAAATCAGAATGTTATAATTTTAAATTAACTCACCAATACTTCAGTTGAATCAATTATATCAATCTCTCCATCATGAACAGTTGAGACTGCAAAGGCAGCGTATACTTCATTGGGTTGTGTAGGAAGGTCATTAGAGAACTTGGCTTCTCCGGAACATTGGGCCAATCCTTCCAGTTTCTTCACTGGCTGATTGACAGGCCATTTGCTCTCATCCGTGTCGTACTTCTGTTCTCCTTTCGACACTGGTCTGTCGTATTTTATTCCTCCTGATTTGTATCTGGCATTTATCATGGCGTCAGGACAGATGTTCAAAATTGTCTATAAAATAATGTATTTCATTACTTAACTAATATAAGAGGGCCCCACCAGTTTCCGATTGCGTTTTAAGGTAACACATGGTTTATCTCCTTCGTCGCACAGTTGCAAACCCCAGACGCAATGTCGGATGCTAGTGAGAGAACAGAGAACCAAAGATATATTATTTACCTTGTAAAAAAGTCCAACAGCCAGTTTCTTCCTATATTCTGGCGCAGGTTCTGGGGGGGCTGCTTCTGGGAATATCTCATCACACAGGCTCTGAACTGCCAGACTAAATACCTCGTCTTTGAAGACATTTTTACCAACGAGGTATTTCTCCGTTTCCTTAGCGTGGATGAAGTCCGCACTGACACCTCCGTATACAATATTGACTCTCTGGATTAACTTATCGGCATCCATTTTGAAGAGAAACCCCGCGTTGATGATTGCGTGGGAATTTTGAGCTCTAGGCATTATCTGAAAGAATACATTAAATACTATGGCGAACCTAGTTATTGAGATAGTTGATTGACTTTTTTACCGCTTTGATTAAGCAAATGGAGCAACCAATAGGTTACTTTTTATAAATCATTGAAATCAGAAAAAAATACCGAATCTTAAATTATTTGTCAAATTGGGGGTAAAAGCCAGATTTCAAAGTGCTTAATCTAAAACCCATCTATTTTTATGGGTTTTAGGTTACCTTATGACTATCGAAGATATAATCATCTGAAAGTGGAGGCATGTTGATACTCTGTATGATCTGTCCAGTCATGTCCATCTTCAAGTAATCTGGGAGACTTGCCACCTTTGTATTGCCATACTGGTCGACTAGGAAAAAACAGTGAAATAAGTAAGTATTCTCGAAATTATGTTAAACATTGAACGTGTTTTTTAATGTAAACAATCCACTTGTAAGGAAGAAAGAAAAAGCATGCTACGCATCATGTTTATTTTAGATAATAAAGCAGAAAGCGAACTTAAAAACTGGCCAAAGTTTCAGAGAGGATACGACTAGTGGTCTGCCCCAGACAAAGTGAGAAGAGCATCTCCAAAGGTTATATGAGATAAGGCTAGGCCTGTATTGGAAGGAGGCTGTTAAAGTAGCCAAGGACACACAAAGATGCCAGGAGAAACCCGACCCGAATAGGATAACAGAAAGAAGATGATTTGATATGAGAAGATAATTGTACTTTTAATGGAGAAATGTCTCACCGATTGTTAGAGTTGCTCCAACAGTTTCCAATAGCAAAAAAACATCCGACTGGAACTCTGGGTGCTTGTACTTGATGCTTAAATTGCCACCCAAGGATCCTATCTGAAAAACACAAACAATTTTTAATCGCATTCTTATCGATCTTTGTCTTTTGTCTTTTGGTTCTATTCAAATGGTGTGGTGGATTCCCGACTTATACTCGTTTCTATTACGTATGGTAGAGAAGAGTTTGTGGAGCAGATGACTTTATCGGGAGTCAAAATACAAAAACCTACCCAATTAAAGGATACTTACAAATACAAAATTATACAAAACCTCACATAAGTGACAAATAAACCAAGGAGAGAGAAGAGACACAAAGAGAGGCACAAGTTATACCTAATATAATTAGCTAAACATGAGACATAAACATTTTGAGCAATTTCTACTTCAGCACAAATGTATTCAGGTGAAACATGTTAAGGCCTCAAACAAAGGGAATTGTGAACATTGATTTATTTCGATGCTGCCTTTGACTGATTGTAAATATATTTTATTGAAGCTTATTGGATCACTCGATTGACTTCCAATGTAAAGTATATTAATATTGAAATATTCAATTCGTACGTATTCCCTGAGGGTTGCTGACTCTCGGCTTACAGTAGGCATTCGAGAGGACAGGAACAACGCTAGAAGGATACTTACATTTCTGACAGGAATATGAGCGACCAGATCCAGATGGTCGTACATCTTCTTGGTGTACCTGAAGTAGACGTGTTCGGTGGAGACCTTCAGGAAGAGCCTCATGACTTCTGCCAGGGTCATATTGGATCCCAGCATCAGGTCGGCAAGAATACGGAACTCACGCAGCTCGCTCACCCCCGTGATGTCGATCATCACCTTGGGAGTCTGTTTCATGTGGTAAACACCTGCAAATTATATTGCAGTCAGGTGACAACCTAATTTGGTGACCACTTCTTGCTCCCCAAATATATATAGCCCCAAAATACCTTAAAACCCCTCGACTCTGTGCAGAAACGGACGTTCCGTTTGATAGATTCTCCTGTATTAACAAATATATTGCAATCTTTAGAGCTTTGGCATCATGTGAGAATGCTATTCTTGTTATGCTAGTATTTAAATGAATATGCTCCGAGGATCTAGCGTCATTGAGCCTCTCGGCAACGGTTCATAGTCAAGATACACATCAAACGCGCGTCCAACATAATATGTAGATGGTTGACATCTGTCACATGAGAACGGATCGCTTCTACGACTCGTTGAGTTCAACAGCTCGGCTGTGGAACGATTTGCCGGCCTTTGTGTTGCCTTTCTTCTTACAACACGGGACTCTTCAAGGCCTCCTGTGTGGAGTTAATGCAAAAAATAATTAAATGAATGACGACAAACAATCAAACATAGTAATTTCAGCTGTCGGTGCGTGATGATTTTAATTTGGGAGGCGGGAACCATTTATTGGATAACCAACACCTCCGCCAGAGGTCACCCCAAGTGGTTCGCTACGTTTGGTGAGTTAGCAGGGGTGCCCGGGTTTAAGGGGTGACGCTTGTCTAGGTCTTGGCGGCGGATGGTCTGGACACACTGAACCCCATATTCCTACTCAATCCTTATATCCTTTTCCTTCAGAACTTCCTCTCCTTCCTTTTCTTAAAAACACCCTAATAATTTGAGCATCCCCAAAGACGACATAGGCCCTGAGGGAAATTATTTTACTCAGGGCCTCCTGTGTGGATATAATTTTTTTTTTTAAATGTATATTCCTGCATGAAATTGTTATTAATACAATTAATAACAATTCAATGGATTTAAATTTGTTTTGAATTTAAATATCATTAAAAAATCGGAGATGATTTCGTCTCATGTAAACAAAATTTTATCAATCTCGGAATTAAACTGGAGATTTGTATAAGAATCAAATCCGTGCCGCCCACTAGATACTCTTCTCTAAATAAACGGTGATGGTTTCTTTGCTTTAGTTGAAATTCTAAAAATTATTATGAGCTACAGGCAACCTGTCCAAGGCCCGCATTCATAAATCCCTTCCTACAGCTCCCTTGTTTACTCGCATCGCGATATTGCCCAGCCGAATGATGGTATTAAATAGGGTGCCTCAATAAACGAGCAAGATTTGAATTGTCCGCCAGTTTGACCAGGTATATTGTTACATAATTACAACATGACAAATCGATAGTAGACAGATGAGATCTTGTAAATATGGAGCATGCGGTAGCACAACGCGTCTTGATTGTTAAATAATATTATAAACATGGTGAAAGTTTGATTGCCACGATTCGTAAAGTGCGTGCAATATTCCGTCAAAATAATGTTCCTAATAATTCATCTAATGTGAAAAGAATTGTCAAAAAATCCGAATGTACTGGTTCAGTTAGTGGTGTCTTGATCGATCTGTCTTGTATAATCATTTAAAAATATGACTGGCCAAACTAGCGGGCAATTAAAATTTTGCCCGCTTATTGAGACCCCATATAGTTCCACCGTCGCATCTGAACAGCAATTTTGGTATCACAGAAGTCCCAACTATCCGGTTCGGTTATGGCATTAAATTTCAGAATTTGAAATTTAAGCGAAACATGATCAGATTTTGGATCACGAAACACGCCCACATTGTATTTCTTGTTGTGATACTAATAGAAGAGACGATGGAGAAGGATGCAAAGTAAATAAAAAAAGATAAATACCTTGAGCTGTATTTCCTACAACGAGCATGTAAGAATCCATTCCTTCCTTATTGAAAACATTCAAAATGTCTTGAACTTTGTAGACTTTATACCACTTTGTATCGTCTTCTTTCGTCAGCTCTAAAACAACATGTTCTTTGAAGATTTCCGCGTCTATCATGCAGAATCCATCTTCTGAATAGTCATCGCAAGTTTTTGTGCAAGCCTCTCCCGTCTTTTTGCAGAGGCTAAGTGATGAAAGGTCTTCGATGTCTTGGATTTTGGCTCTGATCTTGGGATCAGCATCCTTGGCGAAGGACTTGAAGGCATCGCAGATGGGACGATATCCTGTACACCTGCAGATGTTGCCAGCGAAAGAGTTTTCAACTTCTTTCATTGTCATGCTGGGGTTGGCCTCTTGCAAACTGTAACATAGGGAAAATAAAAATAATAAATTATATTAGATACTTCTTTAGAAACATTAGTATTATCCTCAACATAAACGTCATTAAAAATGTCCTATGCTTTTATGTCAATAACATGGAGTACGAGATAACTCTTGACCACTCACACAGAGCTTTAGTTTAGAACTCTGACAGAAGAAATATTTTTAAAAACTTTGAAGTTGTTAATGTACAAAAACTTCACTCATAATTTTTTTTCTTTAAATTTTTGAAAACCACATTTGAATTCAAGTTTTCTTTGTACTTAAAGTTTCAAAAAACCATCTTTTGACCTCATTCTAAAAGGCTTTTCTTTCTAAAAATGTGGAACCAGTGTTGATTATTATGTCCTCAAATATCCAACATTTAGTCTCGTTTCAATTAAATAGAAAATAAAAGTAAATTTACAGAATAAATATGTTACAGAACATTCATTAACCATTTTAATTTCCCATTTAGTAGAGAAATAATCTCGGATCTAACTAGAGAGCTAGTCTATTTACTAATCATACTTAGAAATAATAAAGTTACAAAATACCGCTTATAAATAGTAGGTATAGTTAGAAAAAAAAATTAGAGTATTTAAAATATTGGACCATTAGTAAAAATACATATAATAATATCAACAGAATAGCAACAGAAAATATACGAAAATCATTTATAAAATCAATAAATCTCCTGGTTTTCAGTAAAAATATAACATTAGTTTTTTTTATTATTCAAAATAGTTTTTCTCGCTTTTATTAATTCGGGTAATTGAAAAATATCTTAGGGTCTAGGTATTCGTAATGGAATTGTGTCGCTGTCGTGTTGCATCTAGGTAAATATATATTCCCAGATTATATAGGTCTTAAATTTCGGGTTGAGGATAGTTCAGATTCTTTTAAAACTTTTAGTTAATTTTCGTTGTTTGTTTTTGGGGTGTTATGCCTTGTTGTGCTACCTCCTTCTTTAGCCGACATTTCGGACAGCGTTGCAGTGTCCATCATCAGGGCAGATCCGGCAGATCCGACGATGTCGTAAAGAAGGAGGTAGCACAACAAGGCATAGCATCCCAAAAACAAACAACGAAAATGCTTTTGGCCGTGAAAATCTAAAAACGCATCTTTTAGTTAATTAGTTAAAAATAGTTTTAAAACCGTTGGAACCATAAATTTATCCTAAAAATAGTTTTAAAACCGGTGGAACCATAAATTTATCCTAAAAATAGTTTTAAAACCCGTGGAACCATAAATTTATCTTAAAGTTCACTGCTTGGAAAATCTCTTGGTTTTTTATCATCAGAATTATTGATTTACAGTCAACAGATCTTTTATAAATTGTTGATCATCATCAGTTATCGTTATCAGTATCAGGAAGTAGTTTTAGAATTGAGAGAAAATGTTGAAACGTGATGGAAATATTTCTTATTTAATTCTAGAAAAAACTCATATTCATGATTAAAACGTAATATGCGTGATTTTTTTCCACGTCATGGTTTTTTTTCCACGTCATGGTTTTTTTTCCAAGTCATGTTTTTTTTATAGCATGTTGCCGATGTAGCATGCCAATGTATGTTCATTCACATAATACTTAATCATTAACGAGACACATATCCATGTTTTATTACATATAATCATTATTCACTAACGATTCTGAAAGCAAGCAGAGTATTATAATTTTCGCAGCTTTCAAAGCAGTCTCAAAGTCCCGGGAGAAGAGTTAACATGAAACCCGGTCGCCGAGAAATTTAAACAATAGGTATTTGGCCAAACTGTTGCTGTCACTGTCGTTCATACTCTCCCGAATAGTGAGCGAAAGGGACAACCGCACCTCAGGCTGATAATACCCTAACAAAATCATCAAAATCGAGGTTTTGTATTCCCCATTTTTCTCTTCCAAAATATATATAGTACGGCAAAACGCCAATTTCATATGTAAGGATCTAATATTACTGATATAACTAGTTGATTTTGACACGAATATGCTGGGATTTTCTGACCTGTACATGCTCATGACCCATCCTGGACTGCAATACCCGCACTGGGTGCCATTGAAGGAAGCCAGGCGACTCTGTATAGGATGGAAGGCCTTCTTGTTCCCGATACCTTCCACTGTGGTGATCTCCCAGCCGTGGCAGGACATGATGGATACCAAACACTGGACAAACAATTGTAAATTATCGTAAACACGTTCTTCCCCTTGTCCTAGTCGGATTGGAGACCTATCTCTTTGACAAGGCGCTTTTAGACATCCTTGTTTGTGCTACTTCAGTGGCTTATTATTCTTAGTTTAGGTGTAGATTGTAGATTTCTTACATAAACCCCATTCCGCTTAATACAAAGCGTCCCGGAGTTATCTGAGTTATCTGCTTATTATTAGTGTGCGGTGATTTTATTATTTATTTATTTATACTGGGATTTTACAGATTTTCGCACCTACGTGAGAACAATCCAGTTATAAAAACTCAGTTATTGTACAAATACAGACATACAATTACAAAAAATTAAATACAGATACATACAATTAGAAAAACAGAAACATCACAAATTTAAAAAAAATAAGTAATAAAAATAAAATACAAAATTATATACAAGCTCACAAAGTAAAACATATTAAAATTAAAATGAGAGGCAAGAGACATAAGAATCACGGGGGGGCATGCAAAGAGAGACAATTAACACAATATAATTAGTTAAACATATTTTTTAACAGCGTCAGAAATTTTTCTGAATCCGTGCAAATTATCGACGAACATATCTACTTCAGCACACTCTATATTTTGTTATATAGTCGACATATTTGGGTCAGAGGGCTAAAGTAGGCGATATTATTTTTAAATGTATTCGGGTGAAACGTCGTATGACGTCTTAAACAATGGAAATCGAGGACATTTATTTCAATAATGCTAACTTCTAGTTTTAAGTGTATCAATCTCGAAGTAATCACGACGTACGTCGTATGATCTAAGATGGTCATATAGTCCATATATAAAGGATAACATTCTTAGCAATTTTTTTAAACTGATTTTACAATGTGTTCATATTTGCAGTAATGTGGATTCCAAACAGTGCTTCCATATTCAAGTTTACTTCTAATTAAGGCATTGTAAAGGGTTAGAATTGATTGAAGATCTTGAAAGGTTTACTTATTCTGTGAATTAATCCCATATTTTTTTATGATTTGCACTATGTCGTTAATGTGTACATCAAATATGAATTTAGAATCAAGAATGATTCCCAGATCTCTTATTGAAGACACTTTTATGAATGTGGGTATCTACGAATATATCTTACAGTTCTACTCGGTTTGTGCAAGAAGGATATTCACCGAACTAGGCATTCTACATTTTGGAGAAATTGGTCAACCATTCGTGATTATGATTATTGTCGTATGTATATAATCTAGGTACAGGCGAATAACTGAATAATGAACGACTCGATTCTAAATTAATATGGGTACAATTTAATTTAATTTAACTATAATTTTGAATCATATAATCATCTTCTTTTCAATATAGTTACCCGTGCGTTGATGATTATTATTAATTTTTATGGAGTGTGCAGGTGTTTTGAATTATACACTTGTGATAATGATCCATAAAATTCACCATTAGATAAGTATTTCCTGCCATTTGTCCGATTGTCCCGTGAGTTGTCCGATTGCCAGAAATAGATAAACTAATGACATAATAACTTTACCACTTGTGTAATCAGAATACTCTGGTGAATGGTAGTAAGACATGCAACCGACAGGAAAAGGCCAAAGTAGTGTCAACTGAGATCCCATAAAACCTTTTATCTACCAGTTATTACGAATCTATCCAATTTACTTTGTATAAAAAATTGTTTCTTTATTTGTTCATTATTATTCCCTATAACATTCATCCGATTGCGATGAAACTTTGGTGATTTGTGTGAAGGCTTCTTTATATGATGGTGAGCTCTGGCATTATGAAATTTGTATTCAAATTTTACAATAGTTGACGTGCGAGTTGCAGAAAAATGTGTGTATTTCATCTAGTTTAGCGGCAGGAAGAGAAGGCGGGAGAGGAAGGGGAATGCAGGAGGGGGGTAAGGTGGCAGGGGAAAGCAAGAGTGGAAGGGAATACGGGAGGGGAACGGGGGGCGAGGACGCGGACGCTTGGTAAAAGATTCGCAAGGAATAACAATGTCTTTCTTTGAGTGGCAATTCAACGCTTGCCGGGTACTCGCAAGTTTTGTATAAAGTTCTAAAGTTAAAGTTAAAAAATAACTAATGAAAAAAAATTACAAAAAGATGTGGAAAACTCGGATTCTAGTCCTTGTTCCTCAGGTTGATAAATGTGCCTCTACAAGTACTATCTTCTTATAACTCTTGTCAGGGTTATACCAATAAATGACGGCACCTACTGCAATCTGGTATCTACGCTTTTGAGCAGAAACAATTTTTGGAATTATTGCACAATTCTGCATATTCCCGAGTCCCTCGAGGATCTCTACTGGGACCATTACTATTCCAGAAACATTATCGACATCTGTTTTCTAGACTTAATTGGGAGACTGTGGAGATTTGGATGTTTCTGTACTAGTCTATTTACCGTATTAAGTTCGTAAGAGCCATATGGGTATTCAATAAGAGAATAAATTTATACATGTGGAGAAAATTATTCTTGTCTTTGTTCCTCAGATCGATGGAGGTGTCCGTACAGTACTTACCTACAATGTCAGGATTATATGAATACACTAGTCCCACATAACAAAAAAACATATATTTTTTAAAAACCATTAGAATAGCTATGAGAGCCCCCAAATGGTTAAGGGTTTCTCAACTTCACCGGGACTCTAAAGTTCCCCTCCTTAAAGATCAATTTCAATTTCAATGTTCATTGCCGGCAACCCGGGTGTTTATTAAAGTAATATAGTATTTTATAACATGTAAGTCAAAAATCAATTTGGGAGGCGGGAATGGGTACCGCCGCCCCGGGAACCATTTATTGGATAACCAACACCTCTGCCATAGGTCACCCCAAGTGGTTCGCTACGTTTGGTGACTTAGCAGGGGTGCCCGGGTTCATGGGGTTCATTGTCTAGGTCTTGGCGGCGGATGATCTAGACACATTGAACCCCAGATTCCTACCCAACCCTCATACCTTTTTCCTTCCCAGAACTTCCTCTCCTTCCTTTCCTTAAAAATATCCTCCACACAGCATCCCCAAAGGTGACATAGGCCCTGAGGGAAATTATTTTCCTCAGGGCCTCCTGTGTGGACCTAATGTAAAAAAAAAAAAAAAAGTTACCCGCCTCACTAGACGTTGTTTGTTCTGAGACGGGTAAAAATTAGAACATTAAAGAAGATAAAAGGTGTACAGGAAAATAGTCAGAAAATAAACATGAAAATACAAGTTGTATTAATCAAGAATAATAAATCAATAAAAAGAAAGAATAAATCTCTATAATTGGAAATAAAACATGTGTAAATAAAGGATGAGAAATTATCGATTAGGAAGAGATTAGCATTGACTTGGTGATGCATTCTCTCTTTTGTGTAGTAGCCAAATGATGCATTGTTTATATAGCCATTTTGATCACATCTTAAGTCTAGTGGAAACATTTTATGCGGGTATTCCCACGCATGAAAACGCGTCCATCAACTGCCTCGTCTAGTACGATGAAATCCTTGTAAAGTTTAAATCTTCCCATATTGCAGCTATCTTCCCTTGCAATTCAACTTAAATAACATATATTTTTCATACAACTATTTTTTAAACTCATGATGAAAGAGAAATGGGTCTTTTTGGCCCGGAGCTCTATATGCCAATATTTTATCAGTCAAAAAATCAATTTACTAGGATGCGTACTGCAATATTATGTTGCTTACACTTTGAAGCAGGACCAATTATATAAATATTGCTCAATTTTACCCAAATCAAACCCCGGAATCCCTCAAGGATCCCTACTGGGACCATTACTATTTCAGAAACATTATCGACATCTGTCATCTAGATTTAAAAGGAAGACTGTATAAAGAGGGGTGTATCTGTACTGGTATCTATTTACCGAGTTGACGGAGAAGACCTCGGCCTCCTTGGTAGTGGGATGGGTGACCTTGACAGAGACCACGCAAGTTCCGCAGCCCCCCTCGTGGCACATCGCTTTGGTGCCGCGCAGATTCAAGGTGTTCCTCAGGTAACTGTTGAGGGACGTGTCTGCCTCGACGGTAGAAACTAGAAGGCAAATTAAACCATTTACATTAAAATATTTTATAGATAGATTCAACAAATTGCGGTGTTGACATCAACGCTACACTAGCGACAATAATAAAATAACCAAAAAAATTAAGGTCGGTTACAACGTAAACCTCAGAACCAAGAAGGTCTTAATGTTTTCCTATTTTCGGAAAAAACGTTGCAGAAAATATTGCTGGGGTCGTGAAAAGTTTATAAGTGTAGTGTATAGGAATTTCCTATGATTAGTAATACTCTCCGAATTTATTTATTTCTACTCAATCTCGAAGAAACGAAAGTGGTTCAAATATGACTAAAGACCTCATTTAGTCTCAAAAAGTTCAATATTCTGGCCCCTGTGTTTTCTCCCTTCTAATACATGTTCACTTCTTCCTCTCCTCAAAAAATTCCTCCTGAGAAAAAATATTTTCCTCAGGGCCTCCTGTGTGGATTTCATGTAATAAAAAAACATACAATTCTGATAATTATTAGTTTTAAATAATTATTCGGTTCGTCGAGATTTCGAGTCTCGTCTATTATCGTATCGTATTTACAATTAATATCTAACTGGACTTAACTTCCGTTCTAAAGCTGCTTTGTGTTAATGTGGCGCGCGTACAGCCGCCGAGTGGGGTGCCCGCCTGTTGAACGGACATCTTCGTAATCGTTCGGTTTTTAGACCTGAACGAGGGACAATACTATTGACCTCTGTTGAGACATCTTAAAACTACATGTAACTATCTATTCTAACGACAACTGTTGATTGAATTGAAACTGCAAACTCTAATCGCATATGTTGAGATATATTGAAACTGCATACATATTCACATACACTACAATAAGCATATTATTTTATTTCACATAAATATAGAAAAAATAGAATCAGATAAGAAGTAATTGGGACGATTTGGTTTTCATAAATGAACGGAAGGATGAACTTTGTATTGCACGATTATTATTGTTAGTTTTATACATTATCTGATGTATTATATGCCTACTAATATACAGGACGTATGTAAAAGGATGTAATAATAGCTAGTAGCCAAGTAATATTATTTTATAATTTATATATAAATAATGCAACTATGTGATGATTATTTAAAAAAAACTGTAATACTCTATTTTCAAATGTCTTTTAAAATTTTAAAAATAACTTTTTTTAGTTTGACTGAGGATTGAATTTTTCTACTCTGGAACCGGAATCAACCACACCTCCCAACTGAGCCAAATCCATGTTGGATAAGACCGACAGCTACTGCAATGGTTGCCACCAAAAGAATGCATTGTCATCAATAACGAGTCTACCTGCCGAGTTCCAACTCGATCGGATGTCGGAAAGTGGGTTAATTTCCACTTACAAGATTCCACGTCGCTCATACAATTATTCAATCAAGAAAACAAAAGTGAAATATAAATAAACGTATTTAAAAAGAATTTTTTTAAAGCACGATAAGCTCTGTTATTTTCTTCAGAGATATAATTAAAATCTGTAAAAAATTTCAACCTTAATTGTATATTATTAAAGGTTTTAAATATGAAATAATTGAGGTTAAGTGCGTTTGACCAGAGGCTGAGAATAAAAGTTTAAAAATACTTGCAACAACTGTTCACGGAGGTTCCATTGAGAAAGATTGATTATTCCCCGAATCAAATTTTTTAAATAAAAAATTTAATATAGATTTATTTCATTCAAAACTTGCTTTAATATATACCTACATTCAAGTAAATAATAAAAATGTTCAAAACGCACGACGATAAATTATTCAATACCGTGTACTTTTTGTAAGTATTTTTTGATCACAACTATTTATGATTTTTCAATAATGTCGAAACAAAATAAGTGTGTAAAATAATTTTTAAATATTTAAGTTTGTGAGACCTTAAATAAATAGAAAAACTCGGGTATTTTTGTCACAAAACACGTTTAATGATTTTAATTTACCTAAAATTAAAAAACTGAAAACTGCGTTTACTAGATTTATTTTTTTTTTTTTTTTGTACGATTATATGATTTGAAATTTGTGTTGTTTAATAGAATCTATCGTTTGAAATTTAAACAAATCTGCCAACGACCAACAGTATAACCTTAGTATATTAAAAATAAGCTTAGTTTTTCTAATTTAAAAAAGTGCGTTTACCAGATAAAATAACAATCTTTCAAAATCAATTTATCTTTTTTTTGTAAGAAAGAGTCAATACGTCTAGAATTTGATTTTAAAGGGGACTAATTTCCGATATTCTCTGGTAATACCCACTTAAGAGGGTATTACGTATGGAAGAAGTGGATATAGAAATCGGTTTTTGAAGGAGCCCGTAGCTAACTTGCTGTAGATCGATTTTTAACATAATTGCTAACATATCAACAGAAGACGTTTTAAGAGGAACGGCTGCGCTGTCATTTTCATCCGAATATTAATTTTGAATTTGAGGCCAAAATACTAAACCAAACTGGAAAATAATCAAAGGGTATAGCAAATATTTAGTACGGATATTTGCTTCTATATTTATTTGTATTTTAAATTATTAATTATAGGTAATTAAAGAAATCATTTTACAGGCAACTTTGACAATTATTTGTCGCTATTGATGAATGAAACCGAAACCTCATACCAAATATTGGAAAACATTATTATCAACTTTGTAAAGGAATATTTCTCTCTAGACCTAGATCACAGAGATATCCAAGAAGTTCAGAGAATAGGCAAAAAAGGAGAAAAACCTCGACCAATAATTGCTACATTTACCACACTTGGCATCAAAATAAAAATATTTAAACAGAGAAGAGAGGCACTAAGATAAACCACACATTACATAACAGAAGACTATCCGAAACAAATACTAGAAAAAAGAAAAGAGCTACAAGTGCAGGCAAAACTCGAGAGAGAGAAAGGCAATATAGCAAAAATTAAATATGACAAACTTGTAATACAAGCCAAAGACAAAACCACGGACAGTAATAAGAGAAGGCTTATATTATCTCCTGAAACACCTAAAGACGACGGAAAAAAGAACAGGCCAACAAGAAAAATAAACAGCATTCACAAAAAAGAAGAACTCCTAGCCTGTCTGAAGGAATTGTGAAACCATGCATGCTTAACTTCTTCGTAAATAAAAATCAAAACAACATGCCCAGAGCCGACAACTTTTAGCAACTACCGCCCATCTTCGACACAGGTAACATGCAAAAAACAACAGTAAACAACAACAAAAACAAGAATAAAAACAATAAATAAAAAATTTAACTGAAAAAATTAAAAACAACAACAATAAAAAAAAACAATAAAAATAATAATAATAAAAAAAAACTAAATTTTTTTAAAAATATTATTTAATAAATAAATTAAATAAAAATAACTATAAAAACCAAAACTCATCTTCCAGTTGTTGTGGAAGGTCACCGTGGAAGATCAAGACCAAAACCCTCTGAAGAAAAAATTCTAAACTTGCTCAAAAATACAAGATGTGACACAAATACAAAAAAAAATGCTTAACCCTACGAAAAAAACAAGAGATAAATGAAATTTTTTGGAGGAAGCCTTCACCTTCGGCTGAGAGAAGGGTTCTTGCTTATGAAAAACTTGAGATATCTATATTACATTTTTCGCAAATAGCATTAATTATACTTTTTCTTACTTTTTACAACTCTGTAACATACTTAATTGCAAGAATTAAAAGGCTTTTTATTTTTATTTTATTTTATTATTGATGGATCAGATTGAAAATCTTCGCTCATCTGGTGAATTTTAAATCAATGCTCTGACAAGTTGTACTTACTTGTATACTGTTTGTCATTTATCTTAAATTTGACGAACGACATGTTGAACACTTTAAATTACAGACCGGTTTCACAATAATTACTAATTTGACTTCTCCGGTTTCACATATATAATACACCGGCAAACTCTAACTCTCCGTACGCGTTGAAGTATGAAATATGCAGTATACCAATTATGTACTTGGTGTCACAGAACGTTAACTGCGTCCGCCGTTTCAGCTTCGACTGAAAATAAGTGTTAAAAAAATCCTATTTATGCACTTCGTTTCCAAAAAAGTGTGTAGCTTTAAAACGATGCACTGTAGCTTATTAAAAAAAACATTAACTTAGAAGTAAACTACCCTGAAATTCAAGCCATGCCAATATTCGTGAAAGGTGTAAAGTTTTTAAATAAAATATTGGTTACCTACTAATTTAAAATAAAATATGTAATCATAAACATAATTCAACCAATAACTTCGATAACATACTAGAGTGGTTGATACTTTCAGTATCGCCCTGGGGAAAGACCAGATTCAAAAAATTTGCTTGAAATGGCTTTAACCGTGCTTACGGACTAAAGCACAACCCAATTAGGGTAAAACAACAATATTGGCGATTCCCTTGCTTCTCATGTTGATCTGTGTATCTACTTTTAGATATTATTTTAAGCAATTTTGAAAACGGCACACTTATTTGCTGTTATAAATAATACAAAATCAGGAGACATGATTTTTTTTAATAATAAACACTTTTCGCTCTCTTGAACAATTTTAAAATGTTGTCCTTTACAGCATTTAAATTTTCAACGATCGATGTGTACCCACACAGTTGACATTTGTCACATAAGAACGAGTCGCTTCTAAGACCTGGAAACAGAGCACGGCTGTGGAAAAATGCCTGCCTCCGTGTTTCCTCTCTCCTAAAACATGGGTCTCTTCAAGACCCGGGTTCACTCCTTACTCTCCCCAAAAAGACCATCCTTTTTTATATATTAACTCCATACAGGAGGCCTTGAGGAAAATAATTTCCGTCGGAGCCCATGTCATCCTTGAAGATGCTGCGTGGAGGGTCCTTTTGAGGAGAGGAAGGAGTGAACATGGGTCTTGAAGAAACCCATGTTGTAGGAAGGAGGAAACACAGAGGCCGGCAAATCGTTCCACAGCCGAGCTGTTGAACTTAAGAACGAGTCGTAATAACGGCCAGTTCTCATGTGACAAATGTCAACCGTGTGCATATGTTGGGCGAGCGTTTGGCGTGTTTCCCGACTATGCACCGGTGCCGAGGGGATCAATGAGATACTTCCATTGAAATACTTCCCATTGTAATACAAGGATAGCATTCCTATCCGACGCCTGTGCTCTAAAGATTGCAATCCGTTTGTTAAGACTGGAGAATCTATCAAACGGACCGCCCGTTTCTGCACAGAGCCGAGAATGTTTTTCAGGTACTTTGGGGCTCCAGACCAGAGGTGGCTGCCAAATTCAACCGTGGGGAGCACTTGCGATTTGTACAGGGTTAGCAGTTGTGTACTATTAAAGTATCTGCGGGCCCTGTACAGTACGCCCAGTTTCTGAGAGGCTAACTTAACTCTGGCCTCGATGGAGCCTTATAGCATCTTCAAAGTTAACACAGGCCCTGAAGGAAAATATTTTAATAATTAAGCTAAACCTACAAAACATAACCCATTATAACCTAGATTATAACCTAAACTATATTCCTAATGAAAATTGTGGAATTATTTGTAATTAATTCCTTCTGAAATTCCTAATGAAAACTATACACTAACAATGCGTAAATATAGAATCAATAATATTTGAATAACAGTAAGTAATCACCAAGTAAAAAGTAAATTGAATGTCGTATGACATTTGGCTACACGCGTAACATAGAAAATTAATTACAAATAATTCCGAGAAGCTACATTACTAAATTTAAATGCAACGTCTGGAATGATATTGGGGCAAGCGATTCTGACCTTGTCATTGTACAGTTTCTTTATACATAAGGGTTAAAATGACAGGTATGAAAAGCTTGGTAATGCTAATGGTGGGTAAATTGGATCACAATAATTGCAAACAATGGCAGGTAGCATGTAAAAGCAGATGCAATAGTTAACGGACGCCTAAAAATCACACAATGCCAACACGTCAATTTATTGAGATAATCAGTGAATTCATTAACCTGCCACAAGAGATTTTGATTGATGCGATTTTAAGTGTTCCTAAACAATCATTGATGCGTAATTCGCATAAAACGGACAGCTCACGTGCACAGAATAATGAACAGTGGCGGTTTTCTCTAAAGTGCGGTTGTGCGGTGAACCCCCATTAAAAAGATGATAAAATAAAACAATCTTGTTGTATAATAATATAAGAGCATCACAGATAGCTCGACATTAAAATTCCGTCTTTAAAACTCGCGCCATCGAAAAATACGGTACCTATCTATTCCCATTTTGTGCGCGTTGCGATCCGCACACATTTGTCCATACGACAAAATCATAGCCGATACGAATCGCTGTGGCGGTAGAATGGACAAAACTACGCAGCTCGGTGCGCTGCTCACGAGTCAAGATGTTACGTGACCTCCGAACTTTGACGAGTCTCGCCGAAACGAAGCCCGAGATTGTCGCAGGATGACCGGCTGGCGGTCGACTTTTGCACGACGGATGCAAGTTAAATGTTATATATTATGGTATTTAACTTTATGGTCATTTTTGTACATTTTTTATTTTCTTGTCTCTGCATATCTCCAAACGTTTACTAATGGCATTTGTAAATCTACTATTGAAGTGGACCGATTTTTTTTATTTTTTTTTGTTTTTTGTTTTCGTATTTTTTTTATAGATGAGTCGTTATATCCCTTATTTACGAGTACATTTACTAAAGTTTCGGCAAACAACGTCGCTAGTTTTGCAATTTTGTATTGAGCTTTCCTAGAATTGTTTGGGCTTTCAAATTGAAAGTGGTTGCGTTTATCGGTTGTCGCGAATATTTTGTCCTAATTTTTTCACCCAATGACGGAATAGTGTTATATAAAAAAAAGCTAATGCTTATGAAAAAAGTTTGGAAATTAAATATAATTATTTTTTGTATACGTGTATAAAGGATTTTATGTGTAAGTGAAAAAAGCTAATTTTTATTTCGTGGCCACCTTTATTTGTGTTTCTTGTTTTTTTTTATGTTTTAAAATATCAATTATATTATATTCTACATTCTACGCAATTTTTCTTATTAAAAAACAATAATAATTAGCAACGTACATTGAGTGTTGTAAAAACCATTAAACAATTATTTAAATTCTCTAAAACCATTTTGGTTGTTTAATAATTGTGACGAGGAGTATCAAGTTATTTAAAAACAATAGTACCTATTTAGGTACCCCTCCACCAACTTTATTTAATTTGTGTGACAAGAGTAAATTTTGATTAGACAATATATCTTCTCTTGAATTTCTGAACCCCCGTTAAAAAGACCACGAACCGCCACTGATAATGAATAACCCAAGAAATAACTTGTGGGCGTATTTCGTAATCCAAATATTTGGCCAATCGAGGCTTAAATTTCCAAGTGTTCTTAAAATTTAAATGTGCTGGAGATCTAATATGTCAGGCGAATGTAAGTAAGATGGAACGCTGGGTGGTTGATCTAAATCGTATGTAGATTCCCAAAGTGGTGTACGGACTCCCAGGGGTCTAATTCGACTTGCTGGGGGTCCAATGACATCAAAAAAAATTGAGGATCCACGAGATTTAAATGGGGGGTACACGTGGAGTAGAATTGAATTTATATTAAGTGAACTGTAACTTTCAGGAGCTCCTTAGCCACTGGAGCGACAGAGCAATTTAAATATTTTTTTCTCGGATTGCTAAAAGAAATTTTTCTGTCCACATTAAAAAATCGTACCTGCGAATTTGAATATGGAGACATACAAACTGATTATAGTTCTATGTAACCAATGAATTCCCCTATCTTTTGTCTATTATCATATATTTGTAGGGTTTATAAAAAAAATATAATTAAATCTTTAACCTTAAAACATTTTTAAAAATCTAAAGAATATTTATTTTGTTATATTTTGAATGTACAATATATTATATAGTCGTTTTAATAAAAATTGTCTGTTTTTAAATTTGCCACATTTTGGCAACAAAGCATTCCATGGTTTTGGAAATAGTGCCATAATGTGACAAAAAGCGCTCGAGTGGATAAATAACTTACCTAATACACGCGTTCTGTAATTCTCGAATTGAATATAGAATTATAGGATAAGGATCTGCTACACACAAGTATATCATACATAACCTGAATACAATTTAAAAAGGAATCATAAAGATCACACTGAAAGTACCCATTAGAACGCCTTCTATACTTCTATTGAAATTTTCGAAAACTTTGACGTACCAAATGTACAACAAATATATGTCAAAAATATATTCAAACTACAGTGGTGCCTCGCATAACGAACGCCTCGCACAGCGAACGCTGCACACAACGAACTTCCTTTTCGTTCATTTCACGATTCATACAACGAACTTCGCTTCACACGACGAACTTCGCTTCACACAACGAAGTCGCCCACTTCACACGATCACTGCCGATTTATTGCATCCTTCCGCGCAGGCAGTCGTTAGTCACCAGGGGGGGTCGACTCCGACCATAATGTTGGTCCTTACTCATTGGTTCGTGACGTCATCGTAATATCATCGAAATGACCAATCTTTGGCATCTGGCGTCTATGGCAACAGGCATCTATGGTAATAAATGCCCAAAACGTCAAATCCAAAATCAGTTGTGCGTTGTTCAGGTTGTTCTTCGCCGACGTAAATATGCGTGAAAATAAATTTGTTAAAATGGCTAAAATGTCTCCAAAATATCGTTGTAGTGTCGAAGGCTGCAAGGATGTCGTTTAGGTACTTTGCCTACCCTTAATCTTCCAGATATCGGACAATATCGGGATTTACACGGTGCACATGGGACCCGTGGTGTTAACCAAAATACAGGTGCGAATCTCTCTTTGTTTGTTCAGTATTTTACTAATGTAACTGTAAACCTCAGATTTTAATCTATTTTCTTTTTCAGACCGCATTCGTGTTCCACATGTACCCCCAAGTATACTACTGCACAAATTGTGGTGCCCTCCAAGATCACAATTACAGTCAAGGTATAAATCTCTATATGGCATCCATCTTAATTTTATTCATATGATTGTGAGTGTCGGTAGAGAGATAGAATGAAAGAATAGCTGATCTGGGTCGTTATTATGATAAAGATATTAATTATTTCTTCCAACACAGCAATTGAATTACTATTTTGATGAGTGCATGTGATAGTGCTATTAGTCTGTTTTAAGATATTCGGATAGAGTAGGAGAGACACGATAAAATAAGAGAGTATTTGTTGTTTATATATGTGTGTATAAGTAAATGTATGTATTGTGTGTGTGCACACTGTATGCATATATTTGGTCAAAGGAAATAATAGATGTGTTGATAAAGGAAATAATTTTCTATGTTTTGTTTGAGAACTTTGGGTAATGTGATAATTTATTTATTTCAGATCCTAATGTCTTCGCTGGACCCAGCAGCGGACCTTTTGCTGCCAAAATGCACACAGAAGTGGATGCTGGTATACAACTGTTTTATTTTTCGTTAAAAGAAATAATATTCTTTGTTTTGATTGAGAACTTTTTGTAATGTGATGAATTTATTTATTTCAGATGGCGATCACACCCAAGAAGAGGAAAATGCGGTTGGAGATAGTGGGAACAAGCGTCAGCTGAGATACTCCCAATGTAAAAGTAGTACGCTTAAAAATCGCCTTGCAATGGCAACGCTATACAGAAATGAAACCTGCTTGGAAGAATCTCTTTCAAGTTTTTATCCGGTGCTCTCTAAATTCATTCTCTCTCTCGGTCACCTGGTACCAATTGCGAAGCCGATGACTCTACCATTCTGTTGTCTAATGTCACCGACTTCATTTATGTACAATTCCCCTTTTCCAATTTAAATTCAGATGTAACTTTTTTCCTATTGTACCTATACCGGACACAGATGTTCAATTTAAGAAAATCTGTGATTCATTTTCAATTGATTGATTCATTTAACAAAAGATTACGTGGCTCAGAATTGAGATCCTGTAATGTAGAAGGTTCCATGAGGCTTATGGCACAACAACGATATGAAAAGTACGCTAAATACAGGAAGAAATGGTTGTCGTGATTAGCTTATTTATTTGTCTTGTTCTTTTTTATTACTTACTCGACACCATAATGAATATCTTTTAACATCTTCTTTAAAATGTGTTTTGTGTTTATATATTCTTGTTTTTCTTGTGTTTCCTGAGTTATCTGTATTAATATATATATATATATATATATGTTATGATTAAGGTTTTCACGGGTGTAAGATGTAGAATAATTTACTCGGTTTACCCGCGTAATGTAGTCCTTAAAAGGACTTTTTAACTCCTGACGTTTTGGACAGATCTCACTGTCCATCTTCAGAGGCCTTATGTCTTGAGTTTTGTATCAAACTGACACGCGTAAGCGATCAGTTTGATACAAAACTCAAGATATAAGCCTGAAGATGAACAGTGAGATTTGACCGAAACGTCAGAAGTTAAAAAGTCCTTTAAAGGACTACATTACGCGGGTAAATCGAGAAAATTATTCTACATCGTGAAAATTAATACATAAATAAATAAAATACTTAGAACATGTAATTATGAATCTTTCTTTTTCTGTTAATAAACAGAGAAATGTCAAAATTCGATTCAGTCTTAGGAAGCACAATCATATTTGAGTTATAAATTTTTGTTTTTGTGTGATTTACATTTCATTGTCATTTTAAATGTGTTTTTTGTGTTACCACAAGCTTGTTTGTCCATTTTTTAGGTTATCTGTATTTAAGAAATAAAATAATTCATGTAATTACAAGTTTTTCATTTTTAAATATAATTTTAGGCTAAAAAATTTGGACCGTATTTATATTGTCTATGGTAGTACCTTTTTTTTTTTACTTTCCTCTATCTTTGTCGATGGTAGTACCTTTTTTTTTTTACTTCCTCTATCTTTGTCGATGGTTTGTGACGTCATCGTAATAAATCCGTACATTGCTTATGGTTTTAAGGACCAATCAGTGGCTATAGTAAAAGCCCGAAGATATCAATCTAAAGTGTTGGTTCATTTATGTTAGTCACTGAGCAGTACGCTTAACTTACGCACGTGTCGCAGCAATCGTTCATCATTACAACGAAGTCGCCCGATCTTCTACGATCACTGCCGATTAATTGCATCCTCCCGCGCAGGCAGTCGTTAGACTCGTTAGTCCAGGGGGGTATAACTCCGATCCAAAATTTCAACAGGAACGAAGATGAGAAATATCTATGACTGTGTGACGACAAGAAGGCGGCGACCATACTGCGACCAATAGAACACGAGTATATTTTATATATAAACAGTATTGTTCTATGGTTTATTTATGTTTGACACAGCTTGGCGCGCGACGCGCGTGACCACGCGCTACTATTCTGACGTAAATATTTGGATTATTTTTTGTGAAATGCCACCTAAATATCGTCCCAGTGTGAAAGGCTGTGTAGACGTAAATTCAATTCGGCATAAGTTTCCGTCCTGGGAAAGAAAGGAGAATCGGGAATGGTCGATGAGAATTGGCAGACTCGAATATGGTGATCGAATGCAAAATAGCGATGGGCACAATCGATGAATAATCGATTATTTACTCGATCTTTTTTACCATCGAATGATTTCGATTCATTTCCATAGAAAAATCGATTCTCGCTTCTCGATGTCAAATTCATTCGAATGCACAGTCCGAGAGAATCGGTTTGAAACGTCATCGAACTTGGAATCGATTCTCGCTTCTCGATGTCAAAATTCTTTCGAATGCACGGCCGAGACAATCGGTTTGAAACGTCATCGAACTTGAAATCGATTCTCGCTTCTCGATGTCAGAATCCATTCGAATGCACAGTCCGAGACAATCGGTTTTAAACGTCATCGAACTTGGAATCGATTCTCGCTTCTCGATGTCAGAATTCGAATGCATAGTCTTGAAACGTCATCGAAAGTGATTTTGCTTGTCAAACGAAATATTTTATAGGTACATGTTATAATCAACCTGATGTGTGAATTTTATATTATGAATGAATACTTTTAGGTAACGATTTACGTTTTCAGTATAGTTTATACGTAAAAGATTGCGATGGTGATAGCTTTCAACAATTTAAAAATGTTTAGTATGAGGTTATGTATCATCTATTTGGGTATTGTATATTTAATTTAAAATAAAACAATAACTTAGTATATACCATTTTTATATTTAATGCCGACGTTTCGCTAAAACCGTAGTTTCTTCAGGGCAGTAAATAATACTCTACTAAAATCAGCAAGTAGGTAATATGTTTTCATATCTGCTTTATATGACCAAATATATTTAATTTATTTGAAATTAACAGGTGTTTCTTAGTTTGTAATAAAAATGAAACGATTTCTATAGTAAGAAAACTTTATTTAATGATAAACTACAAATATAAAAATATAAATACAAATAATTGCATACGAAAATGTGTCCATAACCTACATGTTATTTAGAGGTTATTTTTTTTAACAAAAACGACATAAAATTATTACCTTCGTATTAAACACAGACACACTGTCAATATTATTAATGGGAATTTGTACCAACCGGCTAAACTAAATATCTTATTAGTAATTTTATTGTTGTGAGATGCCCACATATTTGAAATTCGTGGAAAATGGAATAACACTAATGTTGCCATCAAACAAAAAGGAATTTGCCAATTTACCGTTGCCAGGAAATAAAAACGGTGATTGAATTATTGTTGCAGTACGTACTTACTAATGTTGCGTTATTTAGAGATTGTTTTTGATCAAAAATATCATATAATTATAATTATTTTCATATTATTAAACATACATAAATATTTTTAATGGAAATTTTTACCAATGGGCTAAACTAAGTAGCTTAACAATAATTGTTATGTTGTGAAATGCATACCAAAAAACAAAAAATAAAATTACAACAAACAATAAGCGTTGCCATACATGATGCACCATAATAATTTTCGACTTCCTACCACCCCCCCCCCCCCCCCCCCCCCCGTCACAGACAAAAATCCTGCCCCTGACCGTAGCTATTGCTCCCGAACTCCGAGCAAAAAATCGATTAATCATTCGATTATTGTGATGTCTCGATTAAAAAAAATCGATTATATAAAAGTTTCGATCATTCCCATCGCTAATGCAAAATGCGTATTAAAAAATAACTCATTGTCTACTTTTAAACTTCCTGAAATGAGACAATATCCTCGTGAAAGAGGATGCATTGTAACCAAAATACAGGTACACATAATTATATTGATTATTCATATGAAATTCTAAGCTCATTTCGTACGGTTATTTTTCTAGTTGACGAGTGATGAAATATCAATTTTTTAAGCATTTGTCTTGTTTTGATCTGTCAGTTGTGTCATGATAGTGAAGTTGTTTTAATTAATCTTTTCAGCTCGATCATACAATGCCTATGTTTGTTTTGAACACCAAATCGTGACACACTGTTCTGCACTAGTTCAACTACCAGTTCTGGAGTTATAAAGAGAAATTCGTTTCCTTCACAGGACTGTCTTGGTATGTGTTTGAATTTTACTATATTAATTTAAATTATCACCCATGTAAAAATATTAATATAGCGACGATTAGCTTGCTTAATGGTGAACTTTATCCACCGAATGTAGTACGTTTCTACTAATGTTTTAAATTTTCTTAAATCTTTTGTTGTGAAGGTCAATTGACTTATTTTGATGCACACCCAAATATATTGATTTAGCATCTTAATGATGACATATGATTGTTTGTTGCAGGAATGTAGAACAGTAACGTTGTGGTGTCACGTCAGGATATGACGGCCAGTACATCTGGGGTGTTGACGTGTTCCACCACTCTGTGGTGCCTCTATCCTTGAGAGAACACAGAACTCCAGGAATGGAGCATCAAATATCTTGTTCGAACGAAGTCTTTATGGACCTTTGATATATCTCCCCTCGGTAATATGGTAAATTTATTTTAGACCTGATAAAAGTTATAATCTGTTCAATAGAAAAGTTTACCTTAAAAACAACGCCTTCGTATAGCAACTCGCTACAGAAATAGAACCTGCTTAAATTGCATTTTTGTATTCCCTGTTCAAAATACTTGTACTGTATGAGTTTTTAATTTTATGTATAAGTAGAGAAATGTGATAGGAAAGCACAATCATATTTTAATTATATATTCTTGTAAGTCTAAATTCATGGTGTTTGAAAGAGAGAGAGCGAAAACTGTGCAATATAGTTATGAATGATGAATACTTAGAGCAGGTGGATGAGTTTGTGTATCTGGGAAGTATGTTTATGAGAGATGGGATGGCTGATATAGATATCAGGTAACTCTATTAATGGAGGACTGAATGCCGTTGGCGCTAACAAAAAACTGTCCAAAAAAGTAAAGCTAGCAGTCCCTAATGGAGTGCTGGTACCTACCCTGATGTAGTGCAGTGAGACATGGCAGAGGAAGGATGAGAGTGGACTGAATGCTGTAGAAATGAGATTCTTGTGGTAAAGCCATATATGATCGTGTGAGAAATGTGGAGATCCACAAAGAATGCAAGGCTGATTAATGTAAGAGTAATGAATAAGATTAAGAAAGGGACTCTCAGATGGTTTGGGCATGTAGAGTGAATGAACAAGGAAAGGAGTGTAAGGAGAATACATGATGCAAATGGTAGAAGTTGGGGACGCCCGTGGAAGACTTGGCACGATCAAGTGAATCAGATACTTGAGTTGGGCCATGTCGACAGTCAGAATAATAGAAGAGTATGTATGAGACGATGTATGAACGTGAATGAGGCGAAGAATGTGTGCCAAGACCGGGTTGTTTGGCAGTCTGTCCTCTGCCTACCCCAGCGGAATTGGCGTTATGGTTAGTTTTTCTTGTATTATCTGTTTCTACCTGTTTATAATAAAATACCAAAACATCTTACTGAGTTTTTTATTTTTTTGTTTAACCAATCATTTATTTTTAAAATAATATTTCGAGCAGATGAATTGGGTAGGTACCTAAAGATAATTATATTGTCTATGGTCGAAACTTTTTTAGTTTCCTCTATCCTAGTCTATGGTGTGTGTGACGTCAAGTAGTCGCGGCGAAAAAAAAGTGGTAAAATACTCTATATTTATCCAATATCTATGGTCAAATAGTGTCAAAAATATTTCTATAGTAAAAGCACGAAGTTATCAATCTAGTGATTGGTTTATTTATGCGTTAGTCACTGCGTAGTACGCTTAGCTTACGCACGTATCGCAGCAATCGTTCTTCATTACGAATTAAATCGCACAGGTATCACGGCAGTCGTCCTTTTAAGATAAACTCAACATTTTTTTTATATGATGGGTTCTAAAAAAAGCAGGAAGGTGATTTCTCTTGAAATGAAACAGGAAATAATTAGAAGGAGTGAATGTGGGGTAAAACAGTGTGACCTCGTCAAAGAGTTTGGCCTCAACAAGACCACCATTTTCACCATTTTGACAAACAAGGATGCAATAAAATCAGCCAAAGTAGCCAAAGGAGTATCAAAACTACCAATGCCCACTATCCGGATTCCGCTGAAGCAAACAGGATCAACGACCTGTACTCCGATACTCTTGTCCGTTATTTCCGGCAGATGTTGAAGAAAAGAGAGAAACAAACGACTTTGGACAGGTTTTTCACTGCACCATCGGCCAAAAAGCGGAAAATGGATGAAGATGTGCAAGATTCGATTATTTCTTAAAATTAAAAAATGTGTGTTTTTTTCATTATGTTTTTAGATGTATCTAAATAAAAATAATAACAAAAAATTTATCTTTTTTTTATGTCATCTTACCATATTTTATGCTACAGAACGAATTATTTTTTTTAACATGTATTGTTATGGGAAAACGCGTTTCACATAACGAACTTTTCGCATAACGAACTTGCTCCTGGAACGAATTAAGTTCGTTGTGTGAGGCACCACTGTATTCAAAAATACTCACTCCATCACACTAGATCGAATAAAAATTTTATAAAAAACATTACAAGTTTTAAACCACATTTCGACAAAGAAACTTCGCTTACTTTGGAAGAAAACACCACAACATCCTTCCCCACGACATAAAACTAATAAAAAAACTGGCCAAAAGTTGCCAATGAAAAAAATACTAATAAAGACGCCGAAAACAACATTGAAGACAAATAAGCTATAATTAAATAACTGTATTCCTTAATAATACTTAATTTCACCATTATATTTGGTATGTACAATTATTTTATATAGTTACAAAAACTAACACAGATTGTGTACAAAATACTTGAAATAATTACTTATTTTATATTTCAAGTATGAACCGTTTTGGCTTCAGAAATATTTACCCATTGACTACCCTGCATTATGGACTATCGCACGAAAAATTTTAAAAGCTTTTCCAACTTAATATCTCGTAGAAAGGGGTCTTTGCACGGTAACACTTGGTCGAAGACGGTAACCAATCTTTTTACGAAAAAAACCGGCTGAAAATCACTGGACGTGGAGGTTCAAGACTTTTAATTTAAACCCAAATGTTGAACAATAATTGCTATCGAAGCATCAGACTTCCTCCTACCATTAACAGAATTATTTGTGTATTATGTATATTTTAAACATTTAATTTTATGTAAGAATGCATTTTGGGTCTTTTCAATAAAGCCCTGATCAAAAAGTTTTCATAATTTTCTGTTTTTTCAATTGTCCACCCACAAAACACCATATTAATGTTAAAGCACTGTATCAAATGAAAACATACTTTCGATATTAATAGGTTCAGGAAAACTGTATTCAATACTATATTCGGGAGGCGGGGGGGGCAAGGGGTTTAGGAGAAAATAAATTGACAGGTGGTTTAAAGGGAAACAAAGTTTGGGAATCTCTGGTCTAAATGGTCAGTCAGCCTCTTAAAAATTGGGCGTACTGTAAAGGGCCCGCAGATACATCAATGGTATACAACTGCCAACCCTGTAAAAATCGCAAGTGCTCCCCGCGGTTGAATTTGGCAGCCACCTCTGGTCTGGAGCCCCAAAGTAGATGAAGAAAATCTTTAGAGCACAGGCATCGGGTGTGAATGCTTTCCTTGTTCCCCCGGTATTTCAATGGAACATGCTCCGAATAACCGATCAATGAATAATTGATCCCTCTGCACGGCTGCATACTCGGAAAACACGCCAAGTTAATGTAAAAAAAAAGGATAGAATTGTATGGAAGGCACGTCTAGTTTTCTTCTTTATACTATGAGCATGATAATATCGTCATCATATTTTGTATGTTATTTTTTATTATAAGTAATTGATTCTTCTGTGTTGTATTTGGATCATGGAGTACTAAACCTCTAATTACAGTTGGAGAGGGGGACATTAGATTGACAGTAATATTATAGAAATTTATGATGTTTTATACTCAAATTGTTGCACCCCTCATCCTTTCAAAATATTGATAATATTCAATTTTCTCCACCTATACCTATGCAAATAAATATCATGCGTCTCTTGTTCATTAATTTTTCATTCGTTACAATTTGTCACACTAACTCATAACTTTTCCACAGTATGATAGTTCAAAGCAAATTAATGTAAATAGGTATGTAAATACCCGCACTCTCTTTATCTCAAATAATTGGCCTTATTTTATATGCAAATGCTGGTAGGATCAGGCAGGTAAATTTTACTCTAGTTCTGACTAAAGAGTAATGTCTTTCTTTCAGTGACCGGGGAATTCTTCAAGGCACGCCCTTTAGTACTGTGTTAATTATAGATAGTTATTTATCTAATCTGCACCTACTATGATAATATATTTTTGGGGTATCGTCGTCAACGTTTCGGAAAGTGTCCGAAACGTTGGCTTTTTTATGTGAATACCGCACAAAAGTCCTAAATGCTCCCTTCTGGAGCCAGTGAGACTATGGCATCTCCAGTTGGGGTATGTTGTGAGGTTGAAGGTAGTGGGTAGGGGAAGCAGATGGGTAAGAGAATTGTGGAGAAGTACCTGGCTATTCTGGTATTGTATTATTATGGCTGGACGTCTTACATCAGATGATACTGAAAGCATGGAACGTACCGATAATATACTATAAGTTATTTTTATCAATTCATTGCAAAATAACATAAGTAAATCAAATAAAATGTATTTGCTCATGCCGGGATTTGAATCCGCGACCTTCGGATTGCTAGTTGAGAGTCTAACCCTTCCACCGTGGAGAAGGAGGTAGCGCAATACGGCATAATACATAATTTTGAGCGTGAAATCTCAAATCATATCTAATTTCCTTCATTTCCTTACTTAAAATCGGCGCAAGACCACTCTATGCTCTAGGCCTCCTGAAATTCTCACTTAAAAATCATTTTTTATCAAGCGTTTGTTCACAATTCGTTAGAACACAATATTTTTTTACATCAATTTGTGACAGAAGATTGACAACTGTATTTTCAGTAAAGTCACTCAAAATCAATCAATAAAATAACAGGTCAGTATTCACAAGATGGTTGCATCGCAGTAAAAATCATGATTTGCATTTGTTTCAAATAATAATTGAAAGAATTGCCCTTGGCACAGCATCATTAAAATAATACAATATGACGTAGGTACTTAGGGTTACGACTGAAGAATATTATCATTGGACAATACTCAAGCAATATGACACATGTCGTAACATAGAAAATCATAACAATGTCATTATACCTAATGATAAAGGTACAGGCTTCTTTATATTCTGACGAAGATAATATCAGCAACTCTCAATGACAATATGAAAGAGATAATGACAAATAAATATGGTTGCATACAAAACTGCTTACGAATTACAGATTGAGATGCACTTGTAATGGACTACAAATACTTTAAATGACACGAGACGAAAAGGTGTTTGCTAGAATTGTAGGAAAAACAAGGTACGCAAGGAAAAGGGATAGCCAATCAGTGTATCCAAGTGTATCTCTGCGAAGGAGCACACGACACAACGACAATTAATTATATAGTTCCGCCGCGATACTTCATTTTGATTATTATTATCTAATAACAACTAAAACTTGAGTAAGCATGCTGTGAACAGTTTTAATTGGAGTTTTAATATCTGTGCACATTCCGACGGCAATATCATTAATGTAATAATTGTTAATACTCTGTAAATGTTTCAAACAATGAATGAATAAATGAATAAGAAAAAATAAAAATGCCTTGAAGTAATATCGCCACAACCAAACGAATTACTACAAAACGATATTGGGTACTTTTGAAATGGTCAAATTCTTTAATTTTAATTTAAAATGAGATTGTGTACACGATAAACATCAATAACTTGCTTCCAAAGTAGTTCCAATCCTTCTTCTGTTTTCAAATCAAATGCAGTCGAATTTTCATTCTTTTTCTTGCCATTGTACCAAATTTTAAATATTATTTTTCAGTTACGTGGTAGGGAGAGGGAGGAACTGGATAAATGGCACCCGGTAAGAACTAAGCATATCCTTATTTCAAAACCAAACAAAAAAGGCAACTGAGTCTCGAACTACTTAGAACCTTCCTTTTTAAATTGAATTATTTTTATCGATTCCATATTTTAATATTGATTTGATTTATGTTTAAAACAAGTCACAAGTAAAAAACTCCAAAATATCTCATTTGTGGACTTATGGTGATTTAAAAGGGAATTTGTAAAAAATATCTTCTAGAAATACAAATTATCAAGTTTGACATTGGCAAAAAATAGGTGATCTTGTATAAAATTGACGGTAATTCAACATCACAGTGGAATAACGTCATTCAACATATAGATAAGGATACCGCAGCCCCGGGATTCATTTATTGGACAACCAACATCTGGCGGCGGACGCGTCTGCCCATCAACTGCATGGCAGGCCGGAAGGCTAGAGCAAGACCTTTTTATCTCTCCAGCAGGACTCTCTCGGAACATCGCCTTGTAACGTAGTGAATCATACTTCTGAACAAACTGACCCCCTGATTCCTACCAACCCCTTTATTCATTTTTCCTTCCCAGAACTTCCTCACCTTCCTTTCCAAAATAGACCCTCCACACATCATCCCCAAAGATGACATAGGCCCTAAGGGAAATTATTTTCCTCGGGGACTTGTGTGTGGAGTTAATCTTATAAAAAAGGTAAGCGGGAAATCCGAAACGGCTCACGGGTCATATACAGGGTGTTAAGCATCATATTTGACTTACTTTAACCAGTGATTCCTGACATCATTTGGAGTAAAAAATGTAAATAAAATTTTGGTCTCCGGTGAATTTTTTGATGAGATTTTTTTTTTCATAATCTTTTTCTTCAAAATCAAAGAAAAAAAAATTCTTCCACATGTCGTCACTGGTCTCTAAGCCAAGTAACTAACCAACCCCTTACCCCGCCCCTAACTTCCCAACACCTATTAATTTTTATGTTTTTGTAGAAAAAAACCAAAAAAGAAACTTCAAAAATGTCACCGGAGACAAAAATTTTATTTCCATTTTTTACTTAAAATAATGTCAGGAATCACTGGTTAAAGTAAGTCAAGTACGATACTTAACACCCTGTATATACATGTATAACTTTAATGAAATTTGACACTCGAACTGTGTATTAGGTCTAACGAAGATCTATTATTTAATGTAAATCGATTCACCTAAACGCAAAATAATTATTTAGAGATTCGTTCAACAGTGTAATTTTAAGAATTAAAAGATTTAAGTAAATTAAAAGATTCGTTCAAACGTCTAATTTAAAGATTTCTTTCGTTCCAACTAAGTAAGAAAAAGAAGATTCTACCATCAGTAGACACTAAAATTATTAATATTTATAAGAGCTTTAATTTGAAATACATTTACGGTGAACTAAGTTGTTTATATAAGCTCAGTGAAATATTATGTTATACCGACCTACAGGCTAGACTCTAATAGATCTGCCCCCTAAGAAAAATAGTAATAGATTTATTGATAAGAGGTCATAAGTCCAGAAAAAGCAATCGCTCAGGGTATGTAAATAATATAAATAAGGCATATTCATCATATTTATTAACTAAATAGAACAAAATTATTTTTAAAATAATTATCATTAACTTACAAATAATTGCCAAAGTGGCCTCTAAAATCGTGAAAAACTTAATTATTATTTACTTATATTTTATAATTTTAAACACATACCCGTAGTAGATATTTTCTATTACTTTTGATTACAAAAATAAATTTTCAGTTTGGTTGAGTATTTTGGCCTCAAATTCAAATTTAATTTTGTATGAAAAGGGCTGCCGTACCCCTTAATAAAATTTTCTTAACATACTGATGGAAATTATTTCCCTAGGTGCTTGTTCATCTATGGATATGCAGAATGGAGGACTTAAGCATACACATGTCAAGCCTAAAATAAACGACCGTCTCCAAGCGAGTACGATTTAAGCGTCGTGACTGTTCGATTAAAATTGAACGAATCGTTCAAATTCGAATACTTATTATTACCTATGATAACTGTCGGTATGATTATACTTTTAGAATGGGTAATCTATAATTTATAATGAACATTTATTAGACTTGGTTTCTGAAGACTAGAATTAATCTAGGTAGAAAATTGAAATTTAATTGGTAGGTACTGTATTAACTGTGCAATTTTCTTTAACAAGTAGAAATAATATATAATATTTTATACTAAATAATGATAGTTAATTTTTTATATGGACGTACAAGAAAATATATAGTTATTAATAAAGTTTAAAAAATAATTGCGATGATATTCAACATTGTCCTAAGCTGGGATTAGATAAGATATTCGATTTATTAAGGTGAAGCACTACAATGTAACACAAAGACAAATGTTTTTGATTCGAAAATTTGGTCGCTAAGAAATATTTTAGATTATTTAATTAAATACTGTGAGTAGAACACATTTTAAATGGTTGAAATTTTTTATTATCTTATTATAGGGCCAGAAAAAACATAGTATCAGGCTTGTAAAAAATACTTTAAAGACCAAAATCTCCTACTGATAAACCCCTTTTCGGTTATGGTTTCATTGTAAATATGGCAAATTAAGTAATTTATAAAATGTTCATAAAACATTTAAAAAATAGTGTCTGAATTTCGCAATATAAAATAAAGCACACTTTTTGGAGTTGTTTTTTCATGTATAAATCAAAACAGGCGGCTGGCGAATACCTTATCGCCATTGCATGCCTGTTGTCTTATGTGGAGAAACGTGTATATAAAGTCATAACTTTCATTTTTTCTGTCCTAAAAGACCATTCCATCAAAACATGGTTTCATCAATTCCCACACTTTTCCAAAAAATTAATTTCCACACATATGCTAACAAGTACTGGATATTGTTCCATTCATTCTCACCTTTTTAAAATTCAAGTGCTTGACTACCCAGATTGTACATTCTGTAGTCTAGAAGTGGGAACTTTAGATTTTATTAATTTAACATATTTTTTAGATGTCCCTCTCTAAACAAATGTCCTCTCTTCCTTCAAGCCTTATCTAAAATTGCCTCCCCTCAATCAACATCTCATCTCTTCAAGGTCTGAACTCGACTCCAATTTTCCATATAAATTTCAATCTTGTCCATTTAAATAAAATTAATAGAGAAATTCACATCCCCTCTTTCTGCAATTTGAATCGATGGCCTAGAACTCCCTTGAATGGTGAAAACCAGAAACTTTTTTCTTTTAAATAGTGTTCAAAATATCAAATAAACAAACTACAATCCGTTTTCAACGCTGCGGCTAGACTTATCACTGGCGTATCTAAATATTCCCATATTTCAGAACATCTCAAAAATCTTCACTGGCTCAAATGTCCTGAAATAATCCAGTTCAAGCTCTGCTGGATGGTATTTAAGTCGCTTAACGCAATGGCTCCGGCTTACTTATCGGAACTGTGTATTCCTGAAAATTCCAATTCTCGACAATCAACCCTCAGGTCAGCAGCATCATCAGCTATCGGAAGGTTGAAGGAACCAAAGCGCACACCAGACACTAAGTTCGGTGAGCGCGCTTTCGGAGTGTCGGGACCTAAAGCTTGGAATAGGCTGCCACATGAGTTAAGAATGATTACAGACTCGGCGGAATTTAGAGCTAAACTTAAAACTCATCTGTTCGGACTGTCTTATCCATAAAGTCAAAACCTTCTCACTTTCACATTCACAGCCCGTGACATTGTAAATAACTAATTGTGAAAATATGAGCTAATTCTTTTTTGTAAGCTTTTATAATGGTCACTTGATGAAAATTCTCCAGTCGTAAAGAATCATTAAATTCTCAAGTCTTTCAAAGTAAGTATTAACTAACCTTTGGCATTATACTTCTTATAAGTGAATACCAAAAGTGATGGGGTCAGTAAATGTAAAATCATGCAAAGTCCAGTGTTTTCAATATAATGTCCTCCGCGTGCAAATTGGTATCTTCTCCAAGCATAAACTTTCTTATTAAAGTGTGTTTATCGGAAGTGACCGACCAGGTAAGTATGTTTCTGTATACAATTGTAAATAATATACTTTAATATAGCCTAAGAATTATATTTTAAATTGTACAGCGCCCTTGAGGTGATTTCTCACAAAAACGGCGCTATACAAATTATCCAATTATTATTATTATTATTATTCAATAAAAGTTAATCAACTAAATAGAAACGCCATTACCGATTATGGAAGAAAATTTTAATATAGATATTTTTATTAGAATGTCTTTGTTGTTGAAACGAGTTGATAATAGTTCTCTGTATCGCCGCTAGGTGGCGCAGAATATTTTTTTATGCGTCGTGTAATTAAATTGTTGTTAACCTTTGGAGCGCCAATACGCGCTGGAGATATTCTAACGTTTGGTTTTGGATTCGCCCGCGCTCATTGAAATAATTATTCCTTCGAACATATACGAAAATAGGTAAACTGTCTTCTAGCGTCAGTGAATTTACCTATTTTAGATTATTTATCTTATGTAAGTTTGTAGGTTTTATTAAAAAAAAATCACAAACGAATGAAATTTGCGTGAGTGTTAACAGAAACCTTTTAAAATTATATTTTTTTACAGGATGAAACAATGATACAGTTCTTGATAGAAATAGAAACAAGGTTTTAAATATTATATATTATCGTTATACAGGGTGTAACAGGACATACCCGAGGGATTTTACCCGGCAATTCCTGAACACATTTGGAGTAATAAATGTATCTGTCATTTTGCCGCCCAATGACATTTTTTCTAATAAAAACATTAAAAATATTTTTCCACCACGCGTCCCAACTGAGTTTGTAACTAGAGAAAATCGTTCATATTCTAGCGTGTCTTGAAAAGCATTTTATATAACTCTAGCAGAATCTCTCTTATTAAATTATTATTAAAAACTGCACTCTCTACAATGCTACAGTTGGGATTATAATATTAAAACGAAAAGAAAGGTTCTGGCAGGTTCAAACTTCATTCTCGCAACTTATGTTTAATTTGAGGACTATGAAATAACTTCAAAAATCAGCAAATTCTAAAACAAATAAGATATTACTTAAAAAAAATAATAATAAAAATTGTAAAACTACAATTTTCCCAAAATAAACTGCAATGGGATTTTCCAACGCGTTATCACGAATGCTTTGAAAAAAAAGATAAATCTGTTCGCATTTCTACTCAGTTGATAGTTTCAGTGCAAATGTTTCAATGTGATCCATGGATTACCAGGTCAGTATGATCTTAGCTTCCAACTCAAAAAATGCGGGAAGGTTCAAATGTATTCTACTAATTCGTTTTAAAAAGTAGGCAACCACATTGTGGGCGTCTGGCGTTCAAGTTTGAAAGCTTTCGGACGACCAGCGCTCCAGCGGTTAAGAGCCATTGACCAGCGGCTGAGAATAAAAGTTTAAAAATGCTTGCTCACTGTCATCGGAGGTTCCGATAAGAAAGATCGATTATTCCCAGTATCAATTTTTTAAATTAAATATTTAATATCGATTTATTTCGTTCAAAACTTGCTTTAAAATATACCTACATTCAGTAAGCAATAAAAATGCTCAAAACGCACGATGATAAATTATTAAATATCGTGTACTTCTTGTAAGTATTTTTTGTTCATAAGTATTTATGATTTTTTAATAATGTCTAAACAAAAGAGGTGTGTAAATTTTTTTTAAATATATTTTAGTTTGTAAGACCTTAAATAAATAGAGAAACTAGGGTATTTTTGTCACAAAACACGTTCTCGGATTTATTTTTTAATGATTTTAATTTAACTTTTTTTTATAGAGAATACCTCACAAGAGTCCCAACTGCTCCAGTCTGGAGCCAGTGAGACTATGGCATCCCCAATTGGGGTATGTTGTGAGGCTGAAGGTAAGTGGGGGAGTGAAGGACATTTTGTTTACATAATATAAATTTTCATACACACTCCTAATAAAGCAGATGCTTGTACTTAGTAGAGGACAACTTATAATTTACAATGAAATATATAATTACATTTTAATAATAAATTAATAAAATATTTTATTAGTAAATTATATTTTATAAGAACTTTTAGAAAAATATTAATAATTATTAATATCTAATGTGGATTGCTAACCTAAAATTACATTTTACATAGCAAGAAGACTATATTATATTAATGTCTATTTATGAAAGTAATATATCATTTTACATATTATCAATACGAGAGAGGCAATATTACATTCATAAGAATAGATACGGTAATTTTGCAGGATAACATATAAAAGTAAAAAACAAAATGGAAAAGTTGAACATAATTCAATAGAAAAAATATGCAAAACATAATAAACGAAATATGCGTTTTCGTTGTTTGTTTTTGGGGTGTTATGCCGTGTTGTGCTACCTCCTTCTTTAGCCGACGTTTCGGACGTCCTGCCCTGATGATGGACGCTGCAACGCTGTCCGAAACGTCGGCTAAAGAAGGAGGTAGCACAACACGGCATAACACCCCAAAAACAAACAACAAAAATGCTTTTGGCCGTGAAAATCTAAAAACGTATCGAAATATGCGTTGGATAAATTGAAGCTTTTCTTATCGTTTCGCTTTAGTGAATTAAAAATAAAATTGTTAATAACGTTATAAAAAACACAAGCAAAAAAAAATATATTTTTTACTAGAAATGTGTGAACAAGTATAAGTTTCAATTTAAAAAAATACAGTACTATGGCATAGATTATCTATCATAGTTTCGCTTGAATAACTTTTTTCTTTCTTATTAAATTATTCAATTAATATATATTTTTTTTAAACTGCTTTTGCGCTTGAAATCGAGAGTTTTTAGAATCCGTTTGTGATGCATTTTTATATTTAAAAAAAACACCTTTTTATATAGAAATACACACATTTTTATATAAAAATACGCACATTTTCAAATAAAAATACACACATTTTAATACAAAAATGCACACATTTTCATATAAAAATACACACATTTTTATACAAAAATACAAACATTTTCATATAAAAATACACACATTTTCACATACAAATACACACATTTTTATACAAAAATACACACATTTTCATATAAAAATACACACATTTTCATATAAAAATACACACATTTTAATACAAAAATACACACATTTTCATATAAAAATACACACATTTTAATACAAAAACACACACATTTTTACATAAAAATACACACATTTTATACAAAAATACACACATTTTCATATAAAAATACACACATTTTCATATACAAATACACACATTTTTCGCTTGTGGCCTTAAGAATAATAGCCCAATACTTCTTTAAACTTCCTCCTCCCCATCTTCTTCGTCTCCTAACTCCCTTCAGCCTTAAAACATACCCCTAATTCTCTTTTTTGGAGAAAGGGTTACGAATAACCTGACAAATTCGATAAACTCATATTCGATAAACTTCTACTACCATCGAGTCGTTTTTACGACTCGTTCTTAAGTTCAACAGCTCGGCTGTGGAACGATTTGCCGGCCTCTGTGTTTCCTGCTTCCTACAACATGGGTCTCTTCAAGACCCATGTTTACTCCTTCCTCTCCTCAAAAAGACCCTTCACGCAGCATCTTCAAAGATGACATAGGCCCCGAGGGAAATTATTTTCCTCAGGGCCTCCTGTATGGAGTTAATACAAAAAAAAAATTAAAAAACTACTGCTCATATTATATCATATATTGCTTGTGCAATGGTGGGGACTTAGCTAGCAGTTAAATTGAACCCGACACGTCTGTCCACTCTGTATCTTGACATACGAGATAATAATTCTTCTTTATTACTTAATTGCAACTTATAACACTCTTCTTAGAAAACCATTGTTCTACCACGCTATTTAAGGCGATGCACCACGTAGTGTAACATTTTAAATTGGGCTGCCAAAACACTCCTTGTGTTTTTTTTTCTACAATAACTCCACAAAGGAGTTATGACAAAATAATCTCCTTCGGGGCCTATTATAATAAGACTATTTGAAGATGCTGTGTGGAGGGTCAGTTTGAGGAGAAGAAGGAGAAAACATGGGTCTTGAAGAGACCCAGGTTTTAGGAAGGAGGAAACCCGTTCCCATGTGACAAATGTCAACCGTATACATATGTTATGCCCGCGTTTGGCGTGTTTACGACTATGCACCGGTACTGAGGTACTGAGGAAAACAATTACGCTAGTTCCTCGGAGCATCTTACATTGAAATTCCGGCAGAACAAGGATAGCATTCCCACCTGACGCCTGTGCTATAAAGATTGGAATCCGTTTGTTAAGACACGAGAATCTATCAAACGGACCGCCCGTTTCTTCACAGAGTCAAGATGTAGATGGCGATAAGGTTAAAATTACCACTTAACACCAGCTGCATGTTTTGATTTCTACACAAAAAAACATCACTAAAAAGTGTATTTTATTTTATTTTGCACAGTTCATGCATAAATATTTAAATGTTTTACGATTATTTTCTAAAGAACTCAATTTGTCACAGTATACAATAAAACCATAACCGAAAAGGGGTACGTAGGTAGGAAGTTTTGAACTGTAAAGCAATTTTGATAGGCTCAACACTTTATTTTTTCCTTCGCTTATCAAAAACTCAAAAGCAAAGTTTTGTTCTACTCGCAGTATTTAATTAAAGCATCTAAAATATTTCTAAGCGATCAATTTAATTCAAAATGACGCCACAAAGTGATTTTGCGAAGTTTGAAGAAAAGATCAATTTTTAAACCAAAAACACATAATTTTTCTTTACTTACTAGTGCGTCTCCTTAATTGTATTGTGAATGCCTAATGAATCAATTGTTTAAATCCCCATCAATGGCAACACTGAATTCAATCATTTGAAAATCGAACATCGACATTTTTGCGGAAACGACGTGCATAAATAGAGTTTTCTTTTCCATTTATTTTCAGTCGAAGTCGAAACGTTGGGCGAAGTTGACGTTCTGCGAAATCAAATAGTGCATTCAAGTAATTGGTATTTTCTTTCATACCACAACGCGTGCGGAGAGTTTGCCGGTGTATTATGTGAAAGCGGAGAAGTAAGATTAATCATTGTAGTGAAACCGGTCGGTAATTTAAATCGTTCAACATGTCGTTCGTTAAATTTAAGATAAATGACCATCCGTACACGGGTAAGTGTAACTTGTTTGAGCATTGATTTAAAATATACCAGATAACCGACGATTTTTTTAAATTATTGTTTTTAAATATTAAAAATTATTATCATTTTCGACCACATATCTTTCAATCAAAGTTGCCTAATTCCGATTCATGCACGATATATTTTTTTAAATAACACCTGTTGTCAACTTAATTACTAATGGAAACAATTTTCAAATTTTATGTTAGAACCCATAATAAAATATTAAATATAATTTTGCCAAAAGCCATTTTAAGCAATAAGGAAGAGAGGAGAAGTTCTGGGAAAGATCATGGAAACCACTATTTAAGAGACATGATCAGCGGCTGAGAATAAAAGTTTAAAAATGCTTGCAACTGTACAGGGAGGTTCCGATGAGAAAGATCGATTATTCCCCGTACCAAATTTTTACAATAAAAAATTGTGTATCGATTTATTTCATTCAAAACTTGCTTTATTATATACCTACATAAAATGCTCAAAACGCACGATGATAAATTATTAAATATCGTGTACTTCTTATAAGTATTTTTTTAGATTAAGTATTTGTGATTTTTCAATAATATCTAAACAAAATAAGTGTGTAAAAAAAATCTGAAATATTTTAGTTTGTAAGTCCTTAAATAAATAGAAAAAACTGAGGTATGTTCGTCACAAATCTTTTTAATGATTTTAATTTAACTAAAATTTAAATTCTAAAAAATGTGTTTACTAGATAATGTATTGATTTATTTTGTTGTATGATTATATGATTTGAAATTTGTGTTGTATAATACAATATATCGTTTGAAAATTGAACAAATCTGCTAACGACCAACGGTATAACCTTAGTATATTAAAAATAAACTTAGTTTTTCAAAATTAAAAAAATGCGTTTACCAGATAAAATAACAATCTTTAAAAACTAATTTATGTTTTTTTGTAAAAAAGAGTCAATACATCTAGAATTTGATTTAAAAAGGCTCATTTCCGGTATTCTCTTATAATACCCTCTTAAGTCGTGAGAGATGGAAAGCAAGTTGTATGGCGGTCTGTCCTCTGTGCCTACAGCGATTTTTCACAAAAACGGCGCTCTACAAACTATCCCATTATTATTATTATCCATGCGGGGAGACGGTGTGATGGTAAGTTAATTCTTTATTTCTGACCGATAACGATGTAGGGTCATTTACGAACATAAAAATCCCATCTCGCAATACCATTACATTGATCTGATGAATTTTATTTCTTCGGGCGATGTATAGGTTCTTTATTTGGTTACTTTGTAAAAAAAGTTTATTTATTTGCGCTTGCAAAAAATTGAATTCTTTCGTGGCGGCCCCAATTTTATAAAACGTGGATTCGTTTTAAGACACATTGTACATGGTGGTACAATGATGTGGTTATTAAAATAACTTTCTTTTATGAGAGCTCTGAAGCTCTTTTCTTACAATAAGTTACATGTACACTTCACAACACGAGTTGTTATAATGTTTCAGTGCCGGCAACCACAGCGTTTATTTTATTTTGATTTATGTACCCTCCTCATTAGACAAAGTCTGTATCGATTTTTTTTGTTTATTATGTTAGTTTATACTAAGAATATAAACTAATATTTCATTTTATAAATTAAAATATTTTTACAGTAAGCATAACATTAATTTTTAAATACATTCATTCTTCAGACTTTCAGGCATTTCATAATACATATTTAGTAATTTATACATTAGGCAGTTCTGTGATTTGGATTTTTTCATATGTGGATATCTAACGGCCACCATAACACGGACATGTAATGGGCATGTGCCTATATTTACTATTCAAAGAATAAAGAAACATTTAAAAAAATCTATTTATGTTTCTGGTTTCGTGATTATGTATACCTTCTATTAAAAACAGTATTTTGACATTTGGTTTTTCATAACTTTATGCACAAAAATTAACACATTAAATAACATGTGCGGGTATATATATATATATATATATATATATATATTTTTTTTTATATATATATATATATATATTATTATTATTTATACTGGGTTTTTACAGATGTTCGCACTTACGTGAGAACATCCATTTATAAAAACTCAGCGATTGTACAAATAGAGACATACAATTACAAAAAATCTACAATTACATATAATTAAATACAGATTCATACAAAAAAACAAAAAAATCACTAATAAAAATAAAATAAATAATTCAAAATTTTATACAAGCTCCTCAAGTAACACATATTACAATGAGAGTCAAGAGACATAAGAATCACGAGAGGCGTGCAAAGAGAGACAATTGACACAATATAATTAGTTAAACATATTTTTTAACAGCGCCAGAACTTTTTAAATAATACATATGTATATACAGAGTATTATAGAACGTTCTTGATTTGCTTTAACCAGTGATTCCTGACATTGCTTGGAGTAAAAAACGTAAATGAAATTTTGATATTTGGTGACTTTATTTAGATTTTTTTTTTCATTTATTTTTCTTCAATAACAAACTTTTTTTTCTATCACATGTCATTACTGATCACTTCGTGAAACCGCCCAACCTCTCACCCCGAAGTTAACTGTCGAATACCTACTATTTTTTTACGTTTTAAGTTGAAAAAAAAAAATTTCAGCGGAGACCAAAATTTTATTTTAATTTTTTACTCCAAAAAATGTCAGAAATCACTGTTTAAAGTAAATCAAGTATGCCCCTTAATACCCTGTATAAATTATACCTATTAATATATATACCTTTTTGTTTTTATTATTCAATATATTTGCATACAAAGATCACTTATTATATCTAAGTAATACAAAAATACACGCAGAAATACTTTGCGCAGTGGCGATATCGTAACCAATTATTGCTAGTTGAACACTTTTATATACGAGTACATAAATTCATAGCAGCAAAGTGGAGTCCGTTCAAAAAAATACTTAAGAATTCTAGCTTACAAATCTGGAGTACATCGCAATCTCGGTAACTATGCTGAAAGACTTACTCACTTTAGAGAAGTCTCACTCGCCAAAAGAAAATAGGTACATATGTATGCAAATATAATCTCTGTGTTTAAAATCATCAATGTGTATGATTCATCTTTAATTAATCAAATTAATCTTAATAAAAGGCCGAAAACCACAAGAAACCCGGTAACCTTTTGGATCGACACTTGTCGTAGTAATACAAGTTTTTTCAAACCAACATCGAGAATGACTCGATTGTATAATAGATATTGCAATCTTCAAGACTTAAATATATTTTCAAACTCAATTGAGCCATTTTATTATTCTAATTTCTTTACCAATCACTATTTTGCATTGGCTCCACAATAAATGTATTTGTATGTCCAAGTGTACGTACATGTATGCATATATATATGCGTACAGTGTGCACATCTATGCACATATGCTTATGTGTGTATGTATCCATGTGTGTGTGTATATATGTATGTTTATTATATTTGTAAATATGTATGCATAGTTCCTAATAACTGGTTTCGATCCTCCTTGTTTTTATATAGGCACACGGAGAAAAATGTTTTTCTTAAATACCATCATTTTATTCGTAAAACGGTTAAAAACGGGACTAAAGTTCTTACGAACAAATTAACAGGGTTTCAATGTTTATTGGCTGGAAAATGTAAAAATAATTTGTTGGTATACGTACGAAATTTGTTCTAATAATTAATAATAATAATTTATTCTTTAATTTTCCCGCCAATGAATATTGAAACCCTGTTAAATTGTTCGTAAGAACTTCAGTCCCGTTTTTAACCGTTTTATGAATAAAAAGATCGTTTTTATAACAACATTTTTCTCCGTGTACATATTTGTAATTAAATTTATTACAATTGTAACTAACCAATCATTATTACACAAAGAATATTGAGATAAATGTTGTGCTCACCTATAATTAGAAACATCATTACAACCGTGTATAAATGTAAATTACTGTAAAAATTATGTAATGTATTCTGTTGGCGAGCCAATAAATAAATAAATAAAAAAATGTAAAATATTACAAACAAGCAAGAACCCTACATTTTTAATTACATGGTAAAATTATATAATTTAGTCAGAAATTGTATAATGTGTGAATGTCTGTAATATTATGTACTAATAATGTTAGTTATTTAGAATATTTCGAATGACTGTTCTTTTCATCTCAGTCAACCATACTACAAATATTTTGAACAGCCATCTAACCTGATACGTTTTTAGATTTTCACGGCCAAAAGCATTTTCGTTGTTTGTTTTTGGGGTGTTATGCCGTGTTACATTTCTCCGTGGACGGGCCCCAGGCTAACGTAAATACTGCGCTTTCACCAAATTTCCCTTTCAAAGTAGTTCACTTTCTTCTGAAATAAAGCTAACGGCACGGTATCGCTTCCAACTAAATAAGCACACACTTAACACTACAAATTCACATCGACGGATCTGCCGGATCTGCCCTGATGATGGACACTGCAACGCTGTCCGAAACGTCGGCTAAAGAAGGAGGTAGCACAACACGGCATAACACCCCAAAAACAAACAACGAAAAAAGCCATCTAACCTGTTTTGAAATTTTTTCTATTGACGTAAGTTTTTGTTTGTGTTAGGAACATATTAAATATGTGTAGTGCCAGTTGAGATTCATGTTTTTTTTTTGCTAAAGTTGATTTGGTAAAGAGAACTTGAAAGTGTTTATTTATTTTTGCTCTTGTGTTTTAGCGAGTCAGGTATTTGGTGATGTGAATAATCATAACACAGTGAAAATTGCAGTTTAAATATTTCATATTATGTTCCTTTATCCTAATTTCAAAGTTCATGTTCATATAGATTCGAAATTATTCATTAAGTCCCTAGAATTGTATTTATTATTATAATTTTTTTATTTATTTATTTATCATAAATACATTTTTGTACAAAATAAGGGTAGTCCCACAAAGCTGTCATATGGCAGCTTGTCTGTAGGTTCTACAATTTATTACTCTTAATATTATACATAAGGAAATATTTATATATATATGATATATTTTGTGTTACATAATTGTAACACAAAATATATCTCATCTATAACACCTTGACTTTACTTTAGCACTCTAATAATCTAAATATCAACTGATTGTAATTGAAACAATGTTGCAACCAAAGCAATATAAACATAAGTAAAAATTAAACAAACACTTATTTTTTACCACTTTAATTGTTTAAAAAAGATGTTTCGTAAGGGATGAAAATAATGTTTTTAAACACCCAAATTTTTAATTCTACAACAAAGAATGTACCAAAAAATAAATAACACAAGGACCTACAAGGAAATCAGGATACAAAAAAGGATAAAGCGAACACATAGAATAGTCTGCTACGGAAGGGTGAAGTGTTATAACACGCTACCAGAAACTATAAAGACGCACCAATTGGAAAATTCAAGATGTATTGTAGGAGCTTCATTAAACTGGAGTAAAATTTAATATAGAATGCAATACGTAAATAATTAGCAATTTGTAAACTTAAATGTATAAATTACTAAAATAAAAATTAATAAATTAAAGTAAAAAATAAAATAAACAATACGGTGACCGAACAACTCAGAAACACACAACTTCAACACGCCTTTTGAAAAATCATTAAAAGTGAGGGGAAAAAATTGGTTACATTGGATTAGTTTATGGGCTGTTTTTCAATATTTTTTTATAACTTCACTTTTTTGACTTTTCAAAGGTTGAAGTTGTATGTTTGTGATTTGTTGTGGAATCACCAATTACAATTCTGCCAGCATTTTACACAAATAATAAGCTATAATATGTTAAATAATGAGGATAGAGAATGAAAATTCAAAAATCTGGAGTCTATTAATTAAAATGTAAGAATTCTGGATTTTTAGTATAGGTAAAGCTTTGAAGATCTGAATTTGAAATTGATATGAAGGACTTTAGTTTCTCGAAGTTCCCCCTCTTCAATAATTGTTTTAATTCATTCAGAGAACAATCACATACATCCAAATTATTTGCTACTTCATTTAACAACACCACACCACTCGTCCTCCCCTCCCATCTTGGCCTTTGCTGTAATCGTGCATTTTTTTTTAAATAAATCTCTTTCTAAGGCTAGAAAAAATTTTGAATGTAAGTATCGAGCTTAATAAAAATACTTTGATGTACAAAATCTGCTACTCACGAAATCTTTTTTGGATATAATTTTATCATAAATATAATGTGGAAAATGATCGGAAATATTTTAATATTTGTGCCTGAACTTGGCAAAATAAAAAGTGAACCTACACAATAACATGTGGGAAACTGTGGTTTTTTTGTTTTTTGTTTTTGGGGTGTTATGCAGCGTTACGGTCTCCATCATCAGGGCAGATGATCAAATCTGCCGTGAGAATCTAAAAAATCATATCTGTAGATAACTTATTTGATGGACACAAACACAAACAAACAGTACTTATAGCTATAGCTTATTGTGTAGGTTCGTCTTTAATGTCACAGCGTATGGCGCTTAAGAGGCTAGACTTTGAACCACACGCGGAACACCCGCGTGTGTCATTCTGTCCCGCTCACAATAAGCTCACGCACACTTACAATACATGCGAATGCGAAATGTGCGAATGAGACCACGCTCAAATTTACCTAACATTAAACGCCATAAAATTCATGCGAAAATTGTGAAAATGTTTAATAAAAGACGACTTGTTTGAAAAAGAGCAAAAAATTCGTGGGGGATGTGTCAAGTAGCATTTAAAGAAACATTATGATTTTTTTCATACATAAAACTTCTAAAATAACAGAAACAAACGTGTTAATAATAATTTTTGGTGCATACTTTGCTTTGATTTATTTATATTGAGGGAATTTCAAATAATTACCGTTTCGGCGTGGGGAATGTATAGATACTATCTTACAGAATAACATATATTTTTTTTAAGAGCTTAAAAATTTCAAACGTTTAAGAAAAACGTGTCAGAAATCGGTAGAAATTGGCAGAGCGGCCCCTTAACCTCCTCGGACCCAGAGAAAAGAAAAGTTAAAAAAAAAAAATTGTAGATATATTTAAAACACTACTTAAATAATTTTAAAAAATAAAAAAAATATATTTTGATATTTTATCAATTTCCATAGTGTACGAATTATTATAGCACGTTGCGTGAATAAATATTGCTAACCAGGTCACGCAAATGCTGACTTGTAACTAATTGTCTATTCTACTCGTGGTCTCACACTTTAATTACTACTATCATTTTACGCGTGTGCAAAATACAAAAAGAGAACCGTAGAAAACTTCGCGTGCTATAAAATATTTCCCACTGGGCACTGCAGTACCTCCATGTTCACGCAGGTAGTTGGAAAGGTATTGCAGCCCTAACATATTCATTTATTTATTGGTTCTCCAACAGAATAAACCATATAGTTATTACAGTATTTAACACTAGCTTCTGCCCGCAACTTCGTCTGCGTAGGATTAGTACTTCGAGTAATCTATTTTCTTTTCCTAGGTTCCATTCGCGTTTATACCAAAATTCTTAACCTATTTATTTAAAATATCTGTAATTCTTGATTCGATTCAAAGAATTAGGCGAGTACTTAAAATAAATTCACTAATTTAAATATTTTCTAAAATAGAATTTTTATTATCAATCATTGTTTTTCAAAATGTCATTCTCGTATTTTGACATTTTCTATTAAACAATAAAATTATTATTTGTAATTTATGAAAAATAGCTAGCTTTATAATGTATAGCCTAAATGTTATTCTAATATATGAGCTATATTATTATAAAGTTTCATCAAAATCCATTCAGCAGTTTTTGCGAGAAAGAGTAACAAACATACATACATCCATACAAACTTTCGCGTTTATAATATTAGTAAGATTTTCAATATGGTTATAGCGATGATTCCAATTACAGATGAGCACACCATTTGTCACAACATTCTTTTTGCAACCATAAGCTACAATAAGTAATAATTAATTATTTTACAAGTACATAAAACAAAGAGAATAAGGAGGAAAAAATGTGACAGGAATGAGGAAAAGTAATAGGCAGAAGAACCAAGAAGAGGCTAGGAGAAGAAAAAAGATTCAAGCAACACGATTCGCAAGACTAGGAGAAAATAATCAAGAAAGAGCTAGGAAGAACCAAGGCAACGCAAGAATTGATCAGAAGAGGAAAGAAAGTGACAGAAGCGAGAAACCAACTCCCAATCAATTATTTTATTCCTGCCCATCCTAAGTTCGAGTATTGGCTTATAAGTTTCCATGTGGATCGGTTGATTAAACTCCGCAAGAAGATGCAGACAACACCAAGTAGCGCCAAGAAGGGTCAAGAAGAATCAAGAAGATACAAGGATGCGCAAGAAGAACCAAGGCGACCCAACAATGGGCGAGAATTTGCAAGAAGTTGCAATAAGAACAAAGGAGAGTCAAGAAGAGATAAAAAAATGAGCCAAGAAGAGATAACAGACCAGAAGAGACGAGAAGATGTATGAAGAGCCAAGAAGAGGCAAAAAGTGTCAAGAATAGCCAAGAAGAAGCAGGAAAAACCAATTAGAGACATCTTACACCTAAGACGTTTTCTATCAAAATCTTTGTATTTTTGTAATTTTAGCATTGGACAGAACAAAAGACAGTTTCTAAAATCAGCAATAAATTTTATTATTATGCTATGTTGCTAAGTCTTCTTTTTGTGCAGTAGAAAAATACACAGGATGTCCGGGGGTGCAAACTTAAAGTGCATTAACTTCGGGAGGAAAGATGATAGGAGTAAAAAAGTTTAACAAATTTTCCCGAAATTCCAACATTTTTTTCCCATTCAAAACAACGTACCTATTAAAAATCCTTGGGTTTGAGGTATAAACTTACCCGATAAATTTGCTGTGAGTCAGCCGGGCGCGATTGTGGCAACGTTGGATGGTTGTGATTTACCCGTATCATATAAATAATAAATAATAAAAAAGCCTTTTATTTCTTGCAATTAGGTATGTTACAGAGTTGTGAAAAGTAAGAAAAAGTGTAATTAACGCTATTTGCGAAAAAATTAATATAGATCACCCGTATCATAACAGAGTAAAATAATAGTGCTGGCCGCACACGCTGGACTAGTTTTATCTTTTTACCAAAAAAGTACCCCTCAAAGTTGGAATTTCGAAAAAAGTTATTTAACATTTTTACTTATACTATCATGTAGAATCCCCTCCCGAAGTAAATGCACTTTACCCTCGGACACCCTGAATATTTCATAGCTCATTATAAAAATAATTCATAGTTAATTCTTAAGAAAAACTACTAATATAAACAACCAAGTGCATAACAATGTCTTACAACGTTTTACACTTCATAATATTGTGAGAACTCTGCAGTAATTCGCATAGATATTGGCTAATTAGAGCTCTGTGCATAATGTTGCTTAATGTAATGCAACTCACTGTTTACTGTAATGGTTGATTAATTATTACGCACTAGGCTAATGCAGAAATATGCAATCGTGAATATCGGTCGTCCAGATGGTTAGACATCTCCGAAAAATTGAAGGGTAGGTACACTTTTACATATGCAGTTATATGTGAAAGTGTGCCCTCTATTTTTCACGTAGCGTACCTACAAAACACTTGCTAGTATTATTTTTTAAATATGAAAAATTACAGCCTTACACGGTGTCCAGAAAGTCGTAAAACAGGTAGGAAACTTGTGCAACACTCATAGAACCAAAACCATTTTTTCGACCTAAACGGTGATCTTGTATCTTTTGTGTTATCTTTTGGGTTAAGTCAGCATTACGATATAATTAAGATAAAATGGCAAAATCCGTGGACGTCTGGAAGGCGTATAGTCTGTCAAATTTCTGTGATTTTCTATGGATTTCAATAGCTTGTCTATGCCGGTCGTATGTTAAATGGATTAATTACCTACTTAAAAACTCGAATAACTATTTATTAGTTATTATTAAATACTTACATAATACTAAGCGTCCCTTTTTTAATCTTACTTATGACGCTCACATCGGCCTTGCATTCTTTTCGGATCTCCACATTCCTCACACGATCATACATGGTTTTACCACACATACGCCTCAGGGATCTCATTTCTACAGCATTCAGTCTACTTTCATCCTTTCTCTGCCAGTTCCATGCTTCACTGCCATACATCAGGGTAGGTACCAGCACTCCATTGTGAACAGCTAGCTTCGCTTCTTTGAACAGCTTTTTGTTGGCGCTAACAGCATTCAGTCCACCATTAATGGAGTTACCTGCATTTACCCTTCTTTCAATATCCCCATCCGTAAACATACTTCCCAAATACACAAACTCATCAACTTGCTCTAAATATTCATCATTCACAACTATATTTCACACTGTTTTAGTACTCTCTCTTTCAAACACCATTACTTTAGACTTACTTACATTCATCATCAATTCATTCTTCATACATACTTCGTTCATCCTAGATACAAGTGACTGCAGATCTTCTATGCTGTTAGAAATCAGCACCGCATCATCAGCATACAACAGACAACATACTTTCAGATCATTCGCTTAGATGGTTTGGACATGTAGAGCGAATGACTGAAGAAAGGAGTGTCAAGAGAATATATGTAAATAAATGTAGAAGAAGTCGAGGACGCCCCAGGAAGACATGGCACGATCAAGTGAATCAGATACTTTAGTCGGGCCATGTCAAGAGTCAGAATAATAGAAGAGCATGTATGATAAGATGTATGAATGTGAATGAGGCGAGGAGTGTATGCCAAGACCGAGTTGTTTGGTGGTCCGGCCTCTCTGCCTACCCCTGCGGGGAAACGGCGTGATGGTTAGTTAGTTAGTTAGTTACATATAACACTAATAAGCGTTCATAAATGACTATCCGTATTATATTGAAGTTTGTATGCGATGACATTCGATTCTCAAATTTTCCCACCACTGACATCTCTTAACGAGGATTATAAGGCAAAATGCGCCGCCATCTCTGGCATTATGGTAACTATTTTTAAGAGTTGTTTTAACACAAGCGTAGTATTAAGCTCGTTAGCGCATTACGAAATACCGCATTTCAGAAGACTGTCAAAATGTGTCGTATACGGCCTATTTAACATGCGTCTGCCAGCCTTCTGAACTTTTTTTAACCTTTTCCTTTTTTCAGCAATTAAGGGTTAACATAAATGGATTCACGTCTACGCTTTTGACGCTTTTTAAAAGTTATTAAAAAGCTGATATTATAACACCTAACAGAACTTTTTTAATTGATCACTGTCCTCGGGAAAGTTACCAAATGAATTAAATCTTGCGAAAATAATCCCTATACACAAAGGAGACTTTAAAACACTTATTTTTAACTACCGTTCTATATCACTTCTATCGGTATTTTCAAAAGTATATAGCGGAAATTTTAAATGCTACTAAATATGTCATTAATCTTTTTCCTTTCGACATATGAGTATTTATAGGAAAATAAGTGCGTCTTTTTCGAATTCCTTTTTACGAAGTCTTTTTTAATTCTGAATGGTGGTCTTACACCAGTTCCTTACTGAGAATATCTTCAACTGTACTACTTGTACTACTTTTTGCTGACGACTTAAAAATATTTAAAATAATAAAAAGCGCTGAAGATTGTATCTGTCTACAAAATAACCTAAACAGATTAATTAATTGGTGTTCTCTTAACAAACTTTATCTGAACATAAATAAGTGTCATTCAATCAGATTTTACAGAATTAGTCAACCAATTATTCATCCATATGAACTTAACAACTCAACCCTTACCTCTGTCGAAGAAATTAATGATCTGGGCATAACTTTCGACTCTAAATTAAACTTTATATCCCATATAAACACAATCAATAATAAAGGAATGAAAATGCTTGGCTTCATTCTTCGAAATTCTAGAGGTTTTAGGAATATTTCAACATTAAAATTTTTATATACATCCCTAATTCGTAGTCAAGTCGAATATAACTCCTCGATCTGGTCCCCCCATTATAAATTACATTCAGATTCAATCGAAAGAATTCAACATAAATTCCTAAGACACATTAATTTTAAACTCGGTATTCCCATTGAAAACATTAACTATAATTATTTGATGAAAGGACTAAATTTATTAAAACTCTCAGATCGAAGAATTATATCCGACTTAATATTTATGTTCAAAATTGTAAATGGTAGTATAGACAGTCCCGATTTAACTAACCTCATTGAATTTCATATACCTACGAGAGCAACTCGTTCCAAAGTTCTGTTTAAATGCAACAACACCAGGACTGAGTATTCCAAAAACTCACTTGTACCTAGGTTGCATGCAGTTAGTAATAGATACGCAGATGTGGCCGATATATTTAACTGCACGGAAAGTAGGTACAAGAGGGCTATGCTATCATATATTTTCAACCAATATTAATTTAATCTAAGTTTACCTTATTTGTACTATAAAATTTGTTTGTACTTGTATCTCTTGCTCATATCTCGTATGTCATTTCACAATCAAATGCCACAATCAGTTGTCATTCTCTTTTTTGTTTTTAATTATTCCTAATATATGCTTTTGGTTTTTAATGTGAAATGTAAATATTGTTTATGGTATGTTTATACCGTTGAAATTAAATAAATAAAACTCTGGAACCTACCGAAAATATAATTTGTAACGAATAAATTGTGAGACAAGACAAATTAATCAAATAATACTTACTTGCGCGTGCTGGGGTTTGAACCCGCGACCTCCGAATTGCGAGTAGAGAGCCTTACCGCTCGACCACATCAACCGTCGTCGACCACATCTTCAAAGATGACATAGGCCCTGAGGGAAATTATTTTCCTCAGGGCCTCCTGTGTGGAGTTAATGTAAAAAAAAAAAAAAACCGTCAAAAAAATGTTGATAGAACGTATTGCCGTAGCAATGGGTCTATCTGCCGAGTATCAGCTCGATCGGATATCGACAAGTGGGTTAATTTCCACGTCAAATCTACATTCTTCATTAAATTAACTAACTAACCAACCATCACGCCGTTTCCCAGCAGAGGTAGGCAGAGAGGACGGACCGCCAAACAACTCGGTCTTGGTACACACTCTTTGCCTCAATCACATTCCTACATACTCTTCTATTATTCCGACTCTTGACATGGCCCGACTCAAGTATCTGGTTAACTTGATCGTCTTTATGTCTTCCTCGGGCGTCCCCGACTTCTTCTACCATTAAGAGGAACGGCTGCGCGGCCGCTTTCAGACAAAACGTAGTTTTGGATTTGAGGCCGCAATGCCCTGAAAAACTATTTTACCCTAAAAGTTATTTTTTTAATAAAAAGGTAGGTTCAATGACGATCTCGGATAGGAGCTACTTTTTTGCTTTTAATTTATGACGTACAGGTTGTTAAAGAAATCAGTTTTTGTTCATTTTGGAAGTAACTTTGGAATTTTTTTGTGAGTTATTTATAATTATTAAATCTGCCTAATCCTTGGTTCTAAAATAATGAAAAGTAAAATAAAAAATGTTGAAAATGCGTTTCTTTGAGTAGTAATTTTTAAATATAAACGACAAGTTTTTGTTCCGATGTAAATAGGTAATTTGTAATTTAAATTTACACCATCAAAATTGTTTCTAAAAAAACTATATTTTAAATTTTATATTTCATCATATTTTAAAAAAAATAGCAATTTTTTTTTTTAAATGTTTACATTTATTCTCAAATAATTGTCAAAGTTGCCTCTAAAATCATCAAACATTAAAATCTTTAATAGCCTATATTTTAAAAAATAAAGCAAAACTAAATAAAGTAGCTCCTATCCGATTTCGACATTTGAAATACCTTTTGATTACAAAAATAATTTTTATGTTTGGTTGGGTATTTTGGCCTAAAATCCAAAACTAAATTTTGGATTTACGATATATATTCTCCTTATAATCCTTTATTCGTTCATGCGCTCTACATGCCCATACCATCTTCATAATTAAAACAAATTTCAAATAGACAGACTTATTTAAAAAGGTGCGCAATTTTCAACATTCTAGATTTCTTTGCAGCTGTTTGAGAAATATGAAAAACGTGTTTATTTCACTTTATAATCAAGAAAAATGAGATAAGCAATAATTGCCTATTGTTAAAAACGCACATATTTTGTTAAGTATAGAAATCGGCAGAACCGACACCCTATAAACGAAATCGTTGTATGTATTATTAGTCGAATTAAGCCATTTAAGTCACGCTTGGTCAGCTTTGTTATTGCATCAACACTCATAACAATACCTACTTTTCGCACATTAATCAGTAGGTAATTTGGAATGAGAAAATATACAAGTTTTCTGTTGTGATCGTTGCAAAATACTTCAGCTCAACTAGGTTATTCGGAAATGTTGCTTTCAAACTGCAACGGGATGCAAATGCACAAGTTTAACGGTATAATATACTATTACTATAACATGATGGGTTCACTCCAAACTTAATTGTTCCCTCAACCGTTCGTTTAACCTTTTGCTAAAGGGGTTTCAACGAATATATTCACTCTGGATTAGCTGAAATCATTCCGGTCTTGCCATATCAGTCAAGCCATTTCAAGCAATGTTTCGATTCTCAATGTTGGTCTTTCATCAGGAAGAGTATCCACCACTTAAAAATGTAAAATTTATACTTCTTCTTCGATGGCGCTACAGCCCATATCGAGCTTTGGCCTCCCGCAACATTCGCCTCCAACTCCTCCTGTCCTAAGCAGTTGACTTCCAGTTTGTTACCTGGAGAAGCTATGCCGCATCCCCTTTTACCCCGTCTTCCCACCTCAGTCTGGGTCTTCCCACTTTTCTCTTTCCACCTGGGTGTCCAGTCATAATTCTTTTTGGGACGCATGTGTCCGGCATTCTCTGTACATGCCCAGCCCATCCCAACCTGGGGAGTCTCATATGAGCTGAGATGTTGGGGGCCTGATATATATCGTAAAATTATAACATTAAAATTTATACTAGTATCATAAATGTAATTTATTAAGGTTAAATACAAAGCATTTTCAGAAAGTAAGTGTACTGTGACCATAGCGGGCTGTGGTTTTTTGTTTTTTCTTAACTAAGTGACGCAAAGAAAAAAAACAATGAAGGAAAAAACAAATGAATAATAATTTTCAAAACACAAATATATGAGTAAATAGCTGTAAAAATTTGAATTTGGAATTCCTAACCAAAGAGAAGATATTTGAGATCAAAGTTGCCAGTATGGCAAAACGCCAATCTCATATGTAAGGACCTAATATTAGATAACTATTGGCATAGCGCCTTTGAGGTGTTTTTCCACCAAAATGGCCCCACAAATCATTTGTCCCAATATTATTATTTCAACAGATATTTATTATATACCCTGAATTTGGTGGTTTGAACACGTTTAATTTGCCTTCTAGTTTCTTCCGTCGAGGCAGACACGTCCCTCAACAGTTACTTGAGGAACACCCTGAATCTGCGCGGCACCAAAGCCATGTGTCAAGAGGGGGGCTGCGGGACTTGCATAGTTTCTGTGAAGGTCACCCACCCTGTCACTAAGGAGGCCGAGATCTTCTCTGTCAATTCGGTAAGTAGGAACTATATCATCATTAGAGACACATCCATCTCATTAGAGTTTCCCATTCAAATCTATGATGTCGATAATGTTTATGGAAAAGTAATGGTCAAAGTAAGAATCCTTGAGGGACTCCGTAGTTTTATAAAATTGAGCAATATTTCCTATAACTGGTCCTGCTTAAAAGTGTAAGCAACAGTTTGTAGTACGTACCCTAATGTAGTGGTATAATTCTGACAATATAGATAAGTACTGGTCACCGACTACTCTTCAAGGAGGCCGAGGTCTTCTCCGTCATTTTGGTAAGTAGATTCTAGAGCAGACACATCCCTCACTTTACAGTCTCCCATTTAAATCTATGTGACAGGTATCGAAAATGTTTCTGGAATTGTAATGGTCCCAGAAACGATCCTTGAGGGACTCCGGAGATTTATAAAATTGAGCAATATTTTCTATAATTGGTCCTGCTTTAAAGTGTAAGCAACAGATTGCAATGCGTACCCTCGTGTATTCAATAATAATTATAATCCTGACAATATAGGCACGTACTGGCACGGACACATCCATCAACCTGAGGAACAAAGACAAGAATCCTTTTTTCCACATGTATAAATTTATTCACTTCTTGAACACCTGTGAGCTCTTACAAATATAATACTACTCGAATAATAATAGGGTAAAAATGGGAGTAGGCAGGTACATTTTAAAAATAAGAGTAGAGTTGGCATACATAAGGTGTTACGGTATCTAAGTTTTACTTCAAACTACTTTTTCCTTCCTACTACAGGATATTCAGAATACATCAGTGGAAGTTGCCCGGGGTTTAATCTGTTTGTTTAGGGGGATAGCGGTAGGTTTTCAAAAGTTCAAGGTTTTAAAACTCAAGTGTTAAAAGTTTCATCAACCTGAAACTAAAATTACAGATTTGTTTAAAAAACAAACCCCCACAGAGACTTATTTGTAATATAGATTAGTTTATCAATTTTCGGCAATCGGACAACTCATCTGATCACTCTCTAAATGGCAGGATATATTTTTCTAATGGTAAATTTTATGGATCATTGTCACAAGTGTGTCATTCAAAACACCTACATGTGCCATAAAAAAACAACAAAAATCATTGTACCCATATTTTGAATCGTCAATCAGATACTCGCTTGTACCTATATGTCAATGATTACGAATGGCTAACCTTTTTACCAGAATGTGGTAGACAGTTCAGGAAAAAATTCCATCTTCTACTTCAATGGCGCTTTAGGCCATTTCGATCTTGGGCCTCCTTCAACATGAGCCTCCACTGCCCTATGTCCTCGGCTGTCGTCTTCCAATCTGCAACATCGAGTAGTCCTCTCACATCCTTCCTGATATCATCCTTCCATCTCAGCCTAGGTCCTGCTAGAACCTTATTCGGTACTCGTGTGCTCGGAATTCTTGTCTTAGTCTTTGGTGCCTTAAATGGGTAGAGAGTCTGGGAACTTTAGCACTATTGTAATGGATTCTCCATGCCTCTTCCTCTCCAAGATTCTTCGTATCTTTCTTTCGAAGGTGACCAGCTGATGTGTCCAGGTACAAATAGTTATTTAAAAACATTTTCAACGTATCAGATGAATATTGAATACCCTTCTTGCACAAACGAGTACGCAGTAGCAGATGACTCGTCAGTAAATGCGACATTTTATTCACGTAATTATAAATGCCTCATATTAGGCTTAACAAGCGCACATATTTTATTATAGAAGTAGTATTGTTATGAACATATGTGCAATGAGGCACTTTAGCTTATCCTTAGTTGCTAATGAATCGATTGTAATGCATGTAAATTCGACTTATCAGCACTATTGTAAAATATTCATCGGTGCTATTGTAAAACAATATTAACTACTAGCTTTTGCTCGCGACTTTGTCTGCGCAGGGTTAGTACTACGATTAGCTTATTTTTCTTTTCGTAGGTCTCATCTATGTTTATACCAAAATTCTTAACCTATTTATTTAAAATATCTATAATTCTTGATTCGATTCAAGGGTGAGTACTTCAAATAAATTCAATAATTTAAATATTTAGTAAATTAGAATTTTGGTTTTACAATCATTGCTTTCAAAATGTCATTTTCATATTTACAGGAACGGGTTTAGTTTTTCCCATAGGAAAAACTAAACCCTTTCATACACTTTTCCATATAAATGATCATCTAGAAAATCCTCGTTATGCAAGTGTATTATATAAGTATAATTAATACAAAACAATACAAGAACAACACGTTAATCTACCAAACTATTAAATGGGAATATAATTCACCGTCTCCAGATATTTTCATATCAGAGGGTTCGGCTCTGTGGAATTCCTAATTTGACCGATAAATCCTACTGATCCCTCAATATAAATATTTTAAAAATTTCGTAATTCTACATGTATTTAAAATGACTGATTTTTGCATGTTTATATACAAATTCTTTGACAAATCTAATGTGCCTAAATTTTTAATAAGAGAGCTAGGTATAATGCCAGTAGCCAAAATAACTAATGTTTATATTTTTATAGTCTGAGAATGCCAAATTCTTTTAATTTCATTTCCTAAATCGGTATACTTTCTTATTTTTTCATAAACAGATTTTTCAATATTACAGGAATTTGGAATAGCTACATCAATGATATAAGTCATTTTTTTAATTTTGTCATGTAAAACTATATCGGGTCTATTGTGACTAATTGGTCTGTCTGTTAATATAGTTTTATCATAGTAAATTTTAAAGAAATTATTTTCTAAAAATGAATTTGGTTCGTTTTTATAATATGGTACTATATTATGACAGTCAATCAAGTTATGTTTAATTACCAAACTTTGGTGAATTATTTTTAAAACTTGATTGTGCCTAAATGTATACTCAGACGGCGCTAATATAGAACATCCTGATATAATGTGTTCTATAGTTTCCGGAAAAGCCATACATTTTCTACATAAATCATCAATTTGATTTTGATCTTTGATAATATGCTTCCTATAATTTTTGGTATTAATGACTCTATCTTGAATAGCAAGCATAAATCCTTCTTTCATTCTCAAATTTTGACATTTTCTGTTAAACAATAATTATTATTTGTAATACGTGGAAAATAAATAAATTAATTATAATAAATTAATTAAATACATTAATGTATAAATTATAGCCTATATGTTATTCTGATGTATGAGCTATATTATAGTAAAGTTTCATCAAAGTCCATTCAGTAGTTTTTGCGTGAAAGAGTAACAAACATACATACATCCATACAAACTTTCGCATTTATAATATTAGTGAGATAAGATAAGATTATTTATTGTGGTTCTCCGTTCTATTGTATCGTAGTACTGCAATCATATTGATCATATTTTATTTCTTCTTAAATTATTACTTCGCCTACTAGCAATATTATTTTTAATATCACTTCTATTTTATCCCACTATTTATAATTATTGAGGGAGTTACGCCGTGTTGCGCTACCTCCTCCTTTAGCCAACGTTTCGGACAACGTTACAGTGTCCATCATCAGGGCAGATGTGGCACATCTTCACGCACATTGTCCGAAACGTTGGCTAAAGAAGGAGGTAGCGCAACATGGGATAACACCCCAAAAACAAATAACGAAAATACTTTTGACTGTGAAAATCTAAAATCATATCTAACTTCATGATACTTATTGTCTTTAAATGGAGAGAATCTACTTATCGAGAAAATCGATTTGATTTATAGTAACGTGTCGAGTGTGGAGAATCTAGGATATAGGACTTCTAGGAAACCAAAACTGTTCAAATCTTTGAATTGTGTATATATCTGTCACAATTTGAAAAAAATTACAGGTTGTGTAACCGGGCACGAATGCTGGTTGTTATTAATCGTAAATAAGGGCCTTACTAATAAACGTGTTTTAAATTTTACTTACTAAATTAATTATTACTAAATTGTATGTGGCGTTTGCCTTTTTGTCTCTTTTAAGATGATGAACCAAAAAATGTTAAATTTTAATTTTGTTTGTAGGGAGTGCGATTTTTTTTAGATATGACGCCAATCGTCGACCGCCCAAGACAAGGTCCTATTGTATCTCTTACGCCGTTACGGCAATATTAGTACAACAAAACGAGTTGGATATATCTATCTTCCAAATAAGTTATAGGTTCGAGTGGTTACTAGTTGATTTCATTTTTTTATAAGAAAAACTCTCTTTTTACTTTTTATGTAATAAAATAACAATAACGCCGTTCTTCCACGTAGCTATTCACAAGCGACGCTACCGCTACCTGTCAAACAAATTTGCTAGTGTAGCACCTAGCGGCGTTTTCAAACACTAATAATAGTATGGAAAACACAGGCGAGCGGCGATCGCGTCGCTTGAAGGTAGCTCCATGGAAGAACGGCGTAATAATCTAAATTAAAATATGAAAATGAACAAGACACAGAAAAATAATGGTCGCAACTGAGATCTGGGTTCGTTTCTCCTTATTACGTGAATTCAATAATTAAGTCACACAAATACAATTAATGCAATTTTATACAGAGTGTAGTTGGTGTAACACGACTTCCTGCATTTTTAACCAGTGATTCAACATGCGAAATTGAACAAAATTTGTTCCACGTCTTTTTATTTTGACAAAACAAAACATGTTTCCCATACACAACTCCAAACTCACAAAATATAGAGAGAATAATTTTTTTAATCTCAAAAAATTTTTTTTTTAACCTCAATAAATTTTGTAGAACAAAAGTTTCTCGTTATCAATATTAGTTAAAATAAAAGCCCGATTTCCTGTTACACCCCGTAAAATCAATCATACTATGTTAACATACAGTCAGTTAAGTGTGACCCTTGAGCTTGCTTTACAGAGCAAATTTTTACAAATGTTGGCTCAATTTCACATGGGTAGAGTCTCAAGTCTGTCTCAGCATCAGGCTGCCAAACCACCAAGTGTAAACCGCCGAAATTTAAAAACATTGTACTGCGTTTTAAAATCTACATTTGTTCCATGATAATATTGCGAATCACGGGTTGAAAACCGCTGCCTTAGACAATGAAGCATATGTAAAAGAAAAGGAAACGATTAAAACAATCGCGATTAATAACGGCTATGATACAAATAACATTGAAAAAATAATTAAAAATCATAAATATAAGAATAGAATCAATTTAATATATCCGGTAAATAATAAAAACATAGAAAAATATGCATGTCTCGAATTCCTTGGTCTCAAATCTCTAAAAATTGCATAAGAAATTTTAAAATTTGGTTTAAAAAATATAACTTTTTATTTAAAATAACTTTTAATTTTAATATAAAATAAAAATCCCAAACTTAATAATAGTGGCATATATGAATTAAAATGTGACCCACGCCGACTGTTACATCGGACAGATAGGAAGGGCATTCTCAACTAGATTCAAAGAACATATACGATGTTATAATAATAAAAGCACAATTTTAAAATTGGCAGAACATTTCTTGGTGAATAATCACAACCCACATAACAACAAGGAACCTAAACCATTACATGTAGAAAGAAAAGGTCTTCGATTGAATTTACTCGAACAATTAGAAATCAAAAAAACTAACGAATGACCCTAATTTAACATTAATTAATAAAGTAAGGAAAATAATCTATTCACCTCTTCTTAGGGTATTCACAAAACCTAAGCAATATTCATAGCAGTAACATCATTATTAAACAATTAAGAACACATTAACAAATTGCAAAATACCCCTGGGGGAGAATCTATTATTTTCTCAGGAAATCGGTTTAACCGATAATAAATCAATTTACTCACTTTCAAAATTGACATTTACAATCGTATAAATAATTCGTCTAATTGTGGATCAATCACAGTTTGAAAATGACCTTGTAAGCCGAAACAGCTGTCGCAATAACTCAAGCAATCAAACACTCGCAGAACTTAATAATAAACATTATTAAATTATTATTTTTTTAAATTAAATGGAGTTATACGAATTAAACACGAAAACAATAAATAAATAAAAAAATACATATATATATATATGGTACGTGTATTCTAATATCTTACTCAACTGCCATCTGTTGGGATATAGCAAAACTTCTTATTACTAACTAAGCTGTCGACATATATTGAAGGAAGCTGATACTAAATGCGTACATGAATAATCAATACAGTACAAGTCTTCTGGTTGTTCCAGGAATGCTTTGAAAAGTAGCACAGAACAGGCCCCTAGCACACTCGATCGATACGGATTGATGGGATAACTTTCGGTAACTTCTCATCGTTCCCTAGCATGATTGCAGATCGCCAACGAATAAGTGACAGTTCACAATAAATAAGTGTCCTTAATACATTCGACTGTTGTTTGTAAATTAGCGATCTGTAGTTGTCCTAGGGAACTATGAGAAGTTACCGAAAGTTATCCTATCAATCCTTATCGATGGAGTGTGCTAGGGGGTCTTGGATTCCTGAAGGCTCCTTATCAAAATGATAGATCTCCAACCCGACTAGAACAAGGGAAAAATGACGATGATTTATGATATTGTTGTTCCAGTGTCTGGTGTCCATCCTATCCTGCCACGGCTGGGAGATCACCACAGTGGAAGGTATCGGGAACAAGAAGGCCTTCCACCCCATTCAGAGTCGCCTGGCTTCCTTCAGTGGCACCCAGTGCGGGTATTGCAGTCCAGGATGGGTCATGAGCATGTACAGGTCAGAAAATCACAACATATTCGAGTCACAATCAACTAGGTAGATCAGTCTTACATATTCTCCTGCATTATTTAACCTTGATTCCTAACGTTATGGAGCCAGGAGGAATCCAGTGGTTTGGAAGTAAGAGTTTACAAGTTATCCAGCCAATTTAGAAAATCAACTTCGCTAAAGAATTTAGAAGGACATTCCTTGGAAGTTGTTGAATAGAGAGCGGAAATGTGAAGATATGATGAAGTGAGATTTGCAGAATATATGGCGGACTGGAATAACTAACTAGAAAGGCTAAGAAATAAAATATTGGATTGAATCACCGATGAAATATTATATTTTTTAGCCTTTCTTTAAACATTAGAGTTTTTTTTTATTTGGTAAAACTATCTACTAATATTCATATTGCTTGTGTACTTCCGCGAACCATATTTTTTTCTTAATATTTCGACACATAACTTGTAAAAAGCGTTTATAAGTAAAAAAATACTATACGCGCGCCATCTACAAAAGTGTGGAATATGAATTCTGTTGACAATCACCATAATTTTTCATTAACTTCTATGGGCCGGTATATCAGTTGGTCTAAAGCTCGGCTTTGACGAAATGTGGAGCTCAGCATGGCTTAGCACACAATCCGTATATCAGTCGTAATCCTAGAGTTGACCAATTTTAAACGTTTAGTCTATGATAATTTTAGTCATTTCTATGCCGAACCAATCTATTTATGTAAGTATCTATGGACTCTATGCTTATTATCAAACAACCAAACGTCAAACGATGTCTAAATGGTCTAAATCGTCATCACTCGAAGAAAGTTCGAATTCCATGTTGATAGGTAAACTTATTCCTCCAATGTAATTTATTGCATCCGTACGTAGCAGATCGAAACCGAAGCAATGTGAAATCTGAGAGATGACAGATGTGTTTTTGCCAATAGCGCTACAGCGTTTAGCAAAGGAACTATTCTGCGGCTTACCACGGCTTAAGCGGCCGATTTCGGCGGTTTAAGTTGTGGTGAACCTACCCCTGGCCTTACTAACTTCTATGGGTCTCGGGACCTCCTGTAATGTACCTGTGGGGCTACCCGGCACCCGTTGTAACGATCCGTAGTCGTCTACCCTTGGTTTTTCTATTCTTTCCCTTTAATACTAGCTGTCGGGATCTACTGGCTACGCTACCCTTATCTTTTGGCCTTCGATCAATATACCCTTGTATCTAGCTACACCTAACTTTTCCTTAAACCCCTGCGATTTTCTCACAGTAAATAAGATTTAAGATTTTATTGCACATTATTCCTATATACTACGTTGTGTAATTTGTTGTTTCAGTATTTACATTTGTATGTGTAAATTAATACACATACACATGTAGAGGAAATAATGTAGTGTGTGGTAACCTCAGATTCTTTAGAGGAAAGTGTGAAAGACTCCCGTTTGATAAACTAACCCCGTTTTTAGATTGTTTTGTTTTTTTTTTCAAACCTATCCGTATTACCCGCCTTCTCTCAACTTGGGCAAGTATGTCATTGACGCTAATTCTACAGTAAATTGTCACCCGGTTTATAAAATTCAAAGTCGTAGTTTTCTTACCCGATTTTTTCCTGTCTATAGGTTTACATTGGGTTATTTTTACATTACGTGGACAGTGTGTATTATGACATACATGTCGGGATCCTTGCGAAGCTCTCAATGTCGTCGTACTGCACCTAAATGGTCAAGTTATTATTGTTATTAGTATACACTACATGTACTGGGGAAGAGGAAGGTGAGGAGGGGTGATAGGAGGATCTGGGGAATGTTGTTTCCTGAATAAGTCGGCTCCTCCTCTAACCAAATAGATACTGGTGACCAACATTCCGGACAAAGACCCAATCATTACGTTTGCTAGGATGGTCCTTAAGTCCTGATTTTGTTCTCTTGCATGAACTTCATTGCTACGAAAGGGTCCCTTCACGCCAGATGAAAGCGCGCAGAGTCCTCATGTCACTTCCAGTATTATCCCGACTTCCTATCCTCCAGATTTGATTTTAACTCGACTGATTCTAGAAGGGGTATGTCCATTTCTTCCCTTATCATGACTCTACTCCGTTGAATGTGGCGTGTAGCTGTTTTAAGTGGATCTCAACTCCCACGTGATACACTTGAGCTAACACTCCCCACCTCTGAAATCTGCTGTAATTGCACCAAGGGAGCGTTCCAGTTGGTTTACATCAGCTTCCAGGTCGACACCAATGGTAGTATGCGATAGTGCTACAGACTTATTCTCACGGGATACCACGCCGACGTCCCCTCCACATAACTTTGCAAAACTTGGGATACCTTCGGTCGAAACGCCTTCGACAGCGAATCATACCCTACCATTCCAAGTGGCATTTTCTTTTTATTCTGTCTTTCATGCCTTTTCACTCTGCATGACCCCGCGAAAGGGATTAACTTCCAGTACCCCGCGTGATTGCTCAGTTACGTTGACATCCCCTATCGCATGATAGCACAAGAAAAAAAGCCTTCTTTGTCTCATATCTGACGGGATATAATTTCAGTGACGCTATTGCATTCCCCAGTCGTGAAGTCTATGTTTCGCAGGTCAAGCGGGATTTTGGAAGGGTTTGATTGAGAAAACATTACCGAAATAATGTTGATTTCATTTTTTGTAAGGAAGCCTGAAAGAAATTTGACATGATAATTTTGTTGTTAGTAAGCAATTATAATGTTTAAATTCAATTCTCCAAATTTCATTTTTGAACTAATATCCAGTATGGTATGGATGTTCCCGTCACTCCACTTTGGTTCGGCATACCTCAGAAAAAAAAACTAATTTGGATGACCGTACGATGTACATCACGGATTCGATTTATGGCCGGGTCCCTTTTTTATACGCATTCGTCTCGTCCTTTCTAGCACGCAAAAAATATAAGTTCGTTGAACCCACATTGATAATAGATTTAATTTGGGACAAATCTCGTAATTACACATTGAGAATAATATTTAAAACACAATTATATCCTGGAACATAACTTCTTTTATCATTGGTTTTGTAGATTGGCAGATCCTCTCAGGTATCGGGACCATGTACGACCTGTAATTTAATTAAAATGTTTCTTTCACTCACCTGAACGAAGCCTGATTACGTACATGTGGGGAAAATATTAAAAGTAAAAAACCTTCCTGTCACTATGATTCGGTAATTTAGTCCCCAGAAGTAGTAACACCCATGACTCTATGTCACACTTTTATTTGAGTTTAAGAAAATACGTAGGTTATTAATTATTATTTGTTAACAATATTATCGAAGATGACATTTATACGTAGGTATTTGTTGATATTATTTTGAATATTTGTATTATCTTGATTATATGATATATTGAAGCAACTACAAGCGCGTAGGTATTGTTTATTATCGTTGAACAATTTCAAATTGGGGGATTCAAAACAAGCAATAGTTTATTTTATATTATTATTATGCTCGCGGAAGATCGAAGGTGACATTTGTATGTAGGTTATTTATTTTGATGTTGTTTTGATATTATTATTTTGTGTGTACAAGTTTGAAAATGATATTTGTACGTTATTATTGACTAGACTAATTTTATAATTCAAATCAAAATTCACGCGATGCACTCCCTTCTATTTTTAAAACACAAAGTTACGTTATTATTAACTCACAGAAGCTAAGTATTTCATTCACTTTGGTTGTTATTTTGGTTTTGATAATTCAAATTAATTTTATTATTTAATTAATTCACCCGCGGCGCACTGTCATTCACTGCAGCTAATTTTCAATAGAGTATTTTAACAAGCCGAATAATTAATTTATGTACACGAACTATTTATTGTTCCTCACGAAGTCACAAAAGCACTCGTTTTTATCATATTGATTAATTAAATACGAACGATACCAATTATTTATACACAAAAATATTCAGAAACTTCACTATCAACGGTTGTCACTCTCCATAGGCCGTCTATCGACCCCTCGATCCCGACTCTTACTGCCACATGGTATTCAGCCCTTCGAATATCTTCTTAAAAAACGCCAGGTGTGGATTCAGGACGTACATCTCGTCTTTCGTTAGGGCGTTTTATAATTGAGAGTTCAGACTATTTCAACTTTCATTGATATGTTATTTTTCATGACTCTCTCTCTCCAAAATTAAATATGTCCGTTTTAATTATTTCATTATCTGGCCGCCGATAAGTGTAACTCACCCTTTTGATGCAATTTTGCTTTAAACTTTTCCTAGAATTCGTCTTTCCTTAATAATCGGTAAATTTCCTCGGCTAATTGTGACTTTACATCTGAAATAATTATCACTCTCGCACTCTCCCATTTATTTTTGTTTAAAATTTGCGGCAGGTAAAATTGAATTCAGTAGTATTTCGGCTTAATTCTCATGGTAACATGAAATTGTTTCTGTCATTTACTTGATTCACCACATTCCTTGCAGATGTTTACAACTATTTTTTATCCTTCGTCCCTTTTCATGATCAGATATAATATTCGTAAAACTTTGTCTGGTAATAACTAATATCACCTTATTAATTCAGAATTCATTTTCTTAATGCGTTCCAAATAGCTCTATGGTCTAGTACGTACCTGTTTGGCTTCATTTTTTGTGTACCCAAAAGTAAAATCTTATTTACTTTTAATCTGAGTGTTTTGTTTACCTTTCGAAAAATCTCGATCTATAGCACTAATTCATAGATTGTATACGTCGTTAATTTTAATTGGTTTCCTCAATACTTCGTCTGTATTCTGTAGTGGTAATTTGGGCTTAATTACCCCATTTATTCCTCAAAACCATGTAAGTTTTTTTTGTTACTAAACAAACTCTCTTCGACACGCTCTAGGATTTTAAATTTATGGTCGGTCTGAAGTGTCGGCTTACATTCAATATTGATAAATCTTAAACGTGGTATCGATTTGAAAACTTAGAGCTCTTCATTATGTCATCACCTTTATTTACCTCAGCCCTTCTCAGATTGTGATTTTTCTGTCCTTTCCAATAGCGGTCGCTAGTGTAGTCGATTTGAAATTTCGTTTAGGTGGGAAAAATTTTGTATGAGCTCTTCCGATAAAGAAGATGAATTTTTTTTTTTCTTTCGAACGTAGTGTTGAAGCCATCACAGCCCCCCTAGAGTTTTAAATCCAGCGGTAAACACGCCTCCTAGTGTTAGTCGATGGGATTAGAACTCACCATAGGTCATTTAATTCCTTCAATTTTCTACTAATGTCCTGTACCCCTGATCCTTGCTATTAAATCTTGCAGGGTTCCGTCCCATTTACTTCATGTGTTATTTATTGAAACTAGTTCCATTTTCCGTCGGCGATCTATTCGTATGTTCCTACTTGTACAAATCTTTCTCTCCCCCTTGCTGTCCTACCCCCCCCTCTAAGATTGTATTCCCCCCCCCCTAAGATTATATTCCCCCCCCCCTAAGATTTTACTCCCTCTTCTCTTGTATGTCGGTTTTTTTTATTTATTTATTTTTTTGTTTTTTTCTTATTATCCAATTCGCCCCTGTCCTCCTACATTTTTTGTTGGATTCATTCATCTACTTGACTAGGTACCTGTTTCTAAACAAGACTGAACGTCAATGATGGATGGTTACCCCGGATGCTCTATTTTTAATTTGTAGGTGTACTTGAGAACGCAATACATTTTACGCGTAATTACTTCATGTATGATTTTAGATTTAATTGTCTTTAATTACTAATTAATTTTTTCCTAGTTTTATATTTTTATTTTTTTACGTTTTTTTAACATTTAGCAATGTTTAAATGTATAAGATTTATCGCGTACGATGATCTCTAAAATGTTCTCCTTCATTTTTATTTTTATTCTTCAATCTTATCGGAAGTTGGATAGCACAATGTCTCTACTCATTTATTTTTATTTGACTAACTCGTTTATAATGTTATGTCTAGACTGTAGTTAAAAGTCAGATTTCAGATATGTTTTTTTTTTTTAATTCGTACCGTATTGATTTTTTTGCATAACCCGACGCTATACAAATCGCCCAAATCAGTTTAGCTTATTTATTATTATGGTTTTGATTTTTTTTTTGTTTATCTATTTTTATTTTGTCGCAATAATATGTGTGTATTAGAAGATGTATGAATGTGAATGAGGCAAAGAGTGTGTGCCAAGATCTGTCGTCTCTGCCCACCCCTGCGAGGAAACGCGCGATGGTTAATTAGTTATGTTTTTATTTTTTTTATTTTTTTTTATGTATTAATTTTATCATTATTATTATTCTGAGTGACTATTTGATAATTTATTTTCTTTCTAAACATCTGTTCGAATAATTTTAAAGGCAAAGATCCATATTTTTTTGCTTCCGACCTACCCTAAACGCAAGAGTCATAAATCTACGATCTTATCGTTCGTTACCTCATTTTTTGTGCATTGAGTCGACCCGTATTTGATGTTTATTTATCTCCACGACCGAAATATTATATTATATCATTTAAGGTTCGGTTATTCAATTTTAGTTTAAAATATTATTTGTTTTTTCAATTTATTTTTAATTTCGAAAAGCTTATTATTTCCAATTTATTATTAGTTTCGAAAATCTTCCACTTGTAAAACTTTCTCCTTTGGTCACGGCACCAGTTGTGGTGAACCTACCCCTGGCCTTACTAACTTCTATGGGTCTCGGGACCTCCTGTAATGTACCTGTGGGGCTACCCGGCACCCGTTGTAACGATCCGTAGTCGTCTACCCTTGGTTTTTCTATTCTTTCCCTTTAATACTAGCTGTCGGGATCTACTGGCTACGCTACCCTTATCTTTTGGCCTTCGATCAATATACCCTTGTATCTAGCTACACCTAACTTTTCCTTAAACCCCTGCGATTTTCTCACAGAAAATAAGATTTAAGATTTTATTGCACATTATTCCTATATACTACGTTGTGTAATTTGTTGTTTCAGTATTTACATTTGTATGTGTAAATTAATACACATACACATGTAGAGGAAATAATGTAGTGTGTGGTAACCTCAGATTCTTTAGAGGAAAGTGTGAAAGACTCCCGTTTGATAAACTAACCCCGTTTTTAGATTGTTTTGTTTTTTTTTTCAAACCTATCCGTATTACCCGCCTTCTCTCAACTTGGGCAAGTATGTCATTGACGCTAATTCTACAGTAAATTGTCACCCGGTTTATAAAATTCAAAGTCGTAGTTTTCTTACCCGATTTTTTCCTGTCTATAGGTTTACATTGGGTTATTTTTACATTACGTGGACAGTGTGTATTATGACATACATGTCGGGATCCTTGCGAAGCTCTCAATGTCGTCGTACTGCACCTAAATGGTCAAGTTATTATTGTTATTAGTATACACTACATGTACTGGGGAAGAGGAAGGTGAGGAGGGGTGATAGGAGGATCTGGGGAATGTTGTTTCCTGAATAAGTCGGCTCCTCCTCTAACCAAATAGATACTGGTGACCAACATTCCGGACAAAGACCCAATCATTACGTTTGCTAGGATGGTCCTTAAGTCCTGATTTTGTTCTCTTGCATGAACTTCATTGCTACGAAAGGGTCCCTTCACGCCAGATGAAAGCGCGCAGAGTCCTCATGTCACTTCCAGTATTATCCCGACTTCCTATCCTCCAGATTTGATTTTAACTCGACTGATTCTAGAAGGGGTATGTCCATTTCTTCCCTTATCATGACTCTACTCCGTTGAATGTGGCGTGTAGCTGTTTTAAGTGGATCTCAACTCCCACGTGATACACTTGAGCTAACACTCCCCACCTCTGAAATCTGCTGTAATTGCACCAAGGGAGCGTTCCAGTTGGTTTACATCAGCTTCCAGGTCGACACCAATGGTAGTATGCGATAGTGCTACAGACTTATTCTCACGGGATACCACGCCGACGTCCCCTCCACATAACTTTGCAAAACTTGGGATACCTTCGGTCGAAACGCCTTCGACAGCGAATCATACCCTACCATTCCAAGTGGCATTTTCTTTTTATTCTGTCTTTCATGCCTTTTCACTCTGCATGACCCCGCGAAAGGGATTAACTTCCAGTACCCCGCGTGATTGCTCAGTTACGTTGACATCCCCTATCGCATGATAGCGCAAGAAAAAAAGCCTTCTTTGTCTCATATCTGACGGGATATAATTTCAGTGACGCTATTGCATTCCCCAGTCGTGAAGTCTATGTTTCGCAGGTCAAGCGGGATTTTGGAAGGGTTTGATTGAGAAAACATTACCGAAATAATGTTGATTTCATTTTTTGTAAGGAAGCCTGAAAGAAATTTGACATGATAATTTTGTTGTTAGTAAGCAATTATAATGTTTAAATTCAATTCTCCAAATTTCATTTTTGAACTAATATCCAGTATGGTATGGATGTTCCCGTCACTCCACTTTGGTTCGGCATACCTCAGAAAAAAAAACTAATTTGAATGACCGTACGATGTACATCACGGATTCGATTTATGGCCGGGTCCCTTTTTTATACGCATTCGTCTCGTCCTTTCTAGCACGCAAAAAATATAAGTTCGTTGAACCCACATTGATAATAGATTTAATTTGGGACAAATCTCGTAATTACACATTGAGAATAATATTTAAAACACAATTATATCCTGGAACATAACTTCTTTTATCATTGGTTTTGTAGATTGGCAGATCCTCTCAGGTATCGGGACCATGTACGACCTGTAATTTAATTAAAATGTTTCTTTCACTCACCTGAACGAAGCCTGATTACGTACATGTGGGGAAAATATTAAAAGTAAAAAACCTTCCTGTCACTATGATTCGGTAATTTAGTCCCCAGAAGTAGTAACACCCATGACTCTATGTCACACTTTTATTTGAGTTTAAGAAAATACGTAGGTTATTAATTATTATTTGTTAACAATATTATCGAAGATGACATTTATACGTAGGTATTTGTTGATATTATTTTGAATATTTGTATTATCTTGATTATATGATATATTGAAGCAACTACAAGCGCGTAGGTATTGTTTATTATCGTTGAACAATTTCAAATTGGGGGATTCAAAACAAGCAATAGTTTATTTTATATTATTATTATGCTCGCGGAAGATCGAAGGTGACATTTGTATGTAGGTTATTTATTTTGATGTTGTTTTGATATTATTATTTTGTGTGTACAAGTTTGAAAATGATATTTGTACGTTATTATTGACTAGACTAATTTTATAATTCAAATCAAAATTCACGCGATGCACTCCCTTCTATTTTTAAAACACAAAGTTACGTTATTATTAACTCACAGAAGCTAAGTATTTCATTCACTTTGGTTGTTATTTTGGTTTTGATAATTCAAATTAATTTTATTATTTAATTAATTCACCCGCGGCGCACTGTCATTCACTGCAGCTAATTTTCAATAGAGTATTTTAACAAGCCGAATAATTAATTTATGTACACGAACTATTTATTGTTCCTCACGAAGTCACAAAAGCACTCGTTTTTATCATATTGATTAATTAAATACGAACAATACCAATTATTTATACACAAAAATATTCAGAAACTTCACTATCAACGGTTGTCACTCTCCATAGGCCGTCTATCGACCCCTCGATCCCGACTCTTACTGCCACATGGTATTCAGCCCTTCGAATATCTTCTTAAAAAACGCCAGGTGTGGATTCAGGACGTACATCTCGTCTTTCGTTAGGGCGTTTTATAATTGAGAGTTCAGACTATTTCAACTTTCATTGATATGTTATTTTTCATGACTCTCTCTCTCCAAAATTAAATATGTCCGTTTTAATTATTTCATTATCTGGCCGCCGATAAGTGTAACTCACCCTTTTGATGCAATTTTGCTTTAAACTTTTCCTAGAATTCGTCTTTCCTTAATAATCGGTAAATTTCCTCGGCTAATTGTGACTTTACATCTGAAATAATTATCACTCTCGCACTCTCCCATTTATTTTTGTTTAAAATTTGCGGCAGGTAAAATTGAATTCAGTAGTATTTCGGCTTAATTCTCATGGTAACATGAAATTGTTTCTGTCATTTACTTGATTCACCACATTCCTTGCAGATGTTTACAACTATTTTTTATCCTTCGTCCCTTTTCATGATCAGATATAATATTCGTAAAACTTTGTCTGGTAATAACTAATATCACCTTATTAATTCAGAATTCATTTTCTTAATGCGTTCCAAATAGCTCTATGGTCTAGTACGTACCTGTTTGGCTTCATTTTTTGTGTACCCAAAAGTAAAATCTTATTTACTTTTAATCTGAGTGTTTTGTTTACCTTTCGAAAAATCTCGATCTATAGCACTAATTCATAGATTGTATACGTCGTTAATTTTAATTGGTTTCCTCAATACTTCGTCTGTATTCTGTAGTGGTAATTTGGGCTTAATTACCCCATTTATTCCTCAAAACCATGTAAGTTTTTTTTGTTACTAAACAAACTCTCTTCGACACGCTCTAGGATTTTAAATTTATGGTCGGTCTGAAGTGTCGGCTTACATTCAATATTGATAAATCTTAAACGTGGTATCGATTTGAAAACTTAGAGCTCTTCATTATGTCATCACCTTTATTTACCTCAGCCCTTCTCAGATTGTGATTTTTCTGTCCTTTCCAATAGCGGTCGCTAGTGTAGTCGATTTGAAATTTCGTTTAGGTGGGAAAAATTTTGTATGAGCTCTTCCGATAAAGAAGATGAATTTTTTTTTTTCTTTCGAACGTAGTGTTGAAGCCATCACAAAGTTGAGCGAGGAATGTGCTCCTTAGCAAAGACTGATATACCGGCCCTATGACGATGTTTTTAAATTACTTGTCAGTTCCTTTTCCAATAATTTTTTTAGCGAAGATTAGATTTATTTTTTGTTTATTTGATACTGGGTGGGAGTTTGTTATACCTATATCTTTACAGCAAAAAAATCAGAAATTCATTGTCCAAAGTTATTACACTTAAATTACCTAGTCACTTTTGAATTTGTTGACATCTTGCACTCAAATCAACCGTTTTATTTTCTTTTGTCAAAAGATTCTGAAAAAAGATTATTTTATTTATTTATTTATTACACGCCCTAATGGGCTTTTACATTCTAGTTTATAAGTTGAGAAGTATCACAGTTATTTTACAAAACATTATTTTTCTCGTAAATACCTTAAAATTATAACAATAAAGACAACATAATACAACTTTAAAAAACGTTACAACAAAAGCACACAATAAAATAAAACACATTGGTAAAATTGTAAGAAGTATCACTTTGTGGCGTCATTTAATTAAATTATTTGTGTCTCGATAAGTAAAACAATTGAAATAAAAAAATTAAAATGATTATTTTCAAGGTGAAATACATCTCCCAGATCAGAATATTTACTTCGGAGACTGTTGAGTCTCGGAATCGGGGAATGTTGATAAGACAGTGTCTCGATAATGATTGTATCGATAACTTTCGGTAACTTCTCATTGTTCCCTAGGACAACTGCAGATCGCTAATGTACAAAGAACAATTGATGTCGCATATATTAAGGACACTAGTCATTGTGAACTGTCACTTATTCGTTGGCGGTCTGCAGTCATGCTAGGAAACGATGAGAAGTTACCGAAAGTTATCCTATCAATCGTTATCGGTCGAGTGTGCTAGAGGCCCGTGTTATTAAGATAAAAAGGTAGTAATTTACGGCAAGATCTTTTGGGTATGTGGATGTTGATTAAAAAACAGTCAATTTTGTAATGCAGTATTTTATTTAATAGTATTAAATCTGTGTTTATTCTTCTTTCTGAAAGTTTTAATAAGGACATTTTATCCAGTGGGTAATTATAATTAATTTTGTTTAGTTCTGGTAGAATGGAACTGACTCTATTTAATGATATTTATTTGACAAGAGCATGCTCGTAAAGAACATTCGTGTTCAATTGTTGGTTATAGCATGCTCATTCATGAGTGTGCTCAAACGAGCATACTTGGTTTGAGTACAGTTGATTTTATAAGCATATGTGTCAGTACCACTAACGTTCATCCCGGACGTAGCTTTGAGAGCTGCGATAATTATAACGTTCATCCCGGACGTAGCTTTGAGAGCTGCGATAATTATATAACTATGCTTGCTTTCAGAATCGATTATTAACAATGGGCATCGTTAGTCAACAGTTAATACATGTAATAAAAGTTGGATAAGTGTATTATTAAGTATTATGTGAGTAAATATAGACATGCTTCATCGACCACTTGAAACACGCTATAAAGAAACCATGACATGGTAAAATAACACGCATATTATAGTGGCACCTTCATGGCTATTCGTATTGGCGTATTTGGCATAGTTACATAGAAAACATACTGTATATACGTTTATACACTATAACTCAATACTATGTATCCATGCCAAATACGCCAGTACGAAGCGAAGAGCCAAGTAAGGATGTAAGGAGCCACTGACTTTGAACGACACGCGGAACACCCGCGTCTGTCATTCTGTCCCGCTCACAATAAGCTCACGCACACTTACAATACATGCGAATGCGAAATGTGCGAATGAGACAACGCTCAAATTTACCTACAGAAATCGCTCGAAAAGGAGTTTATGTAGAATACACTTTTCTACGCCGAAACTTTCACGAAATTGAAATTTTAAAAAATATTTCTTTTTTAGAAAGAAGAAGCTACGTCGGTAGCTTTTTATAATTTTATAATTCTTTATGAGAGTTGAGTTAACAGCACTTTTTCCTTAAATAATATTTTTTGATAAATCGTACATGTTTGACAGTGAATGTTTACGTTAATACGAAACTCATCGAAAATTCGAAAACATACCGACATAGTTTTCACCCTCTAAAAGGCAGTATAAAAAAAATATATTAATTTTGTGCAATTTTCTTTAGAAAAGTGTTTTTTCCCGGGCGTCCTTTTTGTATGGGCCGAAAAGCGAAGTCTATCGTCTTAAGTAGGGTCTCTTACTTAAACTTTACCTTTAACTTCACCTTAAACATTTCGAAAACATATTTGGTTTTTTCCACATTTGTTTTAACACTGGGGTGCGGAATACGTGGCTACACTCATTTTGTTATATGGTCTTCGGTATAGAAACGTCTACGCACCGTAAACTTTACGTTTGCCATTTACGTAATTAATGGATGTCAAGATGGCTTCAAGCGGTAGAGACGGATCAGAGAGAAAACACACTGATTTCAAGTTTGACTTACTTCTTCTTCTTCTTCGATGACGCTACAGCCCATATCGAGCTTTAACCTCCCGCAACATTCGCCTCCAACTCCTCCTGTCCTCAGCGGCTGACTTCCAGTTTTTTTATGTGGAGAAGCTGTGCTGCATCCCCTCTTACTTCGTATTCCTACCTCAGTCTGTCTCTTCCCACTTTTCTCTTTCCACCTGGGTGTCCAGCCATAATTCTTTTTGGGACGCGTCTGTAGACTTACTACCTACTGAAAATTTTAATTGGTATTTATTTATCAGGAAAGATTTCTGACAAATGTCGATTAGTAGGTACAAATTAAATGTATTATCTATAAATTTCAAAACAACAATTATTATCATAAATTGTTAAATATGTTTATTTGTTTGGTACAGTAAATTGTTGTAATTAAAGGACTTTGTGTAAATTCCTCTAAGTATATTAAGATGAGTTGCATATACATGAGTTGCATTGCACATAACCTCAAAAACTCGCGCGATTTATTCATCATGACAGACCACACCGCGCGGCTTATGTTCATGAAAAAAATGAACATATCCCCTCTCCTTCTCCTGCCTTCCTCGCTTCACCCGGGAGGACAGTGTTTTCCATCGGCCACAGAAAGCACGAACATCGCATCTGTGTGTAAGATCACGACAAAACCCCCATTGACAAAGTTTATAGTAATGTTTTAGCAAAGGCGTTAGCAAAAGTTGTCGCAGGAGAAGCAAAAGTTGTCGCAGGAGACGCCAAAGTTTAAGCAAGAGACCCGGCTTTACTGAATTTTTGTCGAGAGTTGAATAAGAAATATTTTCGTCGTGTTGAATTTGCCAAGCTTCACATATTTTCCATCAATTCCAACTATTTCCTGATTTCTGATTCCACTCATTTTATTTATTGTTTAAAAAAAAAAACATTACAAAATTGTACAATTTATTGCGTTTATAATAAAGTGGACGTCACTGGGTGCTAAACCCGTGCTGAGGCCCCCATTTTACAATTTTATAAAAATTCTATAAAAAGAAAATATTATATAATAATAAATTGAAATGACACTGAGACGAAATAAAATAAAATACATTAAAAGGTGTGTAGTAGTAGTCGCCAGCCAATGTGGGAAGTGACCGGGTGGCCGCTTTTACGCCTAGGGAGAAATGGAAAAACGACGGAAATATGGGAAGGAAAAGGTAAAATAGGGGAAAAACAAGGGGAAAATAGAAGAAAAGTAGGGAAAGGAGAAATCGGGAAAATATGGGAGAAGTGGGGAAAATGTGGGAGAAGTGAGGAAATCATGGGAGAATGTTGGTAAAAATGTAGAAGGCTGGGGGGAAGGAAGGTAGGGGGAAACCTGCGCCCTGAGAAGGGCGATCGACAATTGCAATGTTTTCTTCTTGGTGAGCAAGTTGGCCAGGAGAAAGAAGAGGTCCCAGTTGTAGACGGAAGTCGTCCGGACGCAGAGAAGGCAGGGCAGACAGGTAGAGATGTTGATGGTTCGATGTTTTCTGGATCTCTGCCGATCTACGGCTTTTGGGGGTCTATTTAAGAGGCTCGTTGGCACTGCTAGCTCTTTGTTAGCAAGTAATTCCGAGAATTTGTTCGAATTTCTCGGAATTTGGTTCGACCAGGGGTGCTAGCATGGTCGATCAATATGAAGTTACCGACCGATTGTCGGTAACTTCTCATCGTTCCCTAGGACAAGTGCAGATCGCAAACGAATGGGTGACAGTTCACAATGACTAAATGTCCTTAATACATTCGATATCAACTGTCGTTTATACGTTAGCGATCTGCAGTTGTCCTAGGGAACGATGAGAAGTTACCGACAATCGGTCGGTAATATATCGATATGAAGTATTACCGACCGATTGTCGGTAACTCCATATCGATCGACCATGCTAGGGGTGGAGTAAGAGCACGTCAGCGTTGCTGTACGCGTTCCCACTCAACATTAACTAGGTCCCCGTCTGTCTGTTTGCTTTGCTCTACCTCCGATGGGTCATTTGTTTTTATTTACAAGTTGTGAGTTTGCGCAGTTTTGATATAGTAGAGTCATAGTAGATATTGTGAGTTTGCACAATTTGAGGAGTTTTATGCAAAGTAAAGCGGTCTACATACCATGCTGCGAACAGCAGCTGTTAGCAGCTGGCTAAAAATCGAAGGTTGGATGTTGTCTCCTGTCTCTTTTTTCCTCATGCGAACCCGTAACACTCTGTTTCACGTTGACTGCAAATTGGAAGAAACCGTCTGCCGCTAGAACCAACCGATGCGCCGCAGTGAAATGAGATGGTGATATTGAATTTGTTGTGTTAATAAAAGAGACAGAAGACAACGTGAAACAGAATGTTAGACAGGAGACAATAGCCAGCTGCTAACAGCCCGATATATTATTTTTATTAATTAATTGTGAAATAACACAAATTAATCAAATAAAATTTATTTGCACACGCCTGGTTCGAACCCGCGACCTTCCGATTGGAAGTCAAGTGTCTTACCACTCGACCACGGACGGCCATCAAAATGTGTGTATTGTAATGGAATTGTTTATTACGTATTTTTTGCGTCATAAAATTTTTGAAATATTGCCTTTTTGGTTCTTTAATCCATCTTTTATTTGATATTTTTATGTTTCCTTCTTTATTTGTATCGAGTGAAAGATTGATGTAATATAAAGCAATATAAGAATTATGTTTTATACAGTTTTAACAGTCCTCCTCACTAAGGTTTCCTGTTCTGAGGCGGCCTGTATTTTTATATTTTTGTCTCTAATTGTATTCACATTGTCTTGGTAGTGCTATGTTCTCTCAGTCATGTTTTTACTTTCGTTTTAAATACTTACATAATATGCTAATTTGGTAGAGCATTATATAGATTTGTAGCAAGAAATTTACTGTTTTGGTTCCCATAATCACCTCTCCTTCTTTCAATAAAAAGACCCCTCACACATCATCCCCAAAGATGACAATGAGAAGTGTAAAACTAATTTAAAAAAAAAATAATAATAAAAAAGTTTTTTTAGTAATGTTTTTGTACATTGAAAACTTTAAATTTTTCTAATATTTTGTGCGTCAGAGTTCTAACCGAAATTTTCAGAATTGTCTTTAGTACTCTTTTTTGGACTATTTTGAACCGTTCCGTGTGATTGAAGGCAAAATCTCATCTATTTATCCAGTATTTTATGCTTTATATTTAGTATACTTTTATTACTTAAGTATATTTTTTGTCGTTTATGTTAAGGATATTACGAAAGTGTATAAAGAAGTTAGTATCTAGAACAAGTTAACTATATTCCTATTATTTTTGTCTTTCCCTTGTTTCAGTTTACAAGAGGCCAACCCCAGCATGACAATGAAACAAGTTGAAAACTCTTTCGCTGGCAACATCTGCAGGTGTACAGGATACCGTCCTATCTGCGATGCCTTCAAGTCCTTCGCCAAGGATGCTGATCCCAAGATCAGAGCCAAAATCCGAGACATCGAAGACCTCTCATCACTTAGCCTCTGCAAAAAGACGGGAGAAGCTTGCACCAAAACTTGCGATGACTATTCAGAAGATGGATTCTGCTTGATAGACGCGGAAGTCTTCAAAGAACACGGTGTTTTAGAGCTGACGAAAGAAGACGACACAAAATGGTATAAAGTCTACAAACTTCAAGACATTTTGAATGTTTTTGATAAGGAAGGAATGGATTCTTACATGCTCGTTGTGGGAAATACAGCTCAAGGTATTTATTTATTTTAGGAACAACAGTCCTGATAATAATACTGAAGAAGTAGACAAAAGAAAGGCCAATTAATAATGTTCACAGATAGGTTTTCAGAAATAATATAAAACTAAGTACTTAATGCACGTAAATAAAATATGGAAAGCAGAACTAAGTAGCAAATCAAATTTAATAAAAATGGAAGTACAACAAACATAATAAACCTATAGTTATATAATGCATTGTACAACAATATATTTCTGATTATAACTATACCTACTAAGATTAACTATAAATAGGTATTGGAATTGAGACGGAAAGTAGGTGGAATCCCACAACTTATACTAACTATGAAAAATAATATAATATCATGTTAATAAAGATTTGTGTTTTGAAGGAAAAGTCGCGTAATAAAAAAAAGTTTAGTTTTCAAAAAATGTTAAATAATGTGAAATTAAATCTTAAATCTTGTTCACAGGGGTTTAAAAAAACAAATTACGGTTATATAGTTAGATATAAAGGTATATTGGTCGAAGGCCAAAGATATTGTGGTAGTATTAGACAGGGGTAAAGACCGATAGATAGGGTTTAAAAGAAATGAGATAGACAATTTAGGATCAACCAGAAATAGAGTCGTTAATATTTAGGAAGGGTAGAAGGTCGAGATATCACAATATATCCCTGACCAGAAGTAGATAAATAAATATTAAAAAGCCAAGATCGAACATCACACGCACCGACAACCGAAATGACTATTTTTTGTATTTATTGGGTATTAACTATGTAACCATTTTTAGACATTTTGTTTTGAAGAGTTTTACTTTCCGTATACATTTGTTACTTAAATTTTTTTTAAATTGCGATTTGTTTCGACACATCCGTGTCATTTACTATCAAACTTAAAACTAACTTAAAATGTATACAAGTACAGAAATGGTTAGATGTTATTTGGTGGAGGTTGTGGGAAGGGTGATTTTGAAGGGTGATGAAGGGAAGGGGAGAACAGTGGGAGGAGTCAAACATTACAAGGGAACATTGTCAAAAGGGGCGATTTACACGGTGCGATTATTTTTAATAACATCGCACATTCCAGAGTGGAACTGTCAGTCGCCCTGGTTTAAGACCACCATTCAGAATTAACACGTTGCTTGAAATGGCTTTAGCCGTGTTACTGTACTTGTATAACTTTTAAGTTGGTTTTAAGTTTGCTAGTGAATGATCGGATGTGTTGAAACAGGTAGCAAAAAAAAAATTAAGTAATGTACTTGGAAAGTAAAACTCTTCAAAACAAAACGAAATGACTATGTTTGATTGGTTCTCATCATTGCGATGTTACCTGGGTGCAATATAATTTGCAGGTGTCTACCACAGAAAACACACTCCCAAGGTAATGATCGACATCACGGGGGTGAGCGAGCTGCGAGAGTTCCGTCTTGCTGCCGACTTGATGCTGGGATCCAACATGACCTTGGCAGAGGTCATGAGGCTCTTCTTAAAGGTCTCCATCGAACACATCTACTTCAGGTACACCAAGAAGATGTACGACCATCTGGATCTGGTCGCTCACATTCCTGTCAGAAATGTAAGTATAATATAGCGCAGGGGTCACCAATTACTTTAATTAGGGGTCCGTTTTTTTTTTAAATAACATCACCGTCGCGGTCCAGAGGGGACCCCCCCCCCCTCCCCCCCCACGATTAAAAATTATTTGTGTGTTTTCAGATAGGTTGCTTGGGTGGCAATTTAAGCATCAAGCACAAGCACCCAGAGTTCCAGTCTGATGTTTTTTTACTATTGGAAACTGTTGGAGCAACTCTAACAATCGGTGAGACATTTCTCCAATAAATGTACAATACTCCTCTCATCTCAAATCATCTTCTTTTGCTCATTCTATTCGTGAACCTAATGCTACAACAAGATGCCTCCTGGCGTCCTTTCGTGTCCTGGGGTACTTTAAAAGCCTACTTCCAATACATGCCCAGCCTTACCACACACAGTGCAGGATTAGCCCCTAAGCAAATTAAGCAATTGCTCAGGGCATCACGTCTGGGAGGGCACCAGAAACAGCACCAAAAATATATATGCTAGCACATGAAAGGTGAGGCTGTTTGAAAATCCGCGCATTTTAAATTGACCACAGCGCTGACGTTCGTACTTTTGATATTGTTTTGTTTTTATTTTATCGAAAGTCAAAATATCTCAGTTCTTCGTTTAATTACTTATGTATTTACGCAAACAACCCGAAGAAAATAGATTTCTATCAAGCGCCGATATTTTTACTTCTATTTTGATAAATTCTCATTCCCGAGTAAAATACCCGATGCCGCGATGTCAAACTTCAGAATACAGTCATCATTGTAGAAATTTAGTAAACACATAGAAAAACCACAAGACCTAAACCACAATTAGAAACCGAAATTCAACACTTTCATTCACATGTCAATGAAAATCATAAAAATAAGATCGAGGAAGACGTGGGACGATCAAGTGAATCAGATACTTGATTCGGGCCACGTCGAGAGTCAGAATAATAGAAGAGAATGTAGGAATGTGAATGAGGAAAGGAGTGTGTGCCAAGACCGAGTTGTTTGATAGTCCGTCCTCCCTGCCTACCCCTGCGGAGTTACGGCGTGATAGTAAGTTATGTAGTTGGTTAGTAATGATCTATCTCGTTTTATTAAATACGTAATTTTTTTTTAAAGACCAATTACAGTTTACTTATAGATTACGGGGCCCAAAGACGTGGATTGCTTAGGGCATCAAGTAGTCTTAATCCGGCACTGACCACACACAGCCTCTGGAGATGCTCTTCTCATCTTTGTCTGGAGCAAACCACAGGACTTATCCTCTCTGAAACTGCCGCCAGTCTGTTTTTAATTACGCTTTCCGCTTTAATGTCTAAAATAATTATAATACAAATTTTTGCTTTTTTCCTTACTAATAGATTGTTCACATTAACAAACTCGCACAATGATTAACAAAACCTAATCTTACCTAATCGTACTTACTTATTTCACTGTTTTTTTTTCAGTTGACCAGTACGGTAATAAAAAGGCTACAAGCCTCCCAGATTACTTGAAGATGGACATGACTGGACAGATCATACACAGTATCAACATGCCTCCACTTTCGGATGATTATATCTTCGATAGTCATAAGGTAACCTAACCATAATTATAATTAATTACAACAATATTAAATAGGTTACCACTACACTGACAAAATAATTTAAGGTTTTGGGATTATTTTTTTTGCCTTCAAGTATCTTTTAGAAATACTAGGTACCACATCCAGGGCGCGATTTACCTATAGGCTGAAGCCCAGATTTTTGGGTGATAGGCCGCACGGAGAAAAATTTTATTCTAAAATACGATCATTTTATTCGTAAAAACGGTTAAAAACGGGACTGAAGTTCTTACGAACAAATTAACAGGGTTTCAATGTTTATTGGCGGTAACATGTAAGAATAATTTTTTGGTATACGTACGAAATTAATTATACCAAAAAATTATTCTTGCATGTTACCGCCAATAAACATTGAAACCCTGTTAATTTGTTCGTAAGAACTTCAGTCCCGTTGTTAACCGTTATTAGTTATTGCAAATAAAATGATCGTATTTTAGAATAACATTTATCTCCGTGCGTTTTCAAAACTTCTCCTTCATCTGTGCAGTGATGTGAGCCCCATAATGGAATGTACAATGCAACGTAAGACGCTAACGTGTGATTGAGGATTTATCTAGCAGATGATTGAACTTGCGGCACCTAGATCGAAAACCGTCGTATTTATCCACTCGGTTACCAGCTGATGTATTTTGAAGGTTTCTGTTTTAAACAATACTAAAAGATTCAATTTAAGAAAATACTGGAGGATCTCCATCTAAATATTGTTGGATAAGGATTGACTTAGATAAGGATAGAGGATTGACTTGCATTCAATAGAATAAGATAAGGCTTGCATTCAATAAAAGGTCTAAAATAATAGAATCTAATAATATAGACCTAAAACTGAGAATACTCCTCATCAAGACCTATGTATGGAGTATCTTGACGTACGGCTGCGAAACATGGTGCCTATCCGAAACGGAGACTAGAGGCTTTTGAGATGTGGTCCTAGAGAAGACTATTAGGAATTTCCTGGAGAGACCACATTACAAATGAGGAGGTTCTCCAAAGAATCGAAGGAGGAAGGCACCTGCTCAGGACCTTGTCCGAAAGGCGTGCAAGATGGATCGGCCATATAATTCGACAAGAAGGCCTCTTGCATGCCATAATGGAGGGTATGACCGAGAGGACAAACTCTAGGGGACGCCCACGCCGAGAGTACCTGGAGGACCTGCTGATGGACATGCGCTGCTCACCATATGCAGAATTCAAAAGAGCCGCACAAGATAGGGAAGAATGGAAGAAAAAAATAAAGGAAATTGCTGCAAACCAATCCCAGGATTGAAACCAGAGAGAGAGAGAGAGAGTGACTTCCCAAAAAAATCGAAAGCATTTGTTGATTTGCTCTCTAGATCTAGAAAAGCTTTCGTCTGCGGAGCTTTTTCCATATTCTTAATAATCTAAACTCATCTGTTTAAAAATAAAACACATACATTTTATAAAAATACCCAAAATATTGTAAACACGCGGCACAAAACCAAAGAACTCATACAAATACCTAAAACAAACACAACATTTGGTCAAAGAAATTTCAAATACATTGCGTCTAAAATATACAATAACCTACCTGACAAAACAAGACAATCGAATAATATTAAAAAATACAAAATCCTGATCAAACAATGGATCATCGAAAAAGGTCGTGCAATAATTAGTCACCTCACCCAAATATAATCGTATATCTCATTATTGTTACCACTACCTACCAACCTGAAAATTTTGTCAAATATTTTTGCTTTATTGAAAAATGTACTTCAAATTATAATTAGAAAATATTTGTAAACTAGTCTGTCTCGACACAGGAGTTCCTAGTGAGACAGGCAAGGCCAAAAAAAAAAATGTAAACCTTATTATATAGATTCAATAAATAAATAAATAAATAAATAAATAAATGATTCATATTCCACTCATTCACCCGCACCACGTTTTTGTATATCTTTGTGAGATTCATAACTTTTTTTCCACTCCCTTCGCTTTTGTCACTTATTCAGTTGGAGATGTCATGATTCGCTTTCGTCACTTATTCAGTTGGAGATGTCATGATTCGCTTTCGTCACTTATTCAGTTGGAGATGTCATGATTCGCTTTCGTCATTAATTCAGTTGGAGATGTCATGATTCGCTTTCGTCATTAATTCAGTTGGAGATGTCATGATTCGCTTTCGTCACTTATTCAGTTGGAGATGTCATGATTCGCTTTCGTCATTAATTCAGTTGGAGATGTCATGATTCGCTTTCGTCACTTATTCAGTTGGAGATGTCATGATTCGCTTTCGTCATTAATTCAGTTGGAGATGTCATGATTCGCTTTCGTCACTTATTCAGTTGGAGATGTCATGATTCGCTTTCGTCACTTATTCAGTTGGAGATGTCATGATTCGCTTTCGTCACTTATTCAGTTGGAGATGTCATGATTCGCTTTCGTCATTAATTCAGTTGGAGATGTCATGATTCGCTTTCGTCACTTATTCAGTTGGAGATGTCATGATTCGCTTTCGTCACTTATTCAGTTGGAGATGTCATGATTCGCTTTCGTCACTTATTCAGTTGGAGATGTCATGATTCGCTTTCGTCACTTATTCAGTTGGAGATGTCATGATTCGCTTTCGTCATTAATTCAGTTGGAGATGTCATGATTCGCTTTCGTCACTTATTCAGTTGGAGATGTCATGATTCGCTTTCGTCACTTATTCAGTTGGAGATGTCATGATTCGCTTTCGTCACTTATTCAGTTGGAGATGTCATGATTCGCTTTCGTCACTTATTCAGTTGGAGATGTCATGATTCGCTTTCGTCATTAATTCAGTTGGAGATGTCATGATTCGCTTTCGTCACTTATTCAGTTGGAGATGTCATGATTCGCTTTCGTCACTTATTCAGTTGGAGATGTCATGATTCGCTTTCGTCACTTATTCAGTTGGAGATGTCATGATTCGCTTTCGTCACTTATTCAGTTGGAGATGTCATGATTCGCTTTCGTCATTAATTCAGTTGGAGATGTCATGATTCGCTTTCGTCACTTATTCAGTTGGAGATGTCATGATTCGCTTTCGTCACTTATTCAGTTGGAGATGTCATGATTCGCTTTCGTCACTTATTCAGTTGGAGATGTCATGATTCGCTTTCGTCACTTATTCAGTTGGAGATGTCATGATTCGCTTTCGTCATTAATTCAGTTGGAGATGTCATGATTCGCTTTCGTCACTTATTCAGTTGGAGATGTCATGATTCGCTTTCGTCATTAATTCAGTTGGAGATGTCATGATTCGCTTTCGTCACTTATTCAGTTGGAGATGTCATGATTCGCTTTCGTCACTTATTCAGTTGGAGATGTCATGATTCGCTTTCGTCACTTATTCAGTTGGAGATGTCATGATTCGCTTTCGTCATTAATTCAGTTGGAGATGTCATGATTCGCTTTTGTCATTTATTCAAGAAGTCATGATTCCACAAGCTCCAAGCTTTTTGAGTTTTCTATCACCAATCAAAGCCATGCAAAAATTCAACATTTTATATTGCCAAGCATCCTTTTAACATTACGCCAAAATGTATAAGCGAAACTAAAGTGAAATAACTTCAGTGGTTTAAAACTAAGTTATTTGTTTCATTTGAAATAACTTCGACAGTAAAATAATTTTAGGTAACGACGAGATTGTGAGATACAAAATTGAATATATCTCATTGAATATCTCAATAACCAGCTGCACCATAGGCAGCCTTTTTAATAAATCTGTTCTTTCAGATAATGTATCGGGCTCAAAATTCGCACGCAATCATCAATGCGGGTTTCCTCTTCAAAATGGATGCCAATAAGTTAATCCAGAGAGTCAATATTGTGTACGGAGGTGTCAGCGCGGACTTCATCCACGCTAAGGAAACGGAGAAATACCTTGTTGGTAAAAATGTCTTCAAAAACGAGGTATTTAGTCTGGCTATCCAGAGCCTGTGTGATGAGATATTCCCAGAAGCGGCTCCTCCAGAACCTCCACCAGAATATAGGAAGAGATTGGCAGTAGGACTTTTCTACAAGGTATGCAATATATCTTTTGTTTTCTCACTAGCATTTCTTCTCTCACTATTATTTATGTATTTATTTATTTGTAAGAAACAAACAGCTTGGGAGATTCAAAATCAATTTGGGAGGCGGGTATGGGTATTGCCGCCTCGGGGACCATTTATTGGACAACCAACACCTCTGCCACAGGTCACTCCAAGTGGTTTGCTACGTTTAGCAGGGATGCCCGGGTTCATGGGGTTAGGTTTGTCCGGGACTTGGGGGCCGATGCTTCTGCCGACCATCTGCGTGGCAGGCCTGATTGGGAGAGACTGGTTGAGAGAGACCTTTTGATCTCTCCAGCCGGACCCTCTCGACCCATCGCCTTGCACTGCAGTTGGAGGGATGGCTTCACACGTCCATCACTCCTGGACATATTTATCCCCAGATTACCCATCCCTCAAACCTTTTTCCTTCCCAGGACTTCCCCTCCTTTCTTTCCCTTAAAAAACCCTCCACACTGCATCTTCAAAGATGAATAGGCCCTGAGATAATTTTTCCCTCGGGGCCTCCTGTGTGGAGCTAATGTAAAAAAAAAAAAGCTTATACATAGAATACAGAGATAAATCTATTATATATCTGAAAAAAAATAAATATATATATATATATTGAACCAACTGACGTCAAGCCAAAAAAGTCTCTTATATTGATGTTGCTCGGAGTTTTATTGTGTCTTAAAATTAATTTTGGGTAAGGGGAATGAAAGAGGAATATAGGATAAGGATAGGAGATGCTCCCTATACATTCCACACTCTCGTATTATTTTTCGATAGTACGCGTTACTTTTATTCAGGGCTGGATCTAGGGGGGGCATACCGGGGCGCCTGCTACGGGCGGCAGTTTGAGGGGGCGCCAAATTCGTAATTTTATGTGTGATTGAAAAAAAAATCATATTTGTCAATCTCAAATTTCAAATTTCAGAATTAACAATATTATCTTTGACTATTTTTTTTTCATATTATCGGCAGCTACCTTTTTCATCGGATTTCTATGAACGTGTTTGTTACCTAGATAAATATAAATAAAATCAGATAATCCCCCCAATGACATCACAAGAGGCAAGGCTCAGTACAATTCTTAATTTGAATGGCAGTGCTGCAGTGCAGCTGTATCATGATGTCACAAGCTTTTCGGCTTTATCGTCAGTAATTGCCAAAATTTCAAAAATTCTCAGTAAAAAAATATAAAATTTCGTTGTAGGAGACAACCTCATCTTTCAACTGTTGGGTGTCATGAAATTTATTCCAACACGGATTAAAGTAGTTTTGCTATGGAAATTCAGCTTTTTCCATTAGTAAACATGTACGTACACCGACATTAATTACGCTGGCTGAGTATTCTTATATTCCTTTTTGTATTTCTGAGGAAAAGGACTGTTTTTTTACCGTTGTCTCTTGAGACTACTGTTCATTTATGTTGGGTCTCTGGAAGACCTTTAAATGGGGTGGCAACATATTAATTTATTTTAATTTGATTTAAAAAGATCGCAGATGATGTGTGTCTTACTTAAAAATTGGTACTTAAATATCTGTTAATTTTAAATAACAAAAATATAATTTTATAGACAATTTTAAGCATTGGTCCGGACGCCATGATAAATGCCAAATACAAATCAGGAGGACTAAAATATGACAGACCAGTGTCAAAGGGAGAACAGACGTATGACACGGATAAGAGCAAATGGCCAGTCAATCAACCAGTGAAGAAACTGGAAGGACTGGCCCAATGTTCCGGAGAAGCCAAGTTCTCTAATGACCTTCCAACACAACCCAATGAAGTATACGCTGCCTTTGCAGTCTCAACTGTTCATGATGGAGAGATTGATAAAATCGATTCAACAGAAGTATTGGTGAGATAATTTAAAATTATAAAAGTCCTGATTTAATGTCACCCATTACCAGTGGCGGTTTTCTTTAAAGTGCGGTTGTGCGGTGAACCTCCATTAAAAATATGATAAAATAAAACAATCTTGTTGTATAGTAATATAAGCGCATCACAGATAGCTCGACATTAAAATTCCGTTTTTAAAACTCGCGCCACCGAAAAATACGGTACCTATCTATTCCCATTTTGTGCGCGTTGCGATCCGCACACATTTGTCCATACGAAAAATCATAGCCGATACGAATCGCTGTGACGGTAGAATGGAAAAAACTACGCAGCTTGGTGCGCTGCGCACGAGTCAAGATGTCACGTGACCTCCGAACTTTGACGAGTCTCGCCGAAACGAAGCCCGAGATTGTCGCAGGATGACCGGCTGACGATCGACTTTTGCGCCGATGGATGCAAGTTAAATGTTATATATTATGGTATTTAACTTTGTAGTCATTTTTGTACATTTTTTATTTTCTTGTTTCTGCATTTCTCCAACCGTTTACTAATGGCATTTGTAAATCTACTATTGAAGTGGACCGATTTTGACTTCTGTTTTCGTATTTTTTTTATAGATAAGTCGTTATATCCCTCAGTTACGAGTACATTTACTAAAGTTTCGGCAAACAACGTCGCTAGTTATGCAATTTTGTGTTGAGCTTTCCTAGTATTGTTTCGGCTTTCAAATTGAAAGTGGTTGCGTTTATCGGTTGTCGCGAATATTCTGTCCTAATTTTTTCACACAATGACGGAATACAGTGTTATATACAAAAAATAACCTAATGCTTATGAAAAACGTTTGGAAATTAAATATTATTATTTTTTGTATACGTGTATAATGGATTTTTTGTGTAAGTGAGAAAAGGTAATTTTATTTCGTGGCCACCTTTATTTGTGTTTCTTGTTTTTTTTATGTTTTAAAATATCAATTATGTAATATATTATATTCTACATTCTACGCAATTATTCTTATTGAAAAAAAAACAATAATAATTAGCAACGTACATTGAGTGTTGTAAAAACCATTAAACAATTTAAATCCTCTAAAACCATTTTGGTTGTTTAATAATTGTGTCGAGGAGTATCAAGTTATTTAAAAACAATAGTACCTATTTAGGTACCCCCCCACTAACTTTATTTAATTTGTGTGACAAGAGCAAATTTTGATTAGACAATATATCATTCTTGTCTTGAATTTCTGAACCCCCCGTTAAAAAGATCATTACAAACTTTGAAAAAAATCTGCTTATTATCTAAATATTTAACTATGTGCCTTTGGGGAACCTAGGGGGAGTGGAGGGGAGAACTGAACTCCCTAGACTCTAGGGTAGACTTAAGGTAGACTCTTCCCTCTTAGGGCCTTCGGGGAACTCAAACAAAGAGGGACTTCCTATGGGAAAACCCTTATCACTGCAGGGGAATACACGAGAAAACAGAAAACAGGGACCCTCGCAGGACCGAGAAATAAACTCAAAGAAATGAGGTGAAATGAGAGATAGCACAATGGGCCTATGACCTGAGTGCTCACGGGAACTATCCGTGTACCGTCTTCGCTTTTTTAAATAATAATAACATGTAAAGATTTTATTATGGTTATTTATTTGTAGAAAACAAAAGGAGTAATAGCCGTGTTGACCGCCTCTGACATACCTGGACTGAACTCCTTCACACCTCTAATGCCAACAATTGAAGAGATTCTTGCCAGCAGTAAAATACTTTTCTACGGACAGCCTTTAGCTATAGTTGTAGCTGAGACAGAAAGAATTGCCAAACTAGCAGCCGAAAAAGTTAAAGTCACTTACAAAAACTCTGGCAAAACTGTGCCTATTCTTGGTGTGAGAGACGTGTTGGCCTCTCCATCAGCTAAAGAAAGAACCACTGTGAACAGAACGGTGGAACCAACGGAAAAAGGAACAGACATTGATAAGGTTCTCAAAGGCTCCTTTGATATTTATGGACAGTACCATTACACTATGGAGACGCAGACCTGTGTTTGTATTCCCATTGAAGATGGTTTAGATGTGTTTGCTTCAACTCAATGGATGGACTTCACTCATGTTGCCATTGCTGGGGCCTTGGGTGTTCCCCTGAATAGGTTTGTTGGTATTGAATTTTTGATTAATTAAGACTAGCTATACATGATATTGATTTATGTTTTTTGGTGATGTGTTGCTGTTTATTTATTTATTTATTCATTTCTATGCTCGTACATACAGTTTATAAATAAAATGACATTAGGTGGAAGTAAAACAAAAAATATTTTTAATATAAAACATAGTAGGTAGTATAGTGAAATATGTTCGGCAACTGTATGTAGGTAAATGGTTAAAACGAATGTAGTTATGATTTGTGAACACCTCACTAGGAGAACCTGTGCCAACCTGTGCTGAGATGTTCGCATGTATTATTATGCCGTCATAAGTGATAGCATAGTATCCCCCTTGAGACTCTCGAGGAGGACACCGTAGTTCCACCCATGGTGGCAGTATTGTTCATTTAGTAGGTGTAGGTAGCTGTGTTGAGATAGTCATCATAATATTATACAGACACGATGTAGTAAGTTGAGGTAAGTTGCATCATAATATTCTAAAGACGCAATGTATAAATACATTATAGTGAAAAGAAAAAATAAAGAATATACATGAAGTGAACTTAAAGAGTTGAGTCGAAAAGAGAATAAAAAAAAAACAAAAGTAGATGATATTAGTGCCAATATTTTTAAGATATTTCCAAATAGTTATGCGATATTAATCTATTTTGTAGATCTAGTTGTATAATTTAAAAACTAAGTTAATTTTTATGTATGGTTTGGAGTAAATAGGTTTTGGAACAATAGTATTCCACTCTGTGATTTGTTTATACTGCTCTTTGTCCGGATCAGGTTTTTTTCTTGCATTTTTTGTAATCGAAAATGTTGATGAAACACCCTTTCAATATTTGGTAAATTGTTTGATGTATGTACCTACTGTTAAGGCAAGTGGAATAATCATGACATGGTCTTATATCCATATACGATCTTTAATAAGCTTAAACAATGTGTAAATATGTTTGCGAATGCAGAAGTCAGGAGAAGAAGATTTTTTTTCTATGAGTACATTTCACTTAATAACACAAGAAAGATCAAAAATCCTAGCAAGTGTTGTAATTTTTTTATCTGTTACAGCATCAACCTGCATGTCCGTCGACTGGGCGGCGCCTATGGCTGCAAGATATCCCGCAACACCCAGGTGGCTACGGCCTGCGCAGTTGCCGCCACCAAGCTGAACAGGCCGGTCCGCTTTGTGATGCCCATAGAGACCAACATGCTCTCCATTGGCAAACGCTACCCGTGCTCTAATGACTACGAAGTAAGTGTATTCTTAAGTGTGCTCTTCTACCGATTCTTGTTCCTAGCTACTCGTCTCCAGTTTTCTTGCCATTGTATAACCTTTCAATCTTCTTCCACGCAGTCTTCTTCTTTTTTTATGTAGTGGGGGGTCAGAGGGGGACATCTAAGTCTGCGAATCAGTCAAGGGCCTCAAGCATTCACGAGAGGGCATTCGTTGACCACATGTTCGGTGGCACACATCATCGACTCTTTGACCCCACCTACGCAACATATGGGCACAACGGCTATGGGAGTACCTTATCCTATTGATGGCGGACCAGAGTTTACGAGGCAATGAGAACCCACGCTGTCTCTCGGTGACGTCATGTACAAGATGAGCATTTCCCACATGTTTTCCACCATTTGCCACTCAAATTTTCACCTATCTTCTAGAATGAGAAGTAGTCGGAGCAGCTTCTCTCCTTACATCCACGCAGTCAGTCCTCTTCCTCAGTCTACCTATAAGTCATTTCCACTGAAGCATCCACTTGAAAATGATTTTCGCTATCCTGTTTTGGACTTGTCTAAAAGTCTTCTTCTGAATTCAGATGAACAGCAACATTTTTCTATTTCAGATTGGTATCAACAAAGATGGAAAAATTCAATATCTAAGAAATACATTTTACGAAGACATTGGATGTTCAATGAACGAAAATGAAGCTCCTTTGGAATCTGTTGATGCATTCGTCAACTGTTATGAGGACAAAACGTGGTACATACAGTCCAACAGTGTACTCACAGATACCCCTTCCAACACTTGGTGCCGCGCTCCAGGTAGATCAATTTTATATTACTTCGGTTACACTTTATATCAAACTCTACGTTTAATTCTAGTTTCTTACTTTATGTTAATAAATAAACTTAAAATCCACAGGATCGACTGAGGGTTTTGCTATGATCGAAAACATAATGGATCACATAGCTACAGAGACCGGAAAAGATCCAACTGAAATCCGACTCCTCAATATGACCACCGAAGACAATCCCTTACCAGATTTGATCAAAGAGCAAAAAATGTCCTCAGATTTCGATGCAAGAAAAGCGAGCATTAAAACCTACAATTCCGAACATCGCTGGCGAAAACGCGGTATCAGCATTTCCCCTATGAAATACGGGTTAAAATACTTTGGTAACTTCGCTTCTTTCATCGCGGTGTATCACGGTGACGGCACCGTGGCAGTTTGCCATGCCGGAATAGAGATGGGACAAGGGATCAACACCAAAGTTGCTCAAGTCTGCGCTCACACTTTGAACATTCCACTCAACATGGTGTCTGTTAAACCCAGCAATAACCTGGTCACTCCAAACGCGGTTGTGTCTGGAGGAAGCATCACTAGTGAAACCTGCTGCTTTGCCACTATAAAAGCCTGTCAGAATTTACTGGATCGACTTGAACCTGTAAGAAAGAGCATGACTAATCCAACCTGGCAAGAGCTGGTTTCTAAAGCTCACGTGAATGGGGTGGATTTGAGTGCGCACCATATGGCAACCCAGCTGGATGGTTTGACTAATTACTCCATCTACGGTGTCACTATCGCAGAAGTGGAGATTGATGTGATCACTGGACAACACGAAATATTGAGAGTTGATATACTGGAAGACACTGGAGAAAGTCTTAGTCCAGAAATCGATGTGGGCCAGGTAATAACAATATTTTTATCTACAAATTCTGCTTGTGTGTTTAGTTTTTTCATGTCAGCTGAGCAGTAGTGACTGTCCTTGTATGCAAGTGCAGTGGGAGACTTAAATTTCTTTGAATGATGTCCATTTTTATAGTAAATCGAACCTGACGTTCAGAGACACTTGGTAAAGGTAACTTTATTATAACCTCTGAGATTAAAGATAAAACTGCTGTGTAAACGTTCTTACTCGTTGAAAGAAATAGAACTGACATTTGCTCTATGGCGGTAATATAACTTTGAAACTAACTTTAGAAAATAAAAATCAAAAACTTTGTTTTCATATTTCTTCAACAGGTAGAAGGGGCTTATATCATGGGAATGGGGTACTACACATCGGAAAAGTTAGTTTATGACAAGAAAACTGGAGAACTACTAACAACAAGGACATGGAACTACAAACCTCCAGGAATGAAGGATATTCCATTGAATATGAGGGTAGAATTTCGGCATAACGCCCCAAACCCAGTGGGAGTCCTGCGATCCAAAGGCATGAATTTTTTTTTTTTTATTAACTTAAGAATGGTACATGTTAATTCATATTGTGAAAATGCATTTATTATTCAAGAGAGACACGCTTTGTTGAACCTGCCTACCAGAAAGGTCTCGCTGAAAAATGAAGGTTAAAATTAGAGGCATGACATTTGGGTACCTATCCAAAAGCAATAACTTCTAAATGAATATAAGACTTTTGAATAATAGCAATAATCTGAATCTCACATGGCCGTGTCTCCAATAAGTGAAATATTTGTTAGAAACTGATGAAAAAAACTCTCAAAAAATGCCCAGAAAATTAATGAATATCGACTCAACTCAACTCAAATTTGCGTCTGTAAAAATGAGTATAGCTAACTCGTACCATTCCTAAGATATTTACATCAAATAGGATTTTCACTCGTTAAAATCAATTTTTAAAAGAAGTTCAAATATTCAACCTCGTTTATTGAAATACATTAAGAGGAACGGCTGCGCGGTTGCTTTCATACAAAACGTAGTTTTGGATTTGAGGCCACAATACCCAATCAAACTGAAAAATTATTTTTGTAATAAAAAGGTAGATTCAATGTCGATCTCGGATAGGAGCTACATTTTTCTTACTTTTAAATGATGACGTATAGGTAATTAATGAAATCAGTTTTTGTTCATTTTGGAAGCAACTTTGGAATTATTTTATGAGTATTTATAATTATTTTAAAAAAAGTCTGCCTAATCCTTGGTTCTAAAATAATGAAAAATAATATTAAAAAATAAAAAATGTTAAAAATGCGTTTCTTTGAGTAGTAATTTTTAAGATATAAATGACAAGTTTTTGTCCCGATGTAAATAGGTAATTTGTAATTTAAATTTACACCGATCAAAATTGTTTCTAAAAAAAACAATATTTTAAATTTTATATTTAATCATATTTAAAAAAATATATAGCAAATTTGTTTTTAAATGTTTACATTTTCTCTCAAATAATTGTCCAAGTTGCCTCTAAAATCATAAAATATTAAAATCTTTAATAGCCTATATTTACAAAATTAAAGCAAAAATAAATAAAGTAGCTCCTATGCGAGATCGAAATTTGATATACCTTTTGATTACAAAAATAATTCTTCAGTTTGGTTGGGTATTTTGGCCTAAAATGAAAAACAGCGTTTTGTATGAAACTTGCCTGCACCCAATGGCCGTAAGTGTGATTTTAAGCCATCGACATTGTCTCTCGGTTGATTGAATGCCCATTAATAAAGCCAAATTTGCTACTCTAGTACCAAATTCTTAGGCTTTAGAGTTCTCTTTTGCTATTAGAATTGTGATTTATTATTAATGATAACTTACTTACCTAAAATCAAAATGTTTACTTTTCTTGTACTATTTATTATAATTAGTACAGTAACGCCCATCGTTCACGTAGTTACTTGCAAGCGACGCTACCGCTACCTGTCATACTATTTTGCTAGTGCAGCGCCTAGCGGCGTTTTCAAACACTAATAATAGTATGGATATGGAATATGTTATGTTATTTTAATTTGTATTAGTGTATGTTATGTTATTTTTAATTGTTTTCTAGCTACCGGTGAACCTCCACTTAATATGTCATTCGGCATCGTATCTGCTCTGAGGCAGGCCATTACTTCTGCACGAGTCGACAATGGACTTTCTGCTACTGAATGGTTCCCTATAGGTAAACAATTGCCAATTACTATTTACCCTCATTCAGCCATTTGAACATCATCTGGGCCTAATGTTATAATGAATTTAGCATGGTTGTAACAGCACAGATATGGAGTAAAAAATGTGGTACATGGTGGCATTATCAATACGTGATACGTGATCCATTATAAAAACATTAAAGGTAGCGACATACTCGCAGCTCACATCAAAAAGTTATTTATAACACAATAGCGCTCGCCATACAATCCCATGAGACCCGCCAGACGTAAAAAGATGATGCGCTGTGATCGCGGTTTGAATCTTCGCTAATCGGAATTATTTTTCGTATTCGCTATAGTGGCGATATCAGAAAAGTTATGCGACCCCCTCTCTACGGTTAACAGGAGAGGGGGTCATTTTTAATACATGGAGCATGCACGGAGCTGTCAAGTTAACATATCCAGTACAAAGAAATGATATTCTCTCGACCGCTACTTTGAATCGAAAATTACTTTGATGCCTACCTACCTAGTAATTTCATTTTTATTATTGGAATGTTGATATTAAACCATTATTTCAACGGAATTTCTGGAAGTTTCCATAAAACGGCCAGCGTTGTCGAGGGGTAAGGCTCTCGACTCCCAATCCGAAGGTCGCGGGTTCAAACCCGTTAAATTAATTAAATATTAAATAAATTTTATTTCATTAATTTGTGTTACTTCACAATTAATTAATTATATATTTGCGGCAAGTTCCAGAGAGGAAGACATTGCACATTGCCTTCCCCTCCCCATTACCTTCAGCATCACAACATACCCTTGTTGGGCATGCCATAGTCTCACTGGCTCCAGAGGGAAGCAGTTGGTACTCTTGTGCGGTATTATTATAAAAAAAAACTAGGGTGCTTTTAGACCAAACGACTGAAGTAAAACTTCCAGAGAGAAGAAAATGTGCGCGCGCACTGCTCTCTCTCTTGCTCCTACAGTATTTATAAAATTGTTCAAACACAAAATGAAATTTAGAATAATCTTCATGCACTGGCTAAGAGAAGAAGAGAGAAAGAAAATGTGCGCGCACCTACTCTCTCTTGCTCCCACAGTGTGATACAGACGGTTCGCCTCGCCCGACTACACTTTTCGTAACTCTCTCGTCACGCATTCGCCAGCTTTGAGCTTACCCCCAAGTCAAGCGTGCGTAAAGAAGTTTTACTTTAAAAAAAAAAAAAATTATTATGTGTTTTTTGTGTGAAATGGATGTTCCTGTATTCATGTTTTCTCCTTCCTATAACATAAATCTGTTAAAGGACCGGGTTCATACCTTATTTACCTTGAAAAGACCCTGTACGCATCATCCTGAAATTTTTACATTGACTTGTATGGAGAGTAAAAAAATCTATTTTAAAATATATACTCATATGTATGTAAGTACTAAAAAATCTCTGTTTTTTTTCAGAAATGCCCTGTAACACGGAGAGTATACATTCGGCCTGCAACACACCGTTAGATCAATACAAACTCCAATAAATATGCTAATATTAAGGTGATCACCGCCATATATTGTATAATCAAGATGGCGGTGAGGTGACAGGCTTAAAACCTGGCAGGGCTCAAACAACTGATAGGGCATCAATAAAATCCATATGGGCCTCCATATAACGATGGGATTAGACCAAATGAGCAAATGCTCATTCTAGTCTAGTTTCGGAAAATTTTGGTTTTAATGTCCGATCAGTTTTTAGCTCCATAAATTCTTCCTGCTCGTTTATCGGCGAGTGTCCAAGAGAAACGCTATCTGAGAATGGATTTCGTACCAAGTTCATAGGTTAGGAAATAATAAATAAATAACAATAATTACCATAGTGCTATCAATATTTGCCAGTTAAGCCCTAAGCAACAAGGAGGGAATATCCCAACATTACCAAAATAAAATATCAGAAATCACAAACCTTTTTAATTATATAAATTCATATAGATTCATGTGAATTAAAAATATCTACAATAAAATATATAAATTTGTTTTAGACCACTTTAATTTTAATTACACTCTACCGGTTTCAGAAGAACCCATGTAAAACGAACGAACATGTAAAAATATCTATTTACTGTGTATCATCATTCATAATTTTAATAATTAACTTTATAATTACCTATATGTACCTTAACTTTACAAAATAACTTATAATACCTTAAATTAACAAAATAGAAACATCCATCATATAGAGACAATGTTGTGTACCCCTGCCTAAGTTTGTATAAATTCCGTAGCATAAGAATTTCAACTACCAGTCTGAAAATGTCCGTAGTAGGACGAAACCGGTCCTGGTGTAAATAAACAAGTGGAACAAAGTGAAAAAAATTATTTAATTTCATATCTAATAATAGTAATGCCATGAATATTATGTCATTGTTCTATTTTGTTATTTAACTATCACCAGCCTTCAGCAATGAATTGTCTTTTCATTGGACAAAATTATTATGCATTGACAGTGGGACAATGCAAAGGGCCAAATCAACATGTAAAGTTAATAATGAATAATATTTTTATTTCTCCTTGGTGCCAGGTATTGGTTACTATAATATATATCATATTATTTACTAACTAGATTGCACTTAAAATTGGTTAAAACTCACACAGGAACTGTTGAATAAAGTAATCTATAAAATGGTTATTGGTCTTGTACAGTCTGTATTATTATATATGTCGAATTATACTGTGATTTTTTTCTTACATGTTGTTTCTTCATTATTCTAAATGCCTACTCGGTATCCACATTATAGCGGTCTACACACCATGCTGTTGTGCATGCTGCGAACAGCAACTGTTAGCAGCTGGCTAAAAATCGAAGGTTGGAGGTTGTCTCCTGTCTCTTTTTTCCTCAACCCGTAACACTCTGTTTCACGTTGACTGCAAATTGGAAGAAACCGTCTGCCGCTAGTACCAACCGATGCGCCGCGGTGAAAAGAGATGGTAATATTGAACTTGTTGTGTAATAAAAGAGACAGAAGGCAACGTGAAACAGAATGTTACGGGTTCGCACTAGGAAAAAGGAGACAGGAGACAATAACCAGCTGCTAACAGCCCGATATGTCGGGCTGATCGCAGCGTGGTGTGTAGACCGCTTATGGCCGGTATTTTATTTGCCTTGTAAGCTTGTTTACCTAACCGATAGATGACGAAAGTAAATATGTCTCGAGCCGAGTTTAAAGCAACTGAAATACCGACCATCGAATTTATAAACACACGAGTTTTTCTGAGACACGTGAGTACCTATTTAAAAAAATTTAGGTATACGCAGGTATACGAGTATTCCAGTACTTTGGTGTTCTAAAGAAATTGTAAGTATTGTCAATTCCTATGCTTATGCAAGCGTCGATCTGTCGTTCCGTTGCGACGTGAAAGAGGACAAACAAACAAACAAAAACACTTTCAAATTTATAACATTAATAAGGATATTTACTAGTAAATAGCATATTAATGGCCCGTAACATTTCAGTGTGCTAAAGTGGTAAGATTGAAAAATAGGATATTATTGATGTTGTAGCTGAAAATATTTTATTTTTCCAAAATTTCAACTTTTTGTAAGACAATTAATTTTTAGGATTCCTTCAGTGTGGAGGAAGCACAGCCCCCCAAACTGAAAAATCTTCATACAAAAAATTGAAATTCGAAAAAATATATATTTTCAGTTGCAACAACAATAAATTTTATTTTTTTTCTAAGAAGATTTTCATAACTCTTTTAGTTAGGAGAGGCGTGGCCTCCCAAACTGAAAATACTACGAAATTCAAATAAAAATAAAACAATTTATTTTTAGCTCCAACAAAATCAAAAATGTATTTTTCAATCTTACCACTCTCAGTAACAAGTCACGGACCGCCATTGATGAAAATAAACATAAAAATTTGAGTTGCGCACTACGGAAAACGTTTGTACTACAACATTATTTGAGTTTTCCCGCGCCACCGGCCGCTGCAATCACGTGACTCGAGCTCTCCGGTGATGCCAGGCCGCAAATACGAACATTTAAAATTAGTCGGACGTGAAAAATTGTTGGCAGCACCGTATACGTCAGAAGGCCGCCCACACGTAATCATTTTTGTAAGTACGTACTGAGAATATAGTATTTTTTTAAAGTTTATTTCGGAAACATACAATTTTGTAATATATGAATTCATTTTATATATTTTTGGAGAGCGTTACAGAGTCCATCATCAGGACAGATGTCACGAAATTAATATTAATAATCACTGCCAAAAGTATTATTGTGATTATTATTAACATCATGACATTTGCCCTGATGATAGAAACTGTATGCTGTCCGAAACGTTAGCTAAAGAAAGAGGGAGAGCAGCACAGGATAATAACCCAAAAATGAATCACGAATATGAATATATTGTATAACACAATAGATACTGTAACAACTTACTGGCCATGAATTTTAGTTATCTTTTAAAAACTTTTTGATTCACCATTACTATAAAAAACAACTGATCGCATTCGGGCGATACAACATATTACATTCAAAATTACTACTACAACTTTTTAAATTAATTTTTTTCGTCCATATTAAGCGTGTCCCGGTTTTGTAAATATTTTCCCTTATATTTCACACAATCTAGGCCCGGGTTACGTCACGAACTCTGCCGCACGGTATTATGCCCTTGCCGCAGTTTTCGCGCGCTTAATCAAATTCAAACTTGTAGAATTAATTTATTGTGAAAAGGAACTTTTAAAAAAAAAATACCAGTATTTAAGTTTGCCTGTGAACATTGATAAAAAAGGGACTCAACTTCCTTATTACTTATTACGAAAAATAAAAATTTACTTTCGTCCTATGGGATGACAGCTATTTACAATCATTTATTTTAATTCATGTTTTTAATTTTGAATGCAGTATTTTCCTTCGTTCCGAACGTAAATAGTTGACTTTTACGCTAATCAAGGTGAATCAAAAGGTTTTTTCTAAAAAATATTTGTATTCAGTCGATCCCAAAAGTTTACCGTAGAAGGCCATCTTTTTGGCAAATAAAATACAAGAGCCCCTAAAATGTGACCGCATGTTCGCTACACCCATACATCTATGACTAGTAAATTTATTATTTTATTACCTAATGACTAGTAAATTTATTATTTTTAATGTCAAGCTACTTTACCAATTTTTCCCTTTAACAGAATCGATAAATCCATTCCCACTGACAATTCTTGAGTACTTACACTGAAGAACCGGTCGTATAAGTTTTAACTACAAAGCAACATTAAAAAGCCGTGTTTTTGGTTACCATGAATTACAATAATTTATTTTCCACATTTTCGAGGCAATATCTGAGAGAAAAAGCAAACAACCTCGTGATAAAGTGAACCGTGTTACAAAGGAATAAAAAAAACAATAAGTAGGTAGACACTTATCTTATTTAGAGCAACATTATTAAATTGCGCGCGCATATTCAATTTGTTTGTAGTCGCGTGAATTTCTTAACCACAAATGTTGTCATCTCTGAGAACATTTCCCAAAATATAGGCAATTTTTTTTTGGCTCGGTATGTCAAAAAACGTCCATTTGCTATGAACAGAAACATTTGCTTTCAACACAAAATTAAATTGTTTTGTTTATAAAAATATCTAAGGAGAAAAAAATTAAAAAAAGTAAATGGCGATTTAAAAACAACGGTAAATTCAAAATCGGAATATTTAGAAAAAAATGTATAATCGTACAAATATTTTTTGATTTTCCGGAGAGTAACGATAACTGTTTGGAGATTCAAGACATATTTGCCAACAATCAATCAATCGATTATGTCTCAATGGAGGTCCAATTTTTAGTAAGTAGGTACCTAGTAAATAATATTACAGTAGTCAAAAGTTAAAAAATATACTTAAAAAAAAAAAAAAAATTAATCCACGGACTACTTTTTTTTTAGTTATGGGAAGATTTATTTTCAGAACAAGCAACCAGCAAGGTAGCAAGTGGCAACTGGCAACCCCAGTCCGTTCCTCTCCTCTCCTCCCCGAGTTGAATTTCAGTCAGCTGGGTGAGAATTTCATGGAATTGGTTCGGTAAATTTTTAGTAAATTGAAATCTGTCTCGTCTTTCCTAACCATGGCGCACTGTATGCGAGTTTTGCATCGCCAAGTAAGTTATCCATCTATAATTATTGACCTTTCGATAGATTCCCGTGCGCCAGCGGATTTGACGTCGTTATGAGTGAAAAAATTCGCCACGCAAAATGCCGCAAACTGAATTTATTACGCTTCTTTTCACTAGTGCAATCTATTTATAACTTCGAGTGATACATTTGAAATATAAAATCATACCATAACTTATCTGCGTAGTTTTTTAAATGTGCCGAAAAACCTTTGGTTTATGCTGGTTTACGGCGTAATTTATTAGTTTTTTGTGCATTATCACGTATAATTGCGTTATAAAATCTTGCAGAGTAATCGATTTGTTGGTTTTTATGTGTTTTGTGTCAGTTTTTGTTGTTTTATTTGACTTTTCATACAGCTTCTCCATCTTGCATAATCAGTGAATATTATTATGTGTAGGGTGGACAGGCGAAGGCTGTTCTCGCTGAAATCCAGCAGAGATGTTTCAGCGTGTCTCCCCTCGCTGCGGCGGCCTCCAAGGTAAGTTTTTACCCCATTTTTACGAAAAATATATAACTTCAAATGTTATGTAATCACTGGAACTTTTCTACGCCCGTGAAACTTTACCCTATAACTTATTTTTGTTGATGTATTTACGTCTACTTCCGTTGAACCATAACACAGTTTACATAACTGTAACGAAATGCCGGATTTCAGTAATGAGAAAAACAATTATAATAACTGCTGGTATCTCATATCTAATGAATCTCAAATCAAATAATAATGTATACACACACTATATTCAATATTATGGTAAACAAAGTAAAATGAAATTATCAATAATTTTTTTCCATAATTCTTTTAATTGCAAATTTGAGCTGAATTCTGCGCTAATTTGTTTCGATAAGTTCGGGTTCAACCCCCTGTTACAATGCCCAAATGAAGGTGTGTATAAATTGTTTTTTTTTGTTGCTAAATTGTTGCATTTGTGGTTTCAGTGGTCTGTTATACAAACATCTAATATTATATAGAAAAATCTAATCAATTCTTCGTTTTTAGGTTGCCATGTCCAAATTCGACAAAGACCCTCTGCCCTACGAGAAATTGACAAAGAACTTGGAGATCATCAAGAAGAGGCTGAACAGGCCCTTGACCCTTTCTGAGAAGGTCCTGTACTCCCACATTGATGATGCCAAGAATCAGGTATGAAGTAGACTTGCTTCTTCGTTGTTTGTTTTTGGGGTGTTATGCCGTGTTGTGCTACCTCCTTCTTTAGCCGACGTTTCGGACAGCGTTGCAGTGTCCATCATCAGGGCAGATCCGGTAGATCCGTCGATGTGTCCGAAACGTCGGCTAAAGAAGGAGGTAGCACAACACGGCATAACACCCCAAAAACAAACAACGAAAATGCTTTTGGCCGTGAAAATCTAAAAACGTACTAGACTTGCTTCGTTCACATTCATAATCATCTTATACATAGTCTTCAGTTATTCTGACCTGGCCCCACTCCAGTATCATTTGATCATGCCGTATCTTCCTCGGACATCCCCGACTTCTTCTATCAATAACTTCTGCATCATATATATATACCTTACACTCCATTCTTCTTTCTGATGTTTGTACACACAAAATGTTAACAATTTGATTGGATTCTTTCTTGCTGTATTATTAATTATTAGTAAACATATCAGAATGTCTATTATATTATGAAATGTTTATTATAAAGCAGTCATAACAACATTAACCCTTTCTCTGTTTATTTTGATTTGATACACTGTTGTGCTTGGACAATTTTCAAATAGTTAAATCTCTTTACAATCTTTTTCTGATGCCTTCTCATGATCTTTACCCTGCACGCTGCAGCAGGTAGAACAGCGCAAAATAATCATAAAATTAATAGCGTTTATTCATCATCAACTTCGTATTTTGTGTCCTTTTCGGAATGGAAAACAATCACTTCGTCAAGACTCCTACAAGTTCCCTGTTCTAGGCTACTTCAGAAACTCTGTTCGTTTTATGAATAAATGATTTGTTTGCGTGTTTAGGAGATTGAGCGCGGCACCAGCTACCTGCGTCTGAACCCCGACCGCGTAGCCATGCAGGATGCCACTGCGCAGATGGCCATGCTTCAGTTCATCAGCTCAGGGCTGCCTCGCGTGGCCGTGCCCTCCACCATCCACTGCGACCATCTGATCGAGGCGCAGATTGGCGGAGAAAAGGATCTCAGTCGTGCCAAGGAGATCAACAAGGAGGTCTACGACTTCCTGGAGACTGCCGGGGCCAAGTATGGTGTCGGCTTCTGGAAGCCAGGCTCCGGAATCATCCACCAGATCATCCTGGAGAATTACGCCTTCCCTGGACTGCTCATGATTGGAACTGACTCTCACACCCCCAATGGAGGAGGGCTTGGAGGACTATGCATTGGTGAGTACTAAATGTCCTATAAAAGGCAGTCTACAACTTCCTGTAGAATAATCATAAATAATATAAATGTCAAATAAAGAAGGAAAAAGTATGAATGAGGAAGAGAGGAAGCCAAAAAGAGTTATATAAGAGTTTGAATGTAAAATGGAAGTAGGCAAGGAGAGTATAAATGTTAAATGGAAGTAGGCAAAAAGAGTACAAATGACAAATAAAAGTAAGGAAGGAGAGTATGAATGACAAATGGAAGTAGGCATAAAAAGTGAATGAAAAACTGATGTAGGCGAAAAGAGTGTAAATGACAGATAGAATGACAATGGAAGTAGGCAATGAGAACGTGAATGACAAAAGGAAGGAGTCAAAAATAGTATGAATGTCAAATAGAAAAAGCCAAGAGAGCCAAAGGAGTCAACACCGGTGCATAGTTGGGAAACACGACAAACGCGCTCTTAACATATGTCCACGGTTGACATTTGTCACATGAGAACGGGTTGCTTCTACGACTTGAGTTCAACAGCTCGTCTGTGGAACGATTTGCCAGCCTCTGTGTTTCCTCCTTCCTACCTGTGGTCTCTTCAAGACCCATGTTCACTCCTTCCTCTCCTCAAAAAGACCCTCCACGCAGCATCTTCAAAGATGACATAGGCCATAGGATGGCATATTTTAATTTGGGAGGCGGGAATGGGTACCGCCGCCCCGGGAACCATTTATTGGATAACCAACACCTCTGCCATAGGTCACCCTAAGTGGTTCGCTACATTTGGTGACATGGGGTTAATGTTTGTCCAGGTCTTGGCGGCAGATGATCTGGTCACACTGAACCCCAGATTCCTACCCAACCCTCATACCTTTTTTCTTCCCAGAACTTCCTCTCATTCCTTTCCTATAAAATACTCTCCATACAGCATCCCCAAAGATGACATAGGCCCTGAGGGAAATTGTTTTCCTCGGCCTCCTGTGTGGACCTAATGTAAAAAAAAAGCCCTGAGGGAAATTATTTTCCTTAGGGCCTCCTGGGGGCCTAGTCTATATCTCTCACAGCGCCCGTAACGCGGGTTTAGCTACGTCACGAATCCGTATTAACCCTCCTCTGACCGTGCTAAAAACTTTCTCACGCTCCGATGCTGTACACTCAGTAAATATTAGTGTATTTATTTAATCCAATACATAAATGTATTGTGGAGGAATACCTAAAATGTTAACTCTATGTTTAGTATATTTACAAAGATATTTCAGTAAATACAAACCGTGACCGCTTAGCTGACAGCACCGTCAAGAAAGGTTAAACGGCAAACGTGCTTGTTTGTGAAACCGAAAGATCGAGACTAGGCCCCCTGGGTGGAGTTAATATTAAAAAAAATCATTTTCAATCTTAAACAGAAGAAAGTATTTTATCAGCTTTATACTAACGTAAACTGTAGATCGCGTAAAGGTTTGAAATTTTTTTTTAAATGTTTTATGAAAAATTTGCCACATTATGGCAAGGGATCGCTTGAGTCGTTTTGCAATCTTGCCCATAATACGCCAAAAATCGCTCGAGTTGATAACCATACAAAAATACAATCAATATCTTTGAAATATACAATTATTTCTCTCTGTCCAATCTCTTTCAATCACAATTCATCAGTCATTTTATAACTGTAACGAATATGACTGTCTACAACGAATATGACTGTCTACAACGAATATGACTGTCTACAACACAATACATGTAATATATTAAATACTTCATGGACACTGATAAAAATAATCTTTTGCGATTATTTGGACGGTTTCAAGGAGGTTATTCATTGTATATGATAAATATAATTCGGTTAAATTTCCTTTCATAACCTGTTCTGTCTGGTTATAGAAATTTGCTGACAAAGATAATATGTCTGAATGAATTACGGCCACTTGAGAATAATTTTTAATTACTTACAACACAGCATAATTTTCAAAAACCATATCAAATATTATGTGGTATGCAGTATTATTTTTTTACCAAAATAGATTTACAAGAGAAATATTTTCATAAGTGGATTATTTAGTACTGTTTTTTTGTGGAAAATCACCTCAAGGGCATTGTACTTTATCAGACTAAGTACTGGAATTTTTCTTAAATTATAAGCTTTATCATGAAATCTAGATTAAAACTTTCTTAATAATTTTTGATTTTATTCTCTTTTTTTATATAATAAAAATATTTGTACTTGATCCAATCTCATTTTTTTTCCATTGTTATTTTCAATGGTTTTGAAAAAAATCTTAACTAATGCTCTGTATCAATCTTCCAGTTGAATAGTCAGACATTTCCTAAATTTTGAAATAATGAGAAAAGCATTATTCAAATGCTCACCATCAATCAAATATTATTTACATGTGTCTTTGTTTTACGTATTAAATATGCTATAAATTAACACCGGAAGGCATAACGGTCAGAGACCATAACCATAGACCATGGGCCACGCTAGTAAAGCTCTTAATTATGATACCATATGGCTGGGCGACTTACTGCTCGAAACACGCGCGCTTAAAGGCGCCCTGTATAAGCAGCTCCAGCACGTTCAATCGATATCGGTTCCGTTCCCAAAAACAGATTTATTTTCCATTATAATTTTTTTCAAATCAAACTCACAATCGTATGAAGCCGGTTGGAAAGAGTACTCAAGTTGGCATCTGACAAGGGTTTTATATAACATAAAAAAGTAGTAAATGATTGTCATCTTATTTTTTGTTGTGTTTGTTCCAGGAGTGGGAGGTGCTGACGCAGTGGACGTGATGGCCAGCATCCCCTGGGAACTCAAGTGCCCCAAGGTCATCGGAGTCAAGCTCACAGGTAAATCATCATTATTATCAATATCGACCATAGCCAACCTCATTTATGATCAATGTAGCCCGGCAGGTTGACTTCTACTGGTTTGTGACGGATAGGACGTTCTTTAGCCCGGTAGCTTGACTTCTACCGGTTTATGTTGGTAGGATGCTCTTCTATTAGTTATCGATAGTCTCTTCAAGTCCTGGTACGCTTAATCAGTACACCAGTTTATCAGGACAGGAAAGCCAATTATTTGGGCCATCACACACCGCAATTTAATCAATGTAATCGACATTTTTCAAAACCAATGGTTTCTTCGTCAGGTTAAATGCATTATTATATATATTATATGTTTATAATATAGTGGGGTAATTACTACAATTAGGTAACTCTGAAATCAGTTTTGTTGATATAAGATGATAATCAATCTGATTAAATCTGTTGTTGTCTATTTATACTGATAAGTAATATTAAGGCGGTCCGCTGACGAGGCAACTGAAAAAAAACCAGTTTGAAACTAAACTCGCTATCCTGTGTATGTCAATGCGATGGTCAGCACACCACACAACTTCTCAATAACTCGTTGTCAGTGGCAACGCAAGCGGTGACTCGAAACTCGCCGTGCTAGTTGCTACGCTGATTGTTCTCCATCTATGTTTAAACAAGCTGAGATAATTACTGAAATCGTAAAATTGAGTAGCGCCATGATAGAAGTTTGGTTGGAAACCATAGCAACCAGCCAGTTCTAAGGCGCTCCGCCCACTGAGGCAACTGAAAACCAACTATAACCGGCTGTTTTCTCTGTCTTGATTGGTCAAAAAGCTTGGTTAACCATAGATGACGAACAATCAGCTGACAGTTGGCAACTATCAATGGCCGCCCAGGGAAATCAGCAGTGACAGTCGCAAGTCACCGCTTGCGTTACCATTGACAACGGGGTTTTGTGTGATTGTGTAGTGCGCGGGCCATCACATTGTCATACAAAGACAGTTGGCAGTTGAGAGTTTTCAGTTGCCTGAGTGGGCGGAGGCGCTTAATCGTAGATTGATGTAATACTCATATTTTGGAAATAAGAAAATAGCTAATCATTTTTTTTATGTATTTACAAAAAATGGAATGATTACCTAGTTGTTACAAACAAAAATGCAACGAAATCAAGTTAAGCAATTCCACAAATTTTAATGCTACAACCAGCTAAGTCTAATTGCCTAATTGAAACACGGAAAAACACTTGTGGTATCAGAGTTACCTATTATAGAATTAAACGATACCTTTTTTGAGATACCCACAAAAAACATATTCAAATAACTTGTTTTTGTTATTTATTTTTGGGGTGTTATGCCGTGTTATGCTATCTCCTTCTTTAGCCAACGTTACAGTGTCCATCATCAGGGCATATGTGTAATTGTTAGTGGTAAAGGGTATGCTTAAGTACGTCTAAGCGATACCGTGTTGCCAGCTCCACTCCTTTACGAGCTGGTAATATTACAATATAAACACGCCTAATAAAGGAGGCAATCGAAATCCATAAAAATCCCATCAATATTGATAGAGATGACGGAGCTAGGCTCAATAGTTCTTGGTATCCGGTAATTGACGGCTACACCAAAGCTAAACGCAAAAAAACTTTTTGACTTATATTGTAATATTACCAGCTCGTAGAGGAGTGGAGTGGCAACACTGTATCGCTTAGACGTACTTAAGCATACCCTTTACCACTAACAATTACACATCTGCCCTGATGATGGACACTGTAACGTTGTCCGAAACGTTGGCTAAAGAAGGAGATAGCGTAACACGGCATAACACCCCAAAAATAAATAACAAAAATACTTTTGGCCATGAAAAATCAAATAACTTGTTGATCAAATTTTTTCATTTTATATAAAAATATTTATGCTAAATGCAGTTTCGTAGAATTATTTGAAATTTTTGGGAGCACCTATGGTAAACTATTAAATACAAATACAAAGCGTGGTATTCTCTCTTTCTAACACTGTTAATTAATATATCTCACAGTAATATAAAATGAGTTAGCATGGCTTTAATGATTCCGTGTCTATGAGAAATATCTTCCAAAAAGACTCTACAGCTGTTTGACGTCTGGGAGAAATATCTCCCAAAGTTACTCCAAGGGTTAAAACATTGTTTATCCGGATTGTTTATGCACTTAGATAGTCAACAGTTTGAGGGCTGCCAACATTTCTACCATTTTGTGCTAAAATTTTTGGCATCGTAATTGTTTATTTGTTTTCATTATGAATCATAAATGATGCACTTATTTCTGATTATAATATAGTTTGTTGAATTGTTTGTATGGAAAATAAGTAATTTTAGCAGATTTAACCTCTCAGGCTAATTTGCTCACTTTTTAACCTGTCACGTGTCAGGTGTATTTGGAAAAACCGCGCAAAAATTACCTTCCTGACTTTTTATCAAATATCCGTATAAAAACAAAGGGATTGTTTTTTTGCGATTGTTTTCTGTTTATCAGATAATGTATCTTATTATTCATATATATTACATTATTATATCGTTACAAGTTTTTCAGAATAGCTAACTTTAGGGGGGAAAAAAAAATCTCCCATTCGGCAAACAAATATATTTGAACTGATGTACGTATTTCTACACAAACCTGAATATACATCCTACATGAAAACCAACAATTCAAAGGTGTTTTCGAAGAATTAATTACATTTATACTTCTTATAAAGTTGACAGCTGGCAAAGCGGGAAAAAAATGTGACAGCCGAATGTCATAGATAATTACTTCAAAAAATATTCAGAGCGGCCAAATTAATAAAATTAACTGTTATGCCAAGAAAGATATTGGCGCAAGCGATTCTGACCGTGTTCTTCATACATATTTATTTTTTCATAAGGGTTAAAATCGCATTAAAAAAAAAAAAACATACCATAGAAAATTAATTACAAAGAATTCCGAGAAGCTACATTGCTGAAATTAAAAGCAACATCTGGAATGATATTGGCGCAAGCGATTCTCACCTTGTCCTTGTATAGTTTCTTTATACATGAGGGTTAAAATCGCATTTAATCATTTAACCTCTCAGGTTAAAAGCTGTTTTTAGTTTTCGGATATATTGGGAAATATTCCATATATTTGGATTTTATTGCAAAGCTGAAATATGCTCGAGGCCTGGTGGGTTAATGAGAGAAGATAGAGATATGGATGTTATTAGATAACCACATTTGAAGTGTGCATTGTTAATTTACGTTTTATCTGCGAGTTTCATCTAATTAAGTCACTTGAGATAAATTATTTGCTGACATTATATTGTCCATCAATGTGCATAATATAGTTTAACAGGGTAAAGCTAAATCTGGATTTATTATGAAATGTAAAAAAAAATTAGATTCTTATTTTTTTGTTTTGTTTTTTCATTTGCTCCACACAGGAAGCTCTGAGGAAATAATTTCCCTCAGAGCCTCCTGTGTGAAGTCTTTTTAAGGAAAGGAAGGAAAGAAAGTTTTGTGAATGAAAAAGATATGAGGGGTGGGTAGGAATCTGAGATTCAATGTGTCCAGGTCATTCGAACTCGAACACCCCCGCTACATGGCCCACTACTTGGGCGATCTACGGCAGAGGTGTTGGTTATCCATAAATGGTTCCCGGGATGGCGGTATCCATTCTTAAATTGAATTATCATCCTAAGAAGTGTGTTATGAGCGAGACTTTGGGTAAAATTGATTAAACATTTTAAAATATGAATCAAAATTCTTTCTTTCATTGGCTTGTCTGGGATCTAGGAGTCGATAAATCTTTTTTAAATTGGCGACGTCAGTTTTCATTCAAATCAATACAGATAAAACACTTCTAGGAATTTTAGATTCATTGTATGAAAAATAGACAAAAAAAAATTGTGTGCTAAATTATCAAAACTCCTTGAACTGAGAGCTCTGGCATCTTGAAATTTGCACAGCTTCTCTGGGGCTTAGGAATCGAAAGTCTTAATGTAAATTGGCCAATTTTCATTCAAATCAATATATCTGACACTTCTAGGAATTTTAGGTTCAATATTCGAAACAGACGATTTGCATCATGAAATTTGTACGGCTTTTCGTTTACAGTATTTATAAGTCCACTGTTATTCGTCATGAGCTACAGAGCTTTGAAATGACAATTGCAGTATAAATAATAAATATTTTTTAAGATAAATAATAATTTTCCACCCTGTATCATTCTGTTAATTAACGTAATTTACACTACCATCTGTAAGATTACACATACATTGTTATATATAATTTATATGTGTTGACCTCAATTTATACTGGTAACACTTCGGGTTCTCAATTAAAAGTCACACTATCCTGCAAACTTGCAGTAACTACTTGTCTACTTGTGGCTCAACACTTTTATGCTTATCTCTGGAAACCTTGAAATCTCTTTACACTAACAGCTTATAAAAATGATAACACACTTGTTTTTTCATATTAAAATTTAGACAGGCATCACATACAGTGATAAAAGAAATATCTTAGTATTTATCAGCGTTATTTCAACTTATATATAGTTACGAAAACTTTTGGAGCCAGGTCTACGCTTCAACGCATCTTAGAAGATATTGACCTGTTACACAATATACTGTAAACATTAAATTGTTGATTTTGACAGCCATCTCTGGCCTGGAGCCCCAAAATACCTGAAAAAAAAAACACTTGACTCTGTGTAGAAACGGGAGGTCTGTTTGATAGATTCTCCTATCTTAACAAACGGATTGCAACCTTTACAGGCGTCAGGTGAAAATGTTATCCTTGTTCTACCGATATTACAATGAAAGTTGCTCCGAGGAATTAGCGTAATTGATCCCTTAGGCACCGGTGCATAGTTGGGAAACACGCCAAATGCGCACCCCACATATGTACAAAGTTTACATTTGTCTTGGTGACTTGTTCTTAAGTTCAACAGCTTGGTTGAGGAACGATTTGCCGGCCTCTGTATTTCCTCGCTCCTACAACATAGATCTCTTCAAGAACCGTGTTCACTCATTCCTCTCCTCAAAAAGACCCTCCACACAGCATCTCCATAGATCGGCTGATATTAACCCACTGGCGACCAATTATTTTTAAATTCTACCTGAAAAATTCCAACTTTAGACTCAATTTACTCAAAAACGAAAGCTCAAATCAAAAAAAAATTATTCCACAAAATCGACTCCAAATGTGATGTGAATTCACCAAATTCCTGCTTATACAACAAGTTTCCAGACACTGTATATATTAATGTTTTGAGAATTGCATATGTAAAATTGTGTAGCTTCACGGATAACTGTAATTATAGTTAGTTTAGGATAGTTTGTGCAAGTTTGATTTTGTATCATTATTTTTTAAACAAAACAAGTGTTTTATTTTTAATTAAATTTTTAGTTTTAAAAAACTGTTGTATATTTCCAGACTCCAGTTACAGAGCATCCTAAACTGTGGCACATTTCTAGACTCCAGTTACAGAGCATTCTAAACTGTGGCACATTTCTAGACTCCAGTTACAGAGCATCCTAAACTGTTGTATATTTCCAGACTCCAGTTACAGATCATCCTAAACTGTGGCACATTTCTAGACTCCAGTTACAGAGCATCCTAAACTATTGTATATTTCCAGACTCCAGTTACAGAGCATCCTAAACTGTGGCACATTTCTAGACTCCAGTTACAGAGCATCCTAAACTGTGGCACATTTCTAGACTTCATATACAGAGCATCCTAAACTGTGGCACATTTCTAGACTCCAGTTACAGAGCATCCTAAACTGTGGCACATTTCTAGACTCCAGTTACAGAGCATTCTAAACTGTGGCACATTTCTAGACTCCAGTTACAGAGCATCCTAAACTGTTGTATATTTCCAGACTCCAGTTACAGATCATCCTAAACTGTGGCACATTTCTAGACTCCAGTTACAGAGCATCCTAAACTGTGGCACATTTCTAGACTCCAGTTACAGAGCATCCTAAACTGTGGCACATTTCTAGACTCCATATACAGAGCATCCTAAACTGTGGCACATTTCTAGACTCCAGTTACAGAGCATCCTAAACTGTTGTATATTTCCAGACTCCAGTTACAGAGCATCCTAAACTGTGGCACATTTCTAGACTCCAGTTACAGAGCATCCTAAACTATTGTATATTTCCAGACTCCAGTTACAGAGCATCCTAAACTGTGGCACATTTCTAGACTCCAGTTACAGAGCATCCTAAACTATGGTACATTGCTACCATTAGATAATCTGAATAATATTTTTAACCTTCTAATTTTACACCAGTCTAAAACCATTTTGCATACTTAACGTTGAAAAAACTCATTAGGTGACATTGAAAAAAAAATTGGCATCTGTTCAAATATGGCTTCCTGCTTTTATTTATCTTCTCCGACTTGCATCGTACTTTGAATTCTGTCTCACGATTATTATTTACGATTATGTAAGAGCTCATACGGAGAAGTAGTTTCATACTTATGTTGTTTCTTATCCAATTCTTTAGTCCAATTATAGATTATATTGTTTTATCTGACATGTTGTTTTACGGCGTCTATTGAAACTGTTAGAACTATGGTTGTTGTTTATCTTGTTTAGAATAATAAAACAATAATTGTTAATGATTTGGCTTTGGTAGATGCATGAAATGATATTGGTTGACAAGGATTTGTAGGAATATTTTATTAGAAGACTAAATATCTGACTTAGAACAGATGGTCATTATAACATGGTGAAGGTTTTTCACGGGACCAAAATGTTAATTATCACTTTGAGCGAGAACCCTAGTTCTACCTTTTACGACGGTCCTACTTCAATGCCAGATGTTTTTATATGTTGTACACCAATCTCTTTGTAAGGGTCCTAACTTAATGTATAAAACATATATGTTTATGTGATTCAAGATGGGGAAATCTTCTTATCGCCTTGTCTCTCGAGTGGAAGAATATTTAAAAGGAAACTTGTTCTCGCTCTCAAAAACTCACAAATTGTTTTTTTTTTTTTTTTACCGAGGTGAAAACCAATTTTTTTGTATTTTCGTTGTTTGTTTTTGGGGTGTTGTGCCGTGTTGCGCTACCTCCTTCAGCCGACGTTTTGGACAGCGTTGCAGTGTCCATCATCAGGGCAGATCCGACGATTTTTTTGTAATTTAACCGCTTGGGCACATAAGCTTGTTTTCACGACAATTTAACGTAGGTAGACATAGGAATGACATATGCCCCAGACCTGAGTTATTAATACAATATGTTAATTTTTTCCACATAAAACGTCACTAAAAGGCCCAACACTGACTTTAACTTCTGTTTATGGAGTCCGATTACAAAGTAGGCTATAATTTTTGACACTACTTTTATAGGGTGTGACGAATATTATTTAAAAAATTCTTTCAAATTTACATATTATTTTTAAAGATGTATCGGTTTAGAACATAATCCATTTTCTCGAACGGGTTCCTTGTTTTCGCCCGCCTGAAGTGTGTTATATTAAATCCAATTCGGTTAACCTCTTGCAGGCCGCAGTCCCCCCGGCGGGTCCGGATTTTTGAAGCGATTTTGCCCCATATGTATAAAAAAATTGTATGAAGGACAAGGTCAGAATTGCTTGGGCCATGCTCGTTCTTGACATAACAAAATACTGGATAGCATTTAGCCACTCCGGAAAAATTCAAATTAATTGCCAATGACGCGCCGGGCACCAAAGATGGCGGACAAAATGGCTGCCGCTTTATAATATGAACGCTGTCATATTCGAAGTCTATATTTATTCATTGTTTTTTTATATAAATCCATTGTGGAAAGCATAGATTTGAGTAACTATTAGGAAGTTCGTTTAATCTACATTATTTTGATGTAATTTTTGCAATATATCACAAAAGAAATGTTATAAAAATGGAATTCGTAAGAAAGGTGAGAACTGTCAAATATTTTACGTCGTATTGAAAAAATATATTTTTTGTATGCTGGCTTTCAACAAGTTAAGAGCCGCGGTCAGCCGAACCCTGGTCTAGTTGTAATTTTGATTATTTTGTTTGATGGTCCTTACAAAATTGGCTTTGCAACTATTTCGGTACTTCATTCATAATGAATAAGGTACTTTTGTTGGTGCATCGCTTTACAGTGAAGATTTGTAGACTAACCAATTTCAATCAACCAACAGCAGTTTTCATTTGTAGGGATTATCAGTTGAAGAGACAGATTAGTGAATGGTTTATATGATTGCAGGCAAGCTCTCGGGATGGACCAGCCCCAAGGACATCATCCTGAAGGTGGCCGGAATCCTGACAGTGAAGGGAGGCACCGGAGCCATCGTGGAGTACCACGGGCCCGGAGTGGACTCCATCTCCTGCACCGGCATGGCCACCATCTGCAACATGGGGGCTGAGATTGGTGCCACCACCAGCGTGAGTGATCATTATTACACTATTCATTTTACAATTATAATATACAATACCACACAATGTAGGAATTATGTCAATTTACCAGTCTCCCCTTATAGTCTCAAAGATATCCTAGAGGTGGTGACATAAACTCTGCTTAATATTATTTTAATAAAACGGAGGAACGAATAAACAGAAAATGAAGATGATAAACTAGCAGTCCACAGTGAAGTGCTGAAAGCTTTCCTGATGTACGGCAGTGAGGCGTGGAACTGGCAGAAGAAGGATGAAAATAGACTGAATGCTGTTGAAATGAGATCCTTGCGACATGTGTATGGTAAAACCATGTTTGATCGTGTGAGAAAAATGGAGATCCGCAAAGAATGCAAGGCTGATGTAAGCGTGATGAGTAAGATTAAGAAAGGTACCCTCGAATGGTATGGGCATGTAGAGTGAATTAAATTAATAAAACGAAGAAAGGAGTGTAAGGAGAATATAAGACGCAAATGTGAATGGTAGAAGAAGTCGGGGACGCCCGATGAAGTGATTCAGATACTTGATTCGGGTCACGTTAAGAGTCAGAATATGTAGGAGAAAAACTTCCCCACTTACCTTCAGCCTCACAACATACCCCAATTGGGGATGCCATAGTCTCACTGGCTCCAGACGGGAGTTATTCTTGTGAGGTATTCTCTATAAAAAATAAAAAAAGACATTTTCAAAATGTCCACTTCTGCTTGTAGGCAAGCACGAAAGCGAATATTATTATTACAGGAAGGTCGTTAATCAAGAAATGCAGGTAGTGTCATCACATGTGATCCTATTATTTGGTTGATGACTTACGGAGCGTGGGTTTAACAAAATCGTACAAAAGAAACACAATTTTATCAGTAAGGTTAGTTTACAACTAAATAGACGAGAACCATGACGACGTATTGATACGTTATTGACAATAATAAACTAAAGATGCACTGAACAAACATTTTCTTTTAAGTACTCGTAAGTCTTACTAAATACACACTAGTTAAAAAAACACAAAATTAACGAGGTTTGATCATAATAATAGAGTTTTTAAATTCAAATACTGCTGGGTACATTCAATTACCTACTTTGCTGATGAACAGTAAAATAACACATACGTTTTTAGATTTTCACGGCCAAAAGCATTTTCGTTGTTTGTTTTTGGGGTGTTTTTGCCGGATTGCATTCAAAATCAACAATGACTTTGTAATAAGTGATAGATTTGGCAATAATGCAAAATAATTAAGCCGGCCTTACACGTCGGGCTAATTTTACCTTTTTACTGAAAAACTACCCCCAAAAGTTGGAATTTCGAAAAAGTTCTTTAAGAGGCTAGACTTTGAACGACACGCGGAACACCCGCGTCTGTCATTCTGTCCCGCTCACAATAAGCTCACGCACACTTACAATACATGCGAATGCGAAATGTGCGAATGAGGCAACGCTCAAATTTACCTACAGAAATCGCTCGAAAAGGGGTTTATGGAGAATACACTTTTCTACACCGAAACTTTCACGAAATTTTAAAAAATATATATTTTTTAGAAAGAAGAAGCTACGTCGGTAGCTTTTTATAATTTTATAATTCTTTATGAGAGTTGAGTTAGCAGCACTTTTTCCTTAAATAATATTTTTTGATAAATCGTACACGTTTGACAGTGAATGTTTACGTTAATACGAAACGCAACGAAAATTCGAAAACAACCGACATAGTTTTCACCCTCTAGAAGGCAGTATAAAAAAAGTATATTCATTTTGTGCAATTTTCGATGTAGAAAAGTGTTTTTTCCCGGGCGTCCTTTTTGTATGGGCCGAAAAGCGAAGTCTATCGTCTTAACTTTTTTATTCCTACCATCATGTAGAATATTGTCCCGAAGTTAATGCACTTTACCCCCGGACACCCTGTATAATAGTCCAAGACCATATACGTGCTAATGCTTCTCTTTATCCAAAATGATACTGCTACCCGGCTCGGAACAGATATTGTCTAGTGAGTCAAGTAGCGCACATTAACTGTAAATATACTTTAATGTTAATAAACTCCCGGGTTACCGGGCATTGAAAAAAAAAAAAAACCCCTCTTGGAATAGTTCAACTGTGACTGGAATCTGTAACCGCATAATACCGTACCTACAACCTTTCTAGATTATTTGGCTAATCTGTTTCCATAATTGTGAATTACAGTTGTTCCCCTACAACACCCGCATGGAGAAGTACCTTCAGGCCACCAACAGGAGTGACATAGCCAGCGAGGCCAACAAGTACAAGCCCCTGCTCACCCCCGATTCCGGCGCCCCCTACGATGAGGTAATGTAATATTCTACAAAAGTAATACACAAGGTGCTAATTAATAACCTTTATTCTATATCGTCAATGTGGAAGTAACACTGCAATATTCCAGGGAACATTTCCCTTTTGTTCTGAACATTAGATTTATTCTAAAATAAATCATTGTAAATGCATTCAGAGTTTTTTTTTTTAATCAATGAAGACAATATTAGCGAAATTCAATCGAAAATCTGAAACAGAAAAAGATACGGTCACATCTGGGACATACATAAAGATAGCAGCCAATAAAAATATGCGTTAAGAAAATTAAAATTAAAATGGTAGTTCTCGAAGTATGATACAGTTAATTATGACTGAATCGGATAGGGACACATTAGCTTAGTGGTCAGAGACGCAGCCCGGAAAGTCGAAGGTCGTGGGTTCGAGTCCCAGATGTAACCCGATCTTTTTCTAATTTTTCTGTTTCAGATTTTCGATTGAGTTTTGCCAATATTGTCTTCATTAATTACAATATATTTTCATTAAAAAATTTCACTATCAACTCTCAAGTGAGATGAATATTGAACCTTATCCATTGGAGCGATTTTTGGAAATTTGCAAATGCAAGAGAACGCCCGCTGGCCAAAATGTGGCCAATTTAAAGAGATATTTTATTAAAAAAAATTATATTTTTTCAAAAAGTTCCCGCATGTTGCGATCTTTGAGTGATCACAAGTCTTAGTAGTTTCACAGTTTATTTTTATTTTTATTTTTTTATTTTTTATTATTTAATAAATTTTTACAAGTTACAGTTTTTGACATTTTTTTAACTACCATACTAGGCTACTGCCCGTGTTGTGGTAGTCATACATAATGAATATATGAACTAAAAATACTTTTTTACAGAAGCAGATAATAAAAACTAGGTAATAAATAATGAGAAATAAGAATGCAGAAAAGAAAAAAAAAGATATTTAAAGATAAATAAAAGATGTAACAAGAGATGTCTCACATCTCCTCTTAATTATTGATTATTGACATTCCGCAAATGAAATTATTGAATTATTTTTCTTTCAAATCATTGATCATGTGTTTACATATGTATTAAAAAAATGCTTGTTCAAATTTAATTTATATATCCGTGATATCATCTAGGCCGTAGACAACACACGGAAGTCACAATATTTAATATTCTCCAAATAAGTAATTGTAGACATTTTGTATTGAAGAGTTTTACTTTCCATGTACATTTGTTACTTAAATTTTAGTATTTCTGCTACCATGCTATGTGCAAGCATGACGAACAGAAAAGGATAGAATCACAAAGTAATTATCGTTTTAAATGAAATTTTGCAATGATTTCAATTTCTTTACTCTCCTGAGGGTGTAGAAGCCTAATCAATATTATCGTGTTTAAGTTTATGATGAACTAATTCCTTGTTCCTGTATTCAGCTGATTGAACTGGACCTGTCCACCCTGGAGCCCCACGTGAACGGGCCCTTCACCCCCGACTTGGCTCATCCCATTGGCAAGCTGGGAGCTGCAGCCAAGCAGCACGACTGGCCTGTGGACATCAAGGTGGGCCTCATCGGCTCCTGCACCAACTCTTCGTACGAGGATATGGGTCGCTGTGCCAGCATCGTCAAGGAGGTGAGAACCATACAATCAGACGATCCTTTGCATAAAGTCTACATGAGAGCTATCTGCAGAATCTGTAGATTTAAAAATATTTATAATATACACAACCATTTACCATTTCGACCCCTTGGAATAACAAGGTTCCATCTGTTGCTGTAACGTCATGCGATAGTGAACTCTAAAGTAGCTTACTATAGATCCCATTATCGCACGACTTTACCAAGGCAGATGGAACCTCATTATTCCATGGAGTCGATTTATTGGATTAACAAAACCTCTGCCATAGGTCACCCCAAGTGGTTCGCTAAGTTTGGTTACTTAACAGGGGTGCCCGCGTTCATGGGATGAGGTTTGTCCAGATCTGGTTGAGGGATAGGTTCATACGTCCGTCACTTCTGGACAAATTGACCCTAGGTTCCTACCCCCCCCCCTTCATACCCTCCACACAGCATCCCTAAAGATGACATGAACCCTGAGAGAAAATATTTTCCTCAGAGCTTCTCGTGTGGAGTTAATGTAAAAAATACAAAAAAACAGATAGTTAACATTTAAAAATTACAAAAAAATAACAAAGATTAAATACCAATAACGGTGTATAACCTAAAAACAAACAATCCAAGTATTGTACCAGATAGAGTGTACACTTTTACATATAACTGTGTACTCAAATTTTAATTTTTCGGAGATGTCAGACCAATCAACTGGATGATCAATTTAAATAGCTCTTGTAGGATGAACATTGGACATGATGTGAATAAATATTATGTACTGAACATACCTTGAATTTTTAGTATCTAATCCTGCGTGTTTGTTGTCCAATGTGCAGGCAATGAAGCACGGTCTGAAGTCGAAGATTCCCTTCAATGTGACCCCCGGGTCTGAACAGATCAGGGCCACCATCGAGCGGGATGGAATCGCCAAGATCCTGCGTGATTTCGGAGGCACCGTAAGTTTAATATTTCCCTTTATTTTACATGTAAACAATTACAATGAAAATGGTCTGATTTATGTTCCTCACTCCTGAATCAATCTGTGGACTGTAATCAATAATTTTAAATATGTTTCAAGTTGACACAACTATGTGGAAGTTGTTAAAGATTTGTATATTTGTAAAGGACTGACTTATGGTGGAGTTATACTTGTAAGGCGTGTTGTGTCGTGATGTTCTCTGCCGTGATGGGTAGTGTTCACATCTATAAGTTGTGTTCTGACGCCTTATGACGATATTTTAAATCAATACAGCACCTGGTACGTACACACTAGCCAAGATGCGGCCGTCCCCGCGCCCCTCACCTTCACTGCTCTGTCAAAAATTAAGATCGCTTCTGTCGCGTCACGACAGATCACATCATGACACAACAGACTAATTATAATCATCACCATACTAAGTGTATGAAACCGATACCTTTATGACGCATCACGACACGACAGACAAGTATAACTCCAGCATTTTTACCCTTGTCTTCTGATGTTCTTGCTGATAAGAATCGTTCTTATGGCCTTGAGGGATACTGCTGGTGTTCACTGGACAATCATACATAAGAGTTTCGAAATTATACACACACCGTCAGATGGGGACAGGTACTTGGATAGCAGGTTGGGTGGAGGAAGGATGATGTATATAGTTACGTCAACATGAGGAAAAATTGAATCATCAAGATGTATCTACTTAATTTTTTGTACTACTGCTTGCTGCCTACCGTGTTTTTACTAGCAGAGGTGGATTTTAAATTTGGGCAGTGAATCTGAGAAAATGTCAATGTTAGAGTTTAGTAAAATACTATTAAATGTGTTGTATTTACAATTATTGTTGTTGTCAGGTCCTGGCCAACGCGTGCGGTCCCTGCATCGGTCAGTGGGACCGTCGCGACACCAAGAAGGGAGAGAAGAACACCATCGTCACCTCGTACAACAGGAACTTCACTGGCAGGAATGACGCCAACCCCGCCACCCACTGCTTCGTCACCAGCCCCGAGCTGGTCACCGCCCTCTCCATCGCTGGTTCGTTCCGCTTCTCGTCATCATTGTGATGCTACATTCCAGGGAGAGAAAAAAAATTTGCCCTTTTCAAAATTTTAACTCATTTGTCAAGAATTCAGACTACCCTGCGATTTTACACAGGTCTGCACTAGTAAATAAAAAATTGTGGGCGTTTTTTTTTATGATGAGTGTTCCTTCCACAGGTCGTCTGGACTTCAATCCGCTGACCGATGAGCTGCGCGGAGTGGAGGGCAAATTCAAGCTGTCCGACCCCTTCGCTGATGAGCTCCCGGCCCGGGGCTTCGACCCCGGCCAGGACACCTATGAGGCTCCCCCACCTGACGGCTCCGGTAACAAAAAACCATTCAATTAGCTATTCTCTATTGTTTATTTACATGGTATTATTGTTTACATTTCATTTTTAATCTCACTCGGACAATCCTGTGTGGGGGTTAATAATTTTATAACATAATAAAAATAACACAAAATAAAATATTGAGAGAACAATTCTTCTCAAGTCGGTTCCTCATTGCTGAGGATCATGACTCCTACTCCAATTTTCATAATGGACAAGGCTCATCCACTCCTCGTGGTCCTGCGCTGCGTGGAGAGCCAAGGACTCTGATGTACCAGACGCCAGTAATACTTGATCACTCCAACCTATTGGTGATCTTCCTCCTGCTTCTTCCACTTTGCCAGTGAGCAAAGATATAATATTCTCCTTAGGGGGCCTCCTGTGTGGAGTTAAATATAAAAAAAATCTTAATAATCTACTGGTTTTTACAAATCTTACTACATTAATTTAAAGTCCAATAGCTACAATGGTAACCCCGACATTGTGATAAATAAGAGTCATAAAAGCATATCAACGATTCCAAAGAACTGCTAAAAATTGAAAATTGTTACGTTGGCTTATTTTAATTTCCTTTTGATTTAATACCAAACAACACTATATTTCTTGATCCCGGATACAGTAAAGATTTAATAACGAAACTTTAAACTGCTCTATTGCAAAACTAGAAAATCGCACATCCGACATTGTTTTTCAGGACTGTCAATATTTAAGTCTAGTACTGACTCAGTATGCACAGAATATAATCTCCATGGACCAATTAAACTAATTTGATGTAATATTTTTATTTTTATTTTTAACTTTTTAACTTAAAGAGTTAAACCTCAAATTATAATATTTTAATTAATGAAGATAATATTAGCCAAAGTCAATCGAAAATCTGAAACAGAAAAATCAGAAAAAGATACGGATACATCTGGGACTCGAACCCAGGTCCTCCGGCGAAAAATGAAAATGAAAATAATGTTGGTGGTTCTCAGTCGAAGTATGATACAGTTAAAAATGACCAAATCGGATAGGGATACGTTGGCGCAGTTGGTTAGCACGTCGGCCCGGATTGCCGGAGGACCTGGGTTCGAGTCCCAGATGTATCCGTATCTTTTTCTGATTTTTCTGTTTCAGATTTTCGATTGACTTTCGCTAATATTATCTTCATTAATTAAAATATTATAATTTGAGGTTTAACTCTTTAAGTTAAAAAGTTAAAAATAAAAATATTTCATCCTAGACTTGCAGATAAAGTCAATAGATGTCGCATATTAATAAAAAGTGATAAAATTTATCCTGACACTATCTAGAGGGCATTTAGTTCGAGTTGAATCTTGCAATCACACATAAAGGTAGCAGCCAATAAAAATATGCGATAAGAAAAATGAAAATAATGTTGGTGGTTCTCAGTCGAAGTATGATACAGTTAAAAATGACCGAATCGGATAGGGATACGTTGGCGCAGTTGGTTAGCGCGTCGGCCCGGATTGCCGGAGGACCTGGGTTCGAGTCCCAGATGTATCTGTATCTTTTTCTGATTTTTCTGTTTCAGATTTTCGATTGACTTTCGCTAATATTATCTTCATTAATTAAAATATTATAATTTGATGTAATATGTTTAGGCGTCAAAGTCTCTGTTGACCCCGCCTCCCAGCGTCTGCAACTGCTGTCCCCCTTCAAGAAGTGGGACGGGCAGGACCTGAAGGACCTCACCGTGCTCATCAAGGTCAAGGGAAAGTGCACCACCGATCACATCAGTGCCGCTGGACCTTGGCTCAAGTACAGGGGGCATCTGGATAATATCTCCAACAACATGTTCATTGGGTATGTCCAGAGACGTCACTTGCTCTTCCGGAGGCCATCCCGGTGTTCCTAGAGCCTCTTCTAACCCACATTTCTCAAATCTATCCATTATGGCCATTTTACACTTTTATTCTTCTTTATTGGCCTTTTACTGTCCAGTATCACATTTCTCCAGCTTTGCCTATTCTTGGCAGCTCTCGCTCATCCAAAGTTTGAAGTTCTCTTCAAATCGTCAGTCCATCAAATCTGCAGGTGATCTCTGCTTCTCTTTAACTAAAGACACCAGCAGATCATTCTGTGATTCCAATGGTCATTTCAATAATAATAATTGAATAATTTGTAGAGCGCCGTTTTTGTGAAAAATCACCATAAGGGCGCAGTACAGTTTACTGAGTGTTCTTAGGCGTTCTAATTTTATTATTTACAAACAGATATAAAAAACATACATACCTGGCAGGTCACTTCAAACACACTTTAATTAGAAAGTTTATTTGTTCACGTGAAGGAGTTTCTTTGTAATGTGACATTATAATTTAAAATAAAACAATAACTTTGTAAACACCACCTTTATTTTTTATACTTTATGCCAGTTAGAAAGTTTGTGCTTGGAGAAGATACGAATTTGCACTCGGAGGACATTATATTAAAAACACTGGACATTGCATGATTTACATTTTGCTACCCCCCATCATTGTTGGCATTACATTTATAAGAAGATTAATGCCAAAGTTGAGTTAGTATTTATTTTAAAAGACTTAGGACTCTTGACTTGTTGAAGTGGAGTATGATTTTTTTTTTTAAATCTATTTTGTATATTATTAAAGCGTTATTTCTATTGCAGCGCCGTCAACTCTGAGAACAACGAGATGAACAAAATCAAGAACCAGGAGACAGGCGAGTGGGGCGGAGTGCCCGACGTGGCCCGCGTCTACAAATCCAAGGGGGTGGAGTGGGTGGCTGTGGGAGACGAAAACTACGGCGAGGGCAGCAGTCGCGAGCACGCCGCCCTGGAGCCCCGCCATCTCGGTGGCAGGGCCATCATCGTCAAGTCCTTTGCCAGGTGAGCACATTTAGGCATGATGAGTCTGTTCTACAGGTTTTTTAATAAAGCCTGCTCTTCAATTTGGGAAGCGGGAATGGGTACTTCATTTATTGGATAACCAACACCTCTGCCATAGGTCACCCCGAGTGGTTCGCTACGTTTAGTGACTTAGCAGGGGTGCCCGGATTCAAGGGGTGAGGTTTGTCTGGCGGCGGATGATCTGGTCACGTCAAGCCCGGATTCTTACCCAACCCTCGTAACTTTTTCCTTCCCAGAACTTCCTCTCCTTCCTTTCCTTAAAAATACCCCCCACACAGCTTCCCCAAGGATGACATAGGCCCTGAGGGAAATTGTTTTCCTCAGGGCCTCCTGTATGGAGCTAATGTAAAAAAAAGGAGCTAACAGCATTGATTCCAAGACACAAGCGGAATGACCTTTCACAGTTTGTAGCATATAGGTTAGTCATTTTGACAGCCTCCGTGATCGATGGGTAAGACTCGACTCACGATTCAAAGGTCGCGGGTTCTAATCTGGTGTACGCAAATAAATTTTATTTGATTAATTTAACAATTAATTTATTAAAAATAATATATAGTATATTTGCGGCACGTTCCAGAGTGGAAGGTACTCTCAGTATCGTCTGGTGTAAGTCCACCATTCAGAATTGAAACGTTGCTCGAAATGGCTTTAGCCGTGCTTGGTGACCAGATCTGAAATGACCAGTTACTTCCCCACCTTCCTCTTCCCCATCTCCTTCCCCTCCCCGCTAACTTCAGCCTTAGAACATTCCCCAATTGGGGATGCCATAGTCTCACTGGCTCCACACCGTTGTGAGCAGTTGGGATTCTTGTGAGGTATCAGATAAATTTATGAATGAATTCTGCACTATATCGAGGGTTCTTTCATATGAGACAATGTATTGAAAGGGAACTCGTAACATTTTTAGTAAGGATTTGTGTGAATTTATTGTTGAATGTGAAGAAGAGGCGAAACTGTCCGCAAATGGTTTGAATCATCGGCTCCCTCAAAGAATTGCCAATTCACCCACACGAAAATGCCAGTTTTTTTTCTCCCCCGGTGTCAAACCCATTCAAAGGCCTTGGGAAATGTCGAGAGCCACCTTTAGTTGCATTGTTTTATTTATGTTGATGAAAGTTTTTACACACATGAAACTCGAAAAGAATACCAATTTATATTTGACAGTTCAATTGAAGTTGCCAGCCTACAAATGTTGTAGTTCCATTTTTTATACAGACTTCGAATACTAGTGTAATGATTGTTGTGTTTGTTTTCAGGATCCACGAGACCAACCTGAAGAAGCAGGGAATGCTTCCTCTGACCTTCGCTAACCCCTCTGACTACGACAAGGTGCAGCCCGACTCCAAGATCTCCCTCCTCGGCCTTGCTGGCATCGCCCCTGGAAAGGTACCGTTTCAACCAACTTTTTATTCTTCTTGAGTCATTGCTTTATTGCTCCTAGTTAACTAGGCTCGTCGATTGCTCACGGTCCGAGAGACGTAGAAACTGACATTCTGGACATCTATGATACTTGTCCAGCCCTTTGTCTTTGGGACCTAAAAAATCTTAGAATTTTCTCACTCTTAATTAGATTAAAGTTAAAAAATTCTGATCCCTTGAAGATTTAGGATAGGATTTCACTGTATTTGAAAGCCAATAGCTATTCATATCAGCTATGCTTCGAACTCTCCCTATTCTCTCTTGACTTTGACAGTATGATTGTGATTTATTTTTGGGGTATTATGCTGTATTGCACTACCTCCTTCTTTGGCCAACGTTTCGGACAGCGTTACAGTGTCCATCATCAGGGCAGGTGTTTAATGGATAGTGGTAAAGTGTGTGCTTATGTATGTAGATGCGATACCTTATTGCCAGCTGTCCGAAACGTTGGCTAAAGAAGGAGATAGCATAACACTTTTTTTGATATAATGGCATACAGAGCTCGGGGCCAAAAAGGCAACTCTTACTTTCATCATGAGTTAGCACAACACGACATAATCCCCCAAAAATAAATCACAATTGGCCGTGAAAATCTACAATCGTATTTGACAGTATGACATAAAAGCTATGTGGTGATATTACAACAATCTGTTATATGTTTGCAGCCCCTGCAAGCCGAAATCAAGCAGAAGAACGGTTCCGTGGAAAAGATCTCCCTGAACCACACCCTCAACGAACAGCAAATCGCCTGGTTTAAGGCCGGCTCCGCCCTCAACCGTATGAAGGAGATTTCCGGCAATTGAAGACACACTTCACCATAGTCCGCTCTTCGCCTTTCGTCTCTTCAGGCAACCAACCAACACGGTCTTAGTTCTTTAGGAATCACGCAATACGGACTTATATTCCGAGTTACGCTGCTCTTGTTTTCATGGAATGCGCACAAAGCTGCAGACTCGGATATGGACCTATCAAATCAATTATATATAGTAACTTTACTAATGGGCGCGAGGTAATTGTTTCACTTCAGACGGTAAGTTTACTAATGGGTTAGGCAATCGTTTTACTTCAGATGGTAAGTTTACTTATGAACCATACATTTGTTTGACTTCAGGCCGTAAGTTTACTAATGAACCGGACATTTGTTTGACTTCAGGTAGTAAGTTTACTAATGAACCAGACATTTGTTTGACTTCAGGCGGTAAGTTTACTAGTGAACCAGACATTTGTTTGACTTCAGGCAGTAAGATTACTAATGGGTGAGGCAACTGTTTTGCTACAGTCAGTAAGTTTACTTATGGGCAAGGCAATTATTATTATGGTTCAGCTAGTCTGCAGCATTGTTGATGGCTATTTTATATCTTATGAATTATATTTTTCTCTTGCGTTTCTTGAACGATTATTATATAATGAAATGTATTATGTTTATGTGATTTAAACGCCATGAATTTTTTTACATCGTTCTGTGTAGAGTACATCTGATTAGAATTAATATGTAAATAAATTATTTTACAAAATTTTTAATGATAATATGATTAGGACAATAAAATATACAAACTATTATTTATTCGTTTCCTTTTTCCTGTTCTGTAAATCTATCACCATATCCTGAAAACATCTGTACTACAATGGTTTTATTTTTAAACACATCTATTTGAATTTCACTTTTGTTTGAGTGAAGCGGAATCTTGGAAGTGGAAATTGACCCACTTCCCGACATCCGATTCAGCTGAAACTCAGCAGACATGTTGTCTATGACAATGCATTCTATCAAATGTTGGTGGCAAACATGCAGACAATGCATATTATTTCTGAAATTTAAAGAAATTAGACACTTTTATTCAAATGTTTCTGGCTTTTGTTTTAAGTTATCATTTCAAATTATGGAGAGAGGAAAGGTAAATTAAAATATGTATTTTATTCTAATGGGCAAAAATTATATGGAAGATTGGAGTCGAGTTCAGATTTAGAAGAGACGAGATGTTAAATGGGGAGAGGCAATTTTAGATAAGGCTTGATAGAAGAGAGAGGCATCCAAAAAATATGTGATCTAAAGTTCTCACCTCTAGACCACAGAATATACAATCTGGAAGGACTTGATTAAATTCTCATTCAAATAAGCGAGGAAATTTCTTTTTTGGAAAAATGTAATTATTGAAACCAGTCTTGATGGGATAGTTCTTTGTATCGAGGAATATCAGGCTCCCTTGGATTGGACTAGCAATGTGCCAATACTCTGCCCAAACATTGCGAGATGATCCTATCTTTGAGGATGGAAAAAATGACAGGAATGTGGTTTACGTGGGTAACAATAGGATTGGATACTCCTTGTTTTGCCAAGGACTTCACAATATCATTACCATTATGCCAACAAGTCCGGGAACCATATCAGAGTTACGGTTTTCTCAGAGCTTTAAGGTGATTGTCAAAAGAATTCATATTCTACTCTTTCATAGATGGCGCGCATATCATTATATTACTTATAAACGTTTTTTACAACTTATGCTTTGAAATATTAAGAAAAATTAATTGTTCGCTCAAGTACACAAGCAATATGAATATGATCAAATAGTTTTGTCAATTAAAAAACTCAAATCTTTCAAGAAAGACTAACAAATAAAATATTGCATCGGTGATTCAATCCAAGAATGATCCAATTATATATCAAAAAAATATATAGAATATGAATTCTTTTGACAATCACCTTATGGAAGCTATCATCACTCGAATAAGGCAAGTGATCTTCAGGATGAAGAAGAGGACTGGATTTAAGTTTCTGGAGAGTCAGAGTGAACAATTAAGGCACCTCTCCACTATATTCTGCATAGAGCCGCGATAATAGAGATGGGTGATGGTCCCTGTCCTGGTTATGAGGAAACAGATCCTTTGCTGTCACTGGGACTGTCAATATTATTTCTCCCAGGAACCGGTTATTTTTGGGGAACCGGTTCCCTTTTCTCAGTAAGTAACTAGGTAAAGAATCAGTTCCACACTGTTCTCCGGTAATTGGAACCTCACTTACAACCCATTATAGATATCAACCATCTCTAGGTGATCTTGTCCACATTGGAACTGCTGATCTATACAACGTCAACACCGCCAAAATTCAAAATCCCATCAGCAGACAGTCGCTGACTTTTCATCGCTCTAATTGCGGTAAGACCAACAACTGTACTAAACTCTTTTATCTACAGATCCACTCTTAATGAAGGTGATACACCACGTCGTGTAAAATTCGGAATCAGGCCAATCACGCTAACAATCCTTATGTGTGGATACCGGTCAGTGGCTGAGTTGGCATCGCGTTACACCCAGGTGTCCCGTGTTTAATTCCTCGACTGGCTAAGTCCTCCATCAAGACACAAGCAACTTTTTCCACTTACTGTGGTGGTGGCAGGAGATTTTCAAATGTTGTCAGGTAATTAGTAAACCAGGAATGTTGGTCTTTCTTTTAAAAATTAGACAATTTTTAGATGGCGATAAGGTTTAAATTCCTGTTAAATATGCCGTTATTACCCAGCCGCCTGTTTTGATTTATTCACATATAAAACATGTCCAAAAAGCATGTTTTATTTTATTTTGCGAAGCGCAAATATTTAAATGTTTTACAATCATTTTCTTTTTTCTACAATAAAACCGTAACCGAAAAGGGGTTCGTAACTAGAAGATATTGAACTTTAATCCCTACGAGCTGGAGCCCTGTAAATTGCAGTGTTGAAGAATCATGCCTATACACGGTAAGAAGTACTGCAATCACAATGCTGAGATTAAATATTATTCATTTTCCCTTCGGACATTACTTCTACGTTAGTTAAAAATAAAAATGTCACTTATTAAACAATACCATACTTCTGGCAAGTACGGTATTGTTTGTTTTGGATTTAGCAAAAAACTTTTTTTATAATTAAATGAAACAATATATCTTAGTTACAACCACTGATTTATTTAGTTACACGCCGACCGGTTTCGGAACAACCGTTCCTTCTTCAGGGCAAACATATAATGATGACAAAACTTTTCTTCAGGGCAAACATATAATGATGACAAAACTTTTCTTCAGGGCAAACATATAATGATGACAAAACTTTTCTTCAGGGCAAACATATAATGATGACAAAACTTTTCTTCAGGGCAAACATATAATGATGACAAAACTTTTCTTCAGGGCAAACATATAATGATGACAAAACAAAAAAAACTTTTTTATTTATTGAAGTTTCTTGCCATCCAATATTTATAGGCCTGATACTTAATTTTTTTGGGCTTTAAAAAAGACTAACCAAAAAAATAATTCAAAGGCTCTTCTCGCAGTATTTATTAAAAAGCATCTAAAATATTTTTAAACAATCTAATTTTAAAACCAAAATCATTTTATTTTGAATTGCTTGGTAGTTATTATTACCATAAATTATTATCGCCCTCAATAAATCGGTTTACTGTTAATAGTTGCTACATGACAATGTGTTCTTTCTATAAAATATTCTTGTGTTTTAACAATCGAACAAGTATTGTTCGACTTGACTGTCGATGATTCGCTGACCTATTTCACTCCCTTCTACAACGTTGTTCCCTCTTTGCAAGTTCACTCCTTTAATCAAACAGACCCTCTGCACAGTTTCTCCCATAAATAAACCACTTATGTTTCTCCAAAGGTGACAAGAAAATGATTTTTCAGACAAGGTGGCGGCAAGTGTGAACCAGGTTCGACAAACCGAATGAGCAAGTTCCAACATGACTTTTAAACGGATGCACCGCACTGGTCATCTATCGGACTAAAAGTGCCAGATCCAATTTTTAATTGTGTCAGATAAGTGGGAACAGTTCCATATACCCTCTACGGCCACCCGTTTTTTATTGGGCACTTATTTTAATCTACTCTCATTAACATCAAACGATAAGTCTTTACATTTCGTTCTCTCTCATTTCATCTCTTGTGCCTCTCATAAGAGGCACAAGAGCACAAAGGTATTTATTCTTATTGCTGCTCGCAAGTTAAAATTAATCAGAAGAAAGGTCAATCAATAAAATCACAAGTTAAAAGAAAATATTTGTTTTTTAAAGCTTTATTCGACTACACATTCAAAACCTTTACAATGCAATGTAAAAATAAAAAGGTTATTTGTTTTGGATGTCCAGGCGAGTAAAGCACTCCTTGTACCGCGATAGTGGGGGAAGTTTCTAATCGTCATTGTCTTCATTGTCGCTTCCAGCGTTGATGTTGAAGTATCTGAGTTCATAAGCATCCTTCACTGATGCCACTACTCGCAGCCAATCACGGAGGTTGTTCTTCTTCAGGTACCTCTTGGACAAGTACTTCAGGTACCTCTTGGAGAAGGGGATATCTGAAAACAAATAAAAACAAAATGTTACTTGAAATTGTTTATCTTCATGGTAGAGTAGTATCACCATTATAGGATCCTTTGCTAATACTTTTACGGAGGTCATGTCACCTACACATAAGGCGCTCCGCCCACTGAGGCAACTGAAAACCAACTAAAACCGGCTGTTTTCTCTGTCTTGATTGGTCAAAAAGCTTGTTTAACCATAGATGAAGAACAATCAGCTGACAGCTCGCAACCTAGCAACGGCCGCCCAGGGTAATCAGCCGTGACAGTCGCAAGATGGTCGCAAGTCACCGCTTGCGTTACCATTGACAACGGGGTTTTGTGTGATTGTGTAGTGTGCGGGCCATCACATTGTCATACAAAGACAGTTGGCAGTTGAGAGTTTTCAGTTGCCTGAGTGGGCGGAGGCGCTAAGTGTGTGAGTGTCTTTGGCACATCAGTGCCAAACAGACCAATGTTGGCCAATGGGCTGGATGATAGCGGGCAGAAGTGCACATGTTCAAATCTTATCCAAACAGCCACATTTTAACCAAAACTATACGAAGTTAGTATGAACCATCTTATACCCTAGGATCTTATAAAACTTACAAAAGGAATCTAAAAGGAAATTGTATACAAAACTAATGCTTCAAAGCGGAATTTGATTTATTGGTACAATAAATGTCTTATGTATTTCATTAGTTATGCTAACTTTTATATAATGAAAAATACACATTTTAAATAATTTTCATTAGTTTATCTTAATATATAAAAGAAAGTCGGGTTAGTTACACCATTTATAACTCAATAAATTTTTATGATCTTTGATTTGTTGGATTTGTCACCGTCCCGATTAACAGAATAACTATCAAAACATAGTAAAAAAAATCACGGGAAAAATAATTATGAAGAAAATTAATTTTTTCATATATTTTGTATGGAACGGATTTTCAAATAATGTGCGTTGGTCGACATAATTTGAATCAAATCGAACTGTCAATGGTGCAGTGTGCCGAATATTTCGTGCTTAGTCAACAGCTCAATTTCCTTGAAAACAATGGCTCGCAAACGTGCATTGGAAGCACTCAATCGAACTATGAAAGATTTGTGCAATGACTCAAGATGTCTTGGAGGCGCAATGAGTCTACAATCTTATTGATTATGAGGCGGTATGAAGTTTGCCGGGTCAGCTAGTTTCATATAAACTAGCGTTTAAAACACCCATTTTATTGCTTATTTTGGGAAAAACTTTATATGGTTAGCAACACCAACCCATCAAATCAAGTTTGAATCTGTCTTTGTCTAATATTGGCGGCGGTATTGGTCTCGCGACTTGTGTTAGTGAGACAAATATATGTTTAATTTAAATGTTTAGTGAGTTCAAAGCTCCGTCGTCACGGCTTTATAGTGGTTACGCTTTTTTGATGCGCGGTAATGAGGTTTGTTCCTCTAATTGTTTAACTCAATGAATCCAAGTCTATCGTGAGTCATGAACCTTATGTTCCAAGAACGTAATGTTGACAGGATGAAACAGAAAATCAAAACACCGAGAAAACTATCTAAAAATGTAGAATTTGATATTCAGTCCAGCATTTTATTGAATAAAATCACAATCCTGCAACTCAGTAATAATGTGAAGATAAAAATAAATATTAATGAAAGTTAAATGTGAAATGGATTACAACCAATAATGGTTGAGAAAGAAAACTAGCCGATGGTGTTCCAAAAACCCATCCCAATACAATCCACTCTGGAATATTATGCAATGCGATTTTAACCTTTATGCTTTGAAAACTGTATAGAAGACAAAATCAAAATTGCTTACGCTAATAACACTTGATTCTACTTTTTATTTCATAAATGTACCTCTATCACAGCCCACCAAATAAATCTTACTAATATTATAAACGTGAAAGTTTGTATGGATGTATGTATGTTTGTTCCTCTTTAAATCGAAATTTAGATTTTAATGAAACTTTACAATAATATAGCTCATACATTAAAATAACATATAGGCCATAATTTATGAAGCTAGCTATTTATTTTCACTATATTGAAAATAATAATTATAGTTTAATAGAAAACGTCAAAATTTGAGAATGACATTGTGCAAAACAATGATTGTTAAATCAAAATTCTATTTTGGAAAATATTTAAATTACTGAATTTATTTGAAGTACTTGCCTAATACTTTGAATCGAATCAAGAATTATACATATTTTAAATAAATAGGTTAAGAATTTTGGTATAAACATAGATGGGACCTAGGAAAAGAAAATAGATTACTCGAAGTACTAATCCTACGCAGACGAAGTCGCGGGCAGAAGCTTGTTATCTATAAATATCAAAATTATTTTTCGAAAGGCTTTGCATAAATGACAGTAGTATAAAGGTCTCTATAGGTAGAGTATGTATTTAGGTTTCATTTTGACAGTTGTCTCCAAAATGAGATATTTTTATTTTTTTAGATAGTTAGCTATTCTTGGGAAACTTGTTACGACATAAACAAGAAATATATTTTAATAATAAGATATATTATCCGGTAAACAGAAAACGATTGAAAAAAAAACAGTTTTTTGTCCGATTTTGGAGCTAAACTTGTCAAGGTATTTTCGTCCGGGACTAAAGTGAATGCTAAAGTTTTTTTTTTCCGGCTCTCCACAGGTTAAAAAAAAACACAATGTTTTCTTTGTACAATTAAATCATTGACATTTCATAATCTGTACTGCAAAAGTTCAACAAATGCTAAAGTTCAGTAAATTTGACAGCGATAACATAATTTACATTATTGGTGAGAAAATAAAATGGGGAATATTGAAACAGAATCAAAACATGTGACTTTCCATTCATTATTTTATATGGATGCTTGATTTATTCTGATAATCAAAATGTCAAATGAACACATTCTGAAACAAGCTGCTTGACAATTAACGGGGAAGTTACAGGTAGAAATTGAACTTAGAACATAACGATTAATTGAAAGGTGGCAAGTGTCAGTAAATAATTCTGAGGTTATAATCTGACGGTCAGGAGTTCTAGAAAACCATTGGTAGAAATAACAGAATGAGGTACAGATTATATAGGTTAGGGTTAGATTATTTGACATGTAATTACCTGCATTGACGACAATCTTCGTCTTATCCCTGGAGATGACAATGTGGTTGCCAAAGTTGTTGGTCTTTCCAGCGACCTTTATGCGTTCCTTTAGGTATTTCTCGAAGTTGGCGACATCGAAGATGTTATCCTCGGCGGGGTGAGTGCAGTCGATGGAGAACTTCAGCGCGATCTTCTTCTTTTGTCCCTTTCCGCGGATCTTGCCGCCTTTCACTGGCTTCTTCCCCTGGGAGAAGAGCTGCGGCTTCTTGACTGCTACTTTATTCACCATTGTAACCTAAAAACCAAAATTTTACGTTAGAACTTGTGGAGGCACCTGACGTATGAAATAGTGACAGAATACACGCGTTTTTGAGTAATTATGATATCAAAACTATGGTAAACCGCGTTAAATGTCTGAAATTGAACACACTTACCAACACGTGTTACTCTACCACGACATAAAATTCAAAATGGCCGAGTTACAGTGTTGCCGTTTCGGTGTCAATTCCGCTACCGACCTGCTCCTGCCTGTGGTGGGCTAATGTTGTACTATAAATAATGAAGCAGATTCCTACTTATACCCCCTGCTATACCGACAACACAGATCCCTTCATTACGTTTCAATATAAATACAACAGATGGATCAATCAAATCACGCTGGTGATTATTATTATTTTAATTTTGTTGTGCCGCAAAAATCGGAGGCGCCGGATTTCAGCGAGTAATTTACAAAAGTGACCAAATCCTAATTTCCTAAATTTATTTATAAATTGTAAAAAAAAATTATCCTAAAAGGCTAAAAGCTCCGCAATCCTTTATATACGAGCGTGCTTTAGACCACACGACTGAAGTAAATACTTCTTTAGCTCCATCTATACATCCGCAATCATGCACTGGCTATGAGAGGAAGAGAGAAAGAAAATATGTGCGCGCACTGCTCTCTCTTGCTTCTACAGTGTGGTACAGCCCGTTCGCCTCGCAACGCATTTCACTTTTCGTAACGTTGTAATTTCCGTAACGCATTCGCCAGTTTACCCCTCAAGTCAAGCGTGCGTAAAGAAGTATTTATTCAATAATAAATAATTTTACCAATAATCAAATCATTTGTAAAAAAAAAACGAAAGGAAAAACAGGTTTTTTGGGGATTAAATTCAGGATCATTCAAACGTATCCTCTAACAACTACATAATAAGCATTTTGCTTTTAAAAGTTTAATAAATTTGCTTTATTTTACATTATAATTAAGTCTTTTCTTTATTTTGGAAATTAAGTGTTGAAACCATACCACATTGCGTAAATATAATAAATATTATTAACGGTTTTCGAAAACTCGTAGTACAAGCGTAACTACAATGGTGAATCAATACATCAATAATTGACATCAATGATCACCGGAAACAGCTGGCATTTACGGACTCGGAAAAAGCTGTACCTAATCAAAAAGGTTACACCTAGAATCGGTTTTTTTTCATGGCTACCCAAAACCAACTTCAAAATTTGAATATTTAATGTGACGTGGATTCACAGTTTTTGGACACCGTGTAGCTATTTTTTACTATAAAGTCCGATCTCCAGCTTCAACCAAAAGTTCAAAATCGTCTTCAACATGTCGAGAACAGTTTTTGTTTTTTTACACATTGGCGTCTTCTGGGTTTGTTTGAACATTAGAGCGCGGTAAACCAAGAACACCGCTGTGGGCGTGGCTGCAAACATGACGATGACGGGTCTTCCATCATATTTTTGCAGAGCTTCGAAATATTGCCGTTTTTGCAATAAAATCCAAATAAATGGAATATTTCTGAATGTATCCGAAAACCAAAAACTGTTTTGGAAAGGCTTATACTTATATTAAAGTACGCTTTCAAATTTTATGATTTAAAATAAACATATAATATTTGAAATATAAACATTTTATGTGCAAACATAAAAAAGTTTTAAAAATGACTCACCTTACATTTTTTCTAACTAAAATGACTGTTAATGAAAAAATAAAAACACACACATATTTTATTACGTAAATGTATTATAAAATTTATCGTCACCTCACCTTTTTGGCGTGTCATGTAAAAATAATTAATAAAAAATTCGTAAAAATTTTTTACAATTTTTTTCAAACTGTAGTCGGGAACTTTGGATTCATAAGATGTACAGCGCCCTTGAGGTGATTTCTCACAAAAACGGCGCTCTACAAATTATCAAATTATTATTATTTTGCAGATAACTTTTAGATTCGAATATAAAGTGTTATATTTTTTTCTTTTTAACACCGCTTAGATACTTCTAACCATGATAGTAAGGGATACACAACGATTTCTATGAGACCTAATAAATACGCTCATTGCACATAACCTCAAAAACTCATTCCATTTATTCACGTATGTCAATTCTGTTATCAAATAATGAACATTTTCCCTCCCCTGCCTTCCCCGCTTCACCCGGGTGTTGTTGTGTATTCCGTCGACCACGGAAAGCAAGAACATTGCGTCTGTGTGTAAGATCACGCCGCTATTGACAATGTTGTAAGTCACGTGGAAGCAGAATGTTGTGGCAGGAGACGATTATATTGAAGGAAGAGACCCAGCTTAATACCTACATGAGTAAAAAAATTTCGGTACCTACCTACCTACCACTACATACCTATTAAATCTTCATTTTTTTATCTTTCGCAAAAGGCGATTTGTGCATTGTGCATAAATATTTTACCCACATGAAAAGCCCATAAATTTGTACTCATCGTTTTGAAAATTAACTATTTATCAACGCATATAAATAATAATAAACATGGTTTTATGCCTCGTTGGGCACGAACTTAACGAACTCTTTATCTTTATTCAAAATTCTGAACTCGTTTTCTAGCCGACACGGAGACTCATTGTTCTCGAGTCATGTCGGTTCTCAGTTCTCATGATATTTCTAAGGTCATTATTTATTTCTCAGCCGTGTTTTTTAAGGTGACGTAAGTTCATAAGACTTCAACCTGAAGTTGCGTATGTTTACAATTTACATATTTGTTGACTTAGCAGCTTGCAATACGAATACTATCATTAACCGTGTCTTCTCTACTAATAACAGTAATAACTAATATGATAATTCGTTAATAAAACAATATTAAACAAGTTTTTCATTTGCATTTCGGAAGTTGAAGTTGCCGGAATTTTTCGCTAGTGTCTTGGAATGTGTACAGATGGAACTCTCGTATTTTCTATTTATAATCGTTTGACAGCAAAACAGACGAGGTGAAAAACGCAGTGTTTCCTGAATTAGTTTTTTTTAGTGATATTATGAAAAAACTTACTCATCTTCTTCGAGAATAACACAAGATGTGACATCTTGGAAATTGTTTTGTGTATCATGGATACGACCGTACATTTAGGTAAGGTTATAATATTTTAGTTAATTTCTTTCGAACTATGATATTTTATCGATTTGCATTAATTTGTTAGAGAAGCCCTTGCGTATCTATGTTAATTTTATACGCGAATTAGCTAATGCTTGCGAAATATAAAAAACTACACTGGTTTATAATAAGTTTTTAACATGTTCCTGGGAACACATTTTGATTTGGTTCAACGTAATAAACTGAGTCACTTCTTTGATAAAAGTATCGATTAGCATTGCTATTTGACCTTATTTAACATAACGCACAATGGGCGGGTATCATCCGAAGTATTTACTATTAATAAAATGTATTTGTATATTGAAAATACTTTTTTCGACAGGTGAGCAGCTATAAAACATGGCGCAATGCTTCTCGGCCTGCGGCTGCAGCGACTTGGAAGGTGTGACCCGGTCCGATTTGGACCGTTATACAGACAAAATAGAGAATGTCCTCAACGAGGAAAATGGTAGGAGGATATTCCGAGGCTTCATGATCACAGCCAAATTAAAAGATGGAAAGAGATGCCTCAGACTTTGGGAGCAATGTGATGAAGTAGCCACGACACCTGCCGCCGATTCGTCTGATAAAAAAATATACGGAGAGTTCCTATGCGAAGTAGATGCTTTAATCGAAAATGCGGAGAAGGTCGACGAGCTCGACTATGCTATCATGGAAAAGCTTACGTTGACGAGGGATTCCGAAAACAAAGATGAAATAATCACCATTATAAAGCTGTTGAAAAACGAGGTTACCAAAGCTATGAGGTCGGAGTACCAGGCGTTCAAAAGGCATTTTATAAAGAAAAGATTTTGAGCTTTTTTAATTAAGTACATCACCTATTTAATATTTATACTATTGTTCACATAATAAACGACATTTTAACACTGTACAAATCATTTTTCCCATTTTGTTTTTACTCTGACTTGTAAACTGAAATTGTTCGCTCTGCCGCCATAAATTATGTTGTGTTCAATGTAGCCAACAGAAAGGTTAGTACCATAAATGTTAGTACGATCAGTGCCATAGATTTAGTACGGTGCAGGTTGATCTACGGGGGCCGACTGTAGTTGGCTCCACTGATGCTGAAAAAAACAGTCTTTTAAAAGAATTTTTTTTTCAGCTTCACAAATCATATCTATAAAAATTTTTCCCTTTTTTTGCAAGCTGTACTTCCACAGCCGAGCTGTTGAACACAAGAACGAGTCGTAGAAACGACTGAACACTTTTGTTCCAACTCGCTTTCGATTTTTAGTTCCCTGCGGGCGAAAGTAGACGTTAGACAAATCTACGATTATGGCACCTTCTTCAATGTAAAAATATATGAAATGGTCGGATGATATGATGTTTAGATTTGGAGCCATCCCTGTCTTTGGGATTAAAAGCAAGATTTGTCTAAAAATAGAAATGCCGTAAGAACTGACAACACAGTAATGTACAAGAAGAAATTTGTATAAGTAATAAAAGCGAAAAATAGTGGAGACTTGAAAATGAACCTTGCCAAATATCTCAATTTATTGCTGTTCGCATCAGATTATATTTTTGATATTTATCTTAAATTTTAGAAAGGTAAACGTTCTTCAACTTGTTCTTTTGAAATGTGTACATGATTCATACCCTTATATATCCTTCAGTATGTTCTAATATGACCGGTCAGTGGTTGAGTGGGCATAGCGCTTGGGTCCCACCCAGGCGTTCCGTGTTCGATTCCTCGGCTGGCTAAGTCCTCCATCACAACACAAGCAACATCTTCCGCTTAGTGTGGTGGTAGTAGGAGATTTTCAAATGTTGTTGGGTTATTCGTAATCCGGGAATGTTTGTCTTTCTTTTTAAAAAAAAAAAAAATTATTACCTTCTCTCTCAAAATATTATTAGATGCACCTATTCAATAAATTGTTCTTAGGATCTATTTTTAACCCAAATACGTTGTGCCTTTTCAACAATATATTAATGTATTCTTAAGTTCACTCCGCAAAATGTCAGAAATTATATACACATGCTCTAATAATTTCAGTTGACGCCATCTTTATTAACAAGTTCAGTTTGATTTAAGTTGAAGCGTGTCAACGAAACTTGTTCAATTTTTGTCGTTCAACTAAAACTTAAACGTCAGAACGAGGCATAAGCTATGACAGCCCGTATATATTTTAAAGTTATTTTCAGGTCAGCCAACACAAAAATTTAAGTTGTCAAGTTTGTTCGTTTGTTGATTGCTGCTAGCTAATATCAATATGGCCACCGCCGGCGTTATGTCAAAACAACTAAATTTGAGTGAAAAGTAACACCATTCTTCAATTAAATGCATAAAATATATGTTCATTTGATTGTATTTGTGTCTGTTAACGTAAATTAAGTAGTAGGAGTTCCTCGAATTACCTTAAATTATCTCGGAAGCTATAAGATGACGTCCACGGAGCAGGTTCAAAATAAGACGTGGGAATTATCGCTTTACGAGCTTCATCGGACCCCACACGAAGCTATAACCGATGCCACGGAGATCGCCGTCTCTCCTAGGAGCCTCCACAGCGAGTTGATGTGCCCAATATGTCTAGATATGCTAAAAAAAACAATGACAACGAAAGAATGCTTGCACAGGTTTTGTTCCGACTGCATCATCACAGCTCTGCGTTCTGGAAACAAGGAATGTCCCACCTGCAGGAAGAAACTAGTGTCCAAGCGCTCTCTGAGGCCTGACCCAAACTTCGACCTGTTAATTTCTAAAATATATCCTAGTCGAGACGAGTATGAAGCTCACCAAGAGCGTGTGTTGGCAAAGTTGAATAAATCTCATTCTCAAGCGGCTCTCGTGAATTCAATCACAGAGGGAATAAAGCTACAGTCTCAGAACAGACCGCAGAGGTCCAGGAAGGCCTTGGACGAGAATTCCAACTCTGGTCAGGCTACTTCCAATGGCACCATTGAAGGGGGGAACCAGACCACCTCCACCGGGGTCGTGGCCACCAAGGAAGGTTCTGCCGCTCCCACAGCGCAGTCCTCTTCAAACCCTCCGTCCGTCAGGAGTACTCCATCTCCCGTTCCCTCCAGTATCAGCTCTACTTCCAAGAACACGAGCACCACTAAAAGAGCCAAGTCCGTGCTGACTTCGGAGAGAAGCGAAGAGAGTGAGTCAAGTGAAGCGGACAGAACGGAGGGTGGGGATTCGCTGGACACGGAGGGCGAGGGCGGCTCCGACACGCTGATGTCCAATGATGAGATCGAACTGGTCTTCAAGCCGCATCCCACAGAGATGACTGGAGATAACCAGCTCATCAAAGCCCTCAAGGAGAACTCTGTCAGATACATCAAGACCACAGCCAATGCTACAGGTTAGTGCGTTGTATATACTACATCTTAAACCATCTTTGTGCGCAAGCTAATCGCGGCCCTGGCTGTATTGCGCAATTAAAAAAGGGTAAATATTTCACTAACCGCCGAACCTTTAAAAAGGCACATTTATTGGAAATTTCAATAAATTTCAACTGAATTACTACAAGAAACAACTAACTATGTTTGGATAGGAGGTAAAAGATGCAGATTCCTTTGCCTCCATTTAAAATAAAAAATTATATGACATTTGCGTGAGTTTTGTTTCAATCTAAATACGCATGAATTAGGTACTTAGTTTGTCCAAACTAAGAACCTATTTTGTGCGTGTAAATAGTTGTTTCTTGTAGTAATTGTTAAAACAAGAGGTAATTTCCAGGATCTGTGCCTAAAAGTGCGGCGGTTAGTGGAATAATTACTAAAATAAGAATTTAACAATATTTATATTAACCCCTGGAATGTCGGATGACAGTTAAGAGGTTAAGTCCGTATTTCTTAGAAAATTAATATCAGAACATTCCGAGGAGCTAGAGTGCTCTAATAAAAAGCAAAGTCTGGAATGATATTGGCGCAAGCGATTCTGACCTTGTCCATGTACAGTATCTGTATACATAACGGTTAAAATCGAATTTTACTTTTTAACCACTCCGCTGTCACCGGCCCGCCGGCGGGCTTAGGACAGATGACTCGTCAAACGTACATTAAATAAGATTAGAAATTAAGACCCAATTATTACAGCGAATCTTTTATGTAAGTTATATGTTTAAAACAGTAAATAATTTAGTAGGATATGTCGGTCCCATACCGCCCGTCGCTGATCGTTATTTACATGATGATGCCATAACGCTGTGAGAAAATTGTTTTTATACAGCTGTTTGAATTTGCAATTTAACCTCTCAGGCCACAACTGTATTTTTTCAGAGAGTCGAAATATTGCCATTTTGCAATAAAATCCAAATAAATGGAATATTGATTGTATCCGAAAACTAATAACTCTTTTGGAAAGGTGATGAAATACGCTTTCAAATTTTATAATTCGAAATAAACATATAATTTTTTTAATATTCAAATTTTGCATGCAAACACACAAAAATGTCTCATCTTACTTTTTTCGTAACTAAAATTACTGATAATGAAAAAAAATAAAAACACTTGCATATTTTATTAGACAAATGTATTATAAACTTTATTGTCAACTCACTTTTTTTGGCGTGTCTTGTAAAAATAATTAATAAAAAATTCTCGAAAAGTTTAATAATTTTTTTTCAAATTGTGGTCGGTAACTTTGGATTCATAAAGGTGTACATTTTAATTATTTTGCAGATAAATTTTAGATTTGAATGTAAAGTGTGATATTTTCTCTTTCTAACACTGTTTAGATTATATTTCTGACCATGATAGTAAGGGAGGCAACGATTTTTATGCGAAATGTTCCGAAAACCGAACAAATAGACCTGACGGGTTAAAGTATTCAATTGTTGTATTTACATTGACCATTAATATATCCTGTTTTCCTTCAGTGGACCACCTGAGCAAGTACCTGGCAATGCGGCTGACCCTGGACCTGGACACGGAGCTACCAGACACGTACCGGCTGCTCAACTTCTGCATCTACATTGCTCCGCAGCCGGGTCAGTTTGTGGTGCTCACAGGCGGACACACGCTACGCCAGGTCAACGACAAGTACTGGAAGGTACGCTGTTCAATCTAAATCTACCTTTCCACTGTTAATTGTATTGTATCATTCGGAGTAGGCCAGAATTGGAAAGGGGGAGTCTGTTCCAGCCGAGTGTTTTTTCCAATGCGTTTTTTTTCAAAGATACAATTTATTTTCATTCACGAAACTTTTGTAACATATTGAAAATTTGATTTGAATATCTATATACGAGGTGTGGCTATTAAATAACGAGATTGACGCTGCTGCAGAAGAAGTACGCATCCGCCAAACGCCAGCGACCAACAGTTGTGTAGCGTAAAGCCTCTTTCGAATGCAGTACATCTCGCTTCTGTAAATAAATCCGTTTAGCCTATCCTCTTCGTGTAAGAATTGTTTTTATGTTTTGCCGGAAAATGAATATGTTTTAATAATGGATCAACGATATTTTGTGAAATTTCTCATGAAACTTTGAAAAACTGCTACTGAAACTTATAGTTTATTGAAAGAAGTGTATGACAACGAATTTTTATCACATGAACGTGTTTTTGAGTGGTGTAAGCGTTTTCGAGATGGACGAGAAGACGTTGAAGATGATTCACGCCTGGGTCACCCATCCATGTCAAAAACGGATGACAATATCGAAAAAATCGGTAATCTCGTTCGATCTGATCGTTGGGTAAGTATTCGTGCAATTTCTGAAACTGAAGGAAATGACAAAACTGCGTGATGGTGCCTGAAATTCTCACGTTTTTACAACAAGAGCTCACAAAAGTGTTTGTTCTGACACCTTATTGGTTCCATAGTGCTTTTATTTGTTTTTCATTTACCTTATTTGCCGGTTCTTGCGCCGTGCGACTTCTATCTGTTTCCCAACGTGAAATCTGCATTAAAGGGTACGAGATTTGAGTCTGTTGAAGCTGTGAAAGTGAATTCGGGAAGCGTCCTGAAGGAGCTGACATAAAAAGACTTCCAGCGCTGTTTGGAATAATAGAAGATTCGTATGGAGCGTTGTAGGAATAGAGGAGAGGTGTATATTGAAGATTGCAATAAATAAATATCTACGAAATTAAAATAATATTTTTTTCAGCGTCTGTCTCGTTATTTAATAGCCACACCTCGTATATAGATATAACGGCCGCAAGCAGAGGGTCCGACCAAATTGGTTGGAATCCTGGAATCCTTGGAATGAAATTTAAAAAAAACTTATACTTTGAATTTTCGTGTGCATGAACCTCAGTTTGCAAAATAAAAATTGTTGATTGCAGAAACGGCGGACATAAAATGAAAATTGACGAAAAAAATCAGCCTTAATTTTGCAATAACTTTTTCCTAAAATAATAATTTTTCGTAATTCGAGGTTCATCCGCATAACAATTTAATTTTCTTATATTTAAACTTTGAATGAAGTGAATCGAATGAAAATTCAATTAGCTAGGATTCCAACCAACTTGAAAAAAGTGGTTTTGAGAAAAACGCGTTTAAAGTTTTCGCTTGTAACCGGATCGCTTTGTTATCCGTCTTCCTGCTTGGCTCGAACCGCTCCTAACTATATTTCAAGGTCAATTTTGATGCCATATCTTTGATGCATATATAACAAGCAAGATGTAGCCCCTTTTTTAAAAGGTTGAACAAGCAGTTGAGGGAACGTTTAAATTCCTTTGGTATTGAACCCATTATGTTTATTATCCTGTCTTGCTATTATTGAATTGTGTCATACTTGCAAATTGATTGTACCCAAAAATAAAGACAATTATGTTTACCATAAATATTGTGGATTTATAGTCAGTTTCTTAGTTGTAATTTCTGACTGAATATTCTAATAATCATTGTTTTTTTCTGTCTTTTTAGGTGAACAAACCCCTGGAAATTTATTACTCGTGGAAGAAAACATAGTGTTTAAAGTAACTATAGTCTTAAAATTATGAAAATACATTGTAACTATCCTAAATTAACTTGATTTTACGTGTGTATTATTGTATTGTACAGGGTGAGCCATAAAGGATTGTGAATTTGAAAAAATCTCAAAAAAAAACTAATGGTCATATTGTTATAATTTTTTTTTTGTTAGATGAAAAAAACATGGGAAATTTATTTTGTAAAATTTACATCATTAAGGTGCGACCCATCTCGATGCAAACACTCATCAAACCTGGAGCGCGAATTTGCATCAACTCCCTCGCGCATTGCTCGTGGAATGGCAGCCATTTCTTGGATGATGATTTCTTTCAATTGGTCAATTGATGTTTGTTTCTCTATGAATACCTGACTTTTTAAGTATCCCCATAAAAATAAGTAAAGAGGAGTTATGTCTGGACTCCTGGGAGGCCATGGAATATTCCTTTGGCGCAATATTACTTTTCCTGGGAACATCTCGTTTACAATCGTCGCTATTTATTAGTATTCTCCGTAACCGCTAGCGGCGCGATATCAGAAAAGTTATGCGACCCCCCTTCCGCCGTAAACAGGAGAGGGGGTCATTTTTAATACACAGAGCAGCCGCTGTCAGCCATCAAGTTGACATATCCAGAATTTATACAAAGAAGATTACAAAGAAATGATATTCCCTCGACCGCTTCCGAATTCAACTGACCCCCTCTCCTGCCGAAGGAAGAAATCTTTTATAACGTAGTGTGTTACAAAATAAATTTCTACTGTAATAAAAGTTTTTTATGTCAATACAATCATTAGTTTTTTTCTATGACTTTTTGAAATTTGCATTCCTTTATGGCTCACCCTATGCTTGCATATTGAAGGTATCAATATTTTTACAATAAAATTTAATGGATCATTAATAAAGTGCAATTTTTTTGTCAATAATAACCAGCTCATTATGTCAACTGGTGTTTAATGGCATCAACAGAATCTTTTTGAAAACTGATGTATTATGTCTATTTGCCATCTCAATTATTGTTTTATAATGTATTATAAATATTAATTTATAATGAAAATTTGTTATACTTTCGGTACTAGGTATTGGTAATTTTTATTTTAATGTAAACGTACATAATTTTATTATTTTTACTGATAGAAGTTAGTAATTAAATTGATTAATTTGTTTTTACATAAAATTTTGGGCATTTAATAGAATGTATTTGTTTTAAATATTAAATTGATAATAATAAGCTCGATAAGTCTATTTGATCTGAAATTTTGAATATATAAATATGATAGTATACCTACGTCACTTTTAAAAGAGAGGTCATTGAGGATTGCAACTATTTCTCACAAAATTTGTATTGGGGTCCCACAGGGATCAGTCCTGGGTTCAACATAAAAATAAACAAAATGTGAAAACCACTCAAGAGTACCAACCGCCTGGAGACAATGAGACTAAGACTTGCCCAATTGGGGTCTGTCGTGAGGCTGAAGGTATAGTGAGGGAAAGGTTATGGGATAGTACTCGACTATTTATCTGGTCACCAAACACAGCTAAAGCTGATTTATTGGTAAGAAGTTTTGCTGGGTAATTATTATTATTACATGTGACAGCTGTTTTGCCTTCCGAAAGCATTATCAAACCGGTGAAGCCACTTACCGACGATATATTCTGACTAAGAAGCTATTATCCACTCTAACGCTTTTTGCCACATTATGGACCTATTTCCAAAGCCTCAGATTGCTTTGTTGCCACAATGTGGCAAATATTCTCTAGATTCTTTAAAATGTTTTAAAGTTAACGATTTTATAATATATTTTTTTGTAAATCCTACGAATATGTGATAATAGACAAAAAATAGGTGAATTCAATGGCTATTTAGAACTATAATGAGTTTGTATGTCTCCATATTCAAATTCGGAGGTATGATTTTATTAATGTGGGCAGAAAAATATCCTTTAGCAATCCGAGAAAAAAGTTTTAAATTGCTCTGTCGCTCTAGTGGTTATACCACTCCTCTTCTAGCTAAGCCCTCCAGCATTGCACAAGCAAATATTTAGCTTATAATGATGGTGGTAGGAGGAATTCAACTATTCTTAGGTTGTTTGTAACTTAAGAAAGTTTGTCTTTAAGAAAAATTAATAATTATCTCTTATTTAAAGACAATTATTCAATAAATTGAAATATTTTTATGACTTTACTTGGTGTAATGCTTGTTTTATTTTATAATTTGTGTACATCTGTGTATTAAAAATATATCTTTAACATTATTTTCATTAATTTAGTGAAAGATTTATAATAATAACGAAATGTGAATTCTGGAATGGTATCCCAATTTTCAACGTCAGTCTATGGTACAAAGTATGGTATGGTTTAACTGATGAAAGTGCATTGTGTTTGTGTCGGGTGTATCCGAAGTGAATTTTCCAAAATATAGATTCAACAGTTTCCCGCTTGCACCACTAGTCTCTGGACACCATGTAATTTCCGGAATTAACATAAAAATAAATGCATATTTTTTATAGGTGAACCTTCCTGTAGAAAGCGTTATGTGATAAAGTCTGTTCTAGAAAAAATTAGGCTGTTAATAGTCCAGTCAAAATAGACGAAAAAAAGTGCTGAGTTGGCATTTATTCCGGACAAGCTGAATTTTTGTACAGGTCTTGAAAACGTCATTACAAATGTTATGTCAAAAGTCCTCATCGATATAGCGTTAGCGTTGTTTTTTATCCGAGGTCAAAGGTCATAAATTTTTGTTTTTTGCGTATATCTCGGAAACAGTGAGAGCTAGTGAAAAAATTTATGAGAAGAGTCAGTAGATCGCAAAATTCTCTAGAAAAAAATTATCAATACTTTTTTTCCTACGAAGCACCTTTATCCAGTTATCGCGATTTCAAACTAATAATATGCACTCATATGCGCACATCATCGGGTCATATTGGAATCTGGGTATCTGAGGTATCGAAAATCGTAGTGAGACTTGGAGGCTTCCATTTAGTCATGTTTTTTTTTTTGAGCAATTGGTCCTATTATGCTGGGAAGTGGCATAAGAGGTGCTCTCATTAATTTATTCCACTAATTCATTAGAAAAAATGTTGAACGGCCGTGCAGGGCGGTTAGAGCTGTACTCCATCTCACTTTAGCAACAATAATATCAAAAGAACTTGTCATTGATGATAAGATGGATGCTAATCTGAAGGAAACCGTCGAGCTTTTAATAAATAACACCATTTCGTACAATGATATTGAAAGTGGTGATGAAATGGCTGAAGCATACTCGATCAGTTCAATCAAAAACTAAAGGAATATGAAGAACGAGGACCAACTGCAAAACTACGGATTCAATATTTTCACATGGTATCGATTGCTAAGGAGTTTATAAGAGCTGAACGTATAGGGGATTGGCAAGCTCATTTGAAAAGCGTTCGAGAAATGGTTCCTTACTTCTACGCATCAGAACATTTTCTTTATGCCAAATCTGCGCACTTATATTTGCAAGATTTGCTACAATTAGAAAACTTGATTGATGTTCATCAGGTTTATGAAAGATTTATACGAGGATTTTTCACTATTACACATTCTGATAAATTAAGTTGTGGAACTTCAACGGATATGGTCATTGAGCAATCCATGATGAAGTCAATGAAAACAAATGGAGCTTTTGCTCGAGGGAGAAGTACGCAAGATAGTGTCATAAGTAAATGGATTTATTATGGCATGCACGCAATGAATACTGTGTGTGGAAGATTGGGGGATCTCGCTAGGATCTTTTCCAAACCTGGGAAAGCTCAAATTTAAACAAAAATATATTCATCACAAAGTTTAACTGCGTATCCAAAATGTCGAGCTCATATTCTATTGTCTAAATCATTTTTTCATCTTTGTCGTGCTAAATTAATAGCATAATATATTATATACATATATTTATTATTTATCTTAGTCCTTCAAAATTCAAATGAACTATGGTCACCCTACTTTGTTTACATTGTAATGTGCCAAGACTGCCAAGGGCCTTTAGCTTGTCCATTATCTGTGTAACAATATTGTTTTTTGAAGTATCATTTTTATTTTACCTATATTATTTGTGTTTTTTGAAGTATTATTGTGTTTTTTGAAGTATTATTTTTGTTTCCTTTTTCCTTTTGTGTTATTTTGTTACTTTGTAAATAATTGTTAACCTCAACAAAGGCTTGTCCTAGTGAGGTTAAAAATTGTATTTTAAACTGAAAACTAAAATGTGAAGAAGAAACAATAAACAATAAACAATATTTTATTCCTACATGCGATAACTGGCTGCGATACCACATCAGCACTTTTCAAAAGGGGCAAAACTGCAGTATTTAAATTGTTTGAAAAAACGTAATGATTTGCTTGATAATGCAGAAGTATTTACAAACATACTCTTCAGCAGACGTCATCATTACATACCGAATTCGCTTTCTCCTTGCTTTATATGGAGTTCCGAAAAAAATGGAATCGATAGACAAGTATAGAATTTTGAATTTTTCAATCAGAAAAGTTGGATTGTTTTGTTCACCAGTCTGTAACAATTGTCAAGGCCACTCTTGCACTAATGCTGAATCAAATACAACCGATGAAGATTCTTTCGAAATCAATGAGAATCTAACTGATATATCTCTCTTCTTAGAGCAGTCAACACAAATTGAGCAAGAAGAGAACGAGGAAGAAGAAACGAATGATAATGTAGAATTTGATGATAAATAATGTAATTTTCATTATATTAATAAAATATTGTCTCATTAAATTTCCCCGACCGAAATACATCGTGGAGTATTCCTATTGGGGAAACCACGTTAAAAAAAGCGCCGAGTACACTACCTCAGAGGTGGTGCGGAAATGTGTGCATACCTACGGTCTGAAATCGTGATAATTCGAAAACGGTGCTTCGTAGGGAAAATAGTACTTGTACCTTTTAGTAGAAAATTTTACGATCTACAAACTTGTCTCGTAATTTTTTCGGTAGCCCTCACCGTTTCAGAGATATACGCAAAAAAAATTTGTGAACTTTGACCTCGGATAAAAAACAAGGCTAATGCTAGATCGATGGGGACTTTTGACATAGCATTTGTAATGACGTATTCAAGACCTGTACAAAAATTCAGCTTGCCCGGAATTAATGTATTTCAACTTGCAGACAATGCTTTTATGTTTTTTTAATCAATTTATTAAAAAGTTTAGAATATAATTGTATACAAAATAAAGCCATTTTTCTATAAAACAACATTAATTAGCATTTTCTTAGTATTGTATTTCCATAAAATGAGTTATTGCAGTGTCAGATTCACTGCTGAATGTATCAGGATCATTTTCATTAGTTAGGATAAAACTGCATTAAACTGTTTGGTCCTTTGAGCCGGATCAGAAGTGGGGTTGTAATTTTTGTGAATCGAAGGATCTTTGTATGAAATGTGTCTAATTAATTGAAACCACTGAATTTGGAGAAAATATGCGCATACAGCTAAGGAAAGGATTGATATTACTTACTGTGGAACACTATCTTCTGTCGAGCTGGTTCATGAATTGCACTACATTTATAGTGGAAATATTTGAATTGTTTTGTAGCGGTACTTTTCTTCAGCGGCGGCGAAGAACAAAAGAGCGGATTACAGAATATTGATGCGGAGATGTTTATGCGGTGAGGATCGATTGATGACTGGATGTGGGTAATAAGAAATGACAGGTCCATAGGAGGAGGGTAGGTTAGAAAATGTAACAATACTAACTACAAGTACAGCGGTTCATGATATATAGATGCATAATGTAGGTAAGTGTAGCTGTGTAAAGGCCCAACCACTGTTTACCCGATCAGCACTATTCGACTTCACAGAAAAAGTTGAAATAATGAAAAATATTCCAAGCACTGACCACACCAACCATCAGATTCAAATTGACTTGACTTGACTTGACTGTTGTACGGAAAAGAAGCGAATTGACTTGCCCTAACAATCTGGGTAAAGAATTTGGGTACCATTTCAATAATTTCGACTAGCTGGACTAACTAACAATCCATAATGGAGTGCTAGTACCTACCAGCATAAATGTTCTAAAACTAAAGCATTAAAACTTTTTTATCTTTGCATTTTATGAACATTTCGTAAATTATGTTTTTTTCGATTTACAAAATTTCAGATACATTCAGAAATATTCCATTTATTTGGTTTTTATTGTAAAGTGGAAATATTTTGACCTTCTGACACAAAATATGGTCGAGGTCTGAGGGGTTAATTATTATTGATGGTCAGGAAAGAGATAGGCGTCTCACACATCTCTCTGCCTATCCCTCTCTAAACAACTTATGATTATAAATTTTCAAATTATTATCGCAAATCAATTTCATAGGTCTGTCAGAGGCCTAGAAGTTGAAATCATTATATAATAGGTGTAGCAGGGGTGCCTGGGTTTACGAATTTAGGATTGTATAGGTCTTGGCGGCAAATGCGTCTGCCCACATACGGCTCGGATTTGGAGAGACTAGTTGAGGATTACCTTTTTACTTCTCAAGCAGGAGTCTTGACCCATAGCCTTGCACTGCAATGAGAGGTATGAACTCAAACATCCATAACTCCTGGACACACTGAGCCCCAGATTTCACCCACCCCTCATACCTTTTTCCTTCCCAGATCTTCCTCTCCTTAAAACAAAAAAAAAACCTCCACACAGCATCCCCAAAGATGACATAGGCCCTGAGGGAAATAATTTTCATCACAGTCTCCTGTGTGGAGCTAATATAAAAAATATATATATAAATATATTATGAATAAGGTTATAATGGGTGTAAGATGTAGAATAATTTTCTCGGTTTACCCGCGTAACGTAGTCCTTAGAAGGATTTTTAACTCCCAATCAGGTCTCAATCGCCTACCCCCTACCAAACCGTCTACCCCCCTCCGTCAAATCACCTTCTACCCATCTTCTTCGTTCTCGACATAAAATTTGATATGCACTTACTTAGGTCTTGACTTCTGGACTGAACAGACACACGTAAGCGATCAGTATGATACAAAACTCAAGACATAAGGCCTCTGAAGATGGCCAGTGAGATCTGTCTGAATTGTCAGAAGTTAAAAAGTCCTTCTAAGGACTATGTTACGCAGGAAAACCGAGAAAATTATTCTACATATACATATAATATATATAATCAAGTATTTCAGGGCTCCAGTCCAGAGGTGAATTCCAACTTATTTTAGCTCTTTTAATAAGGTTAGCAATAAAACACCTAAAATAATAAACAAAACCTTTATTATAAGCTCTCCAGAATAAAAAATGGTAACATTACATGAACTTAAATTAATCATTACATAATAATCTAATATATTTATTTCCTAGCACTGTGTTCATTTCCACAAATAAATATGAGAACAAATTTTAAAGGTATGCTATCATTTAGGTTTGAAAATTATAAAACCAAATTTTGCAGTAATATTTTAGGTAAATACCCTGTAATATTTTTAGGTAGGTACCTGATTTTAAAGTAATTTTTTAGTTAGGTACCTAATTTTAAAGTATTTTTTTTTTAGATAAATACCTAACTGTGAAGTAATTTTTTAGGTAGGTACCCAACTGTGAAGTTTTTTTAGGAAGGTACCTAACTGTAATTGTTTTTTTAGATAGATACCTAACTGTAAAGTAAGTTTTAAGGTATGTACCTAATTTTATAGTAAATTTTTAGGCAGTTACCTAAGGCGCTCCGCCCACTGAGGCAACTGAAAACCAACTAAAACCGGCTATTTCTCTGTCTTGATTGGTCAAAAAGCTTGGTTAACCATAGAAGAAGAACAATCAGCTGACAGTTGGCAACTATCAATGGCCGCCCAGGGCAACCAGTAGAGCAAGTCGCAAGTCACCGCTTGCGTTACCATTGACAACGGGGTTTTGTGTGATTGTGTATGTGCGGGCCATCACATTGTCATACAAAGACAGTTGGCAGTTGAGAGTTTTCAGTTGCCTGAGTGGGCGGAGGCGCTAACTGTGAAGTAATTTTTTAGGTAGGTACCCAATTTTAAAGTAATTTTTGCCTATAGTTTTTTTCATTTGAAACTATTAAGGTAGAGTTATGCATATACACATCTTATATGTATATATTTTTGTTTAGTGTTGAAATATATTTTTGTGTAATCTGAAATTTGTCAGTTTTATTTTAATTGTTTGAAGCGTCCAATTCCTTTAGCAACGATATTATGATTCATAAAAATTAAACGGAGTTGGCTCTCTGCAATTTTCTGAAGATACTCTCTTTCATATTGGAAAGGATAAGTATAAATCATATCAGACAAGCGATAAAGTAGGTACCAAAATTAATTTAGCAATTAATAATTTTTTATTTGAAATGTGTGTTTCTTTTGATTAAATGTTTGACAGATCTAAATCTGAATCACTAATGATTTTTATAGTTTACTAACGGTGTTCATTCGAAAGGTAATTATTGCTGGTAGTCTTACTAATTATTTGTCAAAAAAAAATAATCGTATTACAAAGAAAATTGGCAATACTTGTTTGTGATAGGCAATGATCCTGAGGAAAATATTTTATAAATACTTTCAACTTCAGAAATCCTACAATTATAACATATTTCACTAAGGTAAATGTCAAAAGAATTCATATTCTACGCTTTCGTAGATATGGTATTTTTACTTATAAACGCTTTTTACAAGTTACGCTTTGAAATATTAAGAAAATATTATTGTTCGCGCAAGTACACAAGCAATATGAATATTCAAATAGTTTTTTAATTGAGAAAACTATTTATTAAAATTCATATTGCTTGTGTACTTGCGCGAACAATAAATTTTTCTTAATATTTCAAAGCATAACTTGTAAAAAACGTTCATAAGTAAAAATGCTACACCATCTACGAAAGCGTAGAATATGAATTCTTTTGACATTCACCTTAAATTAAAACCTTTCTTCTGTTCTTAAATAAAACTAAAGTCCACGTCTTATAAAATTAGAAAACAAATTAATTTTATTGCACCAAAAAATTTGATAAAAAAACATTACAACCACAAATTATTAAGTTATAATAATATTTTGACATAAATAAATGCATTTTATACATTACACACAAAATACCCACTTACAACAAACAATACATAATTATATTCACACCCTTTTAAAAAAATTTATAATCGCAAGACTGTTCAGGAATCGTGTATTATTGGGGAATGTTGTTAGGTGGAAGGAAAAGGAAATAGAAATAATAACCTGAAGGGTTATACTTTTTTGTTATCTTTTCTGTTAGGTCAGCGATAATTAAGATAAAAAAGCAAAATCCTTCAGATACCACAGGCGTAAGCCGTCCGTCGTGTGTTATCGGCTGCCAAATTTCTGTGATTTTCTATGGTTTTCAATGACTTGTCTATGCCTATCGTGTGTTAAATGGATTAATTACCTATGTATTTAAAAATACAAATAACTATTAAAACTAGTTACGTATGCCTAATAGGCATTCATGAATGACTTGAATCTCTTTGCCGTATTATTTTGAGATTTGTAAGCTTTGACATTCGATTTGGAAATTTTCCTGTGACTGATATCTCTGTAAGGATTACACGGCAAATTGCACCATCATCTTAGGGCAACTACTTTTAAGAGATGGTGTCTAACACAAACGTAGTATTTAGCTCATTAGAGCGATACGGAATACCACATTTAAGAAAACTGTCAAAAATGTTGAATATGACCAATTTAACACGCGTTAAGCTGTCGCAAAAAATACAGAATCACCCTTCAGGTCATTCAGACTTAGTTACTTGTATACAGGGGGGTATAACTCCGAACAAAATGGCCAAAAATGAAAAAAATGCGTGACGTCATTATGACGCATTTATGACACAAATCTTCGCATCCCATAGAGAACTTAAAATGTTCGTGGAAGAACTGAGTGGCATTTTGAATTTCCTCTATCCTCGTCTATGGTGTGTGACGTCAAATACAGCTTTTGTTGCCATATCCATGGTAAAATAGTGTCGAAAGTTGCCCCATACAAAAAGCCCGTAGATATCAATCTAATGAGTGGTTTATTTATGCTGGTATAGAAAAGCTACTTCAAAGCAAAACTGGATGACAATTATGGCCACCGAATTACACATGTTTTTTTTATATAGCTAAAATAATCCGCTTAAAATGTATTAATAATAATTAAATTACAAACACTTACAATTCTGCACATACATTCCTCTTGAATTGTGGATTTTATAATATTAGAATGCCATATTTACAAAGCTCTTGAATGAATCATATTGAGATATTATCTTAACCTATTTGTAGCTAGGTAAGTACTGGTTTGGCAAGGTTTTTTTAAATTGCGTTTAAAAAGTAGTTACTATAAAAAAAAATGGAATGGAGGAGAAGCTAAACACATATTTGAAGGAAAAGGCACCAAGTGTTATTTTAATTGTAATTTTTACATGTGCCCGGAACTTGTTTAATAAAAATAACATGTAACTTAAATAAATAATAATTTACTGGAAAGAATTGGCATAGCTGTACACGTACATTCAACTACAGTAATAAATTATTGGCATGGTTTATTTGCGAACATATATGTGTACATAGTGGTGAAAAGGTTAAAAAATCTTTATTTGTAGTTTAAGTAAGAAATGTTGGAGTTTTATAAATCACTAAGCATGGTTTGTGCTGAAAGGGAGTAAAATTAAATCAGTACCCGCTGCAGAATTAGATATTGGTTCACTGATTGCTTTCTATACATTTTAATCATTGTGAAATATCATGTTAATTTGCTTATTTGTACTTAGCATGAGGACTGAAGAATTTGGAACACAAACTCAGGATAACTGCAGCAGTACACCAATAATATGGTAATATATACTGCTAAAATTCCTCCACCATCCAGAACTTTCGTATTCGAGATGGTCTCCTCTTACACCAGTATAAAAAAAGTCGTGTTTTTGGCAATTTGTGCTACCTTGTTCAATTTTTGTCGTTCAATAAAAGGTATACAAAACTGAAATGTCTGAATGAGGCTTACAATTCTACCAACACAACAAGAAAAAAAATAGTGTTGCCAGCGAGGTTTGAACAAAGCATTTAAAAAAAAACCATAGATGAATAAACACAATTCTTGCTATGAACAAAAAAAAAACAGTACTTTGTGGCTCTTATTCGTCGCCCGAGTGCTTAATTTATTGTCCAAATGATTATTAGCAAAATTTTCTTTCATTATTACAATTAAACATTACGATAGATGTATGATGAAGCTATTTCCATAAAGGTGAAAGGTCTCATTAGTTTAAATATTTCTTAGTCAAGTGATTAATTATAATTTTTGATACTTTAATTTTTAAATGGAGATTGAACAAAAACTAATATGGTCATTAGGACAATTAAAGCACTCGGGCGATGTATTGACACTGGTTGAGAAAGTGCAATACATAATATAATATGAACAAAATAAACTTTAATTCACAACTATTACTGAACCAATCAAATGCAAAGTCAGCAATAATAACACAGTTGACACTTCACCACTTTAACTAACAGCAATATAATGTTTTTCATGTATTTAGTAACAAGGTAACTAGAGTTTGCTTCTGACGGTGACCAGGTCTGTGGTGAGGTTCTCGTTGGCGAAGATGTTGGTGGGGTCCAGCTCTGCCTTGGTGGCCTGGTACAGGTTCAGGCCTGGCTCCGACACCGTGTCCTTGTACCACTTCCTGCGGCACTTGCCGATGCCGTGATGGTGGGATATTGAACCTGAAATACACAGAAGAACTCATTAATCATTAGCTATTGTTGAGTACCGCAGAAGATTCTCAACTGCTCCCAACCGTCTAGAGCCAGCGAGACTATGGTATCCCCAATTGGGGTATGTTGTGAGGCTGAAGATAGTGGGGAGGGGAAGGAGATGGAGAGGAGGAAGGAGGGAAAGTGCCTGGCTATTCAGAACCGATCACAAGCCATTCCAAGCAACGTTTCGATTTTTTTTTAATATTAATTCTACATAGGACGCCTTGACGAAAATAGTTTCCCTCAGGGCCTAACTTATCTTTGAATGTGCCATGTGAAGGGTGTTTTTGAGAAGAGGAAGGATTGAATATGGGTCTTGAAGAGATCCGTGTTGTATAAGGGAGGAAACATGGAGGCCGGCTAATCGTTCCACAGCCTAGCTGTTGAACTCAACTGAAGTCCAGACCTGTCAGTTGTTGTGTGGGCATCGCGTCTGGCTCCCACCCAGGCGTTCCGTGTTCGACCCCTCGGCTGGCAAGTCCTCCATCACAACACAAGCAATATCTTCCGCTTAGTGTGGTGGTAGTAGGAGATTTTCAAATGTTGTTGGGTTATTCGTAACCCGGGAAGGTTTGTCTTTCTTTTAAAAAAAAAAAAAAAGAAGCGACCTATTCTCATGTGACAAAAGTCAACCATGAACACATGTTGGGCGTGCATTTGGCATGTCTTCCGACTATGCACCAGTGTCGAAGGGATCAATGATGCTAGTTTCCCGGACCATCTTCCATTGTAATACCGATAGAATAAGGACTTTGTGCCTACCTGATGCCTGTGCTCTAAAGATTGCAATCCACTTAAGATAGGGGAATCTATTAAATAGACTGCTCGTTTCTGCACAGAGTCAAGAGTTTTCTCTGATATTTTTGGGCTCCAGACCAGAGTTGGTTGCCAAATTCAACAGTTGGGTGTACTTGCGATTTGTACAGGGTCAGAAGTTTTTAATTTTTTTTATTTTTGACCTTTTGACATGTGCACCAATTCATTGTTACGCGGATGACAGTACAGTCCATGATAGCTTTTTTATGACAAGCCCCCAAAGGACGACCGTCCGTGGTCAAGTGTTAAGACACTTGACTTCCATTCGGAAGGTCGCGGGTTCGAACCCGGCGTGCGCAAATAAATTTTATTTGATTAATTTGTGTTATTTCACAATTAATTAATAAAAATAATATATGTTATATTTGCGGCACGTTCCAGAGTGGAAGATACTCTCAGTATCGCAATTGAAACGTTGCTTAATAATGGCTTTAGCCGTGTTTAGTGACTAGATCTGAATAACCAGGTACTTTCCCACCTTCCTCTTCCCCATCTCCTTCCCTTCCCCACTTACCTTCAGCCTCACAACATACTCCAATTGGGGATGCCATAGTCTCACTGGCTCCAGAAGGGAGCAGTTGGGACTCTTGTGAGGTTTCTCTATAAAAAAAAAAAAAGGGTGAACAAATTCCAACGGCTCGGAGGGCAAAGAATGAAAAGACGGTTACCTCGAGAGTGTTTTTGCATAAATGTAAATGTGTTAAAAAATACTCCCGATGGATATGTACATTGGAGATTATTGATGATTTTACTTTTAATAACTTAGGTATGGGACATACGTCATTCCTATGTCTACCTATGTTAAATTATCGTGTAAACAAGCTTACGTGTCCAAGCGGTTAAAGGAACTTTTTGTTTGCATGTTTTTAATGTTGGTAGATAGAAAATTGAATAACTTAGCATTGTATTTAAAACTTCTTTGCCCACTGGTTTGACAAACTGGGATGTTAAAAGATTTTACATGTGACTGTTGTGTACTATTAAAGCATCTCTCAGAAGCTGGGCTTATTGTATAGGATTATTTGTGGTCAGACTTTTTTTATTTTTTATAGAGAAACCTCACAAGAGTCCCAACTGCTCCCCTCTGGAGCCAGAGAGACTATGACATCCCCAATTGGAGTATGTTGTGAGGCTGAAGGTAGGTGGGGAAGGGAAGGAGATGGGGAAGAGGAAGGTGGGAAAGTACCTAAATTTATATAATTACTGAAGTGCTATCTTTGCGTTCCCCCTTTTTTGTGACACCTCAAAGGAACTTCCCAATCTGTGTCAAATTATAATTTTTTTTTAAGCATTTTTTTAAAAATTAACTTGGTGATGTGCTGTATCTGTCTCACCAGGAACTCCTGTGTTGAGAGCAGGCGCAGTTTATAACAAAAATAAAAATAACAACACAATATTTGTATATGATTTGAGATTTTCACGGCCAAAAGTAATTTAAAATTTAGTCTCTTTAAACATCTTAATGAATACCTTCCTTCAACCCCTACCTTAACCCGCCCCACAATGCTGGTAAACCGTGTGGCGATATAGTTCCCCTGTCTTTACACTGTACAGTCAAGGGCGCTCTTTTGAGGTGTAACAAAAGTGGGAGAACCAGTGGAAGCGATCCAAAGGCACACCTATGAATAGGTTGATAGACTGCGTGAAAGAAGAATGACCGTAGCCAGTGATATGAATTTATAACCGACCTCCGGAGGCGATGATCTCATCCCTCGCAATGTCTTCGATCTCCTCGTACAACTTGACAGCGTCGTCTCCGGCGCGTTTAGTCTGCAGGCCGAAGTAGAAGTAGACGCAGCAGCCGGCATCGTAGGTCTGCGTGACCCGGCAGGAAACCATGAAGTTGAGGTCGCGCTGACGGCACTCGCGTGTGATGCAATGCTTCACGTTGCGGCACAGCGCCTCCGTGCGGTCCCAAGGCATCGACGTCTCGAAGGACTCTGCCACGATACCCAGATCGAAGGCCAGATCCTGTAAAAGGAGAATATTGATGTGAGCCATACATATGTACAGATAAAATAAGGTTGAACGCAAATAGTTCTGCCCACACACCGACCTCCTAGCATTCTAGGTAGTTCCAAGTAGAACAAACAACAAGAGAAAACAAGTAAAGAAAGAAGAAACAGGGAAACATAAATATGGATGATTACAAATAAAGTAAAAAGAGACAAGACCGAACAAAACATGACAAGAAAATTACATATTTAGATGTACTAATAAAATATTCTTTTAAAGCCTTATGGTGAGGAAAAGCTATTCTTATCTACTATTTTAACATTGTATATATAACATGTAAAAATTGTGTGTTTATTGTAAAAACAAAAACCTATAAATATTAAATAAATAAAAAAATTGCTTTGTAATTTTTTGAATATTCTGGATGTTTTTGTACAAATTAATGAATTAGAAAGTGTGTAGGCAATATATTTTTTTCTTTATTAACAAAAATATATTTTTCAATCACACCTCGCCACTGAACGCACTCCTATACATCGCGTCGGGATCTCGTGATACGGATGCTGTTTAACCGTGCTGCTGGAACGAGACGGAGCGCTTATCACGTGACCCGCTAGGCTATAAGTGACTACTCAGTAGCGACGCGAGATGGAAAATTATTTGTATAGTTTTTTATGAAAAAAATTATCATCGGACATCAAAATGACATCTACATGTTTTAGAATTTAAATTAAAATTTGCTCATTAATCGCTGGTTAAATCCTTCGGGTATGTGCTATTACACCCTGTACAAAATTTATTTATTTATTAACGCCCCTTTTAGGGGTTTTTATATATAAATAGTAAAAATTATGCAGTATGTGTTGTACACCCTAACTGCCTCAGTAGCAATATTTTGTATTTGTTTAGTGATAAATTGAAGATACCACTGACTTGGTATAATTATTTCTCTCCATTAGTATTCTGGGCAAAGAGGAATACATACAGTAGTTAGTCCCAGAATTTCTTCACTGAAATAAATATCGATTTCTAGTGTTACCTCTATGATAATATTATTACTTTGCATGACATTAATAATTTAAGTATTGTTAATGAAAATTACTTTGAGGACAGGGACTAGTATGTTTAGTTAGGTCCTCCAAATACATGTGTCAAGTTTAGTGTCAAGATCCGTGGTATGTTAATGTTATTCATTGACACAATAAGCATACTTGCTAACCACTCACCTCTTAAGAAAGTGATTTTGTAAATAATCATTTGAGAAATTGCTAAATTCCACAAACACTTAGTTTTTTTTCCTAGTGGGAACTACAGTGGGTGTCCAAATTATTAGTTACACTTGGGCCAAGCAAAAAAAAAAATCATGGAATCTCTAATTGGGGTATGTATCTATGTGGTGTGGGTGAATTGATTGGAATATGAATCTTCACATTCCCAAAGAAACGGACAAATCTCTAGGGGAAAACAATTTCTAGGTCAGAGGGCAAACCAAAAAATGCTTTCGATTTTTATTTTTCGCAAAGTCAGTTACAATATTTGAACGTAAATCCTGAAAATACTGACGTAAATACTGACTTTCCGTAAAACGGAAACTTTAAAAATACCTATATAGATAGTAACCGAGTGGACATTTTAATTTTTATTTATCACAAAAAGTTACATAAATTACAAATAAATTTTATACAGTAATTTAATTACATAATAGATGTATTTGATGTACCCCCATAAATAAGCAGGGATTGTGTGTATGGCAGGGTGTTATTATATTGGTTTTATTTGACATGATTCAGTTCAACTTTTCAGTATAATTTTTAAGGTGAGTTTTTAATTCTTTTATATTAATATTCATGTTTTTGCGTCGCTAGTCCAATCCTCTGCTAGATATGTCCTCCATCATTGCACAAGCAAAAAAATTTGCTTTTATAAAAATGTGAAATATTTTATCCTGTTTCCACTATGGAAAATTTGATATATTATTTTCCGAGTCCTATATCCTCAATGTGTACCATTTTTACAGCATCCCCAAAGATGACATATGATGTCTAAAGGAGCTTATTTTATATCGGGGCCTCCTCTGGGAATTAATGTTAAAAAAATTTAAAAAAATCGGTCCCTGGCTTGGGCGCATTGCTCTGCTTGGTATAAAAAAGCTTATTATTTAAGAATCAACCGGATTTAATACACACATACATTTATTAACATCAATCTTGATAGAGAAACACCTTTAGTAAGTCAGTAAACCAGAAAATTAGGAGGAAAGCGTTTCAATACAATCGAAATAAAGGAAAAATTTGTGATATTTTCCTGAAAAACTGTGAAAACGTAAGGATTAAGCTTGTTAAAAATGCGAAGGACGAAAATTATAAATTAAGCCGTAGTTACTATAGAATGCATTCAGAGCACACCAAAAATGTACAAGCCATAACTGACGCCAAGGGAAGTTCTACTAAATATTTACAGCCTGACTAATGTAATAAACTTTCTGAAAACATTTAACAATTGCTATCCACCCAGTAGACCTTGAGGAAAAAAATCCCTTATGGCCTATGTCATTTTAGGGGACGCGGTGTGGAGTATCTTTTGAGAAAAAAGGAAGCAGATGAAGTTTTGGGAAGAAAAGAGGTATGAGGGATGAGTAGGAATCTGGTGTTAATGTGTCCAGAAGTGATGTACGTATAAATCCATCCTTCCCAATGTGGTGCAAGGCGATGTTCCGAGAGAGTCTTGTTGGAGAAGTCAAAAGGTCTCCCTCAACTATTCTCTGCCGATCCACCCCGCCATGCAGTAGGTGAGAAAACGCATAAACCGATTAGACCTAGACAAACCTCACCCATAAACCCGGGCACCGGGGCACCCCTGCTAAGTCGCCAAACGTAGCAAACAGTGGTTTCAAGTGTGGGGTGATCTACGCCAGGGGTCATCCAATAAAAGGGTTCGCGGGGCAGCGGTACCCATACCCGCCTCCCTACATAAGAAACACCTAATTTAACTAAAAGTATAAATTACCACTTAAAAATGTTAAACAGCTTCAAACTGATGATAACGTAATTTTATTACGTGTGTAACTAATAATTTAGACACCCACAGTACTTACGCAAAATTAAGATAATTATAAAAAAAATGTGGTATTTGGATATGACCCGACTCAAGTGAGTGGATTCACGGTCGATATAATTTTCATGAATATCTACGAAAAAACCATATATTTTTAAACCTGTACCCCAAAAATGTTGCTACGAATACATTTTCATTTATCTCCAGTGAATCAAAAGTTCGTACGTAGGTAGGTACTCTACAAACTTTCCTGAGTTCTTACGAACAAAGTGCGATTGACGTACGTAACTTTAATACCTAACTAAAAAGTTAAGCTATTTCCACACTAAGTTATTAATAACCTACGTTATTTCTAAAAAAATAAATCTGTTCGAAAATCCACATTAAAATACTTTTATGAATGAATTTGGGAGGCGGGAATGGGTACCGCCGCCCCGGGAACCATTTATTGGATAACCAACACCTCTGCCATAGGTCACCCCAAGTGGTTCGCTACGTTTGGTGACTTAGCAGGGGTGCCCGGGTTCATGGGGTAAGGTTTATCTAGGTCTTGGCGGCGGATGATCTAGACACACTGAACCTCAGATTCCTACCCAACCCTCATACCTTTTTCCTTCCCAGAACTTCCTTTCCTTAAAAATACCCTCCACACAGCACCCCCAAAGATGACATAGGCCCTGAGGGAAATTATTTTCCTCAGGGCCTCCTGCGTGGACCTTATGTAAAAAAAAAAAAAAATCATTCAATTCCAAAGTTTCGTGGAATTTATTTCATTATTATTACACGATCGGTTATTTTAAAATATTTGAACAATTCATTAATCAAAGTTAATTTTCAAGTTCTGTTATCATTATACGCTAGTTGCTTCATAAAACTGAAATATCACAGAACTTGAATAGAACTTTCACAGAGTGTGAAAATTAACTTAAAAAATTTGATGAATCGATAAAATTATTTGAAACAATCCATCCTTAGGACGGGTTGTTTCACATACATTCAAATGTAATATGATATTGTTATCAAATGGCCATTTTTTTTTTGACAGTTGAAAGTTCCCCTCTATGCCGATGCTATAGAGGAATTGTTTCACAGAATTTGAACAATTCATCAAATTTGGAAATTAATTTTCAAGTTCTATGAAAGTTCTGTTATTATACAATAATGAAAATAATAATAACAGAACTTTAACACAACCTTTGCAGAACTTGAAAATTAACTTCTAAATATAATGAATTGTTCAAATTCTGTGTCGTTTCAACTGTTGAATAAATTGTGATCAGAAGAAGAGGAAAACAATCATGTTGTTAAGCTTGTCAGTTTATTACAATTTGGTAGAAAGCTGAAATGCACCCAGAATCGGCGTTTCGGTGCCCTTTCAAATGTCAAATAACAACAGCGATAAATGGTCATTTGATGACTTTGTAACTTGTGAATTTTTGAAATGAATGGTATTTATACTTACTCTGATGTATGCAATCACGAAAGTCAGCACATATCCTCGTTCTCCATTCTTAGCTCCTCCTGGCATGCCCCCTAATCCTGCTGCTATGGCGTTGATCTTCTTCTCCTGGGCAGCCACGTCTTCTTCCGAACCCTCGTACAGCAGCGTGGTCACACAAAGCTTGTTCATGTCGAAGCCTTTCACCTTGGTCAGGTAGGTGGTCTTCAAAACCTCCAGAAACGAGCCGAAAGCCGTGGGTGCCGACTTCAACGCTTGCCCGAAATGAAACTGCTCATTGTCTATCAGCCTAATACTCGAAGGCTGGCAGCGTTGTAATGCCACTTCTCTCATACACTTGACTCCCGATTCAAAGTCGGGGAAGACGATAGATCCATATCGTGTGACTTTTGGCAATGGTCTTATTTTGAGGACTACTTCTGTTACTACCCCCAGGGAGCCTTCGGAACCCAGGATCATCTGCTGGAAGTCTGGACCGCAGGATATTCTGGGGCTTTTGCTGCTCTTGGCTAACACTCCGCGAGGAGTTACCATCTTCACGTGAACAACGAGGTCTTCAATGTTTCCGTAAGTGTTTTTCTTCATGCCACTGGCTCTTGTAGCCACCCAGCCTCCTAAAGAAGAAAACTCGTAAGAGTCAGGTTCGTGTCCCGCTGTATAACCTAACTTTCTCAATTCCCTTTCCAAATCTTGTCCCAGGATACCACCCTCGCAGCAAACAACCAGATTATCATAATCCACCCATAGAATTTCGTTCATTTGTGAAGTGTCCAGTGAGATTATTGGTCTCAGCTCGTTAGCTGGACATTCTACAGCTCCTGAAACAGAAGTACCACCTCCATAAGGAATTATGACGAGTCCTCTTCTGTCTGCTAATTTCACTAACTCCACAACTTCTTCGTGACAAGTAGGCCATACCACGACATCTGGAAGTCTTTTGATTTTGTCAGTTTTTACTGCGGCTATGTCGTGAAGAGCTTGTCCTCTGGCTCGGATGAGCCTGTCGAGACCTTCGACGGAAAATGAAATACCCAACGCTTTGATGTCATCCAAGATGGACTGGCTGATGATGGATTCGATGAAGCGTTCTGGCGGAGTAAAAGAAGGAGCGTGGTTGATGGTAATATCGCAGTCAAATTTGGACAGGACGAAGTCTTTAAAGAGTGCTAAATCCACTTCGCCAACTGGATACCTAGAAAGAAAAATAAATCATTAGTTTCTCGATTAAACATAACACATTATCTAAAGACTATTAAAATTTAGGATCAATGCGCAATATCTAGAATGGAATTGTGGAATTAACACGAAATAAATTAAGTATGAAAATTACGAAATATCTCACTGTAATAATTTCGTCAGGTCAATGTGAAAATTCATACCATAATAAATCTATAAATTTAATAATGACGAAATATAATAGATACTGCGAATTGACTAAGAAATACTTATTATACAGGATGCAACAGCACGTCCCGGAAGAATTTTAATTAGCGATATCTGAGCATATATGGAGTAAAAAAACGTAGATGACTTTTTGCTGTCCGATGATTTTTATTTCAATAAAAGAATAAAAAATATTTTTTTATCACACGTCGCAATTGAGTAGTCGGGTATTGACTAGTGGGTCACGCGATAAGCACTTCGTCTCGTTCCAGCAGCACGGTAACACACGAAACAGCATGCGTATCACATGATCCCGTCGCGACGTGCGGCAGAGTGATTAGTGGCGAGGTGTGATTGAAATATATATATTTTTTAATATCACTGAACAGAAAAATATCTATACATCTACATTTTTTATTCACAAATAATACGCTCAGGAATCAATCGTTGGTTAAAATTCATCGGATACGCGCTGTTACAACCTGTACTTATATAATAAACCGAATAATACAAATAGCAAGATTGCACATAATTTTGACACAATATTAGTAAACATAATCTTACGTTAATTTCAAGCTCTTTAGTACGAAGTAATAATCTGTTGACATAGTCTAGTCAAATGTCACATCGTCCTTTTTGACACATTCAATATTATTATTCACAGTGATCTTGGGAATGTTGACATTCTTCGGCTCGGGCAAGGGACAAGCACTCACTTGGATAGTTTACACCTGCGTTTCTCAACCCATGGTCCGCGGACAGGCACCGGTCCGCGAAAATTTCCTGCCGGTCCGCGAAAGATTCGAACGCTACAGATAATGAACCACCCACTAGCTTCGTCTAGAGTCCAGACAGCCTGCACGTACGCGATGCAGGCGATTCACAACTAGCATTGTTAATATTATGGGGTAAGGTCAAAATAGTGAAAAACTCGACATATTAACTATTACCACAGCATAGATATTATAGTTAAACCTCGAATCGAAATACCTGAATTGATTTAAAGTTTTTTTATACTCGAAAATCAGGTCGAAAATCGAAAAGAGCTAGTCGCTTGAAACGCTGCGCTGTATCTTCGTTAGTTTTGCTCCGATTTACTTGAAATTTTGACACAATACTCTCGACATATTGTACATTCAGAAAATAAAAGTTTTAAAACCTTACCCCCCCCTTAAGGCTGGCGTAACTATTTAATGTCAACTTGGGAATGTATTATTTCACGAACCTTGCTAGAATATTATTCATAGAGAATTTGTGCTTTGCACTCAGAACAAACTAATAGTTTCTTTGTAGAGCTAGCCCAAAATTGACTAATTAGAACATTGTGCATTGCACTCAGAGCATGTGAATGGTTTCTCTCCCCATGACCGCGGGTAATTTTCTCAATAAATTTGAATTTAGAGATGACAAAACATTTTATTATTAACCAGGGAATGGTTTCTTTGCAGAATTCGCAAGAATGTTATGATTTTCTAAAGATAATTAAAGAGAACTTTATTTTTTTCCCCCAAAACATCGGAATGGTTGTTTTCCAAAGTGGTGCTATAATAATTAATATTAATTATTATACCGATAATAATTGATAGTTGCATTCGAAATATGGGAATAATTTCTCTTTCAATTTTTTGTTGTGATTTTTCAGACTAAAAAATATTTTATTCGGAATATAGACATGTTTTTCACATAAGTCACTAGAATCTAATTAATTAAAGCGAATTTACATACATTTTAACAACACAAGTGAAAAAATTTAATTCCCGAGCTCGATCGAAAGCTAAACTTTCTTGATGCCTAAACTTATAACATATCTCGGTTTGACTGGGATTATGCCAGCTTAAAGATTTGTCCCAGCATTTGATAAAAAAAAATGTCTTTGCAAATACAGCTTTTTGAAACATGAATAGCTGCAGTCAAAACACTCGAATGCATTATTTCTCCGCAGTGCACGTTTTTTATTCCAGTTTTCATGAACACAAATAATACTGCAGTCAGAACACGAGAATGGTTTATATGCGCTGTGATAATATATATAGTACCGTTTTAATTCGTATTTTATGTAATTTAAAATTGTAGTCAGAACATGAGAATGGTCAGAGGAAACATGTTGAATAGCCGAATCAACTACAAAAAACGCAAAGTTAAAGCGTTCGCTTCTTCTTAGGCAGCAGCTCGTCCTCGAAATAATACTTTTTTTTGCCGGTCCGCAGGTCTAAAAAGGTTGGTAAACGCTGGTTTACACAACGGAGATATGAATATAATTAAACAATACTCGTGTGTACATCCTTCATTACTTATCTACGTAGAAGTTGGAATTTCGCAAATAGATAAATAAATATAATAAGTTAATGCGGTCAAATCAGACCATTAAAACTGTCAAATGTTATGCTGAACCTTTCTCGCGGTGTAATGATTAATGTATTCTTATTTAGTAAATAGAACAAGATTGAATGAAAAGAATGAATAAGTACAAAGACGTATTTCACAATTCACATTTAGCGTTCCGTGTTTCTTTGAGGATCGATCGCTGATTAATTTGAGTAATGGGTATTTTACAAAACTGTTGTTGTCACTGTCCTCTTACTCCCCTCAATACTGAGCAAAAGGGACAACTGCAGCTCAGGCTGATAATACCCAAATAAAATCATCAAAATCGAAGTTTTGATTTCCAGTTTGTCTCCTCCAAAACTGGACCAATTTTTAAGATTTTTTTGTTAACTGTATTAGAAGAAAGTACTCTATGACTGTAAGTTTTGTTTTTTTTTTTTAATACTTGTTTGGTTTGTACTGAAAGTCTGTCGATAGCGTTCAAACCAGGCAAATTTAACGATTTTTTGGAGAATCCCAACTTTCTATTAGCAAAGCGTAGATACCGACACGCTAGTGGTTGATATCTATATTATATTAAAATATTTGCAATAGTGTCAAAATCCAGAGTGAAAATTGGGGAACACGTTTGTATGGACAAAACGCCGCCCGGTTTCCTCTTAAGGAGATGCACTACTGAGTAATGTTAAATCATGTGCTTTTGGTTTGAAAATTAGGGTATTGTGAAGTATAAGAAATTAAAAACATAATTTTTTATTACGATTTGCGATAGGTAATTAGGTTATAGGGCGGAAACGTGAGCGGAAAAATTAGAAAGATGTGTAGGAACTACTCAAAATTTGACGTTGAACACTGTCAATATTTATTTAGTTGCTACACTGTAACGCATGCGCGTTGGGCCGCGCTTCAGAAAAAGTGGTTCCTACATTTAGAATGCGGTGAAATCGTTTGTTTTCGTGCTTTTAGCCAATTTTTAAAAATTCTATAAAGCAGTGTCCATCATCAGGGCAGATTGACAGGGCTTGATATTCATTAGTTGCGATGTTAGAAACTACAAGGCTGTTCAAAACTTCAACTCGCGTTTTCCGCAATGACTCATAAAACGGCTCAATATTTCAAATACCCAAAACTAGCATAAAACGGCTCAAAATTTCAAATACCCAAAACTAGCATAAAACGGTTCAACATTTCAAATACCCAAAACTAGTATAAAACGATTCAACATTTCAAATACCCAAAACTAGCATAAAACGGTTCAACATTTCAAATACAGAAAACTAGCATAGAACGGTTCAATATTTCATATACAGAAAACTAGCATACAACGGTTCAACATTTCAAATACCCAAAACTAACATAAAACGGTTCAACATTTCCAATACCCACAACTAACGTAAAACGTGAAATCATAAGTGAAGTCATATCAAATTCAATAATTGGGAACCGCTGCTGTAATCTATATACATATCTAATAAATATACGAGTGTATTGTATAAGGCACGGGATGATAAATTATTGCGTGTTCTTTGTAAATAATGTCGCGTACGTTTTTTCATGTAATTTCAGTTCTAAAGAAACACGGTTTCGCAAATAAAATAATGAATAGACTAGCAATGACAAAGGCATAGAACTTTACCAATGAATAGAGAGGATCGTGTCGCGAAGGGCAAGCCAACGTTCAAAGTGTTTGAGGCAAACATCTCAACAATATATTATAATACACAACTACCTACAGAGTGTTAACCTAACATTCAGTTTGTAGGTTAGCAAAACTAGAGAGGTACCAATGCAAAAAAATACTCTACTCTGTACGTGAAGGTAACCTACATAATATATCCTCCCGCACCGGAGCGAAAGGGGGCAATTCCTTCCAACATCCCCCAAGCGAGATTTTTGTGCAATATCTAAAAAGTTTTTTTTTACATCAAATGCTGTGTAATTTAAGCAATCTTAGACAAACTATTCGATAATCTATCTACATTATTTACAAAAAATATCCCGTTACAATTTTTTAAATCTTAATATATAAAACAATGTCGGGTTAGTTACACCATTTATAACTCAAGAACGGCTGAACCGATTTTTATGATCTTTGATTTGTTGGATTTGTCTCCGTTCCGATTAACAAAATAACTATTAAATGATCGAAAAAAATCATTATTTTTTTCATCTATTTTATATGGAACGGCTTTTCAAATAATGTGCGTTGGTCGACATAATTTGAATCAATTCGAACTGTCAATGGTATAGTGTGCCGAACATTTCGTGCTTAGTCAACAGCTCAATTTCATTTTTTGAACTTAGAGTAGGTACCTATTTGTTTTAACTTAATAAAAACTTCATTTATTTCAGCTAATAAATTAATAACTCAGGTTCGGGGCATACGTTATTCCTATGTCTACCTACGTTAAATTGTCGTGAAAACAAGCTTATGTGCCCAAGCGGTTAAACACAACATTTATTGATTCTGAGGCGGTACGAAGTTTGCCGGGTCAGCTAGTTAATAATATATATCAATCCAATTTTACAAATATATTGGAATGAAATGGTTTAACCAATTACCTGGTAAGATAAGATTGGAAACAAATGAGACTAAATTTAAAATACAATAAAACATTATTTCAGTAGCATATCTCAATCATTGAAATAATATAATATTTCTCAAAAATAGTAAGAGATATATTTCTGTTCTCGTCTTCTATATTCTGCCCTATTTCAAATCAATTATTTGTTGTATTTTTTGTGTTCTCTTACTCTTTCTGAAAATTTTATGTTAACATGCTATTTACCTACGTTTCTCCGCCTCTTCAAAAAAGGAGTCACACGATTACTATCATGAATTAAAAAAAAATACTTTGTATTAAATATGTGTATTTTACTATAAAGATTAATAAATAATTTTTTTAAATCTATCGTAATTACTCTCCCCCGTATCCGTATTACTTTTTAAAAAATTCGTCGCCACAAACAAGCCGCGAGTGCGGAAAATAAAAAGTGAAATTTACTGGAAAGGGCTTTAATAATATTACGTATTTAAGACAGTCAATTTTGTACAATCTCTTTTATCATTTTGCATTATTTAAAATGCTGGAGGAAGATGGTTAATGTCCGGTTACAACGGTGGGTATAAAAAATTGCTAGGTATTATTATCTGAGTTTTACTGGAAAGAGCAACATGAATATATAAGAGATACTATACACGGAGAAAAATGTTATTCTAAAAAACGATAATTTTAATAGTAAAAGCGGTTAAAAACGGGGCTGAAGTTCTGTTTCAATGTTTATTGGCGTGAAAATGTAAGAATAATTCGTTAATTATGTATACCAACAAATTATTCTTACATGTTCCCGCCAATAAACATTGAAACCCTGTTAATATGTTCGTAAGAACTTCAGTCCCGTTTTTAACCGCTTTTACTATTAAAATTATCGTTTTTTTCGAATAACATTTTTCTCCGTATATACATATGGGGGACCTTAGTGACCCCTCCTCGGGCGATATTTATCTTCAGGTACGTAATGGTTAAAAAAGAGCTTATTTAAACCTCCTTTACATAAGGAGTCTTTAAACTCAGACCTGTTTTTATCTCTAAATATAGATACTTAAATCTGATAGACTGTGCAATGTGCATACGAGAGCAATTTTCAAATGACAGCAAATTTTCTGTAGAGCTTAACTCATTAATAGGAATTTAGCAAAATACGAAATGTATCGAGTGTGTTGTAGCAAAAAAACGCCTGATATTCGATGCCAATAATAATTGATTGGCAATTAAAAAGTTTCGGCGCTGAAACTATTTCATTCTTGCGAAGGAGGCTTTTTACTTAGACTAGAATTTTTTTCTTTCGATTGAAATTGATAAAACATTTTGAAATAGCTAATTTCTTTCTTTAACGGGTTACAAATTTTATCATCTTTTTTAGGGATAAGGAGGCAAAAGATCTTATGTAAACCGTTTTCATTAAAATCCGTATAGATCACGTTTCTAGGCATTACATCTTCAGTGTCGTTAAATGTTTATTGAGTACCGCAGACTAGTCACAGTTTTTTGAGTAAATAGTACAAAAAATTAAAACAAATAAAAGCAATGTAAAAAATTAAACTTTTAACGTAGATCTATTATTCTCGCGTCGTGAACTTTAAACAGATTTTTATTACCTGCTAATAAAACACAACAAAAAAATAATAATATGTGGAAAGTTTTTTTACTATATCTACTGGTTTAGTATCGCAATAGTTTGGAATAGATTTATATCATTATTATGTTATATCACGATATTCGATCGAAAATTGGCCCCATCAAATCACTCTTACGCCATTCTTCCATGGAGCTACGTTCAAGCGACGCGATCGCCGCTCGTCTGTGTTTTCCATACCATTATTAGTGTTTGAAAACGCCGCCAGGCGCTACACTAGCAAAACAGTATGACAGGTAGCGGTAGCGTCGCTTGTGAGTAGCTACGTGGAAGAACGGCGTTATTGATTGAAGTCCCCGGCGTCGCGACGCCGGACCCTACGCAGAGTATTTTTAAAAATCTAATGCATACAGCGACCTTCCTCTTATGTTGATGGATAAGTGTGCAAAATTTCATCAAGTTCAGAATAAAACGGTACACTCTCGACCACTTGTCTTGCACCGCAGTGGAAGGGATGTATCAACACTTCTGTCACTCTTGCACCAACTGACCCCCAGATTCCTATCCACCCCTCATACCCCTTTCCTTCTCAGAACTTCTTCTCTTTCCTTCCCTTTAAAAGACCTACAACAATTATTTTCCTATGGGCTTTCTGTGTGGAGCATTGCAAAAATAAAAAAAATAAAAACATTTCGGTCAAGTATTTTGGCCACAAATCCAAAATTAGGTTTTGTATGACCGGTCAGTGGCCGAATTGGCATCGCATTTGGGTGCCCACCGAGGCGTCCCGTGTTCAATTCATACATACATACGCAACAGTAGGAAATTTTCAAATATTGTAAGGTTATTCGTAACCTTGTCTTTCTTTAAATTAAAAAAAGAAATGAAAACGTCCTCAGCCGTATGTACCTCTCAAGATCTACGTTAAAATGGGCACGTACGATTTAAGTCGGTAGGTATATATATAGGCAATATATTGAGAAACGTCAAATACTTAGTAGATGTTGTTTGGGCCTACCTAAGAGTATGGAGATCACAGTTCCAAGGGGCCTACTAAAGATGTTACATAACTACCTGAAAATACATGCTGCCCGAGGCCTGAGGTGTGCCCTCGAATAATTATAACAATCTTTTGGAAAAAATCTGCATAACAACCTTTTCTAAATTTCTCCAGATCGATAGATCAACCGCTGTACCTACCTAGTACTTTATTAACAATATTACACAATCTCTCTCACGTTGATTTTAACTGGTAACTTACCTACGTATCATTCGTAATAAACATATATATACAGGTGTTAAGGGACGTGCTAGTGAATCTTCATATTTTTTGAAGTAAAAAGTCATCCCGCAAAAAACAAAGTTTTTTTTTTAATATGATATAATAATAATAATAATAATTTATAGAGCCCCGTTTTTGTGAAAAATCACCTTAAGGGCGCTGTACATTTATTTTCAAATTTCAAGTAGATACGTCCCTTAAGAGCCATTGACCAGCGGCTGAGAATAAAAGTTTAAAAATGCTTGCAACTGTACAGAGAGGTTCCGATGAGAAAGATCGATTATTCCCCGTATCAAATTTTTTAAATTAAAAATTTAATATCGATTTATTTCATTCAAAACTTGCTTTAATATATATACCTACATTCAACTAAGCAATAAAAATGCTCAAAACGCACGATGATAAATTATTAAATATCGTGTACTTCTTGTAAGTCTTTTTTGATCACAAGTATTTATGATTTTTCAATAACGTCTAAACAAAATGAGGGTGTAAGAAATTTTTAATTTTTTAGTTCGTAAGACCTTAAATAAATAGAAAAACTGAGGTTTTTTTGTCACAAACACGCTCACGGATTTATTTTTTAATGATTTTAATTTAACTAAAATTAAAATTCTGAAAACTGTGTTGACTAGATAATGTATTGATTTATTTTATTATATAATTTGTGTTGTTTAATAGAATCTATCGTTTAAAAATTGAACAAATTGCCAACGACCAACGGTATAACCTTAGTATCTTAAAAATACACTTAGTTTTTCAAAATTTAAGAAGTGCGTTTACCAGATAAAATAACAATCTTTCACTATCAATTTATGTTTTTTGGTAAAAAAAGAGTCAATACGTCTAGAAATTGATTTAAAAAGGACTAATTTCCGGTATTCTCTGGTAATACCCTCAATGATAGACTTCGCTTTTCGGCTCATACAAAAAGGACGCCCGGGAAAAAACACTTTACTACATTAAAAATTGCACGAAATGAATATTTTTTTTATATTGCCGTATAGAAGTTTTTAAATTTTCGATGCGTTCGTATTAACGTAAATATTCACCGTTGAACAAGTATAATTTATCGGAAAATATTATTTAAATAAAACTGTTTCTAACTCAATTTTCATAAAGAATTACAAAATTATAAAAACATACCGACACAGCTTCTCCTTTCGAAAACATATTTTTTGTTTTTAAATTACAATTTCGTGAAAGTTTGGGTGCAGAAAAATGTTTTCTCCCGAAACCCTTTTTCGAGCGATTTCTGTAGTTCACGTTTCGCATTCGCATGTATCGTAAGTGCGTGTAAGCTTATTTTGAGCGGGACAGAACGACAGACAATGAAATACCTTAACGTTCCGCGTGTGGTGTTTCGTTTTCCACCATCTAAATTCAAATCGTTCGATTTCGACACGCGTAATCACACATCTCTCAATGAAGTAGGATGCATTACGCCGTGAACCGTATTTGTATAACCCTCGCATGTGTGTAACATGTGTGTCTTTGTGTTTGTTGTTGTTATTATGATTGATACAGATGTTGTTATTTTTGTTGTTGTTGTGGTTGTGATTGCTCTCGTGGTTGTTGTTGGTATTGCTATTTTGGTTGTGATTGCTGCCGTGGTTGTTGTGGTTATTGTTGTTGTGGTTGTTGTTATGATTGTTATGGACGTTGGGGTTGTTGTTGTCTATGATTTAACATTTGACTTGCCTGACATATATAATGCCAGGCAAGTGTATGAGAGATGGAGCGCGGGCTAAATGGGATAGGACCTCACATATAGAATTTGATTTGATGCAGAAACCAAAGGGTACTTAGACAGTGTCAAGAATGGTTTCAATTAATTTTTTTTATATATTTAAATAAAGTTTGATTATAGGTGTTCTTTCAATGCATGTCTCACTAGGATATATCTGTGTCGAGACTGACGTCGGAACTACATAAAAGCGTACAAACATTTATTTATTTAGGAAAATTACATAACATAGTACATACATAAATATTATGGTTAAATAAATTTTGACATTCTTTTTTTGAGGTCGATAGAATAATCTTCCAATAAAAACAAAAATGAAGGTAATAAGAAGTGTGGGTTAATCGTATTAGGAGAATAATATTACAAATTAATGCAGAAAGAAAAGATGAAGTAAAAAAGATATTGTAATAATTTTAATTATGGAAATTAGGCTTGACAGGATTATATTATTTTATTTAGGAAGGCATTTCTAGCGTTGTATCAAACCATTCTAATTGTTTTGCATATTTCCGGGCGTATATTATATTTACAGTTCTTCAATCTCGAATACTTTCTCATTCCCGCATCTCTTCGTCTCTTACTAATTACGGGCGAGGGATGCTATTGGTTAATTTTCACCCCGCTGCGCCACGCCGCCCAGGTGTGATCCCTGGAAGGGATGTCACATCTGGGATTACCGATATAATGCCATGTTTTAAGGCTAGAAAGTGAAGTTGCTTCTCGGTTCCAACCGCGTTTCTTCAGGTAAATCTCTGACAGGACAGAATAAAAAAGACGCGCTGTACATCGTTTGCTTCGAATAAAAAAAAACAGCTAACCTAGAGTGAATAGATTCGTTGTAACCCTTTTGGCAAAACATTAAACGAGCGCTTGAGTGAGCAATTAGATTTACTTTGTAAACCCATGTTATTCTTAAAGTTTATTATACTGTCTTTCTATTACTGAACCGTGTCATACTTTGTATCCAAAATAAACACTAATTATGTTTACATCAAAAATTGCGGATTTTATGTAATTATCACTCTTCAGTCAGCTGAAACATAAATTTTTTTTTTTTTCTAAAAATGTTTGTTTGTCTGTTAGTTCTTTACGGCCCAAACAACTTTGCAATAAATACTATGTAGTTAAATACGACAAAAACGAGAAATAAATTACATCTTTCATCTCCACATTATTATTTTGTAGACTAGGTATGTAAATAGTTATGGAAATTTTCGGTTCAGTAAACCCATCAAGGTTGTAATTTTTTAAATAAAAATTCACAATAATAAAATCTCTAATACTATCTATCCTATTTACGTCATCAAGTACCACAATTATCATAATAGATAGATGATATCTGGTTTATAGAAAGATTATTATTATAAATTTCCATATTGAATTCTGTCAGTGTCCAAGGGTCCAGACAAAAAATTGTTTTGTTGTGAATATCAATGTAACTTTTTTTATTTCTTTATACAGGGTGTCCGGGGATAAAGTGCAAATTTAGTAAGTGATTCTACATGATGGTACACGGAGAAAAATATTATTTTAAAATACTATCATTTTATTTGTAAAAACGGTTTAAAACGGAACTGAAGTTGTTACGAACAAATTCACAGGGTTTCAATGTTTATTGGCGGGAAAATGTAAGAATAATTTGTTGGTATACTTAATTTCGGACGTATACCAACAAATTATTCCTCCGTGTAGGAGTATAAAAGATTAACAACTTTTTCCGAAATTCCAACTTTTTTTCCCATACACAAAAAATTAAGTAAAAAAAATCCTTAGTGTAAGGTAAAAACTAACCCGATAAATTTGCTGTGAGCCTGCCGACCGCGATTGTGGCTTGGACGTTGGATGGTTGTGATTGGCTCGTATCGTAACAGCGTAAAATAAAAGTGCTGGCCGCACACGCCGGACCAATTTTATCGTTTTCCCAAAAAAGTACCCCTAAAAGTTAGAATTTGAAAAAAAAAAAATCTTTTTTTACTTATTTTTATCATGTAGAATCAATCACCTTCCGAAGTTACTGCACTTTACCCCCGGATACCCTGTATATTCAATAATATTATTATTTAATTTATAAAAACAGTTTATTTATAAATGAGTTCTGTTATGTAATTATTATTACGCGTGACAGCTGTTTCGCCCTCTGAAGTCATTATCAAACTGTGGTTAGGCCACTTACAGGCGATATATTTATATTATTTGGTACTATGATGGTACCTACTTATAATTTAAAAAAAAACATTGACCATTATTAATGGTTAGTAATTATTACTTTTTATAGTTTCCTTAATTACTGCATTGTGTTTTTTTTTTAAATATTAACTCCACCCATAAGACCCTGAGAAAAATAATTTCCCTCATGACCTATGGCATCATTGAACATGCTGGGACATTTTGATGAGAGGAAAGAGTAAACATGGGTATTGAAGAGCCCCAGGCTGTCGGAAGGAAGAAACACAGATATCGGCAAATCATTCCACAGCCCAGCAGTTGAACTCAAGAACGAGTCTTGGAAGCGACCCGTTTTAATTTGACGTAAAGGGTATAGGTTAGGTGAGTTATTCCCAAATGCTGACCCAGGGGTTTCTTTGTCCTAAAAGATTGAGTTTTCTGCCTTTATTTTGTATGCGTAATAAGCTTGGCCTATGATCACTGAGTGAGTGATTTTTATTAATCAAATAATAAAATTATTAAATACAAGCTTCTGCCCGCGACTTCGTCTGCACAGGATTAGTAAGTACTTCTATTAGCCTATTTTCTTTTCCTACATCCCATCTATGTTTATACCAAAATTCTTAACCTATTTATTTAAAATATCTATAATTCTTGATTCGATTCAAAGTATTAGGCGAGTTCTTTAAATAATTTCACTAATTTTCTAAAATAAAATTTTTATTGAAATGAAATTTGATTGTTTTGCAAAATGTCATTCTCAAAGTTTGACATTTTCTATTAAACAATAATCATTATTTATAATATATTAAAAATAGCTAGCTTTACAAAGCCTATATGTTATTCTGACGTATGAGCTATTTTATTGTAAAGTTTCATTAAAATCTATTCAGTAGTCTTTGCGTGAAAGAGTAACAAACACACATACGCCCATACAAACTTTCGCATTTATAATATTAGTAAGACATAAAAAAAATTAAAAATTGAAATTGAGTTCTTTTCTTACAAATAAAACTTGCTAAGAACAAATAAATAATGGTATTATATATATAGCTAACCAAAGGCTAAAAACAAAAACATATTTTATGGTTTTCCTCGTCGCATGGGCGTTCAAAATATTTTTGTTGACGTAAACGCCAAAAACACTACTTAATTCAAAAATAACAAATGATGACTATGTTCGTTGTTTTTAAAATTTAGGTACCTACTTGTTAATTTAAATATTTCTGACGAAAAATATCTGTAAAACAGATTATTCGTTTCTAAAGGGAAAAAACAGTTGCATCACTGCTGAGCTCTTGAAATAACTTGTTGAATTTGTTGTTTGAATTTAGGGCTAGTTCATCGCAACTATTTTCAGATCGCAATACCATTTCCACCATGATAATTAGACCTACGTGATGTACGGAAACCACTGGTACAGGCAATAAACGGATGAATATAATTTATCACACAGAGAATGCAAAAAGACTTTATTTCGATTTAAGCATTTCAATTTTTAATTTTTAAAAAATCTGTTAAAAGGGGTAATTAATTCATTCGAGACGGATCTATGTTTGAAGGCACACATTAATTACGTGAGCCAAAAATAGGAAGGGGGGGGTCTAGCAAAAAAAAACAACCCATAACCTAACCTAACGTAACCTATTGAACCTATTATAACGTAACGTATTAAACCAATACAAAAATTAACAATTTTAATGGGTTTTCAAAGAAGGTATTGAGTTGCAAGATTCTAAGTTGTTCGGTCACCTTTTAAAATATAATTAAAACTAGCGATCTATTTCTTTTTTCAATTTTGAACTATAAACTTACAACTTTGGACTCGATTTGCTCGAAAACAAAAGATCAAATAAAAAAATAGTTATCCAAGAAAATTTCTTACGAAAAGATTTCGAAAAATGTTTAAACTTCACTGCTATCTATATATAACTTCACGAAGTCTTTCACTCTTACTAATAAATTGCCTTTTATTTTTACACAACTGATAATCAGTCATTTACTGTATATTGATGGTTGTTCATCAGTTGTGTAGAATTATAAACACGTTTATTAGTGTATTAATTATGTTACACTATAGTGCGTAACAACTCGATTCGATTTCTCTGTTGCCTCTACGGCGTAGACGAGAACCGTAGAAGTTAAACGGGGTTGAACTAATTGATGAATGCCCTATGCGACTAATCAGTTGATTAGGCAGACATCTCCAAAAATCGAAATTTGAGTTTAGTATGCAGCAATATGTAAAAGTGTACAATCTATCTGGTACAAATATTCAGATTACTCATAAACACCATCGAATCAATTTTAACGCACACAAACTTGTAGTGAATTAAACAAAATGTTGATGATTTCCGGGTCACTGGTAGGAGTATATCTCAAAATATCATTTTAATGTACCTACCGGACAGTTATACCTCCCGGTGTTATTTTATAGCATATTTAATACGTAAAACCTGTGTCTGTACACGTGTAAATAATATTTGATTTATGGTAAAAGAATTCCAATTTTTCTTTCCTCATTATCCTAAAACTTTGTATTTGGAAATGTCTGACTAGTCAACTGAAGTTTTTCACATAAACCATTTTTACAATAGACACAATTTTCTTATAATAATTTTGCTGGAAATATACTTTGTTTTTGACGCTTATTGCAGAAGATAATTTCAGAAACTAGCAGATAAACGATTGTACATTTATAATTATTATCACGATAACAAAAACCAAATGTAATGAGAAATAATTACAAACTTATGAACTCTCATTTGACTATCATTTAATATTAATACTGCTAAGGCAACGTACCCATACTACGTGACCCACTTTCTGCAATTTTTAACCCCGCCCCCCCCCCCCTCGCTGACCACGTGTAGTATATTCCAAGACCCCCCCCCCCCTCGCTGACCACGTGTAATATATTCCACGACCCCCCCCTCCCCCTACAGTTTTCACGTGGTAATTCATAAATATGGTTTTGAATAATTTCTTGCTAACAAAAAGTTTAAAAAAATATTTGTCTTTATTATTGTCAGTTTTCGATCAGCTGACGTCTCGGCATATATACGTCAGTTTTGCCACCGGCGAGTTAAAAAAGCGCCAAACACTGCGCGCCATATTTGAATGTAACTCGAAAAAAGGACGCAAGATTTCCCTAGAGGATATTGACTACGTGATAAAAACCTAAGCCCACTGCCACTCATTGTGACCAAGCGTAGAATTTTGAAGATCCCCCTCCCCCCTGAACGAGTCACGTAGTATGGGTTCCCTAAATACTAAGTACCTACTTTAGAAGGAGTTCAAATAAGAAAACTTACGTTTAGTCGGTTCCCTCTACGGGTATCGAATTCAACTCAATCGACTGCTAGTCGATCTTCCTCTAAACTGCTATCGATCATCTTTTATGCTGTATCTATTTTAAAGTTGTAATAATATATTTATAATGTTTCTGTTATTCCCGGAATAGATTTTTCACAAATCAATTTGAATAATGTATTAATTATGACGTGTTTTTGTAGCATAGGTATCATCCATGTAAATAAAATAAAAAGAAATAAATCAATTTTTATTGGAATAACTTTTGAAGGCTATACCCATCAATGTAATATAATGTATTACTGAAGAAGAATATATGACTAATAATAAATGAAAACGCAACGTTATAAGTACAGAACAGGACAAAGTATAATACAAGATAATCCGCGAGCCTTTTCGTACTGGCCCACTCGACTAAATAAAACATAAAAAATGCAGTAAAGAATATACAACGCAACGGTTTCAGTTCTGTTTTGCAAAAGATTTTAGCGGAAAACTCACGTCTTTCTTTATTTTGAATTAGGTATAAGATTTTTTCCTGCATATTCCTAAACGACAAAATTAATGCTTAAATCTGGGATTATTTTTATCTGGTTTGTGAACAACAATATATTATTCTGTTCAAAGTACCAAAATGAATAGTTTTTCCGTGAGAATCACTTTAAATAATATTAAATTGTATCCACGGACGAGATAAACCGAAAGAGTTGAGTGATGGGCGAGCTCAAAGTAAGCTCAATTTTCTCTTACTTGTGATCAAATATTTAAAAAAATCTAAATATTACATTAACTCCACAGGAGTTTCAGAGGAAAATAATTTCCCTCAGGGCCTATGTCATCTTTGAGAATGCTGTGTATAAGGTCATTTTGAGGAGAGGAAGGAGTAAAGTGTGGGAGGGAGGTAATACAGAGGCCGGAAAATCGTTCCACAGCCGAGCTGTTGAACTCAAGAACGAGTCGTAGAAGCGACCCGTTCTCACGTGACAAATGTCAACCATGTACATATGTTGAGGATCAGAATAGATCAGCAGGCATTGATTATGAATACATATTTAAAAAAAAAAATTTCAATAGCAAAGTTTGTATATTATGTAGGTATAAAGTATAATATAAGTATATCTTTTTTGTCTTTTTTCACAGTCCTCCTCACTAGGGTTTCCTGTTCTGAGGCAGCTTGTAGTTTTTTTAAACTTTTGTATTTAGTTTTGAATTGTCTTTACATCGTCTTCATAATGTTTGTAAGTTGATTATTACTTTGATCTCTCAGCCATGTTTTGAATTTTGTTTTAAATATTTCGTTTATTTTTTGATTTGATTTGGTAGAGCATTGAACAATTTCATTCGGGACAGAGGCATGATAAGCCGTTATTTTTTTGATTTTAGAGATTGAGGTACCTTATTTTACATTAACTCCACACAGGAGGCCCCGAGGAAAGTAATTTAAGGGCTTTGGGTTTGCTAAATGGAGAGTCTTTTTGAGGAAAGGAAGGAGTTAACATGGGTTTTGAAGAGACCCATGTTGTCGGGGGGAGAAAACACAGGGCCGGCAAATCTTTCCATTCTTTGAACTCAAGGAGAAGTCGTAGAAGCTGCCCGTTCTCATGTTACAAATTTCAACCGTGAACATATGTTGGGCGCGCGTTTGGCGTGTTTCCCGACTATGGTGCCGATGGGATCAATGAGGCTAGTTTCAATGTAATATCGGTGGAACAAGGACAGCATACTTACCCGACGTTTGTGCTCTAAAGATTACAATCCGTTTATTGAGATAGATAAAAATCTCTTAAGATGATCCACTAGTCCTTGACTCATTCGGAATCGGGCGGAACGAACGATTTTTGGGCATTAACCAATAAAAACCCTAATCTCTAGCAAACAACAGTGTTTTGTTATTCCGCAAGTAATTTTTTAAAGATCGAAGCGCCGCGTAGACTAAGGCATGTCCGTTGGCCCCGGGTTCTGGGCGTAGACTGAACGAAGAGCTAAAATCCTTCTGCACATGACAGAAGGGTGAAATTCGTAGTTACAAATTCGTTGGTTACCGCCTATTTTTATTTACTGAAAAGAAACGTCGCCAAAATGCACGTTTTATTTTATTTTGTAAAGTTCAGATAGAAATATTAAAATGTTTTCCGATCACTTTATAAGAAACTTAATTAGCTACATTATTCAATAAAACAACTTTTTGTAAGTAGGAGATTTTTCACTTTTAACCATTTTTTATAGGTCAGACGCATAATTTTTTTCTAAGCTTATTAAAAAGCTTATCAAAAAAATACTCGATCACTTCAAAGGCCAAGGTGTGTTCTACTCACAGTATTTAATTGAAGCATCCATATTATTTCTAAGCGATCAAATTTTCAAAACTAAAACACAAGATTTTGTACGATGTTGCATTTTTTAGCGTGTCTTCGCCTTAAACGTACTGCCAGTTTTTGCACAGATTCAAGGGTTTTTCAGGTATTTTGGAGCTCCAGACCTGAAGTGGCTGCCGAATTCAACAGAGGGGCGCACTTGCGATTTACAGGGTCAGCAGTTATGTATTATTAAAATATCTATGGGCCCTGTACAGTGTACAGTACGCCCAGCTTCTGAGACGCAACTAGACTCTGGCTTCGAGATGTCTGTATGGGACATATAGTCAAAAAATTTCCTTCAAATCAGCACAGATCACACTTCTAGATATTTTCCGATCAGTGATTGTATCATATTCGTTATTTTATCGATCAAATGGCTTACGAATGACAAATTATGAAAATATTCGGCTATAACTTACAAAACAACTTAGTTATTAACAATACATATATTAATTTTTGTTCCCAAGGTTTCGCATCAACAAAATACACGTCGAATTTTAATATATCCGCTTGTTTTTTTACTATACATTGTGGACATCAGATAAAATAAAATGTTCTTTTTGAATAATCGATTCCACAATAATTTATACTATTTAATGTTTAAAGATTGTCCACGACGTTAAAAAATGCCCTGACCAAAAGTCCAGCGTTATAATTGATTATAATAATAACAATTCTAATGATAATGAAGACCTCCTTGTCTCTGAACCCAAAGGTCTCGGGTTCAAATTCCGGCATGGGAAATTAGTATGCAAATATATAAGTTTTTTTCACTTAAAGAATTAGTAAATGTTTTAGTCGAATCATTTTGGGTATAATCATTGTTTAATTGATGCAACCAATCTAATATATAAAAAAATAATGTTTGTTTAATTTTTATAAGACTAGCTCTCTTTTTATAACCTTTGAGCGTTATTCCCATCAATGTAAAAATTTATAATTTTTTTTTTGATAATGTTTGTTAGTTTGTTTGTTCGTATTTTATGGCCTGCCATACCGTTCATCCAATTGCGATGAAACTTTGAGGATTTGATGTGCGCATGCCCGCGATGGTTATAGGATAGTAAGCTCTGACGTTATGAAAATATATTCTATACTTTTCGTAAGATTGTGATTATTATTTTTATTATTATTGTAAACATGCCGGCGAAGGTTTCTACCGGTGCGCTCTGGCGTTATGAAATTTGAATAAAAAATAGGTGTTTTTTACGGAGTTAAGCGGCAGGGAAAAAAGGCTGGAGGGGAAGAGGAATTAAGGAGGGTGGGGGTGAGGGATGGGGATTGGGGAATGCGTACGGGAGGGTTCGCGAGAAGGAGGACAGTGGGAGAGGAGAGGGGGAACGCGGAAAAGGTGAAGGGCGAACGCGGGAGGGGAAGAGGAGGCAGAAGGGGAACGGGGACGAATGGGAAAGGACAGGAAGGAAGATACAATTTATTTATTTAATTAACATCGCAACGCGTGCCGGGAAGCAGCTTGTTATATATAAAAATATTAAATTTGAATGGATTTTCATAACTATAATTTGAAAACTTTAAATACTCCCATATTATTATTTTTATTTTAACTTAATGAGTAAAACTTAAAAATGTTATATTTAATTGATGAAGACAATATTAGCGACTCTCCATCATAAATTAGAAAAATATAAAGTCACCTCTAGGAATCGAATCCGGGACCTTGGCCTTCCTGGGGCGGTGCTCTACCACAGAGATAATGCGAGATTTTATTCATTAAGAATAAAAATAAATATTGATCCTAGACCTGCACAAAAGTCAATAGATGTCGCATTTATTAATTGGAAACATTTATTCAAGACACTATCTAGACAGCATTTAGTTCGGGTTGAACCTTGCAATCATACCTCATTAATGATCCCTCAAAGTGCATAAATATACTAGAGCCCTATACGCGATTAAAAGTATTTTCTACAAATATTCGCAGCATAGACAAGAACTATAATAATCTACTTGTAACGCTTGCAGGTTTGAATAATATTTTTGACATAATAGTTTTAACTGAATGTTGGATCAAATCAAATTACACTCAAAAACACATTGCAGGATTTACAGTTTTCAATACGCTGAATAATAAGACACAGTCAGATGGAGTAATTGTCTATGTAAAATCCGAATTAGATCCGATTGTCTCTGAATTATCCATCGATAATGCCAACTGCCTTAAAATAATAACAAACCAGACCACCATTATTGCACTATACAGGTCACCTAAACAACAAAATATTTCATCCTTCCTTAAATCCTTAGACTTGGCCTTAATGAACTGTGCACCAAATGAAGAACTAATGGTAATCGGTGATATTAACATTGATATACTTAAGCCCATGTCAACACAAATACTTGATTATAAAAATCTAATGACTCAACACGGGCTTGTTTCTCACATTAATGCCCCAACCAGAGTAACTGACACGACCAAATCATGTATTGACCACATATTCCTAAGAACAAAAAAAAATGCGAAAGGAACTGTATATCAATCAACCATAACTGACCACTTCTCAATAGTAATTGGCCTTATGAATAAAAAACCTATTCCCATAACTTCATGTGATAATAGAATAAAGACTAAGATCAATTTCGAAGAACTCACCTCTAAAATTAAATTGGAAAATTGGCTCTCTACCCTAAATTCCACAAACGTAGATGTTGCTTTTAATACATTTTCTGAAACACTATTGAAACTTATTGAGGCTGTTACCGTTGAATCTCCTTTGAATAACCCAAAAAACAAAAAACTTAAACCATGGATCACAAATGGTTTAATTTTTTGTATTAAAAAACGGGACAAGCTCCACAAAAACTTAATTAATAATCCAGATATACAATCACAAATATTTTACAAAAAATACAGAAATATGTGTAACAACCTCATTAAAATCACTAAACAAAACTACTATAAAGAAAAATTGTCTAGAGCCGGCAATAACAATAAAAAAATTTGGCAAATTATTAAAGAAATATCTGACACTGACCATCCAATACCACCAATTAATAAATTGAACATCAACGGACTAGACACCTCCATAAAAGACGATCCAGACACTGTGACAAATCATATAAATGAATACTTTTGTAACATCGGCAAAAATTTAGCGTCACAAATTTTAAACAAAACATTAGATGAAAATGCTCTTGCTGACAAAATAAATAAATCAGTTTGTGAAACAAATAATTCACTCACATTTGACCCCACTAACTCTGCCGAAATTTCACAAATTATTAAACAATTAAAGCCCTCTCATTCATGTAATCACGACAAAATATCCTCAAACATACTCAAAATAATTGAACCTTTTATAAACCAACCACTGGTACATATCATTAACCTTAGTCTCAATAAAGGTATATTTCCAAATAAACTCAAACTTGCTTTGGTTCAACCAATTTTTAAGACTGGTACTCCTACAAATATATCAAATTATAGACCTATCTCAATTTTATCGTCACTTTCCAAAATTATTGAAAAAATCGTTAAAAAAAGACTTATTGACCATCTCACAATACATAATATTCTCTCTTCAAACCAGTATGGTTTCAGAGAAGGACTAAGCACAGATTCAGCTATTCTAGAATTAACATCACACATAACGCAAGCCCTAGACAAAGGTGACAAATGTTTGGCAATATTTCTGGACTTGGCTAAGGCGTTTGACACAGTATCTCGACCAATCCTTCTAGCCAAGTTACAGAAAATCGGAATAAAGAATAAGGCATTCGAATGGTTCAAATCATACCTAACAGACAGAAAGCAATTTGTTAAGTTACCATCACTGAAACCGTCTAATCCAACCAGAATCAACTTTGGTGTACCACAGGGCAGTGTACTCGGTCCCATACTGTTTCTCATATACATTAATGATCTATGTAGATTACAAATTGATGCCAATATGATCATTTTTGCCGATGATACTGCCCTGGTACTAAAAAGTAAAACATGGGAAGAAACATTCCACAAAGCAGAAGTAATATTACAAAACATTAAAAAATGGCTGGATAATAATCTACTCACGTTAAACATAGCTAAAACGAAATATTTAACATTTAGCCTCAATAGTATAAGCCAACCCTCAACTAATCATTCACTAAAAATACATTATTGCAGAGATCTCGCTAGTTGCATATGCAATCCACTGGAACGCGTAGACTCCATTAGATACTTAGGGGTAATAATTGATAACAAACTTCGGTGGGAAGATCATGTAATCAATGTAACAAGTCGTATACGGAAACTAGCATATATCTTCAGATCACTACGAAATATACTAAATAAAAAGACATTAAAAACAGTATACTCTTCTCTATGTCAATCAATTATTTCTTACGGTATTGTTGTCTGGGGAGGGTGTTCTAAAACTATATTAGATCCATTAGTGAAGGCTCAAAAATTGATAATACGGACTATCTACAAAGTACATTACATTCATCCCACAAAGGACTTATTTAAAGACTTTAAAATACTTAATATACAATCCCTATATGTAAAATTCATTTCTTGCTATTTTAAATTTAAATTTATTAAAAAATATGTTTTTGAATCAAAATATAATACAAGATATTCCAACCAATGCAACTATATAATTCCAGTAACAAAAACCTCAATGGCCCAGTCACAGTTTAACTTTCTTGCTCCAAAAATCTTCAATAACTTAACAATTGAAATAAAGACAATAACCAAATATCACACTTTCAGGAAGACGCTTGGAGACTTTTTGATGAGTGAATGTGATAGAATTAGAAGCCTGTTTATATAATCTAATGTACTTTTTTTCTCCTTTCTATTTTCTACTTTTTATTATAATTTTTCCAATATTTAACATGATTTATACTAATTCCATGTTTACACTAGACTTCATATTTCATACAATGTAACTATACTATATTGGTCACCATGATACAGGCAGCCGCCTAGTATGGTGATTTAATATATCAACTTTATGTAAATGTCACAATTATGTAACATGTATTAAATAAATAAAAATAAATAAAAAAAAATACATAAAGACAGCAGCCAATAAAAATATGCGTTAAAAAAATTAAGACAATGTTGATAGTTTTCAGTGCGGTAGTGTGATATAGTTAAAAATGACAGAAGAGGAGAGGGTCCCATTAGCTCAGTGGTAGAGCTCCGTCCTGCCAAGGGTTAGATTCCTAGATGTGTTTAAAATTTCCGATTAAGAGTAGCTGGATTAATTTATTATTATTTTACGAAGAGAGTTGTAATATATTATATTATGCTGAGTGATTGTGACAAGGGGTCGCTATACTTGTGATAAATATTTAATTAAAATATGGTCCCGAATTCAGTTTGCTATCACTCTTCGCGTATTGAAATCGATACACCGAGGAAAGTATTGATTATGACAACCGAAGAATAAAGAAAAATACGAGTAGTGTGTTGTGGGCGCGTTTCTTGATCCAAAAGTCTGACCAAACTGTGCTTAAATTTCTAAAAAAAAATCGTTTCATCGTAATGAAATTTTCGATCCAATAGAATGGTTTTTATAATTCTCACGTTTACGGCACGGCAATAGCACAAAAAAGCATGAAAGGAACGTTTTTCATCACAATAATGCTGCATCTATTTCTCTCACACTAAATAATAGTGAGACAATCGATATACCTACATATGTCTATTTCCTCCAAATGGAAAAATAATAATTATTTTCTTGCATCCCCTCACTCGTATCAAAGAAATGAGATATCGTTGTTGTCGCCGTGCCGTTGCCGCGGAAATTATAAAAGCAGCATTTGGTGATATGCGGTAATACGATGTCGGGCAGTGTATGAGAGACAGAGAGCGTGCTAAGCGGTCCAGAACCAAAAGGTCAGTGAGGATATCAGTTTCCATTCAAGTATACATGTAAGGCATTTCTAGTGTCATTATTGTATCTATTCAGCGATGACAGCACATGTAGTTGTTACCCTATTAAATTGCTTGAAAGTTTGCCACTAAATTATTCACAAGGCCATGACTTGTGTGGGATAGACACTATTGCATTTTTAATATAAAGCAGATTGAGTAGACCGGTTATAGATAATAATGTTCCATGTTAAAATGTTCCCTCTTAAAGTGTTCCCAGTTAAGTCTTGTTAAATGTTCCCAGTAAAACCAAGTCAAAATCTTTCAAGTTAAAAATTTCCCAGTCAAAAAGTTCCCACTTAAAATGTTCCATGTCAAAATGTTCTCAGTTAAAAAGTTCCATTTAAAAATGTTCCCGGTTAAAATGTTCCCTGTCAAAATTTTCGCAGTTATAAAGTTCCCTGTAAAAATGTTCCCTGTAAAAATTTTCTCAGTAATGTCCCCTCTCAAAATTATTAAGATATACCGAAATAAACTGTTTTTTTATAAATTAAATATTAATATTATTGAATTCATAAGAAGAAGACTATCTGTGGCTGGATTGGATTTTTATAGAAATCTACAGTTTTTTGTCCTTCGAAACAAGAGGAAGGTCACTGCCTACATCTTATTTGGAAAAACTGTGCGTAAAGCCCGGGTGACGCCGGGGACTTCAGCCTAGTTGAATATTAAAGAAAAACTTTAAAAAAGTTGAGTTCTTCTAATTAAATTTGATATTAATAAATAAATCGAATGCTCAGTTTCATTTTTATCTCAAGTTTTTTTATTTTTATTTACATCATGTCCTTCAATAGCTTCTTGACCATAGACAATATTAATACAATTATTAGCACATCCTGACGTGTTTTGGATGCTCCGTTCGTGACATTGCGACATGCACTAATAATATTGGTAAACTATCAGAAGTATTTTCGTCTTAATATTTAATGATTTTGTGACTTTTTTTGTCGTCGTTAGTCATTTCAAAAGGCAGCTATTTTCATTATGGTCTATGGAGTATCTTTTGGCTACCAATACGGAGGTCGCGGGTTCACATCCCGGCGTCCACAATTAAACTTTATTTGATTCATTTGTGTTATTTAAAAAAATTACTCATAAAAAAAAAGAAAAATATTTATATATATATTTGCGTCACGCTCCAGAGTGGTAGATACTTTCAGTTACGCCCTTTGCAAGTAAATAGTGCACAAGCGGCCCAACTGCTCCTATCTGGAGCCAGTGAGATTGAGGCATCCCCAAATTGAGTATGCTGTGAGGCTGAAGGTAGCAGGGAGGCGAAGGCAATGGGAAGAGGAAGGTTTGGAAGTATCTGGCTATTCAGATCTGGTCACCAAACACAGCTAACGCCATTTCAACGTTTCAGTTCTGAATGGTGCAGGTCTTAAACCAGGGCAATACTGAAGCACTTCCACTGAAGCAAATATACTATGAATATTAATTTGAATTGATTCAATAATTGTGAAAGAACACAAATTAATCAGATAACATTTATTTGCGGACGCCGGGATTCGAAACCCGCGTCCTTCGGATTCGAGTCGGAGCCTTACCTCTCGACCACGGAGGACGTCAAAATGATGTCGCCCCGATGAAGACTATTATTCTAAATCGAAAAGTTGCTTGAAATGGCTGGTGACCAGATGTGATTAGCCAGTTCCCCTCCTTCCTCTTCAGCTTTACAACATACCCTAATTGGGGATGCGAGACTTCGCTGGCTCTAGACGGTTGGGACTCTTGCACGGTTTTCTTCTTAAGTCGGATCCTTATTGCTGAGGATCGTGACCCCCACTCTAATTTCCATGGTGGACAAGGTTCCTCCACTCCTCGCGGTTCTGCGCTGCCTGGAGAGTCAAGGACGCCCTGGTACCGGACGCCAGTGATACTTGGTAATTCCAGCACATTGGTGACCTTCCTCTGCTTCTTCTGACAAACACTTTGCCAATGACTACGTGTTTCTCCAAGTTGGAGTCCTCAGTTTAGCGATGAACGTTTCCAAAGCATTTTAAAATATGTTGTAGGCAGATAGTTGAAAGCCTATTGAGGATTTCTAGCTCTTCCAGAAAGGACCATCTGTACGTCTGGCTGTCCATGGAATCCTTGTGCGGTACTTTCATAAAAAAGGTGAGGTCACCAGGGGTCAACTATACATATTATTATTTTTTTATCTATGTGAGAATCTAAATCTAGCCAAGGCCGTATTGCGTGACAATCTATCACACTGTCATGGGAAATTTACTATGGTTCGTCGGTTCGTATTTGTTTGTGAAAGGACACCTTGACTTGACGAAAACACATCAATAATGTTGCGACAATCGATGATGACAAAGTTAATAATGTCTAAAGATAGCTGCAAATCTATCGAAATTCAATGATTTGTCAAATTATAAATTTTAGAGTTCTTACCAAAATAGATTCTTGAAAACTTTAAGGCCAATGCTAAAAACGTCAAGGGACCTAGAGATATAGCAGCACCATACCTTCTTAATTCGGGAGGCAGGTATAGGTACCGCCGCCCGGGAACCATTTGTACGACAACCAACAAAAGTGGTTTCAAAATAGGTCACCAAAAGTGGTTTCCTACGTTTGGTGACTTGGCAGGGGTGCCCGGGTTCATGGAATGAGATTTGTCTAGATCTTGGTAGCGAATGCGTTTGCCCCTATATTGCGTGGCCCGGATCGAGAAAGAGACTAGTTGTGAGAGACCTAAACTATAACCCATCAGCCGGACACTCTCGACCCATTGCACTCTCGATCCAGTGGGAGGGATATATACAAGGGTGTGTCAATTATTTCAACTTTTGAATTCAGAAACGCATGGGGTCTCAAAAGTTGCGTCTCACAAAGGAAATGAGAACTGCTTATATATTTGGCTCGCTAAAATGCACTGAAAATCAGAAAAACAAATAAAACATGTATTTCTAAATTATGGTAAGTAATATTTTTTTCAAAATAATTACTGTTGTCATAACATGTTATCATTCAATTTTGAGCATCCATTATTTTTTATTCGTTTAATTTTGTTCAAAAATTTTGGTGTAGTTATTGTTTAGTATCTAATTTATATCCAAAAAAGTGTTATTTTTCCTTTTTATATTTTTAACAAACACTTCACATATATTTCTTTTTTTTTGTGTTGTGGACAACAGTTATAGAATAAAAATTAAGTTTTCTACAAAATATAAAATATGGACCTTTCGTTTAATTTTTTTTCCCGAATCACCAAATCTAATTTTTTTTCAAAACTTCCGGCCATTTTAGCGAACAATGAACACCAATTTCATTTATTTTTACGTTTTCGAATAGCTAGATACATATCATATGCAACATTTGAGACCCCGGACGTTTAAAAATAAGGCTTTTTTCTCTCTACACGGAAAAAAATGTTATTCTAAAATACGACCATTTTATTCGTAAAACGGTTAAAAACGGAACTGAAGTTCTTACGAACAAATTAACAGGGTGTCAATGTTTATTGGCGAATAAATTATTATTATTAATTATTAGAAAAAATTTCGTACGTATACCAACAAATTATTCTCACATTTTCCCGCCAATAAACATTGTAAGAACTTCAATCCCGTTTTTACCCGTTTTACGAATAAAATGATCGTATTTTAGAATAACATTTTTCTCCGTGTATGTATGTATGTCTACACACGCTAATATATACGTCCGTCACTCGTAGACACATTGACCCCCATAAACCCACCTATAGTTTCATTTTCCTTCCCAGAACATTCTCTCTTTTCTTTCCTCCAGACATCATCCCCAAAGATGAAATAGGCCCCGAGAGATGTTTTTCTCTCAGGGCCTCCTATATGCAGCCAATGTTAAAAAAAACCTCTTGTAATGGCTATTCTGAGCAAGAAAATCTGTTCTGCCGAGTGGTATACAGATGAAGTCCTGGTGTTGAGCCTTGACCCTGGCGGTAGTGGTTCAGTAATAATGAATTGATTCAAGTTAATAGTACTAATTTCTTTAATCCTCTGTAATTTTTCTCTAATCCCAATTTTTTTCATTGTTTTTTATTTCTTGCTAGAGCAATCCCGATGAGTTACAAAACTCATTTTAGGACAGGAGGAACTTACAATTCATAGGTAGGAGGTAGTAGTTACAATTTTACAAAGGTATTTTGATATCATAATATAAGTTTTACATTCAGTACAGCATAAAAATAAAAATAAAGACAGGTTAAGTAGAACAAACAACAAGAGAAAACAAGTAAAGAGAGGGAAAAACAGATCCGAGTATATAAGATAGAACAAAAAATGACAAGACGATTACATATTTTCATTTTTAAATGTAGTTAAAAAATATTCTTTTAAAGCATTGCTTTGCAATTTTTTATTATGCTGGATGTTTTTGTACATATCTGGAAGCGAATTATATAGTGTATAGGCAATATAGTTCAGAGATTTTATCCCATATTTTGTAGTGTGTGTTTGAGGAATGCGGATTTTATTGTTATTTCGAGTATTGTGGTTGTGGATGTCTTGATTGTAAATTGGCTTGGTGTTAGTATGAGTTGATTGTTGGGTAATTTGTAGGATGGTGCTTGTGATTTCATGTTTAGGAAGGATTGTGATTGATACACAATTGCGACCGTTACCTTTTTAAAATTTTCTTTAGCTTGTTTTGTTGTTACGTTTCGTTTAGATTTATAAATAGTATTATTTTTTGTTCAACGATTAGGTAAATTTGAAGAAGAGATTAGGTAAATGATTATTTAAAAAAAAATTTGCTAAATTCATTGATATTCAATTCGAAAAGTTTTGTTTTTACCAAGTTATGAATCATACTTAGAACGTGTTAACAAATTCTTTCTAAACTACGTGTCTAAAGTTTCTCGTAGAATTCGCAATGGACATTAACAATATTTACGCGTTGTATTAGCGATACAAATTGTGATAAATGCTGTTTAAATAATAGGATATCCCAAAGAACAAAGAAAAATACGAGACATGGCATGTGGGCTTGTTTCGTGATACAAAAGTCTGATCATTCTTTGCTTAAATATCATAAAGCGGAACTGTTTCACCATCATTATGATATTCGAATAGGATGGCGAAATACGATGTCAGGCAAATGTAAGAAAGACAGAGAGCGTGCTAAATGAACTAGAACCAAAATTTCATTCTAAAAGTCGGTACAGCGATATTGTTTTCATTTAAGATGATAGACTTCGCTTTTCGGCCCATACAAAAAGGACGCCCGGGAAAAAACACTTTTGTACATCGAAAATTGCACAAAATGAATATATTTTTTTATACTGCCTTTTAGGGGGTGAAATCTATGTCGGTATGTTTTCTAATTTTCGATGCGTTTCGTATTAACGTAAACATTCACTGTCAAACATGTACGATTTATCAAAAAATATTATTTAAGGAAAAAGTGCTGCTAACTCAACTCTCATAAAGAATTATAAAATTATAAAAAGCTACCGACGTAGCTTCTTCTTTCTAAAAAATATATATTTTTTAAAATTTCAATTTCGTGAAAGTTTTGGTGTAGAAAAGTGTATTCTCCATAAACCCCTTTTCGAGCGATTTCTGTAGGTGAATTTGAGCGTTTTCTCATTCGCACATTTCGCATTCGCATGTATTGTAAGTGTGCGTGAGCTTAACAGAATGACAGACGCGGATGTTCCGCGTGTGGTTCAAAGTCTAGCCTCTTAAATATGTCTAACGGTGTGGTCAAGGGGTAAGGCTCTCGATTCTCAATCCGTAGGTTGAGGGTTCGAAGCCGATTAATTTGTGTTGTACAGGGTGTATCGGCACGTACTCGACAAACTTTAACCGGTGATTTGGTCTCCGGTGACTTTTTCGATTTATATATAGAAACCTTTGCAGGCGTGCGCACAACAATCGATCAAAGTTTCATAGCAATTGGACGAATAGTATAGGAAATAATTTCGTTACGGCGGAGCTCATTATTATATACAGAAACCATCGCGGTCATGCGGAGATCAAATTCCCAAATTTTCACACCATTGGGTGAATGGTTATGTAACTCATAAGGGACAAACAAAGAAACGTTCATTTATATTTAAATGTTTATTATTATTATGGAAGACATTTCTAGTATTGTTCTGATGGCTATCCGTTACCGTTTATGATTCCTTCGACATAACCGCGAAGATGAAACAATGTGGCGTGACCTAGAAGGTCAGCCCTTCCATGTGATATTGCTACACTGTATAACCATCTTTGGAATCCACGTGTTAGCAGAATGGAGAAATATAAGTGATTTATAGGTACCAAGACAATATTAACATTTTTTTTCCAAAAAGAAATTAACAATATTTTTATAGATATTGTCTATGCACTTGCAGTTTTTGATTGCCTACATTTATATATTACTAACTGACCCGCCCACGCGTCGCTGTGGCTAAAGAAACACAACGCCAACTACTTGATGGTTACCTAACCCAGATAATCAAGTGTGGTGTCAATAAACTAACTCACACCGCCATCTGTCAGAAACCTATGGAACTTACAAATAATTTCAAATAATTGTCTTATAAAAAACATTTAATTCGCAATAATAAATATTGAGGTTAATAATCGAGATAAAACTATCCTATCTTTTAAGTTGGACCAAATTACACACAGTAAGCCAAATTTCATCAAAGTCGGTTAAGTAGTTTCGGAGTTTACCTTGGACGAACATTGTGACGCGAGACTTTTATATATAAAGATTTACTAAGGAAGGTATGATGTATGATATCTTTGTTCTACCGGTATTACAATGAAAGATTCTCCGAGGAACTAGCGTCATTGATCCCTTCAGCACCGGTGCATAGTCGGGAAACACGCCAAATGCGCGCCTATCTTATGTACGTGGTTAAAATCTGTCACATGAGAACAAGACAGAGCAAAGGCGACATTCTACGACTCGTTTTCGATTTTAATAGCCAGGCTGTGAAATGATTTGCCGGCCTCTGTGTTTACTCCCTCCTACAACAGATCACGGGTCTTTACAAGACCTATGTTTACTCCTTTCTCTCTTCAAAAAGACCTCTCTACAAAGCATCCACAAAGATGATATTTGGACATTATTTTACTGGGGGCCTACCGTTTGGAATTAATGTAAAAAAAACGTAAGAAAAGCTTAAATTTGTTTGATTGATTACGTTTGATGATTTACATATTCTTTGGCAGATACTTGTTAAACAATTCACTAATTCGTAAAGCAAACTTTTAGTACCATTTCCTGCACTGCGAAACACTGGAAAACGTGGTTTGTTAACCCTATTCTTTATTTAGCGATATGTATTAGCCCACAGATGAACATATATGTAACCTATGTACAAACGAGGTAAATAATACCTGCTGAGTCAATTATACCCATTCTGGACATTATCGCCTACCAGTGGGCGATTTAAGTTGCTTGTGGGGATTGAGAGTAAAGATAAAACACGCTGGGCCCACATACACAACGTACGCAATGCATTAAGATATATGGACAACTTATAACCTAGTTGCTTCAGAAACGCACTTATCACGCGCAATACAATCCAACGCTTCCCGCGCAACGCCGATCCGCGTTGTCCAGATCGGCGTTGGGCGTTTGAATGAAAGATAGCGTTGGTTGAAAGTCCTTGTGATTTTATCTTTAAGGTTATGTGTGTTTTGGCGTTCGCCGTTTACTGACATTATTTGCTCGTTTTGTTGTTAAAATGGGAGAAAAACAACCGACAGATTTAGTAAGATGTTACGAAGTGTTATAACTTGTGGTGTATAGGCTAGTCATGCAGTTTCAACATCCTCCAATCGTTAGTAGAGTTAGTGATACGTAGTTTTATTTTATCTCATTAGATGTCAGTTAAGTAGTATTTTAGAAGAGTATTATCTATCATTGTTTGTGTCTAATGAACGAACGGTCACGATAATAACCGATGGTTATATAGACGGCTGGACTCCATCACCGTCGCGAGTCTGCAGTCGCAGAATAACTTAGAACCTCATATAGAAAGGACGTCTGATTTTAATAAACACTACATAACAGAAGCACAAAAGATGCTATTGCTAAATTATCTCATACTATACAAGACGCATTAGATAAATCTTTGAAGTGTATTGGTATATTTGTTGATCTTCAAAAAGCTTTCGACAGCATTTCTCAGGTCAAATTAACACAAAAACTAAACGCTGTTGGTTTTAATGGCAGAGCCTTAAATTGGATAAAAAGTTATCTTAATAACAGATCGCAAGTGGTAAAAATTAACCATACATTGAGCAAACCTCTTACAAGTGATTTTGGAATACCACAAGGTACTGTATTAGGGCCATTACTTTTTATCATGTATGTCAACGACATTTTTAAACAAAACCTCAGTGGATGCGTTATTTCTTACGCGGACGACACTATCATCATAGTTAAGGGTCAGGACTGGAATATTCTAAAGAAAAATGCAAACAATGACATGCAAATCCTAAAAAACTGGTTCGACACAAACCTACTCTCAATTAATGCAAAAAAGACACTTTACATTCCCTTCTCAATAAATGAGTTCAGAACTCACCCAAACATCGATATAATTATACACAATAATAAATGTAACAAAACTGTCTGTAATAGTTCATGTAATAAATTAAATCATACAACTGAAATAAAGTACCTCGGTGTAATTGTAGACCAACATATGAAATGGAAAAGACACATATGTGAACTTGTTAAGCGCATTAGGAAATGTATTTATATATTTATTAGATTAAGAAATATTCTAAAGGTAAATAATTTAAAAAAGGTGTACTATGCACTAGTACAGTCAGTAATTCAATATGGAATTATTGGATGGGAGGTGCATATAAAAAAATTGTAAACCCTGTAAATGTGGTTCAAAAACTAATTATTAAAGTCATTTTAAAAAAACCACCTACATTCCCTTCTGCAACATTGTTCAAAATTTTCGAAGTTCCAAAAATTGAAGATCTCTATAAAAAAGACTCAATATCACAAATATTCAAAGATAAGACATTAAAAAATAATAATGTTAACTCATCATTAAGACGTAAATATAATATCCAAATTCCATTATATTCAACTCAACAAATGCAAAATAATTATGTATATAAAGGGATAACTTACTTCAATAGCCTTCCCGAAGAAGTAAAAAAAATAAGAGATTTAGCATTATTCCAGAAAAAGATCAAACTAATCTTAAAAAACTGTATGCAATAAAATCATGTGACCTTAATCATATAAATCAAACCATAAAATATTGTATAATGTCTTCCTTAATCTAGTCCTTGATATTATATTAATTATGGACTAAAAATTGTATATTCTTACATAACTCCTACACCAAGCTCAAGAGCCAGTTCTCTTAATTGGTGTTTTATTTAGTTAAACAATGATTAAAATTGTAAAATTGTTGTGTGTATAAGGTGAAATAAATTGAAAAAAAAAAAAAAAAAAAAAACTATTTAATGAAATCGTTTATTGAAGAATTTAATATTGCGTAGGACAGGTGTGCAAGTTAGCCTGGGAACGTAGTAATTCACATGCTGCGTACGTGGGTACAGCGTATCGTTACCATTAAAAGGGTTTTAGAGCGATTTTAATATGGTTTCTGGCGACAGGCATTCTTTGTGCACTTACTTAATATCTGAATCAATATTTCTAACAACCCACCAGTAGATATTCATCATCAGCATCAGCGCAAATGTTTAAAATATCTGAACTTCAAAACGTTTTTTTTTTCAAAACGAAATTAAACATTTTCTAAGGCTTCTCAAAACCCACAGATTGTGATCCTATGCTATAGGCTTTCGTTTTGTTTCTGGCGAGCACCAACATCCAACATTATTTATTATTTTAGAAAACTTTGAGAAACTGCGATCTAGTATTGTGATGGGTGATATATTTATTTAGTGAGTCGATTTTGCCCGAATTTATCGCAGCACGTTTAGTAAACACTTTATTTATTTAACCGGCTATCAAGAGATAACGAATTTAAGGTATAATTATACCTAAATAAACATATACAGGATATTAAGTGACGTACTTGACATTCTTTAACCTGTGATTCCTAACATTATTTATAATAAAAAATTGAAATGAAGTTTTGATATCTGGTGACTTTTTAAAAGTTTATTCAAGTAAAAACTTAGATCTGTAGGTATTGGACAGTTAGCAATGGTGCAGTCACTCGGCTGAGTGACTAGTGACAATATGCAAAATAACTATTTTGTTTGATTTTGAAAAAAAAAACTTATAAAGTCACCGGAAACCAAAATTTCGATTACATATTTTACTCCAAATAATGTTAGGAATCACCGGTTAAAGTAAGTCAAGTATGTTATATATAGAAGCCATTTCGGGGAACGGAATTGAGTTTGAAGGAAATTCCGAAATTCTTATTAAACAACCACTTTTTAAATCAAGTTATTATTTGTTTATTAATTTATTTATAACTAGCTTCTGCCCGCGACTTCGTCTGCGTAGGATTAGTACTTCGAGTAATCTATTTTCTTTTATTTAGTCCCATCTACGTTTATACCAAAATTCTTAACCTATTTATTTAAAATATGTGTAATTCTTGATTCGATTCAAAGTATTAGGGGAGTACTTTAAATAAATTCACTAATTTAAATATTTTCTAAAATAGAATTTTGATTTAACATCACACAAATTATTTTGCAAAATGTCATTCTCAAAATTAGACATTTTCTATTATACAATAATTATTATTTTCAATATATTGAAAATTAATAGCTAGCTTTATAAATTATAGCCTATATACTCTGATGTATGAGCTATATTATTGTAAAGTTTCATTAAAATCCATTTAGTAAATTTTGCGTGAAAGATTAACAAACACACATACATCCATACAAACTTTCGCGGTTATAATATTAGTAAGAATAATAATAGTAAGATAGTAAGATTAGTATTTTAACTGGTGAAATAATACTAGTTAATAAATAGTACTAGTTAATAAATAAATAGATTTAGTAATCAAAACGGAAGGCACCAAGAAACTATCAGTCACACAATAAGTATTTAATGCTAAATCACTATTTTAAATTAATATTTGCTAAGAATCGGTTTACATTATAAATACAAAAAATATATACTTTGGATAAATTGAAGCTTTACCTACGGCTTCCATTGAGTAGAATTAAAATAAAATTGATAATTACTTTAAAATATAAGCTTAAACTGCAAAATATTTTTTTTTCATTACTAATGTGTGAACCCAAATAAGAAACAACTATTTAAAAATACAAATTTATAAGTAAAATTATTTGTGACAGTTTCCATTGATTAAATTTTACTTTCTTATAAAATTATTTACAAAATTAAAAAAACACTTTTGCGCTTGAAATCGTGACCTCTAAAGTCTAGAGGTCACGATTTAGTCACGAGTCTAGACTCCGTTTGCCAAGCGATTTTTATGCCTATTACCTACCTATGTATATTGCATGGCGAAATAATAATAATAATTAAGTATTTTTTAGAGCGCCGTTTTTGTGAGAAATCACCTCAAGGGCGCTGTAAATATGTGTCTTATACACTATAAGAATACATACATACAAGGCTGGGTTATATCCGCTCAAAAAGAAGAAGAAGGAGAGATACGATAGTACGAATGTAAGCGAAAGCGCTAATATTAAAAACGATAATATTCAAGCGAAAATTGGGAAAATGTTTAATAAAACACTACTCTTTTTAAATAATGCAAAAATCGCATGGGGGTTATGGTAGCATTTAAAGAAACATTGTGATTTTTTTCATACATATAACTTAAATAAAATAATAGAAACGAAAGTGTAAATAATAATTTTCGGAGCATACTTTGCGATTTATTTCTATCGAGGTAATTTCTTATAATTACCGTTTCGGCGTGGGAAATGTATAGATAGATATTATCTTAAAGAATAACATTTTTTCATAGGTAAAAATCTTCAAATGCTTAAGGAAAATATGTAAGAAATCGGTAGAAATTCGAAAAGCCGCGGCTTAAAAATGATTTGTTCAAGTTCTGCTGTGTAATATATAAATACTTTATTTTAGTACAAAAAACAACATAATACAGGTACCTATGTTTGTTGGGATAGGTTATGTTAAATGCACATCGCGAATCGTGAGCATTGCATTGCATAATAATATCACGATCATCATTATGATATCTACTTCGTGGCATTGCGCAATTATTACTCTAAAATGTACTGTTTAAGTAATTATTTTAATTGCATCCAATAATTTAGTCATATTACCTGCCCATTGATGCATCCAAAACTACTTACTGATTACAGCTTCAGATGGACTTGTAATGGACGGTAAATGAAACGAAATTAAATGTGTTTGCTGGAATTGGATGATAATGTGTGTAGGAAAAACAAGGTAGGCAAGGAAAAGGGATAACATAACCACAACATAGTTGTATAATTCCACCGCGATACCTCAAGGTAATTATCGCCACAACAAAACGAATGAATACAAAACGATATTGTTTACTTTCGAGATGGTCAAATTTCTTCTTTTCAGTTAGAAACGAGAGTGTGTACCTGAAAAACACCAACAATTTGCTTCCAAGGTAGTTCCAATTCTTCTTCTAGTTTTCAAAAAACCAATGCACTCGTATTTGCACTGCGTTTCTTGCTATTGTTCCAAATTTAAAATACTTTTCCAGCAAGGTGATGGTTAGGGAGAACTAGCAAATGGATAAATGACATCCCGGTAGGAACTAAGCATATTCTCAGTTCACAACTTAAAGACATTAAATTTATTTCATAAAATTATTTTTAAGTATCCACGGATTGCTGTTCAAGAGGAAAACACATACCAAAAATATTTTTATTCTTAGTGTGCCTTGTATCGCCACGAATATAGGTAATAAACATAAAAATCGCTTGGCAAACGGGGTCTAGAAACGTGCAATTTCAGCGAAAAAGTGGATTATATTTATTTTGTGAATATGTTTACAAAAAAGAAAAAAATATAATCAAGAGAAACTGTCACAAATAATCTTTGCCATAATTTTATATTTAAAAAAAAATTGTTTCTTCCATGCGTTCATATATTTCTAATGAAAAAATACTTTTTTAAGTATTTGACTCTTATATTTATTATATAGTAATTAACAATTATATTTTATTTATACTCGAGGGAAACGATAGGAAAAGCTTAAATTTTTCCACATAAAATTTTTGGTATTCATAATGTAAACCGTTTCATAGCGAAGATTAATCGAAAATAGTAAATTAACATTAAATACCAATTGCTTCACAAAATTTGAACAATTCATCAAATTGAAAGTTCTACTCAAGTTCTATTATTATTTCAGTAATGTGAAATAACTGGCCAACAAAGATATAATAACAGAACTCGAACAGAACCTTTACATAATTTTAAAATTACCTTCGAAATTTGATGAATTGTTAAATTTCTGGGAAACAACTGAAATTAAGTTTCGCCTTGCTTTGAAGAAAACAGGTCCTGAGACCAGGAAGCCTGGAGGCGCCTTATCGAAGCGATGGATATCTGACCCGAATACGACAGGGAGGAGAAGATGAGATTCGTCAATTGTAGGTCCAGTCTCTCCCACACAACCTCTACATTTGCCCTTTGCCACTTTTATAAATCGAATTGTACAGAGATGTAATCACTTTGTTGTTGATCATACATTTGTTGTATTTGATTGTTCATACCTAATCATAATTGAACCTGGTTCCGTTTTAGCACAGCACTAGGTACGCGTTACGAAACAGTATTCGGTACCCCAACTAAAAAAATGGTAATCAATTATAGTGTAATAGTTTGTAGTAATGGATGTTGGTACAAGACACATCATGTTACCAATTTGGTCCATACGTAACGAACATGAGTCATAACAAATTGATACCACATTCATAAATGAATCGGTCCACGAGAGGAGAGCGGATATTGACAATACGGTGATAATAATATTGATTTTTTTATAAAGCACGCATTGAATTATAGGTATTTTATATGTTGCTGTCACTGTCGCTTTTACCCTCCCCCCTTCTCTACCTATCTACCTACCACTGCAAGAAAACGAAGTGATGATTAGTTGTTAGTTAATGAAATAATTAAAAACACTTTCAGCCTTACTAAAAAACTTTCTAAAAAAAATTTACAATTGTTAAACGACCGTGCAACGAAAAAACCTTACTAATTAAAAACTGACAAAAAATTGTCTATGGAAAGATATGTACATCGCTTACACGGCCAAAGAGGGTAGTTTAACTGTTGTACATATCTGTTTTATTTGTATTTTTCAATTTTTTTCTAAGGTATTTTAAATGTGCTATATATTTCTTATTTTTCAAAATGTCGTAAAACCAAATACCATTTTAGAAACTAAAAAAAATTACCTTTTAGATTTTTGTATTTTAAAATATACTTTAGTGTTAACAAATTGCAGTATTTTAAACTTCAAACGTGAAAAAAATTGAAAATAAAAATTACACCAAACATTTTCTATTAAAACGTCGAAAATTTGTTGAATATTTGAAATTATAAAAACACAGTCCTATTATTTAATGAATTTGCAACAAAACTATCACTTCACTTTTTATCTCGTTCATACAATTAAAAATTATAAAAAAATAAATTAATAATTCCTTAAGAATAACTGAAAATACCTGACATTTTGAAGTTATTTTTGTAAATCTTAGACTTTGATTCCCATAATTTGTTTTTATTTACACACGAACCATACATTTTTGTTATTAAATAACATTACTTTTATGGAAGTTTTATTAAACTCAATCGGAAAAACTAAATTTTATAATTAATAACCTATATTTTTTATGTTCACAGAATTAAATTACGAACATGACGTTATTAACGGACCAAAACTGACAAAAATAACACAAATAATAGTAATTGTGTTGAATAATACTATTATTATAGTGAATTGGTGATTGAGTTAGAAATTATCCATAAAAAGATTGTACAAACTGCACGTGAAATCTCATATGTCAAACTGTAATTTGCCGCCCGCGTTAGAAAAGAATATGGCGGACTGCACATGCGCAAATGGACTAATTTTCAGGGTGACCAACCGAAAAATTCATATATTTGTTCGATTATTTTCGATTTGTTATTAGTAAAGTTTTGTTTTAAAATATGTACAGACTTTACACAACGTGCAACAGAAACAGCGTTTAACGGTCGTTAAGTGTTTTTTTTATTAGTAAGGCTGTTTGTTTTTACCACGATAATCTTTATTTAAACAATCAACATGTTTCGAGAACGATGTTCTCTTCATCAGGACATTAAATGTACTAAAAACTAAATTATCAAGTATAGAAAGACAGGCGTGGGTGGAAATGGAAGTAGTGTGGGGAGAGAGGTGGAAAGGGGAGGTGCTTAGAAGATCAAAGACAAAAATTACAATGGAAATATGTTTAAGATAGGGTTATTCAAAACTAATTTCAAACAAATATCTTAAAGTTTGGACTCAATTTACTCAAAAACGAAAGCGTAAATCAAAAAATATTATAAATTATACTCTTATTTATTATGCTCTTATTATAAATTATACTCTAAACTCGATTCGAAATGTGATGTAGATTCTCCAGTTTCCCTCTTGAACATCGAGTTTCCGGACACCGACATCCGTGATCGTCGAAAAATCGAAATGTTTAAAAAGCATACCCAATATAAGGTAGAATACTCAAAATTATTCATAATCACCCCTAACCAATTATAATGCAGAAAAACTTGTAGTTAATTAAACTAAATATTGATGTTTTCTGGGTCACTAGTAGGATATTTCAAAATGACTAATTTGCCAGACCGTTATGCCCCCCAGTGTTATTTCATAGCATATTTAATATGTAAAACACAGTGTAAATAATATAGGATTTATTTAATTAAAACTTAGTATTTGGAGATGTATGACTAATAAACTGGAAGATCGATATGTCCGCAATCTGTTACTGAGAGATTTAGGGCATTATGGTATTGAGACTATTAGGTAATGTAAGAAAGAAAACCATGTAAATATCTATTGCGTTAGAAATACTATTTGACGCTACAATGGCACCGTTCATAAAGTCACGCTTGCATATACCTAAAGCCAGTGATATATTTATCACAAGTTTGGACTCTAAACCAGAAAAAAAACTTACCAAATAATATCCATGAATTAAGTAAGTTTATCTGACTAACTGATTACCACCATCACAGTATAATATCACTATATCAGCAGTATCTTCTCAGAAGTAATATTCAAGTTCTCACAACCCTACCCTAGCACACTCGATCGTTAAGGATTGACAGGATAACTTTCGGTAACTTCTCATCGTTCCCTAGCATGACTGCAAATGTCCAACGAATAAGTGACAGTTCGCAATGACTAATTGTCCTTAATATAATTCGACATCAACTGTTGCTTTTAAGTTAAGGATATGCAGTTGTCCTAGGGAGCGATGAGAAGTTACCGAAAGTTATCCTATCAATCCTCATCGATCGAGTGTGCTAGGACCCCTGATCCTCACAGAACTCGACATAAACTGAAGTCGTTGATCCAGGCATATCGTTCACGAATTGAGGTTATTTTTAGAGAATTTTAGAAATGACAAATTTTTGCATCTAACGAAATAATAAATGTAAAATCTATCAAAGCCTGAAAAGACAGAAATAGAAAAATAAATAAAAAAAAAACACGCCACTATCTATAGGTACCCGCAGATTTTTTGAAGTAAAACTTCTTTACGCACGCTTGACTTGGGGATTAAGCTGCCGAATGTGTGACGAGAGCGTTACGAAAAGTGTGATCGGGCGAGGCGAACGATAATAAATTTAAATAAATATTTGTACAAAATTAATATATGTATATTTTTATATTTTTATTTATTTATTTATTTGTTATACCAAAAATACATTTACATTGTATTGACATTTTGATTGTCCAACTAGATAGATCTCCCGTTCTAGGACAGTCAAATTTACAGGTATCGTACATATTAGGTAGGTATATGATGATTCATATAAGAATTAAACAATTCCACAATCAAATCAATCCAATATACAAGAAAAAGTGTATTTGAAGTGAATATACAGAAAACAGTAAAAGAAAAGAAAAAAAAAATTGTAAAATTTTAAAATTTTTGTTTATTTAATTTAAATACATGTACAAAATTGTTCTTTTCTTTTCTGCTTTAATGGGTTTGAAAATGGATTGAGAGTAGTAGAGTAGTAGTAGTAGAGTAGTTTTGGAAATTTCATGTAGTTAGACCTTTTTTCTTATTTTGAAGGTGAAGTACGCAAAAATTCATCAATCTCGAAACAAAATTATAGATTTGTATAAAAACACAGATCCGCCGTCCTACAAAGATTCTCTTCTTTATATAAACAGATAGGTGTTATTTTATTGCGTGGGGCTCACCTAGAATATTGTAAATCAATGCAGTCAGACCTGTGACTAGCCGTTCGGGCAACATTATGTTTGTTTATAATATGTAGAGGGGCTAGTGTTATTTACCTAGTGACAGGTGTGTTTTCGATGCAATTAAAAAATGTCTGGAGAACGGAGTTGCAATGTGTTTGCTCAGAGAACAGTGTAATACATCTGTACACACTCCAGTCGGACTGGACTCAAGTCATGTGGTTACTGGTCAGATAAACATATTACTACGAAAACCTCAAAATCTTAGAGGTTGGGGTGTTATTTTTGCATCGAAGAACCTTTGAATTAAATGTGTGTAATTCAATGAAACCACTGCATTTGGAGAAAATATGCGCATATGGGTAAGGAAAAGATAGAAATGACTTGCTGTGGAACACTTTATTCTATCGAGCTGGTTCATGAATTGCACTACATTTATAGGGGAAATATTTTTACAATAGTTGAGGTATTTTCTTTAGCGGTGGCGAAGAGCGAAAGAGCGGAATATTAATGCGGAGATGTTCATGCGGTGAGGATCTAGTGAAGACTGATTGTGGGAAACAGAAAAATGACAGGTCTACAGGAAGAGGTAGGAAGGAATACATGTAACAATACTGACTACAAGTACAGCGGTTCATGATATAGAGATGTATGTTGGTAAGTGGAGCTGTGTATTGAGTAAGGGCCCAACCAAAGGTAAATGCGTGTTTCTATACAAAATTGGGCTAAAGAAGTCAACTTGAATGGTTTTATATCAGAAAAAAAGGACGATTTCGCTTTGTAACAAAAAGGATGAGGCACAGCTGCGCGGCCAATTTCATACAAAACTTCATTTTTTAATTTGAGGCTAAAATACCCAACCAAATTGAACTTCTTTTTTTATCGATTTTAATCGAATTTGATTATGTGATATCTATTAGTTGAAATAGGTATACTGTTTTAATTTTTAAATACTAGAGTATAATGAGGAAATTTAAATTTGGTTTCTTAGGTGAATTACACAAATATAAGTTAGCCACCTTGTAAACTGTTGATTTCCTTTTTTTTCAAATTTTTTCAAATTACTTATTTATATTTTTAAAAAAAATTATGTTAAGTCCCGTTGCTGATTGATGTCAGTTTGCCAATGGGTTCTTTTAACATTTTTTTTTTAAATTGAGACAGGTACATAAAATATACACATTAATGCCTACATTTTATGTACATTTTTTGAAAAAATATTGTTCATAAAATTTATAAAAAAATAAAGAATAGAAAAAATTAAAGAAAGAGAAAAAAAAGGATGGAAAAACATTAAAACTAAAAGAAGAAAAACAGAGAGTACAAAAAAATACTTTCATATAACCATTTTTTAGCATACATCCTTCTAAAAATCAGTTCACAGCTTTTTATTGAATTGGGTAACATGTTAATAAAAATAAATTAAAAATCTGTAATATTATTAACTATCGCAAAGAAGATCAAAGAAGAGCTATTTGCTATTTCACATACTCTAAGCTAATTAGCGTTACTCGTACAATAACATATAATAATATATAGGTACCCTTTTTCTACGACGCTCAGCTCGCTGAGTATGTGTGAAATAGCCCCATGAAGAAATGATTTATTTTTAATAGATTTGGGTCACCAAAATTACACGTCAGCAGAGAAAAAATCAATTTATATTCATTTGTATGAAAATCATGATCCGGTATTCAAAATAAATAGTCGCACAGTATCCAAACATAAAGAGATTTCGTAATTTTTTTCTAGTGTTCTTATCTCTTGCAAACACTCTCAAGTCTCCACTCTGCATCACGTTCTATGGTCGGCATTCACTCTCCTAAATCAACACATTGTTAAACACTATGGAACCATCATCTCTAGTCAAATCATCACATCAAATTTCTAAGATATAATTCACAGTTGTCAAATTGTCACTGTCGAGATTCAAAATAGTTGATTCAGGCCCTTCGGTTCAAATCTGGCAAGAGGTTTTTTTTAACAAGTATTCAATCATAAAGTTTCTAATGCTACAATGAATAAGCAATGCAATACGTCTACGTAATACTGGTACTGTGGATTTGTGAAAGACCATCATCCGTACTCGAAACGTTACTGTGTTTAGTGATCAGATCAGAATAGTCAAGCATTTATCAATCTTCCTCTTTCCTATCTCCACGCTCCCTCTATCCTTTTCAGCCTCACAACATACCACAAAATTTGTATACATTACATCATAATTTGGCATCGAGCAGTTCGGACTCTTATGCGGTGTTCACGTAATTTCGTACGTATACCAACAAATTATTTTTACATTTTCCCGCCAATAAACATTGAAACACTGTTAATTCGTTCGTAAAAACTTCAGTCCCGTTTTTAACCGTTTTTTACGAATAAAATGATCGTATTTTAAAATACCATTTTTCTCCGTGTGGGATCTAATAAAAATCCGCAATACTGAGAACTTGGAATTTAAAAAATAATTATTCTGTTAGGTTTACTATTTTGCCCTGAAATCCAAATTTAAGTTTTGTATGAAAAATGCCAATATTGTAATTTGAAGTGTAGTATAAATACGAGTACGTCGATACCTTTAATGTCTTTTTAACAATTTACTTTACAGGCAAACTACATTACAATAAAGACTTAAACACACACCATACAAGATGGAAAGAAAACATTTCACTAAAATGATTGGACAAATTGGATAAATCAACGACAGCATTGTTAACTGGACTATGAAGGCTTTCAAATGTACCTATAGCATAGTTTTCAGTGAAATAAAAAATGTACCTAGATTACGCACGCATATTAAAAGAAAAATGTAAAAAAATAAGTATGCAATAAGCTAATAAGTATTAAACATAAGCAAGTATAAATAAAACATGTTAAAATGCATGATTATATTATTAGACAAAACGAAGTGGATCATATTATTAAGTGTAAATAAAATATGTTTGGGAGGATAAAAGATAATATGTAGTTAAAATAACTTTCTCACATAATAATCATGCTCACTATGTAATGACTTATTTTAAATCGTTCAAGACTTATGACATTGAGGTATTTACGAACGCTTTTATTTTTTTTCTATTATACGTCAGCAAAAATTACTCGATTCATGTATAATTATATTTATAGGTTTTTAAGCGAAGGAAGTGGGTAACGACCTTTTTTTCTTTTTTTTTTTTTTTTTTTTTTATATTAACTCCACACAGGAGGCCCTGAGGAAAATAATTTCCCTCAGGGCCTATGTCATCTTTGAAGATGCTGTGAGGAGGGTCTTTTTGAGGAGAGGAAGGAGTGAACGTGGGTCTTGAAGAGACCCATGTTATAGGAAGGAGGAAACACAGAGGCCGGCAAATCGTTCCACAGCCGAGCTGTTGAACACAAAAACGAGTCGTAGAAGCGTCCCGTTCTCATGTGACAAATGTCAACTGTGTACATATGTTGGGCGCGCGTTTGGCGTGTTTCCCGACTATGCACCGGTGCCGAGGGGATCAATGACGCTAGCTCCTCGGAGCATCTTCCATTGAAATACCGGTAGAACAAGGATAGCATTCCCACCCGACGCCTGTGCTCTAAAGATTGCAATCCGTTTGTTAAGACAGGAGAATCTATCAAGCGGACCGCCCGTTTCTGCACAGAGTCGAGGGCGTTTTTCAGGTACATCGGGGCTCCAGACCAGAGATGGCTGCCAAATTCAACAGTGGGGCGCACTTGCGATTTGTACAGGGTTAGCAGTTGTGTACAATTAAAGTATCTGCGGGCCCTGTACAGTACGCCCAGTTTCTGAGAGGCCAACTTAACTCTGGCCTCGATGGAGCCCCCGTACCTGAGCTGGTCACTTAGAGTTACACCGAGCATATCAATGGAGGACCTGTTTGGAAGAATGCTACCGTTGAAGGAGACTAGATTGTCATTTCGATCCCTTTTAGACGTAATCAGACATGATTGGGTCTTTGAAACATTGAATTCGACGAGATTATTCTTACCCCAAGAGAAAACACTCTCGAGGTAACCGTCCATTCTTTGCTTCAAAGCCCTCCGAGCCGTTGGAATTTGTGCACCCTTTGGGGGCTTGTCAAACAAAAAGCTATCATGGACTGTACTGTCATCCGCGTAGCAATGAATTGGTGCACATGTCAAAAGGTCATTGATGTGCAACAAAAACAAAGTCGGAGACAGAACCGATCCCTGTGGGACGCCAGCATTTATCGAGTGCGAGGAAGAGGTGAAGCCATCAGCAACCGTCTGAATCGACCTCTCCCTCAAAAAGTCGGCAATCCACGTACACAAGGATGCGGGAAGTCCGTAAGAAGGCAGTTTGTTGACAAGTCCTCGGTGCCAGACCCGGTCAAAAGCCTTGGAAATATCCAGTGCGACCGTTTGGGTCTCACCGAAACGTTCCAGGCACCGCCCCCAAACATGCGTCACATACGCGAGAAGATCACCGCACGAGCGGTTCCGCCGGAATCCGTATTGACGGTCGTTAATAATTTTGTTCTTCTCGAGGTATGTGAGCAGTTTGTCGTTGATCACCCGTTCCATCACCTTGGATAGAACTGATGTGATCGCTATGGGGCGGTAGTTGGCCGGGTTGGAGCGGTCACCCTTCTTTGGGATAGGATGGATAACCGCTTTTTTCCAACCAGAGGGTACAGAGCCAGAATTCAGGGACATTTTGAAAAGCTTCGTCAAAATCGGAGCTATTTCTGCAGCGCACCTCCGCAATACCAGGGCGGGGATTCCGTCAGGCCCACTAGCTTTATTAACATCAAGCCCTCGTAAAACCTGGAGCACATCCCGATGCCGGATCCTCAGCTTTTTCATATAGAAACCGCAGTGAGGAACCGACGTCGGGACTGCACCTTGATCATCGAGGGTTGAGTTATCCGCAAACATTTTACCTAATAGGTTTGCCTTTTCGGTGGCGGTGTTTGCTAGTGAGCCGTCAGGTCTGGTAAGAGGTGGCAGACTGGATTTGCAGAAATTGCGACCTATTGAGCCCGCAAGCGACCAGAAGGCTCTGCTGCCATGCGGGCATGCAGCCAGCTTTTTGCTGATCTGCAGGTCGTGCTCGAACTTTGACCTATTTATGATCCTCTTGCATTCCTTTGCCAATTTGTTATATGCTGCTCTGTTTTCGGATGTTCTAGATGTGTTGTAGGCTCGGTAAGCCGCGTTTTTTCGCCGAACTGCTTCGGAGCATTGTCGACTGAACCACGGCTTTGAGCCCACACCAGTTTCCTTGACAGTGGATTGAATGAAGCCATCCATTGCGGATGTGATGACTTCACCAATTTCCTGGGCACATCTTGAGGGATCCGAAGTCCGAAAACAGACAGCTGACCACGGGAAAGCATTGAAATGTGCCCGCAGACCGAACCAATCTGCTGACCTATAGTGCCATACTTTTCTCTTCAGCCTCTCGTTTGGTGGTCTGAAGTTGACGGGGATTGAGGTCGTCACCAGGCAGTGGTCGGACGATCCTAAAGGCGCTGTGACCTCAATCTTGTAACCGTGTGGCACAGTGGTTAGAAATAGGTCTAACAGATTGGAGCGGTGAGTCTGGACATCAGGAACCCTTGTAGGCTCCTGAACCATTTGCTCCAATCCGTGGCAAAGGGCAAAGGATTCCGCCTGTCGGCCAGCCGAGTCTGTTGATCCCGAGAACTTCAACCATGGTTCGTTATGAACATTGAAGTCCCCCAGAACCACAAACTCGGCCGAGGGGTAGCGGGGCAAGAGATCATCAATAGTTTCGCTTAAATGTTTGAAGAGCTCGGACGTGTCTGATTCGCTAAGGTTCGGTGAGCGGTATAGACACGCATAGAACCTTACCGTACTGGCAAGATTGACGCGCACCCACATTACGTCAAATCTGGAGTTTTCCAGATTCAACAGTCGCACACAGTTGACGTCAGATCGGCTATAGAGACAGATACCTCCTTTGGGTCTGAACTTGCCGACGAGGGCGTAGCCCGGGCAGTCCAGATAGGAGGCATCTAGAGGCTGAGCTATCTGTGTTTCAGAGAGGAAAAGAAGGTTGGGACGTTGAGAATGGAGGTGGTGATGGACGGAGTTTATATTTGTGTGCAGGCCGCGAATGTTGGCAAAATTCACCAACAGTCTTGGCCTGCACCGGGGACGCCTGCTACCCGCCGCTGTAAGGATGTTAGTAGTTGTGGTTGTAATATTCATGATTTTAAGTATTTTTATGTAAAGGTTATGATGGGAGAGGGAGGTCTGGGAAAGGAAAAGGTATGAGGGATGGGTAGGAAGCTGGGGACCAGAGTGTCCAGGAGTGATAGGCGTATGAATCCATCCCACCCACTGCGGTGCAAGGCGATGGGCCGGGAGAGTCCGGCTGGAGAGGTCGCCCAATGCGCCCCAAACGCTGCTGCTGGGTCCCCTCCGGTCACGAACCGGCACAACAGCAGCGGCGGGGTTTTTTCACTCGTTGATGGGGCAGCCCACCCTCAGTCGTGAGCCTGAGGGTCGGGCCCCTGTACTACCGAGCGGCCCGGACAGCGTTAACCAGTTGTAAAGGGTCTCCCTCAACCGGCATCTCCCGATCCGGCCCGCCACGCAGAAGGTGGGTCGACGCATCCGCCACCAAGACCCGGATAAACCTTACCCCATGAACCCGGGCACCCCTGCTAAGTCACCAAACGTAGCGAACCACTTGGGGTGACCTATGGCAGAGGTGTTGGTTATCCAATAAATGGTTCCCAGGGCGGCGGTACCCATACCCGCCTACCAAATTATGAAATCATTTTCTGGGCTTAACGGGGACTTACCGGAACACGTTTGACGTCAGAAACACACAAAAAGGCAGATGATTTAAAAAAGCGTATGTCAACAGAAAAATTAAAAATTAAATCTGATTTTATAATCATTACTATTTTTACACATCTATTTGAATAATATCACTTTGTTTTCTTGTACGTACAACTGAAGTGGAAATTAACCCAAGTTATATACATTTTCGACTCCTGCTAGACCCCAGACATGCCAATGAAATTTATTATGTTCGATCTATTTCAACAGAAGTAATGAAAAATGGGCCAAGGTGCGATCCTTGTGGGACTCCACTCGTGGCAATAAAATGATATGGCAGATTTAATTTTGACTCTAAGAGTTCTGTTTTAAAGATAGCCCATAAGAAAATTCTTTTTTAACCTATTTTCTGAGTTTCAATATAGGAATGGAGTGGATCTATTTTATACCCACCATTTCACATTATTAATTCATGCCGTTTCCAATGATTGTTTCCTACGTGCAGGGTTCTGCATTCTGTATAATAATATGATAACGCGAGTTCTAGTAAGCGTGTAAGCAGAGGGTGCCGGGATCGATTCCCGGAAACGACAAAGCTTCACCATGCTGGTGGGGAGGGTACTAGGGTGCAAGACGGTACTGGTTGAAAGGGGGGTTGGCGGGAGGGTGGCTGCCCCACCGCCCTAATGGGGTGCGTTCGGGAGGGTGAAATGCACGATTCGCTGCCGTGCAATGCGGAGGGGATGTCAACGATAACGAAGTGTGGATTTCTCGCTTGGAAACATTGAAAAATACTGTCGTGAAAAAATAATGTCTTCTCCGTGTCATAATGTTTTGAATCATTTGGATCGAATTATAGATACAACATTGTATTATTTGTGAGTCTTTATTGAAAGAATCGAGTTTGTTTATGGATAAAACTATGTATTCATATTCACAATGCGTATTTACAAACGTTAATATAGCATAACGTGCAAAAAAAGTTTTTTCCTAAAATAACTTAAAATAATTTTTAATTTGGGAGGCGGGTATGGGTACCGCCGCCCCGGGAACCATTTATTGGACAACCGGCACTTCTGCCACATGTCACACCAAGTGGTTCGCTACGTTTGGTGGCTTAGCAGGGGTGCACGGGTTCATGGGGTTAGTAGGTTTGTCCGGAGCTTGGCGGCGGATGCGTCTGCCCACCAACTGCGTGACAGGACGGATCGGGAGATACCGGTTTCGGGAGACCTTTTGATATCTCCAGTCTCCAGCTGGACCGTCTCGACCCATCGCCTTGCACCGCAGTAGGAGGGATGGCTTTAGACGTTCATCACTTCTGGACATATTGATCCCCTACCCACCCTTAAAACTTCCTTCCCGGGACTTCCTCTCCTTCCTTTCCCTTAAAAGACCCTCCACACAGCATCTTCAAAGATGACATAGGCCCTGACGGAATTTTTTTTCCTCAGGACCCCCTGTGTGGAGCCAATGTAAAAAAAAAAAAACTAAACTCGCGCTATGTATGAAAGAGCAGATTATAGTTTCTTTTAAAAATCCACTGTAAGTGAAGTCAGAGTTTACAACAAACAAGTCTGGTTTAAAATGTAATAAATTCTTTACATCATAGCCTAATTAGGCACGTTTCTGCCCCTAAATGTCCGAAACCTAAACCAATTAGCATTATTCTTTTATGTACCGTTTTATCGTCAATATGCTTAAAGAACAAATATTACCAATTGGTTTGCAAAACGATAAAAAAAGTTATCGACTACATAATGATTTTACTATTGTTGTTTTTCGACTTCAGGATTAATTAACAAAAAAATGTAATGTTTGTGTAATACCGTCATTAAATCATCAATATGTATTTAATCTGGACCTAACACAATATTTTTTTAAATACTTTTCACTATTGCGCATGTACAAGTGCAAACAATTAATTCATCTTAAAGCTAATATTATGAGACTCGTCCGGCATTGATTTTCCCCACATTTTTTACGGTGTGGAAACATAGACGCTTAGAGCTGGCGAAAGAAAACGGATAAACACCCTCGAAATGTGGTGCTGGAGAAGAATGCTCTGGATTCCATGGATGGCCAGATGCACAAATGTGTCTATCCTGGAAGAGCTACGCATCCACAGTACGCACCTGCCTACAACGTATCTTAAGATACTTTGGACACGATGGACTCCAACTTGGAAAAAGTCGTAGTCACAGGCAAAGTGGAAGGCACAAGAAGCAGAGGAAGGTCACCAATACGCTGGAGTAACCAAGTATCACTGGCGTTTGGTACGTTGTTGTCCGCAGCCCTCCTTTTAGCGCAGGACCGCAAGGAGTGGAGGAGCCTTGTCTTGACAATGAGGAACTGACTTGAGAAGAAGAAAACCACAAATGCAGCATATTATGTACAAACATAGAAAGCAAAACTGATATTAAGTACCTGGGCATAACAATAGACCAGCGTTTAAAAGGGTCCCCACATATAAATATTCTGAACGACAGAGTAAGGAAACTAACATATATTTTTAGATGTTTAAGAGATATTTTAAACGAAAAATTACTTAGAACCACATACTTTGCTTTCTGTCAATCAATTATACAATACGGCATCATGGGATGGGGCGGTACATATACAAATCAAACACAAATAATTTAGAAATCACCAAAATTAATAATAAAAACCATAAAAAAAACCCTATACATATTCGTCAGAACTCTTATTCAAACAATAAGGTCAGAAAATTAAGCGCATTATACTTCTACCATGCAACATTACACATTTATAAAATAATATTCAAAATAAAGCTGCACCATTTAAAAATAACAGAAATCTTAGACAAACTTCAATACTTCCTACTCCAAAATGTAAAAAAACAATAGGACAGTTAAATCACAAATATCTCGGAGTAAAATTTTTTAATTCATTACCAGAAAAAATTAGAAAGATGAATACTAACATAAAAGAATTTAAAAATCACCTTAAAAATTATACTGAAAACTTGAACTGAATCATGTCAAATAAAACCAATGTAATAACACCCCTTCATACACACAAAGCCTGCTTATTTATGGAGGTACATCAAATACATATATTATGTAATTATCCATTGTAAATTCAAATATTCAAGTCATTCCAGGCCATGAACTTGCATAGAATAGAAAAAACGCGAGATTTGTTGAGAGTCCGCAAATAATACGGAATACTCAGAAGAAGTTATGGTTAAAAGGACTCGGATTTTAAACAAATGATCTCCAATAGAGCGGTGACCAATTCTCATTCTCGAAATGCAGGAAATAATTTTTTTTTTTTTTGACGTGGAACCAAGGTTTACTTGGAATTTTTTGAATGGAAGCTTTTGTATTCCAGCATAGAAAGATCCAGTTCGGGTTTTCGTATCTGTAAAATTTTCTTCCCAAGAACGAAACATATTGGATTTAAGAACAGAGATACGAATTCTAAAATCTAAAGGAATAGAACCAGAATCGGCTTTCTCGTTATCGTCAATTCCTAGTTGGACAGGGATCAAAACTAATATCGCCTCAAACTTTGACTTGTTTTTGAATTATTTTAAGTATCTCCATAAAATAATGTGAGTAGTTTCTCTAGCAAACAGAGATGTGTCAATTTTCAATGTTTAGTAACAAGTGATTATTTATTTAACTGCGCTGTTAATTAATTTTTAATGGGAATTTAAAGTTATTGTTTGTTTCACGTTGCGAATTGTTTGCTTTTGACGTTGGCAAAACGTAAAATATATACAACGGTATATTGTCTATTTTACTTGCTATTGACTGGTGACTAGTACATACGTTCTGAGAAAAGGCTGTGCGTAGATTTTACAGATCTTAAGAGGCTAGACTTTGAACGACACACGGAACCCCCGCGTCTGTCATTCTGTCCCGTTCACAATAAGCTCACGCACGCTTACAATACATGCGAATGCGAAATGTGCGAATGAGACAACGCTCAAATTTACCTACAGAAATCGCTCGAAAAGGGGTTTATGGAGAATACACTTTTCTACACCGAAACTTTCACGAAATTGAAATTTAAAAAAAAATATATTTTTTAGACAGAAGAAGCTACGTCGGTAGCTTTTTATAATTTTATAATTATTTATGAGAGTTGAGTTAGCAGCACTTTTTCTTTAAATAATATTTTTTGATAAATCGTACATGTTTGACAGTGAATGTTTACGTTAATACGAAACGCATCGAAAATTCGAAAACATACCAACATAGTTATCACCCTCTAAAAGGCAGTATAAAAAAAATATGTTCATTTTGTGCAATTTTCGATGCAGAAAAGTGTTTTTTCCCGGGCGTCCTTTTTGTATGGGCCGAAAAGCGAAGTCTATGGTCTTAACTAGTTAGCGTTGGACGCAACGTGATAATTTGTATTTCGATTTAATCGGTATAAATTTATGCGGATGAATCAGAAATCGATTAAAATAAATTAGCAGTCACAGTTTTGAATTGTTCTCTATTATATATTTTTTGCAAATCACTAATTTAAAACATTTTGATAACCGGTTTATATAGTAGTTTTGAAGTGTCACGTGATCAAGTCAGTGCCATCAAGGAACGACACTTTTCAAATGGCGGAGAATGCTGTTGACACTCGACAGTTGTTACTGCAGATTTGTGTGTCGTTTTACCGCAAGCATACATCTACCATCTATCTATCTATTGATTGGATTTTCATACAATACTTTTATTTTTTTTACATTAGGAAAATAATTTCCCTCAGGGCCTATGTCATCTTTGGGGATGCTGTGTGGAGTGTATTTCTAAGGAAAGGAAGGAGAGAAAGTTCAGGGTAGGAAAAAGGTATAAAGATTGTGTAGGAATCTGAGGTTCAGTGTATCCAGACCATCCGCCGCCAAGACCTAGACAAACCTCACCCCATGAACCCGGGAAACTCTGCTAAGTCACCAAACGTGGCGATCCACTTGCGGTGATCTATGGCAGATGAGTTAGTTATCCGATACTGGTTTCCGGGGCGGCGGTACACATACCCGCCTCCCAAATCTACAATTTTATTCTGAGTTTGACGAAATTTTGCACACTTGACCTATAAAAGTAGAGGAAGGATACTGTCTACAAGATTTCAAATAAACCTATGCCGGTTACTTTAGCTGGTATATTTATGGAGGGCTGCTGAAAAAAATGAACCGGGCAAGCGATGTGAATTTGATTTTTATACAAATCTACAGTTTTATTCCGAGACTGACCAAAATTTGCACATTTGACCTTCAAAATAAGAGGAAGGTCACTGTTTACATTATATTTCGAAAAACCCTGCGGATTTCATCTAGTATTGAATAAACAGAGTGAGAAATTTACTTAGCGACAGCACTGACTCCGTAATTTCGCAGTCGCGCGCCCAGGCTTGTACAATCGTCGACCTTTTCCCAGAGAGTCCCTTCTATCGTTCAAGTATCTTCCGAATTTTTCATTTCATGCAAAATTTTGTTCCAAGAAGAACATTTTTCGTCGATAACGCACATAGGTACGACTTCTCTCTAGAACTACTATGCGTTTGACTGAAGAAGATGATGGAGGAATACTAATTAGTAGATAAATAATGATAACAATGTAAAGAATACTGAGAAGGAAGAATACTCGTGATTGTTGCTGTGGTGCATTAGCAAACGTCACTTACAGCAGAAGTGTAATTCGCATAAATGTATTTTGTACATTTTCGCGATGTGTGATTCACTCGAGTATATTTCCACAGAAAACTTCACAATCAATAATAGGTACCCCGTTTTACCTAGTACTAGTATGTAAATGTGTGTTTTTTTTCAGCAAAATTCTTAGCAAAAACAAATAATATACTCACTATATCTTTAACCAAACAAAAAGTCAGAATTTGTTAATGTGTAAAATCAATAAAAATACGCAACACTTCGGTCACAGAAATTTTGAAGTTAGTTTTTTTACGCACATATTAAAAGAAAAAGCTGGATGGGTATTTGCTTATTAGCATCTAGTTATATTATAGCGAGAATTATTTGATTAAATATCTCAATTTGTTCATAGAGCTGACGTTTTTGATATTTGCTGAGTTCCTACTGTTTCAAAATGTCCACAACCACTTTAAATTTGTGGAGACCGTCGATACAATAACTATATAAGCAATAATTATCAGCCTGAAACACTCATCCATATTGAAAAAACCTCCCGAGGAAAGATACATGCCGCCGAGGGGACACGAACCCGTGTCCCTCTGATTGCTAGTCAGGAGCTCTACCACTGAGCTACGGCGGCTTATCTCTTGCCCGCTAAATAATTCAATATATACTAAGGTTTCATTCAACAATTACCGCTTATTACATTTTTTCACCCGTCGGCGGCATGTATCTTTTCTCGGGAGGTTTTTTTCAATATGGATGAGTGTTTCAGGCTGATAAAAGTGAAATATCGCGTTATTTACGAGTACGAGTTCCACCGTGGCACCAGTGCTGCAGAAACGGCTCGAAGGATTAATGATGTGTATGGCGACGGTGCCGCAAAATAAAACACAGTGCGTTTTTGGTTCCAAAGTTTTCGTTCTGGAAATTTCGACCTGCAGAATAAGCCCCGTGGACGGCCGGAGACTAAAGTTGATAATGAAGAGTTGAAGGCTATTGTGGAAGCGGACCCATCGCAAACCACGTCCGATCTCCACATTCCTCACACGATCATACATGGTTTTACCACACATATGCATAAGGAATCTCATTTCTACAGCATTCAGTCTACTTTCACCCTTTCTCTGCCAGTTCCATGCTTCACTGCCATACATCTGGGTAGGTACTAAGACTCCAATGTGGACTGCCAGCTTCGCTTCTGTGGACAGCTTTTTGGGCAAAGGTCTTTCTCTGAAAAACAGTTTAACAAAATATTTACCTACATGTGATTTTTCGGCGACTGTTTCGTGGTAATTATCAATAAACGATGTAAATCAATGTCAAAGTGTTCATTTTATTAAAAACTGGTGGTGTCAAAGATTGCAAAGACGATTTCTCATAATCTATTTAAAAATGTCTGATTTTGATGTTCAATTTTTTATAAAGTATGTCAGTTTAACATATTTTAAAGTAAAATATTTAATTAGAGCGTGACCCTATCTCAGAATGACATTAACGAAATATAGTTAGAACCTTAAGCAATGAAAGCCTAAGCTAGTTGCATATATTTAAATTAAAATATATTCCACAATAAATTGATTACAGTGGTTTACTCAAATATAATTTGTTTCATTTAAATAAAATGATGCCACAAAGTGAGTTTTCAAAGATTGAAGAAATAAAATATATTAAACCAAAGTACTTTACGCAAGATTCAACCTCAAAATCTAATATTGATAAATTTTGAGTAATCGTCCTTGCAAACTTTGATACCTCATATCTCCGAATTAGGTAATGTGAAATCAGAACCCTGTGCAACCAAAAAGACGCTTTATAGAAAATATTAAAAAAAAAAAAAACTGTTACTCTAGTATTATTAAAATAAACGTTCATTTACACAGGAATATGCCTAGATTTTTTTATTGAGAATTAAATTATAAATAACGCACCCTATGCAATCGCATCTTCAAAAAACAGCCAGGAATTAATTTCTAAAACGGATAAAATCATTTTGCTTCATTACTGCCGTTGTTTTTTCAAGGTGGTAGAAAAGGTAGAACCATTATTGTATGAAGTATAGACAATATTGCAAGTATCGCGGGGTCAATAGTCATGGTTCACGGTGTTGTCACAATCAACTAAATACGGAACGAAATTGCCATTTTCGTTCCGTATTATACATATATACAAGTCGAACAAATGACAAAATGGGACAAAAGTGACTAATTGAATATATACTACTCCCAAGAAGAGATCGTATCAACGATCATCCTAAAAACTGTTCATCAACGATTGTCCCAAAAACAGCTCATAAAAATTATCCTTCTCACATGTCTTGTATAAAAAAACTAAAAAGACAGAAGATACTAGAATATCGAACGTCTTTAATTATATTCCTATAGACATTTTGCGAACGTATAATGTATATTGACGGCCGGCGTAGTCCAGTGGTAGGGCTTTGGACTCCCTTTCGAGAGGTCGCGGGTTCGAACCCGGCGTTCGCAAATAAATTTTATTTCATTTATTTGTGTTATTTCACAATTAATTAATATGAAATAATATATGCTATATTTGCGACACGTTTCAGAGTGGAAGATACTCCCAGAATCGCCCTGGTGCAAGACCACCATTCAGAATTGAAACGTTGCTTGAAATGGCTTTAGCCGTGTTTAGTGACTAGGTCTGAATAGCCAGGTACTTCCCCACCTTCATCTTCCCCATCTCCTTCCCTTCCACACTTACCTTCGGCCTCTCAACATACTTTAATTGAGGCTGCCATAGTCTCACTGGCTCTAGACGGGAGCAGTTGGGAGTTGGGACTCTTGTGACTATAAAAATAAAATGTAAAGGAAATGCATTCCCTTTAATTTCGAATTGTGTAGTGTCAGTAATGCTGGGGCCATATCTGCGCTTATCGTCCCGAAGTAATGCGGAAAATTTGAAAAAAATAAGATGTTTACGCGAAGCTTCGTGACGATACGCACAGATGCGGCCCCAGCATTAGAATGTAAATGTCAATTGTCATTTGTTTTATTAAATTTTATTATAAAATGTCAGTTGGTTTGTTAGAAGAAACCATAAAAAAGAAACTTGATATAATAAACAAAAACGTTGTTTCTTTGTTACACAACTTACCAACACGGGTGTTTTATTCATCAATTAATTAAAAGGAATTAAAAATCCATATTATATGTATATTGTTACTTTCGATCAAACTGTATAACTATTATGGTATTGCCAGATATAAAAACGAGCAAAAAAAAAATTGAGTGCTGAATTTCACAAAACGCAAACGATTATAATAAAATTAGCTCAGGATGAGATAAATGTGCAAAATTAATTAGGTACATACTTACTGTTGTTAATAATTTTACCGTAAAAATAATGTGATATTATTCTCGTCATAAAGTTTACATAATTTCCTGTCTGGGACGAATAATTTCTAGATTTGTAATACTTCGGATTTAAATGTCATTGTAATAAAATGGTAAGGTGACCAGGTAATTTTGAATATTTAATATTTTTTTAAGACTATATAAAATATATCTCTAAAGATATAAAACAGAATGGAAAAGCAACATAATTAGACAGAGAAGTGAGAAATCTCGGAATGTTTATTTAATATTTACAGGTTTTTTTTTTAACAATAAATACACCATTTTTACATGTTTCCTCATCATAAAGAGACGAGGCTCTTGTGTTTGGTGAATGTGTGTGAAATGTGTGTGGTTCATTTAAGTTTTCCCGGTAAGCATAAAAAAACGCAAAAATAATGAGGCATTAGCGGCACAGAATCAAAAAACTAGGTCAGAGTAAAACAATAAATATTAACATAATAAGAAAAATGGAATTGTCAAACTCAGAATGGCAGTTAAGTTTGTTTTGTATAAATTTGTTCTAGAAATCTTTGAAGAATATTGCAAATGACCACAATGTGTTATACAACCCCAAGAAGACGGAACTAATCGGTATCTGTGTTTCGCACCCTCGAAAAAGCCCTCACACAGCATCTTCAAATATGACATAGGCCCTGAGGGAAATTATTTTCTTCAAGGCCTCCTATGTGGAGTTAATGAATAAAAAATCCACCAGCAAAAATCTCTAAAAGATGCTCCCCGTACAACTTAATGAGGAAAGCATACAAACATCCAAGAACATTAAATACTTGAGGCACTTCTTTATAGGACCTATCGGATGATAGCAGCAATAATATACAAAAACACTGTTCAATGCATTTTGTACTACATTACGTGTGAAACATGGGGTCACTACCGATTCAGCTCAATGGAACGACTCCAGATAAAATTTAATTACGCCTGCAGAATTATATTTGGATACAGGTGGTACAGCAGCGCTTCTACAATGTTTACGAAACTAGGACTGAATGGATTCGCTGGCCTGATGAGACATCGGGTCACTGGAGCCAGGATGCGGCCATTGGCCTTCGACAACACGGTGGTGACGGCAGTCTTCCAGCTCCAAGCGCCACTCCTAAAAGAGCGCTGGGCCCGAGCTCACTCAATACCTTGGCCCCACATAATTCATTATTGTTTATTTATTTTTATTTTACTTGTTTTTTTTTAAATAGTATAATGGATTTAGATTTCATTACACTATCTAATGTAGTGTCCTTGAATGGCACATAGTTTCAGTGGGTTTTAACAGATGTCGGTAGGCTTAAAGCTTACACCAGATACCGACAGATGTCGGTGGTTTCGCCCGGCGAATATAGCCGATCAAAGAGAGCCCTGCTGAGGAGAATCAATTCATAGACGGTAGTAGCCGCTCGCAAGACCTAGAAGCATTATTATTGTAAACACGCATTATTTGTAAATAAACCAGCATTGTACAAGGACCTTATAATTATTATTGAAGAAACCCAACACAATGTATGCCTGTGGATAAGGCAAACACTACGCAGACGAAGATACGATACAAGTGCCATGAAGTGAAAGTGGATAAATAGAACAGAGATGAATAGACACAACTGGAAATGATAGCCGATTTTATATTTAACGAAACTTTACAAGGTACAAGTACTTACAAAGTAGAAGTCAGATACGGAAATATCACTTTAGTTTACAAGCAGATAAAAGATATAAAAAGAGTGATACGTGATAAGATATGACATAATATTCGTGGATTCACGCAGACGGCTAGTGGGCGGATCAGTAAATTAAGTAAACGCAAGTCGAAGGCCAAAAACAATTCAAAAGTAGTACCTGAATATTTCAATAAATTCAATTAATTAATTTTTAATAATTTGTGAAAATGTTCTGTTATTAAGAGAAAAGAGCAACAAGGTCAAAACTACAATTGTCGAATAGTATAAAAAAAATGAGTGCGTCTAACCTTTATGCGCGTTTAAAGTAAAACTTCTTTGACAGTTGTGGTAGGTAGCAAAGGCGAGAACGGATATTGAATTGATGAATAGAGATTTTTTTATAATTTAACGGTTACTGAAATGTCAAATACTATAACTATGTATTTATTTAACTTTGATTACGCAAAACTTTTGGGTGATTTTTGACACATTTTTTACATTTGTGAAAAAAAAAATTGTATACAAGTTTCACGGGCACAACCGTATGTATATAAAATTACTTCGACTCCATATAAAAATGTATAACTAATCAACGTTTTTTTCTCAAAACAAGTAAAGACCACCTAAGTTAAATGTAGACCAGCCCACAAAAAAAAAAAAAAACGCACTAGAATTCCTTAAGCCGAGCAATTAGAACGATATTTGCTGGTATTGTCTTGGAGAATATGGTACAGGCCACCTGGATCAAGGCTGTGCTCAATGCACATGTACACGGAGAAAAAATTTATTCGATCATTTTAATAGTAAAAACGGTTAAAAGCGGGGCTGAAGTTCTTACGAACAATTAACAGGGTTTCAATGTTTATTGGCGGGAAAATGTAAGAATAATTTGTTGGTATACGTACGAAATTACGTATACCAATAAATTATTCTTACATGTTCCCGCCAATAATAATAATAATAATAATAATTGGATGACTTGTATAGCGCCGTTTTTGTGAAAAATCACCTCAAGGGCGCTGTACACATTTCAATAATTTCTACAATCTTACTTCTAACTACACACTAGAAAATATAAAAAACCTATGGCTAAAACAATGGATGCAAATCCACCGGTTCTTTGATCAGCGATACAAAACTATATGTACAATGCATCTGAACAACCAGCGCGGTGCTGCCCAAAAATGTAAATGTACATGTATTTTTTTTTTTTTAATTTTTTTTTTTTTAATTTTTATTTTTTAATTTTTTTTATTTTTTATTTTTTTATTATTATTATATATATTTTTTTCAATACTGTACAGGATGTACAGTATTGAAAATAAAATGTACAGGACCATACTTACCTGGTAGGTCACTTGAGATTAAAGTTAAAAGATGTTTATTTATATACAGTTTGCGCGCAGAGGACATAATAGCGAACACATGTTGTTGGAAAAGTTATTAGTTGATACTGGTATATTTTTAACACTAATATATATTATGTTATTTAATGAACGTGTTTGGGAAAAGCAAAATTAATTAATGGGCGGTACAGAGTAGTACATGAATTTTATTTATTTTCTTAAATGAAGTCTCAGTCTCTCGTTAAGCGACGGATTGCTGTGAAGGCTTCGAATGATGTTAATCTAATAAGAAAATAGATTAAGATAAATTATAGGCAATACACAATACAAATAGATTTATTAAATTTAAGGGTATGAGAGCCTAAATAAGTAGGTTTTTAGTTTTGACCTAAATTTTGTTGGGCTTGTTATGCACCTTAGTTCCGGAGGGAGTTTGTTCCAAGCCTTAGGCCCAGATACTTCGAATGCACGATCTCCAAACTTAGTATTTAAACGGTGAAACCCTGTGTTAATTTGTTCGTAAGAACTTCAGTCCCGTTTTTACTATTAAAATGATCGTTTTTTCGAATAACATTTTTCTCCGTGTATAAGCAACGGGCTCACGAAGTTTGCACAAGTTGGGGACCAGAGGAAATACACAAATTACAATGCAACCGTTGCTAGTTCTTTTCCGGGACAATATCGCATACGGTATACGGTTTTACCCACCCCACGGGGCAAAATCGGAAATATTAAAGGTTTTGTAAGAATTATGTCTAAGATTTTCTGACATGTTTCTATTGTGTTTTGTTCCTTAGTTAATTCATTAATAAAAAGAATTATCAATTATTAATTTACTAAACTACAGAGCCTCTATCTTAGGTATACGGTTTTGGACAAACTAATACAATTCCAATAAAAATACACTTTTGTATGATACCACTTTTAACACCATACAGCCGAGCCGTTGGAACTCAAGAACGAGTCGTAGAAGAGACCCGTTCTCATGTAACAAACGTCAATCGTATACGTTGGGCGCGCGTTTGGAATGTCTCCCGACTATGCAACGGTGCCAAAGGTATCAATCAAACTCGAAGCATCTTCCAATGTAATACCACTAGAACAAGGACATCATACCTACCTGACGCATGTGCTCTAAAGATTGCAATCAGCTTGTTAAGATTGGGGAATCTAAAGAAACGGACCGCCCGTTTCTGCACAGAGTCCACATAAAGACATAAAAATGTGTGTTTATAATCACAGATGCTTACAAGTGTAAGAAATTATAAAAAGTGTTGCATTTAAAAACAACCTTTATTAATGACTGTAAAAATAATAATTACAATTCGGAGAATACAAGATTTTCTGTTTGTTCACTGGTACAAGCTAGTTTTTATCAACAAAATAGGATAAGTATAATCTTTTCAGTAATGGAGTACCTAGTTCAACGATTAACCTAGATTTTTCGGCTTACATAAATAATGTTTCATAACACGACGCGATGGTAATCGAAAATGGCCGAACTTTATTAATCAACCTGTTACATTTTTGTTGAGTATCGAATATAACTGTATCTACCAACATATTATATACCTACACGATTGTTGATATACAATTATTCTACACACTCATTGACTAAACGGGTCTTGCCAAAGCTGAATGACTGTCATATTTGAAGCTCAAATACGATGTACACGGAGAAAAATGTTATTCGAACAAACGATCATTTTAATACTAAAAACGGTTAAAAACGGGACTGAAGTTCTTACGAACAAATTAACAGTGTTTCAATGTTTATTGGCGGGAACATATAAGAATAATTTGTTGGTAACGTAATTTCGTACGTATACTAACAAATTATTCTTACATTTTCCCTCCAATAAACATTGAAACACTGAAAATTTGTTCGTAAGAACTTCAGTCCCGTTTTTAACAGTTTTTACTATTAAAATGATCGTTTTTTCAAATAACATTTTTCTCCGTGTAGGCAGATAGTTGAAAGCCTATTGCGGATGCCAAGCTCTTCCAGAATGGACACATTTATATGTCTGGCGGTCCAAGGAATCCAGAGCATTTTTGTCCAGCCCCACATATCAAGGTAATTTATCTTCCTCTTTTTACTGGATATGCATTGTATAAAATAAAGCTATTCCTACCATTTCCATTGTGTAGAATTAAAATAAAATTGTCAATAAATTTATAAAAAATAGGTTTTTTCATTAGCAATTTATGACGACAATGTATATGAGAGTTGGCAAAGATTGTAGACATAAATAAGTTTAAATGAAACAAATTACTTTGTGTAAACCACTGTAATCAATGTTATAATATCTAACATGTTTCAAAACCGATGGTTTCTTCGTCAGGATAATAACATGAATAAAAAATAACAAAAGAAACAAACAAGTAGGTAAGTATGGACAAAAATATTACAGAGAGCGGTGATTAATTACTTAAAAATATTATAAAAACAATTATATAACATGAAATATAAAAAATATTTTAGAATATAATACATTACATTATGTAGAGGTATTAAAAGAATTTTTAAAAATTAAAAAAAGATAATCAGGTTGTTTAAACAACAAAAATAAATTAGTATAAATATAAATATTAATATGAAAATAAATTTAAGAGATGGCTTTTCTTAAAAAATATTTGATTATTAATAATATTTAATTTACTTTTAACACTTTTTCTAATTTCTAAAATTTCTAAGTTTGCTAATTGTTCTAAAGCTGTTGCGTTTGTATGTAAATTTTTTAAGCCTTTATTTATATTAAAAGAATGATTTGTTTCTAAAATGTGGTTGGCAAATTCAGAATAATAATTATTATTTAACCACCTTAGATGATCCTTAACTCTAATATTAAAATTTCTAGAAGTCTTTCCAATATAAAAAAAGTCACAATCGTTACAAATTAATTTATAAACCCCAGATTTGTTCAAAAAATCACCCTTGTTGTTAGTGTAAATAGCTGGGTTGATATTATCTGGCATGTTTTCAATGAAACATGCAAATGATGCCACAAAGTGAGTTTGTAAAGATTGAAGACATACATAAATGTTCGTTGATTGACTTTTTCATTCTTAAACTAAGTGTAACAGCACGTACCCGAGGAATTTTAACCAGCGATTCCCGAGCATATTTGGACTACAACAAGTTGATGTCATTTTCCTGTCCGATGACTTTTTTTTCAATTAGTAATCTAAAAAAGTGTTTTTCCATCACACGACAACAAAATAACATCTACATTTTTTACTCCAAATATGCTTAGGAATCGCTGGCTAAAATGCCTCGGGTACCTGTTGTTGCACATCCTGTATATTCAAAAAATAATTAAAAACCACTTTTGCGCTTGAAATCGTGACCTCTACACGGAGAAAAATGTTTTTCTAAAATACGATAATTTTATTCATAAAAACGGTTAAAAACGGGACTGAAGTTCTTACGAACAAATGAACAGGGTTTCAGTGTTTATTGGCGGGAACATGTAAGAATAATTTGTTGGTATACGTAATTTCGTATGTATATCAACAAATTATTCTTACATTTTCCCGCCAATAAACATTGAAGCACTGTTAATTTGTTCGTAAGAACTTCAGTCCCGTTTTAACCGTTTTTACAAGTAAAATGATCGTATTTTAGAATAACATTTTTCTCCGTGTAGACTCCGTTTTCCAAGCGATTTTTATGCCTATTACATATATTCGAGGTGATATAAGGCACACTAAGAATATATATAATTTTAGCTAGTATCTTCCTCATAAAAGCCGATTCCTAGGTGCGTTTCAGCTTTCTATCAAATCATAATAAGCTGACAAGGTTAACAACATGAAATTTGTCCTCTTGTGCTGATCACAATTTATTCAAATGCTAAAACGGACTTATAAAAGGTCAAATATAAATATATAAATTGTCAAAAAAAAAACAAAGTAGTCCTGAGTGGCCATTTTAAGATTCTGTGAGACGTGAATTTCTGCGAAACAGCTGGACCTCATAAACATGGATCAAACTGGTATTATTTTTCAACAGATATATCAAAGCTCCGTAGCTTGCGATGGAATAGCGCAACGATCTGAAGATAAAAGGGTTGACCTAGAAATTCCAGACAGAAAAGGCTGAGTAAATTTCACGATGCCAGAGTTCAAGGTTGATCACTCAAATCCTAAATCCTACACACCGAGGAATAGAAAGATAATCGTACATATTTTTGTGGTGTAGATTTGATTATGTTGAGTTTAGTTGACGTCTGAAAGGATATTTACTCAGTGATAATACAGACGTGATATCATCAGATAACAGAATTAACATCACACAGTCTATTCGTCACAGCTGACATTTTTTATAACTTTATCTTCATGAATAATTCTTCATACTCGGCAAATAGACTTGACTTTGCCTGTTCTTGACAAATCGCCACGTGCGATTTGCCGTCTTGAAATATTTTGTATGTGTTTTTTATAGACTGCAAATACTCTGTGGTTTAACATTATAACTTATGTAATTACATGAGAAACATTGTTATATACCGCTATTGTTTGTTAATCTATAATATAAAAATTAATGTTTGTTTGTTTGTTGGTTCGTACCTTATGCGCGGCCATACCGTTCATTCGATTGCGATGAAACTTTGGGAATATGATGTGCGCATACCCGGGATGGTTATAGGATAGTGAGCTCTGGCGTTATGAAATTATTTCCTATACTATTCATACGATTGCGATTAAAATTTCATCCGATTGCTATAATTTTTTTTGAATTGTTGAGTGAATGGTGAATACTCCTATATCTATACTGGTGAGCTCTGGCATTATGAAATTTGCATAAAAAAATTAAATATGTCACGCGAGTTGTTGGAAAAATTGGTGTATTTTATGGAGTTATTCGGCAGGGGAAAAGGCTGGGGGGAGGGGTATGCGAGAGGGTCGGTAGGGGATTTAAGGAGGGGGGCGGTGAAGAAGGGAAGGCAAAGAAGGAGGATGCGGAATGCGTGAAGGAGGGGGGTTCGTGAGAAAGGGGAGAGCGGGACAGGGAGGGGGACGCAGGAAGGTGAAAAGGAATCGCGGGAGGGGAAGGGGACGCGGGAGGGGAAGAGGAAGAGGAGTCGGAAGGGGAACGGGGACGAATGGGAAATGACAACAATTTATTTATTTAATTGGCATTAGCAACGCATGTCGGGTATCAGCTAGTTAATAATAATACTAAAAAAACAAAGTACTCATATGATGAAGTTTAACAAACTTTAAAAATTTCTTCTTTAGAAAAATGTTGTGTTTTATGGTTCGGTTTATACTGAGTAAATTGTAGTGCAAAAGTGCAGTCACAGCCATACTGAATTAAACCAAAAAGATTGAAACAAAGAACGACATTGGAATAAAAACTTATAATAATATAAATATTTTAAATACATGTAGGATTACGAAACATTTTTTAAATATTTATATTTAGGGATCAGTAGGATTTATCGGTCCAATTAGGAGTTCCACCGAGCCGAACCCTCTGATATGAAAATTTCTGGAGTCGGTGAATTTTCCCATTTGGTACTCTGGTAGGTTAACATGTTGTTCTTGTATTGTTTTGTACTAATTATACTTATATAAAACACTTGCATAGCGTGGATTTACTAGATAATATGTGGAAAAGTGTGTGAAAAGGGTTTAGTTTTTCCTGTGGGAAACATTTAACCTGGGCATGGACTCTGGTGACAAAAAAAAAATTATCTTGCAATAAACTAAACATTTGCAACTGATATGTATTTTTTTTACGTTTTCTCGAAAAAACACATTGAATCACACATTAACGGTTGTATACATAAGGATATCAGAACACTTTCGAGCATGTAAACTCGACCACCTTGACAAATCCGCAATTGCGTGCCGGCCATTTCTTCTCCTGTAAGTCCCTTCTTACATGTCCTGAGAATACCCAAAACGCATAGAGCACGCATAATTACAAAGGTCGACCCGTTCTCGTGTGGCAAAGGTCAAGCGTGGACATATGTTTCCCGTCTATGCACCGGTGCTGAAGAGATCAATGACACTAGTTCCTCGGAGTATCTTACATTGTAATACCACTAGTATAGTAATAAATATTGGTAATAAAACAATAACTTTGTAAACACCACTTTTATTTTTTATACTTTATGCCGACCGGGTTTCGCTACAACCGTAGCCTCTTCAGGGCAGTATAATCTCTACTAGAGAGACCCGGTCGGCATAAAGTATAAAAAATAAAAGTGGTGTTTACAAAGTTATTGTTTTATTACCAATATTTATTACTATACTAGTGGTATTACAATATTAGATATCGGATTAATTTCGAATTAGCCAATCGATCAATTGCCCAATTATATTAGAGGAGTGGCATCAAACAAACGAGAATTGGAAAGTTCGTCACAATTTAAACAACTTTTATCTCATTTTAGGCCCTTTACGAAACACAGCTGTATATTAATCTTATCGCCATAATCGACAATTCTAGCAAGAGGTTTTTGAGGTGACGTAGGCGGAACATAAGCGCATAAAACCAGTTAAAAATATACATTTCTAAATTCAAATTTAACCGATTAATTCTAACCAAAACCACCGATCTGGTAATTTATAGATGTGTGTTATATACTAATACTAGTGTAATACGGGGTAACTCATAAACACCATCAAATCAATTATAATGCAACCTGTAGTGAATTAAACAAAATTTTGATGTTTTCAGGGTCAATAGTAGGACATTTTAAAATGTCACACTAATGTACCGGACCGTTATGTCTCTTGGTGTTATTTTACACGTGTAATTGATATTTGTTTTATTGTGAGCATTTCAGGCAGACGGCCGGCGTAGTCCAGCTGTAGGGCGTTGGACTGCCATTCCGAAGGTCGCGGGTTCGAAACCGGCGTGCGCAAATAATTTTTATTTTGTTGATTTGTGTTATTTCACAATTAATTATTAAAAAATAATATATGCTATATTCGCGACACGTTCCAGAGTGGAAGATACCTACTCTCAGTATTGCCCTGGTGCAAGACCACCATTCAGAATTGAAACGTTGCTTGAAATGGCTTTAGCCGTGTGTAGTGACTAGATCTGAATAGCCAGGTACTTCCCCACCTTCCTCTTCCTCGTCTCATTCCCTTCCCCACTTACCTTCAACCTCTTAACATACCCTAATTGGGGATGCCATAGTCTCACTGGCTCCAGACGGAAGCAGTTGGGACTCTTGTGAGGTATGCACTATAAAAAAATGAATATTGCTTCCCTCATCATCAAGCGAGTGTGGAGATACGTGACTACAACTGGACGATCGGCGTATACATTTTATAATAATAGATATATATCGTGGTTCCATGATACCTCAAAATCAACTCAATTCGACACATCTTTGAAAAGTCATTAAAAGCTATGAAAAAAAAAGAAAAATAGCTCATAACCTAACCTAACGTAACTTATCAAACCATTTTTTAAACATATTTTTTTCATAAATTTAATGACCTTTCAAAGGAGGGGTCGAGTTGAATTAATTCTGAGTTTTCTGATCACTGTAATTCTTATAAAATTTTCCGAAACAAAAAATTTCATAAAAAATTATTTAGTATCAAAGTTGATTGATCAAAGTCATCCCATTTTATGGGACCGATTTGAAAGAAAACTGATGTCCACCTTTTGAATTCTAGACAACATTATTATGCAAATATTATAAGTCTGTTTAAGAAAGAAATTCGATATTTGAAACAGTTTGAAACAAAAAATTTCAACAGAAATAAAAATAAAAATTGAGGATACTTCAGGCATCCGGACACGCTCACAAAAACACACTTTTACCCATATTTTTCTTCAGTGACTTTAGCATACGAATCGCCAAAATTCCAAGTTAAGGTTACAATAATAAAATCCTATATTATACATCTTTTAAATTTCGCATGAGTCCATATCAGAATTATTGCTTTGAATGTTATCGATTGAAGGACATGGATTGTGTGGTTCGGATATTTTCAAATTAGGCATGCATATTTATGAAAAGGAAATTAAATTACTATCACCAAATCTAAAATAAAATTTATCTCAGTGTCGTGTAAATAAACATCCTTTGCCCTGGGGTAAGCTGGGGTAAGCTTGAATACGCAAATGTATGTATTTTTAGTTTATTTCAGTTTTCTGTGCCTTAAATCGCCACGAATGGAGGTAATAGGCATAAAAACTGATAGGCAAACCGAGTCTAGAGGTCACGATTTTAAGGGCAAAATTGGCTTATTATTTTATTTATTTTGTGAAAAAAGTTAATCAATGGAACCTGACACAAATAATTTTTATCAGAAAATTATATTAACTTAAACAAATAACTTTTTATTAAACCACTGTTATATAATCACAATTACCTACATGTTTCGAAACCGATGGTTTCTTCGTCGGGTAGTAATATGTAGTAATGACATACAAAGTTATTTGCTTAAGTTAATTCAAAATGACGCCACAACGTGATTTTGCGAAGTTTGAAGAAATAAAATTATATTTTTAAAAATTGTTTCTTATGTGCGTTCTACATTTCTAAATAATAATAAAAATGTAGTTTTCGCTTATATTTTTTTATAAACTAATTAACAAATTTATTTTAATTCAAGCAATACGATGGAGAAAGCTTCAGTTTATACAATGCAATTTTTTTTGGTATACTCATAATGTAAACCGATTCACAGTAAAGATTAATCTTGTGATTTCGCGAAGCTTCTCTTGAAGGGATTACGTTGTTTAGTTAACGATGTTTTGAAAAGTTTTATTTCACACGTTACTTCGTTTTTATTTAACTGCTACTGGTTTCAACACACCCATGTCATTCACTAGCAATCTTTAAACTAACTTAAAACGGTAAAAGTCGGTAGCAAATAAATAAAAATTAGTACATGTGAAATAAAACTCTTCAAAACAAAATGTCTAGATATTGTTATATATATAACAAAATATATTAATAATTATATATATAATATAACAAAAGAGTTAACGATGCTTTTGGTGATTGGTGGTAAATATTCGCGTATTGCGGTATTTAAAATTAGATATTTCTATATATTTTAACCTTAAATTTCATTATCAATGTATTTTAAAACATTATTATTTCCCTATCACGTAAACACTATGTCCAATATCCATCTATTGAACGTTCATAATGCACTATCATATCCACACCTCTAAATAAACTATCATTATATTCAGTACCTACGACCTCTCAAAACATTGCAAACAATGCTCTTGCCACATAAAATATATAAATAAAATGTTATTTTCTATAAATGACACTTTGAATTAACCTAGAGCAACTACAGGATCATCTTATCGAAGAAATGGTTAATCATCCCTCCGTGGGAACAGGGAAAACGTAGATTTTTCGATTTCAAATGGCAAACAAAACCTCTTCGAGACTCAACCCTTGGCTACTGCCCAAGTGCGAAGACAACTCGGAAATGGCGTAGCGCCACTGATAATAATAAAAAAAGCTTATGAAATTTTTATTATAAAAACCTTCAATTTGACGAGTTGCCTAAAAAATAATGCATAAAACGATAATAACGCGAAATAAATAACATTAGATTATTATGACATAGGTTTCTAAGCCAAGGCTAGTTATATATGAAGACAACTTCCACGCGAGTCGGTATTACACAATGGCCAAAATCAAACCAGTTTTCTAACGATATGCGCCGTAACCGTCGGTTTTTTGCAATCTTTTTACTTTCATCCGCACCTACTGCGAGCCGTGTCATGTCAAACATACACATAACTATCTTACTAGATAAACTTTCTTTAACAGATCGACTCTGGACTCGAATCGTTTATTAGCTCAAACGAAACCGCCGATGGCTTCTTTCTTATTATAATTAAAATAATATATACATAAGAATGTATGGACTAAATAACAGTCATCGTGAATACCACGGTACTACTATTGGTATTGGAATTTTGACGTCGCAATCTCTAAATTAATTAATTTATTTGTTGTTAAGGTAAATACTTTTTTACGCACGCTTGACTTGAGGGGTTAACTGGCGAATGCGTTACGGAAATTACAGCGTTACGAGAGGCGTAATATCGGGCGTTACGAACGTTAGGGAGGCGAACGATAATAAATTTAAATTAATTTTGAGGTTCATTCCTCACAATCTAATCGTAACAACAGTGCTCAAATCCATAGTAATGACGTTTGGAATGGGTGCTGGCATTTATTTTAAACTTTGTAAGAATTAAATCAACAATACCATTCTAAGCGTAATTCCCATAATAAAATTAATCAAATTTTCGTTTAGAGTGTGGTAACTCAGTGCATTGAAACGACTGATTTTTCACGATGATTGGTAACAATCCAAACGAATCTTCAATATAGATTTCTTATACACTGATGATTGGAATGGTTTTATTCGATGCCAGAAAGAAAATTAGATTAGAATTCTAAAGAAGAATTTACTTCAGTCGTGTGTTCTAAAGCACACTCGTATTTTTGAGTTTTGATAGTGTTAAATATACCCTTAGAACAAATTAACTAAACTTTGTTTAAATTCCAGAAATACATTCACAACCTCTTGTAGGCCCTTGTCCCCCCGGCGGGTGCGGATTTTTGAAGCGATTTTACCCCTTATGTATAAAGAAATTGTATGAAGAACAAGGTCAGAATCGGTTGGGCCATTCTCGTACTTGACATTACGAATTACTGGATAGCATTTAGCCACTCAATAATTCATATTAATTGCTAAAGACGCGCCGGGCACCAAAGATGGCGGACAAAATGGCTGCCGCTTAATAATATGAACGCTGTCATATTCGAAGTCTATATTTATTAATAGTTTTTTTTTTATATAAATCCATTGTGTAAAGTATAGATTTGAGTGATTATTAGGAAGTTCGTTTTATCTACATTATTTTGATGTAATTTTTGTATTAAATGTTATAAAAATTTAATTCATAAGAAAGGTGAGAACTGTCAAATATTTTACGTCGTATTGAAAAAATTTATTTTTTGTGTGCTGGCTTTCAACAAGTAACTAAGATCGGCAAAGGATAAGCGACCTATGTTTCCAAATTCGGGGCTCAACTGTTGCGAAATTCTTAGTGTAGTCAATTTAAAAGCTTGTTACGAACTCGCCAATTTCTAGCTCAAGCCTCGATTACATTGAGCGAGTTTACAAGCTACTTACTAGCCGGCTAATTCAGTATCTGCTAGTAAACTCGCTCAGTGTACAATCTGCCAGTTAGCTGTAAATACGATTACACTGAGCGAGTTTACTAGCAGATAGTGAATTAGCCAGCTTGTAACAATTATGTCAACGTATCTGCAAGTTAAAGGATAAACCACATAAGTCCAATTTTTTGCAGTTTTGAGTTGAATATGCAGAAAAATTTTATGTATTTCATTACATATTTGGATGAAACTATAAAATCCATAAACTATTGACTGAGTTATCTAATTACAAAACCACACTATAGAGGATAAATAAAAATTTATTCATAAATTGACATATTTGTCTTAAATGTGGCCAAGAACGATTGCAATTATGAAATATACCGTTTACAGATCAAGTTATAGACCTTCAAACATTTAGTTCACAAACATAAAAATGCTTTCCTGAACAAAAGTCCAAATCCTTTATCCTTTAAGGTACAGATATATTTTCTAATAATTTTTATTTATTATTAATTATTATCATTATCACTATTTTTATTTTTAATTTTATCCAATTTTAAGGGGGGTATTCTAGTCTAAATTACGAAAAAAATTTTTTTTTACATGTTTTCAAAGTCTAGATCTTTAAAAATATATCCTTAAAAGGATTTGTCGAAATTCGAATTATTATCGGAGTTTGGAGATGGCTATTTTTGTGGCGCGCCAACTAAACCGGTCTGGGGTGCTAGCATGGTCGATCGATAAGAAGTTACCGACCCATTGTCGGTAACTTCTCATCTTTCCCTAGGACAACTGCAGATCGCTAACGTACAAAAGACAGTTGATATCAAATATATTAAGGACACTTAGTCATTGTGAACTGTTACCTATTCGTTTGCGATCTGCCGTAGTCCTAGGGAACGATGAGAAGTTACCGACGATCGGTTGGTAACTTCATATCGATCGACCATGCTAGCACGCCTGGCCGGAACAAATTGAACAATACATGGTAGACGTTGTCCGACTACCTGCGGCTGGATTTTTTGGAACCGCCATTTTGTGAAAAATAATTTAACTCCTCCGAGGTTCCGGCGATAGCGACATCTTTACTGATTAAGAATCAGTTCGATTTTTTTTTCAGATGATCAGAAGGTTTGCAATCATACACACCAAGACACCCTTTTTCTTCATCCCCCACTTTACCAACCGATTACTTTTCGAGATTTAGATTTTTAAATTTTTTTTTATCTATTCTTAAAATATAAATAAACAAATTATGAAAAAGTGGATTCTAAAAATATTCATCGTTTTTTTACAGAGCTCGAAAAAACGCCTGAAATTTGTGCATCAAAACTAGAATATCCCCTTAAACCACTGCAATGTAAGAAATTATTTTTTGCAATCTATTGTTGATTACTAACCCTGTGTAAAAAAAGTAATATAATATACCCAATATAAAAGTTCCTATGGCGTGTAATAGAGTAAATAAATAAATAAATTGAAGGAAAAACTCACCTCTGTCCGGTGAATCTGATACACTGGTTCTGTACAGAAAAGAAAGAGTCCTTGTAGCCCCAGCCATTCCACTTTAGCAGGTCCTGTCTGAAAATAAAACAAATTTGGTTATAAAGAAACAACGATACATTTTTTATGTTGAAAGAAATGAAATTGGCGCATTTTCTGCCAGGAATTTCAAGGTCAACTGACAATGACATTTACATCTACGACAATGACATCATGTCAATGACAAAGCATTCTATCAACTTTTGCAACCACAAGTATAGGATATCAAGAACTATTAGGCTTGAGCTCTTAAGCTCGTCCATGATGATATTAATGGAGTTTTGTGAATTTAAATTGCCTCCTCAGTTAGACAAGCGTTTGGATGCGTTCAATTTCTATGCGTTTTGGGTTTTTCCAGTATTTCAGGGACAAATTCAAAGTAATCACCAGTTTCATAATAACCCAAAAATTAATTATTATACTTTTGCCGTAAAAATTTCAAATTATATCAAAGTAGCACCGGAATGCGAGATGACAGATGGTGTGTAGGTACCGTGTGCATCTACGGCGTAGATGGTAAGCGTAGAAGGTGAAATAAGATATTGGTTAAATAATAATTTGATAATATATCGATAAAAAATATATTGATGATACATTATATTATATTGAATTAAATATAATAATGATTGATTGAATTAAATATTATATTGAATTAAATATTTTAATGTTTGATTGATAAATAGTATATTAAAAACAATATATTGATGTAGATAGAGTATGTAGACTATTTTTGTACAGAAATGATACTGCTAGAAATATGGGCATTGTAATGAATAAAAAAAATACTAAATTTATAATAAATTGTTTTCGAAAAATACTATTTTCGGTTGTCGATGCGTTAAATGTGTCGTTCAGCATGTGAGTTCCCAGCTTTAATTGGTACTACACCAAGAGTAGAGAAAAAATAAAAAAACAGAAAAAAAGTATTTTATAAATGTTATTATTTAAATAATAATTCTATACTTATTTAGAATGTGTATTCTATTGTTAAATTACTGACAGATTTTGTGATTTTTCAAATCTAAACATATAAAGAAGATTGTCTGTGGTGGGCGAGCGGCTTTTGTTTAATATTTATACAAATCTACAGTTTCATTCCGAGATTGATGCAATTTTGCATACTTGACATTTAAAACAAGAGGAAGTTCATTGTCATACATATTATAAAGCAAATTAACGATATCTTTTTTTTAAAGGCAATGTTCCTGAGGCAAATGTTTTAAAAATACTTTCAGCTTCTCAAATTCTACGATAATTATTATAAAATCCCGTAATTTTTCACGTGTCTGCGCTAGTGTTCCATAACTATTGGATAAATAGTTCAGTGAATTATTCTTCACAGTTTCCCAAATCAGTAAATTCTAATGTATGATGATGAGTTAATGACACATGAGAAATACGGAGAATTTACCAGTACCGTCTGTTTGTATGAAGTGCTAATTGCCCGTAAAGCCGAGAACACCATCAATGGAAGTATTCTATAATGAATATCCTTTTGTTATAGGCTAATGTGGATTTACTTGCGGTTGAAGAATTCGCATTACATTTGTGGGCGGAAAATTTACGATTTACGGAATAATAATAACATAAAAAACCAAAACACTTAGCATTGTAATCATAATTATTATACAAATAACGGTTACCTGATATGATCAACAACATAATATATGTAGGTACAAATAAATGTCTCGTGTCTTGTGTCTTGTATAGGTGTTATTTAATAAATTAATTACATTTTAATCTTGTCAGAAAATCGCATCCTTAAATGGTGTTTCAAACCCATATCACACAGATCGCAATACCATTTAAGGTGTCATTTGTTATTTCTGTACAAATTTTATGTTAAAAAAATATATAGTAATGTGCTTTCTAAATTTCGTTTTCTACAATTTATCGACGTTTGGACTAAAAATACCTGTGTTTTTTTTTCCAACTGCTCCATGCATGAAATTAAAATATTATATAAGTATATCCAACATCTTCACAAAGAAAAAGTATGTATTACATATTATGTATTTATAACACCTAGGAAATATTCCGAAATTCGATGAGAAATTTCAAATGAACAGATAAACAACCTCCTCGGCCGTATAAACAATGTACACGGAGAAAAATGTTTTTCTAAAATACGATCATTTTATTCGTAAAAACGGTTAAAAACGGGACTGAAGTTCTCACGAACAAATTAACATTGTTTCAATGTTTAGTGGCGGGAACATGTAAGAATAATTTGTTGGTATACGTAATTATCGTACGTATACCAACAAATTATTCTTACATTTTCCCGCCAATAAACATTGAAACACTGTTAATTTGTTGGTAAGAACTTCAGTCCCGTTTTTACGAATAAAATGATCGTATTTTAGAACAACATTTTTCTCCGTGTATACGAGTATATCTTTCCATAATTATTGAATATAATACAGTTTCTATTTTACGTTTCTTTTTTATTAAAGCGACTATATAATATATTGTAGATACAAATATAATGGTGAAATTAATTTTATAGATATGGTATTTCATAGTCCTCCTCACAAGGAGATCCTGTGCCGAGGCGGACTAGTTATTTAATCAGAGTTTTATATGTCTTCATTGTTGTGTCTTTTGTAGGATTTTTTCATTGACCTCTTTCAGCCAGGTTTTTATTCTTGATTTGTACTCATTAAATTTTTTATTAGTTTTATGTCTTAGGGAAGGATATTGTGAAGTTTTGTTGCAAGGTAAGTCTAGTTTCTTTGTCCAATATAACTCGGAATGTTTTTTATGTAATTTTTATTCGATCTACTGTGGTGGGTACACGGTCTTGTAGGGGATTTGGTATTTTTGAATAGTTTTAATAATTTATTTTTGGCATATATTCGCTGTACATTTGTGAGATATTTTCATACACGGTTATCATTTGTATAAAAAATTCACCACGTTTATTAGTAAGGATGCTAGTCATTTACAGAAAATATAATTATTTCGTGAACAAGTCCGCAAATGCGTTATTTATTGCTATTTATACTCGTATAAAAAGCATGAAACTTTTCACAGACTGCGAACATTTTAAATAATTTAATATTTAAATGAAAAGACTTATTATAATTGCATTGTATATGAATACTACACGGAGAAAAATGTTATTCTAAAATACGATCATTTTATTCGTAAAAACGGTTAAAAACGGGACTGAAGTCCTTACGAACAAAATGTTTATTGGCGGGAACATGCAAGAATAATTTGTTGGTATATGTAATTTCGTACGTATACCAAGAAATTATTCTTACATTTTCTCGCCAATAAACATTGAAACCCTGTTATTTTGTTCGTAAGAACTTCAATGCCGTTTTTAACCGTTTTTACGAATAAGTTGATCGTATTTTAGAAAAACATTTTTCTCCGTGTAGCTGATACCCGGCATGCGTTGCAATGCCACTTAAATAAATAAATTGTTTCTTCCTGCGTTTCCTTTTCCATTCGTCCCGTTCCTATTCCGCCACCTCTTCCTCTTCCGCGATTCGTTTCCCTTCCGCGTTCCACTTTCACCTTCCCCCTCCGCTCTCCCGCTTTTCACGACCCCCTCACGCATTCCCCTTCCACCTTTTCCGCCTTCCCCCCTCCCTTGTCCCACCTCCCGCGAACCCCCATCTTTAATTCTTCTCCGGTCCTCCCAGATTTCCCTCCCCCTCACGACTTTTTTCCCTGCCGCTAAACTCTTTGACCTATTTCAATTTTTTGTATGTAAATTTCATAAATCCAGAACTCGCGGTATAAAGTATTTTACAACCTATTCTCATACCTACCAAATATATAAAAAAATATTATAAGCAATAATTATCAGCCTGAAACCCTCATCCACATTGAAAAATCTTCCGAGAAAAGATACAAGCCGCCGCGCCGACGGGACTCGAACCCGTGTCCTTCTGATGTCCGGTCAGGTGCTCTGATCCATGGAGCTACGGCGGGTTACTTCTTACCCGCAAAATGATTCAATATATACCAGTGTTTCATTCAACAACTACCACTAATTATTGCTTATAATAATTGTTACCCTTTGTGCTATGCATAAAAATCTTGTCTTAAACGTTTCTTATCAATTAAAAATAATAAAATAAAAAATCATATAAATCGGTCCAGCCGTTTCCAGCGCGACCACAAACACGTGACACGAGATTTTTTATATATATAAGATGTATGTGGTTTCAATGTCTCTCAACAGATGTCGTTAGTATAGGTATTTATATGTAGTTTTAATGTGTCGCAGTAGAGGTGAGTAAGTTGTACTATTTTTTCTCCATATTTTCCTACATACATATTCACGCATACGCACACACACCTATTAACTACGCACATCACTTGGTAATTACTAAATATACATTCCACAAATAAGACATTACAAAGAAACATACCATAGGTACCCATCATGAAATATTATTTATTATCTGTAAACTGTCTTATCACTGTAGGAAAAATGGAGTACAAAGTAATCAGTTATGCAGACGACACAGCAATTTTGTTTAAAGCGCAATCATGGGAAAAGGTATTCATTAACACAGAAATAGGGATGAGTGTAGTAAATAAATGGCTACAAAATAATCTACTAACTCTCAACATTTCAAAAACAAAATATCTATCTTTTAGCAAAACGAAGGCTGGTCAACCACACAGCCATCCACGACTACATCTTCACCATTGCACAAATATTTCGTCAAATAACACATGCTGTGCCTGTGAAAAAATTGATTATGCGGACAATATTAAATATCTAGGCTTAACTATTGACCATAAACTAAAATGGGATCTCCATATTAGTATAATAACAAAAAAAAATACGAAAATTATCATGCATCATCAAAACAATACGAAACGTCATGTCATTAAATCAACTAAAAAATATATATTTCGCTCTTTGTCAAAGTATTCTAACGTATGGTATCTCAGTATGGGGAGGTGCAGCAGATACTTACCTCAATCCTCTTAAAACAAATCAGAAAACAATAATTAGAATTATGTTTAAAAAGCCGTACCAACATCCGACAGAACAGCTAATGATTCAAAACAAATTACTGGACGTAAATAAACTATTCATAAGGAAGATCATATATAAAAACTGTATCAAAACATCACATCACCACATACCTCACTTGCAAAACACAAGAGCAAAAATAAATAAACACTTTCAAGTTCCCCATATCAAATCAACTTTCGCAAAAAAACACGAATCTTACTTGGCACCGCACTTTTTTAATATCTTCCTTACACAAACAAAAACTTACGTCACCCCAAACAATTTAAATTGGCTGTTCAAAAGATTTGTAATATGGTTAATTGATGAAAAGGAAAGAACAGACATTTGAAATATTCAAAACAATTAACAAATATATAGGGTACTGCAGCTTTGCAATTTAAATAACATGTTCCTGCTTTATTTATATTCTCTTAACTGGAAATTTAAGTTTGTTATTTTTATTTTTATTTTTATTTTTAGTTTTATTTTTATAACGTATGTAAGCTATTGATGGTAGTGTAACAAATAAATAAAATCAAAATAAGAAGGTATGTAAATATTTATTATATATATTTACTTTTTGCTTTTTTGCACATATCTTTTTAACACATATCTCTTTATAATGCATATCTATATTAATACATATCTTTTTAATGCATGTCTCTTCTGATTCATATCCTTTTTAAATAAATATACTTATTATGTTATTTACCCGCCTCGGAACAGACTTTGTCTAGTGAGGCAGGTAAAAGAACAGAAAATTGTAAATCAACCAATTTATATTAAATGAACGCCCGGGTTGCCGGCACTGAAACTGTAACCAATGTTCGGTTCTATAATATAAAAAAAAAAAAATAACCTTCACAATTTATTATAACAAAAGTTATTCCTTAATTTATTCCTCATCATTGATGTACTGGTAACTTCAGATTCCGAATGCGACGAGAAAATTCAGATATTTTCATTGTGAAAGAAGTGGTATCCATTACGCAACTAAAAACACTTTCATTTTCAAATACTCGATTAGGTCTCTTTGAAAGTTGCCCTAATGGAGGACACGTCAAAAATTCTATAAATTTAACATTTATATCTACAAATCTTTTCTCACTTGCTTCAGGTGTCGCTGATTTAGGAAATCTCACGTTACGTCGACGAAAAATACTTTTGGTACCTTCATTATCGTGATATCGATATTATTAGAAACCTATCTGCCAGCGAGTAAACAAAAAACATGTTTGCTTATTCTATGTAAAATGAAAACACGTGATACAATCTTCCAAAACATGTCAATAAAAATTCTTCCTGCAAATAATAACAGAGGAAGACGAAGAAGTTGTAGCTTAATTTTATTTTTCTTTAAAAAAATTCCGACTATAGATAGAAAAAAAAAAAATTCTCAGAAGAATTTCTTTCAGAAAATTTTATTTTCCATTATCAAAAAATTTCCTTCATGAAAAATTTCCAATAAATTCAAAAAACTATATTTTAAATAGATAAATGTCCAACCAAACATAACTTTCTCAAAATCAGATAATACAATACAGGGGAAAAAAACTCAAAAAGTCAAAATACACAATTTCGACTGCGTTCTTTAATTTCTTGAGTTCCGATTTGCAGTAAATTTCTTTGTTAATGGGAGATTATTACTTAGTAGAGATTATTTTTTATTCGTATGAATGAAGTTATAAAACATACATACCTACATTACGAAAACATTTACAAGTTATTTTATTTCTAAATAAAAACGAATATCTAGGCACCTATACTATTTTAATGATAAATAAATTTTTGCACACATAATTACTGATGTAGGTACATATAAAGGGACAAAACTCCACACCAGGGAACTTTACTGAATTACTTGCAAAAGCCTTTGCAAAAACCCTTGCGAAAGCCCTGCAGGCCCTAGCAGCAGTATAATTACATAATTCTCTGAAAAATGTAATACGAAATACAATGTTTAGTCAATAATATATATAACTGTCTTTAATAGAATAAGGGCTGGCACACGAGTGACCAACGTGTTTTTTTTTAACTTGCTATTTGTTTATTTTGGTATTTGTTGATTTCATATACCGACCTGTGTGGGGGTGGCCTTCAAAGTTATTGTTAACCTAAAAAACCGAGTTGAATGAAAAATTATACTTTAAAAAAATGTTTAACTACGAAAACGACATTTATATATTTTTAAATGCTGGTATTAAAGATACAAGGTAAATATTCATCACAAAATTTTACTGGAATTCTTTATTAGAATAGGTTTGTTTTGAGGCTGAAGGTAGCGGGAGTAGAAGAAGATTGGAAAGGGGAAGGTTAGGTTAGATTAGAACCCATATTCAGTTCTGAGTTCTGATCACTAAACACGATTAATGCTATTTTATGCAACGTTTAGATTCTGAATGGTGGTCTTCCACCTAGCATGGCTGATCGATAAAACCCAATATCAATACTATATTGACAAAATCCGTCATCTATTGTCAGTTAAGCGCCATTCAGACGTTTCACTAATCGCTCATTTCCGCATTTCATTCGGCCTAGTTTACTCGGAATGACACGTCTGAACATGAAATGAATCGAAAGTGCCGAACACTGCCGAATGAAATCTTCAAGTGACCCGATCCAACTATGTTGGATATTTTCCTTCGGCATCCTTCACTCGCGCGCGCATGCGCGCGGAAGAGAGCAAAGTGAATCGTCTGAACACCGAGTGAACTCTCAATCAGTTTGTCTCGCGTCCTGTACGGGAAGGACCATGAAAGGACGCTATCAAATCGCACGCAAAACGTCAAAATGGTATTCGTTCGGCTAATTTGTTTGCTTTTGGGAACACCTCTCATATAAATTTTTGGGTCTCCCTTATTATCCATGTATTTTATATGTTTCTTAATATTTTTTATATGTTTCTTAATATTTAATTTAATTTAATTTGTATAATTTAGTAAATTATAATTCAATTTATCAACCATCATACTATGTAACTTATAAATAAATTATTATTTATCTGTAACCCACATTTCCATAAATTCATTGTCATATTATCTGTAAACTACACTATCATCAATTATTTTATTATCTGTAACTTCGTTAACATAAATTCAATGTTATATTATCTTAAATTTCATCTATCAATTATTATTTTATCTGTAAATTTCATTGTCATAAATTCCTTGTTATATGTATTACCTGTAAACATCATTATCATCAATTACTATATTATATGTAAATTTCATTATCATAAATTCATTGCTGCATTAACTGTAAACCTCATTATCATAATTATTATATAATCAGTAAATGTACTTCATTACCCATATAATCTGCATACTTCACCCGCCATAACACAGGGACATCCCTAGCATGGCGGGCGAAATAACACAATATGTACACTATGTATAAAATTCTTTAATAAATAAATAAATAAATAAATAAATAAATTGTAAGATTATTAATTTGTAGGAAAATGTTCGTAATAAAAAAAGTGAAATCAAATTGTGTTATTATGCCATAAAAAATAAAAAGGTTTATAAGACGACAAAATACTGTTTTTTTTATGTATTTTTATTTAATTGTGTCAACAAAATTGCATAAAAATCGATGCATCTGACATGTTTTTCCTTAAAATTCGGGGCCGGACCGCGCTGGAAAACAAACGAATTCCAGCGCGGTTGACCTCGCTCGGCGACGCTGTGGTCGGAATGGACGAGTGAACGCTTATTTCTATAGCGCCGTGTGAACATGGAATGAAAAAAAATGGACGATTAGGCCGAAAAAACATGGCGGAAACCTTCCCTCGAGTGAATCGTCTGATTCCAGCTTTATCAATATTTGCAAGCACGGTCTACGATTTTTAACATATAATCCGACCGACGATTGATAAATTTCAGCGCGCTCTCCATAGTATCAGATAAGTTTCGGTTAACTATCAATATACAAATATTTTTAATTATTTCGTTCATTATGCAAAATTACTGCCTTATTTAATACAAGTTTTGAACTAACGAAGCTCTTAGATATGAAAGAAGTCGTATACGCGACCCACAGACTTAAATAATGAATCAAATATATTCAAATATGTAACCTAAGTAAGAATCGTGGCTCCCTTATCAGGCACAAGAGCTCCTCTTTTCTGATAAGGTATACATAACCAATCATCAACCTTAAATATTACATTTTGTAAAATATGTATAAAGAATGTAACCGGTATGTATTATATTACAATAAATAAATAAAAAATATCTAAAAGGCAATGAATTTATTCAGTTTGATTTTTTAAAGACGAAAATGTTGAAATATGAAAAAACTCGTTAACTAATTAAGTTCATTTTAGTGTCAAAAAATACATATTTAGGTTAGTTTATCAACTCAACATTGCCAAATCTTACTAATATTATAAATACAAAAGTTTGTATGGATGTATGTATGTTTGTTACTCTTTCACGCAAAAACAACTGAATGGATTTTAATGAAACTTTACAATAATATAGCTCATACATCAGAATAACATATAGGGTATAATTTATAAAGATAGCTATTTATTTTCAATACATTGAAAATAATAATTATTATTTAATATTGCTCAAATGTCAAAATTTGAGAATGACATTTTGCAAAACAATGATTGTTAAATCAAAATCCTATTTTAGAAAATATATAAATTAGTGAATTTATTTGAAGTACTCGCCTAAAACTTTGAATTGAATCAAAAATTATAGATATTTTAAATAAATAGGTTAGGAATTTGGTATAAACGTAGATGGGACCTAGGAAAATAGATTATTCGAAGTACTAATCCTACGCAGACGAAGTCGCAGGCAGAAGCTAGTTATTAATATTTTTACGTAATTGTTTGGCGTTTTATTGTTACGTAATATGAACGACAGATCCGCCAGTGCTGCCAGCGTATATCGCTTTCTAATTAATTCCCTGTCAATATCGGATCGGCTGTCGGCGGTCAAACCGTGCTAGGATATCGATAAAAAAATCGTGGGAAGTTACCCCTATCGACTCGATATAGAAGAGTAATCGATCACACCGAGCTCCAGGGCGATACTGAGAGTATCTAGTACTTGATCTGCCCCGCAAAGTGACCAATTATTTCTATATATATCTATATCCGCGTGTCGAGAACGCCCCTGCGTAGTAATTAGCCAATAATAAGTGGTTGTTATCAAAGTAAAAATATTTTTTTTCCCTGTTCACATACATAACAAATCGGCATAATCTTTTTATATAAACTAGCTAATACCCGGCATGCGTTGCTATGCCACAAAAATAAAAATAAATGTTTCTCGCTGCGTGTCCTTTCCCATTCGTCCCCGTTCCCCCTTTCGCCTTCTCTTCCCCTCCCTCGTCCCCTTCCCCTCCCGAGTTCCACTTTCAACGTCCCCGCGTTCCCCCTCTCCTATCACGCTGTCACCCTTCTCGCGTCCCCCCCCCCCCCTCACGCATTCCCCTTCCACCTTCTCCGCCTTCCCATCCTCCGAAGTCCACCTCCTTATACCCCTCCGCCCCTCCCGGATTCCTATTTGAGACCTATTACAAATTTTGTATGCAAATTTCATAACGCTAGAGCTCACCAGTATGTATAGAAACCTTCGCGTGCATGTTCACAACAACTCGTCAAATTTTCACCGCAATCGGATGAATAGTATAGGAAATAATTTCGTAACGCCAGAGCTTACTATTATATATGTAAACCAACGCGGGCATGCGCATATCAAATCCCCAAAGTTTCATCGCAATCGGATGAACGGTTTTGCAGTGCATAAAAAAAGAACGAACAAACAAACAAACAAACAATATTTTTTATACTATACATAATATTTATAAGGCATGTTTTTTCTAATATGCTAAATGTGTGTACTTTGCCCAGTACAAAGTAGATTTATTAACTCTAATTTTCTCTAACACAACACAACATACAACAATGAAATTAAAAATTAAGGAAAATTAGTTCAAGGAAAAATATAAGATAAAATTTCAAAGAAAAAATAATTGTATAACAATCATTTATTAATTATTTACAATTGTAAAATAATGATATGATTATATTCTTAATTAAAAAATAGGTACACTCGTTTTCAGTTGATATTGGATTCGTAAGAACGGGTCGTTTCTCCGACTCATTTTTATGTAAGTCGGCCCATATGCGGATCGAGCTACCGGCATTTGTTTTTTTGCTTTCATGAATTCCGCGCCTCTTAAAGACGCGCATTAACAAATCCCTTCCTACAGCCCCTCCCTTAATCCGCCTGATAACGCTGCCCAACCGGGTGGCGACATGGTACCCCTGCCTTTACAATGTACAGACAGGGTAAGTAATTTCGGTTGTACGTGCTTGAAATATATTTCTGCGTGAATTATGTTTTTTTTTTTTTACAGTGAATACCTCACAAGAGTCCCAACTGCTCCCGTCTGGAGCCAGTGAGACTATGGCATCCCTAATTGGGTATGTTATGAGGCTGAAGGTTAGTGGGAAAGGGAAGGAGACGAGCAAGAGGAAGGTGGGGAAGTACCTAACTATTCAGATCTAGTCACTAAACACGGCTAAAGCCGTTTCAAGCAACGTTTCAAATCTGAATGGTGGTCTTACACCAGGGCGATACTAAGAGTATCTTCCACTCTGGAACGTGCCGCAAATACACTATATATTATTTTAAATAATTAATTGTGAAATAACACAAATCAATTAAATAAAATTTATTTGCGCACACCGGGTTCGAACCCGCGGCCTTCGGGATGGGAGTCCAACACCCTACTGCTGGACTACGCCGGCCGTCAAAGAACTCAAATTTTCTTTGAATTTTGAAAAAATTGGAACTGATGAATGTGAAGAATTCAGACAAGCGATAAGGCATCTAACTACAAAATATTACTTAAACCGAGTCCCAACTGCTCCCGTCTGGAGCCAGTGAGACTACGGCATCCCCAATTGGGCTATGTTGTGAGATTGAAGTTAGGGTTACATGAGAAGGAGATGGGATAGAGGAAGGTGGGGAAGTGTCCGTCTATTCAGATCTAGTCACCAAACATGTCTAAAGCCATTTTAAGCAACATTTCAATTACGCACTTGATACAGCACGGTTCAAAAAAACTGTTTATTTTCACAAATTCAATGGCTAATAACATGATTTGACGGCCTTGTGGTCGAGGGGCAAAGCTCTCGACTAGCAATCCGGAGGACGTGGGTTCAAATCCCGGCGTGCGCTAATAAATTTTACTTAATTAATTTGTGTTATTTTAAAAAGCATATTTGTGACACGTTCCAGAGTGGAAGACACTCTCAGTATCGCCCTGGTGTAAGACCACCATTCATAATTGAAACTGTTGCTTGAAATGGCTTTAGTCGTATTTGGTGACCAGACCCACTAGCGCACAGTCAATCGATAAGGATTAATAGGATAACTTCCGGTAATTTCTCATCGATCGATGACAAGTTACCGAAAGTTATCCTACCAATCATTATCGATCGACCATGCTAGGGTGCCAGATCTGAATAACCAGGTATTTCCCCACCTTCTTCTTTACCATCTCTTTCCTATCCACACTACCTTCAGCCTCACAACACAACACAATTGGGGATGCCAAGTAATAGTCTCACTGACTCTAGAAGGGAGCAGTTGGGACGTGGGACTCTTGTGAGGTTTTTAAATAAAAAATATAAAAATTGATATTCTAAGGGTTAGAATTTATTGTTCACTAAAAATTTCTCCGATTTAATAAGGACAAAACATAAAAACAATCTTCTAAAAAGCAAAGTCTCACGTGAGAATCTTATAGTGGGCTGTCCTAACTATCTATTTGTGACGTATTTGCAAACGTCTTTATCATATTGTATTACAAATCATGATTGATTCTTCTTTAGCATATAAAATAACTGCATAATATGTAATATCATTATTTTGTATGACTTGAATATTTTATTTATTTATTTGTAAGAGACAAACAGCTTATACAAGGTGGCGCAAACGTCATCACCCAATTTTATCAAATGTCAGTTTTACTTTGACATTTGTGAAGTAAGCCATGAATCGCTATACCTCTCAAGAACCCGAAAAAATGTTTTTTTAGATTGACAACGGCCAGTGCAAATCACCAAAACTTTCGTTTGGTGAGTTGCACTTCTTTTTGTGAGGATTCTTGAAATCACGAGTCTATGTCAACAAGCCGTAGACTCTTGAAGCCCTCAAAGAAAATATCCGTCAAGAATGCGAGAGCCTATCGCCGGAAGGGTGATGGAAAATGCCAAAAATCGTCCTTTTATTATTTTTTTTTATCAATGTTCACATGCAAACTTTAATACCAGTATTCTTTTTTTTAAAGTGCGTTTTCATAATTAAATTAAAATGAGTTTGAATTTTACTAAGCCCGCGAAAACGCCCGGTACGGTACGGCAATGTGTGTGACGTCATCTTATCCCCGTTTTTGTGAAAAATCAGGGTTAATATTTACAAAACCGGGACACGCTTAATATGGACTAAAAAAATAAAATTTAAAAGTTGTAGTAGTTAGATATTAACTAGTAGATACTAATCAATTCAATTACCGGAATTTCGAAGAAAGTGCATTTTGATGGTTATTTTTTAAATTTAAAAACACGAAATGTGATTTTTTACCGAAATTTGCAATAGTTCCTAAAATAGCGGTCGGTGAAAAATGACATGACGACGTAACACACTCTCTCGCCTCGTACCGGGCGTTTTAGCGGGCTTTAATAAAATTCAAATGTAGAATTAATTTAATTATGAAAACGAACTTAAAAAAAAATAAAAAAATACTGGTATTTAAGTTTGCATGTCATCTACATTAAAATATTTTTTAGAACTCAAAATATTTTTCACACAACTTCCTTATTCTAGCGGATGCCGCTTGGCCGATGTAATTAAAAAACTAAGAGATCAAATAAACACAATCCAAAAGCAGAACCAAATTTTTTCATGTATAAAAAAAATTACAGTCAAATAACATCTGGCGACAACTTTTGCGCCAACCTGTACAGTAACTGTAAAATACAGAGATAAATATATACATTGTTAAATGAAGTCAAGCCAAAAAAGTTTCCTATGTTAAAGATGATTAGAGACACAGTTTTATTGTAGCTGAACATTAATTTTAAGTGAGAAGGAGAGGAAGAAGAATATAGGATAAGGATAGAAGATGCTCCCGATACATTCCGCGCTCTTGTATTAATACAAACCCAAAGTCTCCTATGTTAAAGTTAATTAGAGATGGAGTTTTATTATAGTTTAAAATAAATTTTAGGTGAGGTGTTCACAAAATGCTAATAGATGCTACGATGTGTTCACAAAATGCTACTAGATGCAAAATGCTACCTTTTTCATCCAGTTACTGAATAATATATTTTTTTACTACTATGTAAACCACTGTAATCATTTGTAAAAGGTATCTTCAAGAATTGACTTATAAATTAATTAAAAAAACACACGAATCATTTTGTTGTCCGTTTCAAAATGACAAGTTTTGATATGTTTCGATTCGATCGATCAGAGGCCCTAGCACGCTTGCTCTATAACGATCGGTAGGATAACTATCGGTAACTTCTCATCGTTCCCTAGGACAACTGCACATCGCTAACGTACAAACAACAGTTGATGTCGAATATGTTAAGGACACTTAGTCATTGTGAGCTGTCACTTATTCGTTGGCGATCTGTAGTCATGCTAGGGAACGATGAGATGTTACCGATAGTTATCCTATCGATCGTTATAGAGCGAGCGTGCTAGGGCCTCAGAACATATAAAAGCAATTCGATCTAGTCATAAAATCACTGACGTTTACCGACTTATGTGTAAATGCACTAACAAATACATTTATTATATTTACACAAGGAAATACATAAGTATTTGAATGAAAAGTACAAGATATTTATTTAAACAATTTAGTAATCCACGTCAATTGTCGCTTACTCATAATAATATGTACTTATTTGGAATTCTGCGTAAAGTATTTAATGTCATTTTATTGATGTATTTATCGAAGAAGAAGATAATACTAATAAATCTAAACTAAAATATGAAAAAGAACAAGATACAGAAAAATAAGTTAACTGGATCTCTTGTCTTACCGGGCAAAACGCATGACTACCCCAATGGGATCTCTTATTTTAAAGTCATTTTTGTCGAGTTTAGATTTCACTGCCAAAAGTATTATTTTTATTTTTGGGGTATTGTGCTTCCTCCTTCTTTAGCCAACGTTTCGGACAGCGTTACCGTCTACCCTAAATACCCTTACCGTCTCGGCTAAAGAAGGAGATAGCAAAACACGGCATAATTCCCCAAATATAAAACACTATAATCAGTTTTGTCGATCATATGGTTCAAATTTAGAATGAACAATATTATCTTCTTCAAATTTATTTTTAAAAATTTATTATTTGTTTAATTTAATATTATCTTCAACTAAATGCCTTAAAAATAAGAGGGCCCAGTGGCAGAGTTGATTAAGGCGCTTGTCCCGGAAAGACAAGAGTCTCAGTTGCGACCTTTAACTTTTATTTACTGTGTCTTGTTATTTTTCATATTTTCGTTTGGATTTATGAGTACTATCTTCTCTTTGATGGGAATAATCCCAAAAAGTTAGTAAAACGAGGTTTATTCACCATAGAAATTGAATATTTATGATTATTTTGTTTAATTTGTATGCCGCACAAGAGTCCCAACCTCTCCTAATCCGGAGCCATTCGGCATATCACATCGACTGAAGGGTGTGGGAGATGATTTAGTTGGGAAAGATGAAGGTTGGATTTGGATGTGGGGAGATGATTTAGTTGGGAAAGATGAAGGTTGGATTTGGATGTGGGGAGATGATTTAGTTGGGAAAGATGAAGGTTCGATTTGGATGTGGGGAGATGATTTAGTTGGGAAAGATGAAGGTTCGATTTGGATAGTACCTAGCTACGCATATTTGATAATTAAACACAATTAAAACCATTTCAAGCAACGTTTCAATTCTGAATAGTGATCTTTCGCCAGATTTTATCACTATATAAAGATATTATATTATATCGTCTTCGTTGTACTTCAGTTAGTAATAGTAAATAATTGTACTCGTCTGGTTTTATATTGTTTGTGGGAAGATAGCAGAATTAAGTGGCCAAATATTACTATGCATTCTCGGCGTGCCTCGAATTGGGCGGTATTTTTAAAAGCATCAATGAAAACACGCACTACACGCTGAGAAAACTTAAAATAACCTCCCACTGCGTTCAAAGCAATAGCAATTGTGCTAAAATGACGTATAATGCATTAAATACGTGATATTCTCTGAATTAGGTTGTTGATTTGTTAAGAAAATGTCGCTAAGATACGAAATATGTCACAATTAATGAAAATTTTCATTTAGAATTGTGTTATTTTTATCGATTTTTTATGTAATGCTTATGTTTTGTGTGGAGTTTGTTAATAAATGAAATAATCAGTATAAATAGCGGATTATTACCTTTTCTTTGGGACAGCACTGATAACCTGCACAGCGTTTTTCCCCCTGGATAATTTCCTGGGATAAATTGATGGGTCGGAAACAGACACATTTTTTACGTTTATTTTATTAACGATGTCCACAGAATTAGGTTTGTCGGTTAATTCGTGGTTTTCACTGACGTTTGACGCGTTAATTGTTGACATTTTCGAGTATGAGCTTTTCGTGAGCTTCGCCCGGCGACGCGATGGGTTTTTGACTAGCGCAGAGGACTCCGCGCAGGCGAATTGACGGGAAACTGAATAGAGTGTTTTCTATTTCCGTCCATTTTGTATGCGGCAGTGGCGCCTGGCGGCCACGGGAGGAACTACATATCTGAATACTTACGAAATCTGACGTCAGGTAATCATTGGGCGGGAGAAAGCGGGAAATTTTACTATGGATGACAATACGGAAAGCAGTATATTTAAAAACAAAAGAAAACTTCTTCTGAAAGGTTGTCAGGTTGAGATGGCATTATGTATTTTATTAAAAAGACAAATAACTTAGTTCACATCACTTTATTAAATGTAATATGGTAATTTTGGTACAAAAGGATACATAAATTACAAATATATATTTTTTACAGTGATTAATTACATAATATATGTATTTGATAAACCTCCATAAATAAGCAGGGCTTGTGTGTGTATGGGAGGGTGTTATTACTTTGGTTTTATTTGACATGATTCAGTTCAAGTTTTAAGTATAATTTTTAAGGTTAGTTTTAAATTCTTTTATGTTAGTATTCATCTTTCTATTTTTTTCTGGTAATGAATTAAAAAAAATTACTCCGAGATATTTTTGATTTAAGTGTCCTATTGTTTGTTTACATTTTGGAATAGGAAGTATTGAAGTTTGTCTAAGATTTCTATTATTTTTAAATGGTGCAGCTTTATTTTGAATATTATCTTTATAAATTTGTAATTTTGCATGGTAGAAGTATAATGCGCTTAATTTTCTGAGCTTAAATTGTTTGAATAAGAGTTCTGACGAATATGTATAGGGTTTTTTGGAAAATGTTTTTATTATTAATTTTTGTGATTTGTAAATTATTTGGGTTTGATTTGTATATGTACTGCCCCATCCTACGATACCGTATTGTATAATTGATTTGTTTATGTACCGCCCCATCCTACGATGCCGTGTTGTATAATTGATTGACAGAAAGCAAAGTATGTGGTTTTAAGTAATTTTTCGTTCAAAATATCTCTTAAACATCTAAATAAAATATATGTTAGTTTCCTTACTCTGTCGTTCAGAATATTTCTATGTGGGGACCATTTTAAACGCTGGTCTATTGTTATGCCCAGTTTTGCTTTCTATGTTTGTACATAATATGCTGCATTTGTGGTTTTCTGTATTTATTATTTTTATTTTGGTAATAATAAAGAAATGTAATAATTAAGTGATGTAAAATATGTTATTTGTTAATTTAATTTAAAAAGTTGTTAAGGATCGTACTTTACTTACTTTAATCAGTGCTTCCTGAAATTATTTGGAGTAAAAAATGTAAATGAAATTGAAGGTCAAAATCAAACAAAAAAAAATCTTCCACATGTCATCACTGGTCACTCAACCGAATAACCAACCAAACCCTAACCTTGCCCCTAACTGTCCAATACGTACTGCTTTTTATGTTTTTAAGAAAAAAAAAACATCGAAAATGTCAGCGCTGACCTAAATTTCATTTACATTTTTTACTCCAAATAATGTCAGGAATCACTTGTTAAAATAAGTCAAGTACGTCCCTTAACACCCTGTGTATAACTTCATGAAAAGATGAGAACTGAGATGTTTTGTTTCTGAAGCTAATTATAAATAAATAAAAACAGTACACATTTTAAAAAAAATGTACATAGAATACAAAATATTCATCTAATAGGAGAATCCATATTATAAATATCTAAGTACTTTATCATCAATTTATATTTGAAAAGATTTTTTTTTTTTTTTGACATTATAATCATTAAAGAAGATAATACAAATAAATCAAAACGAAATATGAAAAAGAACAAGGCACAGAAAATTTAAAAGTAACTGTCTCATATGGGAATCGAACCCAGGATCTCTTGTCTTATCGGGACAAATGCCCTAACCAACTCGGCCATTGGGATGTGATTATTTTAAGCAATTTTTCTAATTTTTGAAATCCAGAATTCAGAATATTATTTTCAAGCATCGATATACATCTTATGTCTTATTTGCTGGATAAATTATAATAATGGGTATAAACTTATTAGTTATTCCAATAAAATTGAAATTATAGTGTTTAACCCGTTTAATCACAGGAGACCATATTTGTCCCAGCTCACATAGGTCTCACAGAAATCGTTGTTTCTCCCTTACTATCATAGTTAAAAATGTGATCTAAACGGTATTGGAAAGAGAATACAACAAACTATATATTCAAATCTAAAAGAAAACCACAAAAAAATTAAAATTTACCCCTTTCTGAAACCAAAGTTTCCGATAGCAATTTTAAAAAAAATTATGGAACTTTGTGAATTTTTAAAGATTTTTTTTTTACATGAAACGAAAAAAAGTGAGGTGACAGTAAAGTTTATAATTCATTTATCTAATGAAATAATATGTGTTTTATTTTTTTTTCATTATCAGTAATTTTAGTTGAAAAAAAAGTAAAGTGAGCCATTTTGAACACTTTTTAAAGTTTTCGCAAAATAAAATTTTATTTAAAAAAATACATAGTAATTTTGAATATAGAAATTTGAAAGCCTATTTCACCACCTTTCGAAAACAGTTTTTAGTTTTCGAATACGTTAACAAATGTTCCATTTATTTGGATTTTATTGCAAAGCGGGAATATTTTAGCCTCTGACAAAATACGCCAATTTTTTTAAGGGTTAATTGTTGAAGATCCACGGTCTTATCTGCGCAGTTGAGTGAGTTTCTATTGTAGATACTTACTGTGTATGCTTATTGTATATACTTACTATGTTTTCTTACTGCGGTATACTGTTATGTTTCTAGTGAACAATATAATTCTGATGATTAGGAGTTTCAATGATAGTTCAGTTCCTCTAGATTCATGAGTCGTGTTTGTAATCGTCTTATTTACATAAAGGATGTTCTTTGATGATCTGGAGCAGGGGAAATGGCCACTGAAGTCACTGGTCACCCGTTGATCGCATATCATCGGCCATCTTCGATAACCGTTCGGGTAAAAGACCCAAACGGGCGACAGTTGTCTGTCATGTGGTTTAACTCACTGTCCACTGTTGGGACACATTAAAACTACGTATAACTGCCTATGCTAACGACACATGTTGAGAGATATTGAAACTACATACAATATTTCCTACTAGACTAAAACCTTGGTAACAAGATTACGAACACCCCAATCGTGAAGAGAAGAAGAAGACGAAGGAGGAGGTAAGTTCGTGTGTTATTTTATTTAATTTCGCAATAATTGGTGTTCAGTCGATCTTTTTTTCATCAAGCTTGCATATAATTTTTATTTGGTGTACAACAAAATAATACTTTGAATATTGGCATAATTTCTTTGTCCTTGTCATACGTATTGTCTGTCAAATAAGAGTAGAAAACATGTAGGGGGGTTCGCCACTGTTCTTCAAAAATGGCAATACTAAAATTATAACACGTGGAAATACAAAGCTGTATAACCTACAATTTTATTAAAAAAAAAACAAAAACATAAAAGTGGAGAAAAATATTTTTTCAATTCAATATTGATACCCACTGATCTCAAAATTAGAATTGCATATATTTGCAATTTTGTATTAACACATTGAAGAATAACGACCTTATAGTAAAATAAAAAACAGTTAAGAATTTGCTCAAATTATTTTATACTAGATACGTTTTTAGATTTTCACGGCCAAAAGCATTTTCGTTGTTTGTTTTTGGGGTGTTATGCCGTGTTGTGCTACCTCCTTCGCTGTCCGAAACGTCGGCTAAAGAAGGAGGTAGCACAACACGGCATAACACCCCAAAAACAAACAACGAAAATATTTTATACTAGGTCACCCCAAGTGTTTCGCTACGTTTGGTGACTTACCAGGGGTGCCCGGGTCCATGGGGTGAGGTTTGTTTAGGTCTTGGTGACGGATGAACTGGACACACTGAACCCCAGATTCCTACCCAACCCTCATACATTTTTCCTTCCCAGAACTACCTCTCTTTCTTTTCCTTAAAAACACCCTCCATGTGGCAACCCCAAAGATGACACAGGACATGAGGGAAATGATTTTCCTCAGGGCCTCCTGTGTGGAGCCAATTTAAAAAAAAAAGTAGCCAGCGTTGCCTGGGCTTTAGATCATCCCCCTAAAAAACTACCTACCTTATGACGAATAGCACTGATGTCAAAACTATCTATAGCTTTCGGAGTGCGACCCTTTGTTATTTTGCCTGGAGTTTCGAATTTACCCCCATTTGTTTCGCTCTCCTTGACAATTCGCCTGATGGAACTTAGCTAACAATATTGTATATCATGTGAAAAAGAAACGTGTATTCTTGCAATGTACAGATCTCCATCCAAAAACAACATTACAAATTTTCTAACTGCACTTAACAATACATTAAATGATCTCAACAAAAACAAAAATATCATCATCATTGGAGACTTAAACATAAACACTCTACAAAACGGACACCCACAAAACTTAGAATACCTTACAATACTAGCACAGCATGGACTGGAACCAACGATAAATGTTCCGACACGAGTCACACAAAACACAAAAAGTTGTATAGATCATATAATGATCAAAACAAAACTAAAGACCAAAACCGTAGTACTTGAAAGCACTATTACAGATCACTACATGAATATGATAGCAATTGATACCGAAAACACAAAACCTATCCAACATAAAATAATCACAAAAAAAATAATTGACTACACAAACTTAAAAGAAAAACTCAAAAAAATGGACTGGAGTACAGTATACCGAATAGAGAATGTCGAAGAGGCCTGGGATAAATTTACAACAATGTTAGCGCAAGAAATAAATAATAACACTAATCTAAAACAAGTAAAACTTACACACAAAACTAAAAAAATTAAATTATGGATAACACAGGGAATATTAAACTGTATTCGTAAACGAGACAAAATTCACAAACAAATTAAACATACGCCGTACGACATAACACAACTTAATTACTATAAAAGATATAGAAACATCTGCACGAAAATTATTAGAGTAGCTAAGGAGTTGTACTATCGAGAAAAACTTGAAAAAAAAGAAAACAATAACCCAAAGGAAATGTGGAAAATATTAAAAGAAGTTACGTACACACAAAAATTCAAACAGAAAAATACAATCGAACATCTAAACATTAACTCAAAAAAAATAGATACCAATAAAAATAAAGAAACTATAGCAAATCATGTGAATAACTTCTTCGCAAGTATAGGAAAAGTTTTAGCGAACCGTAAAATTCTTAACACAAACACACTAACACAAACAAACATAAATACGCAACCGTCACAACACAGATTTAAAATAAAAACAACTTCGGAAGAGGAAATTGACAAAATAATAAACACATTAAAAAACCGAATTGCTCCTGGATTAGATGAGATAACAACGGATTGCATTAAGGTAATAAAAAACGAAATTTTAAAACCCGTAACACACTTAATCAACCTTAGTATAACACACTCCTGCTTTCCTAGTACTCTTAAAAAAGGACTAGTGATCCCTATTTATAAATCTGGAGACAAAATGGAAATAACTAACTACAGACCAATCACATTGTTAAACTCGCTTTCAAAGATTTTCGAAAGAGTAGTAAAAAACCAAATTATAAAATACCTGGAAGAAAACAAATTAATCTCGGATAAACAATATGGATTTAGAGAAAAAATAGGCACAAAAGAAGCTTTGGCGCGTACAATAGATTATATACATAGCAACTTAGATCAAGGGTATAAATGCATAGCGATATATCTAGATTTAGCTAAAGCTTTTGACTCAATCTGCCACCAAACACTTTTTAAAAAATTAGAAAACAAGGGTATCAAAGGCAAGGAACTCCAACTATTAAAAAGTTATATGAGTAATAGAACACAACAAGTCAAAATTAACAACCATACTAGCAAACCACTGCCGATCACATATGGAGTTCCACAAGGAAGCATACTAGGGCCCGTTCTCTTCACTATTTATATAAATGAACTTTGCAGCATGGAAATAGACGGTGAAATAGTTAGTTATGCCGACGACACAGTTTTACTCTTTAAATCTAAGGATTGGAAAAATGTATTTAACATAGCGAATTTAGGAATCATGCAAGTAAAAACATGGCTAGACTCAAACATACTTACATTAAACATATCGAAAACAAAATATACAACGTACAGTATAAATAGCACGGGACAGCCAAAAAATAACACAAACACCATAAAAATACACGAATGTTCAAACACCAATAACTGTGATTGCCCTCCTCTAGAAAAAAAAGAACAAATAAAGTATCTAGGAATTGTAATTGACCATAACCTTAGATGGACACATCACATCAAACAAATCACAAATAAACTCCTCAAAACAATACATATTTTCCTTAACATAAGAAATATATACAAAATAAAACAAATGAAAACAATATATTTTGCACTCTGTCAATCAATAATAGAATATGGAATAATTGTTTGGGGAGGAGCAACAAATTCAGCTATCGAACACATAGAAATTGCGCAGAAAGCGATCTTAAAGGTAATACTTAAAAAACATAGACTTACTGATACAGACCAAATATTCAATTGTTGTGACGTACTAGACATACGCCAATTATACGTTAAAACACTACTTAACTACATTTTTGACCAAAAAAACAAATTTCAACAAACACAAAATATCACTAACAGACCAGTTAGACAAGCGTACAAAGAAAACATAAAAACTCCGACGGTAAATACAAGCTTTGGACAAAGACACTACCAATATCACGCTATAAAAGCATTCAACAGTCTAACACTCGAAAATAGAATTGAGGAAAACAAAAATAAATTCCGACACAAAATTACAAAATGGATTAAAGAACAAAAAAGACAATATTACCAAAATCTCATAGCATAAAATAATAAAACATAAAGTAACACACAAAACCAATATAAAACACAATCACCCACAAACACACATAATATAAATATACCTATTTTAAACCTTATATAATATCTATTATTTATTTTTAATTTTAATTTAATTTCAAATCTCTGTTTTTTAAATTTAATTTATCATCTTATGTTTTTCATATATTTTTAAATGTACTGTGTAAAAATTAAATTGTAGATAAAATGGAGGCCTCAGCACGGGTAAACCACCTAGTGAGGCCAACATTATTGAATTTTACTATTAAATGTAAAAATATTGTATCAATAAATAAAAAAATAAAAATAAAAAAATCTACGTAAAGAAAATAAAATCATACTTAAAACATGTATCCGTGTTTGAAAATATTTATACAAAGCGCATTAAAATTGTTATTATTAAAATAAAACTGAAAATATTTATATTTAAAAAAAATGTCTTTTAAAATGTTACTCACAGCATTTTACATAAACAGTGTCATTGTCATTGTCATTTTACTGTCAATTTGACAATAAAATTGGTATTGCCAGCCTACAAATTTTTCGGTCCGGTTTTTATATTTTCTACTCTTATTTGACGAAGTGTACTACTAATTGTTTTTCGTTTTTGTGTTTTTTTATTTTATTAATTAAGCATTTAAAATAATATAAAGAATATTTGCGGTACCTTTCAGAGTAGAAGATACTTTCGTATAATTCAGAATTGAAACGTTGCTTGAAATGGATTTAGCCCTGTTTGATGCCCATATCTGAATAGCCAGGTACTTCACCATCTTCTTCTTTCCCATCGCATTCCCCTCCCCACTACCTACAGCCTCACAACATATCCCAATTGGGGATGCCGTAGTCTCACTGCCTTCAGAAGGGAGCAGTTGGAACTCTTGTGCGGTATTCATTTAAAAATATATATATTATATATTTATATATATCCTGGATACTTTTGTCTGGAATATTGAAGAGTTTATTAATGAAATAATATGTAACTTTTAAATTTAGATTGTTTTTTTAGTCCGCCATGATGGAATTCCACTGTCAACTTCGTGGTGTGCGTATTGTAAGCCATGGTACTAGTTTGTGCAGAAATTATTTTTTGAAATATAAAATTCCATGCGAAGTAAAAAATAAGGTAGAATTATTGGTTTGAATTATTGGACATTTTTATAATGGGCTTCTAAGCGCCTCCGCCCACTCAGGCAACTGAAAACTCTCAACTGCCAACTGTCTTTGTATGACAATGTGATGGCCCGCACATACACTATCACACAAAACCCCGTTGTCAATGGTAACGCAAGCGGTGATTTGCGACTTGCTCTACTGGTTGCCCTGGGCGGCCATTGATAGTTGCCAACTGTCAGCTGATTGTTCTTCTTCTATGGTTAACCAAGCTTTTTGACCAATCAAGACAGAGAAACAGACGGTTTTAGTTGGTTTTCAGTTGCCTCAGTGGGCGGAGCGCCTAAGAACCTTGGGCGAAAACCCCAAAATAGTGTTATCATTGGACTTCATACTAATGTTTATGTCAAATGGCACTAAATAGGCTTATTTCATGAATAAAAAAGAACTTAAAAATATTAGCTAGGTGAGTATTACCTATGTACAGCAAATATAATCTACAAGCTTACGACCTTTCATTATCGGTCTATTATTATTACATACTATTTTAGGTAGTAATTTGATTTTGTCTTTGGGTATACATATTCATTTGTTATTCATTGTTTGGGTATACATATTTATATTCATTGTATGTGTGTGGGTAGTCACCATTTATCCATCTATGAATGAGTTGTGAAAGCTTTATTGTAAAAACGTCTCAGTTGATTCGAAGCTTTTCATAATAATTCACAGAGTATGGTTTTCGTTTTGTCGATGGAGTTCCGGATAGCTATTTAGTTTGAGCGTTAGTCAATAGATGGTGATGGCTCTCATGAAAGATTAATTTATATGATTTTTTTATGGAATTTTTATTTTAATTTTGTAGGTAACTCTTTTTTTTCTAAGATTTAAATAAAATTCGAGAAATTAATTATCTATATTAGTTTTTTTTCTCTTTTCCCTATTAGGCCCAATTGCATCACAGAAATTCATGATGACATGTGACATTGCCATCAAATGTCCACTCAACGCATTTTTTTAGGGGGTTTCTCACCATCCTCCCAGTAGCTTATCTACCCTAATAACGATTATTTTCGATTTACGATTTACGGTGTATTTAATTATTAAGTTGGAGTTTATAATTCGGTACTCGAACCTACGAATAGTGGCTATATATTGGATAAGTTGTCCGAAGTTTCTAACCACTGCGAGTATTTTATTTTTAATAATATTCGTTATTAGGGTAGATAAGCTAACGGGAGGATGGTGAGAAACCCCCTTAATATTCCAAAGGTCCCCATTAAACGTCGATTACTGTGTCTTGGTGGCGGATGTGTTAGCCTACCAACTGCGCGGTGGGTCAGATCGGGAGATACTGGTTGAGGAAGACCTTTTGACTTCTGCAGCCGGTCTCTCTCGATCTATCGCCCATTCATACGTCCGTCACTCTTGGACACATTCATAACTCTTTCCTTCCCAGAACTTCCTCTCTTTACTTTTCCTTAAAAATACTGTACATAAACAAAAACTCTTTTTACGCGTGACAGCTGTTTCGCCTTCCGAAGGCATAACCAAATTTGATAATGCCTTGAGCTGTCACTCGTAATCAGTAATCATAACTGTTTGTTCATATTTATTATCTATGTATATTGCTTATGTACGGACGAACACAAATAAGGGGGTTTCTCACCATCCTCCCAATAGCTTATCAACACTAATAACTAATAACGAATATTTTAGATTTAGGATTTACGGTTTATTTATTTATTAAGTTGGAGTTTATAACTCGGTACTCGAACCTATGAATAGTGGCTATATGTTGGATAAGTTGGCTGAGTTTTCTAACCACTGCGAGTATTTTATTTTAATTTTTAATAATAATCGTTATTACGGTAGATAAGCTGTTGGTAGGATGGTGAGAGACCCCCTAATTCAACTTAGGGGGTTTCTCACCATCTTCCCAATAGCTTATCTACCCTAATAACAAATATTTTCGATTTACGATTTACGGTTTATTTATTTATTAAGTTGGAGTTTATAATTCGGTACTCGAAGCTATGAATAGTGGCTATATATTGGATAAGTTGGCCGAGTTTTCTAACCACTGCGAGTATTTTATTTTTATTTTAAAAAATATTCGTTATTAGGGTAGATAAGCTATTGGGAGGATGGTGAGAAACCCCCTTAATATTTTAAAGCATATCTTGCAAAAAGTGTTTTTTCGTAAAAAAATAAACTGTCGCCATCTGTGAAGGAGTATATTTGAATCACTATCATTATTTTAAGTATCACCTAAGGGACCCCTTTTAACCACTCGAACGCTATTTGCCACATTATGGCACTATTTCCAAATCCTCTGATTGCTTTTCTGCGACACTGTGGCAAATATTCTCTTGATTCTTTTAAATATTTTAATCTTAAAGATTTTATAATATTTGTTTTATAAATCCTACGAATATGTGACAATAGACAAAAGATAGGTGAATTCATAGGCTATATAGAACTACAATTACTATGTCTCCATATTCAAATTCGGAGGTATAATTTTTTCAATATGGGCGGAAACATTAATTTCCTTTAGCAATCCAAGAAAAAGGTTTTAAATTGCTCTGTCGCTCCAGTGGTTAACTCTCAAAAAAAAAAAATACGGCGCTGAATGGCCATTTGATGACATTGTTACATTTGAATTTCTGTAAAACAACCCAACTTTAATCTTCATATATTTATGACAAATAAAATAAAAAATATGTATGTTGGTTTTATACCTCGGTGGTGCGAGGGAAACGAATACGTATTTTTGGATATCTTAGTGTCGTAGGAACCTAAATACGATGTTTTTTGCCGAGGCAACATTTTTTGTCTATATTATTATTGTTATTATATTATTATTGCGATCCGTTTGATAGATTCTCCCGTCTCAACAAACGGGTTGCAATCTTTAGAGCACAGGCTTCGGGTGGGAATGCTGTCCTTATGTCACCGGTATTTCAATGAAAGGTGCTCCGAGGAACTAGCATCATTGATCCCCTCGGCCCCGGTGCATAGTCGGGAAACACGCCAAACGCGCGCCCAACATATGTACACAATTGACATATGTCACTTGAGAACGGGTCGTTTCTACGACTCGTTCTTGAGTTCAACAGCTCGGCTGTGGAACGATTTGCCGGCCTCCGTATTTCCTCCTTCCTACAACATTATAATTACAACATTCTATCGCTATTTGGTTTGGCGTATTTCGGCATATCGGTTGCCGTACATTCCTAATGGGAATGTATGACGAGCGATATGGTAATGTAGGCCAAGCCAAATAACGCTTGAGCTTTTATAGCTAGGTCTGTTGGCCCCATTATGAATTTTAACTGTTGGGACCAGTTGTTGTTTCACAGAATTGAAACAATTCATCGCATTTAAAAGTTTAAATTCAAGTTCTGAATTAATGTTTTATTGCAGGTCTGCTATTATCCATGTATTGTAAAGCAACCGGTCCACGATGAAGTAGTATCAGAACTTGAATTTTAACTTTGAAATTTGTGAAACATATTTATATGAAATTTGTGTGTATAGAGATATCCATTAAGTTAGAGTACCTAGACTAAGCCCCATTTACCATACTCTCGAGAACTATATAGAAATATAATAATAAATAAATACTTTTAATATGTAGTAAACTAGGTTATCTTAGCCATAATATTAATATGTAAATGAAACGTGAAGCAGCACAAGACACAGAAAATAAATAGGTAACTGTCGCAACTGGGGATCGAACACACGACTTCAGTCTTACCGGGACAACACTATAACCTCTAACCACTGAGCTATTGAGACCTTGGCTAAAAACATCTCTCAATAGCTCAGTGATTAGACCATATTCCCGGCAAGTTAATCGCAATAATCATTTTTATTTCTTTCATTTATTCAATAATATTATTATTTAATATATAAAAACAGTTTATTATTGAATACATGTATAAGTATTGGTTGGGCATTTACACAGCTACACTTACATAGATACATCTATACAAAACTATACATATACATGAACTGCTGTACTTGTAGCTAGTATTGTCACATTTCATGAATGTTGCGTGTTTTGTGTAGTTTTTTAAACGAAGGACCTTGAAATGTGTATGTTATGTGTTTGAACCACTGCACGAGTAGAAGGTAAGCACACAAGGAAAAGGAGAGAATTACTCACTGCGGGACTTGTACTTTCTTCTCTGCGGCGGTCAATAGCGAAAAATGCGGATGCGGGTAAATAATGTTGATGTTCACAGGTTGATGGTCGATTATGGACTGATGTGGGTAACAGGAAAAAGTGACAGGTTTATAGGGAAGGGTAGGAAGGAAATGTGACAATACTAGCTACAAGTACAGCAGTTCATGTATGTGTATAGGTTTGTATAGATGTATGTATGTAAGTGTAGCTGTGTAAATGCCCAACCAGTAATAAATAAATAAAAATATTGATCGTAACCGGTTGACTGGTACAAATTATTCTTAATCCACGGTTTATTATACATAACATATGGGGCGATAATATAATGGGAGAGGGGGTGGTCTACAAGGATTTTACACAATTATATGGGTTTTTTTACATTTTTTACTAAGTCGTCTTTGATTGTCGAATTTCTAATTATTTTGGATACCTCAGTCCTCAGGTAATGTGGGGAATACCTTGTAAGTAACACAAATTATTAAGGTATTCCGCAAACAATATTAAAGCAAACTATAATTCCCAGTAGGTATTATACCTACTGGGAATAACCAAAATAATAAAAAATTTGACGGTCAAAGACGACTTAGTAACAAATGTAAGAAAACCCACATACATAATTGAATAAAATCCTCGCAGACCACCCCTCAGTTTGAAGATAGCCTTAACAGACTGAAACCGGTTGCGGTCACAAATTAATTAAAATCAAAATATGTTTTATATTTGTTTTATTATATTTTCCCTAAATGGTTCGATTCTGAATTAATTAATCTAACTTACGATAAAAAAATTGCCCACAAACGTTATAAAACAAATAGAACGCTAGATAATTATATCGCATTCTCCTTTCTGCGTAAAGATTGTACCAGGAAATCGAAAGTATGTTTCAAGAAATACACCAATAGTGTTGAAAATTCTATTTTAACAAATATTAATAAATTTTGGAATTACGCTAACTCCTTTCGAAAAAATTCCTCTAACTTTCCCGGTACAATGTTTTACGGGAAAAAGGTGGGTAATAACAAAAACGATATTGTAAATCTATTTGCAGATTTCTTCAAGAGTGTATACGTTGAAGACAATGACAACATTCTATCTGATAAACCCCAATTTACCGAAAGCTCACTCAACTTGCATAATATCCACTTGGAAGTTAATGATGTTGTGTCTTTTATCAAACAGCTAGATATCAGGTCGAATTCGGGGCCAGATATGATTCCCTCAATATTACTTAAAAACTGTATTCATGTTCTAGCTCTTCCTATTACTATAATTTTCAATTTATCTTTATCTACAGGTTTTTTTCCTGAAATTTGGAAAAGTAGCTTTATAACACCCATTTTTAAAAAAGGAGATAAATGTCAAATTGAAAATTATAGACCCATATATTATGTCTTCACTGCCTAAACTTTTTGAAAAGGTTATATTAAGTAAAATCATGCATCAAATTAAACCAATTATAACAACATTTCAACATGGTTTTATGGCAGACAGATCTACGTCAACTAACTTATTGCTCTACGAACATTTTATTTCAAATGCACTATCCAAGGGTCTGCAAGTTGATACAATTTATACTGACTTTAGCAAAGCCTTTGATACTGTTTCTCATCGCATTTTAATGGATAAATTAGAACACTTGGGTATAAGCGGCAACTTTCTCGAATGGCTTAGAAGTTACTTGTCAAATAGAAAACTATCTGTAAAAATTACCTCCACAACTTCTTACACTTTTTTTGCCTTAAGTGGGGTCCCCCAAGGTTCCCACCTAGGACCAATTCTTTTCCTATTATTTATTAATGATATTTCACAAATTTTCGATAATATTCACTTTCTTCTATTCGCCGACGATCTAAAGATGTTTAAATTGATCGAAAATTCTTCTGATTGTTTAACTCTACAAAGGAACTTAAATAAACTTTGTGAATGGTGCATTGTAAACAAATTACATCTTAATATTAACAAATGCCAAACAATCAGTTTCCATAGATCTAAAACCCCTTTATTATTCGACTACTCAATTAATAATGCCACTTTAAAAAGAGTCTTTGAATTTAATGACCTTGGAGTTATCTTTGACTCCAAATTACGCTTCTTGAATCACATTGTTAGCATCACCAGTAAGGGATTACAAATGCTTGGATTTATTCTCAGAATTGCCAAAGACTTTAATAACATAAAAACCATAAAATTACTTTACACGTCTCTGGTTAGAAGTCAGGTTGAATACAATTCAAGCATTTGGTGTCCTCATTTCAACTCTCATTGTTTACAGATTGAAAAAATTCAAAATAAATTTTTACGTTTTATAAATTTCAAAATTGGTAATCCTATTATTGAAATCAATTATGTCAATTTACGCAGTAAACTTAACTTATCGAAATTATCTGAAAGGCGAAAAATATCTGATCTCCTTTTATTATATAAAATTGTTCATTCAAGGTTGGACTGCCCTGTCGCTATAAATTTGCTATCTATACATATACCTCCAAAATATACCAGACGGAATATTTTATTCTACAACAATAACTTCGCTATAAATTCTGTGATGGAAAGAATACATAGGTTGGGCAATGAACTAACAGATGTCGCTGACATATTTAATTTAAACTTCGACACATTTAAAGCTAAATTAGTTCACCACTTTTTAAATGTTAATAATGAATGAGAAATCATTTTATTTTATTTCGATTTTCTTTTGTTATTTTTAATTGTTCATATTCTACAACTGTAAACTGTACAACTTTTTATGTGACTGTTTTTTCTTCTTTTTTTTTGTTGCTCGTAGGTATATGAATTGTACCTACGAGTTCTCTAAAGTTATGCATGTGGATTTAGCATTAGATATATTCTTATTTATTATATTGTGTTTATGCTTTTTTTATATATTTTGTAATCTTTTTTATTTAGGTTATATTGTTGTTATAAAATAAATTTGTATCTATGTGTAAAAGCCCAATAGGGCGTCAATAAATAAATAAATAAATTATTATAAAGGAATGTCTCAAAAATAGAAATATCAAGGAGTTCTATAAATTAAACTTGATAATAATAAATATATTCTTAATGAAAATATTTGGATAATTTGTATAGCACCGGTTTTAAGAAAAATCACCTCAAGAGCGCTTAACCTTTTTTTATGTTCTGTGTGTAATTTAGTTTCATGTTGCATTGAGATTTAATATTATCTTCTCATTAAAAAATAAAGTTAATCAGGATATGTTTTTAATATTTTATTTTAAAAAATCGTGTACATAACATTGTTATAGTAATTAAGTACAAACAACTGAGCGCTTATAAAAAACCCTACTCGTAATCGTTAGTAGGTATAAACACGCCTATTTATTTAGGCATCCCAATACAAAACACTCAAAAACCCTTTCATAAATTCATCGATGCACCTTAAAATAGCCTACAATAGCACTGTGGGTATAAAATTATAAAAAAGGGTCCTTAGATAACTAGATAAGCACTTAAAACATATTTTGGATCGTTGAAATCATAAATTACGGTAGCAGTCTTTGAAAGTGAGACGGTTTTTTACTTTTTTCTATGACATAGAAAGACTTGGGTCTTCCATTGCCTGAGAAGTATTTCATGAAGGAATTCTTCTTGGGTTTTGCTGGAACGTAGTATGTTGGAGTCTTCTTGATGTGTTTCAAAGGTTTGAGGTATTCAGATTTTTCGTGCGATTCGTTTGTGTTGTGATTGTAGGTCCAAGTCGGTGTTTTCTGGATGTCAAAAATATCGCTATCGTCATGTCGGGAAAGCTGAGATCTTGAGTGTTGCTTTTGTCCTGTTAGCTTTTTCAGTACGGGGATGTTCCAATGATAGATTTTGCCAGGTTTTCCATTGGATTTGAATCCTACAGGTACCTTTTTGCTGATGTGCTTTGAATTTCCTTTTGTATCTGCCTTGGTGTGTGCGTAGTAGTAAGGATTTGGAGGTAACTTGATGACGAACATCTTAGAGTCATCAGCGTTGTAGTGTTGCCTGGATTCAACTGCTAATCTCTTTCTACTGTGGCTTGAAGGTATCCTCAATCTCGTTAGACCGAGTTTGGTGAAGACCTCGTGGTTTGAAAGAACATTGCCAGTACTCTTTGCCAGTTTCACGCCAGTTTTTGAAGCTAGATGTCTTTCTGCAGATTTTTTGGTGTCGGCTGCTTCGTTGGAAGATACCCAAACCAACAAACAGCAGAGGATGGCCGCAAATCTGGAACAAACAAAAAATATAATTAGTGGGTGCAAAAAATAGCTGGTTTTGCCACAGGGCATTAGATTATTGTTATGGTTGAGTTCATCATTGACGTATATGCGAATTAAGTGCAATAAAAATGCATCGTGGAAAAAAGGCATAAGCAATAAATGAATAAAAGTAATTTCAACGTTCTAAAACGGTCCATAATTACAACGTGACCATATTAAATAATAGTGTAGCGTGTCTGATAACGTCGTGTTTGGTCAAATCTGAAGCAACAATTCCTAGCTTCCAATTTGGAAGGCGGATATAGGAACAGCCGCCCCAGGAACCATTTATTGGGTAACCAACACCTCTGCCATATTGGTCACTTAAATGATTGGTTACATTTGGCGACTTTGCAGGGCTGCCCGGGTTCATGGGTTGAGGTTTGTCTAGGTCGTGGCAGAAGAAAAAACATGCGTTTGCCCACCTGCTACGTGGCGGGAGATCAGGAGATACTAGTTGAGATAGACCTAACATGAACCTTTCCATCCGGACTCTCTCGAACCATCGCCCTGCAGCCCCACCTCATATCTTTTTTCCCGTCCTAAAACTTCCCCTTACCTAAAAAGACTTATCACTTATCACACAGAACCTCTAAAGTGACATAGGCTCTAATGGATTTTTTTCCTCAGGGCTTCCTGCGTGGAGCTAATGTAAAAATAAAGTTTGAAAACCATTGGAAGCAACTTTAAATGCTTTATCTAAAATTCCAGTGCGTATTTCATATAGCACTCAAAAGCTTATAGTCTAGAAACTTCCTCACTGGAGACAGTGTGCATTTTCATAACTACCCGTAAAGAATTTACAGATCTATAATTTGTAGAGTGAGTATGCTGTGGGCAATAAATGACCGTTATACTGAGAAATGTGGGAGTAGTGTTAGACAGTGGTTGAGACGTGTGAAGAGATGAGTGTAGGAGAGAAGAAGACAGCCTCTTCCTCTAATGTCCAATAAAGCAATAAAGTCATAAAGCAATGAAGCAATCTTGGCGACATGATCTGATAAGGCTGATGCGGTGATGGGTGTAATGACCGCTTCACGAATTATTCATTCAACCAGGACCGGCTTTATCAGATCTGGCTATACGGAGTGATTGCTGCAACACGGTTCAGAATTAGATTTTAGGTAGGTTTATTGTCCAGTGTTTTTTACGTTTATTGGTCAGTAGACTACTTTGATGTCTTCTGGTGTAAAGGCGATTCTTTGGATACACCATATTTTTCTGTTTTAATTTTCGTTTATTGTCTTCAATGATTGATTATATTACAATTTGAGGTTTTACTCATTAAATTATTCCAAAAATAAATAAAAAAACAAATATTTATCCTAGTTTTACAGAAAAGTCAATAGATGTCGCACATTAAAATAAAAATGGATAAATTTAACGAAGACATAATCTAGATTGCATTTATTTCGGAAAGAATCTTTTTCAAGAGTGGAAGATACTCTTCAGTATCGCCCTGGTGTAAGACCACCATTCAGAATTGAAACGTTGTCTTGAAATGGCTTTAGCCGTGTTTTGTGACCAGATCTGAATATAGCCTTCCCCATCTCCTTCCCCCCCAAAATACCTTCAGCCTCACAACACACCCCAATTGGGGATGCTATATATAGCCTGACTGGCTCCAGATGGGAGCAGTTGGGACTCGCTGGGTATTCATATAAAAAAAATCGTACAAAAAGATAACAGCCAATAAAATAAAAGGAAGATAATGTTGGTAGTTGTTAGACGAAGTACGATACAGTTAAATATGATAGAAGGGTAAAGGGTGGAATTAGCTCAGTGGTTAGAGCAGCGCCACAGCAAGGCTAATGACCTTGGTTCAATTCACAGGTACGACCGTATTTTTTGTAATTTTTCTGGTTCAAATTTTCGATTAAGAGTCACCAATATTGTCTAATAATTAGAAATGTTTGTATTTGGAGATTTGGGTTTAAAAAAAAAATGTATAGGTATTATCAAACCCGTTGAAGAACTTTGAAAGGAAAACTTACGACAGCGAGACAAACACGGCTACTCCAAATCCCCCTTATCCAAAACCAACTTGTTTCCTAAAATGAGACAAAATTATCGACAACCTTTCTAATTTTTGCAGCTCAAATTTTGTAGAATAAAACGGCAGATTTATGAATTAAGGGTAGGTTTATTTAAAAGACTTCTTCAATCTTCGCAAAATCACTTTGTGGCGTCTTTTTTTTAATACTTAAAATAATTCATAATTCGATCTTTAATATCTTTAATGGAATTTCTAAAAAAAGTCAATTATCTTTTTTACGTATATTATCATGTAGAATCACCTCCCGAAGTTAATGCACTTTACCACGGACATCCTGTAGTAAAATAAATACATAAATGACCTCGACACAAGAGGTTCACCTTAGTTTTGGAAGACATTTTACAAGAAGTGAATTATATATTGAATAGTTACAGTAGAATATAGTTTTTTCGGTAGAAGCCACAGAAAGTAATGAATTTTTTTAATAAGAGAAACTGCAAGCGGGTTACTGGACCCTTTTCCTTCCCCCAAGACCCTAAGTGACAATGACACATGCAGATTATTCACTTGATCGTGTCGGGATTACTCTCCGGTTCCGGTGTGAAGTTAGCGTAGAGTGTAGAGTGTCGAGTGACCCCGTCCTGCCGTCAGTATTTCCGGTGCATGACAGCTGTTCCGGTCCGGAGTCTTAGCTGCAGTGTTTTTGTTTGCAACCGAGATACTTACTTAAACTACTATGTGAGGGTATGTTACAAGGAGTCTGACTCACACAGGTCAATTAATCAGGTATTTAGAACGTCCAGTTGATTAATTAGTCATATCCAAATACTAATTTTAAGATAATTAATAAGGAAAGCAATATTCGAATGCTCACCGTAAATCAAATATTATTTACACTTGTCTGTGTTTTATATATTAAATATGCTATAAAATAACATCGGGAACCATAACCGTCCGGTACGTCAGGATGAGATTTGTAGACATTAGTTTTATTTTATTTTTTTTATTTATTGAGTTAGTTTATACAAAATTTTAATACATATAAACTAATAAATACACAAGATAATCTTTCATTTTGTAACTTTAAATATGTTTACAATATATTTAAATGAAAAACCACACTTTGTAAAACACCACTTTTATTTTGAATTAATATTTAACAGCCAACCAGGGGTGTTAGCATGGTCGATGGATATGAAGTTACCGACCGATTGTCGGTAACTTCTCATCGTTCCCTAGGATAACTGCAGATCGCTAACGTACTAACGAAATTTGATATCGAATATATTAAGGACACTTAGTCATTGTGAACTGTTACCTATTCTTTTTGTTATTTATTTTTGGGGTGTTATGTCGTGTTACGCTATCTCCCTCTTTAGCCAACGTTTCGGCCAACGTTACAGTGTCCATCATCAGGACAGATGTGTTATTGTTAATGGTAAAGTGTATGCTTAAGTACGTCTAAGCGATACCCACTAACAACAAACATACACTAATTAGCAATAACACATCTGCCCTGATGATGGACACTGTAACGTTGGCCGAAACGTTGGCTAAAGAGCTAGATAGCGTAACACGGCATAACACCCCAAAAATAAACAACAAAAATACTTTTGGTGGTGAAAATTTAAAATCATATCTGTTATCTATTCGTTTGCGATCTGCAGTTGTCCTAGGGAACGATGAGAAGTTACCGACGATCGGTCGGTAACTTCATATCGATCGGTAACTTCTCATCGTTCCCTAGGACAACTGCACATCGCTAACGTGCAAACAACAGTTGATGTCTAATATGTTAAGGACACTTTTTATTTTTATTTTATTTTTTTTTTATTTATTTTTTTTTTACAAATACAGTTATTATACATTGTATATATATTTTTTTATGTGGAAGAAAAAAAGAGAAAACTAAAAGGTTAAGTAAAGAATCTGAAAGATTCCTTGAAAAATATAAATTAGATATTGGCACCGAGGACTTGTCAACAAAAAAACTGCTTTCTTACGGACTTCCCGCATCGTTGTGTACGTGGATTGCCGTTTTTTTGAGGGAGAGGTCTCATTATCCATACTCTTCACCTCTTTCACCTCTTCCTCACATTCCATAAATTCTGGCGTTCCACAGGGATCACTTCTGTCTCCGACTTTATTTTTATTGCACATCAATGACCTTTGCCTTGCGCGCCAATTCATTGTTACACGGACGACGGTACAGTCTATGATAGCTTTCTGTTTGATAAGCCCCCAAAGCGTGAACCAACTCCAACAGCTCGGAGGGCTTGGAAGCATGTAATAGGCGGTTAGCTCTTGGGGTAAGAATAACCTAGTCGAATTCAATGTTTCAAAGACCCAATCATGTCTGATTACGTCTTAAAGTGATCGAATTGACAATCCAGTCAACGGAAGAAATCTTCCCAACGTGCCCTCCATTGATATGCTTGGTGTAACTCTAAGTGACCAGCTCAGGCATGGGGCTCCATCGAAGCCAGAGTCAAGTTAGCCTCTCAGAAGCTGGGAGTATATATAAAATAGTACACAACTGCTGACCCTGTACAATACCCCACTACAAAGTAAGTTAAAACAGTTATAAATATTCACTTTTCTGACAAATAACGGTGGATAAGTATTAAAATTTGTAGTTTTACAACACAGATGATGTATGTATTTGTATTTATTATTATACTAAAAACATATTTTAAAACACTTCTGCAACTTATTACCCTCAAAACAGGGTTGTCCTAGTGAGGTTAATATTGAAATGTGAACAACAATACCTACCATGTAAAGAAACAATAAACAAAAACACTTCTTTATCAATATAATATCAGCCTGTCGACGATAAGTCTATCCGATGTTAGTTTAAATTGCCGGCCTATAAAGCTGTGGAATCAGGTTCTAGTGATGGGTGCCCCTTCTGGTTCCAGAGTGTTTTTACTACGTGTACAACTAGCCACTATTGCTACCTCCAACTGGGATTGCATAACAGTATCTGCAGGTAGGCTGCTAGTGTACTGCAAAGGCTGATCGATTATTATTGCCATCAATACAGGCTCTGGAAGATACCAGATATATCTGCATTCCCTCGATAACGGCTGCAATGGAGACTAATAATTATTATCTAGAACAGCGGTTCGAAACCCTTTCTTTTGGTAAAAGTTTATTTACTGCCAGAAATAGATTAGTAAAAGTTAAAGAAACTAAATTGGCTAACAGTGAAACAGATAAACATAACAGTGAAAGAGAGAAACACAACAGAACCTTGAACATGATAATATTTATATACATAAAATAATAAACAGCCTTCTACCAAAAACTTTTCAAATAAAATTATATACAACAATGACATTCACAGACATAACACAAGAACGTGCAATAAAACCAAGCTAACAAAAAAAGGACAAAGCGAATACGCAAAATACTCGTAGTTCACAAAGGGATGAAGTATTATAAGCACTATCGGAAACTCTAAAGTCTGAACCAATTTTGTAGGTTCAAAAACTAATTAATTTGTTATAATTAATTGGAAATTTGTAAATATTATTATTACGAAAGATGGGAAGACTGATAGAAATATTGAAAAAAGAGGAATGCAGATAACTTCTTTAATGGAGGACTGAATAACAAAAAAACGTCCAAAGAAGCAAAGCTAGCAGTCCTCAATAGAGTGTTCGTACCTACTCTGATGTACGGCAATGAGGCATGGAACTAGCAGAGGAAGGATGACAGTAGACTAAGTACTGTAGAAATGAGATCCCTGAGGCCATCGTGAGAGAAATATGGAGATCCGCAAAGAATGCAAGGCTGGTGTAAGCGTAATGAGTAAGATTACGAAAGGGACGCTCAGATGATTTGGGTATGTAGAACGATTGAACGAAGAAAGGAATGTAGGGAGAATATATAAGAAAAATGTTAACGGTCGAAGTTGAGGACACCCGAGGAAGCACAGCAAGATCAAGTGAACCAGATACTATAGTCGGGCCATGTCAAGAGTCAGAATAATAGAATAGCATGTAGGAGGCAATGTGTGAATGTGAATGAGACAAGTGAGTCAAGACCAAGTTGTTTGGCGGTCCATCCTCTCTGCCTATCTCTCTAGAGTCTAGAGAAAAGGCGCTGCCTTGATGGTTAGTTCGTTTAGTTTCAAAGTGTTTTTTGATTCTGAATGTATATAGCTCCAGAGTTATGAGGATTGCAGAAATTACATTTCTAGGCGTATATTAACAAAAAGTGTCACCTCTTTATTCTTGTGCTGCTGGTAGATTTTCCATAATGTTGTATTATGTAGAGTTAGTTTAAATCTTAAATAAAAAATCGATAGACATTTTTTATAATTCGTTTATCCCTTCAGTTATTATTTTCTCCTAACAGTAAAACAATTACTAATATAAAGAAAGGTTTCAACGTAAGGTTTTAAAAACACCTCTTCAACATTATGTGCTCCTGGTATTTAAAAAAAATATATGTGAAAACCTCACAAGAGTCCTAACTGTTCCCGTTTGGAGCCGGTGAGATTATGGCATCCCCAGTGCGGGTATGTTGTGAAGCTGAAGGTAAGTGGGGAGGAGGAGATAGGAAGAGGATAAGGTGGAAGTACCCAACTATGCAGATCTAGTCAAGAGACACGGGTAAAGCCATTTCAAGCAACGTTTCAATTCTAAATGGTCTTACACCAGAGAGTATGTATGCACTCTGGCACGTGCCGCAAATATACCTTACATTATTTTTAATGACTAAATTGTGAAAACAAACAAAATTAAATTTATCTACGCACGCCAGGATTTGTCGAGAGTCTTGTCCTTGACCACAATGGTATGAAATAAAAATCCTTTTTTTGGAATTTATAGGTTAACACAATTTATTTAATCATAGTTTTTCCATTCACTTTTTTCATTGATCTAAGCAACTCACTAATTTTACGCTTTTTCGAAACAAAGACATTATAAATTGTATTTGTAATAAATTCTCTGTTGATATTGTCCATTCCCAGAATGAGTTCATTCCATTCCAATGTAACTGCGTATATAATAATGTTATGAATAGTTTTTGTAACAGTGCAACGAAACAGAATGTAAATAATAATGGCTTCAAAGCTGGGACGGCTTGACCTTTGCCACCGGGGTAATTATAGCTTGCATCTCCTGCATCTGTGTGCATGCCTGATCTACTGCTTCTACTGCAGTGACTCCATCTCCTCACCGCCGCGCCGGTGGGTGGGTTCATTGTTGCAGTTCTGTTCCGTTACTACTGCAACGGAGGTCAGCCCATACTAGGGACTGGATCTCAACTGCAGGAGTGTACAACTTAACAACATTTTTACTGGAAATCCAGACTATATTTAAGTACTATTTATTTTTTATGAATGGTCACCTTCTCACTTACATACAAGTTTTTTAACGCATTTTTTGTGACTTAAAAGGTAATATCCAGCAATCCATTATTCCGTTTTTGTTAACAGCGCTGCGCGCGGATGTTTTTACAACCATGAAGCTAAACCGTATTAGTTTTAAATTTAAAGCAAAATGTAGTCATTATGAGCGTCGCGAACACAGAACCTCGCACGGCCGCATCTCAGCGGCTAATGATGGGCTAATGAATCGCGAGAATTTATGTCTCGAACTGCCATAAAAATGATCAAACGGGAGATGGTAAATGAATAAAAATTATATACTTCTTAAAATTAATTTTTGATCAAAATAATTTATAATTTTTCAATAATGTCTAAACAAAATTAGGGTATAAAAAAATTTCTGAAATATTTTAGTTTGTAAGACCTTAAATAAATAGAAAAGACTCAGGTATTTTTGTCACAAAACACGTTCTCGGATTTATTTAATCTATCTAAAATTTAAATTTGGAAAACTATGTTGACTAGATTATATATTGATTTATTTTGTAGTATGATTTTATTTGAAATTTGTTTTGTTTAATAGAATCTATAGTTTGAAAATTGACCAACGGTATAACCTTAGTACATTATAAATACACTTAGTTTCTCAAAATTTTAAAACTGCCTATACCAGATAAAATAACAATCTTTCAAAATCATTTTTTTTTGTGAAAAAAAGTCAATACGTCTAAAATTTCATTTAAAAATGACTAATTTCCGGTATTCTCTGGTAAAACACTCTTAATTATAAATACTAAAAAACAAACTGACCGGTCAGTGGTTCAGTGGGCATCGCGTTTGGGTCCCACCCAGGCGTTCCGTGTTCGATTCCTCGGCTGGCTAAGTCCTCCATCACAACACAAGCAACATCTTCCGCTTAGTGTGGTGGTAGTAGGAGATTTTCAAATGTTGTTGGGTTATTCGTAACCCGGGAATGTTTGTCTTTCTTTTTAAAAAAAAAAAAAATATATCATACCTACTGAGTTCATATTGTGGGTGTGAAGGTGTGCTTTTGAAGATATAAGGGCTGGAAGTTTCGCTCTCTAGAAATTTCTAGAACAGTCCAGAACATTCGAGAATATTCGAAAACATTCCACAACATACCGGAACATTCTGGAATGTTGTGGAATGTCCGGAAATAGTCATAATAACATCCTAGATCATTATGGAACATTTCAGAACACTCTCGAATGTTGTTGTATGTTCTGGTTCAGTGTGGAACATTCGAAGCCTTTTTTGTATGGGTGGGGGGTTCCATGTCTAATCGGACTATGAGATCTCAGCGTCTGAATTACCATAGTAAATTTATTCAGACACGATACTTCCACACATGATAATTCATCACATCATAACTCACATTAACCTAACCTAACCTAACCTAACTTAACCTAACCTAACTTAACTTAACCTAACCTAACCTAAGGTTAAAAACCCCAATTACCAGTTTTCGACTCTTCGAGACATGATGAATTATCATGTGAGGAATTAACATCCAATGAAAAGTTTGTACTCAATATTCATACACTTAAAAAGTTTCCACTGAACATTCTGGTCACCGGGTGGGGGATATAGGGCTAATACACAATCTCATATCATAAATTAAACAATAAACATAATGAAAAAAACATTTCCTTGGCTAGAAATTTTTAGAGGAGCGCTGTATGCTTCTAGAATAATAAAAATATACTAGCAGTACTAAATATACTGCTGCTAGGCCCTTCGTTCGGCTTGTTGCGGCTTTTCGTTCTGCTTCGCCCAGTTTAAGTGTTGGTGACTATTTATAAGGCATCACCCTTTTGCAAAACTAACTAATACTATTAACATTAAACTACAGAATACTTATATTAAATAGGTAGATATATAATAGTAGACATCCTTACATTAAGACCGTGAATAATAAAAGGAACATAAATATTCTTATTATTGAATGAAAGCGAAAAATGTTTCTTCTTCTTCATACTTTTTTCCTTACATATAGTATTACAGATGGCGCCACTTCCGTTTGCAAAGCGCGTGCGGGCAAGATCTAAGTGTGTATATTACGGCAGCAGCACCGTGGAAAAATGCACGTTCACGGACGGCTCAGAACGGTGTCCATACAGTGTGGCGTTGGAGATTTACTCGGAGTCGGGTTCCTTAATTTGAACCGTACGGGCATTACCGTATTAATATACTTCGATATTTTAAAGAAGCTATTATAAAAGTTTACTGTTTAAATAATAATGAGTTTACAGTTTAAATACTAATAAGTTATTGCATTGGTATTGTAAAACAAAGATTATTAAAGACTTGACTGATTTGTTTGACTGTTTGTAAAAGACGTTTTGCAATTTTGTAACTCCTAAAGCAATAACACGAACGTTAATGAATTACTACAAGTTTAAGAATAAAAACAGCTAATTTCGGAATGTAGTGGTTTTAAGTTTCGGTTTCGGCCGAAACTATAGAAGAGAAGCCGAAATTCGGTTTCGGTTTCGGCTGAAAATGTAGTTTCGTTCCGTCACTAATAATAACCATTTCGTTAAATTCTTCAAGTACCTATAATAGTAGGTAGTACTGCATTATCTTTCAACTTCAGTATATAAAGAGCCCCTGCAGCCTGCAGTAACCTAACCTAACCTCAGTAAGACACTCGTTGACCTAGCGACCCGGCGCACTCTATACCGCTAGACTGGTGTACTGGTGTACTGGTGTACCGGCAGCCAAACACCACACCACACTCCATACCAACTTCAGAGTCATTGGTGTTATTTATAGCCCAGTCTGGCGCAACATAAGAATGATTTATCTTGGGGTTAGCGTCTTGGTTCGGTTGGATGCCAAAGGGAATTTGCCTTCTAATATGATTTGTTGGTGGCTTTAGCTATTTACTCACTCTAAGGTTACTCATTTAGATTGTACAGTCTTTGAATGATAGTTTAATGGAGAAACAGAACTAAAAGAAATACAGATACAGAATAGAACAGTATTTAGTTTACATGTATCAGATGTTAGTAATTATCTTAAAATATAAAAATCTCGCATCACGATGTTTTTTCGAGATAAAGTCCTAAACCGAGTTTGATGGAATTTGTCTAACTGTGTGTAATTTAGTCCAACTTAAAAGCTAGGATAGTTTTTATCTCGATTATTGACGTCAATATTTATTATTGCTAATTAAATGTTTGATGAAGGACAATGATTTGAAATTATTTGTAAGTTCCACAAAATTCTAACAGATGGCGGTGTGAGTTAGCCCCTCCGCTAATGGAGAAACTGAAACCAAACTAAAGCTGTTTGTTGCTATGTTTACAACCATAAATAAACCAGTTGCAACTGGCAACTATGTATACCAACCAAACTTCTCTCACGACGCAAGTCAATTTTGCGATTTCAGTAATTATATCAGCTTGTTTCACCATAGACGAAGAATACTTCAGTTGTCATCTCGACCCATAACTAAAACAGGCGCAACTATGACAACGGCCAGCCAAGGCAACTAGCACGGTGAGTTGCGAGTCACTGCTTGCGTTTCCATTGACAACGGGTTTTTGAGAAGTTGTGTAGTGTAGTGTGTGTGTAGTAAGTAGTGTGTAATGTGCGTAGTAGTAAGTAGTGTAAGTTGTGTGCGTACCATCACAATGACATATACAGGATAGCGAGTTGAGTTGAAATCTGTTTTTTTTTTCAGTTGCTCGTGAGCGGAAGCTCTTTTTATGCAGTAATTTTCAGTTTTTGGTTTCCTAGGTAATGGCGTTGATTACAATTGCTTACCTAGGTAATGGAGTTGTGTTTCGATTTTACGTCAGTCTATTCCACGTCAAAGCGTTGTGTTTCGTTAGCCACGGCAACGCGTGGCTGGTTCATCTAGGATTATATATATCACTGGAGTATTTTTGGCCACATTTTGGTCAATTTGCAAACATTTTTAGTGTATGCTGGCTAAAATGTTGCCAATTTGAAGAGATATTAAAAAACATTTATTGGATTATTTAGCGTCGATTTTGTCATATTTTCGTTTTCGAATAAATCGAGCCGGGATTAGAAATCGAAGTAAAATTTGATAAAAATCGGTATCTACGAGGTTACTTTCAGCTGTTTATTGTCTTTTGAAATGATTTTAAAAATAAAGGAAAAATGTGTAAAAAATTGAAATGCTCATATCGAAAAAAGAAACTTTTGTGTTGTCAATAGTTTTTTTTCTTTACGTTATCTCCACTCATAAATAAATCACTCAAGTAAATCCCTCAGGGCCTATGTCTTCCTTGAGGATGCGTGTAAAGAATCTTTTTAGGGAAAAGAAGGAGAAAAAGTTCTGGGAAGGACAAAGGGATAAGGGTTGGGTAGGAAATCTGGGGGTCAATGTGTCCAAGAGTATCGGACGCATGAATATGATGAATGGGAGAGTCCGGCTGAAGAGTTCTAGGTTAGGTATCCCTCAACCAAACTCTCCCGATCCGGGCCGCCATGGAGTATGTGGACAAATGCATTGTCCGCCAAGTCCTACATAAACCTCACCCCATGAGCACGGGCACCCCCACTAAGTTACCAAACGTAGCGAACCACTTGGGATGACCATCCAATAAAGGGTTATCCAATAAATGGTACCTATACCAGCCTCCCAAATTTTATCACCAGTTTCTGGTACAGCATCGTGTACAGATTTCACCATTACTTTCAAGTCACCATTAATTGTTCCTAGGAACTTACATTCTATCCGTCATAGAATAGTCATTTTAGAGTTCCTGGAATCGTTTTGCAGTATATTTCTCACAGACCATTTCGCGTTTCACACAGCAGAAGAATGTGAGAGATGGGAAGAGGAAGATGGCGCCGTTTTGGTCCGTAATTTCAATTTGGGTATTTTGAATGGCCCGAGGACAAGCGCCCAAATTATAGTCTTTAAGCCCGTATTAGTACGGAAAGCGGGGAATTTTTTTAGTCAGCTTTGGTCCGAACTCTCGCAAGAAAACCAACAAAAACTGGTGCGTAAAGGGTCTTAGGAAGATTTCCCAGACAAGATTTGAACATTGATTTGTTTTGATTAATCCACAGAACGGGATCTTTATCCCTCAGGCCTCGGCCATATTTTGCGAGAAGGGCAAAATATTTCCGTTTTGAAATAAAATCCCAAATAAATGGAATATTTCAGACTAAAGTTCTTACGAACAAATTAACGATGTGTTTCAATGTTTATTGGCGGAATAATGAAATAATAATTTGTTGGTATACGTACGAAATTACGTATACCAACAAATTATTCTTACATTTTCCCGCCAATAAACAATGAAATCCTGTTAATTTGTTCGTAAGAACTTCAGTCCCGTTTTTAACAGTTTTTACGAATAAAATGATCGTATTTTATAATAACATTTTTCTCCGTGTAAAAATACAAATATTATTAAAAATTAAAAAGGAGTAAGAACATAAAAATTCGCTACGTTTGGTGACTTAGCCGGCGGATGCACCTGACCACCAGTTGCGTGGCGGGTCAGATAGGGAGAGGCCGGTTTGGGGAGACTCTATGGATTCATCGTCTTGCATAGCAGCGGGAGAGATGTATTCATACGTCTGTCACTCCTGGACACACTGACCTCGGAATTCCTACCCAACCCTCTTTCTTCCTTCCCTGAACTTCCTCTCATTCCCTTCCTTAAAAATACCCTCCAAACAGCATCACCAAAGATGACAAAGGCCCCGAGAAATATTATTTTCCCTAGGGCCTCCTATATTTATACCGTAGATAAAAAATACATATATAATCAACTACAAAATTCATAATCACAATCGGTTTCGGAAAAACTCTTCAACTACAGGGAAAAAAAAAAAAAAACAGCAACTACTGAAATACATAATAGTAATCAATAATGGTTTGTGTTAGAGTTTTTTGAACGATAAGAGGTGCAGGATCTACCTCTATAATATCTATATTGATTTAAATTATAGATATTTATAATTGACGAGAGATCAGAATGGTGTGGTTCACGAGTGATCATCTACTTTAATGTCCAGCCTTTTAAAATAATTTATTGTATTATCCGAGAAGTAACACTCAGTGACAGTTTCTAGATAATGATATCTCAAATCGGAAATTTCTCTCAAAAGACAGTCAAACTAGATCAAGCCACTTATCAGCCATCTGGATCGTGAGACCAAAACTAATTTACATAAATATGTATCGGATTAAATATGAAATTACCTGAAAATGGTGCACAAACCGATAATGGTGATGGATTTTGCGTGTACATTTTTTCAATGAAGCGAACGCGATAGCGACGTTTAATACGGTTAAGTGTGAATGCTTTTGACAAACGAGTTTTTAACAACACGCTATCGGGGATAAACAACTTTAATGCCGGCCGTACATTATTCAAACCGGTAAGACAGTCATTTTTAGATGAAAGGTAGAGTAAGAATTTAATGATAAAGCCTAGAAAGATGTCGTACTATCAAGATTTTGGCTGGTCATACGATGAGGCAGTCATTATTAACTACTAAAAGTCATAGAAAAAACACGAACGACATAAAAGAGAAATAAACTCTGGTTAAATATCTATTCCTCCTCGACACAGGATCTTCTAGTGAGTGGGGCTAAGAAATACCATATCAATACTTAATTTCAACATTATTTTTTGTATGTACAATAATTTGTATAGTCGCTTTAATGACAAAAAATATATAAGTGTCGAATTTATTGAGGTAAAAACTTCACTAATCATGAAGATAAGCTGCGAAAACGATCACGATTAAAATAAGAAAGGCACTAGAGTACGTCCCTGTGGAACACCGAGTTGCATAACAATATCGCTATTCCACGAATGATATAAATATCACACATAATGGAGTTCGCAGGTATTGAAGCTTTACATTTAATAGCTACCAGAAATGCGAACGTCACTATAAAAAGTAATAAATAAGTATGATACTAAAAGGAATCCCTGTGGCATTGCGATTTGCACAGTAATAATGCTAATATCCAGTGGTGATATAAATAGCACGAATGAATGAATCTTTATGGCTTATAGCTACGAGAAACGCTCACGTCCCTTTTAAAAGTAATAAATAAATATGTAAGGTACCAAAAGAGATCCCCGTGGTACACCGAGTTGCATAATAATAATCCACTGGTGGTATAAATAGCATAAATACCGCAGCCAGTAGGTATGAAGCTATATGGATAATGGTTATCTCGGCATCACGATGGTTCCGAGAATCTCGTGTTTGGGTCCAGCCCGCGATGCTGGCCGCTGTTTACTCTTCTCATTTACATGATTATGACCCGCTCGAGGAGACGCTGGGTAAATATTGTTCCTTTGAGTATACACCAGTACACCTGCATCGGGTCCTGAGTCCTGAGAAGAAGGTAGAATAATACCTTTTCAATGCGACAGACAGCGAGTTTGCGGACAAGCGAAGGATTTAAATTATCACAACGAGCTTTTGAATAATAGTTTGAAGAGTGAAAGCGACAAGTAGAAGTTTGCAAGAATAAATACATCTCTGTGATTATGCAAAGCAAATAATTGTTTTGTTTGGTTTTTACCCCTTTCCAGTCAGTGTTGGCGTGGATCACAAACATTTTGGAAATGTTTTCAAAGAGCAGCATCTTTTTAGTTTTTTTTTTTTACAAAGTCTTTATTGGAACCAATGATTTTCTCTTGTGTTGGCAAGAACGTCATTTCGGATCAACGAAAAAGATTCACCGGTTCAAATGGTACCTACTTGCTTTGGTTTCAATCTACGTTGATTTTTTTTTCTTTAAATAAAAAAATAAACAACAACAAAAATAGATCTGCATTTGCAACTATGCATGCATTCATGAAGAGTAAAATTAAGGTACTGCTGATTTACACAATAATAAAACATTTCTACCATTACTTGCATGAATATTTGAAATAACTACAAAACATTATCCGGATCAACTAACTGCAACTTTGTAATAATCAACTAATCATATTTTTCGTTTGTTGAACATTGTCTTTACCTCTTTCAAGTTGCATCGAATTTCTCTACGTTAGAACAACACTAGGGTTTAAATTCGTCTTCCCTCTTTAATTTTAACATGCTAACAAAGTGGTTAAAAGGATATGAAACAATCAATAAATAATACGATAACAACAAGACAATTTAATCAGGAAGTGTATAAAAAAAATAAAAAGGTGACATTGAACAAAGAAATAATCACCGTTTTGACTATATATAACTATTTGTTTTTTTAATTGGCGCAACTAGGATTTTAATAGGTGGGCATTTCTTTGATTCAAAGGACGGTGCAATGTTTGAAGAATTAGTATGTTTGGTCCGCCCTAATTTTTTTGTTTTGTGATTGTTAATTTATTGACATCACATTTCAGGGTATTTTGTAGTAGACTCTTTTAAAACGAATTTTCAGATCCCATAAATCCTCAGGGTTTCTTTCAAACTCAAAATGTCCTCTTTTAGGGTTAAAGGCAAAATAAATATTTGTATTTTATTTGTACGCAGATTTAGTTATAAATTTTGCCTAAAAATAAATCCAAGACACAAAGCGGTATTTTCTTTACATAGTTCAGAATCTCGCAAATAGAAATAGAAACAAAAAATTGTTTTTTCTTTATTTATTTTTTATCTTTCTGTTTAGGTAATCACTTACTATGTTTCATATCTCACGTTTTATACTTATTTCCTTTTGATTACTATTATTCCTGTTTTTTCACTACTAAAACCTCCACCTAGTAACAACTAAAACTTGATTACGCATGCTGTGAATAATTGGAGTGTTAACATCTGTGCACTTTCCAATAAAAATTATTAACAATCTGTAAATATTTCAAACAATAAATAAATAGAAATAAAAATGGGGTTTTAGTTAAACTACACAATAAAATTTTATCTAAATCCAGCTTAAAAAAATTGAGTGCGTCTAACCTTTACGGTCGGTGGAAGTAAAACTTATTTGACTAAAAACTAAATAAAAACTTACATTTTAGGAACATGATTAGGTTGTTTATTTTTTCATTTATAATTATTTATGGGACGAATTTGTAAAATTTTCCTGCGATTCAGCCATTTGAATTATAAACAACATCCTATTTAATGTCACACTACTGCCACTTTTTACTTCAATAGCTAGAATTCACAAGAATCAGAAAGAAAGAAGGGTTAAACATTATGTGACTTTTAACATTCTTCAAAATTGATTTTGAGAGTTATTATTATAATACCTGATGCAGAAGAATTGAATTGCGCGTTCTTATTTATACCGGTATTCATTAGGATTTCCACTTGTCTTTACTGAAAATCGGTTTTGTTTGTTCATCTTAAAAAATAAGACAAATCAATAAGTTACACAAAATTTTATAGTTAAATCTTATAATAATCAACAAAACATAAAAAAAACCCGTCTAACTTAAAATACATTAGTTAAAAAAATAAACGGATGACGTCTGACGTTTTAGTTTGATTTGACGTTTTGTAATTCGCTGACAGGTGTCAGACTCATTGTTGCCATACCTACGACGTTAATATGATGAAATATAAATCGAACGTCATTTCCGATTTTAAATGTTACTTTCGTCCAACTGAGCATACATTAATTACGTGAGCCAAAAATAGGGGAGGGGTTCCATTAAAATCTCACCAAATCTCTTTATACCGAGGGGGGGGGGGGGGGGGGGTCAATAAAAATCTTTAAAAAAGTATACATTATTATAGTAGAGATAATAAAAAAATAAAAATTGTTTCACTTCTTTTGAAGTGACCCATTTTGCCCGCTGAAAAAATGGTTATCATGAGAAAAATTATTTCGAGAGTCTGAAAAAAATCTCACGTAAGGGGGAGGGGTGGGGGGGGGGGGGTCCCAGCAAATCTCATTTAATCTCACCAAGGGGGTGGAGGGGTCAAAATTTTTTTATAAACTGCTCACGTAATTAATGTATGTCTCCTTACTCGTCGTAATGCGTCTAAAGAAGATTTACTTCAAAATGGGATTTTAGTTAAACTATATGTGCTTTCGGAGTGTCGGGACCTAAAGCCTGGAATGGACTGCCACACGACTTAAGAATGATCACAGACTTGGCGAAATTCAGAGCTAAACTTAAAACTCACCTTTTTAGAAAGTCGTACCCATAAAGCCAAAAACAAAAATCTTCACTTTCACCTTCTCAGCCCGCGACATAGTAAATAACTAATTGCATAAAAATGTTAACAAATTCTTAATGGTGAATTATTTGTACATCTAATTTCATTCAAATCCTCCAGTCCCAATGAATCCTAAATTCACAAGTCTTTCGAAATAACTTTATTAACCCCATTTTTGGCAGTAATCTTCTTATAAATGTAATATGAAAAATGATGGTGTAGCAAATGTAAAGTTATGCAATGTCCAGTGTTTTAAGACGATAGACTTCGCTTTTCGGCCCATACAAAAAGGACGCCCGGGAAAAAACACTTTTCTACATCGAAAATTGCACAAAATGAATATATTTTTTTATACTGCCTTCTAGAGGGTGAAAACTATGTCGGTATGTTTTCGAATTTTCGATGCGTTTCGTATTAACGTAAACATTCACTGACAAACATGTACGATTTATCAAAAAATATTATTTAAGGAAAAAGTGCTGCTAACTCAACTCTCATAAAGAATTATATAATTATAAAAAGCTACCGACGTAGCTTCTTCTTTCTAAAAAATATATATTTTTTAAAATTTCAATTCAGTGAAAGTTTCGGTGTAGAAAAGTGTATTCTTCATAAACCCCTTTTCGAGCGATTTCTGAAGGTAAATTTGAGCGTTGTCTCATTCGCACATTTCGCATTCGCATGTATTGTAAGCGTGCTTGAGCTTATTGTGAGCGGGACAGAATGACAGACGCGGGTGTTCCGCATGTCGTTCAAAGTCTAGCCTCTTAATATAGCGTCCTCCGCGTGCAAAGTCGTATCTCCTCCAAGCATAAACTTTCTAATTAAAGTGTGTTTATCGGAAGTGACCTGCCAGGTAAGTATGTTCTCTGTGTCCATTTGTAAATAATAGTTCTAGGTAGAGCCTAAGAAGTCATAATAAGATGTACAGCGCCCTTGAGGTGATTTCTCACAAAAACGGCGCTCTACAAATTATCCAATTATTATTATTATTATGTAAATCACTACCAGCATTAAAAAATCAAATATGTGGGTAGCCCTGTAGAAGTTTGACCAGCGGCAGACGTTTACTAATGTTTCTTTATGATGGGATTCTGCGGTCATCGGTTTTACTGCGTAATGTATTGCATACATTACACAAATACACCGCCCTAATAAAGATATCTCCGCGGGTAATGCGACTCGTATTAACTAATAACTCGAACTAATGAAATCAATTATTTCCTGTGGTGGGCATTCCATCAATTTAATGTTCGTGTTCATGTTCATGTCCAGTGCCCACATGGTCTTTAATAAATCGAACGTAATTTGTACATAATCTCTTTTGTAGCGGTTCACGCGTAGTTGAGATGTCTGAACTAGCTTATCTGAATAAACGCAACATTTACCTTTAGATACAAATTACAGATTTTTTTTACAATAGCTTCACGCAGAAGGCACCGAGGAAAAAACTATCAGGGCCTTTATCAACTTTGGGGATGCTATGTGGAGGGTCGTTCTAGGAAAAGGAAAGAGGGAACGTTCTGGGAAGGAAAAGGGTATGAGAGGTGTGTAGGAAATATGGGGGTCAATGTGTCCAAGAGTGACGGATGTATGAATCCATCCCTCGGACTGCGGTGCAAGGCGATGGATCGAGAGAGTCCGGCTGGAGAGGTCTAGGTTAGGTCTCAATCAACCAATCTCTTCCGATCCGGCCCGCCACGCAGACACTAGGTGGGCAATTTGTATTCGCCATCAAGATCTAGAGTAATCTAACCTAACCCAAGTACTCCTGCCAAATTACCAAACATTGCGAACCACTTGAGCTACCTACGGCTAAGGTGTCGGTCATCCAATAAATGGTTCCAGGGGCAGCGGTACCCATACCCACCTCCAAAAATGGCAAATTAACGATAACAACAATTAAATCAGTAAAGTTAAATGGTTAAAAGGTGACATTGAACCAAGAAATAATCACCGTTTTGACAAATAACTTTCAAGACAAAAGTCAAGAGAAATATTTTTTAATTCATTTGTACCCAGATTAAGTTTTGATTTTTACATAAAAATAAATCCAAGTCACTAAGCGGTACCCATTTTCTTTACATAATCTAGAATCTCTCAAATTAGTAGACAACCAAATGGACTTTTAGTTATTATGCTACACAACCAGATTTTATCTAATCTAAATAACTACCAGAATTTTTAAAAATCCAAACAAAAGGTGTGCAATATCAATATAGGATTAAGCCAATGAGACTTTTAAGGCGATCCGATCTCTGAAGAGACTGAACCTAAACTAAAACTGGCTTGTTGCTATGGTTTCCAACCAAACTTTCTACTCAATTTTACGATTTCAAAATTATCTCAACTTGTTTAACCATAGACGAAGAACAATCAGCTGCCATGTCACGAAACTGGCGGGTCGAGTCGTGAGTCACTGCCTGCGTTGCCATGGACAACGGGTTTTTGAGAAGTTGTGTAGTATGGAGACCATCATATTTACATACAGAGAATAGCGATAGTTGTAAACTGTTTTTTTCAGTTGCCTCGTGAGCGGAGGCAGTAACATTATCAATTATCAAATTAATTCCAGCGTCCAACAAATTCCAACATAAGGGGTCTAAAATAAACCAGGATAAAGTCAATAGGACCATTGTTACAACTACAAAACAACCTTTACGGTACATTATCTAACCAGGTTTTGACCAGACAACTAACTATTATGTCGCGACCGGTGGGAATCTCTGACTTCGGAATTCGTTCGGTCTTTAGTCCGATAAAAAAAAACTGCTGATGGAAGACGAATACATTATAATATTCGCCGCCAAACAATGCTTTGCTAATATTATGCCGTAGCCTCGGGAGGTTTACTGTTAGCCCATCATATTTATACACCCATGATGATGTTCATAATTTATAAATAATACCATAACAGATATTTTACACGTACGGGTAAGTAGTCCAGCTTTCAACGCCATTAGGCGCCAGGCAAACGTTATATCGAGGCTTTTTTTCATAGTCAATCGACGCGCGACGGTGGTAAAATAAATGGATCATTATCATAGCGGGTTTTTTAAGTCACTTCAAGGACGCTTTACGATGAATTGGATAAAATAAAGCCTTGGGAAGTCTCAATGATAACGTGAACAAAATATGACTTTATGCTATATAATGGACGATTAAACCTTCAGTGGGACAATGCTAACAACTTATAAGTGTAACCGAGGTAAATAAGTTGGGTGTATACTTTGATCAAAAATCATTAATTATATTGAAATTACAACCTTTACCTTTACAGAACTGCGAAGAATTGTGTATAAACTCAAATGTGTGTGATTTAAGTCGAATGGCATATTTGGCATGTGGAGATCGTATATTAATTTAGTTTTTTGGAATTTATTATAAGGCCCGCATCATGTGACCATTTCTGTAAAGAAAGGAAATCGTAAAACCAAGCTTTGAAATGTTGGTTTTATATTGCAGCCAACTTAATAATATTCAAACCATAAAAAATTGTTAATGTCATTAGTTAGGAGTCAAATCGAGTACAACTCAACAGTGTGGCCACCAATGTATGAAATTCATTCTCTAACGACAGAAATAATTCCAAATAAATTCTTAAGATTTATTAATTTCAAAATGGGTAATTACAAGGGAGTGTCAATTATGATTATTTTTTGTGTCAACTAAATTTATTAAAATTTTCCGAACGTAGATAAATTTGACTTGTTTATATAAAACCATAAATTAAGTATTTGATAGCCTTGAATTATTATACTCGATTTCATTCTACATACCTTGCAAACCAACACCGATGCAATATCTACGGTTTTACAGTGACAACTCCAACCATTTGAGTAATGTTTATAAGGATGTTGTTAACATACCATATTTAACGTTTCAATCAAATATAAACAGGTCATAGTAGAATTTATAACAGAAGCAGAACAACAAATCTCATTAAACAAACTGCCTAGCTCCGCTTCGACTTATTTCATTTGTTTATTGTACTATTCCCAATCTACTATTTTTCCATCTTGCATGGTGGAGTATGTTGTTGTGTGATTTTATACTCATTTAGACGTTCTTTAAAAACATAATAAATATGTAAAATCCTTGGGCGTGAAATTCGAAGTAAATAAATAAATAATTTTACTTGATTTCTTTCCCAAATACAGAGATATTACCTTGGAGGATAGAGATGATAAATAATCATTCAAACATTTTTTATAAATATACCTATCTTCCCAAATGTTAAGTATGTTAAAATAAGAAATATTAATTACTGTAAATTAATGATTTCTGTTGTACTATAATTAAAAAGCTACAAACGTATACATTTCGCAATTGTATAATAGAAGGACGAGAATGAATAAGATTAAATTTTGTAGGTACTCCCAATATAGACTAGACGTTTTTCAAACATAATCAAAGTGAAAGAAGAGATAATAGAAGTAGACAATGAGGCGGTATTGTTTTTTGTCGTGGCTGATGATACTCGTATAGACACAGCAAAGTATTAACCATACCAATTAATCCGTGTAATGATGTAGCCAATACAAACGCAATGCCTTTTTTCAGAAGAGAACCATCATGGCAGCCTACTTAATTGAACTCCTGGTTTAAAATATCTTACGTAATATATGTATAATTTGAAATTTCGACATAAAACACAAATTTGATATTTATGTTAAACCAAAAATCATTATACGCTACTGTCAGGAAGGTACTTTAGAATTTTTTCTGAGAATAGAAATATTATTTAAATTGAAATTTTGGAGAGTTGGATATTGAAACTAAATAAAACTACGAGTAAGTCCGAGGAGATTTTCCGAATTAAAAAGAAAGATGTATCATTTTTCTCGTGAGTTCTTGTATTTTTGGCGCATTATCACGAGAAAAGCTTTCAAAATGTGCTGATGAAAATAACTCTAAATTTTGAACACACAACACAGTTCACAACAGCCAAACCGAAATTCCACTATAATAATTAAGGTGCTCCTGCTACTTCAGAAGCCTCTGATACAAATAAAACGTAACCACAAACCTATTATTCACTTATATTCATTTCAATACCTGAGCTACAAATGTTTTTTTAACGTTACCATTCTGTTGTGAAACGTATATTGAAAGCAGGCTTCACAAAAGCTTTTCCGGCAGACTGTCGGTGCCTAGATCAGGACTGGCGGGTTGCCCCAGGGTATGATTTGAAGGCCACTGCAAACAAACTTGTGACTGGCAGTTTAATGAATAAATGTAACATGAGCTTAATTGGGTTTCTTCTGTGCTGTAATAAGATTGTAATGAAGTCTGGAATCATATTGATAGTTATTATATTATGTTTTATATATTTTTAACGATGTAGCTTACATTAAAATTCATTAGACATGGATTTTAATTTAATCATATCTGGGAGGCTCTTGGGAGACGGAAAGGCTTGTAATGACATTGATAAAAGGATAACATAAATTAAATTTGAAATGGAACTGAATGCAGTTTATAGTAGCTAATAAAAATTGGCAAAGGTGGAGGCGCTAGCAGTCTACAATGGAGATCAGGTACCAATCGTGCCCCTGGGATAACAATGTTCTATTTGCATGGAACTGAGATATTGAGGTTCAAAAAGTGAACGCGAAGGACGTAGGTACTGTAATTGAACTGTCCGTGTATTTGTGTTTCCGAACATTATATATGCAAACAACGTGACATTTAGCCAAAAACTTATAGAACTTAGAAAATCAGCTAAACTCAAAGCAAAAAGGGTTATTTTTTTCTATGTTTTTGGCTTTCACCTATTAAGGGTGTTTTAGGCCATCGTTTATAAATATGGAGAAAGTAAAGGTGAATTTATATATCAATTTTATTTAAATGGGAAATATTCAAAATTATATGGAGTTCAGACATGGTGAGATGTTGAAAGGAGGGGAGGCAATTTTAGACAACGTTTGATAGAAGAGAGGATATTTGTTTAGAGAGGGACAACCAAAAATCTAAAGTTTCCACTTCTATATAATTATTGTTTTTGTGTTTAATTGGTAGAACTCCATTTAATTAAATTAAATTTAAATAATGTTATTATTTAGTTCTGCAAGTGTTCCAGTTTATGATTGTGACAGCTATTTCGGCTTACAAGGCTATTTTCAAACATTTTAAAAGTTTGAAAATGGCCTTAACGTAAGCTGACACAGCTGTCACAACAATAAAAAACTAAAACATTACAGAACTTAATAAGAGCATTATATTTGATTTAAATTCATTTTTTTTTAATTTCCATTCTAGACCACAGAATGTACAATCTAAGGAGTCAAGGATATGAATTTTAAAAAGGTGCGACAATGTTGAGGAACAGAACAATGTCTGATTCTCATTCGAATAAGAAAGGAAATTTCTTTTTTGGAAATATGGTTTTGGTGGGATAGTACTTTGTATTGACGCATAGCAAGCTCCCATGGGTTGACTAGTAATGTGTCAATAATCTGCTCAAACATTGCGAGATCAAAGGGTTATTAACTTATTATTATTGGTTATTCCTAATTATTTTAATTTCTTCCGAATAAATGCCATGTTTTTGCAGAAAAGAATAAACTCAATTACAAAATGTTCTGCATGTTTCTGCATATTCACAAACACCCCTACCATTGGCTACTTCAAGTTGATCGGTCCGTTTGGTAATTCAGCAGGGGTGCCCGTTTCATGGGGTGAGGTTTTTCTAGGTCTTGGCGGCGGATGCGTTTGTCCGCTTACTGCGTGGCGAGCCGGATCGGGGGAGGCTGTTTAGGGAGACCTTTTTAACATTCCAGCTGGACTTTTTCGACCCGTTGCCTGGCACCGCAGTGGGATATACGTCCTTCATTCCTGGATTCCCTTTTCTTTAGCTAATGTAAAAATTCTCTGTAAATTCAACCTCGCAGAATTCCAGCAATGGTGATTCTATAATTATATTGGTTCCTCCGCCTTTTAGCGCTTCCGTAACAGGTGTACAGATAGGTTTAATAAAATAAACTAGAAAAAAACTGGCTCCATGTAATGCGGATGGTTTCAACTCTAGATAATATTAATTAAGAACATGAATCCAGTGGAATATTAATTTATGGACGGAAACCGGGTGCTTCCGTTAGCGAACACCTGACTGTTGACCACTGAGTCCTGAGTCGCGAACCAGAACACCTTTAGTTACTTTTCCTGAACTTGCTGTTTCAATTATTTATTTATTTTACGCAATGGCGTAACGGAACTTGGCATCAAGAAATTATTTTCCCCAAGGCTCCCAGTATGGACCATTATTAAAAATAAAAATAAAATTGTAAGGGGGCAAGTACGCAGAAACTAATGAAGAACATAAAAAATACGTGTAGTTAAGTAAAATATATTATTGAAGCTATTCAAAAATGCTGAATCCTCTACTAAACCATGCATCCATCACACTAGATCGAACAAAAATGACATAAAAAACATTCAAAGTTATAAAACTACATTTTGACCAAGAAACTGCACTTACTTTGCAACAAAACTCCTCAACATTCTTCCCCAAGACATGAAACTAAATAAAAAATTTAATGAGTACACATCAAGAATAAAAGTATGGTTGAAAGAGGTTAATAAAAAATCCCAATAAAGACCCTAAAAACTACATAGAAGACAATAAAACTACAACGGGCGGCTTTTCGTTCTGCTTCGCCCATTTAAGTGTTGGTGACTATTTATAAGGCATCACCCTTTTGCAAAACTAACTACTATAAACATTAAAGTACAGAATATTTATATTTAATAAGTAAATACCTATATAATAGTAGACATTCTTACATCGAGACCGTGAATAATGAGAGGAACACTCTTCACCCCAACATAAATCTTCTTATTATTGAATGAAAACGAAAAATGTTTCTTCTTCTTCATACGTTTTTTCCTTAAATATACTATTATAGATGGCGCCACTTCCGTTTGCAAATCGCATGTGAGCGAGTGATAAGTGTGCATATTAGGGCAGCAGCTCCGTGGAAAAAGGCACGTTCACAGACGGGTCAGAACGGTTTCCATACAGTGTGGCGTTGGAGATTTACTCGGAGTCGGGTTCCCTAATTTGAACCGTACGGCCATTACCGTATTAATATACTCGATTAAATAACTTTAGTTCGCCTCGGCACAGGGCTCCCTAGTGAGGAGGACTAAGAAATGCAATATGTATAATTAAATTCACCATTATATTTTGTATGTACAATTATATTATATACCTAGTCGCTAAAATAAAAAAAAAAATATATATATATAGATATATATATTTTTAAATGAATGGTTTTTTGTTTGTCTCTTATGTGTTCCTAAATTATGAATCTGATTGCGATGAAACTTTACTGATTTGTTGTGCGAATGCCCAGAAACGATTATTTATATATAATGGTGAGCTTTAGCATTATGAAATTATTTCCTATACCATTGGTATTTTACATATATAAAATCGTGAGTTCTGCCGTTATTAAGGGTATTCCCTATTTATCGCTCAGGATTTTAACCCTAGAGAAAATATTGTTTTTACATAAAATAGATATCAACTATTAGCGTGTCAGTACTTTTTGTTTTTTTGATAAGTTACATTTTATAGAAGTTATGACCTACCAAAAATCAATAAAATTGACTGGTTTAAACGCCATCAAAAGACGTTCAGTATACAAACAGCAAAACATACAGACATAGAACAGTTTTTTCTTATGAAGTTGGTAAAAAAATTGGAAATCAGTCCACTTTTGGAGGAGAAAAGTGAGGAATACAAAACCTCGATTTTAGTTAGGTCTTAGTAGCCCGAGGTGCATTGTCCCTTTCGCTCAATAACTGGTGGAGTAAGAGCAACAGTTACAGCAACAATTTAGTGAAATCTATTTTTCAAATTTCTTCACCATCGGGTTTCATCTTAATGATGTATTCAAAATTACAATAGGAGGCGCGCAAGTTGTTTGAAAAGGGAGTGTATTTCATATAGTTTTGACGGCAGTGAGGGGAGGGGGGGACGAAGGAGAGGGGGGAGGGTTCGCGGGAGAGATTAATGCTAGTTTAGATTAATTAATTTAATTTATTAATTTTTAGTTTAGATTAATTTTTTGGCTACAACGACATCAATAATATCATTTTTGTTAATATTACCACTCTAGCTCACCAAAAGTCACGAGCCGCCACTGCTGGTAGGGGAAGGGCGAAGGGAGGGATTGCAAAGGAGACATAGTAGCAGTAGGGAACAGCAAGAGGTAAATTTGAAAAAATCCATGCTTTTCACACTTACAGCTTAATGTGGCCTGTATGCGTCTATTCGTGTACCTACGCATTAGATTTAGATGGAAAAACAAAAAAAAATATTCCGATAAATCAAAAAGCTAGTCAATAACCAGAATTAAAATACAGACTCATTATTAATTTAAGTGGCATTTCAACGCATGCCGGGTACTCACTAGTATGTTATAATAACATCATTGTTTGAAAAATATTATTGATCGCTAGGCGAACATAAATATGTAATTAAGCAGCATTACAAGCATTCTCCATTCATTAACCTTTTAAATGGCCACCTCCCTAATCTATTAGCATCACTATTGAGATATAACTTCCAATTGTACCTGCGAAAATAAAGAAGATTAATTACTATGTATGATATATGTATGTACATTGGAAATCGTTTAAGACGAAAACGTTTATCACGAAAAGTTGGTTAACACGAATAAATATGTGTTTTTTTAACATTAGTTCGACTCTGCGCAGAAACGTGCGGTCTGTTTGACAGATTCTCCCTTCTGTCTTAACAAACAGATTGCAATCTTTAGGACACAGGCGTCGGGTGTAAATGCTATCCTTGTTCTACCGGTATTTCAATGGAAGATGCTCCGAGGAACTAGCGTCATTGATCCCCTCGACACCAATGCATAGTCGGGAAACACGCCAAACACAAGCCCAACATAATGTACACGGTTTACATTTGTCACATGATAAGACGTCATGTTAAGATGTCAAGACCCGTATTCTTTCCTTCCTCTCCTCAAAAAACCCTCCACACAGAATCTTCAAATATGACATAGGACCTGAGGGAAATTATTTTAGGAAATTAAGATCTACACAAACCTCTGCCCATGAACCCGGACACTTCTGCAAGTTGCCAAACGTAGGGGTGACCTGTGGCAGGGTGTTTGTTTTAAAAAGTTGGTTTGGGTGTTTGTTTGTAAAAGAGATACTTGCGACATCTTTCGGAGATGGAGTGATCTAACTTAAGCGGTTTTCACATTCAAATTTTAATTTCTTGTTTTTCACTTGGGGCAGACCAATCAAAACGCTACCACTGGTTATTTGGCCTCTTCTCTAGTTACAGTTTTCAAGACTTGCTCATTGGCCGATAGTTTCCGTTCCTAATATTTTTTCACCAAGCTTGTTTACGTCACAGCCAATTTACAGATGGATTATCTTTTTCCATGGCTTTCTTCTTTTTGCTCATTATGATAGTAATATAATGGACAAACTATGTGAAAAAGTGGCCTCAATAAAAGAGGAAAACGATTGTTAACATAAAGCAGTATACATAAAATAACAGATGGCTGTTGGAATTTCAATATTATCCGATGGGACGACCTAGGTTGGAAAGGATAAACGGTTTTCACATGCATAGACTTTTTAGGCTGACACATCCTTAAATTAAATACACCGTCCTGAGAGCATCATTCGTATCAATCACTCTTATTGGATTAATAATATTCGAAACCTTACACCTCAAACTGTCTCTTACCGAGGGACGAATCTTATTTAGGAAGATAACTATTACTATTACACCGCATCATAACATTTTGCTTTGGCTTTCCCAAACACGTTCATTATTGGCCGTACGTACTCCGGTGTACCATCGATTTTGGAAGCGATTTTGTTCCTTATGTATAAAGAAATTGTATTAAGCGTATATTATACCCTTGGAACAATTCATTTCCTGTCAAAATATCTTCATTTTTACATCGCTAGGTGGCGGTGATAGTCCCTTCTCGGACTTAAAATGTTCAACATTTAACATGCGTATATTGCCAACGTCCGTTGGACGGACAGGGCACGAGAAGAAGAATGGTTTGGAATTTCGTGGTTCACATTTAAAGTCAATTTTATGGTGTTTTTTTATTTAACTTCTAAATATTCAGCCTTTTAAACTATATTTTATAGAACTCATCATTATGATTACTACAGTAGAACCCCGTTAATTCGAAATCCATGGGACACCAAAAATCTAATTTCGAATTAACAAATTCCCACGTAAATCGAAATTTTATGAAAAAATAAATTATAAACAGTCGCCGAAAATCGAGTTCTCGTTCGAAAATTTAAATTCGGGTAGGTTCTTCGGAGTAAATTCGTAATAATACGACTTATTCCTGTGAAAATCGAATTTTCGCAGCCGTTTACCGCCACGGTCGGTCTTATATTCGAAAAAATATATACCAATATATAATTTTTCCGTGCAAATAAAATTTTCGCTGCCATTTTCCAGCCCTTTAAATTCAGATATTCTAAATAAATTCGTAAAAATACGATATATTTCCGCATAAATGGAAATTTCACGGCCGACATCCTTCGCAGCCCGCCTTTTAAATTGATATATAAAAAGTATATTCGTGTTATATTTCAAAGCCTAAATCGAAATTTGGCAACCGATTTCCGTCTCTCTCTTCTAATTCAAAAATTCTAAGTAAACTCGTAAAAATACCATATAATTATCGCGAAAAAATATTTTGGTGCTCGAATCCCGTAGTATCCGGCCATTAATTCAGATACCTACTCGTAGTAATTCATAAAAATACGATATATTTCCGTGTAAATAAAATTTTCGCTGCCGATTACGGCCGCGGCTGGCCCTTTAAACTCAGAAATTTGAAGTAAGTTCGTGAAAATACGATATGTTTTCGCATAAATTCGAAATTTCGCAGTCGATATCCGTCACAACTAGCTCTTCATATTCAGAATTCAAAGTAAATTCGTAAAATTTCGCATATTTTCCTCGTAAATCAAATTCTTACGACCGATTGCCGTCGCGGCCGGTCCTTGACATTTAGGTAAATTCGTAAATATACCACATTCCACTGGAAACCGATTCCGATTTACAAAATAATAGTACGAATTAGGACGATTTCCAACCGCTTAAATCCACATTTAAGCTCGTTTTACCGCCATGGCTGTCTGTCAGATTCCGATTTACGAAAAATATCTGATGATTATCATAATTTTTTTCGTGTAATTCGAAAATCGATGTTTTTCTCGAATTACACAAACAAAAAGTGTGCGGACAAAAATTAATTTCCAATTAAGAATTAAAGAATTTCGAATAAAAAACATTTTGTATGAAATATTTTTTTGAAAATGTCGAATTATCTACGCATTTTTCGAATTATCGGGGTTCAAATAAACGGGGTACTACTGTATACATAATTGTTAATTTCCTTAAAAAGATTTTGGTCTGTTTCTCAAACACCGTGTACATTCAACTTCATTGACTTCATTAGAAATTTTAAAGATAAAAAATAAGTAAGTATTTATTTCCAAACACTGTGTACACTGCCCAACAAGACATAACATAAAAAACGTTCACTCACACAAGGTCAGAGCTCGTAAAGACAATGAATTCTTACTTATACTTGTAACTGAAAACAACACGAAGATAGTAACAAACAATTCGGAATACACTGAACTAGAACACCCTTTCAAACATAATATTTCTTGCATTTGAAAGAAATGTGACAGTTTATGTTAAAAATTACGTAAAAAAAGGGAATTTGTGAGTTCTGACTGTTTTTCTGGCTTCTTAAATTATTGCAATGTTTCAAGTAAGTTCCTTTAGATCTTTTACACCCAGTAATAAAACATTTTGATGGCATATTGTAAATACGTATGCTGTGAAACACGGAACGTACAGTTTCACCTCTGTTCAACGGGGGCTTCTCTCCCGGAATGCGGCGGAATGGCAAGAAAGCTGTTGAAGTGTTGTAAAATATGGTGAAATTGAAGTATTTATTTAATTGTTAATATTCACAGATATCATAACGACAATATGAACCCGTACCTTGACAGATATGTGTATTACATACATAATTTAAATTAAAGACATTGTGTAAAATCATTAATTATACCATAGTCATAAATCGAAGTTTGAAAAGTGGGTTGTATGGTGTATCAATGTTTTTATTTTTTATGGTCGAATGCTTACATCATTTACAAAAAAAAATCCGCTGTTTGAAAAATAATAGTCCATTATTTGGTAATAAAAAATATGAAGTCTGACAATGTCATACGAAAGGTAGTAATTCAGCTGTTTTAGAGGGTCGTTTTGCTGCAAATCACCTTTTTGCCCTATAACCTACTCTTAAGAACAAGGTCAGAATCGCTTAGGTCGTTCTCGTTCTTGACGTAACGAAATACTGCATAGCGTCTAGCCTCTCAGAATAATTTTAATAAATTGTCTATAATGCGGCGGGTCTTGAAAGATGGCCGACAAAATGGCCGCCGCGTCAAAATATGGATGGAGTTGGTTTAGAAGCTCTATATTCTTTCATTGTTTTTTATATGAATTCATTGTGGAGAGATTAGATTTCTGGTATTTTGAGAAAGATCTTTTTATCTACATTATTTTCATGTAATTTTTGTAATATATCACAAAAGAAATGTTATAAATATTGGATTCGCAAGAAATCTCAAATTTCTTACGTCGCATACGTATTTTTTCATTACGACGCGTCGTAATGAAAAAATATATTTTTCCTATGGTGGCTTACAAAAGGTTACAAAATATATTATATATGAATAATAGCCTTTACAATAATATGTGTTAACTAAATGTAAGCAACTACTGTTGATAATTTCGCGTTTAAATCTAAGTAGAATTTGTTAGCTTTTTAAGGTTCATAAAAAGTATCCAGTACTAAGATATCAATACTTAAATTTAAAATAAGTATAAACTCCATTTTTGCCATTTATCTTCCAATGTAATATCAATAGTAAAGGAGGAAAAATCTGCAGTGTTATAAATATTAAACGTGTATTTATTATAAGCAATAATTATTAGCCTGAAACATTCATCCATATTGAAAAAATCTTCCGAGAAAAAATACATGCCGCCGACGGGAGTCGAACCCGCGCCCCTACGATTGCCGGTCAGGAGCTCTATCCGCTAAGGATACAGCAGCTTATCTGTTACCCGCCAAATGATTCAATATATACTAGCGTTTCATTCAACAATTACCGCTTATTACATTTATTTCACCTGCATACAACCAACATTATTTTTATATGAGAAATGCATTGTAAGTGCTAACTTTCCCACTAGGGAGGTTTTTTCAATATGGATTAGTGTTTCAGGCTAATAATTATTGCTTATAATAATTGTTACCATTTGTTCCATGCATAAAATCTTGTCTTAAACATTAGTTTATCAATTAAAAATAATCAAAAGTGTATTTATCAGAGGTGGCCTGCCAGGTAAACATGTTTTCTTTATCCGTTTTTCTGTGTTTTAGTCTTTACATTTTCATCGAGAGTTGTTGTAAATATTCTTCAATGATTATGTTAATATAACAATGAGTTTCACAAGCTTCAATAAGTTAATCCTAGAAAATACAATACGTAATATCCTTATATCTGTTGTTCTCCACATTTGTTAAAAGATGACTGAAAATCGACCAGGCCAAGCCTCTGAAGGAGATTAATCCGGAAGGATGCTGACCGGAGCTGACCTCAACCGAGATAATCGTAAATTACTTCCTTGCAAAGTATAGGCTCCAAATTGAACAGCCAATTTACACGGATCATGGCTTCTAGTCAAATAGTCTTCCTAAGTGGATGCAAGATGCAAGGCACTCACTACTTGAAGTCGGAGGAGATTTGCATATACGGAAAAGCCTATGTAGTTAGAATTCATTCACAGTTATACACTTTATTGATTTATGAAGAGAATTGTGAAGTAAGGTAAATTTTATTTTATTTTATTTATTGTTTGAAACATTTATGGAGTGTGCAAAATTATTGTTTTGATGAAGTTGCTATTGGGATGGAAATTAAAATTATTAACATTACAATTAAAAAGTAATTACAGCACGCGTAAATGAAGGTTTAGTTGTTACTAGATGGAGATGCTGAATAAAATATAAAACATTAACCCCCTTACTCAAAATCGTTGTATAACTAATACGCGTCGTATTACGTCTCACATTGAGAAACTTGACTTATTTTCACTGCGTGTGTATGGTTAAGAGCGTATTACCAGAGAATACCGGAAATTAGTCATTTTTAAATCAAATTCTAGACGTATTGACTCTTTTTTACAAAAAAACATAAATTGATTTTGGAAGATTGTTATTTTATCTGGTACACGCAGATTTAAAATTTTGAAAAACTAGGTGTATTTTTAATATACTAAGGTTATACCGTTGGTCGTTGGCAGATTTGTTCAATTTTCAAACGATAGATTCTATTAAACAACACAAATTTCAAATCATATAATCATTAACAAAAAAAATCAATACATAATCTAGTCAACACCGTTTTAAAAAAATAAATTTTAGTTAAATTAAAATCATTAAAAAATAAATCCGAGAACGTCTTTTGTGACAAAAATACCTCAGATTTTCTATTTATTTAAGATCTTCAAGCAAGTTTTGAATGAAATAAATCGATATAAAATTTTTTATTTAAAAAATTTGATGCGGGGAATAATCGATCTTTCTCATTGGAACCTTCCTGTACAGTTGCAAGCATTTTTAAACTTTTATTCTCAGCTGCTGGTCAATCGCTCTTAAAACGGCTTTAAACCAGGTTTAAGGCCAACTTTACAAAACCAAAGATGAGTCGGCGGATACCGCAATTATAAGTAAAGAGGTAAGTATACAGAACAGAGAAAGAAAAGAAAATAATATAGTATAAAAAAGTTATTAAATAGTTCTATTTATTTAATAGTGATTATGAATCGATTAAGTTAGCCGAGTTTTTTACCCGTTGCGAATATTTATTTGTTTTTTTATTAATATTCGTTATCGTATGGATAAGCTTTTAGGAGGATGGTGAAATACCCGCTTAGTCTTATGTGTCTACTCTATTCTCTTACATATCTGTAATAACTTGTAAACACACGGTCGTAATAATAAGCTCATTATATCTGTCACATCTTAAATGTGGTTTAATTCATTACGCCATGTTGTAATAGTTAGTACCCTGTTTCGGAAGCCTGACTCTTCCAGAATCGACAGACCAGTTGGCCTGGTTGACCAGAGTCCAATCCACGGTATCCTGAACATTTTTGTCCTAAACCGCACCACATCTTGATGTCGTCTGTCCTTGTCGTTCGGCCGCCTCATTACACGTAAAAGGTGAGAAATTAGAGCGGCAGTAAATCAGTGTGACTGCGAGATAATATATTTGAATGTCACAGTTAACACCGAGTTTCACAGTGGTTTCTCGTGATACCGGACGAGAGATTTAAAATGAGTGAAGTAGATACCACAATACTACAAGTACGGTGAATCAAAAGTTGCAGACAAAGAAAGTGACCTGCATCAAAATTTAAAACTCCGTGAGAAACGTTCAAAAAGACGAAGAATAAGATTACTGCAGAAGATTTGAAAGGAAGATATGTAAATACGAATGATAGAGGGAGCACGCTAAAAATCGATTAATAATTAATAGGCTTACAATCTAAATACAGCGCTTGTGTTAAGATTGAAATTTTTACCCTAGCGCCAGATATGAAGGCTCGTTTTGCTGCATAAACCTCGTTAAGAGATGTCAGTCGCAGGAAAATTTGCAAGTTGAATGTCATCGCGTACAAACACAAAATAACACGACAAACAGATAGTAATTTAAGAACGCCTATATTATATGTTTGTTAAGTATTTTTAATAACTGATTATAATAGAAATTCGTGTTTTTAAGTAGGTGATTAATCCCAAGACATACATACAAATCATAGAAAAAGCATACAAAATTACACAAATTTGACAGCTGAGAACGCACGACGGATGCCTTCCAATATCCAACTGATTTTGTCTTAATATTTTCGTATCGCTGTCTTAACGCAAAAGATAACACAAAAGATACAGATACAAAAATTACCCTTCAGATTTTTTAAAATAATTTTCGGATGGCAATTGTATTTTTAGGAAATTTCATATAATTCTCAAACGTCGCACAGTGTTTCGTTTCATACAAGCTAGACGGAAAAAACTCTTAGATAATAATAAAGTGTTTAGAACCCTCTTGTGGGGAGTATTTAATCCGAATATATTGAAAAATTGGGCTGAAAGTGATTAATATAATTTTTTTTCTTAAAAAAATAGGAAAAAAATCTTTTAAATAATTAATTCTATATTAATAGAGTATTTAAAGGTTTATAATGAAAACAACTTTAAACAGTAAAAAATGTCTATTTTAAGGATAATAAGTAGGTAAAAGCACAGTCAGAAAATATGATACAAATCACTAAATAATTGCAGGTAAAAATAAACAAAACAATTATTACTTAAAATTAAAAATAAAACAATAACTTTTTATACACCACTTTTATTTTTTTATACTTTGTCGGCATAAAGTATAAAAAAATAAAAGTGGTGTTTACAAAGTTATTGTTTTATTTTTAATTATTATGTCACATCACAAAGTAACTGCTTCATACGAACAAAAATTATTACTTAACTAGGAAAACTATTTTATTCATATTTAGCAACATAACTTAATAAAAACAAGCACTAATTGTAGAATGTATAGTCAGAAAAAAAATCAATAGATGAACAAGAACTTAAAGTAAAGAAACAAAACTCGAGAAATGAACTATGGGTAGATAAATGTTTAATTATGTACCCATAGTTCATTCATTTAAGACAGAGAACAGGACTAATTGATTTGTGAGAAAATATAGTACCTAAACAGAATGTTTATCGAAACTAGATGCTATCTGAGTTAGGTTCAGAGTATTCAGAGGAGTTCTTGACTCGGAATTGGGTGGAACAATTAAATTTGAAGTCCTCGTACTCACTAAATCACATACTTTCATTATTTTACTCCGGTCACTACATGCCACAAAGTCCTTTGCGGGCCTTCCAGTAGATGTAGATGACTGATTTTTGTCTAATTGAGAATTTTCACGCAAATCTCCAATTATGAAAACGTTTCCACTACTTTGACGCCACTCACAAAATTTAACAACAAATTTTTCGAGAATCCGAGAGGCTGCAATCCATTTTTTGCTTATCAAAGATATTAACTGTATTTAGCTTTTCAATTTTTTTTCACTGCTTGCACTGAGATTTTAAAGTTCAAATTTACTTAAAATAAGATTATATATTCCATGAAACTTTTCTTTATTGGGAAAACTCCTCCAGGTATCGAACAACTCCTGCCTGGAAATCTGGTATGTGGTGCCTGTGAAATGACAAAATATGATTGGTGAGTATTAATGAGCAAAAATATCGAAACTGATTTGAATAGAATATTAATTTTTCAATCTACAAAAAAAAAATTACGCGACCTTATTGATATAAACTCCGAAATAAACTCTCGTGTAGTTAGAAATTAAATATTTTTAAACTACATAAAAACACTCAAGTTAAATATTATTTTAAAAAAAAACTGATATGTTTTCTATTCAAACTTTACAATAAAAACATACTACATACCTTCCAAAGTAGCCTCCATTTTTTTTAGAACTGAAACAAAACACTTTAAACACATAAACAACCTTACAGCTCGGGCGACAAGATGCGAATGAAAATAACTCGTAATTCATTATCTAATTTACCTAACTTTGGAGCTCTAGTATGAGTCAACCCGTGCATTAATTACCCCAATTAAAAATGTATTCGTCATACTAGCTACCTGTTAATACCCCCATGATGTCATTTTTCAAAAAATCCAAAGTGAGTTTTTTCCGTCTAGCTATATGAAACGGAACACTGTGCGTCGTGTATTTATTTATTATGAGAATTCTAATCCCCCTTTTATAGTGCAAGACTGGTCTAGTGGCCGAGTTGGCAAATGTGTCGGGTTTCCACCCAGGCGAGATGGGTTCAATTCCATGGCATAATGGGGTATTTTCAAAAACTATGAATACCGTTAAAAATGTGTGGAAGATTTAAAATTTATCATTCATATTCTGATCATTGTATTATAAATGCGATTTTTTTTATAATTTCTTTCATAACTATTGATTTGAAAAAACTAGTAACGGAAATCCGAATCCGAAATCCGAAATCCGAAACGGTTCCAACAACTGGCTACAAACGTCATTATGACATGGAAACCGTCACAAACTGACGCCTGTCAGGAATTCAGAATAAAAACGAACATGTCGTTTTGATGGCAAATCGAAAGTGGCACATTTAAAACCGTCATAGAAAATTTATTCGTAGTCATAAAAATACTACTTTAAAAAACTGATTTCCATGCAAAGCGCATCTCTGCAATTGGAGAATTTTTAAGGGTTATATATCATTATAAGCAATAATTATCAGCCTGAAACACTCATCCACATTGAAAAAATCTTCCGAGAAAAGATACATGCCGCCGACGGGACTCGGGAAGATTTTTTCAATGTGGATGATGTTTCAGGCTGATAATTATTGCTTATAATAATTGTTACCCTTTGTGCTTTGCATAAAAATCTTAAACATTAGTTTATCAATAAAAAATAGTGGTATATATCAGCTTAAACTACCGGTAAAAACAGTTGACAAGCGAATTTAGCAAGAAAAACTTTGATTTTGAAATATTGAAAGTTATTTTGTGAAAAAAGCCACAGTTTAACACATGGTCCATAAGTTTCCAGTCACCTATTACAAATACAGCAGTACCAGTAACTTCTTTCGGTACTTTCTAGTCCCGCTAGCGCCGCGGGTAGAACCTACAGGCCCGAAGTAAATACTTCTCTCCCATCTGGTGTTCCGCTGGTTCAGCTTGAAGCACTGGCGCTGGTTTCTTGGTTCGAGAAGGTCCCACGTGCATATTATTATCTATTCTCTCCATTGGGAATCGAAACACAGTGTTAAGAGTGATTGACCAGCGGCTGAGAATAAAAGTTTAAAAATGCTTGCAACTGTACAGGGAGGTTCCAATGAGAAAGATCGATTATTCCCCGTATCAAATTTTTTAAATTAAAAATTTATTTCATTCATAACTTCTACATTCAAGTAAGCAATAAAAATACTCAAAACGCATGATGATAAATTATTAAATATCGTGTACTTCGTGTAAGTATTTTTTTATCATAAGTATTTATGATTGTTCAATAATGTCTAAAAAAAATAAATAGTATTTTTTTTTTTTTTAATTTTTGTTTGTAAGACCTTAAATAAATAGAAAAACTGAGGTATTTTTGTTACAAACACGTTCTTGGATTTATTTTTTAATGATTTTAATTTAACTAAAATTAAAAATTTGAAAACTGTGTTCACTAGATTATGTATTGATTTATTTTGTTGAATGATTATATGATTTGAAATTTGTGTTTTTTAATAGAATCTATCGTTTGAAAATTGAATAAATCTGCCAACGACCAACGGTATAACCTTAGTATCTTAAAAATACGCTTAGTTTTTCAAAATTTTATAACTGTGTGTACCAGATAAAATAACAATCTTTCAAAATCAATTTATATTTTTTGGACTAATTTCCGGTATTCTCTGGTAATATACCCTCTTAAAATTTAACGCGTTCTTTGACGACGGTTTCTCGAGGCCGGACAAATGTTGATAAAAAAATAGTAATGTTTAATAAAATTAAAAATATGAGATCTCCAAGAAAGTTGTTACAAAAAGTTGTAAACGTCCATATCTCTAAACTAGGCATCTCTGTAGGAGATAAATTTAATAATGGTGGGAGCAAAACATACAACCCTAGCCGACAATTCAAGTCAAAATAATTTTGAATGTGCTCTCTTAATGACAAAAACGACAAATATCCACGTTTTTTTTACATTAGCTCCACCAATTCCCCTTGGGCCTATATAGGGATGCTGTGTGGAGGGTACTTTGAGGAAAAAAGGAGGAGAGGAAGTTCTAGGAAGGAACCATGTATGAAGGTGTGCAGAAATCTGGGGGTCAATGTGTCTAGGAGTGACGGCTGTATTAATCCATCCCTCCCACAGCGGTGCAAGGCGATGTTCCGAGTATCCCTCAACCAGTCTCTCCCGATCCGGCCTACCATGCAGCCGCTGAACAGCGCACCCCTGCTAAATCACCAAAAGTGGGGAACCACTTGTGACAGCTGCTTCGGCGTTAAAGGCCATTTTTAAATTCTGGTAACGCCAGGAAAAAGACCACATATTTAAATAAATTTATTTTCCAGGGCCCTATATTACCGCAAAATGTAGGTAGTAACTCACCTTACCTACGACACCTTTCTACGGAATTTGCGATATAATATTTCTTTGATTATTTACCAGGGTCATATTTCTATACACTTGTGATCTTATTATAAAGCTACCTCATCTTTTTCAATTAATCTTTCCGTTTCTTTCTTCTTTCTCTTCTAGTTTTTTTTTGTTTATCTCCAGCCGCCTTCAGCTTCGCTTATCCGTGTACAACTCCTTCACTTCACCAGCACCAATTTGCGTCCATTATTCGCTGATTACTCCAGAATGTCGTTCTAGTTGAGCGGTCAACTGGAAAATTGCAGACAGGAGACTTCGCTGTACAACATGCACCAACTAGACTTCTGCTTCAAAACGCTTCTGAATCTAAATTATATAACAGTGCAACAAATAATAAAATCGACTGTACCGAAATTCTAATTAATTTTAATAATATGCCTTTAATACGTACAAGCCATGCAGCACTATTCCATACGCTTAACTACAAGACAATTGCAGAAACTAATTCGCCAAATAATATGTAGTAATCTGCATATACAATTCAATAATGGTTGCCTAAACTCTAACATCTATATTTTGTCGAATTTACTGCCCAAATTTAAAAGGAGCATCAATATTTTAATGGCATAAACTGTTTAAGAGCGATTGACCAGCAACTGTACAGGGAGGTTCCACTGAGGAAGATCGATTATTCCCCGTATAAAAATTTTTAAATAAAAAATTTAATATCGATTTATTTCATTCAAAACTTGCTTTAATATATACCTACATTCAAGTAAGCAATAAAAATGTTCAAAACGCACGATGATAAATTATTAAATATGGTGTACTTCTTGCAAGTATTTTTTGATCATAAGTATTTATGATTGTTCAGTAATGTCTAAACAAAATATGTGTGTAAATTTTTTTTTAATATTTTAGCTTGTAAGACCTTAAATAAATAGAAAAACTGAGGTATTTTCGTCACAAAACACGTTCTCGGATTTATTTTTTAGTGATTTTAATTTAACTAAAATTAAAATACTGAAAAATATGTTTACTAGATTAAGTATTGATTTATTTTGCAGTTCTAAGACTTCAATTTTAGATTCTTCCTGTCCCCTTGTAGATTATCACAAAATTATAACTCTATTTCTTAACTTTAAAGGCACCAAGCACTCTTTTTAGGGTGAATTGCCTATTTCAAAAATAATAATTATATAATATTATACTTTCCCGGATATTTTTTTTGCATTGATGCCGAATGAGATAATATATCAAAAATATTATGTTGATTTACGACTGTGGTTGTTTCAACTTCATAAATAACAACACTGGATGACCTCAAATAGATTGAAACTGAATCCTTCAAAGACTGAGTTTCTCTGGACCGCCACCAGCAGACGTCAGCGTAACATTGATAACTCCCCAATAACCATTTCAGGAAGTGACATCAGTCCAAAGACTTGTATAAAACTACTGGGTGTTAATCTCGACGCTGATTTTTCCCTGAAAACTCAAGTGAACAGAACCGTAAGCACGGGGTTCTTTCAATTGAGGCAAATTAAAGCAGTGCGAAGAAACCTGCCAACAGAGGCGACTAAATTACTAGTCAATTCGTATGTTGTTTCACGTCTAGATTATTGCAACGGTATATATGCAAGTCTCCCAAAATATCAAATAAACAAACTACAATCCGTTTTCAACGCTGCGGCAAGACTTATCACCGGCGTATCTAAATATTCCCATATTTCAGAACATCTCAAAAATCTTCACTGGCTCAAATGTCCTGAAAGAATCCAGTTCAAGCTCTGCTGGATGGTATTTAAGTCGCTTAACGCAATGGCTCCGGCTTACTTATCGGAACTGTGTATTCCTGAAAATTCCAATTCTCGACAATCAACCCTCAGGTCAGCAGCATCATCAGCTATCGGAAGGTTGAAGGAACCAAAGCGCACACCAGACACTAAGTTCGGTGAGCGCGCTTTCGGAGTGTCGGGACCTAAAGCATGGAATAGGCTGCCACATGAGTTAAGAATGATTACAGACTCGGCGGAATTTAGAGCTAAACTTAAAACTCATCTGTTCGGACTGTCTTATCCATAAAGTCAAAACCTTCTCACTTTCACATTCACAGCCCGTGACATTGTAAATAACTAATTGTGAAAATATGAGCTAATTCTTTTTTGGAAGCTTTTATAATGGTCACTTGATGAAAATTCTCCAGTCGTAAAGAATCATTAAATTCTCAAGTCTTTCAAAGTAAGTATTAACTCACCTTTGGCATTATACTTCTTATAAGTGAATACCAAAAGTGATGGGGTCAGTAAATGTAAAATCATGCAAAGTCCAGTGTTTTCAATATAATGTCCTCCGCGTGCAAATTGATATCTTCTCCAAGCATAAACTTTCTTATTAAAGTGTGTTTATCGGAAGTGACCGACCAGGTAAGTATGTTTCTGTATACAATTGTAAATAATAAACTTAAATATAGCCTAAGAATTATATTTTAAATTGTACAGCGCCCTTGAGGTGATTTCTCACAAAAACGGCGCTATACAAATTATCCAATTATTATTATTATTAAGTGACAGTAAATATGTTAACAACCAGGAGCACAGAAACAGAGAGAAGGTAAGATAACTCGTTGCTAAGTGTAATATTATTGGTCCTACAGAATTTGCATGGACAAGATAAACAATAATACCAACGCCCACGACATTTGCACGAGTTGGACCAAAGACACTAAGAAATGGACCACACTTGAGAAGAACATGTTAATATATCATTATAATGCAGAAGTGACATAAACGTTATCTCGTAAATGCGAATACAAATGTAATGACTTGTTTGTAATGAATGGTGGTTGTGTGTACCTATCCATCCATGTATAAGTGTTCATAATATTATGAAAACAATTGTGGCTTTGTAGAATTCCGGGGAAAAATGACTCATTTCGAAAGAACTTTTTCAGTATTTTGGACATAAATTGGTCAATCTCACAATTTTTTTTTGCAATAACTCCACATAGGAAGCCCTAAGAAAAATAATTTCCCTCAGGGCCTATGCCATCTGTTAAGATGCTGTGTTAAGGGTCTATTTGAGGAGAGGAAGGAGTGAAAATAGGTCTTGAAGAGACCCATGTTGTAGGAGGGAGGAATCACAGAGGCCGGCAAATCGTTCCACAGCCGAGCTGTTGAACTTAAGAACGAGTCGTAGAAACGACCCGTTCTCACGTGACAAATGTCAACCGGCGCGCGTCTCGTGTGTTTCCCGACTATGCAACGGTGCCGAGGGGAACAATGATGCTAGTTTCTGGGAGCATCTTCCATTGAAATACCGGTAGAACAAGGACAGCATTCCCAACCGACGCCTGTGCTCTAAAGATTGCAACCCGTTTGTTAAGACAGGAGAATCTATGGAACGGATAGCCCGTTTCTGCACAGAGTCAAGGGTTTTTTCAAGTACTGTGGGGCTCCAGACCAAAGGTGGCTGCCAAATTTAACCGTGGGCCGCACCTGCAATTTGTACAGGGTTAGCAGTTGTGTAATAGGTGGTAAGTAAATTAATAGTAGGATTTTCGTGACCCGCGCAAAAGTTTTCAAGCAATTGTAAAAAGTTAACTTCTTTGTTAAAAGAAATCTTTGGGGTGGCAATATTTAGGATTTTTAAGAATAATGTATAGTTAGGTTCATAGTACATTAAACATTTATTGTGTAGAAGATGTTTCTTTGGATGTAGCGAAGACTACGTAATAAGACAGAATTGTGAAGTTTGCATTCCCCAAAATGGAATGTTTAATTATTGTCGTGTCGATTTAAGATCGTTACAGCATTATTTGCACTATGAATTTGGATGTCTTTTGATTTTGGAATAAGAGTCAAGACTGTAACACAATGCATCTCAAGAAAAATAAGTAATGAAGAAGAGACATCGGACAACCGTTCATAAACTTTTATAGTCCTTTCTTCCATCTATCTCTTTCATACTAGACGTCAGTGGCACTATCGTTAGAATGAGTTAGTTATATTATTTTTGGTTTGCGGGTTGTTAAATACAAGTCGAATAGTTTTATTTTTAAGAAAAAGTCTATAGAAATATTGGAATATTATAAATTATTATGTTGCGAACGCCATTATGCATTGTGTCGTATTGTTCCCGGCCACAGAGGGTATGCCACAAGGTTCGCAGTCGGGACCGCAGTTAAAGCCGCAGTCAAGTCGTGATGACCGTAACAAGCTGACAACACCTCGAGGTCAATGTCGTAGAATACCTCGTAACCTAGCCAGCCTCGACACTGAGGCCTGAGCACTGAGGCCAGAGACTGAATCACAGCACAGACAGACCTCACTTGCGGTGAATGCAGAAACCATAACTTTTATTGCATAGAATATTGTGATGGTAACCGCTTTCTAAATATTGGTAGTGTTAAAAGTAATGAAATTTTTTTTTAACTATTATGTTATACCAGCGCAGACCCGTGAAATTACCGGATATTATAATAATGTATAGATTATTATCGATTATGATTTACATGTTAGTTAAAAGCCTCAGGCTCTGAGGAATAAAAATTTCCGAAAGGCCTATGTCATCTTTGGAGATGCTGTGTAGAGGGTAATTTTAAGGAAAGAAAGGGGTGGGTAGAAATCTGGGATTCAATGTGCCTGACTTTACCTGATTAAATCCTAAGAAATTTAAACAAAAGAATACGCATTTCAAATATAAAATATGAATTAATTTTCTGGTAAAATATCAGGTATATTGTAGGTAGGTACTTTATGGCTTGTCTAAATTCTTTATACAATCATTTCCAATTTTGAAAAGGAAACTTAAATTCAAAATAAATCGGAGTTCATTGAAGAAATCAATCAACGAAACAATTATTCACATACAACCGAAACTGAGATGTTTGATGATTGATTCTAACTATATAATATTTCGAAATATTTTAAAACATGCCTCCTTTGAATATTTTCCTATTTTAACCATTTACTCCTTCTAACGACAATTTAATTTCCTAATTAACTCTTACCACTCCTATCCCTTCCCCATCTTCATCGATTATTCTTCTGCCGATTTGGGTTTTTTTTTTTTAAAAAAGAAAGACAAACATTCCCGGGTTACGAATAACCCAACAACATTTGAAAATCTCCTATTACCAAGGAAGATGTTGCTTGTGTTGTGATGGAGGACTTGGAAGCCAGCCGAGGAATCGAACACGGAACGCCAGGGTGGGACCCAAGCGCGATGACCACTCAACCACTGACCGGTTTTTTGCCTTTTTTTGCCTTGGTTTTTGCCCCCGTTATTATGTCTAAAAGATTACTATAACTTTATAAAATAATATTTTATCTATGTATGTATGTAAAGGTCAATGGGCGTTTTAATAATAAATAAAAAGAAACATTGGAACCGTCATAACGCTGAGGGAATAAAAATAGAAATTTAGTATTTAGAAAAAAAAAAAAAAATTCTTTGTGATTAAAAAACATTGTGTAAATTAGGGTTCGTGAATAATTTCCCTTTTGGTTCATTTTAAAAATATACCATATTATGTAATCTATTTCTGGTTTAAGTAAGCTTTTTAGTTGATCAAATATAGGGTGAAATACCATGTATTTTAACCAGCGATTTTCTCAACCAATTGGAAGTAATAATGTATATGTCAATTTGCTGTCCGATGATATATATTTTTTCAATTAAAAACAATAAAAAATATTTTTCCATCACACGTCGTAATTGAGTAGTCGGGTATAGCCTAGTGGGTCACGTGATAAGCATTCCAAAGAACGGCAGAGATGTTGGTTATTCAATAGATACATATTAATTAGAACGGGCTACCCCAGTAAAGACACATTATTTTCTTTAAAAAAATGTCAAAAATAACCAAAAAAAAGTAATAACAAAAAAAGGTTCCCGGTGCGGCGGTACCCACACATGCCTCCTAAATCAATAAAAATAATCACAGAGCTTCTGAACGTAAGAATTACGTTATGTTAGCAGGTACCTAAGTTGCGCGAAATATGTTGTTTTTTTGGCGAATTTGCAATGAATACCAGTTACATATATGAAATTAATTGCCAAGAAAAAAAAACAAGTTTGCAAGAAGAATAATAAGTTAATGTATGTTTTTAACTGCAAACCGTTTGAGATCATTACCACCGGAATAACCTGCATTTTATTATGTAGTTAAAAAACTACATTTTATTAATGAGGAATGCATCGGTGCAGAATTTGCAAGATTGTCCAATACAAACTGATCGTAAATTTGATTTGTTAAAGTATTTAATTAAAAGAAACTTTATACTATGACATTTATAGCGTATAAATATGTTTTTTTTAATAATAATTAGGTATATGATACAAACAACTTGTAATTTTGTTTAACTGCGTTGTTTTTCTCGTGTTTAATTAAATATAGATTTATACAACTTGTAATTGATATTATCATTGAAAACTATAAAAAAAATCCATTATTTTTTACAATACACATATTTATTTTATTGATTACTTTTATTTATAAAATAATCTATTCGACGTAAAAAATAATAAATATTCGTCAGAGGCTTTAGCAGTAAACAATGATTCAACAAGGTACTACCTGACATTTTGGCCAAAATTAATATTTTTGCACTAAGTTTCTTAGATTTATTTTCTCACTTTAAAACCTTTTCTAAAATTATGTCGAACTTCTGTATAAATTAGTGGGTAATTAAGGGGATACAGGGCGGTGATTTTTCCATACAAACGTATTCCCTATTTATCTCTCTGGATTTTAACACTAGAGAAAATATTATTTTCACATAAAATAGATATCAACTACTAGCGTGTCGGTACTTTTTGTTTTTTTTTTTTAATATTTTTATAGAAGTTATGACCTTCCAAAAATCAATAAAATTGATTGGTTTAAACGCCGTTAAAAGACGTTCAGTATACAAACTAGACAATGTTTTTTTAAAAAAAAGCAAAACCTACAGACATATAGATAATAGTTTTTTCTTATGTAGTTGGAAAAAAAAATTGAAAAATCAGTCCACTTTTGGAGGAGAAAAGTGGGGAATACAAAACCTCGATTTTACAAACTAGAGAATGTTTTTTTAAAAGAAAGCAAAACCTACATACATATAATAGTTTTTTCTTATGTAGTTGGAAAAAAAAAATGAAAAATCAGTCCACTTTTGGAGGAGAAAAGTGGGGAATACAAAACCTCGATTTTACAAACTAGAGAATGTTTTTTTAAAAGAAAGCAAAACCTACATACATATAATAGTTTTTTCTTATGTAGTTGGAAAAAAAAATTGAAAAATCAGTCCACTTTTGGAGGAGAAAAGTGGGGAATACAAAACCTCGATTTTACAAACTAGAGAATGTTTTTTTAAAAGAAAGCAAAACCTACAGACATATAATAGTTTTTTCTTATGTAGTTGGAAAAAAAATTGAAAAATCAGTCCACTTTTGGAGGAGAAAAGTGGGGAATACAAAACCTCGATTTTACAAACTAGAGAATGTTTTTTTAAAAGAAAGCAAAACCTACATACATATAATAGTTTTTTCTTATGTAGTTGGAAAAAAAATTTGAAAAATCAGTCCACTTTTGGAGGAGAAAAGTGGGGAATACAAAACCTCGATTTTACAAACTAGAGAATGTTTTTTTAAAAGAAAGCAAAACCTACAGACATATAATAGTTTTTTCTTATGTAGTTGGAAAAAAAATTGAAAAATCAGTCCACTTTTGGAGGAGAAAAGTGGGGAATACAAAACCTCGATTTTAGTTAGGTATTAGTAGCCCGAGGTGCATTGTCCCTTTCGCTCAATATCCGGTGGAGTAAGAGCAACGGTGACAGCAACAATTTAGAAAAATCTATTTTTCAAATTTCTCCACCACCCGGGTATCATCTTTTAAGCAACAAATTTCTATTTAAAATGCTTTGTAATTATTTTTGAGAACAAGGTTCCGTTTTGCATATTTTACGGATAACTTATATTATATATGTCTTTATTAAAATATTTTTGAAGCAACATGGTTTTATGTGTGGTGTACTTCAAGCTCATTTGCTTGAGGCAACAAGGCTATTTGCCAATTGCTAAAATAAAGTTAAATTACAATTAATTAAAACTAATTCAAATAATCAGATATAACAATAGGGAGGCGGTACGGGAATCGCCGCCCCGGGAACCATATATTGATTAACCAAAACTTCTGCCATATGTCACCCTAAGTAATTCGCTACGTTTGGGGTCTTAGCAGGGATGCCCTGTTTCATATGGTGAAGTTTGTTGAGTCTTAGCGGCGGATGCGTCTGCCTAACTACGCGCTACGTGTCCGTTTTTCTTTCATAATGAGACATAGTTCAAGAGTTTCCGACAATACATACTTCATATTCAGTGTTTCATAAATTTCAATTATTGAAATATAGAAGTTGAACCCCGATCAAAATAGGTACTAAGGATGTTGTTTCACAATGTTTTATTATTCCCGCGGAAACGGCACGGCATGGTAACGGCTCGCGGCACGTCATTTGTTTAATACCAGGGAGGGAGAGAAAAAGTAATAGTTTTCTTGCCTCTCTCTCACTTGTATTAAAGAAATGAGAAGGCGTGAGCCTGTCACAGTTACATTTCTGCAGGAATACTAAAAGCCCTAATTTGAACGGCAACGGCAAGAAAATTTGTTGCCGGCAGAAAGAGTCATTTCTCAATCTGGCTGTTTTGAACTCCATGAATACGGAACGAGCAATTTACATTCACAATCTTACTTCTTCTTACTAATATTACATACGCGAAAGTTTGTATGGATATATGTGTGTTTGTTACTCTTTCATGCAAAAACTACTGAATGGATTTTAATGAAACTTTTCAATAACATTGCTCATACATTAGAATAACATATAGGCTATATAATAGAAAATGTCAAATTTGAGAAAGACATTTTGCAAAACAATAATTGGTAAATCAAAATTCTATTTTAGAAAATATTTAAATTAGTGAATTTATTTTAAGTACCCGCCTAATACTCGAATCGAATCAAGAATTATAGATATTTTAAATAAATAGGTTAAGAATTTTGGTATAAACATAGAAAGGACCTAGGAAATGAAAATAGGCTACTCGATGTACTAATCCTGCGCGGACGAAGTCGCGGGCATAAGCTAGTAATTTATAAAGTAGATGAATCACCTAATGTTATTTTATATCAATGGTGGATACGATTATCTGCCGGCAGTAATCTCCGGCCCATGTTTCGTAATTGCTTCTTCAATTCGGAAGCTCCATGGACCATCTGAACGATACAAATTGGGAGAAGATTGATCAGATGTGCTTAATGATCACAATTTGTTATTTGTACATTGCACGTCTATCAGTCGAAGTGGGTTACAGCTGATAAGTGACAAGCAACAACACTAAACATGTTTAGGTACTTGTTTATTTTTGTCGAGAGGTCACGAAGGTTAGGGCCCGGTGGTAGGCGCTCAAAAAGAAGAAGAATGGGATGTACCTAAGAGTATGGATATTAGAGAGACGGCATGTGAAGTGTGCCCGCGCGCTCCAAGTGTGCCTTTTCGAGAAATCTAGCCACACAGCTGATATTGGCTGTCACCATGTAAAATGGCTGCTGTCGTAAAAATGTCGGAACGTATTAAACGTCCAAAAACCAGCAGCCAATATACGCCGTTTGGGTAAAATTCTCGAAAAGGCACACTTGGAGCGCGGGCACACTTCACATGCCGTCTCTCTAATATCTATACCTAAGAGTATGGATATTAGAGAGACGGCATGTGAAGTGTGCCCGCGCGCTCCAAGTGTGCCTTTTCGAGAATTTTACCCAAACGGCTTACATTGGCTGCTGGTTTTTGGACGTTTAATACGTTCCGACAGCAGCCATTTTACATGGTGACAGCCAATGTCAGCCATGTGGGTAGAATTCTCAAAAAGGCACACTTGGAGCGCGCGGGCACACTTCACATGCCGTCTCTCTAATATCCATACTCTTAGATCTATACTCTTAGGGATGTACGATATACGCTGACCTACGCCATGAAAACATCGACACAATTCGTGAAATATATATAACAATACGTGAAATTTTTGTGATATAAGTGATTTTGTTAATTCACTTGATTTATTATATTTTATTTGCGTTAAGATAATTTTTTTCTCATATTTAGAAATCTGTGATTTTTTAGATGTTCTACTGTAAAGAAATCGGAAAACTGCCATGTTCAAATTTTAATTTCTTGTAGCTCAATAATATCCCTTGATTCTCCTCTGGAATATGGTATTCCTGACCACAACGGAATCCACGATTTAAATGTTTAACAACAAAAACTAACTCACAAGCTCATAAAATCTTGGGCTTGAAATTGCATTCGCACCTCGCGTTAATAACATTTTAATTGAATAGAGTTATTCTGGAACTTGTTTTAAAGATGGGCAATTGTGCATTCTTGGGGCAAGTTTTATAGGAACATTATATCACTTATTTTTCACTTATCTTTCACAAGTAAATACAGTAATTTAATACAATAAAAACTTAGTTTTATTCACTTTAATTGTTCAAAAACAACCGACATGTTTTAAGGCTCCGTAGGTGCTCAAAAAGCCTGTTTGAGAAGAACGATAAAAATATTCAATATAACACGATTTTTGATGAAATTTTATTTGATTAATATTATGTGAGAAGCACTGTAGGAGTAATTTTAGGAATATGACCACTGTATGCTAAATTATTATTTTTGATTTAAAATAAGACAATAACTTAGGAAACACCAATTTTATTTTTTGTATACTTCATGCCGACCGGGTTTCACTACAACCGTAGCTTCTTCAAGTCTTCAAGGCAGTGCTCTATTAAAAATCTACAAGTTATGTTATGCTATCTGTTATGCTAGCTTTACACTTTTAAGTAAACAACTTTTAAGTACACACCATAACACGGGCATGTGCCTAGTATGGCGGCCATAAATTCCACAAATGTTATATGTTTACTATTCAAAGAATAAAGAAACATTAAAAAAAAAAGTTATTTTCGTAAATTTACGACTTCTGGCAAATTGGCTTATTTTATTACATTTTAAAAAAACCAATGTGCCCATTGGCCAGAAGTCGTAAACTTACGAAAAAACTTACAAGTGTAAAGCTATCCTTATATAAATAATATAGTATTATGCTTTCATATATTATAGGATTGAAAAAAATCAGTGGAGAAGGTGGAAGTAAAGGTAGGTGGAGGATTGAGAAGAGAATGTTCTTTGTCAATAGGAAACAATGAAAATATCGGACTTTTATGTAGGTTTATTTGGTTGTCGATTACTTTGATATTAAAGTTTTTGGCTTTCCTTAACTCTAATGCTTCTAGGTTATCCAGTCTGATACCTATTCCATTTAACATTATTTTTTTATCTTAAGGCTCAGGTTTTACGGTAACATTTTGGAAATTTATTCAGTAATGAGTGGACATATGAGGGGAGAGGTCGCGCGCTCGCATTGCAGTTCCGTCAAGCAATTAATGGGGAAATGGGTGTTATACAAGCAAAGTAGAAATTAAATAATTAATTATTTTATCGTATAAAAATGAATGTTTCTTTGTTTGTTCATTTATCCGATAGCGATTTGTCGTGTATGAAATTATTTCCTATCTAGCGTTATGAAATTATTTCCTATACCATTTATCCGATTGTGATGAAACTCTGGTGAGTTGTTATGTGCACACCCGCCAATGTTTCTATAAATAATAGTGAGCTCTGGCGTCATGAAATTTGTTAAAAAATACATAAAAAATTAATGTTTCTTTGTTTGTCCCTTATTCGGTACCTAAAGCATTCATCTGAGTGCGATGAAACTTTGGCGGATTTTTCGTGTACGTGTACATGCCCTTGAAGGTTTCTATATATATTATAGTGCAAGTGAGCTCTAGCGTTATGAATTTATTTCCTGTACTATTTATCCGATTGTGATGAAACTTTTGTAAGTTGTTAAATGCACACCTTCGTAATTCCTTATACGGTACCTAAAGCATTACTCCGATTGCAAAGAAACTTTAATGATTTGTTGTGCACATACCTTTAATGGTTTCTATATGTAGTGCTGAGCTCTGGCGTCATAAAAAATTTCCTATACCATTCATTCGATTGGGCTGAAACAATAGGTGATTTGTTGTGCACACGCCCGCGAAGGATTCTATATACATATAGTGGTGAGCTCTGACGTCATGAGATTTGTAGAAATAATTACAATATTTCCTTCTCATCCCCATTCACCTTCAGCCACACAACATACCCCAATTGGGGATGCCATAGTCTCACTGACTCCAGACGGGAGCAGGTGGGACGTTTGTAAGGTATTCATATAAAAAAGGAGTGGCGGACGTATGAATCCATCTCTCCCACAGCGGGGCAAGGCGATGAGTCGAGAGAGTCAAATAAATTTTGGGTAATTTGTACACGAGCTGCCAATAAGAAGGGACAGCCTCAGGAGCACACGTGCTTCAAGAATTATTCAGGGTCGTCTACCGCGATGGAATCCTTGTTTTACCGTTATTTCAGACATGGAAGATGCTTCAGAGAGGAACTAGCGTCATTGATCCCTTCAGCACCGGTGCAAAGTCGGGAAACACGCCAAACGCACGCCCAACATATACAGGGTGTTAAGGTACGTACTTGAGTTACTTTAACCAGTGATTCCTGACATTATTTGGAGTAAAAAATGTAAATAAAATTTTGGTCTCCGGCGACTTTTTTTATGTAATTTTTTTTTTTTTCAAAATATTTTTTCTTCAAAATCAAACAAAAATTATTTTTTTCACATGACCTTATTGGTCACTCAGCCGAGTTACCGCCCCACCACTTACCCCGCCCCCAACTACCCAACACCTACCATTATTTATGTTTTTGTAGAAAAAAAAAAAAAAACATCAAAAATGTCACCGGAGACCAAAATTTCATTTACATTTTTTCCTACAAATAATGTCAGGAATCACTGGTTAAAGTAACTCAAGTACGTACCTTAACACCCTGTATACACGGTCGAAATTTCTCACATGAGAACGGGTCGCTTCTACCACTCGTTCTTGAGTTCAACAGCTCAGCTGTGAAACGATTTGCCGGCCTCTGTGTTTCCTCCTTCATACTATATGGGTCTCTTAAAGACAATTTTTCTCCGGGCCTCCTGTGCGAAGTTATATATAAAAATAAAAAAAATATTCTACTATTATTGTTGAGAGGTTTAAAAATTCCGTACGACTAACACTGTTTAACACAAGTACTAAATATATAATTAATATCATTCTAAAATCCACAAGTCTTGGCAATTTTTGTAGGATATTATGCTGAATATTTGCATACCAAGTTTACATTTAGTTGATTTTAATTTTTTGTATTTCTTGGGCATTAACTATGTAACTATTTCTAGACATTTTGTTTTGAAGAGTTTTAATTTTCAATGTACTATCGTTACTTAAATTTTAATTTTTATGCTACCGGTTTCGACACACCCGTGTCATTCACTAGCAAACTTAAAACTAAACATAAAATTTAAAACAAGTACAGAAATGAATTAGATGTTATTGGGTGGGGGTGGTGGGAGGGGTGATTTTGGGGGAAGGGGAGAACAGTGGGCGGGGTCAATATCACACGGGAACAAAGTCAAAAGGGGAGATTTGCAGGGTGCTATTATTTTGTTAACTAAATTAATTTTTGATTTAATTTTTTTGTTTATTTCTAAAGTTTCTAAAGCGCACAAGTTAAAGTATGAATTTATATTTATATGTTTAAATTTGGTTTTTTCTTTGTTGAAGCTATGGCCTGTCTCTATTAAATGATTGGCGAATTCAGAATAGTTATTATTTCGTAAACAGAGTTCATGTTCCCTGAGTAACGATAGTACATTGAAAATTAAAACTCTTCAAAACAAAATAGTTGATTTTATATCAATTTGTATTAAATTTTGTGATTTTTCGTTTATGTGCGTCATTCTACTTTTTGTTTATCTGATCTAATATTTTGAAATATATTCTTTCTTGAGTACGAAAAAATTTGTCGAAATAAACTTTCAAAAACAAAACCACCTTTTGTCATTTCTATTGCACGTACTTAAAAATATTTGTCCCAACTTTATTTTATGATCTCCCTTTATTCACACCCATTATTTTCCGGAAATATTATAAATACAGTTATTACCATTTTATAAACCATACAATCTACGTAAAAACACCATTAGATTCAAAGTCTCATTGAGTAAAAAACGGAGACGTCAAAAAAGGTTCAGGGCGTAAAAGATGTTTCTATCTATCCATTCCATTGCTAATATGATTTTTTGTCTGTCTAGCTGTATCCATTATCTAGTAAACAAATTTAAATTTTATAGAGCAAGTGTATTTTTTATTTCGTACTTTATCAAAATGCTAAATGGTTTACCAATTTGGTGTCAATCTTACCCGAGTCTGCCCCATAGACGGCTAAAATTGTAGTTCGCTAGCGGGCCGTACAAGTACCAAAAATACCTAACTGCAGTCAAGCCGAGTTTTGATACCCCCCCCTTAATGCAAGGATATAAAAATTAAAGCCGACTTGAAAGGTTGAAGATGATTTTGAAAGGTTAGTTTAAAGAAACAATTTTAAGATTAATAAAGCAAGATAAGTCACTTTAATCATTCAAAATACTCTTCACTGCCTTAGTTAGAAGTAATTTAGAATATAATTCCACTATTTGGTCCCCATACTATAAAGCACATCAAGTAAAAATTGAGAGAGTTCAACGTAAATTTTTAAGATTCATTAATTTCAAACTCTCCATACCCATTGAACAAATCAATTATGATATATTAATGAAACCACTTAATTTAACTGACTTATCTTGTAGAAGAACCAAGATACTCTTTTCTACATCGATAGATGCAACACCAATTCCAATCAAAATGAATTTATACAAAGGACATGTAACTACTATAAATAAATAAAGAGCGATATGACACTTTTATTTAAATTAGTAAATGGCACAATTGACGCACCTGACTTAACTAAACTAATAACATTCAGAGTACCAAATCGTAACACGAGGCTTTCAAAGCTGTTCTTTGTTTATCCTTCGAAAACTAACTATTTCATTAACTCCCCAATCCAAAGACTACATAGGCTTGGAAATAAATTTAGTTCAGTAGATATTTTCGTTTATTCCCTACCAAAATTTATTTCTGAAATTTCAAAAATTCTGTTTCCCGTTTACTAAACAATGATGTAACATAATTTGTATATTATTGTTTATTTTTCTATTATTTTTGTATTATGATTGTTGTAAAAGCCATAAGGGCGTGAATAAATAATATGGAGTTCCCCAAGGATCTCACCTTGGTCCCCTCTTATTTAATATTTTTATGAATGATGTTAACAAAATTATCCGCAACTCTCAGTTGTACCTATATGCGGACGACAAAAAGATTGTCAAAATCATTAAGTCTGAGATGGATTGTATAGAGCTCCAGAATGACCTGGACTCTCTGGTTAATGTGTATTGTCTAGAAAATCGCCTCCTTTTGAATGCAGATAAATGTAGCGTCATATCTTATTCTCGAAAGAAACACACAGTATTGTATCCATACACAATTAAGAACAATATTTTAAACAGGGTAAATGTAGTAAGGGATCTTGGAGTTCTATTAGACAGTAAGCTTCTTTTTCAATCTCACGTCGAGCATATCACGTCGAAGGCTTTGAAAATGTTGGGATTTATACTTAGAGTAAGTTCAGCTTTCAAAAATCCACAAACATTTAAAATTCTCTACATATCCTATGTCAGAAGCCACCTAGAGTACGCTTCAACTGTGTGGAACCCCCATTGTTCTACGTATAAAGCAAATCTAGAAAGAGTTCAGAAAAAGTTTGTCAATTATGTCTCTTTTCGCGTACGAAATTATGTAAACTATGTCCCCGTAAACCTTAAATCTCTTGATCAACGCCGAGACACCAGATACCTATTAATGCTCTATAAGATAATTCATAACTATATTGACAGCCCATACTTACTACAAAATATTCATTTTAGATGTCCAAAAAGAGTTACTCGATCAATGGATACCTTTTATATTCCTAAGAGCAAAACGAATTACCTTGAAAATGTATTTATAAGAAGAAGCTGTAGCACATTTAATAGATTATGCCCAAACATCGATGTGTTTAACATGAACCTTGCTAAATTCACAACATTCATAAAAAAATGACATTCCATCGAATGCCATATGTTTAACCAAAAACTTAATTTCATTGATTTATTTTTTTTATTTTTATTAATTCCTCACATTTTCTCTTTTACTTTTAGTAGTTTGTATTTTAATGAAATCTTTTCCTCAAAGATATTATTGATATCCTTTAAAATTTAAGTGTAAACCTTAGAAATGTGTATATATTTTATGTATCACTTTGTAAATTGAAGATGCGCTTAATCAGAATTGTTTGTATTAGGTATATTGTTGCATATTTTTTTTAAATTATGGTCCTATATTTAAATGTCGTTATTTTATTGGTCAATGACATAAACATATTATTCACTGTCATATATAAATGTATAGACTGTTTATAACGCAAATAAATAAAATAAAATAAAATAAATAAATAAGATGTCCCACAGAATCCATGGTATATTAAGTAATACATCTTGAAGAGATTCCTAGAGAGGAGATAGAAAGATATCTCTTTATCTATCTCAATCTCAATCCGGTTAATATAAACATGCAAATGAGTGACCATCAAGCAACACTTTAATCCAATCACTCGACACTCCGTTGCCCTGACTGACAGCATACAATAATTTCAATCAAGATTACAAAAAGAAATACCGCATTACACCCGGTACTCAACTCAATGACACAATTAGCAAAAAAAACCTACTTGAGATGACCAAAAAAATTACTGCCAATTTTCAATCACTGTTGCATATAGACTGCATAAAAAATTTGGTTCAAATTCTGATCAAATTAATTTCACATCATGAAATTCCTTGGACGCATTGATATGAAATTGACTAATTTGATATGACTTTAAGCTTTTCTTTTTTTGATCAGGATTCCATGGACAGCAAGTGGCACAAATGTTTCTATTCTAGAAGAGCTAGGCATCGACAATAGACCTTCAACTATCTGCTTACAGGGTATCTTAAGATATGTTGGAAACGTTGCTTGCCAAACTGAGGACTCCAACTTGGAGAAATGTCATAGTTAATAACGAAGTGTTTGGCAGAAGAATCATAGGAAGGTCACCAATGCGCTGAAGTGACCAATTATTACTGGCGTTGGGTACTAGGGTGTGCTTGGCTCTCCACGCAGCAAAGAGTGGAGGAAAATTGTCCACCATGCAACTCGGAGTAGGATTCACGATCCTCAGCAATGAGGAACCGGTTTGAGAAGAAGAAGAAGCTTTTATTAAAAAGCCAGCTAACATAGTTAAAGAAAAATCTAGACTGGTGACGAACAGAGTTTTATGGACGTCGTATTTTGGAGCCATGGGTATTTAAAAACATGCTAAAATTAAATCTCTTGGGAACAGTAAACTTGTTGTAGATTGTGATTTCCCTCGATTTTAAAGTGAGGGAATTCCTTTTCCATCTTAAAATTTCAACAAGGAATGCAATTTTATTTTTGATTCTTTTTAGGCCCTCATTTTGCTTTATAGCTGTTAGCCTACTAGTTTTATTACTCGTTTTCCCCTAGATTTCGATTCATTTTTGACTTAGCATAGCAAAGTCCTGTCGTTTTCATTTCGTTTGTAAATTTACTTTCCGAAACACTATCTAGGTAACAAATACGTTCTTTGAACACTTATCAAACTTATAATTTTTTTTTTTCCAATTTAATTAATGTAAAAAATAACTCATCTCAATTATTTTCCTGACATTTCCTTCTTTAAGTAAGTTAAAAATTATTATATTATTAATTACTACTTACAGTACTTTTCATGTAACCATAGTATTATTAATCACCTTTGAATATATGTAATAAAACAAAACAATGTACACTCCTCTACCAACCACAAGCTAATGCTTCTATGGAAGAGTAGTATTGAAATAAGTAATCGTAAAAAAACAAAAAAAAAACAATGTAAATTATTATTATGTACTTAACTTTTTAAATAAAAATAAATAAAAACCAATGAAAAAGGTAGCTGCCAATAATTAATTCTGAAATTTGAAATACGACTTCGACAATTACGGCGGTTTTATAATGGGTGACAATGGCTGAATTGGCAGAGCACACGTCCCAGTCAGACGAGAGATCTGGGTTCGAGTCCCAGTTGCGACCATTATCTGTTATTATTTTTCTGTATCTTGTTCATTTTCATATTTTACTTTATATTATCGACAAATGTTTTTTTCCATATTATTGACAGCTACCTTTTCCATTGGAAACAAGTGTTCAAAGAATGTATTTTTTGTTACCTAGATAGTATCTCGGATAAATATATCCGATTTTATTTATGTGGAACACCTATTGACTTTTTATAAAAGTCTAAATGAATATACAATTTTTTTATAAGAAAAACTCTCTTTTTAACTTTTGAAGGTTATTCCCATCAATGTAATATATATCATTGAAGAAGAAGATAATAATAATAATCTAATTTAAAACATGAAAATGAACAAGACAAATAAAAATCATAATAAAAAATGGTCGCAACTGCGACTCGAACCCAGATCTCTCCTTTTGTTCATTTTCATATTTTAATTTAGATTATTATTCTTACATTACATATATTTTTTTTATTGCAATATGTATATTACATTGATGGGAATAACCTTCAAAAAGTTTAAAAGAGAGTTTTTCTTATAAAAAAATCAAATTATGTTGGTTTAATTCAAATATTCTAGTGTTAAATCAGGCCTTCAGATAATTGCCAAAATTGAAGTCAGTGGGTCCAACGAGTTGTTCAGTTTGCTAGTGAAGCCTACATAGGGCCATCTATATCAGAGCCGGCTGCGCCATAGTAGGTTCTAACTAACACCGGTTATACAATGAGTACTCACTGGTCACTGGTTCTATTGACAAATTTGAACTCGTCCTTTGTCGGCTGAGTTCAAGGGGATTGGATTTGTGGTTGTGGGTTGTGGGTTCGTTGCGGGAGGTGTGAAGTGCTGTTTGTCGGCAAACAACTGGAACCGGTGAAGGAATAAACTCAATCGGGTGAATAGTTGGACAGTCAGATAAAGGAACTCAGCTATGATGCTGTGAGGAGGGCCATATTGAGGAGAGGAAGGAGCGAAATTGGGACTTAAAGAAACCCATATTATAAGAGAACACAGAGATCGGCAAATTGTTCCACAGCCGAGCTGAAGAACTCAAGGACGAATCGTAGAAACGACCCGTTCTCATGTGACTAAAGTAAACCGTGTAAACGTTAAGCGCGCGCTTGGCGTGTTTACCGACTATGCCGAAGGCATCAATGACACTAGTTCCTCGGAGCATCTTCCATTGTAATACGGGTAGAACAAGAACAACTTCTAACAGGAATCTTTTGAACGTACCACCCGTTTGTGCAGGGTTTTTTTGGGTCTCCAGACCAGTCCAACAGTTGGGCGTACTAGTTTACAAATTTATGAAAAGACGCTAGTTACATACATATTGGCAGGACCCGCGGTCTTAGAAATGTGCAGATAGATTTATTACTTGGATAAATTCCAGTGCATATTATTCATGAGGTTGCAGAATGCGAGGAATTTCAGACCTAAATGTGTCGATAAAGGCTATAAATATTCTGAAATGACTTCGGGAGTGGAATGCCCTAATCGTAAAAAGTTTGAAATCATTGCCATTCTGCATTTCACAATTCACATTCAACAACTTTTTTTCTCAAGGTTTGAACAATTTATTTTATATAATTTCTCAATATAGTATTTTTAGCATTACCCTTCAGAAATATCTATTAAAAGTAACACGTACAACCCAAAATTAATACAAGAGGAATGTAGCATCTCCTATCCTTACCCTGTATTCGCCTTCCTTTCCTCCTCACCCAAAATTAATATAATAAAACTCCACCCTCAAGCCACTTTAACATGAATACTTTTTTGGCTTGACTTCATCTAACAATATATATGTACATATATGTACCTCTATACTTTATGTATTAGCTGTTTGTGTCTTACAAATAAATAAATAACTAATTTCTATAAGAAAATCTCTTTTTTTATAACTTTTGAATGTTATTCCCATCAATGTAATATATCACTGAAGAAGAAAATAACACTAATAATCTAAATATGAAAATGATCAAGACACAGACAAATAAATGATACCGGTCGAAACTGGGACAATAAATAACTAACCATAAATGACGGATTTAGTCAATATCGTATTGATGTAGCATTTTATCGATTGTTAAGCAGTTTTTTATTCAGAATGTATTACGTCTCAAACATCTAAAGATAGAGGTCAACTTTCGTACTTTGTATTTGAAAATATTTATGTGCGGTGACCATATTAGATAAAATTTTAATTTTAGCCGAATGATTATTTACCGAGTTAAGTGATTTAAACGTTCAATTGGACTAATATAATAATGCCTAGTATAAATACCGTTGTTAATAACGCAGAACAATTAATTATACATGCAGAGGAAATACGCATCACAAGAATAATACAAGACCGGCGAATTACGAACATTCCACTGATAGAAAAAAAGCAAATATTAAAAATCTTCAAGCGTGTAATCTACTCCGAAATGATTGCTAAAATTACCATAAATTAGCTAAACAAACCGGCAGTCTCTATGCTAATATTAATTATTTTTATTCTACTAATATGCAAGGATCAGTCAAAAAGTAATGCCTCCTATTTTTTTTTCTCCTTTTAATTGTCAATAAATTAAAATGCAATCATTACACAGGTTGAAAATCACAATATTGACTTATTTATTTTTTACTTTTATCAATATGATCTCCGACCATTTCCACAGTTTTGGTCCATCTTTGAAGGGGATACCCGGCGGTGATTTTTCCATACAACCGTATTCCCCATTTATCTCTCTGGATTTTAGCCCTAGAGAAAACATTTTTTTACATAGAATAGATATCAACCACTAGCGTGTCGGGATTTTTTGTTTTTTTCGATAAGTTACTTTTTATAGAAGTTATGACCTTCCAAAAATCAATAAAATTTACTGATTTAAACGCCGTCAAAAGACGTTCAGTATACAAACTAGACAATGTTTTTATAAAAAAAGCAAAACGTACAGACATAGAATAGTTTCTTTTTATGTAGTTGGTAAAAAAAATTAAAATCGGTCCACTTTTAGAGAAGAAAAGTGGGGAATACAAAATCTCGATTTTGACGATTTTAGTTAGGTATTAGTAGACCGAGGTGCATTTGTCCCTTTAGCTCAATATCCGGTGGAGTAAGAGCAACAGTGACAGCAACAATTTAGTAAAAATCTATTATTAAAATTTCTCGACCACCGGGTTTCTTTTTAACAAAGTCCTGTATTCCAGTGTGGTAAAAAGCACAGTTCTGCTTCCTATATAAGCCATTGGCTCTCATGATGAGTTATGTGAATCTGACGATGAGCTTAACATCACACAGCCTTTACCTTGAGGGAGAGAATGCGTCACAATTAATCTGTAGTTATCCGACGGTCACTACGAATGATGTTGCGTGGAGTCACCGCAGTCAACTGCCTACCTCTCCGTTTTTCGTCAGCGTTTGTCCTTCAGCTTCGTTACAGCGACGAACCCATCATCTAACAGTACTGATATCCACTGTTGCATCACCGTGCAGATTTTTTAGTCTTTCATGATTGCGAATGAGCGTTTCACCTTTTGCATTCAAGAATTCAATCACAGAACGTTGTCTAATATAAACACCGATGGCGACGATTTTGCAAGCTACTGCAGTGCTGCCACCTGTTGACGCTGAAAGTTACTACTGTAGTAGACTGTAGAAGAAGGCTGGACGAATATCGCCAAATTCAAAGGTTTCACTTAAGCAGCATAAATAGAAGAAAATAGGAGGCGTTAGTTTTTGACTGACCCTCGTAGCATCGCCACTGGTCCCAAAGTCGTAGGAGCAGTAGGATTTAACTCTAGATGCTATCAAGTTCAGCCGTCAGTCATTCTTAGCGCTAACGTCTAAACTCTAAATGGTAGGTAATGGTATTCGTTTAATTATAACGGTTAGTAAATATTTCGTTCAAAATGCGGGTAAATACCAGAACAAAGCTGGTGGATTTTTATAATTATCAAGAGTAAAGTTCTAAAATTAGGAAAAGAAAATCAGACCAGCAAAATTGAGAGAAGAAAATTTGGATTAACAACTTTAAGCCAATTTATTATCCATTCCTATTATCAAAATTAAGAACGTGTGTTTTCAATAAAAGCATTCTACCAGTAAACATTGTGTCTCATGTCATTATGTCTCTCCCTCTATTTAATGTGTACATGAACGACCTCTTACGAGTTTAAACCCTCAGTCCTCGGGCCTATTTCGTCAGAAGGTCAAAAAGCGTGGTGGTTTTTTCTTTCTAACACCGTTTAGATCATATTTCTCACCATGACAGTAAGGGAGCCACAACGATTCTATGAGACTATATGAGCTTTCACAAAAGCGAGCAAATTATCATGATAGGTTAAAAAAAACTGGAACCCCCAGTACTTATCTAAAAGTTTGGATAATCAATATTTCGATCTTTAATCAGATAAATCCATCAATAGTCATAACGACATAACATCTCCTTGTGAGGTCTCCAATATTCAGTCCCCGATTATTACTAAGTAGTGAATTACCAATCCGGCTTCTGTCTGTGGCTTCGAGCCAAGTCCGACCTTTTAGCTTAATCCAACACTAATGTAATGCCGGTTGAAGCTAAAGTGTTGTGACAACAGTTTTATAAACCGTTGCAATCGAATACCGCAGTTGTTCTTCGATTCGGTAGCCACCAGATTAGAGCTAATCCAAATCAAATAAAAAAAAACATTTACCTTGGAAAGATTTAATCATATTACAGGCTGTGAGATAGTGGTAACTGATCGAATTGAATAAGAAGTAATGTAATGTCTTTTTGTTATATACATACTGCTTACAACCGTCTGGAGCCAGTGAGACTATCCCAATTTAGGTACGTTGTGAGGTTTTTAGATAGTGGATGGTAAGAATGTGGGTATGAGTGCGAGGAAGTGCCTGGCTATTAAGATCTGTTTAACAAACACAGCAAATTGAGTTACAGATAAGTAAAAATTGGCAAAAATTGCACAATTTCGACATCACCAACTCTGCTAACAAGTTTCTGCAATCCAAACAAATAAAATAGGCAAAATAGATGTTGTACTTATTACAAAACCAGGGAGGTCTCTCAAACCTAACTGGATATCGAACAAGCCTTGCATCGTAACTTTCTGAGATTGGACGCACATAATAATGTAGTTGGTGCTGGGTGGGGTTGGGTTGGGTTGGAAATTTGCCAAAATAACTGGAAATTGAGCGTCCTGGTACTAAGATCGTGATATGTTTAAGGTCAATATGGCTATTATTTGTAGATCGGTTCATGAGAGAAATAGCTAAAATATTTCGATTTGTAGTTAATGTTAGTATTGGGTTCCATACATTGATAAGCATTAAAAAAGGCAATGCTTATTGCAAATTGTTCTCTCATTTTTTTAGTAAATACTTAATAAATTCATTTGTTAGTAATATTAATACTTCATTTCAAATTAATTACTACAAGAAACAACAATTTAAGTTAGGGGAGATTTTTTATAGTGAACACCTCACAAGAGTCCCAACTGCTCCCGTCTGGAGTCAGTGTTTTGAGGCTGCATTTTAAGCAACGTTTCGATTCTGAATGGTGGTCTAACACCAGGGCGATACTGAGAGTATCTTCCACTCTGGAACGTGCCGCAAATATAGTATATATTATTTTTAATTAATTAATTGTGAAATAACACAAATTAATCAAATAAAATTTATTTGCTCACTTATTGAATAACCATCAATGCCAAAGGGTAAGGTCACCCATCACCCCGAGTGATTTGCTACATTTGGTAATTTAGCAGGGGTTTGCCTAGGTCTTGGTGCCGAATGCATTTGCCCACGTACTGCGTGGCGGGCCGGATCGGGAGAGACTGTTTGCGGGGGACCTAATCTAGACCACTCCAGCCGAACTCAACATCCCCAACTTCGCTTCTCTTGTTAACTTTTTAATAGCGACTACCGTCCTACATTAACAAAAATACCTCCATTCTTTCAACGATTCAATTGATAACATCACAAAGATTACACGTAAAACAAACCAAACCTCTTTATTATAAAATTATGAGATCTTTTAAAAAATGGTATTAAAGTTTATTCAACATTTTCCCAGGAATGCCTCAAGGTCCCGACTTAGATCGTGTTTAAAGATTGTTATTATTTGCGAGAAGCAATGTTTTATTTTGCTCCCCGCGGAGATGGTCCGTTTAACAACATCTCAATCTCCCCCTATCTCCGCTCATCTCCTGTTAACATCTCCACAGCCATTGAACAATGTACCTTTACAGTAATGGCGATCATCAATGGAATGGATAATGTTTGGTATTAAATTAATAACTACGATCAAGGTCGTTGGCCCTGAGTTGATTTGAGGAATAACCTGATGTTAGTTAAATATTCGCAAATTCTAAACTAACTAACCATCACGCCGTTACCATAAAAAGATAATGTGTTGTTATTTTTTAATTCACCATAACAAGTAAGTAAGGCTGGTTTTGCTTATTGAATATCTGCAATCTACAGCTTCCGTTATTGGCATGTGTTCTGCAGCACATGGTTAGGTTCATCTTGCGCAAAAAATCTCCTCCGGTGGTCCTAGTCTAAACACATATGATCCAGTTGAAGGAACATCATCCATTGCTTTTTTCACCGTCGCAAATTATACTAAACACACAGCAATTTGTACTAATCAAATTTCCGAGAAAAAAAAACGTCCACAGAAAGGATGTGGACGATTTAAAATTTGAATAAAGTGTTTTAAATTTGTTATCATAAGTTTTCCCACATACGGACCTAACATACAAATTGTATAAGCTAAATATGGGTAAATTCAAAAACATTTATGTTCTTTTAACTCACAAATTATATTCCCGGCAGACGACTAGCTGTTTTCCTAAATTTTATCTATGTATCACACTACCACTATGATAGCTCTGTTCGTGAGGCACGTATGAAATAAACATCCTCAGCTCTTACTAATATATAGAATTTGGCTGAATTTAAACGTGCAATAATTTTTTTTTATTTAAAATATCCTACCATTCATAAATCTTAACTACTTTTCAATGTATTGTAATAAGACTAATAAGTAATAAGCCACATTCTCAAGCTTCTGGTAATTGTTTGGTTTCGGTTTCCACCTTATTGTACTTTTTATGTCTACTCAGAATGTTCTTATTTCTGAACATAATCTGCTTACAATTTTATATTATATTTTGGGTTTACTGTTCTTATTTAGTCCTGTCCTATAATTGCACTGTTATTGTTAATTATTTGTTCTCTTATCATCGCTTTGTATGTAGGTAATGTACATTTTTTATGACACATTATTTAGTAATTTTGTCGTGTGTTATGTTATACTAGTACTGTTATTGTTATTTTTTATTATCTTGTCTTCGCTTTATATGGACTGTACATTTTTTTTATGTCATGTTAGGTTATGTTTGCTATGCTGTAACATCATTGTTATTATTGTTTTTTTTATATATATTATACGTATCCATTGCTTTGCATATACTTCACATTTTTTGGGATATATTATTTGATCAATATTATGTATAAAAGCACTGTAGGAGTAATATCCACTGATTAGTTAATAGGACAGACCTTGAAAATTTTATTTGTACATCATTACATTATTTTGTATTAGTGATCGATGAACCCCGACTTCTTCTAACATTGCTCATTAACAGTTTACTTAATTATTCAGCAGCTATTTACTAAGACCATTTGCCAGAAAACAAATTGAATCTCTTTTACATCAGATAAAAAATGTTAAGCGGATTTCCCTTTTAAGTAAGTAGGGAAAAAATACTGACTTCAAAGACGTTGCAAGAATTTTTCGATCACGTAGATGCAATGCAGAAAGACTGTCGGAAATTTCAACATGGGATGACGACATGAAAAAGGAGACGATAAATAAAGGCTGGCCTGTCAGACATCTCGAAATGGAGCTAGACTGCTAGACCAGCACGGTCCATTTAGGACTGTCTGAGAGACTCCGACAGATTAATTACAGCCTCTGCTCTCCCTGGCCTGGCAGACCTGACAGGTCCCTTGGATCACATTACCACCGCCACAGGATGAGAGGATGGACGGACAGGCTAATAATTACTAATTAGATTAGATTACTAAACATATTGGCTTATTTCAATGGTTAAGCTAATGGTTGCTTTAAGGAGATGATTAAGTTAAAGATGGGTATGTTGTATGTTGCGTAATAGTGTGATAGGTAATCTATTAAATAATATGAGTGAGTGAGTACACAGGTGAGTTATTTACATGAAGGGTTGCCATACAATTTTAACCAACTTAATATTATAAAATGCGACTACTGACCTATTTGCACACTTTCAATAATGTTTTTAGTATCAGGAAATTTAATATAGCATATTATTAATGCCAGACTTAATTGTACATCACCAACGTGGTCGTATCGCTGTCAAATCAATTCTTACTAATCTAAGCATTTAACACAACTATTTAGATTCGAGTCACCGACTTAATACACACAGATTTTAGTGAAGCATTTGATAAAGTACTACACTCCATTCTAACAATGAAATTCATAAATGGATAGTTAGCCATCTTAAAATCACAAAGCTTATATATGCCTTATCATATCATTTACTGCCACGAGTGGTGTCCCGCAGGGATCGCACCTTGGCCGAATTTTTTTTTATTTTTTTTTATAGAGAAACCTCACAAGAGTCCCAACTGCTCCCTTCTGGAGCCAGCGAGACTATGGCATCCCCAATTGGAGTATGTTGTGAGGCTGAAGATAAGTGGGGAAGGGAAGGAGATGGGGAAGAGGAAGGTGGGAAAGTACCTGGCTATTTAGATCTAGTCACTAAACACGGCTAGAGCCATTATTAAGCAACGTTTCAATTCTGAATGGTGGTCTTACACCAGGGCGATACTGAGAGTATCTTCCAGTCTGGAACGTGCCGCAAATATAATATATATTATTTTTATAATATTTTAATTAATGAAGATAATATTAGCGAAAGTCAATCGAAAATCTGAAACAGAAAAATCAGAAAAAGATACGGATACATCTGGGACTCGAACCCAGGTCCTCCGGCAATGTATCCGTATCTTTTTCTGATTTTTCTGTTTCAGATTTTCGATTGACTTTCGCTAATATTATCTTCATTAATTAAAATATTATAATTTGAGGTTTAACTCTTTAAGTTAAAAAGTTAAAAAATAAAAATATATTATTTTTATTAATTAATTGTGAAATGACACAAATTAATCAAATAAAATTTATTTGCAACCCGCAACCTTCCGATTGGGAGTCAAGTGTCTTACCACTCGACCACGTATCACCACCAATGTATTTATTAATGATATTAATGTTAAGCTTTTTGCTGGTGATAGTTTATTATTATTTTATTGATACCATATTTGGTAATGTAGGCCGCACTGGTAATGATGTTTACTTAGTAAATTAAATAGATAATGCATGCAAAAGTGTTATTCTTCTGTTTACTTTTACGTGCTGATTTCGGAAATTAACCATTTTACTTAAATGAAACAAATATCTTTGTGTACACCACTTATATTTTTGTCCGTGTCCGTACAAATTTTACGGGAGAGGTGAAACAATTATTCCAAGCCCCCAGGCCAAAAGAGGACAAGACTTACCTATTATAACTATATGGTTATGTGCTTTTTCATTGATAATGAATGACATACACATTATTTATTTATTTTAAATTTCATTCCCAGCTGGGCCTTTACATGTTTTTTTTAACACAAAGAACATCGAAATGATCATAACATAACAAAAACAAAATACTCCACCATGCAAGATGGAAAAATAGTAGATTGGGTCTAGTACAATAAATAAATGAAATAAGTCGAAGCAGAGCTAGGCAGTTCGTTTAATTAGATTTATTGTGCTGCTTTCCGATATATTTTCTATTAAGACCTGTTTATATTTAGTGAATGATATGCTAAATATATAATCATTTCCCAAAATCTGCATACATTGAATTCGAGTATACAATTGTGATTCCATGTTGAAATTGTCACAATAGAACGGTAGTATTGCCTCGATATTGGTTTGTTAAGAATTATGAATTAGTATCATATGAATTATTAATCCACTATGTTGTAGAATTGAGTCATCTGATTCAGAATTATACCAAAAGATCAAAATACCTGAAATATGATAAGATAGTTTAGATCTGAGCAACAGAAAAGCAAAACGTTAAATTAAGATCCTGTTTATAGCAATTCCAGCAGAACCGACAGATCCACATTACGTTTGCTTCAAAGACCCAATACCTGCTTGTGCCCACTTGTCTCGCAGTATTTGCCGAAGAACCGAGGAGACAAGAAGACGAGGCGCCTTGTCTAAGCCGAAAGTTTAAGCTAACGTATGTTAATTATACCGTCGGCTGCTCACTGAAATGTGATATTATGTGACTGGTACCGTTAGTCGGTTTTGGGAAAAAAAATCACACGCTAATACCGTCTTACCATCGTGTTTACTTTAACGAGTGGGATGCTGCGAACTTTTGTTGGACTGTGGAAGGTGGACCGCCCACACCAGTTTGGAAACAACTTAGTTAAAGACACTTGGGTTTTTAGTTGATTTAGCATGTTTTACTATTAAATTCTTGATTAGTTGTGGAATAGTTTGGAAATCGAATGGAAGCTTTTACAATTATAATACAACTGAAAACAATTTGTAAAAATGAATTATTTTCTACAATACTACATTTTTTGTATCGCTTCGTTATGGTGATAAATAAAAGCACTTTTCTTAGATAGAAACAACTGGCAACTATTTTTAATATTTTGATATTTTGTCTTACTATGTGAGCCTTTTATTTTTTCATGAAATGTTTGCGAGTTGGAGGAAATAAAATCAAATTTTGTCAGGTTATCCGTAATGTTTGTCTTTTTCTTTTGTGGTTATATGTCTGACATCTCGAACACTATAAGATTCATAGAGAACACTCTGATCTCAAATTGAAGTTTTTTTTTAAATTTAAAAAAGTATAGAAAGCCCCTTGCCGAAAACTTAGTCTTCCGAGGTCAAAATTGACAAAAACTGAACAAAGCTCGAAAATTTAACCTTTTTTTGATTTTCGACAAAGATCCGTAAATGAATAGGTCAATAATTTGGATTTTTCATCAGGCCTTCATCATAATATGTATGTACAACAAATAGTTAATACAACTGTCAATCAAAATTACCCAAGTATTTGTTTCATTTGGCGATATATAGTAATTGAAGCCTTAGCCTTGACGGGTTTTGCTCTACCACTGAACTAATTCGAACCTATCCCCTGCGGTCATATTTAACTGTATCATACTTCAACTAAGAACTACCGACATAATTTTCGTTTTCTTAACACAAATTTATTTTGGCTGCTATCTGTATGTATAAAAATAGTGTAGACGTTTATATGAAAAAGTGCTTTTAGTTGGTCGGCAAGATGCAGATAATATTCTGAAAAAATGTCAGCATTTCTTGATTGCCACCTTGTCACACTTATCATATAAGGGTTTAAAAGCAAAAACGCCACTTTCCAAAAATGACGAAATTGAGTTACAAATGCCAATCTATGCGCAATATCCATAGCTATACGGTGGTTTTTTGAGATCCTTAGAAAAATCAACCGCAAATCATGGAAAAATCGAAATGAAAATGGGGTTTAGATGAAAATCACCATTCTCCACAGCGATTAACAAGCAAAATAACCACTCTCCACAAAAGCCAATCACAAGCCTGAATTCAAAATATATTCTACATGACCAATGAACACATTAGGATAATTATTTTTTACTAAAATACTTCATTTGGATTATACTTTTAAGGTTATTACTAAAAAATCACACGAAAAATGCGTAGTATTCTTTAATCGGTTTTTTGTGATTTACCGAAAACAGTACTTTTGGAGAGTGGCCTTTTTTTAATGAGGGGTATAAAAGCAAAACGCCACGTGTTAGAGCGATGGCATTTTATTTGTTTTTAAAAATTTATTAATTTTTACTGCAAAATTCCAAAAATTAACAGTACCTAGTTTCTATAACGCGAGATTTTCGAGAAGGCAAAACTACTGTTGCCATAGACTGGAAGATCGTCAAACTCCTCATCTGGAAGCAATGGCTATGTAATGGTCAACTGATAACCTTGAAGAGGTCGCAAAACTGGATTTTTACAGTTTATAGATTAACACTGCATACTAAAGTCGTTAATCGGACTAGATAAATATTTGAGGCGTGGAAATCCACATCAGGAAATTGATTGAATTTGAATAAATTATAACTTTAGACACTATGTACGTGTCTATGAGATATAAATTATGTGCTTCTACGGGTATACTTGCCGAAGATGATTGAAACAAATACGATTACGAAATTAATGTTTTTTTTTTTGCACAAAGTGAATAGTTGTTCTGATTGGTTTGATGGTAATATTTTATAGGACCAGAATAATTTAATTAACATCTACCGTTATGGCTATTTTATTTTAAGGTACATGAGGATATCTTGTGGTACTATTGTGAATCAAAGTATACATACGAGGGCAGTCAAAATTAAAGCCTTCGTATCGGTGGAGAAGGAGGCAGAGGCAGTTCCTTGGTATGTGCATTTGTGCATTGCACTTCTTGTCGTCAAACTTCACATAACTTGCAATGACTTCATCTGTGCCCCAGTAATAGATATTCGAAAAAATGCTCCAATAATAATTCCGGTCAGGTCGCTAGATAGATAGGCCGAAACGGTACCATGAGCGAGACAGATTACACTCATAAAAGCAAATCACGTGTTGGAGCAGTGCAGATATATAACTCATCCCGTGCACTACCGACGCATGCGCATAGCATCTTAAGATGATCCACTAGTCCTTGACTCATTCGGAATAGGGCGGAGCGAACGATTTTTGGGCGTTTACCAATAAAAACCCTAATCTCTAGCAAACGACAGTATTTTGTTATTCCGCAAGTATATTTTTAAAGATCGAAGCGCCGCGTAGACTAAGACATGTCCGTTTGCCCCGGGCTCTGGGCGTAGAATGAGCGACGGGCTAAAATCCTTCTGTACATGGCATAAGGATGAAATTCGCACTTACAAATTCGTTGGGTACCGCCTATTTTTATTCACTGAAAAGAAACGTCGTCAAAATGCACGTTTTATTTTATTTTGTGAAGTTCAGATACAAATATTAAAATGTTTTCCGATCACTCTATAAGAAACATAATTAGCTACATTATTCAATAAAACAACACCAGAAAAAGGATTTGTAAGTAAGAGATTTTTCACTTTTAACCATTTTTTATAGGTTAGACGCATAATTTTTTTCTAAGCTTATTAAAAAGCTTCTCAAAAAAATACTCGATCACTTCAAAGGCCAAGATGTGTTCTACTCACAGTACTTAATTGAAGCATCTATATTATTTCTAAGCGATAAAATTTCCAAAACTAATACACAAGATTTTATACGATTTTGCATTTTTCGCATGTCTTCACCTTAAAGGCAAGTGAATTTTGCACCACTATGATCATGCGTAATACAATGCGTCTGTAATGTATTCGTTTAGGAATACTAATGTAAAATGTTAGCGCTACAACATTCACACGTTGCACTCGTGCGCGGTAAATTGAAACAGTTTAGCGAGATTTTAAGACACAAATTGCTTGTCTCGAAATGATTTTGCGAATTCTGACGGAGAAGGACGAGTAGATATTATTTATTCAATTATTTTACAAATGATACTTAATGGAGTTAATCAATTAATTAATTTACTACACCTATCACATTTATTTGATTCGTTTAATAATACAATATCTTCCACCCACTTCCGGATTATGATATTAATAATTCTCCTGACACTATTTTCTTTGCCCACCCGCTCTTCTTGCCAATTATCAAAGAACCACTTTGTAAAGTATATTTTTTTTCATTTTGTACAATACTTATATAAAATGTAATCGAAGAAAAGCTTTCATGAGATCGACTCACTGTCATCTGGCGTCCAACAGGGATCGGTTCTGTCTCCGATTATGTTTTTGTTACCCATCAATTAATACGACAAAGTCGTGTGCACAAATGCATTGTTACAGGGATGACAATTCAGTCCATGATAGCTTTTTGTTTCACCAAAAGACACAAATTCCAACAGCTCGGAGGGCTTTGAAGCAGATAACCGGGGGCTACCTCAAAAGGGTTTCCTCTTGGGGTAAGAATAAGTTCATAAAATTTAATGTTTCAAAGACGCAATCATGCCTGATTACGTCTAAAAGGGATATATATGACAATCTAGTCTCCTTCCATCAATATGCTTGGTGTAATAGACCAGCTCAAACATGGGGGCTCCATCAAAGCCAGAGTCAAAGTTAGCCTCTCAGGAGTTAGTATCTCTAGCTGGACGCACTGTACTTGAAATCTTTTGATATCACAACGTTCTTTAACCTTTTTTATATTTTTAAAAATGATTATAATATTCGGACTAGGTCCGACGTCGCTTTACAGAGACGAAAGTACAATATCTACTTATATATTATCTAAAGTGCAATATATCTGAGCTTTACTCGTTTAGATAAGTACAAATAAGTGGTAAAACAACCAAAAGTACTCACACACAAAATTAAACGCTTGGCAGAGAGAGGCGAACGGTCACACAGACCAAGTCAAGAGTCCCACAGCCAAAGTGCTCGGGGTCACTGACATCACGTGGTCAGGAGGACCTACCTCCATTATCACCTCTGACAGATACGCATTGTTTACCAACTGAAGAATTCCTCGCTTAGCAAACTGCAATCTTGTGGTGACCACGCAAATACCAAATAGGTTTATAGATACCCATGTAGCACTGATCACAACATAGATAGAAGGGTGATTTTTTAACCAGAATACCGTAAAATTTGGGAGGCGACATGGGAAACCATTTATTGGATAACCAACACCCCTGCCATATGTCACCCCAAGTTGTTAGATACGTTTGCTAATTTAGCAGGAGTGCCCAGGTTTATGGGTGAGGGTTGTATAGGTATTGGCGGCGAATGCGTTTGGTTATTGGTTATTGACATTCATTATTATTTTTAAATGTTCTTTAGGGACAATAAATATACACACTAAGGGCAAGGTTTTTACCGACAGTCAAATTTGACATCATACCTGTAACGGCTGTGCGTTCGACGTCTAATATGAAAGAGACAGCATGAGAGAGCGAGAGGAAATGAAAAAAATTTAAAAGAATGTGAACGGTTATCCAATGTCTCTAGGATGCTATGCTAAAAAAATGAAGAATATATTCAGAGGACATTATATTACTTCGAAATAAATATAATAAATAAAACAAAAGTAAAATAAAGGAGTACAATCATAATAGACATCCAATGAAAAATATTTGACGCAGAAGTGAATAAATCGTGGATGCTCGAGGAAGACATGTCACGATCAATCAAATAAAATACCTACTATGAGTCGTTCCATGTCAAGAGTCAAAATAACACAAGAGTGTGTATCTGACGATGTACGAATGTGAATGAAGCAATGAGTGTGTGCCGTGACAGAGTTGTGCAGCAATTAATCTATCCTGCCTTGGATGGTTAGTGACTTCGGACCTAAAGCCTGGAATGGACTGCAACATGAGTTAAAAATGATCACAGACTCGGCGAAATTTAGAGCTAAACTTAAAACTTAACTTTTCAGTGTTCGCGACATTGTAAATAACTAATTGTGTAAACAAATTAATATAAACAAATTCTTATTTGTAAGCTTTTGTAAAGGTCAATGAAAATTCTCCAGTCCTAAAGAGTCCTAAATTCTCAAGTGATTCAAAATAAATATGAACTCAACTTTGGCATTAATCTCCTTTTAAATATATACCAACAGTGATGGGGGTATCAAATTTAATGTAAAATCATACAATGTCCAATGTTTTACATTAAACGTCCTCCGCGTGCAAATTCGTATCTTCTACAAGTATAAACTTTCTAATTAAAGTGTGTTTATCGGAAGTGATCTGCCAGATAAGTACGTTTCTGTATCTATTTGTAAATAGTTAACTCAAATAGAGCCTAAAAATTCATAATAAATTGTACAACGCCCTTGCGGTCATTTTTCACAATAACGGCGTTCTACAAATTATTCCAATTGTTATTATTAGTTGCAATACACCCAATTCCCCTAGAAAGAAGCATTTATATTTAGATATTAATGAACATGATGAACAATTTAACGACAAGTTAGAAAGCAGGTATTTACGACGTTTAATTGATAGCATTTAAATACTCAGATAACGGAAATGGTGTTAGTTTATGGCCAGGTAGAATCATTTATAATTCGACTATAAAACATAAGAGATAATTCATGTTAATTATTACTACGCCCTAAAACGTTCGTGAAGTTATTTATTGGGTGCAATGGATAATCAATTTAGAATAGGTACACAAGGAGGCCCTTGCGGCACACCCGAAAATAGTTCTCAATGAAGTTCGATTATTTCATATGAATAAATCTCTCATCATAAGGTGCAATCAAATTAATAATCTTGAATATATCATTTTTTGACAACTGCTTTTTTTATATCTTGGCCAAAAAAAGCTTCTACCTACTGTGCCAATGCTTTGTTTCAATGCCTTTAAGGGGAAGGTTTGCGTGGACCGTTTCGGCCCGTTTCATACAAATCTTAATTTTGGATTTGAGGCCAAAATAACCAACCAAACTGAAAAATTATTTTTGTAATCAAAGGGTATATCATATATCTAACTACGATAGCTGATACTTTTGCTTATATGATATACAATTTATGATATGGTGCTACTTTTACTTAAATGATATACCTTTTGATTACAAAAATAATTTTTCAGTTTGGTTGGGTATTTTGGTCTCAAATCCAAAATTTATATTTGTAGGAAACGGGCCGAAACGGTGCGCGCAAACGTTCCTCCATATTAGTAACAAAATCTATATAACCACTCAAACGCTTTTTGCCGCATTATGGCAGTATTTCCAAAGCCTCGGGTTGCTTTGTTGCCACAATGTGGCAAATATTATCTCGATTCTTTTAAATGTTTTTAAGTTAACGGTTTTATAATATGTTTTTAAAAAATCAAACGAATATGTGATAATAGACAAAAGATAGGCGAATTAATTAATTATTTAGAACTATAATCAGTTTGCATGTCTCCATATTCAAATTCGGAGGTAAGATTTTTTTAATGTGGGCGGAAAAATTTCCTTTAGCAATTTGAGAAAAAAGTTTTAAATTGCTCTGTCGCTTCAGTGGTTGCTTTCAAAGCAACCAAAAACAGTCTTGCTGATATAAAATAAAATGTAATTCAATTTTTATTGGAATAACTTGTTATAAATACCTTTGAAGGTTAAACCCATCAATGTCATATATCATTGAAGAAGAAGATAATAAATTATCGAAGAAAGCAAACACTTTGTGGCTTGACATTATACCAAATGAAACAAATAACTTAATTTTAAACCACTTTATTTTTATTGTTATATTTGTCGACCGGTTTCGATTGGACTCAATCTTCATCAGGACAATAAAATAAACTAAATCATAATACAGAGAAACAATATAAGGTAAACAAAATAGAGAGAGAAAGCAATATATGGGAGAGGGAGAGAACATCATAGACTGGATGGTGGAGGGGTAGGGGGCGGGGTAAAGGAAGGGTGGGGGTTACATAAAGTGTAAGGTTGTTCCCTTACACAAGGAGTAAGGGAACAACCCCACCCTTCCTTTACCCCGCCCCCTACCCCTCCACCAACCAGTCTATGATGTTCTCTCCCTCTCCCATATATTGCTTTCTCTCTCTATTTTGTTTAACTTATATTGTTTCTCTGTATTATGATTTAGTTTATTTTATTGTCCTGATGAAGATTGAGTCCAATCGAAACCGGTCGACAAATATAACAATAAAAATAAAGTGGTTTAAAATTAAGTTATTTGTTTCATTTGGTAAGAAGATAATACTAATAAGTCTAAACGAAAATACGAAAAATAACAAGACACAGAAAAATGAAAAGTTAAAGGTCGCTGCACCACGAACCCTGGATCTCCTGTATTACCGGGACAAATGATTTATCCAACTCGGCCATTGGGACCTTTTAATTTTAAGTATTTTTTTTTCATTTGCCTCAATGAGCCCAAATTGAATCTGTTTTCAGCAAACTTAATAAGCTTCTCTAGCGTAGTTCATATCAATGCCGTTGCAGTAATTATTTATAAGTGTAATCAACAATTACATATTCAAATTAGGCATAGATAATAATTCACTTCACAATTCAGCTTCCTATAAAGCCTTCTATCCCATTACTGATATATTAGTTAAAGGCGGAGATTCGGAAATAAATCGAGGAAGAATTTCATTGATTGAAAGACCCGTTTGATGTTAATAAAAATAAACTATTGCATACTAGTCCTAAATCTTGAATTTATTGCACAGACATACATAGATAAAGATTCAAATCTATTACTGTAGATACAAGAAATAATATTCAAATAATTAAAGCTGATGCAATCCGCAGTCAACATGTTGTTAAATGATAATGAATAAATATTTGGGAGTAAAGAGCCAATGAATTGTTATTATTTACTTGCGCATATCCAAAATCAGTCCATCACCCAAAGATCATGGGACAATATAATTGCAGGATTTGTTATGCCAAACTCATTTATTAAATACTAACGAGTACCCGGCATGCGTTGATGCCACTCAAAGAACAAAGGGTTTATGTTTTAATTCTGTTTAATGGAATGCTTTTGGACACACAATATTTTTTGTTTTTTCGTCTAATCATTCATTAGGTTTTCCGACGCGTGAGCAGTCCATAGACCTACAGCTGTCCGTTTGAGAAGCATGGATTATCTAAATTTAACCCTGCTATCCCCTAATGCTACTATGTCTCCATTTCAATCTCTCCCTCTACCCCTCCCTGTCCCCCACCCCACTCCTTTCCCATGCTTCTCCGTTCCCGACCCCGTTTCCCCCTTCATCGTCCCTGTGTCTCCTTTTATGTTATCATTAAAAATCTTGTAATTTTTTTTATTTATTTGCTTTATATTACAGAAACAAACAGTACATTGGTTACAGTGATAAGACAGTTTACATAAATTAAATGATTTTTCAAGGTACCTATGATATGTTTCTTTGAATATCTTATTTGTTATTATCGGGTGATGTGCGTGTGTGTATGTGTGAATATGTTTGTAGGTGTGAGAAGTGTATGCGCATTGAATAGTTTATATCATTGACATGATGCTCTTTTTAAATTTGGGCAGTGAATCGGATAAAATGTCGATGTTGGAATTTAGACAAATATTATTGAATGTATAAAGAGCACGGTTAATTGGCGAATTAGTTGCTGCATTCGTTTTGTAATTCAGCATGTGGAACAGTGCAGCATGTCGTGTACGTCTTAAATGTATATTGAAATTAATTAAGGATAGTAGTTCGGTACAGTCGATATTATCTATTATTTAAAATTCTGTGTATAAATGTTAAATCAGCTAGTGCCCGCCTTTGTTGCAAAGTTTGATATGTACATTCAAAAGGTATGGTTGAATTCTGAGATGGGGTGAACATATAGACTGGACTTCCACAAAGATCAGAAAACTTACTCATCTATTCATGTCTGTTAGAAATATTATTTGCATAAAAGATCTGAAACAAATGTACCATGCCTTGTGTAACTCATTGCTAGAATATGCATCCTTGGGATGGGGAGGCTGTTCCAAAACATTACTTGATCCCTTAGTAAAAGCACAAAAATCACTTCTAAGGGTCATCCTTAAGAAACCATTTAGGTATCCCAGTGATCTATTATTTAAAGAGATACGAGTTCTTGATGTACGGCAACTGTATATAAGAAAAATTATTTTACATACACAAAAACATCGACAGCACTATTCATCCATTTATCATCTCCACAACACCCGTCATGCAAGAAGGAATCCAGTAGTTCCACCCACTACAAACACATCACATGCCCAAAGACAATACTCCTACTTAGGGCCTAAAGTGTTCAACCTCATTCCCGATACATGGAAATTGAAAAGTACTAGCACTTTGCGTAAATGGATTAGCAATTGGCTTCTGGACATGGGGAGAGTCGAGAGCGAACATATGCTATCATAATGTCACATACCTAATATGTACTAAATAAGTGTATGTTAATGCAAAAAAAAAAAAATATATTTTTATCTTTTAGCAATTGTTTAAAAAGTTAGTAAAAAAAATTATACCATTGATAATATTATGTTAATTCTTATTATATTATCTTCCAAAGGGTTATTTACACTTAAGAGAGATAAGGATCGAAAAGTTACTTTTTATATTAATTTATATATACAATAATTTATAAAATATGTACTAAAACACAATTTGGCTGTCCTGAAACGGGAATCCTTCCCAGTTGGACAGACAAAGGATCATCATGTATTGTATGTTTGTATTATTATATACATAAATAAATAAATAAAAATAAATAAATTTGAAGGTGAGATATTTTATAAATCTGTTTTGAATGTGTTCGATGCTATCAATGTGTACTTTATACTGAGGATTCCATATTGGCGACGCGTATTCCAGTGTACTTCTAACTAATGCAAAGTATAGCATTACTATTGTACGTGGGTTAACGAAAGCTTTACTTATACGAAGAACAAAGCCAAGCAATTTGTATGACCTATGAACGATTGAGTCGATGTGCTTATTAAACATAAGTTTGCTATCAAGGTAAACGCCAAGATCTTTACAATCCGTTTTAGAGATGACAGGTTTATTGTGGAGTGAATAAGAGTACTTAATTATATGTTTATTTCTGGTGAATGTCATAGTATGACATTTCGAAACATTTATACATTTAACATTTCTATTTATATTTCTATCTATATTTGTAGCCATTTTTATTTTTATTTTAGCAAAAGTAGTTCAAGACATGAGCGCGGTGTATATTCGTTTGTTGTCGTATAATATAATTTGTACTGAAAACATGTTTTTTAAAACAGTGAAAATAATCATCCCCGTAAAAATTTATTACACATTGTAAAAAAAAATCATATATATTATTGTATACATAAATTATATCTAATATCGTAAATTTTAATGTAGTTTCTCTTTCTCTATGTAGGTATTATCAGTTCACACTTCTAAACATATAACCTAACATAATTTCATATCGTTATGTTGTAAATCATATTGTAATTCCTCCATCTTGTTATCAGGTACCTGGTTTACACATTAAATACTACCAACTTACCTACTTATCTCATACTCTGTAAATCTGAATATAGTATATGTTACCAGGATAATTCTGATGTAGCGGATATATTTGACTGCACGGAAAGTAGGTACAAGAGGGCTATGCTATCTTATATTTTCGATTAATATTAATTCAATCTATGTTTACCTTATTTATACTATAGAATTTGGATATATTTGTACCTATCTCTTGCTCATATCTCTGATGTCATTTCACAATCAAATGCCACAGTTAATTTGTTATTCTTTATCTAAAATGATTGCTAATATTTTCTTATGGTTCTAATTGTGTCATGTAACTACTGTTTATGGTTTATTTTACCGTAGAAATTAAATAAATAAATAATTCGGTAAATCCAAATAGAATATATTCTACCATATTAATTTTTCTACATTGTCACAAAAAAAATGTATGTATATATTTATATATTTCTTCATTACACAACTTGGTTTCAGAGAAAAATAATATTTTTTTGGTTTTTTATGGTTTCAGTTTTTTGTTATGTACCTAATTATGTACATTTCTTAAAAACAAATAATATGAACTTAAACCTGTCAATTTGTCTGTCCTGGAACGGGAAACTTTCCTAGTTGGACAGGCAAAGCTTTCTTATACGTAAATTGTACTTTTTTGTATCCTTCTATAATAAATAAATAAATATAAATTTATATCTAAACAGTTAAGGTGATTGTCAAAATAATTCATATTCTACGCTTTCGTAGATGGCGCTCGTATAGTATTTTTACTTATAAACGCCTTTTACAAGTTATGCTTTGAAATATTAAGAAAAAATTATGGTTCGCGAAAGTAGACAAGCAATATGAATATTAACAAATAGTTTTCTTAATTATAAAACTTTAATCTTTCAAGAGAGGCTAGCAAATACAATATTTCATCGGTGATTCAATCCAATATTGTATTTGTTAGCCTTTCTTAAAAGATTTAAGTTTTTTAATTAACAAAACTATTTGTTAATATTCATATTGCTTGTGTACTTTCGCGAACAATAAAATTTTCTTAATATATCAAAGCATAACTTCTAAAAAGCGTTTACAAGTAAAAATACTATACGAGCGCCATCTACGAAAGCGTAGAATATGAATTCTTTTGACATTCACCTTAACTTTACAATACTCGCAAAGCTTAAGTCCACCAAGTCACTTTGTAACGCTTCACAGTCAGATAGAGTAATATTATTTTTTTATAATAAAAATAATAATAATTACTATAATTAGTATACTGTAAAGTAAGTGTTAAGCAGTAAGTGCCGGGTGCCCCAGAAGCGAGATTTGAATCTCAGCACCCCGTGCAATGCGCAGAATTGCACGCGCGCAGCACGCGGCTGACAGAGGACACCACTAAATACCATGAGACATTAGCATTAATGGGCCTTGTGAACTACATGAGATGCCATCTATTGACAGGAATTGGCTCTATCTAGTTCTAGTGGGCTGTAATGGTGTTAAATGCGTATATATTTGTAATTAACGTAAGTACCGACTTAATACATAAATTCAACTCTACAAACAAACAAAAAGTGGTACTATCAATATCGCGTATAAGACCACCTTTCATAATTGAAACGTTGTTTGAAATCGCTATAGCCGTCTTTGGTGACTAGATCTGAATAGCCAGCTACTTCGCCACCTTCGTGAATCCGTATAGGGTAAAAATGAGAGAAGGGTTTCACTAATTGTGGGTTAGAATGCTTTAAGCCTAATCTGCACTTTAGAGAGTAGAATTTTTGTGTGGTATTCAGACAAAAATGGACACTTAACATTTTCAACGTCACTTACAGACAGTTTAGCAACTATTTTTTGACGCATACGAAACGATACGATTGTACCACACCAGCCAGGAGCACTCTTGTCCTGGTGAGACCGGTACACCAGGGGGCACTGATTTGTTAGGACTTGGAATACGTGCTCTGAGCATGGGAAAGAGGTTGGAGTTAAATCGACTTATTTTACCTATTTTGATTAATCATCTCCGTATTATATTGGTATACAACTGTTAATATTCGAACACGCATTAAAAAAATAATAATTAATATAAATAATTAATTTGATATAAATACTAATTTTAAAATTTTACACTCTAATGTTAGTGGTTTTCACTTAGATCTTTTAAAAATATTAGAAATTCGGAAAAAAGTCAATAGAAATTTAAATATTATTAATAATCAAATTAATTTTGTGAATAACACTATCTTAAACATATTTCCATTGTAATTTTTGTCTTTAATCTCCCACTACTTCGACCTCTCTCCCCTCACTAGTTACATTTCTACCCACGCCTGTCTTTCCATACCTTATAATTTAGTTTTTGGTACATTTAATGTCCTATGAAGAGAACATCGTTATCGAAACATGTTGATTTTTTAAATAAAGATTATCGTACAAAGTGAATTTGCAAAATTTGAAGAAGTGACATAAATATTAGGGTGGATCACTTTTGTATGAAAAAATTTTTTTTTTCGAAATTCGAATTGGAATACCAGGGAAAAGTTGCTTTATGTAATTGTTAATAAAACTCCTCAATTTGAAAGTTCTAGCTCAACAGCTTGAGTTCCCGCCATAGACTTAAAATTTTATTTTTTAAGATTTAATAGACGTTTTGTATTATACACCCTATTAACAAAATAATAAGTAAATATAATATGATATGCATTAAATGATAAAATAAAAGTAGATTTTAATTAATAAAAACATTTATTTCAAATGAAAACACAGGTTCAGAAAGTTATGCTGGTATGAAGGACATCATTTTTTATAACAAAAATCCTTTTTCGTCTCAAACTTTGGCATGAGCTATTGAGATGCTAATTTAGATTTTATGTATCATTCTCGTATTTTTTTGTCGCATACACTTAGAGCTGCTTCTGTCACAACTTTTACAGATCTTTCCACAGCCTGGGTGTGGCAAGGCTGTCTCATAAACTCCAACACTGCATCTTCTCCATTTTCAATAAGCTCTTGAAACTTCTCATCGGAAATATTCATCAGTATTGGGGGGTTCGTATATATTTGATGGGATAGTTTACCTGGGCTTCTTTATGATAATTCAGGAGAGCAGGATCCATTTATGACAGCAGTAGTAATTTCTTGAAAATATTTCTGGTCTGTACTGAGATCTGTGGATATTTGTGGAGGTAGTTCACCTTCTATAACTTCTCAAAGTTGGCCAACGGCAGCGTCTCGCATATCTCTAATGCTTTACCAATTTGACCTGCAAATTATTTAGGTCTTGCAGTAGGGCCATCCAAATAGGTAAACAAATGCCTCAATGGTAACTCATTGGCGTGTAAGAGACAAAGAATCCATTGCAATGGTCAAGATTGTCTGTTTTCCAAAAGACGAATCACGCCTCCCACTTTCCCTGTATTTGTGTTTGTTCCATCACAGCCAACAGAAATTAAACCCTCTAGTGATATCTTTTCGGTCGTTGAAAAGCTGTGGATAGCTTTTTCAATATTTTTTGCACTGCCCGATGTTGGAACTACACACCCAACATGATCAGAACCTGGTTCTTTTATAATCGAAATATTTTCCTCTTGTACAATCACTCTAAACCTCTTCGATCCTTTTAAAACAGTTTTAGCCGTCTTGTCTTTCCTTCCATCGAAGTATAATGCAGAAACTTCTGTCACTCTTTCTTCGGTTAAAATTTGGTCGCGTACTTTCTGTCTTATTCTTTTTAGTTTTATCCTATCTACGACGTTAGTCGACTGCGCCCCAGAGTCAGCATCAGAAGCAGAACATAAAATAGATGACACGATAGCCGCTGCAGCTTGGTCTGATAGTCCGTATCTATCGCATACAGTCGTCAAAGTGAAGACTGGCATCCGTGAGCTTTATAGGCTCATGAGTCGATGTGTCAGCGTTGACAAGACCATCTGCGGCCGATGAACAAGAAGGAAGGTTGGCATTAGAACTCACTTCAGATCTATTTAGCCGATATGAAGTAGAGGGAATTCCTTCAATTCGTGTCTTTGAGTTATGCCTGATTTCTTGTTTTAGAGTACGTAATCTTCTATTCAGCAATTTTTTAATCTGGATAAGATCTGTTCTTCCTAAAGCCATTAGTCTGTTAGTACGTCGGTCTTCTAAAAACATTTCTTCCTCTTTTGGCACTTTTTTTCTCTCAAACAAGTACAGCTTACAAATTCTTTACATTTGCATGCAGCTATGTCAAAAAGCTTTCTACTTTGTACTCTGAACTCTTCAACTTTTTTTCCTTAAGTTTTTTCAAATTATTACACTTCGAATGATAACTTTTTAGTAACTCGTTTGTGTGTGACAATTGGTATAGAAGATTTTATTAACAATATTTCAATTTTCGTTCTAACTATTTCAGCAACTTCCAAAAACGTACGTTCTTTTGTTGTGTTATTCCTTAATTTTATGTTTTGTTGAACCCATTCATAGAATTTCATCACATTTTCATACGTAGGTAGGATATTCTCTTTCAACTCTGCACTTTCACCAAATATCGGACATTTTAACTTTTGACTTGTAAAAGTCATGTTAAATCACATTAAAAAAGTTTATCAATAAGTACTCGTGAATATAATTGACGCGCAACCTTTCACCTTGAGACAATTATCGACACTAGTTTAAACAAAACACTGCATTTCGTAGACTTTCACGTGCCGCCCCCTGCTTTGTCTCGCACTTTGCTACTTTGTCACCGCGCCAAAGTATATTAAAATAATAAAATATTTAATTGCAACAGCTAGTTAACTATATTTGAATATGTTATTAAATAAAATAAACCTCTTTTAATAAATTCTGTACTATTTTGTAGGCCGCGCAAATAGCCCCTAAAATGTCTTTTTTGTAAATGTTCGTTGTCTTGGCGGGGGCTTTTACCGTTATCTGATAATTTTTATATTTTTTATTGAGATAATTGATGGCAATTGGCAACTTAATACAACTATTCCAAATCGAAATTCGAAAAAAAAAAATTTCGTTCCGCCCTAATAAATATGTCCATCTATCCTATGATGACGGTACACTTAATGAATAAGTTACATTATATATAAGAGCTGTATAATCTTTTGCGAGACTCTCATTTCCAGGAACTCTGTATCCTAATGAGATACCAGATCCTTAATTAAATCAGCATTACGCCTTGATTTTATATTTTCACACGTGTCGTAAAAGCTCACGAGTAATATGTTAAAAACCTTTGAGCTAGACCGGGGATTCACCAAGAACTAGATTTACGGTCTTCCTTCGTAATCACGATAATCATCATCCACATCTTCCTTACTTAAGATGATTTCAGGTTTAATTGAATTAACGACATTAATAATCATCATTAAGAAAGATTCTGTCAGAGGGATGTCAACCATAGAGACATCAGTTTCACTAACGTTACAGAGTAAAAGCGTTATTTTAGAAGTATCAATGAATTCGAAAAGAAAAAGAAAAACAAAAAACCTGTTATGCAGTGGCCTCTTTAAAATGTGCACTGCTCAATTGTTTAAAGGACAACTTTATACTTCAATAGAGGCATATTGAAAACATCAGACACATTATCAAAACAGTTACCAAAGGTGTATCCTGAATTGTAGCCTGAAACCGTGGTACATTTTCCGTTGACAGAGGACAAGTAAAAGTTTGACAAGATGGTCTCCAATATCTTTAAAGCATAGGACACCCCGAAAAAGATGAAGAAAAACATATAAGTACTAATTTTAATATTCCTTTCTTTTAATACATACTCTCAAAGACATTGTTTCGAATTCTACCGATCTAAGTTGAAATTTTGGATCAAAATTCCTCAAATGCACTAATACGTTTTTTCCAACGAAAATTTTTGCGATCAACAGGCGAATCGAGCTTTACTAAACAAATCACTTAACTGATCGGAGACTGAGATTGGTCGATCGCCAAGTTGGGAACAACAGTCAGATTTTAACCTGTTTTCCTTACTACAAAGCAGTTCACCGGGATCCAGGAGGTTATGTCCAATCTATAGCTATAATACTAAAGCCTTTTTAGAGATTCTTTGTGCGAAAAAAATATTGATATTTCAAGAATTTTTTTTATTACTCGTAAAAATATAATGTGAATTCAGCTCCCGAAGTTGGCTCCTCGCTCCGGGAGACCTTTATGGGGCGGACACCGCGCGGATCAAATATCCGGCCATTTTAAAGTACTTATCATACTAATATTTCTTTAATAATCTTAAGTTTTATTACATCATGATTGCGCGCTCTAATATATAATCTTGTTACTATAATAAAGCCGAATTTGTTTTTGAAAAAGCGTAAATTTATCCAAAGCATATTTTTTCATATTCATGTTATAAACAGTTTCGTAGTAAAGATTAATCTAAAATAGTGATTTCATGTTTCTGCCTTCCGAGAGAACGGAAGAAAATTCCTACATAACACAGGTCAACTCCTAGAGCAGAAACGCAGAGTACATTGAATGGTATTTGGATAATAGACTTAAATAAATAAACTAAAAAATGAAAAAAAAAAATAAAATCGTTGAATAATTAGATATTAAAAGGAAGATAACTATATCCATTACTTTCTCAAACAATGAATCACCTATTTTGCATTCGCTTAGTTAATATACAAACAACAACCCAGTGTAAAGTGCAGTATCCGATGTATCTTCTTGATACTAGAATGTATTATTTGCTGTGCAATCGCTGTATAATCTCCGTATTCACACCGCCATTAATTTCAGGCCGTATCAGTTCATAAATCATTTGGTCCTTCGAGCCTGGTGGATAATCCAAAAGGGATAAACTCACGTTAAGGCAAACCGCAGATAGCTTGATTAGAATATCTCCCTCTTTCTCATAACCGAAAACGCAACAGAAAGAGAGGTTCTAATGGAGATGTAATTCTAATATAACTTCGTTTTAACCTCTATCTCTTCCTCACAAGCAACGTATGTAACAAAAAGAGAACTAAAAGCTAAGCTAACAACGGCAGGACCATGATATTGTTCCGTAAAAGAGCCATACCATTGGTTATGAAGGAATAAAGGTATGACGTTGTGTCTGCATTTTGCGAATGCAGTTTCATTCATATAGAATCAAGATTAAGTCATTTAGTAGCTGGATTCTTCTTTAGGATAAGAGATCTTTCATTAATTAAAAAAATTAAAAAATGCATTAAATTATTAATGTAATAAGTCCGTAAGGACCAATGTAAGTATTTATAAACACAACTACTATTGATACTCAATCGGAAATACGATTATGAGTGAAGTAGAAATGTGTCCAGATAGAATTCACCATTCAATCTGTGTAAGACCATGAAAGGAATATCTAGAGAAGAAGTCTGATGAGAACCAAAGAAGCCAGTGCAAAAAATACCTCGAGCCAATAATGCGGTTCTTAATAAATGTAAAGCTGTCGAGGAAGCTGCAAGACAGTCGCGAGCATTTTAGGAAAATGCGCGGAGACATTGACGGATGGTCGAACAGAAAATAGAACGAATGCAGAAGTAAAGGTGCATATTCCCCTTTTTAAAAAAAGTATATTTTTTATTTTTTTTTAATTTTATTTATTAATAAGAAAAAGATTTTACATACAGGTGATTATATATTGATAAGTTATACAATTATACATAATTATTCTACTACTCCATAAGTTGAGCTCAAAGAGCTCGTGTTTATGGGAGGAGTATTTACAGCAAAAAATAACGTTCTAATTAAATTTGTAATCAATAATCAAAAACTTATAAGATAAATACAAACATTATTACATAGGTTTACAATTTTGAAAGACAACAATACATAAATATTTTTTTTTACATTGAATAGTGCAGATTAAACTAAGCGTAAACTAAGTGTAAATATAATATGAATGGTTAGAGAAAATCCCCGGTAAGGCTGAGGTCCTGTGTTCAATTCCCAGATGCGACCTAATCTTTTGTCCAAATGTGTCGACAGAAAATAAATAAAACGAAGTAACAAATGTACATTGTGAATAAATCACTAAATAACATATCTTTTTTTATGGCTTAAAAACTTGAAGTGTTCAGCAAAGTTGTAAAAATGACTTGTTGTATTATTCTTGTTGTGGGTTTGATCCCCGGTATGGGCGGTATACTGTAAAATCAGCCAAGTCCTCACTAACTATCGTCGACCTCAGGTCATCACTACCTACTCACAACTCAGTTATATTAACCGTACGAGGAAGAGGAATTTCCGGATTATGCAATCAGGATACCTACGTAATATGACTGGATATTTTGTGACTGCATTTTCTAACTGCGTGCTAACCCAGTGTGGGCAAATATATTGAAATTTTAATTGGATTATTAAATACTAGCTTCTGCCCGCGACTTCTTCTGAGTAGGATTAGTACTTCGAGTAATCTATTTTCTTTTCCTAGGTCTTATCTACGTTTATACCAAACTTCTTAACCTATTTATTTAAAATATGTATAATTCTTGATTCGATTCAAAGTATTAGGCAAATACTTCAAATAAATTCACTAATTTACATATTTTATAAAATAGAATATTGATTTAACAATCATTGTTTTGCAAAATGTCATTCTCAAATTTTGACATTTTTTATTAAACAATAATTATTATTTTCTATATATTGAAAATAAATAGCTAGCTTTATAAATTATAGCCTATATGTTATTCTGATGTATGAGCTATATTATTGTAAAGTTTCATTAAAATCCATTCAGAAAATTTTGTGTGAAAGAGTAACAAACATACATACATCCATACAAACTTTCGCGTTTATAATATATATAAGAAATACAGAATTTCGGCCACGGCATTCTGCATTTCTACCGATTTTTAACATATTTCCCTTTTTAACACTTTCAGTTTTCAAGTTCCTAAAAAAATATATGTTATTCTTTAAGATAGTATCTACAAATTCCCCACGCCGAAAAGGTAATTATATGAAATTCCCTCGATAGATAAAAATCGCGAAGTATGCTCCGAAAATTATTATTTACACGTTTGTTTCTGTTATTTTACAAGTTATGTACGAAAATATTCACAATTTTTCTTTAAATATTACTTAAAACAACATCCATGAGATTTTTGATGTATTTTAAATGAGTGTTTTATTAAACATTATCCCAATTTTCGCTTGAATATTATCGTTTTTAATTTAAGTGCGCTCCTCTAACAATCGTATTACTGTATCTGTCCTTCTTCTTTTAAGCGGGTATAGAGGAACGGCTGCGCGGCCGCTTTCATACAAAACGTAGTTTTGGATTTGAGGCCACAATACCCAACCAAAAAGAAAAATTATTTTTGTAATAAAAAGGTAGGTCCAATGTCGATCTTAGATAGAAGCTACTTTTTTATTGTTTTTATATTATGACATATATAGGTAATTAAAGAAATCAGTTTTTGTTCATTTTGGAAGCAACTACAATTATTTTTAAAAAAATCTGCCTAATCTTTAGTTCTAATAGAGGAAAAATAAAATAAAAAATGTTAAAAATGCGTTTTTTGGGTAGTAATTTTAAAATATAAACGACTAGTTTTTGTTCCGATGTAAATAGGTAATTTGTAATTTAAATTTACACCGATCAAAATTATTTCTAAAAAAAAAACAATATTTCATATTTAAAAAAAAAGCAAATATTGTTTTTTTAAATGTTTACATTTACTCTCAAATAATTGTTCAAGTTGCCTCTAACATGATAAAATATTAAAATCTTTAATAGCCTATATTTTACAAATTAAAGCTCAAATAAATAAAGTAGCTCCTATCCGAGATCGACATTTGACATACCCTTTGATTACAAAAATAATTTTTCAGTTTGGTTGGGTATTTTGGCCTAAAATCCAAAACTACGTTTTGTATGAAAATTGCCGCGCACTCAATGGCCACACAATTAGTCTTAATTTTGGGTACAATCCATTTGCAAATATGACACGTATTTATAGCAGTTCAACTATATAGTAAGGCTAGCTTTACAATTGTAAGTTTTTTCGTAAGTTTACGACTTCTGGCCAATGGGCACATTGGATTTTCAAAATGTAACTGGCCTACTGGCCAGAAGTCGTAAACTTTAAATTCGGAAACAAGTGCGTAGGACCTCCCATAGGAAACGCAATTGTTTTTTCAAAAGGGTTACAACGAGTATTTTCTACCTCTGGGTTAGCCCTGCTAGAGATTCCCTTGAAGTAGCATCGTAATCTCATGTAACAACTAACGGTACCGTGACTTTATTTTTTGTGGAACTTTAGAGAAAAACGTAAAAGTTTGCTGCGTTGCATTTAACGATTATTTAAATTTTTACATTTCATTAAATTTCAACGTTGATTTTCAAGCTCTGTGAAAATTCACTCAAAAATTCCTATTATCGCAATAGTTAATATAATATGTCTCTATAGTTAGTTAGTTCCGCAAACATCAACACTACGAACAGAAAATAAATGGAAGTTGATCTATACTGTTTTGAATGAATGTCGTCAATTTGGTGCCCCGGTATTCCAGTTTGTGCGGTATTCATGTAAAAAAAATATATATGTAGACAAGTAGTTTTATCACTGATGCATTTGAATGAAAATATCTTTTATACTTTTGTTATTAGGCGGTACATCCTCTCTTCACACCCCTTCATGGACACTTAGTTATGTTTTGTGTAAGAAGGTATACCGCATTTTCCCTAAACCGACTGCATATGGTATTATATGCCTGGGGGGCAACTGTCGGGGAATCGACTGTCATGAAACCAAAACCAAATAGAAAAATGCAGCAAGCAAATATAACTAAACTGTTACTAAAAATAACCCTCGCATGAATTTCGGGCATACATCCCGATAATGATTTGGCCCGTGTAATCCTGCGGACACGGCCGGCGCAGGACTCGTCTGGCCCGCAGGCAGGTACTACCAACACCACCTCAACCCAGGCCAGGACACTGAATCGGCCTCTTATTTAAATAATAATACATTTTTAAATATTTCTATGAAATCTTTATATATAAAAATCTCACGTCACAATATTCGTCCAAAGTAAACTCAGAAACTATTTAACCGATATTGATGAAATTTGGCTTTCTGTGTGTAATTTGGTCCAACCTCAAAGATAGGATAGTTTTTATCTTGATTATTGACCTCAATATTTATTATTGCGAATTAAATGTTTTTTATGGGACAATTATTTGAAATTACTTGTAAGTTCCATAAGTTTCTGACAGATGGCGGTGTAAGTTATTTTATTGACACAACCTTGGACATCTAGATTAGGTAACTATCCAGTAGACGGCGGTGTATTTTGTTAGCCAAAGCAACGCGTGGGCGGATCAGCTAGTAGTTATATAAGATAGATTTGTTTATAAGATATTTTTATAGGAGGACCTTATTTTCAAATACGAGGCCAACTTAATGTAGTATTCTGGCCATGGTTTTGTTTTATAGGCGAACATTTTTCTGTGAAATTCGCGTTATTTTTGGAAAAAGCAGTGGTATTTTGTAACAAAAATGATAAGCTGTAAACTTATTATAACGGGGGTGGTTATTTCCTTTTTTTTATGATTATTTAATTTTTTAAGCTTTTAAAATTAAAGTATTAGGGTATTAGTGAAGTTAGTTGCGTTATATTTTTTTTAACTCAATGAGTTAATATTTTAATGAATGAAGACAATATTAGTAAAACTAATTTGAAAATCTGAAACACAAAAATCAGAAAAATATACGGATACATCTGGGACAATCTGGGACAATCTGGAACCTCTGGGACTGGGAAAAAAATGCGTTAAGAAAATGAAGATAATGTTGGTGGTTCTCAGTCGAAGTATAGTACAGTTAAATTTGACCGAATCGGAAAAAGGTTTTTTTTTTACATTAACTCCACACAGGAGGCCCTGAGGAAAATATTTTCCCTCAGGGCCTATGTCATCTTTGAAGATGCTGTGTGGAGGGTCTTTTTGAGGAGAGGAAGGAGTCAATGTGGGTCTTGAAGAGGCCCATGTTGTAGGAAGGAGGAAACACAGGGACCGGCAAATTGTTCCACAGCCGAGCTATTGAACACAATAACGAGTCGTAAAAGCGACCCGTACTCATATGACAAAAAATGTCAAACTTGCTTTAATATATACCTACATTCAAGTATGCAATAAAAATGCGCAAAACGCCCGATGATAAATTATTAAATATCGTGTACTTATTGTAAGTATTTTTTGATTATAACGATTTAAAATTTTTCAATAATGTCTGTGTTGGGTGCGCGTTTGCCGTGTTTCCCGATTATGAACCGGTGCCGAGGGGATAAATGACGCTAGTTCCTCGGAGCATCTCGTAGCGCAGTGGCCCGGAAAGCCGAAGGTCCTGGGTTCGTGTCCCAGATGTATCCGTATCTTTTTCAGATTTTTTTGTTAGTTGCGTTAATTTATAGCTATTCAAGCTCTAAACATTTAAATTGTTAAGTTAACAAATATAATAATAAGTACCAGTAATATAAAAAAATATTAATAATCAGTAACGGTGTGTAAATTGGTTATTTAAACTGTGCTGAACTGGTACGTATATACCGAACAAAGTGTTATTTTGCCCTTATAAGTAAAAACACAGCATCATCATTGGGACTGTCAAGGACGACATATTAATAATACTCTTATCTTTTAAAACCTATTTGCCCAAAAATTGTGAATTTCTCCTTATTCTCCTGAAAACTACTAATATATAAAATTTTATTGTCTCTTTGTTTGTCTCATATGCGGTACCTAAATCATTCATCCGATTGGAACGAAACTTTGGTGATTTGTTGTGCGCATACCTGAGAAGGTTTCTATATATAGTGGTGATCTTTAGCGTTATGAAATTATTTCATATACCATTCATCCGATTGCGATGAAAATTTGGTGACTTGTTTTGCGAACACCCACGAATGTTTCTAAATATAATGAGTGGCATTTCAATGTATACCGGGTACCCTGCGCATCGGTACGCATCTCGGATAGTATATTATAAATAAGAGGCCAACTTGATGCAGTGTCCTGGCCTGGTTGAGGTGGATTTGGTAGGACTGGGTCCCCGCGGGGTAGCTGGCCTCAATGGAATACCCAAATAACAAACTCAGAAATAAATCGCCACTAACTCGTTTTGGGAGCGTTGACCTGCTTTCTGCCGCCAATCTTTATCGGATACATTTCGTGAAAGAAGGAACATTTTGATTGATTCCTTGAACTGACTTTATTTGACGGGCTAAAATCTTTGCTATGTTTGATAGAAGTTGCTGTTCATCTACAATAAATCATTTCCAATATTAAGTTACTGTGTTTAAAGTTAAGTTAGGTTAGCTAGTTAGTTAGGTATGTAGTTATTTTAAAGTGTACTAGTTAGATCAGTTAAAAAGCCGTTACAATCTTGCAAATTGTTTTTTATTAATTTTTTTATATGAATACCGCACGAGAGTCTGTCCATCTGCTCCCTTCTGGAGCCAGTGAGACTATAGCATCCTCAATTGGGATATTTTATGAGGTTGAAGGTAATGGGGAAGGAAGGAGATGGGACAGAGGAAGGTGGGAAGTATCTGAATATTCAGATCTGGTCACCAAACACGACTAAAGCTATTTCAAGCAATGTTACAATTCTGAATGGTGTTCTTACACCAGGGCGATATTAGAGTATCTTCTACTCTGGAACATGCTGCAAATATACTATTTATGTTAATTATTTTTAATTTGGAAATTACATTAAATGAATCAAATAAAATGTATCTGCGCACACCAGGATTTAAACCCGCGTCCTTTTTGTCCGATTTGCTAGTCGGGAGAATTTTATTTTAAAATAGTATTTATTTTAATCTTTTTTTACATTTAACTTTTTTGACAAGTAATTGCAGATTTCCCTAAACATTCAATAAGTAATCATACAATTATTATATCCCGTGATATTCTGCGCTAGTACGTTTAATGTAATAATAATAATAATCCTTGTTAATTTGCAAATGCAGTGTTAATTTTGCGAATACACTTTTTGCGTACAGTGCAATCAAAATAATTCGCACAAAATGGTATTTGTGTTCGCTAACTTCCACTATTTATAATTAAACGTATTACGAGATAATTTTACATGAATAAATTTATTACAAGCACAATAATTAAGGATGGGCCATTAAATTAATCGTCATATAAACATGCATGCAACAGGATCAAACGCTGAATTAAATTCCATGGTGAATCGTCTGCATATACTTAGTAATATATATTGTTTTGATGGTGCTATAAATATTAAAAGAATATCAACATACAAACATTACTGAATTAAAGCTGTTTGTCAGCGCTTCTCAGTTCAGGTATAATCATATATACTTTGTACGTTTATATTCTTAAAAACACGGTTTATTTCCGGGATTTTTAAATTTATTTTTTACTATAAAAAGTTATATTGTACTTTCAAAATTATAATATAACATATATACATACATTCAGCGCCCTTGAGGTGATTTCTCACAAAAACGGCGCTATACAAATTATCAAATTATTATTATATGTATGCATAATTATAAACTATATAAACATGTTTATATGTATAATATTTACATGTATATACATATGCATATATTAATTTTCTACAAATATTTATTTAAATTTATTATCGTTCGCCTCGCCAGATCACATTTTTCGTAACGCTCTCGTCAAGCATTCGTCAGCTTACTCCCCAAGTCAAGCGTGCGTAAAGAAGTTTTACTTCGAAAAGAAAAATACTCTGTTGCAAATTTCTCTATAGAATATTTAGCTTGTTTTGAAAATGATTAGTTAACTTGATTAGATAATAATATTGTACCTTTTTTACATTAGCTTTACACAGGTAGCCCTGAGGAAAAAAATCCTCAGGGGCTACGTCATCATGCTGTGTGAAGGGTATTTGTAGGGAAAGGGAGGAAAGTAAGTTCTGGGAGGAAAAAGTTATGAGCGAATGTAAAAATGTCTACCTTGTTTTGGATGATAATATGTATGCTGATAGAAAGACCAGTGTTGCAAATTTACCTGAAATCAAAAGAAATTAAACTATAAATTCACATTTTAAAGATAACACAAAATAAGCATGCAAGATTTAGTCACAATAAAGTAAAATAAAACAATGACAGACGACGGATGACAAATTATATCCGCCATCTTAAACACACACACCTCCTTTTTCCATCCCGAATACATTTGAAAAGATGACTTACATGAAAACTGGACGACAAAAAGCATCGCTTAAAACGCCCATCTTTCACCACAAGCTGTAATTTAGAGAAAACTTAAAAAAAAATTCTAACATAACAGATGCCTGATTGACGTGTAACCATAGTATGGCAATAGTTGTTTAAATTTGAAGACATTACAGATACGAGAAAAAAGATTATTATATTAGTTACTGGAATGAGACATCATCAAATCCAAAAACTGTGTAATTAGAAAATACTAGATTTGGTTAACCCAACACCCAGCGCCGGAAGAAGCGGTCTATTAGCCGAGTGGTGGAACTTGGATCCACTCCAAGTCACAGTGATTAAGTTATATTAACATTCCAACACTTACGGACGTAGAAAAAACTAATTGTTGATCGAGATTGATCGAGTTTGGCGTGTTGGACCTTACGTACTTTCTACGGACTTCTTTTGGGGCAAGCAGATTGCGTTGAAAGATGTGTTTGGGTCCGAGTGTATCATACACATAAGAAAACATGTCAGTTTTGACGAGATTAAAGTTTACAAATACTTAACTGATTTTAAAAACGATAAATTACTAACCATTTCCTCGCAGGATTAGGGCAAGAGTATGGAACAGCGGAACCCTAAAAAACTTTGTCTGGATACAATTTGTATGTCATAAATCCTTCTCTAAACGAAATACTACACTGTTAACTATAAAACTATTTCCATAGAAACAAGAGTAAATCTGGCTTCCAAAAATGCATACTTCACTTAGTAAGCTCAGAGAGTTGATTGCTGAGCTGAGCTTACATTCCCCAATATATTTATGTATTCTACAAAAAACAGCCAGACCTGAAAAATACCAATATCGTTAAAAATCTCCACATAAAAGACTAATATCGCAAAAAAATCTACACATACACCCACTTTAAAGTTAAGAAATTGGAATCTATTATTATTTACAATTTTTAGAAGTAAAAAACGTTCTAGATATTGTGTAGACTTGATTATTCAATCTTTAAACAGAAGTGCTTTTAACTTACCACTAAGCTACGGCGGTTTATCTCTTACCCGCCAAATGATTCAATAAATACTAATGTTTCATTCAACAATTACCGCTTATTACATTTTTTCACCTGCAAACAACCAACTTTATTTCTTCAAACTTCGCAAAATCACTTTGTGGCGTCATTTTGAATTAAATTAAAACAAATAAATTTGTTTATATTAGTGGTTTAAACAAAGTTATTTGTTTTAATTTAAACCAACTTTATTTTCATATGAGAAAGGCATTGTGCTGAATTTCTCACTAGGTGGCGTCTACATTTTGTTTGAGTTTTTTTGTTACTGGCTACTTTCTGTATAACTTGGTTCAATTCTACCCTTCTTGCTTCTATAAAGTTTAGTACATCCTTCTTTCATTATATTTTAAGGGTTTGGCTTTGCTGAATTTAGCGTGTAGCCATTTGCAATAATTTCCCGACTGACGCCATCTGATAAGGCCAACTAATAAACTTGAAAGCTTTTGGCCATACCGATGTGTTTTACATTTGATTGTGAAATTGTATCACCTGAAAGGGCGTGGAATATTCCCATTTGTTCTAGACCTAGACCAACCTCGCGATTAAAGGTTGAAATTTTCTAGTACTAATTACCATATTGTGCACACATGTTAACAGTAGCCAAACGTCAAACACAGCAACAAATAAAATACATTTTATACACCAAATAAAATAAAATATTTGTATAAAATATATATAATAAAATACATTTTATACACCAAATAAAATAAAATATTATTTAAAAGGATATTGAAAGTAGATAGAAATGTCCTTGTTCTATCGTCATTTCAATGGAAGATGGTCCGAGGAACTAGTGTCATTGACTTTTTTGGTACGGAAACACAAAAACTCGGAACGATGCTGGCCTCTGTGTTTCCTTCTTCCTACAACCTGGGTCTCTTCAAGGCCCATGTTCACTCCTTCCTCTCTTCCTCCCTCCACACAGCAACCTCAAAGATGGCATTGACCCTGAGGTAAATTATTTTCCGCAGCCTCCTGTGTGGAGTTAATGTTGAAAAAAAAAGATATATAACATTCTCTATCAAACTGAACAATTTCCCATGTTCTCCAAACAAGCGATGATGAACACTGTAACGCGATCTGAATCGTTGGCTAAAGAAGGAGATAGCGCAACACGCATAATATCCCAAAAATAAAACAAAAGTAAAAAGTCTCCAAGCCGATCCATCAAAAGCCGCTTAACAGCTTAATAGCTGTCTAAAATTAAGTAAGCACCAACTAACACAACTAATCTGTCTAATATAATAATAATTCCCAGCTGCTAACTTCCTCCGGAGCAGCGCTACCGGCTCCAATGGCTAATGACTGATGATGATGGGACTGACACAAGTGGCAAAACCGAACATCAGGTGTTCCTCTTCTGTTGGTACAATGTGAATCAGATTTGAGACAACTGTTTTCATGTGACGTTTTCATCAGTTTTCGTTATTATTTTAGTGTCTTTCAAAGTCAGTATTTGTTTTAGGACTAAATAGGCGTGATTCTGGTTGTACGTACTTAAGGATTTGTCCTTAATCAATCATTTTTTAAGACTTTTTTGTTAACTGCGATTCAAGTTCTCTCGGATGACAGCGAAAAATATGTTAATCTTAAAGTTAAGGATAATTCCTTATCCTTAATTAGAATCGGATTTGCCACTGTGGACAAGTCAGCTCAAAATATTGACTCCAACAGCAATCTTTGAAATATTAGTGTGTAGAGATAATGAAGAAAGAAATGATCGAATATTCGCCATAAATCAAATATTATTTACATGTCTACGTTTTAAGTATAAAATATGCTATAAAATAATGCAGCCATACGGTCCGGTACATTAGTATAACATTTTTAAATATCCAACTAGTGACCCAGAAAACATAAAAAAATTGTTTAGTTCACTACAAGTTTTTCTGCATTATAATTGATTTCTTGGTGTTTATGATTAATCTGAGTAATGTGCCAGATAGAGGGTAAACGTTTTCATATATCTACATACTGAACTCAAATTTGTCTGAGATGTCTGACTAATCAAGTGGACGATCAATATCTACAATATCTACATTGATCTTCACATTGACTCCTGCACGATGAAGGCTTTTTTTGGCGAGTATTTAAGGGTTGGATTAAGAATTTTGAAATTCGGAGAAGTTTTCAGAAAACCCAATGGCATAGTGCAAAATATATATTTTTTAAAAACTAAAACCCTTGTGCTAAATGGGAAGGGATTAAAGAAGATCTACTAATGCAAGAAAGCAATGAAAGAAGAAAAACAGAAGTAACTTCAACCCATCTGTATTTGATATACGCGGCCAGTTTCAGTTCTTTATCATCTGACCAAGTAATGCTGGAACCCATCGATAACGGTTTGAAATAATAACAAGCATTATTGTACAGAATGGCACCACCAGGCTGATGGCTAATGGCTGATGGATGATGGAGATTAATGGTTGCATTAGATTTCCAGACCTTCATTAAAGTTTAACATCTCCAGTTATTTGTCTCTCGCGGTCCTCGACTAGAAACATTTCCGGTAATCATGATATCTGCCCATGAACTTGGAAGTGTTTGTCACGCTTGTTATGGAATTCATTTAGAAACGGTATGCAGTTCAATATTTATATGTTGGAAGGTATTGACATATCGTGCAATAAAAATAATGCTCCCTTTATCCCCAGTCTCTTTAGTGGGAACGATTTTCAATAATGTTGCTGACATACTTGCGCTATTCTATAGTGATTGGTCTATTTAATTTAAGGCCACGCAATTAGTGGTCAAACCCATTCACCGCCAAGAGTTAGACAAATCCTACCCCATGAACTCGGGCACCCCTGCTCTGTCACCACACGTGGCAAACGACTTAGGGTGACTTATGGCAGAGATGTTGATTATTCAATCAAGGGTTTCCGGGGCGGCAAAACTCATACCCGCCTCCCAAATTAGGTTTGCAGGAATTGAAGCATAAAAGTCCGGCAGGAAAGTTGTCCTTGTTCTACCGGCAATTTAATGGAAGCATGGAAGGTATTCCGAAGATTATCACCCCCATGAAGATTATGCCCCATGAACCGATGCGGTGCGTCGTCGGGAGACATTAAACGTGTGCGAAATGACCCAAAGGCTTTAGTGTTTCCTTTCTCAAACTGCGTAAGTCCCTTCTAACACATATTTATTTCTTTTTCTCTTTGAATAGACAAGTCAAAAAATGGTCGTGTATACCTAATCAGAAAAGAAGAGCCACGATTCTCACGTTGGTTGTGTTATAATATGTTTTGTACAAAATATTTATATGCTTATGCAAGTTTTTTTTTTAAATTATTTATTTTTATTTTATTTGTTCTGATTGGTTGATAATTCTGCATAATTCAGAAGGAAGGTTGTTGTAGTTTTTATTGCTTAGTACGATTTGTATTTTTACTATTGTTTTAAAAGTAGGTGTAATAAATTGATTTGCATTTGTCATTAGTGTGTAAAATTCTTGATATTCTTTGTTATTTTTTCTTTACACATTTTTATAATGGAAGCTTGCTTAAATATGTTATCGACATTTACTGGAAACAGGTACAGGAAACAATTAAAAAGTAATTCTGTTGAGAAGGTTGAATTTTTTTAAGTTTACTCTATATAGATTGATTTTGTAAGATCCTCCCCAACCTATAATACCATAAATGACACCGTCTGAAGTTATTTTCTGCTTGTTTTCACAGATTGGCAACGATACCTTGCAATCAATCCGCTGACTAATTAGGATGGAGCCTCGGTAGATACTGATTGCTGCATTAGAAAAATGTCGGAATTATCCTCCTACGGATCACGTATCGAGTAAAAAACAATTACCCGAGGAATGAATGGATAAGTGGGGCTAATTAGCCGACTGCATTCTTCTATTCAGATGCATCGCTACACGCTCCCAAACCTGCCATTTATCTTTCCCACTCTAATCTGCGATCTCTATTTCCTGGTTCCTCACATTCTTCCCAGGTCAATAGATATTACGTATTATAGACCTTTGTTGTGTTCATTATCAACACTGTCCACATTTTTGAAAAAAGCATAACAAGTTATATTGAGTTAAGGAAACTTCGCGAAGCATTACCAGAAATATGATACGTATGTGAGGGTTCCTCAGGGCCCCCAAATAGGACGTCTCATAATATATGTTTTTAATAATTAAAACCTATATTAAACAAGATATTATGCAAGCTTGTCGGCTAGAGTTCAATCCCCTAGCCTGTTTAATGTTAGGTTAGGTACCAGACTACAATGATAATCAATCATATTTCCAAAGCTGGTTGCTTATCGGGATTATGGGAGGGTAATCTATAGAGGAATAAAAGGAGTACTGGTTTTAATTCAATTGTAATTCAGGGCGGTCCCATTTTTAAACTTGCGCCCGATTCTTTCGAAATAGATTTTATCTATACTAGAGAGTTAAATTATGATTTCACAAGGAGTTATAATTTTTTTATTTATTTTATACTCCCCAATTTATTTCAGAAAAAAACCGATAAACACTAGATTCGGAAACAACTGTACGGGAATGCGAAAAAGTAACTAAGTGAACTGATTCCAACTAAAATATCACTAATAAAATATTATTTTGGAAGCTTCAACACATTAATCGCAAAAAATACAAAATAAACGGGGAAGCAAAAATTTGTCATTCATTCTATAAAAAATCGCTTTAGGAATCATTTTGTTACAATTTTTTCCAATTACAAGGTTTTTCCATGTCTTGGCTCGACATCGAGAGAGACTGGTTGAGAAAGACTTTTTGACCTCTCCAGCAGGACTCTCTCGTAACATCGCCTTGCCCCACACAGCATCATCAATTTGGAATTTTTTTCTTCCGGCCTCCTGTGTGGAGCTAACGTATAGAAAAAACAAAATCCTTTGAAATGGTAAAAGAGATTATTATTCATCAGGAGGAAATAACGAAGGATGGAGAATAAAAACTTGGAGCCAGTGGCGTACAGACCAGACGGGCTTACGTGAATTTCAAAATGGGCGCACTATCCCCCGTTGGGCCAAGAACAGAATTAAATTATCATTTGTAATTTAAAAAAATGAGTTAAACGTTCACAAATTTGGTGTGTTTGCTCCAAGAAAGGAAGCCCGTGTTGTTCGGGATTGTGATTTAGCACTGTGGCACATTTCTACACCGAAAACGGTAAAACGTATAGGCTTGGGACGTGTAAATAGCTCCAAAACTAAGCGGGTGTTATATCTACCCTTAAAAATCGTGAAATATGAATTTACTTCTCAGACAAAAATATATATATAAAAAAATTAATCATCCGAAATTGCCTAAATGTATGAAAATGACACTAAACTATAAATCGAACGTCTTCCTGCAAAGCCCGCTCTTCAAACATCCAGATGGATACACACGTTAAAAAACACATCACAATTATAATATAATCTCGTGAGAAAACAAAATTAGAATTCCCTAGTTGACCCGACCAGAGTTAACAATATTTGAATTGTAAGTGAGTTCTTCTTGTCTCAATAACAAATTATTTGAAAATTTGTAATTTTTGTTTAAACGGACAATTGCGTGCCATCGGTGCTGCATTTCAACGGGCACAATACATTTAAGGCCACTTAAAACACAGAACCCAGAAAACCATTTTTGATAATAAAAATAATATTTATGTTGACGCACATGTATAATATACCTTTCTTCATCCTATCTAACATCAACACCTATCCTATCTAACGTCTACACCTATCCTGTCTGACATTTTCTACTTGTGAACAATAATTACATGTGGAATATTCAGTCTGTTATGTGCTGTGCAATGATTCACAGTGATCTCTCGGTGCGTTCAATTCCGGCTGTTAAAGAAGTTTGCAATGGTCCGCAGTGATCTCTCGGTGCCTACAATATCAGCTGTTGCAGAAATCATTTACGTGCTGTGCAATGATCCACAGTAATATCTTGGTGCATTCAATATAGACTGTTAAAGATGTGTGCAATGATCCACGGTGATCTCTCGGTGCCTACAATATCGGCTGTTAAAGAAGTCTGTTATGTGCTGTGCAATGATTCACAGTGATCTCTCGGTGCATTCAATATTGACTGTTAAAGAAGTCTGTTATGTGCTGTGCAATGATCCACGGTGATCTCTCGGTGCCTACAATATCGGCTGTTTAAGAAGTCTTTATGTGCTGTGCAATGATCCGCAGTGATCTCTCGGTGCCTACAATATCAGCTGTTGCAGAAATCATTTACGTGCTGTGCAATGATCCACAGTAATATCTTGGTGCATTCAATATAGACTGTTAAGACGATAGACTTCGCTTTTCAGCCCATACAAAAAGGACGCCCGGGAAAAAACACTTTTCTACATCGAAAATTGCACAAAATGAATATATATTTTTTATACTGCCTTCTAGAGGGTGAAAACTATGTCGGTATGTTTTCGAATTTTCGATGCGTTTCGTATTAACGTAAACATTCACTGTCAAACATGTACGATTTATCAAAAAATATTATTTAAGGAAAGAGTGCTGCTAACTCAACTCTCATAAAGAATTATAAAATTATAAAAAGCTACCGACGTAGCTTCTTCTTTCTAAAAAATATATATTTTTTAAAATTTCAATTTCGTGAAAGTTTCGGTGTAGAAAAGTGTATTCTTCATAAACCCCTTTTCGAGCGATTTCTGTAGGTAAATTTGAGCGTTGTCTCATTCACACATTTTGCATTCGCATGTATTGTAAGTATGCTTTAGCTTATTGTGAGCGGGACAGAATGACAGTCGCGGGTGTTCCGCGTGTCATTCAAAGTCTAGCCTCTTAAAGATGTGTGCAATGATCCGCAGTGATCTCTCGGTGCCTACAATATCAGCTGTTGCAGAAATCATTTACGTGCTGTGCAATGATCCACAGTAATATCTTGGTGCATTCAATATAGACTGTTAAAGATGTGTGCAATGATCCACGGTGATCTCTCGGTGCCTACAATATCGGCTGTTAAAGAAGTCTGTTATGTGCTGTGCAATGATTCACAGTGATCTCTCGGTGCATTCAATATCGACTGTTAAAGAAGTCTGTTAGGAACCAGTGTAATGATTAACTCATAAAGGAGTTGATCTCTCAGTTCTTAATATCGATTCAAACGGAGGCTTGTGCACGAAGAAAAACGTTATTCTAAAATACCTTCATTTTATTAGTAAAAACGGGACTGAAGTTCTTACGAACAAATTAACAGGATTTCAATTTTTATTGGCGGGAACATGTAAGAATAATTTATGGATATACGAAATTTCGTACGTATACCAACAAATTATTCTTACATTTTCCCTCCAATAAACATTGAAACACTGTTAATTTGTCCGTAAGAACTTCAGTCCCGTTTTTAACCGTTTTTATGAATAAAATGATCATATTTTAGAATAACATTTTTCTCCGGGTGACATAATACCGCAAAAAGAACGTGCGTTAGTAAATCCAAGTGAGTCAGATTCCTTTCCAGCATCCAAAGTTCACTATCCCCATACTGAATCGCCATATTTTATTTTCAATAAACTCTAATTATTGATTACAGTCCCATTATCTGCGACTACGGTTTACTTATTAAAAATTACTTCCAGTAAAAAAATAAAGCACATATTGCTTAACCGCTTTCATTATACTACATTAAATGATTATCGTTATCATTACATGTATTCATTTTAAATATAATTTGTTTTATCTGAAAGATGTATCGTGTGCGTTTAGAAGGAAAACAAGCGTTAATTGAACGCTCCAGGCGACCTCTACGTCGTTTTTCAGTCTGGAAAACAATTTGTGTGGGTTTTATGATTTTGAAAAACAATTTGTACACGTTTTATGAATAGGATAATAATATGTGTTTTATGCATAGAAAAACAATTTGTACGTTTCCTGTTACTTGCAATAGGATTTATGGCTATTAATGACTGAAAATTATTTGACAATAAAGTTATTGTAGTGTATTGATTATCCGTGTAGTTTCAGCTTCTTGCAATAGATGTCGATAGGTCATTTTATATCACAACAGATAGCGGCTGAATTGGATATCAGAAGAGTATCATCTATCGCCGTTCGTGTTGAAGTTATTGCAGTGATTATCAATGTAGTTTCAGCCTCTTGCAATAGATGTCGGTAGCTTAATTTGTATTACGAATTTGATGACAGCTGAGTTGGATATCAGAAGAGTATCATCTATCGAAGTTCGTGTCTAAAATGAAGATATTGTAGTGTATTTAATTTCAATGTACTTAGTTGTTTCAGCTTCTTCTGCAATAGATGTCGATAGCTTAGTTTGTAATGCTAAGTCTGCTATATGACGGATGCATCTGCCCACTTCCTGCATGGCGAGTCGGATCAAGAGACTAGTTTGGGGGGGGGGCTTTTGACCTCTCCTGCCGGACTCTCTCGCCTTGCATCGTAGTGGGAGGGATGGACTCTTGCGTCCGTTACCCCTGTACAAACTGACATACCGTTTTCCTTCCCAGAACTTCCTCTCCTTCCCTTCCTTAAAAAGACTCTCCACACATCATTCCGAAAGATGTCACAGGCCCTGTGGGATTCTTTTTCCTCAGGACAGAGGAAAAAGAGAGCTTATGTAAAAAATAAAATAAAATAATCATATTGACTTGACATTCTAAAATTTATGTAACAAATAAGACATAAAATAGTGTTTTAATTCAGTTATAATGTCCGATATCAATCAATCTGTTTTATTACCTGTAAGGTTTGTGGAGGCGTCAACATTTATTACAGATCTCCATCAAAACCTTGTCCGATCAGGTAACACCGTCATACCGTCACGCCGTCACGCTGGTCCGGATACATAAATCATCCGCTCTCTTCAAGACCCGGGAGATATCAACAATAATAAATCTAAAAGTCGTTTAACAGAGAAATGCATTTAAATTCTTACGTTTATTATGCACAATAAAGTCATAAATCATTCCTCTTTGACCAGGAAAACTACTTTTTTATAGACCTAGTTTTATTATTTATTTTTGCGAGTTTGTACCTACGATTTTTTAGGCGAACCTTCTATTTTTTTATATGCAGGTTTTAACAAAAAGATTTCTTGAAGTTGCTTTTTTAAATGAAACACAAAACTAAAATAGTAACACTCACGGCTGGGAATCGAACCCAGGACCAATGTCTTACCGGGACAACGCTTTAACAACCTGTGAGTTACGCTTACGGAAAGATGATTATTTTCCATCGTTTTTATCGATCTCATATATCAAGATTATAACGACAATTCAATTTATTTCATTTGCCCACATGTAGAACAAACATTAGAAAAAAATCCTTAATTTCCCATACACGTGCATAATATAACACATTTTTTTACAACATCGACATCTTCAGAAATATCGAATAGAATTAACGCGTACGATCGTAAATTTATTACGTGAGTATAGAATGTATCGGGAGCATTAATATCCTATCCTTATCCTATATTCCTCTCTCTCTCTCCTTATCCTATATCCCTAAGCAAAATTAGCGTAAGGGACTTTTTTGGCTTGACTTCAGTTGACTTAATATTTATCTTTGCATTCTATGTATATTTATGCTGTTTGTTTCTTACAAATAAATTAATTTAAGGATTATCAATATTTTCCTAAATCTATCCCCCTTTTGGCTGCCACTTTTTTCCGTGATTGCAAAGTTCTACGTGAATTCATTATTTATTTTAACCTAGATAGTAACCTATTGTAACCTAGATAGCGATATAAGGTCTCAATAGTTCAGTGGTTAAAGTGTTAAATCCTGGATCCTGTACTCAGTTGCGATCGTAACATATTTGATTTCTGTATCTTTTCGATTTCATGTTTCCTTTAGATTTATTAAAATTTTCTTCTTCGTCAATGTTTAAATTTTAAATTGTATGTATAGTTATTCCAAATATTTTGTCAATATTTTGATATTTCTACATCTCATAATCATTGACTTTTGATATAGCAAACAGAGCTCATGACCAAAAAAGCCTATCATGCGTTTATTTTATTTGATAGTTGAAAAACAATAATCCTAAAACATTTTCCCTGTAGAAACACTGTGGAACTTGTATTTTAGATACAAACTTTTCAGTATAGTATAGTCTGTATTCTATTAGCCCTATCGCTTCTGTTGCAAGGAAGGCTTATTTCCTCCCTTTTTCTGTCTGTCCTCTGTTCTGAATGCTTTCTGCTTTCCATTCATTCCTCCCCTCGTTATTTTGTGCTTTTCTTCGTCTCTTTGTGCCTCCCTCTTTCCGCGCAGATTATTTCTACGTCAATTGAATCTTCATAACTTGTGCTTTGAAAACATATTACTATATTATGTATGTATATTAACAACTTCTAATGAGAGGTTTAACTGGTATGTTTAAAGCATCAGACTGCACAACAGTATAAGTTAATGTAGATCGTCGTAAATTATTCTTGGTCCCCCCGTCTTCGACAATGAAGTCCCCAATGTTGCCCGGACTATACACATAGTTTTTATAAACCGGTAATTTTAGACAATAACTTTCCTCTTATTTTGAAAATCAAAATTTCTTGTGCTAGGGCCCCTGAAGTACTAATAAAACAGAAATACATGTAGATATCAGGCCTGGCGTAACGTGACATATTAAACACTCTCTTATTTAATATTTTTTTGAATATCGGATGATAACCAGATTTCTTACCTTTTTGTCATTTCATCTTCTATAATTATTAAATTCTCTGCAAATTTTTATCAAAATTATAAACAAAATAGAATCAGAGATCGTCCACAGATGCGAAAGACTAATAACAACCTTAAAATAACAGCCTCAGATTCTGAGAGATGATAGAAAACATGAATCGTTAAATTCGGTATGTTTTTGATGAGCTCTATGCTCAAAACTGTAACATCAATTGAGCTTTATAGGTAATTTACGTATTTATTGTGACCGTTGGTTAATTAAATTTTTAATAAATAATACAATTGTTGTTTTGCATTTTTGGTGGTCACTGTCCATATGACCCGGAGGGCATACCGCCACTGGCCTCACAATGTTCACAAAGAAGAAAATGAATAAAAATAAATCGAATCAACTTTCATATTATAATTATTATTCGAATTATAAAAAATAAATAGCGATTCTTCCACATCCCTGATCATAAAAGAAACAGACAGTCAAATGCCTCCGTTTAATTAAATTAAAAATCAAACAGCCGACAAAGAAAACGTTTAAAACTCGGCTAATGAGAATTATCCACAGTTCGCGACACATCTGATAAGCAATTCACATTCCATAGAAATAATACATCTTCATAAGTCTAGCATCATCCATTATTTAATATCTACTTTTTTGCAATTCAGTCATTCGCTCAAGGAACATTCATCTAATTATTTTCTGCGGTGTTTATCTAAGCGAGCTATTCTTGATCATTGAAGAATGATAAGTAAATATCTCACTTGCTTGTATGGAATAACTGGAAAGTAATTTAAGCTTTGATGTTTAGGTTTTAACTGTCGTATGCCATTAATAGCTTACGTTAATTTAATATGGTTAGTTTTTATTTGTAATTTGTTAGGTGAACTGTGAAATGGCATCTTTCGTGCTTTATTTTGGAACTTGCTTATGAGACATAAATTATGTTGAAATGAGCTAGTGTAGGTATTCAAAACAAAATAATTCGAAACATCTAGAAAGAGTGCTACCGTTTCCAAAGGTTTCCGCATTATTTTCATTTTCAGAATCATTTTTTATCTGAATACCACACACGAAATGGGTATGTTGTAAGACTAAACGGATATGGGAGAGGAAGGAAGTGGGAAGTGGGAGGTTCGGAATTGATCAGGTCACTAAACACGGCTACAGCCATTTCAAGCAAAATTTCGATTCTGAAGGGTGGTTCTCACCAGGGCGATACTGAGAGTATCTGCCACTCTATTGTCATAAAAAAATAGATATGTTTAGTGTACAGATTACAACTTACACAAAATAATAATACATGTAGTAACAAATGTAATTAACATTGGTCTCCGGTGACATTTTATTTTTATTTTTAGATTTATAAAAAATACACGCGTTTAAGTTAAAAATATATTTTTATTGTTAAATCATTCCTAAAAACTTTATTTTTTGTCCAGAATTCCTCCCAAACTAGTGCCTACCTATCACGCATTGATTATATGTTAACAACGTCTCTTATAGACTTATAACCCTTCGTTATGTATACCAACACAACAAAATGACAGGAATTGCCGTCAATCTCTCGTCAATCTCATCGACGAAAGTAAATTGTCATTTTTATTTTTAACTTAATGAGTTAAACCAAAATTATAATATTTTAATTAATGAAGACAATTTTAACGAAACTCAATCCAAAATCTGAAACAGAAAAATCAAAAAACAATCGCGTCACATCTAGGACTCGATCCCAGGACTTAAGACGATAGACTTCGCTTTTCGGCCCATACAAAAAGGACGCCCGGGAAAAAACACTTTTCTACATCGAAAATTGCACAAAATGAATATATTTTTTTTAAACTGCCTTCTAGAGGGTGAAAACTATGTCGGTATCTTTTCGAATTTTCGATGTGTTTCGTATTAACGTAAACATTCACTGTCAAACATGTACAATTTATCAAAAAATATTATTTAAGGAAAAAGTGCTGCTAACTCAACTCTCATAAAGAATTATAAAATTTTAAAAAAGCTACCGACGTAGCTTCTTCTTTCTAAAAAATATTAATTTTTTAAAATTTCAATTTCGTGAAAGTTTCGGTGTAGAAAAGTGTATTCTCCATAAACCCCTTTTCGAGCGATTTCTGTAGGTAAATTTGAGCGTTGTCTCATTCGCACATTTCGCATTCGCATGTATTGTAAGTGTGCGTGAGCTTATTGTGAGCGGGACAGAATGACAGACGCGGGTGTTCCGCGTGTCGTTCAAAGTCTAGCCTCTTAAGAAATATGACCGAATCGGTTAGGGATATATTAGCGCAGTTGGTAGAGTAGCGGCCCGAAAAGCCGAAGTCCCAGATGTGAGCCGATCTTTTTCTGATTCTTCTTTTTCAGATTTTCGATTGAGTATCTTCATTAATTAAAAATTTCAAAAATATAACATTGGCAAGTACAGCCACAAAAGCTAAAATGTATAATAAATCAGTGGTTGTAACTAAGTTATATTGTTTCCTTTAATTGCAAATAGTTGTCTTTTAACAGAAGGTTTTTCACCGAGAAATTTGTTAATTTCGATATTTTTTATGATGTTTTAAATTACAAATATGCTTTAATAAAGTATAACATTATTATAAAGTGGGTAAGTTTCTTCTAAGGGAGAGTGGCTGTGGTTAATCACGACCCCTCATGGCCAGTTGCCAGTTTCTAGTTCCTAGACCAACCCCTAAATTGCACCCTTCGTTTCGTTAACGCTACAAGAATCTTTATAGGATTTCCCAGACGCTAATTAAGTAATGGGAACGTAAAAGAATTAAAGTCTTAACGATGGAAAAATTGCATCAGGGTTTTTGGAAGGGCTCGGAAAATCGCTATTCGATAGGTAGGTATGGGATTACGAAAATGGTGCCTACTTTCTTTGTATCTTCAAGGTATTTTTATTCACTGAATAGCACAGACGTGTGAAAAATCATAGGATTGTAATATAACTAATTACAGAATTTATGAAGTTGAAAGTATTTATAAAAATATATATTTGCTCCTCTGTATAGAGACAACCAGGAATTTACCTTTTGAATGTTCACTTTTATTAATCTTGTGAAAAATAACGATAACTATCAAAAAATTTAACAAAAGAAAAACACTTTTCAAATGCAGAATTACTATTACAATAAAATTATTCATGTTAATAATTTTAAGCAGGAATATTTCACATCATCACAGGCAACCGAAATTAACATTTTTATTTTTAATTAAGTTTAAATTCACTATACATATATAAAGCGTCTTTATTTTACATGTTTCATTGATTACCATGTGCTTAAAATATGCGTTTGCGTTAGTTTCTCTTTTGGCCATAAAACTGAGCTCTGGCTTGTTGAAATTAGCACATATTTTTTCTATCCGCAATGCCAAGTTAACCATTTCCAGGTGGTACCGTCATTTTCACTACGAGCTGTGGAGTTTTTAAATATCCACTGTACTGTCAAAAAATAAGAAAAGAGACACTATTGTCCAATATTTTTCAATTGTTAAAAACAAATTTAAAAAAAGGTTGAAAAAGATATGATTAGCCAAATCCGCGGTCCACTTCTGCTTTGATGGTGGACACTGTAACGCTATCCGAAACGTTGGTTAAAGAAGGAGGAAGCTTAAGAGGCTAGACTTTGAACCACACGCGGAACACCCGCGTCTGTCATTCTGTCCCGCTCACAATACATGCGAATGCGAAATGTGCGAACGAGACAACGCTCAAATTTACCTACAGAAATCGCTCGAAAAGGGCTTTATGGAGAATACACTTTTCTACACCGAAACTTTCACGAAATTGAAATTTTAAAAAATATATATTTTTTAGAAAGAAGAAGCTACGTCGATAGCTTTTTATAATTTTATAATTCTTTATGAGAGTTGAGTTAGCAACAGTTTTTCCTTAAATAATATTTTTTGATAAATCGTACATGTTTGACAGTGAATGTTTATGTTAATACGAAACGCATCGAAAATTGAAAAACATACCGACATAGTTTTCACCCTCTAGAAGGCAGTGTAAAAAAATATATTCATTTTGTGCAATTTTCAATGTAGAAAAGTGTTTTTTCCCAGGCGTCTTTTTTGTATGGGCCGAAAAGCGAAGTCTATCATCTTAACATCGCATAATACATCTAAAACGTACTATGTGCAAAACAAAGTAACATTCATGCAAAATTCATTTGCGGTAACCGAATAAATTTTTCCTAACAATATAAAATCAGAATAAGCACTGCCTTTTTCATCGTGATTTGTGTTTTGGGTATCACATGTGCTCTGATGGTAACTCTATCCGAAAAGTTGATTAAAGAATGTGGAAGCGAATGGTATAATGCCTTTAAAACGTTCAAAACAAAAGTAACGTTCATGCAAAATGGATTTACCAAAACGGAATATTTTAAGCGCTCTATAAAAATCAGAATAGGAAATTCCTTTTTTCATTTTTCAATTGAAATATTCAACCACTTTGCAACCACGAGAATACTTCAATAAAGTAATAAAACTCAAATGAAATTGGTGAACTTATCCTAATAGTGCATTGAATAGAGAAAAATGTTTGGAAAAGCTTACAAATCGTGCAGTTAGAGACGAAATTATCGATTTGTATTCTCGATGTATTTGTTCAGTTCACATTCCACTGAATAGAAAATCCCTAGAAATAAAGAAATTTATACCTGCCAAAATGAAAGAAATCCAAAAAAAGTCCCTATTGCTCTCAACCGACCCTGACTCCAGTGAAGAGGTAATGTAAAAAAGTCGATACTTTGGTCGGGTCGTTTCACAGAAAGGTTAAAATTCAAGTTCTGTGAAAGTTCTATTGAAGTTCTGTTAATATATGATCACTAGCCGGTTGTTTCACAGTACTTCGATAATAATAGAACTTGATTATTCATTGAAATTCGGTTAATGTTTCAAATCTGTGAAACAACCCATAAAATAATATCAACCACTCTGAAACGTAGGGTCGAGAATCTCAACCACTCGGTTTTGACGTCATCAATTCACGTATAAAATCTCAACCACTCGGTTTTGACGTCATCAATTCACGTATAAAATCTCAACCACTCGGTTTTGACGTCATCAATTCACGTATAAAATCTCAACCACTCGGTTTTGACGTCATCAATTCACGTATAAATTCTTTCAACTCCTAGCCCTCAGAGTGTCCAAAGAAATTGATTATCTACGTTAAAAATTATTTTAATACATATTTTTTAAAGTGTGCGCATTTTTAGCAGAAATAGAAATTCTGTGAAATAATCCTCCTAATAGTTCTACCACTCTGTAGAGTAGAGGATCTTAACCGCTTGGTTACTGACGTCATCAATTCACATTTCCATTCTTTCGACTCCTAGGCCCCAGACCTTTTTTAAATTTTATTTATTTCTATTTATGAACATACATTTTACAAATGATTACAGTGGTTTACATAGTCGTACAAAAACCATGCTAATATTCAGTAAATGGATGCAAAAGGTGTGTAAAAAGGTTAGTAGTATCATTTTATGAACACCTCACTGAGAGAACCTGTGCTGAGGTGTTCGCATGTTATTCTAGTGACATAAATTGAAGCACAGTTATCAGCACACCTATCCTTCTTGATATTGTCAACAAGGCAATGTGGTTCGTAGAAATTGATTATCTGCGCAGAAAATCATTAAAATATTTATTTTTTAAAGTCTGCACAATTTCACCAGAAGTAAGGAATAATTGAGCTCACTTTTGACACGCGGACCCACAACACATTTCTATTGATATATCTTTCCAGTGAACAGTCTATACAGAGGACCCGGGGCCATGTAATATTTACAGTATTGTCAGACCAACTTTATTCAAGCTATTGCGGACTGCGAGTTACGGTGCAGTTTTATAGCATGAATAATTTGATCGCTGTTCAGAGTGGATTTGTTGGTTCAGGAAAGTTTTGCTATCGATCCTGTATTTGAGTCGTAATTATTAAGCGCTCGAGGGACCTAACCTAACCTAACTTTACCCCTAAGTAACTTCTGCATCACTCTTGTTTTTGTTTTGTTCTTCGTATAAGTAAAATTTTCAGTAACAATAATAATGCTATATTTTGCATTAGTCAGAAGTACACTGGAATACGCATCGCCAATATGGAACCCACAGTACAAAATATACATAGATAGCATAGAACATATTATATACCTTCAAATTCAACTATTTAAGTTTCAAACATGGAACAAAGGCGGGTACTAGCTGATTTAACATTTTACACAGAATTTTAAATAACAAAATCGACTGTACTGAACTTCTATCCTTAATTTACTTTAATATACCTGTAAGACGTACACGCCATACAGCACTATTCCACACTCTAAATTACAAAACAAATGCAGCAACTAATTCGCCAATTAACCGTGCTCTTCATACATTCAATAATGTTTGCCTAAACTCTAATATTGACATTTTCTCAGATTCGCTGCCCAAATTTAAAAGGAGCATCATATCAATGATATAACTGTTTAATGCGGATACATATCCCTTCACAGATCACCACTTCTCACACATACACACACACTCACACACTACGCACATCACCCGCTAGTTACTAATTATAATTATACATTCCACTCAAGACATTACAGAGAAACATATCAAAGGTACCCACCATGAAATATTATTTAATATCTGTAAACTCTGTCATCACACTGTAATAAATGTACTGTTTGTTTCTATAAAATAAATAAATAAAGGAAACACTCTTTAATATTTTATATTAGGACTTTATTGATTGAGATTTGACATACCCCGTTCTGGCCCGCCACGCAGTTGTTGGGCAGACTCATCCACCAACAAATTCAACCCATGAACTCAAGCAAAGTCACCACACATAGCGAACCATTTGGGTCGACTTATGGCAGAGGTGTTGGTTTACCAATAAATACCCGCCTCCTAAATTTTGAAAATGATATATATTCATAGATTCATTTAACTTAAGAATGGTACATGTAAATTCATACTGGTCTTCCATTAAAAGCTAATGCTTGTGGATGGAAGAAGAGTTTACATTTCATATTCAACTTCCTTGCGCATATTAAAACTAAGTTAATTATAATTAAAAATGGTATTTGGTTGTACGTCAGTACAACATTAGAGAGACCATTGACTATAAAAAGCAGTACGGTCTCAAAGAATCACATCATTACCCAGCGATGTAAATAGTTACATGCTTCTGTAGGAAGGCAACATAGCCTAACAGCATGACCATGCGGGGAGCACAATACACTTTGTAATAGTTACCTACATACAGCAACATACATACTACATCTTGTGTGCAAACCCCGTGAAAAATTCATTTTAGAAAAACGCCCAATTTTCTACAGGTCCGGAATCCGATTGTCCGCTAGTAACTAACAACAAAATATTTTTGACAATATAATATATTACCAATTTTGAATATTGAAGGATGTATTGTGTTTATTTGTACCTGTAATTAATAAAAGGTTCTTGGAATATTATGTTAAATAACTAACACACATATCTAAACACTTAACTACGATAGTTTGAGTGACAGCTGATTGAATGCATGTGACGCTTTGCACCCCTCTAGATACCCTTGAGGTAAACTGGGGAATGCGTTACGGAAATAACAGCGTTACGAGAGGCGTAATATCAAGCGTTCCGAACATTACGGAGGCGAACGATAGTACATATAAATTAATTTTGAGGTTCATTCCTCACAATCTAATCGTAACAACCGTGCTCAAATTCATAGTAATGACGTTTGGAATCGGTGCTCGCATTTATTTTAAACTTTGTAAGAATTAAATCAACAATCCGCGTACCATAATGAAATTAATTACATTTTCGTTTAGAGTGTGCAAAGTCAGTGCATTGAAACGGCTGATTTGTCACGATGGTTGGTAACAATCCAAACGAATCTTCAATATAGATTCTTATACACTGATGATTGGAATGGTTTTATTCGATGCCAGAAAGAAAATTAGATTAGATTACTAAATAAGTATTTACTTCAGTCAGGTGGTCTAAAGCAGACTCGTATTTTTTTTATTCTAATGAGCCATATTGACGAATTTTAAAATAAATAAATAAAATAACAATTAAATAACATAATCCAAGGGAGCCTCCTATTTCACAATATGAAGGACTATCCTATCAAAACCCCCACATTTTTCTAAAAAATAAAATTCCCCACTTATTCAAATGCGAATTGGACATTGTTCCGTTCATTCTCAACTTTTTAAAATTATTAATTTAACTTCCTTGACTCCCCAGATTGAAGATTCTATGATCTAGAAGTAGGAACTTTAGATCACATATTTTATTGTTGTCCCTCCCTAAACAATTATCCTCTCTTCTATCAAGCCTTATATAAAATGGCCTCCCCCATTCAACATCTCATTTCGTCTAAGTCTAAAGAAATTCATCCATTTAAATAAGATTCTCCTTTCCTCTCTCCATAATTTTAAATGATGAATTAGAATACCCTTGAAAGGTGAAAGCCAAAATAATGTTGACAGTATTTTTTTGTTCATCTGGACATTGATTTTGTCAATTATTACATTGATTTCTTCCATTTGGAAAACAGTTTTCTCCACTGGGATAATATTTTGCCAAATTTTAACCATATTTACTTATTTACAAATTAATAACTTCTATTCAAATTTACAAATGAACGACTTATGAACCACTCGATAACTAACTAAATATAAAATATTTACATAAGTTATGATAAATAAGAATAAATGCGGACCTGTTGCAAGTAATCGACTGGAATTTGATGCATTTCATATTCCATTCCGGCTGCAGTTTCAACAAACTGGTCAACTGATCACTGGGGAGTGGTATATGTAAGTCTCTCGGCTACTCGCATCACGTGCTCTGCTACTGTGCTCTGCTGGTACTGATATGGTACCAACCAGCCGTGGACCATGCAGCTATGCAGTTATGCAGTCGATGCACTTCTCATTCCGATAATCACCTCGGAGGCATTCGCGTGACAGATTGCATACCTGTATCTACTCAATTGTTGGCTTTCTTCTGTAATATATTATATGGCCTGCATAGCTTGGTGGTCAATGTGTTTGATTATGATTTTCGAATTCGTCTATAGTACAACGATTCTTTTTATTTCTGCAAGACTTGTGAACGTCTGCTCACAAGTCTCGCAAATATAAACTTTGATTTACAAAATTTGTATTTATTTATACATACCCAAATATGTTATTAAAATCCATCACTTTCATAGAATTTTTATTAAATTTAAAAATAACCAAGCTTTTTCTGTTAACAAAACTAAATTCACAACATGACATTATTATTGGATTAAAACTGACTAAACGACAGAAATAATAGTAATTATATTGATGAGTACTATTACAATAGTGAATTGATCATTAGAATAGAAATTATGTACAAAAGCAAAATATATCGCTATATCCGTTTTATAAAACATAAATAAAATAAAATATCGGCATTTACTGATGGTGCCTACTTGGTAGAGTATTCAAATATTGTAAGTTTATTCTTAATTCAAATGTGTGCCTTTCTACTAAAATTAAAATTAAAACTAGCTAAACTAGCGAATTAAAATTAAGCTCAAATTAGTGTTATTTCACGTTTAAATATAATCGTGGCAATAGCTGTTTCAGATTCGCGACACATGGTAAGTAAAAAAAAATTGGGGGGCTCTAGGAAAAAAAACTTAAAGTGGGCGGTGGGCAAAATAAGGTTGAGAACCTATGATCTAAAGCATCTACCTACACCTAAAAAACTGATCCCTCTTGGATGTTACATGTACTAAATCTAATATTTATTAAATCTGGACGCTGAATGTAATTATTATGGTACTAAGGAAGAACTCAATGTCAACATTACGACACCAATTCCAGGGAAGATATATCTCTTGTTGGTCTCGACCATAAACATGGATAAATTATGATCCATCCGTTCTCTTGGAGACAATCAAATTTATAACATTGTGGTATTCTGTGGCGTGGAGAGGGAAGGGTCACCCACTCAACCCAAGCTACAACAATGAAGGATTCCTGTCATGTGGGGAAGGAGACTTAGGAGTAACTGGCCATTCTTAAATGAACATCGACTAAGTTCATAGAGTTGATGGAATGGGTCATAAAAATCAATATTAAATTTGAAAGAACAGTTTTTTAAGAAGGTACAAGAGGATTTTTTTTATGTGAATACCGAACAAGAGCCCCAACTACTCATGTCTGGAGCTAGTGAGACCATGGCATACCCAATTGGGGTAATTTTTTTTTACATTAGCTCCACACAGGAGGTCCTGAGGAAAAATTCCCTCAGGGCCTATGTCATCTTTGAAGATGATGTGTGGAGGGTCTTTTAAGGGAAAGGAAGGAGGAAGTCCTGGGAAGTACAAAGGTTTGAGGGGTGGGTAGGAATCTGGGTATAAATATGTCCAGGAGTGATGGGCGTGTGAAGCCATCCCTTCCACGGCTAAGGAAGGACTATCACGACCCATCGTCTAGCACCGCAGTGTGAGGGATGGATTCATACGTCCATCATTCCTGGACACACTGATCCCAAGGTTCCTACCCACTCCTCATAGAATTTTATTTCCCAGAACTTCCGCTTCATTCTTTTCCTAAAAATACCCTCCACACAGCATCCCAAAAGACAACATAGGCCTTGAGAGAAATGGTTTTCCTCAAGGCCTCTTGTGTAAAGCTAATGTAAAAAAACATGTTTGATTCTCGGCGTGCGTAAATTAATGTTATTTACATAATTATGTTGTAGGTACTAAGCACCTATAAATAAATATGTAAGTTAAATTAAACTCAGCCCTGGTTGAAAGAATGACAAGAAAGGCATTCACAAATAAGCATCTCTAAGCCACTATCGTGTGTTATAGCCAAATAATTCTACTCCAATCAAATAACTAGATAAAAATGAAGCCATAAACATTATTGTATCAATTGAATCTGACATTACAGCGAATTATATTTAAATTTCCGTCTTGGAAATAAACAAATTACCCTTTTCCGGTATTAGCCATCCCACTGCAAACAGTTAAAAGTAAAAACTAATTCAATGTACAGGTTGGGGCAAAAGGTATGCCCGGGTTTTAAAAATCCGTCTCATTGTGACCGATACGCTCGGTTTTCAGTATGCATCATCTCTTGGAGAGCATCGAGCAAATTTTTTACAAAACTGCCGTTCTGTCATCGCGACGCATAGAGCCATGCGCTTGCGTTTCAACATTCCGCGCAACGTTTCCGTCCCTGATCAGACAATCAGATGTTGGGTTGGTGCTTTGGAAGAAACTGGATCCACATCAATGCCTCATGTAGTTGGAAGACCCAGAACTGCAACAACAGCCGAAAATGTGGCGTTGGTGAGAGCAGCAATCGAACGGTCAACTAGGCGTTCTACTCGGAGGCACGCAGTTGCATTGGGAATGTCTAATCGTTGTGTAAGGAGGATTTAGCATACTGATTTGTCGTTCCACCCCTACAAGATCATGCTCGACCAGGAAATTACACCCCTGGATGGCAAAATTGAGATACGTGTTCCCTGCCCATCGCGTCTTTCTGAGAGGTGACGTTGTGTGGCCCGCACTATCGCCTGATTTAAGCATGTGTGACTTTTTCCCCATATCATGCTAGAACTGAAGGCCAGAATTATCTAGGAGGTGAACGCCGTTCCGCTTGAGATGTGCCAAAATACTGCCAGAAGCTTCAGAAATCGACTACAACATGGTATCGCTGCTGAAGGCCGCCATCTTTTTTTTCATAACATTTTTCACCTGAATACATTTAAAAATAATATCGCTCACTTTAGCCCTCTGACCCAGATGTGTCGACTATATAACAAGATAGAGTGTGCTGAAGTAGATATTTTTGTCGATAATTTGTACGGGTTCAGAAAAAAAGTTCTGGCGCTGTTAAAAAATATGCTAAACTAATTAAATTGTGTCATTTGTCTCTCTATGCATGCCTCTCGTGTTTCATATGTCTCTAGCCTCTCATTGTAATATCTGTTACTTGAGTGAGCTTGTATATAATTTTGTATATTTTTTATTGGTGATGTTTCTGTTTTCTAATTGTTTGTATCTGTATTTAATTGTATGTAATTGTAGATTTTTTGTAATTGTATGTCCCTATTTGTACAATAACTGAGTTTTTATAACTGGATTGTTCTCATGTAAATGCGAACATCTGTAAAAACCCAGTATAAATAAATAAATAAATCTTGCAGAATTCATTGTCCAAACTACAGGAAAAAAACTGTTTGAACTAACGAATCTAACAAAAAAATTTCATGTCTATGGGCTCAGTAGTTTTTTTTTAATTGCTTCCTAAAACCCGGGCATACCTTTTGCCCCGCCTGTATATTAGAATCTCTAATCTTTACCTTCATCTGGTTTAATGACTTATCTTGTCATCTTAATGTATCTAATCTATGGAATTAAGGCGGTCTGGGACGCGTGATCTCGTAATAAACATTTTCAAATACAATATTTGCACAGATTAAGTTGATACCAAAGCAGGCAGCAAAAAATTCTAACTGATAGTTTGGAATTTTACCCATTTAGTGCAGTCGAAAACAGATACTTAGCCCGCTTTTCCAGAAGGGTGATACTACATCTTTTACGACTGCGTAACGCTGTCCGTTCATGGAGCTACTTACAAGCGAATTATTATTATAAACTTTATTATATTTTAATTTAGATTATTATATTATTATATATATATAGACAAGCTACTTGCACTGCAGACAAGCTACTTGCAGTAGCTTTGCAGGTATATTGTAAACATGAAAAAAATCTGTTTTTCTGTAATAAAAAAAAAAAATTAAAAAAAAATTAAAAAATTGTTGTCTTCTTCTTCAATGATATATAAAAAATTACTTAAGTCAAAATGTGTATAGAATTTTACGCTCTACAACTTTTATATTGATGTAAATACGATTCGAGGCAAAGAAAGCGAGATATTTTCAAATGTGAAAAGTGATTTTCGTTACCTTTGTGACTTTGAATATCTAAATACGCTCACACGTGACCTTATGAGACAACACTTATGGTAGATTCAGACTGGGTCGACGTACGTGCCCATCGCTACGCCTAACAATATCTGGACTGCTTAGCAACCATCGATTTTCAATGAAAATTTATGTTTTAGAATCACATTGGCCACACGCATCGTGACGTGCGATGTCTGCGGCCATTTTCATAGAAAATGTATGGGTTGCTAAGCATTGTTTGAGTAGCGATGCGTACGTACGTTGTCCAGTCTGAACCTACCATTAGAATACCAAAATAAAGGTTTGTACAAATTTTCAGTTTATTCCGTTTCATTTAGAGGTTATCCCCTTTTTTTATCCCCCTGGACTATAAAGCGATAACGAGCTAAGTACAGCGCTTGTGTTAAGACATAAACTCTTGAAAGTAGTTAGGTACTCTAACGCCAGAGATGAGCGGAGCGTTTTGCCGCGAAATCCTCGTTAAGAGATGACAGTCGCGTACATACATCAAAATAATACCACAAACTAATAGTCATTTCTTAACGCTTGCATATAAGTAATTTTAATAACTAATAAATAGTAATTTTAGGTAATGAATCCAATTTACCCATAACAGAAATTTGACAGCAGATAACGCACGACGGACGCCTTCCGATATCCGACGGATTTTGTCTCTTAAATGTCTCGTAACGCTGTCTTAACGCAAAAGATGACACACACAATACATAATCATCTTTCAGATCTATTTTAATGTAAATACATGTGTGGTAAAAATAAGTTGTAGATTTATTCTATTTCCATCCACAAGCAAATGCTTTTAATGGAAGACCAGTATGAATTAATATGTATCATTCTTAAGTTAATAATAATAAAAAAATAAAAATAAAATCTTTATTTATCAAACTACATAATATGCCAAAACCCGTTAAAGAGCAAAAAAAATCTTGTCACATATATTCGTTGTCTTTTTATTTTCTTGTTAATCTTAACGCAGATAAATCAAAATGAGAAACGGAACAACATAACTGTTTTATATATTATCTCCCGACCAACAAATCAATTCTACATAAATATATCACTAGAACATGTTGTTTCAAATTTTTTTTACAATTCATCAAATTTTTCCAGTTAATTTTCACGTTCTGTGAAAGTTCTATTCCAGTTCTGTGATTATTTCAGTTTTATGATACAACTGGCCTAAATAACGGAACTCGAATACAACTCACACAGTTGAATAGAACGTGAAAATTACTAAAAAATTAGTAAAAACTTTGATAAATTGTTCAAATTTTTTTAAACAAACCGTCCTAAGCGATAAGCCATGTATTCTTGAATTTTAGTCATTTTTCTTTTAATTATTCTATCTAGGATTTTCCGTCATATTTGTTAAATATTTACCTAAAAACCAGTTTTTAATTATGTATAATATTTTCAAGTTAACAGTTACATAAATCAGGTTGATTCATAAAACCACGCATCCTTGTGTATCTCTCTATAATTAATTCAAAGAACCCCATCGTAAACTGACTACACGTTATTTTTTCTACAGAATTTAACATAACGTGATGACAATTTAACGTCCTGAATTGATAGCCAAATGTCATCGAACTCGATACCACTCCTGGAGACAAGACGCTGAGATGACGAGAGGCTGAGAACCAAACAGGTCCACTCTCATCTTTAGATTATAATTACATTCCTAATTTCCCAACAGTGGCAAAACCCGCAACAAAAAGAGTATACCTAATACCATTATGAAAACATTGTTACGTCCCCTTTGTTAGACTGGTCCGCCTGGACGCATGACTTTTTATGACAACATTGAAGCTTTGAAAAGTAAACGATATCCAGATCAAAACACGTGCCGGTAAAGTTGTAGAGATGAAACGACTGCATGGCCTTCTTCATGCATAAAATAATTTTGGATTTGAGTACAAAATACACGAGCAAACTTAGCTTTTGTTTTTTAAATCAACAGCAGCAAATACCGGCATTATAGTATAACGGCTATTTTATTTCTTTGTTTTTTAAATTACAAAATACAGTCCATTAAATAATCCAATTTTGCATGATTTATTTGGAGGCAACTTTGGCATTTCTCTGTGAATGGATAGTAAGTAGTTATAAAAAAAAATCTATCCAAACCTACTGTGTTGAATATAATGAAATACTATAAAATAAAACTTCGTAAAAAGGCGTTTATTGGGTCAAAATTTTGATTTATATACCTACGACAAATTTCTATTCGTTCAAGCGTAAAATTGGTGGTTTGTAATTTTAACTTAAGAACATCAAATACATATTTTTTTAATAATTTTTTTATTATATTTTTCAACTAATTAGTCACTCAATAGTCAAAGACGACATAGCAACAAATATGGAAAAACCACAGACATATTATTCATAGACTTGAGAATCAGGGAGAGGGGTAATAACCATCTGTAGCGGGGCGGAGAGGGATGAGTTGACGGTAACGATATGTGATTCGTTAATCCTTCAATACGACAGTATATAGGCATCACGCATTATAATATCACCATTTAGCCCTTAAAAGTAAAATCTGCTTTGGAATGAATAGACCTTTTTACATGGGAGCGCGAATTGTTCGCCCGGTTTGAACAAACTTGTGTAATCCATATAAAATGAAGAAAGGTTCGCTTGTTTTGAGAGTCGAATATTTTGTTACCGTGTTAAGTTAAGACACTTTTACAAATGTTTCATAATTTACTTATCACAGTAAACTGCAACATGCACACGACGGGACCGGGAATTTCGCTTCATGTCTAAAACTGATCATATTATATGATGTGAATAAGCTTAAAATAATGACAAATAATGCCTGCATATGGAAGGTAATACGACAATTGGGTTTATACTCTTTTTCACTTCTATTTTTACATGTTTTAATAGCACAAGTTACCATTTTTGCCGTGTTATTTCGTAAAATGTACCGATAAGAGCTCGACGCTAGTCCGCACAAGAATGATGACGTCACATTTTCTAGATTCACCCGTACCTATACGCCAGCCCGGCCGGTTCCATGGAACCCAGAATTAAGGAGGGGGAAATAATACGCTTTTATCACTTAGGGCAGGTCTATACATATTCATATGTCTATGGGAAAAACCCATTTAATTGAATAAAATCCATGCAGACTACCCCTCTCCCCTTCCCCCATATGTTATGTATGTATATAAACCGTAGATTAAGAAACAATTGCACCAGTCTGAAGATGGTTACGGTCACAAATAAATTAAGTGGAAATAAGTTGGTTTTAATATATCATTATAATGGAATTTCACCGGCATCAAAAATAGAAATATTAATTGGTTGAGTATGTTGGCATCATAAATGGTTTTTTCTGTCTATCTAGAACACACCCTTTTCAGTAAGCGCCGTTTTATATTCAATGAAAAAAAAAATGTTTAAATCGTTGTTGAGTGAAATGTTATGAGAAAATGTGAAATTAATAGCAAATAAATATGTTACATAAATCCGAGTGAAATACGAAAATCCGATTAAGTACTAAATGGTATATATCGAAATGGTTTAATCGATTCATTGTTTCCAACCCTACCGTGAGAATAACCAGAAGCTCGACTGGATATTATTATTTTTAATAACTTATGCCTAAAACATATTACTAACACCTCCACAATAGGCTCCATTGTTTGATACTGATCAGGCGCTCAAAAATAATCGAAAATTTAATGGAAATTTCGTTTGCACATCGTCAGGGGATGTTGAAAAATAAATTGTGATTTTGCGCGAGTCATGGTTGTGCTTAGACATAATTAAAAAGCTCTATGGACGGTCGGTATGAATATTGGAAAGGAAAAACCCACTTGTTATATTGATACCAATATATTCTATACAAAGATATAACTTATCTTATAATGAATATCCCAAAAAGCTGTACTTACTTGCAGTACATAAAATATCAGAATAAGAATGAAAAAAATCAGTCACCAAAGCGAAGCGAATTATTTTTAATATTTAAAAAAAATTATTTATTAAACAAAAATACTTGATATACACGCACACAAATATGTTTTTCCATAAATCACCTCACTATGCTGTATCTAAAAGGCTAGCTTTATACTTAATAAGTTTCTTCGTAAATCTATACGACTTCTGGCCAATGGGCATATTGCACTTTGAAAATCAAATGTGCCCATTGGCCAGAAGTTGTAAACCGAAAAAACATACAAGTGTAAATGTATCATAACATTTGTAAAATGTATCTAAATTTCTCGAATATACAATAAACTCTAGTGACTTCCTAGGTTAGTTAGGTCCTGTATATTTTCTGCTAGTACAGAATAAAATATATATATATTTAATATGTGTATATTTTAACTCAGCATCACATTCATTGGTCAAATGCCTTATTTATCTATGTTAGTGATCGACGAACCGGAGGATGCAATCTATTAGTCATAAGTTGTTAGTAGTTTGTCTAGTCTGTAGTTAGAAGTCTGATAGAGCATTGTAAAAATATGTTAAAAATTTGTACAGCGCCCTTGAGCAATTTTCGCAATTTTTAAAAATAAATATGGAGTTTTCTTATGCGGCGTCCACACGCTTGCCAAGCCTCGGCAAACGTGTGGAAGCGCATTAAAAAGTTTTTGTATCTTTTCTATTTGTGAAAAGCTTCCACAATTTCGGTGGCGGGTTTGTCTGTGGTCTCGTTCAATCAGATCGAATTCATTTTAAATTTAAGAGTCATTTTCAAAATTGGAACTGATTATGTAAAGAATTCACACATATTATGATAACTAACATAAAATATCGACATGCATAAAACATAAATAAAACAAATCCATCATTATCCAGTCATAACTACAAAACAGCGTGAGATTGACCGCGGCCACCCGTGACGTAAAACAATTGAAGGCATGCGAGTTGCGAGTCTTTCCCTTAATTTAATATAATACCACACTCACAGCTCACAGCTCACAGCTCACAGTGGTAGGCGTAAAGCTAATAAGTACTAATAACCTGAATGGTAGTCTCTCTACAGAGATAAAGTGTCTTCAACTCTGGAACGAAATGCAAACATGCCCACTGTGTATTACAAGAGAATGTTTAATTTATTTAAATTGAATATAATTGAGGTAATAGTTGATTGCCTGACTTACTCCCCTTTAAAACGAGTTATGCCGTGTAAAAAGGTATCATCTGCATACTTAATGTAAGCGTTTGAACAAGCATTTTTTTATGAAACATAATAAAAAATAATAATTTTTTAAAAATACTACATACATTATTAATTCATACATGGCTGGCGAAAAATACACAAAAGTGTTTCCACGATAATCTTATTTTTTATTAAGGGGATACCTGGCGGTGATTTTTTCATACAAACGTATTCCCTATTTATCTCTCTGGATTTTAACCCTAGAAAAAATATTGTTTTTAAATAAAATAGATATCAAATACTAGCGTGTCGGTACTTTTTGTTTTTTTTTGATAAGTTTCTTTTTATAGAAGTTATGACCTTCCAAAAATCAATAAAATTGACTGGTTTAAACGCCGTCAAAAGACGTTCAGTATACAAACTAGACAATCTTATTTAAAAAAAGCAAAACGTACAGACATAGAATAGTTTTTTCTTACATAGTTGGTAAAAAAAATTGAAAATCAGTCCACTTTTGGAGGAGAAAAGTGGGGAATACAAAACCTCGATTTTAGTTAGGTATTAGTACCTTTGTCCCTTTCGCTCAATATCCGGTGGAGCAAGAGCAACAGTGACAGAAACAATTTAGTAAAATCTATTTTTCAAATTTCTTCACCACCGGTTTTCATATTAAGGTGATACTTAAAATAATTTATATTATGCTGATTCATAGATGCCGGTAGTTTAATTATTTTAAGAAAAAACCGTTTTTGCAAATTGTGCTTTAAAATATTAAGATGAATTAATGGTTTGGGCCCGTACATGGGCAGTATGAATATGAATTAATAGGTTTGTCCATAAAGAAACTCAATCTTTCAATAAAGGCCAACGTATACAATTTTGGATTGAATTACCGATACTAAGTAAATAAGATAAGTAAATTTTTTTTGATTGATTTGTGTTATTTCATAATTTAAACATTTAAAAATAATATAAGGTTCATTTGCGGCACATTCCAGAGTGTAAGATACTCTCAGTATCGCACTGGTGGAAGACCACCATTCAGAATTGATAAGTTGTTTGAAATGGCTTTAGCCATGTTTGGTGACTGAATCAAAATAGCCAAGTACTTTCTAACTTTCCTATTAACCTTCCCCTTCCCCTCCCCACTACCTTCAGCGTCACAACACACCCTGTTCAAGGATGCCACAGCCTCACTGACTCCAGACGGTTGGAAGCCTTTGGGACTCTTGTGCGGTATTCACATTAAATAAAAGACTACAGAATATTATCTAGGTAAATAACTTATATCTTCAATGAATTTCAATATATCTTTTAGACGAACACGACAGACACAGCACAATTACATACGCCTAATTACAAAACAAATGCAGCAACTAATTCGCCAATTAACCGTGCTCTTCATACTTTCAATAATATTTGCCTAAATTCTAATATCGACATTTTCTCGGGTTTAAATTTACTGCCCAAATTTAAAAGGAGCATCATGCCAATGATATAAACTGTTTAATGCGCATACATATCCCTTCACAGATCAACACTTTTCACGCCTACAAACATACTCACACACACACACCTTGAATTACGCACATCACCCGGTAATTACAAAATATACATACCACGATATCACAATTACGACATTACAAAGAAACATATCATAGGTAGCCACCATGAAATACCACTTAAGAGGGTATTACCAGATAATACCGGAAATTAGTCCTTTTTAAATCAAATTCTAGACGTATTGACTCTTTTTTACAAAAATTGATTTTGAAAGTTTGTTATTTTATCTGGTACACGCAATTTTAAAATTTAAAAAAACTAAGTATATTTTTAAGATACTAAGGTTATACCGTTGGTCGTTGGCAGATTTGTTCAATTTTCAAACGATAGATTCTATTAAACAACACAAATTTCTAATCGTATAATCAATCATACAACATAATCTAGTGAACACAGTTTTCAGAAATTTAATTTTTTTATGTTTTTTTCTATATATATATATATATATGACGAGTAATTCAGATGAATGATACACCGCTGCACCATCGGCTGTTGAGTTTTGATAACCTAAATTGAGAAATGCAAAATAAATTATGAATAGATTCGCTCTTGATTTTTCATCCAAGTTTCGGAAAATAATAAAAATAAAAACAAACACAGATGACAGTAATTGTACCGTTTTAGTAATACCTGCCACAACAGTCAAATAAGTTTTATTTCAACCGCGCGTAAAGGTTAGACGGACTCATAATTTTTTTTAAATGTATTGATATTATGTATCTATTTACTTTTATTAGTGGACACTCGGTTAGAAGTTAGTCGATATTCAAGTCATCCATTGGAATCTCTGCAGTGGTTTGTGTGTTGCGATGGCATATTGTGGCAGAGCCGGTATTACATGAACAGTTACCTCCAATGAGAGTTGTTACCTGTCTGCTGGAATTACACATTAAAACTAATTATTCTCAGTAACTCGCGTCAACATACTCGTGTTTCTGAAGGTCGCAAATACTCGAGTGCATAACTAGAATTGACAGTAGTAAATAATTGTTTCGACATTTTAATATTATTTGTATGGTGCCTTCTACTATCTTGTAATCTTGATTCGATATTTTAATATAATTTGTATTATGCATTATACAATCTTGTTATCTTGATTCGATATTTGAATATAATTTGTATTATGCATTATTTAATCTTGTTATCTTGATTCGATATTTGAAAATAATTTGTATTATGCATTAAACAATCTTGAAATCATGATTCGATATTTGAATATAATTTGTACTATGCATTTACAATCTTGTTATCTTGATTCGATATTTAAATATAATTTGTATTATGCATTATACAACCTGATACGTTTTTAGATTTTCACGGCCAAAAGCATTTTCGTTGTTTGTTTTTGGGGTGTTATGCCGTGTTGTGCTACCTCCTTCTTTAGCCGACGTTTCGGACAGCGTTGCAGTGTCCATCATCAGGGCAGATCCGACACATCGACGGATCTGCCGGATCTGCCCTGATGATGGACACTGCAACGCTGTCCGAAACGTCGGCTAAAGAAGGAGGTAGCACAACACGGCATAACACCCCAAAAACAAACAAAGAAAATTATACAACCTTGTTATCTTGATTCGGTATTTGAATATAATTTGTACTATGCATTTACAATCTTGTTATCTTGATTCGATATTTAAATATAATTTGTATTATGCATTATACAATCTTGTTATCTTGATTCGATATTTGAATATAATTTGTACTATGCATTATACAATCTTGTTATCTTGATTCGATATTGGAATATAATTTGTACTATGCATTATACAATCTTGTTATCTTGATTCGATATTTGAATATAATTTGTATTACGCAACAATCTTGTAATCATGATTTGATATTTGAATATAATTTGTACTATGCATTAAACAATCTTGTAATCATGATTTGATATTTGAATATAATTTGTACTATGCATTATACAACCTTGTTATCTTGATTCGATATTTGAATATAATTTGTATTACGCAACAATCTTGTAATCATGATTTGATATTTGAATATAATTTGTACTATGCATTAAACAATCTTGTAATCATGATTTGATATTTGAATATAATTTGTACTATGCATTATACAACCTTGTTATCTTGATTCGATATTTGAATATAATTTGTATTACGCAACAATCTTGTAATCATGATTTGATATTTGAATATAATTTGTACTATGCATTATACAACCTTGTTATCTTGATTCGATATTTGAATATAATTTGTATTACGCAACAATCTTGTAATCATGATTTGATATTTGAATATAATTTGTACTATGCATTATACAACCTTGTTATCTTGATTCGATATTTGAATATAATTTGTATTACGCAACAATCTTATAATCATGATTTGATATTTGAATATAATTTGTACGAGTTTACAAGCTACTAGCCGGCGAATTCACTAATGTAATCATGTTTACTAGCTAACTAGCAGATTGTGTACAATACGAAGTTTACTAGCAGATAGTGAATTCGTTGGTGAATTCGCCGGCTAGTAGCTTGTAAACTAGCCCCGTGTCAACGATGCTTAATACCCATTGACCAGCGGCTGAAAATTAAAGTTCCAAAATGCTTGCAACTGTACAGGGAGGTCCCGATGAGAAAGATCGACTATTCGCCGTATAAAATTTTTTAAACTAAAAATTTAATATCTATTTGTTTTCATTTAAAACATGCTTTAATATATACCTAGAATCAAGTAAGCAATAAAAATACTCAAAACGCATGATGATAAATTATTAAATATTACTATTACTGTACTTCTAGTGTACTTCTAGTAATTACTTATGATTTTTCAATAATGTCTAAACAAAATAAGTGTAAAAAAATCTGAAATATTTTAGTTTGTAAGACCTTAAATAAATAGAAAAACTCTATAGTAGGTATTTTCGTCATGTTCTCGGATTTATTTTTTAATGATTTTAATTGAACTAAAATTAAAATCTGAAAAGTGTCTTTACTAGATTATGTATTGATTTATTTTGCTGTGTTATGATTTGAAATTTGTGTTTTATAATACAATATTTCGTTTAAAAATTGAACAAATCTGTCAACGACCAACGGTATAACTTTAGTATATCAAAAATAAACTTAGTTTTTCAAAATTTAAAAAGTGCGTTTACCAGATAAAATAACAATCTTTCAAAATCAATTCATGTTTTTTGTAAAAAAAAGAGTCAATATGTCTAGAATTAGATTTTAAAAAGCACAAATTACGGGTATTGTCTGGTAATACGCTGTAATTATGTACTTTCAAAATTTTACAATCCGTTCATTATTATTGAAAAAAGAAGATAATACTAATAAATCTAAAGAAAAATATGAAAAAGAACATGACTCAGAATAATAAAAAGGGTTTCTTGTCTTACCTTGTCTCGTCTTGGCCTTAACCTACTCGGCCAATGGGACCTCTTATTTGTAAGTCATTTTTGTCGACCTCATATTTAAAAATCAGAATTAATTATCTTCGACTAATATTATATTATTATAATTAATATTATTTATTTACTTATTTACACATATACGGCACAACATGTGCCATTACCATAATTGACATAACATATAGATAGTACAACAACATGAAGAATGACAAACAGTATAATTGTAAGTTAAATATAAGGAATAAAATGTAAAAAGTAAGTAGTAAGTTTATAAGTAGTAGGTAATGGGTAAAATATAAATGTAAAGTGAAAAATATGGTATAAAGTATAAATATAAGTATAAAGTATAATGTACAAGCTTTAAATTATTAAGCAAAAATAAAAAAAAGTTAAAAGTGAGAATAAAATAATAATAATAAAAAAAATTATATTATCTAAATTAATTTTTGATTTAAATAATATAATTTTACCAAAAATTTTATTTGAGGACATTAGTTTTTTAGATCTTCATACAATAGTATATGCCAGCGCTATCACTATATGTAATAAGTTAGGAATTGAATTAAAGTCCTCTGATGATAGATCATATAGTTATAGTAAACCAGAATGGCAGATTAGATTAGAAAATGATGTAGTATTTTTAAGAAGTAGCATAGCTAGAATAATAGAATATAAAAATGGAAATAGAAGTAGGAATATTTTGAGACATGTAGACGAAATTGGGAGAAAATTTGGTTATAGCATTGATAGTAATAATAATGAAAATATAATCAATGATTTATTGGATTTATTAAAACAAAAATTAGGTGTAAAAGCTAGTAGATTAAAAAGATATAATTATACGTATAATAAAAAAAATAATAACAGATTATTCCAGAAAAATGAGAAAATATTTTATTCCAAACTTGACGATAAAAAAAATATTATTTCTAATAATAATATTCCGTTGCCATCTAAAACAGATATGCACGATTTTTGGACTAAAATTTGGAGTAAAGATATAAAACACAATGAGTCAGGTCCCTGGATAGAAAATGAAGAACTCAATTGTTCAGACATTGAACAAATGAGTTTTTCTGATATATCGGTTGAATTGTTAGCCAAAATTATTAAAAATACTCATAATTGGAAAGCCACGGGTTGCGATTGGATACATAATTTTTGGTACAAACGTCTGACTACGTTACATCCTCTTTTGGCAAAACATCTTTCAAAATTTGTTAGACAAACTCAAAATATTCCAAATTTTCTAACTAAGGGCATTACTTATATGTTGCCTAAAAGCGAAAATATTAATAATCCCTCTCAGTATAGACCCATTACATGTTTACCGACAATATATAAAATTTTAACCTCTTGCTTGACAGATTTAATATATAATCATTTAGATGAAAAAAATATTTTATCTGAACAACAAAAAGGTTGTCGCAGAAAACATATGGGATGTAAAGAACAATTAGTTATTGATTCTGTAATTCTAAAACAGATTCAAAATAAAAAACGTAATTTACATACTTGCTATATAGATTACCAAAAGGCTTTTGATAGTGTCCCGCACTCGTGGCTTATCAAAGTATTAAATATATATAAAATTAATCCAATGATTATTAGCTTTTTAGAAAATATTATGTCATTTTGGAATACAGATTTATTTATCAATTTAAAGGGTAAGAAAATAGTAGTACCGGGCATTTCAATAAAAAGAGGAATTTTTCAAGGAGACTCGTTGAGTCCTCTTTGGTTTTGCTTAGCATTAAATCCTCTATCCAAAATGTTAATAAAAAGCAAGTTTGGAATAAAAATTAAGGGAAATACAGGAGAGAGTAGTACAATTTCGCATCTATTATATATGGATGATATAAAATTATTTTCAAATTCTGAATCAAATTTAGAGAAAATGATTAAGGTAGTTAAAATTTTTTCAGATGATATTAAAATGACTTTTGGTCTAGATAAATGTAGAACGATCCATATAGAGAAAGGCAAAATTATAGATGGAGATGAGGGTATATTTAGAAATTTCAAAATTAAAAGTATGAAAGGGGATGAGGTTTATAAATACTTAGGATACCCGCAATCGAATAGATTAGATCATACTAGTATTAAAAATGAAATTAGGATTAAATTTTAAAATAGGATAAGAAAAATTTTAAAATGCAATCTATCTGCTAAAAATTTAGTAAAGGCAATAAATAGTTGGGCAATACCTCTATTAACGTACTCATTTGGTATAATTAAATGGTCTAATACAGATTTAGATAGCTTAGAACGATTAATTAGAACTACGTTAACAAAGTTTAATTGTCATCATCCAAATTCAGCTATAGAACGAATTAATTTACCTAGAAATTTAGGAGGTAGAGGTATAGTCAAAATAACTTCTTTAAAACAAAATCAGGTAGAAATGTTAAGAAATTTTTTTCATAGAAAAGCTAATAGCTCAGAGCTGCATAAAATAATTTGCAAGGCAGACAGAAATATTTCACCTTTAAATTTATACGACGAGAATGCCAACATTTTTATAAATACCAACCAGGAATTATTAGATTCCTGGTCAAATAAAATTATTCACGCAAAACACTTCAATTATCTCAACCAAACGTATGTTGACAAACTTTCGTCAAACAAATGGTTGAGTATTGGAGAGTTGAGCGCAGAAATAGAAGGTTTTATGCTTGCTATTCAAGATAGAGTAATTAATACCAAAAATTATAGGAAGCATATAATCAAAGATCCAAATCAAATTGATGATTTATGTAGAAAATGTATAGCTTTTCCGGAAACTATAGAACACATTATATCAGGATGTTCTATATTAGCGCCGTCTGAGTATACATTTAGGCACAATCAGGTTTTAAAAATAATTCACCAAAGTTTGGTAATTAAACATAACTTGATTGACTGTCATAATATAGTACCATATTATGAATACGAACCAAATTCATTTTTAGAAAATAATTTCTTTAAAATTTACTATGATAAAACTATACTAACAGACAGACCAATTGGTCATAATAGACCTGATATAGTTTTACATGACAAAATTAAAAAAATAACTTATATTATTGATGTAGCTATTCCAAATTCCTGTAATATTCAAAAATCTGTTTCTGAAAAAATAAGAAAGTATACAGATTTAGGAAATGAAATTAAAAGAATTTGGCATTCTCAGACTATAAAAATATTACCTTTTGTTATTTCGGCTACTGGCATTATACCTAGCTCTCTTATTAAAAATTTAGGCATATTAGATTTGTCAAAGAATTTGTATATAAAAATGCAAAAATCAGTCATTTTAAATACATGTAGAATTACGAAAGATTTTTTAAATATTTATATTGAGGGATCAGTAGGATTTATCGGTCAAATTAGGAATTCCACAGAGCCGAACCCTCTGATATGAAAATATCTGGAGACGGTGAATTATATTCCCATTTAATAGTTTAGTAGATTTACGTGTTGTTCTTGTATTGTTTTGTTTTAATTATACTTATATAATACACTTGCATAACGTGGATTTACTAGATGATCATTTATATGGAAAAGTGTATGAAAGGGTTTAGTTTTTCCTAAAAAAAACTAAAGGGAAAAACTAAACCCGTTCCTGTAAATCTGGTGAAAAGATAAAATAAATAAAGAAAAAAAAATGTTACTAAGCAAAACATATTGTCATTTTCTAGTTGTTTTGTTTTGACACATGTCATATGCAACCAACAGAGATGAACAGGGGCGAATTATGTCATCTATACAGATGAACAATGATAATCTTAGACCCCAAAAAACAAAAGCAGGTATTCCTAGGCAGCGTATGAAATGGACGAACGATGTCAATATGTTCATCGTCCGTTCATATTTTTATGTAACCAAGGTAGAAACAGATATGCTGTTGTATAGAAAAAAATTACATTTACTTTTCTCAGAAAAATATCCGTTAGCCATAGTAAATGAACAAAGATTAGCAGATCAAAAACGGGCAATATTCAAAAATAATTTAATTCCTGTAGTTACATTAGATCAGATAAAAAATGAAGTAGCAGATAGATTGCAACAGGAGAATAATTTAGAACAAATTAATACAAGTAATAATGTTATATTAGATGAATTGAATGTAGATAGTTTAGATAATAATCTAGTAGACATGACCAATGATATTACAGTAGATTCAAATAACGAAGATGTTATTTATAATCTTAGGGAAATCAATATTGCAAATTTAAACTTAGTAGATGATAATGTAGTAGAATTAGCTAACTTACTTCATAATAATATAATTAGATTTATAGATGTAGAGCCCACACATAGACCAAAATTACCAAAATTACATACGTCAAAAAAATTATCTAAATTAATTTTTGATTTAAATAATATAATTTTACCAAAAATTATATTTGAGGACATTAGTTTTTTAGATCTTCATACAATAGTATATGCCAGCGCTATCACTATATGTAATAAGTTAGGAATTGAATTAAAGTCCTCTGATGATAGATCATATAGTTATAGTAAACCAGAATGGCAGATTAGATTAGAAAATGATGTAGTATTTTTAAGAAGTAGCATAGCTAGAATAATAGAATATAAAAATGGAAATAGAAGTAGGAATATTTTGAGACATGTAGACGAAATTGGGAGAAAATTTGGTTATAGCATTGATAGTAATAATAATGAAAATATAATCAATGATTTATTGGATTTATTAAAACAAAAATTAGGTGTAAAAGCTAGTAGATTAAAAAGATATAATTATACGTATAATAAAAAAAATAATAACAGATTATTCCAGAAAAATGAGAAAATATTTTATTCCAAACTTGACGATAAAAAAAATATTATTTCTAATAATAATATTCCGTTGCCATCTAAAACAGATATGCACGATTTTTGGACTAAAATTTGGAGTAAAGATATAAAACACAATGAGTCAGGTCCCTGGATAGAAAATGAAGAACTCAATTGTTCAGACATTGAACACATGAGTTTTTCTGATATATCGGTTGAATTGTTAGCCAAAATTATTAAAAATACTCATAATTGGAAAGCCACGGGTTGCGATTGGATACATAATTTTTGGTACAAACGTCTGACTACGTTACATCCTCTTTTGGCAAAACATCTTTCAAAATTTGTTAGACAAACTCAAAATATTCCAAATTTTCTAACTAAGGGCATTACTTATATGTTGCCTAAAAGCGAAAATATTAATAATCCCTCTCAGTATAGACCCATTACATGTTTACCGACAATATATAAAATTTTAACCTCTTGCTTGACAGATTTAATATATAATCATTTAGATGAAAAAAATATTTTATCTGAACAACAAAAAGGTTGTCGCAGAAAACATATGGGATGTAAAGAACAATTAGTTATTGATTCTGTAATTCTAAAACAGATTCAAAATAAAAAACGTAATTTACATACTTGCTATATAGATTACCAAAAGGCTTTTGATAGTGTCCCGCACTCGTGGCTTATCAAAGTATTAAATATATATAAAATTAATCCAATGATTATTAGCTTTTTAGAAAATATTATGTCATTTTGGAATACAGATTTATTTATCAATTTAAAGGGTAAGAAAATAGTAGTACCGGGCATTTCAATAAAAAGAGGAATTTTTCAAGGAGACTCGTTGAGTCCTCTTTGGTTTTGCTTAGCATTAAATCCTCTATCCAAAATGTTAATAAAAAGCAAGTTTGGAATAAAAATTAAGGGAAATACAGGAGAGAGTAGTACAATTTCGCATCTATTATATATGGATGATATAAAATTATTTTCAAATTCTGAATCAAATTTAGAGAAAATGATTAAGGTAGTTAAAATTTTTTCAGATGATATTAAAATGACTTTTGGTCTAGATAAATGTAGAACGATCCATATAGAGAAAGGCAAAATTATAGATGGAGATGAGGGTATATTTAGAAATTTCAAAATTAAAAGTATGAAAGGGGATGAGGTTTATAAATACTTAGGATACCCGCAATCGAATAGATTAGATCATACTAGTATTAAAAATGATATTAGGATTAAATTTCAAACTAGGATAAGAAAAATTTTAAAATGCAATCTATCTGCTAAAAATTTAGTAAAGGCAATAAATAGTTGGGCAATACCTCTATTAACGTACTCATTTGGTATAATTAAATGGTCTAACACAGATTTAGATAGCTTAGAACGATTAATTAGAACTACGTTAACAAAGTTTAATTGTCATCATCCAAATTCAGCTATAGAACGAATTAATTTACCTAGAAATTTAGGAGGTAGAGGTATAGTCAAAATTACTTCTTTAAAACAAAATCAGGTAGAAATGTTAAGAAATTTTTTTCATAGAAAAGCTAATAGCTCAGAGCTGCATAAAATAATTTGCAAGGCAGATAGAAATATTTCACCTTTAAATTTATACGACGAGAATGCCAACATTTTTATAAATACCAACCAGGAATTATTAGATTCCTGGTCAAATAAAATTATTCACGCAAAACACTTCAATTATCTCAACCAAACGTATGTTGACAAACTTTCGTCAAACAAATGGTTGAGTATTGGAGAGTTGAGCGCAGAAATAGAAGGTTTTATGCTTGCTATTCAAGATAGAGTAATTAATACCAAAAATTATAGGAAGCATATAATCAAAGATCCAAATCAAATTGATGATTTATGTAGAAAATGTATGGCTTTTCCGGAAACTATAGAACACATTATATCAGGATGTTCTATATTAGCGCCGTCTGAGTATACATTTAGGCACAATCAGGTTTTAAAAATAATTCACCAAAGTTTGGTAATTAAACATAACTTGATTGACTGTCATAATATAGTACCATATTATGAATACGAACCAAATTCATTTTTAGAAAATAATTTCTTTAAAATTTACTATGATAAAACTATACTAACAGACAGACCAATTGGTCATAATAGACCTGATATAGTTTTACATGACAAAATTAAAAACATAACTTATATTATTGATGTAGCTATTCCAAATTCCTGTAATATTCAAAAATCTGTTTCTGAAAAAATAAGAAAGTATACAGATTTAGGAAATGAAATTAAAAGAATTTGGCATTCTCAGACTATAAAAATATTACCTTTTGTTATTTCGGCTACTGGCATTATACCTAGCTCTCTTATTAAAAATTTAGGCATATTAGATTTGTCAAAGAATTTGTATATAAAAATGCAAAAATCAGTCATTTTAAATACATGTAGAATTACGAAAGATTTTTTAAATATTTATATTGAGGGATCAGTAGGATTTATCGGTCAAATTAGGAATTCCACAGAGCCGAACCCTCTGATATGAAAATATCTGGAGACGGTGAATTATATTCCCATTTAATAGTTTGGTAGATTTACGTGTTGTTCTTGTATTGTTTTGTATTAATTATACTTATATAATACACTTGCATAACGTGGATTTACTAGATGATCATTTATATGGAAAAGTGTATGAAAGGGTTTAGTTTTTCCTAAAAAAAACTAAAGGGAAAAACTAAACCCGTTCCTGTAAATCTGGTGAAAAATAAAAAAAAAAATTTGTATTATTAATATTTTATTTATTATATTATATTTATTATTCACCAGATTTACAGGAACGGGTTTAGTTTTTCCCATAGGAAAAACTAAACCCTTTCATACACTTTTCCATATAAATGATCATCTAGTAAATCCACGTTATGCAAGTGTATTATATAAGTATAATTAATACAAAACAATACAAGAACAACACGTTAATCTACCAAACTATTAAATGGGAATATAATTCACCGTCTCCAGATATTTTCATATCAGAGGGTTCGGCTCTGTGGAATTCCTAATTTGACCGATAAATCCTACTGATCCCTCAATATAAATATTTAAAAAATCTTTCGTAATTCTACATGTATTTAAAATGACTGATTTTTGCATTTTTATATACAAATTCTTTGACAAATCTAATATGCCTAAATTTTTAATAAGAGAGCTAGGTATAATGCCAGTAGCCGAAATAACAAAAGGTAATATTTTTATAGTCTGAGAATGCCAAATTCTTTTAATTTCATTTCCTAAATCTGTATACTTTCTTATTTTTTCAGAAACAGATTTTTGAATATTACAGGAATTTGGAATAGCTACATCAATAATATAAGTTATGTTTTTAATTTTGTCATGTAAAACTATATCAGGTCTATTATGACCAATTGGTCTGTCTGTTAGTATAGTTTTATCATAGTAAATTTTAAAGAAATTATTTTCTAAAAATGAATTTGGTTCGTATTCATAATATGGTACTATATTATGACAGTCAATCAAGTTATGTTTAATTACCAAACTTTGGTGAATTATTTTTAAAACCTGATTGTGCCTAAATGTATACTCAGACGGCGCTAATATAGAACATCCTGATATAATGTGTTCTATAGTTTCCGGAAAAGCCATACATTTTCTACATAAATCATCTATTTGATTTGGATCTTTGATTATATGCTTCCTATAATTTTTGGTATTAATTACTCTATCTTGAATAGCAAGAATAAAACCTTCTATTTCTGCGCTCAACTCTCCAATACTCAACCATTTGTTTGACGAAAGTTTGTCAACATACGTTTGGTTGAGATAATTGAAGTGTTTTGCGTGAATAATTTTATTTGACCAGGAATCTAATAATTCCTGGTTGGTATTTATAAAAATGTTGGCATTCTCGTCGTATAAATTTAAAGGTGAAATATTTCTGTCTGCCTTGCAAATTATTTTATGCAGCTCTGAGCTATTAGCTTTTCTATGAAAAAAATTTCTTAACATTTCTACCTGATTTTGTTTTAAAGAAGTTATTTTGACTATACCTCTACCTCCTAAATTTCTAGGTAAATTAATTCGTTCTATAGCTGAATTTGGATGATGACAATTAAACTTTGTTAACGTAGTTCTAATTAATCGTTCTAAGCTATCTAAATCTGTATTAGACCATTTAATTATACCAAATGAGTACGTTAATAGAGGTATTGCCCAACTATTTATTGCCTTTACTAAATTTTTAGCAGATAGATTGCATTTTAAAATTTTTCTTATCCTAGTTTGAAATTTAATCCTAATATCATTTTTAATACTAGTATGATCTAATCTATTCGATTGCGGGTATCCTAAGTATTTATAAACCTCATCCCCTTTCATACTTTTAATTTTGAAATTTCTAAATATACCCTCATCTCCATCTATAATTTTGCCTTTCTCTATATGGATCGTTCTACATTTATCTAGACCAAAAGTCATTTTAATATCATCTGAAAAAATTTTAACTACCTTAATCATTTTCTCTAAATTTGATTCAGAATTTGAAAATAATTTTATATCATCCATATATAATAGATGCGAAATTGTACTACTCTCTCCTGTATTTCCCTTAATTTTTATTCCAAACTTGCTTTTTATTAACATTTTGGATAGAGGATTTAATGCTAAGCAAAACCAAAGAGGACTCAACGAGTCTCCTTGAAAAATTCCTCTTTTTATTGAAATGCCCGGTACTACTATTTTCTTACCCTTTAAATTGATAAATAAATCTGTATTCCAAAATGACATAATATTTTCTAAAAAGCTAATAATTATTGGATTAATTTTATATATATTTAATACTTTGATAAGCCACGAGTGCGGGACACTATCAAAAGCCTTTTGGTAATCTATATAGCAAGTATGTAAATTACGTTTTTTATTTTGAATCTGTTTTAGAATTACAGAATCAATAACTAATTGTTCTTTACATCCCATATGTTTTCTGCGACAACCTTTTTGTTGTTCAGATAAAATATTTTTTTCATCTAAATGATTATATATTAAATCTGTCAAGCAAGAGGTTAAAATTTTATATATTGTCGGTAAACATGTAATGGGTCTATACTGAGAGGGATTATTAATATTTTCGCTTTTAGGCAACATATAAGTAATGCCCTTAGTTAGAAAATTTGGAAAATTTTGAGTTTGTCTAACAAATTTTGAAAGATGTTTTGCCAAAAGAGGATGTAACGTAGTCAGACGTTTGTACCAAAAATTATGTATCCAATCGCAACCCGTGGCTTTCCAATTATGAGTATTTTTAATAATTTTGGCTAACAATTCAACCGATATATCAGAAAAACTCATTTGTTCAATGTCTGAACAATTGAGTTCTTCATTTTCTATCCAGGGACCTGACTCATTGTGTTTTATATCTTTACTCCAAATTTTTGTCCAAAAATCGTGCATATCTGTTTTAGATGGCAACGGAATATTATTATTAGAAATAATATTTTTTTTATCGTCAAGTTTAAAATTTGTATTATTAATATTTTATTATTAATTTTATTATTAGTATTAATATTATTTTTAAACATCTTTCAAAATTTGTTAGACAAACTCAAAATTTTCCAATTTTTCTAACTAAGGGCATTACTTATATGTTGCCTAAAAGCGAAAATATTAATAATCCCTCTCAGTATAGACCCATTACATGTTTACCGACAATATATAAAATTTTAACCTCTTGCTTGACAGATTTAATATATAATCATTTAGATGAAAAAAATATTTTATCTGAACAACAAAAAGGTTGTCGCAGAAAACATATGGGATGTAAAGAACAATTAGTTATTGATTCTGTAATTCTAAAACAGATTCAAAATAAAAAACGTAATTTACATACTTGCTATATAGATTACCAAAAGGCTTTTGATAGTGTCCCGCACTCGTGGCTTATCAAAGTATTAAAAATTATATATAAAATTAATCCAATGATTATTAGCTTTTTAGAAAATATTATGTCATTTTGGAATACAGATTTATTTATCAATTTAAAGGGTAAGAAAATAGTAGTACCGGGCATTTCAATAAAAAGAGGAATTTTTCAAGGAGACTCGTTGAGTCCTCTTTGGTTTTGCTTAGCATTAAATCCTCTATCCAAAATGTTAATAAAAAGCAAGTTTGGAATAAAAATTAAGGGAAATACAGGAGAGAGTAGTACAATTTCGCATCTATTATATATGGATGATATAAAATTATTTTCAAATTCTGAATCAAATTTAGAGAAAATGATTAAGGTAGTTAAAATTTTTTCAGATGATATTAAAATGACTTTTGGTCTAGATAAATGTAGAACGATCCATATAGAGAAAGGCAAAATTATAGATGGAGATGAGGGTATATTTAGAAATTTCAAAATTAAAAGTATGAAAGGGGATGAGGTTTATAAATACTTAGGATACCCGCAATCGAATAGATTAGATCATACTAGTATTAAAAATGATATTAGGATTAAATTTCAAACTAGGATAAGAAAAATTTTAAAATGCAATCTATCTGCTAAAAATTTAGTAAAGGCAATAAATAGTTGGGCAATACCTCTATTAACGTACTCATTTGGTATAATTAAATGGTCTAATACAGATTTAGATAGCTTAGAACGATTAATTAGAACTACGTTAACAAAGTTTAATTGTCATCATCCAAATTCAGCTATAGAACGAATTAATTTACCTAGAAATTTAGGAGGTAGAGGTATAGTCAAAATAACTTCTTTAAAACAAAATCAGGTAGAAATGTTAAGAAATTTTTTTCATAGAAAAGCTAATAGCTCAGAGCTGCATAAAATAATTTGCAAGGCAGACAGCAATATTTCACCTTTAAATTTATACGACGAGAATGCCAACATTTTTATAAATACCAACCAGGAATTATTAGATTCCTGGTCAAATAAAATTATTCACGCAAAACACTTCAATTATCTCAACCAAACGTATGTTGACAAACTTTCGTCAAACAAATGGTTGAGTATTGGAGAGTTGAGCGCAGAAATAGAAGGTTTTATGCTTGCTATTCAAGATAGAGTAATTAATACCAAAAATTATAGGAAGCATATAATCAAAGATCCAAATCAAATAGATGATTTATGTAGAAAATGTATGGCTTTTCCGGAAACTATAGAACACATTATATCAGGATGTTCTATATTAGCGCCGTCTGAGTATACATTTAGGCACAATCAGGTTTTAAAAATAATTCACCAAAGTTTGGTAATTAAACATAACTTGATTGACTGTCATAATATAGTACCATATTATGAATACGAACCAAATTCATTTTTAGAAAATAATTTCTTTAAAATTTACTATGATAAAACTATACTAACAGACAGACCAATTGGTCATAATAGACCTGATATAGTTTTACATGACAAAATTAAAAAAATTTCTTATATTATTGATGTAGCTATTCCAAATTCCTGTAATATTCAAAAATCTGTTTCTGAAAAAATAAGAAAGTATACAGATTTAGGAAATGAAATTAAAAGAATTTGGCATTCTCAGACTATAAAAATATTACCTTTTGTTATTTCGGCTACTGGCATTATACCTAGCTCTCTTATTAAAAATTTAGGCATATTAGATTTGTCAAAGAATTTGTATATAAAAATGCAAAAATCAGTCATTTTAAATACATGTAGAATTACGAAAGATTTTTAAAATATTTATATTGAGGGATCAGTAGGATTTATCGGTCAAATTAGGAATTCCACAGAGCCGAACCCTCTGATATGAAAATATCTGGAGACGGTGAATTATATTCCCATTTAATAGTTTGGTAGATTAACGTGTTGTTCTTGTATTGTTTTGTATTAATTATACTTATATAATACACTTGCATAACGTGGATTTACTAGATGATCATTTATATGGAAAAGTGTATGAAAGGGTTTAGTATTTCCTATGGGAAAAACTAAACCCGTTCCTGTAAATCTGGTGAATAATAAAAAAAAATAAAAATTAATATTAATATAATAAAATATTATCTTCGACTAATATTTGCACATTTTATAAAAAAAATATTATTAGAAGAGTTATTTTAATAAAAATTAATCAGTTAATTTATTATTTATATCCTCCACAGTACACGGAGATAAGTGTTATTCTAAAATACGATCATTTTATTCGTAAAAATTGTTAAAAACGGGACTGAAGTTCTTACGAACAAATTAACAGGGTTTCAATGTTTATTGGCGGGAAAATGTAAGAATAAACATTGAAATCTTATTAATTTCTTCGTAAGAACTTCAGTCCCGTTTATAACCGTTTTTACGAATAAAATGATCGTGTTTTAGAATAAAAAATTTCTCAGTGTACTATCTACTTTCGAGTTTCATGAACTTAGCATTAATTAATTCACACACTTAAAGGAATAATAAATTAAACGTGTCAATAAATATAATCTCGGAATGTTAGTTGATTGTTGTGAAGCCTTAAAGGCTGTTACTTTAACAGTTATAGTCATTAAAAACGATAATAAATCATATAATAAATATTTTATGCGCATCAGAAGCGACTAAACTTTTATCACCTTAATTCAAATCACTAGTTAATATATTATAAAACCAGATCCTTTGCGAAAATGGTACTAAAATTAAAAAATGTTTCGTTTTAACGGATTATTATTAATTACTGTTTTTCCCGTTCCGTTGAAACATTTTAAATTTATAGCAACACTAAAATAACAGCTTTAGATAATAATGTTTTATATTAATTTATGACTAAACAAAATTAAAACACTTTATATTGTAAGCAATTAAGTAGGTGTTGACATAAAATTGAACATTTAAAAATATCTCACGTCTGATATCATAATAAAAAATACTACACTATACATTTAAGGCCTTACTAAAAAAAAAAACACTCCGCGGCCGTTAAACGGTGTTTTTGTGAATCTTTACATTTGGCAACGCTGGAATTTTACTTGTTTAATTGGAGTTTTCATAATAATCCGCTAGGTGGTGTGATTGATGCGCGAGTTTTTTTTTTAGTAAGGCTGTAAGTACATTTAATATTGTTACAAGCGGAAAACCGGTATATCTACATGAAATTTGATGTAAGACCACCATTCAAGATTAAAACGTTGCTTAAAATGGCTTAAGCCGTGTTTGTTTACTCGATCTAAACAGCCAGGTGCTTTCCCGTCTTCCTCTCCCCCCATCTCCTTTCCCTCCGCACTTCCCATCAGCCTCACAACATACTCTAACAGGGAAGTTAAGTGAAAAATATTTTGACTTATAAAAAATATGTTCATGTGGATGACATTCAAACTTAAATACCAGTATTTCTTTTTTTTTTAAGTTCGTTTTTATAATTAAATTAATTCTACAAGTTTGAATTTTATTAAAGCCCGCGAAAACGTCGGCACGAGCACAGCAGAGTCCGTGACGTAACCCGGTCCTTGCTTGTGTGATATATAAGGGAAATATTTACAAAACCGGGACACGCTTAATAAGGACGAAAAAAATAAATTTAAAAAGTTGTAGTAGTTAGATATTTACTAGTACTAATCAATTCAGTTACCGGAATTTAAAAAAAGTGCATTTTAATGGTTATTTTTTAAATTTAAAAACACGAAATGTCATTTTTCACCGACCGCTATGTTAGGAACTGTTGCAAGTTTCGTTGAAAAATGACATTTAGTGTTTTTGAATTTAAAAAATAAACATTAAAATGCACTTTTTTCGAAATTCCAATAACTGAATTGATTAGTACTAGTAAATATCTAACTACTACAACTTTTTAATTTATTTTTTCGTCCATATTAAGCGTGTCCCGGTTTTGTAAATATTTTCCCTTGTATTTCACACAAGCAAGGGCCGGGTTACGCCACGAACTCTGCCGCACGGTATTATGCTCTTGCCGCCGTTCTCGCGGGCTTAATAAAATTCAAACTTGTAGAATTAATTTAATTATGAAAACGAACTTTAAAAAAAAAAAAAAAATACTGGTATTTAAGTTTGCCTGTGAACATTGATAAATTTTTTTTTTTAAAAAAGGACTCAATTTCCTTATTGGGGATGCTCACTGGCTCCAGGCGGTTGGGAGCAGTTGGGACTCTTGTGGAGTATTCACATAAAAACATTGATTTTGCGTCGTACCTTTTTTGATTTGATCTTTCGTTATCGGGAAAATCGAGTCCGTAGTTTGGACGTTTTTTACCAGTTCTGAGATTGCACCACTAGTTTATGTAGGTATCTATAATATAAATATAAAATATTACGGATATCGTGTGTTTAATTTAAGATGTCAACAGATCGTCGCCTGCGTGCTCATTTGTCCAAACGACCATTTGCAAGTTTTACAGGAGGAGGAGGTTTTCTTTCATTATTTCAATGTAACATTATGATAGGTGTTTTATAAGACATTCCTGTAAAGCTAAAGGCCTCGTTAGTTTAAATAATTCTTAGTTAAGCGATTAATTATCGTTTTGATACTTTATTTTTAATTTAAAAATGAAGATGAACAGAAACTAAAATTGGGATTTGACAATTAAGCACTCAGGCGACGAGATGTCTCTGTGGTTCCGTTTAATTTTCAACATTAGTAGAATCCTGTTTTACCATAGAAACCATTTTCCTTCATACAATAGAGCTATTTCTGTAGATTCCTGTTCCGGAGTTGAATTAACGGCAATGTTTTGGTGTGTGAATCACATATTTTATTCAATCCCTTCCTTTTATAATGTTACACGGAGAAAAATGTTGTTCTATATTACGATCATTTTATTCGTAAAAACGATTAAAAACGTGACTGAAGTTCTTACGAACAAATGAACAGGGTTTCAATGTTTATTCCTACATTTTCCCGCCAATAAACATTGAAACACTGTTAATTTATAAGAAGAGAAGAATAAAAACTTCAGTCCCGTTTTTAACCGTTTTTACGAATAAAATTATCGTATTTTAGAATAACATTTTTCTCCGTGTAGAAACTGTAGGACGCTTCGGTCACAAGCTGTTTTGTTACATGAGTTTACAAATGTAAAGGGAGAAAAATTTGTCTTGAATAAACAAAGGAAAAATGGCAGAGATGATAATTATTTATTACTATTATACTTATCAAAAAACAAAGGAAAAATGGCGGACTCATGGAACAAAACAGCTTGTGACCGATGCGTCCTGCTGTTTCTAACATTATAAAAGGAAGGGATTGAATAAAATATGTGATTGACACACCAAAACATTGCCGTTAATTCAACAACATGTTTGTAAAAGCCCGTTTAGATGTATAATATACTTATAGGTACTATTAAATACATTTGATTTTGCAGAAACATGCTCAGGTTTAAGTTTTAAGAATTCACGTCGGTAAATTTTAATTAATTAATTAATATTTATAGAGTCATCCTTATTCTTGTTTCTCTAGAATTTCTTTTCCTTTATCCCGAGATGACTAATAATATTCCTGGAATCAACAGAGGATACTGGAATCCGTCTGGTGGACCTCCCCACTCTCCACAGGTACTTAACAAATACCTCGTAATACTTAAGACTTATGAAGTATAAAGGTATTTCCCTGTTGAAGCGAATTTTCTTACATATTGGCTGATTCACATACATGGAAATTAAATACAACTAATTTGAACACTGAGAGCGAATCCTATTTTATTAAACGGGACGTTTCACATTATTAAGGAAAATATTAGCAGTGATCAAGAAATACCTGACAATATGAGCATTTGCTTGAAATTAATTATAGAAAGAAACATACATGAAAATTACAATACACGCCAAAGCTCAAAGCTAAAACCTCTGAGACGGTTAAGAGGAAGCAACAAGCCAAACACGTATGCTTTATATCGCCACGAATATTAATAATAAAAATCGCTTTGGAAAAGGAGTGAAGAGGTCACGATTTCAAGTGCAAAAATGTTTTTTATTTATTTTGTGAATGATTTAAAAAAAAAAAAAAAAGCTAATGAAGGGAAACTGTCACTGATAATATATAAAATTATGTTTTTTAAAAGTTGTTTCTTATACGCTTTCATACATATCTATTGAATACATTTTTTAGAAGTTTACGCTTATATTTTTTAAAAGTAATAAACAGTTTTATTTTTATTCTACTAAATTCAAACGGTAGAAAAAGCTTCAAAAAAGCATATGTTTTTTTTGTTTAAATTGTAAACCAATTCATAGTAAAGATTAATTGAAAATAATGATTTAGCATTAAGTCAAGCGTCATGAAATATTGACAAAATTTTCTATCTGAAATTTATAGGAAATCGCAATAATTTTAACTAGCTGCTTTATTTCCATCACGGGTTATGAAGCTTTGGTAATAATCCTTTTTACATTGAAAAAATGGATATAAAGCCATATTAGATGTTCGACAAGAACCAATTTTTAGAAATAAACATGTCTAAAGGAGAAAGGTGATGAGGAGCTATTATTATTAGGTAAAAAATAAAATTCTACAAAATGCCAATTTACGAATCGTCAGGATTTCGTAGGGAACTATGCCAATTTACGAATCGTCAGGATTTCGTAGGGAACTAGTCTCTGGTTTTGCCAGGGATTTACGTAAAATTTTTCGAAATCAGACGTAGACAGTAATTTTCCTCTTATTTTGAACGTCAAGTGTCCAAAATTTCACCATAAAAACTGTGTTGGGCTGATTATTCGAAATCTCGCGTAGATTGTCAACTCCGAAGGGCATAAGGTTATTCTCAATTCGATATTCGGTGAAGGTCGTCCGTTTTGATTCATGCCGAAAAAAACTATCATGAAATTGCAGTGTTTTGTGTTATTTTGAAAAGTTGTGGGACAAATATTAAAATGCTTTCCGATCATTTTCTAAAGAACTTAATTTTCCACAATAAAATTTTAACCGAAAGGGGGTTCATTAGTAGGAGATTTAGCACTTGAAAGTAAGTTTTATAGGTCTTTATTTTAGTTTACCCAGACTTACATTTAAAAAAATACTTGATTATTTCCGAGAGCAGGATGGGTTCTACTCGCAGTATTTAATTGAAGCATCTATAATATTTCTAAGCGATCAAATTTTCAAACCAAAATCACATGATTTTGCATTATGGCATCTTAAGAGGGTATTACCAGAGAATACCGAAAAAATTAGTCATTTTTAAATGAAATTCTAGACGTATTGACTCTTTTTTACAACAAAACATAAATTAATATTGAAAGATTGTTCTTTTATCTGGTAGCATTTTTAAAATTTTGAAAAACTAAGTTTTTTTTAATATATTAAGTTATACCGCTGGTCGTTGGCAGATTTGTTCAATTTTCAAACGACATATTGTATATTACACAACACAAATTTCAAATCATATAATCATACAACAAAATAAATCAATGCATAATCTAGTAAACATATTTTTCAGAATTTTAATTTTAGTGGTATTAAAATCATTAAAAAATATTTCCGAAAAAGTGTTTTGTGACAAAAATACCTCAGTTTTTCTATTTATTTAAGTTTTTTTACACACTTATTTTGTTTAGACATTATTGAAAAATCATAAATACTTATGATCAAAAAATACACGATATTTAATAATTTGTTATCGTGCATTTTGGGCATTTTTATTGCTGACTTGAATGTAGGAATGATTAATTTAAAAAATTTGATACGGGGAATAATCTCTCGTCGGAACCTCTCTGTACAGTTGCAAGCATTTTTAAACTTTTATTCTCAGCTGCTGGTGATTTAAATTTTCCACAAATTAAACAGAAACTGGAGTCGGGAATGCGTTACAGCTAGAATCAGTAGTTGATAAAGGACGGATATGTGTCAGGAAGTGAATGCGCCTCAAGGAATCTTGATTAGAGTGGGTGCTGAGAGCTGCAGACACAAAGGTCGAGGGTTCAATCCCCTGCCACAGCACCAGCAAACATAACACAACACAACACAATGCAGTCATTGATCTCGTTCATTAATTCTGAATTACTAAATGGAAAAACGGCACGATTTTTACTGGGTACAAAGGAAACATCATCTTTGTTTATTTGCGAAGTTTTGTTGTTATTTTTTATGTAACTCACTGTATTTACCTAATTTATGTGTAAATAAGAACGATAAATTTTCACAGGTGTAATACTCGTGTCTACATAAATACCATATTTGAAATAACTAGGCAGGTATATAATGTAAAGGGGTCGTTATTAAATTATTTCAATGTATCTGAGTGGGCATCGAATCAGGTAAAAATTACATGTTATTTCTGAATACCTAACTTTTTTTTTGCCTAGGTTACTTTTATTAAATAATTACTGTATTTTTTGTATGGGCGTGGTTTTTGTATCTAAATATTATAGTGACAAAGGAAGAGATTTTATTTTTTTTTAAATTGTAATTTGCTTTATCTTTGAAAGATAAAGCAAACTTATAGTTTTATTTTTATTAAAAACATTCATTTTCTTGAAGAACTAAAATGTATGTACGCTGATATTTCTATTTTGTCAAAATTCGTAATTTTCGATTTATTTTTTAAATACCTAATGACTTTCACAAATTAATCCAGTTTTCTTATTATTCATCTCGAATTTATCATTAATGTTTATTATTTATGTATAATAAACATTATAATAACACATTTTAACCTCTAGAATGTTGTATGATATTTGGCCACATGATGGCCGTTCTCAATAGAAATTAATATCAAAGCATTCCGAGAAGCTACAGTACTGAAACTAAAAGCAACGTTTGGAATGATATTGGCGCAAGTGATTCTGACCATGTAATTGTACAGTTGCTTTATACATAAGGATCGCATTTAAAAAATAAATAAAAATTGTCCCGGACGCCGGCGTCCGAGCCATAGATGACGGGTTAATAAAATTGCAGAAAGGGTTTTTTCCTAAAGTAATTAAACTGCGATAAAATACCATCGGCAAAATAAATTTCCTACCAGTAAAAGCTGATTGTAGCTATCAGCGTCAGGACCCTAATAACAACGTACAAAAAGTACTGAGTCAGTATGGTTAGTTGCCCAAAATTATATTCTCGGCCCTTGCAGTACCTATGCGCTGGTCTCTGAGCATACCGCCGCATCAACCAACGAACAACCAGCCAACTGCCAGTACCCAGTACCATCAGACCGGTTATCCAAATGGTTTGTGTCAATGACCAAATTCATAACTCTCTCCCCGTCACCCGCCATGCACCCACACACCTCTTCGCCCTTCTGCGCTCCTGTGCACTCCTGTAGGTACTCCTGTCTCGGGGACGAGATGAGAGATTGACCATTGTGCGATTTATTGCTATTTAATAATAACAAACACTTTACTAAGCTACTTTTTGCATTCTGATTAAAATAACAAACTCGGCAAAGTAAGTAAGTAAGTAAGTAAGTAGTAAGGTCAGGAAGGTATTTAAAAAAAAAGCCAAAATACAAAGTAATTGTTTTCTACGAAAACGTACAAAAAACGCCCCTCAATGTGTACTTTCGAAACAAGCTAAATCAATCACTCCTTACGAAGATTTTTTTTTTCAAATGTCCCAACTCCTCCCAACGGTCCAGATTTTCGACCAAATAATTTGGTGAAAGATAAAGAGACAATGACACAACGGCATCCACAATTGAGATATGTTGTGAGGCTGAAGGTAGTGGGGAGGGGAGGAGATGGGAAAGAGAAAGGTGGGGGAGTATCTGGCTATTCAGATCTGGTCAGCCATTTCAAGCAACGTTTCAATTCTGAATGGTGGTCTAACACCAAGGCGATACTGAGGGATTCTTGCACTCTGGAACGTGCAGCAAATATATTTTTTTATTTTTTATTATTTGAGATACATACATATGACATATTTACAGAAGAAAAACATGTGGTCTTAAAAACTAATTACAATAAAGTAATTTATTTTTAACGAAACTTTCCAATTCAATAGAGAAAACATTTCTCGTGTTTGAATTGGGGAGTAGTGCCATTACAGTATACATAAAGTAAAGAAGAGAAATATAAATATGATTTTTTTTATGAAGTAAGAAATAAACAAACTTATATAGCACAAGCTTCTGCCCGCGACATCGTCTAGGATTAGTACTTCGAGTAATCTATTTTCTTTTCCTAGGTCCCATCTACGTTTATACCAAAATATTTAACCTATTTATTTAAAATATGTATAATTCTTGATTCGATTCAAAGTATTAGGCGAGTACTTCAAATAAATTCAGTAATTTAAATATTTTCCAAAATAGAATTTTGATTTAACAATCATTGTTTTGCAAAATGTCATTCTCAAATTTTGACGTTTTCTGTTAAACTATATTGTTATTTTATATAATTTTTTTATTTTCAATATATTTAAAATAAATAGTTAGCTTCATAAATTATAGCCTATATGTTATGCTGATGTATGAGCTATATTATTGTAAAGTTGCGTTAAAATCCATTCATTAAATTTCGATTTAAAGAGGAACAAACATACATACATCCATACAAACTTTCATGTTTATAATATTAGTAAGATGATAACAAGTTGAGACTATAGACAATGAAATTGACTAACATAGCAGTTGCTAAATTAGATATACAGTATAGATAAATAAAAATAAGAATATAGATATCATAAAATAAAATTAATATTATTACATTTCAATTAACAAGGTAGGTGGTAAGTAAATGAAGTTAAAAATAGTATATACTACAAGTATACATTATTTCAAAAGAATGAATTGTTAAATAACACAAATTAATCAAATAAAAAAAAAATTGCGCATACCGGAATTTGATCCCGCCAATTTCGGATGGCTAGTCGAGAACCTTGCCCCTCGAGAAGATAAGGTTGAAATTTATTTATACAAAAAAAAACATTTGTGGAGTTCAGGCACAAATGTTAAAATATTTTCCGATCACAATCTAAATAACTTATTTGCCACATTATACAATAAAGCCATATCCGAAAAGGAGTTCGTAATCGGGAGATTTGCACTTGGTACAATTTTTTTAAACAGAACTTCGTGACGCTTAAGACGATAGACTTCGCTTTTCGGCCCATACAAAAAGGACGCCCGGGAAAAAACACTTTTCTACATCGAAAATTGCACAAAATGAATATATTTTTTTTATAATGCCTTCTAGTGGGTAAAAACTATGTCGGTATGTTTTTGAATTTTTGATGCGTTTCGTATTAACGTAAACATTCACTGTCAAACAAGTACGATTTATCAAAAAATATTATTTAAGGAAAAACTGCTGCTAACTCAACTCTCATAAAGAATTATAAAATTATAAAAAGCTACCGACATAGCTTCTTTTTTCTAAAATAGATATATTTTTTTAAATTTCAATTTCGTGAAAGTTTCGGTGTAGAAAAGTGTATTCTCCATAAACCCCTTTTCGAGCGATTTCTGTAGGTAAATTTGAGCGCTGTCTCATTCGCACATTTCGCATTCGCATGTATTGTAAGTGTGCGTGACCTTTTTGTGAGCGGGACAGAATGACAGTCGAGGGTGTTCCGCGTGTCGTTTAAAGTCTAGCCTCTTAAGGCCTGACATTTTCAAGATTGCGATAAAAGTTATTACAGCATTGAAATGGAATGCCACCGGCATGTCGTGGGTTATTTCTCAAAAAAGAAAAGACATATTTTTATGGTGTTGGTAATGTTGGTATAACAGACTGGGTCCATTTATTGTTATAATAAAACATATTTGGATGATTTGAATAGTTCCGTTATTGTGAAAAATCACCTCTAGAGGGCTGTACAAATTTGTGATGTATTTCTAAAAAGCTCTATCTTACTACTTACTGCAGAGGAGAACCGACACCGGTTGGATAAAGAAACAATAAAGTGGAATTAAAACAAAGTATTTTGTGTTTATATTATAATTATGTATTCGTACAAAGTGTTTGCTACATGTGAAAAAATAAAATATTATAACAACTTATGGCCAAGATTGCATCCACAGGTTCGTCAATCACTAACAAAAATATATGTACAATGCATTTCACCAATGATACAGGCGAACCCTAGTGGGGTTAATAATTAATGCTAAACAATATATTTTAATTGTAGAGAAATAATAAATAAAATAAATAAATGAACGTGATACGTTAAAATGTAAAAAATATACAGGACCATATATACATCGGAGGTCACTAAAGTTTACTGTTTATTGTTTATTAGAGAAATTTAGATACATTTTGCACGGAGATAACATAATTGAGAATAGGTAAATGTTATTGAAAATCCTAATATTTAATCCTGGTGAATGTTTTAATAAAAAATAATAATATAATGTATAATTGGTATATTAGATTTGTCAAAGAATTTGTATATATAAATGCAAAAATCAGTCATTTTAAATACATGTAGGATTACGAAAGATTTTTTAAATATTTATATTGGGGGATCAGTAAGATTTATCGGTCAAATTAGGAATTTCACCGAGCCGAACCCTCTGATATGAAAATATTTGGAGTCGGTGAATTATTTTCCCATTTAATAGTCTGGTAGGTTAACATGTTGTTCTTGTATTGTTTTGTATTAATTATACTTATATAATACACTTGCATAGCGTGGATTTACTAGATGATCGTTTTTATGGAAAAGTGTGTGAAAGGGTTTAGTTTTTCCTATGGGGAAAACTAAACCCGGACCTAAAAGTCTGGTGCGTAAATAAAAAAAAATGGTTTATAGATTCATTTGAGTGCTCCCCTCCACGGAAATCTTTAGTAAAAAGCGAAAGATGTATTCGTTATTGAAGGGAAACCAGACTGTTTGAGAAAGCAAAAGAATATGATATGCGGTACAATAGTACGAGGAGTTAATTATACTATTTATCTTCCTAAATGTGTGCCTCTCGATAAGAGATATATTGAGGTGTAAATCTTTCGATAATGTTAATCCAATAAGAAGAGTTTGATTAGGATATCTTATAGGCAATACAAGAATTATACTATCAGGTAGGTATAGTTAATTTAAAGGCATGAGGCATGAGAGCCTAAAAAGTAGGTATTTATACACAAGACCACGTACAAAAATACAGGAAAGTGCTATTTCAACACAAAAGTTAACCAGATAATCATGAATTAAGAAACATTATTTGCATGTCTCTTGAAACCTTTCAGGTTTATGTTGAGAATATCAAAACAAATCTTATTTAGCAGCACCATACCCCGTGTCATACTGTGCTGAGTTAGCAGTGTCAGCACGTATATTCTGCCGTGTGATATTCATAGCAGATCGTGGTGCCGCCCCACGCAGAGTCGTTTGGAACATGATGATATTTTTGCAATTTTTTTCGCACATAATTTTTTTTATTGAATCGGCGTATTCCAATTCTTCTGATATTTGTAGTAAAAATAAATTTAGTTGATACAAACAAGGTTTCACGTGAACCAAGTTTTAAAAGTTTTTTTTTCAAGACAAGTTGATAAAAAAATTGTAGACTCCTAACGCCAAAGTTTTTTTACGACTACCATAATACGGGCATGTGCCTTTTGTGGTAGTCGAAAAGCATTTAAAAAACTGTACACAAATATTTCAAGAATAAAGAAAAAAAAGTAAAAGTAGATACTTAGATAACTATCACATGGAAAATGAATACTGCTTTTATTGGTAATTGTCTTTCAGAAGGAAATATGTGCTAAAAAAATGGTTAGGTGAAATAATTTTTTTTGTACTAACCTCTGTTTTTGTTCTTTTCGTTTTTAATGTTTTTTCCTTTATTATTATCTTTTTTTCTTTTTCTCTCTTTTATTTTCTCTGCTCTTTATATCTTTTATAAATGTAGTTAACCACATTTTTTTTAATGTGTGTAAAAATATATGTATGTACCAGTAGGTATAATTTGTATATTTTAAGTACCTGTCTCAATTTCAAAAAGTAATTGTTAAAATAACCTGTTGACATACTGATATCAATCAGTACAAGACAATGTAAATAAATAAGTTTAAAAAAAAAAATCAAAATATGTGAAAAAAGTTGATATAAAGATACTATTTTTTTAACTTTTTGCAAACAACAATAAACTATTTCCGTTTCCTAATCTTTCATATTTATTAGCCGGTGTCGATGAGGAATAAAAATAAATTAATAAACATTTTTTCTGTAAAGTAAAGTTGATAAATAGTGAAAAGACATTTCTTCCCAATTAAAATTTTAACTATGTTTCTACTAACAAAATACAGCCGAACTCCAATTATGATAGAAAGACGAAATAGTATAATACCATCCCTAAAACTGTATTTTGTGCAAAATTGAGCGAAATGCCTGACGAGCCGAATACACCTATAATTTTTGAAAAATTAAATTAGAAGCCACAAGCCAAACATTTATTAGTGTGCCTTATATCCCCACAAATTTAGATAAAATGCATAAAAATCGCTTGGCAAATGGAGTCTAGTCTAGACTCTAAGAGGCTACGATTTCAAGCGCAAAATTGATTATGATTTACTTTGTGAATAATTTTATAAGAACGAAAAAAAATCATGAATGGAAACCGTCAAGGATAATTTTAGCCATTAAATTATGTTTAAAAAAATGTTTCTTATACGTGTTCATACATTTCAAACGAAAAAAACACATTTTTTAGTAGTTAGGATTTATATTTCTTATAAATTAATCAACAATTTTATTTGAATTCTAAAACGATAGAAAAAGCTTCAATTCATTAAAGGATATTTATTTTGTATTTATAATGCAGACCGATACGTAGTAAAGATTAATCTAAAAAAGTTATTTAGCATTAAGCTTCGCCTGAACCGAAAAAAAAAATACAATTTTTAACTTAACGGACAAAAGCTTTTGCAATTTTTTTTTATTTCTCGTCGGCGTCGCCAGGGGTACACAGGAACTCCCACTCTGCGAATAAGTACATTTTTCTCGTATGTTTTATTCATGAACCTCTCAAACTTCAAAACAACAGACAGTAGCTGAATCAATCACGATGGACATTGTACAATTTTATCTCCTTTCGTATAGAATTGTTTTATTTCTTACCTTATAAAGCCGCTTGGAGGCATCTTGATTGATTTAATCTCGACAGCTGAAACAGCAACAAGCTTCTGGGTCTTCAAGAACACAATCAAGTAAAAAAAATCTACGGAAATAACAAGTTATAATATCTATAATATTGTATTGTTATCCTTTTAAAAAATTATCAAAATTATTTGAAATTTGTCACTAACGTCAAACTTTTGGCGCGCACTATTTTCACACGCGTGTTCGTAAATGCAACAACGGCTCTAGCCTGTTCGTAAACGCGACCGCGCTCCGCGAAGCTTCGTATTTGAATGTTTGAATTTCAAACTTCGGCTTGGTCAGCACAGTACCTACGTCTGCAACCTGAATGAGACGAGAAGCGGGGAGGAGTATGGGATGTTGCTAGCCATATTATAGTATTTATATAATATGTATGAATATATTCTCCAGTGTGAAATGCAAGGGCAAGGTCTGCATTGGTTTTACGTATATAATTTGACATATTCGTGTTGCAATGCCCAACATTCGGGCTTTGAGAAGAAAGGTAATTCGCGTAACGGAGAATTTTTACGCACGCTCGCTCTGAGCTTTCAAGTTTCGAAGAATCCTATTTTTAAGCCCACTCTAATGGGATATTTTTATGTCTTATGATTGGCTGTTCTGCAAATTTAGTGATGGTCGTTATCGAAATATCCTTTTGCGAAACATTATAGGTAATTGAAGGATGTTTCGAATTAATCGATCGAATACGAAAGTTAAGATAATTAATACGAAAATTTATTATTATACACAAAGATAACATAGGACCTAATGGAAATTATTTTACGAGTTTGCTAATATCAGTATTTATTAAGAGTTTCTGTTCATATTGTAGATTTTACACATTTTCGTAGAACTCTGTACGGACAATGTAGGTACATCTGTTCGGCATAATAACCCAAACATAAATCACCATAATTTCATTATCTACCCTGATGATGGACACTGCAAGGCTGTCGGAAACGTGGACTAAAGACGGGACACAATAACCCAAAAAATATCACAATCATTCTTTTGGCCGTGAAAATCTGAAATCATATGCAACTCTAATTAAATTGGTTTGGATACATCTAGTGGATATACAGAGAAAGGGGTATCAGGGGAATGAATATTATAATATCAACATGAAAGTGGAAGAAGTTGTGGATGCACCAGAAAGATATATCATGCTGATGAGGGGGGGGGGGATTGATTTTGATAAATGAAAATTAAGTATTTTAGTGTATTTACTTATTGTGTAAACCCTCAAATTGTAAGATTTAATCATTGAAAACAATATTAACCACTCGAAGACAGTGATAATTGATAATGTTAGTAGCTCTCAGTCGTGGTATGATACAATTAAAAATGACGGAATATGGTCGAAATACCTCAGTAGTCAGAGCACTATCCCAGCAAGACAGAGGTCCAGTTTCAATTCCCAGATGAGAATCTGGTTCTGATACGATTTCAGATTTTCGGGGCTAAAAGTATTTTTGTTATTTGTTTTTAGGGTGTTATGCCGTGCACACGTCTGCCCTGATGATGGAAACTGTAACTGTAACTCTTGTACGAAACATTGGCCAAATAAGGAGGTAGCGCAACACGGCATCACACACCAAAAACAAATAACAAAAAAAAATCTGCCTTTTCTATTTTTTTCGTTTGAGAGTTTTTTTTTAATGTTAGGTACACCTTACGCCCTGTTTGTAGAATGTGAATACTGGAAAACCTATTGGGTAGCGATGTGAGGTGGGTTAAGGTAGGGAAAGTAGAAAGGGATTTATTAATGCGGTTCTGGAAGAGACCCGGATTATAATGAAGGATAAAAAACCGATGTCTGTAGCTTGTTCCGAAATGACCCGCTCTCATGAAGCCGACATCCACTGTGAACGGGTGTTCCGCTCGTTTATTAAGTATTTAAGGCCTTCAGTCCGGAGGTGGCTCCCAAATTCAATTGTTCGGCGTTCTTGAGATTTATACTGGACTAGCTGATACCCGGCATGCGTTGAAATGCCACTTAAATAAATAAATTGTTCCTCCCTGCGTGTCCTTACCCATTCGTCCCCTCCCCCTCCCGCCTTTTTTCCCTGCCGCTAAACTCCATAAAATACACTCATACACTATTGCAATTTTTTTCTCAAATTTTGTAACTCCATAACTTACGAATGTAGAAATATTGCTATATAGAAACCTTCACGGGCATGTCCACAACAACTCACCAAATTTGTTTCGCAATCGGATGAATAGTAGTATAGGAAATATCTCTAAATATATCAAACGCGCGAACTGTTAAACGTACGAAGATAAAATAGTCGTTAGATTTTCTGAAATTATCCAATTTTCTGCGCAAGTTTCTTAATTTTTCTTTCCGTAACTTTCCGAACCTTCTAAAAAAAATCTTAGAAAACTTTGAAAAAAAAGGATGAATGAAATAGGTAAAGTCGTTCTGAAGTTATGGCGTGACCAAGGGAAACAGGGATTCATTTATATATATATAGATTAGTAGCTGATCACTATTGAAGAGTCTGCTAGCCCTACATAAGACGACCAGTTTCTTGGATGTCAGATTGATTTACACGGGCTTCTATATGGAACCCCGATCTTAAGCCGGTCTGATTTACCTTTTTTTTAAAAAAGAAAGACAAACATTCCCGGGTTACGAATATTTGAAAATTTCCTACTACCACCAGTCAGCGATGCCCACTTAGCCACTTACTCCAAGCATTTCAATAAAGTCCTTATTTAGGGGAGTGGTCCCATCAAATTTCACCAGACAGTCATTGATCTGCCACTTTGCATAAATCAGACAAGCTTGGGTTTTTGAGAAGTTGAAAACTAACAAGGTTGGCCTTACTCACCTTTTGTCTCAAAACTTCCCGAATCCTCCAACTGTTCTGTTCGGACATCATAAGTGGAAGGGGACTTGACAAAAAGATAACCCTCGTGAACGGTGATGTCGTCGGCGTAGCAATTAATTGGTCCACATTCACATTGATGTGCAATAAAACAGCATTGGTCCCTTTCCAGATCCTTGTGGCACCCCCGCATTGATTTAGTGCGGAGAAACAAAAGAGCCATCAACTACGGTTTGATTTGTTCTTCCTTTGAGAAAGTCCGCAATCCAACTATGCAGCTATGTAGGTTATCCGTTAATACTGTATTTAGTGATTAAAGAATTAAGTATTAATTAATCATTATTGCATATAATAATTGTTACCCTTTGTGCTATGCATAAAAAATCTTGTCTCAAACATTAGTTTATCGATTAAAAAAAAATAATAATAAAGAATTAAGTGTTTGTCAATACAAAGTTGGGATGCGTTTAATCATATTTTTCTATTCCTGCAAAGTTATGACTAAGTCCGGCAATAAAAATATATATTTGAGTAAACGGTAAGATCGCAGTCTATTAAAGATTTATTGTGGTTTATCTCGCATATTTCAATGGCAATTGTTTTTTTGTAAAATAAGTGATATCTTATTCTGTAATATGAAGATCTTTGCGCATCGATTAGTCCGAAGGTGCAGGAATGCGTAAGAAGGGAAGATAATGTATCACGATAGAAACAAGAAGTCTCTCTAGGGGAGACGTGTTCAAAGCTATCCCTTGGGGTAAAATAAATTACTTGCTTTTTGCTAGTCTAGTGTTGACTTGTAGCTTTTTTGTGATATCGCACAAGAATCGTCAACTGATTATGGCATCCCATTTGTCGTCGGACCCAGCGAGGACTGGTATTTTTACACATAACTAGAATATAAGTTATCCGAAGTCCATGCAGCATGTATACTTGAGGCAACGATTAGATTTAGGATTCAAACCAGACATTATTCAAATCTTGGAAAACTTGTTCATTTATTAACGCCCTTTTTAGGAGTTTTTTTAATATGGATGAAAATAAAATGGATGGCTTTTAAAAATGGATAATGAGGAAAAAAATCTTTATGTGTCTATGTCATCTTTGGGAACGCTGTGCGAAGGAAGTGTTTTTAGAGAGAGGAAGGAGAGGAAGTTCTGGAAAGGAAAAGGTTTAAGAGGTGGGTAGGAATCTGTAGGTCAATGTGTCCAGGGGTGTTGAACGTATGAATCCATCCCTCCTACTGCGGTCCAACTGGAGAGGTCTAGGTTAGGTCTCTTTCAATCAGTCTGTATTGTGATCCGGCCTGCCAGTAGGTGGGCAAACGCATTCGCCGCCAAGACCTTTTCAAAACTAACCCCATGAACCAGGACATCCCTCCTAGTCACCAAACGTAGCGTGCCACTTGAGGTGACCTATGACAGGGGCGTTTGTAATCCAATAATTGGTTCCCGGGGCGGCGGTACCCAAATTGGCTTTAGTCGTGATTAATATCCAGATCTGAACATCCTCGTACCTCTCAATCTTCCATTTCCCATCTTTCTCATACTCCACAGTCTTTTAGCCTCACAACTTTTCTAAAATCGGTAATCCCGTATTTTACTCCGGACTCCGGGTGGTTGAGACTCTTGTGCTGTATGCAATCACATTGAAAAAATGACAGAAGTTTGGTTTGCAAAGAAAAAAGAAATACGTTTCTCTATTAAAATCATGGATAATACGTAAAAATTTCACAATTTCTATTGGTGATGTCTATTCTTATGACCTACATGTGTTAAGATACGTACTTGACTTACTTTAACCAGTGATTAATGACTTTTTTGGAGTAAAAATGTAAATTAAGATTTGGTCTAAGGTGAATTTTTTGATGACATTTTTTTTTCAATTTTTTGTTTCTTCGTAATCAAAAACAAAAATTCTTCCACATGACGTCACTGGTCACTCATCTGAGTAACCGCCCCACCACTTACCCCGCCCCCAACTCTCTAACACCTACAATTTTTTATGTTTTTGTAGAAAAAAAACATCAAAAACGTCACCGGAGCCCAAAATATTATTTACATTTTTTACTCCAAATGATGTCAGGAATCACTAGTTAAAGTAAGTCAAGTACCTACGTACCTTAATATCCTGTATACTCATTATATCCTAGGCCACTAAGCTCAACAATCCAATCTAGCTATAGATACCATTTATAAGATCTAAGTTTATCTATATAAGATGTATCTATGATTCATAGAGTTTTCAGTGCATCGAAGATCTACGATCTACCGGCAGTCACATTTCTTCCTTAATTTAATCCTGGCTAACAAATCCCTTCTTTAACCTCACAACTGGGTGGTAATTATATAATCCCCTTGGTCGGTATCAGTTTGCGCACGTCTCCCCTAGTATCTGCACATTCCTGTGGTGACGCAGCTAACACCGGCCACCAGCCTAGGCATTAAATGATCATGTTTTATGCATTAAAGTCTCTTTTAACGCAACGTCTCCAGACAAAGTAAGTCTTTCCTCGCCTTTTAGAAAAATGCGGCGTGATTTTACGGATACGGGCGGCTTTACGAGCTGATGCTTTCTTATATGGCTCTTATGGGCGCGCGTCTCCTCAGACCAGGGAATGTCAGTGGCGTTGGAGGAAAACCACCATTTCTGTTATTTTTGGATGAGTAACATACAATTGTATTGTGAAATATGTCATCAGTGAAGATGACATTCTTGAGAAAAAGCATCTATTTAACTTTTTTTATTTTTTTATTGTTCAACAGTATATTAATCTCAATTAAGTACAAAAATTTCCCATCGTCTTATCAGAATTTAGCTAGGTGACTCTTCAATAATTGTTTAAACTCATTTAGAGAACAGCCACTTACATCCAAATTCTTTGCTAGTTTATTTAAAAGCAACATTCCCCTTGTTATGCTATGCTTTGCCAGGACGTAGGTTTTGCCGTTTGGTACTCTGAATAAGTCATGGTATCGACTTCGGCTGTAGTGATCTGGTACAAATAAATCATAGCATCCCAAGAGGAATGGGCTGTCGATAAAATTGTTCCAAATTTTGAAAAGCATAATAGCTAGACTTGCTTTCCGCCAAGTTTCAAGGCTCACAGAATTAGTTTCATCAAGTGAGTCGTATGGTGCATGAGGAATGATAGAATTTGCTCCAACATATCAAGGTACGGTTCCCAAACATCGCTCGCGTACTCCAGCTTTCTTCTCAGTATGCCATCGAACAATTCTAACATAGCATCTTGGTTATTAAACTGCTTGCATGTCCTACTTGATAAGGATTGATAGGATAACTTCCGGTATCTTCTCAACATTCCCTAGGAAAACTGCAGAAGGCTAACGTACAAACAACAGTTGATGTCGAATATATTAAGGACACTTAGTCATTGTGAACTGTAACTTATTTGTTGGCGATTTGCAGTCATGCTAGGGAACGATGAGAAGTTACCGAAAGTTATCCTATCAATCCTTATCGATCGAGTGTGATAGGGGGCCAGGCGATGACGAATGATGATGAACCCGAGAAGTTTGTAGCAAGACTGAGTGAGCTGCGATATATGGTCAGAGAATTTCAGTTAGGGATCAAAGACGACACCGAGATCCTTCACGGATTTTACAGGTGATAGTGTTTCGCCCTTTATCTTATAATCGCATCTATAGAATTTAGAGAACGACATAGTGACACATTTTTTGGGATGAAATTTAATCGGTTTATCACGACAATTCAAATAGTGCATCCAGATCAGCTTGCATTTTAAGGCAATCTTGTTGGGAGCTTATTTCTATCTTAATTTCAAGGTCATCTACAAACAGTAGACAATTGCTATTCCTTTGCTAGTTTTGGATGTCATTTATTATTATTAGAAACAACAGCGGTCCGAGGTAAGACCCTTGAAGTATTCCAGATTTTTTCTGAGTTATTTCCATTTATCGAAATAAATTGGCTTCTAGATTTTTAATATAATGAGAAAAAGTTTAGTGTTGGTAGGTCGAAGCCTAGTTTAAACATTTTTCTCAGAAGGATATCTTGGTTAACACAGTCGAACGCTTTGGCAAAGTTGGTGTAAACTACATCTGTAGAGTCTAAACCGGTGGCTACCACCCCCGAGAAAGTAAGCAGATTTGTGATTGTTCTGTAAGGAAACCGTGTTGATTTTCTCCAATGAATGCATTCTGGTGACTTAACTTGTCACAAATAATTTTTTCAAATAGTTTTGGTAGCACTGATAATACGGCCAGACCCGGATTTAGGGGGGGACAAACAGGCGTCTGCTCCGGGCGGCAGTTTTAGGGGCCACCAAAATAAATAAAAAAATGAAGAAAAAAAACCTTGATTCACAAAGCGCCTGGCATCCAGCACTGGGACCTAAAGATTAAATAAATGCATTGACTGTATTTTATCTTTCCTAGTCATTTGTTTCCTATATTTAATTTGATGTCACACAAATGAAAAATGTATTAGTAAAAATAGGTAACAAAAGATTTTATTTGAAGGGTACTTATTATCCCAGTCAGAAAAAATTCCACCCGTTTATATATTTGCTGTCGAGAGGGGTTCCACTATCACGTTCTAATAAAGCAAAGTAAACTTTAATATTGGTTAATTTTTGTTATTGTATGTATTATAATCATTGAGTGGTGATTATTTGTCAACGTTTAATGCAACATCATTTAGCGTTGTTGGTTGAGTTCGGCCATTTCCTTTACCAGTCTCGTCGCAAGTATTTTTATCTCTGGAACGGTTCACGAAGCGCCGTGAGTGCTTTGCCCATTTCGTCAGCTTCGCGGGCGGAGGTATTACATTATGTTACATTACACTGCATTACATTACATTAACATACATCGGGTGGGGGGAAGTGGAAGGTGGTACAGATCGTATTATCACGCTCGCCAAAGTTGTAATTTAACAATTATTCATCTGCGGGCGAGGGACTGTAGACGAAGACAACACCTAGAACTTGTTTCTCGGCTTGCACGAGGGAAGCACTTGAATTGAAGGCGCTTAGTCCGAAACTTTGGAGATAAGATGGATTTGATGAGATGATATGTCAAATGAGTATGGATAAAGGTGAGAATAATGTTAGAAAGGGACGATGGGATACGTCATTTAAACATATTATAATCTTGAAATACTTTAGGTTATCTGCAAATAGAATTAACTTAACATTATAAAAACACAAATAAACATTATTTACAAATAAATTAAAGAGAAATGGGGCCCAAATAAGAGCCTTCAGGAAAGGAAGCCTTGGTTTGAAATAGTGTTTGTCTCAATTATGTGTAAATTCAATAAAGAATCGTCCCCAGAAAATAATCGGCCCCTAGGACACTGGATCGATAAGGATTGATAGGCTAACTATCGGTTACTTCTCATCGTTCCCTAGCATGACTGCAAATTGCAAACGAATAAGTGACAGTTCACAATGACTAAGTGTCCTAAATATATTCGACATCAACTGTTGTTTGTACATCAGCGATCTGCAGTTGTCCTAGGGAACGATGAGAAGTTACGGACAGTTATAGTGTCCTAGGGGGCCAGGTCGCGGTATAAATAATAAAATGCACGGTTCTCCTATATAAGACAATATTATAACACTTAATTTTGAAAATTTGAACCATTTCCATGGCCCAGTTGTTTCGCAGAAATTTACGTATCAGATCACATTCAGCACCATTTTGTTTTTTTGACAGTTGAAAGTTTCCCTTTGAATGCCGATTCCTAAGTTCGTTTCAGCTTTTGAACAAATTGCGATCAGCAGAAGGGGACAACAGAAGGATATAAAGCTGAAAGTCACCTAGAATCGGCGTTTAATCGTGAGGCTGAATGGCTATTGGAGGAAAATGTTACGTTTGAATTTTTTGCGAAAAAGCTAGATCTGAGATTTTGGGATTTTTAATTCACCGGATATTACCCGGTTTTCTGTTGCGTCAGCGAATAATTTTCATAACCGACCTTAAGTGTCGACAAAATAAATTATATCATCTCTATGTGTATAGTATGTAGATGTATTTATTTAGTTAATTGTGTATCCTTTCTTCTTTCTTTTGGTTTTGTCTCCACTTTCTGTATTCCGTGTTACATAGATCGTGCAAACGGAATCCCCTGGTTTGGTAACTGTGTTGGGAATATTGAGATGCGAGCCGATAGCGCAGCGTTTATCGCAGGAATTTTGGGAATATTTATGTGGTCGATTAATTCAGTTTCATTATATTGCGTGACAGCAGACTGCAGAGGTAGGCAGAGGCCGGAATCCCAAAAGCACACGACCTGACCAGTGACCAAACTCGCGTCAACCAACCAAAACCTCCTAACTGCACTCTCATTCGGTGCACCGATTTTATATGAAAAGGGCCTTTTCTAGATTACGCGTCTATTATCGTCTGTGAATTCTATGGAAGTCTACTATTTGTCTATTGTTTGAGAATCGCCAGCCTTTTTGAGAATGTAATCGATGGCCGTAAGGGCTGTCATAAAACAACAAAATAGCAGGCATCTCCGCAAACGCGCACACCTTTTTTGCTTTTTTGTTTCAATTGTTTGTTTTTAAGTAGATACACCTTTTATTTTATTATTATTTAAATAGCTATGCTAAACAAACAACGGTTATCTTCATGTCTTAAGTGGTTATTTAATTTTATTTTATTCTGTCCCATCTCTTTTTTTCCTTATTTTATACAACATATTTTATACGTAAGACTATAATATGCAATGCATACACCAGTTTGTTTTTAATGTTTGTTTATTTTAATTTGTTTAAAACTTCGGTTATTAAGTATATATAGCTATTTTTATTATTTTTATATCATTTTAATAACTGTGCTAAACAAACAACAGTTATTATGTATTGAACTTTTTTTTTTTTAGTCTTTCTCTTCTTTTGTTTGCAAAAAACATTTTCCGTGTGTTTCTTACTTCATCTAATTTGACATTAAAATTATATAAGTCATCGTTATAGATTTAGATTTGGCATTAAACGGACTCCTTTCAATTGTCAAAAAACAAAATAGAGCCGAATGACCAATTGATACTTTGGCCCACCTGAAATGCACGAGAATTACGGTGAATTGTGTGCAACTACTTGTCAAAATAAAAGCCACCATCAAAATATCATGCTAAACGCAAAGTCTGAATGCAGCTCAAGTCTAGCGAGCAGAGAAAAGACTGGTGTGGTTTTGGAATTTAGGTTTCAAATGAAAACTGGCCATACCACGTGGGAGCAACAGATCACATCTTCTTGGGAAACACGAAATAAATCATCTGGCAAGTGTTTACCAAATGACAGCCGTGGATAATAGGAACCCTATCTAGGAACAAACTAACCAACTCGCTTGATTTACATTTTCACCTGCGCGGTGTGGATTTTAGGTGTCGATTTTGATTTATCTTCATTCAAAGGTATCAACTATCAACTTACATAATTATGTGAATCACGAAAGTTATGCAACTTTATCAGAAATAAATAATGGCATGATAATGATACTTGTAGCGCTATTTTTGTGAATTATCGCACTTCTAGACCGTTTTACGAAGCTAGAAAGAAGTTGTTAGTTAGCTATGAATTCACAGTTTACCTAAGCCAAAAATGTTAAATGAGCGTTTATTAAGCCGTTTTTTTTACATTATCTCCTATGTTACATTATGGTCTATGAAATCTTTGGATCTTTAGCTGTGTGGATGATCTTTTTAATGATTGGAAGTTCTGGGAAGGAAAATCTTAGGATTATGGTTCATCAAGAATCATCCTGGTTCCAGTGGCTTGTTGCTTCTTCTCAAGTCGGTTCTACATTTCTGAATATCGTGACCCCTACGCCAATTTCCATGGTGGACAAGGCTCCTCCACTCCTCGCGGTTTTGCGCTGCATGGAGAGCCAATGACACTCTAGTACCAGATGCTAGTGATACTTGGTCACTCCGGCGCATTGGTGACCTTCCTCTGCTTCTTCTGTCTTCCACCGTCAAAAAGTTTCGAACATGTAATTTATGAAAGACTAAACAAATTTCTAGTAAATAAATCGCTGCTAATAAACAATACAAAAATCAGAAAAAAATCAAACACCCTTTTGGCAACTAATGATCTAATAAATAAACTGAGAACCAGCATAGACAATGGAAATTATGCTATAGCAATCCTTGTAGATCTCCAAAAAGCATTAAATCGTATTTAAATAACAGAATGCAATACATTATGTCAGCTTAGATAACAAAAACAGTCAACAAAAAAATATAAACTATGGAGTTCCTCAAGGATCCATATTAGGGCCTCTCTTGTTTCAAATATATATCAACGATATCTGTCAATTAAACCTAAACAGGGAAAAAAATTTATACGCAGATGATGGTGCTATATTTTACTTTGGCAAAAACTTAGAAAACTTATTTGAAAAAGCTCAACTGTATCTTAATAAATTAAATGACTGGCTAATTAAAAATATATTAACTATAAATACTAAATAAACTTATTAAATGATCTTAAATTTTAAAAAAAAAGAAAAACGCCGTCTCATAAATCTTTGCAAATCACAAAAATAGAAGGAAAAAACCTACACATTTCAGATAGTGAAAAATACCAGGGACTCCATATCGATAAACACTTGTCTTTTAAACACCACATACAAAAAGTTAAAGAAAAAATTATTCCACTAATTGGTGTATTTGGTAGAATAGCCCATCTTCTACCAATACAAGTAAAGAGAGGATTATATTTTAGTTTAATTCAATCCCATCTAAATTATCTCATTGAAATGTTAGGAAACTCAAACATCAAATATTTAAACGAAATTCAAAAAATACACACAAATATTACATTTATGAAAACACCACAAGTACATGAACACCACACAAGACAAAATAATAAATTATACACAAATTCAGCAAAGACAGAGTGTGGTAAAAGAAACATAGGCCATGTGGGTGTACAGTTGTACACATATATAATCTCCTTCCTATTATATCTAGCCTGACAGCCGTAAATATAATGAACGTACTTAAGAAAAAACTGTTAGCTTTTAAAATTAATGAGCAAAACCAAAATGTACTTACTTAAGAAAAATGTGTTACTTAGGTAGTAAACCATAATTATTGAGATATATATATATTTTTTTCTCAATGTATATTTAAGTTAACAAAGCGAAATTGTAAAGTTGCCTTGACGAAAATATCATACATTTCATGAGCATATTGTTTAGCTTGGGTTCGAACACAGACAATTTTAAAATGTAGTTTTCTCCGGTCCTTTACCACCGATTTGACTGAAATTTTGGATCTACCCATAGAAGAGTGACCTGCACAGGAATCAACACCACAATTTGCAAAAAGTACATTGTAGGAAAATATCATATCATAGTTTAATAAATAACTAACTAAGTTCATATGAGTTTCTATCTGCAGATAGTTGAAAGCGTACTGTGGGTGCCTAGCTCTTCCAGAACGGACACATTTGTGTGTCTGGCTGTCCATGGAATCCTATGAGCATTTTTCTCCAGCACCACATTTCGAGGGCGTCTATCCGTTTTCTTTAGGTAGCTCTAAGTATCCATGTTTCCGCACCGTATAGAAGAAATGGGGAAATCAATATCCGGATGAATCTCATCTTGCTGGAATCCAGAGCATTTTTCTGCAGCACAACATTTTGAGGGCGTATCCGTTTTCTTTCGCTGACTCTGTTTAATTTTTTTTTTTTTTACATTAACTCTACACAGGAGGCCCTGAGGAAAATAAATTCCCTCAGGGCCTATGTCATCTTTGAAGATGCTGTGAGGAGGGGTCTTTTTGAGAAGAGGAAGGAGTGAACGTGGGTCTTGAAGAGACCCACGTTGTAGGAAGGAGGAAACACAGAAGCCGGCAAATCGTTCCACAGCCGAGCTGCGTCGTAGAAGCGACCCGTTCTCATGTGACCAATGTCAACCGTGTACATATGTTGGGCGCGCGTTTGGCGTGTTTCCCGACTATGCACCGCTGCCGAGGGGATCAATATGCACGCTAGTTCCTCGGAACATCTTCCATTACAATACCGGTAGAACAAGGATAACATTCCCACCCGACGCTTGTGCTCTAAAGATTGCAATCCGTTTGTTAAGATGGGCCACCCATTTCTGCACAGAGTCGACGGTTTTTTTCAGATACATTGGGGCTCCTGACCAGAGATGGCTGCCAAATTCAACCGTGGGGCGTATTTGCGATTTGTACAGGGTTAGCAGTTTTGCACTATTAAAGTATCTGCGGGCCCTGTACAATATGTTTCCACACTGTATAGATTATATTTAAGGAAAATTAATGTCCAGACGAGTGGTGAAACATTGGTGGTCTTTATTATGCTTGTGCGGAATTACATAAAAACTTTAATTAACCAGGAAGTAATCTTCAATGTGATTTGTCTTTCTCGCATTTCCTTGCCCCCTTGATCATTCAAAAGCCATGAAAAACTAATTGCAAGCGCTATTTTTAGATCACTTGACAGAAAACAAATTAAAGTGTGATGCGCTCGTTGCACTCTAGTTCAGCGAACTCCATTCATTGTCAATGCAATTACCTATAAGCACATTATAATAACAGATTGCATTCGGGCTCGTCTCAAGAGAGTGCATGGGATATAGGAATTAGGTATTATGAAATTAATTACTAAGGACTCGGAAACTTCCTGTGAAATTATAAAGTATTCAAATCTAGGTAGCCTGCAATAAAGGCATAGAAAATAAATCTTCATGATGCTTATTCTAATGCTGGGGCCGCATCTGCGCCTATCGTCGCGAAGCTTCACGTAAACGTATTCTTTTAATTTGAAAAAAAGAATACGTTTACGCGAAGCTTCGTGACGATGCGGCCCCAGCATAAGTATAAAAAGTTAAACGGGCTACTCATCACCCGATTTAAAGAACTGCTTGCAGGGTCTCTGAAAATCGGATTGTTTTGTAGGCAAAACCGCCAGCCGAATTATTATTATTCCATCGAAGGAAGCAAATTTTTTGGGTGTTACATTATACAGGGTGTCTGGGGGTAAATTGCATTAACTTCGGGATGTTTTTCTACGTGAGAGTATAAGTAAAAAAGATTAAAAAAAAACTTTTTTCAAAATTCCAACTTGTAAGGGTACTTTTTGGTAAAAAGATAAAATTACTCCGGCGTGTACAGCTAACACTATTATTTTCCGCTGTTGCTTTACGTAACAATCACAATCGCCACAGTCGGGCCCGGATGACTCACAGCAAATTTATCGGGTAAGTTTGTACCTTACACTAAGGATTTTTAATAGGTACGTCTTTTTGTATGGGAAAAAAAGTTGGAATTTCGGAAAAAGTTATTTAGCTTTTTTACTCCTACCATCATCTATAATCACCCCCGAAGTTAATGCACTTTACCCCCGGACGCCCTGCATACTAAACGAAAAAAAACACACTTTGTAAAACACCACTTTTATTTTGAATTAATATTTAACAGCCAACCAGGTTTCACTTAGCTCAAGCTTCGTCAGGGCTTATTTTACCAATTAAAGATAATTACATACAGACATATATATAAAAGAAAACAAAATACAATAAAAATATATAAATTTATTTATTTAAATTTTAATTAAACTCTATCGGTTTCGGAAGAACCCTTCCTTCGCCAGGAGAATATTAAAACTAACCTATGATTCAAAATTTTGACAGACACATACAAAAAATTTAGGTGTTTGAATGGGAGTTTAAAAAATGGGTAATTGCGGGAATGCCGGCAACAACAGAGCGGTTTATTGTAAACATATCTAGAATGGGACTAAACGATAAATTAATTTGGATAATCAATATACTTGCGTTATTATTTAGGGATTTTTTAATTTCAAATTTGGAAGCACTTGAAACAAAAATAAATAAAAAAACAAAACAAAACTGGCGCAACCATGGCAACCGAGCAAACTGGCAACGGCCGGCCACGGCAACTAGCACGGCGAGTCGCGAGTCACTGCTTACGTTGCCATTGACAAAGGGTTTTTGAGAAATTGTCGGGCCATCACATTGACATACACAGGCTAGCGAGTTTAGTTGCAAACTGTTTTTTTTTCAGTTGCCTCGTCAACGGAGGCACCAATGCTGTTTAATGTGTAACCAAGACCATCATAATTCAAACACAAAGGGATCCTAGGCATTTATCTTGGTATTCCTTTACATATGATTTGCCAGATTAATCATATAATTAATAATTCATTTAAATTATTATTTAATTGTGTTGTTACATCTTTTATTATTTTTTATCTAATATTTACAATGATACGTTTTTAGATTTTCACGGCCAAAAGCATTTTCGTTGTTTGTTTTTGGGGTATTATGCCGTGTTGCGCTACCTCCTTCTTTAGCCGACGTTTCGGACAGCGTTGCAGTGTCCATCATTAGGGCAGATCCGGCAGATCCGACAAAAAAAATATTTACAATATTGTATTTTTTGTAAATATGTCAGCCCACGGGTACAAGCGTACAGGACCCTTAGTTTTTTTTTTACTTTTATTATTATTATTACAATTTTAAGTCATGTGAAAATGTGTTATTGGGTTTTATTTTTATTATTAAGCTTATTGTAATAGATGTAACTAATCTGTTGATTTTCCTAAATAAATATAATATATCTAGAACTAGAACGAAGAGTCGCTAATATTGTCATCAGTAATCAAAATTTTGAGGTTTTACTCATTAAGTTAAAATAAAATAATTTAAAAACGTTTGCCGTATTTCACCAGAGGCGTAAGGAATAATTGAGCTTATTTCGAGCACGCGGAAACTTCCACAGCACACTTCTATCAGTTTAAATCTTCAGTGGCATTTAGACAGATGATCTGTCCATCATTTTTGTTCCCAAAATCAATCAGTCAAAGGTTTCGGCGACAAAATGGGGTAGGCACACAATGCTCTGCACCCCAACTCTGGCCAAAGTCATTAATTCCCTTTGGATAACCCAACAAGCTGCTGACCCTTCCTTTATTATTGAGTTTGTTACTTCATTGAACAATACACTATTTGTGTATGTATATACGAGGATTACGAATATATTTAAATGACAATCACCCCTTTTCGTAGCTGCTGTTACAATGTAAAGCGAAACGATAAAAACATGACATTGTTTGATAGATTTGAATTTGGGTGCACCCTGGATTGCAAAATAGTTAGAACCGATAAATATTATCGTATTAGCTAAGTAAGTAGATTGTAATTTTTCTGTTATTTTTAATTTTATTTATTTAATTATTGACACTTATTTAAGGTGCTTTTACGTAGGAATTGTAAAAATTATACGGTCGTTATTTTTCTTTTTTTATACAATTCTATAAAATTATTTAATATTCTTCCTCCAGCAACAAAATCCGTAAAAAAATAACCGACTTTAAAAGAAGCATTAAGATATGGATTATGGACACGGGTAGGAAAAATATAAATAAAAATTTGCAACCAATCAAAGATTAAAGATTATAGTGTGTTTTATTTTATTCTAGATATTAATTTATAATTTTTCTCTTAATATTATATCATATATCCTTACTTACTTTAATTTAACGTAACGTAACGTTATTTTAATATAACTATAATATATGTACAATGTGACCTTTAAACGGTGTAGGTATGTATATTTTTTAGGATTATATAGTGGTAAAGTATATATGTAGTAGGATGTAAGATTGTCTAAATTTTGGCGGCGAATGCGTCTGCCACCTTCTGCGTTGCGTGCCGAATCGAAAGAGTTTGTTTGAGGGAGACCTTTTGACCTCTCCAGCCAGACTCTCTTGACCCCTTAGATCCATACCTATTTCCTTCTCAGATTTCCTCTCCTTATAAAGACCCTCCGGAAATTATTCCCTAAGCCCCGAGGGAAATTGTTTTCCTTAGAGCCTCCTATATGGAGATAATGTAAAAAACAAGAATCCCCAATCTAAAGTCGCTTTTTTGTGAATACCGTACAAGAATCCCAACTGCTCCCGTCTGGAGCCAGTAAGACTATGGCATTCCCAATTAAGGTATGTTGTTAAGCTGAAGATAGAGGGTGGGGCAGCTGTTGGGGAAAAGGAAGGTGGGGAAGTTACCTGGATATTGAGATCTGGTCACCAAACACAGCTAAAGCCATTTCAAGCAACGTTTCAATTCTGAATGGTGATCTTACACCAGGGCGATACTGAGAGTATCTTCCACTCTGGAACAAGCCGCAAATACACTATATGTTATTCTTAACTAGCGAATACCCGGCATGCGTTGCAATGCTAATTAAATAAATGAATTGTTTCTCCCTTCGTGTCATTTCCCATATGTCCTCGGTCCCCTTCCGACTCCTCTTCCGCTCCCGCATCCTCTTCCCCTCCCGCGTTCCCTTTTCCCCTTCCAGCGTTCCCCCTCCCGCGAAGTCACCTCCTTAATATCCCAACCGACCCTCCCGCATACCCCTCCCCCCAGCCTTTTTCCCAGCCGCCTAACTCCATAAAATATACCCATTTTTCCAACAACTCGCGTGACCTATTTTCTATGCAAATTTCATAATAACAGTATAATGTAGATATAGAAGTATTCACGGGCGTGTTCACAACAAATCAAAAAAAAATTATAGTAATCGGATGAAATTTTAATCGCAATCGTATGAATATTATAGGAAATAATTTCATAACGCTAGAGCTCACTATCCTATAACCATCCCGGGTATGCGCACATTATATTCCCAAAATTTCATCACAATCGGATGAATGGTGTAGCCGCGCATAAGGTAAGAACAAACAAACAAAAAAACATTATTTTTTATATTATAGATTAATTAATTCTGAAATAATACAAATTAATCAACTAAAATTTCAAATATTCAAAAAAATATTCCATCCCACGACCTTCGGATTACCAGTCAAAAGCCTTATCCCTCGACAACGGAGGCCGTCACTACAAGTAATGCATCGTTTCTCACACTGCAAAACTTTCTGCGAGAAGTTACAAAAAATAATTGATGAATTGGTACGAAAGCTTTCCAGTGCAACCTTATAAATTTATAATGGAGAAGTTATTGAGATGCCAGACAGACGAACGAGCAGGTACTGAAGACGAGTACAAGGAAACTGCATCCTAACTTTTCCCAACATTAGCAACACGGAAGACAGCCAACCCAGTAGAGAGCAAATGGTTGCAATGGAAGATGGAAACGGAAGGTGCATGTACACATTGTACACGTTGCTCTGTCGTGAGATAAGGTCTAAATACTAATAACGGAGATGCATGTTGCATGATCGAGATGATTAATTGAAAAATAATTAATTGGGTAATTTTGGTATAATTAATTACATTTTCTTTCAGGGAACGGATTGAAAAATTAAGTAATTTCAGTTTTTCCGGCGAATATTTTCTTGTACTAATTAATTACAATTGTAATAATAACTCCATGTTATAAAAACCTGTTGATGTTTATACCTACCAATGTAATATATCATTGAAGAAGAAGATAATGCTAATAGATCTAACCGAAGAACAAGACACAGAAAAATAACAAACGATAATGATGACAACTGGGATTCGAACCTAGGATCTCTTGTCTTAGCAGGACAAACGCCTTCACCAGCTCGACTATTGATACCACTTATTATTAAGTCATATTTGACGGTCTCATATTTCAATTTCAGAATTAACAATATTAATATCATATTTGACTAATTTTCCTATATATTTGGATGCTACCTTTTTAAATAGACACATCACATCAAACAAATAACAAATAAACTCCTCAAAACAATACACATTTTACTAAACATAAGAAACATATATAAAATAAAACAAATGAAAACAATATATTTTGCACTTTGTCAATCAATAATAGAATATGGAATAATTTCTTGGGGAGGAGCAACAAACTAGGCTATCGAACACATGGAAATTGCGCAGAAAACTATCTTAAAGGTAATACTTAAAAAACATAGACTTACTGATACAGACCAAATATTCAACCGTTGTGACGTACTAGATATACGCCGATTATACGTTAAAACATTACCAAACTAAATTTTTGACCAAAAAAACAAATTTCAACAAACAAAAAATATCACTAATAGATTAGTTAGACAAGTATACAAAGAAACATAAAAACTCCGACGGTAAATACAAGCTTTGGACAAAGACACTACCAATATCATGCTATAAAAGCATTCAACACTTGAAAATAAAATTGAGGAAAACAAAAATAAATTCCGACACAAAATTACAAAATGGATTAAAGAACAAAAAGAAACATTATCCAAATTTCATAACATAAAATAATAAAATATACAGGAAACACACAAAACCAGTTTAAAATACACATAACTCACAAACACACAACACATAATATAAATACCGATTTTAACTTTATATACATATATTTTTTTTTATTTTAAATCTTTACTTTTAGTTTAAATTTATCTTTATTATGTTTTAAATTATGTTTTTTTTTCTTCACCAACACTACATATATTTTTAATGTATTATTTTTTTTATTATAAAATGGAGGCCTCAGCACGGGTAAGCCACCCAGTGAGGCCAACATTACAAGATTGTAAAATGAAATATAAAATATTTTACCAAAAAAATTATCACAAAGTTTATTTTTCTGTGTCTTGTTTTTATCACATTTTTATTTAGATTTACTAGTATTATCTTCTTCTTCAATAATTATTTATTTTATTTATCTCTTAATAAAATTATCGTCTTTTAAGACAAGTCCAGTTTTGTTGAAGCAAACATACTAATTTCACTACACACAAGTCTTTTACGTACCGAATTGTAGTGTATGGGAGTATGTACATATTTAGTTTCAATGTCTTTAAACAGATTTCGTTAGTATAGGTGGTTATATGTAGTTTTGAGGCGTTTCAACAGATGTCAGTAAAGTAGTACCTTAGGAGAATGGCAACTGTGATCATTCGTTTCTAATACCCGAACGGTTACGGAAATAGCCGATGATATCCGATTGACAGCTGGGCGCCTTTAGTGTCGAGTTTCCTAGATTCAGAATTACACAGAGCATCCATTAAAGCGGAAGTTTGGTCTAGTTATTTATTCATTGTAAACACGATGAGGTAAATAAAGTAACATGTAATCTAGACGAACCGCGAGCTTTATTGAAGATTCCCCAACATATGTCAAATAATCCCAATTACCGGGATTGAAGAATATTACACTAATGTAACCCAGCATATATTTTACGATCCCTTTACTGAAATCTGCATTTAAAAATAATTATAATTGCATTATAAGTGGCCAACATTCTACTGCGTTGTACTTTACTGATGTAATCACCTCAAGTTTATCTCACTAAATCACCATCACGCCGTTTCCCGCAGGGTTAGGCAGAGAGGACGGACCGCCAAGCAACCCGGGTTTGGCATACACTCCTTGCTTCATTCACAACCATACAAACTCTTTTACATTTTTTTTTAGTAGTTTACGCTTATAGTTTTTGTAAAGTAATTAACGAATTTTATTTAAATTCTACTCAAGCGAAACGATAAGAAAGACTTGAAATTATCCAACACATATTTTTTAATTTTCGTAGTGTAAATATATTCGTTGTAAAGATTAATCTAAAATAGTAATTTTACGTTAAGCTTCAGAGAAGAAATTTCAAGCAACGTTTCGATTCTGAATTTCTAAATGGTTCACCAGAAGCTCTAGCATTGTGGAATCGATAACTTTACGTTCCTAGCACAGTTTTACTGTTGATAGCCAAGCCGATATTGGGCAGGAATAAATAAGAAATCGATACACGCTGGCAACACTGGCGGATCTGTCCACGAATTCACACTCCGAAACGTCAAACGCCAATCAATAATGTAAAAATATGAATAAATTGGCAAAGTTGAATTGAAATACTAACCTAAATATTCTTTGGCAGTCCGCATTTACTTTTTGTCACTAAACGGAAGTTAATTAATGAGGTATTCATATTTCAATCATTTTCGTTTCTCAATCATCGAACGGAATTAATTCATTGCGTCTTGGATCCATTATTTAAGTATATTGTTCACAAATAGGACTTCTTTCATTTCTAAGAGCTTCATTAGTTAAATCCGTTCGTTAAGGGCCGGAATTCCGGTTGTCTACCGATTTATAACATATGTCCCTTGAACACTTGAAGTTTCTAAGTTCTTAAAAAAATATATGTTATTTTTAAAGTTAATATCTGAAGACTTGTAGAGCCGAAACGTTACTTACATAAAATTCCCTCTATAGAAAAAAATCGCAAAGCATGCTCTAAAAATTATTATTTACACGTTTCCTTCTGTTATTTTACAAGTTACATGTACACGGAGAAAAATGTTATTTGAAAAAACGATCATTTTAATAGTAAAAACGGTTAAAAACGGGACTGAAGTTCTTACGAACAAATTAACAGTGTTTCAATGTTTATTGGCGGTAAAATACGTACGAAATTACGTATACCAACAAATTATTCTTACATGTTCCCGCCAATAAACATTGAAACCCTGTTAATTTGTTCGTAAAAACTTCAGTCCCGTTTTTAACCGTTTTTACTATTAAAATGATCGTTTTTTCTATTAAAATTATCGTTTTTTCTAATAACATTTTTCTCCGTGTATAAAAAAATTCACAGTGATTGTTCAAATGCTTCTTAAGGTGTTGAAGAGAGATTTTTGTTCTATTGTAAACGAGTCGTGTTTTATTAAACAATTTCGCAATTTTCGTTCGAATTTTTACGTTTTTAATATTAGTGAGCTCGCTCCGACGTTCGTATTGTCGTATCTCTCCTTCTTATTCTTTTTAGGTGGGTAATACCGACCCTTAAATAAGCCAGTAATTTTGCATAACGAAAGACATTATTAAAAAAATATGTAGATTGTGAGTTAACCGAAACTTATCTGATGCTATGGGGGCCGGGCTAAAATTTATCAATCGTCGCGCGTCGGTTGGAATATCTCCGTGCTCGCAAACATTTTATAAGATGACGGATTTGGTCAATATCAAATTGATACAGGGTTTTATCGATCGTCTTTGTTAGACCTCCAGGGCGATATAGAGAGGATGTAACCCTGAACCGATTCTGTTAATATCCGCCTCTTGTTCCGGTATGATATTCTGGCCAATTTGTAGATGCATGATCTGATCATTAAATTAGTTACGGATCTCATTAACATCTGTACTTTTCCGACAATCATTAGAGACATTTCCATTGGCAAGTAGAAGGGGTGTTCCGTTATGTTCTTATTTGACAAATTACCAATCGATTAAATTCCACTCCTAAAGACCGACCATTTGCCTGACACTCCTTTCTCAGTCCATCTGCTCGGACAGGTGATGAACTGACTGCGTAAAAGAAGATTAGTGTAGAATGCGAAGAACAGGGAAACGAAAAAAATTAGCTAAAGACAAGAACTGGAACAAATAGCACCAATAGAAGGTCAAATTCTGATCTCTCAAAATTAACAAACAAAAAAATAGTAAAATAAATCGCATAGAGAAAACAAAATAGATGATAGGTGGTACTATGATTTTTTTAAGGGTTTCAACATTTATTTACGTTCTTCCACATTTTTTATTAATTACCAGACCGGTTTCACCTTATGATGAACATCTTCAGAATGGTACTATATGAACTAAATATATGTTATACTAAATATATGTATAACTCCGAAAACTCATAATAAAAGCAAAAATACTAGTGAATCTACATCACGTTCAGTTGTTTTACCGGTATTTCAATGAAAGATGCTCCGTGGAACGATCGATCCCCTCGGCAGTCTCGGCACCGGTGATGGCCCGCACACTACACAATCACTCAAACACCCGTTGTCAATGGTAACGCAAGCGGTGATTCGCGACTCGCACTGCTGATTGCCGTGGCCGGCCGTTGCTAGTTGCCAGCTGTCATCTGATTGTTCTTCGTCTATGGTTAAGCAAGCTTTTTGACCAATCAAGACATAGAAACCAGCCGGTTTTAGTTTGGTTTCAGTTGCCTCGTCAGCGGAGCGCCGAAATAAACGAAAAGAAAACTAAACGAAATCCTAGACTTTCCTTCTCTGTGCTTCTAGAACAAATAATCAAATAATCTACTCCAATTTGTTAGTCATTGTTCCAAGTTCAAAAATGCTTTGCAGCAAGGGTGTGGTTAGGTAGGGATGGGGAGAGGTAGGTACTGGGTAAAATAACAGCCGGTAGGAACTATCAATTTTTTTCATTTCAAAACCAACAGCAACTATGTCAGGAATGAGCGTTATTTGCTCTCTACAAAATTGCACATTTACGACGTTATTTTATTTTATTGTTGGCGTAGCAACTTTATTATGTTTGAATATCTCTTTACTGGGTTTATCACCTTCTGGGAGATGAGTTACCTGCATTGTGTTGGGTTGACTGAATTTACGAGTGTTTACATTTTTATATAGCTAATACTATTGTTGAAAGGTTTATTTTTAAAGGTAAAATTATTGTTATTTTCCTCAGCTGAAGATGCCCGTCAAAATGTGAAACCGGTTTGGTCATCTATAAACAAATTAATGCAAGTTATAAAGGTGTTTTAATCCAGATAAAAGTCATATTAGAAAGGAATTCCAACATGAATAATTAAATGTTTTTAAAATCTTCAAATGGCAATACTAAAATTATAACACATCGTGGAAATGTAAAGCTACATAACCTACAATTTTGTAAAAAAACAAAAACACATAAAGTGGGAAAAATATTTTTTCATTGCAATATATGTAGGTACATAGATAGATACTCACTGATCTCAAAATTAGAATTGCATGTATTTATATATATGTATAGTACATATGCCATGAAATTTTGTGCAATATTGTAGTAAAATAAAAAGCAGTTTAGAATTTGCTCACATTTATTTAATACTAGCTGAAGTACCCAGCGTTGCCAGGGCTTTAGATCATCCCCTTAAAAAAATGTACCTTATGAAAAATAGCACTGATGTAAAAACTATCTATAGCTTTCGGAGTGCGACCATTTTTTATTTTGCCTGGAGTTTCAAATTAATTTTAATTTATTTCGCTCTCCTTGACAATTCGCCCGATGGTACTTTCTGAATTACCTGCGAAAAAAAATACTTACAAATTTGTTATTATTAAAATATAACTGAAAATATTTATATTTTAAAGAAATATTTTTTTAAATGCCAGTTACAGTATTCTACATAAACAGGATGTTTATGTAATATTCTTGATTTTCAAAATGCAATATGCTAATTGGCCAGATATCGTAAATTTACGAAAAAACTTGCAAGTGTAAACCTAGCCTCACGGTAAGTCTCTCAATTTATCAAACTGATTTGATAAGCTGTGAGAAGTGAGAAGGCTGGAAGTTTGCGCGGACGCGATTAGTTCTGTGTAAGTAACTAACTTCCTATAAATTACGGTAAGTGACTTTTTGTGTCGTTTAAACAACGAACATGTGTAAAGGCATCCCGATAATGTAAGCACTATAAGTACAGTTTAACAGAATGTGTAATAAAGCATACTGAGGAGAAAGAAACGACCATTTATATTCCTTATGGAGGATAATTACCCTTGGACTCTTCGAAATTATACAACATAATTCCATTCTTCCAGAATTACAAATAAACACATTTAACTGTTTATCATTTTCCGTTCATTTTCGAAAAAGAAATAAAACCGTTCGTTTCCATATATTCCGTACCCAATATGGCCAACTGTTTGCGGAAACGTCACGGCTTTTTGTGAACCTCTTCTTCTTCTAGATTACACAGTTAATTCAGTGGGTTCCTGTCACTGAATAGGAAAACCCTAGAAACCGTCGTTAATTCTTAGCGCCTCCGCCCACTCAGGCAACTGAAAACTCTCAACTGCCAACTGTCTTTGTATGACAATGTGATGGCCCGCACACTACACAATCACACAAAACCCCGTTGTCAATGGTAACGCAAGCGGTGACTTGCGACCATCTTGCAACTGTCACTGCTCATTGCCCAGGGCGGCCGTTGCTAGTTGCTAGCTGTCAGCTGTCTCGTAGTTCGTCTATGGTTAAACAAGTTTTTTGACCAATCAAGACAGAGAAAAAGCCGGTTTTAGTTGGTTTTCAGTTGCCTCAGTGGGCGGAGCGCCTTTATGTTTGAGGACATTCATCTGAACACATTCTTGTCAATGATTTCTTTCCTTTTTAAAAATTTGATTTACTTAATTGTTTAAAAAAGAATCCAGAGATTGGGTCGTCTGCAGAACACTGGCTACCGATCAAAATGCCCGTCCAGATGCAAGCCAAGTTGATGTCTTCAGATTCCAAAAATCCTCCCTTTGGTTTCCGATCAGAATTTATTATTAAAAATCATCTTATAGAAAACATTAATTTTCACTGTCCAATACGAATTACCAGATTTTACCAATTCGAACAAAAACAAACTACACACAACATTCTTTTCTCAGAAGGACGTGCACAAAATACAATAATATCTTTTCAGACGCTGATATTTTCCATTGCCCTCAGGCCATTTTACTAAATGTGTAATAGAAAAAATTAAAACAAATTGTCAATTATGAATCCTCTACCCCTGCTTTGTGTTATTTTCTCATTCTCGTTACGTTATTTATCTTCTTTTTTTAATCAAGTTTAACCTTGAACATTATCTAATGATGTGAAAATTGTAGCACACCGTTTTTACGCTTGCCACTAGACCATCTCTTTCCATCCTGCTCACCCAAACCTAGGCTAACCAGGCTGCGCAGACGCCTTCTGCGCATTTCCTACCCTCGAGTCGCCCCATAAACCACGCCCCGCCACAAGGAATGGCCTATATAAAGAGCTGCGCGCCCTAATTCAACCAGTTCGTCTGCAGCTCGCCATTGGCTAGTACTCTCTCTTAGTTGCGCCTCGTCCTTTGGCACGACCCTCTAAGGAGTATTCTACTTCCATAAGCAAAGCACCAACCAGACCCCGACTGCTGCCTTAGTTGCGCTTCGTGCTATGGTACGACCCTCTAAGCAGAACACAGTCGCCGCCGCACGTTACCATAACGGCACGAGTCAGTTTTGTTGTTCCCAAAGACTAATCAGCAAGGTTCCCTCCGATCCCTTGCTCAGTTAATTATTATTGTGATTTGATACATTGTGACTATTTTTACTATATGTGATCTGTGAACTTACCTTCAATAAATAACATTTTACCAACAAATGTGTTACAAAATGTATTATTTTCATATAGGTACGTAGTTGAATTTCACATTATCTATCCTATATGTTTTTTTTTAAATTCTTTTTCTGTTTTTTTTTTTTTTTAAATTCTTTCACCCAATGTTTCCTTTAAAAATATATATTTTTCTGTTTATGATATGAATTTTATGCGGAAACTTCGCTAGTTCACGCGACAAAGTAACAATGTATCACTTTATTAAGTTTTTAGGTATAACTATTGGTTTCCCTAATATACTAAAATAAATAAATAAAAGTAATTTGATGTCCTCACTCACTTGTGCAAAATCTGCAAAAAGAACAATACCATAAATAAATAAGTTGAATGAGATCTACGCCGATTTGATAAAAAAAAACTGGTATCGAAAATGTATGTACAATTATCAGATCTTTCGACTCCGACCCCCAGACAGCCCAATGAAGTTGACAATCTGCTGAAGAAAGATTTTACATATTTGAAAAAGTTTGATCAATTTCATCCGACGTAAGGCAAAAAGTTGCTTACTTGACACGCCTACAGCACATTTCTTTCAGTTAATATTACTGTGGTTCCTGCCCAGAGGAGCGTGTCTCATTTAAACCGTATAAAGTGATACAGGAATGAGGGAGATGGGACACGTCCCATGATCTTGGCTGAATTACGATCTGTTCTGCAGAATGTGATGCCATATTTGGAAACCTGATTCACATAGATAATAATATTGATAGCGAGGAAACGTGTTTGGCTATTTCGAATGCAGCTACATAACTGTTCCCCGAACAATATGCCAGTGCAGCTTGACACATTTAACTTTGCAGGAGGATAAAAGAGCATAATAATGTTTTTTAAATAAATTAAATTTACTAGTTTTATTTATTTATACTGGGATGTTAAAGATAGCTCAGTATATGTACAAATATGTATTTACATAAAATTACAAATACCTACTCAGTCAAAGGATAGATACATAAAAATACATGTATTACAAATAATTCAAAGAGAGGGTAGAGACACGAGAGACAAGAGAGACAAGAGACACTCAAGAGACACAAGAGACACAGATACACAAGAGACACAGAGACACAGAGACACAGAGGCACAGAGACACAAGAGACACAGATACACAAGAGACACAAGAAACACAAGATACACAAGAGACAAAAGAGACACAAGAGACGCAAGAGACGCAAGAGACGCAAGAGACGCAAGAGACACAAGAGACACAAGAGACACAAGAGAAACAAGAGACACAAGAAAATGTATGTATTCTTATATCGCCACGAATACAGGTAATAGGCATAAAAATCGCTTGGCAAAGGGAGTCTAGAAGTCACAAAGTGGTTTTTATTTTAATTGATTAAGAAACTCAATCAAAAATCTGAAAACAGAAAAATCGGAAAAAGATACGGTCACATCTGGAACACGAATCCAGGACCTACGCCTTGCCGGGCGCAGCTCTACCAACTGAGCTAATTTTTCCCTATCCAATTCGGTCATATTTAACTGTATTTTACTTCGATTAAGAACTACCTACCAGCATTATCTTCATTCCCTTAACGCATATTTTTATTGGCTGCTGTCTTTATTAAGGATTGCAATTTTTATGCTTTCAGGTTTTTGATTGAGTGTCGATAATATTGTCTTCATCTAATTTTTTTAATTTTTTTTTATTATTTCATAAGTTTTACATTTTTGACATTTTTTTAGCTAGGCTAGTGCCCGTGTAGTGGTAGTCAGATATAAAATAATGAATATAAAAACTAAAAAAATATTATTTTATAGAAAAAGATAAAACACAAGCAAGAAGAAAAAGAAAACATATTCAAGAATAGATAAAACTAAAATACAAATATAAAAATTAAAAGTAAGCTGAAAAATATTTTAAAATAAATATATATATCAAAAAATATATATATAAAATAAATATTTTAAAGAAGATAGAAATAAAAACTCAAAAATAATACGTTTCAAATCATATAGATTATATTTATTAAACAAGATAATGGTTTATAAAGAAATTAATTGTGGTAGGTATTATCTACAAGAGTTCATGTTAATAGTCACATTTGAATTTCTTATACGAACCAAATTGGAAAAAAGATGTAATAGCATAAGTAGTTCTATTTTTTATTGTTTATTAGTGTGAACTCATATATATTCTTTGAAGAAAACCTGTCCCTTACATTAAAATATTACAATTTGTGGTTTTACTCATTAAGTTAAAAATAAAAATATGATTTTTTTTTATTTTGTGAATAATGTTATAAGAAAGAAAGAAGTTAATTTATAGAAACAGTCACAGATAATTTTAGCCATAAAACTGTAATTTTTTAAATATGCGTTCAAATATTTCGAATGCATTTTTTTTAGTGGTTGTGTTTATATTATTTATAAAGTACCTAATTAACAATTTTATTTTAATTCTACTCAACGGAAACGGTAGAAAAAGCTTCAATGTATCCATTGCGTATTTTTTGTATTTATAATGTAAACCTATTCGTAGTAAAGATTAATCTAAATTAGTTATTTAGGATTAAGCTTCGCCTTAATTTGGGGGTATTCTAGTCTAGAGGCACATAATTAGGGAGTTTTTTGAACTCTGTAAAAAATAAACGAGTAACATTTTTAGTATCCTTCTTTTTATGATTTGTTTATTTATATTTTAAGCATAAATAAAAAAATTAAAAATAAATAAAAATATTCAAAACTCGAAAGTAATCGGCTGGTAAAGTGGGGGATCTAAAAAAACGAGATGCCCTGGCGTGCATGATTGTAAACCGTCTGGTCATCTGAAAAAAAAATCAAGCGGTATCGCCGGGACCTCGGACATATTTTTAAAGATCTAAACATTGAAAATATGAAAAAAAATAAAAATTCCAAATTCTAGACTAGAATATTCTGATTGATAGCGATTAACTCAAGAATGTGTATATTTCAAAATATTGGGCATTTTGTGAATACCGCAGTCCCTAATACCCGGACCAGCGGGACTTTGGCATTCCCAATAACTTAGATACTTATGTTGTAAGAGTGAAGTGAGTAGGAATATGAAGGAAATAGGAAAAATGAATATTGGGAAGTACTTGTATATTCAGATCTGGGCACTAAACAATGCGGTTTTATAAGGTTGCCGAATCAGTTTCACGCACGCAATTTTTTTCACTACTCAGAATAACTATTAAAATCGGAGAGATGTAAAACGAGCAAAAAAACTATTAGATTCTTAGTTTGGGTTATAAATAATTTATGTGTATTTCTTAACCTTTAATCTTAACTTTAAAAAAAAAAAATCTTTAAATCATCTTTTACCGTCTACCCCGACATAATGTTGAATTATTTCTTTATTTATTGTTTTAAACATTTGCAGAGTGTTAACCATAATTACATGAATGATATGGCCGTTGGAATGTGTACAGATATTTACACTCCAATTTTAAATGTTCACAGCATGCGTAATCAAGTTTTAGTTGTTACTAGGAGAAGATTCTAGTAGTGAAAAAAACAGAAATAGAAATATAAAACATGAGATATAAAATATAGTACATGTACATTACTTACAGAGAAAGATAGAAAAACTTAATAATAATGCAATTTTTTTTTATACGTTTTTTGAATCCTGTGCCAAGCCAATATGGATTATATTGCATTGAACAACCCCTGCACCTGCATGTACCCCGGAAAAGAATTACTCTTACTATATTTATGGCGTTAGGGTGGATTAACTTCTAATTAGAAGATATATTCTATGTTTATTGCAAATCAACTTCTACCATTAACTTCGTATTCCTCGCGCAATGTCCCTCATAAATTAACTACATTTTTGATTAGATATGCGCTGATGGATTTTATCGAGAATTTCAAAATCAAATTTGATTATTTCGGATCTTCAGAAAAAATTATGTCTATAAATTTATAAAACCGTCTTTAGAACCTAATAGGTGTCTAAAATTTAAGACGATTTGTTACAATAGAAGTGTTGAAAGATTAAAACTAAATGGAGTGTAAACAGGTTTACATTAAAACTAAATGGAGTGTAAACAGGTTTACATTAAAACTAAATGGAGTGTAAACAGGTTTACATTAAAACTAAATGGAGTGTAAACAGGTTTACATTAAAACTAAATGGAGTGTAAACAGATTTACATTAAAACTAAATGGAGTGTAAACAGGTTTACATTAAAACTAAATGGAGTGTAAACAGGTTTACATTAAAACTAAATGGAGTGTAAACAGGTTTACATTAAAACTAAATGGAGTGTATACAGGTTTACATTAAAACTAAATGGAGTGTAAACAGGTTTACATTAAAACTAAATGGAGTGTAAACAGGTTTACATTAAAACTAAATTGATTTCTGGAGAAACTCGATTTATTCTGGATTCTTTCTTCTTTTAATCTCATACTGCGAATGGGACATTTTGGCATGACTTTTTTTCTTTTCTGAAAGTACTTTATTTAAGTAGGTATATATATTTATTATTTATATTTTAACCGCAGTTAATATTAAATATAGTGCAAGGAAAAAATTCACAGAACACGGGAAAGAATTTCGTTTTTATCGCAAAACAAAAACGACAAAAACATTCATAATTTTATGTGGCACACCTTGCTTGAAGAACAAGATTTCAATATGATGGTACGGCCTCATACGTGCCGAGCGCGCTCGTGGCACGACTCGGCAAGCTATGGCACGCAAATATTCGTGACCACACTCGTGCATAAGCTTGCGAGTTCTACATTGCGTTCGGAGCGCCATGGCGGACATCGAGGCAACTACATCGGCTGTCACATTTGCCCTAACTTATTTGTACTAAATTTAAAAAAAAAACGAAGAGTTCGCCGAAAGAGATGGTGGATGATTCAAATTTACAGAAACCGTACCAGATAATTTATTTTAAATTCTAGTATTTTGTTCATTCGTGTGTTATCTCTTCGTAGAATTTTATTTTATTTTATAATAAATCTAAACAAAAATATGAAAAAGAACAATACACAAAAAAATTAAAAGGTAACGGCGCACCCTTTTTTTACATTATGTCTACACAGGAGGCCCTGAGGAAAATAATTTCCCTATGTCATCTTTGGGGATGCTATGTGGAGGGTATTTTTTATGGAAAATAAGTTCTGGGAAGGAATAAGGAATGACGGTTGGGTACGAATCTGGGGTTCAGTGTGTCTATATCATCCACCGCCAAGACCTAGACAAACCTTACCCCATGAACCCGTACACCCCTGCTAAGTCACCAAACGTAGTAAACTACTTGGGGTGACCCATGGCAGAGGTGTTTGTTATCCAATAGATGGTTCCCGGGGCTGCGGTACCCATTCCCGCCTTCCAAATTAAGACTGGGACTCGAACCCAGGATCACTCGTCTTATTAATTACTTTAAACTTACATAGGGAATAACCTTAAAAAAGTTATTATTTATTATAAATAAGAGATATTCAATAATTAAAAAAAAATTCTTGTAATAAATAATAAATCTTTAAAAAATATATTATTTAGGGCTATTGTGTAGATCCAGTCGTAATAAATTTTACTAGTGCATTAAAAATCTGTAACATAAAAATAATATATTTTACATTTTATCGCAATTTACGATAAACCGCACGGAGCAAAAACGGCGACCGCACCGGGCCAGTTCATAAGTTATACTGAAGCTTTCCGAGCTTGTCGCTTGGTGGCCGAAATATCCACCGGGTCCCCGGTCAACGGCAAGCTATGGCACGCACTGGCAGGCGTCGGCACGCGGTCTGACCACACACGTGGGACTTGTCAAGGGTTGTCGTGGCTCGCCACGAGTCTGGTCACCGCATGAGAGTAAAATTAAAAATAATTTTAAGGATTTGTATGAACAAAGTAAAATCGTAATGTATTATAAACCCAAAAAATACCTCTCGCATCTTGGATAACTTCTGATACCTTAGAAAACATTAAAATAAAAGATTCACTGTACAGAAGGTGGAAGAATTTTCCCAGCAATCAATTCTTTGAATTAGAAATAAGGTTTTCAGAAATAAGGTAACAAAATAATTTTTTAAATGTAAGTCTACCTTTTAATAATACAATAAATTCAAAAATTTAAAATTAAATTTACAATAAATTCATAAAATATTTCGGAGAAAAAACTTGGGATGAAATAAATAAATTATTAGGACGCAAGTCCAAAAGTAGTTATGATGAAATACATGTTAAATACGAATATTGAAGAAACCGTAGAGAATAACTTTGTTGAATATTTTACGAATAGTGTTGCTCTATGATACATAGATATGATTATTTCGCATCGACCGTCAAACCGAAAGAAGCGCAACATAGTACGTAGGTACCTAAAGGCCGGTCTTCACAAACAACACCTCAAACATTACCATAAACATGGGGCAGGGCTACAACGTGTGTTGTTTTCCATGGGCCACGGAAAGTAAAAACATTGTGGCCCCGACTTAACTTTCCACAAAGTGTGTAAACATTTTCGTCGCAGGAGACGCCGCTTATCAAGAGCTAAATCAATATTATTGTTAGCAAATTAAACAATTCAAAGTCACCAGGGATTGACAACATTGGAATGTTTGACATTAAGACACATATTAATGTTTTAGGGGAAAAAAACACTGTTGCGTTTTTTTTCGTTTCGATACGAAAAATCTTATTTTGTAGCTTTTCAATAGTTAAAGTTATAGTTTTTTGTTCTCTTTGAGTTCACATATTGCTGACCACGTCCAGTAAGTCATTTTCATTTAATTTCCCCTTGCCCAAGGCCTTTACCATGGGGAAGAAGCCGCCTGATCCCGCTCCCCCTGACCCTGCTTTTGAATCTGACATTGGCAGTGAAGTAGAGGTAATCTCTATTTCAAACCTTCCTCTGCCATCCTCTACTCCCAAAAAACGGAAAGCTAGTGACCTTCCCAAAAACGAGTCTTCTTCTTCTTCTCAGTTCTCAATTCCCGTAGAGACAGTAGTTCCTCCACTAATCAATGTATATCCAACTTCAGCAAAAGCCCCCTTCATCGTATATGTGCAAAACAACACTCCAGGCCATTCTCTGCATCCGCTTGATTTTGGAAAATTCATTGGAAAAAAACCACTTGGTATTTCCCCAGGTGGTATTAGATCCGAAGGCAGATTTCGCATCTGTGTAGAATTTACAACTGCACTTAATGCCAATAAATTCATTAATTCCATTGACTTCCTCTCTGCGAAAAAGTTTAAAGCTTATATCCCGTCTTTTAATGTCTCTCGCATGGGTCTAGTGAGGGGTATTCCCACAGACCTAACCGAGGAAGAACTCATTGCGGAACTGATTATCCCTGCATCATCGGGGAAAGTTATAAAGACTAGAAGGCTTAATTTTAAAGATAGAACTTCTGAGTCTATAGTTTGGAAACCCTCCCAGACTGTAGTTCTTACATTTGAAGGCCAAACGCTTCCCTCACATGTGTATTTATTCCACAACTCTCTCCCGGTGGAAATTTATTCATACCCGACAATTCAGTGCTTTAACTGTTGTCGGTTCGGCCATTCTAAGCAATCGTGTCGCTCTTCTCCTCGCTGCTTTAAATGTGCAGAAAGCCATTTAACAGATCTATGCCCCTCCCCTTCCAACCCTCCCACTTGCGTCAACTGCTCAGGCTCGCACACAGCCATAAATCCATCCTGCCCCGAACTTTCTCGCCAAAAAAACATAAAAAGTTATATGGCCTCCAATAGCGTTTCATACTTCCATGCTTCCAAAATAATAGCTCCCTCTAAAAAATCTTTTGCTGAAGTTGCCTCTCAACCAATGTTATCCCAAATTAGTACTCCTTCAAACTTGTCTTACAGGAAGACTGTAATGACAAAATCCGCTTCTCGTCCGATTACAACTCCCGGATATGACCAATTTGGCCACAACTCTCAGCTCTTGTTCCCAAATGGTAACAAAAGCTCTCCTTTTCCCCAAAATACCGTTTTTTCTAACAACAATTCATCTAACTGCAGTGCTTTCAACCCTGATCCAAATGTCAATTCCTTAAACAACAACATTTCTAATGACAATTCTTCTTTTATTCAAACTCTTCTCATGTTACTAATCTCTATAATTAACAACAATAATTCTCTACCGTCCAACGCTGCCACTTTACTCTCCTCATTATACTCTCTTCTTCCCAATGGCTGCCCCAATAGCAGCAATTCTACAGTGGAATTGTAGAAGCGCCACGTCTAATAAGGATGACCTCATCCGCCTTCTACATTTACACTCAATATCGATTGCTGCCGTCTCTGAGACATGGTTTAAGCCTTCTCAACTCTTCAAGGTGAAAGGCTACCAATGTCTGCGGGACGACCGCATTGATGGGAAGGGTGGTGCAGCCCTTCTTATCAAAAACTCTCTCCCTTTCTCCCCTGTTTTCTTTAAACCCCCAAATTCACCCTTCCAAATGGTGGCAGCTACTGTCTCTAATATTACATTTGTATCCATTTACATTCCCCCTTCTACCCCATTTGACCTTCCACTATGGGTCCAGATGCTCAGCAAAATATCTACTCCCTTGGTCATTCTGGGCGACTTCAATGCCCACTCCCCACTCTGGGGTTCTTCATCCTCTGATCCCTCAGGCTACAAATTAATTGACCTTATGGATTCCTTAAACATCTGTATTTTAAACGATGGATCCCCAACAAGGGTAAGTCTCCCTGGACAGAGTCCTAGTACAGTAGATATAACTCTCTGTTCTCCAAGTATCTATCCACTATCTTCCTGGAAAACTTCATCAGACCCCTGCGGCAGTGACCATTATCCCATTATTTTGAATCTGGCTCAGCGGTTTCATTCTAACCACCTCAAAAATAAACCTAAATTTATTACAAAAAAAGCTGATTGGTCCCATTTCAGAGACTCTATCCAGTGTCATACCCTCTCTCTGCCTTCCCCTACTTCTGATAACTGCACCTCCTCTTATAAATCTTGGACTGATTCGATTCTTAAATCAGCTGACTCTTCCATCCCCAAATCTTCCCTTGTAGTCACGAAGGCTCGCTCTCCCCCTTGGTGGGATGAGGAATGCCTTAGAGTGCTGAAGGAGAGGAAAGCGGCCAATAAGTCTTACTGTCAACAGATGACATTGGAAAACTACTTAAAAGCCAAGAATGCCCAAGCTGTTGCTAAACGCACATTTCGTTTCAAAAAAAAAAACAGCTGGCGTAATTTCTGTACCAATATATCCCCAGCTACTCCAGCAGGAGAGGTTTGGTCCATGATTCGCAGGTTTAGATCTTCCCTTTCCCTTCCAAAGTCATCTCATAATTCTGCTATTTGGATTTCTGACTTTATAAACAAAATAGCTCCCCCTTATGTTCCTAATATTGATGAAGTTCCTGCTTTAACTTACTCTCTAAACCATTCTTCATGGTTAGATGCTCCATTTTCTTTAGATGAGTTAAAAAGAGCCACTGAAAACCTCAAAGACTCAGCTCCGGGCAAGGATGAAATCCTGAATATATTCATCCGCCACACTGATGACAATTCCCTTTCCTACTTTCTCTCTCTAATCAATATCTTTCTAGATTCCGGTATTATTCCCCCAGACTGGAAAATTCAAAATATCATTCCCATTTGCAAAAGTGGCAAAGATCCAAGTCTAGGTTCAAGCTACAGACCGATCGCTCTCTCTTCAACACTCTGTAAAGTAGCTGAAAGAATGATTAAGAATAGATTAGACTGGTTCGTAGAGAAAAATCAAATTCTTTCTCCTTCTCAGTTTGGATTTAGAAAGGGTAAAAGCACCCTTGACAACCTTTCCTCTCTTGTTACAGATGTCAAATTGGCTTTATCTAAAAACGAATATTGTATTGCAGTGTTTTTAGACATCTGTGGTGCGTATGACAATGTTAATATTCCCATCCTGAAAGAAAAGTTACTTGCGATTGGCATCCCTCCTAAATTGGTCCAATTCATTATCAATTTGCTCTCTCAGAGAACAATTTTTGTAGATGGGTCCGAATCCCCTCCCCACATTAGACACATATTCAAAGGTCTCCCTCAAGGGTCAGTCTTAAGTCCGATCCTATACAATATTTATACATATGATCTAGAGAAATCTATTCAATTCTTGTGCAATATTCTCCAATATGCTGACGACTTAACATTCTACAAAATATCTCCAAATCTTTTTTCTGCTGCATCAGCAATCAACAATGCCCTCAGAAAACTCTTGGCGTTTTTAAATAGCAATGGACTTGAACTTTCCCCTTCCAAAAGCAAAGTTGTCATCTTCACTCGTCGTCGAAAGCTCCCAGATATCCAGGTGAAATTTGGCGATGAATTCATCCCTATTACTAAGGAAGTTAAGTTTCTGGGGATGTTTTTGGACTCAAAGCTTACTTGGAACTCTCACATAAATCATGTCATCACGAAATGCGAAAGCAACATCAATCCCCTCAGATTTCTGTCTGGAGTGTGGTGGGGATCACACCCAACTTCTTTAAAACTTCTTTACAATGCTCTCATCCGAAGCCATCTCGATTATGGATCTTGTCTGTTTGATCCAATGTCATCTTCAAACTCTCATAAATTAGATAAAATTCAGTCAAAATCTCTTCGCCTAATCTTAGGAGCCATGAAATCTTCCCCAATCAATGCAATGCAAGTTGAATGCTGCGAACCTCCGTTAAATATTAGAAGACGATGCTTAGCAGATAAATATATTTTCAAAACATGCTCAATAACATCTCATCCCTTGATTCCCAAACTTCAGTCTTTAAAGTATGAAGTTAACTTGAATCCTTTTTGGAAAAAACATTCTCCTCCCCTTCTCTATGATTGCTTCAACTCTTTCCTAGATATATCCAAAAACTCCTATCGTAATGATTATCTCCCCTTATACTCATGTCCCTATGAAAGCCTTACTTTCTATCCAAAGGTCCACCAATTTATTGGAATAAGTAAAAAAAATGTAAAAGACTCAGCTCAATCAAATAATGCAGAATTCAACAAAATTATTGAAAATAACTGGCCAAATTATATAAAAATTTTCACGGACGGTTCCAAACTCAGTCTGGACTCCCATTGCGGGGCCAGTGTCTACGTACCTCACAGGAAATTGTGTTTCCCACACAAACTTCCTAAAGAGTGCTCCATTTTTTCTGCTGAATGCATAGCTATCATAGAAGCTTTACAACTCGTCAAATCTCTCAATATTAGAAATGCCCTCATACTTTCAGACTCACTTAGCTCCCTTCAAAAAATAAGCGCATCCCCTCTCATTTCCAGTAGCGACTCTCTAATCTGCTCTATCAGAGACCTTCTGCATTACCTATCGCTGGCTCATGTGTCAGTGGTCTTAGCCTGGATTCCGGGACACCTTGGTATTGTTGGAAATGACATGGCAGATTCTATTGCTAAGAAATCCACTGTAGATGGTCCATTAAGTTGTATCCCTATTCCGATTAGAGACTATTTCCCTATTTTAAAAACTAAGTACCATCGACAATGGTCCTCTGACTGGAAAACATCCTCTCTAATAAAAGGTCACCAGTACTCATTAATTCAACCTTCTATTCCTATCAAGCCCTGGTTTCACAAATATACTTCCATGCCTAAAAAATATATTTCCTCCATAACCCGAATGCGTCTAGGTCACACTTGTTGTCTTAGCCATCTCGCCAGGTTCCACATAGTCAGTTCTCCTTACTGTGATTGTGGGTCAGAGGATACTCTAGATCATAATTTTTTTGAGTGTCCTATCAATGATCAATTTCCAAACTTCATACATGAATTGGTAAAACTTAAAATTGAATTCCCTACCAGTGTGCCCTGCCTTCTTAGTCTTAACACTCCTGAAATTCACTATTTGTTAGCAAAATTTATTTATAAAAATGGCCTTAACATTTAACCATCAATCACATTACATTCAATTCAATTTGTATGCCTGTGTTCTTATAGTGTTATTGTGTACAGTTGTGCAGGTTCCTATTTTTTGGAACCTGTACAACTTTCTCCTCTACAATTTTGTCACTATTAAAACTCACTCTGTATTTTACGACAACTTGTATAAACCATCAGACTGCTAGTATAATCGTCTTCTCTTCTTTTCTATATTTGTTAAATCTGTATGTATCTGTTCTTGTTATGTTTTTGTGTACAGTTGTATAAGTTCCTATTTTTGGGAACCTGTACAACTTCCGTCTCTGCAATGTTATGATCTCTCTTAATGCCAACTCTGTATTTTTCGACAACCTATCCATCCATCTGACTACTTATCCGTCTTCACTATTTTTCTATATTTTCCAAATCTGTATGCATCTGTCCTTGTTATGTTGTTGTGTACAGTTGTACAGGTTCCTATTTTTGGGAACCTGTACAACTTCCATCTCTACAATGTTATGATCACTCTTAATACCAACTCTGTATTATACGGCATCCTGTATAACCTTCTGACTACTTATATAACTGTCTTCACTATTTTTCTATATTTGTCAAATCTGTGTGCATTTGTTCTTGTTATGTTATTGTGTACAGTTGTACGGGTTCATATTTTTGGGAACCTGTACAACTTCCTTGTCTTCTCTCATTTTATTTGTAACTAATGTAATGTAACTAATTTTAAGATATGGCCAAGATCACCCTTGATGGGTGAAAGCCAAATAAATAAATAAAAAATAAAAAAAATGTTTTAGGGCATGTTATAACTCTTTATCAATATAATATTTTCGCAAGCATAGCATCATTGGGCCAATTTACAAAGGAGGCAAACATACAGATCTACAAAATTATAGGCCAATCAGCATATCGCCAGCCCTAGAAAAAATACTTGAAAAATACATTTCCATAAAACTTAACAAATATTTAAAATCTTTCTCTTTGTTTAGATAATCTTTTGTGGAAAAGTGTGTGAAAGGGTTTAGTTTTTCCTACGGGGAAAATTTAACCCGGACATAAAGTCTGGTGACAAAAAGCATCCTAATTTCCACTCGAGCGATTGGTGTTCAGTTTTTGATTTGGCAATTCGATTTAATTAATATCATTCTTCAAAATATTAACATGGAAACATATAAACTGTTTACTGTGGTTTAAAGCTAATGAATCCATCTAGATTTTACCATTTATCCCATATTTATAGGTTCTTTAAATGTGGTCCAATTTTGGACCGATGTCAATCGCAGAAAAATAAAAGCGGTCTAAATTTGGACCAGAATCGCTCCAGTGGCTAATTAACTCCGGTTTAATGTCAAAAAGTAAATGCGACCTGTCAATGCATATTTATATATTTTAATTCAACATTGTCAATTTATTAATATTTTTACGTAATTATTTGGCATTTGAGTGTCAATTCATAGAAACTACTTTCAGTGTTGCCAGTGTGTATTGATTTCTTATTTATTCCCTGTCAATATCGGTTCAGCTTTCAACAGTGAAACCGAGCTAGGGATATCGATATAAAATCATCGGAAGCTACGCCTATCGATCCGATAGTGTAAAATTTCGTATTTCACTGTGCTACAGCTCCTAAAATCCTTTCCTCTCGACAGATGCAATCCCAGGTAAAGTACAAACAAGGATAGCTGGACACTGGATAGGACGTAATCTTTATTTTAAATCGCTTAGCCAACCAGCTGAGTTGAATCGTAATGACACATCCTATGAAGATGTCAACTGTCACCAGGTTACAGCTAACAACTTACAGCTAACAGCCCAACTAACTGCTTACAGCCACTGTAGCGGCTAATAAACTAATCTGGTCAAGTGTCCATTTCGTAAGGTCCACTTATTTCCGTACTGGAGCTCTAGCATGATGAAATTGATAATTTTACAATATCGAATCGATATGCGTAACTTCCGATGACTTTACATAATCGATGTCTCTAGCACGATTTCACCGTTGACAACCGCACCGATATTGAACGATATAAATAAGAAATTGAAATCCGCTAGCAACACTGAAGTTATTTTCTGGCAATTAACACTACAATATGTCAAACTCTAAGTAATAAGGAATTTGAGTCCTTTTTTTATTTTTTTTATTAATGTTCACATGCAAACTTAAATACTAGTATTTTTTTTTAAAGTTCGTTTTCATAATTAAATTAATTCTACAAGTTTGAATTTTATGCGTGTCTCGGTTTTGTAAATATGTTCCCTTATATTTCACACAATCAAGGACCGGGTGACGTCACGAACTCTCCCGCACGGTATTATACTCTTGCCGGCGTTTGCGCGGGCTTAAAATTCAAACTTGTAGAATTAATTTAATTATGAAAACGAACTTTAAAAACAACAAAAAAATACTGGTATTTAAGTTTGCATGTCATCTACACGAACATATTTTTTACAAGTCAAAATATTTTTCACTCAACTTCCCTATTACTTAACATTTATAAACAAATTGGCAATGTTGAATTGAAATACTAACCTAAATGTGCTTTGGCAGTCGGCATTTATTTTTTGACCCTTAAAGGGAGTTAATTAGTTATTGAGGTCATTATTCGTTCCTCAAAGATTACTTTGAATAAATTGATTGCGCCTTGGATTCATTATTTAAGTATATGGATCGCGTAAACGACTTCCTTCATTTCTAAGAGCTTCGTTAGTTCAATCCGTTCATTAAATAAGCTAGTAATTTTGCATAAACATAAACATAAAATATATACGTGGGTTCTGCCGCCTGGGAACCATTTATTGGATAACCAGCACCCCTGCCATAGGTCACCCCAAGTGGTTCGCTACGTTTGGTGACTTAGCATGGGTGCCCGGGTTCATGGTTGAGGTTTTTCTAGCTCTTGGCGGCCAATGCGTTTGCCCACCTACTGCGTAGCGGGCCGGATCGGGGGGGATTGATTGAAGGAGACCTAACCTAGACCTCTCCAGCCGGAGTCTCGGCATCGCAGTGAGAGGGATGGATTCATACGTCCGTCACTCCTAGACCCTTTTTCTTCAAAGACCTTCTTCTCGTTCCTTTCCTCAGGGCCTCCTGTGGAGGAAAATGTAAAAAAAAATGTTAATCAAAACATATCTGATACTATGGAATCCGCGCTAAAATGTATCAATCGTCGTTCGGAATATCTGTTAACAATCCTAGACCCTGACTGTGCTCGCAAAGTGTAGACCGTTGCTCGCAAATATTGATAACTGGCCATAGACGGATTTTGTCAATATCGTATTGATAAAGGGTTTTATCGATCGTCCTTGCTAGGAGCCCTGGTCAAGTGTCCCTTTCATAAGGTCCACTTATTTACTTCTTGAGAGGTCCCTACCAGTAACAGCGCAAGCGGAATGATCCTGTGTGCTGTGCGTTGTGCAATAGAGATTGGATATGATCTAAAGTAGGGGGAAGATGGTTACAGTAATTTATTGACAACTTTGTATAGGTAGGTACTAACATAGTCATGCTTGTATAAAGAGACATATCTTTGTGGCAATTCCTTCTGACCAACCAGATTTACAGTGCGGATGGTTGATTTTATAAATTCTACGGCAAAAAAAGGCAATAAGCATACGTTCATTTCACAATAATGCTGCAGCTCTTTCCTACGTATTACATAATGGTGAGACAAAAGATTAGATACGCAATGTACGTAGGTCTGTTCCAAGAACACAATAATTTATCACGATAACTATTACTAGTCTTACACACTATATAATAGTTAAACAACTACGTACGTATGCCTGCTTCCCCCAAAAGAGAAATGCAATCATTATCATGCATCTCTTTCACTCGTATTATAGAAATGAGATGCTGTGTGCCGTCGTTGTGCCGTTGCCGTGGGAATTATAAAAGCGCTCATTGCAAGGATCCACGAGACGTCACGGTGCGGTGTGTGAGAGAATGATTACATTTTTTGCATTGGAGGAAACAGACCTACGTACATTGTGTATATTTTTTTTTTCTCACCATTATTTTATGTGTAAGAAAGAGCTGCAGCATTATTGCGATAAGGAACGTATGTTTATTGCCTTTTTGTGCCGTCACGGTATCGTAATGGTGGATCGTCACAGTAATATTAAAAGCGCACTATGAATATCGTAATAATGTCCTCACTAGAGAAAGAAGCAAGTAGTTTGGAAGTAAAAATTCCAGGAAAAAGTCTGCAATTAGAATACTCATGAATGGCAAATACCTGATAACTTCTATACCAGGAGTACAGAAGACAGTGGCGATGGGTATTCTGTTGGCGTTCCTCGACCGCGCAGTTCCCAGACAAGCACCGTGGGGTGAATCACAAAGTCGGCACGTACATTCACACTAAACTCACGATAGACAGCTCTTCCACTTTACACTGTACCTAAACTCCGTAGTCCGTACCAGTACCAAAGCCGATTATTCGCATTGATTCAGACATCTGCATCCGCATCCGCATCAATGAATGCGGAGAATTTACGGATGCGGATTCATATCTGAGATAAGTAACGACATGTAAAGAAAGTGGGCGGGGCCAGAGTGGCGCGTGCTTGCTAGCAACTAGCACGAAGTTCTTTCGCTAACTGACCAATAGGAAGGCACACATTGGTGACAAGATCCTACAGGTTTTGTTTGTTTTTATTTAGTTATCGATGTGATTCCCATTGTGAATCAATTACAGTGTTTGTTCTCTGTGTTTATCCAAGTTGCATGGTTGATGATTTCGATGTAAATATGAAATGAAATAGTAAAAAAAAATTCCGCCACTAATAAAAAGCAGTAGCTGGACTTATTTTGTATTACTATTTATTAAATTTAATTCACCAATTTAAAAAAAAAATCATTATTGCTGTAGACTTTTACACTTAAAATGCTAATAAGTACGACTAAAAACTGTTTTAGTTTAGTTCTCAAAATATGATTAAATAAAACATATTAAAATTAAATCGATTTTCAATTATTTATGTACTTAAAAATGAAATATTTTAAAAAATCCTGAAATCCGCATCCGCAGATGAGAACAACTAATAATCCGCATCCGCATCCACGGATGTCAAAATTTTTGCATCCGCAACAACCCTGGTCCAAATGCAAATATACTCGTGCAATATCTCCTTCGCACCGTTATGTTCTCCCGGTTATTCATTAGAAATCATTAGCATTATTATTGCAAGGAGTTCAGCAAAAACATGTGTAGTGTGTAGTCACTGTAGTCATCGTATTAATGAAGTGTTTATTGATGAGTTCAAACGTAATATTGTTTCTCTCCTTCTGAAGTTTGGACGAAATCCTTTCTCATTTCTCAAGATGTCGTAGACTAGTCTGATAAAATGTTCTACTGAAACTTCTTCTTCTTTCGTATGGTGAATAGATCAGTAGTGGACATCTAGGGCTGCGAGCTAGTGTAGGGACTCAGGCGTCCCCTGTAGACCTCATCAATTCCGCCGGAGAATCATTGGAGCGGGCATTCGTTGATCACATGTTTGGTGGTCTGAACGGCACCACATTTACACCGAGCCAACTCGTAAAGGCCACATTTATGCATGATATGGGAAAAACGGCTATGGAACACCTTATCCTATTGAGGGCGGACCAGAGTTTGCGAGGCAGTGAGAACCCAAGCTTTCTCTCAGTGTGGTATTGTAAAAGACAGGCATTTCCCAAGTTGGCCAAGTCACTCAAGTTTTTTTTTTGTTTTAATTAAATATGACTATATAATTTTGGTAGGTTTTGCAGACTCTAAGAATATTTGTAAGATATAAATTCTAAGAAAACACAATAAATGCGATGTGGGCGTGTTTCGTGATCCAACAATCTGGCAAATTAAGCATTAAATTTTTACTACAAAACTATGTTTCATCATCATTACGAAATTCAAATGGGATCGCGTTACACGATGTCAGGCAAGTATAAGGGTTTTTTTGTTTTTTTAATTGATAAATTAATGTTTAAGACAAAATTTTTTATGCATAGCACAAAGGGTACGAATTATTATAAGCAGTAATTATTAGCCTGAAACACTTATCCATATTGAAAAAATCTCCCGAGAAAAGATACATGTCGCCGACGGGACTCGAACCCGCACCCCTCTGATTGCCGGTCAGGAGCTCTACCATTAAGCTACGGCGCCTTATCTGTTACCCGCCAAATGATTCAATATATACCTAGTGTTTCATTCAACAATTATCGCTTATTACATTTTTTCACCTGCAAACAACCAACTTTATTTTTAAGTTGGTTGTTTGCAGGTGAAAAAATGTAATAAGCGATAATTGTTGAATGAAACACTAGGTATATATTGAATCATTTGGCGGGTAGGAGGTAACCCGCCGTAGCTTAATGATAGAGCTCCTGACCGGCAATCAGAGGGGTGCGGGTTCAAGTCCCGTCGGCGATATGTATCTTTTCTCGGAAGATTCTTTCAATATTGATGAGTGTTTCAGGCTAATAGTTATTGCTTATAATAATTGTTACCCTTTGTGCTATGCATAAAAAATCTTGTCGTAAACATTAGTTTATCAATTAAAAAATAATGATCTATTGGTATTACCTGGCTAGATATAGGTAGTCCTCCCAGTCCTGAATCTAACCTAACCTAACCGGGGCTTTGTCCTAATGGGGAGAGGCTATCCGTCAGTTAAGTTAACAGTTAGCAGTGACTTAGCAGGCTCCGTGGTGATTCGAGCTGAACGGCCAGGTACCCCCGTGGGAGAGAACGGGACGAGGTACCATGCGCCATATGTTGTAGCTATCAGAAGGCTGGACACGCGACACCAATTATTATTGAAGGCTTTATCTTGGTACCGACACCGATCCTTGTAATCTTATCAAATATCATGTATTTGAACGATAAACCTGCCTCCAGGAGTTAAGCACGGTCGATCGGTAAAAATTTTATCAATAATATCGATAACTTGTCATCGTCCAGATCGCTAGCGTACAAACAACAATTCACAACGACTAAGTGTTCTTAATGTGTTGTTTGTTCGTTAGCGATCTGCAATCTTGCTCAGGAACGATGACAAGTAACCGATATTATCGGTAAAACGATTTTTTATCGATGGACCGTATAACACACCCATACACCCTAGAACGGTCGATCGATAAGGATTGTATCGATAACTTTCGGTAAATTCTCATCTTTCCCTAGCACAACTGCAGATCGCTAACGTACAAACAACAGTTGACGTCGAATATATTAAGAACACTTAGTCATTGCGAACTGTTAATTATTCGTTGACGATCTGCAGTACTAAAACCTTATGTCAGTACGATATTGACTAAATTCGTCATCTATGCACTGAGAAAAATGTTATTTGAAAAAAACGATCATTTTAATAGTAAAAACGGTTTAAAACGGGACTGAAGTTCTTACGAACAAATTAACTGCGTTTTAATGTTTATTGGCGGTAAAATACGTACGAAATTACGTATACCAACAAATTATTCTTACATTTTCCCGTCAATAAACATTGAAACCCTGTTAATTTGTTCGTAAAAACTTCAGTCCTGTTTTTAACCGTTTTTACTATTAAAATTATCGTTTTTCAAATAACATTTTTCTCCGTGTGGTCAGTTGGCGGTTGCGAGCACGGTCAACATAATATTGTTAACAGATATTCCGACCGACATTTTTGACAAATTATAGCGTGGTCTCCATAGTATCAGAGGCCCTAGAACGCTTGCTTTATAACGATCGGTAGGATAACTATCGGTAACTTCTCATCGTTTCATAGGACAACTGCACATCGCTAAAGTACAAACAACAGTTGATGTCGAATATGTTAAGAGTCATTGTGAACTGTCACTTATTCGTTGGCGATCTGTAGTCATGCTAGGGAACGATGAGAAGTTACCGTTCGTTATAAAGCAAGCGTGCTAGGGCCTTAGATAAGCTCAGGTTAACTGTCGACAACTTTTTGAATAATGTCGCTCGTTATGCAAAATAACTGGCTTATTTATGAATGGAGGTGAACTAACGAAGCAATTTCTTCCGTTTGATCTCGGGGATACCGAAGTATGACTGAATACCTCATTAACTAATTAACTCCCTTTTTAGTATCAAAAGTAAATGCGGACTGCCGATGCATATTTAGGTTAGTATATCATTTCAACATTGCCAAATTATGAATATTTTTTTACTTTATTTTTATTTTTACATGCATACCGCACAAGAGTCCCAACTGATCCCGTCTGGAGCCAGTGAAACTATGGCATCCCCAATTGGGGTATGTTGTGAGGCTGAAGGTTGTGGGGAGGGAAAAGAGATGGGGAAAGAGAAAGGTGGAGAAGTACCTGGCTATTCAGATCTGGTCACCAAACACGGCTAAAGCCACTTCAAGCAACGTTTCAATCCTGAATGGTGGTCTTACACTAGGGTGATACTTACAGTATCTTCCATTCTGGTACGTGTCGCAAACATAGTATATATTATTTTTAATTAATAAATTGTGAAATAACACAAATTATTCAATAAATCAAATAAAATTTATTTGCACACGCCGGGTTCGAACCTGCGACCTTCGGATCGGGAAATGAGAGCCTTGCCTCTCGACCATGGGCGGTGTTGATAACTAAGTAATTACGTAATTAGTGTTGTCAGCATATATCGATTTCTTATTTATGCCCTGTCAATATCGGTTCGTCCGTCAACAGTGAAACCATGCTCGGGCTATAGATATAAAATCGTCGGAAGTTACGCCTATCGATCCCATATCGTAGTTATCGATTTCCTACCTACTGCATTTTAGTTGATTTAGATTTTGTTCGTGAAAAACACGGAAAAAATGTTTTTGTTTTTTTTTTTGCCTTCTCCGGTATTGGACCCGCGTCATCTGATATTGGGGTCCGAACATGATTGGAATGTAAAAATGTATTATGGATGTGGGATAATATCGAAAATATCCACGTATAAAGGGTGTTAAGGATCGTACTTGACTTACTTTAACCAGTGATTCCTGATATTATTTGGAGTGAAAAATGTATGTCTACTATAATGTACCGGGATAATGAAAGGATTTTGCGGGAAAGGCGTGAATTAAGGCTAGAAAAAAGGCAATTTGATATCTTTTTCATGTAGTCCCTTGGCGGCGACGAATTATTATTTATTTTTTTGTAAGGGTGAATGCAAAAGCTTCCTTTAGATCGTTTTTTATGCTTGTAACGATAAATAAGAACAATATCTTCATCGCTAGAGATGAAAAAGCTCAGTGAAAAAATGATCATGTTCAGTATATTTTGGGTAGCACCGTGTACGTAATTATGTCAAAAGAATTCATATTCTTCGCTTTCACAATTTTTCCCTATCGAAAAAACACAGGTTTAAGTCTATAATAGCAAAGTAACTTTTTAAAAATACCCACATGAGGTAAAAATTGCGAGGCGCATATGACGCCGTTCTATTTGTATAAAGAACATTAACTTTAAATTCAGTAATTTAAATGATAATGAAAATGAAAAAAAAAAAGTAGATGGCGCGCGTATAGTTTTTTTTTAAACTTATAAACGCTTTTTACAAGTTCTGCTTAGAAACATTAAGGGGGTTTCTCACCATCCTCCCAATAGCTTATCTACCCTAATAACGAATATTTTTTAAAATAAAAATAAAATACTTGCAGTGGTTAGAAAACTCAGCCAACTTATACAATATATAGCCACTATTCATAGGTTCGAGTACCGAACTATAAACTCCAACTTAATAAATAAATAAACCGTAAATCGTAAATCGAAAATATTCGTTATTAGTGTACATAAGCTATTGGGAGGATGGTGAAAAACCCCCTAAGAAAAAAATATGGTTCGCGCAAGTACACAAGCAATATGAATATTAAAAAAATAGTTTTGTTTATTAAAAAACTATTTGTTAATATTCATATTGCTTGTGTACTTTCGCGAACAATATTTTTTTTTAATATTTCAAAGCATAACTTGTAAAGTGCGTTTATTAAAGTAAAAATACTATACGCGCGCCATCTACGAAAGCGTAGTATATCGGTAGGCTCCTTGTAGTTGCGTCCCAATCACGTAGCTTGCAAGTATCTCTATCTAAGAGTATGGATATTAGAGAGACGGCATGTGAAGTGTGCCCGCGCGCTCCAAGTGTGCCTTTTCGAGAATTCTACCCACACGGCTGACATTGGCTGTCGCCATGTAAAATGGCTGCTGTCGGAACGTATTAAACGGCCAAAAACCAGCAGCCAATGTAAGCCGTTTGAGTAAAATTTTCGAAAAGGCACACTTGGAGCGCGCGGGCACACTTCACATGCCGTCTCTCTAATATCTATACTCTTAGATCTCTATGTACGAAGGGCCTAACCCTTAGTCTGGAATCAATTGCACGTTCACTGTTATTTTAACCAGCAACAATGACATCGTAAAGGAGATAAAGAAGTACCTATCTCCTAAACGGAGATTCCTCTTTCCATTTGCCTTAGAGGTAGAACATTTTGTTCATCTTCCATTAAATTCTTGAACAGGGGGGTTAGTGCCATCTATTAACGAAAAGCCAAACTAATATTATTCAATTCTTTGCTAGCAATGCGGGTCAATTAAGGTGATTGTCAAAAGAATTCATATTCTACGCTTTCGTAGATGGCGCTCGTATAGTATTTTTTACTTGTAAAAACTTTTTACAAGTTGTGCTTTGAAATATTAAGAAAAATTTATGGTTCGCGAAAGTAGACAAGCAATATGAATATTAACAAATAGTTTTGTTAATTAAAAAACCATAATCTTTCAAGAAAGGCTGACAAATACAATATTTCATCAGTGATTCAATCCAATATTGTATTTGTTAGCCGTTCTTAAAAGATTAAGGTTTTTTAATTAACAAAACTATTTGTTAATATTCATATTGCTTGTGTACTTTCGCGAACAATAAAATATTCTTAATATTTCAAAGGATAACTTCTAAAAAGCGTTTATAAGTAAAAATACTATACGAGCGCCATCTACGAAAGCGTAGAATATGAATTCTTTTGACATTCACCTTAATTTAACCTTATATAGGTGAATGTCAAAAGAATTCATATTCTACGCTTTCATAGATGGCGCGCGTATAGTATTTTTTTTTACTTATAAACGCTTTTTACAAGTTATGCTTTGAAATATTAAGAAAATATTATGGTTCGCGAAAGTAGACAAGGAATATGAATATTAAGGTGAATGTCAAAAGAATTCATATTTTACGCTTTCGTAGATGGCGCTCGTATAGTATTTTTTACTTATTTTATAAAGCTTTTTAGAAGTTATGCTTTGAAATATTAAGAAAAATTTATTGTTCGCAAAAGTACACAAGCAATATGAATATTAACAAATAGTTTTTTAATTAACAAAACTATTTGTTAATATTCATATTGCTTGTCTACTTTCGCGAACCATAATATTTTCTTAATATTTCAAAGCATAACTTGTAAAAAGCGTTTATAAGTAAAAAAATACTATACGCGCGCCATCTATGAAAGCGTAGAATATGAATTCTTTTGACATTCACCTATATGAGGTAAAAAAGAATTCAGGTAGATTCAGACTGGACGACGTACGTACTAATCGCTACGCCAAACAATGCTTAGCAACCCATACATTTTCTATGAAAATGACCACAGACATCGCACGTCGCGATGTGTGTGGCCAATGTGATTCTAAAACATAAATTTTCATTGAAAATCTATGGTTGCTAAGTAGCCCAGATATTGTTAGGCGTAGCGATGCATACGTACGTCGACCCAGTCTGAATCTACCTTTCATATTCTACGCATGTTCTACGCTTTCGTAGATGGCGCTCGTATAGTATTTTTTTTAACTTATAAACACTTTTTACAAGTTTGCTTTGAAATATTAAGAAAAATTATTTGTTCGCACAAGTACACAAGCAATATTAATATTAACAAATAGTTTTGTCAATCAAAAAAGTCAAATCTTTCAAGAAACGCTAACAAATACAATATTTCATCGGTGATTCAATCCAATACTGTATTTGTTAGCCTTTCTTGAAAGATAAGAGTTTTTTAATTGACAAAACTATTTATTAATATTTATATTGCTTGCGTACTTGCGAGAGCAATAAATTTTTCTTAATATTTAAAAGCATAACTCCTAAAAAGTGTTTATAAGTATAAATATTATTCGCTCGCCATCTATGAAAGAGTAGAATATGAATTCTTTTGACAATCACCTTAAATTTTTGATAGATTTGACAAATTTTTACAAGTTTAGTATTGGTGTTCATAAGCATTCGAAAGGTAAATTTCTGATCGTCTCCAAAATTTTGTACTTATATATTCACGAAATATGTATTTTAACCTAGCGTATTTATCATGATTTATTTTTGGGATATTATGCCATGTTGCGCTATCTCCCTTTTTAGCTAAGGCTTCTTACAGCGATTACTGCAGTCTAACAGTTTTAAGTGAATTTTCGAGTGTTTGAGGTGTGGTTTCAGTGTTTATTTTGTATTTTTTGTCATGAATAGTACTTGTATGTGCATTACGTTATAACCCATTGTTAGGCAGAAGCAGCAGGTTACTATCGCACATGCGTGTGATGACTCCAGTGATTGGATACAGAATTATCCCGGGGTAACTGCGACCTACAATATAACTGCTAAAATGGATGCTGAGACGGGGGATATTTTGACGAATTATAATAATTAGATACCTACCTCTAACATATTCGAAAAAGATTTTAGTAGGAAATTGGAAAATCTACATACTTACATATTCTTCCTCTTGTCCTACCAGAATGACCAAAAGACTCGACAGAATTTAGCTAAACATAAAACTCACCTTTTTAGACAGTTGTATCTATAAAATCAAAAACCTTTCCTTCACAGCCCGCGACATTGTAAATATACTAAGGGGGTTTCTCACCATCCTCCCAATAGCTTATCTACCCTAATAACGAATATTTAAGATTTACGATTTACGTTTTATTTATTTATTAAGTTGGAGTTTATAATTCGGTACTCGAACCTATGAATAGTGGCTATATATTCGATACGTTGGCCGAGTTTTCTGACCACTGCGAGTATTTTATTTTTATTTTTAATAATATTCGTTATTAGGGTAGATAAGCTATTAGGAGGATGGTGAGAAACCCCCTAATTGTGTAAAAATGTAAGCAAATAACAACTTGTAAGAATTCATATTCTACGCTTTCGTAGTTGGAACGCGCATAGTATTTTAACTTATAAATGCTTTTTACAAGTTATGCTTTAAGATATTAACCGCTTGGGCACATAAGCTTGTTTTCACGACAATTTAACGTAGGTAGACATAGGAATGACGAATGCCCCGCACCTGAGTTATTAAGAATAATACTTTTGAAATATTAAGAAAAAAAATTAGTTCGCGAAAGTACACAAGCAATATGAATATTAAAAAATAGCTATGGTAATAAAAAACTTTAATCTTTCAAGAAAGGCTAACAAATATAATATTGGATTGAATCACCAATGAAATATTGTTGTTGCCTTTCTCATGAAAGTTTTTTAATTAAAAAAACTATTTTTTAATATTCATATTGCTTGTGTACTTTCGCAAACCATAAATTTTTCTTAATATTTCGAAGCATAACTTGCAAAAATGTAAGCTTATAATTGAGGTATCCGCCAACTCATCTTTGGTTTTGTAAAGTTTCCCTTAAACCTGGTTTAAAGTCGTTTTAACCATACACATACACACGCAGTGATAATAAGTCATGTTTTTCACTGTTACGACGTAATACAACACGTATTAGTTACACTACGATTATAAGTAAGGGGGATAGTGTTTAGGGAAAACCTTGAAACAGAATGAGTGATACAATCAATAGTCGGTAATAGACTTTTATTTCCATGTGACAAAGTTAATATAAAACAAGTAAATAGTGATGTTTGCTTCAAATCTTAACAATGTCATTATAAAAAATCTTACCCGAGGTTACATTCAATAAAAATCCACTTAAAAATATATCAAACAATAAAAAAACACCTTAAATTACGATTGTTTATTGAATACATAGTATATAGGCTCTTATAAGTTCAGAGTTTTGCAATCGTAACAAACTTTATATCCGAAATTATAGGTTGCGCAATTAGAATTGACCAATTAGAGTTGATGAATTAAACTTGATAAATTAGAATGATCAATTAAAGTTGATGAATTAAACTTGATAAATTAGAATCGATCAATGATGTTGATCAATTAAACTTGATTAATTAGAATTGATCAATTAAACTTCATAAATTAGAATTAATCAATTAAACTTGATAAATTTGATTTGATCAATTAAAGTTGATCAATCAAACTTGATAAATTAGAATTGATCAATTAAAGTTGATGAATTAAACATGATAAATTAGAATCGATCAATTAAAGTTGATCAATTAAACTTGATAAATTAGAATTGATTAATTAAACTTGATAAATTAGAATTGATCAATTAAAGTTGATCAATCAAACTTGATAAATTAGAATTGATCAATTAAAGTTGATGAATTAAACTTGATAAATTAGAATTGATCAATTAGAGTTCATAAATCAATCAACACAAACACTTGTGTGTATTGGTGCATATATATATACTTCCGACAGCGGTGTCCTTGCCAAACATAATAGAGAAACAACCTTTTGTCTTGCCTTGATTAGCAAATAAAGGAACAACAAGTAAATACAATCATCAAATTTACAAAGTTATTCAAAAAGTTTTGCAGTTATTTTTTTTTTTAAAAAGCTTTATATTTGTGTTCAGATCAACTCTGGTTGCGATACATATACTTTCAGAAAACAGTTGGAACTTAAGTTCAATACAGAATCTTTTATACAATATTTTGGTTAAATTAGCATGCTCTGATATTAAAACAAAATGGAATAAAAATGAAAAAATAATTGATGATTAATTAATTATTAATAGTTAACATTGTGACGATTTAAAACAAGACACGAGTTTATTTTGAATGGATATAAATAAACTAAATGCTGTTTGTAAACTGGGCTATAAATAGGTAATTATAAAGAAAAGGAAAATTTACATCTTCTAATATATAAATATTATTTATCATTAGAAAGGGCCCACGTCTCCAAACAAACCGACACGATCGCCACACAAAAAATCTCAAATAAATTGACAATTATTATTTTTAAATTACAAGTCAAAGGGGTAATTTCACCAACTTGTTGCAACTATTATTATGATAGCAGTATTACTAAGAAAAGCGTAAAAGTATTTTTTAAATAATAAAAAAAAATGCTCTGGTTAGGCACATGGTGTCTTCCGAATCTGTCACTGTGACAAGAAATGTCCCTGCGATAAGAAATGTTACTGTGACAAGAAGTGTCACTGCGATAAGAAATGTCACTGCAACAAGAAATGTCACTGTAACAAGAAATGTCACTGCGACAAGAAATGTCACTGCAATAAAAAATGTCACTGTGACAGAAAGTAACTGTGGTGGAAAGTCACTGACAGAATATCATTGTGAAATTGAATCACAATTACTCAGTAGCTGTCACATTAAACTACTGCAGGAGTTATATAAATACATTACATTTATTATGTTAATTTCACAATTAAAACTATATTTACGTATGTTATAAACGCTGCACTCAGTTTCTCGTACAATAAATTACTTTTTCGACTGTCTGCTTTAAAAAAATCATCAAGATGTGACAAAATAGTAACAAAAAATAAATGCTTTGAAAATTTATGTGACATTTAGATCAAAATAGAATGTTTGCTCACTAATAATTGTCTGTTTTATTCAATTTTCTGATTATTTATTTATATTTGGGAGTAAATCTATTATTCACGCCTTTCAAGACAAAAATGCAATTGGAAACTATCAATTTGCAAGATAGTAACTTTTGTCAGAAAACTGACGATAGGTACATTATTAATGTCATATTCTTATAGAGTTGGAATACTTGAGTTATCTATTTAAATTTAATGGCTAATAATATTAATAATTCACTGATATAATATGGCAAACATGCAGAAAAACAATATTATTTCTCTAAAGAATTATAATAATAAGAAAAAAGTAAGTTTAGAACTGAAGGTTGATCCTGTATCTTTTGCGATAGCCTAACGCCTGTTAAATTAGCCGTATATGACATTTTGACTTTCATAAATTCGGTATACCATATCGCGCTAACGAGCTATATACTGAGCTTGTGTTAAGACACCAACTCTTAAAAGCAGTTACGCTAATGCTAATAATGACAGCGTGTTTGCCGGGTAGTCCTCGTTAAGAGATGTCAATCACAAAATTTGCAAATCAAATGTCATGTACAAACATCAAAATAATACAATTTCATGTTTTTAAGTAGGTTATTAATCCATTAAACACAAGACAGGCACATGCCATTGAAAGCCATAGAAAATCACAGAAATTTGACATCTGATAAAGCGCGCCGGCACCTTCCGACAATTGATGAATTTTGTCTTTTTGTCTCAATTGTCTCTTAACGCTGACTTAACACAATAACAAGATACAGAACCATCCTTCTGGCATAGAATACATAGGGTGTTATAAAATAAGTAAAGCTTGACGTCAAATAAAAACAGTTTGCGCCAAGTGAATAATTATAAAAATAAATGTTTCATTTTCAGTAGTAAAAGGGCACACCTTTTATATTCTATACAAATAAAGTTGATAGATAAAATAATGAATATGATAAGACTCCTTGACGAGCATCATACAAAGTCCTAAAACTATGTAGTAGAATTATTTCTATCCTATTGTTACTTAGGGGCTATCGACTTCTCACCTCGAATTAGATATAAATTCTTTATTAAAAAAAATACTCTAATAAAATTAGAACAATGCGCAGAATATTCAATAATGGCTGCCGGATTATAAAACACTAATCAATATATTAATATTATAAAAAAATATTTCAACAATCGTGTTCGCACTACCGCGATACGTAAATCGCGTTACTAAAATAATAATCTTCATCATTATTATCATCATTCGTTAAAAACACACTCAATATTTATAATATTATTTATAGAAATAAGGCGGAGCAGTATTGTAAAAATGTACAAAAGCTACCGATAAATTAACGACGAAATACTAAATCTCCAATCAGTAATAGGCAAAATATTTCCTCTACGAGCTGTCGTCGGTGTTTGCAACAAACACTTTAACCGTTAAATGCTAAATATAGGTATCATATAAACTTCACAATGGCCGTGATGATATTAGTATTCTATCTCTCCACCCAATATGTAACAATAATATGTTCTCTTAATCGGTTCACTGATATGAGGATGGGAATCATTCGTTCTGTAATAACCGATCAAACTGCTAACTAGTTCAGAACGACAGCGCTATCGTCACTAAATTAAACATTATTTTAAAAAATGCCACCAAAATTCAAATAAACCTCACTTGTGGCCGTCACACTATTAAGTGCGTACAATGTCACAATTCTGTAGCTATAATCTTGTATAAGACTTATTTCGTGGTTATAATCTAGTATGCTTCCATGTTGTGGCAGTCCAAACAATTCTGTTATAGGAAAATAATGTCCATAAATTAACTCCGTTTCGGAAATGTTTTTCCAAATGGGCACACTTTGTATCTTGACACAAACTTAATAAATAGATAATATATCTGGAAACACTTGTGATGGATGGATGTAATCTGACATGAAAATTATGGGATTAGAAAGACGCTAAATTGGCCTTTATAATTGAGTAGCGCAATCTCACGCAGCTTCTTTCCACGCTAGACTATCATCCAAGATATGTCCGTTATAGTATTATTCTATAAATCGGTGTTTCAATCCAATAAACAAACAATATATTAACCACTGGAGCGACAGAGCAATTCAAAACCTTTTTCTCCGATTGCTAAAGAGAATTTTTCCACCCACATAAAAAAAATCATGGAATTTGAATATGGAGACATACAAACTGATAACAGTTCTATATAGTCAATGAATTCACCTATTTTTGTCTATTATCACATATTCGTGGATTTATAAAAAAAAATATTACTAAATCGTTAACTTTAAAACATTTCAAAGAATCTAGAGAATATTTGCCATATTTTGGCAACAAAGCAATCCGTGGTTTTGGAAATAGTGCCATATTGTGGCAAAAAGCGCTCGAGTGGTTAAGAAAAACAGAAGAGTAATCTCTCACACTAAATAATTAAATAATATAAAGAAGAAAGTCATAAGAATGTTTTCTGTTTTGGTACACACATGGATATACTTTGCCGTGGATGTGGTGACAATATCACAATAATGGATGATACGATCTGTTGTGACAGGGTTACGGTGACGGCAATGATTAATTATTAACTCTGGCAATCTGTGGTGAGTCCGTTTCATCTGCGCTAGTGTGGCGTGGTGACGGTTACGGTCTCCGTCTCGGTTTCGTGGTCCTCGTTGGGAGAGAGGTGGGGGGGGTGCGCGAGCGGCGTGCGGTTGCGCTCAAACATCTCCAGGATGGTCTTGGGATCCGTCCCGGCCGGCACCGTTACTGTGCTAGTCTGCGGGAAAACAAACATCACAACTCCATTATACACAATTATATTATATAAACTAATCGGTTATAATATGGTAATGCCGCAGAGAGCTCTGCTATAACCCTTTATGAAAGAGAGGAAAAGAAACAATGGATCTATAAGCAGTTTACAAAATATATATATATATATTAGATTGGTGGCAACCGTCGTTGTATATCACGGGCGTATAAGCAGAAATCACTATAATATTTGATTATATAATATATGTAATATATAAAAAGTGAAGCTGCTCTACTGGTAAAAGTCACTTTCTTACTTATTTTTTAAAATATCATAAACTTTTTCTTATTAACTCATATTTAGTGACCTTTTTGACAATTAAAAACTAGACGACCTCCATGGTCGTCTAGTTTGCTTCAACTCTCGACTCCCAATCAAAAGGTCGCGGGTTGGAATCCGGCGGAAGCAAATAATTTTAATTTGTGTTATTTCACAATAAATAAATAAAAAATAATATATAGCATATTTGCGGCAAGTTCTAGAGTGGGAGATACTCTAGTATCGCCCTGGTGTAAGACAAGCATTCAGAATTGAAAAATTGCTTGAAATGGCTTTAGCCGTGTTTGGTGACCAGATCTGAAGAGCCAGGTAACTTCCCCACCTTCCTCTTCCCCATCTCCTTCCTTCCCCACTACCTTCAGTCTCACAACATACCCAATTGGGGATGCCATAGTCTCACTGGCTCCAGACGGGAGCCAGTGAGACTCTTGATAAAATAATTTGATTGTCTTGTTAGATAAAAAACTACTTTTGGATTAAAGTACCTTCGCAATGAAAAATAAATATATATAAGTGTAAGCAAAAAAACAGTATATTATCCCCTAAAGTGGGTTTATGTAGTTAGTAACTTCTGCTTGCACGCTCACAATATACATTTTTAACCGCCCACACTAGACAATGCCCGTTTAGCATATTTGGTGACGTTAGGCTACATCACAACTTTCTTGGCATCTTTAATATCACTAAAACCGAGTACATATACTGCGATTGTGCTTGATGTCATCATTCTAGTATCTTCCGTCTTTTTCATTTTCAAACGAGACATGTAAGAAGGAAGAGGACAAGGATGACATCCGTACGAGCTCTCGCTGGGTACTAGTAATACTAGTACTTTAATTGGGATATCAAGATTTGTATGTTTAGATGAGCAATTGATTTAAAAAATAATGTTCATGCACTAAAATAATTTCAAGATACTGCAAGCATGCAAAACTAATTTATGAATTAATAAATTTTTATATCCAAACAACATAAAATCGACTGTGAAGTCAGGTTATGTACATATTTTTATTCGTCAAAAAGAAATAAATCCAAAATTAATGCAAATTATTATTTTACTAACTACGAAAAAGATTAAAAATTAGACTACAAACATTGAAAATTCATGCAATTATCACATTTCTAGGCCGAATTATTATTTCAATACAATTCATTTCGTATATGTGGTTATAGAAAACGGCTTCCTTGTTATTAGACCTCGGACTCTCGGTGGGGGTTTTGATTTATTGCTTGAAAAGTGCCAGGCATTGCATTGCAAGCATTGCAAATGAAGGCAGTGCATTGGCACCCCACTTTTCAAGCAATAAATCAAAACCCCCATCGAGAGTCCGAGGTCTAATAACAAGAAAGTTCCAATTTAAAAAAATAAAATATAAATAAGATAACAATTATTATAAGCAATAATTATTAGCCTGAAACACTCATCAATATTGAAACCTCTCCCGAGAAAAGATATATGTCGCCGACGGGACTCGAACCCGCACCCCTCTGTTTGCCGGACAGGAGCTCTACCATTAAGCTACGGCGGGATACCTCCTACCCGCCAAATGATTCAATATATACCTAGTGTTCCATTCAACAATTATCGCTTATTATATGTGCTATGCATAAATATTATATATACATAAATATTATTATGTGCTATGCATAAAAAATCTTGTCTTAAACATTAGTTTATCAATTTAAAAAAATAATAAATAAGATAAATTAACGAGAATGATTTTTTCTTTTTTTTTATTAATACCAAAAGTCAAAACATACAAAGCCGAAAACTTAATTTTGGGTTGCAAAAAATCTTCAATTGGGCTGTAGGTTAGGATTGCCTTACAAAGACCATTTTTTTTTTAAATTTGATCTAAAAAAAATTCTAACTTCCAAGTATTCTAAGTTATCCCACAAAATTCACTCCAAATGTGATGTAGATTGACCATGAGGTTCGAGATTGTACTACGAGTTTCCGGATACCGTGTATAAGCCCTTCATTTTACATTGAATGATTTCAAATGATCGTTGTAGTTTAAAGTCACAGACTCTAACATAGAAGTTAGTAAAACAAGTTTAACCTTGAAGGTGTTAGTAGCATTTAAAGTGTTATTGCGTTAAACATGAATGAAGCGCAAATTAGTGAATAATGTTGTAACAATACCTCAATGCGCGTGATCTGGCCCTCCTCCCGACTGTGTTCTAGAACTACAAGGAAAACAAGCAGCAATCAACAACACATATAAGCCAACGGACACGTTCTCGCGTGTATCATACATGTACAGCGCTTCACAGATGTCACCTATATCAGCGAAACCCAATTCTCAAACCAACTCACTTTCTGGTCATGCCCCACACACAACCTAACAAATTGTCAGCATAATACGAGTAAATATCCACTCGGCATAAAAATAAGTACAGTTTTAAGTCACTGTTATCAGTTATGTCTTAGTTTTAAGTCACTAGTTATAAGTCACTAATAAGTCTTAGTTTTAAGTCACAATAATTATCAATCTTAGTTGTAATGTATATGTTAAATATATAAATGAAGTTGCAAAGCACCCTTCAGGTGATTTTCTCACAAAAACGGCGCTAAATAAATTATCAGAACATTTTTTATTATTATTATTAATATCATTCATACCGACGGTCCAAAAGAACAATGTCGAATGTGCGATTTTGTAGTTTTGTGTTAGAGCTTGTTAAAGTTTCATTTCTGCATTTTTACTGTTTTTGAGATCAAGAAATATAGTGTTGTTTTGATATTTTTCATTTCCTTTCGTTCAAAATTCTGATAATACAGACTTTTACAGACAACAAAACGATTTTCTATTTTTAGCAGATCCGACATTGTTCTTTGGGACTCTTGATACAAACTTTATGTTATGCTGTTGGCTTCTGGGCAAAACGGTGAGAAAAGACCCTCCACACAGCATTCCCGTACAAGACTTGACTATCACTTTCAAATTCATGCCCTTCTCTCCCAATCTTCTATTTCCCTTCATTCACAACATTCACAAATATTGGGGTGCTATCCTGCTGTGGTAGGTAAAAACACAGTATCTTCCTTGGAACTCTCAAGGAAGATACTGTATTTTTACTTGCCACGGCAGTATTTATTATAGTCCCACTGATTCTGGAATAATACACAACTTGAGTACAGATATTTGAGTACCCGTGGAAGAAAGGTCTCATTCTACATACATGTTTGGGTTTCGCTAACAAAACATCAATAGTTCATATAATAAACAAAAACATACAGATTCAAATAAATTAATCAAATACATAATCACTAAATGAAATAAACACAAAGAATATCTAAACTAGAAATGACAAGACTTCTAACATGAATGAATAAATGCAGTGCCACAATACTTTAAATTCATAATAAAAAATTTACTCTTTAATTTACTTATTATCTAAAAAATAACTCAATTCTGTCATTAACATAATAATATCAAGAATAAAACATTAGAAACATGCTCTAAAGTGAGTTCAATGTATGGAACTAAATGTATAAAAAAGGGATTTCCAACAACGATTTCTATGTTTCTAATAATATTGTTTGGTAATTCTATTTTTACATCAAGAAACCGAGCAATTTCATACCACTGATGTTATATCGTATATAGTATGTAAAAATAATATTATATAATATAATTACACATTTAAAGCACATAAAGGGAAATGCCACATGAACCATAACCTCTTTTTAATGTGCGGACAAGTTAAGACTGGCTATATATTATAACTAAGTTAAGAATAATGTTTTTGTATGGAGACAGTCAAAAATGAGTTTAATTTTGTTAGTTATGTATATGAAATATTGTTGTGGAAAAAAAATTGAAAACATTTTTCAAGAATCCTTGAATGCACGACTTTTCCATGCTAGGTGCATTTGTACAATGTATTGTTATTTTCAATGATATGCGAAATTTGTACACGGCATATTTTCATTGATATGCCCTCTTTGTACATGGCACATTTTCATTAATATGCACTCTTTGTACAAAGCACATTATTGATATGCACTCTTTGTAAACAGCACATTTTCATTGATATGCACTCTTTGTACACGGTACATTTTCATTAATATGCACTCTTTGTACAAAACACATTATTGATATGCAATCTTTGTAAACGGCACATTTTCATTGATATGCACTCTTTGTACACGGTACATTTTCATTAATATGCACTCTTTGTACAAAACACATTATTGATATGCACTCTTTGTAAACATTTTCATTGATATGCAATCTTTGTAAACGGCACATTTTCATTGATATGCACTCTTTTTACATGGCACATTTTCATTGATATGCACTCTTTGCAACGCTTAGTCTCGGCGTGGCAGTTTGCAACCTAACTGTTGTGACATCCACGTGTAACAGGTTAAAATGCATAAAACTTTTATTTGTCCTGATAAGGTGTAATTCTTTCAAAGTTCACCAAACAAAACAAAAAAGGTTTTTGAATGGACTATAATAGCATTATCAAAAAGATATTTCTCTATATATTTATTGTTAACAAGTTTAATTAGTAGAAATCCATTTTAATTTTTATTTCTTTCATATATTCAATAATATTATTATTTAATTTATAAAAACAGGTTATATATAAATAAGTTCTGTTATGTAATTATTATTACATGTGACACATTTTTCGTAATGCCTTTTGAAGGTAATTACAAACGATATGTTTATATTATTTCTATATGGTACTTATAATGAAACACTTATGCTTTTAATTTTATTATCTATCCCTTATTGATTTCCGAGTAAAGTTTGAGAAATAATTAATGATGATTCAAAGTTTCCTCAATTACTGCACTGTTTATATTTGAGTGAAGGTCGTTAAGTAAGTTATTCCCAAATAATCACTCGAGGGATTTCTTATTCCAGCATAATTAGGTACTTTTATTGTCTCTAATATTTTAACTTGGCTTAAACATATCTAAGAGTGGTGGGTGAATTATATATTTTTATTAATTTATCAAACTAGCTTCCAGATTATTAGAATTTTTGTTAATTTTCGAGTGCTCTAAAAGATTTAGTTTATGGCCTTTATTTTGTACGCGTAACGGAGTTGGTTTAAGCGAGTGGTGATTTTTATTGAGGAGATGTTTAGCAAATTGTGACTGTATTTTTTTTATTTTTTTTAAAAGATCGCAAGGTTCTTTGAACCTAGTAATGAAGGACCGGCCAGTTTGTCCAACAACACAAATTTAAGTACGTACTTTACTTTGAGTTTTTAAGAGATGAACCAAAATTATTATTTGTGCGGAAGGCAATATTTTAGCCACACAATAATTATCACATTATCGTAGTAATAATATTATTGAATATATAAAAGAAATAAAAAAAATTAAAAAATATATTTGTCATTAGTATTTTGCATTTGCTTCCAATATGGTTTTTTAAAAGTCTTAATGGGTGATCAGGTGATGCCAGTTTGTATGAGGTAAGGTAGGGCGGTGTACTGACTGTTGTCGGTGGTGGTTGAGGCAGAGTGGTGCGAAGTTGTTGTGGTGCCAGCCTCTGTAGTGCCGCTGCCAGAGTTGTTGAGGGTGGTCAGGGTGGTGGTCTTTACAATCACCGAGCTCTGGTTCACCGAGGAGGTCTGCAATTAATCACAATACATCCATTCATACATAAATATTGCTAAACAAACATCAAAGTTTTATTTTTAAAGTGACTCTCAATTCATTGAAGAAGAAGATAACAATAATAATCTAATTTTTTTTTTTTTAAATATGAAAATGAACAAGACACACAAAAATAATAAAAGATAACGGTCGCAACTGGGACTCGAACCCAGAACCTTACGTCTTACCGGGACATACACCTCTATGAGAATGTCGTAATTGTCAACTTCATATTTCAAATTTCAGAATTAACAATATTATCTTCGACTAATTCGACATTGACGGGAATAACCTTCAAAAGTTAAAAAGAGAGTTTTTCTTATAAAAATATGACTCTCAATTATTTATAATCTAAAAAAGGTAAGTAAATAAGAACTTGTAAGCTTTTTAAGGTCATTTCATGAAAATTCTCCGGTCCTAAAGAGTCCTAAATTCTCAAATCTTTCAAAATAAATACTTTTGCCATTAATCTTCTCATAAATCTAATATCAACAATAATGGGGTAGCAAACGTAAAATCATATCCAGTGTTTTAAATATAGTTTCCTCCGCCTCCAAGCATACACATTCTAATAAAAGTGTGTTTATCAGAAGTGACCTGCTAGGTAAAGTATCTTATCTGTATCTGTTTGCAAAAAATAAAATTAGATAGTGCCTAAGACATAGTTCTGCTGGCTTAGGGTATGTTAGTGGCAACTTAGGTTATGTTATCAGGCTGCGGGAAGTTGAAAACATAAGGAGAAGGGAAAGAGGAAGGTTGGTTATTCAGATCTAGTGGCTGTAAATGCTTTAAGTCCCACATCCACACAGGTAAAGGGAAGAACAGTCCGTAGGACAGTAAGAACAGTCACGTCAGCTGAATTAAAAATTACAAAATAAAATGTCCACATAATGATACCTGCAGGTTGATAGTTCCGATTTTGGCTGCCAGCTGCTCCGGACTATTGGCTCCACTGCGCACGGCTGCGATGAGGTGGTCCTTCACGCTGTCCACTGTGATGTCTCCGATGCTCTGTGAGGACATGGTCACGTTGTGTTGCTCCTCTCCCAGGCCGTTCTCGTCACTTGACTGCAAAGAAACACACATCAGCAAATGGTAATCGCAGGCATATTTATATGTTCCTGATAATTATCTTTGTCACTGAAACAGCATAACAGTGTTACATCTCTCGGCCTGCAAGACTAACTTGCCAACTTATTGTTATTGCTCTTGAACAGAATCAATTCGGATTTCGACATTTAACATCAATGAAAAAAGCATCACTGCTTTTAATAACTCAGGTACGGGGCATACGTCATTCGTATGTCTACCTATGTTAAATTGTCGTGAAAATAAGCTTATGTGCCCAAGCGGTTAAAAGGCACGCTCTTTTACTACGAGTATAATTGATACCAACTATTTATATTTACGTAATTTTTCCACTACACATTTGTATTATTATTACAAAAACACTAAAATGAAGAAAAAAAAATTGTTTGTGTACATTAAAACCATGGGCCATCACACTTCATCATGTCATCTTTGAGGTGCTGTGTTGAGTATATTTTAACCCGTCGCAATGGTAAGATTTCCAGTTGTCCCGAAGAAATTGAGGACGCAGTAGAAATACTGAGGGACTCAATGATAAGGGCATACGAAAATAGCTGCCCTCTGAAGACAAGTACCAGTGACAAAACACCGTGGTGGTGCAGAAGACTGCAGGAGCTACGGAAACTAGTTAGGCAAGCCTTCAACAGGGCCAAAAAATCTGGAAACTGGGATGCTCACAAGCAATACCAGAAAGAGTACAAAAAAGCAATCCGGAAAGCCAAAACAGGCTCCTGGGAGAAGTACTGTGGGGAGGTGGAAACCATCCCCCAGGCAGCAAGAATTCAGAAAATTCTTGCCAAAGACCCAGGGGCAGCCAAAGGCCCATTCAGGAAAGCGGATGGAAGCTTTACCAATAACTGGGAAGAGGAGCTGGAGGAACTGCTGGGAAAACACTTTCCCGGCTACAAAAAGTTAGAAGCAGGTGACACCGATCCACCACCAGCCCGAGTTACACGGGCAGGTAAGGACTGGGACTCCCTCCGGTAAGTCGGTCGACGCGGCACTGCACAGGTTGGTTTACAAACTGGAGCAGGCGCAGGCGACTGGAGAACTGGCGGTAGGACTCTTCCTGGATATAGAGGGAGCATTCAATTGCACCACTATTAAATCCATCGATGAAGCGGCAGAAAGACATGGACTCGACAAAACCACCAGAAGGTGGTTGAAGAACATGCTCTCAGGCCGGATACTTACGGTGACAAAGGGTGAGGTGAACATCAGAGTACTGGTGACACGAGGGTGTCCACAGGGAGGGGTCTTGTCACCCTTGCTGTGGAGCCTAGTGGTGGACAACCTCATCCGGAAACTCAACAACAGGGGCCTCTATACACAAGGGTATGCGGATGACATCGCAACCATAATAAGGTGTTGGGATGCAGACACAACCAGAGGCCTCATACAATCAACACTGGCAACAGTGGAAGAATGGTGTGAAGAAACAGGGCTGTCGGTCAATCCAGACAAGACAGAACTAGTAATCTTCACACGTAAAAGGAAACTAGAGGGATGGAATAATCCAACCTTCTACGGAAAGGAGTTAGAACCCTCAGACACGGTTAAGTACCTCGGAGTCATCACAGATGCCAAATTGAGCTGGAAAAACCAGGTGGAAACTGTGGGCAGAAAGGCATGCGCACTAATGTGGGCAACTAGGCGGATCTGCGGCAGAACGTGGGGACTCAACCCTAAAATGATGCAATGGCTGTACACAGCCGTTGTAAAACCAAGGATCATGCATGCAGCCCTGGTCTGGTGGAGGAGAACAACACTGAAAACAGTGATGGTCACACTCAACGACATACAGGGACTTGCATGTAGAGGAATCACGGGAGCTATGCGAACCACTCCAATACTAGCCATGGGAGTGCTGCTAAACCTTCCCCCACTAAACTTAGAAATAGAGGGGGCGGCGATGGCGGCAGCCTACAGGTTACAGTGTAAAGGTCAATGGAGAGGTGAGCTGCCCAAAAACAGTCATACGGAGATTGGAACAAGACTGAGGGCAATTAGCCCGACAGCTGGAATGAAGCAAGACGACAAACAAGCCGACTACTTCTTCAGACAGCAGTTCGGGGTGATCTATCCCACAAGGGAGGAATGGGACACGGTTCCAGGTCCAACCTTCAAACAGGAACTAATCTGGTTCACAGATGGGTACAAGATGGAGGAAGGAACAGGGGCCGGGGTCTGTCTGCAGCGATCCAAGAGGGAACTCAGTATACCTCTAGGAACACACTGTACTGTGTTTCAAGCTGAGATGAAAGCCATCTTGGCCTGCGCACAGGAGAATATACGCATCGGGTACAGGAATAAGAACATAAGCATATGTTCTGATAGCCAGGCTGCCCTAATGGCACTGGGAAGTAACCGATGCGACTCTAGACTGGTGATGGAATGCAGGACTATTCTCACAGAACTCGCTAACATCAATAAAATAACCCTGATTTGGGTACCAGGACATAAAGGTATTGAGGGCAACGAGCGGGCTGATGAACTAGCAAGGAAAGGGGCGAAAGCACCACTTGTAGGATCCGAGCCGGCCGTAGGAGTAGCAGCTTGCCACACAAAACTACATATCGATAGGTGGGTCAAATCCCAGCACTGCAAAGAATGGGAGAGGGCACCCGGAATGAGACAATCCAAAGTTCTCATAAAAGGACCGGACCCTAGACGAACCAGGAAACTACTCGATATGGACAGAAACTCGCTGAGAGAACTGGTAGGACTATTAACGGGACACTGCCATCTCAGGAAACACATGCAGATATTGGGAGTGGAAAACACTAATATATGCAGAAAATGTGAAGAGGATGAAGAGACTCCAATTCACCTATGGTGCCAATGTCCTGCCCTGGAACTAGGCTCAGATACCTGGGGAGACATACAGTAGAACCAGAAGACATAGCCACATATCCAATGACAACCCTGGTGAACTTTATTAAAGGGACTGGTTTGTTGTTAAAGAATTGAGGTAAAATGGGAGATAGCACAATGGGCCTATGGCCTAAGTGCTCACGGGAACTGCTTGTAAACCGTCTCCGCCTTAATTAAAAAATTTTTTTTTAAAAAAAACCCGTCGCAGGCCGCAGTCCCCCCGGCGGGTCAGGATTTTTGGAGCGATTTTGTCCCTTATGTAAAAAGAAATTGTATGAAGAACAAGGTCAGAATCGCTTGGGCCATTTTCGTTCTTGACGTAACAAAATACTGGATAGCGTCTAGCCACTCCGAATAATTCAAATTAATTCCAAATGACGCGCCAGGCATCAAAAATGGCGGACAAAATGGCTGCCGCTTGATAATATGAACGTAGTTGAATTTGAAGTCTATATTTTTTCATTGTTTTTTTATATAAATCCATTGTGGAAAGCATAGATGTGAGTGATTATTAGGAAGTTCGTTTTATCTACATTATTTTGATGTAATTTTTGTAATATATCACAAAAGAAATGTTATAAAAATTGAGTTCGTAAGAAAGGTGAGAACTGTCAAATATTTATATCGTATTGAAAAAAAATATTTTTCCTATGCTGGCTTTCAACAAGTTAAAAGAAAGAAAAGAGAGAACCTAGGAAAGAAACCTATTTTTTTTTGTGTTAATAAGTACCTCACAAGAATCTCTACTGCCCCCAGCCAACCGTACAGAATTGTTAGATTGCTTGAAATGGCTTTGTTTGGTTAATAGATCTGAATGGCCTGGCACTTCCCCAACATCCTCTTTCCCATCTCCTTGCCCTCCCCACTACCTTCAGCCTCACAACACACCCCAATTGGGGATTCCATAGTCTGACTGGCTCCATGTGGTTGGGAGCAATTGGGACTCTTGTGCAGTTTTCAATTTTTTTTTAATTGAAAATATCCACTGACTTGGTATAATTATTTCCCTCCAATTTATTAATAGATTGAGCTATACCTTATGATCTCCATTATGCAGTCCTTCGTCGTGTGATCCGGGGGTGGGGGGGTCGATGGGGCGTGCCCAGGCGGGCAGGGGGAGGTAGCAGCGGGCTTTCGTCACCTGAAATTTGAAAAAACTCAAACTTTTTTCCCAATACATAGCAAAGAAATGAAAATTACCCAATAAGGATAGTCCATTTCACTGGCCACATCTCTGGACCAATAAAAACTAAGAGATCAGTACCTAATTTCAACCAATCAGTGAAATGCAGTTACTATGGATACTTATAGGTAATCGAATTTGAGCTGAGCGCATTCAAAGGGTTAAAGAAAATGAGATACAAAAGTCTTTCATTTTAAATTAATGCAATTTCGGATTTTTAAATACATCTACATATTTGAATTTCATTTTAATTTTCTTCATTGAATGAATTTATAAATGAAGTGGAGTCTTGGAAGTGGAAATTAACCCGCTTCCAGACACCATTCTCCAATTCTTCCAACACCATTACACCATTCTTCCAACTCAGCAGTTTTATTTAATTTTTTTTTTTTTTTATACAATATTTTTACATTATTTTATAGTACAATCCAATAATGTTGGCCTCACTGGATGGTTTACCCGTGCTGAGGTATCCAAAAAAAATAGTTAGTCGATGTACAAGGCACTCTTTCAACTTTCGGTGGCAATTACGCACAGACACACAGACACCACTATTATGAAAGCAGATTTTTATCGGATTGTTTCCGGTTGTTTGGCGTTTGATCGTTGGAGGTCAAATTGGACTAAATATAATACATCAAGTATGAATTCTCAAAAAAATTGTTTCAATTTTGAAAATGATTAAAAAATTATTTTATGTTTAAAATATTATATTACAGATAGGTACTTTATCGCTTATCTGAATTCTCCGAACAAAAACTTTGATTTCTCATTTCAATTTTGAAAAGTAAACTTATATTCAAAATAAAAGTCTAGAGTTAATTGAACTGAAGTTACAGACATACAAAGTCACAACCAAAATTAGTATTATTGTGAAATTATTTTTGGTATCAGAAGCTCATGGACGATGTGAATGAATGGTATGTGTTTACCTTGGTGGCGGAGAGTGTGATGCGCTGCAGCTCTGATGAGGAATGGAGGTAGAGGGCCTCTCCGAACTTGGAGAAGGTGAGGCTGCTGATGCCGCTGAAAAACAGACACAGGTGTTTTCTAATACATTACGAGACTCCTCCTCATATCACAAGAATCATGCTAAAAGATAAGTGAAGTGTTAAGGCTTCATACTAGGAGCTAATAAGAAAAGTAAGATAAAATCAATGATGCAGATACCGACCACCACAACACCCGCAGGTGCTTAGCATGGTGGTCGAAAAATCCTCCAATTATGTCATTAACAGGAATAAAGAAAAAAAATAAGTTAATCGGAGCATCTTCCATTGAAATACTGGTAAAACAAGGACAGCATTCTCACCCGACGCCTGTGCTCTAAAGACTGCAATCCTTTTGTTAAAATAGGAGAATCTATCAAACAGACCCCATGTTTCTGCATGAGGATTTTTTCAGGTATTTTGGGGCTCCAGACCAGAGATGGCTGCCAAATTCAAGCATGAAATGCACTTGCAATTTGTACAGTTTTTTAGTTTTGTAGTTGTGTACTATCTGCAGGCCCTGTATAGTATGCCCTGCTTCTGAGAGGCTAACTTAACTCTGTCTTTGATAGAGCACCCTATTTGGAAGATTTCTTTCCTTGAAGAAGACTGGATTATATTATTACTAGATAAGATGGTAAAAGCAGAGCAGACCTTTGCACATTTATAAATGGGCTAATTTGGTGAAGCACAGAATATGAACCAGGAGTTGAAAATGAGCCTAACTTGTACCAGGAGCCCATAACAATGAGGCGTTATCGCTTGCTTGTTACTAACTTGATGTCTTCCTTGCGCACGGCGGCGGCATTGAGCTGTCGTCTGAGGTCAGGCACGCTGAGCACCAGGCAGTCTCCCAGGTTGGTAAGGCACACCAGGCAGCACTCCGTATGCTTTATGGTCTTCGTCGCTTCCGTCACTTGGCACGAGAAGTGGGCAAAACCCATGCGACGCACCTGCAACATTAGTGTACAGTTATTATTGCACTACTCTGTATGCAACATACTCAAATCTCACTTCAAAAATGACTGCAAAATTCAAAAAAACAAATGTTGAAATGAAAACACTCTGTTCTTGTATAAAGGATCGTGACACCTGCTATAATTTCCATGGTGGACAAGACACTTCCACTCCTCGCGGTTCTGCGCTGCCTGGATAACTGCGAACACCGAAGTATCAGATTCCAGTGATACTTGGTCACTCCAACGCATTGGTGACCTTTCTCTGCTTCTTCGGCCAAACACTGCGGCCAGCGACTATGAGTTTCCCCAAGTGAGAGTCCTCAGTTTGGCGAACAACGTGTCCAAAGTGTCTTGAGATACGTTGTAGGCAGAGAGTTTAAAGCCTATTGTGGATACCTAGCTCTTCCAGAAAGGTAAACTGGGTATTCATGGAAATTAATGAATGTACTCAATGATATATATAACAACTAACAGAATTCATAAAAAATGCATCAATACCAAATCTAACAGCTGATTTCCTTAAATAAAAATGTCCGTTTATTATAACCTTAATGTGATTTGGCATCCGTTTAATGGTTGTGATATAAGTGTAGTTCCACTTACTCTGGAGCCCTCGTGCGCTGTGAGCTTGTACTTGCAGTAGGGCTTCAGCGATGGCAGCGAGAATATCTTGAACTGTTCCTCGGAAGCGATGATGACTCGGTGCGGCTGCGTGGAATCGGGCAGTGGGGACACTCCTCTCTCAACCTGCACACATAACACAATCAAAATATATTGATAGGCAATCATACCATATGGAGATAAAACCGTATTACACTGAGACAAAATTCCGTATTATAATGAAAGATAAATATGTAATGGAGAAGAGAGCATACCTCTAATGGTTCTGGCAGTGGGACCGAAGCGCCGTCCAGCACTGTGATGCCTATCACGGGGGCACGGTGCTTCAATTGGATTTCCTTGGCTAGCTGACATGTCACCTGAACAAATATAAACAGATATCATCAATTCAATGAAAAATAAACTGTCCTACATATTAGAAAATCTAATCCTAAGCACACAAACTTAATGGAATACCCCTAAAAGCAGTGACGTTACAACAAAACCTAGAAGTTACCTGTCAGAGGGTACCAATGACAAGACATGTATTGTGATTGTGTTGCTCCTTTGCAGAGATACAGTGTTAAGTGATGGTCATCCCTTTTCCTTGCTTATCTTGTTTTTCCTACACATAATATCATTTAATTTCAGCAAACACCATTTCGTCTCATTTCGTTTAAAGTATATATAGTCAATTTTCAAGTTCATCTAAAGCTGTAAATGATAAGCAGTTTTGGATACAATATTACAATAGCTCGATTGGATTCTCATTTGGAGAGAAGAAAGGGTTGCCTTTTTGTGAAATTAGTTATGAGCGCATCAGCAGAATGCTGCCAGCTCATTAACTAATAATTGGGATTGAAGATCTGATGATTGGTGTACTCACGGCATCTTCCATTCTCTTGGCTGCCGAGGGGATTGCGATGGTGAAGACGTAAACGGTTCCGTTGTTGGTGCCGGCCCAGAGGGTGGGGACTGTGTTCTGGACTGCAAACAAACAAACACACAAACATCTTTATTGACGTGCCACCAAGACAATATTCCGCCGAGGACTAACTAGGCTAGCAGAAGATTGGACCAAAAGTTTTGGACTACTCGACCGACTAACCATTGATGAGGAAGGTCCTGGCGAAGTGTAGACAGCGCACCATGGAGCCGTTGGAGTCATCCACCGGGCGGGCTTCCACCTGGCGCTCCACCGGCTTGGCCTCCAGAGGGTTGAAAGTGTCTCCTGACTCCTGGGTCGGTTTCTTGGGGACCTCCTGGAATGGGAAATAACCACAATTTACTAAACGGCAATTTAGTAAATGGCCATTTACTAAATGACGATTTACAAAATGGTGATTTATTAAATGGCGATTTACTACATGGCAATTTACTAAATGGCGATTTACTACATGGCGATTTACTAAATGGCGATTTACTATATTTCTACTTTGAGCACTCTTCTCTTTCATTTGTCGTCTTCAAGTCAGCATCACTTGAGTTTGGACATCTTTTCAAAAATATCTGTTACCAAATCCATTTGTATTAATCATAGAATAAAAAAGAGCACTAGAAGTGCCTTCCATACAAATTTGAATGGAAACAAATGTTGCCACTGACTTACCGTACCGCTTGGTTCTAGACCATTTAGCAAGCGCCGTGTCTCTCTTACGCTTGCCTAATATTGTTTATCGCCATCACCTTTGAATTTATATACATAATCCGGTCAGTGGTTGAGTGGGCACCGCGTTTGGGTCCCACCCAGGCGTTCCGTGTTCGATTCCTCGGCTGGCTAAGTCCTCCATCACAACACAAGCATCATCTTCCGCTTAGTGTGGTGGTAGTAGGAGATTTTCAAATGTTGTTGGGTTATTCGTAACCCGGGAATGTTTGTCTTTCTTTTTAAATAAAAAAAAAAAAAAAAAAATAAAAAAATCACGGTGAAACCAGTTTTGTATTGGAAATTTAAAGCCCTATTAAGCCAGAATTTTGGATAACAACACATAGCATTTCTTATCGATAGATAGATAGCAAACTAAATGGTATTATCTAAATTTAGGCAAATTGATCAGGAGCATAAAAAAAATCTGTGAAATTTATGGCTTTACCTTCTTAGCGTCAGCATCAGCGGTGGGGTTGGCCCTCCTCTGAGAGCGTCCTTTCCGCAACCTTCTGAAAGACTCCCTCAGGGACTTCTTGAAGGACTTGCGACGGGAGATGGGCGTATCACCAGCACCCGTCAGGTCTGAGAAAAACACAATTAGTTAGTCTGGTGGAAATACATTTGTCAAATACGGTTATCTCTTATCATTTGACTGTAGTACAGCCAATCCTCCGAAGACAGACATTGAAGAGTTGTTTGTTACCGTTGGGGTTGAGAGTGCAGCGGTGCATGACGGCCACGTTCCTCTTGTAGTCGAAGAGCGCCAGACCGTGCGCAGTGCCGGCGGCCAGCAGGCCCCATTCCGACTGCAGCGACACCCAGGTTATGGCGGCCGGCGGCAGGATCTGCATCACTGACGTGGCCTGGAATTAAAACGAAACACATTATAACAGTATCTTCATGATACATTCTGTTAAAATCAATAACCGACTATTATTGCCATCTGTGGGGCTATATAATAACTAATTATAAGATGCTGGTTCAGCACTTAGCTGTACCCTGGTATTGGTTCTGGAAACTAATCAGATGGTAAAACAGATATCTAACCCAACCGGTCATATCCATTTGACAGTTGTGTTTTGGTTTCAGTTTTTTTCATTGTGTTAGTTTTTTTACCATATTCATAAAAGCAATTTGGGTCTTCAACTCTTTTTACCCGAACCGGCCAATGAACTAGGAACCGAGTGGATGTGGATCACATTCAGTATAACGTTAAAAGATAGTCCAAGTCATGTTAAAAGGATCTTTGTAAAATATCTGAATACTTACTTTGAACCACTTTTCATCGAATGAGACCTAATAAATTAAACACTTTCCTACACTAAATTTCCATTGAATTAATATTTTTGTATATAATTAATATATATGGAACATACCTGGAATCCCGCTGGCATGTTGATAGCGCCGCTGCGGAGATTGAGGTGGTCATGTCCCTTCCACACAAAACTGTCTCTGTCCGATACTATGTTCATGGTCACATACTACAAACAGAAAAACGCATGCATTAGAAACTACGCACATATAATAAATAAACAAGTTTTCTACCAATGATCTTTCTTGTATAGCCCATAAATCATCCAACAGTATAACCATTTTGGAATGGGCAATCAATCAAGAACAAATTAAGAATGTCAAACTGGGATGGAATCATTGGTTTTGTGAATAATGTAATTGTAATTATAAATACTCGGGGAATAAATTTATTAAAATATCCATCAAAGCCAGAATCAAGTTAACCTCTCAGAAGCTGGGTGTTCTGTACAGGGCTTGCAGATATTTTAACAGAACATACATAACTGCTGATCATGTATAAATTGACGTGTGTTGAGTTTGGCAGTTACCTCTGGTCTGGAGTCCCAAAATACTTTTATAAAAAAACTTCAACTCTGTACAGAAACCGACGGTTCATTTAACAGATTCCCCTTTCTTAACAAATGAATTGCAATCTTTAGAGCATGGATGTCAGGTGGGAATGCGGTTCTTGTTCTATTGATATTTCAACGGAAGATGCTCCGAGGAACTAGCATCATTGATCTAATAATTGTGTGTGTTAACAGTTTCTCACCTTGACCTCTTGGCTAACTGATTGGGTGCCCAGGGTGGCGGTGATTACGTGTCCGGCGGTGCCCGCCACGAGCAGCGTGCCGGTGAGCGGGCAGAGCGCCAGCTTCTTGACGGCGAGGCGAGGATCGTCGCTGTACGGGTCGAACATGCCGGCCTTGCGGAACGGCGGCCATTCTTCTTCCCCGTCTTCCTCGTCCGCCGCAGGGGACTCCACCTCCTCTACGCCGTCTTCGCCACTACGCAACACACACACATTATAAATATTGCCATTCGGAATCCTAACTTTGCTTGAAATGGGTTAGCTATGTTTATTTACAAGGTGAGATTGGTTACATGTGACGAAATGTGTGAATTTTACATAGGTAACGATATTACACTGCCAGAATTACTACATATTATAATTATTACATAGTGACAAAATTACAATTGGCAAAATTACACATTACACATGGACAAAATTAGGGTAAGGAATCAACATAAACCGCAAGAACCTGTGCAGAAAAGTAACACATTGGCTGCGCTGCAAACTTTTCGAAATTTAATTCCGCGCAGAGTCTTATAGCTTTTGGTTTATGTTGATACTATACCGGACTATGGAACAGCGGGTTAAATAAAAAAAACATAAACTAACTTTTGTTTTTTGTTTAGATAAAATTTATTTAGCACACACTTAAGAACTCTGTTGGTGCAATTCTCTTTCTGTGTATTTAAGTCCATGTGTAATTTTATCCATGTGTATTTTGTCCACGTGTAATTATGTTCTTGTGTAATTTTGTCTATGTGTAATTTTGTCTAAATGTAATTTTGTACATATCAAATTATGTATATGTGTAATTTTGTCCATGTGTAATTTTGTCCATGTGTAATTTTATATAGCCAAAAGACCATTATATTATATTAAAAACCACGTAAAATATCATACATGACTGCTTAAACAATATATGGTAGTTAGTTAACTGAATTAGCGTTGTGTTGAATAATGCAATTCCCAAGTAGTTATATGATATTAAAATTGTATACATTATATTTAACTGTTGATACAAATTTTTGTCAATAACATCGGGCATAGACAACATCTCGCTGTTATTTCCAATAGCTAGTTATATTTTGATACAGTACTAATAACAATGTACTTCCCCACCTTCCCCTTCTCTCTACCTCTATCTTCAGCCTCACAAATGTGAACTTTATAGTCCCACTGGTTACGGGCAGAAAAACTCTTGCGAGGCGTTCACATAAAATAAAATGACAGATGATGTGTGCTATTCCATGCAAACAAAGTTAGCATCGCTGTAAGCTCCTATAGACAAGCACCATTGCGCTGCTTTGCTAGATTTTAGTTTAAAAAGAAATTACAATAATAAATTTGTAGGAATTTTAACTTTGTTTTAACAATGTGAACTATTTATGTATTAATTCTTAATTATAGAGAATAAATATTTTTTGGGCATTAATATATAACAATTTCTAGACATTTTATTTATAAGAGTTTTATTTCACATGTACATTTGTTACTTAATTTTTATTTATCTGTTCCCGGTTTCGACATTCACTGTCAGTTTTAACTTCTTGCAGGCCGCAGTCCCCCCGGCGAGTCCGGATTTTTGAAGCAATTTTGCCCCTTATGTATAAAGAAAATGTAGAAGAACACGATCAGAATCGCTTGGGCCATTCTCGTTCTTGATATAACGAAATACTGGATAGCATTTAGCCACTCCGAAAAATTCAAATTAATTGCCAATGACGCGCCGGGCACCAAAGATGGCGGACAAAAAGGCTGCCGCTTGATAATATGAACGCTGTCATATTCGAAGTCTATATTTATTAATTGTTTTTTATATAAATCCATTGTGGAAAGCATAGATTTGAGTGATTATTAGGAAGTTCGTTTTATCTACTTATTTTGATGTAATTTTTGTAATATATCACAAAAGAAATGTTATAAAAATTAAATTCGTAAGAAAGGTGAAAACTGTAAAAAAAATTTTTTTGTCGTATTGAAAAAATATATTTTTTGTATGCTGGCATTCAACAAGTTAAGAATGCTAGTGAATGACACGGATGTGTCGAAACTGGTAACAGATAAATAAAAAGATAAAAACAAATGTACACGTGAAATAAAACGCTTCAAAAAACAACCGTGCAGATAACATAAAACACAGATAGATTGAAAGTAGACAATTGTTTATAAATTACAATAAATAAAAAGAAAAAACAATTAGAAATATATCACAAAGTAAGCTTATATGATATTATAATGAGTGTTACATATAAAAAAATAATATTGCCTACCTGCTAAAAATTTAAATTTATTAATACTCTCAGATCGTAGAATCATTTTCACTTAATCTTTATGTTCAAAATTGTAAATGGCAGTATTGATTTACTTAACTTCATTGAATTTCATTTACCTACGAGAGCTACTTGTGTTTAAATGTAACAATAACAGGACTGAACATTTCAGACACTCGCTTGTACCCAGAATACAAGAAGTTAGTAATAGATATCCAGATGTGGTGAATCTGTTTAACTGCACGGAAGCTAGGTAAAAGAAGGCTATACTGACGTATATTTTCAATCAATATTAATTTAATCTAAGTCTACTTTTATGTTTTATATGTAGTTACTTGCATTAGAATGTAATGCCACATTTAAGTGTTATTTTTAGTTTTTTCTTATGATTGTACTTAATTGTGAAGTGCTGTGATACATTTTCTGAACCTAAAAAAAATATTTCAAAAACAGACAAAAAAGCATGCAGGAAAGGTGAAAATTGCACCACTAACACATAATCCACCCTCTTTACCCATTCCCAAGTGCAACCTAACCTAACTTATATATTTCTTTTTAAAGAAAGACAAACATTCTCGGGTTAGGAATAACCTGACTACATTTGAATTACGACCATCGTTATAGTGGTAAACATGCTTGTGCAATGGTGGAGGACATAGCTAGCTTGACTTTTATAAATATAAGTTAGGTTGGATGGGTTGTTTCACTGCAGCAATAAACTTGTAAAATGCAAAGGAAATTAAATAAATAATTAATAATAAACAAAATATCATCTACAATTAGGCTCTTCGTCCACAGGGATACGCAAATATTAAAATTCAAGTATCTTAGTGACTACCGCCATACATCTGCGTAGAGATTGATACACATGTGCACATTACCGACATTTTGTAAACTCGTCTCGTCCACAATCCCGTTATTTTGTTGTTTCCACTTTTGTTACAGCAATTGTCAAGTTCCACAATTATGTTGTCTTATTGTTTCCACTGTTACAGCAATTGTCTCGTTTCACAATCATTTTGTTTTGTTAACAACAAGTGTCAAGTTCCACAATCATGTTGTCTTATTGTTTCCACTGTTGTTACAGCAATTGTCTAGTTCCGCAATCATGTTGTTTTGTTTACAGCAAGTGTCTGGTTCCACAATCATGTTGTTTTGTTGTTTGGACTTTGGTTACAGCAACTGTCTAGTTCCAAAATCCCGTTGTTTTGATGATTTGAGAATTCAACAATGATTGGTAATGACGCTGGTCTCATGATTTCAATAGCGGCAGATTCGTACAGTACACAATATGGGTATTGGATTCTTGCATATCCCTGTGCGTATCCAAGGGCCTAATACTACAGAATGATTGATTGTGAATAAGGTAAGGGTTAACATAGCACATACCTCAGTGCGATGCGCTTTAGGCCGCTATGCAAGCCAAAAGCATTCCGCAGGCGTGGGGGGGATGGGAAATATTCAGAAAGTTAACTACAGTACATACATACGTACGCACATTCATAATGCTCTACTCACAATTATTATTCTTATTTGTAATGTCTTTACCTTTCAATAGACTGTAATTAATACACTGATTACACTGCATGACAGGTGATAGATAACTTCATCCAATATAATCCTATGTAGGAACTACTTGTAAATTAATTTAAATACTGGCAATTTTCATTTAGTTAAATTAAGATAATTGAATATTAAATCTCTTTTTTTAAATGCGTCTTAATTGCGGTCTATTGAATATTATTCCGCCATCCCAATATCACACTAAAACCAGACATTACATTATTTATTTAATATTTTTGGTCATTAAAAAGCAGAAAGCAATCGTGATTAAAATTAAAAACATTATTCATGGTTAATTAGGTTTAGTTTTTACGAAGAAGATTTTTTTATTTTATTTTAAATTAAAGTATGATTCAATCAATGTCAGATAAAATGGTTCAACATGCGTTTTTTTTTGCGGTTACATAATACAAATGCATATTAAACGCGCATAGCACGCATATTTGAGAGAAATATTATGCGTAAATGAGCTAAACTATGCATACTAAAATATATTGTTAAAATATAACTTTAAAATGTGTTATCGGTTGAATTTGAAAGTACATCAACACACAAAGTTGGCTGATTCAATTAGACGTGCCTAAAATGCCTTTAAAATGACTAAAATACTAAGCTTGGGGTGTTTCAAATTCCATCAAATGTCGTTAAATGAATTTGAAACATTTGATTTTTAATTTAATGAGTAAAACCTCAAATTGTAATATTTAATCATTAAAGACAGTATTAGCGAATCTCTAAAAAAGTTATTTCAAAAATATTTATCCTATACTTGCAGAAAAGTCAATAGATGTCGCACATTCAAATATAAATGGATATTATAAATGGACACTATCTAGATTGAATTTAGTTCGGAAAGAATCTTGCAATCAAAGATGAAGATAACACAGGTTATGATTTTACATTTTCAGGGCCAAAAGTATTATAGTTATTTATTTTTGGGGTATTGTTGTGCTACCTTCTTCTTTAGCAAACGTTTCGGACAGCGTTACAGCGTCCATCATCAGGGCAGATGTGTGTCACACTTCTGTCTGTTCGAAACATTGGCTAAAGAAGGAGGTAACAGAACTTGGCATAATAACTGAAAAATAAATCACTATAATAAAAATGCTTTAACGAGTCATCTGTCGTAGGCCGCCGGCGGGCGGGTGACAGCTGAGAGGTTAAAAAATAAAATGCGATTTTAACCCTTATGTATACAGAAACTGTACAAGGACAAGGTCAGAATCGCTTGCGCCAATATCATTCCAGACTTTGCTTTTTATTAGAGCACTCTAGCTCCTCGGAATGCTCTGATATTAATTTTCTATGAAATACGGCCTTAACCTCTTAAATGTCATCCAACATTCAAGAGGTTAAGAAAATGAAGATAATGTTGGTAGTTCTCAGTCGAAAGGGAAAAGGTTTAATTAGCTTAGTGGTTATAGCAGAGCCCCGGCAAGGCTAATGGACTGGGTTTAATTCCTAAATGCGACTGTTTTTTTTTCTACTTCAAATTTTCATTTGAGAGTTATTGATATTGTCTTCAATGATGAAATATTAGAATTTGAAACGCCCCAACCTAAATTGAATAGAGCTTATATACCTATATATCAAGCTGATTAGTAAATAAAAACATTAGTTGCGGGGGTTAGGGAACATTATAAAGTAGTATGCGGGGTGGAGACATCTGTGCAAGAAACAATCATGTTAGTATGTATTGTGGGGGAACGCATACATCATTCCAGGTAGGTACAGTAGTTGTGCATTTGACATGGAGGTGGTCTCACACAACATGCCTTGCTCATACTTAAGTCGTAAAAATCAACTGTCATAAAAATCAACTGACATGAATGTCAACTGTCATAAATGTCAACTGTCATAAAAGTCATCTGTCATAAACGTCAACTGTCATAAATGTCAACCGTCATAAATGTCAACTGTCATAAACGTCAACTGTCATAAACGTCAACTGTCATAAATTTCAACTGTCATAAATATCAACTGACATAGATGTCATCTGTCATAAATGTCAACCGTCATAAATGTCAACTGTCATAAATGTCAACCGTCATAAATGTCAACTGTCATAAACGTCAACTGTCATAAATGTCAACTGTCATAAATATCAACTGACATAGATGTCATCTGTCATAAATGTCAACCGTCATAAATGTCAACTGTCATAAATATCAACTGACATAAATGTCATTTGTCATAAACATCAACTGTCATAAATGTCAACTGTCATAAATATCAACTGTTATAAATGTCAACTGTCATAAATATCAACTGATATAAATGTCATCTGTCATAGACATCAACTGTCATAAATGTCAACCGTCATAAATGTCAACTGACATAAATATCAACTGTCATAAATGTCAACTGTCACATACGCAACTTCAACTTTAATAAATAATAATTAAGATCTCAACATCTCTTGTAATTACCTAGCACATAATTTATTGCCAAATTGCTACCAAAACAAACTCCATCACTCCGATATTTTGTGTATTATAAAAGATAACAATGAGTGTGTGCAACATTAGTAGGTGAACAGTAAGTACCTGAAGAGATTGGAGGTGGACACCTTGAGCAGGGGCGTTAGCGTGACTCCGCGAGCATCCCAGAAAGCGACGCTACCGTCTTCGTGTCCCGTGATCAGCAGCTGCTGCTGGTAGTATTCCTCAGTGTCTGCGGGCTTGGCACAGAGTAAGGAACCACCCGTTACGGGCCACGGCGTGCTTGTGTAGAGCTGCTTGGTTTGGGCTAGACCTGGACCAACATAAATGAAGCCCGGTTAGTAGGGGACGATTAGTCTAGCACGGTCAAATCGATAACTTAACAGTATATAACATTACACTGAGGTGATTTTGTCACGAAAACGGCGCTATAGAAATGATTCAAAAATTATTATTATTATTGGATCGATAGGCTAATCGCCTTCTGCAGCTTTCTGTTATTTTAACTAACAGATTCTCCAATACTTTGGATGGAGATTACTTCTTGGAATAATAGATACTTTATGTTATTATCTGCGTTTATTATATACTTTGCGTATTACAATATAGATCTCATTAGTCGACCTAACTAGAAGCTGGCTAAATGAAATCTAATCCGAGTGTACCAGTTAACGCTCCCTCAGAGCTGTTTGACCCTCTGTTGGTTCCCACAGGTACTAGCCTACCTGTCATCTAGCGGAATCTAAGGACAGCTCTTAGCACTGCCATCTATGTCTAAAAGCCAGAAGCTTTTAGATACATTACACCTTCCAAAGGCAACACTGGCTGGCATTGTCTATGGATCAAGATTCCGAAACGTTAAACGGCTACGTATATAAGAATAAATTGAATAAAAACTCAATTATTATACATTGGCAGTCCACATGTACAATTTATATTCTGAACAACTTTCTGAATTCCATTTCTACAGCTTGAATGGATTTAATTGATTGTCTGTACGATGTCTTTCAATTCTGCGAGCTTAGTTGGTCTGCCTCTGTTTATTGATAAGCCAGTATTTTTGCATAATGTCATATTCAAAAACTTGTATATATTGACAATAAACCGAAGCTCAATGACAAACAAGTCTTAGAAGCGGCCCATTCTCATGTGACAAATGTCAACCTTATACATATGTTGGATGTTCATTTGGTGTGTTTACCGACTATGTACCGGTGCCGAAGGGATCAATGAGTTCCTCGGAGCATCTTCCATTTAAATACCGTTAGAACAAGGGCAGTATTCCCATCCGACGCTTATGTTCTAAAGATTGCAATCCGCTTGTTAAGATAGTGGAATCTATCAAACACAGAGTTGATGGTTTTTTCGGGTATTTTGAGGGCAAATTCAAACGTGGGGCGCACTTGCGATTTGTACAGGATTAGCAGTTGTGTACTATTATTAAAGTATCTGCAGGCCCTATATGTCATTCTTTCCACGTTGCATTCATTAGGACTTAAACAATCTTACAGCAGTTTCACAATCAATTAGATTCTTGTAGTATGCACTAACCAGCCTGAAGAATATTATTATACACCTCCTGCGTCACATTGGACACCAGGTGAGTGCAGGTCAGGGCGGACGCGTGCAGCGATACGAGGTAAGGCGGGCGCAGCATGCCCCAGCTGGGCTGCGTCAGGTCCAGGGCCACCAGTTCTTCTTCCAAGAGCACCAGCAGTGCCCCTGCTGGCTGCTGGAGGCCTGACGGAGAGACAGCGGCGGCTGTTGTCGGTCGCTCCGAGGGGAACTCTTCGTCGTGATCCTCCGGGGGCAAGGAGGTGGTGGTTACAAAGTCTATTACCTGCAAATCATGAAATTGTAATGTAACTTGTGGTAATGGAACAATTATTATTCGACAATTGATTTTGAGGCTTACCCATAAAAAAATCAGAAACGCTTGCGTTTCCGAGACATTAAAACTGCTTTTTTGGCCTTACCCCAAATACGGACTTTCTCGTGGTGGTGAACAACTCTACGTCTCAAAAATTTCCGAGGACATCATAAATGTGTAAGGGGGCTTATCAAAAAGATGACCCTCGTGAACGGTGCTGTCGTCAGCGTAGCAATGAATCGGTGCATATTCAACGACATCGTTGTTGTGCAACAAAAACAGCGCTGGTGATAGCACAGATCCCTCTGGCACCCCGCATGGGGAATTTTTAGTTTTGTATATAAAGTGTTTTTGTGACAATACTTACTCTACTGGTAAAGTCGAAGCAGACGTGTTTGTCTCCCTGCACCACTGTGACGGTGTATTTGTCCGAGTAGGAGGAGCGGGGCATGCCACCTGCAACACACGTTGAACATCATTAGTTAACCCCTCAGGCTGATTTGTTCGCTTTTGGGAACAGCTCACATAGGTTGAATAGAAATCGTTGTATCTCCCTTACCGGCAAGGGGAGAAATATGATCAAAACCGTGTTAGAAAGAAGAAACACCACGATAATAATTAAAATGTACACATTTATAAAACAAAAGTTTCCAGCTGCAATTTGAAAAAAAGTTATGAAACTTTATGAAGTTATTATAAATAATTTTTTACATGAAACGACAAAAAGTGACATATAACATTTGCCTAATAAATTAGGAACTAGCAGTTAAAAACCCGCTCCGCGGGTTTTTGCTGCTAGGCCCTGCGGGCGGCTTTTATTCGGGCTTCGCCCAATTTCGCCAAGTGTTGGTGACCATCTATAAGGCTCCGCCCTTATGCAAAAATAACAACTGTGAATATAAAACTACAAAACACTTACATTTAATATGTGGATATATAACAGTAGACATTCTGTATTATAAGACCGCGGACAGTGAGTAGAATTTCGGAAAAGAATCAACTCAGCATACCTAAATCTCGTTCATCCACGTCAATGACAAAAAAAGAAAATTGATAAAAATAAAAATATTTATTCATCAATAGATTTATTACAACATTACACATTTTGTTCTTAATCATTGATTCTATTAGCGTAAAGGTCACTGTTCAGCTACAATTCAGGATTTCTCCTGGAATGCAGATGGTTTTCAGCAGTGCCTCCAGTATAAAACAGAAAATAAAATAAAATAAATTAATCAAAATAAAATAAATACAATTAAATTAAATTACATAAAATAATTAAATCAAATCTCTAATTCAATACACACAATACAATATATAAAAAAAAACCATAAATTAATATTGTAAATCGGAATTCAAATTAAAGGCAATAATCTTAATATTAAAACTCAAAAAAATAATAAAATCAATTCGAATAAAATATTCTCAATTAAAACTCAAAATAAAATCGTCAAGTATAAAATATAGTCAAAATAAATAATGTAGTAATCAAATCAAATCAAAAACAAAAACACGAATAATAAATGGTATCTTCTTAGTAATGAATGAAAGAGACAAATGTTTCTTCCCAATACCGTTTATTGGATAATCAACACCCTTGCCATAGGTAACTCTAAGTGGTTCGCTATGTTTAGTGACTTAGCAGGGGTGCCCAGGTTCATAGGGTAAGGTTTGTCTATATTTTGGCGGCACATGCGTTTGCCCTCTATTGCGTGGCGGTTCGGATTGGTAGAGACTGGTTGATGGAGACATTTTACCTCTTCAACAGGACTCTCTCGACCCATCGCCTTGTAGCGCAGTGGGAGAGATGCATTCATACGTCCGTCACTCCTGGACACATCGACCCCCAGATTCCTACTCATCCTTCATATTTTTTCCTTCCCAGAACTTCCTCTCCTTATTTTCTCTAAAAAGAACATCCACACAGCATCCCCAACGATAACATAGGCCCCGAGGGGAAATTGTTTTCCTCAGGGTCTCCTGTGTGGAGCTAATGTTAAACAAATACCTCCTAAATGATTTCTTTTTATCGAAATAAATTTGTAAAATTTATATAAACGTTCACGGAAATTTAAATATATATATATATATATAATAACATAATAATTTTACATGAAATCTAGCTAAACTTACTCTTACCAAAATATTATCAAAGTAAATGCATTTTTTTAAATATATAAAAAATCTACATAGAACTTCCTCTCCTTATTTTCTCTAAAAAGAACATCCACACAGCATCCCCAACGATAACATAGGCCCCGAGGGAAAATTGTTTTCCTCAGGGTCTCCTGTGTGGAGCTAATGTTAAAAAAAATACCTGTGAAATGATTTCTTTTTATCGAAATAAATTTGTAAAATTTATATAAACGTTCACGGAAATTAAAATATATATATATATATATATATATATATATATATATATATATATATATATATAATAATAATAACATAATAATTTTACATGAAATCTAGCTAAACTTACTCTTATATATAATAATAATAACATAATAATTTTACATGAAATCTAGCTAAACTTACTCTTACCAAAATATTATCAAAGTAAATGCATTTTTTTAAATATATAATAAATCGACATAAAACTTCCTCTCCTTATTTTCTCTAAAAAGAACATCTACACAGCATCCCCAACGATAACATAGGCCCCGAGGGGAAATTGTTTTCCTCAGGGTCTCCTGTGTGGAGCTAATGTTAAAAAAAATACCTCTGAAATGATTTCTTTTTATCGAAATAAATTTGTAAAATTTATATAAACGTTCACGGAAATTAAAATATATATATATAATAATAATAACATAATAATTTTACATGAAATCCAGCTAAACTTACTCTTACCAAAATATTATCAAAGTAAATGCATTTTTTTAAATATATAAAAAATCTACATTTGGTTGAAATAATATTATGATTTTACCAAAAAACAATAAAAGCAAATCTATTCTCCTACAATGTATTCAACTTTTATAATAAATCGAAGTAACCGTGACAGGAATATAGACCACATAAATATGATCGATCATCTCAAGACAATCCGCTGACAGCGACTTCACCGTGTTGTGTCTGTGTCGTTTGTGATCATTGAAATTTTTTCAACGACTGCAGCATAAATGAACCAACACGACAGCAGCGCCACACGCGGCGTTACGCGAAATTAAGCATGCTAGCGAGTGGCCACAAATCACAAAAGCAGCTTAGTCCCAAACACTCACGCACAGCGATGGAAGAGAGGGTTCAGATATGCCGCGGCGTCAGAAATGTAATTAGAGTGGGGTTCTTAAATTCAACCGAATAGGCGTTATGATAAATCACAGCAGTAGTTTATCCCAAACTTTTGCGTACAGAGATGGAATAGAGGGTTTTGGTAACCCGCGACGTCAGAGATGTCATCGAAGTGGGATTCTCAAATTTTGCCTACGGGCTTTAGGACAATAATACTATCAGATGTGTTTTTATTTTTTTTCATTACCAGTAATTTTAATTAGAAATATGTAAGGTGAGTCATTTTTAAAACTTTTTTATGTTTGCATTCAAAATTTTAATATTTCAAAATATATATTTATATGTATGTTTATTTCTAATAATAAACTTTGAAAGAGATATTCATCACCTTTCAAAAACAGTTTTTAGTTTTCCGGTACATTGAGAAATATTCCAATTATTTAGATTTTACTGCAAAGCGGAAGTATTCTGACCTTCTAACATAATATATTTAGGCATGGGAGTTAGGGTGAAATATGGGAGAAAGCACAATGAGCCACGACCTCAGTAAGTGCTTACAAATAACCGTAATAACCCCTTGCGTACAATTTTTTTCTTTCTTAATTTACCGTACAGAGTTTATTACAAGTGTATTTGAAAATTGCAACCACCAGACCAGGCTTATCCCCGTGCCGGGGTAGTGCTGTGGTGGTCGTGTAACATAATGAATAAAATTTACCGGCAAAGATGGTGATGTTCTCTCCCGTGTCCACGCTGGTCCTCTGCAACAGCTTGGTGATGGGCTTGCAGGGGAAGGGCCCGTACAGGGTCACCGGCTCTCTCAGCGGTCGCTCGCCCAGCGCCAGCTCCCACGTCACGTACGAACCGTCATTGTGCGACGACGTGAACTCCTTGCCTGCAACCGACACACACGTCAAGTGAGTTAATACATCATTTCAGAACGTCAGTTGAATTTGAAAGAATTTCAATACACATTGGTTAAAATTTCCATCAAAAATAATTTTTGAAGAATGTGAGCTTTTTATTGTTTGATTCTTCTTCTTCTTCTTTCGTATGGTGGGGGGTCATAGGGCGACATCTAGGTCTGCGAACTAGTCCAGGGCCTCAGGCGTCGCCCTGTGGACCTCATCAATCCCGCCGGGGAATGAATGGAGCGGGCATTCGTTGACCACATGTACGGTGGTCTGCACCGCACCGCATTCACACATCGCCGACTCTTTAAGGCCCCATCTATGCATCATATGGGCACAACGGCTATGGGAGCACCTTATCCTATTGATGGCGGACCAGATTTTGCGAGGCAACGAGAACCCAGGCTGTCTCTCAGTGGAGCCTTGTACGAGATGGGCGTTTTCCACGTTGGCCGATTGCCACTCAAGTTTCCACCTATCTTCTAGGGTGAGGGGTGATCGGACGAGTCTTTCTTCTTCCGTCCAGATGGGTTTTTTGGGAATTCAAGCGGCATGCTTTGATTACATTATAATATTTACGCTTTTAACCCTTCAGGTCTATTTCTTCGATTTTCGGAACAATTCATAGGTTTCATAGAAATCGTTGTGTCTCCCTTGCTATCATGGTTAGAGATATGATCTAAACGGTGTTTTAAAGAGAAAATACCACGCTTTATATTCAAATCCAAAGTTTCCAACCGCAATTTGAAAAAAATTATGAAACTTTGAGAATTTTTTATTAATTATTTTTACATGAAACGACAAAAAATGAATTGACGATAACGTTTATAAAACATTTGCCTAATGAATTAGGAATGTGTTTTTATTTTTTTTCATTATCAGTAATTTTAGCTAGAAATAAGGTAAGGTGAGCAATTTTCAAAAGTTTTTGATATTTGCATGCAAAATTTTTATATTTTAAAAATTATATGTTTATTTTGATTTATAAAATTTGAAAGCATACTTTATGACCTTTCAAAAACAGATTTTAGTTGTCGGAATCGTTCAGAAATATTCAATTTATTTGGATTTAATTGTACAGCGGAAATATTTTGACCTTTTGACAAAATATGGACAAGGCCTGAGGGATTAAATAAAAATGAGCGGTATTTTGATCAACTCCAACCTAACCTACTCCATATCAATTTTCTACCAATAGTATATCATAATAATATAATGACCGTTCTCATGCCAGCAGACGCTCTCCAGCTGCTGGCTGCACTGGAAGGTGTTGGTTGCACGCGCCGCATCGCGGTCCCAGACCACCAGCAGGCCGCGCGCGTATCCAATCAGCAGCAACTCAGGTCGGTGCGGGTGTTCGCTCATGCACTCTACCGCGCCCGGGTTCAGCTTGTAGTCCTCGGGGCAGCTAGAAACAACACAACTTAGTGTTAAAATCAATACCTAACTATCACTGCCATCTGTGGTCTATAGCAATAGGCCGGAATGTAAAATGTATAATAGGTTCAGGACTTGGTAGCTGTACCCTGGTATTGATTCTAGAAACTAATCATCAGATGGTAAAACAGATGTCTAACCCAGCCGTTCACGTCCATTTGATAGTTGTGTGTTGGTTTTAATTGTCTTTTATTGTGTTAGTTTTTATAAAAGCTAAGTGGGTTTAAAAGAAAGTTAGAATTTTGGAAAAAGTTGTTAATTTTTTTTACTCCTACCATCACACTTTATATTGAAGTAAGAAGTAACTAAAAATCTATTTGCCACTGCCAAAAACTTCATTAAAAATTGTGTATAACATCATATTTACCGACACTTTTGTCAATCATTTAATTAAACAAAAAAGTTAAAAATTCCTCTTAAGATTAAACGAATGAAAGAACAAGAATAGTTACTTCTGCATGACGACATCCTGATAGATGATGTCCTCGGCCATGGAGAATGTTTCGAGATCCAGCAGATAGATGTTGCCCCCCTCGGTGCCGAGCAGCACCCGCTTGCCCCCCGCCTCCACGCACACGCTCCACACCAGCTTCAGCTTGCCCTCCAGCGCCAGGGACCGGCTGCAGATCAGTCCCCCGTCCCCCGCCTCCCACAGGTGCAGGCTGTTGTCTGAGAGGACTGATAGCAGCTTTCCCGTGCCTGTAATAATACAAGGATAGTGAATTGGCTATTATAAAATATAAATAGAAGGTCCTCAATTGCTTTCCTTCATTACACTCCTTCGTATAGAAGCCAACAACAAACAAAAAATTACTACACACGGACATACGTAATAGGTATATTGACTACGTAAAAATTAATTAGAGTTTAATTAAAATTTAAAGTGGTCTAAAACAAGTTTTTATATATTTTTATTGTAAAAACATATATGTATATAAAATAAGAAGTTATGAAAAAAAAAAAATTCCCAGCAGTTGAAATTTGATCAAATGCTGAAACGGGCCGAGATGCGGCATTAAAATTTCTAAAACTGGCACTAATCGTCGTATTTGATCGCCGGTCAAATGTAACCGGGGTTCAAACATTAGCGAAGTTTGTTTACAAAATTGGTGAGATGAACGATAGATAGTGGATGAACAGATTTTTTTTTTTACATAACTCTACACAGGAGGCCTTGAGGAAAATCATTTCTCTCAGGGCCTACGTGATCTTTAGGGACGATCTGAGGGTATTTTTAAGTAAAGGAAGGATAGGAGTTCTGGGAAGGAAAAGGTACAACGATGGGTATAAATCAGGGGGTCAGTGTGTCCTGGAGTGACAAATGTATCCATCCCTCCCACTAGGGTGCAGTCAGGTTCCGGCAGGAGAGATCAAAGGAGTTACCTCAGCCTTCCTCTTTCAATCCGACCCCTCCATCCTCTAGACCTGGACAAACCTCACCCCATGAACCAGGGCACCCCTGCTAAGTCACCAAAGGAATCTAAATACTGGGGTGACCTGTGGCAGAGGTGTTAATAACCAATTAATGGTTTCCCGGGCGGCGGTACTTATACACGCCTCCCAAATGGAATCAAAAGAGATGAAGAATCAGAAACAACCAAGGCGTTGGTTGAGAAATGGTTGCTGGATTAGTGACTCACCAGGGATGAAGTGAAGATGTGTGACGGCCGTGTCGGGGCTGGTGTGATGGCCCGAGTACTCCACTCCGGGCTTGCCCAGCAGTCGCAGGGCCCCCGAGCAGGTACCCAGTGCCAGCAGCCGTAACAGGGGGTCCCATGCCATGGCCGAGGGCTTGTGGGGGAAGCCATGCTGGACTGTCTGCAATGGACACAAACAAAAACATTGTTAGAAATGATGGAAAGCTTATGATTGATTATATTATAAAAACTTCTTTAAAACACAAAAAGAGGATTTCAAAATTGTGATAGTTTAAACTACTAGACATAGATGGTGCTCTAGTGTGGATAGATCGTAGGGTTTTAAAGAGTTATCCAACAGATGTCGGTAGTGATAGGGACGTCCCTCCATGGTGGGTACCAAGATATATTTGGGAGGAGGATATGAATACCGCCGCCAGGGAACCATTTATTCGATAACTGACTCCCCTGCCGTAGGTCACCTCAAGTGGTCCGCTACGTTTAGTGACTTAGTAGGGGTACCCGGTTTCATGGGGTGAGGTTTGTCTAGGCCTTGGCGGCGAATGCGTTTGACCACCTACTACGTGGCGGGCCGGGTCGGGAGAGACTGGTTGAAGGAGACCTAACCTGGATCTCTCCAGCTGGACTCTCGACCCCTGTACTTGCACCGCAGTGGGAGGGGTGGATTTATAAGTCCGCTACTCCTGGACACATTGGCCCCCAGATTCCTTATCATTTCCCCCCCATACCTTTTTCTTCCCAGAAATTCCTCTGTTTCCCTAAAAAGTCGCTCCAAAAAGCATCCTACAAAGATGACATAGACCCTGAGGAAAATTATTTTCCTCAAGGTCTCCTGTGTGGAGCTAAGGTAATTATATATATTTATATATCTTATTAAGTTGTCTTATCAGAGGTAAAGTCACAATGTAGAAATCCAATATTGGTTTTATTTGGCTATACTAAAAACGTAAAAATTGATAAAATGTAAACTGTCAATTTTCCGAAAATGAATAAAAAAATAAATCTGCTTATTTTATAGAAATCATCAGAATACAGCATTAAAAAAGTGACACAGAAACAGGATTTCCGACGAAATCGTAAAAGTTATCAGTTATCATGAAATTTAGGGCAGCAATAGCAGACAGGGAGATACGTCATCCTTATCAGAGTGATCGGGCCGGGTAACTCCGGGTCGGTAGGCTCAGTACCTACCTACTCGGCACACCGACAGGGGGACAGGGGTGTGCTAATCAGAGGGCGATAAGGATAAGGACGGGGGATTAGCGATGTCGCTATCGGCTGCACCTTGCCAGCTATCGGAAACAGACAAGGCATTCAACTAGGCCAACATGTTATGTATTATTGAATCATATCGAGTTAATAAATATGTTAATAATGACATGACTAAAGTTTTAATAATTCGCAATAAGTATGGCATTATTTTTCACCAAAAACCAGGTGTGGCTATTAAATAACGAGATTGACGCTGCTGCAGAAGAAGTATACGCATGCGCCAAACGCCAGCGACCGATAACTGTGTAGCGAGAAACCTTCTCTTTCGAATGCAGTACCTCACGTTTCTGTAAATAAATCCGTATAGCCGTAGCTATCGTTCACATTAGAGACCGATAACTGTGTAGCGAGAAGCCTTCTCTTTCGAATGCAGTACCTCACGCTTCTGTAAATAAATCCGTATAGCCGTAGCTATCGTTCACATTAGAGACCGATAACTGTGTAGCGAGAAGCCTTCTCTTTCGAATGCAGTACCTCACGCTTCTGTAAATAAATCCGTATAGCCGTAGCTATCGTTCACATTAGAGTTGTTTCCTCGTTTTGCCGGAAAAATGGTAAGTTTAAAAAATGGATCAACGAATTTTTGTGAAACTTCACATGAAACTTGGAAAAACCGCCACTGAAACTTATAATTTTTATGTTGACGAATAAACTTTGTACAAAAATTTGAAATGCGCCATTTTTGAATTTCCACCAAACAGCATGATCGTTTTTGTTACTAAATATGGCGTTGTTGACGTCACACCGGTAAACGTTGGTCATCTTTATGTAAATGTACTTATTTTTTATTTCATGTTTTCCGTCAAAAACAATGCACAACCTTTGAACTTTATTTTATTAATCATCAACGCCCTAATGGGCTTTTACATTTTTATACGGTTTTTGTGATTTAGTGTAAACAGATCAGGTAAAGTTTTAGATAACAGAAAAAGGCTAATTAGCTAATTAGTTCGTTTTTGGGAACAACTCATATGGAAATCGTTGTGTCTTCCTCACTATCATGGTCTAAAATAATCTAAACGGTGTTAGAAAAAGAAAACACCACGCTTTATATGAAAAACTAAAAGTTAACCACAGAAGAAATAAAACCGCAATTTGAAATTTTATTTTGAAACTTGAACTTTTTTATTAATTATTTTTACATGAACCGACAGAAAGGTGAGATGACAAAAACGTTTGTAAAACATTTTTTCTAATAAAATTTGTGTTTTTATTTTGTTTCATTATCAGTAATTTTAGTTAAAAAAAACGTGAGGTGAGCCGTTTTTAAAACTTTTTTACGTTTGCCAGCAAAAATTTTATATATCGAAACCTATATGTTTATTTCGAAAAATAAAACTTGAAAGCGTATTTTATCACATTTTAAAAATAGTTTTTAATTTTCGGATACGTTCACAAATATTTCATACTAGCTTCTGCCCACGAGTTCGTCTGCGTAGGATTTTTAAATTTTGACATTTTCTATTAAACAATAATTATTATTTTCAATATATTAAAAATAAATAGCCAGCTTTGTAAATTACAGCCTATATGTTATTCTGATTTATGAGCTATATTATTGTAAAGTATAATTAATATCCATTCAGTAAATTTTGCGAGAATGAGTAACAAACATACAAACTTTCGCCTTTATAATATTAGTAAGAAGATATTTGGATTTTATTACAAAGTGTTAACATTCTGATATTCTGACAGAATATGCTCGAGGCCTGAGGGTCTGATAGATGAAGAACGTGAAATAGATTTCCATGAACACCTGTAGACACTTACAAAAGTACAACAACCGAAAGCTTTTAGCCGAAGAGAAAATAAATCATTATTTTTATACTTCGGATTTCGGATCGCAGACATTGTGAAAGAAATACAAATAGACCCGTGTCTGTTGGTTTGTTTTGTTATAACACCATGATAATGGCTGTAATAACCCACCGGGATTATTATTCATGGTGATAGCTTACGCGTGTCTGGCACGTGCATCCTATATTATAATGCACACAGGGGTCGGCAACCAAACACTAAATAGTGTTTGCAAGCCCCCGCATTCCGAATTTCTACTGTTTTAAAACATATTTCTCTTGATCACTGTAAATTTTTAAGTTTCTAAAAAATATATGTTATTTTTTAAGATAATATTTATACATTTGTAGAGCCGAAACAGTAATTATATGAAATTCCCTCGATAGAAAAAAATCGCGAAGTATATTCCGAAAATTAATAAAAACATTTTTTTTCTGTTATTTAACATGTTATGGGTATGAAAAAAATCACAGACAAATGCAATTTAAGCACTTGTCGAGAGAGCTTTGCTCTATTTTAAAAGAGACTTATTTTATTAAACATTTTCGCTTGAATATTAACGTCTTTAATATTAGCGCGCTCCCTCCAACCTTCATATTTACGTATCTCCCCTTCTTCTTCTTCTTTTTGAGCGCCAACTACCGGGCCTCAAGCGAAAATAGTGAAAATATTTAGTAAAACATTACTCGTTTAAAATAGAGCAAAAATCTCTCGACAAATAAGTTGCATTTAAAAAATGCACTGTGATTTTTTTCATAGCTATAACATGTTAAATAACAGAACAAAAAGTGTTTTTAATAATTATCGGAGCATACTTCGCAATTTTTTCTATGGAGTGAATTTCGTATAATTACCGTTTCTTTTCGACAATCTATTATCTTAAAAAATAACATAAGTATATTTTTTAGGAACTTAAAAACTGAAAGTGTTCAAGAGAAATGTGTTATAAACCGGTAGAAATGCGGAATATTAAGTGTGTAAAAAAAAAAGGAAAAAAAGTTGGAATTTCGAAAAAAGTTGTTAATCTTTTTTACTCCTACCATCATGTAGAATCACCACCCGAAGTTAATTCACTTTACCCCCGGACACCATGTATGTAATATGTACAATGTATTTGACCAATTAACGCGATGCTGCCTAAATTTGAATTTGGTACTAAAAATGTACACGTATTTAATTTTTTATTTATTTAAAAAAATTTTTTCCAAATCTGTAAATTAATTCGTTTGATTTCAATACCAACTTATTTTTAATGATATTTTTGAAGTCTGTTATAGCTTTGAAATTGGTAAATAATGCAAAAAAAAATATAATTTTATAATAATTATAATTTTGGGGGACCAAATGTAGGGGGATAAACTGTCAGGGGATCTATTATCGGGTCACCACTTCACGTAGCTACGTGCTGTTACACCCTGTATAAACACATAAATATTTTCGAATTGTAAAAACTAGCGTAATCGTCAAAGTAAGAATCGTTACACCAATAAACCCATAGCAAATCATAAAACGAACGGCGCATAATAAAGTCGCTCGAAATACATAACAAAATAAGTAATAACTTGCTAATATATTTCCATCTGAACTTGATTGGTTCAACGCACTCCATTCTGCAAAATCATTCAAGTTTGACTTGACTTCTCTAAGGATTGGCAGAAGTAAAGGCGTACCGCCGACAGCTCCTTTGTAACGCCTCATTCTATCTCCGGAACGATGGATGTAACAGAAAGAGAGGTCACAACGGAGCTATCGGCGAGTTGATCTGACATTACCGTGTAACCGTCGGACGTGACAGCCACAGGTAATTAACATGGATATTATTTAAGAGGAAACCGGTCGGCGTTTTGTTCATACAAACGTATTCCCCAAGTTCCTCTATCGATTTTGATATTAATGCAATTTTTTTTATCTATGTATATAAAAATCAATTGCTGTTCGTTTGTCTCGTTAAATAAAACCCGAGAACGGCTGGGCCGATTTAGCTGATTTTGGTTTTGAAATGTTTGTCATAGTCCAGGCAAGGCAAGGGGAGGGGAACCTGGAGGGCGGAGGGAAACTCGGGAGGGCGGAGGGAAACTCGGGAGGAGGGAGAGGAATTAGGGAGGGGGATCCGCAAGAGGGGGGAGGCGAATACGGGATGGGGATGTAGAACTCGGGAGGGGGGTTCGAGGGACGGGGGAAGGGGGGGGGGGGGAGTAGAGTGAGGAGAGGAAAGGTGGAGGAGGAGGAGTAGGAAAGCGAGAGGGGAAGGGGACGCGGAGGAGGAAGGGGAAGAAAGTGAACGAGACGAATGGGAAAGGGCGCGCAGGGAGAAACAATTTCTTTATTAAATGGCATATCAACGCATGCCGGGTACCAGCTAGTATAATATAAATATCGACCAACTATCATGTAAAGTTACTTCTTAAAGGAGTTAGGTAACCTTCGAATTCGTCAAAATTGTCTGGTTTAAACGCCATCAACAGACGTTCAATATACAAACTAGGCAATGTATTTAAAAATAAGACAGAATATTTTCTACTAATACAGTTGGTAAAAAAAATTGAAAAATCAGTACAGTTTTGGAGGAGAAAAATGGGTAATATAAAAACCCGATTTTGACGATTTTATTTAGGCATTATCATCCTGAGGTGCAGTTGTCCATTTCGCTCAGTATTCGAGGAGGGGGGTACAATAACAGTTTGGATTTTAAGGATGAATTAATATAATTTAATTACTATTTTAAGAACAAATCTGGACCTAAGGCTAGCTTTACACTTGTAAGTAAAATTTACGGATAAAATAAGTTTTTGACAAGTTACTCACAGGAGGGTTTATATATGCATCCGACTCATGGGAATTAATACTTACAGAAGTTGTTCGGAAGTTCAACTTATGCATGTGCTCATAGCGACGATAGCGACCGTTTACATCTGTAAATTCATTTGCGGTAAGATGGCTTCCTGTCAACTACGATTTTCAGCTGTCAAATTTATGCGATTCTGTCAATAAAGACGAAAAGGCCCAAATAAAGTATTGAAATAGAAGCTGTCTTGAAATAAACAATTCTCCACGCACTTTTGTTCCGTTAAGCGCGGAAATTAATTGAGTTATTTAATTTTACTAGTTATTTCATTTTTCTAGGTACTGACAGCAACCGACTTTGAATTTAAATACGTAATTTTATAATAGGAAACATTGAAATTAGAAAGGATTGGACCGATAATTAAATAGAAGAGCTTTTTTCCACGTGAAAAATAAATGATATCTCTTCTGTTTTTGGAATCAGAAATGTTTCTTTCGGCTTCCATTAGTTTTTGTGGGTAGGTAAGTGGTAAGTTAAGTTGGTAAGTTCTTAGGTAATTATTAGTTTCCTATTTAAGTTTTATCAGTGTTATTTTAGAGAGATAATTAGGTGAGTAATTATCCATTTAACCTAATCATATTTTAATTAAAATAATAAATACTAGTTTTTATAGGAAAAAACCCCTACGAAATAACCTGTCTTCTTTTTGACATCTCGCGCGACGCATTTTGGTACCATTTCTTACGAAAAGTCTCTCAACTTATAAAACTAATTTTATAAGCTGTAAGAAGGCTGGAAGTTCGCGCGGACACGACTAAACCTTTCAAAAACAACAACTTTTGTAACTTGCTATAAATTAAGGTAGGTGACTTTTGGTGTCGTTTACATTCGTAATTTGGCCAGAAGTAGCTTCCGTGAGTGACTTAAGGGGAAAAAATTTACATGTGTAAAGCCTGCCTAACAAAATATTATACTGGAAGAATAACGATAGTAAAAAACCAGACGCCGAAAGCTTAAAATACACGAAGAAGATTATTAAAAAATTATGACCGGTGAATCATGAATTCAGCAGAAGAGACGCTAAATCAATTCAAATATTTCAAGTTTGTAAGTTTGCAACACCGAGTTAAAAATAACTATGTATGCCTTTCAGAGAAATCCGAAGCTTTCTCGACCCAAGCAAGGCACAAAGTGGACTGGATCCATCTAGATAATATATAGCCTGAATCATCATGTGCTATTTCTGTTGCGTGCATTACTCTAAGAAAGTTAAGCGGGAACTCCAAATAAATTTGATGGAGCGCTCCGAATTTCTTATAAGCCAAAAGGAAGAAGGCTGTCCAATTGCAACAAGATCACCAGTAGTTTTAGTGCGATATCTGTGTATTTGTGAAGCAAGGGAACTGAAGGTGCCCAGCTGTCGATCGGATATCATCGGCTATTTCCGTAACCGTTCGGGTATAAGAAACGAACGGCGACAGTTGACACTCTCCTATAGTACTACTTTACTGACATCTGTTGATATACCTTAAAACTCTATACTAACGATTTGAAGGACATTGAAATTAAATACTTTTTTTTTTTTTATATTAACTCCACACAGGAGGCCCTGAGGAAAATAATTTATTATGGCCTATGACATCTTTAAAAATGCTGCGTGGAGGGTCTTTTTGAGGAGAGGAAGGAGTGAACATGGGTCTTGAAGAGACCCATGTTGTAGGAAGGAGGAAACACAGAGACCGGCAAATCGTTCCACAGCCGAGCTGTTGAACTCAAGAACGAGTAGTAAAAACGACCAGTTCTCATGTGACAAATGTCAACCGTGTACATATGTTGGACGAGCGTTTGGCGTGTTTCCCGACTATGCACCGGTGCCGAGGGGATCAATGACGCTAGTTCCTCGGAGCATCTTCCATTGAAATACCGGTAGAACAGGATAACATTCCCACCAGACGCCTGTGCTCTAAAGATTGCAATCCGTTTGTTAAGATGGGAGAATCTATCAAACGGACCGCCCGTTTCTGCACAGAGTCGAGGGTGTTTTTCAGGTACTTTGGGGCTCCAGACCAGAGGTGGCTGCCAAATTCAACCGTGGGGCGCACTTGCGATTTGTAGAGGGTTAGCAGTTGTGTACTATTAAAGTATCTGCGGGCCCTGTACAGTGCGCCCAGTATATGCCTTTACACTACAAGTTCTGTATCAAATAAAATAAAATAAAACACACGTTTACTATAATGACCTAAGCAGGCTTTTTGTCTATTATATGCAAATGATATTGCGTAGTTTTTCTGATGTAACGGTGTTTAATGAACCAAACAGCTTACCCGGCTATTTTTATAACAGGACACAAGCGATGGATATTGCTGAGGCTTCATACCGTGTTCCACGACAACTTGAATCTGTACAACTCTATTTCAATTTCAACCAATGTAACGGATTTATCGATTTATGACATTATACAGGGTGTCCGGGGGAAAAGTGCATTAACTTCGGGAGGTGATTCTACACGATGGTAGGAGTAAAAGAGATAAATACATTTTTTTCGAAATTCCAACATTTTTTTCCAAACAAAAAGATGTACCTACCAAAAATCCATCGTAAAATTCATCGTGGCAACGTTGCACATTTCTGATTTGAACGTATCCATGGAAACGGCGTGTAAACAAAAACAGGCCGTGATTTTGAGAATCACAAATCGCTACAAAATCCTTTGTTTTAAATCAAATTCAAAAAGTTAACTGCACTAAATAACAAAATGAAGTTTCTCTTACAATAATAAAATTATTAAACACTTTTAACCAACGTCATTGCTTTTGACTAATTTAAGAAATTTTCAAAATGTCCACCTTCTGCTTGTTAGTACAGGAAGGTTGTTCACTAAGAAATGCAGGTAATGTGATCCTATTATTTGGTTGATGCCTTATGTAGCGTGGTTTAACAAAATCATACAATAATCTAAGACGCTCCGCTGACGAGGCAACTGAAAACAAACTAAAACTGGCTGGTTTCTCTGTCTTGATTGGTCAAAAAGCTTGTTTAACCATAGACGAAGAACAATCAGCTGACAGCTGGCAACTAGCAATGGCCGACCAGCGCAACCAGCAGTGCAAGTTGCGAGTCACCGCTTGCGTTACCATTGACAACGGGGTTTTGTGTGATTGTGAAGTGTGCGGGCCATCACATTGTCATACAAATACAGTTGGCAGTTGAGAGTTTTCAGTTGCCTCAGTGGGCGGAGGCGCTAAATGTATTGACAACAAACTAAACGCACTGAACTAACATTTTGGTTTAAGTATTCGTAAGTCTTAATAAATGCACACTAGTTTAAAAAAACCCAAAATAAACAAGGTTGTATCATATTTTTTAAATTCAAATACTACAAACATAAATGCACCCGAACATCCTGTATTTTAATGTATTTAGTACTTTACTGGAAGACATCTTTCAGTATTTCTCCAGCTCTTTGGGGACGCTGTGTGGAGGGTATTTTTGGGGAGCTGAGAGAGTGAAGGTGGGTCCCATGTTGTATGTGGGAGAAAATACAGAAACCGGCAAATCATTCCACAGCCCAGCTGTTAAAGTCAAGAACGAGTTGTAGAGACGACCTCGTTGGGTGCGCGTTTGGCGTATTTTCCAACTATGCACCGGTTCCGAAGGAATCAATGGCGCTAGTTCATCGGTGAATCTTTCAACGAAATATCGGTAGAAGGACAGCATTCCATCTGACGCGCACTCTAAATATTGCAAGATAGGGAAATCTATTAAACGGACGCCCATTTCTGCACGGAGTCAAGGGTTTTTCTCAACTAAAACTTTAGGAAAATCTTTAAGGGTATACCCGGCGGTGATTTTTCCATACAAACGTAATCCCTATTTATCTCTCTGGATTTTGACCCTAGAGAAAATATTGTTTTTACATAAAATAGATATCAACTACTAGCGTGTCGGTACTTTTGTTTTTTTTTTTTGATAAGTTACTTTTTATAGAAGTTATGATCTTCCAAAAATCAATAAAATTGACTGGTTTAAACGCCGTCAAAAGACGTTCGGTGTGCAAACTAGAACATGTTTTTTAAAAAAATGCAAAACGTACAGACATAAAATAGTTTTTTCTTATGTAGTTGGTAAAAAAAAAAAGAAAATCAGTCCACTTTTGGAGGAGAAAAGTGGGGAATACAAAACCTCGATTTTAGTTAGGTATTAGTAGCCCGAGGTGCATTGTCCCTTTCGCCCAATATCCGTTGGAGTAAGAGCAAAAGTGACAGCAACAATTTAGTAAAATCTATTTTTCGAATTTCTCCACCACCCGGGTATCACCTTAATGTTTAAATTATTTTCATGAAAAAATACTTCAAGGGCGCAATCTTTGCTCGGAGTGAGCGAGATTCTTGAATGGGGTAGCATTTAAAGTTTTATCGAGGTTTGCTACTGTATCTTTAAGACGTGGGTTCTTTATTAATTATTTCATAACCTTAAAAATGCTCTCCGCACAGCGTCTCAAAGTTAATGCAAAAAAGTAACTTAATAGTGTGCAGGTTTAGCCCGGTACCTAGAGTCCAGCCAGCAGTAAGCGGTAACAATGGCATGATAACGGCCTATTGTCTGTTACCAGTACGATGGTAATAGGGAAGGTAGCAGATCTTATACTAATAACAAATTACAGTAATTATCTACCATTTACAACATGATGATTCATCACATTCAAGGTCGAATTTATAAGAAAATATTGTCTCAAACATTAGAATAAGAACAATACGAAATGAAAGCTTCTGGAGTAGATCTGGGTCGATCGATCATTTGCACACGACCCACTGGCGAAGTGATCGACTCAAAATTACACGCTCATTATTGGGGTACTTTCACACACGGAACAAATAGCATAGAGTACAATGAATAAAAATACAAAAGTTTAAAAAAACTACAGGCAGCCTCAGAACAGGAAACCCTAGTGAGGAGAACTGTGAAAAATGACAAAAAAAATATACTTTATACTTACATAATGTACAAATTTTGCTATTGCAACTAATAAATAAAAAAATTAAAAAAAGAGTGGAGGTTCATGATCGGATTACACTGATCGGGACTATTCTGGAGACAGGCGGCAAAACTATGTATGTAGGCCTCATCAATGCCTCACCTCACAATTTGGAAGGTTTACTTTAGGAGGCGGTAATGGGTACCGCCGCCCCGGGAACCATTTATTGAATAACCAACACGTCTGCCATAGGTCACTTTGAGTGGTTCGTTACGTTTGGTGACCTAGCAAGGGTGCACGGGTTCATGGGGGTGAGGATTGTCTAGATCTTGGCGGCGGAGGCGTGTGTCCACCTACTGCATTGCGAGTCGGCCTTTTGACCACTCCAGGCTGACTGTCGACCCGACACCTTGCACTACAGTTGTAGGAATGGTTTTATACGTCCGTCACTTCTGTACACACTGACCGCCAAATTCCTGCCCACCCCTGATACTTTTTTCCTTCCCAGAACTTCCTCTCCTTCATTCCCCTAAGATGAAATATATGAGGGCCTCCGTATGAAGCTAATGTAAAAAAAAACGAAAACTGCAAAAATTGACAACATTGTTACTACAATAATAGCTGGATAATTTGTAAAGCGTATAGATTTTATGGACTTTCTTCCTAACAAAACAACTTCGGGTTGCTTTCTTCTACATCATTTGTACAGTACTTCATAAAATAAGGCCTGCTGGAGATGTCATATTATAAAAGCACCTTCCAGAGTTGGGAGGATGGAAATTAACCGATGACGTGTTTTATTAGCTCCTTGTGATTAAATACTTCATGTACCAAAATAATCGCGCGTCCTTTATGAACCCGGACTTTATTCGATCTTATTGATATTAAGGTTCTAGCTGAAGTTCCCGACATTGCCCGGGCTTTTTGCTAAGAAAAAATAACTGAAAAATAGCCAATAACGCAACCTATTTTAGAGGCTAGACTTTGAACCACACGCGGAACACCCGCGTCTGTCATTCTGTCCCGCTCACAATAAGCTCACGCACACTTACAATACATGCGAATGCGAAATGTGCGAATGAGACAACGCTCAAATTTACCTACAGAAATCGCTCGAAAAGGGGTTTATGGAGAATACACTTTTCTACACCGAAACTTTCACGAAATTGAAATTTTAAAAAATATATATTTTTTAGAAAGAAGAAGCTACGTCGGTAGGTTTTTATAATTTTATAATTCTTTATGAGAGTTGAGTTAGCAGCACTTTTTCCTTAAATAATATTTTTTGATAAATCGTACATGTTTGACAGTGAATGTTTACGTTAATACGAAACGCATCGAAAATTCGAAAACATACCGACATAGTTTTCACCCTCTAAAAGGCAGTATAAAAAAATATATTCATTTTGTGCAATTTTCGATGTAGAAAAGTGTTGTTTCCCGGGCGTCCTTTTTGAATGGGCCGAAAAGCGAAGTCTATCGTCTTAATCAATTATTAATATATTTTTTTCACCACTTTAATGACTTTTCAACGCAGTTGTGGAGTTGAATTCATATGAGTTATCCGGTCACCGGATTCATATATCCGTTATTCCTGGACCCCCAGATTGCTACCACCCCTGATACATATTTACTTCTCAGAACTTCCTCTCCTTACTTTCCTAAAAAGACACTCCACACAGCATCCCCAATAATGAAGTAGGCCCTAAGGGGAATTAATTTCCTCAGGGCCTCCACAAAACACCAACTTAAAGGGGGATATTTAGGCACTTTTTATGTTTGCCAAATGTTGGCAGATCACTGAACTCGCTAGAGTTAGAGAGAGAACGGAAGTATCAGTGCACACAAGTTGGATGGACGCTGACCACACCAATAATAATATCCCCATTACTTAACGAACAGTCATGTCTAGACAATCGGGTCGCGGTCAAGGCGATTTTACTATTGCAATTATTGTATATTTATTATGTACAACGAACACTATCGAACATTGAACCGTTGAGTTATCTTAAGATGAAGCTATAAGCCAAATCACTACTTAGATTTATCTTTACTACGAATCGGTTTACATTATGAATATGATAAAATATGTTATGGATACACTGAAGCTTTTCCTACCTTTTCAATTTAATGGAATTAAAATAAAATTATTAATCACGTTACAAAATATATAAGCGCAAAGTAATAAATAATTTATTTTTTCATTAGATAAAAAATATGAAGTGTAAGAAACAACTTTTTAAAAATACCCCTTTGTGGCTAAGATTATTTTTGACTCGATTGATTGACTAACTTTTTTTGTTAATTGGTTCTTGTAAATATATAAAAAAAAAAAACAACAACTTTGCCCAGATAATACTAAAAATACGCGGAGTTCTAAGGGAGTAAGAAGTCAAATATTTCTGGCGTTTATATTCCTCTTAACCCCTCAGGCCTCGAGCATATTCTGACAAAATATATTCGCTTTGCAATAAAATCCAAATAAATGAATTATTTCTGAATGTATCCGAAAACTAAAAACTGTTTTTTAAAGGTGATGAAATACACTCTCAATTTTTATAATTTAAAATAAACATATAATTTTGAATGCAAACATAATAATAGCTTTAAAACCGGCTCACCTTACGATTTTTCTATATAAAATTTCTGATAATGAAAAAAAAATAAAAACATTTTATTAAACAAATGTTTTATAAATATTATCGTCACTTTACTTTTTTTGTCATTTCGTGAAAAAATAATTAAAGTTTTTTCAAATTGCGTTTAGAACTTTGGTTTCAAAAAGGTGCACAATATAATTATTTTATGATTGACATTTAAATTTGAATATAAAGCATGGTCTTTTCTCTTTCTAATAGCATTGAAATCATATTTCTAACCATGTTACTAAGGGAGACACAAGGATTTCTATGAGACCTATATGGGTTGTTCCCAAAAGCGAACAAATTAGCGTGAGGGGTTAACCTTAAATATACAAAAAGACTAGCTGAATTTCCCGGCGCTGTCCAGGATTCACGCACAGTTTTTAGGAATTTCATATAGACGTTGACCTTTCTCTTGTTTTGAAGGTCGAGTATAAAACTATAGTTCTCAGAATTAAACTTATTAGATTCGTAATTTTTTTTTTTTACATTAATTAATTACATTTTAATTAGACTCAGGGCTTATGTTAGATAGGTAAAATAAGACATATAACCGAGATAAAATAATAATAACAATTAAATGTAAAAGTAAAAAATATATAAAACTATATAAAACTATAAAAAATTCAAAAGGTTAATTAAAACAATATATCGATAACATATTACAATCATTGTGACTGTGACTTTGGAAATCCTTTTTCTTTTATACTCTTTTTTTATTTTCTCTCTTCTTCTTCTTTTATATCTTTTCTTTTTTCAATTCTGTTTCACATATAATGTATGATATACATATACAAAAAAATTAAATATTATAATTTTCATTATCCTTATTACACATTTTAAAAATATATGTTGAATTGTTTTTCGCTGCTCCACCTTTTTTACACGAGCATTGCTAAAAAAAAAGGTGAATCACGATATTTTAAAAAATGTATTAAAAAAATATATATACAATGTATAACAACTGTATTTGTAAAAAAAAAAAAAAAAATAAAATAAAAATATTTTCATTCAAATGCATCAAGATATAGTATCGCCATGGTGTAGATATAGATCACTACTCAGTATCGCCCTGGCGTAAGACCACCATCCAGAATTGACACGTTGCTTGAAATGGCTTTAGTCGTATTTGGTGACCAGATCTGAATAGCCAGGTACTTCCCCACATTTAGCGTCCCCGTCTCCTTCCCCTCCCCACTACCTTCAGCCTCACAGCATACCCCAATTGGGGATGCCATAGTCACATTGGCTCCAGATGGGAGCAGTTGGGACTCTTGTGCGGTATTCACATAAAGAATAAAACTACTTGTCTATATATACTGTATATACCAGCGTATAAGTACATTATAACCAACACTGTAAATAAATTCGTTTGTTATCCATACCAACTTAATATTTAGATTTTAGATTTAAAATTGGTAAATAATGCACAAAAATTATAATTTTATAATAATTGTAATTATCGGAGTATCAATTGTCGGAACACCAGATCCAGTGACAATAAACACGCTAATGGACAATCCAAACAGTATGCATTCTGACTCCTAACCTAACCTAACTTACCACTCGTAGCTCGATGCATTTGCACTCTGCTGTGTCAACACAGTGCAGGATGTGAATTGCTCAATGTAGATAGATATGTCTATCGACTAATGGATGTAGTCGATAGACATATATATATATCGACAGTGCATCGCTATCTATCAAAACCTACCACCTCTATGTTACTCAGGTAATATAACACTGCGAATTTTCACTTTGGAAAATAAACACATCGGTGTTCCCGCAGTCTAAAAGGGTATCAAATCAGATGATGGAAAAACGAAAGACCGATTAAGAGCGATTGACCAGCGGCTGAGAATAAACGTTTAAAATGCTTGCAACTGTACAGAGGTTCGAATGAGAAAGATTGATTATTCCCCGTATCAATTTTTTAAAATTAAAAATTTAATATCGATTTATTTCATTCAAAATCTTCCTTTATATATACCTACATTCAAGTAAGCAAATGTTCGAAACGTACGATGATAAATTATTGAATATCGTGTACCTACTTCTTGTAAGTATTTTATATTGATCATAAGTATTTATGATTTTTCAATAATGTCTAAACAATGTGTAAAAAAAATTTGAAATATTTTAGTTTGAAAGACCTTAAATAAATAGAAAAACTGAGGTATTTTTGTCACAAAACACGTTCTCGGATTTATTTTTTAATGATTTTAATTTAACTAAAATTAAAATTCTGAAAACTGTGTTGACTAGATTATATATTGATTTATTTGATGTATGTTTTTTATATATTTCTTCATAACACAACTCAATTTCAAATAAAAATGATTTTCTTGTTTTTTATTTTATTTTTGTTTTTGTTTGCAATTATGTATGTTGTTTTTTGTTTGTTTTTGTTTGAAATTATGTACTTAAGGAATAATATGAACTAACGGGAAACTTTCCTAGTTGGACAGGCAAAGCTTCCTAATGTGTAACTTGTACTTTCTTTTGTACCTATCTATAAATAAATAAATTTTGTTGTATGATTATATGATTTGAAATTTGTGTTGTTTAATAGAAACTATCGTTTGAAAATTTAACAAATCTGCCAACGACCAACGGCATAACCTTAGTATAATAAAAATACACTTAGTTTTTCAAAATTTTAAAACTGCGTGTACCAGATAAAATAACAATGTTTCAAAATCAATGTATATTTATTTGTAAAAAAAGAGTCAATACGTCTAGAATCTGATTTAAAAAGGACTGATTTCCGGTATTCTCCGGTAATACTCTCACTGCAAAATCAGGTGATTTTGGTTTGAAAATTAGATCGCTTAGAAATATTTTAGACGCTTTAATTAAATACTGCTAACTCAGGTACGGGGCATACGTTCATTCCCATGTCTACCTACGTTAAATTGTCGTGAAAACAAGCTTATGTGCCCAAGCGGCTGCAAATAGATCATATATTATTTGCCTTTCAAACAATCGAGTATTATTTTGATTAGAATTTTTATAAGGCCACAACAAAATACAGTATCAGGCCTATAAAAACTGCTTTAAAGTTAAAAATCTCCCACTTACGAACCCCTTTTCGGTTTTGGTTTGTATAATGTGGAAAATTTAATTCTTTAGGAAACGATCAAAGGGTAAAACGTTCAAATATTTGTGCATGAATAACGCAAAATCAAATAACACGCTTTTTGGCTATGTTTTTTCGTGAATAAATCAAAACAGGCGGCAGGTGAGAAACGAGAATTTAAACCTTACCTAGATAATCCTCTTTCCACTATTCATTATTACTTATAAATATCTACTTTATGTATATTTTTTTACAATTTCTCAATTACTGTACCTTTATGTGTTCCTACATCTGTAAACTCTATAATATATTGGTGCACGGAGAAAAATGTTATTCTAAAATACGATCATTTTATTCGTAAATACGGTTAAAAACGGGACTGAAGTTCTTACGAACAAATTAACGGTGTTTCAATGTTTATTGGCGGGAAAATGTAACAATAATTTGTTGGTATGCGTACGAAATTACGTATACCAACAAATTATTCTTACATGATCCCGCCAATAAACATTAAAACCCTGTTAATTAGTAGATACGTAAGAACTTCAGTTGCGTTTTTAATCGTTTTTACGAATAAAATTATCGTTTTTTCGAATAAAATTTTTCTCCGTGTATACATCTGTTTTATAGAGACTATGAAACTAAATAAATATGTAGATTTTTTCACCTTAAAATCAAAAGTTTGAGAAATACGTACTGAAATAGACCACACCCATCACTCCTACACATCAGATATAATATATTCATAGAAGCACGAATTAGTACATTCCACTCCCAAACCATTAGATGTAAATCAATGAAGAGACAGGAGACAATAAACAGCAGACTGCAAACTGTGTCTCGGTACGGACATTAATTACTGCAAACTAAATGAAAAGAAATCTTTGAGATTTTTTTACAATGTTTGTCTTCTCTGGCGTTAAGAACCTACAAAAAGATATAGTTTTTTTCCGCCTAGTTGGCAGCCCCAGCCATTTTCCTCTGTTATTGCAGTCAACAAATCATCAAAAATGCATGCGATATTCACAATACCACACAGTTATTAATACATTGAAAATTGAACTCGTAACCTTTGGATTCGGTGTAAACGCTCTTATCATTATATCATACAGAGATTTACCTATATAATAAAGGTCATCCGAAGTTCCAGAGGAATATTATTATAATTTTTAGTATAAATAAACAACTTTAGATTATGTTTATGACTCAAATCTAGAATTATTCAACATTAATTAATTCAGTCTAGACAATAAAATAATAAAAATCTCAGCGAAAGTCAATCGAAAATCTGAAACAGAAAAATCAGAAAAAGATACGGATACATCTGGGACTCGAACCCAGGTTCAGAACTGACCTGGGTTCGAGTCCCAGATGTATCCGTATCTTTTTCTGATTTTTCTGTTTCAGATTTTCGATTGACTTTCGCTAATATTATCTTCATTAATTAAAATATTATAATTTGAGGTTTAACTCTTTAAGTTAAAAAGTTAAAAATAAAAATAAAAATAAAAATCTCACCTATCACCAAAGCAGTAACGCACAACCAGTGGCCTACGAGTAAATTCTCACCTATCACCAAAGCAGTAACGCACAACCAGTGGCCTACGAGTAAATTCTCACTTATCACCAAAGCAGTAACGCACAACCAGTGGCCTACGAGTAAATTCTCACTAATCACCAAAGCAGTAACGCACAACCAGTGGCCTACGAGTAAATTCTCACCTATCACCAAAGCAGTAACGCACAACCAGTGGCCTACGAGTAAAATCTCACCTGTATCCAAAGCAGTAACTCACAACCTAACGCCTACGAGTAGATTCATAACTTTTATTGCGGTTCAATAAGATGAAACATTTTGTGGCCACTCGCTGAAAAATTTCAAGTACGAAAAAAAAAACAGGTTTAGAGCTGCACATTGCTATTTGAAACCAATGGTTCCTTTATAATCTCCACTGATAATTATAATCACCAATCACCACTCTTTGTAATGTTTTTTGTCTATAGGTTCTTATTAGTCTACACTTTTTTGTCTTTTCTCATTTTTGTTAATTTTAATTTTACCCTGACGAAGGAATCATTGTTTTCGAAACATGTTAATAATTTTGATTAAATAAGGGGTTGCAGACAGGATGTACCGCCGAATAGCAAAAATATAAAACATATCTTCATTCAAATGCATCAAAGTGTTTTTTTTTAATTATTTTCATTTAATATTACCTATTTATTAACCATTTTTATACCTCAAGAGATTTGTTTCTGAAATTGCTTGATACTTGATAGTATAATCATTTTTTTATAAATTCGCAGAATTGCTTGCAGGACAGCATGCTGAACCGCCAAACGAATTATAAGCATTCCCACAGCTCGACAAATAATAACAATTCGGCTGGCTGTTTTGATTTGCAGAGACCCTACGTCTGCAAGAAGTCCTGCAAGCAGTTCTGCAAATCGGATGGCGAGTAGGCCATTTTAGTTCTCCTCGAATCTCGTCACAGCACCATGTTTCTGAAGCAATAAAGCGATTATTGTGTGGCCTGGGAACAGTTGGATATTCGATAAATTGACGCCAATTACTTAAGACTGTTCTAAACCCAAATTTACACAACGGACATAAAATGCGGTTGAAATTTTCTTTCATGTTTGATAGTATTTACGTGTTTTTAATGGGTTAGGTTTTTTACTCTATGGTAAACTTTGTTTATCTTGAGAAATTCTTTGGAATAGTATTATTAAAGATTTTAAAATATCGAGCAAAACGTGTTTTTATGGTTAAACCACGATTGCAAAAGCAGCGTTTATAGCGCTATCTATTTTATTATTGTTTCCATGAAGGTTAGATTTGTCTCTCATAGTATAAATATAAGAAATTGTCAGGAATTTAAAAAATATAGGAAAAAATAAATATAATAGAATTTTGTGTGTAACGCAATTTACATGATGACGGATTTCCTGGCAAAATCGAATAAAATGACAAAAACATAATTTAAACAAAGGCGAAAAAATTCACAAGCTTGACTTCTCTAGCCACTCCCCCTCCCCTCAGGATGCATGGTTTATGGATTCGTTTGAAGTTTATAGGAATTTTTTGCTAAGTCAGGGATTTTGTCAGGAAAACTCATTTTCGGATCTGCTAACCATAGGTAGAATTATCGGGAAGATTCGAATGATAATGCAAAAATATTAGGATTTTCACGCAAATGTGTTTCGTCGTCATGATAAAACGTTCGTAATTTAAAAAAAGTTTATCAGGAAAACCTGATAATAACGTTTAGGTTATTAGGCCACCACTTTCTGTTAATTTATTCGTAAAGTCTGCAATCACATTTTTAACCGGAATTACGAATAACTTGAAGAGATTTCTTAATAAATTAAAAAAAAAACAAATGCAACAAAATAACTAATTCGCCAATTAACCCGTGTTCTTCATACATTCAATAATATTTGCCTAAACTCTAACATGAACATTTTATAGGATTCACTGCCCAAATTAAAATGAGCATCATTTCAATGATATTAACTGTTTGATGCGGATACATATCCCTTCACAGATCACTACTTCTTACGCCTACAAACATACTCAGACGTATACACACACACACCTACACACTACGCCCATTACCCGGTATTTATCAAATATACTAAATTCTAATATCTGTAAATTTGTTTTATCACTGTAACCTATGTACTGGTTGTTTCAATAATATAATAAATAAATGATAAAATATTAATTCACGTCACAACGTTTATTAGGCCACTTCTTTCTGTTAATTCATTCGTAAGGCCTGCGATCACATTTTCAATCCGAATTACGAATAATTTGAAGAGAATTCTTAATAAATTACCAATACCTACATTTTGCTCCGTCATAAAAAGGTTGTGCGTCTCTGATCTAAAATAAGATAAAAATACATGGAGTCGATATTACAATAATAATGATAATAATTTTAGGTTTTATTTACAGAAATAATAAACGGATTTAAATTATCGCCGGCTCAAAGATAAGAGACTTACGAGTATATAACAGATAATAATAATAAAGTGTATTTGTGAATATTGTGTCATCGATATAACAGAGTTCATAATGTATTTCAAGTGAATTGTTTTCAAATTATTCAGAGAGTTTATCAGAATGCAAGTAATGTTGGTATTACTGCACCCTTTATCAAAACCTGACGGCATCCTATTTTTAAAAAATAAGTTCTCTAATGAGCGTTAATTTCTTGATTAAAATACTGGTTTTGGATGATTTGGTGGTCGATGGCTCGGTAGGCACTGTAGGTAGGACGCATGGCTAGCAGTAGGACAAATCGAGTTGGAATAACAGTCTGGTCTTACTCCACTTTCAGTCTGGCTTAATTATGTTCGCAAGAAGCGAGGCGAAACAGCTGACATGAGTAAAATAACTTATACCTAGCAAATTTTAATTTTTTTTGTTTATTGTGCGAGATAAACTCCTGTGTCCTAGATAAACCTCACCCCGTTAACCGAGTCACCCCTGCTAAGTCACCAAACGAACCACTTGGGGTAAACCTATTGCAGGGGTGTTGGTTTACCAATAAATAGTTCCCGTAGCGGCGGAACCCATATCCGTCTCCCAAATTGAAATTATTTTATAAATTAAAATGTATTTGTGATTTCGCCGTGATTTCATACAGCGACCTCCAGATTCGTAGCTAAGGGTAGATATGTACTTAAATATCACCGAGTTTTCTTAGGTGGATTAAAAAAACAAAAACAAAAAACACGTATTAAAAACAAAGTTTTTATCATAATATGTCAATGTTCACTTTCGTGCCTTCACTTGGGTCGGCTAGTAGCCAAATTCAGAGACATGCCTGTGTGTGCGTGAGTGCCACCAAAAGTTTGAATTGTCATCGACAACGAGTCTATCTGCCGAATTTCAGCTCGATCGGATGATGGAAAATGAGTTAATCTCCGCTTCAAAAAAAATCAACCCGTTCATTCACGAAAACAAAATCAAAATTAAACCTATTTAAAAAGCAGAAAACAAACATGATTTTTTTAAACTCAACCTGTCTCCTTGTCACTAAAGATTTCTTATAACAAAACAATAATATTATAGGAAAACGCGATAAATTTAATTATTTGTTTCTTATACGTTTTTAGATTTTCACGGCCAAAAGCATTTTCGTTGTTTGTTTTTGGGGTTGGGCAATCTGCCCTGATGATGGACACTGCAACGGTGTCCGAAACGTCGGCTAAAGAAGGAGGTAGCGCAACACGGCATAACACCCCAAAAACAAAAAACGAAAATGCTTTTGGCCGTGAAAATCTAAAAACGTATCTAACGAAAATATTTGTTTCTTTTTCGTTACAGCTGTGTTCTCTATGTTAGGCTTGCTAATATAATAAACTTGTAATAACTGAGTTCCACTAAAAATATATTATGTGATAATGTAATCGTAGATTTCAAGTATTCCTTCAATTAATAGGTAACGAATTTGAAATATCGATTGGGTTATTAAGTAATTACAATAAGTACATTGTCGTGTAGGCTAAGACAATCGGCTAAGTTCAACAACGTATTCAATATCCATTCATGGTGCGGTTCATTGAACATCTGGGCTGCCATTAAATACTATATTGGTACTGAAACTTCAAGTCGTTCGTCAGTTTAAAATGTTATAATCCAACGTTAAACATTGCTAAAAACAGAAATACACAAGCCAATAACGTGCATTTTCTTAGTGTGCATTATTACACTACGAATATATAGGTAATAGCATAAAAATCGTTTGGCAAACGTAGTCCAGAGGCCCTAACACACTCGATCGATAGGATAACTATCGGTAACTTCTCATCGTTTTCTAGCATGATTACAGATTGCCAACGAATAAGTGACAGTTCACAATGACTAAGTGTCCTTAACATATTCGACATCAAATGTTGTTTGTACGTTAGCGATGTGCAATTGTCCTAGGGAACGATGAGAAGTTACCGATAGTTATCCTATCGATCGATAGAGATTGTATCGATAATTTTCGGCAACATCTCATCGCTCTCTAGGACAACTGCAGATCGCTATCGTACAAACAACAGTTGACGTCGAATATATTAAGGACACATAGTCATTGTGAACTGTTACTTATTCGTTGGGGATCTGCAGTAATGCTAGGGATCGATGAGAAATTACCTAAAGTTATCCTATCAATTCTTATCGATCGACTGTGCTAGGGGGCCAGGACGAATCGATAAAAATTATATCAATAATTTTGGCAGTGGATGCGTTTGCCCACCTACTGCGTGGCGGGTAGATCGGAAGAGACGAGTTTAGTGAGAGCTTTTGACCTCTCCAGCCGGACTCTCTCGACCCATCACCTTTCACATTGGGAGGGATGGATTCATATGTAGATCACTCCTAACCTCCTTGACCCCCAAAATTCCTAACCAATGTTTTTTTGTTCCCAGAACTTCCACTCCTTCCTCTCAATAAAAAAAGACCCTTCACACAGCATCCCCAAAGATGACATGTGAAAGTAAAGTTTTAAAAAAATCTATATCTAGAGCACTCTCAGAGTCATTCGGGATCCCGTGAAAAGTCGGACACAAACCGCTACAATTTACATGACACAGTTTGAATATATAATAGGTTAGGTTTGTGTCTGTGGGTGATCACAGCAACCGAGAACAGCTGAACCAAAATGCAGGCGAGTGAATTCTATTGAAAAACCCTGAAATCTGCGGCCCTTGGACACTTTCCAACACTCCAGGACTGGGAACACCGGTAGAAGTGTATCGTGGGCGTATCCGTGTGCCCGAACTTATCGCAATTTTACATTGCTAATTTCAAATTAGAAACATTTAACCTGTTTACTCACAGGAGACCGAATGCATCCCAGCTCACGTAAGTCTCATATAAATAGGCGTATCTCCCTCACTCCCTTACTAAACGGTATTTGAAAGAGAAAACTACACGCTTTATATTCAAATCCAGAATTTTATCGTAGAAATTTTTTTATGTGCACCTCTATGAAACCAAAGTTTCCGATATGAAATTGAGAAAAATGTATAAAATTTTGTGAATCTTTCTTTGTATGAAACGACAAAAACGTGAGGTGATAATACGGTTATATTAAAATACGTGTGTTTTCTTTTTTTTCCTTATCGGTGATAGATAGATAAAAAAACGTAAGGTGAGCCATTTTTAAAACTTTTTACGTTTGTATTAAACAAACTTATATTTCAGAAAGTATATGTTTATTTCTAATAATACAATTTAAGAGCTTATTTTATCACCTTTCTAAAACAGTTTTTGGATAATTCCGGAGGATTCCATTTATTTGGGTTTATTGCAAAGCGGAATTTTTTTGGCGGAATACGCCCGAAATCTGAAGGATTAATGAAGATTGTGACAAAAATAACATCAAATTTCTTTTCAACATTTTTTCATTCAAATTTCACCGGAGACAGAAATTTCAATTAAGGCGAATGTCAAAAATTCATATTCTACGCTTTCGTAGATGGAGCGCGCCTATAGTATTTTTTTTACGCTTTTTACAAGATATGCTTTGAAATATTAAGTAAAATTTATTGTTGGCACCAAGTACAATACAATATTTTATCGGTGATTCAATCCTATATGGTAATTCTTAGCCATTCTTGAAAGATATGAGTTTTTTAATTAACAAACTATTTATTAGTATTCATTTGCTTGTGTACTTGCGCGAACAATATTTTTTCTTAATATTTCAAAGCATAACTTGTAAAAAGCGTTTATAAGTAAAAAATACTATACGCGCGCCATCTACGAAAGCGTAGAATATGAATTCTTTTGAAATTCACCTTAAGTATATTTTTTACTCCAAATAATGTCAGAAATCACTGCAAATAAAGTAAGTCAAGTACGTCCCTTACTTGTATAAAAACTAAATTATTATTACTGTGCCACATTTCCCCGCTCACTGAACACAAAATCCAAAGAAGTGTGATCAAAGAATTTCAGCAATAGTAAGGTAAAATTGAGCTTACTTCGGATACACGGACACGCTAACAACACACTTCTATCGGTTTTTATGTTCGGTGGCGGTATTGATATGGATCCGGGGCCATTGCCAACTCTGGATAACTTATTGGAGGTTGGAAAGCAACACGCATACAAGATTATAGCCACATTATTAGATGTCGTAAAGTGCGTGCACTGTATACAAGAAAATGTCAAAATACCGTGATATGCAATATGCACCCGATACCCGAGGACTCAAGTATCTTGGTGACTACTGCCAATGACGTTATAATACATCTAGACTTGCTATTGTCTCTCAAACTCGAGATAAATGTGGCAAGTAAGAAACACTCTTATGTTTCCAGTAAATTCTAAAAAATTCTAAATTTTGTTCATATATGACAAAGATAGACATTTAAAGAATATGTGCGTATGTACGAAATAAGCCGTAGGACCGGACGGTGTTTTCGCATTCGAGAGTTCCGTCGAATAACTACCTAAAGGCCGATTAGAGTAGGAGGCCTGGACAACTGACGGATTTTGAGTTGTCAAGTGATCAAGCTATAATAGAACGGCAACAGTTTGTAAATGGCGGCGATTGTTATTGTACTTGTTGTTTTACCGCAAGCATATAAATAAACAGAATGATCAGATTATTTTAAACAGTAAAGTTTACCTAGCGACAGCACTGTCTTCGTAATTTGGCTGTTGCGCGCCTAGACCCCAGTCCTCTAGTAGGACTTCCATTCTCTAATGACGCACAAAATTTTCGGGCGGAAAACAATTGTATTAATTACAATAATTGATAATAACAAGTAATTTTTTTGTATTTACATATGAAATGTTATTCCTAAGCTTTTACTGGTGTTTGCCGAGTCATGAAAACAATTGCTCATCGACCTTAAGCGACGTATGGCAGTTTAGTACTAAAACTACGAAATTGAAAACACTACAATTGACTTGCTTTTGGTTTGGCAATTTTGAGATTGCTATAACGCGTCTATATATGTTGTATCAACTACCACCATACATTTGCGCGCTAACGTTACAAGTGTCCCCGAAGGGGTGCGCAGAGAGGATGTACCGCCGAATAACAAAAGTATAAAATATTTTTTATTTAAATTTGTCAAGGATAAAACTACTTGTCTATATATTTTTATATTTTATTTGATACAATATTTTTACATTTCATAGTACAATCCAATAATATTGGCCTCACTGGGTGGTTTTGCCCGTGCTGAGGCCTCCATTTTATATACTTACAAAAAAAATTATACATAATATCTACATTTAAAATATTTATACGGGATGTTAAGGTACGTACTTGACTTATAAAACCAGTGATTCCTGACATTATTTGGAGTAAAAAATGTAAATAAAATTTTGGTCTCCGGTGACATTTTGGTGTTTTATTTTTTTTTCTACGAAAACATAAAAAATAGTAGGTTTTGGACAGTTGGAGGCGGGGTTAGTGGTGGGATGCTTACTCGGCCGAGTGACCAGTGAAGTGAAGTGTGGCAGAATTTTTTTGTTTGATTATGAAGAAAAAATTTTTTTTTTAAATGTCATCTACAAAGTCACCGCAGACCAAAATTTCATTTACATTTTTTACTCCAAACAATGCCAGGAATCACTGGTTAAAGTAAGTAAAAAAAACATAAGATTAAGAAAAAATTTAATTAAAAATAGAGATAAAATTTAAATAAATAATGTTATATAAAGTTAAAATCGGTTTATTTATATTATGTGTTTGTGAGTGATGTTTGTTTTATACAGCGCCCTTGGGGTGATTTTTCACAAAAACGGCGCTATACAAATCATCCAAATATTATCATTATTACTGACAACTTGTTAAAGCCCCCATGCTGGGAGTCAGCATGTGTAGCGCGTGCAGGTTTTGCAGGAAATGTATGGGCCTGTGCGAAGCATGTCTGCCTCTCAGCATACGCTGTTTCATACAAGTCCATACATTACAAAGCAAAATCTGCACGTGCGACACATGCTGACTCCCAGCTTACGGGCTTGTCTAACGCTTCTTTATCGAGTAAAAACCTTTTATTTGCTGACATTTTTGAGAGGCCCTGATTTGACGCACGGGAAGTAAGAACTACAAGCGACCCACTTCAAACTTCAATTTCTTTGTAATCCATAAACACCTTTATCTTATTTGTTCGCCCGATAACCAAAACAGGATAATACTATTGACTTTAGTTTGACTTGATAAAGTTTCACACAATTTTTTTTTTGGCTTAACAAAATAAAATACGTAGAACCTTTCGGCCATCGTTATTCTGTCTTACCGGAAATTCTGTGAGAGATGTATATGGGTACCGCCGTCCGGGAACCATTCATTGGATAACCAATTCTTCTGCCATACGTCACCCTCAGACGTTTGGTAACTAAGCAGAAGTGCTCGGGTCTTAGCGGTGGACGCGCCTTCCCACCAAGTATGTGGCGGTCTCTCGATCCAATAGATGCACACGTTACTTCAGCACTCACTGACTCCCAGATTCCTACCCACCTTTATACCTTTCTCTTTCCAAAACTTCCTCTCCTTCCTTTACCCTCCACACAGCATCCTCTAAGACGAAATAGGCCCTGAGGGAAATTATTTTCCCCAGGCACTCCTATGAGGGGTTGACGTAATATCATATTTAAAAAATTATTGTCTTAAGCAGCAAAAACTGATCTAAAAATCAATCGAGGAATCATGAAATTTGCACACTTTTCCAATTGAGCTCGAAACGTTATATCCTAAGAGTATGGATATTAGAGAGACGGCATGTGAAGTGTGCCCGCGCGCTCCAAGTGTGCCTTTTCGAGAATTTTACCCAAGCGGCTTACATTGGCTGCTGGTTTTTGGCCGTTTAATACGTTCCGACAGCAGCCATTTTACATGGTGACAGCCAATGTCAGCCATGTGGGTAGAATTCTCGAAAAGGCACACTTGGAGCGCGCGGGCACACTTCACATGCCGTCTCTCTAATATCCATACTCTTAGGTTATATCCATTATGAACGATGGATTTAAGTAATAACTCTCAAGAAGTAAGGCAAAAAGGTATTTTTAATTTTTTTTTAATGCGGCATGTGCGTTTGCCCACCCATTGCGTTTTGGGCCGAATCGGGAGATACTGGATAAGGGAGACGTTTTACCTATCCAGCCGGACTCTTTCGACTCATCACCTTGTACCGCAGTAGGAGGGATGGATTCGTACGTCCGTCACTCCTGGACACATTGACCCCCAAATTCCAACTCATCCCTTATACATTTTTCCTTCCCAGAACTTCACATCCTATCCCACAGATTCGTACGTCTGTCACTCCCGGACACATTGACCCCCAAATTCCAACCCATCCCTTATACATTTTTCCTTCCCAGAACATCATATCCTATCCCACAGATTCGTACGTCCGTCACTCCTCGACACATTGACCCCCAAATTCCAACCCATCCCTTATACATTTTTCCTTCCCAGAACTTCACATCCTATCCCACAGATTCGTACGTCTGTCACTCCCGGACACATTGACCCCCAAATTCCAACCCATCCCTTATACATTTTTCCTTCCCAGAACATCATATCCTATCCCACAGATTCGTACGTCCGTCACTCCTCGACACATTGACCCCCAAATTCCAACCCATCCCTTATACATTTTTCCTTCCCAGAACATCATATCCTATCCCACAGATTCGTACGTCTGTCACTCCCGGACACATTGACCCCCAAATTCCAACCCATCCCTTATACATTTTTCCTTCCCAGAACATCATATCCTATCCCACAGATTCGTACGTCTGTCACTCCCGGACACATTGACCCCCAAATTCCAACCCATCCCTTATACATTTTTCCTTCCCAGAACATCATATCCTATCCCACAGATTCGTACGTCTGTCACTCCCGGACACATTGACCCCCAAATTCCAACCCATCCCTTATACATTTTTCCTTCCCAGAACATCATATCCTATCCCACAGATTCGTACGTCTGTCACTCCCGGACACATTGACCCCCAAATTCCAACCCATCCCTTATACATTTTTCCTTCCCAGAACATCATATCCTATCCCACAGATTCGTACGTCTGTCACTCCCGGACACATTGACCCCCAAATTCCAACCCATCCCTTATACATTTTTCCTTCCCAGAACATCATATCCTATCCCACAGATTCGTACGTCTGTCACTCCCGGACACATTGACCCCCAAATTCCAACCCATCCCTTATACATTTTTCCTTCCCAGAACATCATATCCTATCCCACAGATTCGTACGTCTGTCACTCCCGGACACATTGACCCCCAAATTCCAACCCATCCCTTATACATTTTTCCTTCCCAGAACATCATATCCTATCCCACAGATTCGTACGTCTGTCACTCCCGGACACATTGACCCCCAAATTCCAACCCATCCCTTATACATTTTTCCTTCCCAGAACATCATATCCTATCCCACAGATTCGTACGTCTGTCACTCCCGGACACATTGACCCCCAAATTCCAACCCATCCCTTATACATTTTTCCTTCCCAGAACATCATATCCTATCCCACAGATTCGTACGTCTGTCACTCCCGGACACATTGACCCCCAAATTCCAACCCATCCCTTATACATTTTTCCTTCCCAGAACATCATATCCTATCCCACAGATTCGTACGTCTGTCACTCCCGGACACATTGACCCCCAAATTCCAACCCATCCCTTATACATTTTTCCTTCCCAGAACATCATATCCTATCCCACAGATTCGTACGTCCGTCACTCCTCGACACATTGACCCCCAAATTCCAACCCATCCCTTATACATTTTTCCTTCCCAGAACATTATATCCTATCGCACAGATGACATAAGCCCCGAGGGAAATTGGTTTCTTCAGGACCTCGTTTATGGAGCTAATGTTAAAAAAGACTAGTAGCTATAAATGTCACGAATACCTTTCAGTTTTAAGACAAACTACCCATTGCCAGAATTAGGTTTTTTTAATGTTTCTTCCCTCCTTTTGAGTTTACTATAATGTTTTCGTCTAATCGATTTTTATATCTTTTTAGGTTAGCCATTAAAAAAAAAAACAAATTAAGTCGTATAAGCTGTGTAACAGGATATTTTTGTATGTGGCCACAATTTCAAGATATTTTGTATGAATAACTAAAAGAAAACGGTCAATTCTGAAGGTATTCTAGGCCGTGTGCGAGCGACCTTCCCACGGCGAAGAATAGTAATATTACGACGAGATTAATTATTGCAAACATTATTATCATTTTACTACTAGGCGGTCAAGGAATAGTGGGCGAAACGGGACACGTATAATTTACATGCGAGGCCAAAAACCCCGTACTATTTCACTGGACTAGTAAACTTTCAAATTTATTGCATTAACCATCGATATAAAGTGCAACAGAGATGCGTGAATTGGCAATTGCTGAACAGATTGTGAAACCATGATGATTTTTTCCAATTATGTCCTCCGCGTGCAGCTGTATGTAAATTTCTATAAAGAAACAGTGTTAATCTCAAGTAACATCCAAGGCAAGAATGGTCCTGTATATTTTCTGTCTGTACAGAATATAAATAAAACAATACATCGCAAATCTCTTAGAAAATGGTTGATTAAACTCCAAATACTAAGTTTTGAGATAATGAGAAAAGCAAAATTGAAAGCGAACTATACTCGTGACTGTGTTTTGCATATTAAATATGACAATTATTATAAGCAATAATTATTAGCCTGATACACTCATCAATATATCTTTTCTCGGGAGGTTTTTTCAATGTGGATGAGTGTTTCAGGCTAATAATTATTGCTTATAATAATTGTTACCCTTTGTGCTATGCATAAAAAGTCTTGTTTTAAACATTAGTTTATCAATTTTAAAAATATATATTAAATATGCTACAAAATAACATAGTATTTATTTATTTATTTATTTACATTTGATACATTTAAAGCCAAAATAACAGAAATAATATTACATAATAAGAGAATATATTTAAAATGAATACAAGTGTTATTACGTTGTTTTAGGTCGATATTAGTTTCTAGCTAGGCAGATTGCCTTGTTCTAAGGAACCAAAGTGTGTAAAGTGCCAAATGCAATTTAATTTTTTTTTTTTTTTTTTATTAATACCTATGTACTAAGTTTTTACTAAATGTGCCTTTCATAGGTAACCATGTATCGTTTTAAGTCACATTATATAATAGTTTTTCAGACTCCTCCCTACCCAAGCCAATCAACCAGTATTGTACCAGATAGATGGTACATGTATAACCTATAACTGCATACTCAACTCAAATTTCGGTTTTTCGGAGATGTCTGACTTATGAACTGGACGATCGACATACTAAGTAATAAGGAGTACTAGGTCGCAGGATGATGGCATTTAAGAGTTACACAAATCTTACTCCAAATTTAGCGTAGTAATACGTTTTCAATCACCCAAGACAAAAAAACAGACTTGCTCGACTGACCGTCACCACAATAACCTCACATCTAAAATAATCAGAAATCCGAACAACCTATTCTAAGTGATTCTTATTTTTTTTATTCCGAATAGTTTATTATAGAACAGAAGCATCTGATTAATTCACACGGATATACGAGCCATAGATGTTCACAAATATGTTATCATATTTTTACTACATCACAGTTCAGAACATCTGGCTTTCTGGCTAGCGATGGAAATAAATAAATAATATTAACCCCTCAGGCCTTGACCATATTTTGTCAGAGGGACAAAATATTTCCGCTTTACAAAAAATCCAAATAAATTGAATATTTCTGAACATGTCTAAAAACTGTTTTTGAAAGGTGATAGATAAAATACGCTTTCAAATTATATAAACCGAAATAAACATAATTTTTGAAATACTACTTGGCTCACCTTACATTTTTTCTAACTAAAACTACTGATAACGAAAAAAAAAACCATTTACTAATTTTATTAGACAAATGTATTCTAAATATTATTTTCACCTCATTTTTGTGTCGGTCTATGAAAAAATAATTAATAAAAAAATTTCCAAAAGTTTCATTTTTTTTAAATCCGTTCCGAAACATTAGTTTCAAAAAGGCGTAAATTTTACTTATTTTGTAATTAACTTTTACATTTGTATACAGAGTGTTAAGGTACGTACTTGACTTAACCAGTGATTCTTGACATTATTTCGAGTAAAAAATGTAAACGAAATTTTGGTCTCCGGTGATATTTTTGATGTTTTTTTTTCTACAAAAACATAAAACATAGTAAATTTTCGGCAATTAGAGGTGGGGTCAGAGGTTGGGCGGTTACTCGGCTAAGTGACCAGCAACGACATGCGGAAGAATTTTTTTTTTATTAATTTTGAGAAAAAAATTTGAAAATATAAAAAAAAAAAAAAAAACTCACCGGAGACCAAAATTTCATGTACACAATAATTTTCTATAATACTGTAGAAAGAGTACTTTAATTTAGCATTGCTAATATATTTTATCATCCAGGCAATATTTCATATATGTTATGATACTGCTGTCACTGGGCAATAACCTACCGCCGCCTATCGTGACGGGGCAATTGTTCTGGTTCTAGCGTCGATCCCCGCGGGACGTTACCTCCCCTCCGTCGTTACGCCTTAAAAACTTTGTATTATATGAATTGTTCCGAAAAGCGAACAAATTAGCCTGATGGGTTAATAAGCAAAGTGGAAGAGGAATCTCCATGTCTGATGAGATTCGGTGGAGCGAGTATAGAACTGGGTTCACTTAACATCTGTATGGAAGTCGGTTCAAACGAATTATGACTATTAAAAAAAGAACTAAACATTATTAGGCAGTCAAAGAATTCGGAATTAAGGGTCTTTCTTTTATGAGATACAGCGAAATTACACTGAACTAGTTGGGTATACCCTAAGAGTATGGATATTAGAGAGACGGCATGTGAAGTGTGCCCGCGCGCTCCAAGTGTGCCTTTTCGAGAATTCTACCCACATGGCTGACATTGGCTGTCACCATGTAAAATGGCTGCTGTCGGAACGTATTAAACGACCAAAAACCAGCAGCCAATGTAAGCCGTTTGGGTAAAATTCTCGAAAAGGCACACTTGGAGCGCGCGGGCACACTTCACATGCCGTCTCTCTAATATCCATACTCTTAGGGTATACCCATATAGAGGATACAGGATGTCCCGTAAGCTATGAATCTAACGAAGGCGGGTGATAGGCGAGGTTGTTTGATCAATCAAAATGACCCCATATGTAGTGGTCCGGCTTTTCCTTCCCAGAATTTCCTCTCTTTCCTTTCCCTAAAAAAGTACCTCCACACAGCATCCCAAAAAAGATGACATAGGCCCCGAAGGAAATTGTTTTCCTCGGGGCCTCCTGTGTGGAGCGTATGTAAAATCAGAAGGAAGAACTCGAAATTATATAATTCATGAGAGATAGTTTCGTTTTCGTCATAAAGTTGTTTGACATGGCTATAACTATGTTTAGTAACGAGCTCTTTAAACGCACCGATTTTAGTTATGTATTAAGTTTCGTACTTAGTTAATGTATAATAATTATACTACATACCTATATGGTAAATTGGCGGTACGTTCCAGTATGATCATCTATCGTCCTGGAATCTACCTGATGAGACTATCATTCTAAATTTAAAAGTTGCTTGAAATGGGTTAAGCCTTGTTTAGTGAACAGATCTCAATAGTCAGGTACATTCCAACCTACCTCTTTTAAAAATCTCCTTCCTATCCCACTCCCTAGAGCCTGACAACTTACCCCGATTGGAGATGCATTATTTCTACTAGCTTTGGGCAGTTGGGACTCTTCTGCGGTATTCACATAAAGACAGTTCTGAATATCCAGGTGTGTACCTGCTGCTCACTGTTCTTTCTATTCATTAAATTCTCCAAAAAATTGTCAATCTCGGTGGTACTCCTCTTAAATGGATATAATAATTGATTGAGGTGGGATTGGGCGCGAAATTGAATAATCTGAAAGTTTGTTGTCTGTTGAATGCTGAAAATGCGGTGCAGATTTATAACAATATTTTATTTATTTTTATTTTATTAGGAACATTTACAGATTAATAACAATAATAACATTACAAGCATTAAAGAAAACAATAGATTATAATAATTAGGTTACAACCCAATAACAAATGTTCACATCATGCCCAAATAATAAAACAAAAAGTCAATAATTATTAACTATTTTTTTTAGCACTTAGTAAAATATGGAAGATCTACAGTCTATCGTGTCTAGGATGAACGATGTATGTACTAAGGAATCATTTATGATAAATATAAGCAAGTCTAAAGTCATATGGTGTTTGAAAGAAAGCAGAGTGCAATACAGTTGAGTTTTTTTTTTGTATGTCTTGCTGAGGCGCTCCCGACTTTTAATTCCACCCACATGCGCGTCACGGGATGTTGTTCCATACGGGATGAATGTATCAATCTTCAAAGACGTTATATTTTAGCGATAGCGATCGGAAATCCTTTTTGTCTAACAGAAAGTAAACAAATTCTGATGCTTTAAAACTCGCAAGATATAATATTTATACTCTGTTAAAAGGAATACGAGGAATCATCGATAAAATAATGCATACGGGACGATAAAAATTAAAGATGGTATTAAAAAATTTAAATACGAATTCGGTCGCATTTTTAAAAAACTGGTTTTAGAAAAGATGCAGAAGACGAGAGTGGAATGGATTCTGAGAAGTGGAATATTAACATAAAATTCGGATTGACGCAAACCAAAAGAGGAAATGATGGAAAATAATTCAACATCGAAAGTAATCGTGAAATATTGGATTCAATGTAAAAATGCATAAAGCAGTCCCAGCGAGAGCTCGTACAGATGTCATCGACTTTCGTTCTCTTCTTTCTCACATGTTTTGTTTGAAAATGAAAAAGACAGAAGATACTAGAGCGATAACGTCATGTACGATCTCTCACTGGGATTAGATAGTAATCTATATTAAAAATCGACAATTCCATCATCAAGCGTATTATGTATACCTCTTTATGTTAACTTCACACATAAGACCTTGAGAAAAATAATTTCTGTTAATTTAATCAGTGTATCCCGAGTATGCGCCGGTGCCGAAGGGATCAATGACGCTAGTCCCTCAGAGCATCTTCCATTGCAATATCGGTAGAACAAGGATAGCATACCTACCTGAGAACTGTGCTCTAAAGCTTGCAATCCGCTTCTGAAGACAGGAGAATCTAACAAACGGAACGTGCCGCAAATTTACCTTATATTATTTTTAAATTATGGAATTGCGAAATAATACAAATCAAACAAAGACAATTTATGTGTGCAAGCCAGGATTTGAACCTGCGACCTCCGAGTACCTTACCCCTCGACCACGGAGGCCATCGAATCTTCTTCAATTACAAAAATAATAAGTTACATAGGTGAAGAGATTCATTTAGAAAAGTCAGGAGCGTTACAAAAATATTATCAGGAGCACATAAATCGAAGGAGGAACAAAAACTAGATTTTATAGGAACATTGCTTGTCTACTCGACCTAAAAATATAAACATCTGGACTTCGAATCTGGAACACCGGTAACGCTATGGTAGCCGGTATTCTGAAGTTCTGGTTTTTGTTGTCGATGGTGTGATGACGTCACCGATAGTAGAACCAGCCGCGTCGGTTGGTCCAGTTACGATTAAAGTCTGTTAAGTCAATAAAAGACTACATCTTTTATTTGCTAAACGGTATTAGAATAGGTACTTTTGACAAACAGACATTGTTCTACAGAATCCGGGTTAAAATTTGCCAAAAATGGAAGATAATCTGGAAAATTCGAAGCCGAAAAGTAAGTTACTCAATTTTGAAACAGGTGCAATCAAGCTTTTTGAAGTAAATACATCTTTACGCACGCTTGACTTGAGGGGTAAACTGGCGAATGCGTTACAGAAATTAAAATGCGTTACGAAAAGGCGTTATATCGGGCGACTGTAGGAGCAAGAGAGAGCAGTGCGCGCGCACATTTTCTTTTTCTCTTCCTCTCATAGCCAGTGCATGAAATATCTCAGTCATGCGGATGCTGATACGGATGCGGATGCAGATGTATAGATGGAGCTAAAGAAGTAAATACTAAAGCACACTCATTTAAAAAAATACATATTATTTTATTTTGTTCAAATCATACTGTACCATACGATGAAAACATAATATTGGAGAGGCATGTTTCATGGTAAAAAAAAAATACATTACAGTGTAACGAAATTCAAGTAACTACATTACAGTGTAAGGAAATTCAAGTAACTACATTACAGTGTAACTTACTTACGCTTATTTTTTACCCAAGATGCCGGGTGTCCTTCTAATAGTAATATTATTAAAAAGTGATTTATTATACACAATAGATCATGGGTGGCCAACCTTTTCAGCAGCCGGGCCAAATTTTAAAAATGAGATTTCCTACCGGGCCGTACAAAAAAATTTCTTTAATTATTCCAAGCAAACAAGAAATATATTGTTTTTTTAACCGCTTGGGCACATAAGCTTGTTTTCACGACAATTTAACGTAAGTAGACATAGGAATAACGTATGCCTCGGACCTGAGTTATTAAGAAGATATAACAAAAATGAGAATCAAACATATTTATTAGTATTTTTGAAATTAGCTATCACTTTGTGGTTATCCATTTTATAATTAAATGAAACAATATATCTTAGTTACAACCACTGATTTATTTAGTTACACGCCGACCGGTTTCGGAACAACCGTTCCTTCTTCAGGGCAAACATATAATGATGACAATTTACAAAATATTGTGTGGGTACAATTTATCAGTAGGTGTTGTGGTAGGGGTGGGGGCGTGGCTAGGAATTGATGAAGAGTAAGTGGGGACAGAATGGACACCGAATGGGAAGAGATTTAATATTGGGCTATAGGTTAATATTTTTTGTTTATTGATAATCGACTCATTATTTTTAAGGGATTTTTTTATTTCTAGAGCTTCTAAGTTATCTAAGCGTTTTCCTTTATTATTAATGTGAAGAATATTTATCCCTGTATTTTTTTCAAAACTATGGTTATTTTCAATTATATGGTTAACGAAATTCGCTAACGCCCCCACCCCTACCACAACACCTACTGATAAATTGTACCCACACAATATTTTGTAAATTGTCATCATTATATGTTTGCCCTGAAGAAGGAACGGTTGTTCTGAAACCGGTCGGCGTGTAACTAAATAAATCAGTGGTTGTAACTAAGATATATTGTTTCATTTAATATTTATTAGTGTTTGGCAATACCAAAAATAATAATAAAAAATTAACAAAATATAATAAATTTTAGTGAGATATCTGATTTTGTTTGTCAGAACTAAGTGCATCAATTTTGATAACGATTGATGTTGTTGCTACACGCAAACAGTTTTCCAAGTGCTCATTAGTGATTTGTGTTCTCATTCGAGATTTAATGTGTTTTATTCCACTACAAAGCTGTTCACACGTGTTGTTTCCAAATAGCGAAATGCAAGATATATCTCCTTGTCAAAATATGTTTTTTAAAACTCTTCCAAACCAACGTGATTGAATTTCTCCTTTAACTGTGCATCACAACACATTTCACAATGTTCCATTCGTAAAATTGCAGCAAAAATCACACGATGCACTCGTATTTTAAAATCTTGAAGTCAGTTTTCAAATTCCACGTTCAAGTCGGATATCAACGAAGCGTATTTATCTGCCGCCATTTATGTGTCGTCTGGCTGCAATAAAAATGTAGGAAAGTGAATGAAGATTTTTGTCCTTAACTGTTGTTCCCGAAGCCCAAGTTTCATTTGGAATGCAGAAATAAGATCATACATGTTATTAATTAGTTAATCTTTCCCATGTAGACTAGTATTAACAACGTGTGTATCCTTATCGACCATAAATGCAAAGTCACTAACCCACTCCTTGTCTTCAAATTCTGGGATACTTTTTGACTTGCTTTCAAAAAAATAATACATTTCTTCCTTCAAATCAAACACTCTTTTCAACATTTTGGCACGGGTCAGCCTTATTTCTACATAAAATTATGTAAGTCACTATACTGTGAATCCAAAGACTTGAGAAACTCTTGGAACTGACGCTGATTCAACACTTTCAACTTATTACCACTTTGCAGGCCTCATTTTCAATCAATTTTACTAAACCTTCGTGTTTCCCAACCAATGCTGAAGCACCATCTGTTGTTAAGATAGGTTGTTGAGTTGTAACGAAAAGCGATTCAATGTCTTTGTAACAGCTCCTAACAAACCTCGTTAGCAAGTAGTATCTTTATGTGGATACAGTGCCACTAATTCTTCTATTTTGTTAAGATAGACATCAACACATCTTTTAAAAATAGCCACTTGGGCGGTATCTGCTGGTTATGTGCTTTCTTCCAATGCTAAAGCATAAAATATGAACTTGGATGCTCGATTTTTCAAATTATCTTCAATATGGTTTTCAAGTCGTCGACACGCCTAGTAATAGTTTGACAAGACAGGCTTACTTTAGAGAAATCCGTTTTTTTCTGGGCCCAGAATTTTAACGACACTCTCCGAACATTATTAAACCATTTCACAATCTAAATATGGCTTCGATTTTTTTACTTGTATCATGACTACTTCATAACTAGCTTTTACAAAGCATGCTGACTCTTGAGCCGCTCTAGTAAATATCCGACGGTGTGCAGAACGTTTTCTTTTTAATCATTTACTTGGTCTTGTCAAAATTGCCCTTCGTACTTTCAAATTTATTTGCATGTTTAGCCTCGTAATGTCGTTTAATGTTATACTCTTTCAAGTCAGAAACAGAATTATTGCATATCAAGCATAATTACTTTGTTTTAAATTCCACGAAAAAATAGTTCAATTTATGTACTGAGATACTTCCCCATATATGATATTTATATGATACGAACTACGCACTATGAAATGTTCTTTTGGTGTCTTTATATAAACTAAAAGACATCATATGCTCCGCGGGCCACAAGTAGAGGCCCAGCGGGCCGCATGCGGCCCGCGGGCCGCGGGTTTGCCACCCTTGCAATAGATCAAACCACAATGCCCTATAAAAATATGGCATTGAGTTTGTAAAAAACGTAGATATGAAAAAATATACAGCAAAAAGTGTTTAGTCCGATGACTTTATTCGAAAAAAAAACAATCAACTACACAGAAATAACTCGAGTTCTAAAAATCTTTCTAGATTATTCGAACTCGAGTTATTTCATCTCTCATTACTACTGTATTATTTAGCCTACATTCTTCCGATTTTTACATGAACTCCACACAGGAGACCCTGAGGAAAAAAATTCCCTCAGTACCTATGTCATTTTTTCCGATGCTAAGTGAAAGATCTTCTTAAAAATAGGAAGGAGAGGATGTTCTGAGAAGGAAAAAGGTACGAGGAGTGGATAGAAATGTAAAGGTCAATGTGTCCAGGAGTGACGGATTGAATACGTTCCCTCCCGCACTGCGGTGCTAGGCGATGGGTCGAGAGAGTCCGGCTGGAAGGTACAAAAAGTTTCCCTCAACAAAAATCTCCCGATCCAGCCCATCACGAAGTAGGTACACTTGCATAAATTACTTCTATAATCAAGGTTCGTAACTGAACTTAGTTGTGTACTGCTGATGTCATTTCTTATAGGTACCTACTTTAAAAAAAAATGTTGTTATGTGCCAACCATCACGCATTATTTTATATTATTTTAAATTTGGTTAACTATTACATCGCTCTGGTGAAAGGAAACTATTCAGAATCAAAACTTTGCTTGAAATGTCTTAAGCTGTGTTTGGTGAAAAGATCACTTCCCAAATTTCATCTACCCCACTCCCTTCTTCCTCGCACAATACCCTAATAATTGGGATTGACAACATAGTCTCACTGACTCCCTGGCAGTTGGGACTCTACTGCGGTATATCTTACTAATATTATAAACGCGAAAGTTTGTATGGATGTATGTGTGTTTGTTACTCTTTCAAGCCAAATTTACTGAATGGATTTTAATGAAACTTTACAATAATATAGCTCATACATCAGAATAACATATAGGCTATATTTTATAAAGATAGCTATTTATTTTCAATATATAGAGAATAATAATTATCGTTTAATAGAAAATGTCAAAATTCGAGAATGACATTTTGCAAAACAATGATTGTTAAACCAAAATTCTATTTTAGAAAATATTTAAATTAGTGAATTTAATTGAAGTAGATACTCGCCTAACTTTGAATCGAATCAAAAATTTTATACATATTTAAAATAAATGGGCTAAGAATTTTGGTATAAACGTAGATGGGACCTAGAAAAAGAACATATATTACTCGAAGTACTAATCTTACGCAGACGTAGTCGCGGGCAGAAGCTAGTATATTATATACCTAATAATAAACTAAAAACGGCGAGCATTGACCTCTCTGTCAATGTCCTGGCGAAGGTCGCTATGGTTCATTATTAAAATTCCTTAAACTGCTCTAACTATTTGAATGTGGGTTAATCTCGCGCGGCAAAAGCACCCTTGTCACCATATAAACAACGGATGTAAAACGTATATTTACGGCGCGAAAGCCGTAAAGCAGGATTCATTTCGGCTAAATTACAAAGCAAGCTCGAATCGAGCGTATTTTGTCAAAATATTTCCGCTTTGCAATTAAATCCAAATAACTGGAATATTTCTGAACATATCCGAAAACTAAAAACTGTTTTTAAAAGCTGATAATATACTTTTTTTTTATAGAGAAACCTCACAAGAGTCCCAACTGCTCCCTTCTGGAGCCAGTGAGACTATGGCATCCCCAATTGGAGTATGTTGTGAGGCTGAAGGTATGTGGGGAAGGGAAGGAGATGGGGAAGAGCAAGGTGGGAATGTACCTGGCTATTCAAATCTAGTCACTAAACACGGCTAAAGCCATTATTAAGCAACGTTTCAATTCTGAATGGTGGTCTTACACCAGGGCGATACTGAGAGTATCTTCCACTCTGGAACGTGCCGCAAATATAGTATATATTATTTTTATTAATTAATTGTGAAATAACACAAATTAATCAAATAAAATTTATTTGCGCACGCCGGGTTCGAACCCGCAACCTTCCGATTGGGAGTCAAGTACAAATGTTAATGTTAAAAATAAAAATATCATTATTGAAATATTAAAATTTTGGTAAATATTGGATAAAGGTGGCAACGGTTAATACGCATTTTTTTAAAAATAATCTTTTGATTCACCTTAATTACACTAAAATACAACTATTTGCTTTGGGGAAAGTGGAAAATATTTCATTCTAAATTTCAATTACGTAAAATTAAAATTGAAGGGTTCTTCCGAAACCGGTAGAGTTTGATAGAAAATTAAACAGGTCTAAAACAAATTTATATATTTTTATTGCAAAGAAAAAGAGCTTTCAGTAGAAACTATCGTAAATTTTATCCAAGTCGTTTCTTATATGCGTTCCTACATTAAAACATGAAAAAAAAATTTCATTTACGATTATATTTTTTATAACGTAATGTAATTAAGAATTTTATTTTAATTTTACTCAGTAAACTTACTTCTAGTAAAATAAACTAATTCGTAGTAAAGATTCATCTAAAAAAGTGATTTTGAATTAAGCCTCGTCTAAATGGTAATTTTGTAAATTTTTTTCAAGCTGAGCATCGAGTTCTGGGTAGAGTGGCGGCTTGTAGTTGGACTTTTTGGATTATCGGAAAGTAATCGGAGTATATTAATACGATAATGCCCGTACGGTTCAAATTAAGGAACCCGACTCCGAGTAAATCTCCACGCCACACTGCATGGACACCGTTCTGAGCCGTCCGTGAACGAGCATTTTTCCACGGAGCTGCTGCCATAATATACACACTTAGATCTCGCCCATACGCGTTTTGCAAACGGAAGTGGCGCCATCTATAATACTATATTTAAGGAAAAAAGTATGAAGAAGAGGAAACATTTTTCGCTTTTATTCAATATTAAGAAGATTTATGTTCCTTTCATTATTCACGGTATTAATGTAAGAATGTCTACTATTATATATCTACCTATTAAATATAAATATTCTGTAGTTTAATGTTAATAATAGTAGTTAGTTTTGTAAAAGGGTGATGCTTTATAAATAGTCACCAACACTTAAACTGGGCGAAGCAGAACGAAAAGCCGCCCGCAGGGCCTTGCAGCAAAAACCCGCGGAGCGGGTTTTTCACTGCTAGTTTAAAACTATCATAAGAGCCTTCGTACGGCTGATAGCTCCATTGTAACTTGTAACTACTCCCTCTATCTCATAGACGAGACGTGTAACAGAGAGAGAGAGAGGTTACAAGTGATGTTTGAGATATAATATTATGATATGGCCTAAGCCAGCCAGTCTGTTTGAACTATTTATAGGCGATGAGTCATAAAGAAAACAATAGTACCTACCTAGATAGACATTATGGTATAATCCCGTAGCGAGGCGATCACCTAATGATGTGAATGTGTTCTAGTGGCCAAGGAAAACCCATTTTGCAGCAGGTACGTAGATAGGTACTGAACTTAGTTTAACCCTTAAAAAAATTGGCGTATTTTGTCAGAGGCTAAAAATATTCCCGCTTTGCAATAAAATCCAAATAAATGGAACATTTGTTAACTTATTCGAAAACTAAAAACTGTTTTCGAAAGGCGATGAAATAGGCTTTCAAATTTCCATGTATTTTTTAAAATATTTTTTTTTTTGCGAAAACTTTAAAAAGTGTTCAAAATGGCTCACTTTACTTTTTTTTCTAACTAAAATTACTGATAATGAAAAAAAATAAAACACATACTTATTTCATTAGACAAATGAATTATAAACCTTACTGTCACCTCACTTTTTTTCGTTTCATGTAAAAAAATTCACAAAGTTCCATAATTTTTTTTCAAATTGCTATCGGAAACTTTGGTTTCAGAAAGGGGTAAATTTATTTTTTTTTGTGGTTTTCTTTAAGATTTGAATATATAGTTTATAGTATTATCTTTCCAATACCGTTTAGATCACATTTCTCACTATGATAGTAAGGGAGATACAACGATTTCTGTGAGACCTATGTGAGCTGGGACAAATATGGTTTCCTGTGATTAAACGGGTTAACCCCTCAGGCCTCAGGCCTCAGGCATATTTGGACAGTTGTTCTATGACAGCTCAGAATCATGCAATAGAATGGACAGTTGTTCTATGACAGCTCAGAATCATGCAATTTATACACACCCCTTTAAAAAGTCATTAAAAGATATGAAAAAAAAATAATTGAAAAATAGCCCATAACCTAATGTGATCTATTTTTTCTTTTCTTCACTTTGAATTATTTTTAAAAAGGAGGTGTTGAAGTTGCATGATTCTGAGTTGTCTGGTGTCTGGTCACCATTCTGACATAAGTTCAGAGTATTACCGCTTTGCAATAAAATCTAAATAAATGGAAGAATTCTGAATGTATCCGAAAACTAAAGGCTGTTTTTGAAAGGTGATGAAATACGCTATCCAATTTTATTATCGCAAATAAAAATATCATCTAACTAACTAACCATGACGCCGTTTCCCCGCAGGGGTAGGCAGAGAGGACGGGCCGCCAAACACCTCGGTCTTGGCACACACTCTTTGCCTCATTCACATTCATACATCGTCTCATACATACTCTTCTATTTTTCTGACTCTTGACATGGCCCGACTCAAGTATCTGATTCACTTGATCGTGCCACGTCTTCCTCGGACGTCCCCTACTTCTTATACCATTCACACTTGCATCATATATTCTATGTGAAATTCTACATATGAAATTGACGTTTTGCCGTACTGGCAACCCTGATCCCAAATATCTTCTCTTTGGTTAGGAATTCCAAATTCAAATTTACACAGCTATTTACTCATGTATTTGTGTTTCGAAAATTATAATTCATTTGTTTTTTCCTTAATTGTTTTTTTTTTCTTTGCATCACTTAGTTTACAAAATGGAAAACTTGAAATATCGCGTTATTTCGAGTACGAGTTCCACCGTGGCACCAGTGCTGCAGAAACGGCTCGAAGGATTAAGGTAGATTCAGACTGGACGACGTACGTACGCATCGCTACGCCAAACAATGCTTAGCAACCATACATTTTCTATGAAAATGGCCACAGACATCGCACGTCGCGATGCGTGTGGCCAATGTGATTCTAAAACATAAATTTTCATTGAAAATCTATGGTTGGTAAGTAGCCCAGATATTGTTAGGCGTAGCGATGCATACGTACGTCGACCCAGTCTGAATCTACCATTAATGATGTGTATGGCGACGGTGCCGCAAAAGAAAACACAGTGCGTTTTTGGTTCCAACGTTTTCGTTCTGGAAATTAGAGGAGCTTCAATTGGAATGTCTAAGACATCCACCGAAGGTACTCTCCGGACCTTGCCACAACAGATTACCATTTTTTTCGAAATTTGGATAACTTCTTGCAAGGGAAAAAATTCAACTCCGATGGGGCAGTCCAAACCACCTTCAAAGATTTTATTGATTCCCGTCCGAATGGTTTTTTTAGGAAAGGGATCGATGAACTACCTATGAGATGGCAAAAGTTCATAGATAGCAATGGTACATACTTTGATTAAATAAATATATTTAAAAAAAATCGACTTTATGTTCCTACCATACAAAACGCCAATTTCATAAGTAAGGATATAATATTTTTTATTTATTTATTTACATTTGATACATTTAAAGCCAAAATAACAGAAATAATATTACATAATAAGAGAATATATTTAAAATGAATACAAGTGTTATTACGTTGTTTTAGGTCGATATTAGTTCCTATTAATAAATAGCTAGGCAGATTGCCTGTTCTAAGGAACCAAAGTGTGTAAAGTGCCAAATGCAATTTAAATTATTATTATTTTTTTTAATTAATACCTATGTACTAAGTTTTTACTAAATGTGCCATTCATAGGTAACCATGTATCGTTTTAAGTCACATTATATAATAGTTTTTCAGACTCCTCCCTACCCAAGCCAATCAACCATTTAGTTATTATTGAACCAATGCAGGACATTTTGCAATTTTTAATATTTAAGTCTGGGGGGATTTTATTGTATAATTTCGGTCCCAGATACGCATTGATACTTTGCCGTTTTGCTCCCTGGGACCAAGAGATCCTTTCTGTTGTGACTTCTTGTATTGTATTTGTGATCAATTTTATTAAAATTTTCTATATTTTTATGTACATGGATAATAATCTTTTTTACGAAGTTTTGACGAACATCAAGAACGTTAAATTTTTTGTAGAGTTTGTCGCTTGAGAACCTGTAGTTATGGATTTCTGGGCCTTTACAAGCGGATCTAAAATCGTTGTTCCTGACGCTCCCCAGCCAATATAACCATACGTTAAGATGGGGTTGCACAGTCCGAAATATATTTTTCTTAGGTCTTTTTGTTTAATTATGTTTCGCAATGCAAAGAAAATGTATATCAATTTTCTTACCCTACTTGAAAGATTGTCGATGTGATATTTCCACTTAAGATGATTGTCTATGATAACATCTAGATATTTGATGTTGTTCACACATTCCAAAGCTTCACAGTTGCAGTTAAAGTCCATATTATAGGAAATACAATTAGTCTTATGAGTTTTTATTGTGTACGATGTACTAGGTCGTCCCTTTATGGTGGAGCTGAATCGTATGTATTTAGTTTTTGCTATATTTAGTGTTAGTAGATTTTTGTCAAGCCACTGTTTTATCGCATTGATTCCACTTTCAGCATGTTTATGAGTTTCAGCCCAATCCTCTCCTTCAAATATAGCTACCGTATCGTCCGCGAAAAAAGAACAAAGGTCTACAATACAATTAGAAGTTTTGTTGCTTCTAGAATCAAATCTATTCCGTTCCCCAAGTTGGGCGCCAGGTGTCGGAACTCCCCCAGACTGGCGATTTCCAGACTGGCCTAATTATTAGCGACGTCTCGTGGCACTTGTTCGGATTGACAAGGCCGGCACACCCAAACCACCCAACCCACCCACCAAATACTAAACTAGTTCAAAAATATTCGCAAGGAAACTATTTCCGGTGTTTCGTGAATGGCGAATTAGCGGATCTAAAAATACCATGTCACTTAGTCACCAGTTGCGTGGTGTGTTATTATTATTTGTGGCAATACTTTCTTACAATAACAATAATAATTGTTCAATTGGTTAACCCCTCAGGCCTCGGGTATATTTTGTCAGAAAGTCAGAAAATTTACGTTTTACAATAAAATTCAAATAAATGGAATATTTCTAAATGACTAAAAACTGTTTATAAAAGGTTGCACGCATTAAGAAAATGAAGATAATGTTGATAGTTCTTAGTCTAAGGGGGTTTCTCACCATCCTCCCAATAGCTTATCTACACTAATAACGAATATTATTAAAAATTACAATAAAATACTCGCAGTGGTTAGAAAACTCTGCCAACTTATCCAATATATAGCCACTATTCATAGGTTCGAGTACCGAATTATAAACTCCAACTTAATAAATAATATCGGTCGTAACTGGGACACAAACCCAGAAGCTTACGTCTAACCGGGACACACACCTTTACCAATTGGGCTAGTGCGATCTATTATGAGACTGTCGTAATTGTCAACTTCATATTTCAAATTTCAGAATTAACAATATTATCTTCGACTAATGTTTTTTTCCATAATATTGGCAGCTACCTTTATTATTGGAAACAAGTATTCAAAGAATGTATTTGTTACCTAGATAGTGTCTCGGATAATTATATCCGATTTTATTTTTTTGACCGTTATCTTTTATTATTATTCTGTATCTTGTTCATTTTCATATTTAAAAAAAAAATATTATTATTGTTATCTTCTTCTTCGATGATATATTACATTGATGGGAATAACCTTCAAAAGTTAAAAAGAGAGTTTTTCTTATAAAAATATGAAAATATTCGTTATTAGTGTAGATAAGCTATTGGGAGGATGGTGGGAAACCCCCAAAGTATAAGAAAGTTAAATATAACAAGGCTAAGATCATGGGTCCAATTCCTAGATGTAGCCGTATCATTTTCAGATTTTTCCGTTTCAATTTTACGATGGAGAGTCGCTAATAATCTCTTCAGTGAAGTCTATTACGATTTAAATCTAAATACTGCGAACGGTATATGTACCTTGTTTCATTGACCTTTTTGACATGATGCGTTCCAAGTACAAGGAATCGCATTTCCTGTGATTATCACACCTGACTAAGTCAGTTTGTACGTGGTGGTCTTTGCTTTGGTTTAGTAGGCAGCCAGTGACAGGATGGTAACCCGAGTGGAGAATGCAGTCAAGCCCTCAGCGGAGGACATTGACAGTTGACAGTAGAAACCTGCACACGGCAGCTAGTCAGGTACCGAGTGACAGTAGTTGACAGGGAGTGTGAGGTAATTCGATTAGCGGTCACACGGACATGAGTGTGGGGCGGTGTGTGGCGTTAAAGGCGCGACGATGATGTCTCCATTATGACCTGTTCATCTTTCTTGTAAATGACCATACGGTTGTCTCCTACAAACAATTCACGAAAACAACAATATTAATTCGAGCATGCTGAAGACAGGAATTTTTGATTCTTTGGATAATATCGTATATTATTAATTACTGAAGATGCAAAATGCAGGGTGTTAAGAAATGTACTTGACTTACTATCAACCTCTCAGGCAAATTTTTTCGCGTTTGGGAACAACTCGTATAGGTCTCAAAGAAATCGTTGTGTCTCCCTTATTATCGTATACTAGAAAGAGAAAATGCCACGCTTTATGTTCAAATTTAAAATTTAAGCAAAAAATAATTAAAATGTACACCAAATTTATGAATCCAAAAGTCAACCGAAATGCAATTTGAAAAAAAAACGAAACTTTAGGATTTTTTAATTATTTTTTTTTACATGAAACGACAAAAAATTGGGTGACATTACCATCTTACTAATATTATAAACGCGTAAGTTTGTATGGATGTGTGTGTTTGTTACTCTTTCACGCAAACTACTGAATGGATTTTAATGAAACTTTACAATAATATAGCTCATACGTTAGAATAACATATAGGCTTTATAAAGCTAGCTATTTTCATTATATTATAAATAATAATTATTGTTTAATGAAAAATGTCAAAATTTGAGAATGACATCTTGCGAAAAAATCAAAATTCTATTTTAGAAAATTAGTGAAGTTATTAGAAGTACCTACTCGCCTAATACTTTGAATCGAATCAAGAATTATAGATATTTTAAATAAATAGGTTAAGAATTCTGGTATAAACATATATGGGACCTAGGAAAAGAAAATAGGCTAATGTAAGTACTAATCCTGCGCAGACGAAGTCGCTTGTTTATAATAAATTGGTCTAATAAAATATTTGAGTGTTTTTATTTTTTATCATTATCAGTAATTTTAGTTGGAAAAAACTGAAGGTGAACCATTTTTCAAACTTTTTTGTTTGCATTAAAAATTTTACTAATTCAAAAATTATGTTTATTTTAGACAAAAAAAAATTAAAGCTTATTATCACATTTCAAAAACAGTTTTTAGTTTTCCGATATGTTCAGAAATATTCCTTTCATTTGGAATTCATTGCAAAGCGGAAATATTTTGACCTTCTGACAAAAATGCCCGAGGCCAAACGGGTTAGTTAACCAGTGATTCCTGACATCATGCAACTGGTTCAATGAACTCAAATTTGCTAAGAATTAAAGTATCACATAAAAAATTGGAACTGATCGAACTATGAAAAATTCAGACAAGCGATAAAGTACCTACCAATAGTAGAAAATTATAGTAAGAATTCATGATTTTTCCAGAGTCTGTCTGCTCTTTTTGAATTTTCAAAAAAGCGTTATTTACAAACCAACTAGATATACTATAATATTATCCCGTAATTTTTCACAAGTCTGAGCTAGTAAGCAAAAGTATTAAAAACAATAGGAATGGATTGAAGCAAATAATACAAATTTTCATCGATAGCCGAATCTAAATACCTAGTAATTAGGTCATTGTCATTACTAAACTTGTAAAAGTGACCTTGACGTTCTTAGTGCATTATTCCATTATTGGGTTCTGAGAATGTGTGGAATGCATTTTGTAATAGGAAAGTCATTTCAGAATAACTTGTTTTTGTAAACGTAAGAAGGGCTTGTCGGACGAAAACTTCCCTAACTAATCTGAAACATTATGGAGTTTCTGAGAGAGCGGCTGAGAATAACAGTTTAAAAATGCTTGCAACTGTACAGAAAGGTTCCAATGAGACAGATCGATTATTCCCCGTATCAATTTTTTTAAAATAAAAAATTTAATATCGATTTATTTTATTATTTACCAACTATAAATATTATTATATACCAACATTCAAGTAAGCAATACAAATGCTCAAAACGCACGATGATAAATTATTAAATATCGCGTACTTCTTGTAAGTACCTATTTTTTTAATCATAATTATTTATGATTTTTTCAATAATGTCTAAACAAAATAAGTGTGTAAAAAAAAATTTGAAATATTTTAGTTTGTAAGACATTAAATAAATAGAAAACTGAGATATTTTTGTCACAAAACGCGTTCTCGGATGTATTTTTTAAAATTTTTAATTTATTTAACTAAAATTGAAATTCTGAAAACTGTGTTTACTAGATTATGTATTGATTTATTTTGTTGTATGATTATATGATTTGAAATTTGTGTTGTTTAATAATATATAATATATCGTTTGAAAATTATACAAATCTGCCAACGACCAATACGTCTAGAATTTGATATAAAAAGGACTAATTTCCGGTATTCTCTGGTAATAACCCTTTTAAGGTGATTGTCAGAAGAATTCATATTCTAATCTTTGGTAGATGGCGCGCGTATGATTATTAGGTTTATAAGCGCTTTTTACAAGTTATGCTTTGAAATATTAAGAAAAAATAGTTGTTCGCGCAAGTACAAGAGGATATGAATAATAATAAATAGTTTTGTTAAGATGATACCCGGTGGTGCAGAAATAGATTTTACTAAAATATTGCTGTCACTGTTGCTCTTACTCCACCGGATATTGAGCGAAAGGGACAATGCACTGACACCTAACTAAAATCGAGGTTTTGTATTCCCCACTTTTCTCCTCCAAAAGTGGACTGATTTTCAATTTTTTTTACCAACTACATAAGAAAAAACTATTCTATGTCTGTACGTTTTGCTTTTTTTAAAAAAAACATTGTATGGTTTGTATACTGAACATCTTTTGACGGCGTTTAAACCAGTCAATTTTATTGATTTTTGGAAGGTCATAACTTCTATAAAAAGTAACTTATCAAAAAAAACAAAAAGTACCGACACGCTAGTAGTTGATATCTATTTTATGCAAAAACAATATTTTCTCTAGGGTTAAAATCCAGAGAGATAAATAGGGAATACGTTTGTATGGAAAAATCACCGCCGGGTATACTCTTAATTTAAAAGCTCAAATCTTTCAAGAAAGGCTGACAGATGCAATATTGCATCGGTGATTCAATCCAATATTGTATTTGTTAGCCTTCCTTGAAAGATTTGATTTTATTTAATTGACAAAACTATTTATTTATATTCACATTGCTCGAGTAAATTAATAATTAGCGAACAATTAATTTTTCTTAATATTTCAAAGCATGACTTGTAAAAAGCGTATATACGTAAAATACGTGTGCTATCTACGAAAGACTAGAATATAAATTCTTTTGTCAATCACCTTAAGGGGATACCCGACGGTGATTTTTCCATACAAACGTATTCCCTATTTATTTCTCTGGATAAATAGGGAATACGTTGCTTAATACTAGAGAAAATATTGTTTTTTACATAAAATAGATATCAACTACTAACTAGCGTGTCGGTTTTTTTTTTCTTCTTGTTTTTTTTTTTGATTAGTTACTTTTATAGAAGTTATGACCTTCCAAAAATCAATAAAATTGATTGGTTTAAACGCCGTCAAGAGACGTTCAGTATACAAACTAGACAATGTTTTTTTTTAAAAAAGCAAAACGTACAGACATAGAATAGTTTTTTCTTATGTAGTTGGTAAAAAAAAAAATTGAAAATCAGTCCACTTTTGGAGGAGAAAAGTGGGGAATACAAAACCTCGACTTTAGTTAGGTATTCGTAGTAGCCCGAGGTGGATTGTCCCTTACGCTCAATATCCGGTGGAGTAAGAGCAACAATTTAGTAAAATCTGTTTTTCAAATTTCTCCACCACTTAGGTATCATCTTAAGAGGAAGCACGAATGTATTCTCAGTGTGCCTTATATCTCCACAAATACAGTGAGGGCTTAAAATTGCCTGAAGTCTAGATGTCATGATTTTTATTTATTTTGTGAATAATTTTATAATAAAAGTAAGTATATATAGTTTAAAAAAAATTTATATGCACACCGCACAAGAGTTCCAACTGCTCCCGTCTGGAGCCAGTGAGACTATGGCGTCCCCAATTGGGGTGTGTTGTGAGGCTGAAGGTATTGGAGAGGGGAAGAAGATGGGGACGAGGAAGGTGGGAAAGTACCTGGCTATTCAGATCTGGTCACCAAAGACGGCTAAAGCCATTTCAAGCACCGTTTCAATTCTGATTGGTGATCTTACACCGGGGCAATACTGAGAGTATCTTCCACTCTGGAAAGTGCCGCAAATATAGGTACTATATATTATTTTTAATTAATTAATTGTGAAATAAAAATTAAAAACTATCAAATAAATTTTATTTGCGCACGCCGGGTTTGAACCCGCGACCTTTGGATTGGGAGTCGATAGCCTCACCCCTCGACTAAGGAGGCCGAGGGGCAAGGCTCATTAATAAAGAAAAACTGTTACAGATAATTTTAGAGATAAAATTGTATTTTTTAAAAGTTGTTTATTATATGCTTTCATACATTATTTAATTACATTACGCTTAAACTTTTTTTATAAAGTAATTAATTAATTTATGGCTCAGAGAGCATACTTACAACAAAAGGTCTCCTTTGGTTCATTACTATTATGGATAACGCGGGGGAAAGCTCTTATAAACACCCAATGGTACACAAACATACCACAAGATTTAAAGAAGGAAAGGGCCTAAAAACTCCTCGAATATTAAATAAATATGGAAGCCGTACTCTTGAATACCAAATACCAGTGATTTTCAATAAAATAAATAAAAACTTAAAATTTGAAAAAAATGACAGATTATGCCCTAAAATGATAAAAATGTGGTTAATTAACGAAAACTCCATGTATCTTTAAATATGTTGAATTGATTATCTTAATGTAGCTGCCTATATATCTATTTATTAGGCATGTACATTAAGGTGGGTCACGAATGTATGGGGAATTTTTTTTTCTTGTTTTGATTTGTCTAATAGTAATAAAAGGGTGTTAAATGAAGATGAAAAAGCGCGTAATTTTTTTGATAATATTTGGATATCATCTTCTTCCTCCGGATTGACTTTGAAATTTCACATATTAGAGAAAAACTCACCCTTGTTAAATATTTAAAAAATATTAGATAAACAAGTAAAAATTATTTATTTTTCAATAAAACGCAAAATAGAGGGAATGTTTCGAATTATTTATTAAAAACATATATGAATATAATTCAAACTATCTCAAGGTAGTGAATTCAAATACCGGCAAAATCCTTCTTACTCTCAAATTTCGGCATTATTTTGCGAGACTCAATCTTCACCTTAATAAGACTTTCTCTTGCATACATCGTACATAAAGTAGTCAAGGCTTCAATAACAGTCGTTACATCTCTTTCAACTGCTTGAGTATGACATGGCAGTCGCAGAAGAGGCAATCTACCTTCTCCCCTTTGAGCTACAAATAATTGAAGATCTTCATCCGATATATGCTTCAGTATTGGGGGTTCGGTTACAATTTTCTTCCAAATAATATGATGCTATGGATGCTATGAATAATATTATGTTTGGATGTTGGAACAGCCCTGTTTTACTTAGTTTCTTACTGCGTGCTTTTAGAACACGACGGGCAGCTAATTCTTGGATATGCTTGTGAGGGTCTGTCAACGTTGCAAGCAATAAATTTTCGGGGTGTGCGAAGTATCTGTTTCTTTCTATAACTGAATCAATTATAGTTTTTAGTTCAGCTGATAAGTATCTAGGCGCTGAGATTAACTACCACAGGTGACGTGCTCCATCTTTACAGATGGGATGAGTTTTGATGCTGAACCAAGCGCCGGAGCATAAACTTTAACAACGTACGTTTATAAAATAAAAAGATTCTCTGAAGGAGCTTCCGTTGAAACATAAAGACGAAGAATTCGGTTAGCACTGGTAAGCTATTTGGCATGAGACATTTTTCCAGGAGATTTGTGGCATAAATATTTAGGTAATTCCCCCACCATAACTGCAGATACCATTTTAAACAAATATAACTGATCTGTATCCACGTCTTTAGTAAATAATTCATGCAACTCTCCGTCAATTTTCTGAAAATGAACCATAGGCTTTTTTTCACAGTTTTCCAAAGCTAGTCCTATTGTGCCTATATGTTTGAGGTCCATATGTCTTATCTTCAAGATGTGCGAACAAATGCCGAAATGGTAACTCGTTCATGTGAAGCAAGCAAATTATCCATTGCAATGGTTTGTAACTTTCGAAGTGCCAGAGTTTGGTGCAATAAAACCTAAATATATTGAGTCTGGGTCTTTTATCAATGAAATATGCTCTTCAATGCGTCATTCTCTGTATTGCGTCCCCTCCCTTTCCTGATAATTAATGTTTTATCTTTCCGGCCATCAAAATATATTGGGGATTTTTATAAAACTATGAGTTGTGCCCTTAATATTTCCTCTTGTTTTCTTTCCTTCTCTGCAAAGTTTACTCTCGTCAATAACTGGAATATTAGACTTGATGTCATACAGAACTGATGAGGCAATGGCTGCCACTGCCTTATCCAACACTCCATATCTATCACAAGTTTTAGACAGTGTGGAATGATCAATATTGACCGCAGCCTGCTTCTGAAGCGTTTGAGGTATAACATTAGGTTTGAAAACATCTTTACAATGGATTTATTTGATACAGAAGACGTGGAAATATCGAGTAGAGAGGTAGTTGGCTTACCTATGCTTTTCTTTTTAGACGGGCAAAGGATTTTTCCTTCAAAAGTTTCCCTTTCAACGCAGTTTTCATTTGTTTTGTTGAAGCGATATCCACGTTTCCTATTATCATTTTTCGTATAGAACGTTGGTCAGTAATGAAACTCTATTCATTTAGAGGTATTTTTTGATCTCTAGGACAGTCACATTTACTGAAATCATTGCATTTGCAAGACGAAATATCAAACAGCACTTTACTTTTGCGGCGGAATTGCTCCATTTTTTCTCCGATATTAGTGCAATTGGTACTCCCCCCGCCCTCACCTCACGCCTCCAATAATCAAAAACCGAGACTTTTTGTAAATGATTTCGTAAATATATACTACATTAGCTATGGAAGATTACAAAAAATATGATTAAAAAGATTCATAGTAACTTTTATACACACTAGAAATAACCCCTAAAATTTAAATTTTTCAAAATTTTGAAGTGAATCCGGAGGAAGAAGATCGTATCAGAAAATTTAAAAAATTTTAACACGTCGTTTTGAACCCATTTGGCACCCTTTTATCGCTCTTAGAATTTGAAATTAAAACTTTTTTTTAAATGACCCGCCTTAATGTACATTGAAATATCTTATAGATGTAATTCAAATAATCTAATATTATTATGTGATCTATCCTAATGTGTCCTTAAAACTATATAATATGTATTAACAAATATTTCCTTATGTATAATATTAAGAGTGATAAATTGTAGAACCTACAGACAAGCTGCCATTTGACAGCTTTGTGGGACTACCCTTATTTTGTAAAAATGTATTTTTTTTTATAAATAAATAAACAATTTTATTTGAATGCCATAGTCTTACTGGCTTCAGACGGTTTTGAGCATTTGGGACTCTAGTGCGGTAACTACTCACATAATAAAGGTAGTGTCTTCCGCTTCGATATATATTATAAATTTGGTCGATGAAGTGTACCTCTATTAGAGCATATTGTACAGGTCAGAGATCTTGCCAATATTTGATAGTTAGCATTCGACGAATGATTTTCCATTTGATCCAGAAAACGGTAAGGTCACAATACTATCAACAACTATTCATTTGCTTCTAGCGAACTATAATAAACTGTGATTTATGCGACGACTGTTAAATGATAAATCATTCGTTTTATAGGACACTTGACACTATAATATTCTCAACACAAAATGTGCATTCATGACCGACTTTGAACAAGAATACGAAATTTATTAAGGTCCGGTAGTAGACGCTCTAAAAAAAGAAAGGGAGATACGTAAATACGAACGTTAACGATAATATTCAAGCAAAAATTGTGATTTTTAAAAATAAAACACGACTCGTTCAAAACAGAGCAAAAATCTCTCGAAAATAACTTAAGTAGCGTTTAATGAAACACTGTGAATTTTTTCAAACCTATGATGTGATAAATAGCAGAACCGTATGAGTTTTTTTAAATTTTTGAAGCATACTTTGCGATTTTTTTCATCGATGGAATTTTATGTAATTACCGTTTCGGCTCGACAGTAAACAGAGATTATCTTTAAAAAAAATAAGATATATTTTTTATAAGAACTCAGAAACTTTAAGTGTTCAAGGGACATAGGTTATAAATCGGTAGAAAATCGGAATGCCGGGCCTTAAGCTGATGTATTAACTACTAAGCAATGCAAAATCATGTGATTTTGGTTGAAAATAAGATCGCTTAAAACTATTAGATGCTTTAATTAAATACTGCGAATAACACATATTTGTCTTTAATAAAATCGAGTATTTTTTTAAAATGAACACAAATAACTTTGTAAAACACCACTTTTTTAATTAAAATTATCAACATGTTTCAAAACGAATGGTGTTTGTAAGTAGGATATTTGAACTTTAAAGAAGTTTTAAGAGGCCTGTTGAAAAAAAAAAATTTAGGGCTTATAAAAACACAAATAAAAAATACTGTTAAATAAAATGAAGGACAAAATTTTAATTCTCAAAAAGGGTTTTTGTAATTTCAAAAAATTAATGATAAAATAACATCGAATAGATCTTTCAAAATATATAAGTATTTGTTTCTAATTCTTCAGGAAAAAAAAAACTCTTAAATTGCACGTCGTAAACGATGCACCTATTTTCATAAAATACTTTCAACGACGCAGATCGATAAAGAATATAGATAAAAGGAGAAAATGATATATTTAAGTCATCTTTGTATTTATTGTTCTTTACAACAAATATATTTGCCATCGATTTTATCGTGCAAATTCTTCCTCGGGCGTTTCCGACTTCTGTGTCCATTAATTTTCGAGCCATATATTCATTCATCTTTCTACGTCCATCTGCTTTACATGTTTTTACAAAAATAGCATAATACGAAACTTACCAACTACAACGCGTTCTTAGATATGGAATATTGAAGATGAAAAGAAGATGTATCTCACCTGAAATAAAAAGAAAAGAAATCAATTAGACGAGATTTATTTATTTAAACGCCCACAGAGCTTTTATATACAGGGTGTATCGGCACGTACCTGACAATGACATTATTTGAAGTAAAAATGTAAATAAAATTTTGCGATCCGTTGACATTTTTGATGTTTTTTTTTTTTGAGTCGGGCTATGCCAAGAGTCAGAATAATAGAAGATGTGAATGAGAAGATGTATGAATGTGAATGAGGCAAGGAGTGTATGCGAAGACCAAGTTGTTTGGCGGTCCGTCTCTGCCCACCCCTATGGGGAAACGGCGTGATGATTAATTAGTTAGTTAGCAAAAACATGCATATATATAAAAAAAAAATTTACTTCTTTTTCCAGCATTGCTTCGTTTAATTTAACAAAATTTCCCGGAAGTTCTAGTTCATAGTTCCACTGGTTTTGGAGAGTTTTAAAAATGAAAATATTTTGTTTAAGACTAATATTTGATACGGGCACATTCAAACCAAACTTGCGTTTAGCACAACATCTGTTCTTCATATTACTATTCAACATTTACATTAATGATATAGGCCAATGTTTCAAACACTCTAAAACATTACTTTATGCAGATGACATGAAGGTTTTTTACCCTGTCAGATGTACTGCTGACTGTCAAAAAATGCAGGAGGACCTAAATCGCCTCAATGTTTATTGTTCACAGCATTACCTTAAAATTAATGTAAAAAAGTGTTTCGTCGTGAACTTCACACGAAATAAAAATATCATTATTAATTAATATTCTCTGAACGGCTCTATACTAATTAACAAAACAGAAGTCAAAGATTTAGGAGTGACATTAGACTCTAAGCTTATATTCGACATTCATATCGAGTCAGTAACATCAAAAGCCTCGAAAATGTTAGGATTTATTCTCCGAACATGTAAAAAATTCAATAACATTAAAATAATTAAAATCCTATATTTTGCATACGTCCGCAGCTTATTAGAATACGCTTCACAACTATGGAACCCGCAGTGCAAATCATATGTACACAATCTGGAACGCGTTCAAAATCGTTTCCTGCGGTATTTAGATTTCCGTAGCTATCGTCCCCACTTAAATCACAAAGATTCGGCCGCGTACTTCAATATATTATCATTGGAAGATCGAAGAAGCTCGGCTGATGTCCTCTTTCTACAGAAAATATCCAGGTCCGTCGTAGATTGCCCGGAACTCTTACAACGAATCCAACTACGAGTTCACAACAAACGAACCAGATCAGACAACATTTTTAGCCTCCCTCGATGCAACACCAATTCTAAGCAAAACTCCTTCATGTATCGTGCATCACACACTTTCAATACGTACTAAACACAATTTGACATTTTTAACTCTGCACCACACTCCATAAAGTCACACAGGCAATCTATCGATACTTTATTATAACTACTTACATAACTTACGTATATCCTACTAATTATACAGAATAGATCCATACCTTTCCCTTCTCTCCCACCATCCCATCCCCATATGCTAATGTAACTTTTTTCTTTGTTTACACTAAAAAATTAAGATACTTCAGTGGAAACCTTTTATTGGTTAAATGATTTACCCATGTTTTATTATACTTTATAAAATGTTATAACTGTTGGTTTACCAAATAAAATAAAATAAAATATTATTATTTTGGTCACGTAATTAAGTATGCAGAACAATAAACCACAAATTAGCATTCCGTTTAGAGAAATGTCACAACTCGGAATTCAAAGCTACCAGATTTCGTCACTAACAGAAAAACCCATAGCGACCAAGATGACATCGTTTTATAGAAATTCTCAGAAGTCAATTTTATTCAGATTAATCAATTTTTCCAGTATCTTAACTACTATCACCCGAATTAATTCCCATGGATTTTATACATGATAATATTTTGGAACTTTTTTTAAAATTACGAATTAATTTCCCCATTGCACATGCTAGGCTTACTATCCGGTTTCGCCCGAGTAGAGTCAAGTAGACTCGATTGTGCCACGACTCCGGGCGTTCCCGAATTCTATAATTCGAAGTAAAAATATTAATTGTAAATAAATAACTTTGGATACTTAACGAATTACAAGTGCGCCTAACTGTTGAGTTTGGCAGCCACCTGTGGTCTGGAGCCCCAAAATACTTGATTTTTATCTTAACAAATGTATTACAATCTTTAGAGCTTAGGCGTCAGATGAGAATGCTGTCCTTGTTCTACCGATATTACAAAGAATGATGCTTTGATGAACTACCGTCATTGATCCCTTCGACACCGGACACAGTCGGGAAACATTTGTATATACTTGACATTTGTCACTTGAGAATGGGTTCGTTCTGTCTAGCTTTCTATGGCTAACGAAACACAACGCTATGATGTGGAATAGACTGACGTGAAATCTAAACACAACGCAATCTAAACACAACGCCATTACCTAGGTAACCAAATGTAATCAACGCCATAACGCAGGTAAATAAAAAAAATGCAAATTAACTCACACCGCCATCTGTCGGAAACTTATGGATCTCACAAATAATTTCAAATCATGTTCGTATAACAAACATTTAATTCGCAATAATAAATATTGAGGTCAATAATCGAGATAAAAACTATGCTATCTTTTAAGTTGGACCAAATTACACGAAGTAAGCCAAATTTTAACAAAATCGGTTAAGTAGTTTCGGAGTTTACCTTGGACGAGCATTGCGACATTGAGATTTTTATATATAAAGATAAAAATAATGATATAATAAAAACTAAATAAAAAAAAAAAAAACTATACTTCCGCTTGTAGCTATAATGTATATCAGATAGGGTTAGAAATATCGGGTAGCGGGAGCAGATAAAATTCAGACAACGGTGCGTTCTTCCCAAACCGGTTTGGAGTAACATCCTCCCGCTCCCAGACAACACCCACCCACCCATCCTGTGGGGATCTGGCGAGCCAGTGCTAGTGCCGGCAGTAAGGTAGACTGACATTCCTGCAGCCGACAGCCAGCAGACTCGCGCTGTCTGCAATCGGCTCTGCGCTGAGGACGAGGTGTTAAAAGATTCTCAAAAGTTATTTGGATCACGGCCCCACCTACATAATACAACCATGAGGTGATTTAATCAAAGTTTTTAAACTTTAACCACTGCAAAATAACATTTATACAGGTTGTCGGGGGGTAAAGTGCTTTAACTTTTTTTTTTTTTTTGATAATATATTACAAAATTATACATAATATTTATAATACATTATTCCCATTGAGTTTAATAAAACTCATTTCGGGAAGGACAACATTAGACAATTATGAAAATTATTTTTACACAAGAACACGAATTTAAAGGGCAGTTCAAGGAAAGTACATAGATATTAAAACAGACTAGGCACACTTGATACAGTTAGTTGAATATTTCATAAATACATTAGAAAGATATGTACAAGAGTTAAAATAAAGCTGCTAAAGATATACAAGCGTTACAAATAAAGATTGGTAAATATGTCACTTGTTAATAAAGCTGATAAAGATAGCATTACAAATAAAGATTGCTAAATATGTCACTTGTTAATAAAGCTGCTAAAGATATACAAGCGTTACAAATAAGGAATGCTCAATATGTCACTTGTTGATATATACAAGCGTAACAAATAAGGATTGCTCAATATGTCACTTGTTAATAAAGCTGCTAAAGATATACAAGCGTTACAAATAAGGATTGCTCAATATGTCATTTGTTAATAAAGCTGCTAAAGATATACAAGCGTTACAAATAAGGATTGCTCAATATGTCACTGTCAATATGTCAACTTCGGGGGGTGATTATGCACTGCTCCCAAAGTCGGACAGTTACGACTTTGGGAGCAGTGGAAAAAATAATTTAACCAAACACTTTTTTTCGACGTCTTTCCATTGCTCTCACCGCCCATTTAGTGAAATTTAATACCGCCCCCCCCCCCCCTCCTCCCCTCGCCACACCACATTGCCCGTGGGTTACCACAGTTACCACGGCGCCCCCCACTTTGGGAAGCAAAGGGCTAACGGTATCCAGTGGTTGCATTAGGTACCGAGGGTCAACGATCAATGGATGACTTTAAATTGGCATTTTGTATTATGAATATACTGAAATCCGAGAACACTCTCGTCCAGGCTTTAGTCCAGTGGCACAGCGCGCCCCGACCATCTTAGACGGGTAATTTCCCTTAACCCCAGATGTGACATCTGCCCTGATGATGCGCACTGTACCGCTGCTTGAAACATTGGCCAAAGATGGTGATTGTGCAAGACTGCAACAACCCAAAAATTAATTATGATAATTTCTCACGAAATACTCAAATCATATCTAATCTTATATTGTATTCTTTTTCTTTATGCAGCAGATTATAGAGAATTTCCAACACCGCTCTATTTCGTTGAATTAAACAATAAATAAAATTAATAATTCTATGATTTATAATGATTAAATAATATAAAAATACGAGAAAAACATTTAATATGACAACTAGTGCTTCAGAAAAATGTAATGCTCCATTCATATAGACAACGTTAGATTGGTATTTAGTTTATTTTTTTACGAGAGGGTGTTAAAATATAACAAAATATTATATGTGACCACTAGCGCCATTTATATCTATTTAGTCTATAGCTGGCTGCCTTGCATTTTTATTACTTACGTTAGACAGACTACATATTTTATCAATATATGAATATATCTTTTCCATCATCAAAGATGATATATCGGTTTGTTTTTATTCTTATTAAAGTCTAAAACGAAACACGCTGTATGCGAGTTCCGCATCTGTGTGAGTATATTAAAGTCAAGGGGACATACATTAATTACGTGAGGAGGGGTTATATCGATGGGGGGGGGGGTCAATAAAAATCTCACGTCAACTTTAAAAGAGTATATATTAATAAAGAGAAAATAAAAAGAATTTAATTGTTTCACTTCTTTTGAAGCGTCCCATTTTGCGCGCTGAAAAATGGCTATTATAAAAAACATTTATTTCGAGAGTAAAAAAAAATTCTCGTGAGGGGGGGAGGGGGGGGGGGGGGGAGGGTTCTAAATTTTTTTTAAACTGTACACGTAATTAATGTACGACCCCTAACGACTGTTTCGCCGTCATTAGGAATAACTGTAATAGCCGTCAATGATAACTTGTTAAGAGGCTAGAATTTGCACAAAACGCGGAACGTTTAGGTATTTTATTGTCTGTCATTCTGTCCCGTTCTAAATAAGCTAACACATACTTACGATACATGCTAATGCAAAACGTGCGAACTGTCGTAAACTCTCATATTTACCTACAGAAATCGCTCGAAAAAGGGTTTCGGGAGAAAACTTTTTTCTACACCCAAACTTTCACGAAATTGTAATTTAAAAACAAAAATATGTTCTCGAAAGAAGAACCTATGTCGGTATGTTTTTATAATTTTGTAATTATTTATGCGAATTGAGTTAGCGGCTCTTTTTCCTATAATATTTTCCAATAAAACATGTTTGACTGAATGTTTCCGTTAATACGAAACGCATCGAAAATTTAAAAACGTACTGACATAGATTTCACCTTCTAGAAAGCAATAAAAAAATCATTTCGTGCAATTTTCGATGTGGAAAAGTGTTTTTTCCCAGGCGTCCTTTTTGTATTTGCCGAAAAGCAAAGTCTATGGTCTTAATTTTAAGGTTGAGGACAATTCCTTATCCTTAAGTAGAACCGGAATCGCTCCTAAAGTCGTTAATTTTAAGGTTGAGGGCAATTTCTTATCCAAGTATAACCGAAATTGCCCCTAAAGGACAATTCATTCATTAAGTTTAACCAGAATCGCCCCTAAAGCCGTTAATTTTATGTTTAACAACAATTACAATTATCCTTGAATAGAACCGGAATCCCCCTAAAGCGTTATTGTAAGGGTTAAGAACAAATCCTTATCCTTAAGTTGAACCGGAAGTCGTTAATTTTAGGGTGAAAGTCTATTCCTTTCCCTTTAGCAAGGAATCACAGAAGGATAAATCCTTAATAATTTTAAGGTGAAGGAAAATTATTCCTTATCCTAAAGTAGAACCGTAATCGCCCCTGCGTACAATATGAAAGTGCTTAAAAACTTATTTGGTCCTTGCATGCAGATCACAGCCAAAGTACGTGAATATCCAATGGCAATTTGTGAAAATTGACATGTATTCCGGTATGGCAGCCACGTTTCGGTGATATACCAGTGCGTTTCAGAAAGCCTATAGTAACCCAATGAGGTTGTGAGGCCGTCATATATTATATTTCCTCCTCCCGGAAACAGCTGTTGCGCCGCGCTGAATGCTAATCTCGAACAGGACGTGAACAGGAAGCCACCGAAGAGGCTGATGATAGAAGTGACGAGACAGGAAGCCATGATACAGCGCAAGATGACGCAAGAGGAGAATAATATTGTATTGTTGTGAATCACTGAAAAGTAGGGACAGAATAATAACACAAAATATTAATTAATTACAGTAGCTAATTAGAAAAACAAACACAGACCGACAAAGCCAACAAAATGCTCTACTTCCCATATAAATTGAATTTCGAAGGTCATTCTTTCAGTGTATCAAGCTTTTTTTAATGTAATACCGCACAAGAGTCACAGCTTCAACCCCCAACCGCCTGGAGCCACTTAGATATGGCATCCCCAATTAGGATATGTTGTATGGCTAAGGTCAGTGGAGAGGGGAAGGAGATGCGGGAGAAGGAAGGTGGGGAAGCTTGATATAAACAAGCACATTAATTAAGATAGCTAAATACTTTCTCACTAGCAATTAAATAAATAATAAATCGAAACATTCAATTCAAAGCTTTGAAAACTTAATCACGAATGTATCTATCTATCTATCTATTGGAGCACAAATAAGCTAAAACCAAAAATGATAACCAATCATTTACCACTGTATCTCTGCGAAGGATCACGCCACAGAACCACAATATATTTATATACCTAGTTCCACCGCGATACCTCGAGGTATCTTTTTCTTGCATACCTTGTTCCATCCTACACATACCATCACCCAATTACAGCAAACACAATTTCGTCTTGTTTCGTTTTTAAGTATTGACAGTCCATTACAAGTTCTACTGAAGCTGTAATTCGTAAGCAGAATTGGTTGCAACAACATAATGCTTGTTTGACTTCATAGTTGAATAAACAACAAACACATCATGTCGATTTAAACTCAAAAAGCAGGAAGAAAGGCCACACACAGTAATAGATTTACCTGTGTTGGGATTTCAGAGGAACACCAAAATGGTCAGGACACATAGACAGAATGCGCCTGATGCGAATACTAATTAAGGATGTGTGGAATCTGACTCACCTGCCTTACCTACAAGTTAATAGCGAACAGTGACAATGTGTCCCACAATGGAACACATCTGAAGGTTTTGTTCCTTTCCACGTAGCGAACTCTTTTCCCATTAGCGAACTTGAGAAAGAAATATGATTGAATAAACTTTCAAAATTATCAAATTTAAGCCGCGTTGCTATTCCTTCTTTTTCTTGCACCAACTTTTCGGACTACCTTACAATGTTCATCATCTAACAGATATCCTGATGATGAGCACTGGAAGATTACCATCCAAAAAGAAAGAGATTAACTTATATGTCCCTAACAAATAAACTTGTAAAAGATCCCACGCATCTTTTTATGCTACGAAAGCGAGGAATTCTGCCATCAGAACGCGCCAATCAATAGCGACGATTCTGCTTTGACCAAAGACATTTTCACCATCACTTACACACAATTCGTCAGCTATCTTTTCACAATATCTTTTTTTATGTCATACTCGTAAAAAAGGAGAGGGTCTCCAAAGCGTTGGCTTAATAATGAAGATTTGAGAAGTATGATATCGTGGGGTAATTACCTACAACTACTGGTAACTCTGAAATCAGGTTTTTTGGGAAATTGACTTATAAGGTCGTAAATAAATCGGTTGTTGTATATTTATACTGATTAATATAGTTAAATCGTAGATTGATGTGTCGGCTAATCACTTTTTAATTGTTACATACAAAAATGAAACTAAGGCAATTCCACAAATTTTACTGCTATAACTAGATAAGTTTTGTTGCCTGGAAAGTTGAAACATGGAAAAACACTTAAGGTAACTAGAGTTTTTGGAGATACCCATAAAAACATAATTAAATAAATTTATGATTCCAATGCGTTTCGACTTTTCTGTTTTTAGCATTCATAGACGAGTAAATATAGTTATGCTTTTAGTGAGCAACTCAAAAACGCTGATTTCGGAGTTACCTAGTTGCCCCACGATATAAAGGTTGCATGCTCTATATTTACAGAACGAAATAATGTACAATATACACACAGTGGGAGTGGAAACAAATTGTCTAATTTCCCGGCTAGAGGTTAACAATAATTGTATCAGATTTAATCATGCCAAAGACCCCCGAAGCGACGTGTTGGCAATAATGTATTCATATTAACAAGTGATTGAAGAATGACTGATCTTGAAATAGAGACGTGGGCGTCCCAGAAGTTATTACCCCGGCAAATGCTCGGTACATTCATAATGGCGGTTCGTGATCATTCTCAGTGGAATTTCAGAGTTTAAAGAGAGGAAAAATAAAAATCTCCGTTAAGTTTTTGTCAGAATTGCCTCGTTTTGTTGAGGCGATAATTACCTCGAGGTATCGCGGCGGAACTATATACAACTCTATTGTGTGGTATGATCAGTGGTAAATGGTTGCTTATCCCTTTTCCTTGCATATCTTGTTCCATCCTACACATACTATCACATAATTCCAACAAACACCATTTCGACTCGTTTCGTTTTTAATATTTAGAGTTCATTACAAGTGCATTTGTAAATCTTAAGCAGTATTGGAGGCAACAACACAATTACGTTATCAAGCGTTGAGAAGCACATACCTTTCACTATTCGCGACAGAACTTTTTTCGTTAGAAATATTCTATAGTAATGTTTGTACACGGGTAGGTTCTGGATTCCGCTCATAGGGAAGTATATATTTAAATGGGAGGATTTTTGATAAACATTTTTTTTAGTGGCCACAGTTTTCTTGTTCATAGTTACAATTGTTCGGAAGATCTCTGCACATCATTATGCTATATTTGACCAGCCTCCGTGGTCAAGGGGTAAGACACCCTACTAGCAATCCGAAAGTCGTGGGTTTAAATCCCGACGTGCGCAGGTAAATTTTACAAAATATAACAAATACTTTGTTTTAAAGAACTTTATTTTAATTTATTTTCAGTTTCAAACTTTGTATATGTTTACTGTACGGAAGAAGATTGAGTTCAACCGAAAGTGGTCAAGCCACAAAGTGTTTGCTTTCTTCGATAAGTAAATTTTATTTGATTGAATGGTGTTGTTTCACAATTTAATCATTAAAAATAATATAAGATATATTTGCGGCACGTTCCAGAGTGAAAAATACTCCAGAATCGCCCTGGTGTAAGACCAGCATTAAGAATTAAAACGATTTTTGTTTGGTGACCAGATCTGAAAAGCCAAGTAGTTGACTATCCTATATATATATATATATATATATATATATATTAGACATACTATTATATATATATGTGTGTATTAGAAACAGAATTGGGCCAAGCACAGTTCCCTGTGGTACTCCATCAGATAAGGAAAAGAAAAATGGGAAGTACTTCCAACCTTCCTTTTCCCCATCCCCTTCTCCTTCCGACTACCTCCAGTCTCACAACACACCCCAATTGGGGATGCCATAATCTCACTGGCTTCAGGCGATTGGGAGCAGTTGTGATTCTTGTGCGGTATTCCATGAAAAAAAAACAAACCTCCTAATACCGCCACTGGACAATACAGGGAACACGATGACCCGATGCAACCAACACGTACAGAATGATCACATGAGCAAGTGTCGCGGGCGCTGCCTAAATGATGACCATTCGGACCAATAAACAGACAACCATCGGACATTGTGATGCCCGTATGGTAGATGAGATCATGGACCATTATCATGCCGCTTGATTCGGGTGCACGTAGCGTCTGACACTTGTCAAATGGTGTCCATTTGATGGCACAACCTACTCACGAAGATGATGTCTCATAGATGCTATTTTGTTATTCTGGCTCTTGAAATGATCCGAATCCAGTATTTGATTACTTGATCTTCCTCGGACGTCCTCGACTTCTTCGTTAATTCGTTTTAGCGTCCTGTATTTTCGGAACACTATTTTCTACATTCCTCGCTATCTTGTTGTTGCATCCTAAAACTGCTTACGAATCACAGCTTCAGATGCATTCCTAATGGACTGTAAATACTGAGAACTAAACGTGACAAAATAGCTGGAATTGGGTGGTAATATGTTTAGGAAAAACAAGGTGTGCAAGGAAAACGGATAACCAATCACTTACCACTGTATCTCTACGAAGGAGCACACAATACAACCACAATATGATTATATAGTCCCACGGCGATACCTCGAGGTAATTATCATCTCAAAGTCTATTTATTGGACTACCGAGATGGTCAATTCCTTCTTTTTAGTTAAAAAACGAGATTATGTACACGAAAAACACCAACAATTTGCTTTTGAGGTAGATCCTAATCTTTTTGTGTTTCTCAAAAACAAATGCATTCGAATTTGCTATTTTTCTTGCCATCGTTCCAATTTCAAATACTTTTCCAGTAAGACGATACAATATTTCGTTTGAAAATTGAACAAATCTGCCAACGACCAACGGTAGTATATTAAAAATAAACTTAGTTTTTCAAAATTTAAAAAAAAGTGCGTTTACCAGATAAAAATAACAATCTTTCAAAATCAATTTATGTTTTTTTGTAAAAAAGAGTCAATACGTCTAGAATTAGATTTAAAAAAGACAAATTTCCGGTATTCTCTGGTTATACCCTCATAAGCACGGTTGCCCTGACCCACACAGTAAATAAATAGTACGTTATTTCAAGAATGTGTTCAATTAATTAACGCCGAAGTGAGACTTCGCCATAAACAAGATTTACTTTTTGTCGAGGAGTCTACTAGCACAATACTGTTATGTGTTGGTAATCTGGTTATAGAAATAATGAAATATTTATCAGATTTCAACTCCGAAAACGCACAACAATTGGACTTATAATCACATATTTCGTGTTTGTGTTTAAAGTTTAATGGTAGGCGTTCGGATTTTTTCAACAACCAAATAATATAAAGTCACGAGGAAAGAGAAAGGGACCTTTTAGGCCCGGAGCTCTGTATATCTTTATTTAAATGCATCATAATACAGCTTCCGTATCATTTAGCAATCAGCAGACGTACGTTAACTTAGTTTTTTTTATTTATTACGGACCATTTCATCCATCAGTCCCCAGACAAGCTATTGGACGAAGAAAATTAATTCTGAGAAGACTCGAAAATGTAAATAAGATTAACACCCATATGCATAGTCGGTTCCTCGAGATTTCCTCCACTCGACTGTGACTCGACTCAACCTCAAGGATAAAATCGGTATGCAGAACTGAAAAAACTGTCCTCGACTTGAGCAAATTCCTCAGTCGAGTCGAGTAATGAACTGTCAAACTCAAGGTACGTCGCGATCTACCTTGAGGCCTCCTCAAAGCTTGTTAACAGCGCTTTCCACATTATTTCTGAGGTTAATTAGCATAATGAATAATTTCCATGATTTTATTGACCACCTTTATGAAGATTTGTACCAATATCGTCCTATAAAGCGGTATTTACGGGATGCAGAAAATCCGCTGGAATATTTTGATGATGTGGAATTCCGAAGAAGATTTCGATTTAGAAAAGATACAATATTAAATGTCCTCTTGCCACTTTTGAATTTAACACCGAGTGCCAATAACCGAGATCTTCCAATTCCGCCTCTGTTGCAGCTTCTCATAGCAGTCCAATTTGGGAGGCGAGTACGGGTACCTCAACTCGACTTACTGGAGGTTCCTCACTGGAGGGTGAAGCCGTAACTGAACATACTGATTTCAAGGGAGTTTTTAAGATTTCCTTGAGGTGACCTCGACTAAGGTCGAGTGAAGGAGGTCTCGAGGAACCGACTATGCTATGGGTGTAAGCCAACCAATGCAGATGTTGCCGGTTCATCAATTAATATTGTTAGACACGTTCTATCTGGATCAACAAGCACGAGGTTCGAGGAACAACTAGGTTCGAGGAAAACTATTCGCAAGCAAACCAAAACAACAAATATGCACATATTTAGCCACGAGATGCCAAACTGATAAATAATGCAGTTTATTTGAGTATCAATAATCAGTCCGGTCAGTTGCTGTCTGGGTGGAGCTAGAGGCCTCACCAATCTGCGTGTGATTGCTTATTTCTTTAGGGCCGCCTGTTTCAACGCTAGCTACAGTTAAAGTTAAACTGGCTAGCACACTGTATGTAGTTAGCGTTGAAACAGACGGCCCTTAGATATCTATATTATACGATCTATAGTTGAAATGTATCACATTAGTCTATGACAGCGGTTGTCAACCTTTTGAGCCTGCGTACCCCTTGACTCTTACTACAAATTTGTTGTACCCCCTCTATTTTGTGTACACGTGTAATGTAATTTTTGTAAATTGTTTTTTAATACTCTCTTTATTACATGAATTTAACAATTAAGTCACACAATTATGACTTCGGGCATTTTTAAACAGTGATTCTACAAATTTTGTTCCACGTCTTTTAATTTCAACGAAAAAAAAATATTCATGTCCTCCATACACAACTGCAAACTCACAAAGTGTACCTATTGAGAGGATAATTTTTTTAACCTCAAAAAAATAACGAAAAAAGTTTCTCATGTATCAGTAGTTGAAATAAAAGCCCGATTTCCTGTTACACCTTTTATAATCAATCATACAGTGTTAACATACAGTCAATGTGACCCTTGGGCTTGCTTTGCAGAGCAAAGTTTTGCTCAATTTCACACAGGTAGAGGAGCCTCAAATCTGGTTCAGATTTTTTGGTTTCGATTTTTTATAAATGCATAAGAAGAAAATTCATTTTCACACAAATACGTACTTGTGAACGGTATTAATATTTTTACAGCGTAAACAGAAGAAATTTGAAAACGTTAAGCCGAGTTTTAAAACCTACATTCGTGTCATGATATTGCGTACCCCCAATTTTTGCTTTGCGTACCCCTAGGGGTACGCGTATCACAGGTTGAAAACCACTGGTCTATGATATAGTTCCTACATTACTATAGTTGTCTATGGGTTCTTCGGGTCACATGGTCTCGTTGCCGAGTTGTGCCGAAGGTGTACGAAGGTAAATGTGTGGAGTCAATAGGGTTCAGCAGTTCCGCAGATCAAATCTAGCTTTCAGGCTGGATGGACTTTGGTCCACACATACTACTGTGGGGATACTGTGTGGAGGACCTTTTTACAGAAAGGAAAGAGAGGAAGTTCTGGGAAGGAAAAGGTATGAGGAGTGTAAAACCTCTTAAATTATACATATATAAATATTTTCCCACTGATTTTTCTCTTTTAATGACATTGTAATTCCTAATTCTAATAAACTCTATTCCCACTCTTATCCCCTCCTCCCTCCACCGCCCATCTCCAAAAGGTTATTTTTACTTAATTTTTAACTTTAGTGTAAATTTACTCCTGAAGAAGTAAACATTGAAACATGTAGATAATGTATATTAATAAAACGGTGACCTGACCACTCAGAATCATGCAACTTCAATACCTTCTTTGAAAAGTCATTAAAAGTGATGAAAAAAATATATATTATAAGCAATAATTATTAGCATGAAACACTCATTCACATTGAAAAAAATCTCTCGAGAAAAGATACATGCCGCCGACGGGACTCGAACACGTGTCCTTTTGATTTCCGGTCAACTGCTCTTATCCACTGAGCTACGTCGGCTTACCTCTTACCCGCCAAATAATTCAATATATACTAGTGTTTCATCAACAATTACGGCTTATTACACTTTTTCACCTGCAAACAGCCAACTTTATTTTATATGAGAAAGGCATTGTGTGCTAAATCTCCCACTAGGTGGCGTCGAGGGTTGGATTGGACCGGATACGGACACGACCGTCGGCGGCATGTATCTTTACTCGGGAGATTTTTTTTCAATGTGAATGAGTGTTTCATGCTAATAATTATTTTTTATAAATTGCATATTGCATACAAATCTTGTCTTAAACATTAGTTCATCAATTAAAAAATAATAAATAATATATGACGAGTTAAAGTATTTCACTAAAAATGTAGACATAATATATTTAATTGTAATTCTGGTGGCAGATAGAAAATGTTAGGCCATAATTTTATCATTCGGGGGAACAAAAATAACTCGGGAAGGTCAACCAGATTTAGGGCAGACGATTTACCTAACAATGTTGTAAAATGAAGACAATGGGGCGACCTATGAAGGTCGTACAGAAAGGGTCCTAAAAGAAAATGGCACAAGCTAGTCGTTTCATCTTCCAACCATTCTGATTAGAGATTCCCACACCTCTTTATCTCACCACCGTCCGCACTTTATCTAAAACTCCACATATCACTTATTTGAATGATAGAGCAATATTTTAGTAATAATAATCGATAATTAAATTAATAGAAATAATGAACTTTCTGAATATCTACATGTTTCAGAATCAATGGTTCCTTCATCGGGTTACAAAGTATAATATAAAAAATAAAAAATGTCCATATATATGTTTATATGTATAAAATTTATTTCAATTTATTATCATTCGCCTCCCCCGATCAAGCCTTGTGCATCGACGTCCGCTCCCCCCCGCGTTTGGCGCGTCACTGGTATTTCAAACTACTGACTAAAATATTTCATGCACTGGCTAGGCCCAATTCGGCTGGTCCCCGCGGGAGTTATAGACCACCACCCTCTAACAACAAGAAGAAACAAAATACTCAATATTGCAACTTTAAATACGAAATTAGAGGAGGCCTATGCCAAGAGGCAAACTGAGCTTCGGGATATATTATAACAAACGAAACATATCTAATATTCATATATATATCTAAGTTCAGAATAAAAGGCTTATTATTATCATTAATATGAGAGGAAGAGAGAAAGAAAATGTGTGCGCGCACTGCCCTGTCTTGCTTCTACAGTGAGCCCGTTCGCCTAGCAACACATTTCACTTTTCGTTACACACTAGTTTACCCCTCAAGGCAAGCGTGCGTAAAGAAGTATTTACTTCAAAAACTATAGAATTCTTTCAAATAAACTATCCCAACATTAGAAATAATAGATAAGTGTATCTCATGTTTCATGCTACTATAAAAATACATATACCTATGCACAAAAAATGTAGAATGTAGGAATTACGAGTTCAGAGACTTGTGGAAGATCAATAATAATTTTATTGACGTTAAATAAGAGCGAGTGATTCACAATTCACACTTCTTCGAATTAGCCATGCAGTAAGTACACGAATCATAGAAGCAACAACTAAAATACAAACATGAACGGGGTTAGATAGTAAAGCAATATAATCCTAATACATATATGTATGTATTATTTAACATTGACAGAAATATGTTACAATTATTAATACTGGTATCGTATTTCCATTGCACTGAGCAAGGCGTGTTTCATAATGTGCTATATAATATGAGCAAACAATAACTCCACCTGTTCATTGCATCGATTATATTTCAAATTTGTCATCGGCAAATAGTGGTGTTAAAAAAATATTTACAAAACACTGTGTGGTGTTTGGTAATTTATGATGCAAAAATTGCAGATACTTCATAATTTTTTTACATTATCTCCACACAGGAGGCCTTGAGTACAAGAGAAATCCATCAGGTCGTAATCTTTGGGAATGCTGTGTGGAGGGTCTTTTTAGGGGAAGGCAGGAGAGGAAGATCTGGAAAGGTATGAAAGTGTTCAGTAGTGACAAGGTATGAATCCATCCCTCCCACTGAACCCAGTCAAGTAGGTGGGCAAAAGCAAGATCTAAAGAAACCTCAACCCACGAATCCGACTACCCCTGCTAAGTCATCAAACATAGCGAACCACTGAGGTGACCTACGACAGGGGTGTTGGTTATCCAATACCCTACCCGCTTCCTAAATTAAATTGATTTTTTTGAGCGAATACCGCACAAGAGTCCCAACTGCTGCCGTCTGGAGCCAGTGAGACAATGGCATCCCCAATTGGGGTATGTTGTGAGGGGACGGAGATGGGGGAGAGGGAGGTGGAGAAGTACCTGGCTATTCATATCTAGTGATTGAACAAGGCTAAGGCCATTTTAAGCAACGTTTTAATTTTGAATTATGTGTCCATATATCGTGATGGTCTTACAACAGGGCGATACTGATCTCGTCTTCCACTCTGGAACGTCCAGCAAAGACCTTCGGATTGCGAATCGAGAGTCTTACCCCTCGACCACTCATATGACATAATTGGGCACAAACCGGGTTTCGAGCTCCCGATCTTTGGAGACAAATGAATTAAATGTTCCGCTCTAATATACTATACAGCATGACATAACCTGGGCTGAAGTGACCCATATAATAATCAGGTTGACATCACAGCTATATCCAGTGTAATTGGTAAATCGTGCGATTCCTCCCAAAGTCATAACGGGCCGGAACGGGGGATGACAGCACTGACGATGACAGACTGTGTTCGGTAATAATAAAGTGTATGGGCGTGGTGCGTGTGCCAACAGGGCGGGGGGAAGGAAGGAAGGAAGCAGTGACGACACCGCTACCAATTCACCCACATACCGCTGCAGGCAAACTGTCAAAAAATAACACGGATACAACTGTTGTGGGCGTGTCACTGTGCCAGAACTAACCTCATTTTTTTTAATTTGATTTTTTTTTGCTTTATATCCACACGGATCTTTTTGGGGATGTTGTGTGAAGGGTCTTTTTGAGGAGACGAAGGAGTGAATGAGAGGCGGGCAAATCCTCCACAGTCGATCTAGAAACAACTATTTTAATTTGGGAAGAGGGTACTGCCGCCCCGGTACCATTTATTGGATAACCAACACCTCTGCACGGAGAAAAATTTTATTCGAAAAAAACGATCATTTTAATAGTAAAAACGGTTAAAAACGGGACTGAAGTTCTTACAAATTAACAGGGCTTCGAAATTACGTATACCAACAAATTATTCTTTCATGTTCCCGCCAATAAACATTGAAACACTGTTAATTTGTTCGTAAGAACTTCAGTCCCGTTTTTATTATTAAAATGATCGTTTTTTCGAATAACATTTTTCTCCGTGTGACATAGGTCATCCCAAGTGACTCGCTACGTTTGGTGATTTAGTGGCCGGGTTCATAGGGTGAGGTTTGTCCAGGTGATTGGCGGCGGATGCGTCTGCCCACTAACTGCGTGGCAGATCAAATCGGGAGAGACTGCTTGAGGGAGTCTTTTTGACCTCTCCAGCAGGAGTCTCTCGGAATATCGTCTTGCACCGCAGGGGGAGGGATTGATTCGTACGTCCGTATTCGACCCCTACTTAGATTCCTACCAACTTTACTACTTTTCCTTTCCTACAAATACCTACCCTCCAAACAGGATCCCCAAAGATGACATGACATAGGATTGAAATACAGCTAGAATAATCATAATCTATCAAAAGGACCGCCAGTTTCTGCAGAGTCAAGGATTTAGTGGCATTTTGTGATGCAATTTGTCTTATCTCCAGTGAAATTGATCGAACATTGTCAAATATCAAAATTCTTTCTTGAACAGATTATCAACTTCACACTGCTAGTCTGATACCAGGAAGCGAAATATGTATAAAAAAACAGTTTTCTTTCCAATCGATATAGATCACATTTCTACGACTATCTGGCCCCCTAGCACACTCGATCGATAACGATTGATAGAATAACTTTCGGTAACTTCTCATTGTTCCCTAGCATAGTTCATCGGTAGGGCGTTAGACTCCCATTCCGAAGGCCGCGGGTTCGAACCCGGCGTGCGCAAATAAGTTTTATTTAATTGATTTGTGTTATTTCACAATTAATTATTTAAAATAATATATAGTATATTTGCGGCACGTTCCAGAGTGGAAGATACTCTTAGTATCGCCCTGGTGTAAGACCATCATTCAGAATTGAAACGTCGCTTGAAATGGCTTTAGCCGTGTTTAGTGACTAGATCTGAATAGCCGGGTACTTCCCCACCTTCCTCTTCCTCGTCTCCTTCCCTTCCCCACTTACCTCCAGCCTCATAACATACCCCAATTATAAAGAAAGAATGACTGCAAATCGCTAACGAATAAATGACAGTTCACAATGATAAAGTGTCCTTAATATATTCGACATCAACTTTTGTTTGTATGTTAGCGATGTGCAGTTGTCCTAGAAAACGATGAGAAGTTACAGAAAGTTATCCTATCAATCCTTATCGATCGAATGTGCTAGGGGGCTGGTCAGAGACCATAATCCACTGCAAACTGTCACAACAAACTATGGGTGTTAAGCATCGTACTTGACTTACTTTAACCAGTGATTCCTGACATTATTTTAAGTAAAAAATGTTAATAAATTTTTTATCTCCAGTGACATTTTTGAACTTTTTTTTTCTACAAAAACATAAAAATCAGTAGGTATTGGGAAGTTAGGGTTGATTTGAGGGGTTGGTTGGTTACTTGGCTTAGAGACCAGTGACTACATGTGGAAATTTTTTTTTCTTTGATTTTGAAGAAAAAGTTTTTTTTACTCCAAATAATGTCAGGAATCACCGGTTAAAGTAAGTCAAGTACGTTCCTTAACACCCTGTATATATCCAGCTAGTAGAAACTAGTATTGCTGACAGAAGCTATTACTGCACCTTTGCTCAGCCGGAATTTCCCGAAGAGTGGGCGGAAAGCACGTTATCAAAATTGCCACGGAAATTACAAAAATCAGTGTCAAGAATAACCATTGAAAATATTCATTAATGCGGTTCGACAACCGCCAAAATATTACAGATTCACAGTTTGTCATATGGTTAGATAGAAACATCAATCTAAATGATTCTATCTAACCAAGAATCGCAATGTTCACAATAAATTATCATTTTAGTAGACACAGAAGTAGACATTAAATGAAAGTGATTATGTAAATAACCTAGCCACTCGAGCGCTTTTTGCCACAATATAGCACTATTTCCAAAACCACAGATTGCTTTGTTGCCAAAATGTGGCATTTTATTTTATTTATTAAAGCGACTATATAATAATATATTGTACATTCAAAATATAACAAAATAATTATACTCTACATTCTTTAAAATGTTTTAAAGTTAACGATTTAATAATATTTTTTTTATAAATTCTACGAATATGTGATAATAGAAAAAAGATAGGTGAATTCATTGGCTATATAGAACTATAATCAGTTTGTTTGTCTCTATATTCAAATTCGGGGGTATGATTTTTTTTTTATGCGAGCGGAAAAATTTCCTTTGGCAATCCGAGGAAAAAGTTTTAAATTGCTCTGTCGCTCCAAGACTAATTAAATTACGTCAGGTAAAAGAGATGGAAGCAATGGTAGAGACAGAGGATTTAGCGGTAACATTTTAACTTCTCAGGCTAATTTAATCTCAAATTCATATAGGTCTCATAGATATCGTTGTCTCCCTTACTGCACGGAGAAAAATGTTATTCTAAAATACGATAATTTTAGTCGTAAAAACGGGACTGAAGTTCTTACTGGCGGGAAAATGTACGAATAAACATTGAAACCCTGTTAATTTGTTTGTGAGAACTTCGGTCCCGTTTTTAACCGTTTTTACGAATAAAATGATCGTATTTTAGAATAACGTTTTTCTCCGTGTGCAGTGAGAATAAGATATAAAGGGTGTTAGAAAGAGAAAACACCACGTTTTGTATTCAAATTAGTATTAACCACAGAACAATTAAAATGTACACAATGAATTTTTTATAATTTTTTTTTGAAACGACTAACCTATAGTTACATAAGCAATTTGTTTCTGTTATAAATTTGTTAACGCTAGTGTCTTTTAAATCTTTTTATTCGTTATCAGTAATTTTAGTTAGAAAAACGTAAGATGAGTTATTTTTTTAGAGTGTTAGAAAGAGAAAACACCACGTTTTGTATTCAAATTAGTATTAACCACAGAACAATTAAAATGTACACCTCTATGAAACTTTGTGAATTTTTTATAATATTTTTTTGAAACGACAAACCTATAGTTACAGAAGCAATTTGTTTCTGTTAAACATTTGTTAACGCTAGTGTCTTTTAAATCTTTTTATTCGTTATCAGTAATTTTAGTTAGAAAAACGTAAGATGAGTTATTTTTTTCAACTATTTATATTAGTTTTCAAAATTTTAATATTTTAAAAATTATATGTTTTTTTCTAATAATAAAATTTTAAAGCGTAATTCATGACCAATTAAAAGTCAGTTTTTAGTTCGGATACATTTAGAAATATTCCTTTTATTTGTATTTTATTACAAAGCGGAAATATTCTGATCTTCTGACAGAGCCCGAGGCCTAAGGAGTTAAGAGGCTAGACTATAAACCACACGCGGAACACCCGCGTCTGTCATTCTGTCCCGCTCACAATAAGCTCACGCACACTTACAATACATGCGAATTTTATTTTATTTTATTTTATTTATTTGCGTTATAAACAGTCTATACATTTATATATGACAGTGAATAATATGTTTATGTCATTGACCAATAAAATAACGACATTTAAATATAGGACCATAATTAAAAAAAAATATGCAACAATATACCTAATACAAACAATTCTGATTAAGCGCATCTTCAATTTACAAAGTGATACATAAAATATATACACATTTCTAAGGTTTACACTTAAATTTTAAAGGATATCAATAATATCTTTGAGGAAAAGATTTCATTAAAATACAAACTACTAAAAGTAAAAGAGAAAATGTGAGGAATTAATAAAAATAAAAAAAATAAATCAATGAAATTAAGTTTTTGGTTAAACATATGGCATTCGATGGAATGTCATTTTTTTATGAATGTTGTGAATTTAGCAAGGTTCATGTTAAACACATCGATGTTTGGGCATAATCTATTAAATGTGCTACAGCTTCTTCTTATAAATACATTGAGTGAGTACACAGAGAGTGGAAGATACTGTCAGTATCGCCCTGGTGTAAGACCACCATTCAGAATTGAGACGTTGCTTAATAATGGCTTTAGCCGTGTTTAGTGACTAGATCTGAATAGCCAGGTACTTTCCTACCTTCCTCTTCCCCATCTCCTTCCCTTCCCCACTTTCCTTCAGCCTCACAACATACCCCAATTGGGGATGCCATAGTCTCACTGGCTCCAGACGGGAGCAGTTGGGACTCTTGTGAGGTATTCTCTATAAACATTTTCAAGGTAATTCGTTTTGCTCTTAGGAATATAAAAGGTATCCATAGATCGAGTAACTCTTTTTGGACATCTAAAATGAATATTTTGTAGTAAGTATGGGCTGTCAATATAGTTATGAATTATCTTATAGAGCATTAATAGGTCTCTGGTGTCTCGGCGTTGATCAAGAGATTTAAGGTTTACGGGGACATAGTTTACATAATTTCGTACACGAAAAGAGACATAATTGACAAACTTTTTCTGAACTCTTTCTAGATTTGCTTTATACGTAGAACAATGGGGGTTCCACACAGTTGAAGCGTACTCTAGGTGGCTTCTGACATAGGATATGTAGAGAATTTTAAATGTTTGTGGATTTTTGAAAGCTGAACTTACTCTAAGTATAAATCCCAACATTTTCAAAGCCTTCGACGTGATATGCTCGACGTGAGATTGAAAAAGAAGCTTACTGTCTAATAGAACTCCAAGATCCCTTACTACATTTACCCTGTTTAAAATATTGTTCTTAATTGTGTATGGATACAATACTGTGTGTTTCTTTCGAGAATAAGATATGACGCTACATTTATCTGCATTCAAAAGGAGGCGATTTTCTAGACAATACACATTAACCAGAGAGTCCAGGTCATTCTGGAGCTCTATACAATCCATCTCAGACTTAATGATTTTGACAATCTTTTTGTCGTCCGCATATAGGTACAACTGAGAGTTGCGGATAATTTTGTTAACATCATTCATAAAAATATTAAATAAGAGGGGACCAAGGTGAGATCCTTGGGGAACTCCCGAGGTTACGGGGACGAAACTAGAGCAGAACCCTTGTACAGTTACAGCTTGCGTACGATTGTTGAGATAAGAGGCAAACCACCGAAGGAGGTCACCGTGTATACCCATTGCTTCGACTTTCTCTATCAAGATGCTGTGTGGGATTTTATCAAAGGCTTTGGAGTAGTCTGTGTAGACTACATCGACTTGATATCCATTATCCATAGCAACAAGGACTGTATCAACAAACTCACATAGATTGGTTTCTGTTGATTTTTTGGTGACAAAGCCGTGTTGATTTGAAATGATGTGTGGTCGTATACATGGAAAAATGATGTCAAAAACAATTTTTTCAAAAAGTTTACCCATTACATTTAACTTAGAGATCGGTCTGTAATTTTCAATATTGTGCTTGTCTCCTTTTTTGAATATTGGCACAATATATGAACTTTTCCATTCCTGTGGAAAACTGCCAGAAGACAATGAAGTTTTGAATATTTGACTTAGCGGATAACATAAAACATTAGCGCAATTCTTTAAAAATACAGGGTGTATACCCTCAGGCCCACTGCCTTTGGTAGGGTCTAATGATTTAAGATATTTACAAACTAGTTGAGTGTCTATATTAACATTATTAAGATTGAGAGTTGAGGTGTTTGGATTATATATTCGAGTTGTAGCCGAGGTAGACGGGGTGGGGGATTCGAAGGAGGATTGGAAGTGCATGTTAAATAAGTTACTTATATCTTCCCCACCCGATACATGCTGAGAGTTAAGAAACATATTGTTAGGAATTTCAGAGTTTTTTTGCTTGGATTTAACAAAGGTCCAAAAGTGTTTGGGATCAGTATTAATATTAATTTCAGCCATATTAATGTAATTATCATAGCACACTTTCTCCATACACTTTTGTCGTTCTCGGAGAAGAGAGAAAATTTGATAGTCGGAGTTACGGTTATAAATTTTGTATTTTTTGTGAAATTTAAGTTTATCTTTAATAACTTTTTTTAATGCGGTGCTGTACCATGGAGGGTACCTTGAGTCTATGTTAATTGATCTAGATGGTACATGCGTGACAATTATCTTATTTAATTCGGAATAGAAACGCGCAGTCATTGAGTCTACATTGCTGCTGTTTAGAGTAGTTGTCCAGTTGACGGCTGCTAAGGCGCTATTAATCTGCCCGTAGTCAGCGCTATGATAGGAGCGGACGGTGCGAGAGCGCGGCGTTTGGAGGGTTGGTTCGTAGGACAAGCGCAGCGACACCTCCAGAGAGCGGTGGTGTGCATCCTCCGGCACTAGCGGTGTGTCACACCCAATAACAGTGCACGCGCGACTCGATATCACTAGGTCCAGAACACGCTCGTTTACATTAAGCTGGTTGTTGAATTGACGAAAGCCGGTATAGTCTAAAAAATCAGAAAGAGTTGAAGATAGTGCATCGATTGAGGACCGATTAAGCACCAGGGAACCGTCCGTGGTTGGAGGCAGAAGCCATGGGGCATGCCGTATGTTGAAATCTCCCAATAGAAGGAATTCATCATTGGGGAAATTGGTATGCATCGTAGATATAAATTCAAAAAAGTCACTTAATGATTTAATATGCTCCGCGCCTTGCACGAAATACGAGCAGTATATACGTAGTTTAGAAGCACGCGCTCCAGAACCTAGTGAAAGAGCAGCGGTGGCTAATGCGAAATGTGCGAATGAGACAACGCTCAAATTTACCTACAGAAATCGCTCGAAAAGGGGTTTATGGAGAATACACTTTTCTACACCAAAACTTTCACGAAATTGAAATTTTAAAAAATATATTTTTTTTAGAAAGAAGAAGCTACGTCGGTAGCTTTTTATAATTTTATAATTCTTTATGAGAGTTGAGTTAGCAGCACTTTTTCCTTAAATAATATTTTTTGATAAATCGTACATGTTTGACAGTGAATGTTTACGTTAATACGAAACGCATCGAAAATTCGAAAACATACCGACATAGTTTTCACCCTCTAGAAGGCAGTATAAAAAAATATATATTCATTTTGTGCAATTTTCGATGTAGAAAAGTGTTTTATCCCGGGCGTCCTTTTTGTATGGGCCGAAAAGCGAAGTCTATCATCTTAACTAGTGGGATAAGTAAAAGAACCTGCATTTCGTAGCTTCAATGGAAATTCGTTGAGATCGAAACCAATCTAAGAATAATACGAAACACTGTTTACAATACTATTATCAAATTAATCATAATGCCGTATCTATTCGTGACGTATCCATTTACTTTAAAAATTAAGTAACAAATGTACAGAAACGACTATAAATAAATAATACCTATAAATATAGTGCAATGTTCGTAGGAATTTGGGAGTCCAACGCAAATCCAATTGAATATGCTGCAATTCACCAAATTGTCACTTTAGTTGTTCAATTGAAGCAATTTAGCGCAATGATCGTGAGTAATCAACGTCAGACCGTAAGACGATGATCCTCGGAGACGGGGCTCAATTAATCTGCGACAAGATGGAAACTCTCCTAATAAACGCGCGACACTTTAAAATGATAAAGACCCGAGATACAATCATGAATAAATAGATCAAGTCTTAACCTAAACGCAAACTTCTTGATGGATTTGTTCTCATTTTGTTTATTGATATCATTATTTCGTATTTGGGGATGTCGTCAGGAAGGATTAGAGTTGTTGTTGAGCAAAAGAACGAGTCTTAAAAACGTTAACCATGTACTACAAATTACTGCGAATGTTGGTGATAAAGGTATCATTGAGCGAAGATCTTCAGAGAATCTTAAATGAAGTACCTCCTGCAGAACAAACACAGCTCTCCAACCAGTTTCTGTTCAGATAGAGGAAATCGAACAGTTATTGCAAAAATTAACAATAATTGTAAAATGTAAGGGCTCACTTGCAGTATGTATAGGGTCAATTGTATTGCGGTATCTGCGAACTCTGTACATTCCAGCTTCTGGACTAACAGCAAACTAAACAGAAGGGCTCACATGCGATACGTATAGGGTCAATTATTTTGTTACGGTATCTGCGAGTTCTGTACAACCCAGCTTCTGGACTAACAACAAACTAAAGAGAAAGGGCTCACATGTGATATGTATATAGTCAATAATTGTATTACGGTATCTGGCAGTTCTGCACTTTGTATAGCCCAGCTTCTGAGGGTAACTTTAATTTTGGCTTCAACGGAGCCCTCAAGATTACACCGAGTATCAATGGAAGACTTGTTTGGACGATTGTTTCCGTTGAAGGAACAGAATATCATTTCAATCCATTGTTTAGGACTTAGGACATCAAAAGTGTTAAATTATTTATTTTAATTGTGTTAATTCTCGAGGAACAGGCATGACAGAATAGTATGGCCATGGTAATGATAATTATTATAACTGTGGTTAGTTTTAGTCGAGAATAGAAGTTGTATGCTGATGAGTCTGATGACTGTAGTCTGTGCGTCTGTAGTGTGTGTTGTATGAGGATGACGCGATGGTAAAGTGAGTGGCAGGTTGAGTTAATTGATGGCGGCTTTTTGGGGTCATGAGACCATTACGAAATTAAAACTAAGTACCCAATGGAATTCATTTTCACCGAAAATAATATTCTGAGTATTCTGGGTCTACTTATACAATGATTCTATGATATAAAATGACTGCAAGCAAAAGCAGTTAACGTTTACAAAAACGACTATCTTTACCATAATGACGATGATCTTCATAGAAAAAGCCTCATTTAATCTACGTATGTGAATTTTTTTGAATAATCCCGGATTTGAAATTGATTTTTAAGCCTTTAAAATTTAGCATTTATCAATCTCGGGATCGAGAAATAGTTTATGAACCTATTTTACCGTTCTTGTATCCTCTCCTATCACCAGGGCAATCTTCAACCACAACTCACTGTAACAGAACTGCACTGAACAAGTCACGCAAAACATAATATCGACGGTCCCAAATAACAATGTCGGATGTGCGATTTTGTTTTTCTTTTAAATAGAGCTGTTTAAAGTTTCGTTTTTGCCTTTTTACTGTTTTTGAGATCTAGAAATGGTGTTGTTTTGATATTTGGCATTTCATTAAAAATTCCGAAAATACAGACTTTCAAATCAACAAAACGATTTTAATGTTTTAGCAGATCCGACGTTGTTCTTTGGGAACGCCGATATACAAGGTGCTTTCTTTACGCCTTCTTCCATCGAACAATTAAATGTGACCAACACAATTAAATTTTATTGTTTAATAATTTAATTGATAATATTCCATAGGCTCGTACAATAATGAAGATTGTTAAGTAAGCCAGGCCGTGGGAGCTGCTCGCTGGAGTTTCAATGGAGCAAGTGTGAAAATAACTACAAGATTGTGCTAATCCAACGCAGTCAACCATTAAGCCCGTGGAAATTGAATTTTACATAACACCACGGTGTAACGCAGAAGTCGCTAACTGTCAGCTAATTCATAAACTGAAAACAAATAGCGCTTTCACAAAAAGTATTAAATTACAGCTCCGGTTCAAACTAAACTTTGATCCGCATAGTTTAGAGACAACACACTGTGGAAACACATGCAGAGCATTGAACCGTTCGTAGTAGAAACGCCTACAAGAACCTACCCACTGACCGGTAATTTTACTGGTTAAGACAAAACATAAAATAAAAATCACATTATTAAAAGCCAGGAATATTTCATATCTGAGTCACATACTTCGAGAGGAGAAATATCACTCGCTCCAATTACTATTGAAAGGCAAGATAGATGGTCGCCGAGGGCCTGGTAGGAGACAAATGTCTTGGCTGCGAAATGTACGAGAGTGGACCGGTATTAGAAATGTGGAGGAGCTATACCGGGCAGCGCAAGATAGAGATATATTTACCAGAGTGATCGCTAACGTCGGGGGAACCTGATAGGGCACACGAAGAAGAAGAAGACAAAACATGGCCAACAATAATAGCAAAAGAGGGTTGCCATCATTTGGGTTATTCTCTATCACATTGAAAGTGTATTTATACAACAGAGAGTCGTTCACAAAGACACTTATTTCACGTAATTATTTTACATAAAAAAAAAGAAAGGTATCAAAATTGAGCCTTGCAGAACACTCTTAAAGATTTGTTTTGGTTTAGACACACCACCGCCGTATATTTTTATTTGTTTACGAACGTAGTGTATGTAGTAACCATTTATTTTTTTTTCCTCCTGGGCCATTCTTTTGAAGTATCAATGATTTCAAAATTCAAAGTCACATTTCAAACCGCTTCTTTTATATGATGTGCCAGTTAATCAATTAATTATTACGTTGTAATATAGATATAACTTCATTACATAGAGCAAGTTGACGACGCCTGCCTTCCCAGATAACTAAAGAGTGAAGATGTAACTGTTACGCAAGAGCAGAGATGCTTAATTATAAAAAACTTATCATTTATAATTGCTGTGCATTCAACCGAAAGTTGCGACAGAAAAGTAAGAGTTAGCCTTTTGTGCGTCTGGCCTGGATACGGCGGTACTTTTCTAATTGCATTACGATAAAAGTGGATAGAGGTACTCGGCAGGTAACTGACCCGACAACTTGACAGATAGCAGTGGGCTGGGTTAACTGCTGGCTTCTCTCGCATTCATACGACTGACAGGGTCCGACAGTTTTAACCCTTCTATGGAACTTCTAAGGGTTAAAACACAATATCACGAATAAATTTAAATATTATGAAGTCTTGACACGCCCCATAAAATCTACCATTCTACATATGTATTATGTAGAATTGAACTCGATAGTTACTTATTTCTCTAATATTCCGTCTCTCGGACGATTCACCATGAGTTACCAAGCAGCGTTGATCCTAGGAGTTAGATCCTATCTTCGACCACCTGGTCAACTGGTTGTCGTGGATTGGACACGAAGTGTGCAACAAATGAAAGCTAACAGTAAATCACCTATTTGAAACTCTGGAGAGCACGCAGCGACAAACAAAACCCGTATTCTAGCGTCAAGGATCCACAGAAAATATACAGCAAAATATAGAGAAAGGAAAGCCATAACAGTTTAACTGAGGAAAGAATGTGAGTATTTTCGTTTAGCAAACTCATCCAAAACAAAAAGATACCTAAGAACTTCTAAACATGTCAACATGTACTCAATAGATTCATGTTTACTGGGACCTCTCTGAATATTAAAATGGCAGTAATAAGTAAGTCGTGGAAAGTTAAACTAGTTATATCTTTGCAAGATAAAAAAAAATACTAAAATAAATGAGTTGATACGATACGAATGTAACACCCCAGCTATGAACACCCCTGTCCCCTGTGCGACTGGTACACCAGGAGGCACTGTTTTGTTAGGGCTTGGAACAACATCCACAGTGGATGGAAGGGAGGTTAGAGTTTAATCGACCGATATACATCGTAACCCAATAAGCCAATATTGTAATTTAGGATGGGTAAGAATAAAATAATTGCATGAGCTTTGGTTTTTGTTTCTCGTTTCCAGCTTCTTTTGGTTTCCGCGTTTTCTGTCATTTTCTTGCATCTTGCACGTTCTTGGAGCTTTTTGGTTCTTCTAGCTTATTCGCGCTTCTTTCTGCTTCTTATGAAAAATTGCTAACGAGGCGAATACAAAAAATGCAAAGATAGTCGATATTAGATTTTGTCACAATTGTCATACTTAGTAGAACTGGACATATGCTGGACATCTAGCAAGGCTAACAGATGTAATTCTAATATAATCCAATTCTTTGATTAAGAAAAAAACGAAGATCGCGCACAATTTTAAGATGAGCTGACGACTAAGACTAAAGCTAAGGAAATTATAACGGCTGTTGTTCCCAACTTTTCGATCAATCAATCTAAGTGATTTGTTTAGTAATGCTCGAGTCGCCTGTTGGTCGGAAAGTTGCGTTGGGAAGAGCTTAGTTGTGCATTTGAGGAGTGTTGAGCCAAAATTTAGGCTCAACAGTTGATCAGTAGGATTAAAAACAACGGCCGTAAAAGTCAGGAAAAACTGGAGTCATTTGAGAAAGGACAGTATCCAAAGCTAAACAACACTATTGAAGAAGAATACATCAGAATCATACAAAAAATATTCCATATTCAGAACAAGTTGAAACTAACTGAAGCGAATAAAAGTTTCAGAGGTTTTACTAAAGGTATTATTAATAATGAAGTTTCAACAAACTGGGGTAAAGCGTTTTGCAAGGGTTGCTTGTATAGGTTAGGGCAGACCTACTGGCCTATTTCCAGTCTTAACAAGTCTGCTCGAAACACGCGAGTCCACACAATGAACATACGTATTGTTAAATACATTCAAATACGGTTCGGTAAGGCTTACAATTGAGGGAACGCGACATGTTTGAATGCATGTCGATGATTGTTTGCCACTAAGTATATACATATTGTTATTTCGTGTGAAAATGCTAAGTACCCGTGCTTGTATCAAATTATATCTGAAGAGTGACATTGAAATGAAATCTAAGTAAATATGATACTCGTTTATATACATATATGATTACAGAATTAAGGGCCGGTGGTACCCGCCCAAAAAGAATAAGAAGGAGAGATACGACAATACGAATGTTGGAGCGAGCGCGCTAATTAAACGAAAAAAATTGAGCGAAAATTGAGAAAATGTTTCATAAAACACGACTCGTTTACAATAAAGCAAAAATCTCTCTTCAACACCTTAATTAGCATTTGAAGAAACACTGTGAATTTTTTCGTACATATAACTTGTAAAATAACAGAAACAAACGTGTAAATAATAATTTTTGGAGCATATTTTGCGATTTTTTTCTATCGAGGGAATTTTATGAAAACGTTTCGGTTTACAAATCTTCAATTATTATATTAAAAAAAAAAAAAAATTTTGAACATAAAAACTTAAAGTGTTCAAGGGACATATCGTCGTTGCATATAGAATATGAACCATGTGAAATTCATAAAAACTGTTTAATAAAATCGATAAAAATTGTTTAAAAAAATAACGACAAAGTAGGGAAAATATATTTCACTTTGTAACTTTGTCACCTGAAAGTATAAGGTAGTATTCGTCAAATCGGGTAGTTCTGATTTTTTGTCGACTTGTTTATGATGTTGACCTAATGAATAATCCAAGTTTGTGACCTCGAGCGGAGAACGCAACTTTGTCAAAAATCGAAAAAACCGAGAAAAAATAGTTATTTTTTCAAATTTTGACGATTATAACCCTAAAGGACTAGTTTTTGAAAAAACTCTTTAAAACGTTTTTAAAGTAGACTAAATTTTCTACAGTATGATACTAGAATTGTTTCTGTAGACCCAATAGTTTCCGAGATTAAGCCATTCAAAGTTTATCATTTTTTTCGAACTTCGCAATTTTGAGATAATCGTTGATGAGAAAACCATGGCACAGGTTCCTCAACAGAAATTCTTGTCAAGTGACAAAAACAAGATTCGTTTCATAAAGCTGCTGACAACAAAAATTGGAAATCACAACATTCAAGTACTCCAAGCAGAGGGAGATGCTGATAGGCTCATCATCACTACAGCTGTAACTGCTGCCTCTACCTATGATGAAGTGGTAGTCGTTGGTGAGGACATTGACTTGCTGAACATCCTTACTGCGATCTCAAATACACGAGACTCTGCTCGATGTCACTCCTTGCGGACATACCATCAGGTAAAAATTTGTCCTTGCATCAGGTACATATCATTCATCATTTTCTATTCTCATATACAAAAAACGATTTTTTCGATTTTAGACAAAGTTTTTTCGCGGTTCGAGGTCACAAACCTGGATTATTCATTAGGCCAACATCATAAAAAAGTGTGCAAAAAATCAGAACTACTGGATTTGACGAATGCTGCGATGTATAAAGTTACTGGACTACTATGTCATCTATGAAAATCTCTGTGGAGGGTTTTTTTGGGGAAAGAAAAGAGTGAACATGGTCTTGAAGAGACCCATGTTGTAGGAAAGAGGAAACACAGAGCTCAATGACGGTACCGGGTACATATGCCGGGTAACAGAAAGATAGCACACAAATGACCTCTCAGCGGCAGGACCATACCGATGTATTCACAGGGTTAATACAAGTCAAGTGAACGGAATATTTCCTTTAAATTATTCAAATTAACAATAATCGACTCGGTGAAAAGGGGCATATCATTTCCAAGACGATTCAGCAACACGTGAAGTTGGTTCGAACTTTTTTTTTATGTGAATATACTCTTTGACAGTAATAATTTATTAAGTAGGTACCTATTCCTGATTTGGAGTAATAAAAAATAAAGATCACTGATTGGTTGGCAGCCAATTGAGAAAAAAGGCAACATTGGTCACGTACGTGAGGTGATAACAGGTGACAATTTAATAAATTATACTAGCTATGCTGACCGGTTTCGCCCGTCGTTACAAAATTATTGTCATTTATTTCATACCCCTCCTTGTTCTACCAGTATTTCAATGGAAGATGCTTCGAGGAACTAGCGTCATTGATCTCCTCGGCACATAGTCAGGAAACACGCCAAACGCGCGCCCAACATATGTACACGGTTGACATTTGTCACATGAGAACGGGTCGCATCTACGACACGTTCTTGAGTTCAACAACTCGACCGTGGAACGATTTGCCGACTTTTGAGTTTTCTCCTTCGTACAACATGGATCTTTCAAGACCTATGTTCACTCCTTCCTTTAATCAAAGAGACCCTCCACCCAGTATCTTCAAAGATGACATAGGCCCTGTGAAATTTTCCTGAGGGCCTCCCTTGTGGAGTTAATATGAAAATAAAAATAAAATAAAAAAAACTTTCCTAGTTGGACAGACAAAGCTTCCTAATATGTAATCTGTACTTTCTTTTTATTTATCTATAATAAATAAATAATAAATAAATAAAAAATAAAATACTCTTTTATAGGTATTCTTTTTTGTTTTTAAAATATGAATACCGCACAAGAGTCCCAACTGCTCCCGTCTGGAGCCAGTGGGACTATGGCATCCCCGATTGGGGTATATTGTGAAGCTAAAGGTAGTGGGGAGGGGAAGGAAATGGGGAAGAGGAAGATGGAGAAGTACCTGGCTATTCATATCTGGTCACTAAAAAAGGCTAAAGCTATTTTATTTTATTTATTTTTTTATTTATTTATTTACATTTGATACATTTAAAGCCAAAATAACAAATAATATTACATAATAAGAGAATATATTTAAAATGAATACAAGTGTTATTACGTTGTTTTAGGTCGATATTAGTTCCTAGCTAGGCAGATTGCCTGTTCTAAGGAACCAAAGTGTGTAAAGTGCCAAATGCAATTTAAATTATTATTATTTTTTTTAATTAATACCTATGTACTAAGTTTTTACTAAATGTGCCATTCATAGGTAACCATGTATCGTTTTAAGTCACATTATGTAATAGTTTTTCAGACTCCTCCCTACCCAAGCCAATCAACCATTTAGTTATTATTGAACCAATGCAGGACATTTTGCAATTTTTAATATTTAAGTCTGGGGGGATTTTATTGTATAATTTCGGTCCCAGATACGCATACGTCTTTTGATACTTTGCCGTATTGCTCCCTGGGACGAAGAGATCCTTTCTGTTGTGACTTCTTGTATTGTATTTGTGATCAATTTTATTAAAATTTTCTATATTTTTATGTACATGGATAATAATCTTTTTTATGAAGTTTTGACGAACATCAAGAACATTAAATTTTTTGTAGAGTTTGTCGCTTGAGAACCTGTAGGGTTTACGCATAATGACTCTAATTATGGATTTCTGGGCCTTTACAATCGGATCTAAAATCGTTCTTCCTGACGCTCCCCAGCCAATACAACCATACGTTAAGATGGGGTTGCACAGTCCGAAATATATTTTTCTTAGGTCTTTTTGTTTAATTATGTTTCGCAATGCAAAGAAAATGTATATCAATTTTCTTACCCTACTTGAAAGATTGTCGATGTGATATTTCCACTTAAGATGATTGTCTATGATAACACCTAGATATTTGATGTTGTTCACACATTCCAAAGCTTCACAGTTGCAGTTAAAGTCCATATTATAGGAAATACAATTAGTCTTATGAGTTTTTATTGTGTACGATGTACTAGGTCGTCCCTTTATGGTTGAGCTGAATCTTATGTATTTAGTTTTTGCTATATTTAGTGTTAGTAGATTTTTGTCAAGCCACTGTTTTATCGCATTGATTCCACTTTCAGCATGTTTATGAGTTTCAGCCCAATCCTCTCCTTCAAATATAGCTACCGTATCGTCCGCGAACGTAATAATTTTTCCGCCTATTGGTAGATTGCATAACTCATTGATGTAAATTATAAATAGAAGAGGTCCCAGTGTGCTTCCCTGTGGTACACCAAAGTTGGTGTCTAGTGAGTTACTCACTGTATTGCCTATTTTGAGTTGCTGGCTTCTACCCGTTAAGTAACTCTTTAACCATTCGTAAGGCATACCTACAACACCAATATTTTGTAATCTTTTGAGGAGTATTTTATGAGAAATTGTATCGAAAGCCTTGGCTAAGTCTAAGAACAGTGCAATGCTTTTCTTTCTGCGATCTATATTTCCAGAAATATGTTCTGTAAGTTGCGCTATAGCATCGTCCGTTCCTCTCCCCGGCCGAAAGCCAAACTGATTTTTGCTTAAAAGTTTTCGGCTCTCTACATAATTACTTAATCTATTTTTAAAGATTTTTTCTATAATTTTTGAGATTGCACTCAGCAGGGATATTGGCCTATAATTGCCCACTTGGTTTTTGGGTCCACTTTTGTAGATTGGTACTATTATAGATTTTTTAAGATGGTCAGGAAAAACCCCAGAAGAAAAACTTTTATTGAAAATGTTCGACAAAGGCGATGCGATATTGTGTTTAATGATTTTTAGAATATGAGTGTTAAGACTATCAGGACCTTTTGAATGCGTAGTGTTAAGATTGTCAATAATTTTTATGACCTCTTCATTTGACGTAGGTGGGAATTTAAACGAAAAATGAATTTGTTTTGGTTCTATTGCAGATGCCAATGAATCTTCAGTTTCCTTGGTGAAACTTAGGATATTTTCCGCAAGCTTAGATCCAACTGTCGTAAAATATTGGTTAGCGTGGCAAGCAATTATGTCCAAATCACTGGTGGCTGTGTTTGTAATCAGAAGTTCGTTAATATCAGAGTCAATTTTATGTTTAGTATTGGTAATTTGTTTAACGATGTTCCACATATTTTTACTGGATGGATCTCGGTCGAGCTGTTGCTTATAGTACCTTTCTTTTGCATTACGCATAACATTTTTACAGATGTTACGATATCTACGGTAATTCTGTTGTTTAAGAGTGTTTTGTGGGTCCTTTGTTGCCACTTTATGTAAGTGATTTCTTTTGTGTATAGCTTTTACAATACCACTACTAATCCAAGGAGTAAGTTGTATTTTTTTATGTGCAGTGAGTTTATCTTTTGAATTTTTGGATATATACATGTTGATTTTGTTAATAAATAAGTTGAGTGCATTGTTAACTTCAGTCTCTCTACATACATCTTGCCATGTTTCACCATTTAAATCCTTAATTAACCCCTCAAAGCAGATGGATGGTGTAAAGTGGTTAGTTTTTACTTGTTTTTTAAGAGATGTGTCTGGAACGCTTATTGCGGTTGTATAGTGATCAGTTATTGTATTGTGAATAACAAATGCGTTAGAGGCTGTAATATTTCAAGCGATGTTTCAATTCTGAATGGTGGTCTTATACCACGGCGATACTGAGAGTATGTTCCACTCTGGAACGTGCTGCAAATACACCAAATATTATTTTAAATTAATTAATTGTGAAATAACACAAATTAATCAAATAAAATTATTTGCGCAACAAAAATTAACTAAAATTAACTCGCGACCTTCATTGATTTTATTGTAATTTGGTGTTTATGGGTAATCTGAGTATCGTACCAGATAGACTAGATAGAGGGTACTTTTATATATAACTGCATATTCAACTCAAATTTGGATTTTTCGGAGATGTCTGACTAATAAACTGGATCATAGATAACTATGGTAGAAGTTGGAGAAGTTTTTCATAAGAATAATATGATTAAATTTGATGTTGATCATGATCAATTTAACTAAGTAATTATTGTTGTTTATACCCTATCTAGAATTTGCTATCAATCTGTCTTCCCATTTGTTATCAGTACTAAAAAACAGAACAACAAAATCACTGGTAATCCCTAAAAATAGCTTTATCTAGAAAGGGAAATGTTCATTATTGATAAAACGTTATTACAGAGAACTAAATATGATCACATCCAACTTCAGAATAATTATCTTTTAAATATGATTTAATCTTTACATGGAAAATTCAATTACTCGAACGTTATCTAAAAATTAAAAAAAAGAACACTTAAAAAAACACTACGTTAAAAATTAAAACCAATTATCAGAACTACAAATTAATTTTACACAGTTTTAACCTTTTGAAAGCCAGCATAGGAAAAATATTTTTTTTCATTACGACGTAAGAAATTTGACATTTCATATAATAATTCACAATATTTATAACATTTCTTTTGTGATATATTACAAAAATTACATGAAAATAATGTAGGTAAAACGATCTTTCTTATAATACCTGAAATCTATTCTTTCCACAATGAAGTTATATCAAAAACAATTAAAGAATATAGAGTTTTTAAACCAACTCCGTCCATATTTTGACGCGGCGGCCATTTTGTCGGTCATCTTTCTTGCCCGCCGCGTCATCGACAATTTATTAAAATTATTCCGAGAGGCTAGACGCTATGCAGTGTTTCGTTACGTCAAGACGGAAATGCCCCAGCCATTCTGACCTTATTCTTGATACAATTTCTTTATACAGAAGGGACAAAATCGCTTCCAAAAAACCGGTGATCACCGGTGATCAATCGGCCAACTAGAGGTCATGATTACTGATATTATTTCTCAATTTGGGATTCCTATCCATCGCTCATACCTTCTCCCGACCCTTAAAACGACCATCCACAAAGCATATCCAAAGATGACACCTGTGTGGCGCTAAAAACCGGACTAGATGACTAACCTTCGACCAAGGCATTGGTCGAAGTGAATAACAAAAAATATCATATAAATCAGAAGTAGAATCAAAAATCTGTTTGTATGAAGCGGCAAAAAATCTTAAACGGAGAGTTCTGGTGTAATGAAGTATGCACAGCTTCTTCAGTCTGGAATTTCTTGTTCAATGCAACTATTTTCAACTGACAGCATCATCACGATCGTGAGATATAGAGCTTTGAATTGGCAATTATTATTTTAAAAGCTAAGACAAGACGCCATACATACAGAATGTTAAGGGACATACTGGACTTCTTTAACAAGTGACGTTCCGAAAAAAATATGAAAATAAAACAAGGTAAAACTAAAACTTCGATTTAAGCTTGTTAGTCCAGTCAAGATGTACATCCGTGCTTGCAAAAGGTCCGATCTTTCTGATTTTTTTATATATTGTTAGGACCTATACCAATATTAAAAAAACAGATTTGCAATTTCCAAAGTGCTGTGCGAGCGGCGGTGTACCCAAAAAACCATTCAATTTTCGGACTTTTTTCAGTTTTTGCTCAATATCTTAGTGAAGGAAGGGTCTGACCGGTATAGTTGTTTAACACTATTTTAAAGTAGACTAAATTTGCTACAATTTGAGACCAAAAGAAGTTCTATACAGCAATTGGTTTTTAAGATACAGTTCTTCGAAAATCAACAATTTTTTCCAAAAAATGATTTTTTCTCGAAATGGTCACTTATTTTATGAAATATTTTCTAAAATACGATTTCCACCTCAAATATTATATGAAAGAAAGTTGTAGTAAATTTAATTAGCTTTCATTTGAGACTGGATTGGTATTTGTGGGTCTAGCGGTTCACTCAAAAATTCAAAAATGGCAGATAACGGACGGATTTTCCCCAAGTGTTTTCGTTGTCCCCTCCCTTGACCTCCTTACCCGCACCAGGGCCCTTCCAGGGCAGCTCTCAGAGTGTTGCGAAATGTCTATCCGTCCGAGCGTGTGTTTTGTGTGTCGTGAGGACCTCGATACAGGTCCTGTTGTAATCATCAAAGAACGAGGAATTCGAACACTAATTGAAGTGAGTCAAAAACGTGGTCTCACAGAAAATAAAAATTTCCTCTAAAATTTCAACCAGGAAGAGATATACAGCAGTGTGTAACGTTGAAGGAAGGGATTCTGCCTCCCAACCGAAGACTTTATCGACAAATTATCAAGTAAACTGGCTCCTACCTTGAGAGGGATTTGAATTTTGTGTGGTGATGCTATCACTGAATAATTTCTCGGGCAACAAAGCAAACTGCCCTTGGCAAGAAGGAATGTGGTCCGTACAGTTGAGAAGTTGGGCATGAAGCAAACTATTTTAGATACAGCTAAACGCCGAGGTGACGATTGGAGGAGCGCCTCCTCGCCATTGGCGACCTGATTGCTGCAGACGGAACCCACAGATTGTGCTACGTGAGCCTATTAAGATTACCACCTGCTACTGGGAATAAGAGAGGGTATCGTCCAGCCAGTAATTCTGAAGAAGCGATGAAGTATGTGTACGATTACTTATTGGAAAACAGTGATGAATGCCATTTTTATTTATCACACCTTCTGCATCAAATTAGGGGTGATTGTATCCCTGATGTCAGAACAGCGAAAACTTACCTTCAAAAACGTTTTAGCTCCAACAAAGGGACACTCGTCTGCTTCATAAACACCGGCAATAAAATTTTGTATGATGATTGGTACAAGGAACAAAAAGGCGGTGCGCAGCAAGAGCGGTGAGAGTTGTAAAGGCAGCAGCAGAAATTATTGTAGAAGATACCCGCACACAAGTGTATAAAACCAGTCAGTATCCCACCTCGGAGGATTTTTTCAACAATGTTGATTCTGTCATCCCTGAGTCAGTACAGCTATTTTTTGAGACTGTTGTTCTCAAAAACATGCGTGGCCTCCTTGAAACATGGAAGAAGAAGTGTGTGTTATTTTCTCATGCTCTGATAGTGCTGTACGAACTCGATCTTTTGTTTCCTCCCTTCTGATTGGAATTAATATCTACTTTTACCCAAAACATGTGCGCTGCGCTGGAGTTATCCTGTTCTTATTCAGTAGCTGTGCAGCTTGAAACTTCGACGATCTTGCGAGATGAATCCTCACCACCAATAGGAAAAGAAGATTTTATCCTATTTGTCTCTGACAATACGTAGGTGAACGTTAACACCCTAGATGGTGATAACACATTTCATGAGATGGAAGGCATTATATGCGTGACCCGCCCGAGAGCAGTAATGCGAGACAAAAACATCCCACGTATGCAGAACTATATTTCTGCTCAAAATGTGACCTCCAGCAGTGAAGTACAAATCAAATGAAGTACAAACGGCGCTTTAGTGGGAGAAGACGCCGACCTGCTCGTTCTTCTCAATGGTTTAGGCGCTGAAGAGACAAAAGTCTACGTACAGAAGAGCACGAAGGGCGAAGCTGGTTGCTGTCACTACTCTACGACCTGCTACAACCACCAGGGGTGCTAGCATGGTAGTCATTGTAAACTGTCACCTATTCGTTTGCGATCTAAAGTTGTCCTAGGGAACGATGAGAAGTTACTGACAATCGGTCGGTAACTTTATATCGATCGACCGTGCTAGGGGTGAAGGGACGTTATATACTATTCACCCAAGCGTTTACCGGGTGCGATACTATCACGGCACCGTTTGGCCAAGGAAAGACCAAAATCACCACACTCATGAGCAAGAGTGAACCACTTGCTGAGCAAGTGGAGGTCGTCCTTCGTCCACACCAAAAGCCGTGAGAGAAGCAGACATCAAGTGCTTTGTGGCTTCATATGGGGGTGACATCGTGAGGGATATAAGACGTTTGTCACTTCAACGAGCATAAACCTCGCCCGTTGCCACAGGTCATATGCCGCAGGCCACCATGCAGCAAGGTGCTTCCTCCAAGTGCAGAAGTAGAGGTGTGTCAACTAGAATCCCACTGATTGGAGGTGGAAGCTCTCTTCTCAGGGACTCACCCCCATCCCCACCACCGTTAATCCCGCACCTCCTGCACTTCTGCGAAAATTTTCACGTAAATGCAAGAAAGGGTGCTCTGGGAGCTGTGCAGATGCAGAAAGGCTGGACTCCACTGCTCAGTCCTCTGGCAAATTGTGCATGGTACACGATAAAGATGACCCGACTGCAGACTGGACGCCTCTCCCAGTGTCCATCACAGCCTTCGAGACACCATCTTCGTGCGAGCCAAAGCCCGTGCCATCTAAGATAAAAACAATGGCATGATTTGGCCATCAAAACACAATCCTACATGATTTATATTAGTTTTCTTTTTTAAGTAAATCTAATTTGTCCTTATAGTAGGTACCATGATGTTTGTACAAGCATTTTAGTATGTAGGTATATAAAACAATGTTTGATGATCACGTAATTCCCGATAAGTAAATTATCTTATTATTTTTCCATAAAACAATTTGTTAACAATAACAAAAATAAATAAATTGTAACTGTTTGATAAGTAAAGCCATAAAACGACGTGGGATCAGTTTATTTCCATTTCCCCCAAAACCCACTTTGACTTTGGTTATCTGCAATTTTTGAGAGAACCGCTGGGCCTACAGGTAGCAATTTGGTTTCAAATGAAAGCTAATTAAATTTACTACAACTTCCTTTCATATAATATTTGAGGTGGGAATCGTATTTTAGAAAATATTTCATAAAATAAGTGACCATTTCGAGAAAAAATCATTTTTTGGAAAAAAATGGTGATTTTCGAAGAACTGTATCTTAAATACCAATTGCTGTATAGAACTTCTTTTGGTCTCAAATTGTAGCAAATTTAGTCTACTTTAAAATAGTGTTGAACAACTATACTGGTCAGACCCTTCCTTCACTAAGATATTGAGCAAAAACTGAAAAAAGTCCGAAAATTTAATGGTTTTTTGGTTACACCGCCGCTCGCACAGCACTTTGGAAATTGCAAATCTGTTTTTTTAATATTGGTATAGGTCCTAACAACATATAAAAAATTCAGAAAGATCGGACCTTTTGCAAGCACGACCCCCTTTTCATGTTTAACTTGACTGGACTATGTAGAAGTGTGAAAAAAGAATGGGTCAACCTGTTTAATTACAGGAGACCATATTTGTCCCAGCTCACATGGGTCTCATAGAAATCGTTGTGTCTCCCTTACTATCATAGTGAGAAGTACCTAAATCTAGACGGTATTGCCTTATTTTTGTTGTTTATTTTTGAGATGTTATGCCGTGTTATGCTAACTCCTTCTTTAGCCAACATTTCGGACAACGTTACAGTGTCAATCATCAGGGCAAAGGTATTGCCTTATATTCACATCTAAAAGTTAACCAGAAAATAATTCAAATGTACACCTTTATGAAACCAAAGTTTCCGACCGCTATTTAAAAAAAAATTAACTTTTTTATTAATTATTTTTACATGAAACGCCAAAAAAGTGAATGGACGATAAAGTTTATAATATATTTGCCTTATAAAATATGTGAGTGATTTCTTTTTTTGAAATCAGTAATTTTAGTTAGATAAAAGATAAGGTGAGTCATTTTTAAAACTTTTTTATGTTTCCATTAAAAAAATGATAATTTAAAAAAATTATGTTTATTCCGAATTATAAAATTTGAAAGCGCATTCATTATGTTTCAAAAACAGTTTTTAGTTTTCGGATACGTTCAGAAATATTCCATTTATTTGATTTTATTGTAAAGCGGAAATATTTTGACCCTCCTGACAAATTACGGTCGAGGCCTGAGGGGTTAACAAAAAAGGGCCAAACCTAATAACTTAATAATAATAACAAACATTACAAAATCACAGTTCTGGCTCGGAAGAGTCGTGTTTTTACGCAATTTTATGGTGTTTTACACCGTTTTGTAATATCGCTATCATTGTTAGTTCACTCGACCTAAATACCTGCATAGTTTTAGCTTTACCTGTGATAGCTTCGCCCATATTATATTATTGGCCAACGGGACAAACATTGTTATCAAGCGGACAAACAATTAAAACAAACAACCATTTTGTAACTTTTTCATATAACAATAGTACCCGACATTTAATAAATAGGTATATATCTAAGCTAATAGATTTGTACCAATATCCGTCAGATATCATAATGGTGGACATTATCTGGTGAAAAACCACAAAGATGAGAGTTGAAATGTTGCTTGAAATGGCTTAAGCGTATTTAGTGAATATATCAAAGTCAGGTTTTCTTCCAACCATCCTCTTTCCAATCTCCTTCCCATCCCCACTTTGTTAATTCTCAAAACATAACATCCTAATTGGGGATGCCATAATCCCACTGGGTCTCTTGTGAACCTGTGGTCTAGGTGTAAAACCATAGTCGCCGTAATCATTCAAAACCCAGGGTGCGTATGTAAATTTTATTTGATTAATTTGTATTATTTCACAATTTATTAATTAAATAAATATGTAGTGTGTCAGTGTGTGTGTGGCACGTTCCAAAGTGGAAGATAATATCAGTATCGCTCTGGTGAAAAACCACCGTTAAGAACTGTAATGTTGCTTGAAATGGCTATAGCTGTGTTTGGTGATCAGATCTGAATAGCCAGGTACTCACTCCTCCATCTTCCTCTCCGAATCTCCTTCCCCTCCCCAACTAACTTCAGCCTCACAACATACCCCAATTTGGTATACCCTAGTCACACTGGCTCCAGACGGTTTGAGACTCTTGTAAATATGTATTGTTTTTTTTTCAAATCGGTATAGGTCCATACTTCTAGGGAGTTTAAGTTTAGCGTATTTATGTGTGTTGTGTGTTGAAAATGTGGTGAACGAAATCCAATGGTAACACCACTGGAGCGACAGAGCAATTAAAATATTTTTTCTCGGATTGCTAAAGGAAATTTTTCCGCCCACATTAAAAAAATCATACCTCCGAATTTGAATATGGAGACATAAAAACTGATTATAGTTCTATGTAGCCAATGAATTCCCCTATATTTTGTCTATTATCGCTTATTTGTAGAATTTATAAAAAATATATAATTAAATCTTTAACCTTAAAACATTGTAAAGAATCTAGAAAATATTTATTTTGTTATATTTTGAATGTACAATATATTATATAGTCGTTTTAAATTTTTTTTTTAATTTGCCACCTTTTGGCAACAAAGCAATCTGAGGTTTTAGAAATATTGCCATAATGTGGCAAAAAGCGTTCGAGTGGTTAACATAACCAACATTAATTAATAATTTTGCGTAAAATTGGGTGAAAAGTATGTTATATTTAGTAAATCAATCGAAGGGTGTTTAAAAATTCGCAAAATAATACAAGATGATGGTATTTCACAATGTTGTAGTATTCAGGTAGTATAAATAATATTGTCGGAAGGTAATAATGACGGTTTGACACGAACTGTTTGTAAAGTCATGATTCTACTGCTCACTGCTCAGTCAGTCAGTCATCGTCATCAAATAATATTATCATACACGTAAAGCCGTCATACCGCGATTTCGAAATACTAAATTGTATACAGGTCGACGTAGACAGGTAATGGACGTAAAATATTTATGGAAGTCGCGCGGGAAAATCATACCAGCAAAAAAGTTCAATTTTCAAACAAGTTTCAATTCTAAACCAATATGGTGGATGTAATGGCAATGGGGAAATTGATGATTGATTTTGGATTTTTTTACATTAACTCCACATGAGGCACTGTTATATTTGAAGATGCTGTGTGGGAGGTCGTTTTGAGGAGGGGAAGGAGTGAACATCTTGAAAAGACCCATGTTGTAGGAGGGAGAAAACGCAGAGGCCGGTAAATCGTTCCACAGCCGAGCTGTTGAACTCGAGAATGAATCGTAGATGCGACCCGTTCTCATGTGACAAATGTCAAGCGTGTACATATGTTAAGCGCGCGTTTGGCGTGTTCCCGACTATGCACTGGTGCCGAGTGGGTCAATGATGCTAGTTCCTCGGGGAATCTTCCTTTGAAATACCAGTAGAACAAGGACAGCATTCCCACCCGTCGCCGGTGCTGTAAAGATTGCAATCCGTTTGTTAAAACCCGTTTAATCACAGGAGACCATACTTGTCCCAGCTCACATAGGTCTCACAGAAATCGTTGTTTTTCCCTTACTATCATAGTCAGAAATGTGATTTAAACGGTATTGGAAAGAGAATACAACAAACTATATATTCAAATCTAAAAGTAAACCACAAAAAAATTAAAATTTACCCCTTTCTGAAACCAAAGTTTCCGATAGCAATTTGAAAAACAAATTATGGAACTTTGTGAATTTTTTAAGAATTTTTTTTTACATGAAACGAAAAAAAGTGAGGTGACAGTAAGGTTTATAATTCATTTATCTAATGAAATAAGAATGTGTTTTATTTTTTTTCATTATCAGTAATTTTAGTTAGAAAAAAAAGTAAAGTGAGCCATTTATAAAACTTTTTATAGTTTTCGCAAAAAAAATATATTTAAAAAAAAACATAGTAATTTTTAATATAGAAATTTGAAAGCCTATTTCATCACCTTTCGAAAACAGTTTTTAGTTTTCGAATACGTTAACAAATGTTCCATTTATTTGGATTTTATTGCAAAGCGGGAATATTTTTAGCCTCTGACAAAATACGCCAATTTTTTTAGGGGTTAAGATAGGAGATCTATCAAACGGCGGCCCGTTTTTGCATAGAGTCGAGGGTTTTTCGGGTATTTTGTGGTTCCAGACAAGAGGTGGCTGGATATATGTATTACAAGTAATTATGCGCATAACGAAGATAAATAATAACAATGTACATATAAATTAGTGAACGCTATGTTAGGTGAGCGAAAAAAGAAGCGCTTCTTTTATTATCTAGACAGGGCGTGTGAATCTTAAAATTAACACCAAAACCATTTATCAAAAAAGAAGTTTGATTAATAAAACCTTTTGTTAGTCTGGACCTAAGAGTATGGATATTAGAGAGACGGCATGTGAAGTGTGCCCGCGCGCTCCAAGTGTGCCTTTTCGAGAATTTTACCCAAGCGGCTTACATTGGCTGCTGGTTTTTGGACGTTTAATACGTTCCGACAGCAGCCATTTTACATGGTGACAGCCAATGTCAGCCTGTGGGTAGAATTCTCGAAAAGGCACACTTGGAGCGCGCGGGCACACTTCACATGCCGTCTCTCTAATATCCATACTCTTAGGTCTGGACGGAGTAAATTCGTCTTCCAGCAAATTCATCCCATTTTCAGACACGAATTTGAGGCAGTTACCTTTAGTACCTACCTAAATCTCTATTATATTATTGAATACATCACACCTATTCCTGGTCACCATGTAAAGCCGATAGTATTAATTCTTTATCATTGAAGATTTCAGCAGAAAACCTGATCAGATATAAATATTAATTTTAAAGTGCTGCAATCATCAATGACAACGAGGACATTAGTGCATATATTTTCAACGAAATCAAACACAACGCAGATAAAGCAAGACTTTGATATGGCTTCGTTTAATGTCATGTCGGTCAGGATGACACTTTAACCACTCCAAAGTTCGCGATAACTGAAATACGCGTCCAGCGTTCGGGATTTCTGCGCGTCCGGTTTTCAAATTTCCCGTCCTCATTAAAAAAGTCTCAGATTTTTAATACGGAGACATATCAACTGCTTATAATAAAATACACGTTTATCCCAAATTTTAAGGATTCATAAATTGTTATAAAATTATAAAATGCGCCAAATTAAAAAAACGCATGAATTCTGCGTATTATTTACTTTAAAAATGGCGTACTTGGCCTAATTGAAGAATATTAAGACTTAAATACGTTGTCTATGGCCTACTTGATAACCACAGATATAAATATGTTGTCTATAGCCTACCTGATAACCATAGATATAAATATGTTGTCTATAGCCTACATGATAACCACAGATATAAATATGTTGTCTATAGCCTACTTGATAATCAAGGATATAAATATGTTGTCTATAGCCTACTTGATAACCACAGATATAAATATGTTCTCTATAGCCTACTTGATGACCACAGATATAAATATGTTGTCTATAGCCTACCTGATAACCACAGATATAAATAAGTATGTTGTCTATAGCCTACATGATAACCACAGATATAAATATATTGTCTATAGCCTACCTGATAACCACATATATACATATGTTGTCTATAGCCTACCTGATAATCACAGATATAAATATGTTGTCTATAGCCCACTTGATAACCATAGATATAAATTTAAATTCGAACATGCCTTTTTTAACAAGTTATCAATGATTTGTAAAAAAAAAAATTTCAATAATTTCGATTCGCGAAATGTCAATAACAACTAGAAGAGATCCGAGACATCTCTTGTTGAAATGTGAAAATACTAAGGTAGCTTTGTGATTAATCGAAGTATACAACGCGCGGGAACTTTTGAAATAATTCCAATAGATGTTTTAAAATATCTCTTCAAATTGGCCACATTTTGGCCAACGAACGCTCGAGGGTATTTGCAAATTGGCCAAAATGTGGCCAAAAGCGCTCGACTGCGTTAAAGAGAAGTTCAAAAAATCATAAAGTAAAAAAAAAATAGTAATTACAATTGGCGCTATCCACGAAGGATACATAGGTACAAAATCAATCAATATTATATTAGTAAAGTTGTATTTCAAATACAATAATGGGGCCAAAAGACTTAGCTATAAAAGCTCAAGCGTTATTTGGTTTGGCGTATTACGGCATGTCGATTGCCGTACATTCCTAATGGGAATGTAAGACGAGCGATATGCTGAAATAGGCCAAGCCAAATAACGCTTGAGCTTTTATAGCTAGGTCTGTTGGCCCCATTATACTCTCTCACGATGACCTGCTCAAAAATACAACGCAACAATAAATTAATATAAAATGACATAGGGTGCCATCTATGGAAAAAGGATACACATTAAAATTAACAATATTAAAATAATAATTAGCAAAGTTCCTTACCTTTCTGAAGGCGAAAAGCTCCCTCTGCAGTTTCAGCCTTTCGGCGGAAGGCTGCTGCCCCTTCCCCCTGATGAATTTCAACATCGTATCACCTGGAACAGATTCGTACTTTATAAATCAGACCACAGTACGTACGTATATTACTTGTCTATGGGCAAGTTTCAACATTATTGGTTGCGATGTTTAGATGAGTAAGGGCCTCTTTCCCGAAACACTTGGAAAATATGAGATAACGTATTGTTCTGCCGCTGAGAGCTCAGTTAAAAGTTCCCTTTCTGTTACGTACATCGTTTATGAGAAAGATAGAGTAATACCAAAGGAGCTATCAGCACTCAGCCATGCACCTTTACAACGATTCAATCTGCCCGGAACTATGCCCGTTTGAACATGAAACGTGCCCATTCTAACATATAACATGAGCATGGATCATGTCCATTTGAACACGGAACATGCCCATTTGAACCTGGAACATGGCTATTTAAACATGGAACATGCCAAATTGAACATGGAACATGCACATTTGAACATGGGACATGCACATTTGATCATGGAACATGCCCCTGTTAACATGGAACATGCCCATTTGAACATGAAACAAGTTCAATTCAACATAAAACGTGCCCATTTACACATGGACCATGCCCATTTGAAATTTGAACATGGAACACGCCCATTAGGATAAACGCTTAAAAATATGGGAAGAACCTTACTATTCAGTAATTCAATAAGAAACATAACTAAAGCCATTTCAATCAATGTTGCAAAAACAAATCTGAAATATTTTAACCTGAACAAATCATTATCAGGTAAGATAAATAAATAAAAAAATTTAAAAAACACAAACATTATTGCGCCTGGGGCAGCCAATGAAAGGCTAGGTACATTTCTTATCATCCCATTGGAGATACCACAATGTATTGATAAGTATAAATGTGATAACCTCACGAAATTAATAATTAAATGTTCAGAAAAAATGCTCTAAGTAAATCACTTCGAATAGAGACTTAAAACTCTGTTTTAACCAACACCACTTTAACTTAGGTACATGAGTGTGGAGGGTTATTTTGGAAACTTTGGTCAAAATAAGAAAAAAATTAAGAAAAAAAAAACTCCCCTCAGGTTGTCACGAAGAAAATAATTTCCCTCGGGGGCTTCTATATTTTTGGGGATGCTGTGTGGAGGGTCATTTTTGGTAAAGTAATGAGAGGAAGTTCTGGAAAGGAAAAATGTATGAGCTGTGGGTAGGAATCTGGGGTCGGTATATACAGGAGTGACGGACGAGAGAATCGATCCCTCCCACAAGCGATAAATCGAGAGAATCCTGCTGTAGAAGTGAAAGGGACAAAGGGCCAAGACCTGGTTGTTTCATTCAGTTTATACATTGTCTTGTCTCATGCATACTCTTCTATTTTTCAATTATACTGATAATGCAGAGCATTTCTAATAATATAGGCACAGACAATCTACAAACAGCCTCTTATGTTCAGGACGAACGAAGACTGTATGCAGAATTAGTTAAGAAAACGTTGTCCATACAAACGTATTCCCCAATTTCCTCTCTGGATTTTGACATTAGTGCAAATATTTCTTAATATAATATAACTCTACGTTATGGTCTCCCTTTATCAATTTAATATTCATTCAGACAACAAACATACTATTACATAAAATACTGCATTACAAAATTGACTGTCCTGATTATTATTTTTTTAAATTGATAAACTAATGTTTAAGACAAGATTTTTGTATGCATAGCACAAAGGATAACAATTATTATAAGCAATAAATATTAGCCTGAAACACTCATCCATATTGAAAAACCCTCCCGGGAAAATATACATGCCGCCGACGGGACTCGAACCTGTCAAAACATTTTTTTATTTTTTTTTTAAATAAAGTTGGTTGTTTGCAGTTGAAGATATGTAATAAGCGGTAATTGTTGAATGAAACATAGTATATATTGAATCATTTGGCGGGTAAGAGATAAGCCGCCGTAGCTCAGTGGATTAGAGCACCTGACCGGCAATCAGAAGGGCACGGGCACTTTTAAATTCAATTATATGCGTGAAGGGATCTAAATAAGGGTTCTTGGTTTCTGTTCACATTTTTATCTACGTATTTTGTTATGTGTTTTTATTGCAACCCTTTTTGTAATTTATCTTTACATTATTCTTTTTTGTTTAAATTTTTAAGTATTTACTTTGATACAAAAAGCATGTAAAATTTTATAAGAAAAACCTAATAAATAATAAATAAATATCTACCACTAGTGTGTTAGTAAGTTTTGCTTTTTTTATTTATTTATTTATTAAAGAATTTTATACATATTGTGTTATTTCGCCCGCCATGCTAGGGATGTCCCTAGCATGTCCATTTTGATAAGTTACTTCTTACGGGAGTTAGGGGACATACAAACTTTTTATTTATTTTTTACTAGCTTCTGCCAGCAACTTCGTCCGCGTAGGATTAGCACTTCGAGAAATCTATTTTATTTTCCTATGTCCCATCTACGTTTACACCAAAATTCTTAACCTATTTATTTAAAATATGTATAATTCTTGATTCGATTTAAAGTATTAGGCGAGTACTTCAAATAAATTCACTAATTTAAATATTTTCTAAAATAGAATTTTGATTTAACAATCATTGTTTTGCAAAATGTCATTCTCAAATTTTGACATTTTCTATTAAACAATAATTATTATTTTTAATATATCTAAAATAAATAGCTAGCTTTATAAATTACAGCCTATATGTTATTCTGATGTACGAGCTATATTATTGTAAAGTTTCATTAAAATCCATTCAGTAAATTTTGTGTGAAAGAGTAACAAACACACATACATCCATACAAACCTTCGCATTTATATTAGTAAGATTATTATCTCTATAATAATATATATTATTTTTAAGTTGACGTGAGAATTTTTTGACCCCTCGGTATAGAGAGATTTGGTGAGATTTTACTGGACCCCTCCCCCCCATTTTTTGCTCACGTAAATGTATACCCCCTTAGGACCCTTCAAAAATTGTTAAAATTTCCTGTTTTGAACGCCATCAATAGAAGTTCAGTATACAAACTAAACATTGTATTAAAAAAAGGAACAGACTGATTTTTTTCTTATAATACAGTTGATAAATCTTTGAAATCGTCCAGTTTTGGGAGAGTAAAATCAAAACCACGATTTTATTTAGGTATTATCAGCCAAATGTGCAGTTGTTACCTAGCGTCGGGTGGGAATGCTATCCTTGTTCTACCGGTATTTCAATGGAAGATGCTCCGAGGAGCTGGCGTCATTGATCCCCTCGGCACCGGTGCATAGTCGGGAAACACGCCAAACGCGAGCCCAACATATGTACACAGTTGTCATTTGTCACATGAGAACGGGACGCTTCTACGACTCGTTCTTGTGTTCAACAGCTCGGCTGTGGAACTATTTGCCGGCCTCTGTGTTTCCTCCTTCCTATAACATGGGTCTCTTCAAGACCCACGTTCACTCCTTCCTCTCCTCAAAAAGACCCTCCTCACAGCATCTTCAAAGATGACATAGGCCCTGAGTGAAATTATTTTCCCCAGGGCCTCCTGTGTGGAGTTAATGTAAAAAAAAAAAAAAATCCTTCGAATTTCTCGGCTAATAAATAAGTCCAGTCATGGTGTTGAAAGATTGGCAATAAAAATGCTGTGCAATATAATAGTTGATACTAGTTTGATGCAGAATGCATTGCAGACCACAGATATTGATATTGATTAGAAATTATATAAGGTACGTTAGCACGTAAATAAAATGGGTGCATCGTATACTTACTAAATTAATTGTGTTGATAGATATGTACAAAATAAAGGACAGTGATTAGTTAAAACTTATGCTATCAATGCTGGTGTGGACATGTAAAAAAAAAACAGAAAAAAAGGTTTAAAACTGTAATTTCAAAAATAATTATGTAAAAAAAAATTGGGCATTCCGTCAACTGCATGTTTATCACGTCAGGACATTCCATAGCACCCCTAGCACATGAGGTTAGTCGAAAAGAAATCCTTATAAATAATAATATCGGGTAGGTACCTACCTACCTACTTAGGCATTTAAATACTATATTTTTAAATCATTGACGTTTGGCGACAAAGATTAGAAAAAAAAAATAACATTACATATATAAATGTCAGATTATTATTATTATGTCGATTAAATAAATTAAAATATTTTCACTAGGTATTTAAATCAATGTTTCTTGAAGAATTCAATGCAAATGTGCTAGGAATCAATGCAAAATAGTAGAAAATTTGCAAGTTGTGAATAATAGTTTTTGAATAGAGAACAAAGCAAAGATTCACAGCTTCGTAAGAAGTTAGATAGGTATTTAGGTACCTACATTCACAAAAAAAATATTTTTGGCTGTGTTGGATTTTGTGGGAAGAAACATTGTTTTGACATGTTGAAACCTTGGCAAATCTAATAAAAAATAGTGTTCTATGTTTATTCGCTATGCTGTATAAAACTCAAATTCAGAAAATTATGGCCCTTATCTGGTGTCCGCTGGTGTCGTAAAACAATAATGAATGTTTCAAACAAAACACAATATTATCTAGTCGGCGGCCGAACTGTTTGACATTCAAGAAACGCCCAGAAACATCGTGGATGAGGAATGGATAAAGTAAAACAGAATAATAGGCATCATGAGCGTTGTAAATAGCCGCCGTGATATTCAAAATAGCCTTTGGAGGTTTACAGTTAGAGCAGGCATTGCACACCAAGCCTGTCAAACCACTATTCAACATGTCAAAAAATTACAAAAAAACACACACACCGAAACAACACTCAGACGAATTATATTCACTAAAGAGGATTGCCACGATTATCAACAATTCGGAACTCAATCACTTTGTAAACAATTGATAATTAAAACTACATAAAAAAGCGACTAAATAATTTCGGCATTCCGAGCCGGGTACATTGTCCTTGTGTAGGCAACGCCTGCCTGACAGGTATGAGATAAAACTTGCAGTCGTACACCGATTAGGAAGCAATATCTCGCCGAATTCACACAAATTGAATAGATGCAGAAACAACAAACCTTGAAAACACTTTAAATTCAATGTTTGGTTATCCGAATATGGAGTAAAATAATATGAAACGTTCACCGTCACTTTTACACTCGCTCGCGGCACAACAAAACACGTCGACGACAAACGCGAACTGTGAGTCACTTCGTTCGAGCCACTCCTGCCAACTGCAGCATAGATCAAATCAAACTCGATTGTGCAGGGGCGTGCTTAGAGAAAGTGATTCGAAAACCCTCTTTTATTTGTAGTATAATATTACATCGTATTGAAAATAAAATTAATGGCCAGACTATATCTAAATTATTATTTACTATACGAAGCAACTATCCGACTGTCTTCCAATAAAAAAAATACTCTTCCGAGTGACAAAACAAAACATCAAAATATATTTATAAAATTTCACTTTTTAAAAAATTAAGTTCGCTATGAATTTCTCTCGGAAAAACACCTGCTTCAACATAATTTTAAACAAATCATCAAATCGAAAGCCTACAATTTGCAAGCTCGATAGTTTGGAAATATTTTTTTTAAGAATAAATAATATTATCGCTTTATTATTTTAGGCTAGGTAGTGAAAAACCACCCGAGGTGAACTATCAGAAAACTGATAAATATTGTAACAATTTACTGTTTTAATATTTCTATTTTTGAAACTGATAATTCGTGGTGGAATTCCATTATAATATTATAATAAAACAAATTTAAAACTTTTTCCATTTTAATTTAATGACCGTAACCGGTTTCAGCTTGTCAAAGCCATCTTCAGACTGGAGATGTCTGAAGATGGCTTTGACAAGCTGAAGATCAGTCTGAAGATGGCTTTGACAAGCTGAAACCGGTTACGGTCATTAAATTAAAGTGGAAAAAGTTTTAAATTTGTTTTATTATAATTTACTGTTGTTATTTTTTTATAAAAATAAAAGTTGTGTAGTTAGGGCCAATTGCATTGAAAATATCGATTTCTGTGTTGATTTCGGATTGAATTTGCCTTTTTGATGTGACACGTTTTTTGGCGTGGACGGGACGATATTCTTGCACGAAAACGGGACAATGCTCTAGTACGAAACGACGCTTCATTCGGCAAGGCTTCATTCAGTCGGCTCTTTCTGCCCGATGTCCAAAACTCTGTGCGGTATATTTGCTTCTATTCTCATTAAAATTGACAATGAATTTATTCAAAATGATGACAATGAATGATGCATTTTAAATTTATTTATTTGTGTATATTTAAATAATAATAAAATTATCGTTTGACTATAAAAAATAAACATAAATACTGGTTTACTTTCATGTTTTCTTCCTTCAATAAATATCAATTTCTAAGTCACTGCCAGGCGTCCCGTGAGGGCAATTTTATTTACTAGGATTAGAATAATTTTCGCGAACCATACAAAAATACACACGAAAAGGTAATTGTGAACCGAATTTCGTTTTTTATTTCCAAATAATTACTGACGAGTAGGTATTTTATGTTTGCTACTCATATAGCTTGAACAGTAGATAATAATAATTAGATAATAGAGATATTAGTAATTAATAATAGAGATATTATTCTCTGTCATTATTAACATAAAAAAACGTGAATCTTATTGCTTTCCTAGACTATATATTCACGATTTTTAAACATACATTTACAGCTATTATTCTCTCGCACGCCCCTGATAAAGGGTTTTCAATCGTACCAACATAACCTATCAAATATAGTTTGCGCAAATTGAATTATTTGAACAGGATTCTTCTAGGTACTGAGATAAAGTTTTATCTTCGGGTTCCCATCGATTTTAATGTTTACTTAGTAAAAAATATCAAATAATCAATCATAATAAGTTGATTTCCCCAAAGATGTCCATTAGCGATAGCAAACATACGAATTTTATGAACATAATATTTGAAAAGGTACTTTGAAATTTATTAATGTAATGAGTAATGAGAATAATTTTTATTCTGTAAGCTGTAATCTTCCCTTGGTTGCATTTAAAATGGACTACATGTCATACATCAGATAGCAAACCATTGTTATTTTGGATAACATACTTACATTAATCAGCGCCTTTGAGCTGATTTTTCACAAAAACAGCGCTATATAAATCAGGCAAATATTGTCATTTTAATAGGTTAACCATTTTATGTTATGAAATGTGGGTAAATACCACATATTACAGTATCCACCATCTCAAAATGGATGAGACGCGATTCAAGCAAATAAAATAATGATCATTTTAAAATATATATTTATTTTACTGTAACAATCTTAAAGTTTCTACATATTTCATATTAAATTTTTTCAACCTACATCTAGTACAATAAGAAAATATTTCAGCATATCAATTTGAAAGAAATTACAAGTACATAGATAATAAATAATAATTATTATTAAATAAGTTTATATTTAATAGTTAAATAATATAATAATTTTTTTAATAGAAAATGTTAGATGGTCCCAAAACACAAAGTTTTTATAAGTAAATTATTGTATTATAATATTGCGGGGTAATTACTACAACTAAATACATAACTTCAAAATCAGAATTTCTTTAGTTACAAACTAAAAGCATAAGTGGGTTTCTCACCATCCTCCCAATAGCTTATTCATACTATAAAGTTTATTTTCGATTTACGGTTTATTTATTTATTAAGTTGGAGTTTATTATTCGGTACTCGAACCTATGAGTAGTGGCTATATATTGGATAAGTTGGCCGAGTTTTCTAACTATTGCAAGTATTTTATTTGTATTTTTAATAATATTCGTTATAGTATGGATAAGCTATTAGGAGGATGGTGAGAAACCCCCTAACTATATTACTTCATCTATGAATGCCACAAACAGAAAAGTCATAATGCATTGGAATCATCAATTTATTTTTCTTTTTTGTTGGTATCTCCAAAAAACAGTATAGTTTAATTCTACAACTATGTTACCACAAGTGTTTTTCCATGTTTCAATTAAACAACTAGATTTAGCTAGCTGTAGCATTAAAATTTGTGGACTTGCTTAAGAGTGGATTATAGGGCAAAAAGGTGATTTGCTGCAAAACGGCCCTCTAAAATAGCTGAATTACTACCTTTCGTATGACATTGTCAGACTTCATATTTTTTGTTACCAAATAATGGACTATTATTTTTCAAACTGCGGATTTTTTTTTGTAAATGATGTAAGCATTCGACCATAAAAAATAAAAACATTGATACACCATACAACCCACATTTATCAAACTTCGATTTATGACTATGGTATAATTAATGATTTTACACAATGTCTTTAATTTAAATTATTTATGTAATACACATATCTGTCAAGGTACGGCTTCATATTGTCGTTATGATATCTGTGAATATCAACAATTAAATAAATACTTCAATTTCACCATATTTTACAACACTTCACAGCTTTCTCGCCATTCCGGCGCATTTCGGGAGAGAAGCCCACGTTGAACAGAGGTGGAACTGTACGTTCCGTGTTTCACAGCATACGTTTTCATTGCATTTGCGAGTGTAACAACCACTAAGGTAAGTCATTCCATTTATGTAAATAAATATTAAAAAATGATGAGCCATTTTCTTATTTCCAAAATTATTACAGTTCCAAACACCCAAATCAACTATTTAACCATACTTATCAGTATAAATATAAAACAAAGGAATTATCAGTTTGATTAACATCTGATAATTCGATTTCCCAACAAAACTGATTTCAGAGTTACCTAGTCGAAGTAATTACCCCACGATATTATGTTATTTAATATCTATTTATATTTCAACAGTTTATGTCGGCTGTGAAATGTGTACAGGGTGTTAAGGGACATACTTGATTTACCAGTTAATCCTGGCATCATTTAGAGCAATAAAAATTAACATAAAAACTCAGTAGATATTGGACGGTTAGGGGCGCAGTGAGGGGTTGGTCGGTTACTCGGCCGAGTGACCAGTGACGACAAGTGGAAGAATTTTTTAGTGTTTGATTTTGAAAAAAGAAGACATCAAAAAGTCTTCGGAGACCAAAATTCCATTTATTTTTTTTACTTCAAATAATCTCAGGAATCACTGGTTAAATTAAGTCAAGTACGTCCCTTAACATCGTGTTTAATAATATTTTAACACAATATTCACATCAAAAATAATATTACAAAATAATTAGATAATATTAAATAAATATTACATTAAAACCATAAATGAAAAAAAATTAGACGATAACCAAAAAATATTTTGACGATAACCAAAAAATATTTTGAAGATTGATCTATACTGATTGGAAAAAAATACTGATGGACAAGCCTATGAAATTGATTGTCTGCTTCGTAATAAAGTTTGATCAATTTCAGCAAAAGTAAGGTAAAATTGAGCTTAATTCAGGAAACACGGACATGCCCATATAACACTTCTATCGGTTTCTCTTTTCAGTGCATACAAACTTGTATAAAGAAAAACATAAAATAAAACATTCAAAGACAATTTGACAACATTATTCAACAAATAATTTAAAATAGGGCCTTCATTCAAATATAATTAGAAAGGTGCAATCGTGATCAATTTTTGGTTTATTATGCTGCATTGCACTTCCTCCTTTAAGCAACATTTCTGACAGCATTACAGTATCCATCATTCCATCATCAGGATTAACGCGAGCAACACGGTTTAATTAAAGGTCTGAAAAAAATTATTATTATAATATCCAGATTTGGCTCAATAATATCAGCAGCTAATATTGTTAACAAATTTCCCTGTGGTTCCATTTAATTTTCAATATTAGTAGTTAGTAGATTCCTGTTTTACCATGACAACCATTTTCTTTTTAGAATATAACTAAAATAAGAGTAGATTTCTGTTTTAACATAGTAACCATTTTCCTTCACTTATTAGAGTAATAACTGTAGATTCCTGTTTTATCATCTCAACCATTTTTCTTTTGTTTTTACAAGACTGAATTTTTTCTCTTCAAATTTGCAATCTCATCGAACAACATTGAAGTATATCTACCCTGTTGATGGACAATTTAACGCTGTCCGAAACATTGGGTAAAGAAGGAGGAAGCGCAAGACGGCATAATAATTCAAAAAATTAATCACAATAATGGTGTGAAAATCATAAATCATATTAAAAAGGTGCAAGTTGAATTCCAAAACTGGACTCTCCATTTTCTATCTAGATTGACTAATTAATACATAGGTGAATTCGTAATGTGAAAAATATAATATAATTATTTATTTATTGCATCGATCACTGGATAAAAATTTGTTATTTATTTTCAGAATCTTCTCCATCCGAGGTGATGATCTTATTTCTTCTTCGAATTCTCCCCTCGGGATCATTTCGATGTGTGTGCAAGTGGCGGTACTGGAATAAATAATAAAACAACAAATTTAATCATAACTATGAACCAGAAAATCTGAACTCTGCAACATGCAATTTATACAATGGGGTATATTTTTTTTTATTACATTAGGCAACTTTATGCCAAAACCATACCTCTTCAAACACAGAATTGTTTTTGACAATGACCAAAGTGCTTGTGATTTTGTAAATTTTTTCATATATTCTTATATGAATATCACACAAGAGTCCCAATTTTTTTTTTTTTTTAATTTTTCCTTTTTTATTAAACTGCTAGTTACATGTTTTAAGGATTTTATGACCACCACGCTAGGCACATGTCCGTGTTGTGGAGGTCAACTGCTCCCATCTAGAGCTAGACTATGGCATCCCCAATTGGGGTATGTTGTGAGACTGAAGGTAGAAGGGAGGGAAAGGAGATAGGGAAGAGGAAGGATTCAGATTTAGTCACCTAACACAATAAAGCCATTTGAACGCTTCAATTCTGAATGGTGGTTTTACACCAGAGCGATACTGTTCCACTCTGGAATGTGCCGCAAATATACTTTATATTTTTAATTAATTAATAGTGACGTTCGGATTGCTGGTCGAGAGGCTTACCTCGACAACAGAGCCATCATGATACGAACCAAAGGGCGTAATTTCGTGCTTGTGCCTTTCTAATTTACATTTTTTTCTAAGTCTAAATGACTTCAATTTTTATTATAATAACTCTCGTTGTAATAACATTTGGAGGCTAAACCCATCAATGTAATATATCATTGAAGAAGAAGATAATACTAATAAATCTAAATGAAAATATGAAAAAGTACAAGACACAAAATAACAAAAAAAAAATGCAACTGGGTCTCGAACCCAGAAAATAAAAAAAGTTGAATAAATACATATAAATTCAAATGTAATGACTGTTCCTCATTTTATATCGGGAAAACTACCCGTAATTTCGAAATTAGAATCAAAGAACACTTAGGTGTCTAAATAATAATAATTTTTCCGATTTCGCTAACTATATCATCGAAAATAACCATAGTTTTGAAAAAAAATACAGGGATAAATATTCTTCATATTAATAATAAATACCTTAGCTAACTTAGAAGCTTTAGAAATAAATAAAAAAATCCCTTAAAAGTAATGATTCGATTATCAACAAACAAAAAATATTAACTTTTAGTACAATCTTAAATCTGTTCCCTTTCGATGTCCGTTCTGTTCCCTCCCACAACTCTCCATTAATTCCTAGCCACGCCCCCATCTTTACCACAACACTTAGTAATAAATTGTACCCCCGCACTGTTTTGTGATTGTCAAATCATTATATGTTTGCCCTGAGGAAGGAACGGTTGTTCCGAAACCGATCGGCATTAATTAAATAAATCAATGTTTCTAACAAAGTTATATTGTTTCATTTAACATAAAAAAATGTTTGTAAAAATAATAATTGATGAAGTCCTTACCATTGAAGACTTCTGGCTGAAAGCTCTGTTGCAGTATTTGCAGATAAAAGGCTTCTGGCCGTTGTGGGTGTACCGGTGCATTGACAGAATGCTGCTTGAACTAGAAACACATAACACAATCATTATTAATAATACACAAACAAGAACAAAACAACTACAAGGTGGCGTAAAAGTCATCACTAGACATCGGATTATATGGACTAACAAAGTGCCAAAATAGGCTGAAATATGCACTAAAAACTCTTGATATGCCCAAAATATGCACAATGCAAAATCAAAAAACCATTTTTATTTTTATGTATTTTAATTAAAGACAGTACAAAAACAGCGAAATATTCTTAAAATTATGCATAGTTTTTGTGACAATATACAATTAAGTATCTTTCCACATTTTCGATCGCAAATTTGTGACGTTTGCCACCCAGTATTAATTGTATGCTGAAAACGACCACCGATGTCAAAATTAAAAATTTGACGCCATTTCTGGAGATACCTGTTTAGACAGGGTATGGACCTGTGCCGTTGATGTAGGCAATGTCTTCAAGACTCGGGTTTTTAAGCAAAATAGCGTCTAACTTTTTACGAATCTTTTCTGATATTAAATTAGGAAGGGCGTTAGCAAGTTCGATCATTGTTTCCAGTATTTCTATTGATACAGGAAGGTTTTTTGTTTCCAATTATTCTATGGCATCTGGTAACTTGTGGAAATGTGTTGATATGAGGGCGATATTATGTTTAATGGGTGCGTCTTCAAATGCTAGCTTGCTTTGACTAAATTGCAATGGCCTCAAAACTGTCAAATTGATCAACAAAATCAACGAAATATGCACGATTGGGAAAAAAGGCTAAAATATGCATTAACGCTGTAATTAGAGAGTTATATGCATTTGCATATGTAAATGCATAAAATCCAATACTAGTCATCACCCTATCAAAGATTCCATAACTTTTGCAAATGGCGGCAAATGTCAGTTCTGTTTTGACATTCGTGAAGCAAACAGATACAAAATACACGTCAACAAGACATAAATCGCTATACGCGGAAAAAAAGGTTTTGGTGATTTGCAATGGCCGGCAAGATCGCCGATTTAACCGTTTCTTGAAGTCACGAGTCTATGTCAATAAGCCTCAGACTCTTGAAGCCCCCAAAGAGAATATCCATCAAGAATGTGAGAACCTATCGCTGGAAGTTCTGGAAAGAGTGATGGAAAATGCCATAAATATACACCTTCATATTATATTTTGTGAAATTAGAACTTTTTTGTTATTAGATTTAGGACTCTCGATGAGGGTTTTGATTTATTGCTTGAAAAGGGCCAGGCGCATGGCCGCAGTAGGATTTTATTTTTGCAATCAATTCCAACCAGTCTATTTTTTCCACACAACTGACTTTTGAAACTAGTTTCAGTTTATTTTCTTTATCTTTTCTCACATATCATATTAAACAGCGGTAGTTTACACCGACCAAAGCTTTTGGCCATGTTGACCATGATATCATTGAGCTTTATCACATCATATTTAAAATCCAGAAGCAAATTTTTTCGGTAAACGGACATAACTCTAAAAAAATTCCCAGCGCAATCCGGAATTTCTCAACGATCTAACCTCGGAATTCTGTTGTTTGAAAGAAAAAAAAAGCTGACCTGATTTAATAAGCGGAGGGCGAGTGCAAAGGACACACATAGGAGTATGTATAGCCAGTTTATGCCTTCTAATATTGAAGGTCGTGGTATCACAATAATAGCATTTTTGGACACCGAATCATTACTGGTAAAAATTAATGGTAATATCTGCCTTTTACGCCCCTCCTCTATCTTCGAGTGGCCAACCTAAGCTAAGAGTAATATTTTCTTTGGCCCACCAAAATTTTTGGGTTGGGTAATGTTACCCTAGACCAACCAGGCAACCAGTTAATATGAACTGTGCCATCACCGATGGATCTAGGAAGGTGAGTACTAACTAGACACTGTTGTCTCAGGAGACACGTATTGGGAGTGGAAAACACCAATAGATTAAGGAAATGTGAAGAGGATGAAGAGATTCCAATTCACCAATGTCCCTGAAGGGAGAACTGGAGGCAAATGGCGAGGGACCGCAGTCGGTGGAGACAATTTTTTTTTTGGGGAGGAGGCCAAATCCTACCCTGTGAGTTCTGCCATCATAAGCAAAAAGGCAGCTACAAATTTGCAAAAGTCACATTCTGATATAAGAGACCCTTCATCTACTTTTATAACATACTAGCTTGTACCCAGCATGCATTGCAATATCACACAAAGAAAGAAATTGTTTCTCCCTGCGTGTCCTTTTCCATGTGTCCCCGTTCTTGCCCCCGTTCCTCTCCCGCATCCCCTTCCCCTCCCGCCTTCCCTCCTCCCTCATCCTCAGTCCCGCAAACCTCCCCCTCCTTTGTTCCCCCCCTCTCCGATTTCCCCCTCCCACCTTCCCTCCCTGCGGCTAAACTACATGAAATACACACATTTTTCAAACAATTCGCACCCCACTTCTATTATAAAAATTTTAGGCAAATTTCACAATGCCGAGCTCACAATTATATTTTGAAACCTTCAAGGGCTTGCGCACATCAAATTAAAAAAATAAAAGGTACTCAGAATGTGGAATTTGCATTGGAATTCCTAGCTGCCTTTATGCTTATGATGGGAGTGTAGCACAGTGACGATGTTTATATGTATATTATCCCTATCCTTAGTGATTTCTGTTGTTACCTGAAGAACTTGCCGCATATTTCGCAGGTGTAGGGTTTCTCGCCGGTGTGTGTGCGCATGTGGAGGGATAAGTGGTCCTCCTTGCGGAAACCTGAAACAAAAATAACAATAAGAGCAACAATAACAATAATAACAAAGAACAAATAAAAAATAGAATAAAGCTCTCTCATTAAAAATTTTCGATTGAATTTACTCGAACAATTAGAAATTAATAAACGCACAAACGACCCTAATTTAACATTAATTAATAAAGTAAGGAAAATAATATATTCACCTCTTCTAAGTATTTTCACAAAACCTAAACAATATTCATAGCAGTAACGTCATTATTAAACAATTAAGAACACATTTACAAATTTCAAAAAACCCATGGGGGAGAATCTATTACTTTCCCAAGAATTCGGTTTAACCGATAATAAATCAATTTGCTCACTTTCAAATTGACATTTTAAATCGTATAAATATCGTCGTCTAATTATGAAACACCTCAGTTTGAAAATGGTCTTGTAAGCCGAATCAGCTGTCACAATAACTAACTAACTAACTAACCATCACGCCGTTTCCCCGCAGGGGTAGGCAGAGAGGATGGACCGCCAAACAACTCGGTCTTGGCATACACTCCTCGCCTCATTCACATTCATACATCTTATCATACATGCTCTTCTATTATTCTGACTCTTGACATGGCCCGACTCAAACAAAAACTATAACACTTGCAGAACTTAATAATAAACATTATTAAATTTAATTTAAATTAAATTTCAAAAAAATTAAATGGAGTTCTACGAATTAAACACAAAAACAATAAATAAAGAACTTTCCCATCAAAACTGTGGTTTTAACAATTCCCCATTTTTCCAAAAAAGAAATTTCCTCATTTATTCAAATGAGAATTGGACATTTTTCCTTTCCTTCTCGCCTTTTTAAAATTCACGCCTTTAACTCCCCTGATTGTACATTCTGTAGTCTAGAAGTCGGAACTTTAGGTCACATATTTTTTGGTTGTCCCTCTCTAAACCAATATCCTGTCTTCTGTCAAGAGTAATCTAAAATTGCCTCCCCTCCATTCAACATCTCATCTCTTCTAAGTCTGAACTCTACTCCAATCTTCAATATAATTTAGAAATTTACCCATTTAAATAAAATTTATGTATAATTTTAAATGATGGCCTAGAACATCTTGAAGGGTGAAAACCAGAAACAATTGAAAAAAAAAACAAATTAGTTTGTTAGTTACCTTTGCCGCACTGTGTACAGATGTGGTCCCTGATGTTGGAGTGTATCTTTAAATGGAACTTGAGGTGATGGGGGGCACGGAAGGCCTTTCCGCACTCATCACACTTGTACGCGCGCAGGTCCGTGTGCCCGCGCATGTGGACACGCAGGTTGCTGATCTGTGACATTCAAGTGTAATAAAGATCATAATATAGGTTGCTGATCTGTGACAGTCAAATGTAATAACATCATCATATCGGTTGCTGATCTGTGACAGTCAAGTGTGATAAAGATCATAATATAGGTTGCTGATCTGTGACAGTCAAATAAAATAAGATTATCATATAGGTTGCTAATCTGTGACCGGCGAGTTTAATACACATCATAACGTAGGTTCCTGATCTGTGACAGTCCAGTGTAATACAGATCATAATATAGATTGCTGATCTGTGACCGGCAAGTGTAACCTACTTATCTGTGACAGGCAAGTGTAATACAAACAAACATGAAATAAGTTGGTGATCTGTAGCACTCAAATGTATTACAGATATAAGTTTAATACAATGGTTGCTGAACTGTGACAGTAAGTGTTGGTGGGTGGGAAGGAACTGACCTGAACAAAGCGTTTGTGGCAGATTTCGCACTCGAAGGGCCTCTCCTGGGTGTGCCCCCTCTGGTGCACCAGCAGGTTGCAAGGCTGAGTGAAACCCTTGCCGCACTCGCTGCAATAGTCACACCAACAATAATTAATAGTCTTAGATGTAAATATACGTTTAGTATTTTACATTAATAATATAAAAAAAGCAATAATCCATATATATTATAAAAGTAAGTGTACAATGTGCGTGCCGCTAAAACTCAGAAACGAGTCCCGGTACGATCGAGGGAGTTATATGGTTGTGGAATGTTCGGGAATAGTCTGGAACGTTCGGGATGATCCCAGATCATTGTGGAACATTCTAGAACACTCTCGAACGTTCTGGAACATTGTGGACCATTCAAAGCCTTTTTGTATGGGTGGGGGATAGAGGGCTACCTTAGAATCTCATTTCAACTCTCTGAGCAAAGCCGGGTACCCCAGCTAGTAGAAAAAAAAAATGATTATTTATTTTTTGAAATAGGCACCCTAAAACCACCCTGCTTTGTGAAATATATTATTTCATGTTAGTATGCCACTTCTGGACACACTTGCCCTTGGAATACAATCCATCTCTTATATATTTTTCCTTCCCAGAACTTCCCTTCCTTCCTTTCATTAAAAATACCCTCCACAAAGCATCAACAAAAATGTCAAGCCCTAAGGAAATGTGTGGGTAAGTGCTTATCATGAACCTGAATATATTTATTTATTTATATTATGCGCCCCTAAGGGCTTTAACAAATCTGTGACCTTATTTTTGAGGTTTGTCATTATAACCTTCTTGTAATTAGCACTATATCCATCTACGCTACGCAACTCAAACTATCACAGTATTTTACCTGCAAATGTAGGGACGTTCTTTCAATTTGTGTGTGCTCAAATATTCATGGTATGCCTCCCCTGAAACAATTAAAAACCGTCAAACTTAACAAATAACTCGGGGTGAGTATATTATTTATGCACGGTCTAAGTTTTTACAAGTACATATTATTTATTTAAACGCCGTTAGGGCTTTTACATATAAAGCAGTACATCTTTTTTTTGAAAAATTGCAGTGAAAATAAAGGTTAATAAATCTTTTTTTTTTAATGAAAAGACTAAATAACTTTGCTTACATCACTTTTATAAATATACAATCTACATGTTTCATGAATAATGTTCACATCTTCAGGAGTATTAATAAAAGTGATGTAAACAAAGTTATTTAGTCTTTTCATTAAAATAAATAATGACATCACAAAGTGAAAACCTTTCCGAAGAAGTTTTCATCGAAAAATTAAGGTAATTAATCTTTTGATCGAGCTGGACACGCTTAATAAAAATATTTTTTTAATTACTACAATAGACAACTTTTTGCACTCGGGGCGGTGGAAAATAATGCATTAAAAATTTCAATTGCGTAAAATGAAAATTTACTTTCGCACACAAGAATTTGCAGCCATTTACAAAAATTTCTCTCATTTTGTTATGTTGGTATTCCCGATATACTACTGCAACATAACGAGGAGCTAGAAGTTATATTACTACCATGAAATCTATGCATATTAGGTAAGCAGTAGTTTGGCGAAACTCTGGAAATAAAATAAAATTTATATATGCTTTAATCATTTTATTTTATTTCCAGAATTTTGTCAAACCAGTGCTTTAAGTGATTCTGATTAGAGGCTTGTTTACAGTATATTATTAATTATGTTGTGTTTTTATAATTATGCATCATTTCATGAAGTCGGCTACTAACTAGCATCTAGCCCTTCGTATAGGAAAATGACATAACAAAATGACAGAAATTATTGCAAATGGCTGAAAATTGACGCGGTCTCGTATGCGAAAGTAAATTTTCAATTTAAGCAATTGAAATTTTGAATGCAGTATTTTCCATAGCCCCAAATACGAAAACCTGTGTGTTATAGTAATTGAGGTGAATCTAAAGGTTTTTTTCTAAAAAATATTTGTATGAAGCGTGGCCAGTTTGATCAAAAATTTACCAAATAAAGAGTTGATAAAATACAGGTAACAGAACATTGAAATAAATGCAGCACACACCGTCGTGCCTTTTCTTCATGTGCTGCAGCAGGTACTCAGCGGATCGATATAATTTGTTACAAATAGAGCACTTCTCTGGCTGGGCCTTGAAACGGTTTGGCCTTATGCGCTGTAAACAAATAAGTATATGAAAAACATACTAACGGCCGCTGTTCCCAATCCTACTAATCAATTTCTAAGCCAAAATTTTGGCTCAACACTGCTCAAATGCACAAGTACACTTTTTCCAACACACAAGCATCGCTTAAGCATGCCTTAAGCATTAACTTAATCTAAGGAAGCCGGACTAGAGGATTAAACTCGTCACGGCCACCTCAGTTTTGGACTAGTTCTAAAAAGTGTTAACAGAGTAGAAAAAATACTTTGACAAATGACACAGTCAGTTTCGCATTCATTTCAGTTCTGTCGTATTGCGTTTGTCAATTATCATTTTGATTAATATGGATAGAGAAGTTCTAGATATTTTAGATATAGCTGAATGGGAGGAAATAATTGTGCGGATGCGTGCAGAGTAGAGACGAAAAACTATGTCATTTTCGAAGTACCTACGATCAAGCTGACACTTTATTTTTAATAATGTATTATATACTTTTGTTTAAAAAATATAAAATGTCAGTTTATGGATAAAAATATTTTAAATAAATTACGTGTATTCATAATAAATACAAAAATTAACTCCATAATATCAATTTAACATCGAAAGTTCTTACTTTGATGTCATTTTATTGTCTATGAAAGTGGGCGAAGCCACTTAAGATTATCAACGATAAGATGTTTGGGAACAACACAAATTGAGCGTTACCCTATAAAATGCTTAGCTGATCGTGGCCTTAGATTAATCGATTGAAAAGTTGGGAACAGCGGCCGGAAGTGATTTTCAATGTGGATGGAAAATGAAGCAATTGAAAAATCACAAAATCCGACTTTACTTCTCAAAATTAACATTTCAAATATCAATATACAGTTGATTAGTCAGACATCTCTGAAAAAACCAAATTTGAGTTAAGTATGCAGTTATATGTAAAAATGTACACTCTGTTTGGTAAAATACTCAGATTACTCATAAACACCACCAAATCTTGCTAATATTATAAACGCAAAAGTTTGTATGGATGTATGTATGTTTGTTACTCTTTAAATCGAAATTTAATTAATGGATTTTAATGAAACTGCACAATAATACAGCTCATACATCAGAATAACAATAATGTATAAAGCTAGCTATTTATTTTCAATATATTGAAAATAATAATTATTGTTTAATAGAAAACGTCAAAATTTGAGAATGACATTTTGCAAAACAATGATTGTTAAATCAAAATTCTATTTTGGAAAATATTTAAATTATTGAATTTATTTGAAGTACTCGCCTAATACTTTGAATCGAAACAAGAATTATACACATTTTAAATAAATAGGTTAAGAATTTTGGTATAAACGTAGATGGGACCTAGGAAAAGAAAATAGATTACTCGAAGTACAAATCCTATGCAGACGAAGTCGCAGGCAGAAGCTTGTCAAATATAATGCAGAAAAACTTGTAATATGTAGTGAATTAAACAGTCACAAATGTCATACTGATGTGATGGACCGTTATGCCTCCCGGTGTTATTTTATAGCGTATTTAATATGTAAAACACAGACACATCGTCGCCTGCGTGCTTAATTGTCCAAACGACCATTTGCAAGTTTTACAGGAGGAGGAGGTTTTCTTTCATTATTTCAATTAAACATTATGTATGATAGGTGTTTATTATTTTATTTTATTTATTTTATTTATTTGCGTTATAAACAGTCTATACATTTATATATGACAGTGAATAATATGTTTATGTCATTGACCAATAAAATAACGACATTTAAATATAGGACCATAATAAAAAAAAAAATATGCAACAATATACCTAATACAAACAATTCTGATTAAGTGCATCTTCAATTTACAAAGTGATACATAAAATATATACACATTTCTAAGGTTTACACTTAAATTTTAAAGGATATCAATAAAATCTTTGAGGAAAAGATTTCATTAAAATACAAACTACTAAAAGTAAAAGAGAAAATGTGAGGAATTCATAAAAAAAAAAAAATGAAATCAATGAAATTAAGTTTTTGGTTAAACATATGGCATTCGATGGAATGTCATTTTTTTATGAATGTTGTGAATTTAGCAAGGTTCGTGTTAAACACATCGATGTTTGGGCATAATCTATTAAATGTGCTACAGCTTCTTCTTATAAATACATTTTCAAGGTAATTCGTTTTGCTCTTAGGAATATAAAAGGTATCCATAGATCGAGTAACTCTTTTTGGACATCTAAAATGAATATTTTGTAGTAAGTATGGGCTGTCAATATAGTTATGAATTATCTTATAGAGCATTAATAGGTCTCTGGTGTCTCGGCGTTGATCAAGAGATTTAAGGTTTACGGGGACATAGTTTACATAATTTCGTACGCGAAAAGAGACATAATTAACAAACTTTTTCTGAACTCTTTCTAGATTTGCTTTATACGTAGAACAATGGGGGTTCCACACAGTTGAAGCGTACTCTAGGTGGCTTCTGACATAGGATATGTAGAGAATTTTAAATGTTTGTGGATTTTTGAAAGCTGAACTTACTCTAAGTATAAATCCCAACATTTTCAAAGCCTTCGACGTGATATGCTCGACGTGAGATTGAAAAAGAAGCTTACTGTCTAATAGAACTCCAAGATCCCTTACTACATTTACCCTGTTTAAAATATTGTTCTTAATTGTGTATGGATACAATACTGTGTGTTTCTTTCGAGAATAAGATATGACGCTACATTTATCTGCATTCAAAAGGAGGCGATTTTCTAGACAATACACATTAACCAGAGAGTCCAGGTCATTCTGGAGCTCTATACAATCCATCTCAGACTTAATGATTTTGACAATCTTTTTGTCGTCTGCATATAGGTACAACTGAGAGTTGCGGATAATTTTGTTAACATCATTCATAAAAATATTAAATAAGAGGGGACCAAGGTGAGATCCTTGGGGAACTCCTGAGGTTACGGGGACGAAACTAGAGCAGAACCCTTGTACAGTTACAGCTTGCGTACGATTGTTGAGATAAGAGGCTAACCAACGAAGGAGGTCACCATGTATACCCATTGCTTCGACTTTCTCTATCAAGATGCTGTGTGGGATTTTATCAAAGGCTTTGGAGTAGTCTGTGTAGACTACATCGACTTGATATCCATTATCCATAGCAACAAGGACTGTATCAACAAACTCACATAGATTGGTTTCTGTTGATTTTTTGGTGACAAAGCCGTGTTGATTTGAAATGATGTGTGGTCGTATACATGGAAAAATGATGTCAAAAACAATTTTTTCAAAAAGTTTACCCATTACATTTAACTTAGAGATCGGTCTGTAATTTTCAATATTGTGCTTGTCTCCTTTTTTGAATATTGGCACAATATATGAACTTTTCCATTCCTGTGGAAAACTGCCAGAAGACAATGAAGTTTTGAATATTTGACTTAGCGGATAACATAAAACATTAGCGCAATTCTTTAAAAATACAGGGTGTATACCATCAGGCCCACTGCCTTTGGTAGGGTCTAATGATTTAAGATATTTACAAACTAGTTGAGGGTCTATATTAACATTATTAAGATTAAGAGTTGAGGTGTTTGGATTATATATTTGAGTTGTAGCCGAGGTAGACGGGGTGGGGGATTCGAAGGAGGATTGGAAGTGCGTGTTAAATAAGTTACTTATATCTTCCCCACCCGATACATGCTGAGAGTTAAGAAACATATTGTTAGGAATTTCAGAGTTTTTTTGCTTGGATTTAACAAAGGTCCAAAAGTGTTTGGGATCAGTATTAATATTAATTTCAGCCATATTAATGTAATTATCATAGCACACTTTCTCCATACACTTTTGACGTTCTCGGAGAAGAGAGAAAATTTGATAGTCGGAGTTGCGGTTATAAATTTTGTATTTTTTGTGAAATTTAAGTTTATCTTTAATAACTTTTTTTAATGCGGTGCTGTACCATGGAGGGTACCTTGAGTCTATGTTAATTGATCTAGATGGTACATGCGTGACGATTATCTTATTTAATTCGGAATAGAAACGCGCAGTCATTGAGTCTACATTGCTGCTGTTTAGAGTCGTTGTCCAGTTGACGGCTGCTAAGGCGCTATTAATCTGCCCGTAGTCAGCGCTATGATAGGAGCGGACGGTGCGAGAGCGCGGCGTTTGGAGGGTTGGTTCGTAGGACAAGCGCAGCGACACCTCCAGAGAGCGGTGGTGTGCATCCTCCGGCACTAGCGGTGTGTCACACCCAATAACAGTGCACGCGCGACTCGATATCACTAGGTCCAGAACACGCTCGTTTACATTAAGCTGGTTGTTGAATTGACGAAAGCCGGTATAGTCTAAAAAATCAGAAAGAGTTGAAGATAGTGCATCGATTGAGGACCGATTGAGCACCAGGGAACCGTCCGTGGTTGGAGGCAGAAGCCATGGGGCATGCCGTATGTTGAAATCTCCCAATAGAAGGAATTCATCATTGGGGAAATTGGTATGCATCGTAGATATAAATTCAAAAAAGTCACTTAATGATTTAATCTGCTCCGCGCCTTGCACGAAATACGAGCAGTATATACGTAGTTTAGAAGCACGCGCTCCAGAACCTAGTGAAAGAGCAGCGGTGGCTATCTCTGCACGCTTAATGGGCGGGAGAGGGGGTGAGGGGCACGCCGGCAGTTCGCGGCGCACTGCAATAAGTGAACCGCCTCCGAGTGCCTGTATATTATATTACATAAGATGAAGCTATTCCCGAAAAGGTAAAGGTCTCGTTAGTTTAAATAATGCTTAGTTAAGTGATTAATTATCGTTTTTGATACTTTATTTTAAATTTTAAAATGAAGATTGAACTAAAACTAAAATGGAGATTGGACAACTAAGCACTCAGGCCATCGACATGTAAATAATATTGGATTTACAGTGAGCATTCAAATATTGCTTTCCACATTATCTCAAAAATTAGTATTTTGAGATGTCTGACTGATCAACTGGACAATCTATGTAGATAAAAAATGACACATAAATTCAAAGAAAATTCGAGTTCATTGAACCAAATTTAAATAGACAGACAGATACCGAACTAAAATTAGTATGAGTGATGATTTGTTAAGCTTTTTTGTGAAAGTGGAACAAATAGGTGCTTTATAAGACTAGATTTACACTTGTAAGTTTTTTCGTAAGTTTACGACTTCTGGCCAATGGGCACATTGGATTTTCAAAATGGAATATGCCCATTGGCCAGAAGTCGTAAATTTACGAAAAAACTTACAAGTGTAAAGCTAGCCTAAGAGCTTAAGTACACTATAGTGTAAATAATTATATCAGAGTTGTTAGAGTTGTTCTAATAAAAAAATATTGATTTAAATCAGTGGTTCCCAAACTCTTTTGGCCCATGGACCACTTTTCATAGTCAAAATTTGACCATGGACCCCGGGGTAGGGAATGAGTGATCCTGCCAAAATTCCTTTCTGAACGACCATCCATTCTGGGGCAGAGAATTAGAGAATTGTGGGTTATGAATTCTATATTTTACCTTCGACGTAAAAATTGCTAACAATTTGTGCATTAATATTTATAATAACTAGTAGGCGGCTAGGCGGTGGCAAAACGAAGAATTCCAAGTTGAAAATTCGCAAAAATATCATTCGGAGATATTGAGGTTTGAAGTTTAGAATTGATTCGTTATTACAAAAACATATCATTTCAAAAATTCAAATTTCAATATCTCTGAATGATGTTTTTGCGGATTCGTGACTTAGAATTCTTCGTTTTGCCACCGCTTAGCCGCCTCCTAATAATAACTTTTATATTAATAAAATGTGTCTACCCCCTGACATTGTTCAGGGGCTCCCTGAATGATCCCCAAAACCCCGAGGGGTCCATACGGATCACTTTACTTTGGGAACCACTGACCTACATTGATAGGTGAAGCCAAGACAACATTTTGGTTCTTTACTATCGAAACCAGATAATATTTCGTGAACTCCCACATACAACTTGTGGACCCCCAATTTTATATCACGCCAACGTAGACCGCCACCAAGTCTCCCGTGGACCCTTAGGGGTCCACCTGGACCACTTTGGGAAACACTGATTTAAATATTACAGAGCAGTAAGTAAATTGATTAGAAGTAAGATTGAAGAGAAGTAAATACTATTTAAAGAAAAAGACAGACTTACTTTCTTAATAATTCTCAGCTTGGGGTCCATGTGAGTTACTTTGTGAGATCTTAAACTGCTGCTTGTGCTGAAAGGGAAATATAAAATTGAAAAATTGACAGTCGTTTTCACCAATCAAAACTGAAACCTAGGCGATTTTTTACACATCTACCCCTCAATTATCTTACAAAAATCTATTTTATTTACTGTAGTGTCCTTGATTGGCAACAATTATTATAAGCAATAATTGTCAGCCTGAAACACTCATCCACATTGAAACAATCTTCCGAGAAAAGATACATGCCGCCGACGGACTCGAACCCGTGTCCTTCTGACTCCGGCCAGGTGCTCTTAATCCACTGAGCTACGGCGGGTTATCTCTTACCCGCCAAATGATTCAATTTAGTCTAGTGTTTCATTCAACAACTACCGCTTATTACATTTTTTTCACCTGCAAACAACCAACTTTATTTTTATATGAAAAGGCACTGTAAGTGCTAAATTTCCCACTAGGTGGCGCAGAGACATATTATGTCTACATTTTTTGGTGAAGTACTTTAATTTGATATTTGATAAACTAATCATTAATTGATAAACTAATAAATTAGTTTATTAATTAAAAATAATCCTTCAATGGCACATAGTTTCAGTGGGTTTTGATAGATGTCGGTAGGCTTAAAGCTTACGCCAGTTACTGACAGGTGTGGAGAAGTCATAGGAGGAGCACCCGGCGAATACGGCCGATCAAAGAGAGCCCTGCCGAGAAGATTCATATCCTAGACAGTAGAAGCCGGTCGCAAGACCCAGAAGCATAATTATTGTAATCATGTACAGTAAAACTCGCTTAAGAAGTTCCCACTTAAGAAGTTTTCACGCTTAAGAAGTTTTGATTTTCGGTCCCTTAAAAAATCCATACAAAAAACTGCAAAAAACAAGATTTTTTCCCACTTAAGAAGTTTTAGAGCTAAAACTGCTTCCCGCTTAAGAGGTTTTAGAAATCCGGCGGAAAAATCAACACAAATGAAATATTGTGCCGCAAAATATCTAAAATGAACCTTTTACCAAGTCATAAATTGAAAGATGTTGGCTTCACAGATTACGCGAATTCTAAATTTGGGCCGGTTGAGACAAAAATCGGTTGCCAAATTTCGATTTTTGCGGGAATGCATCGTATTTTTACGAATTTATTTCGAATATCTGAATTTAACCCCTAGGGGGCTGGAAATCGGCAGCGAAAATTTGATTTACGCGGAAAAATAATGTATTTTACGTACTTACTTCTGCGTAAATGACTGCGAAAATTGCATTTATAAAGGAATAAGTCGTATTATTACGAATTTACTCCGAACAACCTACCCGAATTTGAATTTTCGGCCGAAGAACTCAATTTTTGGCAAATTTTAAATTTTTTTTTTCATAAAGTTTTGAATTACCAAGATATTAGTGTACAAAACTCTTATTAGACCAGTGCTCACGTACGCAGCTGAGACATGGATACTTACTAAGAGGAATGAGCGAGCACTGGACATTTTTGAAAGAACAATTTTGAGGCGTATTTTTGGACCGATTCTAGAAAATGGATTTTGGTGTAGACATTACAACGATGAGCTCTACACTCTGTTTAAGGAACCAAAAGTGACAATTTATAAAGTTGGGAAGACTTTGGTGGCTGGGTCTTGTGAAAAGAATGACAGAGCATCAAGCACCAAAGTCCCTGCTAAAATCTAGACCTGTAGGGCGAAGGAGCCTGGGAAGACCAAAATTAAGAAGGAACAACAACTTCCTCAAAGACCTACATACCTTGGAGCTTCCAAACTGGAGAGAACTGGTACAAAACAGAGATGAGTGGAGGAAGACTCTTGAGGAGTCCAAGACCCACCACGGGTTGTAGAGCCAATTGTGATGATGATGATTATTATTATTAAATCGAATTTATCCTTAGTGAAAGACTTAGAGAATAATTACTGAATAACTTTGTCCAAAAACTGTGCGGCTGGCGTTCAAGGCAGTTTCCAAATAACAAATAAAGCTTTTGCCAAAAAATAAACATTAAAAAAGGGCAGCAATAAGCAATAATGCCAAAATTTGTATCTCACCCGAAAGCCTTCCCACAAAGCTCGCAGCTGAAGAGCTTCTCCCCCGTGTGCGTCCTGATGTGGTTCACCAGATGTTCTTCTTTCACAAAATCTGCAAAACAACTTGTACACTATATCTCTCTTTCACCTATATCACCTCATACCGCCGGACCGTTGAGAGCATTCTCCTTTTAATAACTCTTAAGGCTTAATTTGCGTTGACCGAAAAAATATTTCGGGGCGGAGAGGTATGAGGTATCCTAGAACGGGGAAGACGCTTAGACTCACAGTCGAGTCAGACCAGCGAAAAATATCCACTAGATGGTACCCTTGAGTAAGGTTTGCACGTGAAACGCTTAATAATGCGCATCTTTCAAATTATGTTTATTAAGTTGAATATGCATGTTTTAGATAAATTTCGATAGAAATATTACCTACATTTACTGAAAGAGCTCATGATTATAAGATTCTTATCAGATTTCGATCAAACTTGTTTGACTAATTATTCGATACAATCAACTACGCTGCTAGACGGTAGGCAGTAGCTTATGACTCGTAACCGACAGTTTTTCACTGACAGGTGCCAAAACAATACGGTATTCAATTACGCATTATTATGTGATCATAATTATCTGAATATATTGGCAAGAAAAATAAAATATCGGTCATTTTCAATATTTCTCGGATTGCTAAGTCTAAGATGGAGAATATTTGAAATGACGCGCTGTCAGGCTTTTATGCTCTAAAATATCATTATTTCCATGTTGAGTCGATTTTTCTAACATATCTGTATACCAGTGTAATAGTGCTTAAATTTTTAATATATTTAAAGTGTTTAAATGCCGTAACGGTTAAAAATCAAGTTAATATTGTCAAAATAGTGTTTGTTGGTTAATAATTTGTTCGAGATGACTATTTTTGCAAATGCATTACTTTCAATAAATAAAGCATTAATCGAGTTAAGTGTTGTTGTGTATTATAGTTAATGGATGTATTTGTGTGATGTGATGTAAGTTATTCTTGTTAAGTGCATTACTAATTACATTTTAGTACAACGAAGTGTATGCATTCCACGACCAGAAAATGTGACGAAATTTTTTTCATACGAAACATTGAAACACTTCATAACTTATAAAATTCGGTTTTATTATAGATATTTGTAAATGTGTTTATATATTAGACATTTACATGAAATTTCATATAAAATATTTAATGTGGACAGAAAATTGAACTTCCTACGGCGGTTTAAAACTAAAAAACCCAAAGAATATATGCTTTTCTAATGTTTACGATTTTTTAGTAATTTATTTATAAATCCTAAAGACATGAGATGATTATTTATATATAGAATATGAATTAGTTGTCGAGAAAGCACTGTGTTCGGTTTATATGTCTCCCTATTAAAATTCGAAAGTATGTTATTTTTTAATTTGGGTGGAAAATTTTCAAAATCGTCAACACAAAATCACGAGCAATCGGAGAAAAATGTTAGAAATTCCGCTGTCGCTCCAGTGGTAAATTAATTTTAACAACAAGGAACGCTTTTAGTTTTCTGGTACATTTTTGATACTTTTTTACACAATTTTTACTCAATGTTGCGAACCATTCTGTCAAATTTACATTAGATTGTTGTTTCTACGCGTTTTTATTCTACACATCATTTCCTGGAACCAATGTATTACATTAAAACAGAATTGGGTGTATGATTTCCGAAAATATAAATTAACTATTTTAGAAAAAAAAAGTAACAATTTTCTTGATTATTAATTTAATCTGATTGCCTACAATGTCGAAATTTTTTTCTTATTAAGGAATTTAAATATTATTCAAAAACTTCCCAGGGAATTCCCCCCATCAGCAATGGTACGATAGATGGAAGGTGTTGTATCACGCAACCAGAAATAGCCAAACAATAGCCACCAGCAGTCATTGATTTTTGCATAGTCGAGCATTGATAACTAAAAAAAATTCCACGAATTAAAAAAATGTAAAACCCATACCTGAGCTGTTCACTTACGCCGTTCTTCCATGGAGCTACCTTCAAGCGACGCGATCGCCGCTCGTCTGTATTTTCCATACTATTATTAGTGTTTGAAAACGCCGCTAGGTGCTACACTAGCAAATTTGTTTGACAGGTAGCGGTAGCGTCGCTTGTGAATAGCTACGTGGAAGAACGGCGTTAGAGTTAGTTACACCAAGCATATCATCGGTGCTTCATTTATTCCATTTTTTGTGTATATATTTTTATTTTATTTTCCGTTTTATTGTTTTTGTAATATATGTATAGTTTATTTGTATACTAAATAAATAATGGGCTTAATAACTTTTCTTTTTAAATTTTTAATATTAGGAATTACTTAATCTTAAAAATAAGCCCAGGGTTCCGTTAAAATTTAATCACAGTGTTCCACTGCAGAAAAAGTTTGGGAAACCCTGATCTAGGTTATCAACTTGAGAATATTGTCGATAGAATGTTAGATATACCATTGTTACAACTAACACAACTGTATAATTATAAATTTATGTGAAAGCCATGTAGGGCGTAAATAAATAAAACTAGGGATACGATTCTGCTCAACGGGCCACTCTACAACTTTTTAGAACGCTGGTTGTTTACATCGGCCACATAAACGGAATTTTTAGTAAAAAAGTCTGCTTGGACCTAAAATAATACATCGTAACATAACGCCAAACCGTTAGTGTGACCCCTTTCCTCATGTGCCCGCATTTTTTTCTAGTAAAATTTGACGTCCGCTCGCTCGGAGACTATCTCAAATACTGACGAGAATTGAATTCTGTTCTGGTTTATATAAGATAACAATATCCTAATATTGAAAAACGGTTTTTATTTATTTAAGCATTGTTTTAATGCTTTTAAAAATAATTTTATTTTCCAGCCGTTTAGACAACATTGTTGTGGTGATAAAGTATATTTTAATAATTCTTTTGTATTTAGAATTAAATGATACAATCGAACTTTAAGCTATTTTTAGAGGTTCTGTAAATATTTTTTTATACAATAGTTGTAAACATTTTAACACGTTTTGTTGTAACTTCTTTTAGAAGAATAATTTATTTGTTCAAAACATAATATTGTTTTCTGATAAACAATATAGAAATTTTCTAAAAACTGCATCAAAAACCGCAAATTATGCTGCGCTTGCGGTAAGATACCCTTAACCGTTTAACTAAATAAGCGTTCTTCACAATAAAAATAAATCATATGAAGATTTCCTGTAAATTAATTAAGTACTATGACTATAATATTTTAATTAATGAAGATAATATTAGCGAAAGTCAATCGGAAATCTGAAACAGAAAAATCAGAAAAAGATACGGATACATCTGGGACTCGAACCCAGGTCCTCCGGCAATCCGGGCCGACGCGCTAACCAACTGCGCCAACGTATCCCTATCCGATTCGGTCACTTTTAACTGTATCATATTTCGACTGAGAACCACCAACATTATTTTCATTTTTCTTATCGCATATTTTTATTGCCGGATTGCCGGAGGACCTGGGTTCGAGTCCCAGATGTATCCGTATCTTTTTCTGATTTTTCTGTTTCAGATTTCCGATTGACTTTCGCTAATATTATCTTCATTAATTAAAATATTATAATTTGAGGTTTAACTCTTTAAGTTAAAAAGTTAAAAATAAAAATAAAAAGTACTATGACTTTTGGAAATTGGAATTATGACATTTTACATGGAATTTTGTACAAAATAAACATAATTGCAAGAGACAAATGAGGTACAATAAGATTAAGATACATCATTAAATAAAAAGAGCATCTACAGTTTCTGGTACAGCACAGGCAGTCCTAACGAGCAATATACAATGAGCAGTGAGACGGGAAGGTGGTCCTTTGAACCCTTCACACCATCCTCGGCGGCACAGCGGCCAAAAGTGACCCCTGCAAAGATGGGATAGTGGAGAAGAGACTTTTGAAGAAACCTGGGGACTAATTAACTCACTCCAGCCGACAGGACCAGATGAGAGTGGGAGATTAGGGTCGAAAGAAACTCACTCTTTCACTGCTATCGTTACCTCGGGGTCGTGCTGTGGTCAGTGCACGAAACTAAGCACTTACAAAAAACGTGCAGTAAGGTGTAACAGTATAAGGAGTGAGGTAATGTGACAGGAGGGTGGTTGTACCTCGGGCGCAATAGGAGCAGACATGCTCCCTCAGGCCCGAGTGGGACTTCTTGTGGAGCTGCAGATGATGGGAGTAGTGGAAGGCCTTGGGACACTCATCGCAGGGGTAGGCCCTCACATCGCTGTGCGTTCTTTTGTGAACGGTCAAATTGGACATCTGAAACAGATACAATAATGAATCAAACAACAAGTAGTTACTTAAGAGGAGCGTTTGCACGGCCCGTTTCACACAAAACTTAATTTTGGATTTGAGGCCAAAATACTCAACAAACTGAAAAATATTTTTTTTTTATCAAAAGTTATATTGAATATCTAGTACGGATATGAGCTACATTATTTATTTTTATTTTAAATGATGATATATGGGTAATTAAAGAATCCAGTTTGGCTTCATTTTGGAAGCAACTTTGGAATTTTTTTGATGTGTTGTGCCCATTTGCCCTAGTGCCATCCCCTCTCCCTTCTTGCCTCCATGGGTTTAGGTCTAGGTTACAATGTTGACATTTGGAACATATGCCTGTTGTGTGCTGATGATGCGGTGAGGATTTCTAACAGTATGGAAGATTTACAGCCTCTCGTGTCTAGGATGAACGAAGTACGTATGAAGAATGAGTTAATGATGAATGTAAGTCTAAAGTACGAAAACAGTGTGCAATATAGTTGTGAATGTTGAATACTTGGAGTAGATGGATGGGTTTGTGTATCTGGGTAGTATGTTTACGAGAGATGGGATTTTTGAAAGATATTGAAAGAAGGGTAAATGCAGGTAACTCCAGTAATGGAGGACTGAATGCCGTTGGTGCTAACAAAAAACTGTCCAAAGCAGCGAAGCTAGCAGTCCACAGTTGAGTATTGGTATCTACACTGATGCATGGCAGTGAAGCATGGAACTGGCAGAGGAAGGATGAAAGTAGACTGAATGCTGTAGAAATGAGATCCCTGAGGCGTATGTGCGGTAAAACCATGTATGATCGTGTGAGAAATGTGGAGATTCGCAAAGAATGCAAGGCTGATGTAAGCGTAATGCATAAGATTAAGAAAGGGACCCTCAGATGGTTTGGGCATGTAGAGCGAATGAACGAAGAAAGGAGTGGCACGAGGGAGACATGTCACGATCAAGGGAATCAGATAGTTGAGTCGGGCCATCTTAAGAGTCAGATTAATAGAAGAGTATGTATGAGACGATGCATGAATGTGAATGAGGCAAGGAGTGTATGCCAAGATCGAGTTGTTTGGCGATCCATCCTCTCTGCCTGAGAAAAGGCGTGATGGTTAGTTAGTTGATGTAATAATGTTGAATGACTGACCTCCTTGTATGTTTTGTTGCAAATGTCACATTGGTGGGGCCGCTCCTTGGTGTGTGTGCGCAGGTGGGACTTCAGGCTACTCCGTTGTGGAAAGGTTTTACCGCAGTCACTACAAATCACACAACCATAGACAAATTGATGTATAAATGTATGTTGTGCCGCGTAGGGACAATCGGGGACTTTTAGAATCATTTAATAGTAGCGTCGTTTAAAAAACAAAGTAGAATATTGACGTGAGAACCGTTAGAGGGACCCATCTGGTCCTTAAAAGTAGTGGGTGCCCTAGAAGACTAATTGATGCGAAATACAGAACAGTCAACTGGTTTTTTATGCATGTAAAAATCTATTTCCAGAGAAGACAAAATCTCCTCAATAAAAAAAGGGTTGCATGTTTTTTTTTAAATGAATATAATCCCAACAGCTCCCATTTAAAGCCAGTGGGACTGTGGCATCTCCAATTGGGGTATGTTGTGAGGCTGAATGGAGAGGAGAGAGGAAGGAGACGAGGAAAGGGGAAGTGGGGAAGTGCTTGGCTATTCTTGGTTGGTTAGCCTGGTTACCAAATATGGCTGAAGCCATTTCAAGCAAAGTTTCAATTCTGAATGGTGGTCTTACACAAGGGCGATACTGAGAGTATCTTCCACTTTGGTCATGTTACAAATTCCAGGAGTACTAATAGGACAAATCAATCTCAGGAGGTATGCACAGCTATTGGGAGTAGAATATTCCCCGACCTAATAATAATGATAATAATTGGATAATTTGTAGAGCGCCGTTTTTGTGAGAAATCACCTCAAGAACCTACTATAAATTTAAATTCCCCAAAGTCGGGATTGCATTTCTTCTTATTCAGAAAGTTATTTTGAATGAGGTTTTTTTTATGAAAACTTATTACATATAAAGAGATAATAACAACAGAAAAATTAGCTTTTCAATATCTCCAAAAATGACGAAGTTATGAGCTTTCAAAGTGAACTTGGGTAAAACATATACAATTGTGTCTTGTGACGTCACACATGTGTATGTAGTATGTTTGCAAATGTATACGCAGAGTAATGTGATATTTTAATACATATATAAAACAATATATTTACAGATTAGTGAAAATTAAGATATAATTACCTGCATTCAAACGGCCTGTCTTGTACATTGTGCGTTTTTACATATTCTTCATAAATTTGTTCTGCAAAAATTAATCAAAAAATATTAGTGTGGATTTTTGTCTCATTGTAAAGTATTTTGGTAAATCACATTTTTAAAATAAAATGTGTTATTGCACTTATACAATCACAATAGTAGTAGATACAAAAAAAAATTGTATTATAAGAAAGAAATTGATTGGGCGCTATAAAGTCTATACGCTGTATCTATCTATAGATACAGCGTATTGCCATAGCACGGGCGAAAGGTGCTATTGAATGAAATTTCTAAAACAGTAGATAATATATTTATTATTATTTTAAATTGATAAACTAATTTTTAAGACAAGACTTTTATGTACAGCACAAAGGGTAACAATTATTATCAGTTGGAAAAATGTAACAAGTGGTAATTGTTGAACGAAACACTAGTATATATTGAATTATTTGGCGGGTAAGAGACAAGCCGACGTAGCTTAGTGGTAGAGCATTTGACCGGAAATCAGAAGGACATGGGTTCGAGTCCTGTCAGCGGCATGTATCTTTTCTCGGGAGATTTTTTCAATGTGGATGAGTGTTTCAGGCTAATAATTATTGCTTATAATAATTGTTGCCAATCAAGGACACTACAGTAAATAAAATAGATTTTGTAAGATGTGAGGGGTAGATGTGTAAAAAATCGCTTACAGTTTTAGTTTTGATTGGTGAAAACGACTGTCAATTTTTCAATAATATTTGTTTACTCATTAAACAAAGCTAAACTTTTTTGTATACCATCTTCCCAAATGTTAAGAATGTTGAAATAAGAAATGTTGTATGGTAAATGGATGATTAATTCATATACAAAATACTTACCACCATGACGTAACCTCAAATGCCTCAGGAGAAACTCAGCTGACTTGTAAAGCCTTCCGCACTCCAAACACTTGGTTGGTTTGGCTTTGGTTCTCCTCCGACCTTTGACAACCTAAAAATAAAACAAAATATTTTTTTTATTTTCAACTTTGAGTAAAACTTCAAATTGTAATATTTCAATTGAAGACAATATTAGTGAAAATAAAAGTCAATAGATGTCGCATATCAAATAAAAATGGAAAAATTTATCCAAGACACTATCTAGATAGCATTTAGTTCGGGTTTGAATCTTGCAATCAGCAAAGAAAGACAGCAGCCATAAAAATATGCATTAAGAAAATGAAGATAATGTTGGTAGTTTTCAGTTGAAGTATGATAAAGTTAAATATGACCGAATCGGATAGGGACACATTAGCTCAGTTGGTAGAGCTGCGCCTCAGCAAGGCAAAGGTCCTGGGTTCAAGTCCCAGATGTGACCGTATCTTTTGCTGATTGTTCTGTTTCAAATTGTCTATTGAGTTTCGCTAATATTGTCTTCATTAATTAAAACATAAAATATTACATTTAGTGTCAGTCGTAGACATGGTCGATATTCCTGTCCCGGTTACAAGGAACTGGTTTCTTTGCTGTTACTGGAACTGACAGCGTTATTTCTCTGAGGAAATGGCTATTTTTGAAACCAGTTCCTTTTAGAATTTTTAATTATTTTTTTACATTATCTCCACACAGGAGGCCATGAGGAAAAAATCCCTCAGGGCCTATTTCATCCTTGGGGATGCTGTGTGGAGGGTCTTTTTAAGGAATGGAATGAGACGAAGTTTTGGGAAGGAAAAGGGTATGAGGGATGGGTAGGAATCTGAGGGTCAATGTGTCCAGGAGTGACGGATGTATGAATCCATCCATCCCACTGCACTGTTCTGAGAGTGTCCAGCTGGAGGACCAAAATGTCTTCCTCAACCAGTTTATTCCAACCCGGCCCGCCACGCAGTAGGAGGGCAAAATCATCCGCTGCCAAGACCTAGACAAACTCACCCCATGAACCCGGGCACCCTTGTTAAGTCACCAAACGTAGCAAACCACTTGGGTGGAACTATGGGTGTTGGCTATCCAATAAATGTACCGGGGCGGCGGTACCCATACCAGCCTCCCAAATTGATATAAAAGTTCAATATCTTCCAATTTTTTAAAGAAGAAATTTTCAAGATCAGTTGTTTCACACAACAGAAAGTTAACTATTTAAATTTGATGAATTTTTGAAATTTTTTGAAACAACTGTCCTTAACATTGGGTTGTTTCACAGAAATTCAAATGTAACTTTGTCATCAAATGGCCATTCAAAGCTATTTTGTTTTTTGACAGTTGAAAGGTTCCCGTTAAATGCCGATTGTGTCTGTTTCAGTTTTTGAACAAATTGTGATCAGCAGAAGAGGACAACTATCATGTTGTTAAACTTGGCAGCTTATTACAATTTGATAGAAAGCTGAAATGCACCTAGAATCGGCGTTCAACCTTTCTTATGAGGCGTACCAGGTAGGTACCATTGCCCTTTTCAGTTAAAAGCTTACAACACTAATGCAGCAAATAACTCACCAATAAGGAAGTTGCTATTCACATGCTAACTTAAATACTAGTATTTTTTTTTTTTAAAGTTAGTTTTCATAATTAAATTAATTCTAGAAGATTGAATTTTATTAAGCCAGCGAAAACGCCGGCTAAGAGTATAATACCGTGCGGGAGAGTTCGTGATGTCATTTTTCAACGAAACTTGCAACAGTTCCAAAGTAACATAGCGGTCGGTGAAAAATGACATTTCGTGTTTTTAAATTTAAAAAATAACCATTAAAATGCATTTTCGAAATTCCAGTAACTGAATTGATTAGTACTAGTTAATATCTAACTACTACAACTTTTAAAATTTATTTTTTTCGTCCATATTAAGCGTGACCCGGTCATGTAAATATTTTCCCTTATTTTTCACACAAACAAGGGACCGGATGACTTGAGACGACGTCACACATTCTCTCGTTTCTTACCGGCCGTTTTCGCGGGCTTTAATAAAATTCAAACTTGTAGAATTAATATAATTATGAAAACGAACATAAAAAAAATACTGGTATTTAAGTTTGCATGTCATCTACATGAACATATTTTTTAAAGTCAAAATATTTTTCACTCAACTTCCCTATTGTGGGGTATAAAAGCAAAAATGCCGAAATTGATTTACAATATCCGTGGCTACAAGATGGTTTTTTGAGATCGTTAGAAAAATCAACTGCAAATGATGGAAAAATCAAAATGGAAATAGGGTTTAGATGCCAAATCACCATTCTCCACAGCTATTAACAAGAAAAATCACCATTCTCCACAAAAGCCAATCACAAGCCTGAATTCAAAATATATTCAGCATGGCCAACGAACACATTATTATAACATTTTTTATTATAATAATTCAGTTTGGATTACACTTGTAAAGTTATTTCTATAAAATCACACGAAAAATGCATCGTATTCTTTGAATCGGTTTTTTTGTGATTTACCGAAAAAACTACTTTTGGAGAGTGGCGTATTTGCTTTTGCACCCCTCAATTACACGCGCAATCACAACTTATACCCACTACGAAAAATTACTACACTTAGACATTTATCTTGATTCCTTGCAAACATACAATACTAATTTATAAAATTTCTTGGTGTGATATAAATTATTTTAAAACTACTTACACTTAACTTTTCATGAACTTTTATCAGTCACTTACAATTAGTGAGCATATAATTCTTGATTTTAAAATGTATCTTTATCTTCACCCACATTCTTTACTATTATTACTCATCCATTCATTAATTAAGTTATAAAACCCGTTCACATCTCAGGCGAAATTACCTAATGACATTCTACAGACTTCGTAATAGGTACTATAACCGGTGGTGGTTCGTCGTCTTTTTAACGAGGGGTTCAGAAATTCAAGAGAAGATATCTAATCAAAATTTACTTACTGTTGTCACACAACTTAAATAAAGTTACTGGGAGGGGTACCTAGTACCTACATAATATTATTTTTAAATTACTTGACACTGCGACACAATAATTAGATAACCAGAAAAGTTTTAGAGGAATTAAATTGTTTAATGGTTTTTACAGCCCTCAATGTACGTTGCTCATTATAATTGTTTTTTTCAATAAGAAAAATAACGTAGAATGTAGAATAATATAATTGATATTTTAAAACATAAAAAACACTTATACAAAAAATCCATTATACACTTATACAAAAAAAATAATTTTTTAATTTCCAACCTTCTTTCATCAGTATTATCGTTATTTTTTGTATAAATAACACTGTATTCCGCCATTGTGAAAAAAAAATTGCGACAGAATATTCGCGACATTCATAACTAGCGACGTTTGCCGAAACTTTAGTAAATGTAGGTACTCATAACTAAGAGATATAAAAACTTATCTAAAAAAAAATTAATACGAAAACAGAAGTCAAAATCGGTCTACTTCACTAGTAGATTTACAAATGCCATTAGCAAAAGGTTGGAGAAATGCAGAAACAAGAAAATAATAAATGTGCCAAAATGACTACAAAGTTAAATATCACAATATATAACATTTAACTTGCATCCATATGGTGCAAAGGTCAACCGTCAAACTCGTCAATGTTCGGAGGTCACGTGACATCTTGACTCGCGAGCGCCGCACCGAGCTGGGTTAATATTGCTTGGTTTTGTTCGTTTCACCGTCACAGGGATTTGTATCGGCTATGATTTTTTTGTATGGACGATTATGTGGGGATTGAATCGCGCCCAAAATGGGAATAGGAATCGTATTTTTCGGTGGTGCGAGTTTTAAAGGCGGAATTTTAATGTCGAGCTATCTATAATGTGCTTAGCTTATATTATTATACAACAAGTTTGTTTTATTTTCTCATCTTTTTAATGGGGGTTCACCGCACAAACGCACTTTAGAGAAAACCGCCACTGACTATAACCATGTAACTTAATTTAACATACCTTATAACTTGTATTATAATGTACTGTTGATGTCTTAATAAACAAATAAACAAATGTCAAAACAAAAAAAATGGCGCTGAATGGCCATTTGATGACAATGTTACATTTGAATTTCTGCGAAACAACTTATGAATTGATTCTAAGTCTAATGTACCTTTAATTTCTTGTGTTTCACATCACCGTCTCCGTTGACTGCGTCATCCATCTCCACTTCATCCTTGAAGCTGGCGTCGGAGTCAATCTCGTTTAAGGTGACTCCGGAGTCGAGGAAATCCTCGAAGTTCTCCTGTTTGATGGCTTCAATTACCACCAGGGGCTGAAATTCAGAGCGACCTGTCGCTCCATCTTCTTTCTTGTCTACTTTACAGATCTAAAAATATAAATAATAATCTTAATAAACACAAACAATTTATTAATGACAATAAAATAACTTTGCTTTAATTCCACTTTATTATATATCTTTAACCAACCGGTTTCGATCAACCTGAACCTTCATCTGGCAAACCAATGTAAAGAGGACACGATTGAATGTATTTATGCACACTGATGGTATTGAAAGATTCAAAATGGTTTTTCGAACTAGTTTAGAATACCCGCCCGCAGTCCCCTCTTACCCCGCAGATGCCCAAAGATACTGGGCGTGACTTTTATCAATTCCGTTTAAATTTAGGGGCGTCTGTTTCAAGGCTTGCTTGCAAGAGTAAAAGTAATTGCTAAAGTTAAATTTTGCAGAAATGCAATTTTCAATCACCCCTGTTAACCCCTCGGGCCTGGACAATATTTTGTCAGAGGGTCAAAATATTTCCGCTTTGCAATAAAATCTCAATAAATGTAATATTTCTGAATATATCTGAAAACTAAAAAGGGTTTTTGAAAGGTGATAAATTACACTTATATTATAAATCAAAATAAACATTGTACAAACCAAGATGTCTTCTTCCTTCTCGGGTTTGTTGTCGGAATAGTAACTTCTGATGCACTCATCGTCAGAGAGAGACCACTTCTCCTCATTTTGATCATCAAGACCTTAAAAAAAATTTAAGTTTTAAAAATACAATCATAATGTTCATATAATACATAATAACCATATTAACCACTTGAGCGATTTTTAATAAAGCAAGAAACGAGATTATTCTTATTAAATTAAAGCCCTCCCCGTCCCTACTTTCCCTATATAAAATACATACACTTCTCACAAATGTTTGAGTGAGACACACGGATTTTCCAAATTTACCCTGCTATCCCCTACTGTGTCTTCTTTGCAATCCTTCCCTCTGCTTCTCCCTCGTCCTCTACCCCTCCCCAGTGTGTCCTTTCGCATGTGCCGCCATTCCCCCCGCATCCTTTTCCCCTCTTAAGTTTCCCTCTACCTTCCCCCTCTGCTGCACAACAAATCACAAAGTTTCATCGCAATTGGATAAATGGTTTAGGTACCGCATAAGGGACAAACAAAGAAACATTCATTTTTATATATTAAGATTGTAGACAGTGAATGTATGTACCTTTCTATTGCAAAACCAGTTCTTTGTGGTGAATGAATTTAATATCTTAATTTAGTGCATTGAAATTTGACAGACTGCGAACCCAAATATATATATTTTTTTCATATAAAACTTTTGAACATCTGTTTACGTTTAAAAATTGTTTTTTTTTTATTTTTTTTTATTTATTTTCATTTCTTAACCAATAGTATATAATAACATAATATTATATAATAACAAATAGTATAAGCAAGAAATGAAAACCCACTAAGGCACTGCCTGGGAGTGGGTAATATAAAAACAAATACTATATTTCTAAGTCCTAAAGTATAAAATGGACAGAATATATATATATATATATATATATATATATATATATATATATATATATATATATATTTGTATGAGTGATTATCACGTAGGTAATAGACAATATACAAAAATAGAAAATGTCCAATCTTTACCCGAATAAGTACCTCGAACTGCAATTTCAAAGAAACTAAAGCGCAGAATTCGCGCGTTTATAAAGTTTACAATTATTTAATATTTTTTTCATCTATCTAGAAAAATTTTAGATAATATAAAAATATTATCCAGAATATTTCATGAGAGAAGCACTAGTGACATCTTTTGGTATTCGATAGAAGCTTAATTAAGCTAGCTACCTACTTGCGATTGTGGGAAGGGCAAAATAAATTCATTTTATTTCATAAAAATCACGTACCAACAGCTACCCAAATTTGGATAGCCATCGCTCAAGGGCATTAGTGGTTATACCCAAATCTGGGTAGCTATCATTCGAATGGTTATAATTAAAAAAAGGTATTTCTGTAATAAAAAACAAATTTACTTGGATCAAAGAACTCTTCCTTGACGGTTGTCTCTACTTTGAGGCTCTTCAATATTTCCTGTGAGCGTTCGCAGTTCTTTATGAATTTGTGTGCCTTATTCAGCTTTCTGAGACAGCTGGCGCAAATGAGCGGTGGGTAGCCATCGCTCGGAGTCACCTGAAAAAAAAAAATTCTTACAGTTAATGGAAGTTGTAACCAATTTTGGACGTCAGCATATCCTTAGTGGATAAAAAATGTTTATTTTTTAATATTAAAAACTCTGGAACTATAATAATATGTAATTCATTTGTATTAAAATAAGTTAACTTATATATAATTTTTATATGAAAAACTCTCTTTTTAACTTCTGAAGGTCATTCCCGTCAATGTAATATATCATTGAAGAAGAAGATAACACTAGTAATCTAAATTAAAATATGAAAATGAACACGACACAGAAAAATAAAAGATAGGGGGCGCAACTGGGACTCGAACACAGAACCTCTCGTCCTACTGGGACGGGCGCTTTTACCTTTTTTTTTTACACATTCTTTGAACACTTGTTTCCAATGAAAAAAGTAGTTCTTTGAACACTTGTTTCCAATGAAAAAAGTAACTGCCGATAATATGGAAAAAAATTAGTCGAAGATAATATTGTCAACCTTTCATTTGTCGTAAGCCCTCCCGCGGGCGGGTGACAGTCTAGAAGTTTAAAAAAAAGCGATTTTAACCCTTGTGTATAAAGAAACTGTACAAGGACAAGGTCAGAATCGCTTGCGCCAATATCATTCCAGACTTTGATTCTTATTACACTACTCTAGCCTCCCGGAATGCTCTGATATTAATGTTCTATGGAATAAACTTAAGTGAATAAACTTAAATGGCCTTAACCTTTTAACTGTCATCCGACATTCAAGAGGTTAATTCTGAAATTTGAAATATGAGTTTGACAAATATGACGGTTTTATAATAGGTGGCAATGGCTGAATTGGTAAAAGCGCCCGTCCCGGTAAGACGAGAGATTCTGGGTTCGAGTCCGAGTTGCGAACGCTATCTTTTATTTTTCTGTGTCTTGTTCATTTTCATATTTTAATTTAGATTATTAGTGTTATCTTCTTCTTCAATGACAACTTATATATGCCTAACAAGTATGCACCTGCACCTTCTTCGGATCCAAAAGAAAGGACTTCTGCCTATCAGAATCCGTCAATCAATAGAGGAATTCAGCTGAGCGACGATGCTGCGTCGAAATTTTTAACTTCACTCGCAGGCAGTTTAGCGACTATATTTTGACGCATATCACAAGATAGTAGTGAAACTTTTCCCATGTCCTTATTTATGTACTTCTACATTGTTCAATTTTCATATCAACATTTTCTAGTTGTGAATCACAATAACATTGTTATTTAACAATTATTATAAGCAATAATTATTACATGTTCGTAATAAGCATTGACTTTGTGGCTCGCCATAATTTACAATAAAATATATAAATTTGTTTTAGACCACTTTAATTTTAATTACACTCTACCGGTTTCGGAAGAACCCTTCCTTCGCTAATATATTGAATAACCAAATCAATTTATCGTTTAAACCGCTCTGTTATTGCTGGATTTCCCGCAATTACCCCCCCTCCCCCTTTGACCTCCCACTCCAGCACCTAAATGTTTGGTATATATCTATCAATATTTTTTATCATAGGTGAGCTTTGATATTCTCCTGACGAAGGAAGGGTTCTTCCGAAACCGGTAGAGTGTAATTAAAATTAAAGTGGTCTAAAACAAATTTATATATTTTATTGTAAATAATTATTAGCCTGAAACACTCATCCATAATGAAAAAACCTCCCGAGAAAAGATACATGCCGCTGACAGGACCCGCACCCCTCTGATTGCCGGTCAGGAGCTCTCTATCCATTAATCTACGGCGGCTTATCTCTTACCATTTTTGAATCATTAATATACACAATTGTAATGCACTGTACCTTTATGTGATTTACATGTGTAATCTCTTTATGTGATCTACATGTGTAATCTCTTTATGTGATCTACATGTGTAATCTCTTTATGTGATCTACATGTGTAATCTCTTTATGTGATCTACATGCGTAATCTCTTTATGTGATCTACATGCGTAATCTCTTTATGTGATCTACATGTGTAATCTCTTTATGTGATCTACATAATACTGTGTAATCTCTTTAACATATTGGTATAATTTGATACAACTCTTTTATAGAAACTATGAAAAAATAAATAGAATAAAACACTGTGTAAAGTTACGATTTAAAATAAAACAATAACTTAATTATTTCACGCCACTTTTATTTATACCAAAGCTGCCTGGTTAACTCCTCATTTGTTCGGTTTTCGGAACAACTCGTATAGGTCTCATAGAAATTGTTGTGTCTCCCTTACTATCACGGTTAGAAATATGATAAAAAAGGTGTCACAAAGCGAAAACACCACCGAATTTTTTTATTAAATATTTGTACACGAAATGACAAAAAACAGAGTTAACGATAACATTTATAATACATTTTTCTAATAAAATATGTGTGTTTTTATTTTTTTTCATTATCAGTAATTTTAGTTAGAAAAAACGTAAAGTAAGCTATTTTTAAAACTTTTTTATGTTTGCAATCAAAATTTTTATATTCAAAAAATTATATGTTTCTTTGGATTTATAAAATTTGAAAGCGTATTTCATAATTTTTCAAAAACAGTTTTTAGTTGTCGGATGCGTTTAGAAATATTCCTATTATTTAGATTTTAATGCAGAGTGGAAATATATTGACCTTGCGACAAAAAAGGGCCGAGGCCTCAGAGGTTAATATACCTTTATTACAAATCGAGAGAGTGAGATAAAATACAGTACAGAGAACGGGGGGAGAGGGTAGGTAAAGTAATGGAAAGGAAGTGATATTTATCAATTGGGAACATCTTAAGTTTGGGGCTTTTATTTACACCATATACATATGTATAGACCTGCCCTAAGTGATAAAAGCGTATTATTTCCCCCTCCTTTTTGTTTTTTTTTTTAAGGCGGAGACGGTTTACAAGCAGTTCCCGTGAGCACTTAGGCCATAGGCCGATTGTGCTATCTCCCATTTTACCTCAATCCTTTAATAACAAACCAGTCCCTTTAATAAAGTTCACCAGGGTTGTCATTGGATATGTGGCTATGTCTTCTGGTTCTACTGTATGTCTCCCCAGGTATCTGAGCCTAGTTCCCACCAGGGCAGGACATTGGCACCATAGGTGAATTGGAGTCTCTTCATCCTCTTCACATTTTCTGCATATATTAGTGTTTTCCACTTCCAATATCTGCATGTGTTTCCTGAGGTGGCAGTGTCCCGTTAATAGTACTACCAGTTCTCTCAGCGAGTTTCTGTCCATATCGAGTAGTTTCCTGGTTCGTCTAGGGTCCGGTCCTTTTATGAGAACTTTGGATTGTCTCATTCCGGGTGCCCTCTCCCATTCTTTGCAGTGCTGGGATTTGATCCACCTATCGATATGTAGTTTTGTGTGGCAAGCTGCTACTCCTACGGCCGGCTCGGATCCTACAAGTGGTGCTTTCGCCCCTTTCCTTGCTAGTTCATCAGCCCGCTCGTTGCCCTCAATACCTTTGTGTCCTGGTACCCAAATCAGGGTTATTTTATTGATGTTAGCGAGTTCTGTGAGAATAGTCCTGCATTCCATCACCAGTCTAGAGTCGCATCGGTTACTTCCCAGTGCCATTAGGGCAGCCTGGCTATCAGAACATATGCTTATGTTCTTATTCCTGTACCCGATGCGTATATTCTCCTGTGCGCAGGCCAAGATGGCTTTCATCTCAGCTTGAAACACAGTACAGTGTGTTCCTAGAGGTATACTGAGTTCCCTCTTGGATCCCTGCAGACAGACCCCGGCCCCTGTTCCTTCCTCCATCTTGTACCTATCTGTGAACCAGATTAGTTCCTGTTTGAAGGTTGGACCTGGAACCGTGTCCCATTCCTCCCTTGTGGGATAGATCACCCCGAACTGCTGTCTGAAGAAGTAGTCGGCTTGTTTGCCGTCTTGCTTCATTCCAGCTGTCGGGCTAATTGCCCTCAGTCTTGTTCCGATCTCCGTATGACTGTTTTTGGGCAGCTCACCTCTCCATTGACCTTTACACTGTAACCTGTAGGCTGCCGCCATCGCCGCCCCCTCTATTTCTAAGTTTAGTGGGGGCAGGATTAGCAGCACTCCCATGGCTAGTATTGGAGTGGTTCGCATAGCTCCCGTGATTCCTCTACATGCAAGTCCCTGTATGTGGTTGAGTGTGACCATCACTGTTTTCAGTGTTGTTCTCCTCCACCAGACCAGGGCTGCATGCATGATCCTTGGTTTCACAACGGCTGTATACAGCCATTGCATCATTTTAGGGTTGAGTCCCCACGTTCTGCCGCAGATCCGCCTAGTTGCCCACATTAGTGCGCATGCCTTTCTGCCCACAGTTTCCACCTGGTTTTTCCAGCTCAATTTGGCATCTATGATGACTCCGAGGTACTTAACCGTGTCTGAGGGTTCTAACTCCTTTCCGTAGAAGGTTGGATTATTCCATCCCTCTAGTTTCCTTTTACGTGTGAAGATTACTAGTTCTGTCTTGTCTGGATTGACCGACAGCCCTGTTTATTCACACCATTCTTCCACTGTTGCCAGTGTTGATTGTATGAGGCCTCTGGTTGTGTCTGCATCCCAACACCTTATTATGGTTGCGATGTCATCCGCATACCCTTGTGTATAGAGGCCCCTGTTGTTGAGTTTCCGGATGAGGTTGTCCACCACTAGGCTCCACAGCAAGGGTGACAAGACCCCTCCCTGTGGACACCCTCGTGTCACCAGTACTCTGATGTTCACCTCACCCCTTGTCACCGTAAGTATCCGGCCTGAGAGCATGTTCTTCAACCACCTTCTGGTGGTTTTGTCGAGTCCATGTCTTTCTGCCGCTTCATCGATGGATTTAATAGTGGTGCAATTGAATGCTCCCTCTATATCCAAGAAGAGTCCTACCGCCAGTTCTCCAGTCGCCTGCGCCTGCTCCAGTTTGTAAACCAACCTGTGCAGTGCCGCGTCGACCGACTTGCCTGGTTGATATGCAAATTGCAACTCATGGAGGGGTTTTTCCTCAGTGCCCCGTCCCTTATGTGTCTATCCATTAGCCTCTCCATTGTCTTCAGAAGGAAGGAGGTGAGACTAATTGGACGGAATGCGCCTGGTTTGTCGTAGTCGGTTCTCCCAGGTTTTGGTATGAACACTACTCTCGTTTTCCTCCATGATACGGGGATGTATCCGAGGGCGCAGCACGCCCTCACAATCTTAGTCACCGGAAGTAAGATTGTATCTAGGCCCCTCTGTAGAAGTGCCGGAAAGATTTCATCTTCTCCCGCGCTTTTAAAGGGATCGAACCCTTCGATTGCCCATTTAACTCTGGAGGGAGTAACTATTTTAGCCGCAGTGTCCCAGTCCTTACCTGCCCCTCCTTAATTCCGGGCTGGCGTATAGGTTCGCGTGAATCTAGAAAATGTGACGTCATCATTCTTGTGCGGACTAGCGTCGAGCTCTTATCGGTACATTTTACGAAATAACACAACAAAAATGGTAACTTGTGCTATTAAAACATGTAAAAATAGAAGTGAAAAAGAGTATAAACCCAATTGTCGTATTACCTTCCATGTGCAGGCATTATTTGTCATTATTTTAAGCTTATTCACATCATATAATATGATCAGTTTTATCACACCGAGAGACATGAAGCGTAAGCAACCGAAATTCCCGGTCCCGTTGTGTGCACGTTGCAGTTTACTGGGATAAGTAAATTATGAAACATTTGTAAAAGTGTCTTAACTAAACACGGTAACAAAATATTCTACTCTCAAAACAAGCGAACCTTTCTTCATTTTATATGGATTACACAAGTTTGTTCAAACCGGGCGAACAATTCGCGCTCCCATGTAAAAAGGTCTATTCATTCAAAAGCAGATTTTACTTTTAAGAGCTAAATGGTGATATTATAATGCGTGATGCCTATATACTGTCATATTGAAGTATTAACGAATCACATATCGTTACCGTCAACTCATCCCTCTCCGCCCCGCTACAGTTGGTTATTACCCTTCTCCCTGATTCTCTAGTCTATGAATATTCATATGTCTGTGATTTACACTTATTTCATTGTTAATTGCCTTCCTTATCTCTAATGCTTCTAAATTATCTATTTGGTAAATATTTACTACTCCGCTTACCGGATAATACGGAATTCGAAGTTCGATACACTATTTTTTTTTCAATCTAAATACGCATGATTTACTTACTTTACCCAGCCTAATAATAATAATAATAATAATTGGATAATTTGTATAGCGCCGTTTTTGTGAGAAACCACCTCAAGGGCGCTGTACAATTTAAAATATAATTCTTAGGATATATATAAGTTTATTATTTACAATTGTATACAGAAACATACTTACCTGGTCGGTCACTTCCGATAAACACACTTTGATAAGAAAGTTTATGCTTGGAGAAGATACCAATTTCCTATTCCTAATAACCTATTTTGTGCACATAAATAGTTGTATATTGTAGTAATTGAAGTTGTATAAGTCCCGTTTCACTTGGCCAAACGTGGCTGTCAAACACTTCGCGTAAGTGAAATAATCTTATAAAATTGATATATAAAATCCATGTTTTTTCGTCTCCCCCGACATAAATACTGAATTTTCGTAATAATAAAGCAAAATCTAACTGTTTGAATAAAAAATATTCCGTATTAACCAGTAGGCGGAGTACGAAACTATTAATATCTATTTTAACACTGATACGTTTTTAGATTTCCACGGCCAAAAGCATTTTCGTTGTTTGTTTTTGGGGTGTTATGCCGTGTTGTGCTACCTCCTTCTTTAGCCGACGTTTCGGACAGCGTTGCAGTGTCCATCATCAGGGCAGATCCGGCAGATCCGTCGACGGAAAAAATTCGGTACTTGGGAAGCACTCCGAAAAAATAAATTGAATTATTTTTATACTAACTTTGGGCTGGAAAATCCGAATCTGAAGGAATTAGGTTGGGGAGGTCAATATCAACTGAGTTACAGGACTTTAAAGTTTCGTACACAGGAACAAATCCGCAATGCATTTTTGACATATTGTACTGAAAAGTCAAAGTGATTCAATGATGCTAACCTCAGAAAATTGCAAAGTGTTGCTAATTCCTTCAGATTCGGATTTTCCAGCCCAAAGTTAGTATAAAAATAATTCAACTTATTTTTTCGGAGTGCTTCCCAAGTACCGAACTTTACCCAAAGAAGGAGGTAGCACAACACGGCATAACACCCCAAAAACAAACAAAGAAAATATTTTAACACTGTTTCCATTGCTTTCAAACTAGTGCCTTTATTGTAATAACTCGATATAGTAAACAGAGATACATCTGCACAATATTAGAGAAACACAACAAATTATAGAAATAACATGAGATAATGAAAAGCAGAGAAGTTAAACAGATTTTAATGAGTAAAAATAAGATAAACTTACCTGAATATTGGTGCATTCCATTATTCTGTCGGCAATTACAAAATCCGGCGACTTTTTAAATATGTCGTGAAGTTTTCCATCGTTCTTTAGACAGAGTCTGCACACGGTTTTCTCTTTTAACGGGTCGTCCTTCATCTTTTTAAATTAAAATGTAGCCATATTAAAAGCTGTTATTGAAGGAAACAAAATAAGCCTCAACCCAAGTTACAAAGTGATTGAAAGTGACATTTGATTTTGACAATTTGACATGTTGTTTTCTGGCATTTTTGTCCTGTCAAAAAAACTTTATCTATGAGTTTCTGGTATTGCCAGATTTTAAAGATTATAAAAATGTTCTTACGACTAAAGCGTTATTGTGGTTGGAGCAATTTCGTCCAACCAGTATTTCAGTTGCGTTAGCTTAGCTTCAGTTTTAGATAATGTTACGTGTAGCTGAAACGAAAAGCTACGTCACCGTTGTAGCACTTAAGTAAGTGGGTAAATGAGGAAGTCTGGCAGGTAGGACGCTAGACTAGAAGACGAACGGGTCAAGTCCAAAACTCACCGCGGGTTCTATGTATTTTACTCACTTACTAGTTACGACTAGTCTTAAGCGCACTATAAATCTAGGCGCTAAGTTTTCTGTGTAACAAGATACGCAGAGGGGTACATCTACAACGGCACCGGCCTGGGATATCAGTTACTTTTTATGCTCGCTATGAGAGAGATTTACGTCCATTTTACGTCCATCAAGTTGCTTTGTGGTAGGAGCCCTGACAAGATAATCCTAGTGATACCATTACTAAAAAAAATTATGTGCCGGCCCATTGCTTTACAAATCAACACGGGCCGGAAAAAATCCTCCAAGAATCTGAGAGAAAACTTTGCGAAATAAAAATCTTATGAAATACAAGATCATTGATGACATAAAGAAACAAAAGTTGTTGATAATATTTTTTCCATGAAGTCTGGAATAACAATACCCTTATCTTTTTATCGTATTGAAAGTGAAGGTTTGTTGGAGGTCATTGTCATTACATTAAATTCGGAGTTCTTACGTAATTTTAATGGCAATAATAAACACAAATCATACTGTCGAGACAACAAAGTTTTATCCGACGCTGCAATGTCATGCGATACTAAGCTCTATAGAAAACTACTTTAGATTTCAATAACGCATATTATTGCCGAGTCGGATAGAACATTATTGTTTCGTAGGCATGAAATGTCAAATGTGACGTTTTCTGTTTTCCGCAAACGGGAGAAGTCGGTGTTCGTGCTGGTTGTATGTTTTGATTTTGCTCTTGCTCAAAAATAATAATCGCTTTTTAATAGCGGTTCAATAAACACATCACCAAAATGAGCGTCTCCATTTTAAATCATGCCCATAAATTAAAAGTGCTCCATCTATCTGCGAGATCGTTTTCTGTCACAAGTTATCGAAATGATAAATACGAGTAAGTACTCTTACATTACATTACGTACGCAACAGGTTGTTTTAGTACAATTACATTTAATATTATAATATAGGTGTTGTTTCATGTATAATTTATTTCATTATGTTTCGTAAGATTAATTTAATTAGTAGGTAATAGCTATATGTAGCTATTTAATGAATGATTAAAGTGTATTTGTTATTGTTTTAGTTGCAAGTTTCTCGTGGTGGGCGGAGGCTCGGCAGGATGCGCCATGGCCGCTAAAATCACCAATGATTTTCCCTCAAAGAAAGTCATAGTTCTAGAACCCAACAACGTAAGTATTTTTTCAATTAAGCACCTTATTGTGGATCCAACTATTAAATTTTCAAGGTTCTCCATTGTATTTTTTTAATGTGAAGTCCGCACTAGGGTCCCACTCCTACAAACTCCTCACAGTTTGGAGACAGTGGAACTACGGCTTCCCCTGTGTGGGTTTGTGAGAGTGTGAGGTGAAGATTCTGTTTTATTTATTTATTTTTTGAAAACAGTATAAAAATCCAGTACATTGCAAAAGCAGTAAAGAAAATTACAAAAAAAATATTTGCCATTATAAATTCATTTCGTTATTTTTTTTTTATCTATATAGAGCAGTGGTCACCAACTTTTTTGAGAAAAGGGCCAGATTGATTTTTTTGAAAACCTGGAGGGCCGGATTAAAAATAAATTCTTATTTCGATTAAAACCCAATTAGAATATTAGTTTATACCTGCTTATTTTCAATAGAAAAATACTTATTTTAATATAGGAATATCTAATTTATATTTACAGCTAATGGGCCGTTTTCTGAGTAATTCCAAAATATCCACGAGATGGCAGCACGGTCGTTACCGGTCCTCCTGTCATCTAATTTGTGGACCAAATCTATGGACTGACGTCTTTCATTGATCTGTCATTTCGATAGCTTTTTGCGATTTGTTTTCCGAAAGTTGGCTTATTTATGAGTTTAGCCAAATCTGTTTGCTCTATTTGTAAGTAAAATGCACAAAAAATACGTCAGTGGACTATTTTCCAATTGAAGGAAGAGTTGAAAGGACGTAATGCCAAAACTTTTGGTAAAAAAAACTATTCTCGAAGAAAGGTTAGTAAATACGCCACTATTGCTTATTTGTATTGCCTACGATAATTTCTTTTCTAATTTATTACTAAAAGTTATTATCATAATGCGTTTTATTTAAGACTCGAAGACTATGATAAACATCATAATTTTAATCCTGCTGGCATTGCGGACGAAGATGTCTTGGAAATGGTTACGCCGAAGCCAGAAGATTTTCAAGACATCAACATGGCTTCCAATATTCCAGCACAGACGCGGGAAGAACTTCATAAATGCAGTGTTTCCTGGGAAAGTTTGAAGAACACCGACAAAGCGGTAAGTATGTGAGTGCTGAGTGTTCGAAGTGCACATGAATATGGCACAACCGATATTTTAGGAAAGTGTGCTTCGTAGTACAGGAAACATCTTTCTTATGCTGTCTATTTACATTATAATTGTAACACTTTACGGCATGCTAATGTGAGTATGTAGCTGGCGTATTGGCACATTGCAAGCACGCATTTGTAGTTCTACATGGAATAGTAGATTTTAGTGACAATAAAAAAATCGTTGTTCAACAAAGTTGTACAAGCATGCTACAAAATTTTCATACACCGAGGAAATATCATGGTGTGCCTATAAAAGCGGAATATCTGCAACTAAAAAAACAGCAGTTGTCTCAACAACAGCTCCTTGATTTTGATCCTAGGCCTACTACTTGCAATAAGTCTACTACTTTCCGTCTTGTGTATATTGTAAGCACTTGCATACTGCTACCTAACACCATATGCACGGACATTGGAGGTCTAGCTTCGTTATATTAAATGTAGAATCGTTCTTATACAAAAAAAATTGCATCCTTGCGAGAGCCTTGAAGGAGTGACCTTATGTTACTTATACCAGGGCGGGTAAATAGTGGACAACCTCCAATGACTCTATAGAATATAAATAAGTAGTAATTAAATACATGTCATCCTAATATAATTATTGGAAAAATAATATCTTGCATATTTTTAATATAATTATTTTAAATCAAATAGGATTTCAAATATTTTACTAAGTGTATCTATTACTATGCATGGCAGCTGTTTCGCCTCCTGAATGCATTGATTTGACAAACTCACTTGAAAATATTTATGTTTTTATTCTACACTATTTTTACACGCATATTTAATTTGCTAATCTTATTTTCTTTATTTTAACAGGTTGACTGTTCACAAAGTTTATCACGCGTTGACCGATGCTACCACAACCATATAATATTTGGATGTAAAAAAATAAAATAAGTGCCAAAACAATAAATAATTTATGTATAATGTTAACTATTTGCTGTACTGATATGTTCTTCTATGTGTATAATGTTTGTAAATGTTTTACGACATATTTATATTATGTCTGTAATCTTGTTCTTTTCATATTGACCTAGAGAAATAAAAGAATGTTTTTTTTAATTTATTTATATATTTGTTAAATTATTTTGTGTTATTTAGTACAACTAAACAACAATCTTTTTTAACCACGGCAGTAGCTGTCGTGCAAGGTCGCAGAAAACCATGACAAAACTGCACCGACACCCACACTTTATTTTAATAAAACAAATATAATAATGATCGTTTATTTCAGAATGTTGCGCAATGCAATACTATCCATATTTTGAAATAGCACAAATACTGACAAAATAACAATGCATTCATACGTAGAATGAAATAGAAAATAAATGAAAAATATAGTAGGTATATAATAATAAATCCAAAAAAATATGCAAAATCCGTTCATGGGGGATATTTGACAGGCTCCCATTTCCAGAAGGGCATCAGGAGGGACTCCATCTCCATCCAGGCAACCATGGCAGTGATGATGGTATTCTTCGACTGACTGGCGTAGTCTGCGCCATAAGCTTCCCCTGAGGTGAAACCAAAGTTTCTTTTAATATACACAGGGTGTTAAGGGACGTACTTGACTTACTTTAAACCAGTGATTCCTGACATTTTTCGGAGAAAAAATGGAAATAAAATGTTGGTCCCCTGTGACTTTCAAAATGTCACATTGAACATAGAAAATATCACCGGAGACCGGGATATATGACTTCCACTGCCTCGTCTTCTAGATTCACAGGCAACGCCGCTTCATCTTGTGGTTTTGGTTTTGTAGAATTTATATATGTTTTTTCACATATCAGACGCCTTTCCCGTCTGTTTCTTAATTCTAAATTACCTACTTCTACATTTAGAAGAAACTACACCTTTCAGTAGCTTTTGCCTATACAGTACATCTGAAAATAAATTAGGTTCAAATTTCCATCCTTGCATGATATAAAATACAAAACGGTCTACGTTAAGAAATAATAATAATTAGTTTTTTTTCCTAAAACACTCCTACTGAATATTAAATTACAATCACAAGATACACAGACATGGGACGAGAAATGAAAGCAAATTAGATCGCCAACAATGAAGAATTAGCCGCCCAGAAATCTCGTGCCAGACAGTTTGATAACCGTGTAATAAAATTATTGCAATAATTGAAAATATGGTTAATTTATAAAAGGGAAATAAGATATTATATCTACCATAATTATTAATGTTAGCTGTGATTGAGTACACTTATATTAAACGTTTGTCAAATAATGTCAGCTGCGAAAGAAGGCAAAATTTTGTGCATTGTTTGTCAAATGTTTTTTTACGTGTTCATTATACTATACAAGTACTCTATATATTATATTGGGGATTCAATTATAGTAAGATATTAATTAAATGAGTCATGTAATTACTGTTATGGTTAATATTATTGAAAACACAATCTGTATCCCTGAAATGAGCTTTACAGACTTCAGAAGTACGAGAAGGTGCCCATTTGGAACGCCTGATGGAATGATTCCATTTCGCTTTCAAGTCTCTATCTTTGGGAAACTGGTGCCCACTCCTATTTCTACACATTAGAACACTACAACAGGTTGAAGGCATTATTATAATATTTAAAAACACTAAATTGCGTCAAACGGCCTAAAAAATGTATGGGATCTGACAGTTAAATAAAATAGTTGGACCGGTAGGACTATGAGCGAACCTAGCGGCCAAAATCGTGCGAAAACGGCCCATTAAATAGGAATAAAGTAATAATAAAGGCCTTCCAATTATTAAAATTATTTCTTTGTGTAGTTTTATATATTGTATGGATGTTATTTTATCTATTGGGTTACATAAAAACAACTAAGAGAAATACTCACTTACAAAGATATTATAAAGGAAAAAAGAAATAATAAAGGTACTCCAAGTATTAAATTTATTTTTACATAAGATTTTTTTAATTTTACATATTGTACCATGTGAACAGAAATGTCCAAACTAAAATATATAAATTTGATGCTATCACATGTAAATTGTGATTAGTGCAAAGTTTGCGCCTTTGTTGATGAAATTATTTCTTTTAAATTCGGTTTTAATTTTGTTCTGCTAACTTCCTTCGAGACGGAAATCCGTTAGGCGTGGTCGATTTTTTCATTTGATTTGTTTATATTTTAATTTGGAAAATGCTTTTTTTTACTAAATATTTTCGATTCGGTCTTTGTTTTGCCTGTACTACTCTTTTTTATCTTGCCTGCATTACGTTCTTAGAATTGGTACAAAAATGTCCGGGAAATTTTTCAGTAACGAACACTTGTTCGCCTTCAACACTGAGTTCTCCGAAAACACTGAATATTTTGGTTATCTGAAATACCCAACTTTTTTTACTTTGGGTCCTGCCCGTTCATAATCAAATTCCGATTGATGAATTGAAATATAGTTGTCATGAATTCACAACCAAATAAAAAAATTCTAGATTAGAGAAAAAATTAATCCATTATTATAATTATCGAAATCATTATAGAAATCTGGAATTTTCGGAGGGCCGGATGAAAATCTTTAGCCCCCGGGCCGTATGTTGGTGACCACTGATATAGACTATAATTATAATTGAATTTTCAATGCTTGTCTCACTAGGATATACCCGTGTCGAGACAGACGTAGAGGTACATAAATGAATACAAACACAGTTACATGAATATAAAGGTTAAATACATTTTAATTTCAATACAATAAAAAAAAGGTATAATATTTTAATTAATGAAGATAACGTTAGCAAAAGTCAATGGAAAATCCGAAACAGAAAAATCAGAAAAAGATACGGATAAATCTGGGACACTTTTCTGTTTCGGATTTTCGATTGACTTTCGCTAATATTATCTTCATTAATTAAAATATTATAATTTGAGGTTTAACTCTTTAAGTTAAAAAGTAAAAAAAAAAGGTAATTGGAAGTGTGGATTAATCCTATAAAGAGTGTGATTTTCTAAATCACAGGAAAAGTAATGTAGTACTGAAAAGAAATATATATTAAAATTATAATTATGTAAGTTAGATTTGACGGGATTCTATTATTTATTTTATTGTATTTGGGTTAGTCGTATGTAAATTGGTATTCCTGACTAACTGCAATTTGTTTTACATAAGTTTGTAATAGTGGGACGTCCTGTACTTGCAAGCCATTTTTAATTTTTTTTATTTGTTTATATTTATATAAATTTTTATAAATATTTTTTCATGTGGGTCAAAAAAGTTATACGTGTAGGATAATGTCCTCCGCATGCAAAGTCAAGCATAAACTTTCTAATAAATGTGTGTTTATCGGAAGTGACCTGCATGGTAAGTATGTTTTCTGTATCTATTTGTAAATAATTAACATAGATAGAGCCTAAAAAATTATAATAAATTGTACAGTACCCTTGACGTGTTTTTTCACAAAAACGGTGCTCTACAAATTATCCAATTATTATTATTATTTCACACAGTTAAAGCTTTAATAATATTTCATGCTTTAATTCATTGTAGGACTTGTGGAAAATATCCACATTTCCTGTGAGGCAGTTAATTAACCTGGTAAGTCTTCCCAGGGGCTTCACCATTGGTAAGTTGGTTCTGCACCTGGGAAGGATCAAAAGCCTGTGTTGGCGGCCTCGCGTAAAATTGTGACATTGCAACGCGTACTCTCTAATTACTTAAAAATAGTATAAAATTTACCAAAAGCAGTTTCCCATGAATAGCTAATTATGTCCAGAGAAATGATTTATAGTCGTTAAGGATACGCTGGCGAATACGAGATTAAGGCCGCATACTATTCAACTATTTTCTCATATTAATAAAATAATAGGATCTATAAGTACCTAGATTAAAGTTTAAACCTTTTTATTTCATCTTTCTCCACTATTTTCTTCTTCTTCTTCTTCCCCTTGTTTTATTCGGGTCGGGGACTCACTGCATCGACAAGGCTCCTCCATGTGTCCTTTTTTTCTCCACTATTTACAGTTATAAATTTAACAGCTTGGGCACATAAGCTTGTTTTCACGATAATTTAACGTAGGTAGTCATAGGAATGGCGTATGCCCCGCACCTGACTTATTAAATTAGACAATTCCTTTGCAAATCATGTCCCGACTTGAGAAAATCTGAAAATTGATTTATTAGCATTTTATTTTGTATTACTTAACACATGTTACAACATTGAATTGCTTTTTAGCGGGAATTGTTTATTTTGGCACATTTAGAATCATGACTTATATAATTATATTTGCACTCTTTGGCAAACAAGTCTGGGAGGTAATAAACTCTTTTTCTGATGCAACACTATAAAAATGCAAATGTGTTTTCTATTCTCGAAATAAATACTTTTTCATCTATCCGCCTGATGGCAAATATATCTTAACTATAAAAATAACTATATCATCATCGCAACGTTTAGCAGAGAGGACGGTTTCATCATTCAAATGGTTTAACAGAGAGGATGGAGTGCCACAAACTCTGTCTAGGCTTGCTACTGGCTTCATTCACATTCATGCACCGTCTCATATACACACAATGTGTGAAAACTTTTGGTACACCATAAAAATTGGATTATCTGCAGCATATGAACTCACCACTACTACTCCAAAATGTTAAAAAAACAATAGTACAGTTAAATCATAAATATTTCGGAGTAAATTTTTTTAATTCATTACCAGAAAAATTAGAAAGATGAATACTAACATAAAAGAATTTAAAACTCACCTTAAAAATTATACTGAAAACTTGAACTGAATCGTGTCAAATAAAACCAATGTAATAACACCCTCCCATACACACACAATCCCTGCTTATTTATGGAGGCACATCAAATACATATATTATGTAATTAATCACTGTAAAAAAATATATATTTGTAATTTATGTATCCTTTTTTACCCAAGAAAAATTAAATTTAAAAAAATATATATCTTTCTAGAGAACTGTAAAAAATATAAGTTTTTTGAATTTGAGCAATTTTAGTTTAAAAACAAAAAATATTTTTATTCGGCAACTTGGGGGATAAGGAGCTATTGGATATGTTTCTTCGCTTCGACATATTTTGAAATATAATAAACAGCTGAAATTTACCCAGTAATGACTTAGTATTTTATATTTGATCAAAAAAGTATTCATTTTCGGACTAAATTTACTCGAAAATGAAAGTTCAAATCAAAATATATTTTACCACAAAATCGACTCTATATGTAATGTAGATTCATCAGTTTTTCGCTGAATTTTAAATCTTATCGTTTATTATAAAGATGGGAGGTAGGCTATGGGCACCGCAGCCCCGGAAACCATTCATTTGTTAATCAACACTTCTGCAACAGCTAAACAAGCTAGGTTAGGTGATTTGGGCAGAGTCATGTGGTACGTTTCGTCCAGGTCTTGACAGCGGATGCATCTGCCCATCAACTTCATAAACCTTTGCAAATAGAAAATATAAACCTACAAATTTCAGATAATGAAAAATACCTGGGACTTTATATCGATAAACACTTGTCTTTTAAACACCACATACAAAAAGTAAAAGAAAAAATTGTCCCACTAATTGATGTATTTGGTAGAATAGCCCATCTTCTACCAATACAAGTAAAGAGGGGATTATACTTTAGTTTAATTCATTCCCATCTTAATTACCTCATAGAAATATGGGGAAACACAAATATCACACTCTTAAACGAAATTCAAATAATTCAGAATAAAGTCATAAAAAAACTTTTTAACTATCGACCAGATACCCCCACCAAAAGAGTATACAAAGAAACTAACTTAATGAAAATCAGAAAACTGTATGAATACAACATATGCTTATTAATCTACAAAATTCAAAATGGCTTTATACACACAAATACTACATTTATGAAAACATCACAAGTACATGAACACCACACAAGACAACGTAATAAATTATACACAAATTCAACAAAGACAGAGTGTGGCAAAAGAAACATAGGCTATGAGGGTATAAACATGTATAATCTCCTTCCTGATAGCCTGACAACCGAAAATAAAATAAGTAATGAGCAAAACCAAAATGTTCTCACTTAAAAAAATGTGTTACTTGGTGTTAGGTATTAAAACATCATTATTAATATTATTTGTATCAATGTATTAAGTTAACAAAGCGAAATATGTATATTTCTTTTAACTTAAAAAAAAAACTACTCAGCAGGGATGGATTCATATATCCGTCACTCGTGGACACACTGATTCCCAGATTCCTACCCATCCCATATACTGTTTTCCTTCCCAGAACTTCCTCTCCTTACTTCCCTTAAAAAGAACTTCCACACGCCACACACCATTTCCAGAGATAAGATAGGACCTGAAATTATTATCTCCTTTGTGTAGTTATATAAAAAACCTCCAATTGCCCTGAGGAAGAAGGCTCCTCTATTACTCACAGTGAGTCTCTTCACTTTCGAGTTCTCAGTTTGGCGAGCGACATTTAGCTCTTCCAGAATGGATATATGGTCTATGGAATGATGAGCATTTTTTTCCACAGTGTTAACATTTCCACAATATCTTAATATATACAAATAAATGTTTTTTTGTTTGTCCCTTTATGCGGTCCTTTATATTACCAGAGAATACCGGAAATTAGTCCCTTTTAAATCAAATTCTAGACGTATTGACTCTTTTTTACAAAAAACCATAAATTGATTTTGAAAGATTGTTATTTTATCTGGTACACGCAGTTTTAAAATTTTGAAAAACTTAGTGTATTTTTAATATACTAAGGTTATACCGTTGGTCGTTGGCAGATTTGTTCAATTTTCAAACGATAGATTCTATTAAACAACACAAATTTCAAATCATACAACAAAATAAATCAATACATAATCTAGTCAACACAGTTTTCAGAATTGTAATTTTAGTTAAATTAAAATCATTAAAAAATATATCCAAGAATGTGTTTTGTGACCAAAATACCTTAGTTTTTCTATTTATTTAAAGTCTTACAAACTAAAGTATTTCAAAAATTTTTACCCACTTATTTTGTTTAGACATTATTAAAAAATCATAAATACTTATGATTAAAAAATACTTACAAGAAGTACACGATATTTAATAATTTATCATCATGCATTTTGAGCATTTTTTTGCTTACTTGAATGTAGGTATATATTAAAGCAACTTTTGAATGAAATAAATCGATATTAAATTTTTAATTAAAAAAAATTGATACAAAGAATAATCGATCTTCCTCATCGGAACCTCCCTGTACAGTTGCAAGCATTTTTAAACTTTTATTCTCAGCCGCTGGTCAATCGCTCTTAAGACCCATTGACCAGCGGCTGAGAATTAAAGTTCCAAAATGCTTGCAACTGTACAGGGAGGTTCCGGTGAGAAAGATCGATTATTCCCCGTATCAAATTTTTTAACCTAATAATTTTATATCAATTTTTTTCATTAAAAACTTGCTTTAATATACAGGGTGTACCAAGACATACTCGAGACATTTTACCCAGCGATTCCTGAGCATATTTGGAGTAATAAATGTATTTGTCATTTTGCTGTCCGATGACATTTTCTTCCTAATAAAAACATTACAAATATTTTTCCACCACTCGTTGCAACTGAGTGTGTTACTAGAGAAATGCATTAATATTCTAGCGTAATCTTGAAAAGCGTTGTGTCTCACTCTAGCAGCATGCCGCATGCATGATACAGCGCGTGTACCGCTCAAACCCATCGCGACGGGTATTTCCAATAGCGATGGGATCAGTAGCGCGTGTGATCGAAAAAAATATTTTTTGCTTTTAATAGAAAAAAAAATCATCAGATAGCAAAATGACAAATACAAAATAGAGGAATCGCTGGGTAAAATCTCTCGGGTACGTCCTGTTACACCCTGTATACCTACATTCAAGTAAGCAATTAAAATGCTCAAAATGCATGATGATGAATTATTTAATATTGTGTACTTCTTATAAGTATTTTTTTATCATAAGTATTTATGATTTTTTGATAATGTCTAAATAAAATAAGTGTGTAAAAAAAATCAGAAATATTTTAGTATGTAGGTATGACCTTAGATAAATAGATAAACTGAGATATTTTCGTCATAAAACACATTCTCGGATTTATTTTTTAATGATTTCAATTGAACTACAAATAAAATTCTGAAAAGTGTCTTTACTAGATTATGTATTTAGTTTTATTTTTATTTATGTGTTATTTATTTTGCTGTATTTATTTATAGATAGATACCAAAGAAAGTATAAGTTACATATTAGGAAGCTTTGCCTGTCCAACTAGGAAAGTTTCCCGTTCCAGAGGTCCTAGCACGCTTGCGCTATATCGATCGGTAGGACAACTATCGGTAACTTCTCACCGTTCCCTAGGACAACTGCACATTGCTAACGGACAAACAACAGTTGATGTCGAATATGTTAAGGACACTTAGTCATTGTGAACTGTCACTTATTCGTTGGCGATCTGTAGTCATGCTAGGGAACGATGAGAAGTTACCGATAGTTATCCTACCGATCGATATAGAGCAAGCGTGCTAGGGCCTCAGGACAGACAAATTCACAGGTTTAGTTCGTATTATTCCTTAAGTACATAATTGCATAACAAAAACAAAAAACCAAAAAAAAAAAAAAACAAGAAATTTCATTTTTCTCTGAAACTGGGTATATATATATAAAAAATATACATACATTTTTTTTTGTGACTATGTTAAAAAGTAATCTGGTAGCATATGTGCTATTCGGATTTACCAAATTAACCTGGTAACAAATAATATATTCAGAATTACAGAGTATGAGATAAGTAGGTAAGTTGGGTTCTTGTTAATCGTTGAAAAGTGTAAACAAGGTATCGATAACAAGATAGAGGTATAGCAATAAGATTTACAATATATTTGTATGATTATATGATTTGAAATTTGTGTTGTATAATACAATATGTCGTTTGAAAATTTAACAAATCTGCCAACGACCAACGGTATAACCTTATGATTTGAAATTTGCGTTGTATAATACAATATTTCGTTTGAAAATTTAACAAATCTGCCAATGACCAATGATATAACCTTATGATTTGAAATTTGTGTTGTTTAATACAATATTTCGTTTGAAAATTTAACAATTCTGCCCACGACCAACCTTATGATTTGAAGTTTTTGTTGTTTAATACAATATTTCGTTTGAAAATTTAACAAATCTGCCAACGACCAACGGTATTATGATGTACACAATGTTTTTTTTGTGTATAAGGCAATTCACCCTAAGAAGAGTGCTATGTGAATATACAAAGTTATTTGTTTTATTTAATTATAAATGACGCCATAAAAACATTAGTATACCTTTTATAAAATAAACTTCGTTTTTCAAAATTTAAAAAGTGTGTTTACCAGATAAAATAGCAATCTTTCAAAATCAATTTATGGTTTTTTGGTAAAAAAAGAGTCAATACGTCTAGAATTTGATTCAAAAAGGACAAATTTCCAGTATTGTCTGGTTATACCTTCTTAAACCATTTATCCAATTATGATGAAACTTTGGTCATTTGTCATGAGCATGCCTGCGAAATTAATATATATATATATATATATATATATATATATATATATATATATAGTGGTGAGCTCTAGCATTATGAAATTATTTCCTGTACCATTCATCGGATTGTGATGAAACTTTGGTGAATTGTTATGCGCACACCCGCAAATGTCTATATATACAATGGTGGGCCCTGGCGTGAATGGCCGGGAGTGAAGGAGTGAAGAGAAAACGAAGGAAAATGAAAAGCACTTCAGTAAACAGAAATAAATCACAAAAACTTTGAGTGGCATTGCAAAGCAAGCCGGATACTCGCCTGTCGTTAGTCAGTTATTAAATAAAATGTTGTTAACCTTTCAGCTCCACTACTACCAGCCTCTGTTCACGCTGATTGGCGCCGGTTTGAAGGAACTGAGAAGCAGTCACCGCCAAATGAAGGATGTCCTGCCCAAGAAGGCTCGGTGGGTGAAGGATTCCGTGTCTTCCTTCCAGCCCAAGAACAACTCCGTAACCACCAAGGAAGGACACATCATCAGTTACGACTACATGATTGTTGCCACCGGTCTGCAACTCAACTACGATGCTGTAAGTTATATATATATACTCGGTTCCGTCAATGTTTGCTTTTGAAATGAAAATATGCATAGTTCCTTCCGGCATGTCATTTTACCCAGTTCCTACCTCTTCCTATCCCTAACCACATTACCTTGCTGGAAGCATTTTTGAACTTCTAACAATGACCAGCAAATTGGAGTGCATTTGTTCTGGAAGGACAGAGAAAGAAAAACTAGGAAGACCTTGGAAGGAAGTTCCCTACGAGCCGTTGGAGTTTGTTGTCGTTTATTGACTAAAAATAAGGTTTTTTAACATATCCAATTAAAACAATATCAATAATAATATATTACAGAACAGTTACAAAACAGTTACAATACAGAACATTGAAAAAAGTGAAGATGAGGAACAGACGTAACCTATTATTTTAACCTTTCATTTGTCGTAAGCCTGCCGCACAGTGGGCTGAAAATCGCCTTTCATAGACATAGAGACTTGAAATTTAAGGGTCTTTTTTTGGCTAGAAATGGATTCTGCTGATCATTACTATGCTATAAAATTTCGTATGAAGCAATTGCATGTACAAATGAAGGAGTTATAATTTTTTAAAGAAAAAAATATATGGCACTGACATTACAAATGAGGCTATCTCTGGAATCATAAGAATGGCCATTACATCCTTACACACAGATATACTACTATTTATTTGTATTTTTTTGACATACTTCGTATTGTGGCGCAACTTGCGCGTTTTTTTTAAATCCTCAAAGTTGAAAAAAAAACTTTTTTATGTTGATGATTCATTTTAATGCTTAAGTGGTTTACATGTGATATTTAGGAGTATGCTTTGTCTAGTTTACAATATTTTATTGACACTATAAACCAACATTTTGCGTTAAAATGAATCATCAACATAAAAAAAATTTTTTTTCAACATTGAGGATTTAAAAAAAACGCGCAAGTTGCGCCACAATACGAAGTATGTCAAAAAAATACAAATAAATAGTAGTATATCTGTGTGTAAGGATGTAATGGCCAACCTTATGATTCCAGAGATAGCCTCATTTTTAATGTCAGTGCCATACAAATTTTTCTTTAAAAATGATAACTCCTTCATTTGTACACGCAATTGCTTCATACGAAATTTTATAGCATAGTAATGATCAACAGAATCCATTTCTAGCCAAAAAAAGAGCCATGAAAATTCAAGTCTCTATGTCTATGAAAGGCGATTTTCAGCCCACTGTGCGCCGGCGGGCTCGTGACAGCTGTCGGATTAAAAAATAAAATGCGATTTTAATCCTTACGAATAAAGAAACTGTACAAGGACAAGGTCAGAATCGCTTGCGCCAATATTATTTCAGACTTTGCTCTTTATTAGAGCACTTTAGCCTCTCAGAATGTTTTGATATTAATTTTCTGTGAAATACGGCCTTGACATCTTAACTGTTATCCGACATTCAAGAGGTTAATCGTGTACTGTTTTGTCACAGTTCTGTTTCATTCGGCTACCGTTTTATTCATTTTTATATACATTTTTTTCGTTATGTGATTGAATTTTACACAATTTTATGTGAATACCGCACAAGAGTCCCAACTGTTCCCATCTGGAGTCTACTGCATCTTCAGCATAGTGAGACTATAGCATCCCCGATTGGGGTATGCTGTGAGACTGAACGAACTGGGAGGGGAAGGAGAAGAGGATGGTGGGGAATGTACCTGGCTATTTAGATCTGGTCACCAAACACGGCTAAAGCCATTTCAAGCAATGTTTTAATTCTGAATGGTGGTCTTACATAGGGAGCTACTGTTAGTATTTTCCACTCTGGAACGTGCTGCAAATATACAACATATTATTTTTAATGGATAAATTATGTAACACAAATTAATCAAATAAAATTTATTTGTGCATGCCGGGTTTGAACTCGCGACCTTCGGATTGCGGGTTGAGAGTCTTACCCTTCGACCATGGAGGCCGTCATAATGCTATGATTATCCAACAATAATGAGCAAAGGTCTAATAAAAATTTGTGAGAAAAAGTGGAAATAACACAAAATTTTATATCAATATGACAGTTCATTAGGACCAAAAACCTACACAAAGGCTGATAAACCCGAGTGGTTAAATAATTAAATAATAATAATAATCACAATAATACTTTGTTTTAATTCCACTTTATTATTTCTTTATCAAACCGGTTTCGGTTCGATAAAAAAAAAAACCTTCCTCCAGATACTAGATATACATGATATTTAAAATAAAATTAGAAGAGGGAGAGAGAACATCAACCTAGGTGGGGGCGATGGGGGAGGAGGTTAAGAGAGATGGGTGAAACATAAATAATTTTTCATCTTCATGTGTTTCTAAATTCCCTACAGAAATTAAAGCTGCTTTCTATATTTTTCTTTCTATCTAACCTAGGTAAACTTTTAATAAATTCTAAAGATAAAGAAACAAGCCATTCTGGCATCTATAAACTTAAATGTAATGATTGTCCAGCATTTTACATAGGTAAAACGGCTAGAAATGTTCAATCATGGGTGGTCGAACACTTGAGATGACTGTGTAGATTTTTCAGAATTCGCCACCCACCTAATAGATAAAGATAACTTATTTAATAAATATTCCGGGATAGATGTATTACATAGAAATGGGATAGGTCTACGCCTTAATAATCTTAAAGTCCTTGAAATAAAATAAAAATGTCATTAAAAAAAAAATAAAAAAAATTTAATTAATAAAAAATTTGATTTGTCGAATAGCCCCATTTAAAAAATGTTTCCATTACCCCCGCCCACTTTCACCCCTCACTCTTAGCCACCTCCCCATCGCCCCAAACTAAGTTGATGTTCTCTCTCCCTCTTCTAATTTTCTTTTAAATACCATGTACATCTGTGTTATGTTTAAATAATTTTTTATTAATCAATGAGGAAGGTTCAGGTCGAATCGAAACCGGTTGGATAAAGAAATAATAAAGTGGAATTAAAACAAAGTATTATTGTGATTAGTATAATTATGTTTTCCCACAAAGTGTTTGTTATATGTGAAAAAATTAAATAATAATAAATAAGTGTTAACCGTGTCATGTTGCAGATTCCCGGACTGGTTGAGGGGCTGGCCAAGGCAGACAGTGGCGTGTGCTCCATCTATTCCCCACAGCACGTTCTGAGCACGTGGCGGACATTGCAGAACACAAAGAGCGGGGAGGCCATCTTCACCTTCCCTGCCACGCCCGTCAAATGCCCCGGGGCGCCGCAGAAGATCATGTACCTCACTGAAAGCTACCTCAGAGATGTAAGTTCATTTCATATTTCTATCCATATAGGTACGAGGCATATCCAGAAAGTAAATGTACTGAATTTTTGTAGGTTACAATTTTTTTTATTGAAATAAAAAAATTACATGGTTACCATAGTATGTATGTAAGCTATTTTTCGACATAGTCGCCATTCCTCTCAATGCAGGTGGTGAAGCGGGGTATCAACTTTTTGATGCCTTCCTCGAAGTAGTTTCCCGCCAACCCCTTCATCCACTTCTCCACCTCCTCCTTTACCTCCTCGTCGGTTGAAAACCCTTTTCTACCAATGTGCAGCTTCAGGGAGGTAAAGAGATAATAATCTGAAGGTGCTAGGTCAGGGGAATGCGCGGGGTGGTTCAGGACATCCCATTTAAACGAGGCAAGCAGTTCCTTCGTGGCGTTGGCCGTGTGTCGTCTGGCATTGTCGTGCAGCAGGCTGAGTCCCTTTGTCAGCATGCCTCTCCTCTTGTTTTGAATCGCCTTTCGGGTTTTTTTTAGGGTCTCACAGTATCTTGCAGAGTTGATGGTCTCCCCTTGAGGCAGATATTCAATCAAAATTATGCCTTGACAGTCCCAAAACACGGATGCCATGATTTTCTTGGCTGAAATTGTGGTTTTTAACTTTTTGGCGGAGGGTGAAGAGGTGTGACGCCCGCGACGACCGTTTTTAAACTCGCGATACCACTTATACACACTCTTACGATTCATAGCTTTATCATCATATGCAGTTTTCACCTTATTATAAACCTCAACCGGAGGTTTTCCCTTCCAAATGAGATAACGGACAACGCTGCGTATTTCGCACTTGGCGGGAGATTGGATTGACATTTTTCACGAAACGTGTTGTCGCGTTGACACATCTCAACGTACTGACCTTGAAAGGGTCTCGTTGTGGAGGGGAAGAGTCAGGCTACACGTAAGTGTAGCCAACATGTCGAAAATAAAATTCATTCGGACGTGAGAGCCTCAGTACACTTACTTTCTGGATACGCCTCGTACATAACATTTACACATAGGTATAAAGAATAGTGTCCCGGTATTTTTTTTTCAAAATAAAAATTGAAGTATGATTCAGTTAAATATGACCGAATCGGATAGAGACACATTAGCTCAGTTGGTAGAGCCGTGGCCCGGAAAGCCGAAGGTCCTGGGTTCAAGTCCCAGATGTGACGGTATCCTTTTCTGATTTTTCTGTTTCAGATTTTCGATTGAGTTTCACTAATATTGTCTTCATTAATTAATATATTACAATTTGAGATTTAACTCATTAAGTTAAAAATAAAAATAAATATTATTTCCATTTAAATCACAGCACAAACTGCGAGACAAGGTGAAGGTTTCATACTACAGTTCCCTGGGTGTGATATTTGGCGTGAAGAAGTATGCGGATGCACTGTGGAAGGTGGTGAAGGGACGCGACATCAACGTGAAGCTGCGCACGAACCTGGTGGAGATCAGACCCAATTCCAAGGAAGCTGTCTTCCAGAATCTGGACAAGCCCGAGGAGAAGTTCACTGTCAAAGTAAGTTTCTATTTTTTCATTTTTAAACTCATTTGACCCTCGGTAAGAGACAGATTGAGGTGTAAGGTTTTGTAAACGGCGAGAGACCGCAGCCAATGGAGACCATTTGTGTAGCATCAGAATGAGTAATTTTTAATTTCTATCTATTTTTGTGACAGAATATTATATTCCAATTTAGTCGCAATTAATATAAGGTCTTTCAATAAAGATGATCGATTTTAAAATATAAATAAAACAAGTTTTTTTTATTTTATTTTTTTTATTTCAGAAAAACAGATTTTTTTTCATGTTAAATAGCAAAGCTACTGCAAGTAGCTTGTCTGCAGGAAAACAGTGTGAACAAAACATTGTACAATTTAAATGTCTCAAGTATAATACAATAGGAAAAAAAAATTGCAATTTAATAAAATACATAATAAAAACATAAATAAGTATAAAAAATAATAGAATACATCTAAAAAATTTTAAAGTGCAAGACGTACAGTCAGTCAATACAGAAAATCTGATTCCAATAGCCATGTTTTTAACAATAGCGCAAATTTAGGTGTCGAGTAACATTTTTTCAAATCATATGGCAGCATATTAAATATAAGTGGTACAATGTATTCAAAAGTTCTCTGGCCATGTTTATTAGAAAATCTAGGTTGTGTGTGAAATATCCACTAATTTTTATTTGTTATTTGAAAGTATATTTGATGGCAATAAGTATGGAATATAATGTCTTTCAAATGTCTGCCGTGGCATGGCTTGGTGGTATACGAGCAATTTGAGGGCATGACAATTTGGGAGGCGGGAATGGGTACCGCCGCCCCGGGAACCATTTATTGGATAACCAACACTTCTGCCATAGGTCACCCCAAGTAGTTCACTACGTTTGGTGACTTAGCAGGGGTGCCCGTTTTCATGGGGTTATTTGTTGGCGGCGGATGATCTAGACACACTAAACCCCAGATTCCCAACCCTCATACCATTTTCCTTCCCAGAACTTCCTCTCCTTCCTTTCCTTAAAAAATACCCTCCACACAGCATCCCCAAAGATGACATAGGCCCTGAGGGAAATTATTTTCCTCAGGGCCTCCTGTGTGGACCTAATGTAAAAAAAAAAATGACATTTTCGCGCAGCAGCGATGTGAACTGGCCACCGAGATCGTGCAATTTAATGCCTTTAGACCAGGGCTTCCCTAACTGTGAGTCGCGACGCCCCGGGGCGCCGCGGGATCATCCCAGGGGCGTCGTGAGGCAATCTTTATAGCGTCTTCCACACGCACACTTCGGAGCGACTTCAGGTGTGCTAGTACGGTCGCTCGATATGAAGCTACCGACCGATTGTCGGTAACTTCTCATCGTTCCCTAGGACAACTGCAGATCTCAAACGTACAAGCGACAGTTGATATCGAATATATTAAGGACACTTAGTCATTGTGAACTGTCACCTATTCGTTTGCGATCTGCAGTTGTCCTAGGGAACGATGAGAAGTTACCGATAGTTATCCTATCGATCGTTATAGAGCAAGCGTGCTAGGGCTTCTGGTCGCCGCGCAGAAAAGTCTCACAGTGAACTGCGCTGTAAACCTATCGGTCTTTACTTTTCTGCGCCTGAAGTAGCGCGGGACTCGGTCGCTCTGAAGTGTGCGTGTGAGAGACGCTAATAGGTTGGCTGTCTGTGTTAATACCAAAGAAAAAAATTGCTTTTTATCTTTTTTTTTTTTTTTGTTGTGTTCTTTATTTTCTAATAAAAAATTTAGATACTATTTGGAGTTTTTCTGACAAATTGTTATTAGGTAACGTACCCATACTACGTGACCCGTTCAGGGGGAGGCTTCAAAATACTACGCCTGGTACAAATTAGCGGCGGGGGGCTAAGATTTTAAGTCACCGGGGGGGAATAGGGGGGGGGGGGGGGGTCGCAAAAATATGGCAACTTCCCAAGGGCGTCACAGTTTGGGAAGCCCTGCTTTAGACTTCTTTCTTTGGGGCTATCTTAAATCGCAAGTCTATTCAAATAAACTGACAACAATTGACGCTCCCAAAGTCAACATAACAAACGCCATCCACCAAATTCGGCATCTTATTATTAGATTTATGCGACAAAGTCATTTAAAATTGGATCTTCCGAATACGTGCCACCAAAGCTAAGCTGCGACAGATATTTGAAATATGTTATGTTCCACACTTATTGCCATAAAATATACTTTTAAATAAAACAAAAATTGAGTAGATTTCTTACATACAATCTGTTTTATTTACATTTTAAAGTCGAGTAGATTTTTTACATACAATCTGTTTTATTTACTTTTTAAAGTCGAGTAGATTTCTTATATACAATCTGTTTTATTTACTTTTTAAAGTCGAGTAGATTTCTTACATACAATCTGTTTTATTTACATTTTAAAATCGAGTAGATTTCTTACATACAATCTGTTTTATTTACATTTTAAAGTCGAGTAGATTTCTTACATACAATCTGTTTTATTTACATTTTAAAATCGAGTAGATTTCTTACATACAATCTGTTTTATTTACATTTTAAAATCGAGTAGATTTCTTACATACAATCTGTTTTATTTACATTTTAAAGTCGAGTAGATTTCTTACATACAATCTGTTTTATTTACATTTTAAAATCGAGTAGATTTCTTACATACAATCTGTTTTATTTACATTTTAAAATCGAGTAGATTTCTTACATACAATCTGTTTTATTTACATTTTAAAGTCGAGTAGATTTCTTACATACAATCTGTTTTATTTACATTTTAAAATCGAGTAGATTTCTTACATACAATCTGTTTTATTTACATTTTAAAGTCGAGTAGATTTCTTACATACAATCTGTTTTATTTACATTTTAAAATCGAGTAGATTTCTTACATACAATCTGTTTTATTTACATTTTAAAATCGAGTAGATTTCTTACATACAATCTGTTTTATTTACATTTTAAAGTCGAGTAGATTTCTTACATACAATCTGTTTTATTTACATTTTAAAATCGAGTAGATTTCTTACATACAATCTGTTTTATTTACATTTTAAAGTCGAGTAGATTTCTTACATACAATCTGTTTTATTTACATTTTAAAATCGAGTAGATTTCTTACATACAATCTGTTTTATTTACATTTTAAAATCGAGTAGATTTCTTACATACAATCTGTTTTATTTACATTTTAAAGTCGAGTAGATTTCTTACATACAATCTGTTTTATTTACATTTTAAAATCGAGTAGATTTCTTACATACAATCTGTTTTATTTACATTTTAAAGTCGAGTAGATTTCTTACATACAATCTGTTTTATTTACATTTTAAAATCGAGTAGATTTCTTACATACAATCTGTTTTATTTACATTTTAAAGTCGAGCGTCCTTATTGAAAGATCCTATACAATTGACAACTTCTTCATATCAGCATTTAGACAGAAGAGTTTTAAGGCAATTAGAGAACAGTCACCCACATCCAAATGATTTGCAATTTCATTTAACAGTACCACTCTTCTTGTCATGCTTTGCTATAATATGTAAGTCTGTAGCCATGTTTGGTATGGTGTTCTGTCTGCAGTACAGTATGCTTCACGTGACACCGCCCATGGGCCCGCTGACAGTGCTGCAGAAGGCGGGGCCCGACCTGGTGAACGAGGCGGGCTTTGTGACGGTAGACAAGTCCACCATGCGTCACACTAAGCTACCCAACGTCTTTGCGCTCGGGGACTGTGCCGACTCGCCCAATTCCAAGACTGCGGCTGCTGTTGGTGAGTTTTCTTTTTACATATTGACCACACGGAATGCAGGACATAACACAGAATTGCAATTAATCGGCTGTACCAGTTGTAGTGTTTGCCTTATCCACAGGCAGACATTGTGTTGGGCTTCTTCAATAAAATTTATAGGTCCTTACAATAATACGTATTTACAATAATTATGCTTCTGAATCTTGCGACCGGCTTCTACTGTCTAGGAAGTGAATCTGCTCAACAGAGCTCTCTTTGATCGACTATATTCGCCGGGTGCTGCTCATATAACTCCCCGACATCTGTCAGTAACTGACGTAAGCTTTAAGTTTACTGACATCTACCAAAACCCATTGAAACTAAATGCCATTCAAGGACACTACAGAAAGGAAGGAGTGAACCTGGTCTTGAAGAGAAGCCGGTAAATCATTTCACAGTCGAGTTGTTGAACTCGAGAATGAGTCGTACAAACGACTCATTCTCATGTGACAAATGTCAACTGTGCACAAAATTTGGGAGCACATTTGACGTGTTCCCAACTGTGCACCAGTGCTGAAGGAGCATTTTCCTTTGAAATGCCGATAAAATAAGGACTGCATTCGCACCTGATGCTTGTACTCTAAAGATTGTAATCCGTTTTGTTATGATGGGAGAATCTATCAAATGAACCACTCTTGTCTGCGCAGAGTCAAGGGTTATTTTCAGTTTTTTTTGTTGCTCAATTTGGGAGGCGGGAACGGGTACCGCCGCCCCGGGAACCATTTATTGGATAACCAACACCTCTGCCATAGGTTACCCCAAGTGGTTCGCTACGTTTGGTGACTTAGCAGGGGTGCCCGGGTTCATAAGGTAAGATTTATCTAGGTCTTTGCGGCGGATGATCTAGACACTGAACCCCAGATTCCTACCCAACCCTCAAACCTTTTTCCTTTCCAGAACTTTCTTTCCTTAAAAATACCCTCCACACAGCATCTTTAAAGATGACATAGGCCCTGAGGGAAATTATTTTCCTCAGGGCCTTCTGTGTGGACTTAATGTAAAAAAAAAAAAAAAGACAAGAGTTGTCTACCAAATTTAACAGTGGAGTGCGCGTGTGGTTGGTTTGTACAACATTTGAAGCTGACCTAACTCTGGTTTGGATGGAGCCCCTTTGCCTGAGCTGGTCACTTTGAGTTACACCAAGTAGATCAATGTATAATAAATTGTATTTGTGAATGTTCCAGCCGCCCAATCGCTGGTGGTGCAGAAGAACCTTCGTAGCCTGCTGTCTGGCAAGCCCCTGACAGCGGTGTACGACGGTTACGCATCTTGCCCCTTGGTGACCGGCCACAGCAAGTGCATCCTGGCCGAATTCAACTACGACCTCGTACCCACCGAGACATTCCCCATCAACCAGGTCAGTTCATAAGTAATTTCTGAGAATTCTCTACATGAGGGAGTATGGCTACTACCCGTGGCTCCATCCTATCGACTTTCTTTGGGTACGCTCAGAATGGATGTACGCATTGCAATACATTTTTTCAGACTGTATCGCGGATGGTTTGAAAACTCATTTGTCATGGAGCGCTTTCATTTTTATGTTCCCGATGGTTATCTTCATCACCGACAGCATAGACTATCTCCCAGCCTGCAGGACTAACTTGCCAATGGTCGTGCCAGTCAGGAGAGCAATATTGCTGTTGAACAGAATCAATTCGGATATTGACATATTTAGCATCAGTGAAGCTGCCTTTAAAAGGCAAGCTCTAATGCCCCGTTCTGACTGTTTGAGTATTTTCGTCGAGTAGCGAGTATATTAGTACAATATTTTTTTTTGGAAAATTTTTTTTTTGGGTTTATTTTTGAAATTTTTTTTTTGTATATTATCACAGATTAACTAATAATAATTGTATATTTCTAATAAAAACGTTATCGATATCAATCCACGCAAATAAACCAAAATTAAAAAATAACACATTCATACAAAAAAACTGTTTCCTTCCTCTGACGACCGCTGAATGACGCAACAATCATTTTGAAACTAATACTGTGAAGTTGATATTGTAGGTAAGTGTTCCAAAACTTCGACAAACTATGCGCAGATGACCGTAGATGCCAACACAAGTCAAACATTTTCATTAAATACGTCTTCGTTTGAATTATAGCCACGGACGCAACGTTGCGGCCATACTCGTGGAGAGGTTAAAATGCACTAAAATGTACAATATTGTAATATTTTTAAACATATATGTATTGGGTATTTGCCCTCTGAAATTAATTAGATATTAATTATTTGGCAGGCCAAGGAGCGGTACTCCATGTATGCGATGAAGAAGTTTGCGATGCCGCTGATGTACTGGGTCCTAATGACCCGAGGCTATTGGAACGGACCCGGCTTCATGCGCTCATTCTTCAAACCCTTCAAGTTCGACTAAACAACACAACACCATACCGTACCTTCATCTTAGGCATCACCAATATATCCATCATACAGTTGATTAGACATCTCCGAGTTTACAGTTGAGTATGCAGTTATAAGTAAAAGTATACCCTCTATCTGGTAAAATACTCAGATTACTCATAAATACCAACAAATCAATTATAATGCAGAAAAACTAGTAGTGAATTCTATACAATTATGAAATATGTAGAAAATAAATTGTAAAACTAGTAGGATATTTTAAAATGTCATACTAATGTACCATACCGTTTTTGCATTTTATAGCATATTTAATATGTTTAGTGTCCTTTAATAACACTTGATAGTTTCAGTTGTTTTTAATAGATGTCGTGTTAGGCTTAGAGCTTATGTCAAGTTCCGACAGATGTCGAGCAGTTAGATTAGATTTACCAGGGCAGCACACCCTGTCGACGACTGCTCAACTTGTTGAAAGCCAGCATACAAAAGATATATTTTTTCAATACGACGTAAAATATTTGACAGTTCACCTTTCTTAGGAATTCAATGTTTATAACACTTCTTTTGTGATATATTACAAAAATTACATCAAAATAATGTAGATAAATCGATTTATATAAAAAACAATTAATAAATATAGACTTCGAATATGACAGCGTTCATATTATCAAACGGCAGCCATTTTGTCCGCCATCTTTGGTGGCCGGCGCGACATTGGCAATTAATTTGAATTTTTCGGAGTGGCTAAATGCTATCCAGTATTTTGTTATGTCAAGAACGAGAATGGCCCATGCGATTCTGACCTTGTTCTTCATACAATTTCTTTATACATAAGGGGCAAAATCGCTTCAAAAATCCGGACCCGCCGGGGGGACTGCGGCCTGCGAGAGGTTAAGCTCTCAGATTCGATTCCTAGACAGTTACAGTCGGTCGTGAGACCCAGAAGTATAATATATTGTAAACATGTAAATATTAGTAATAAACCAGTTTGTAGCAAGGACCTATTATTCTTGAAGAGCCCCAACACAATTACTAATGTCTGTCTGTGATAAGGCAAACATAACAATATGTAAAACATAGACATGTGTAAATAATAATTGATTTATGGTGAGTATTCCAATATTGCTTTCCTCATTATCTCAAAACATAGTATTAGGAGATGTCTGAATAATCAACTGGAAGATCTATATATATATATATATATTCATAAATAATGTACTGTAGTCGATTGGCATGTGAACAATCATTTTAAGAATCGAAAAAATGTTAAAATATATACTTATTTGCTTTTGTAATTGATATATTAATAAACCTGGTGTGCTAGCACGGTCGCTCGATATGAAGTTACCGACCGATTGTCGGTAACTCATCGTTCCCTAGGACAACTGCAGATCTCAAACGTACAAACGACAGTTGATATCGAATATATTAAGGACACTTAGTCATTGTGAACTGTCACCTATTCGTTTGCGATCTGCAGTTGTCCTAGGGAACAATGAGAAGTTACCGATTGTTATCCTATCGATCGTTATAGAGCAAGCGTGCTAGGGCCTCTGAAACAGTTTGACGAACTTAAGTTTATGGGTGGCAAAAGGAGGGACTAATGAACTACTACTGAAGTGTAGTGTTGCCGAATTGCAGACTTTTCTATTATTTTGCCCCAAACAGATCGGATTTTCGAAAATGTTTGATCAATTTCGCCCGAAACTAGGTAATACAGTAGATCCCTGTTAATTTAAACCCCGATAATTCGAAAAAACGTGTAATTAAAAATTTTTGCTAAAAAAATCCCCATAAAAAAAGTTTTTTTAATTCGAAATTCGTTAATTCGTAATTTGATACTTATTTTTGTCTGCACACAAAAATTTGTTTGTGTTATTCGAAACGATGTGATTTTGCAAAAAATAAATCATACAATTTGACAGACATCTGTAAAATTTCGATATATGCGGTTATACGTCGTCATAATTAGTATTATTATTTTGTAGATCTGAATCGATTAACACTGGATATTCGTATTTTTTCAAATTTTTTGAATATCCAATTTTGAAGGACCGGCTTGAGAGAAAATTCGATTTATACAGAAATATATGTTGTATTTTTATGAATTTACATCAAATATCCTATTGAATTGACGGGATTCTACTGTATTGACCTTTTTTCAGGTACACAGACAAGCCGACAACGCTATATCTCTTCAGTATATCGAACGAACAAATTATATTTTAAATTCACAGATTTTTAGTATGTATTTAAGAAATCTCCCCTACAAAGCCACTTACTGCAAAGTTAAGTTTTTCCGTCTGTTCCTGGAGGAATATCTTGGTTGTGTCTGACCGATTTGTCTCTACAATTGTATGAATTCTGCCCATCACATTAACTGTGCCAATCATGATAAATTATTTCCAAATTGATATTATTCATTTTCTTTTTTGTTTGTTTGAATCAGGTAATCTAGTTGCCTTGTTTTTTTCATTGTTTATTTACTGAAGTGTCAAAACGCATTATTATAATAAATACAAAAATGCCTAATTCGTTACTGAGAAGATACAAAAATGTCTAATTTATTACTAAGAAGATACAAAAATGTCTAATTTCTTACTGAAAAGATACAAAGATGTCTAATTTGTTACTGAGAATATACAAGAATGTCTTATTTATTAATAAGAAGATACAAAAATGTCTAATTTATTATTAAAAAGATACAAATATGTCTAATTTATTACTAAGAAGATACAAAAATGTCTAATTTATTACTGAGAAGATATCTAATTTGTTACTGAGAAGATACAAAAATCTCTTACTAATAACACATTTTTTTCAGTATTAACTGAGATGTTTCCAAATCGTCTTATTATTTGAGCACACAAACTGTACTTTTTTTTAAAATAAAAAATATACATACTAGACTACATACCTAATATTAAAGACAGATTTTCATGGAGAGCCAGTACGATTTAATACATATCACAAAGATTATTATTATTATGGTATGTTAATTTGTATTATGGGATTTGGTGTTGGCGGATGATGGATGTTGTATAAATCAAATAAGTAATTGTTTCACTCACAGGTTTATTTAAACACAATTGTACGTCCGATAAAACTCTCGTCCATAATTAAATATTGTAATGATAAGTAATCAAGTGGCAACCGTATGAAGTGCACAGTGTTATCGGTCCGGCAATCTAGATCAGAATGGTTTTGAGTATTTGTTCCAAGCTGGAACGATGGTTACTTTGAATTGAAGGCTCCTATTGGCTGCGATGGTCCAATGGGAGATCTGCTCTTCATTCGCTTCGCCACAGTATAAATCACTTAATACTGAACTGATTTTTTTAATCTGTTTGTTTGTGTTGGCATTGCTCTCTTATACTACATTTCCTTCAGTCTCACAACATGTCTTAGCTCTACTGGCTCCAGGCAGGTGAAACTCTTGTACTTTATTGCATAAAAATGATTTCTAAAATAGAACTATGTAAAGTGGGATGCTGCAGTATTTAGAAACACACTGTACTTAATTTGTACTTACTACCTAAAATAATGAGGATACTATTATAAACGAGGATAGTACCTCAAATGAGGGTACTACCCCAAATAATGAGTGTAATACCTCAAAGAGGGTACTACCTCAAATAATTGTGGTACTACATCGAATAAGGGGAATTACCTCAAATGAGGGTACTTCCTCAAATCAGGGTACTACCTCAAATGGTATCACCTCAAATGAGTGTACTAACTCAAATGAGGATATTACCTCAAATGAGGGTACCGCTTCAAATAATATACATATGTTTAACTATAGATTGTTAATCTAATTTCATGTACATAATCTAACATTCATTACCAAATATGTAGATATTTTCATTCCTGTTTTTGCACAGATTTTTAGGTAGTTTTTTACAAATTAAAGTTTGTAAACATTATGCATTTATTAGAAGGATCTCTAATGATATTAAATTGATATTTTTGGCCAAAATTTTATTCCAGCAAGCAGTGTTAGCTTGTGACTTAATTTTTTTTTTTTTTAATAATTAAAAAAAAAATTATTTCTAAAATTATAAAAAATGGAGATGTTTTTGATTTAGTTGTAGCCTAAAATCATATTTATTTCTTTAAAAAATTGTGTTTTTGATGTGAAGAAAAAATATTTTTATAACATGTTATTTGATTCCGCTTTTGTAAAATAAATGTAAATTGAATTATTTATTTTTATTTCATTATCTAATATTATGATCCAACCACAGAATAATGAATATCTCGGCGGAGCCGGTAAGTGTGAATTTTTAAAAATGTTTTCTATTTCAAACTTCAAAACAAAAAATCTAACATTTCGTTTGTATATTTTACAAATGTGGTTAAAAGGAAACACGGTCGCCGAGAAATTTGAATAATAGGTATTTTACCAATCTATTGCTGTCACTCTCTAAAATACTGAGCAAAAGGTAACTGCACCTCAGGCTGATAATACCTAAATAAAATCGTCAAAATTGAGGTTTTGTATTTTCCATTTTTCTGTTCCAAAACTGGACCAATTTTTAAGATTTTTTACCAACTGTAGGTACTAGCTTTTTTGAAAATACATTTTCTAATTTGTATACTGAATGTTTGATGGCATTCAAACTTTTGAATGGTTGTAACTCTGCAAAATCAAAACGTACCGACACACTAGTGGTCGATATTTGTATTATATGACCCGCCCACACTTTGCTGTGGCTAACGAAACACAACTCCATTTACCGGATGGTTACACCGCCATCTGTTAGAAACTTATGGAGCTTAGATATAACGAAGAGGATTGTACTGAGTCTGTTGATCCCATCGCAGATGATGCGGATGAAATTTCGGTCTGTGACGTCTCGATCTATACCGAAGACGAACTCGCAACGCCTGTCTCCATCAGGAACAGCAAAGCGAAGAAGATTGCGCTAAATTTCGAAATTGTGCATAACATGTGGATTAGGCCTAAAGGAAACAGACCACGATTAAAAAAAAAATGCGGCTTATCTCAAAGTGGTGTGGAAATGAGTTTTTTAGCCAAATCGAATATTGAAGTATACTTTGCGGCGCTCGTACGCCAAAAATATTGATTTTACAAAAAAATTGTTGATACGTAAATTGTAGGAAATTTTTTCTAGTTTATTTAGTACATACATGTTTTTATCGAAAAATGAGTCGGAAAGGAGATATCTTGCATCTATTTATCCAAAATGGCTCCGCGAGCGGCAAAGATACGAGGTGGCAAAGTTGAAATTCGGAAAGAGCACATCGAAATCTATAATATTACAAATTTTCAAAACTCCCGGAAAACTTTCCAGGAAACCCCTTTTTTTGTACTAAATTACTACTATTTAGTCCTTTAAAAATTCAAGTATTTTCAATTTGGGATGTCAAATGAAAATGAATTTTGGCATTTGTCAGGTACTTAGGGGCTCCAGACTAGAGGTGGCTGCCAAATCCAACCGTGGGACGCACTTGCGATTTGTACAGGGTTAGCAGTTGTGTACTATTAACTACGTAACAAAAAAAAGATATATGTAGTAAAAAAACGTACAGATTGATTTGACACGTTTTTTACATTTTTAACCTTGTTTGAGAATAATAAATAGCCAATTAGGAGAGGAAGGAGTGAATATGGGTCTTAAAGATAGATACCCTGTGGATTCAACGTGGAAATGAGTTCACATAAAAACTTTTATCATATTTTATTGGTATAACAACACAGTATTAGACGTTAAATAAATAAAATCTTTGGGATATTGCTAAAATGTTGAAGGTTTTTATAAAAAAACTAAAATTACTTTACTTACTTATAAGTTTGTGTAAAAGCAATAAATAAGAATGGGATAAGTACATAATATGTAAGTATCTGTTTATTACCATTAATAACTTAGGAAAAAAGCTTTAAATACGTAATTTCATTCATTCTTAAAAAATTTTGCCAATCTTTTGTGATGTAGTTTATTTATAATTCACAATTCACATCAAGTTTACGTGTGAATTGATGTTCCTTTTAACAACCATTGTTTTTTTAGTTTCATCGTTCTCGACTGCGCGGAGTCAGATCGCGTGCAAAATGAGCTAGAACAAAAAGGTAGTGGAACGGGAAATGGTAGTTCTACCTTTTACGCCGATCCTACTTTTTCAATTATATTTTATCTCTTTGTAAGGATCTCAACTATATGTATATGTAAAAAACATATAAAAAATACACATGTTTACGTGATACAAGATGGAGAAGTCTTCTCATCTCCTTGTCTTTTGTTTGGAATAATATTTTATCAAACAGAAACACTTTGACACTGGGGAAGCGCAAATTGTTCTATTTTTTGTAATGATTTGTACCAAATTAAAAACCAACTTTTTTGTAAAGTAATAAAATATGTACAATTTTTATACATAAAATGTCAAATTGTCCAAAACTGGCTTTGATTTCTGTTTATGGAGTCTTATTATAAATAAGGCTTCAATTTTGGACAACTGATTAACTTAAATCGACATGGAAAGCATTTCTAAAGTGTATTATATATCATTGTATACAATTTATATCTACATAAACACTATTCGTCGCTCTAGTTCGTTTTTGTCCAACAGACCATTTTTTGTGAAATTGAGTTAAGTATGCAGTTGTTCTCAAAAAGCATTTATTTATACGATACTCGTTAAATTTAATTCATTATTAATTAAGTTAAGGGGTTTTCAAAACGTACTTTGTTTTATCCTCTAAAATGTATGTGCTTTTTTCGTAAAAAAAACTTAAAATCGCCATTTCTCCCGATTTAAGTTTTGCTCTGTTGGAGAAAAACGAACTGAAGCGACGTATTGACATGCCCAGCTGATGAACACTGCGGGGATGGTAGAATTATTGGCACCAAAAAATACCAAAAGAAAAAAGTAAAAAATAAATAAATCATTTTCCCAGTTGTTTTAATCCCCGTCACCTTTAGCGCCATTTTGATTTGTTGTCATTTGGACGGTTTAATAATTGAAATGGCAAGCCAATCGTTGATCAACTGTAATGGGGGTTAAAACAGTACAAAATATAATGTATACTCGCTATGAAAATCTAAAACAGGGGGTAACACTACGTACCCAAAGGATTTTAACCGACCAATCCTGAGCATACTTGCAGTAAAAAATGTATTTACCATTTTGCTGTTTGATATATATATTTTTCAATTATAAAAATATTTTTCCATCACATGTTGTAACTGAGTACAGTGAAACCCTCTTAAGAAGTTTTCCAAGGGACCGGAAAAAAAAAACTTCTTATGCGGGAAAACCTTATAATTGGGAAAAATTGGGCCATTTGGTCTTCAAGGGACCGAAAAAACCAAACTTCTTAAGCAGGAAATCCTCTTAAGCGAGAACTTCTTAAGAGGGTTTCACTGTAATCGGGTATAGCCCTATGGGTCACGTGATAAGCACTCCGTCTCGTTGCGACGTAGGAGTGTGATCAGTGGCGACGTGTGATTGAAAAATATATTTTTAAAATATATATATCATTGGGCAGCAAAATACATTTTTTTCTGGAATCTTTGGTTAAAAACCTTCGGGAGGTTCTGTTACACCCTGCAAATGAATTTTGGATGTATACATTTTTAAATTAATCAAATAACTTTTGTGTAAACCACTATAATCAATTTTATAATATCTACATGTTTCAAAACAGATGGTTTCTTCGTCAGGATTAATAACATAGGTTTTGAAACATGTAGATATTATAACATTGATTATAGTGGTTTACACAAAAGTAATTTATTTCATTTCAATAAAATGATGCCACAAAGTGAATTTGCAAAGATTGAAGTATAAATGTTTCACCGAAATGTCGGTAAAAAGGAGAACTGTATAAATGCGGATTCGCAGTTCTACCGCTGTAGTGTTGTCTTCTTCACTGGCGGTAAAAAAGAGAAATCTTCACCCTATCGGTAAAAAGGAGAACTACATTAACTTTACTCCAATCCAAACCATCCATAACCCCGATTAGTCGGGTTTATTACGACAGCTAATATTATTTATATATTTTACTAAACTTGCTACAATAATACTGCTATGTATGTATTTTAACATTATTAATAAAATCTAATCAAGGTAACAATGTATCCTGTTAAAATATTTATAATATAAGTTAGCATATTAATAACTTAATGAAAATAGGTTGCCATAATCTGTCCGCTATAAATAAAATAAAATATGTTTTTTACAATAAGTCTTTGTTAAATGCATGTAAAAATATTGGTAAAATGCTATGTAGCAAATAAAGAAACATGTATGGCACCAATATTGAACTAAAAAAGTTTTGCCACATTATAACAAAAAATATAACTCTTACGGCCGCTGTTCCTAACTTTTAAATCGATTCATCTGAGGCCGCGATCAGCCAAGCATTTTGTAGGTAGCGCTCGATTTATGTTGTTGCCAAACATCTTATGTTATCTGGCCTCGCCCGCTCTAACAGACAATAAAATGACATCAAAGTAAGAACTTTCGAAGTTAAATTAATATTATAGAGTTAATTGTTGTATTTATTATTAATACACGTAATTTATTCAATATATTTTTATCCATAAACTGACATTTTATATTTTTTAGACAAACGTATATAAAATAAAGTGTCAGCTTGACTGTAGGTACTGGACTTGACACTTGGCTTGGCGAATATTCGAAAACGACATAGTTTTTTGCATAAATTAACTGTTTTTCGTCTCTGCTCCGCACGCATCCGAACTTCTCAATCCATATTAATTAAAATGATAATTGATAAACGCAATACAACAGAAGTGAAATGAGTGTAACTGTGTCTTCTGTCAAAGTGATATTTCATCGACCATACATTGTGTTTGCGGTATTTTTTGTACTCTGTTGACACTTTTAAGAACTAGTCCAAAACTGAGGCGCCGGAACGAGTTTAATCCAGTAGTCTGGCTTCCTTAGGTTAAGATAAATGCTTAAGGCATGCTTAAGCGATACTTGTGTGTTGGAAAAAGCGTAGCTGTGCACTAATCAATTACTAAGGCAAAATTTTGTCTTAGTAATTGATTAGTAGGATTGGGAACAGCGGCCGTTACTATGTATCCACACAAAATATTTTTAAAAAATCTGTGGATACTGTAGGTACAATACCTTTTTAAAAATTACATTTAGGTAGGTATAATAGTCCCTATATTGATAATTAACAATCCATTACAATATCCAAAGTGGCAAAATGTCAAAAAACTTTAAATGGTTGTTGATTGCCAAATGCCAGTGTTAATATTGTGACAGGGGAAAAACTTGCGACAACTGGGCCTAACTTGTGGCAAGGAACATTGATAAGTTTTTAAATCTATGAGGATCACAATATGGAATGGTAATCATTGGCATAAGCAAAAGCTAGGAAATATCGTCAACATAGACAATAAGCAGGTACAAACAAAGGGAGATACGGCATGGAAGCGTGCCAATTGTCGCCGAGCAACGACTAATCTGCACAGACTCAAAGTGGCTTTACCATTAAATATGCGTTTGGTGTATAGGTAAAATTAAAAGTAGTATGGGTGAACCACACACCAAGAAAACTATAGACGGGCTCTTAAGGTGAGAGGAACAAACCAAGTTACATTGAGCGTGGATGATTTCTCAATAAATTAATCTGACAGTAAATGTGCTTACGAATTACTAGTTCTTTTCACAATGGCTTGTAAATTGCTCGCTTCCTAATAAACATACTTATATACATACATATCGGGCGAAAAAGATTTGGCTTGTTTCCAAAATCGAATATTTTGTTACACTACTTAAGTAAGACACTTTTACAAAAATTTTAGATAGACTGTTTGGTTAAAAACGAACATTCAGACTCTGTGCAGAAAAGTCCCACTATGGTCTATGTTGCAAAACGTTACCTTACTTGAGCAAACTTTACTTTTCTGTGCAGGGTCTGGTTATTCAATGAGCAATGGTTTATTTAAGAACTGCTGGAACTCTCCTGGTGCCAAAATGGTTTTCATGTGTTTGCCTCCAGCTCATCGAAATGTTACTCAGATTTTGCATTAGGGCATGTCTATCCTTTTCTTAGTCCGTTTCATCTTTAATAGTTCTTTTCCTATCTCCCTTATTTTAATTCTATAATTGTCACACTTTAAGTGTTTCGTTCTGGTCATATGCGACAGAGTTGAGCTTCTGCGCATCGGATATGGTCTGACGTTTCTTCTGCATCTGGCGCCGCACCTTGTAGTCGTGGCGGTACTTGCCCCGCACCAGGTACACGATGAGCACGGCCACGAGGATCAGGCCCACGAAGATGCCGACAAGTATGGTGATGAATACGGTGCCGTTGCCCATCAGTATCTTGACTCCTGGCTCTGCGTTGGACGACTGCATCAGCTGGAATGAAAGTTTGCCATTATGAAATACGTACTTCAAAGATATCTGAATTTGTAGAACTGGAAGATGAGCTTCAATTATTGAATATGACGCCAGTGTAAGGTTCTATGGCACCGAAGGGACTGATATTTGGACTTAATAATAATGGTCTAAGGATAATGGTCCGATGATTTAGCATTTTATTAATGTAAAAATCATCAAATTTATCAGCAAAATGTGAACCTCAGGCCCAGTTGTTTCGCAGAAATTCAAATTTAGCATTGTCATCAAATTAATGGTCATTAAGCTCCATTTAATTTTTTTGACATTTGAAAGATTCCCGTTAAAGGCCAATTCTAGATGCGTTCCAGCTTTCTGTTTGTTTTTGTTTTTTTTATTCTTCATTTTAAACACCCGCTAAACTGACAAAGCAGTTTGTAAACAGGTTAATTTAACAATTGTAATAATATAATACTAAAGCTCACATATTACAAGAACACATATTACATTAAAAGTCGATATCGTTGATCTATTCGTTTGATAAACTACGAGTAACAGAAGCACAATTGTATACTCCCGTTCGACATATACAGAATTTGGGTAATGATCACAAGAATGCTATTTTGACATACTTAACACATAAAATATAAAAATATAAACAGGTCTTAGTAGAATTTATATCAGAAAGCAGAACAACAAATCTCATTAAAAAAAAACTGCCTAATTAAACATAATTAAATCTAATTAAAATCTGTTTTGACTTATTTAATGTATTTATTGTACTATTCCCAATCTACTATTATTCCATGCAAGAGCATGGTCGAATATTTTGTTTTCGTGATGTTATGCTCATTAGATGTTCTTTGTGTAAAAAAATAATAAACATGTATAAGCCCAACTGGGCGGGAAATTCAAAATAAATAAATAATTTATTTGTTGTATTAATAATAGTATTTGTTTTGTTTTTTTTTTAATTGGAATAAGTTATTATTCATTTTAGTCACCGTGTTAAGTTTAACAATCGATGAAGTTTTTATTTTTCCTTAACCACTCGAGCGATTGGTGTTCAGTTTTTGATTTGGCCATTTGTTTTAATTAATATCGTTCCTCAAAATATTAATATGGAAACATATAAACTATTTACTGCGGTTTAAAGCTAATGAATCCACTCTTATTTCACCGTTTATCCCATATTTGTAGGTTCGTTAAATGTGGTCCAATTTTGGACCGATATCAATCGCAGAAAAATAAAAGCGGTAAAAATTTGGACCTAAATCGCTCAGTGGTTAAGGTGCCAAGTATCAAGTACTCTACCACCGTACAAAAAATGTTCAAAATCGCAAATAAAATTTATGGGGTGGTTTTGCTCTTGGGAGTTTAGGGTACCGAGGAATAGTAATAGCTGCCACTCACAATGTAGTTGGATGAGCGCTCCGAGTCTTCACCTTCCCCTTCCACATCTCCCTTGCAGAAAGCCCCCTCGCCGCGGCCGTACCATTGCACGAAACGCAGACCCTGAATCCCTCGCGGAGAACCACATCTGCAAATCAAATACATTATTAAGTTTTGTTTTTACATTTTCTACACGAGAGGCCTTGAAGAAAATAATTATGGGGCCTTTGTCATCTTTGTGTGGACGGCATTTTTGTGGAAAGAAAAGTATTGTAGGAGAGAGGAAACACAGATCGTTCCGCAGTTCCTGTTGAACTCGAGAACGAGTCGTAGAAACGACCTGTTGTATACAAATGTAGGGACTGCTTTCACTTGCTGGTTATTCTATTACTTCTACTCCATCATCAAAAGTGATGGATGTATTATAGCTTACGAAGGTCTCACCTCAGTTCGACCAGGTATCCCGAGTGGTTCTTGTAGAGATCCTTGAGCAGCGAGTCCAGCACCCACTGCAGCGGGCAGCGGCAGTCCCACGGGTTGTGCTGCAGGTTTACTCCTCGCGTTACCTTGCTCCACACCACCACATCTTCAGATAGGGTGGTCAAGTTGTTGTGGCTCAAGTCCAGCTGAAAAAGATATGAGAATAATAAAACTGCGAATTGTCAACAAATCTGATATATAATCAATAATTCAAATATATTTGAAGTCAGTGTTGAGACCAATTTTTGTTTTATGAAACGATTTAGACGTACGCTAGCAGTTCACAACGGAGTACTAGTGTCTACCCTGATTTATAGTAATGAGGCATAGAACTGGCATAGGAAAACAACTGGGATTTTATAATCCACTCGGTTCATAAGAACGGATTCTTTCAAAATGCGTCAGCAGAAGATGAATTCGCAACTGAAATTTTATCTGTGCATTCAGAACACAAAACTGGTTTAAACTCAAGAATGAATCGGTGTGCGAGTCCCTAGCTTTCATTAAATTGCACCCAGAACATGAAAATGGTTTTCCTGCGATTTTTGCATCACGAGTCTTAATCAAGAATTTCTCGAGAATGGTTTCTTTTAAAATGCGTCAGTAGATGAATTCATCAACTGGAATTGTATCTGTGCATTCTGAACACAAGACAGGTTTTAGGTCGCTTCAAAAGTGCTTGCGGGCCCTGCAATAGTAAATAAACAAGTTTATTGGATACTTACATGGCACAAATCAATTCCCTGGAAGCTTTTTTCTTCGACATTCTGCAGATTTGAATTGGAGATGCTCAAGTCGACACAGCTGGAGTTGTTATCAGCTCGAGGCCGCACGTTCCGGAAGGTGTCCGCATCAATGATGGAGAAGCCGGGCACGGAGTTGATGGAAAGCGAGTCCAGCTGCAGCGGGCTGGAGAATTGAAGGCTCATGAGGGGATTTCCGTCCACCACGAAGGTCCGCAGCCGGGGGAAATTGACCGAACTTAGCACGCCAGGGACACCCAAGAACTGGTTATAGGAGATGTCCAGGACCCGCAGTTCTGCGATCGGACGCGATATATCCAAAGATGAAAGGGCGTTGCCGGATATGTTCAAATCCTAGAAGAAAAAAAATTATGTATTGGACATGATTTGAGATTTTCACGGCCAAAAGTATTATCGTGATTTGTTTTTGAGGAATTGGCTATACTGCGCAGCTTTGCCGAAGTTTTTCCAAAATCCAGAATGTTGATTTTTTGCAGTTGATTCCCACGTTCCAAAATTAGTTTATTAAATGCATTCCCCGTTTGCCTGACTCCATGTTACGTCACTTTACGCCTTGTGTATCTGTAGTGTCCTTGTATGACTTATATTGTTTCAGTGAGTTTTGATAAATGGCGGTAGGCTTAAAGCTAACGCCAGTTACCGACAGATGTCAGGGAGATATAGGAGTAGCACCTGACGAATACAGCCGATGAAAGAGAGCTCTGCTGAGCAGATTCATTTCCTAGACAGTGGAAGCCGGTCACAAGACTCAGAAGTTCAGAAGCATAATTATTGTAAACGCGTGTTATTATAAATAAAACAGTATTGTTCAAAGAACCTTATAATATTTATTGAAGAAGCTCAACACAAAGTCTGCCTGTAGGATTAAGGATTAAGCAAACACTACAGCACCTATCACATTTACCTAATAATATATATTTGGAGAAATATGTGTTGCCCCCCATTTGAAGAAGAGGAAGAGGACGTATCGCAGTGTCGGGATAATATCTTAAATTAATCTCTTAAATTGTATTTTTTAATTTGTATTTTTTAATTTGCATTTTTTTATTTGTATTTTTTAATTTGTATTTTTTAAACTGTATTAATTAAATTGTATTATTGTATTTTCTTACTAGATGTATGAAAAAAATGTGCATACATCTAAATAAACAAAACAAAAACAAAAAAAAACAAAAATATAAACGTAGTAGGTTGATGTAGCGCGGCTGCCGGCTTGTTGTCAACTGGTGCTGCATTGACTGAATGACTGACTGGCTGGCTGCAGACGCGAATTATATAACCGCTAATTGAGTAACTACTGGAAGGGAGGCAACACACTTACACACGAGAAACTTTCTGAAATTTCGACGCGGAGTGTGTATTGTTGATCGTAGTTCCCAGACCTTTCCAGCAAATGGCAAAAATAATAGTTCGCCTTGCGCGGCGGTAGAAACAGCTACGCAAGTAGGTAGCGAGTGCAGTGCGAGTAAATAGCTGCCATCGACTTTGATGTTAGGTAATGTAATATGTTAGATTAGGTACTTACGGTGAGAGAGCTGGGTGACGTATAAACCTCACTGTTAACGGCAGCCAGCTGGTTCTCCGAGAGGTCTAGTATCTGCAGACTGTCTGGCAGTTGGCCGAGGCTGGACAGTAAGTTGTGGCGCAGCCGCAGCGCAGTGAGGGAGGGAGGCAAGCTCTCCAGTTGCTGCAGCCTGTTGAAGGAAAGGTCCAGTGTATGCAGTGAGGAGCACCCTTCCAGGCTGCCCGTGGGGATGGACTCCAGGATGTTGTTGGATAGGTCCAAGGATTCTCTGGAAACGAAAAATATCAATAGTAATTACAACAAGCAGTAGTCGTGAACTAACCGCCTTGCAAGCGGCATCGTTGCTCACAGTAGGTACAGCACACTTTCAATTCTCAATTTCATTTCTGTAAATAATAGTAGCATTGTGGCTTCAGAAACAGTCCTTCCTTTCTTCTTATAACACAATTTCTTCCAATCGCCACTTTTCCAGCCTCAAAAATGACCCCAAAATGAGGATATACATGATACATGGCACCGTGATGGCTTTCGATGCAATTTATTTATTGTTTTAAAAACATTACAAAATTGTACATTTTAGCGCATTTTTAAAATACACTTGTAAAAAAATATTACATAAAACATAAGCAGTGCGTATCAACTATACTAGCATTCCTATAGCTTGCTTTTTAAAGGCAGCAACGCTAAATGTCGATATCTGAATTGTTTTGGCAAGTTAGTCCTGCAGGCTGGGAGTCTATGCTGTCGGTGACGGAGATAACCATCGGGAACATAGAAATGATGCTCTCCGTCAGTGGCGAAACTATACCATCGGGCCCGTGGCAAATTCATTGGATGAGGGCCCCTTAGTAAAAATCACAGTCGCGTTGAAATTGATTTCTTATAAATAACTTAAGATGTTACCCACCAGCATTACTAATTCAAAAGCATGGGTATTACGTATGTAGGCATAATAAAATAACAATTTAGTATATACAAGATATTTATTAATAAAATTCTTTTCTCCGTATTTTCTGTTCCGCAAAAATATCAATAACGTCATCAAAGTTCAGTAATGTTTTTCTAGGAAAGATCTACAATCATTGTCTTTTAAGAAAGGACCCTTGGGATTACAACGTCCGTTTTCGATTACGAACCGTTTCACTTGATGAAATTAAAATTACCCTTATCAGTAATATATGGTGAAGATGCAATATTGTTCACACTAAAATGTGATTCACTTTGATTTTCGCTAGTAGGTACCTGGTTGTGGTTGTTCTGGATCTGGAATACTCTAGTGTCGGACGTCGGGTGCTGTATCGGCTATACTGTTACTTTTAGTTACGTCCAATTCTTCACTTTCGGAACACTGTTCACTCGCTTTTTCACCAATAAAGTCATCATTCTTAAAGTACTGACTAATTTTAGATAACTTTTTATTTTTTGTTTATTTATAAATAAAAGATAAATTTTGTTAAAAATGTTAGGTTACTTCAGAGCTCGCAGCCTCACGGCGCCGCGGCAGCCGGGGCCCCGGCCCCCGCGGGCCCGTGGCATTTTGCCAGCCCTGCCACCCTATAGTTTCGCCACTGCTCTCCGTGATAGCCGAGTTTTCAAACCATCCACGAATCAGTCTGAAGAAATGTGTAGCAATGTGTATTACATCCCACCTGAAACCTACATGGTTAACTCCGAGCATACCCAAAAGAAAGTCGGTAGGATAGAGCCACGGGAAGTAGCCATACTCCCTCGGGGAGAGAAATCTCAGAGATTTCTTCTGAACCCTCTCCAACGTGAGGGAATAATTTACTAGGCGTGGACTCCAAATGACCGAGCTACTTCCAACAATACTCCTTACAAAGGAATTCAATAAAATTATGAGAACACAGGTATCTCTAAAATTCTTTGCAGTGCGCAGAACAAAGCCCAGCCAGCTATCTCAATATGACCACGAGATGTCAGCCTACTATAAAACATGATTCTAAGATCGCTCATGGTGGAGACATGTGTTAAACTCTGGGTGTCGATCGTACATCGGTAATACCAGGTTTAACACACCCTGGTGAAAGACAAAATTAAACCTTCATGATTCTTACAGTAAAACCAAAGGTGTTATTAATATACGCCAAACTTTAAGACTGACAATAGGTATATACAATCCATTCTCGCGCAGTTACTGACATTACAATAAAGTAAGCGAAAGAGAAAGATGTGTAAAAATATACGCGCGGCAGAGAAAGGTGTGTGCAGGGGGAGGGGCATGCCACTTTTCTGTCCTAAAACTAGCCTTTAGCCACGGGATCTGATCAATGTCAGGTCGGTCTTAAAGTTTGGGTTTATACCTAAAAAGGCTCCTTCGCGCTCTGAATCTACGAAGAAGCATAAAAAACTCCCGAAGTTAGTAGGTTGTCAGCCTCTCGGATTTGTTTTGAATTTAAGTATCATTTTCAAAATTGGAACTGATTGTGAAGAACTCAGGCAAGCGATAAAGTACCTACCTACCTATAATATAAAATTATTTTAATTCTTAATTTGAAATGTGTTATGTCTGCTCTTTACCATTTTCAAGAACTTAAGCGTTATTTACTAACTAACATAATATGCCATGATGGTTGAAGCTAGTCCATAATATGTAAGCACAGTTTCGTCATTTGTTTTATAATATGCCATGATGGTTGAAGCTAGTCCATAATATGTAAGCACAGTTTCGTCATTTGTTTTATAATATGCCATGATGGTTGAAGCTAGTCCATAATATGTAAGCACAGTTTCGTCATTTGTTTTATAATATGCCATGATGGTTGAAGCTAGTCCATAATATGTAAGCACAGTTTCGTCATTTGTTTTATAATATGCCATGATGGTTGAAGCTAGTCCATAATATGTAAGCACAGTTTCGTCATTTGTTTTATAATATGCCATGATGGTTGAAGCTAGTCCACAATATGTAAGCACAGTTTCGTCATTTGTTTTATAATATGCCATGATGGTTGAAGCTAGTCCATAATATGTAAGCACAGTTTCGTCATTTGTTTTATAATATGCCATGATGGTTGAAGCTAGTCCATAATATGTAAGCACAGTTTCGTCATTTGTTTTATAATATGCCATGATGGTTGAAGCTAGTCCATAATATGTAAGCACAGTTTCGTCATTTGTTTTATAATATGCCATGATGGTTGAAGCTAGTCCATAATATGTAAGCACAGTTTCGTCATTTGTTTTATAATATGCCATGATGGTTGAAGCTAGTCCATAATATGTAAGCACAGTTTCGTCATTTGTTTTATAATATGCCATGATGGTTGAAGCTAGTCCATAATATGTAAGCACAGTTTCGTCATTTGTTTTATAATATGCCATGATGGTTGAAGCTAGTCCATAATATGTAAGCACAGTTTCGTCATTTGTTTTATAATATGCCATGATGGTTGAAGCTAGTCCATAATATGTAAGCACAGTTTCGTCATTTGTTTTATAATATGCCATGATGGTTGAAGCTAGTCCATAATATGTAAGCACAGTTTCGTCATTTGTTTTATAATATGCCATGATGGTTGAAGCTAGTCCATAATATGTAAGCACAGTTTCGTCATTTGTTTTATAATATGCCATGATGGTTGAAGCTAGTCCAAAATATGTAAGCACAGTTTCGTCATTTGTTTTATAATATGCCATGATGGTTGAAGCTAGTCCATAATATTATGTAAGCACAGTTTCGTCATTTGTTTTATATTAAGGAAGTTGAGTCTTTTTTTTATTTTTTTTATCAATGTTCACAGGCAAACTTAAATACCAATATTTTTATTATTTTTTTTAAAGTTCGTTTTCATAATTAAATTAATTCTACAAGTTTGAATTTTATTAAGCCCGCGAAAACGGCGGCAAGGGCATAATACTGTGCGCGCAGAGTTCGTGACGTAATCCGGCCCTTGCGTGTGTGAAATATAAGGGAAAATATTTACAAAACCGGGACACGCTTAATATGAACGAAAAAAATAAATTAAAAAGTTGTAGTACTTAGATATTTACTAGTACTAATCAATTCAGTTATTGGAATTTCGAAAAAAGTGCATTTTAATGGTTATTTTTTAAATTAAAAAACACGAAATGTCATTTTCAACGAAACTTGCAACATAGCGGTCGGTGAAAAATGACATTTCGTGTTTTTAAATTTATAAAATAACCATTAAAATGCACTTTTTTTTTAAATTCCCGTAACTGAATTGATTAGTACTAGTAAATATCTAACTACTACAACTTTTTAAAATTATTTTTTTCGTCCATATTAAGCGTGTCCCGGTTTTGTAAATATTTCCCTTATATTTCACACAAGCAAGGACCGGGTTACGTCACGGACTCTGCTGTGCTCTTGCCGCCGATTTGGTGGGCTTTAATAAAATTCAAACTTGTAGAATTAATTTAATTATGAAAACGAACTTTAAAAAAAAAAAAACGGTATTTAAGTTTGAATGTCATCTACATGAACATATTTTTTATAAGTCAAAATATTTTTCACTCAACTTCCCTATTCTGAGAACATTAAAAAGATTCCATTGAACATTAAGGTGGTGCCCGACGTAAATGAATAAAAAATCCAGGAAACATTTTTAATTATTTTCCGTGAATACTCAACGAGGGGTCAAACGCGCAACCATTCGTCCTTACAGAGTCCACGGTCCCAACAGAGGTCGCAACTTCACCTCTTGCGATTTTTTTTACCCGTTTAATCACAGGAGACCAAATTTGTCCCAGCTCACACAGGACTCGTTGTGCTTCCCTTGCTGTGATATGTGTATTGTCCCAGCTCACACAGGACTCGTTGTGCTTCCCTTGCTGTGATATGTGTATTGGATATGAACTATGTAATTGGAAAGAGAATACAACACGCTATTTATTATATTCAAATCCAAAAGTTAACGACAAAATAATAAAAATATACACTTATACGAAACCAAAGTTTCCGACAGCAATTGAAAAAAAGGGATACGACTAACATTATTTTTTGTGTTATCAATATTTTTCTTAGAAAAAAGGTAAGGTGAGCCATTTTTAAAACTTTTTATGTTTGTATTGAAAATTATAGCTACATTTCGAATTATACAGTTTGAAAGCACATTTCATCGGATTGCGAAATATTCCATTTATTTGGATTTTACTACAAAGCGGAAATATTTTGATATTCCCACAAAATAGATTCGAGGCTGAGAGGTCAATTTCAATAGATAAATATATTGCGGATATCTATTTGTCTCGAAAAAGCCACCGAGCGGGGACTCCACCCAGACAGCCAAGCTATCGAGAATAGTGTAGCGCATGGGTGGCCAACCTTTTCAGCAGCCGGGCCAAATTTTAAAAATGAGATTTCCTACCGGGCCGTACAAAAAAATTTCTTTAATTATTCCAAGCAAACTAAAAAATATATTGTTACGTTTTTAGATTTTCACGGCCAAAAGCATTTTCGTTGTTTGTTTTTGGGGTGTTATGCCGTGTTGTGCTACCTCCTTCTTTAGCCGACGTTTCGGACAGCGTTGCAGTGTCCATCATCAGGGCAGATCCGGCAGATCCGTCGACGGCTAAAGAAGGAGGTAGCACAACACGGCATAACACCCCAAAAACAAATAACGAAAAAAAAAATAATGTTTTTTTAAGATGATATAACAAAAATGAGAATCAAACATATTTATTAGTGTTTGGCAATACCAAAAATAATAATAAAAAAATAACAAAATATAATAAATTTTAGTGAGATGTCTGATTTTGTTTGTCAGAACTAAGTGCATCAATTTTGATAACGATTGATGTTGTTGCTACACGCAAACAGTTTTCCAAGTGCTCATTAGTGATTTGTGTTCTCATTTGAGATTTAATGTGTTTCATTCCGCTACAAAGCTGTTCACACGTGTTGTTTCCAAATAGCGAAATGCGGGATATTTCCTCTTGTCAAAATATGTTTTTTAAAACTCTTCCAAACCAACGTGATTGAATTTCTCCTTTAACTGTGCATCACAACACATTTCACAATGTTCCATTCGTAAAATTGCAGCAAAAATCATACGATGCACTCGTATTTTAAAATCTTGAAGTCAGTTTTCAAATTCCACGTTCAAGTCGGATATCAACGAAGCGTATTTATCCGCCGCCATTTATGTGTCGTCTGGCTGCAATAACAATGTAGGAAAGTGAGTGAAGATTTTTGTCCTTAACTGTTGTTCCCGAAGCCCAAGTTTCATTTGGAATGCAGAAATAAGATCATACATGTTATTAATTAGTTGATCTTTCCCTTGTAGACTAGAATTAACAACATATGTATCCTTATCGACCAGAAATGCAAAGTCACTAACCCACTCCTTGTCTTCAAATTCTGGGATACTTTTTGACTTGCTTTCAAAAAAATAATGCATTTCTTCCTTCAAATCAAACACTCTTTTCAACATTTTGGCGCGGGTCAGCCTTATTTCTACATATAATTATGTAAGTCACTATACTGTGAATCCTAACACTTGAGTTGGAACTGACGCTGATTCAACACTTTCAACTTATTACCAACTTTGCAGGCCTCATTTCATCAATTTTACCAAACCTTCGTGTTTCCCAACCAATGCTGAAGCACCATTTGTTGTTAAGATAGGTTGTTGAGTTGTAACGAAAAGCGATTCAATGTCTTTGTAACAGCTCTTAACAAATCTCGTGAACAAGTAGTATCTTTATGTGGATACAGTGCCACTAATTCTTCTATTTTGTTAAGATAGACATAAACACACCTTTTAAAAATAGCCACTTGGGCGGTATCTGTTGGTTATGTGCTTTCATCCAATGCTAGAGCATAAAATATGAACTTAGATGCTCGATTTTTCAAATTATCTTCAATATGGTTTCCAAGTCGTCGACACGCCTAGTAATAGTTTGACGAGACAGGCTTACTTTTGAGAAATCCGTTTTTTTCTGGGCACAGAATTTCAACGACACTCTCCAAACATTATTAAACCAGATACGTTTTTAGATTTTCACGGCCAAAAGCATTTTCGTTGTTTGTTTTTGGGGTGTTATGCCGTGTTGTGCTTACCTCCTTCTTTAGCCGACGTTTCGGACAGCGTTGCAGTGTCCATCATCAGGGCAGATCCGTCGATGTGACGGATCTGCCGGATCTGCCCTGATGATGGACACTGCAACGCTGTCCGAAACGTCGGCTAAAGAAGGAGGTAGCACAACACGGCATAACACCCCAAAAACAAACAACGAAAATTATTAAACCATTTCACAATCTAAATATGGCTTCGATTTTTTTACTTGTATCATGGCTACTTCATAACTAGCTTTTACAAAGCATGCTGACTCTTGAGCCGCTCTAGTAAATATCCGACGTTGTGCAGAATGTTTTCTTTTTACTCATTTACTTGGTCTTGTCAAAATTGCCCTTCGTACTTTCAAATTTATTTGCATGTTTAGCCTCGTAATGTCGTTTAATGTTATACTCTTTCAAGTCAGAAACAGAATTATTGCATATCAGGCATAATTACTTTGTTTTAAATTCCACGAAAACATAATTCAATTTATGTACTGCGATACTTCCCCATAAATGATATTTATATGATACGAACTACGCACTATGGAATGTTCTTTTGGTGGCTTTATATAAACTAAAAGACATCATATGCTCCGCGGGCCACAAGTAGAGGCGCAGCGGGCCGCATGCGGCCCGCGGGCCGCGGGTTGGCCACCCTTGGTGTAGCGTTTCAAGCGACTGGCTCTTTTCGATTTTCGACCGGATTTTCGAGTATAAAAAACTTGAAATCGATTTTCTCGCAAACAAATTTTTGAAGTTCGTGAACATCGTAACTCAAAATCTACGTAACCGATCGTTTTTAAATTTTGTACACTATTTCTACACACAAATCAACAGGTAGTCAGGAAGAGTTTGTTTTTTTTTTACCATTTTTTCAATTTTTTTCCATTTTTTAATAACAAATTCACCAAAATTTTTAAGCAAAAATCGCATTTTTCACTTCAAAATGCTGCCAAAAATTAAAAAAAAACTCTCCCCGATTACCTGAGTATTTCAATTTTTTAGTTTCGGATAATCCGGTAACGAGTTATGATGTTCACCGCATAACAACTTTTAATGGAGGCGCCTCTGGAGATTCGCTCTCACGGACTTATTTTTTGATATTTTTAATTGAAAAATTTTTCAAAGATATTTCAGATATTATACTACAACGTGTGTATGAAATAAATAAACCAACATTATTCATATCTCCAAAAAAAATCATGAAAATATGCCCTTTTTTCGCCTTTAAAACCTTACCCCCCCTTAAATACTAATTATACATTCCACAAATAAGGCACTACAAAGAAACATATCATAGACACCCATCGTATCCGTAACTTTTTTTTCACTGTAACCAATGTACTGTTTTTTTCTATAATATAAAATAAATAAATGTGGTGACAGAGAAGTGCTGATCTGAAAGAGTGCACTCAAATTTATAATAAAAACAATTCCGTAACGCTGCAATACCTCGGTAGCCCTAACAATAAATATATTTAAAAAATAAATTCACTTACAATTTAGATGCGCTCTGAAACATTTCCTTCGGCAGAACCGTCAATTTATTTGAGCTCAAATTCAGACGCGTCAACTTCTTCAGAATATGCGCGGGATCTCCGGAGTTGCCAAACTTTAAGGATTCAGAGACTATCCTGTTCCCGCTGAGGTCCAGCTCTTCCAAAGAGGTCAGTTTCTTCAGCGTTTCAACTGGGATCTTCGCGATCTTGTTATTGCTGAGAAGGAGAACCTTCAGTGAAGTCAGTTGTTCGAAGTCCAAGCGGTTGAATTCGCTGAGTTTGTTGTAGGACAGATCCAGCAGAGTCAGTTTGCGCAGGTTTTGGAAGATGTCTGGACTGACCTCCTGCAACGCGTTGTGGGCGATGTGTAGGCTGGTCAGGCTCAAGAGGTCTGCGAAGGCAGAGAAAGAGATGCTTCTGATCTCATTATTGTTGAAGTTCAAGTGGACGATGCGGTGGTCCTTCGGCAGCCTGTAAATAAATAATAAATATTAATAATATCAATTAATTATTTTGGATTCGAGTCCCAGATGTGACCATATATTTTTCTGATTTTTCTGTTTCAGATTTTCGATTGAGTTTCGCTTATATTGTCTTCAATTTTTACGCACCAGATTTTCAGGTCCGGGTTTAGTTTTTTCTATGGGGTTTAGTTTTTCCCATAGGAAAAACTAAACCCCATAGGAAAAACTAAACCCTTTCATACACTTTTCCATATAAATGATCATCTAGTAAATCCACGTTATGCAAGTGTATTATATAAGTATAATTAATACAAAACAATACAAGAAGAACACGTTAATCTACCAAACTATTAAATGGGAATATAATTTACCGACTCCAGATATTTTCATATCAGAGGGTTCGGCTCGGTGGAATTTTAATAAGAATTTTTAATAAGAGAGCTAGCTAGGTATAATGCCAGTAGCCGAAATAACAAAAGGTAATATTTTTATAGTCTGAGAATGCCAAATTCTTTTAATTTCATTTCCTAAATCTGTATACTTTCTTATTTTTTCAGAAACAGATTTTTTAATATTACAGGAATTTCGAATAGCTACATCAATAATATAAGTTATTTTTTTAAATGTTGTCATGTAAAACTATATCAGGTCTATTATGACCAATTGGTCTGTCTGTTAGTATATTTTTATCATAGTAAATTTTAAAGAAATTATTTTCTAAAAATGAATTTGGTTCGTATTCATAATAATGGTCAATCAAGTTATGTTTAATTACCAAACTTTGGTGAATTATTTTTAAAACCTGATTGTGCCTAAATATATATTCAGACGGCGCTAATATAGAACATCCCGATATAATATGTTCTATAGTTTCCGGAAAAGCCATACATTTTCTACATAAATCATCAATTTGATTTGTATCTTTGATTATATGCTTCTTATAATTTTTGGTATTAATGACTCTATCTTGAATAGCAAGCATAAATCCTTCTATTTCTGCGCTCAACTCTCCAATACTCAACCATTTGTTTGAGAATTTTTTATCTTTTCTTAAAATATCACAATTTAAAGATTTTCTCATTAAGTTAAAAATAAAAATAAATATTCATCCCAGACTTGCAGAAAAGTCAATAGATGTCGCATATTAAATAAAAATTGATACATTTATCCAAGACACTATCTAGATCAGGGGTTCCCAAACTTAGAAGTATCACGCCTCCCTACTGCCCAAAATGAATATGCCCACGCCTCCCCTCGGAAAGTAATAACCTGTCACTCAATACTCTAACAAACGTGTTCGCTAGGCGCGGGGAGTGAGGTGATGTGTTACCGACTCTCAAAAATATTTATCCCTAAAACTAAAATCAAAAAACCCCTAAACTCCCGCCAATTACTTTAAAATTCCCCTATTTGGCGACCGGAGTGATCACCGCCGCCCGCGCCCCCTTTACATGTTGTCGAGCCTCCCTAGTGGGGCGCGCCCCCACTTTGAAAAGCAATGATCTAGATAGCACTTAAAACGGGTTTAGTATCTGGATAGCATTTTTTTATACTGGACAACTAGAAATGCTTTACAATTGACAGCACGGGCAATAACGTGCACTTTTTTAATGTGAATACCACACAAGAGTCCCAACTGATTCTAACCGAAAAGAGCGAGGCTATGGCATCCCCAATTAGGGTACGTTGTGAGGCTGAGGTGAAGATAAGTGGGGAAGGATAGGAGACGAGGAAGAAGAAGGTGGGGATGTATCTGGCTATTCAGATCTAGTCTCCTAAGTCATTTCAAGCTACGTTTCAATTCTGAATGGCGGTCTAACACCAGTTATCTTATATCTTCCACTATGGAACGTGCCGCAAATATACATTTTATAATTTAAAAGTCGAGAGCCTTGCCCTTCGACCACGGAGGCCGCCAGTTTGTAAATTAAAATGATGTAAGTTAGTCTCTAGTTTTGAGCCATAGTAATTGTAAGTCATATAGCAGTTTTATCAACCACTTTGTCACTAATATGGTCACTAGCTGATAAACATAGATGTAACTTACATCATGTAAGTATACATAGGGGGTTTCTCACCATCCCCCCAATAGCTTATCTACACAAATAACGAATATTTTCGATTTACGATTTACGGTTTATTTATTTATTAAGTTGGAGTTTATAATTCGGTACTCGAACCTATGAATAGTGGCTATATATTGGATAGGTTGGCCGAGTTTTCTAACCACTGCGAGTATTTAATTTTTATTTTTAATAAAATGTGTTATTCGTGTAGATAAGCTATTGGAAGGATGGTGAGAAACCCCCATAATATAATAAAAAATAAACAAATACAAAAACAAAAAAATATCAATAAAATAACGAAAAGTAAAATTGGCTCGACTCTACTCCCAATCCGAAGGTCGCGGGTTCAAACCCGGCGTGCGTTATTTGATTAATAATTTTTTACGAGTATTTTACAATAGGGAATTTGAGTCCTTTTTTATATTTATTTATCAATGTTTACATGCAAACTTAAATACTAGCATTTTTTTTTAAAGTTCGTTTTCATAATTAAATTAGTTCTACAGGTTTGAATTTTATTAAGCACGCGAAAACGCCCTGTACGGTACGACAGAGTGTGTGACGTCATCTGGTCCCCGTAAATATTTACAAAACCGGGAAACTTTTTTTTAAAGTTGTAGTAGTTAGATATTAACTAGTAACAATCAATTCATTTACCGAAATTTCGAAAAAAGTGCATTTGGTTATTTTTGGGTATTTATGGTTATTTTTTAAATTTAAAAACACGAAACGTCATTTTTAAATTTTAAAAATTCCCATTAAAATGCACTTTTTTCGAATTTCCGGTAACTGAATTGATTAAAACTTGTTAATATCTAACTACTACAACTATTTAAATTTATTTTTTTAGTCCGTATTAAGCGTGTTCCGGTTTTGTAAATATTTACCCTTATTTATCACACAAACGGGGTCCAGATGACGTCACACACTCTCTCGCACGTACCGGGCGTTTTCGCGGGTTTTTATAAAAATCAAACTTGTAGAATTAATTTAATTGTGAAAACTAACTTTAAAAAAAAAAAAAAATCTGGTATTTAAGTTTGCGTGTCATCTACGCGAACATATTTTTTAGAAGTCAAAATATTTTTCACTCAACTTGTTTTATTAATTAATTAAAAATAAAAATAATATAATGTTTATTTGCGGCACGTTATAGAGTGGAAGATTCTCTCAGTATCGCCCTGGTGTAAGACCACCATTCAGAAACGGCTTTAGCCGTGTTTGGTGACCAGATATGAATAACTTCCCCACCTTCTTCTTCCCCATCACCTTGCCCTCCCCACCGTGTTCAGCCTCACAACATACCCCAATTAGGGATGCCTTAGTCTCACTGGCTCCAGACGGGAGCAGTTGGGACTCTTGTGCGGTATCAAGTCGAGTTTGATTTACCTATTCAGCGAATCTTAGTATCTAACAATAAACTGTAGAATTTCTACACAGGCTAATAGCCGCATACAGTAAAGTAACATTGTTTGCTTTGTTGGAACTGTAAGTGAAATTAAATGTTATCAGTGCTTATCTACTGATATTAACTACCTCACTGATAACCCCCCCCCCCCCCTCCCCCCTTCCAACCTGGCTAGGCTAACAATGAGGTGTCACTAGTGATGTCCACCCGGGAATATTCCCTGACCTACTTAAATTCCCCAAAATCGGAAATATATTAAGGACCACAGAGGCCCTAGCACGCTCGCTCTATAACGATCAATAGGATAACTATCGGTAACTTCTCATCGTTCCCTACGACAACTGCAGATCGCAAACGAATAGGTGGCAGTTCACAATGACTAAGTGTCCTTAATGTATTCGATATCAACTGTCGTTTGTACGTTTGAGATCTGCAGTTGTCCTAGGGAACGATGAGAAGTTACCGACAATCGGTCGGTAACTTCTCATCGTTCCCTAGCATGACTACAGATCGCCAACGAATAAGTGACAGTTCACAATGACTAAGTGTCCTTAACATATTCGACATCAACTGTTGTTTGTACGTTAGCGATGTGCAAGGAACGATGAGAAGTTACCGATAGTTATTCTATCGATCGTTATAGAGCAAGCGTGCTAGGGCCTCAGAATTCCGATTTTCTATCGATTTATAACGGTTCACGTCGAGTTCATCGAAAACGAGATCAACTTACTAAAATTCAACCTAACCTAACCTTTTTTTTGTGTATTTTGTAAATTTGCTTTTGTAAATTTGCTTTCGATGAATTGATTTTCAATGAACTACCATTTATAACATAGGTCCCTTGAACACTTCAAATTTCTAAGTTCTTAAAAAAATATATTTATGTTAATTTTTAAGATAAAAATATCTTAAGATTTGTAGAGCCGAAACCTTAATTACATAAAATTCCCTCGATAGAAAAAGAAATCGCAAAGTATGCTCCAAAAATTATTATTTACACGTTTGTTTCTGTTATTTTACAAGTTATGTGTATGAAAAAAATCGCAATGTTTCTTTAAATGCTACTTAAGGTGTTGAAGAGAGATTTTTGCTCTATTGTAAACGAGAAAACGAGTCGTGTTTTATTAAAATTTTTCCCAATTTTCGGTCGAATTTTTACGTTTTCAATATTAGCGCGCTCGCTCTAACAATCGTATTGTCGTATCTCTCCTTCTTATTCTTTTTGGGCGGGTACTACGGTATTTTGGGCGGGTACTGCGGGCCCTTAACAAAATTATTCTAAATGAAGTTGTCCCCTAAATATTTGTATGGAATTTTTTTTTTCGTATGAATACCGCACAAGAGTTGTGGAGGTTGTAGGGTAAGAGGAAGGTGAGAAAGTACCTGGCTATTCAGATCTGGTCACCAAACACGACTAAAGCCAAAGTAAGGAGAGCTAGTTTTAAATTTTTTTAGCAAATCTCTCCTAACTTCCTTAAATATGTTTGTATGAATTCATTCAATTCGGTTTCGGGAATATTCCTCAAAACAATTCCCGGCGGTTGAGCCATCACTAGGTGTTACTGTTAGTAACATGGGCGGGTATCACAAATCACAACTGTGACTAGGGCTGGGTAGCGGGTATCTCAACCTTTGCCGAATCGCGTCAATTACTAATGCATAATAAGATAACTATGTTTACTTGGTGACGCAACGATTCTCTGTGTAGATGACTTGTTATCTGTGCACCGCGCTCGAAAATTCGTGGATAGTATTATCAATTTTGATGAAACCCACGTAAGGCGAAGATTAACGCTAAATTACTATTTTAGATTAACCTTTTCTACGAATCGGTTTACATTATAAATACAAAAAAATATGCATTAGATCAATTGAAGATTTCTCTATCGTTTCCGTTGAGTAGAAATAAAATAAAATCGTTAAATAATTTTAAAAGAATAAAAGTGTAAACTACTAAAAAATGAGCTTTTTTCATCGAAAATGCATAAATGTAGGTATAAGACAAAATTTTTTACAAATAGATATAATTTTACGGCTAAACTTATTTGTGACAAATTCCATTTATTTTTTATAAGTTACAGTTTTTTGCCATTTTTCGACTACCATACTAGGCTAACTCCCGTGTACATGCAATTAATTTATGTAAGAACTAATAACGTATGGTACTGGTACCCATTCCCGCCCACCAAATTGCAAGATATGACACGATCAGGTGGCACACATATGGCATGGCACATCTCCCTTGTTTCTATTATATATTTCAAAATGGTTCACGATTTAAACCGTTCTAAAGAGTGAGCATTTTATCAAATGAATAGGACATAACTTACTTTGGGATAGTTTTCCAGTCGAGGTATTGGAAGGAGGCCTGAATGCGTCCCTCTTCTATATTCTCCCAGACTAGGTCGTCTAGGGTGGGCACCTCCAGCCCGTCGCACGCTATCTGCATGTCTCCTCCGGGCCCCTGCGCAGAGGTCACTACCTGGCACGAACAGAACTCGCAAATTCCAACCTGCATTGCTTCTACCTTCGTATAATCCCGGCTAAGTGACAGAAGCACCACCAATAATAACACGGAGGGCCGCCAACACTTGCCCGAACTGACAGATTTGCTCTCCATTTTATCGGATAAAACCACACTAGACGTTATGTCGACACTGTACAGTTTTGTCCACTCTGTTAAAGTTACGTCCCCACTGTCAAAATTATATGTCAACCCTGTTAAAGTTACGTCCCCACTGCCAAAATGATATGTCCACCCTGTTAAAGTTACGTCCCCACTGCCAAAATTATATGTCCACCCTGTTAAAGTTACGTCCCCACTGCCAAAATTATATGTCCACCCTGTTAAAGTTACGTCCCCACTGTCAAAATTATATGTCCACCCTGACCATGTTATGTGTCCACTGTCAAAATCATTTGTCCACCCTGACCATGTTATATTAAAGTTACTTGTCCACCGTATTTAAGATTCACCCTGTAAATTTTATGTCATATTTATGTCAACACTGTCATTTTTATGTGTCCACCCTGTCAAAGTTGTATCCACACACTGTCAAAATTATTTCCACCCTGTCAAAGTTGTATCCACAAACTATCAGTTATATTATTTTATTGTTATTTCTACCCTGTCAAAGTTACATATCCACATAGTTCAATTTATATACACACTGTCAACATTACGTCCCACTGTTCACACTCACAACTAATGCATTACTTATTTAGAAAACAGTTCTGAGAGAACAAATGACATATTTACGTGCTGTCTAGAAGGGATTCACACAACTACTAAAACTGGGGCTGCCGCAACGAGTGACGGGTGTGCTCACTCATTGATAAGGCATAATTAATCCATCTTGGAATCAGTCCCTTATCTTTCCGAAGGGCCGCCTAATGGGTTCTGTGCCATTGCTACAATAACACTGATAAGTCTGATAACACATACGCCTAGTTTTGTACCTGGAACAATTGAGATGTTTTCAACACTTAACAAAATATTAATATTTAATTAAAACCTTTTCGTAAACGACTTTCGTTATTACAATTATTTATCTCTACTGCGATATAAATTCAATAATGGTTGCTGATATGGAACGTATAGATTACAAAACTGTATTGATAATTGCTAGAAGTGACGACTATAATACCGGTTCCATGACAGTTGGCCCCCTGGCATACTTATATGCAATCGATTTAGCTAGCAGTACACGATGGAGTGCTTGTACCTACCCTGATGGATGGCAGTAAGGCATTCAGAGGTAGACTGAATGGTGTTCAAATAAGATCCCTTAGCTTATGTGCGGTAAAACCATCTGATAGTATTATTGTCCTAAAGCCCGTAGGCAAAATTTGAGAATCCCACTTCGATGACATCTCTGACGTCGCGGGTTACCAAAACCCTCTATTCCATCTCTGTACGCAAAAGTTTGGGATAAACTATTGCTGTGATTTATCATAACGCCTATTCGGTTGAATTTAAGAACCCCACTCTAATTACATTTCTGACGCCGCGGCATATCTGAACCCTCTCTTCCATCGCTGTGCGTGAGTGTTTGGGACTAAGCTGCTTTTGTGATTTGTGGCCACTCGCTAGCATGCTTAATTTCGCGTAACGCCGCGTGTGGCGCTGCTGTCGTGTTGGTTCATTTATGCTGCAGTCGTTGAAAAAATTTCAATGATCACAAACGACACAGACACAACACGGTGAAGTCGCTGTCAGCGGATTGTCTTGAGATGATCGATCATATTTATGTGGTCTATATTCCTGTCACGGTTACTTCGATTTATTATAAAAGTTGAATACATTGTAGGAGAATAGATTTGCTTTTATTGTTTTTTGGTAAAATCATAATATTATTTCAACCAAATGTAGATTTTTTATATATTTAAAAAAATGCATTTACTTTAATAATATTTTGGTAAGAGTAAGTTTAGCTGGATTTCATGTAAAATTATTATGTTATTATTATTATATATATATATTTTAATTTCCGTGAACGTTTATATAAATTTTACAAATTTATTTCGATAAAAAGAAATCATTTCAGAGGTATTTTTTTTAACATTAGCTCCACACAGGAGACCCTGAGGAAAACAATTTCCCCTCGGGGCCTATGTTATCGTTGGGGATGCTGTGTAGATGTTCTTTTTAGAGAAAATAAGGAGAGGAAGTTTTATGTCGATTTATTATATATTTAAAAAAATGCATTTACTTTGATAATATTTTGGTAAGAGTAAGTTTAGCTAGATTTCATGTAAAATTATTATGTTATTATTATTATATATAAGAGTAAGTTTAGCTAGATTTCATGTAAAATTATTATGTTATTATTATTATTATATATATATATATTTTAATTTCCGTGAACGTTTATATAAATTTTACAAATTTATTTCGATAAAAAGAAATCATTTCACAGGTATTTTTTTTAACATTAGCTCCACACAGGAGACCCTGAGGAAAACAATTTTCCCTCGGGGCCTATGTTATCGTTGGGGATGCTGTGTGGATGTTCTTTTTAGAGAAAATAAGGAGAGGAAGTTCTATGTCGATTTTTTATATATTTAAAAAAATGCATTTACTTTGATAATATTTTGGTAAGAGTAAGTTTAGCTAGATTTCATGTAAAATTATTATGTTATTATTATTATATATATATATATATTTAAATTTCCGTGAACGTTTATATAAATTTTACAAATTTATTTCGATAAAAAGAAATCATTTAGGAGGTATTTGTTTAACATTAGCTCCACACAGGAGACCCTGAGGAAAACAATTTCCCCTCGGGGCCTATGTTATCGTTGGGGATGCTGTGTGGATGTTCTTTTTAGAGAAAATAAGGAGAGGAAGTTCTGGGAAGGAAAAAATATGAAGGATGAGTAGGAATCTGGGGGTCGATGTGTCCAGGAGTGACGGACGTATGAATGCATCTCTCCCACTGCGCTACAAGGCGATGGGTCGAGAGAGTCCTGTTGAAGAGGTAAAATGTCTCCATCAACCAGTCTCTACCAATCCGAACCGCCACGCAATAGAGGGCAAACGCATGTGCCGCCAAAATATAGACAAACCTTACCCTATGAACCTGGGCACCCCTGCTAAGTCACTAAACATAGCGAACCACTTAGAGTTACCTATGGCAAGGGTGTTGATTATCCAATAAACGGTATTGGGAAGAAACATTTGTCTCTTTCATTCATTACTAAGAAGATACCATTTATTATTCGTGTTTTTGTTTTTGATTTGATTTGATTACTACATTATTTATTTTGACTATATTTTATACTTGACGATTTTATTTTGAGTTTTAATTGAGAATATTTTATTCGAATTGATTTTATTATTTTTTTGAGTTTTAATATTAAGATTATTGCCTTTAATTTGAATTCCGATTTACAATTTTAATTTATGGTTTTTTTTTTATATATTGTATTGTGTGTATTGAATTAGAGATTTGATTTAATTATTTTATGTAATTTAATTTAATAGTATTTATTTTATTTTGATTAATTTATTTTATTTTATTTTCTGTTTTATACTGGAGGCACTGCTGAAAACCAACTGCATTCCAGGAGAAATCCTGAATTGTAGCTGAACAGTGACCTTTACGCTAATAGAATCAATGATTAAGAACAAAATGTGTAATGTTGTAATAAATCTATTGATGAATAAATATTTTTATTTTTATCAATTTTCTTTTTTTGTCATTGACGTGGATGAACGAGATTTAGGTATGCTGAGTTGATTCTTTTCCGAAATTCTACTCACTGTCCGCGGTCTTATAATACAGAATGTCTACTGTTATATATCCTCATATTAAATGTAAGTGTTTTGTAGTTTTATATTCACAGTTGTTATTTTTGCATAAGGGCGGAGCCTTATAGATGGTCACCAACACTTGGCGAAATTGGGCGAAGCCCGAATAAAAGCCGCCCGCAGGGCCTAGCAGCAAAAACCCGCGGAGCGGGTTTTTAACTGCTAGTGTGTGATGATCGTGTGTAGGGTTACCAGATGACAGGAATTTCCCTGACATGTCCAGAATTTTAGCTATCTGTCAGGAAAACAGGGAAAATTGGTAAAAATGAAAATTGACAGGCATTTTGAAAAATATTAGATTTTTTTTATAATGACAAAAAACATGATTAGGCGAAATTACCCGAAAAATTCACAACTGTCGAAATCCTCCAGACTTTATAATGACGAAAAACATGATTTAGGCGAAATTACCCGAAAAATTCACAGCTCTCGAAATCCTCCAGACTTTATAATGACGAAAAACATGATTTAGGCGAAATTACACGAAAAAATCACAACTCTCGAAATCCTCCAGATTTATAATGACGAAAAACATGATTTAGGCGAAATTACCCGAAAAATTCACAACTCTCGAAATCCTCCAGACTTTATAATGACGAAAAACATGATTTAGGCTAAATTACCCGAAAAAATCACAACTCTCGAAATCCTCCAGATTTATAATGACGAAAAACATGATTTAGGCGAAATTACCCGAAAAATTCACAACTCTCGAAATCCTCCAGACTTTATAATGACGAAAAACATGATTTAGGCGAAATTACCCGAAAAATTCACAACTCTCAAAATTCTCCAGACTTTATAATGACGAAAAGCATGATTAGGCGAAATTACCCGAAAAATTCACAACTCTCGAAATCCTCCAGACTTTATAATGACGAAAAACATGATTTGGCGAAATTACCCGAAAAATTCACAACTCTCGAAATCCTCCAGACTTTATAATGACGAAAAACATGATTAGGCGAAATTACCCGAAAAATTCACAACTCTCGAAATCCTCCAGACTTTATAATGACGAAAAACATGATTGGGCGAAATTACCCGAAAAATTCACAACTCTCGAAAACCTCCAGACTTTATAATGACGAAAAACATGATTTAGGCGAAATTACCCGAAAAATTCACAACTCTCGAAATCCTCCAGACTTTATAATGACGAAAAACATGATTGGGCGAAATTACCCGAAAAATTCACAACTCTCGAAATCCTCCAGACTTTATAATGACGAAAAACATGATTTAGGCGAAATTACCCGAAAAAATCACAACTCTCGAAATCCTCCAGATTTATAATGACGAAAAACATGATTTAGGCGAAATTACCCGAAAAATTCACAACTCTCGAAATCCTCCAGACTTTATAATGACGAAAAACATGATTGGGCGAAATTACCCGAAAAATTCACAACTCTCGAAATCCTCCAGACTTTATAATGACGAAAAACATGATTGGGCGAAATTACCCGAAAAATTAACAACTCTCGAAATCCTCCAGACTTTATAATGACGAAAAACATGATTTAGGCGAAATTACCCGAAAAATTCACAACTCTCGAAATCCTCCAGACTTTATAATGACGAAAAACATGATTTAGGCGAAATTACCCGAAAAAATCACAACTCTCGAAATCCTCCAGATTTATAATGACGAAAAACATGATTTAGGCGAAATTACCCGAAAATTCACAACTCTCGAAATCCTCCATACTTTATAATGACGAAAAACATGATTTAGGCGAAATTACCCGAAAAATTAACAACTCTCGAAATTCTCCAGACTTTATAATGACGAAAAACATGATTAGGCGAAATTACCCGAAAAATTCACAACTCTCGAAATCCTCCAGACTTTATAATGACGAAAAACATGATTAGGCGAAATTACCCGAAAAATTCACAACTCTCGAAATCCTCCAGACTTTATAATGACGAAAAACATGATTAGGCGAAATTACCCGAAAAATTCACAACTCTCGAAATCCTCCAGACTTTATAATGACGAAAAACATGATTTAGGCGAAATTACCCGAAAAATTAACAACTCTCGAAATTCTCCAGACTTTATAATGACGAAAAACATGATTAGGCGAAATTACCCGAAAAATTCACAACTCTCGAAATCCTCCAGACTTTATAATGACGAAAAACATGATTAGGCGAAATTACCCGAAAAATTCACAACTCTCGAAATCCTCCAGACTTTATAATGACGAAAAACATGATTAGGCGAAATTACCCGAAAAATTCACAACTCTCGAAATCCTCCAGACTTTATAATGACGAAAAACATGATTAGGCGAAATTACCCGAAAAATTCACAACTCTCGAAATCCTCCAGACTTTATAATGACGAAAAACATGATTGGGCGAAATTACCCGAAAAATTCACAACTCTCGAAATCCTCCAGACTTTATAATGACGAAAAACATGATTAGGCGAAATTACCCGAAAAATTCACAACTCTCGAAATCCTCCAGACTTTATAATGACGAAAAACATGATTGGGCGAAATTACCCGAAAAATTCACAACTCTCGAAATCCTCCAGACTTTATAATGACGAAAAACATGATTAGGCGAAATTACCCGAAAAATTCACAACTCTCGAAATCCTCCAGACTTTATAATGACGAAAAACATGATTGGGCGAAATTACCCGAAAAATTCACAACTCTCGAAATCCTCCAGACTTTATAATGACGATAAACATGATTAGGCGAAATTACCCGAAAAATTCACAACTCTCGAAATCCTACAGACTTTATAATGACGAAAAACATGATTGGGCGAAATTACCCGAAAAATTCACAACTCTCGAAATCCTCCAGACTTTATAATGACGAAAAACATGATTTAGGCGAAATTACCCGAAAAATTCACAACTCTCGAAATCCTCCAGACTTTATAATGACGAAAAACATGATTGGGCGAAATTACCCGAAAAATTCACAACTCTCGAAATCCTCCAGACTTTATAATGACGAAAAACATGATTTAGGCGAAATTACCCGAAAAAATCACAACTCTCGAAATCCTCCAGATTTATAATGACGAAAAACATGATTTAGGCGAAATTACCCGAAAAATTCACAACTCTCGAAATCCTCCAGACTTTATAATGACGAAAAACATGATTTAGGCAAAATTACCCGAAAAATTAACAACTCTCGAAATTCTCCAGACTTTATAATGACGAAAAACATGATTAGGCGAAATTACCCGAAAAATTCACAACTCTCGAAATCCTCCAGACTTTATAATGACGAAAAACATGATTAGGCGAAATTACCCGAAAAATTCACAACTCTCGAAATCCTCCAGACTTTATAATGACGAAAAACATGATTAGGCGAAATTACCCGAAAAATTCACAACTCTCGAAATCCTCCAGACTTTATAATGACGAAAAACATGATTGGGCGAAATTACCCGAAAAATTCACAACTCTCGAAATCCTCCAGACTTTATAATGACGAAAAACATGATTAGGCGAAATTACCCGAAAAATTCACAACTCTCGAAATCCTCCAGACTTTATAATGACGAAAAACATGATTAGGCGAAATTACCCGAAAAATTCACAACTCTCGAAATCCTCCAGACTTTATAATGACGAAAAACATGATTGGGTGAAATTACCCGAAAAATTCACAACTCTCGAAATCCTCCAGACTTTATAATGACGAAAAACATGATTAGGCGAAATTACCCGAAAAATTCACAACTCTCGAAATCCTCCAGACTTTATAATGACGAAAAACATGATTGGGCGAAATTACCCGAAAAATTCACAACTCTCGAAATCCTCCAGACTTTATAATGACGAAAAACATGATTTAGGCGAAATTACCCGAAAAAATCACAACTCTCGAAATCCTCCAGATTTATAATGACGAAAAACATGATTAGGCGAAATTACCCGAAAAATTCACAACTCTCGAAATCCTCCAGACTTTATAATGACGAAAAACATGATTTGGCGAAATTACCCGAAAAATTCACAACTCTCGAAATCCTCCAGACTTTATAATGACGAAAAACATGATTAGGCGAAATTACCCGAAAAATTCACAACTCTCGAAATCCTCCAGACTTTATAATGACGAAAAACATGATTAGGCGAAATTACCCGAAAAATTCACAACTCTCGAAATCCTCCAGACTTTATAATGACGAAAAACATGATTAGGCGAAATTACTCGAAAAATTCACAACTCTCGAAATCCTCCAGACTTTATAATGACGAAAAACATGATTGGGCGAAATTACCCGAAAAATTCACAACTCTCGAAATCCTCCAGACTTTATAATGACGAAAAACATGATTGGGCGAAATTACCCGAAAAATTCACAACTCTCGAAATCCTCCAGACTTTATAATGACGAAAAACATGATTAGGCGAAATTACCCGAAAAATTCACAACTCTCGAAATCCTCCAGACTTTATAATGACGAAAAACATGATTGGGCGAAATTACCCGAAAAATTCACAACTCTCGAAATCCTCCAGACTTTATAATGACGAAAAACATGATTAGGCGAAATTACCCGAAAAATTCACAACTCTCGAAATCCTCCAGACTTTATAATGACGAAAAACATGATTGGGCGAAATTACCCGAAAAATTCACAACTCTCGAAATCCTCCAGACTTTATAATGACGAAAAACATGATTAGGCGAAATTACCCGAAAAATTCACAACTCTCGAAATCCTACAGACTTTATAATGACGAAAAACATGATTGGGCGAAATTACCCGAAAAATTCACAACTCTCGAAATCCTCCAGACTTTATAATGACGAAAAACATGATTTAGGCGAAATTACCCGAAAAATTCACAACTCTCGAAATCCTCCAGACTTTATAATGACGAAAAACATGATTGGGCGAAATTACCCGAAAAATTCACAACTCTCGAAATCCTCCAGACTTTATAATGACGAAAAACATGATTTAGGCGAAATTACCCGAAAAAATCACAACTCTCGAAATCCTCCAGATTTATAATGACGAAAAACATGATTTAGGCGAAATTACCCGAAAAATTCACAACTCTCGAAATCCTCCAGACTTTATAATGACGAAAAACATGATTTAGGCAAAATTACCCGAAAAATTAACAACTCTCGAAATTCTCCAGACTTTATAATGACGAAAAACATGATTAGGCGAAATTACCCGAAAAATTCACAACTCTCGAAATCCTCCAGACTTTATAATGACGAAAAACATGATTAGGCGAAATTACCCGAAAAATTCACAACTCTCGAAATCCTCCAGACTTTATAATGACGAAAAACATGATTAGGCGAAATTACCCGAAAAATTCACAACTCTCGAAATCCTCCAGACTTTATAATGACGAAAAACATGATTGGGCGAAATTACCCGAAAAATTCACAACTCTCGAAATCCTCCAGACTTTATAATGACGAAAAACATGATTAGGCGAAATTACCCGAAAAATTCACAACTCTCGAAATCCTCCAGACTTTATAATGACGAAAAACATGATTAGGCGAAATTACCCGAAAAATTCACAACTCTCGAAATCCTCCAGACTTTATAATGACGAAAAACATGATTGGGTGAAATTACCCGAAAAATTCACAACTCTCGAAATCCTCCAGACTTTATAATGACGAAAAACATGATTAGGCGAAATTACCCGAAAAATTCACAACTCTCGAAATCCTCCAGACTTTATAATGACGAAAAACATGATTGGGCGAAATTACCCGAAAAATTCACAACTCTCGAAATCCTCCAGACTTTATAATGACAAAAAACATGATTAGGCGAAATTACCCGAAAAATTCACAACTCTCGAAATCCTCCAGACTTTATAATGACGAAAAACATGATTGGGCGAAATCACCCGAAAAATTCACAACTCTCGAAATCCTCCAGACTTTATAATGACGAAAAACATGATTAGGCGAAATTACCCGAAAAATTCACAACTCTCGAAATCCTCCAGACTTTATAATGACGAAAAACATGATTGGGCGAAATTACCCGAAAAATTCACAACTCTCGAAATCCTCCAGACTTTATAATGACGAAAAACATGATTTAGGCGAAATTACCCGAAAAATTCACAACTCTCGAAATCCTCCAGACTTTATAATGACGAAAAACATGATTGGGCGAAATTACCCGAAAAATTCACAACTCTCGAAATCCTCCAGACTTTATAATGACGAAAAACATGATTAGGCGAAATTACCCGAAAAATTCACAAGTCTCGAAATCCTCCAGACTTTATAATGACGAAAAACATGATTAGGCGAAATTACCCGAAAAATTCACAACTCTCGAAATCCTCCAGACTTTATAATGACGAAAAACATGATTAGGCGAAATTACCCGAAAAATTCACAACTCTCGAAATCCTCCAGACTTTATAATGACGAAAAACATGATTAGGCGAAATTACCCGTAAAATTCACAACTCTCGAAATCCTCCAGACTTTATAATGACGAAAAACATGATTGGGCGAAATTACCCGAAAAATTCACAACTCTCGAAATCCTCCAGACTTTATAATGACGATAAACATGATTAGGCGAAATTACCCGAAAAATTCACAACTCTCGAAATCCTACAGACTTTATAATGACGAAAAACATGATTGGGCGAAATTACCCGAAAAATTCACAACTCTCGAAATCCTCCAGACTTTATAATGACGAAAAACATGATTTAGGCGAAATTACCCGAAAAATTCACAACTCTCGAAATCCTCCAGACTTTATAATGACGAAAAACATGATTGGGCGAAATTACCCGAAAAATTCACAACTCTCGAAATCCTCCAGACTTTATAATGACGAAAAACATGATTTAGGCGAAATTACCCGAAAAAATCACAACTCTCGAAATCCTCCAGATTTATAATGACGAAAAACATGATTTAGGCGAAATTACCCGAAAAATTCACAACTCTCGAAATCCTCCAGACTTTATAATGACGAAAAACATGATTTAGGCAAAATTACCCGAAAAATTAACAACTCTCGAAATTCTCCAGACTTTATAATGACGAAAAACATGATTAGGCGAAATTACCCGAAAAAATCACAACTCTCGAAATCCTCCAGACTTTATAATGACGAAAAACATGATATGGCGAAATTACCCGAAAAATTCACAACTCTCGAAATCCTCCAGACTTTATAATGACGAAAAACATGATTAGGCGAAATTACCCGAAAAATTCACAACTCTCGAAATCCTCCAGACTTTATAATGACGAAAAACATGATTGGGCGAAATTACCCGAAAAATTCACAACTCTCGAAATCCTCCAGACTTTATAATGACGAAAAACATGATTAGGCGAAATTACCCGAAAAATTCACAACTCTCGAAATCCTCCAGACTTTATAATGACGAAAAACATGATTAGGCGAAATTACCCGAAAAATTCACAACTCTCGAAATCCTCCAGACTTTATAATGACGAAAAACATGATTGGGTGAAATTACCCGAAAAATTCACAACTCTCGAAATCCTCCAGACTTTATAATGACGAAAAACATGATTGGGCGAAATCACCCGAAAAATTCACAACTCTCGAAATCCTCCAGACTTTATAATGACGAAAAACATGATTAGGCGAAATTACCCGAAAAATTCACAACTCTCGAAATCCTCCAGACTTTATAATGACGAAAAACATGATTGGGCGAAATTACCCGAAAAATTCACAACTCTCGAAATCCTCCAGACTTTATAATGACGAAAAACATGATTTAGGCGAAATTACCCGAAAAATTCACAACTCTCGAAATCCTCCAGACTTTATAATGACGAAAAACATGATTGGGCGAAATTACCCGAAAAATTCACAACTCTCGAAATCCTCCAGACTTTATAATGACGAAAAACATGATTAGGCGAAATTACCCGAAAAATTCACAACTCTCGAAATCCTCCAGACTTTATAATGACGAAAAACATGATTGGGCGAAATTACCCGAAAAATTCACAACTCTCGAAATCCTCCAGACTTTATAATGACGAAAAACATGATTAGGCGAAATTACCCGAAAAATTCACAACTCTCGAAATCCTCCAGACTTTATAATGACGAAAAACATGATTGGGCGAAATTACCCGAAAAATTCACAACTTTCGAAAACCTCCAGACTTTATAATGACGAAAAACATGATTAGGCGAAATTACCCGAAAAATTCACAACTCTCGAAATCCTCCAGACTTTATAATGACGAAAAACATGATTGGGCGAAATTACCCGAAAAATTCACAACTCTCGAAATCCTCCAGACTTTATAATGACGAAAAACACGATTAGGCGAAATTACCCGAAAAATTCACAACTCTCGAAATCCTCCAGACTTTATAATGACGAAAAACATGATTAGGCGAAATTACCCGAAAAATTCACAACTCTCGAAATCCTCCAGACTTTATAATGACGAAAAACATGATTGGGTGAAATTACCCGAAAAATTCACAACTCTCGAAATCCTCCAGACTTTATAATGACGAAAAACATGATTAGGCGAAATTACCCGAAAAATTCACAACTCTCGAAATCCTCCAGACTTTATAATGACGAAAAACATGATTGGGCGAAATTACCCGAAAAATTCACAACTCTCGAAATCCTCCAGACTTTATAATGACGAAAAACATGATTAGGCGAAATTACCCGAAAAATTCACAACTCTCGAAATCCTCCAGACTTTATAATGACGAAAAACATGATTGGGCGAAATCACCCGAAAAATTCACAACTCTCGAAATCCTCCAGACTTTATAATGACGAAAAACATGATTAGGCGAAATTACCCGAAAAATTTACAACTCTCGAAATCCTCCAGACTTTATAATGACAAAAAACATGATTGGGCGAAATTACCCGAAAAATTCACAACTCTCGAAATCCTCCAGACTTTATAATGACGAAAAACATGATTTAGGCGAAATTACCCGAAAAATTCACAACTCTCGAAATCCTCCAGACTTTATAATGACGAAAAACATGATTTAGGCGAAATTACCCGAAAAATTCACAACTCTCGAAATCCTCCAGACTTTATAATGACGAAAAACATGATTGAGCGAAATTACCCGAAAAATTCACAACTCTCGAAATCCTCCAGACTTTATAATGACGAAAAACATGATTGGGCGAAATTACCCGAAAAATTCACAACTCTCGAAATCCTCCAGACTTTATAATGACGAAAAACATGATTAGGCGAAATTACCCGAAAAATTCACAACTCTCGAAATCCTCCAGACTTTATAATGACGAAAAACATGATTGGGCGAAATTACCCGAAAAATTCACAACTCTCGAAATCCTCCAGACTTTATAATGACGAAAAACACGATTAGGCGAAATTACCCGAAAAATTCACAACTCTCGAAATCCTCCAGACTTTATAATGACGAAAAACATGATTAGGCGAAATTACCCGAAAAATTCACAACTCTCGAAATCCTCCAGACTTTATAATGACGAAAAACATGATTGGGTGAAATTACCCGAAAAATTCACAACTCTCGAAATCCTCCAGACTTTATAATGACGAAAAACATGATTAGGCGAAATTACCCGAAAAATTCACAACTCTCGAAATCCTCCAGACTTTATAATGACGAAAAACATGATTGGGCGAAATTACCCGAAAAATTCACAACTCTCGAAATCCTCCAGACTTTATAATGACGAAAAACATGATTGGGCGAAATTACCCGAAAAATTCACAACTCTCGAAATCCTCCAGACTTTATAATGACGAAAAACATGATTAGGCGAAATTACCCGAAAAATTCACAACTCTCGAAATCCTCCAGACTTTATAATGACGAAAAACATGATTTAGGCGAAATTACCCGAAAAATTCACAACTCTCGAAATCCTCCAGACTTTATAATGACGAAAAACATGATTTAGGCAAAATTACCCGAAAAATTAACAACTCTCGAAATTCTCCAGACTTTATAATGACGAAAAACATGATTAGGCGAAATTACCCGAAAAATTCACAACTCTCGAAATCCTCCAGACTTTATAATGACGAAAAACATGATTAGGCGAAATTACCCGAAAAATTCACAACTCTCGAAATCCTCCAGACTTTATAATGACGAAAAACATGATTAGGCGAAATTACCCGAAAAATTCACAACTCTCGAAATCCTCCAGACTTTATAATGACGAAAAACATGATTGGGCGAAATTACCCGAAAAATTCACAACTCTCGAAATCCTCCAGACTTTATAATGACGAAAAACATGATTAGGCGAAATTACCCGAAAAATTCACAACTCTCGAAATCCTCCAGACTTTATAATGACGAAAAACATGATTAGGCGAAATTACCCGAAAAATTCACAACTCTCGAAATCCTCCAGACTTTATAATGACGAAAAACATGATTGGGTGAAATTACCCGAAAAATTCACAACTCTCGAAATCCTCCAGACTTTATAATGACGAAAAACATGATTAGGCGAAATTACCCGAAAAATTCACAACTCTCGAAATCCTCCAGACTTTATAATGACGAAAAACATGATTGGGCGAAATTACCCGAAAAATTCACAACTCTCGAAATCCTCCAGACTTTATAATGACAAAAAACATGATTAGGCGAAATTACCCGAAAAATTCACAACTCTCGAAATCCTCCAGACTTTATAATGACGAAAAACATGATTGGGCGAAATCACCCGAAAAATTCACAACTCTCGAAATCCTCCAGACTTTATAATGACGAAAAACATGATTAGGCGAAATTACCCGAAAAATTCACAACTCTCGAAATCCTCCAGACTTTATAATGACGAAAAACATGATTGGGCGAAATTACCCGAAAAATTCACAACTCTCGAAATCCTCCAGACTTTATAATGACGAAAAACATGATTTAGGCGAAATTACCCGAAAAATTCACAACTCTCGAAATCCTCCAGACTTTATAATGACGAAAAACATGATTGGGCGAAATTACCCGAAAAATTCACAACTCTCGAAATCCTCCAGACTTTATAATGACGAAAAACATGATTAGGCGAAATTACCCGAAAAATTCACAAGTCTCGAAATCCTCCAGACTTTATAATGACGAAAAACATGATTAGGCGAAATTACCCGAAAAATTCACAACTCTCGAAATCCTCCAGACTTTATAATGACGAAAAACATGATTGGGCGAAATTACCCGAAAAATTCACAACTCTCGAAATCCTCCAGACTTTATAATGACGAAAAACATGATTGGGCGAAATTACCCGAAAAATTCACAACTCTCGAAATCCTCCAGACTTTATAATGACGAGAAACATGATTAGGCGAAATTACCCGAAAATTCACAACTCTCGAAATCCTCCAGACTTTATAATGACGAAAAACATGATTGGGCGAAATTACCCGAAAAATTCACAACTCTCGAAATCCTCCAGACTTTATAATGACGAAAAACATGATTAGGCGAAATTACCCGAAAAATTCACAACTCTCGAAATCCTCCAGACCCCCCCCCCCCCTCCCCCCGATGGATGGTGTGCACTGGGTGTCATTCTTACCGATAATGGTGGTAAATTTATGATTCCTGAATTTCTCTAGCCAACCCCCCATTCCAGGATGGATTGTTTACGGATGATAATGACGAAAAACATGATTAGGCGAAATTACCCGAAAAATTCACAACTCTCGAAATCCTCCAGACCCCCCCCCCCCCCCTCCCCCCGATGGATGGTGTGCACTGGGTGTCATTCTTACCGATAATGGTGGTAAATTTATGATTCCTGAATTTCTCTAGCCAACCCCCATTCCAGGATGGATTGTTTACGGATTCGTTAAGTTTACAGAATTTTTTTCCTATGTCAGGGATTTTGTCAGGAAAACTCATTTTCGGATATGGTAACCCTAATCGTGAGAAAAATGTGGAGATCTGCAAAGAATGCAAGGCTGATGTAAGCGTAACGAGTAAAACTAAGAAAGGGACTCTCAGATGATTTGGGTACGTAGTGTACTGTATATACCAGTGTATAAGTACAAAAAATCGACACAGTAATTAAATACATTTTATATCCATACCAACGACCAATTTATTATTAAAAATATTTGTGAAGTCGACTATGATTGAAATTGGTAAATATTGCGCAAAAAAGTATAAATTTTAAATTATTATAATTTAGAGAGGTCAGGGGATCAACTGTAGGATCAAAATAATACCAAGTGTTAATTTCTGGCACACGAACACGCCCACAATACACTTTTACAGTGGTTGTTGCAGTCTTTGCAGAATGTACTAGTGGTGGATTTATTGATTGTTGACAGGGAAATATTGAGATAGATAATGAAATATCGTTATTTAAATAAAGACAAGATTAATTCATAATACCTCTGCATATACAGGGTGTCCGGTAAAGTGCATTAACTTCGGAAGGTGATTCTAAATGATAGTATAAGTAAAAAAATAAATCACTTTTTTGGAAATTCCAACTTATAAGGGTATTTTTTTTTGTAAATATATAAAATTAATCCGGCGTGTGCGGCCAGCACTAGTATTTTCCACTGTTATGATACGGGCCAATCACAACCACCCAACGTCGCCATAATCGCGTCCGGCTGGCTCACAGCAAATTTATCGGGTAAGTTTGTAACCTTACACTAATTATTTTTTGATTGGATTGGATTCCAACTTTCTTTTATATGGGAAAAAAGAAGTTAGAATTTAGGCAAAAGTTGTTCATCTTTTTTATTCCTACCATCATGTAGAATCACCTCCCGAAAAAAACACTACCCCCGGACACCTGTATATTTCCTCTGCAAGGGAACATATATTAAAAATACATATTTCGGTTACTAAATTGTTAATAAATAGGTCCCAGTGGCCAAGTTGATGGAGGCGCTGTCCTAGCAAGACATTGCCTTTTTTTTATTTTTCTGTGCCTTATTCTGACCGCTATGGCATTACTCATTGTTCGAATTTAAAGTATTTTTGAGGAAGAATAATATGAACCATTTTATATCTGAGGACCTTGTAATGCACGAGACATACGCGAAGTTCACATCAAAAGATACTGTTTTATAAAGTATCTTTTCTACCGACACACTACGTTATAAAAGATTTCGTCATACGGCAGGAGAGGGGGTCAGTTGAATTCGGGAGCGGTCGAGGGAATATCATTTCTTTGTACTGGCTATGTCAACTTGACGGCTGACAGCGGCTTGAGCACGGCGCTCCGTGTATTTAAAATGACCCCCTCTCCTGTTTACGGCGGAGGGGGGGTCGCATAACTTCTCAAATATCGCATCGGGAGCAGTTACGGCTTATAACTCCGAATAGCGAAAGCCCGAACCGCGCTTATAAACACATCATCATTTTACGTCTGGCGGGTCTGTATGGGATTGTATGGCGAGCACTATTGTGTTATAAAGTATCTTTTGATATGAACTTCGCGTCTGTCGCCCCTCAGTGTCTACTTCAGATTTCAGAATAACAGTACTATTGTCCAGACAAACTGTTGACATTTGATATCACAGACATACGATCACACAACAATAAGCCATTTAATAGCAAATCCGTACCCAGAAGTAGAAGTAGAACTATTAAATACTATATTAGGTAAACAGATATCCAAATACAATGTTATTTTTTTTTATTTTTTTTTTTTTTAATTAAAAAAAAGAAAGACAAACATTCCCGGGTTACGAATAACCCAACAACATTTGAAAATCTCCTACTACCACCACACTAAGCGGAAGATATTGCTTGTGTTGTGGTGGAGGACTTAGCCAGCCGAGGAATCGAACACGGAACGCCTGGGTGGGACCCAAATGCGATGCCCACTCAACCACTGACCGGTCTAGTTTTTATTTATTTATTTTTATTTAGTAACTATATATTTTTATTTTTTATTTTTATAAGTAGGTATATATATATATATATATATATATAATATATATATATACTTATAAAAATAAAAAATAAAAATATATAGTTACTAAATAAAAATGGTAGATATAAAGGTAAGTAAAAATATTATATTATAAGAAAAGAGAAAAAATAAAAATAAGTTTAACTGTTTAACTTATTTTACTTTCAAGAGAAAAAATAAAAATAAGTTAAACTGTTTAACTTATTTTACTTTCAGTTTAACTTATTTTTATTTTTTCTCTTTTCTTATTTATTCACCAGATTTACAGGAACGGGTTTAGTTTTTCCCATAGGAAAAACTAAACCCTTTCATACACTTTTCCATATAAATGATCATCTAGTAAATCCACGTTATGCAAGTGTATTATATAAGTATAATTAATACAAAACAATACAAGAACAACACGTTAATCTACCAAACTATTAAATGGGAATATAATTCACCGTCTCCAGATATTTTCATATCAGAGGGTTCGGCTCTGTGGAATTCCTAATTTGACCGATAAATCCTACTGATCCCTCAATATAAATATTTAAAAAATCTTTCGTAATTCTACATGTATTTAAAATGACTGATTTTTGCATTTTTATATACAAATTCTTTGACAAATCTAATATGCCTAAATTTTTAATAAGAGAGCTAGGTATAATGCCAGTAGCCGAAATAACAAAAGGTAATATTTTTATAGTCTGAGAATGCCAAATTCTTTTAATTTCATTTCCTAAATCTGTATACTTTCTTATTTTTTCAGAAACAGATTTTTGAATATTACAGGAATTCGGAATAGCTACATCAATAATATAAGTTATTTTTTTAATTTTGTCATGTAAAACTATATCAGGTTTATTATGACCAATTGGTCTGTCTGTTAGTATAGTTTTATCATAGTAAATTTTAAAGAAATTATTTTCTAAAAATGAATTTGGTTCGTATTCATAATATGGTACTATATTATGACAGTCAATCAAGTTATGTTTAATTACCAAACTTTGGTGAATTATTTTTAAAACCTGATTGTGCCTAAATGTATACTCAGACGGTGCTAATATAGAACATCCTGATATAATGTGTTCTATAGTTTCCGGAAAAGCCATACATTTTCTACATAAATCATCAATTTGATTTGGATCTTTGATTATATGCTTCCTATAATTTTTGGTATTAATTATTATATAATATTTTTACTTACCTTTATATCTACCATTTTTATAATGTTACTTGCTATGAGTTTATCTTTCCTATTTAAACATTGTATTACATATATATTACTGTATTATAAACTTATTTTGTAAAAGTCCATAATTGAAAATTAATAATAAATAAATAAATTGGAACTGATTTATGAAAAATGTATACCATCCCGTGATTTTTCAAAGGTGTACGCTATTTTGATGAAAATCTTACATAACTGTACAAGAACAATATTTACAGCAGCAATTTTCAACAACGAAAACAATCATTCTGCAGCGATATTGTCCTTGTCCTGATGTGTTCATTACGTAAACTTTCAGCTTCACAAACCCCAAACCCTACAATTATAATATACCGTGATTTTTCAGGGGTCTGCGCTTGTAAAATCATAAAATCGGCAATCAACTCAACACTATTTCACAGCAGAAGTAAGACATCTCTAAGATCTAATTTACTTCAATCACAACACAAATTTCATTTGTTTGCACAGGTAAACACACTTTGTTGTTTTGTAGTTCCGTCATTTCAAAACTTTGTTATTGTTTAGGTGTGCGATCCGCCCACTGAGGCAACTGAAAACTCTCAACTGGCAACTGTCTTTGTATGACAATGTGATGGCCCGCACACTACACAATCACTCAAAAACACGTTGTCAATGGTAACGCAAGCAGTGACTCGTGACTTGCACTGCTGATCGCCCTGGCCGGCCGTTGCTAGTTGCCAGCTGTCAGCTGATTGGTCTTCGTCTATGGTTAAACAAGCTTTTTGACCAATCAAGACATAGAAACTAGCCAGTTTTAGTTTGGTTTCAGTTGCCTCGTCAGCGGAGCGCCTTAATCACACTGAGATGTTAGTAGTCAAGCAACTAATTGCTATCAGCTGATTGTATTTAGTTGTAATGACACACTTGCTCATAAACTGTAAACATTTGCTCACAAATGAGCATGCATGGTTTGAGCACACTCATGAATGGGCATTCTCAAAGCCAACAATTGAACATACAGGCTCTTTATGAGCATGCTTTTCAAATAAATGTCAATAAATAGAATCAGTTCCATTTCACAGCTCAAAACTAAAGAAAATAATTTTATTGCTGTGAAAGCCAGTTGGCGAAATATACTTGGTCGAAGCTCGCAACCCAATTATTTACGAAACTAACTAATTAACCATCATGCCGTTTCCGCGCAGGGGCAGGCAGAGAGGACGGACCGCCAAACAACTCGGTCTTGGCATACACTCCTTATTACCTCATTCACATACATACATACTCTTCTATTATTCTGACTCTTGACATGGCCCGACTCAAGTATGTGATTCACTTGATCGTGCCATTCACATTTGCGTCATACATTATCTTTACACTCCTTTCTTCATTCATTTGCTCTACATGTCCAAATTATCTAAGCGTCCCTTTCTTAATCTTACTTATTACGCTCACATCAGCCTTGCATTCTTTTCGTTCCAAAATCTCCAAATTCCTCACACGATCATATATGGTTTTCCCCCGCACATACGCCTCAGAGACCTCATTTCTATAGCATTCAGTCCACTTTTATTCAATCCAATAAGAATTATTGACGGCCGGCGTAGTCCAGCGGCAGAGCTTTAGACTCCCATTCCGAAGGCCGCGGGTTCGAACCCGGAGTGCGCAAATAAATTTTATTTAATTGATTTTTTTATTTCACAATTAATTATATAAAAAAAATTATATATAGTATATTTGCGGTACGTTCCAGAGTGGAAGATACTCTTAGTATCGCCCTGGTGTAAGACCACCATTCAGAATTGAAACGTTGCTTGAAATGGCTTTAGCCGTGTTTAGTGACTAGATCTGAATAGCCAGATACTTCCCCACCTTCCTCTTCCTCGTCTCCTTCCCTTCAGCCTCATAACATACTCCAATTGGGATGCCATAGTCTCACTGGCTTCAGACGGAAGCAGTTGGGACTCTCACTATAAAAAAATAAAATAAAAAAAATTATTCAAGAATCTTTTGACAAAAGAAAATAAAACTGGGTTTGGGTCCAAGATGTCAACAAATCCGAAAATGACTAGAAAACAATAATGACCATAATTACCATAATGCAAACGCTTTTTAGCGAGTTACTCGCCACTCGACTAAACTCCTTGACAAGTACGAACAATCCATTAGCATGACATGACATTGTGTGAACAAGCTTGTTTATGAGCATGCTCATTTCGATCCGATCTCAATAGGGGAGTTGAGTGAAAAATATGTTGACTTATAAAAAATATGTTCATGTAGATATGACATGCAAACTTAAATACTAGTATTTTTTTTAACGAAACTTGCAACAGTTCCTAACAAAGTAATCGGTGAAAAATGACATTTCGTGTTTTTAAATTTAAAAAATAACCATTAAAATGCACTTATTTCGAAATTCCGGTAACTGAATTGATTAGTACTAGTTAATATCTAACTACTACAACTTTGTAAATTTATTTTCTCGTCTATATTAAGCGTGTCCCGGTTTTGTAAATATTTTCCCTTATTTTTCACACAATCAAGGACCGGGTGACGTCACGAACTCTCCCGCACGGTATTATACTCTTGCCGGCGTTTTCGCGGGCTTTAATAAAATTCAAAATTGTAGAATTAATTTAATTATAAATTAATTATAAAAAAATACTGGTATTTAAGTTTGCATGTCATATCTACATGAACATATTTTTTATAAGTCAAAATATTTTTCACTCAACTTCCCTATTGAGATCGGATCGAAATGAGCATGCTCATAAACAAGCTTGTTCACACAATGTCATGTCATGCTAATGGATTGTTCGCACTTGTCAAGGAGTTTAGTCGAGTGGCGAGTAACTCGCTAAAAAGCGTTTGCATTATGGTCGAGTAGAATACATTAGTGAGCGGTGCATTGCAGACGAACGGGCTCCAACGCAACAAAGTATATACACTAATTAAGCTGATTAGAATGCTTATTTCAGAAGAGGTGGAACTATAAATTATTGAGATGAAAATAAATAAACTATGGACACGAAAAGAGATTAATAGTAGTAAAAATAAATAATCTTGAAGTAGAATCGCAGTCTAATAATGAACTCTACTAAAACGACGGGTTCGCGCTTGTCAGTGCGCAGGGATGCATGGCGGAGGCTGTACTCGCCCGAAAAAATAGGACGAAATGGAGTGACTATAATAAAGAGCTGACTAAACCATTCTACTAAAATTAAGGTGTTCAGCTACTGACATACTCCCTACTCGACTAAACTACTATTTAATGCAAACAGCTCTTTAGAACACTTCCCCTTCCATCCGCGAATCAACGAGCATGCTCATTTAAGCGTGCTCAATACTAGCAACGTCACTGACACACATGCTACTAGGTAGTATTATTTGCTCACAACCATTAGTAGCATACTTTCTTGCTACTAATGACCAGGTAACTAGTAATATACCTTATGGTACTAATTACCCGGTCATAGTTAGATGCATTCCTTTGTTCGCAATCATTCCTCGCACAATGAGACGGTGTTTGCAGTGTTTCATAACACGAATGGGCTCGGTGATAAACGATTTAATTGCAAACCTTCGGCAAACATTAGCCGTTTTATTTTATTTTGAACATTATCGCTCATTGTGTTATCAATGGTTATTATTTTAAAAGATAATGGACGGATATGTCTTTACGAATCGCTTTATCAGATACAGACATAAAGATATCCAACTTCTATCCATTCATTTCAATATACCTTTGAATATATACATTTTAAATAATATTTGTCTAAACTTTAACATCGACATTTTCTCGTATTCACTGCCCAAATTTAAAAGGAGCATCATGTCAATGCTGTATGATAGGGTGAACAAACTTCGTTACTCATACTTTTATGTAACAATATTCAAATTTAAGCATTCAAAAACCAGGAAAACATTAGACGGACAAACTCGGACGGATTCACAAGATCCACATTACAACATATGTTACACTAACCTACAACTAAAACGACTTTCGACAAAGAAATATGCACTATTTTGTTATAAAATTATTTAATATCCTCGCTCTTGCAATAAAAACCATAAAAAAATAATTACTTCAAAATAAGCATTAAGATATGGATTATGGACAAGGGAAGGAAGAATATTCATATAATTTTGCAACCCAACAAAAACTAAAGCTTGTACTGTGTTTTATTTTACTATTTATTTTTATTCTTTTATATATATTTAACAAATGATTACAGTGGTTTACATAGTAGTACAAAAAAATGTTATTCTAGATATTGTTTTTTAATTTTCTTGGTAAAATTTTAACATACTTTCCTATTTTATTTCAAAAGGGTAACATTATCATTTAAATAATTGTAAAAAAGAGTATAAAAAAAATTAAATATAAAAAAATAAATAAAAAAAAATAAACATGAAAGATAAAGCAGGCATTTGAAGGGGCCTGGCTGATGGTAGGGTCGGGCCACTTCTGCAGCCGTACGCAGCTCCGTATCTCTGGAGTTGACTACAGAAACCCGGCGCTGGTCCATCCCACACAACCTCGCCACGTCTCCCCTCCGCACACTGCCAAACATCTCCTCCGTCACGGCTTGGTCGCAACTTCCCTGGACACACTCGTTCACAGTGTTGTAAACGCCGCCATTCTCTAGCAAACATTTCACAACGTCGATAAATCCACGCTTATCGGCGATATGCATTGCGGAGACACCGTCCTCGTTCCTAGCGTTGATGAAACTGTCGTAAGAGTTGATTTTAATGGTCTTCACAGTCTGCAGAAGGGCTCGTGCGATGTCTGCGGAGACTTGTGTTGCGGCGGCATGCAGGGGCGTGTTCCCCGCCTCGCAGGCGGCGGTGGCATCCGCTCCACTCCTTAACAACAAGGTAACCATATCAAGGCGCCCCCTGCCGGCGGCAAAGTGCAATGGTGTTCTTCCATCACTGTCTGTACTATTCACATCGGATCCATTTTGTATTAAACCCTCCACATCTGAAATATCGCCTTCACTAACCACTTTTATTATATCTGATTCTGCACTACTTAGAAAATTCTCAAAGGGAATGTCGAAACGTTGAACCAATATATTTTCAAATTCCATAGTGATTGATACTAGGTCTTCATTCTCTCTACAATCTGTTCCAAAATGTGCCCTTCCTTGACGGAAGGCCTGCTTGTAGGCTGTCAGGCTTTCGTGACACTTATCTTGTAGAAGCAGGAGAACGGCTAAACAACATTGGAGTTCCAAGAATCTACGATTGTATGACCCCGGCAGGTCCTTCTGATTAGCTAACACTTCCTGGATGATGACTATGAGGGCTTTATCCGTCGGGTCCAGATGCTTCAGAGACAATGCCATGCCGAGCCGAGCTTTCAGAGTGACATCGTGCTTTAGTTCTAAATGAATTTTGGCATTTGTGTAATTTTTTTCATATATTGCAAATGCTTCTCTGTAATGACCTTGTAGACTCAAAACCGTTGCTATGTCGTTGTTAAGAGACAAAGCATGTGAGTGATCTTCGTGATACATTTTAACCACATGATTGTGAACTTCCCGATACAAATTCAAAGCCTTTTCCCAGTTTTTCATGGAGTGGAGAGTTGCAGCGGCGTTTATAAAGGTTGTGAATACATTAGCAGGATCTTCGTTCAGAAATTCTTTCTGTTCCTCCATAACCTCCTGGAATATGTCCCAAGATTCCTCATTCCTTCCCAATTTATTTAAAGTGGTGGCTATTTGACTTCTGGTGTTGAGAGATATTGGATTATTTGCGCCCAAAGACTTCTTTTGCTGTTTATATATTTCCTGAAAAATCTGTAAAGCTTCGGAATGCTTATACTGTTCATTGAGTACTAACCCAACTTTGTATTGAATATCCAGGGTGCCCAGATCTTCATCTCCTAATATATTCTGTCTTTCATTCAACAGAGTGGTGAGAGTGCTCAGAGCCAGCATGTAGTTCTGGTTCTCTATCATTTTCTCGACCATTGAAAAAGTGTGAAACAAATGTCCTTGTAGAAGTTGCTTCAGCTTTTCTACTTCGGGAAAAGCGCACCGAGTGGCGACTTCCAGCAGCGTGCTGCTGCCTTCGTTGCGGGCCTTGAGCACCGCTCTCAGCATTGCATTATCACCAAGTTGCGTCAGATCGTCAATTACTTGGATATTATGATCTTGAACTTTTTTGAAAGTGTCATCTATAAGCCTCAGTAAATGGATGATATTGTCCTGAGCCGCGCAGTCGAGTGGTATCTTGCCGTCAGCAGCCTTCTGGTTGTACATAGATCCATTTATTAACAAGCATTTGGTGATTTCAAAATGAGAATATGAAGATGCATAATGGAGAGGAGTATACCCGTCCATCTTGATGGTGTTGTTTTTTAGGAACATCTTACCAGTCAGTTCAAAATTAAGCAAAGTAGCCTCCCAGTTATTAGTTTTTTTAGCATTTAAAATAGTCATGTTTTCCGCAGACAGAACTTCAACCTTGGAAACATAGTTTTCTCTAATGGCTTTAAACAGATTTTCAGCGGACACGAGAAGGTCCTTAATTGCAAAGTTCTCAGTCAAATCGAAAGGTGTCTCTCCGTTTAGGTTAACGGCATCATACGTGGCTCCGCTGCTTAAAAGCAACCTCACAACGTCTAAGTGGCCCTTGCAAGCGGCTTCGTGAATAGGTGTATCTCCGCTTAATCTTGGCGCATCGATAAGATCTGCCTTCTGTTCTATCAGGTACCGAGCCAATGCTGCCTGTCCTGTGAGGGCGGTACAGTGTAGCAATGTGGCACCTGCCTTATTCACATCTCCAATATTCATCCCGCTTTCGAGAAAATACTTCACAACTTCCAGGTGTCCCTTGACAGCTGCAACTTGGATCGCTTTCACGCCTACTTTATTATTAACGTCGTTTGTGTCCGCCCCTTTTTTGACCAAGTACTTGACGATTTCAACATTTCCACTGTGGGCTGCCAGGTGGAGCAACGTACCAATGTTTGTATTGCCCACGTCATTTACGTCTATGTCCTGATTTGGGAATAATATTTCAACAATTTCCATATTGCCTTTACCTACTGCAGCTTCCAAGGGCGTAAAATTATATTCTCCCTCTCTGGTATCTCGCCTGGCTCCCCAGTCCAGTAAGCTCTCCACTATGGCTGGATGGTTGGCCATGATCGCCTCATACAGGGGAGAGGGCTCGCCAGGCAGTGTCAGATTAGCGTCTGCTTTATTTTCTAATAAAACATCGACAAATTCTTTATGTCCTTTTCTTATGGCCATCAACAGGGGGGTAACCCTGCAGGTTTTTGGGTTGATTGCAACTCCCTTGTCTATCAGCATTTTACCAATAATCCAATCACCTGTTTCCGCCGCTACTCCTAAAGCATTTAGCCCATCATATTCCATGTGGACATCTATCCCCTCACTCCCGAGTAAGGATTTTAATGCTAACCGACACCCTGTTAGGATTGCAATCAGCAAAGCATCTCCACCGTATTCGTTGACTTGGGCTCCTTTTTTTATCAACAATTCTATAATGTCTTTATTATTTAACTGCACTGCGCAACCTAATGGTGAAGATTTTGCTTTTAAGGAATTGATATGGGCTCCATTATCTAACAATAGAGAGACTATTTCCTTGTGATTAAACCTCACAGCCAAATATAGCGGAGTTCTATCATTTCCGTTAAGAACATTAATATCGGCTTTACCTTGAATCAATGCTTCGACTATATTTACGTTGCCGAATGCAGCAGCATTGTGCAATGCCGTGGTTTTCGATGTGTCCTTCAAATTAATATCAATATCAATGCATTTCAACAAGAGTCTAACAGTTTTCTCATTGCAATTCCTTTTAACAGCTTCATGTAATGGTGTAACGTTTTTAATGTTTGAAGCGTTTACATCGGCTTTTTTATCGATTAGGATTTCTGTAACTGATTCATGACCTTTCGAAGTACTCAATAATAATGGAGTAAAACAATGAAATGCTACAGAATTAACATTGGCTCCTTCAGATAGTAAAATCTCAACAGTTCCGCGGTGACCATTTGCTGCAGCCAGATGCAATGGCGTCATGTTCTGTGAATTTTGGGCCTCAACATTGGATCCTTTGTTAATTAAATACTTGACCACATCATTATAGCCATGCATGGAGGAAACGTGTAATGGTGACATCCCGTTATCATCTCTGGCATCTAACTCTGCACTACTCTGAACAAGCAGGTCGGTGAGTTCTACGTCATGGACTTTCGCTGCATGCAACAGAGGAGTTCTACTCTTGTCTCCTGCACTTACAGCATTAACATCCGCTTTGTGTCGCAAGAGAAGGGAGACTATTTCTTTGTTACCATTATGGGCAGCGGTATGCAAGGGTGTTCTATCTGTCACTGTGTCACTAATTTGAACAAAAGCCCCCCACTTCAAAAGGACCTCAACTACTTTAGGGTGGTTTTCTTTCACAGCATAATGTAAGGGGGTAAAACCCTTTAAGTTACTCAAGTTCACATAAGCCCCCTTTTCCAGAAGAGCTATTACAACATCCGGATGGCCGTTCATAGCCGCCAAGTGCAGGGGGCGTTCCCCTAAGAAAGACTTGGCATTGACGTCTGCTCTATTCTGCATCAGGTACTGCACCAGCTCTACGTGGCCGCATTCCGCAGCTTTGTGAAGGGCGGTACATCCGCCGTTACTTTTATTATCGTCGACGGTTGCGTCTTTCCTTAGAAGAACTTTGACTATTTCTAAATTGTTAATTTGTACCGCGTAATGTAAAGGAGTTTGATAAGCACGATCTTTAGTGGTAGGCTTAGCTCCCAAGGACAACAATGTTAGAACAGTTTGCTTGTAGCCTTTAATAACAGCCAAGTGTAGAGGGGTCATTCCGTAGTTATCGGCGTGATCAACACTAAATCCCGCTTCTCCAACGAGGATCTGAACAACACTATCCCTACCGAAAGCCGCTGCCACATGCAGTGGACTCTGGCCTTCTATATCCAATGCATCATGGTTCATGTTTCTTGCGACCAGAGCTCGTATGACTTCCAAATTAGATCCTTGTGCGGCTACATGCAGCGTGGTTGACAAATCTAAACTGTTTCTAGCATTTGCATCTGCTCCTTCTGCGAAACACATTTCTAAACTCTCAAGGTTTTCTTCCATTAAAACTGTACACATTTTTTTATACTTTTTGATAGTAAGTAAGCCCCTTTCAAAATTGCAATAAAATTGATGGATGTCAGTAGACCATACTTGGCCCATTTTTTTCTTATTTAAAATAAGATCATCTTTTGTTGCTGGCAGTGTCAGTTTCATTGCGTTCAAGAGTACAACTGAAAAAGAATCGACTAGCGATATGCTGTCAACCAAGGCGTTTCCGTGTGCCAAATAATTCCGCAAACATCTCCCACTCAACAGAGGCACGCTGTCTTGCAGGTAAAGCACATTATTAGGCAGACAGTCACCGTCTACCGAGGACATGATGTCCAGCATCAGAATCTCGATAGCAGACCTTTTGTTGTTAACCTTCCCGGACACGACAAGTTGATTGCAGAATGCTTTATCTTTTCTGTCTGTTTCTATAATATCCTCGAGCTCAGTTAGACTCTTCTCTAGCTGTTTGTCCAATTCGCCCCTGTCATAGTTGATAGTCGTCTTCTTTGATTTTTTTTGTTTGCGTTGGTTCTTCTCCGGAGAGAGTTTCTCCCTGAAGTCATCGATCCAATTGATGTTTCTTTTATCGCACCAAATTGTCGCAGCAATCTGAATAATTATCTCTTTAATATTGTTTGTCACTTTGGGGTTGATTCTTTTAATAAAATTTGCTATCAATTCAAAGGCACTTTCTTGTTTGCCTTCCGAAAAATGATGTTTACCAAGCCTAAGGTTTACAGTTTCAACAATAGGGGATTTGTTGTGAATTTCATATTCATCAATGAAATAGTCCATATATCTTTTCTTCTCACATTTTGTGGTAAAAGATTGTTTGCTGAGCCTCTGGAGATCTGATATTATCTTGGAGTATTCTTCTTGTTTACTTATATTTTTTAACATAGTTCCACAAAGCATTGCATGTAACTGGTCTAGGCACTTAGTATCCTCATGTGTTTTGTCAAGTATTTGCTTATCTATTTCTGTAAAGAGTTCTTTAATCAGCTGATCTTCTCTAAAGACTATGTCATCAATTTTCGTCAAATTAATTGAATGAGCATTTGTTATATTACTAAATATTTGTAATATTTCTGGTGTTTCATAAATATTTTCACATTTAACAATTTGAACCAAAGTGAAGCTTTTTAAAATATTAATTTTGTATCCGTACAACAAATCACTTATCGTGTTACCAATTTTTTTAAGATCTTTTTGTATTTTGTAATATAAATTGAGATCATCGTGCAGGGGAGAGTGTAAGTGCGATATGGAGTCGCGTACAGTTTTAAGGATGTCCCTGGTCTGCTTAGGAGCCAACATCAGCAGCAGCTCGCTGACGTCAGTGGACAGGTTGGGGCTGCCCACAGTGTTCTTCAGATACTCCCCCACCACCTGGAGCGCCCTCTTGATGCTCAGCTGCCCCTCCCGAGCTGCCGAGCCTGCCCGCAAAGCCAACTTGATATTTCTAAACATGATATCCAGCGAGGTCAAGTCTCGTACCTGCTTGTAATCATCATACAAATCCTGGAGCGGAGGATGCGTATTGATGATGTCTTCAACGACTCGGTCACGGCAAGATCTCACGCTTTTATTGAGTTTGGAAATATCCAGCGTCTTCGTGGTCTTGGAGAATTGAAGCAAGTGCTGTAGTAACCTCTCTCTCGGCAGTATGGAAAGGTAGTAAACGTTGATTTCTTGGCGCCGAGTTTGAGCCACTATAAAGCACAACAGACAAAACTCCATCTCCTCCCAAGGAACAGCTTTGTAAGTAGACATTACTTGTTGCTTTATGATATGTATATTTTTCGCTATAAAGTTAGCAATATAAATAAATCTATCGTCTACCTTCTTCATTGAATATTCTGTTGTCAGAACTGTGATATTTTGAAGAAGAACTTGTACCTGCAGTGTTATTTGTTTCTTCTTTATTGTTAATTCTTCCATTTCAGTGGTTTTAGAGATAGTCAGCTCTACATTTTGCAAAATGAAGAAGCGTAGGTCTATCAGCTTGTGTTGAACATACACCTCTATCTCATCCGTCAAGAGAATATTCAGTAGCTTTAGTTCCGCATAAGACTCTGAGAGTAGTTGATCCATTTGTTTTGGATGTGAATTGGGCCACAGACCGAGAAGCGTATTGAGAAGATCCACACTGCCGGAGCGGATGGCATAGTATACCGCAATGTGCCCTTCATCCGTGGATCTCCAGCAGGCAATGATTTCATCTTCACTCGGAAATATCGGTGATGACAATATCACAATCTCGCTCGCTAGAAATTTGAGTATTTTGGTCTGCTTGTGCTTGCAAGCCAAGGTGACCAGACTGTAGTTATATTGAAGAGATGCTCCACTGTGTGCCCGTTGGAGAGACGGATACAAGTCTTGGAACGTATCCCAGTCTCCTCTACAAACTGCACCCACCAGTCTGGTATTGGACTCATCGCACGCCGCGAGGATATCATCCTTGGATTCAGTTGGTTCTGGCAGATCCGCCATGTTTCTATATTTTGCTAGGATTTATTTTCACCTATATTTCGAACAAGCCACCGGAACAAACCTGAGGAATAACAATAGCATTTAAACAACAATATTTTTTTTTTATAAAACACATTTTAGGTTTTGAAGTGGTGTATAAAAATGCTGCGAATGTAGAAAAATGAGTATCCTTATCAGTGTTGTATTGTGTTAGTAAAATTTACTCAAATTCTAGCTAAAATAGTGGCACAATGTTGATTGGACACATTTTTGCTGTAAAAATTTTGCCATGAATGTCTACCGTCTAATCTTCTGTAGATTATAGCAGTAGTTATGTTTGTATTTCACTGATTCTCAGTGTTTATTCAGATGGCTGCTTACTACAGCACAATGATGACTCAGAATTCTATTTATAAGTCTTATTTTTAAGAGTAGATAAAATAACACACTTGTGATGTGTTAATGTAAACAGCATGTTTCTTTTTTCGAAGAAAACTTCTTCGGAAAGGTTTTCACTTTGTGATGGCATTATTTATTTTAATGAAAAGAAAATAACTTTTTTTTGGTTACGTTTTTAGATTTTCACGGCCAAAAGCATTTTCGTTGTTTGTTTTTGGGGTGTTATGCCGTGTTGTGCTACCTCCTTCTTTAGCCGACGTTTCGGACAGCGTTGCAGTGTCCATCATCAGGGCAGATCCGGCAGATACGTCGGATCAACAACGAAACGAACAACGAAAATAACTTTTTTTTGTTCGTATGAAGCAGTTACTTTGTGATGTGACATTATAATTTAAAATAAAACAATAACTTTGTATACATTACTTTTATTTTTTTTATATACTTTATGCCAACCGGGTTTCGCTAGCACCGTAGCTTCTTCAGGGCAGAATAGTCTCTACTAAAATCTAACATGTGTTGTAATATATTCAGGGGATTTAAAAAATAGGCTGGGTTCCGCCGGTGCAGGACGCAGACTGTATTTAATTTAATAAAAATACAGGCGTAACGTTATTGCATAAAAACGAAATAGGTATCAGATTGGATAATTTAGAAGCACTGGAGCTAAGGAAAGCCATAAACACTAATAGGAAAGTAATTAACAATCAAATAAAATTAAATAAAAGTCCGATACTCAGGTTGTTCCGCATTGACAAAGAACATTCACTTCACAATCCTCAGTCCCTTACTCCAATTGCTTCCTGCACCGGCGGAACCCAGCCTATTTTTTCAATCCCCTGAATATATTACAACACATTTTAGTAAAGACTATACTGCCCTGAAGTATCTACGGTGGATTATAAGTATTTTTTTAAAAAAGTGGTGTATACAAAGTTATTGTTTTATTTTAAACAAATAACTTTGTTTACATCACTTTTATTAATACACAATCTACATGTTTCATGAACGATGTTCACATCATCAGGATCAAATGTATACTAAACTTAAAAATTAAATATAGATCACATATGGGAGGAAAGGCTAGAAGGAAGGGGAAGGGGTAAGGGTGGGGGAAGTTTATTACAATTAGGGATTTCAAAGTCATTAGCAGGGAAAGACCGGTTAAGTGGGAAAAGGTTCAAAAGAGGGTTTATAAAAATTTGCTGCTTATTTATTATGTCTGCTTTACTATTTACATTTTTTCTAATTTCTAAAATCTCTAAATTATTTATCTGTGATGCCTTGTAACCCGTATGTAATATTTTAAGTCCCTACTTTTTGTCAAAATTATGATCATTTTTTAATAAATGATCTGCAAACTCAGATTCGCTGTTGCCATTTAATGCCCTGAGATGTTCTTTAACCCTTACTTCAATGTTTCCATTTGTTCTACCACGTATAAAAGTAATTACAATCTTTACAATTGAGTTTATAAACGCCCGATTTTTTGTTTTAATTTCCCTATTTTCGCGTGGACACATAAGCTTGTTTTCACAACAATTTAACGTAGGTAGACATAGGAATGACGTATGCCCCGCACCTGAGTTATTAAGGATGAATTTTTTAAATTTATTATTTGTATAAAATGTTGGTTGTATAGTACCGGGAATGTTTTTACAAATTATTTTTGACATATCGTTATCAATAAATAGAATTCTACGCCATGGATTATTAATATGTTTAGAAAAAGGGTAGATATATAAGTATAATTAGGAACAGGCAAAGGAATCGTAATTGTAATTAATCTATTAATCATAGAGTGAAAGGCCGCGAGCTTTTGAGAGTAATAGCAGGTTCACACGATGCGATTTTTGTCGCTCAACTCGACAATTGAAAGCACGTGTGAACCTTCTTTCAACGAACTTGAACAAGTTTTTTCAAACAATTTTTCACGTTCAATCAAAGTTGATCAACAAAAATCGCATTGTGTGAACCGGCTCTAATGGCGCGTTCTGGCGCTTCGATTTTTGTTGACCCACTTTTATTTTACGAAAAAAGTTGAACAAGATTTTGTTCACACATATCAATTTAAGTTGAACCGATTTTGAGATTCAAAATGGCGTCAACTAAAATTGTTAGTGCGTGCGTCCATCTAATTTATGATGTTCTGCGAGAGGAGCTGGAGATTATGAAAAAACATAAAAAAACGTCGTACTTGGGTGAGAAAATGGATCATGAGAAGGAGTGAATTAGGCGCACCCAACACAATTTTTTTTCAAAATAATATTATTTACATTTCAAAAATAATATTATTCATTGCAGTATTACGGGAATTTCTATTTTTGTATACTTCTTGTTTTTTATCCCAAAGACAGGGATGGCTTTGGTACAGATCCATAAATCTGAACTTTAAATCATCCGACCATTTCAGATATTTTTTGGTTGAAACGGATTTCATGATGGTAGGAACTAGTACCGAATAAATGACGTCTACTTTTTCCCGCGAGTAACTAAAAATGACAAGCGACTTGAAACATGTGTTCACACGCGACAATTCGGTGTAAAACTCGAACGATGAGTAAAACCAAAATGGCGATGGTCATACTCGAACGACAAAAGTAGACGGGCTATCAACTTTCGCTAGCCAACAAAAAAACTTGCTAACTTTGTTGACAAAGTGTTCACACGTGTCAATTAGCTTTCAATTGTCGAGTTGACCGACAAAAATCGCATCGTGTGAACCGGCTATAAGGATGATTTGATGAATTATGTACAACAATATCGGTGTACGTATCTTTACGGAAAATATTTAAATCTATTTTATTACCTATTAATTTTAAATTTAAATCTAAGAAATGTAAGCTCTTCTCTTTACCTATTTCTAGTGTGAATTGAAAGTTTTTATGAAATTTATTTAAAAAGTTTGATAACACGTTCAGTTGCCTTTCTGTACCTAACCAATGTGTGTACGTTTCTATCGGTGACCAGAATGTTCAGTGGAAACTTTTTAAGTGTATGAATATTGAGTACAAACTTTTCATCGGATGTTAATTCCTCACATGATAATTCATCACGTCTCGAAGCGTCGAAAACTGATAATTGGGGTTTTCAACCTTAGGTTAGGTTAGGTTAATGTGAGTTATGATGTGATGAATTATAATGTGAGGAAGTATCGTGTATGAATAAATTTACCATGGCAAATCAGACGCTGAGATCTCATAGTCCGATTAGACATGGAACCGTTTCTATCGAAGGAACCAAATACTTTGTGTGTGACGTGAGATGTGCAAAATGGGTACCCAAAACCATTTGAAATGCAAAATGGGTATGGGCCATAGCTTTTTCATTTGAAAATGCAAAATCCAAAATGGTTTTCAGAAAAGCATTTCAAATGAAAAATGCAAAGTATGGATTTTCAAAATGCTTTTTCAAAATTCAAAATGGTTTCTCAGATCAAAAATAAAAGAGTTAAAAAAAATTTAAAATACTGGATAAACTAACATATCGTCGTTGCATATAGAATATGAACCATGTGAGAGAAATAACGAAACGGAAAAAAAGAATTCTATTTATGAACAAAGCAGGAAAAATATATTTAGTTCTTTGTAAGAATATATTTATGGCAAAAATTCATTATTTTATGCCAGAAAATTGAATTCTAATGCGCTTTTCTCACATGCTTCATATTCTATGCACAGTTTTTCTCACATGGTTCATATTCTACATACAGTTTTGGTCATAATTTTAAATAAGTACCATAATAATGTTAAAATATTTAATTTAAATTTATTCAAATTTGACAGCTAAGCATCACAAAATGATGTTAATATTATGTACATACCAAGGCAATTGAATTGTGTAGTGGTATGCAGAGGATATGATTTATTTTTATTTTGATTCTCCTCGCAAGGTTTATTTTCTACCGCCTTAAATATTTGATGTTGTTACATGGCTCAAATTGTAGAAGATGGAGAAAAAATAAATAAGAATAACTGTACTTTTAACTCGTTTTAGTAGACTTTGAAACAGATTTTGAAAATTCCATTTTTATTCAATCAAAGTTAAAAATTTCCCTAATAAAACAAAGAATCTTGGTATAAAACGATTTGATATTTGTGAAGTTTTGTTACAATCTAAATACCCATCAATTACTATTATTAACAGCAGAAGAAAGACAAATAGTTTGACAAAAACCGCCAAATTTTACGTGGAACTAATGTGCTGGAAACCAATATCAAAAATTTTATATTAGAGCCTCTATGGCCAATTTTTTGTAATGGTATCACTTATTTTGCCAGGGCTTCTGCCAGGGAAGCGCCAATCAGACGGTTCACTAATCGTTCATTTCCGTATTTCATTCGGCCTAGTTTACTCGGAATGACACGTCTGAACATGAAATGAAACGAAAGTGCCGAATACTGCCGAATGAAATCTTCAAGTGAACCGATCCAACAATTTTTCGTTGTTTGTTTTTGGGGTGTTATGCCGTGTTGTGCTACCTCCTTCTTTAGCCGACGTTTCGGACAGCGATGTAGTGTCCATCATCAGGGCAGATCTGGCAGATCCGACGGATCACATCGTCGGATCTGCCAGACAACGGCATAACACCCCAAAAACAAACAACGAAAATGCTTTTGGCCGTGAAAATCTAAAAACGTATCCGATCCAATAATGTTGGATATTTTCTTTCGGCATCCTTCACTCGCGCGCGCGGAAGAGAGCAAAGTGAAACGTCTGAACACCGAGTGAAATCTCAATCAGTTTGTCTGTTTGTCTCGCGTCCTGTACGGGAAGGACCATGGAAGGACGCTATCACGTCGCACGCAAAACGTCAAAATGGTATTCGTTCGGCTAATTTGTTTGCTTTTGGGAACACCTCTCATATAAATTTTTGGGTCTCCCTTATTATCTAGGTATTATATATATTTTTTTAATATATGTAAGATTATTAATTTATAGGAAAATGTTCGTAATAAAAAAAAGTAAAATCAAATTGTGTTATTATGTCATAAAAAATAAAAAGGTTTATAAGACGAAACAATACTGTTTTTTTCATTTAATTGTGTCAACAAAATTGCGTAAAAATTGAAGCATCTGACATGTTTTTCCTTAAAATTCGGGGCTGGACCGCGCTGGAAATCAAACGAATTCCAGCGCGGTTGACCTCGCTCGGTGACGCTGTGGTTGGAATGGGCGAGTGAACGCTTATTTCTATAGCGCCGTCTGAACATGGAATGAAACGAAGATGGAAGATTAGGCCGAAAAAACATGGCGTAAACCTTCACTCGAGTGAACTGTCTGATTCCCGCTTTAGCAAAGACTGATATACCGGCCCAGATTTCAGAATGAGCACAAACTCATACTAAAAAGCTTCCTAGACTATCAAGCCGTTGTCATAAGCCCGTAGTGGCAAGTCTTTTTGGCTTCCGAGACTATCAAGCGGCTGGCCGGCAAGCATAAATAAACCAATAACCCAGCAGGTACGTAAATTAGTTGTCTATTGTTGTCTATTATTATCTATGATTAGCACTACCCCCATCAAGCCTTTGTGTATGCCCTAGTCCTTCGTGTGATTTCGTGGTGGTCTAAAGAGAGTTGAAAGTGAATTTTATGCAAAATATAATAGTACAAAGACACCATTAAATTAAATATTACATATTAAAGGGATACCCGGCGGTGATTTTTACATACAACCGTATTCGCCATTTATTTCTCTGGATTTTAACCCTAGAGAAAATTTTTTTTTTACATAAAATAGATATCAACCACTAGCGTGTCGGTACTTTTTGTTTTTTTTTTTTGATAAGTTACTCCTTATAGAAGTTATGACCTTCCAAAAATCAATAAACTTGACTGGTTGAAACGCTGTCAAAAGACGTTCAGTATACAAACTAGACAATGTTTTTTTAAAAAAGCAAAACGTACAGACATAGAATAGTTTGTTTTTATGTAGTTGGTAAAAAAAAATTTTAAATCGTTCCACTTTTAGAGGAGAAAAGTGGGGAATTCAAAATCTCGATTTTGACGATTTTAGTTAGGTATTAGTAGCCCGAGGTGCATTTGTCCCTTTCGCTCAATATACGGTGGAGTAAGAGCAACAGTGACAGCAACAATTTAGTAAAAATCTATTATTAAAATTCTCGACCAACGGGTTTCATCTTAATATTATAATATAACATTAATTAATAAAGTAAGGAAAATTGTTTATTCCTTAATTCTCAGATGTTCACAAGACCTAAACAATAGGAATCTGATAGTATTATTGTCCTAAAGCCCGTAGGCAAAATTTGAGAATCCCACTTCGATGACATCTCTGACGTCGCGGGTTACCAAAACCCTCTATTCCATCTCTGTACGCAAAAGTTTGGGATAAACTACTGCTGTGATTTATCATAACGCCTATTCGGTTGAATTTAAGAACCCCACTCTAATTACATTTCTGACGCCGCGGCATATCTGAACCCTCTCTTCCATCGCTGTGCGTGAGTGTTTGGGACTAAGCTGCTTTTGTGATTTGTGGCCACTCGCTAGCATGCTTAATTTCGCGTAACGCCGCGTGTGGCGCTGCTGTCGTGTTGGTTCATTTATGCTGCAGTCGTTGAAAAAATTTCAATGATCACAAACGACACAGACACAACACGGTGAAGTCGCTGTCAGCGGATTGTCTTGAGATGATCGATCATATTTATGTGGTCTATATTCCTGTCACGGTTACTTCGATTTATTATAAAAGTTGAATACATTGTAGGAGAATAGATTTGCTTTTATTGTTTTTTGGTAAAATCATAATATTATTTCAACCAAATGTAGATTTTTTATATATTTAAAAAAATGCATTTACTTTGATAATATTTTGGTAAGAGTAAGTTTAGCTGGATTTCATGTAAAATTATTATGTTATTATTATTATGTATATATATATTAATTTCCGTGAACGTTTATATAAATTTTACAAATTTATTTCGATAAAAAGAAAACATTTCAGAGGTATTTTTTTTAACATTAGCTCCACACAGGAGACCCTGAGGAAAACAATTTTCCCTCGGGGCCTATGTTATCGTTGGGGATGCTGTGTGGATGTTCTTTTTAGAGAAAATAAGGAGAGGAAGTTCTATGTAGATTTATTATATATTTAAAAAGATGCATTTACTTTGATAATATTTTGGTAAGAGTAAGTTTAGCTAGATTTCATGTAAAATTATTATGTTATTATTATTATATATATATATTTTAATTTCCGTGAACGTTTATATAAATTTTACAAATTTATTTCGATAAAAAGAAATCATTTCAGAGGTATTTTTTTTAACATTGGCTCCATACAGGAGACCCTGAGGAAAACAATTTCCCCTCGGGGCCTATGTTATCGTTGGGGATGCTGTGTAGATGTTCTTTTTAGAGAAAATAAGGAGAGGAAGTTTTAGGTCGATTTATTATATATTTAAAAAAATGCATTTACTTTGATAATATTTTGGTAAGAGTAAGTTTAGCTAGATTTCATGTAAAATTATTATGTTATTATTATTATATATAAATATATATATTTTAATTTCCGTGAACGTTTATATAAATTTTACAAATTTATTTCGATAAAAAGAAATCATTTCACAGGTATTTTTTTTAACATTAGCTCCACACAGGAGACCCTGAGGAAAACAATTTTCCCTCGGGGCCTATGTTATCGTTGGGGATGCTGTGTGGATGTTCTTTTTAGAGAAAATAAGGAGAGGAAGTTCTATGTAGATTTTTTATATATTTAAAAAAATGCATTTACTTTGATAATATTTTGGCAAGAGTAAGTTTAGCTAGATTTCATGTAAAATTATTATGTTATTATTATTATATATATTTAAATTTCCGTGAACGTTTATATAAATTTTACAAATTTATTTCGATAAAAAGAAATCATTTAGGAGGTATTTTTTTTAACATTAGCTCCACACAGGAGACCCTGAGGAAAACAATTTCCCCTCGGGGCCTATGTTATCGTTGGGGATGCTGTGTGGATGTTCTTTTTAGAGAAAATAAGGAGAGGAAGTTCTGGGAAGGAAAAAATACGAAGGATGAGTAGGAATCTGGGGGTCGATGTGTCCAGGAGTGACGGACGTATGAATGCATCTCTCCCACTGCGCTACAAGGCGATGGGTCGAGAGAGTCCTGTTGAAGAGGTAAAATGTCTCCATCAACCAGTCTCTACCAATCCGAACCGCCACGCAATAGAGGGCAAACGCATGTGCCGCCAAAATATAGACAAACCTTACCCTATGAACCTGGGCACCCCTGCTAAGTCACTAAACATAGCGAACCACTTAGAGTTACCTATGGCAAGGGTGTTGATTATCCAATAAACGGTATTGGGAAGAAACATTTGTCTCTTTCATTCATTACTAAGAAGATACCATTTATTATTCGTGTTTTTGTTTTTGATTTGATTTGATTACTACATTATTTATTTTGACTATATTTTATACTTGACGATTTTATTTTGAGTTTTAATTGAGAATATTTTATTCGAATTGATTTTATTATTTTTTTTAGTTTTAATATTAAGATTATTGCCTTTAATTTGAATTCCGATTTACAATATTAATTTATGGTTTTTTTATATATTGTATTGTGTGTATTGAATTAGAGATTTGATTTAATTATTTTTATGTAATTTAATTTCATTGTATTTCTTTTATTTTGGTTAATTTATTTTATTTTATTTTCTGTTTTATATTGGAGGCACTGCTGAAAACCAACTGCATTCCAGGAGAAATCCTGAATTGTAGCTGAACAGTGACCTTTACGCTAATAGAATCAATGATTAAGAACAAAATGTGTAATGTTGTAATAAATCTATTGATGAATAAATATTTTTATTTTTATCAATTTTCTTTTTTTGTCATTGACGTGGATGAACGAGATTTAGGTATGCTGAGTTGATTCTTTTCCGAAATTCTACTCACTGTCCGCGGTCTTATAATACAGAATGTCTACTGTTATATATCCACATATTAAATGTAAGTGTTTTGTAGTTTTATATTCACAGTTGTTATTTTTGCATAAGGGCGGAGCCTTATAGATGGTCACCAACACTTGGCGAAATTGGGCGAAGCCCGAATAAAAGCCGCCCGCAGGGCCTAGCAGCAAAAACCCGCGGAGCGGGTTTTTAACTGCTAGTTAATGTTATTATATAATCTTCTTCTTCTTTATACAGGGTGTTAAGGTACGTACTTGACATACTTTAACCAGTGATTCCTGACATTATTTGGAGTAAAAAGAGTAAACGAATTTTTTGTCTGCGGTGATTTAAAAAAAAAAAATTATTTCTTCAAAATCAAACAACAAAAAAAATCTTTTGCATGACGTCACTCAGGCAAGTAACCGTCCCACAACTTACCCTGACCCGAACTGTCCAACGCCTAGATACTATTTTTTTATGTTTTTGTAGAAAAAAATCATCAAAAATGACACCGGAGGGAATTTTTTTTTCTTCATTTTTTTACTCCAAATAATGTCAGGAATCACTGGTCAAAGTAAGTCAAGTACGTACCTTAACACCCTGCATATAAAAATCTCGCGTCACAATGTTCATCCAAGGTAAACTCCGAAACTACTTAACCGATTTTGATGAAATTTGGCTTATTGTGTGTATTTTGGTCCAACTTAAATAGTTTTTATAGTATATTTTTATTGTATAGTTTTTAGACCTCAATGTTTATTATTTCAAATTAAATGTTTTTCATGGGACAATTATTTGTAAGTTCCATAAGTTTCTGACAGATGGCGGCGTGAGTTGATTTATTGACACAACACGTGTTGATCATCTAGATCAGATGGCGTTGTGTTTCGTTAGCCACAGTAATGTGTGGGCGCGTCAGCTAGTATTAATATATAACTTTTATTATGACACAATAAAGAATGCTTTTTTATTTATTTATTATAGAAGGATACAAAAAAGTACAATTTACATATAAGAAAGCTTTGCCTGTCCAACTAGGAAAGTTTCCCGTTCCAGGACAGACAAATTGACAGGTTTTAGTTCATATTATTAGTACATAATTACATACATAAGTACATAATTACATAACAAAAAACTGAAAACCATAAAAAACAACAAAAAAAAAATATTTTTCTCTGAAACCAAGTTGTGTAATGAAGAAATATATACTTATATGTTTTTGTGACAATTGTGAAAAAGTAATATGGTAGCATATATTCTATTCGGATTTACCGAATTAGCCTGGTAACATATACTATATTCAGATTTACAGAGTATGAGTTAAGTAGGTGAGTTGGTAAGTTAGTTGGTATGTTATATTTAATTTCGCACAAAGTTCACATTCGACCACCACGAAATCACACGAAGGCATAGACATAGGCTTGCCCGAGCAGATTGATGTGAGCGGCTAAGCATAGACAATATAAATATTTTTTAAATGTTTCGTAATCCTACATGTAATTAAAAAGATTTTTGCATTTTTATATACAAATTCTTTGACAAATCTAATAAGCCTAAATTTTCAATGAGAGAGCTAGGTATAATGCCAGTAGCCGAAATAACAAATGGTAATATTTTTATAGTCTGAGAATGCCAAATTCTTTTAATCTCATTTCCTAAATCTGTATATTTTCTTATTTTTTCAGAAATAGATTTTTCAATATTACAGGAATTTGGAATAGCTACATCAATGATAAAAGTTATTTTTTAATTTTTTCATGTAAAAACTATATTGGGTCTATTATGTCTAATTGTTCCGACTGTTAGTATAGTTTTATCTTAATATATTTTATAAAATTCATTTTCTAATGATGAATTTGGTTCATATTCATAATATGGTACTTTATTACGGCAGTCAATCAAGTCATGTTTAATAACCAAACTTTGGTAAATTATTTTTAAAACCCGATTGTGCCTATATGTATCTATACTCGGACGGCGCTAATACAGAACATCCCGATATAATTATTTTCTATAGTTTCCGGAAAAGTCATACATTTTCTACATAAATCATCAATTTGATTTGTATCTTTGATTATATGCTTTCTATAATTTTTAGTACTAATGACTCAATCCTGTATGGCAAGCATAAATCCTTCTTTTTCTGCACTCAACTCTCTATTACTCAACCTTTTGTTTGACGAAAGTTTGTCAACATATGTTTGGTTGAGATAATTGAAGTGTTTTGCAAGAATAATTTTATTTGACGTTATTTATAAAAATTTGGCATTCTCGTCGTATAAATTTAAATTTGTAATGTTCCTATCTGCCCTGCAAATTATTTTGTGCATTTCTGAGCTATTAGCTTTCCCATGGAAAAAAAATCTTAACATTTCTACCGGATTGTGTTTCATAGAAGTTATTTTGACTATAGACGCCTCCGCCCACTGAGGCAACTGAAAACCAACTAAAACCGGCTGTTTTCTCTGTCTTGATTGGTCAAAAAGCTTGTTTAACCATAGACGAAGAACAATCAGCTGACAGCTGGCAACTAGCAAAGGCCGCCCACGGCAATTAGCAGTGACAGTCGCAAGTCACCGCTTGCGTTACCATTGACAACGGGGTTTTGTGTGATTGTGAAGTGCGCGGGCCATCACATTGTCATACAAAGACAGTTGGCAGTTTGTATACTGAACGTCTTTTGACAGCGTTTAAACCAGTCAAGTTTATTGATTTTTGGAAGGTCATAACTTCTATAAGAAGTAACTTATCAAAAAAAAAAACAAAAAGTACCGACACGCTAGAGGGGGGGGGGGTTAGGAAACCGAAAATTATTATGGTGCATCATGTATGGCAACGATTATTGTTTGTTGTAATATTATTTGTTGTTTTATTGGTATGCATTTCACAACATAATAATTATTATTAAGCTACTTAGTTTAGCCTGTAGGAACAAATTCCCATTAATAATATTTATCTTTGTTTAATAATATGTCAATAATTATAATTATATGCCATTTTTGTTAAAAAAAAAACAATCTCTAAATCACACGTTATAGTTATAACGCAACATTAGTAAGTAAGTACTGTAACAAAATTTCATTCACCGTTTTTCTTTCTTGGCAATGAGTTCCTTTTTGTTTGATGGCAACATTAGTCCTATTCCCTTTTCCACGAATTTCAAATATGTGGGCATCTCACATATTTGAAACTTTACAATTATTAATAAGTTGATAATAACAAAGCATTTATATAGCGCAGTTTTGTGATATTTCACTTCAAGTGCGCTTAACTATAACAAAGTTAAAGGTAAATTGGCGATAAGCCGCCGCATGCCGCTACGCTCTTAATAGGCATATATTTTAAAGACTAAACTACAAATAAACTTGACTACCACAAGAACCATCAGTTTCAGTCGAAAACGGCGGAAAAATATGCATTTAAATTTATATTCGTAAAAACTTTTATACACGTAATATTTCTTTAATTCTCCGTTTTGACGCGGACGCCATATTAAATCTTGTCCATAGAAACCACATAGGATTTTTTTTTCGAAAATAACGAACCATAAACAAAAGAAAAATCGTTCTACTTTTTCGTTTTGTACAGAGAGCAGTGCTTGTCTTGATATGTGTTCTAATACATTTTATTATAAAAACAGCTTCAAAATTCTCAATTATTAATTTCTGAATGTCGTCGGAGAACGTCTTATTTAATATACCTAACCTAACCTAAACTAATCTAATAACCTAAACTAAGAACGAAAGTAATAAAGGAACACGCACGCAAGTTTAAGCAAGATATACATCCCAGGTTTTGAATGGTTTGTAGGGCAAGCAGGGTTTGTCTAACGGGTTTGTGTAATTATTTGAATACCTAGAACGAAAAAAAAAGATACGCACGCGTTTTAAGTAGTTTAGCGGCTACGCTAGGTTTATGATACAAACAAGTGCCCCTTTATAGCGCCTGCTCACGGCAAGGCAAGAAAAACATCTCAGTTTTCAAGTAGTTTAGCGGCTACGCTAGGTTTGTGTAACATGGTTTGTGATGCAAAAGAAAGTGCCCCCTTTATAGCGCCTGCTCACGTCAAGGCTAGAAAAACATCCCAGTTTTCAAGTAGTTTAGCGGCTACGCTAGGTTTGTGTAACATGGTTTGTGTAACATGGTTTGTGATACAGGAGAACGTGCCCCCTTTAAAGCGCCTGCTCACGTCAAGGCAAGAAAAACATCCCAGTTTTCAAGTAGTTTGGCAAATCGGTACGCTAGATTTGTGTAACATGGTTTGTGTTACATGGTTTGTGTAACATGGTTTGTGTAACATGGTTTGTGTAACATGGTTTGTGTAACATGGTTTGTGTAACATGGTTTGTGTAACATGGTTTGTGTAACATGGTTTGTGTAACATGGTTTGTGTAACATGGTTTGTGTAACATGGTTTGTGATACAAGAGAAAGTGCCCCCTTTATAGCGCCTGCTCACGTCAAGGCAAGAAAAACATCCCAGTTTTCAAGTAGTTTGGCGGCTACGCTAGGTTTGTGCAACATGGTTTGTGATACAAAAGTGAATGTATTATTTAAAAAATAATAATTACTAGAAAAAAAGCATGTTTTTTTTACGTCAATTTATTTTCAAAACTTCGGTACTTAAATTAGTGTTTACCTAATACGCCCAGATTTCGTAATATCTTCAAAATCTTCTAGCCGGTCGTTATATATAAAAAATTATCAGGAATACCAACATACCAAAGTGACAGTGATTACAAATATGTTACTTAACCTAACCTAACACAACCTAACCTAACCTAATTAATAGTACATTGATTTTAATTCGTCCTAAATATACTTAATTATTTATTTATTCAGAAAATGAAAACGTAAACGTAACGAGGAATTACGTACAGTTTTTTTTATTGAAATGTAAATTTAAATGCATATTTTTCCACCGGTCTCGACTGAAACCGATGTTTTTTGTAGTAACTAAGTAAAAGTAGTGTACTTTTCAAAATCTGAGCCTATTAAAAAAGCGGCGGCTTATTGCAAAATTAATGAAAGTAATATAACAAGTCGAATAAAATACACATACGACAATAATAAAACCTACTTACTTTGTGATTGTTTCCATTTTTATTCAGTTTTAAGACTGCAACTAGCGATGGGCACAATCGATGAATAATCGATTATTTACTCGATCTTTTTTACCATCGAATGATTTCGATTCATTTCCATAGAAAAATCGATTCTCGCTTCTCGATGTCAAATTCATTCGAATGCACAGTCCGAGAGAATCGGTTTGAAACGTCATCGAACTTGGAATCGATTCTCGCTTCTCGATGTCAAAATTCTTTCGAATGCACGGCCGAGACAATCGGTTTGAAACGTCATCGAACTTGAAATCGATTCTCGCTTCTCGATGTCAGAATCCATTCGAATGCACAGTCCGAGACAATCGGTTTTAAACGTCATCGAACTTGGAATCGATTCTCGCTTCTCGATGTCAGAATTCGAATGCATAGTCTTGAAACGTCATCGAAAGTGATTTTGCTTGTCAAACGAAATATTTTATAGGTACATGTTATAATCAACCTGATGTGTGAATTTTAAATTATGAATGAATACTTTTAGGTAACGATTTACGTTTTCAGTATAGTTTATACGTAAAAGATTGCGATGGTGATAGCTTTCAACAATTTAAAAATGTTTATTATGAGGTTATGTATCATCTATTTGGGTATTGTATATTTAATTTAAAATAAAACAATAACTTAGTATATACCATTTTTATATTTAATGCCGACCGGGTTTCGCTAAAACCGTAGTTTCTTCAGGGCAGTAGATAATACTCTACCAAAATCAGCAAGTAATATGTTTTCATATGGACATATCCAAATATATTTAATTTATTTGAAATTAACAGGTGTTTCTTAGTTTGTAATAAAAATGAAACGATTTCTATAGTAAGAAAACTTTATTTATATATTTAATGATAATATTTATATATTTAATGAAAATTTGTTAATAATTGCATACGAAAAGGTGTCCATAACCTACATGTTATTTGGAGGTTATTTTTTATAACAAAAACGACATAAAATTATTATCTTCGTGTGAAACACAGACACACTGTCAATATTATTAATGGGAATTTGTACCTACCGGCTAAACTAAATATCTTATTAGTAATTTTATTGTTGTGAGATGCCCACATATTTGAAATTCGTGAAAAAAAGGAATAACACTAATGTTGCCATCAAACAAAAAGGAATTTGCCAATTTGCCATGGCCAGGAAAGAAAAACGGTGATTGAAATGTTGTTGCAGTACTTACTTACTAATGTTGCGTTATTTAAACATGTTATTTAGAGATTGTTTTTGAACAAAAATGTCATATAATTATAATTATTGACATATTATTAAACATACATAAATATTTTTAATGGAAATTTTTACCAACGGGCTAAACTAAGTAGCTTAACAATAATTTTTATTTTGTGAAATGCATAGCAAAAAACAAAAAATAAAATTACAACAAAAAATAAGCGTTGCCATATATGATGCACCATAATAATTTTCGGCTTCCTACCCCCCCCCCCCCCCCCCCCCCCTCACAGACAAAAATTCTGCCCCTGACCGTAGCTATTGCTCCCAAACTCCGAGCAAAAATCGATTAATCATTCGATTATTGTGATGTCTCGATTAAAAAAAATCGATTATATAAAAGTTTCGATCATTCCCATCGCTAACTGCAACTTCAAAACTTCATAAACGTCAAAACAATGAGAAAGCGCGCGGCAATGCAGTGTTGACACGCGTAAAAATAATTATCACTTTCCCGTAATAATATTGTCATTTTAATGGTACGCGGAACACGTGTCTTGATCGCCAGCGGTTCGCAGAATGATGTGTGCATAAATAAACCAATCCCAATGTGTGGCTGCGGCAGGCTGGTTCGTGTGAGTTGGCCGTCGCGATCGCCTCGGAGGCGATCCCGGGCCAACTCGAACTCCAACCTTCCAACTCGATCTTCCAACGCACAAACTACCCCTCCACAGAATCGACCAAACGTTTGAAGTTGGAAGTTGGCCGCAGTCTGGACGTAGCATAACTAATAGCCGGTTCACACGAGGCGATTTTTGTTGGTCCACTCGACAATTGAAAGCTAATTGACACGTGTGAACACTTTGTCAACAAAGTTATCAACTTTTTTGTTGGCTAGCGAAAGTTGATAGCCCATCTACTTTTGACGTTCGAGTATGACCATCGCCATTTTGGTTTTACTAATCGTTCTAGTTTTACACCGAATCGTCGCGTGTGAACACATGTTTCAAGTCGCTTGTCATTTTTAGTTACTCGCGGGAAAAAGTGAACGTCAGACGTTTCACTTATTCGCTACTAGTTCCTACCGTCATAGAATCAGTTTCAACCAAAAAATATCTGAAATGGTCGGACGATTTAATGTTCAGATTTATGGATCTGTACCAAAGCTATCCCTGTCTTTAGGATCAAAAACAAGAAGTATACAAAAATTAGATAGACGCACGCACTAACAATTTCAGTTGACGCCATTTTGAATGTCAAAATTGGTTCTACTTAAATTGAAACGTGTGAACAAAATGTTGCTCAACTTTTTTCGTAAAATAAAAGTGGGTCAACCAAAATCGAAGCGTCAGAACGCCCCATATTATTAAGTTGGTGCAACTCAATTTTGTTGAATTGTAGCTTAACTTAACGTGTCAATTAGCTTTCAATAAGGAAGTTGAGTCCTTTTTTTATTTTTCTTTTAATTAACGTTCACAGGCAAACTTAAATACCGGTATAATTTTATAAAGCCCGCGAAAACGGCGGCAAGGGCATAATTTTTCGGCTTTTTTCGAAATTTCAATAACTGAATTGATTAGTACTAGTAAATATCTAACTACTACAACTTTTTAAATTTATTTTTTTGGTCCGTATTAAGCGTGTCCCGGTTTTGTAAATATTTCCCTTATATTTCACACAAGCAAGGACCGGGTTACGTTACGGACCCAGCTGTGCTCTTGCCGCCGTTTTGGCGGGCTTTAATAAAATTCAAACTTGTAGAATTAATTTAATTATGAAAACGAACTTTAAAAAAAAAATACTGGTATTTAAGTTTGAATCTACATGAACATATTTTTTATAAGTCAAAATATTTTTCACTCAACTTCCCTATTGTCGAGTGGAGCAACAAAAATCGCCTCGTGTGAACCGGCTATTAGGGCTTAAACTCAGTTTAAATATTTAACTTTAAACCTTAATCTAACTATTTTCGATGCAATTGGCCCTTAGAATTTTTAATTGTGAATCGATTCCAAGTTCGATGACGTTTCAAACCGATTGTCTCGGATTGGGCATTTGAATGATTTTTGACATCGAGAAGCGAGAATCGATTTTTCTATGAAAATTAATCAAAATCATTCAAGGGTAAAAAAGATCGAGTAAATCATCGATTATTCATCGATTGTGCCCATCACTAATTCGAATGAATTTTGATACCGAGAAGCGAGAATCGATTTTTCTATGGAAATGAATCGAAATCATTCGGTGGTAAAAAAGATCGAGTAAATCATCGATGATTCATCGATTGTGCCCATCGCTAGACTAAACGTTTTAAATTGGTCAACTCTAGGATTACCACTGATGTACGAATTGTGTGCTAAGCCATGCTGAGCTCCACATTCCGTCAAAGCCGAGCTTTAGACCAACTGATATGAAAATCTAGCAAAATTTTTAGCTGACATCCAGTGAAAAAAAATTTTGGGCGAACCATCACTGCTGTGACGTCATGCTCGCCTGGACCGGACACCAGACAAGGATGAATAATAATCTGCTGATACAGCACGAACGAGAAAAAAGGAAATAAAAATAACCAACTTACTAAATTCCATAGTAATTCAGGTAACGTGATCCAAAACAATGTTCTTTCAGAACACTTTTTGCTGACTTCACATCAATACAAACAGTGACCAGCAGGAACGCGGCGAACGCGGCTAGCGGCACGCCCGGTGAGAAGGTGAGTCATACGGTCATACCTCTTTTCTTATCATATAACATAAATAAACCGCCACATACAGTGTTGCCAACAGCGGTTAGCCTAATATCGCCGTTTCGTATAAAGTAGCCTAATCATAAATAAACCAATAACCTAATGTAGCCGAATTTCAGTTGCAGTAGTATTATTATTCTTAAAGTAGTCCCATAGACATATGAATATGATATATGAATATTCATATGTCTGTGAGTAGTCCAAACGCCAAAATATCAATATGAATAAAATAAAATATATTTTTTATCAATTTTTTCAAAACATATTTATAATGTGATAAATAGGCCAAAGCCTAATATAAAACAGCAAAATATGTCTTAAAAGAAAGTAAATAAATAGCATTTTAAAAACAAAATTAAATAAACAAAGATTAAAATGATTCCGATTCGTCTTCTGCTAGCAATAAAAAGGCATCAATAAGACTTTCGCCGTCTTCCTCGTTAGTAGTATTAGCTTCGACCAAGGAGTATTAGATATCATTTGCGTGAAATAATGTATTGTTTTATGTTTTTCTTAATTATTTGCGATTCGGCTGATTTAAATAACTTGTCTCTGAAGTAGCCTAACAGGCAGCGCCGGTTCTCTGATTCTGTCGCCTGTTAGGCTACTTCAGAGACAAGTTAGTTAAATTAGCCGAATTGCAAATAATTAAGAAAAACAATACATTATTTCACGCAAATGACTGACCAGTGTTGCCAACATGAACGATTTTTCACCATTTAGGCTACTCAGAACGAGAATCGGCGACGAAAAAATCTAAAAAGCGACTAGTCACCTGTTAGGCTACTCCAGAGACAAGTTATTTAAATCAGCCGAATCGCAAATAATTAAGAAAACAATATATAAATTTACGCAAACGATAATTAATACTACTAACGAGGACGACGGCGAAAGTCTTATTGATGCCTTATTATTGCTAGCAGAAGACGAATCGGAATCATTTTAATCTTTGTTTATTTAATTTTGTTTTTAAAATGCTATTTCTTTACTTTCTTTTAAGATATATTTCGGTGTTTTATATTAGGCTTTGGCCTATTTATCACAATATAAATATGTTTTAAATAAATTGATAAAAAAAAATTTTTTATTCATATTGATATTTTGGCGTTTAGACTTTAGACTACTTTAATAATAATAATAACTAATAATAAATAAATTGTCTAATACAAATTTAGATAGCTTAGAACGATTAATTAGAACTACGTTAACAAAGTTTAATTGTCATCATCCAAATTCAGCTATAGAACGAATTAATTTACCTAGAAATTTAGGAGGTAGAGGTATAGCCAAAATAACTTCTTTAAAACAAAATCAGGTAGAAATGTTAAGAAATTTTTTCCATAGAAAAGCTAATAGCTCAGAGCTGCATAAAATAATTTGCAAGGCAGACAGAAATATTTCACATTTAAGTTTATACGACGAGAATGCCAACATTTTTATAAATACCAATTAGGAATTATTAGATTCCTGGTCAAATAAAATTATTCACGCAAAACACTTCAATTATCTCAACCAAACGTATGTTCACAAACTTTCGTCAAACAAATGGTTGAGTATTGGAGAGTTGAGCGCAGAAATAGAAGGATTTATGCTTGCTATTCAAGATAGAGTCATTAATACCAAAAATTATAGGAAGCATATAATCAAAGATCCAAATCAAATTGATGATTTATGTAGAAAATGTATGGCTTTTCCGGAAACTACAGAACACATTATATCAGGATGTTCTATATTAGCGCCGTCTGAGTATACATTTAGGCACAATCAGGTTTTAAAAATAATTCACCAAAGTTTGGTAATTAAACATAACTTGATTGACTGTCATAATATAGTACCATATTATGAATACGAACCAAATTCATTTTTAGAAAATAATTTCTTTAAAATTTACTATGATAAAACTATACTAACAGACAGACCAATTGGTCATAATAGATCTGATATAGTTTTACATGACAAAATTTCAAAAAATAACTTATATTATTGATGTAGCTATTCCAAGTTCCTGTAATATTCAAAAATCTGTTTCTCTTATTTCTGTCCCCTTAGACTACTTTATACATGAGAATCGGCGATATTAGGCTAACCGCTGTTGGCAACACTGTATGTGATGGTTTATTTTTGTTATGTGATGTGGGTGATGTGACTCACCTTCTCACCGGGCGTGCCGCTAGCTGTAGCCGCGTGCCGCGTTCCTGCTGGTCACTGTTGCTATTGGTATGAAGTCAGCAAAAAGTGTTCTGAAAGAACATTGTTTTGGATCACGTTACCTGAATTACCATAGAATCTAGTAAGTTGTCTATTTTTATTTCCTTTTATCTCTTTCATGCTGCATCAGCAGATTATTATGCATCCTTGTCTGGTGTCCGGTCCGGGCGAGCATGACGTCACAGCATTGATGGTACGCCCAAATTTTTTTTCACTGGATGTCAGCTAAAAATTTCGCTAGATTTTCAGGGCCCAAAGGGCCGGTATATCAGTTGGTCTAAAGCTCGGCTTTGACGGAATGTGGAGCTCAGCATGGCTTAGCACACAATCCGTATATCAGTCCTAATCAAATATATTAGAAACCCGAGATATGGTATGTTGGCCGCCAGTCCGTGGGCAGACTACTACCTAATAAGGATAGTTTGAATACGGAAAGAATTCGTTCATTCGGTTGATTTTGTGTCGTAATCGAGTACAGTTTGTGCCCGTTTTATTCGACATGCCGTCTTGTTCAGTGCAACCATGCAAAAATACTACAAGCAATGTGAACTTCAAGATAAATGGAGTTTCATTTCACCGGTAAGTACAAAATTAGAGTACGCTATCAATTTTTAATGATTATTTGAAGTTTTTATTGACGTAAGGCCCCGTTATTGGCGTATTTTGTCAGAGGCTAAAAATATTCCCGCTTTGCAATAAAATCCAAATAAATGGAACATTTGTTAACGTATTCGAAAACTAAAAACTGTTTTCGAAAGGTGATGAAATAGGCGTTCAAATTTCTATATTAGAAATTACTATGTATTTTTCTAAATAATTTTTTTTGTTTTGTTGGGGGCACGGCCGTGAAGGTTTCAATATATATAACGGTAATCTCTGGCGTTATGAAATTTTTATATTTTTGACGCGTGATCAGTTTGAGAAATGTTTGTATTTCACATAGTTTAGCGGCAGGAATGGAAGGAGAAGGGGAGGGGAATTGGGGACGAGGGATCTGACAGGGGGAGCGTTATGTGGATGGGGGAGGGAAACGAAGGAAGGGGTTGGCGGGGGTGAGAGTGGGATGGGCGGGGGGGGGGGGGGGAGGGTTCGCGGGACGGGTAGAAGCATAACAAAAAAGCGTGATAATTTATTTATCTTTGTTAAAGAATAATTTATATCCATTTTTAGATGTAGTAACTTATAGTATTTTAATTATTTCAGATTTCCGAAGGACGGAAAAATTAAATAAAAATGGATTGACGACGCAACGGGGAGAAAGGGAAACTGGTTTCCGACTCGCCTAGCATCATTTACTCGTCTCAAACACAAAGCACACAAAAAAGGAGGAAAATAACTGTCTACATATTATTTTAAAAAAACTGCCTGTAAAACACGGGTAATAAATATATCATGAAACAAAATATGAAATCGCAAAATTAAGGCCCCAACTCGGGTAGAGCACCCAGCGTTGCCCAAAATACTTGTCATTATTATTGTTAAATTATTAATTGTGAAACAGAATTGTAAATACTTTCAGTATAACCCTGATTAAAGACCACCATTCGAAGCCGAAAATTATTATGGTACATCATGTATGGCAACGCTTATTGTTTGTTGTAATTTTATTTGTTGTTTTTTGGTATGCATTTCACAACATAACAATTATAGTTAAGCTACTTAGTTTAGCCCATTGGTAAAAATTTCCATTAAAAATATTTATGTATGTTTAATAATATGACAATAATTATATGACATTTTTGATCAAAAAGAATCTCTAAATAGCATGTTTAAATAACGCAACATTAGTAAGTAAGTACTGCAACAATATTTCAATCACCGTTTTTCTTTCCTGGCAATGGCAAATTGGCAAATTCCTTTTTGTTTGATGGCAACATTAGTGTTATTCCATTTTCCACGAATTTCAAATATGTGGGCATCTCACAACAATAAAATTACTAATAAGATATTTAGTTTAGCCGGTTGGTACAAATTCCCATTAATAATATTGACAGTGTGTCTGTGTTTAATACGAAGATAATAAATTTATGTCGTTTTTGTTAAAAAAATAACCTCTAAATAACATGTAGGTTATGGACACCTTTTCGTATGCAATTATTTGTATTTATATTTTTATATTTGTAGTTTATCATTAAATAAAGTTTTCTTGCCCCTGACCGTAGCTATTGCTCCCGAACTCCGAGCAAAAAATCGATTAATCATTCGATTATTGTGATGTCTCGATTAAAAAAAATCGATTATATAAAAGTTTCGATCATTCCCATCGCTAGTTCAAACTGCATATATATCTCCCTTTGTTTTTCTATCTGTGGTCGTAATCCTAGAGTTGACCAATTTTAAACAGTACTTGTGTGATTTCGTGGTGATCGAAAGGGAGTTGAAAGTGAATTTTGTGCAAAATATAATAATACGAAATTTTAAATTAAATATTACATATTAATATTATAAATATAACATTAATTAATAAAGTAAGGAAAATTGTTTATTCCTCATTTCTCAGATGTTCACAAGACCTAAACAATAGGAATTAATTTCTTAAAACTTCGCAAAATCACTTTGTGGCGTCATTTTGAATTAAATTAAACAAATAACTTTGTATTAAACCACTATTATATAATCACAATTACCTACATGTTTCGAAACCGATGGTTTCTTCGTCAGTATAGTAATGACTAGAAGGAGGATGGCGGTGGCAAAATGAAAAAATCCCAGAGCCGCTCATTATTAAAGGCAAAACAATTAAATTATCGCTATTTAACGGGTAAAATTTGTTTTAAACAGAGTGTAGTTCTTGCAGGTGGCTCGCGTATACAAGCGTCTTCCGCGAGAGGCCTGGTCTGAACTAATTCTCAAGTTTGCAATATTTTTTAACGAAATTAGTTTTCATATAGGAAATACCCAAATACAACATTACTATCCATAAAAATATATTTGATTTTCAGTCTGGAGGTTGTGTGAATATCAGTTGTATTTTTTAAAGAAATATTATATTAATTTTAAGAAATATTATATGAAGTGTCGAGAAAATGAATTAAAAGTTTAATTATAAATACGTTACAGTTTGTCGCTGGTATTTTTATATGGCCAGATGGCGAGCTACTGTAATTTGACAAACAAAAGATAGCGACATACAAAAGTTGAGTTTAGATGGAAAAGTATAATCAATCACACATAAATAATATGAAATTGCAAATTGCATCTTTATCCTTTTTTGTACTAATAATTACTTTACTCGACTTCCCAGTTGTGTCTCATCACTGGATAGATGAAATTCGATCCGATTGTTCACCATATTATGTAAGATAAAGATAATATTCATTTGGTCCTTTTCTTTCCAATGGAAAAAATATGTAAAAAGAAAAGAGACAATATTATCGGGATGTCTTATTTTAAAACAATCCTTTCAAAGTACAAGGGGATATTTAACTTTGTTTTCATTAGTTACGAAAGTTTATTTATGGTTACGAATAATGATTCTCAATAACAACAGTATTGTAATATTTGCTCGATATGGCTTCAATTAAATTTTTTTTTACGTTAGCTCCACACAGGAGGCCCTGAGGAAAAAAAATCCCTCAGGGCCTATGTCTTCTTTGGGGATGCTGTTTGGAGAGTCTTTTAAGGGAAAGGAAGGAGTGGAAGTTCTGGGAAGGAAAAAGGTTAGAGGGGTGGGTAGGAATCTGGGGGTCAATGTGTCTAGGAGAGACGAATGTACGAATCCATCCCTCCCACTGCGATGCAAGGTGATGGGTCAAATGAGTCTGGCTGGAGAGGTCTAAATCAAGTCTCCTTCAACCAGTCTCTCCTCATCCGGCTCGCAAAGCAGTAGGTGGGCAAACGCATTCACCGTCAAGATCCAGACAAACCTCACCCCGTGAACCCGGGCACCCCTGCTAAGTCACCAAACGTAGCGAACCACTTGGGGTGACCTATGGCAGGGGTGTTGGTACCCATACCCGCCTCCCAAATTGAAATCCATAATTGAATCAATGCATGGATAAAACCCCACCCGGAACTAAAATTTGACCGTGGGGTGATTTATTGTGACGTACCTATGTAGTATTTATTTAACACAATTAAAATATACAGTTTTTAAGCACGTTTCTAGCAGAATTCATTTGATAAGGAAGACAAATGATATCTCACAAACAGATTTCAATTTTGATTAAGCCATGTTTTTAGTTTGCTGTAATATCCCGTGGAAAAAACTAAACAATGTTAATTTCCGTCTTTTTTTTCTAAATATTTGTGTTGTAATGTTCTACTATTGATTTTCCGAGTGAAAGTGTTCTCCTAAAAGTGTATTTAAATAAAGTATTTTGTAGTGAAATTAACGATATCAGAAAAACTTTGAAACATTCATATATATGGGCGACAGTTGATGAAACAACCGATAAGTTTGGACGAAATATAGCCAATCTGGTTGTAAAACCACTGGGAGACATTGTAACTCGATCATATTTGATTGCTAGCAAAGTTTTACCGAAAACTAATGCCGATACCATATGTGAATTTGTTAAAAATGGCTTAATTTTTTTATGGCCGGAATCTGCAGTCAATAATTGTGACAAACTTTTAATTCTGACAACAGACTCTGCCCCTTCTATGCTAAAAGCAGAACGCGAACTTAAAAGTGTGTTTCCCAATATGATTCACTTTACCTGTTTTCATTCATTGAACCTAGTCGCTTCAACTGTGCAAGATAAATATAAAAAAAGTGGATGAACTTATTTCCTGTGTTAAAAAAATATTTTTGAAAGCACCTAAAAGAATCTTTAAACCATGATCCCAGATATTGCACTACCACCACAGCCAATATTCCCGTTGGGGAACTTGGCTCAAAGCTTCTGATTAATATGGGCAACATTTCCAAAAAATAAAAAGTGTAATTTCAATTTTAAATGAAAAGGACGCTGTGGCAATAGCGAAAGCGAAATAAGGACAGTATTATCGTGGAGTAATGAAGATTGGGCAGAGAAAGGGCTACGATGAGTTACGGTCCATCAGGGAAAATTTACATGTTAAAATCGATTCAACACAACTTTATAAATTTGCTCCGCTGATATCTTCTGTCGATGTCGAACGGTCATTTTCGATACACTAGTGGGTTTTTCCTTGAGTACGACACTGTAATAGCCCCAGCGTGGCCGCCTTCTAGTAATGACATTTAATGACATTAATGACATTACTACCCTGACGAAGAAACCATCGGTTTCGAAACATGTTGGTAATTGTGATTATATAATAGTGGTTTAATACAAATTTATTTGTTTAATTTAATAGGAATTAATGTTATATTATAATTTTCTTCTTTATACAGGATGTTAAGGTACGTACTTGACATACTTTAACCAGTGATTCCTGACATTATTTGGAGTAAAAAGAGTAAATAATATTTTGGTCTCCGGTGACTTTTTTTTCAAATTTTATTTCTTCAAAATCAAACAAAAAAAAATTCTTTCGCATGACATCACTGGTCGCTCAGACGAGTAACCGTCCCACCACTTACCCCGCCCTGAACTGTCCAACGCCTAGATACTATTTTTATATGTTTTTATAGAAAAAAACGTCAAAAATGTCACCGGAGACAAGAATTTTATTTTCATTTTTTACTCCAAATAATGTCAGGAATCACTGGTTAAAGTAAGTCAAGTACGTACCATAACACCCTGTATATAATAATCCCGCGTCACAATGTTCGTCCAAGGTAAACACCGAAACTACTTAACCGATTTTGATGAAATTTGGCTTATTGTGTAATTTGGTCCAACTTAATTAGTTTTTATAGTATAGGTATTTTTATTGTATAGTTTTTATCTCGGTTATTGACCTCAATGTTTATTATTTTGAATTAAATGTTTTTCCTGGGTAAGTTTTATAAGTTTCTGACAGATGGCGGTGTGAGTTAATTTATTGACACAACACTTGGTTATCTAGGCTAGGTAACCATCCAGTAGATGGCATTGTGTTTCGTTAGCCACAGCAACGCGTGGGCGGGTCAGCTAGTCTTTATATATAAAAATCTCGCATCACGACTTTTTTCACGGCGTTCTTCCCACATAAACTCCGAAACTACTTACCGATTCTGATGAAATTTGGCTTACTATGTGTAATTTGGTCCAACTTAAAATATAGTATAGTTTTTATCTCGATTATAGACGTCAATATTTATTATTGTGATTTAAAATTATTTGTAAGTTCCATAAGTTTCTAACAGATGGCGGTGTGAGTTAATTTATTGACACAACACGTCTTGGTTATCTAGATCAGATGGCGTTATGTTTCGTTAGCCACAGCAATGTGTGGGCGCGTCAGCTAGTATTAATATATAACTTTTATCATGACACAATACAGAATGCTTTTTCTCTGTTATATTTAATTTCGCACAAAATTTACATTCGACCACCACGAAATCACACAAAGGCATAGATAAAGGCTTGACCGAGCAGATTGATGTGCACGTCTAAGCATAGACAATATTTTTTTTTTAAAGAAAGAAAAATATTCCCGGGTTACAAATATCCTGATGGTACGGCCTCATACGTGCCGAGCGCGCTCGTCGCACGACTCGGCAAGCTATGGCACGCAAATATTGGTGACCACACTCGTGCATAAGCTTGCGAGTTTGCGTTCGGAGCGCCCAAGCATGGCGGACATCGAGGCAACTACATCGGCTGTCACATTTGCCCTAACTTATTTGTACTAAATTTAAAAAAAAAAACGAAGAGTTCGCCGAAAGAGATGGTGGATGATTCAAATTTACAGAAACCGTACCAGATAATTTATTTTAAATTCTAGTATTTTGTTCATTCGTGTGTTATCTCTTCGTAGAATTTTATTTTATTTTATAATAAATCTAAACAAAAATATGAAAGAGAACTACACACAAAAAAATTAAAAGGTAACGGCGCACCTTTTTTTTACATTATGTCCACACAGGAGGCCCTGAGGAAAATAATTTCCCTATGTCATCTTTGGGGATGCTATGTGGAGGGTATTTTTATGGAAAATAAGTTCTGGGAAGGAATAAGGAATGACGGTTGGGTACGAATCTGGGGTTCAGTGTGTCTATATCATCCACCGCCAAGACCTAGACAAACCTTACCCCATGAACCCGTACACCCCTGCTAAGTCACCAAACGTAGTAAACTACTTGGGGTGACCCACGGCAGAGGTGTTTGTTATCCAATAGATGGTTCCCGGGGCTGCGGTACCCATTCCCGCCTTCCAAATTAAGACTGGGACTCGAACCCAGGATCACTCGTCTTATTAATTACTTTAAACTTACATAGGGAATAACCTTAAAAAAGTTATTATTTATTATAAATAAGAGATATTCAATAATTAAAAAAAAATTCTTGTAATAAATAATAAATCTTTAAAAAAAATATTATTTAGGGCTATTGTGTAGATCCAGTCGTAATAAATTTTACTAGTGCATTAAAAATCTGTAACATAAAAATAATATATTTTACATTTTATCGCAATTTACGATAAACCGCACGGAGCAAAAACGGCGACCGCACCGGGCCAGTTCATAAGTTATACTGAAGCCAGGGGGGTATAACTCCGATCCAAAATTTCAACAGTAACGAAGATGAGAAATATCTATGACTGTGTGACGACAAGAAGGCGGCGACCATGCTGCGACCAATAGAACACGAGTATATTTTATATATAAACAGTATTGTTCTATGGTTTATTTATGTTTGACACAGCATGGCGCGCGACCACGCGCTACTATTCTGACGTAAATATTTGGATTATTTTTTGTGAAATGCCACCTAAATATCGTCCCAGTGTGAAAGGCTGTGTAGACGTAAATTCAATTCGGCATAAGTTTCCGTCCTGGGAAAGAAAGGAGAATCGGGAATGGTCGATGAGAATTGGCAGACTCGAATATGGTGATCGAATGCAAAATGCGTATTAAAAAATAACTCATTGTCTACTTTTAAACTTCCTGAAATGAGACAATATCCTCGTGAAAGAGGATGCATTGTAACCAAAATACAGGTACACATAATTATATTGATTACTTATATGAAATTCTAAGCTCATTTCGTACGGTTATTTTTCTAGTTGACGAGTGATGAAATATCATTTTTTTATGCATTTGTCTTGTTTTGATCTGTCAGTTGTGTCATGATAGTGAAGTTGTTTTAATTAATCTTTTCAGCTCGATCATACAATGCCTATGTTTGTTTTGAACACCAAATCGTGACACACTGTTCTGCACTAGTTCAACTACCAGTTCTGGAGTTATAAAGAGAAATTCGTTTCCTTCACAGGACTGTCTTGGTATGTGTTTGAATTTTACTATATTATTATAAATTATCACCCATGTAAAAATATTAATATAGCGACGATTAGCTTGCTTAATGGTGAACTTTATCCACCGAATGTAGTACGTTTCTACTAATGTTTTAAATTTTCTTAAATCTTTTGTTGTGAAGGTCAATTGACTTATTTTGATGCACACCCAAATATATTGATTTAGCATCTTAATGATGTTATGCTTGTTTGTTGCAGGTATGTAGAACAGTAACGTTGTGGTGTCACGTCAGGATATGACGGCCAGTACATCTGGGGTGTTGACGTGTTCCACCACTCTGTGGTGCCTCTATCCTTGAGAGAACACAGAACTCCAGGACTGGAGCATCAAATATCTTGTTCGAACGAAGTCTTTATGGACCTTGGTTATATCTACCCTCGGTAATATGGTAAATTTATTTTAGACCTGATAAAAGTTATAATCTGTTCAATAGAAGAGTTTACCTTTAAAACAACGCCTTCGTATATTCGGAATTGGTGTGATGGTTAGTTTTTCTTGTATTATCTGTTTATACGCGCTTATAATAAAATACCAAAACATATAACTGAGTTTTTTATTTTTCTGTTTAACCAATCATTTTTTTTTTTAAATAATATTTTTGGCATATGAGTTGGGTAGGTACCGAAAGATAATTATATTGTCTATGGTCGCACCTTTTTTTAGTTTCCTCTATCCTAGTCGATGGTGTGTGTGACGTCAAGAAGTCGGGGCGAAAAAAAAGTGATAAAATACTCTATATTTATCCAATATCTATGGTCAAATAGTGTCGAAAATTTCTCTATAGTAAAAGCACGAAGTTATCAATCTAGTGATTGGTTTATTTATGACTGAAGCTTTCCGAGCTTGTCGCTTGGTGGCCGAAATATCCACCGGGTCCCGGGTCAACGGCAAGCTATGGCGCGCTCTGGCAGGCGTCGGCACGCGGTCTGACCACACACGTGGGACTTGTCAAGGGTTGTCGTGGCTCGCCACGAGTCTGGTCACCGCATCACAATATTTAAAAATCTCCAACTACCTCAAACAGTAAGCAAAAAAATGTTGCTTGTGATGTGATGGAGGACTTAGCCAGCCGAGGAATTGAACACGGGAAGCCTGGGAGGGCGATGCCATCTCAGCCACTGACCGGTCAGTTAAGAGGCTAGACTTTGAACGACACGCGGAACACCCGCGACTGTCATTCTGTCCCGCTCACAATAAGCTCACGCACACTTACAATACATGCGAATGCGAAATGTGCGAATGAGACAACGCTCAAATTTACCTACAGAAATCGCTCGAAAAGAGGTTTATGGAGAATACACTTTTCTACACCGAAACTTTCACTAAATTGAAAATTTAAAAAATGTATATTTTTTAAAAAGAAAAAGCTACGTCGGTAGCTTTCTATAATTTTATAATTCTTTGTGAGAGTTGAGTTAGCAGCACTTTTTCCTTAAATAATATTTTTTGATAAATCGTATATGTTTGACAGTGAATGTTTACGTTAATACGAAACGCATCGAAAATTCGAAAACATACCGACATAGTTTTCACCCTCTAGAAGGCAGTATAAAAAATATATATTCATTTTGTGCAATTTTCGATGTAGAAAAGTGTTTTTTCCCGGGCGTCCTTTTTGTATGGGCCGAAAACCGAAGTCTATCGTCTTAATAATAGACATCAAATTTACGTGCTCTCCATCAAGCTGCTTGATAGTTTCTGAAGTTTTTTTTGAGGCACTCAAATATTGAATTCCACAAAAGTGATGCCATCTCAGCCACTGACCGGTGAGTTAATAATAGACATCCAATTTACGTGCTCTCCATCTAGCTGCTTGATAGTTTCTGAAGCTCTTTTTGAGGTACTTAAATATTGAATTCCCATAATATTTTCGTATCTTGGGGGAGAGAGGGGTGGAAAGAGATTTTTGGACAAAAATTTCCCCAGAATAATTTTGTATCCTGAGAAGTGTAGGAGGGTAGAGAATTTCGTACAAAAAATTCTGTAATCATTTCATAATTCATGTAATCAACATTTCAAAATTTCCCTAGATTTGTGTGATTAAATTGGGGTAAAATTTTGGGACGACTGGTGACACTTGAAACGATTTGATTCACTTTAATTACTATAAAATACATTATATATATATATACGTAATATAATATATATATATTATATTACGCAATATATTTGCATTCGGTTCGATGGAGAATATTGCATTTAAAATTTCAATTACTTACGTTAACCGCTTGGGCACACAAGCTTGTTTTCACGACAATTTAACGTAGGTAGACATAGGAATGACGTATGCCCCTCACCTGATTTATTAAATTAAAATGCTGTCGTCGAATGGGATGACAGCTGACCATGGGCGTAGGCAAGGTGGGGCGTTTGTCCCACCCTGGCTGGCTTATGCATGGCCTGGGATTGTCGATCGAGTCGCGTTTTCAATTTTACACCACTTGGTAGGATGGTTTTTCCTTCTTCCATTCATATTATTTGTGTTCATAGAGCCTAAATCATGAATATGTTGTAGAAGTCTACTTTTTAAAGAAGTTAATTTACCTACTCTCTCTCTCTCTCTCTTTTCGGTACCTACTCTAGATTTTTATTTTTTGCCCCACCCTAAATCAAAACCTGGCTACGCCTATGCACCTGAATGACAATTATCAACCAGGCATATCTAACATAACCCCTTTTCTTAATTCATTAAACAATTCTTTATCATGTGTGAGTGAATGTGATAATATCCTCATTATTGGTGACCTCAATGTAAATATAATTAATTCCATGCATCCTCAAGCCAATGATTATATTAACTTGCTAACTCTTCAAGGTTTCGTCCCAGCCATAACAGCACCTACCAGAGTATCTGGCTCCTCTGTAAGTTGTATTGATCATGTATTTTCAAAATGTAAATTAAAAACTAATTCTATTATATACCAATGCACTATCACGGACCATTACGCTACTATAACTTCTCTTTCTCATAAAATACTTAATCCACCACCGCATGAAATCTCTACAAATAAAATATCCTATACTGCACTTTTTGAGCTGGTTTTTCAGGAAAAATGGACAAATTTTTACAAACAGAATGACCCCAATTTAGCCTGCGAATCTCTTGTAGAAACACTCCACGACCATCTAACCCACGCTACAACTAATACAACACAGAAAACAAAAAATTATGACACTAAACTCAAACCCTGGATAACTGTCGGTATCCTTCATTCTATCCGCAAGCGCGACAAACTCCATGCACTATGTAAAAAAAAACCCAACGACCATGATTCCTTCTTATTTTACAAGAAATACAGAACTGTTTGCAAAAAAATTACTTCAAAGGCCAGAGTAGACTACTACAAAAAACAAATAAAAAACGCCGAAAATGACACGAAAAAAATATGGAGTATTATTAAGGACATATCCCACACCAAAAAAACGAGTACGCCCATCCATAACATTAAAATTGAAGGTCGAACATTAACAAATACAAGTAATAACTCTGTAAAAATCGCAGACCATTTCAACGAATTTTTTACCTCAATCGGACCTAGCCTATCCAATAATATTTTATCTACAAATAATGTTACAGAACACGACCTTGCTAACAAAATATCCCTGGCCCAACTGAGTTATACTCCTTTTACCTTCACTCCCACCACAGAATTAGAAATAATAGAAATCATCTCCACGCTAAAAACTAGCCACTCAACAGGAATAGACAAAATCTCTACTAAACTTACTAAGCATTTAAAAACCCTTATTGCCAGCCCTCTTCAATATATTATTAACTTAAGCTTCCAATCTGGCATATTCCCTAACTGTCTTAAACATGCCTCAATCATCCCCATTTTCAAATCAGGTGACAGATCTTCTCTAAATAGTTACAGGCCTGTATCTCTGTTGAGCACAATATCCAAAATCATTGAGAAAGTAGTAAAATTAAGACTCCTCAAGTTTCTCGAGGACAATAAAATCCTTTCAAAAAACCAGTATGGTTTTCGCAAAGATTGTAGTACGGCTGATGCTATTGCAACCTTTAGCAAACTGATATCCGATAACCTCGATAAAGGCAATAAACCTCTCGCTGTCTTTCTAGATCTGTCTAAAGCCTTCGATACTATTTCACATCGCATCCTTGTAAAAAAACTTCGACAGATTGGGATAGAAGGTACTGCTCTCAAATGGTTTAAAAACTATCTCTCACAGAGATCACAAATAACTGCCATCCACTCCAGTCAAGAATATAGGAGTAAAAGTTTACCCATCTCCTATGGCGTGCCTCAAGGCAGTGTTCTAGGTCCGCTCCTTTTTCTCATATATATGAACTCCTTATTGAATTTAGTATCGACGGCAATATAACATCTTTCGCAGATGATACTGTTATCATATTTACAAGTAAAACTTGGAAAACAACAATTGAAAAAGCAAATTATGGACTGAAAAAAGTTAAAAAATGGTTAGACTCTAACCTCCTCACCCTAAATGTTCAAAAAACACAATACATACTTTTCTCAATCCGAAAATTCACTCTCCCAGAAAACCTTCCTAAACTAATCATTCATTCTTGCCCGCAAAACCTGGACACTCACCCAGTATCTCTTCTTAACAGCTGTTCATGCCCAATTCTTAAACCGTCAAATGAAATAAAGTACCTAGGTGTCATTATAGATAACCAATTACGCTGGGAGGCTCAAATTAGCTCCACAACAAAGAGACTCCGTAAGTTATGCTATATTTATCATTCTCTTCGATCTATCCTTGACATAAAAACTCTAAGAAGTTTTTTCTTCAAACTTCGCAAAATCACTTTGTGGCGTCATTTTGAATTAAATTAAAACAAATAACTTTGTTTAAACCACTAATATAATCACAATTACCTACATGTTTCAAAACCGATGGTTTCTTCGTCAGGGTAGTAATGACATTAAATGTCATTACTACCCTGACGAAGAAACCATCGGTTTTGAAACATGTAGGTAATTGTGATTATATTAGTGGTTTAAACAAAGTTATTTGTTTTAATTTAACTCTAAGAAGTGTTTATTTTGCTCTGTTTCAATCTATAGCGACGTACGGCATTATAGGGTGGGGAGGTTGTGCAGCATCTATTCTCTACCTTCTTGTGACCGTTCAAAAACTTTTGCTAAGAATCATCTTTAAATGTTCCCCGTCTCATCCATCAGAGCCACTTTTTAAGAAACTCGCAGCCCTAGACATTCGCCAACTATATATTAAGATAGTGCTTGTCCATATCTGGAAAAATGGTATGATAAATTCCACACAAAAAATATACATACACGCTACTCAACACATGAAAAATGCATAATTCCTACAACAAGAACCACCTTTTCACAGAGACAATACTCTTACATTGCACCCAAAATATTCAATGAATTAAATATGGACATCAAAAGATCTAGTACCGTTACTCAATTTTCAGCCGGTGTCCAAAAATGGATATCCGGAAAGGGTCGAAATTTCTTTAAAGAATTTATTTAAAGAATTTCTTTAGGGAACTTCAACAACAGGATCGTTTCCTCTCAAATGGAAATCAGCCGTCATTACACCAATCTTCAAGACTGGTGATAAACATGATGTTAAAAACTACCGTCCAATTTCCCAACTTCCTATTCTAAGCAAAGTTCTTGAAAAAATCGTCTTTGATCAATTATACTCGGTTATTTCCACATCGATTACACCGAATCAGCACGGATTTATGAAAGGTAGGTCTTCAACATCCAACCTCACCCTTTTCGTGAACTTCTTGCATAGCAAGATGGACGATAAGGAGCAGGTTGATGTTATGTACACAGACTTCTCTAAGGCCTTTGACCGCGTGATACACTCAATTCTTTTGAAAAAACTCATTCTACTTGGTATACATGGCGACCTGTTTAGATGGATAAAGTCCTACATTAGTAATCGCAATCAGGTAATCTTAATCAACGGCGTCTTCTCAAAGTCTTTAGAGGTAATATCTGGTGTCCCGCAAGGTTCCCACCTAGGTCCGCTCTTGTTCAACATTTATATAAACGACATTGGTTCATGCTTTCAAAATTCCGAATATAAGCTGTACGCTGACGACATGAAAATATTCAAAGTTGTGCATTCTCTCTCTGACTGTGAAGCTTTACAAAGTGACCTAGAAAGGCTTTGCAAATATTGTAAAGTTAACTGTTTAGACATCAATGTTTCTAAATGTCACACTATGACTTTCACCAGAAACAAACATATAATTAGGTACTCTTATTCACTTCACAACGAACCTGTCATCTCTAAAACGGATTGTAAAGATCTTGGCGTTTATCTTGATAGCAAACTTATATTTAATAAGCATATAGACTCAATCGTTCATAGATCATATAAAATGCTTGGCTTTGTTCTTCGTATAAGTAAAGTTTTCAGTAACCCGCAGACAATAATAATGCTATATTTTGCATTAGTCAGAAGTACACTGGAATACGCATCGCCAATATGGAACCCACAGTATAAAATATACATAGATAGCATAGAACATATTCAAAACAAATTTATAAAATATCTTACTTTCAAATTCAACAATAACTTTGAATTTACATTTCAAACTTTGCAACAAAGGCGGGCACTAGCTGATTTAACATTTATGTACAGAATTTTAAATAACAAAATCGACTGTACTGAACTTCTATCCTTAATTAATTTTAATATACCTGTAAGACGTACACGCCATACAGCACTATTCCACACTCTAAATTACAAAACAAATGCAGCAACTAATTCGCCGATTAACCGTGCTCTTCATACATTCAATAATGTTTGCCTAAACTCTAATATTGACATTTTCTCAGATTCGCTGCCCAAATTTAAAAGGAGCATCATGTCAATGATATAACTGTTTAATGCGCATACATATCCCTTCACAGATCACCACTTCTCACACATACACACACACTCACACACTACGCACATCACCCGGTAGTTACTAATTATACATTCCACTCAAGACATTACAAAGAAACATATCAAAGGTACCCACCATGAAATATTACTTAATATCTGTAAACTCTGTCATCACACTGTAATCAATGTACTGTTTGTTTCTATAAAATAAATAAATAAATAAATAAATAAATTTCTTTAAAGAATTTGTTTGGGGAATTTTTCTGAAGAATTTATTTAAATAACATAGCTATCTGTACCACCGATTAAAATTTTCATTTGTAATTAACTTTTTACTAGCCGAAAGTTTAAATATTATTTTATATTGTTAGTTTAAAATGTTTGAAACCTCTGATATGTTCGAATTATTCGGTGCTTCACTACAAAATGTAGCAATAACAATCTCGGCATTATTATTAGCCGGAGTTTCAATAAGAAGTCATTTGTACATAAATTTGTACTTATCATTATAACTTTACGTGCATATATAAAATATAGTCATTGTAATAATCCGTTGCTATTTGCCCACTCTACAGTGCTAATTTTGCTTTTATATATAATTAATATTTCATCCTCTTTATATTTTTTAAATCTACTATACTTTTTATACTCTTTCATCTCTGCTGTATTCTTCCAAACACTCTTTTATTGTTATTTTTTTTTCATTTACATCCTATCATTCAATATGCTTTGATTATGTTTCATTTTGTATTATAATATAGTTCTTCTTACTTTCCTTTACATTATTTTATGTTCTTTTATATTCTATATCCACTGTTTAAAAAATCGGCCACCATAACACGGGCATGTGCCTAGTATGGCGGCCATAAATTCCACAATTATTGTTATATATTTACTATTCAAAGAATAAAGAAACATTAAAAAAAAAAAAATTACATTCAATCCGTATCTATGATTTTTTGCATTGAAATTTTGAAAGCAATGTATTATGTTTTCCGTCGTCCTCGACCACGGAGGCCGAGGGGTAAGGCTGTTTTATTTGTGGACCATTTTAATTCAAAATTATTAAAATACTTACTTTTAACTACTTTTATTGTTTTAAAAATAAAAATGTTTCTAGAGCAACTTCATCAGGGTTTACTTAAAACTAATTACAACAATAGACTTAAAAATGAAGACTGAAGGACTTATTGGAGACAAATGATACTTTTTATTTTAATAATGGAATAGTTGCTACATTATAATGTTAATGGATTACATTCCATAAATATTAAGTGTCGAGATGATTTAAAATATCATTAATAATCAAAATATATTTTTAAATGACCCATTATTAAGTTTGTTCCCTTTGCAAATTATGTCTTATTACCCCCCCCCCCCCCCCCCCTTCCCTCACCAGCCTTTTGGTTTTCACCGATAAATTATGTTATTTCACAACAATCATTTGAAATAATATAAAGTATATTTGTAGTGTTTATGTTTTTCGATAATATTGAAGACAAGAGGTTTTGTCACTTTAATTAATAAAGATAATATTAGCGGAACTCAATCGAAAATTTGAAACACAAAAATAAACTAGTTGCCTTTTCTGATTTTTCTGTTTCAGATTTTCGATTGAATTTCGCTAATATTATCTTCATTTTTTATGACTTTGTGTCCAGGTTAAATCTTCCCTACAGGAAAAACTAAACCCTTCCACACACTTACAAATGATCATCTAGTAAATCCAATAAGTATAATAATTACAAAACAATACAAGAACCACATGTCAACCTACCAGAGACCAAATGGGAAAATATTTCACCGACTCCAGATATTTTCATATCAGAGGGTTCGGCTCGGTAGAACTCCTAATTAGACTGATAAATCCTACTGATCCCTCAATATAAATATTTTTTAAATCTTTCGTAATCCTACATGTAATTAAAATGACTGATTTTTGCATTTTTATATATAAATTCTTTGACAAATCTAATAAGGCTAAATTTTGAATTTTGAGAGAGCTGGGTATAATGCCAGTAGCCGAAATAACAAATGGTAATATTTTTAAAGTCTGAGAATGCCAAATTCTTTTAATCTCATTTCCTAAATCTGTACATTTTCTTATTTTTTCAGAAATAGAGTTTTCAATATTACAGGAATTTGGAATAGCTACGATAAAAGTTATTTTTTATTAATTTTGTCATGTAAAACTATATCGGGTCTATTGTGTCTAATTGTTCTGTCAGTTGATATAGTTTAACCATAATATATTTTATAAAATTCATTTTCTAATAATGAATTTGGTTCATATTCATAATATGGTACTTTATTGCGGCAGTCAATCAAGTTATGTTTAATTATCAAACTTTGGTAAATTATTTTTAAAACCTGATTGTGCCTAAATGTATACTCGGACGGCGCTAATACAGAACATCCCGACATAATATATTCTATAGTTTCCGGAAAAGTCATACATACATTTCTAAAATCATCAATTTGATTTGTATCTTTGATTATATGCTTCCTATAATTTTTAGTACTAATGACTCTATCTTGAATGGCAAGCGTTAATCCTTCTATTTCTGCACTCTACTATATATTACTCAACCATTTGTTTGACGAAAGTTGGTCAACATATGTTTGGTTGAGATATATTGTATTTATAAAAATTTTGGCATTCTCGTCGTATAAATTTAAATGTGTAATGTTTCTATCTGCCTTGCAAATTATTTTGTGCGTTTCTGAGCTATTAGCTTTCCTATAGAAAAAAATTCTTAACATTTCTACCGGATTGAGTTTCATAAAAGTTATTTTGACTATACCTCCACCACCAAAATTTCTAGGTAAATTAATTTGTTCTATAGCTGAATTCGGATGATGGCAATTAAACTTTGTTAACGTAGTTCTAATTAATCGTTCTAAGCTATCTAAATCTGTATTGGACCATTTAATTATGCCAAATGAGTACCTTAATAGTATTGCCCAAGTATTTATTGCCTTTAATAATTTTTTAGCAGATAGATTGCATTTTAAAAATTTTCTGATCCAAGTTTTAAATTTAATCCTAATATCATTTTTAATACTCTCTCTCTGGTTTCAATCCTGGGATTGGTTTGCAGCAATTTCCTCTATTTTTATCTTCCATTCTTCCCTGTCTTGTGCGGCTCTTTTGAAGTCTGCATATGATGAGCAGCGCATGTCCACCAGCAGGTCCTCCAGCTACTCTCGGCATGGGCGTCTCCTAGAGTTTGTCCCCTCGTTCATACCCTCCATTTTGGCATGCAAGAGGCCTTCTTGTCGTATTATATGGCCGATCCATCTTGCAAGCCTTTCGGACAAGGTCCTGAGCAGGTACCTTCCTCCTTCGATTCTTTGAAGAACCTCCTCATTTGTAATGTGGTCTCTCCAGGCTCTCTCTTTAATACTAGTATGATCTAATCTATTCGATTGTGGGTATGCTAAATACTTATAAACCTCATCCCCTTTCATACTTTCAATTTTGAAATTTCTAAAAGTCATTTCCAAAAGTCATTTTAATATCATCGGAAAATTTTTTAACTACCCTAATCATTTTCTCTAAATATTATAATTTGAGGTTTAACTTATTAAGTTAAAAATAAAAATATAATTCTTAACGTTGATACATCTGCAAAAAAATAATAAAGTATGGGGTACCTATAATTATCTCACAGGTTTCATGATGACATTTTCAACGCTGGCTTCAAGGATTAAAGTTTATTTGATATTTTTTTAAATGTTACATAAAATATGTATGGTATATAATTAATCAGATAAGTATTTAAGTATCTACAATTTAACGTAGGTAGACACGGGAATGACGTATGCCCCGCACCTGAGTTATTAAGGATGAATTTTTTAAATTTATTATTTGTATAAAATGTTGGTTGTATAGTACCGGGAATGTTTTTACAGATTATTTTTGACATATCGTTATCAATAAATAGAATTCTACGCCATTGATTATTAATATGTTTAGAAAAAGGGTAGATATATAGTTTTAAGAATTTCCGTTTATTCTTTTTATTTAGTATTTGATGTATTAATTTAGTAGAATAACCATTATTAACTGCTATTTGTTTAATAAGATTTAACTCCAAAGTATAATTACGAACAGACAAAGGAATCGTAAAGCTGGAATCAGACAGTTCACTCGAGGGAAGGTGTCCGCCATGTTTTTTCGGCCTAATCGTCCATCTTCGTTTCATTCCATGTTCACACGGCGCTATAGAAATAAGCGTTCACTCGTCCATTCCCACCACAGCGTCGCCGAGCGAGGTCAACCGCGCTGGAATTCGTTTGTTTTCCAGCGCGGTCCGGCCCCGAATTTTAAGGAAAAACATGTCAGATGCATCGATTTTTACGCAATTTTGTTGACACAATTAAATAAAAATAAATAAATAAAACAGTATTGTTTCGTCTTATAAACCTTTTTATTTTTTATGACATAATAACACAATTTGATTTTACTTTTTTTATTACGAACATTTTCCTACAAATTAATAATCTTACATTTATTAAAAAACACATAAAATACATGGATAATAAGGGAGACCCAAAAATTTATATGAGAGGTGTTCCCAAAAGCAAACAAATTAGCCGAACGAATACCATTTTGACGTTTTGCGTGCGATGTAATAGCGTCCTTCCATGGTCCTACCCGTACAGGATGCGAGACAAACTGATTGAGATTTCACTCGGTGTTCAGACGATTCACTTTGCTCTCTTCCGCGCGCATGCGCGCGCAAGTGAAGGATGCCGAATGAAAATATCCAACATTGTTGGATCGGTTCACTTGAAGATTTCATTCGGCAGTAGTCGGCACTTTCGTTTCATTTCATGTTCAGACGTGTCATTCCAAATAAACTAGGCCGAATGAAAAGCGGAAATGAGCGATTAGGGAACCATGTGAATGGCGCTTAAGAGAGTGAAAGGCCGCGAGTTTTTGAGGGAAAGGATGATTTGATCAATTATGTATCTATAACAATATCGGTGTACCGTACGTATCTTTACGGAAAATATTGAAATCTATTTTTTTACCTATTAATGTTAAATTTAAATCTAAGAAATTTGAACTCTTCTCTTTACTACTTCTCTTCTATTTCTAGTGTGAATTGAATGTTTTTATGAAATTTATTTAAAAAGTTTAAGAACATGTTCAGTTGCCTTTCTGTACCTAACCAATGTATGTATGTTTCTATCGGTGACCAGAATGTTCAGTGGAAACTTTTTAAGTGTATGAATATTGAGTAGAAACTTTTCTTCGGATGTTAATTACTCACATGATAATTCATTGGGTTTTTAACCTTAGGTTAGGTTAGGTTAGGTAAGGTTAGGTTAATGTGAATTATGATGTGATGAATTATCATGTGAGGAAGTATCGTGTCTGAATAAATTTACTATGGGAAATCAGACGCTGAGATCTCATAGTCCGATTAGACATGAAACCGTTTCTATCGTTTCTATATATTAAAAATATATCTGCTAATAATATATCTATTATAAAAAATTAGCTCGATTCTTCAAACATTTCCAAAAACTTGTCTCAAGATTTATATAAACTTTTTAATGTTATTCTTAAACAAAATTATTTTCATTTTGATAATATTATTTATAAACAAAAATATGGCTTAGCAATGGGTTCTAGTACTAGTCCTTTATTAGCAGATATATTTTTAAACAATTAAGAAAATAAAAATTTTAATAGTCGTTCCTTATTATTAAAATATGTATATTTTTGGAAAAGATATGTGGATGACATTTTTTTGTATATGGACTGGCACTATTAGACAACTAAATATTTTCTTAAATTTCATTAAAAAACTTCACAAAAAAATAAAATTTACCTTAGAAATTGGAAAAAAATTATAGCTTAAATTTTTTAGATTTATTTAATATATATATGATTTATTTTCAATAATAAATTTGATTTTAATATTTATCGCAAAGACACATATACGGGTATCGTTATACATAATACATCGAACCATCCAATTTTAAAGTTAGCAGCTTTTCATACCTTACTTAGCAGATTAATTAATGTTCCACTAACTGTGAATAATTTTAACACAGAATTAAATTTTATAAAACAAATTGCAATCAATAACGGTTATAGTACTAAATTAGTAGACAATATCCTAAACAAAAAATATAAGAAAAAGTTTATTAACTCTTTTGCTTAGCCACACGTAATTGACAACAATAATAATTGGAGAAAAATATTATTTTTAAATAATAATACTTCAAATGTATTAATTAAAAACATGCCAGATAATATTAACCCAGCCATTTACACAAATAACAAATTTAAAAAATTATATATTAAATAACAAGGATAAGGGTGATTTTTTGAACAAATCTGGAGTTTATAAATTAATTTGTAACGATTGTAACTTTTTTTATATTGGAAAGACTTCTAGAAATTTTAATATTAGAGTTAAGGAACATCTAAGGTGTTTGAATAATAATATTTATTCTGAATTTGCCAACCACATTTTAGAAACAAATCATTCTTTTGAAATAAATAAAGGGTTAAAATTTTTTTACACATAAACACAACAGATTTACAATTAGCAAACTTAGAAATTAGAAAAAAGTGTTAATAGTAAATTAAATATTATTAATAACCAAATTTTTTTTTTAAATAGCCATCTCTTAAATTTATTTTCTTATTAATACTTATATTTAAAATAATTTATTTTTGTTGTTTAAACATATTTAGTATGTTTTGATAATTTATATAATGTAATTTTTCATATTCTAAAATAATTTTTATATTTAATTTTAAATAATTGTTTTTTTATGATATATTTTTATTTAATTAATCACCTCTCTCTATAATATTTTTGTCCATAGTTCTTTTTAGTCTGTTCTTTTTAGTCTATACTTGTTTGTTTCTTTTGTTATTTAATGTCATTACTACCCTGACGAAGAAACCATCGGTTTGGAAAAATGTATGTAATTGTGATTATATAATAGTGGTTGATACAAAGTTATTTGTTTAATTTAATTTAAAATGACACCACAAAGTGATTTTGCGAAGTTTGAAGAAATAAATATATTTTTCCTGCTTTGTCCATAAATAGAATTGTTATTTTCCATTTCGTTATTTCTCTCACATGGTTCATATTCTATATGTTAGATACGTTAGTTATGTTAGATACGTTTTTAGATTTTCACGGCCACAAGCATTTTCGTTGTTTGTTTTTGGGGTGTTATGCCGTGTTGCGCTACCTCCTTCTTTAGCCGACGTTTCGAACAGCGTTGCAATGTCCATCATCAGGGCAGATCCGACGATGACACACATCGTCGGATCTGCCAGATCTGCCCTGATGATAAAGAAAAAGGTAGCGTGACACGGCATAACACCCCAAAAACAAACAATGAAGACGATATGTTAGTTTATCCAGTATTTAAATTTTTTTTTTACTCTTTTACTTTTGATCTGAGAAACCATTTTGAATTTAGAAAAGGCATTTTGAAAATCCGTATTTTGAATTTTCATTTGAAATATTTTTCTGAAAACCATTTTGGATTTTGCATTTTCAAATGGAAAAGTTTTTGACCCATATCCATTTTGCTTTTCAAATGGTTTTGGGTACCCATTTTGCACATCTCTGGTTATAACACGCCTCATATGTAATGTCACACACAAAGTATTTGGTTCCTTCGATAGAAACGGTTCCATGTCTAATCGGACTATGAGATCTCAGCGTATGATTTCCCATAGTAAATTTATTCAGACACGATACTTCCTCACATTATAATTCATCACATCATAACTCACATTAACCTAACCTAACCTAATCTAACCTAACCTAATCTAACCTAACCCAAGGTTAAAAACCCCAATTATCAGTTTTCACACAAAAGTTTGTACTCAATATTCATACACTTAAAAAGTTTCCACTGAACATTCTGGGGGCCTAGTCTCTATCTTTCGGTTTCACAAACAAGCACGTTTGCCGTTTAACCTTTCTTGACGGTGCTATCAACTAAGCGTTCACAGTTTGTATTTACTGAAATATCTTTGTAAATATACCAAACATAGAGTTAATATTTTGGGTATTCCTCCACAATACATTTATGTATTGGATTAAATAAATACAACATATAAATATTTACTGAGTGTACAGCACCGGAGAGCGAGGAAGTTTTTAGCACGGTAAGGGGAAGGTTAATAAGGATTCGTAACGTAGGTACGGACGTTGTGAGAGATAGAGACTAGGCCCCCTGGTCACCGATAGAAACATACATACATTGGTTAGGTACAGAAAGGCAACTGAACGTGTTCCTAATCTTTTTAAATAAATTTCATAAAAACATTCAATTCACACTAGAAATAGGTAAAGAGAACAGTTTAAATTTCTTAGATTTAAATTTAACATTAATAGGTAAAAAAATAGATTTCAATTCTTTCCGTAAAGATACGTACACCGATATTGTTATACATAATTCATCAAATCATCCGTTCTCTTAAAAACTCGCGGCCTTTCACTCTATGATTAATAGATTAATTACGATTCTTTTGTCTGTTCCTAATTATACTTTGGAGTTAAATCTTATTAAACAAATAGCAGTTAATAATGGTTATTCTACTAAATTAATAGATCAAATACTAAATAAAAAGAATAAACAGAAATTCTTAAAAATATATATGTACCCTTTTTCTAAACATATTAATAATCAATGGCGTATAATTCTATTTATTGATAACGATATGTCAAAAATAATTTGTATAAACATTCCCGGTACTATACAACCAACATTTTATACAAATAATAAATTTAAAAAATTCATCCTTAATAACTCAGGTGCGGGGCATACGTCATTCCCATGTCTACCTACGTTAAATTGTAGATACTTAAGAGGCTAGACTTTGAACCCCACGCGGAACTGTCCCGCTCACAATAAGCTCACGCACACTTACAATACATGCGAATGCGAATGCGAAATGTGCGAATGAGACAACGCTCAAATTTACCTACAGAAATCGCTCGAAAAGGGGTTTATGGAGAATACACTTTTCTACACCAAAACTTTCACGAAATTGAAATTTAAAAAAATACTTATTTTTTAGAAAGAAGAAGATACGTCGGTAGCTTTTTATAATTTTATAATTCTTTATGAGAGTTGAGTTAGCAGCACTTTTTCCTTAAATAATATTTTTTGATAAATCGTACATGTTTGACAGTAAATGTTTAGGTTAATACGAAACGCATCGAAAATTCTAAAACATGCCAACATAGTTTTCACCATCTAGAAGGCAGTATAAAAAAATATATTCATTTTGTGCAATTTTCGATGTAGAAAAGTGTTTTTTCCCGGGCGTCCTTTTTGTATGGGCCGACAAGCGAAGTCTATCATCTTAAATACTTATCTGCTTAATTATAAACCATACATATTTTATGTAACATTTAAAAAAATATCATTTTATAAAACAAAAAGCAGTTAATAATGGTTATTCTACTAAATTAATAGATCAAATACTAAATAAAAAGAATAAACAGAAATTCTTAAAAATATATATAGTACCCTTTTTCTAAACATATTAATAATCAATGGCGTAGAATTCTATTTATTGATAACGATATGTCAAAAATAATTTGTATAAACATTCCCGGTACTATACAACCAACATTTTATACAAATAATAAATTTAAAAAATTCATCTTTAAGACGATAGACTTCGCTTTTCGGCCCATACAAAAAGGACGCCCGGGAAAAAACACTTTTCTACATCGAAAATTGCACAAAATGAATATATTTTTTTATACTGCCTTCTACAGGGTAAAAACTATGTTGGTATGTTTTCGAATTTTCGATGCGTTTCGTATTAACGTAAACATTCACTGTCAAACATGTACGATTTATCAAAAAATATTATTTAAGGAAAAAGTGCTGCTAACTCAACTCTCATAAAGAATTATAAAATTATAAAATGCTACCGACGTTGCTTCTTCTTTCTAAAAAATATATATTTTTTAAAATTTCAATTTCGTGAAAGTTTCGGTGTAGAAAAGTGTATTCTCCATAAACCCCTTTTCGAGCGATTTCTGTAGGTAAATTTGAGCGTTGTCGCATTCGCATGTATTGTAAGTGTGTGTGAGCTTATTGCGAGCGGGATAGAATGACAGTCGCGGGTGTTCCGCGTGTGGTTCAAAGTCTAGCCTCTTAATAACTCAGGTGCGGAGCATACGTCATTCCTATGTCTACCTACGTTAAATTGTCGTGAAAACAAGCTTATGTGTCCAAGCGAAGATAGGGAAATTAAAACAAAAAAATCGGGCGTTTATAAACTCAATTGTAAAGATTGCAATTATACACGGTAGAACAAATAGAAACTTTGAAGTAAGGGTTAAAGAACATCTCAGGGCATTAAATGGCAACAGCGAATCTGAGTTTGCAGATCATTTATTAAAAAATGATCATAATTCTGACAAAAACCATGGACTTAAAATATTACATACGGGTTACAAGGCATCACAGATAAATAATTATCTGTGATGCCTTGTAACCCGTATGTTACAAGGCATCACAGATAATTATTTATCTGTGATGCCTTGTAATTAAAAAAAATGTAAATAGTAAAGCAGACATAATAAATAAGCAGCAAATTTTTATAAACCCTCTTTTGAACCGTTTCCCACTTAACCGGTCTTTCCCTGCTAATGACTTTGAAATTCCTGATTGTAATAAACTCCCCCCCCTTACCCCTTCCCCTTCCTTCTAGCCTTTCCTCCCATATGTGATCTATATTTAATTTTTAAGTTTAGTATACATTTGATCCTGATGATGTGAACATCGTTCATGAAACATGTAGATTGTGTATTAATAAAAGTGATGTAAACAAAGTTATTTGTTTAAAATAAAACAATAACTTTGTATACACCACTTTTTTTAAAAATACTTATAATACACCGTAGCTACTTCAGGGCAGTATAGTCTTTACTAAAATGTGTTGTAATATATTCAGGGGATTGAAAAAATAGGCTGGGTTCCGCCGGTGCAGGAAGCAATTGGAGTAAGGGACTGAGGATTGTGAAGTGAATGTTCTTTGTCAATGGGGAACAACCTGAGTATCGGACTTTTATTTAAATTTATTTGATTGTTAATTACTTTCCTATTAGTGTTTATGGCTTTCCTTAGATCCAGTGCTTCTAAATTATCCAATCTGATACCTATTTCGTTTTGTGCAATTAGCCCAGTCAATGAAGGGAAAAAACACCCAATGTCGGAACTAATTCCCCGGAAGCTGAATTTTTCACAGATGAAGGAATACCTTTAAACATGCTTATTTATAAAAATCCCCGGATATCCCCCTTGTGCTTTCCTCCCCACCCCCTCTTGAATATACTTTTCAAAGCCTTTCGGAATACGCTAATATCTCCTTAACCGCGGTATGAAATCAGACCATTTATGTTTCTTTTAGTAGCTAATTAGTTTTTCTAAAAAATAGTTTCTTAACAATTTTTCGAAAAACGCCATACATTCATTGCAATTTATTAATAAATTAAAAAATATCGTTTTTTTAAATAGTGTTTCAAAAAATATTTGCATATAACTTTTTTTTGAGCTTGTTAGGGCAAAAGATGCTCCAAAAAAACTTGTAGACAAAATTTCTAGCTTTAAAATGATGTATATTAATGATAGGTTTTAATTAATAATAGGGCACGTAGGCTGTTTAAAAGGAGCGCGGCACGCGGTGGCTCGGACGCTCGGCGGCTCGCGGCGCGGCGGTAAAGTTTCGAAAAACCTAAGGTAGGTACTGATACAACAGTAGAATGCTTGCAAAAAATGGAGACGATTGAAACATCAGTATGTTTTATTAATATTTCCGATTTTTTTCCGGTTATTCGGTTTTAATAGGCGTACATAATATAAAATATAATATATCATATTATGGTAAGTGAGAGTATTATTATAGAACATCGCTATTACATAATGTCAGGAATATTTTAATGTGGTAGAAGTTTATGTATTTTTAGCTTCTTTCACATACCTTAGCATTTTTTTATAATTAGTTATAAACAATTATATAACGTAATATATACAGTCCTGGGCACGGCGTGTGGTGGAAAGCTCTTTATTGTGAAGGGAAAAATATGCCCTCCCCCCACGAGCGAAAACTGGCAATTAGCAATAAAAACTCTTTAATGTTTTATGAATTTATTATAAAAAGTCAAAGAAATCAATTTATCAGTACCTACCTTAGGATTTTCGAAACTTTACCGCCGCGCCGCGAGCCGCCGAGCGTCCGAGCCACCGCGTGCCGCGCTCCTTTTCAACAGCCTACGAGCCCTATTATTAATTAAAACCTATCATAATGTACATCATTTTAAAGCTAGAAATTTTGTCTACAAGTTTTTTTGAGCATCTTTAGAAACAAAATTGGCAAATAACGATACAAACTCTTAAATGTTTTATGAATTTATTATAAAAAGAAAATAAATCTATATATATGTATCAGTACCTACCTTAGGTTTTTCGTAACCCCACCGCCGCGCGTCCGATCCACCGCGTTCCGCGCTCCTTTTTAACAGCCTACGTGCCCTATTATTAACTAAAACCTATCATTATACAGGGTGTTAAGGTACGTACTTGAGTTACTTTAACCAGTGATTCCTGACATTATTTGGAGTAAAAAATGTAAATGAAATTTTGGTCTCCGGTGACATTTTTGATGTTTTTTTTTTTTTTTTTTCTACAAAAACATAAATAATAGTAGGTGTTGGGTAGTTGGGGGCGGGGTAAGTGGTGGGGTGGTAACTTGGCTGAACATAAAAAAAGTCACCGGAGACCAAAATTTCATTTACATTTTTTACTCCAAATAATGTCAGGAATCACTGGTTAAAGTAACTCAAGTACGTACCTTAACACCCTGTATACATTACTTTAAAGCTAGAAATTTTGCCTACAAGTTTTGTAGGAGCATCTTTTGCCCTAACAAGCTCAAAAAAAAGGTATATGCAAATATTTTTTGAAATACTATTAAAAAAACGATATTTTTTAATTTATTAATAAATTGCAATGAATGTATGGCTTTTTTCGAAAAATTGTTAAGAAACTATTTTTTAGAACAACTAATTAGCTACTAAAAGAAAAATAAATGGTCTGGTTTCATACCGCGGTTAAGTAGATATTAGCGTATTCCGAAAGGCTTTGAAAAGTATATTCAAGAGGGGGTGGGGAGGAAAGCACAATGGGGATATCCGGGGATATTTATAAATAAGCATGTTTAAAGGTATTCCTTCATCTGTGAAAAATTCAGCTTCCGGGGAATTAGTTCCGACATAAAACCTTCATTGACTGGGCGAAATAACGTTACGCCTGTATTTTTATTAAATTAAATACAGTTTGCGTCCTGCACTGGCGGAACCCAGCCAATTTTTTCAATCCCCTGAATATATTACAACACATGTTAGATTTTAGTAGAGACTATACTGCCCTGAAGAAGCTACGGTGCTAGCGAAACCCGGTCGGCATAAAGTATATATATAAAAAAAAGTAATGTATACAAAGTTATTGTTTTATTTTAAATTATAATGTCACATCACAAAGTAACTGCTTCATACGAACAAAAAAAAGTTATTTGTCTTTTCATTAAAATAAATAATGCCATCACAAAGTGAAAACCTTTCCGAAGAAGTTTTCTTCGAAAAAAAGAAACATGCTGTTTACATTAACACATCACAAGTGTGTTATTTTATCTACTCTTAAAAATAAGACTTATAAATAGAATTCTGAGTCATCATTGTGCTGTAGTAAGCAGCCATCTGAATAAACACTGAGAATCAGTGAAATACAAACATAACTACTGCTATAATCTACAGAAGATTAGACGGTAGACATTCATGGCAAAATTTTTACAGCAAAAATGTGTCCAATCAACATAGAGCCACTATTTTAGGTAGAATTTGAGTAAATTTTACTAACGCAATACAACACTGATAAGGATACTTATTTTTCTACATCAGCAGCATTTTTATACACCACTTCAAAACCTAAAATGTGTTTTATAAAAAAAAAATATTGTTGTTTAAATGCTATTGTTATTCCTCAGGTTTGTTCCGGTGGCTTGTTCGAAATATAGGTGAAAATAAATCCTAGCAAAATATAGAAACATGGCGGATCTGCCAGAACCAACTGAATCCAAGGATGATATCCTCGCGGCGTGCGATGAGTCCAATACCAGACTGGTGGGTGCAGTTTGTAGAGGAGACTGGGATACGTTCCAAGACTTGTATCCGTCTCTCCAACGGGCACACAGTGGAGCATCTCTTCAATATAACTACAGTCTGGTCACCTTGGCTTGCAAGCACAAGCAGATCAAAATACTCAAATTTCTAGCGAGCGAGATTGTGATATTATCATCACCGACATTTCCGAGTGAAGATGAAATCATTGCCTGCTGGAGATCTACGGATGAAGGGCACATTGCGGTATACTATGCCATCCGCTCCGGCAGTGTGGATCTTCTCAATACGCTTCTCGGTCTGTGGCCCAATTCACATCCAGAACAAATGGATCAACTACTCTCAGAGTCTTATGCGGAACTAAAGCTACTGAATATTCTCTTGACGGATGAGGTAGAGGTGTATGTTCAACACAAGCTGATAGACCTACGCTTCTTCATTTTGCAAAATGTAGAGCCGACTATCTCTAAAACCACTGAAATGGAAGAATTAACAATAAAGAAGAAACAAATAACACTGCAGGTACAAGTTCTTCTTCAAAATATCACAGTTCTGACAACAGAATATTCAATGAAGAAGGTAGACGATAGATTTATTTATATTGCTAACTTTATAGCGAAAAATATACATATCATAAAGCAACAAGTAATGTCTACTTACAAAGCTGTTCCTTGGGAGGAGATGGAGTTTTGTCTGTTGTGCTTTATAGTGGCTCAAACTCGGCGCCAAGAAATCAACGTTTACTACCTTTCCATACTGCCGAGAGAGAGGTTACTACAGCACTTGCTTCAATTCTCCAAGACCACGAAGACGCTGGATATTTCCAAACTCAATAAAAGCGTGAGATCTGGCCGCGACCGAGTCGTTGGAGACATCATCAATACGCATCCTTCGCTCCAGGGTTTGTATGATGATTACAAGCAGGTACGAGACTTGACCTCGCTGGATATCATGTTTAGAAATATCAAGTTGGCTTTGCGGGCAGGCTTGGCAGCTCGGGAGGGGCAGCTGAGCATCAAGAGGGCGCTCCAGGTGGTGGGGGAGTACCTGAAGAACACTGTGGGCAGCCCCAACCTGTCCACTGACGTCAGCGAGCTGCTGCTGATGTTGGCTCCTAAGCAGACCAGGGACATCCTTAAGACTGTACGCAACTCCATATCGCACCCTCACTCTCCCCTGCACGATGATCTCAATTTATATTACAAAATACAAAAAGATCTTAAAAAAATTGGTAACGCGATAAGTGATTTGTTGTACGGATACAAAATTAATATTTTAAAAAGCTTCACTTTGGTTCAAATTGTTAAATGTGAAAATATTTATGAAACACCAGAAATATTACAAATATTTAGTAATATAACAAATGCTCATTCAATTAATTTGACGAAAATTGATGACATAGTCTTTAGAGAAGATCAGCTGATTAAAGAACTCTTTACAGAAATAGATAAGCAAATACTTGACAAAACACATGAGGATACTAAGTGCCTAGACCAGTTACATGCAATGCTTTGTGGAACTATGTTAAAAAATATAAGTAAACAAGAAGAATACTCCAAGATAATATCAGATCTCCAGAGGCTCAGCAAACAATCTTTTACCACAAAATGTGAGAAGAAAAGATATATGGACTATTTCATTGATGAATATGAAATTCACAACAAATCCCCTATTGTTGAAACTGTAAACCTTAGGCTTGGTAAACGTCATTTTTCGGAAGGCAAACAAGATAGTGCCTTTGAATTGATAGCAAATTTTATTAAAAGAATCAACCCCAAAGTGACAAACAACACTAAAGAGATAATTATTAAGATTGCTGCGACAATTTGGTTCGATAAAAGAAACATCAATTCGATCGATGACTTCAGGGAGAAAGTCTCTCCAGAGAAGAACCAACGCAAACCAAAAAAATCAAAGAAGACGACTCTCAATAGGGGCGAATTGGACAAACAGCTAGAGAAGAGTCTAACTGAGCTCGAGGATATTATAGAAACAGACAGAAAAGATATAGCATTCTGCAATCAACTTGTCGTATCCGGGAAGGTTAACAACAAAAGGTCTGCTATCGAGATTCTGATGCTGGACATCATGTCCTCAGTAGACGAGGACTGTCTGCCTAATAATGTGCTTTATCTGCAAGACAGCGTGCCTCTGTTGAGTGGGAGATGTTTGCGGAATTATTTGGCACACGGAAACGCCTTGGTTGACAGCATATCGCTAGTCGATTCTTTTTCCGTTGTACTCTTGAACGCAATGAAACTGACTCTGCCAGTAACAAAAGATGATCTTATTTTAAATAAGAAAAAAATGGGACAAGTATGGTCTACTGACATTCGTCAATTTGAACGCAATTTTAAAATAGGCTTACTTACTATCAAAAAAAATAAAAAAATGTTTACAGTTTTGATGGAAGAAAACCTCGAGAGTTTAGAAATGTGTTTCGCAGAAGGAGCAGATGCAAATGCTAGAAACAATTTAGATTTGTCAACCACGCTGCATGTAGCCGCACAAGGATCTAATTTGGAAGTCATACGAGCTCTGATCGCAAGAAACGTGAACCAAAATGCATTGGATATAGAAGGCCAGAGTCCACTGCATGTGGCAGCGGCTTTCGGTAGGGACAGTGTTGTTCAGATCCTTGCTGAAAAAGAAGAAGGATTTAGTGTTGATCACGCCGATAACTACGGAATGACCCCTCTACACTTGGCTGTTATTAAAGGCTACAAGCAAACTGTTCTAACATTGTTGTCCTTGGGAGCTAAGCCTACCACTAAAGATCGTGCTTATCAAACTCCTTTACATTACGCGGTACAAATTAACAATTTAGAAATAGTCAAAGTTCTTCTAAGGGAAGACGCAACCGTCGACGATAATAAAAGTAACGGCGGATTTACCGCCCTTCACAAAGCTGCGGAATGCGGCCACATAGAGCTGGTGCGGTACCTGATGCAGAATAGAGCAGACGTCAATGCCAAGTCTTTCTTAGGGGAACGCCCCCTGCACTTGGCGGCTATGAACGGCCATCCGGATGTTGTAATAGCTCTTCTGGAAAAGGGGGCTTATGTGAACTTGAGTAACTTAAAGGGTTTTACCCCCTTACATTATGCTGTGAAAGAAAACCACCCACAAGTTGTTGATGTCCTTTTGAACCGGGGGGCTTTTGTTCAAATTAGTGACACAGTGACAGATAGAACACCCTTGCATACCGCTGCCCATAATGGTAACAAAGAAATAGTCTCCCTTCTCTTGCGACACAAGGCGGATGTTAATGCTGTAAGTGCAGGAGACAAGAGTAGAACTCCTCTGTTGTATGCAGCGAAAGTCCATGACGTAGAACTCACCGACCTGCTTGTTCAGAATAGTGCAGAGTTAGATGCCAGAGATGATAACGGGATGACACCATTACATGTTGCCTCCATGCATGGCTATAAAAATGTGGTCAAGTATTTAATTAACAAAGGATCCAATGTTGAGGCCCAAAATTCACAGAACATGACGCCATTGCATCTGGCTGCAGCAAATGGTCACCGCGGAACTGTTGAGATTTTACTATCTGCAGGAGCCAATGTTAATTCTATAGCAGATCATTGTTTTACTCCATTATTATTGAGTACTTCGAAAGGCCATGAATCAGTTACAGAAATCCTAATCGATAAAAAAGCCGATGTAAACGCTTCAAACATTAAAAACGTTACACCATTACATGAAGCTGTTAAAAGGAATTGCAATGAGAAAACTGTTAGACTCTTGTTGAAATGCATTGATATTGATATTAATTTGAAGGACACATCGGATACCACGGCATTGCACAATGCTGCTGCATTCGGCAACGTAAATATAGTGGAAGCATTGATTCAAGCTAAAGCCGATATTAATGTTCTTGACGAAAATGATAGAACTCCGCTATATTTGGCTGTGAGGTTTAATCACAAGGAAATAGTCTCTCTATTGTTAGATAATGGAGCCCATATCAATTCCTTAAAAGCAAAATCTTCACCATTAGGTTGCGCAGTGCCGCTAAATAATAAAGACATTATAGAATTGTTGATAAAAAAAGGAGCCCAAGTCAACGAATACGATGGAGATGCTTTGTGGAATGCAATCCTAACAGGGTGTCGGTTAGCATTAAAATCCTTACTCGGGAGTGAGGGGATAGATCTCCACATGGAATATGATGGGCTAAATGCTTTAGGAGTAGCGGCAGAAACAGGTGATTGGATTATTGGTAAAATGCTGATAGACAAGGGAGTTGCAATCAACCCAAAATCCTGGAGGGTTACCCCTCTGTTGATGGCCATAAGAAAAGGACATAAAGAATTTGTCGATGTTTTATTAGAAAATAAAGCAGACGCTAATCTGACACCGCATGGCAAGACCTCTCCCCTGTATCAGGCGATCATGGCCAACCATCCAGCCATAGTGGAGAGCTTACTGGAGTGGGGAGCCAGGCGAGATACCAGAGAGGGAGAATATAATTTTACGCCCTTGGAAGCTGCAGTAGGTAAAGGCAATATGGAAATTGTTGAAATATTATTTCAAAATCAGGACATAGACTTAAATGACGTGGGCAAAACAAACATTGGTACGTTGCTCCACCTGGCAGCCCACAGTGGAAATGTTGAAATCGTCAAGTACTTGGTCAAAAAAGGGGCGGACACAAACAACGTTAATAATATAGTAGGCGCGAAAGCAATCCATGTTGCAGCTGGCAAGGGACACCTGGAAGTTGTGAAGTATTTTCTCGAAAGCGGGATGAGTATTGGAGATGTGAATAAGGCAGGTACCACATTGCTACACTGTACCGCCCTCACAGGACAGGCAACATTGGCTCAGTACCTGATAGAACAGAAGGCAGATCTTATCGATGCGCCAAATTTAAGCGGAGATACACCTATTCACGACGCCGCTCGCTGCGGCCACTTAGATGTTGTGAGGTTGCTTTTGAGCAGCGGAGCCACGTATGACGCCGTTAACCTAAACAGAGAGACACCTTTCGATTTGACTGAGAACTTTGGAATTAAGGACCTTCTCGTGTCCGCTGAAAATCTGTTTAAAGCCATTAGAGAAAACTATGTTTCCAAGGTTAAAGATCTGTCTGCGGAAAACATGACTATTTTAAATGCTAAAAAAACTAATAACTGGGAGGCTACTTTGATTAATTTTGAACTGACTGGTAAGATGTTCCTAAAAAACAACACCATCAAGATGAACGGGTATACTCCTCTCCATTATGCATCTTCATATTCTCATTTTGAAATCACCAAATGCTTGTTAATAAATGGATCCATGTACAACCAGAAGGCTGCTGACGGCAAAATACCACTCGACTGCGCGGCTCAGGACAATATCATCCATTTACTGAGGCTTATAGATGACACTTTCAAAAAGGTTCAAGATCATAATATCCAAGTAATTGACGATCTGACGCAACTTGGTGATAATGCAATGCTGAGAGCGGTGCTCAAGGCCCGCAACGAAGGCAGCAGCACGCTGCTGGAAGTCGCCACTCGGTGCGCTTTTCCCGAAGTAGAAAAGCTGAAGCAACTTCTACAAGGACATTTGTTTCTTACTTTTTCAATGGTTGAGAAAATGATAGAGAACCAGAACTACTCGCTGGCTCTAAGCACTCTCACCACGCTGTTGAATGAAAGACAGAATATATTAGGAGATGAAGATCTGGGCACTCTGGATATTCAATACAAAGTCGGGTTAGTACTCAATAAACAGTATAAGCATTCCGAAGCTTTACTGAACTTTCTGGAAATATATGAACAGCAAAAGAAGTCTTTGGGCACAAATAATCCAATATCTCTCAACACCAGAAGTGAAATAGCCACCACTTTAAATAAATTAGGAAGGAATGAGGATTCTTGGGACATATTCCAGGAGGTTATGGAGGAACAGAAAGAATTTCTGAATAAAGATCCTGCTAATGTATTCAAAACCTTTATAAACGCCGCTGCAACTCTCCGCTCCATGAAAAACTGGGAAAAGGCTTTGAAATTGTATCGGGAAGTTCACAAACTTGTGGTTAAAGTGTATCACGAAGATCACTCTCATGCTTTGTCTCTTAACAACGACATAGCAACGGTTTTGAGTCTACAAGGTCATTACAGAGAAGCATTTGCAATATATGAAAAAAATTACACAAATGCCAAAATTCATTTAGGACTAAAGTACGATGTCACTCTGAAGGCTCGGCTCGGCATGGCAGAGTCTTTGAAGAATCTGGACCCGACGGATAAAGCCCTCATAGTCATCATCCAAGAAGTGTTAGCTAATCAGAAGGACCTGCCGGGGTCATACAATCGTAGATTCTTGAAACTCCATTTCTGTTTAGCCGATCTCCTGCTTCTACAAGATAAGTGTCACGAAAGCCTGACAGCCTACAAGCATGCCCTTCAACAATGGTGTGCACATTTTGGATTTAATTATAGAGCGAATGAAGAAGACCGATTCATAAAATTTGAAGACATATTGTTTCAACGTTTCAACATTTCCTTTGAGAATCTTCTAAGTAGTGCAGAATCAGATATGATGAAAGTGGTTAGTGAAGGCGATATTTCGGATGTGGAGGGTTTAATACAAAATGGATTCGATGTGAATAGTACAGACAGTGATGGAAGAACACCATTGCACTTTGCCGCCGGCAGGGGGCGCCTTGATATGGTTACCTTGTTGTTAAGGAGTGGAGCGGATGCCACCGCCGCTTGCGAGGCGGGGAACACACCCCTGCACGCCGCTGCAACACAAGTCTCCGCAGACATCGCGCGAGCCTTTCTGCAGACTGTGAAGACCATTAAAATCAACTCTTACGACAGTTTCATCAACGCTAGGAACGAGGAGGGTGCCTCCGCAATGCATATCGCCGCTAAGAGTGGGTTTATCGATGTTGTGACATGTTTGCTAGAGAATGGCGCCGTTTACAACACTGTGAACGAGTGTGTCCAGGGAAGTTGCGACCAAGCCGTGACGGAGGAGATGTTTGGCAGTGTGCGGAGGGGAGACATGGCGAGGTTGTGTGGGATGGACCAGCGCCGGGATTCTGTAGTCAACTCCAGAGATACGGAGCTGCGTACGGCTGCAGAAGTGGCCCGACCCTACAATCAGCCAGGCCCCTTCAAATGCCTGCTTTATCTTTCATGTTTATTTTTTTTTATTTATTTTTTTATATTTAATTTTTTTTATACTCTTTTTTACAATTATTTAAATGATAATGTTACCCTTTTGAAATAAAATAGGAAAGTATGTTAAAATTTTACCAAGAAAATTAAAAAACAATATCTAGAATAACATTTTTTTATACTACTATGTAAACCACTAAAATCATTTGTTAAATATATGTACAATATTAAAAATAAAAAGTAAAATAAAACACAATACAAGCTTTAGTTTTTGTTGGGTTGCAAAATTATGACTATATTCTTCCTTCCCTTGTCCATAATTCCGAATCCGACTTACAAAATAATGTAAAAAAAATATGGGGTTATGTTAAGATGCAAAGAAAATCTTACACTATACCGGAACACATGACCTATCATTCCGCAACAATGCACGACAGCAAAGAAGTTACAAACCTGTTTGCTGATTACTTCTCATCGGTCTTTACATGAAATTCCACCTCTTGATGCCAATAATAAGGAGGATCCTATTAACAACACATTAATATCTTCTATCAGAATGAAATCACCTTAAAATACCTCTCAAGCATAGACATTAAAAAAGGGCCAGGAGTCGACAGGCTACCCGGAATTTTTATACGCAACTGCAGTAAATATATCTGTGTTCCAGTTTGTGCAATCTATAAAAAATCACTAACAGAAGGATCGTTTACTCTCAAATGGAAATCAGCCGTCATTACACCAATCTTCAAGACTGGTGATAAACATGATGTTAAAAACTACCGTCCAATTTCCCAACTTCCTATTCTAAGCAAAGTTCTTGAAAAAATCGTCTTTGATCAATTATACTCGGCTATTTCCACATCAATTACAACGAATCAGCACAGATTTATGAAAGGTAGGTCTTCAACATCCAACCTCACCCTTTTCATGAACTTCTTGCATAGCGAGATGGACGATAAGGAGCAGGTTGATGTTATGTACACAGACTTCTCTAAGGCCGTTGACCCTCAATTCTTTTGAAAAAACTCATTCTACTTGGTATACATGGCGACCTGTTTAGATGGATTAAGTCCTACATTAGTAATCGCAATCAGGTAATCTTAATCAACGGCGTCTTCTCAAAGTCTTTAGAGGGAATATCTGGTGTCCCGCAAGATTCCAACCTAAGTCCGCTCTTGTTCAACATTTATATAAACGACATTGCTTCATGATTTCAAAATTCCGAATATAAGCTGTACGCTGACGACATGAAAATATTCAAAGTTGTCCATTCTCTCTCTGACTGTGAAGCTTTACAAAGTGACCTAGAAAGACTTTGCAAGTATTGTAAAGTTAACTGTTTAGTCATCAATGTTTCTAAATGTTACACTATGACGTTCACCAGAAACAAACATATAATTGAGTACTCTTATTCATTTCACAACGAACCTGTCATCTCTAAAACGGATTGTAAAGATCTTGGCGTTTACTATACTATATTTAATAAGCACATAGACTCAATCGTTCATAGATCACATAAAATGCTTGGTTTTGTTCTTCGTATAAGTAAAGTTTTCAGTAACCCGCAGACAATAATAATGCTATATTTTGCATTAGTCAGAAGTACACTAGAATACGCATCGCCAATATGGAACCCACAGTACAAAATATACATAGATAGCATAGAACATATTCAAAACAAATTTATAAAATATCTTACCTTCAAATTCAACAATAACTTTGATTTTACATTTCAAATTGTGCAACAAAGGCACTAGCTGATTTAACATTTATACACAGAATTTTAAATAAAAAATCGACTGTACTGAACTTCTATCCTTAATTAACTTTAATATACCTGTAAGACGAACACGCCATACCAATAGTGCCACGCACTATTCCACACTCTAAATTACAAAACAAATGCAGCAACTAATTCGCCAATTAACCGTGCTCTTCATACATTCAATAATGTTAAGTTTGCCTAAACTCTAATATTGACATTTTCTAGGATTCACTGCCCAAATTTAAAAGGAGCATCATGTAAATGATATAACTGTTTAATGCGCATACATATCCCTTCACAGATCACCACTTCTCACACATACACACACACTACGCACATCACCCGGTAGTTACTAATTATACATTCCACTCCAAAACATTACAAAGAAACATATCAAAGGTACCCATCATGAAATATTATTTAATATCTGTAAACTCTGTCATCACACTGTAATCAATGTACTGTTTGTTTCTATAAAATAAATAAATAAATAATGCATATCAATGCTTCTTTTGAAGTCATCAAAAACGAGCTAAAGTGACGATATGTTGTAATGTGGATCTTGTGAATTGGCCCGAGTTTGTCTGACTAAAGTTTTCCTGGTTTTTGAATGTGTAAATTAGAATATCTATTGTATATAATTGTTTTTTAAATTCAGGGCTTTAAAAACATAGTCGGTAGGAGTTCTGATGGGGATTCAAAAGTATAATTTTCAAAATTACCTTTTGTGCTATGAGGACTCGTTTTATCGCGGAATCGCATGAGCTTCCCCATCCGATAAAGACCATTATTGTAGTTGAGATTGGGCTGATAAATATAATAAATTTTAATTAGTTGTTCTTTATCTAAAATATTTCTTATTGTTTTGAAGAATTTTTTTTTTTTTAATTTGTTGCTCACATTTTCTATTTGGGAGTTCTAATTTAAGTTTTGATCAATTTTTATGTTTAAGTTTGTATTGAGGTTATCTGTCTGTTGTGTCTTTTAAATGTAATATATTTAATTTTTGTGTCATTTCATGTTACCCAATTCATCCTTTCTTTGGCTTTTATGAATACAGTCTACCGTGAATTTCCATGCAAGAAAAGGACTGTGTCATCTGCGAAACTAATGACGAGCCGGGACAATTTAGATAATGGGGCCAACAGACCTAGCTATAAAAGCTCAAGCGTTATTTGGTTTGGCGTATTTCGGCATATCATTCGTACATTCCTAATGGGAATGTATGACGAACGATATGCTGAAGTAGGCAAATAACGCTTGAGCTTTTATAGCTAAGTCTGTTGGCCCCATTACATGTATCATTAATATATCTTGCGACAATACTGATACATTGTATCATTAATGTATCAGTATTGTCGCAAGTCTCGCGACGAGCGGTCGTTTAACGGGACTGACACTGCAAAAGTAAACTGCCCACAAACATAAATTTAACCCATTCGGGACCATGTTCCAATATGGAACTTAAAATAAATATCGAAAAAATACTTACGGAACTTAACAAAATTGGCAGTACAAAAGCTGCCAAAGAAGCTAAAACCGAAATTGAAACAATATTAATCAATATCGAAGATTCATGGAAGTTTGAAATAACATCACTACAAAACACCATAATTGGTTTGCAAAATAAAGTGATTCAAAATCAAGAGGATTACATAAACAAATTAGAAACGTTGATAAAAAAAGCGTCAAATGAAGAGAAAAAATATGACGAAAAAAGCTATGCAATGGTGGTAAGGGAGAAATCGCACCCAATACCTAAAGCTAATTTTGCGCTACTAATTTCCTCAAAAAAAGACAAGCCTGCAGATGAAATCGAAAAAATTTTAAAAGACAAAATAAAAGTATCCAAACTAGGAATAGGAATTTCTGGACTAAAAAAAACATATCAAAACAAAATAATACTAACATGTGAGAAACAAAATGATACCGAAAAAATAATAAATGAAATAAACAAAAACCCAGATATTGGAATACATGCTGATGAAATAAAGAAAAAAAAACCTTGCATTATCATTAAAGGAATTGATGCTTGCTACAAAGAAGAAGAACTTTTAATAGATTTGATAAATCAAAATGAAGACATAAAAAACGCCATGACCTCAGAAACCGATAATGAACCCATTATTATTAAAAAAAAGCTCAAGAACAAAAAATCTGATAAATTATCAAATTTTATTATCCAAACAACACCAAAATTAAGAAAAATAATAATATCGAAAGAAAGGATCAACATTGGATACACAAAAGCACACGTAGAAGACTGTGATCCACTCATGCAATGCTATCATTGTATCGGGTATGGACACACATCACTAAGATGCCTTGAAAACCTGAAGAGTCCCAGATGCCTTCACTGTGCAGGAGAGCACAAAATACAAGACTGTCCCAAAAAACAAGAACCTGCCAAATGTCACAACTGCACAAACAGAAAGGGTTACCAAAATGACCATCCAGGTAACAGTTACTTATGTGAATTCCGCAAGAAAATGTAAAAAAATGCGCAAATGCGAATTGAATACGAGTAAGTTTGCATGTTGCATACTTATTTTTTTTTATTCTCTTAAATATGAATAATTTCTTCACTAAGGAATTAGATGATTCGCTAAATATTGCGGAACATGTTTGTCACACTTTAAATGATTGCAACAACATAGTAGATAACATACCAAATTCATTCTCAATATTACATCTAAATATCCGATCAATGAAACAAAACTTTAATGAATTCTTACTTTCAATTAATTTATTAAATCACAAACCGGACGTTATTGTGTTAACTGAAGCATTCATTAGCGCCTACAATAAATTTTGTATACCTAGTTATAGTTACTTTATGACACATTATGCTATTAACAAAAATAGTGGTATTGTTGTATTTGTTAAATCCTGCTATTCAAACACCACAGTGGAAGAAGTACCTATGCAGCGAGTCAACTGCTTAGATATTAATGTAAATATAAATAAAGTATGTTTTAATATTATCGCTATTTACCGAACGCACGGATCAAATGAGTATACATTTATGGATGAATTAAGAAACATTATCTTATCAAAAAAAAATAAACAGAACATAACTGTAATTGGCGATTTTAACATAGACGTTTCTAATGAAAATAATAACAAAATAAAAACAGAATTTATCAATCTTATGTCTGAAATGAATTTTATATTATGTATAAAAAATTATACTAGAGAAATTATGGGTCAACGTCCAACATGTATTGATCATATATGGTGTAATACTAAACATACTGACAAATTACTTACGATTGTATTAAAAAATAATATTACCGACCATCACACTTGCATCTCTATACAACAACTTAATATTAATAATCACACAAAATCAGAAAGCAAAACTTTCATAAAAAAATCATTAAACCATGATAAATTAAGTACAAAAATAAATACGGAAACGTGGCGACCCGTATTGGAATCCACATGTGCTGAAACATGCGCAAATAATTTTGATAAAATTCTCTGCAATTATATAACAACATCAACTGATATTAAAACTGTAAAAATTAAAGCAAAATTCAAAAAAATAAAACCATGGATCTCACATGGCTTAGTTGTGTCTATTAGAAAAAAAGAAGAGTTATATCGCTTGACAAAGAAATTTCCCTTGGATAAAAAAATATTCACGTATTATAAAAAGTTTAGGAACAAATTAACATCTTTAATAAAAATAACTAAGGAAAACTTTTACAAAAATGAAATTAACCTGGCTAAACAAAATGTAAAACATATTTGGAAAACAATAAATCAAATAAATAGTAGAAAAAACAAAAAAACTCCAATTAATAAAATTTATATCGGAAAAAACTCTATTAACGCCATAAGGGAGCCAATAAAATGTGCTAATGCTTTTAATAAATATTTCGCTAACGTCGGACAAAATTTAGCTACACGGATCGAGGAAAATTATAAAATAGATAATTTCGAGAAGGACTGTCATAGACAAAATAATCTGTCAATTTTTCAACCAGTAACAATAAACGATATAAAAAATGTTATAAATGATTTAAAAGGTGGATCTGCACCAGGATTTGATGGAGTCACAGTGGAAATATTGAAAAGATACAATAATTTACTAAGCATTCCAATTACACATATTATAAATATTAGTTTGAATAGTGGAATATTCCCTTCCATTTATAAAAAATCTATCATAACACCCGTTTTTAAATCAGGCAACTCTGAAGAAATATCAAATTATCGACCCATATCTCTTGTTTCAAACATAGCAAAAATTTTTGAAAAAATCGTAAAAAAGCAACTCATGCACTATATTGAAAATAATAAAATACTAAGTCCTAACCAATTTGGTTTTAGAAAGAAACTAGGCACTCACGATGCCATTGCTGAACTAACCTCAACAATATATAATGCATTGGATAAAAAAAACAAATGTCTTGGTATTTTCATTGATTTACGAAAGGCTTTTGATAGTATCTCCCATTCAAAATTAATTAACAAATTAAATGATATTGGTATTATTGGTAAGGTAAGGTATTGGCTACAAAGCTATCTAACTCAAAGAAGTCAAAAAGTAAAATTAAATGATTCACTAAGTGTAGATGAAACTCTAGAATTTGGAATTCCACAAGGGACTGTTATTGGACCAATTTTATTTATAATTTACGTTAACCAAATGTTTAAGTTACCACTTAATGGTAAACTTATATCTTTTGCTGACGACACTGCAATAATTATCGAAAAAAAGACGTGGAACGATATTACCAATGCAGCCAATCAAGACATGAAGGTTATAAAAAAATGGTTCGATAACAATTTATTATCACTTAACACAGAAAAAACATATTATATTCCATTCTCTCTACAAGAAGAAGTGCCAAATAACTTAATTAACATAACAATTCATTCCAAAAATTGTGTAAATGACGGTACATGTAATTCGGACTGCGCTAAGCTAAATCATAAATCAAATGTAAAATATCTTGGAATCTTAATAGATCAAAACGTTAAATGGAAAGATCATATCAATCTCACCGTAGAAAGAGTAAGAAAACTTATCTACGTTTTCTATAACATACGAAACATCTTAAACAAGAAAACTATCAAAATCGTCTATTATGCATTAATTCAGTCCTTATTACAGTACGGCATTATTGGTTGGGGAGGGGCCTTTAAGGCTTCCTTACAGCCCATAATTACAATACAAAGAATAATTATTAAAATCATCCTGAGAAAACCATACGACTTTCCTACTTTAGAGATATTTCGGGAATTTAATGTACCATCTATCACAGAATTGTATAAAAGAAACGCCTTATATCAAATTTATAAAGAATATTTTATTCAAAAAATTCACCCCTCAGATAACATAAGCAATAGATTTAAAACTAAAGGCTTAATAACCATCCCTATGCTTAGAACCACCACGGCTCAGCATCACTACCTGTATTTAGGTGTGAAATGGTACAATTTATTATTGTCCAAAAACAAAATTAGTATAACCGAAACTTTGAAATATGAACAATACAAAAAACAAATTAAGTCCCTGAAATTGGATAATGATATATTGTAACCTTAATTCACACTTAGTTTACACTTAGTATAATCTGCACTATTCAATGTAAAAAAAATATATATGTATTGTTGTCTTTCAATAAAAAATTCTTTCTAAATTGTAAACCTATGTAATAATGTTTGTATTTATCTTATAAGTTTTTGATTATTGATTACAAATTTAATTAGAACGTTATTTTTTGCTGTAAATACTCCTCCCATAAACACGAGCTCTTAGAGCTCAACTTATGGAGTAGTAGAATAATTATGTATAATTGTATAACTTTGCACAATGTAATCACCTGTATGTAAAATCTTTTTCTTATTAATAAATAAATAAATAAAATAAAATAAATAAATATATCAGGAATAAAATCGGGTCTAAGACACTGCCTTGTGGAACTCCGTATTGAATTTGTATTGGTTGACTTGATTCATTTTTTTAATTCTGACTAGCTGTGACCTTTCTGACATGTAGCTTTTAATGAGATTTAGTTCATAACCTACGATTGCGACCTTTTTGAGTTTTTCTAGAAGATATGTATGATCAATTGTAACGAAGGCTGTACATAGATCTAAAAAGATTCCGATACACTTAGTACCATTTATACTTTTTACACGACTATGTTTTATATTTTTACAATACAGGCAATGGCATCGGAAGTTCCCATATTTTTTCTAAATCCGTATAAATGAGGTAAATAAATAGAAAGTATGAGGCCCGTTTCAAGATATTGAGTGAGTGTTTCTTAATAACTTTCTCTACAATTTTTGAAAGATTATTCAATATTGTTATCAGTCTTTATTTATTTATTTATTTATTTATTTATACGCCTATTAGGCTTTTACATACATAGTTATAAAAAAATATTCATAAGATTGTAAGTTCACAGTTACAGTAGTAATACATAGTATAATCTATCTATTTAACATATTATAACAGCAAGTAACTAGTAATGCATAAAATGATTATTTGTAGGTATAAACCTGTTGTACAAAAATAAGAATGTGCCTACTCCTAAGGTTAACAAACGTAATTTAGCTATAAAGAAATGTAAAGTTTATATGTACATAGTAGACAGTGAGAGCAGTAACATGGTATAATACGACATAATAGTATAGTGTATATATAATATGAGGCCTTTGAATTAGAGAGTTTACGAATTAATTGTTGGCGGTATTGTTAACATAATATACCTAGATCGTTTGACTTTAGTTACTAATATCCGCTATATTGCCGGCTTTAAAGATTGGTCAAGCGACGCAGGAAAGATACATCTGTTCACAAGATGGAGAAATGATTGGATTAGTTCATCTCTAGTAGATTTAATTATTCTCATTGAAATGCCATCTGATCCAGAAGTGAGTGTTGGTTTCATTGAATATATAATGTCATCAATGACAAATTAAAACACTTTGTTTTTACCACGATAATCTTTATTTTAACAAATCGATATACCCACGCATAGCCTTGTATACTTGATTATTTAGTTTTAGTACATTTTATGTCCTGAGGAAGAGAACATCGTTCTCGAAACATGTCGATTTGTTAAAATAAAGATTATCGTGGTAAAAACAAAGTGTTTTAATTTGTCATTAATAAAATGGTGCCACAAAGTGAATTTGCAAAATTTGAAGAAGTATAATGTCATCTGCCGTAACTGAATTTAACTTAAATGTGACTTTTTTTTATATAGAGAAACCTCACAAGAGTCCTAACTGCTCCCTTCTGGAGCCAGTGAGACTATGGCATCCCCGATTGGAGTATGTTGTGAGGCTGAAGGTAAGTAGGGAAGGGAAGGAGATGGGGAAGAGGAAGGTGGGAAAGTACCTGGCTATTCAGATCTAGTCACTAAAAAAGGCTAAAGCCATTATTAAGCAACCTTTCAATTCTGAATGGTGGTCTTACACGAGGGCGATACTGAGAGTATCTTCCACTCTGGAACGTGCCGCAAATATAACATATATTATTTTTATTAATTAATTGTGAAATAACACAAATTAATCAAATACAATTTATTTGCGCACGCCGGGTTCGAACACGCGACCTTTCGAATGGGAGTCAAGTGTCTTACCACTCGACCACGGACGGTCGTCCGTCATTATTAGTGAGAGCGTTGTTATTCTCATTAGCAGTACAGAGAGGTTTAAGATGATTTTTTATAGCTAAATTAGAACCCGCGTCAGAGAAATACTCATTCACAAATTAAACTATTTCCTTTGGATGTTCTTTCATATTTAATTTTTGATTTGCAATCTTTAGAGCAAATCATGCTATCCTTTTTCTACCGGTACGTCAATGGAATATGCTCAAGGTGATGGGTCGAAAGAGTCTGGCTGCAGACGTTTAGGTAAGGTCCCCCTCAACCAATCTCTCCTGATCCTGCCCGCCAAGCAGTAGGTGGACAAATACATTGCAATTACATTCACCAAAAAAAATTATATAAACCATAGCCAATATCTCGCTTTTTCCTTCCAGCCAACATTTCTTCATGTGCCTTTTCCCAACTGGCCGGACGATGGCTAAAGGAGGAGGAAGCGTAACATGGCGTAGGACTCCAAAAATGAATCACAATAATATTTTTAATTTTAATTTTTAAGTGGAATGACTCGGCGAATAAGACACACATTTTTGTTGCTAATTAATTTTAATTTTTATTCCGGTTTGATCTTAGAAAGTGACTTTATTATAATTACGATTACTCCATTCCAAAATGATTTTTCTATTTACAGTATTTTTATTATACCTACCCCTAAAAAAGTACAAAAATATAATTTACAACATATTTAAAGAACAAGCATTCTCAAATAAAACAATAACTTTGTTTAAAACCATGAAATTTGTTTTATTTTAAGGCTGACTGGTTTTCAGGTTACAAATTAAACACTGACCCGACAGTTGATCCCCCGATAGTTGGCTCCCAAAAATTATAATATCAAATTGAAATTTTGGATGCATTATTTACCAATTTCAAACCAAAATACCTTTAACCCGTCAGGTCTACTTGTTCGGTTTTGGGAACAACTAATACAGGTCTCCTAGAAATCGTTGTGTTAGAAAGAGAAAATACCACACTTTATATTCAAATCTAAAAGTAAACTGCAAAATAATTAAAATGTACACTTTTATGAATCCAAAGTTTCCAACCACATTTTGGAAAAAAAAAAATGAATTTGAGATTTTTTTGATTATTTTGATTATTTTCACATGAAATGACAAAAAAGTTAGACGACTAATGATGACAAATATGTATATATATATATTTTTTTCATTATCAGAAATTTTAGTTAGAAAAAACGTAAGGTGAGCCATTTTTAAAATCTTTTAAGTTTGCATGCAAAATTTGTATTTAAAAAAAAATTATATATTTAATTTTTATTTGAACAACTCTTTTCTTATAACTTTTGTAGGTTATTCCCAACAATGCAAATTAAATGTATTATAAAAGTTATATAGTCAACTCACGTTTATGTCGTTTCATGTAAAAATAATTCATTTAAAATTCTCAAATTTTCATAATTATTTCTCAAATTGCGGTTGGAAACTTTCAAATCATAAAAGTGTACATTTTAATTATTTTGTGGTTAACTTTTAGATTTTATTTTATAGTTAATACCTCACAAGAGTCCAACTACTCCCTTCTGGAGCCAGTGAGACTACTGCATCCCCAATTGTTATGAGGATGAAGGTAAGTGGGGAAGGGAAGGAGACGAGGAAGAGGAAGGTGGGGAAGTACCTGGCTATTCAGATCTACTCACTAAACCAGGCTAAAGCCATTTCAAGCAACGTTTCAATTCTGAATGGTGGTCTAACACCAGGGCGATACTAAGAGTATCTTCCACTCTGGAACGTGCCGCAAATATTCTATATATTATTTTAAATAATTAATTGTGAAATAACACAAATCAATTAAATAACATTTATTTGCGCATGCCGGGTTCGAACCCGCGACCTTCGGAATGCAAGTCCAATGCTCTACCGCTGGACTACGCCGGTCGTCAAAAAGATTTGAATATCATGCGTGGTATTTTCTATTTCTAACACAGAGATCAGATTTCTACTAGTTGTTCCGAAAACCGAACAAATAGACCTAAAGGGTTAAGAGAATGACTTTTTTAAACGGCTTTCTTTATTTCGAGGTCCTCTAAAAAAACCAGTCGGTAAATTAAACAAATGTCATGGTTATAAACAAAGTAATTGTTTTATTTCATTAATATGTCAAACCACAAAGCGACTGCTTTCTACCAGAAGAAAAATAAAACAATTACATATTCTCTTCAGCATTTATCTTTGTGGATGTATTCCTTGATCAGGGCTTGTCCGATGACCATCATTTGGATGTCCGTGGCCCCTCCGTATATCTGCGTAACTCTGGCATCCCTGGAAAATACTAATTTATTTAAACACAATAGCTTTTTAACCCGACTTTGGCTGTATCGTGGGTCCCAACTGTCGGGAGCCAGTGGGAACATGGCATCCCCAATTGGGATTCCCATCCCCAGTTGTGAGGCTGAAGGCAATGGGAAAGAGAAGGAGATAAGAAGGAGGAACGTTGGTAAGTACCTGACTATTTAGATCTGGTCATCAAATGCAGCTAAAGCCATTTTAAGCAACATTTCGCTTCTGAATAAGGTGATACTGAGAGTATCTTCCACTCTGTAAAATGCCGTATGTATTTTATTTATTTATTCAAAAAAGAATTAGTACTACAAAAAAACATAAGCTGTACATCTCACTAGGGCATTCCTGTATCGAGATGAGCAGCTTTACAATTATGGTTTTAAAGAGAAAAAAAACATATCATCATAAAAATAAATCTATAAAAGAAGCACTGAATAAAGTTAATCAAACATTAGTTACAGTTAGATAACAATACGTTCTACTGTAAACCAAATGTACAAAGTACCTGTGATGGCTTATCAGATGTATTCATAGGGTGACCAGTGTTAAGAGGGATAGTATAAATCAGCGTTTCCCAACCTTTTTAGACCTGCGGACCGGCAAAACATATTGTATTCTTTCACGGACCGGCTGCCGCCTAAGACTAAGAAGCGCACCCTTTAAATTTGTATCTTTGGTAGTTGATTCCAGCTATTCAACATGTTTCCTCGGACCATTCTCATGTTCTGGCTAAAATTTTAAATTACACAAAATACGGATTCAAACGGCACCCTACACACGGTGTCCGAAAACTCGTAGTACAAGCGGAAAACTGGTAAATCTACATCGCATAGAGAACCCAAATAAATGTAAAATTTTTCGATTTGAGCATTTTTACATTTTAAAAAAAAATAACAAAAAATATTTTATTTCGGCTACTTTAGGGTTAAAGTTTTTTTGTTTACGATGTCATTTTGTCATCAAAATATCATTTTGTGGAGCGGCAGAGAGAAAAATTATTGGCACAGTAAGAACCTACTTACATTATGTATTCCTTGTACAATCCAAAAACACAAACACAACAATTGTTCAAATTTATCACTTATCATTGATAACCACTGGAGCGACAGAGCAATTAAAATATTTTTTCTCGGATTGCTAGAGGAAATGTTTTCCGCCCACATTCAAATAATCATACCTCCGAATTTGAATATGGAGACATAAAAACTGATTATAGTTCTATGTAGCCAATGAATTCCCCTATCTTTTGTCTATTATCACATATTTGTAGGATTTATAAAACAAATATAATTAAATCTTTGACAAACATTTTAAAAAATCTAGAGAATATTTATTTTGTTATATTTTTAATGTACAATATATTATATGGTCGTTTTAATAAAAACAATTTTTTTTTTAATTTGCCACATTTTGGCAACAAAGCAATCCGAGGTTTTGTAAATAGTGACATAATGTGGCAAAAAGCGCTCGAGTGGTTAACAAGCTTAATTTTCAAGCACAGTTAGGCCTAATCTATAGCTGTTCTTGTAGAATTCCTATTTGCAGTAATCCACAATACAATCAGGCACTGTTGTTAAAATATGAAAATAACAATTATAATATGTCAATCACCAGAGTGATCGCCAACGTCGGGGGTCAACAACCTGACTGGGCACACGAAGAACCGTCTAAATTTCAATGCAAATCGAAACACGTACTTTATTTTAAAGTTAAAATTAACCAAAGGGTTGTAAGCAGTTTGACCGACCGACGCGACGTCGTCATAGCAATCGAAAAAGTAAACTGCTATAAACAAAGAAATTCGGACATCCCTCTGCAGCTGCAATATACTGAGTACTTCAATTAAAGCTGACCACTGGGAATATTATTTTTTAATTGAACCAACTTACAGCATTTACGATTGAGTATTGCAAGTTTTTATTTTATTCAATTCTGTTGTTTATTTACTCGCTTTTACACTTTTAATCAAAGCATTAACTTTCAACAAAAATATAAAATTAGAAACCAACTTTCAAGTTTAAATTCAGTACAACTTAATTTTTTTCCTATAACTTTTCACTTAGAATTAAACTTCTAGGTTAAATTTACGGCTTTTTGTAAGTTTTTGTTACGTTACTCACGAGTGCGTATACAAGTATTACATATAATTCCAACTCATGGTAAATAATTCTCACGTAAGTTGTTTGGGAGTTTAACTTATGGAAGAGCTCACTGAAACCAAAACACCTGTAAATTTACTCTCTCCAAGATGGCTTCTTGTCAAGAACGTGTTGCCGTTGACTTTGACAAATTATCTGTCAGATTGTATAAAAAATCGAATACCTTGATTATTACAAGATGGCTTTACAATTTGTGCGTTTGACAGTTCGCGCGTTTGATATATTTAGAGATATTTCCCATACTATTCATCCAATCCGGGAGGATGGACGAGGGAGGGGGAAGGCGGAGAAGGTGGAAAGGGAATTTGTGAGAAGAGAGGAAAGAGAGACTTCACGAGAAGGAGGACAGCGGGAGTGGGGAAAGGAAATGAGGGGAAGGTGAAAAGGGAACGTGGGAGGGAAAGGGGACGAGGGTAGGGAGGAGGTGGCGGAAGGGGAATGGGGACGAATGGGAAAGGATACGCAGGGAGAAACAATTTCTTAATTTAAGTGGTATTGCAAAGCATGCCGGGTATCAGCTAGTCCACAATAAGAATTATTTTGATTAATGCTTTATTTATTGAAAATAATGCATTTGCAAACATAGTCATCTGGAACAAAGTATTACGTTGTAGAAAACCAACGAACTATTTTGAAAATATTCACTTCAGTTTTAATTGTTACGACATTTAAACACTTTAAATACATTAATAATCACTATTTCACTGGTATACAGATATGTTAGAAAAATCGACTGAAACACGGAAATAATGATATATTAGGGGATAAGATTTTGACAGCCAGCCGTTAAAAATAATTTCGACATTAGACTGACATTAGAGTGACATCAATTGATCAGTACTAGAAGTAGGCTTTCAGTTTTCAAATAACGGTAACTGCAGGAAGCGGGATTTTTTTTTTAACAAATCTGGGAAATATTTATTCACAAAAAGCGTTCAAGTAGATAATATAGTAAGTAAATAATAATACGAAAGTTAAGTAGATATTATATAGTAACGGTGTTACTAATAAAAAAACACTTTAAACTGTATTTCTGTAGCACGTTGTGTAAAGTCTGTACATTTCGTTTTTAAAATTCTTACTAAACCAAATATATGGTTTTGATCTGACAACGTTGTATTTTACCAGCCTTACTAATAAACTTTCTGAAAAATGTTTACAATGTTCAAACAAACATGTATGAAGAATCCTTACTAATTAAGAAATGACAAAAATTTGTTCATGGAAAGATATGTACATTGCTTACACAGCCAAGGAGGGTAGTTTATCTGTTGTATATATTTGTTCCATTTCTAATTTTCAACGAATTTAGAATTTTTTTTTTAATGTCCTATATATTTATTAGTTTTTGAGATGTCTTAAAAACAAAAAACATTTTAGAACCAAAATTTAATTACCTTTAAGATTTTCATATCTAAAATATACTTAAGTGTTTAAAAACTGTAGTATTTTAAGCTTTAAACATCAAGTTGAAAAAAAAACTTACTTATAAAACTGTCACCTTACTTTTTACTCCATCACACAATAAAAAAATATTAAAAAATCTTGAAATTCGCTTTTCATTCCCAAAAATTTACAATAAAAAACTCATGTTTGAATACATTGCTTGCACATCTTAAGACATTCATTTCTTTGATACGTTTACTAAAATATGTATTAGACATTTTAGTCACCAAAAAACATCACTTTCAAGAATTTATAATAAAATAAAGATCTTAAAATCCAAAATATTTCTGAATACAACCTATAAAACCATTTTCTGACAGTTCAATTTAGAACACACGATTTTTGTGCCACAATTTGACTTAAACTATCGAAAAACAACACAAATTAATAGTAAATATATTGAGTACATGAATATAAGTGCGAATTGGTCATAAGGATTGAAATCATTAACTAAAACATCATCTTAATCACACATACATTCGCGACCGATTTTTTTTTTCGTAAATTTCGCATTTCCGGCTATATTTTTCAGCGGGAAAGCAATGCGCAGGCGCATCAATCATACCACCAGCGGATTTTAATGAAAACCACAATTTAAACAAGTAAAATACAACGTTGCCAAATCTAAATATTCACAAAAACACCGTTTAACGGTCGTTAAGTGTTTTTTTATTAGTAAGGCTGTAAGTAAATAAATTAGTAAGGCTGTAAGTAAATAAATAGTATTGAGGTAGTAGGTTAGTGGTTGAGTGGGCATTGCGTTTGGGTCCCACCCAGGCGTTCCGTGTTCGATTCCTCGGCTGGCTCCTCCGTCACAACACAAGCAACATCTTCCGCTTAGTGTAGTGGTAGTAGGAGATTTTCAAATGTTGTTGGGTTATTCGTAACCCGGGAATGTTTGTCTTTCTTTTTTAAAAAAAAAAGTATATAATAATAATAAGAGTAATAAATAAGTTAAGTACGAGTAATCTGGATTGTACCAAATATAGGACTTCCATGCTGATTTATGACATTACTGACAACACGGGTAATATAAAATATTATTATTTTAGGTATCAAATTCTGTATACATGATATCCAGAAATTCATAGTACAATCGGTAATCTGATGAATCTAATTCACATAGCATTTAATAAATTTTTTCCAATTTTTCAGAAACTAAAGAGCAAAAAAAACTTTGGAGCCGAGTCTACGCTTTGATGCATTTTAAAAGACATTAGATAGCTCATATTAACCCCCTGTTTTTTTTTTTTTAATTTTGACTTAAAAAATTCCTACTTCTGATTTGATGTACTAAGAGAAAAGTTATACCACAAAATCAATTCTCCGACAACAACGAATTTCTGAACACCGTGTTAGTATTATTTTTGTGAAATAAAACAAATTAATTAAATTTGCGCATGCCGGAATTTAAACCCGCACCTCCGGATTCGAATCGAGGATCTACACGTTTTAAACATGGATGGCGTCCGACAGAAGATAGATATATAGAAGAGGGTGCCAGAAGAAGAATTAACACTGAGCGACATAGTTACCTGTACAGGCGTTCAGCAGGCAGCCCGCGCACGAGGCCCATGGCCCCGAGCACCTGCACACAGCTGTGCGTGGCAAGCGCGGCGCACGTGCTGGCGGCCACCTTGGCCGTGCAGCTGTGCCGCGTATAGGGGGCCCCCGCGTCACACTCCCACGCAGCTCGCCGCACAAGTAGGCGCGCTCCCTCCAGCCGGATGGATATCTCCGCCAGCCTGTTCTGTAAGCATTGTTAAAAAAGCAGAATTAGTTAGTTTGTTTTTGAGAACATTAACATTGTCTTATGATTTACAAAGGGTCAATGACCAATTGCCCTAATTGACCAATTAACTAATAATCGGTAATGAGTAATTTTCCACTTATTTTGAAGCAAATTGTGCAAAATGTCATCAATCTAGGGATAAAACTGTAGATTTGTACAAAGCCCCGCCGCCGCCACTCCTCTTTATGTATCTTGCTGTTGCAATTTGCGCAATCTTGCTGTTGAATAGAATTAGTTGGGATATCGACATATATAGCGTTATATGAAGCTGCCTTTAAAAGGCAAGCTCTATTAATGCTTGTATAGTTTGTATCCTTACCAGACCTGTTATGTTTAATTATGTACCCTCTTACAATTGTATTTTAAAAACGCATTAAAATTTTTAAATTTTGTAATGTTTTGAGAACGAATAAATTGAATTGAATTGAAAAATAATAGCTAGTGCCCGGCTTGCGTTGCAATGCCATTTAAAGAAAGTGTTTGTGTTTTATTTCTGTTTAATGAAGTGCTTCTGGATACAGACCTCGCCCCTCCCCCTCCATCTCATTTCATCCCTCCATTCCGCTAAACTATACGAAATACACTCATTTTTCAAAGAACTAGCACTCCACCTACTGTAAAAGTTTTATTCAATTCATAATGCCAGAACATAGAAGTAACTATATGGGTGAGCGTTAACAACTCAACAAAGTTTCATTGCAATAAGATGAACGGTAAAGGAAATAATTTCATAATGCCAGAGCTCACCATTATATATATATAGAAACCTTAACGGGCATGCGCACAACTACCCGTTTCGTCGGTTTCGTCGCAATCGAATGATTGGTTTAGGAACGCACAAGGGACAAACGAAGAAACATTCATTTTTATACATAGGATATCCAAGGTGCGCAGAAATTACCTGACTTTTGGTCAAATATCCATTTAAAAACACAGGAATTGTTTTTTGCGATTGTTTTCTGTTTATCAGATAATGTATCTTATTATTCATATGTATTACATACTAATATCATTACAAGTTTTCCCAGAATAGCTAGTGAAAAAAAAAAAATCTCCCATTCGGCAAATAATATTAAAAAAATATATATATATTTATAAGAATATGAACTGATTTTATTGTTTCTACACAAACCTGAATATACATCCTACATGAAAACCAACAATCCAAAGGTGTTTTTGAAGAATTAATTACATTTATATTTCTATAAAAAGTTGACGGCTGGTAAAGCGGGAAAAAAATATGACACCTGAATGTCATAGATAATTAAAAAATATTCAGAGAATAATAATCAAATTAACTCTTAACCTGTTGAAAGCCAGAATAGATAAAATATTTGACAGTTCTCACCTTTCTTATGAATTCAATTTTTATAACATTTCTTTTGTGATATATTACAAAAATTACATCAAAATAATGTAGATAAAACGAACTTCCTAATAATCACTCAAATCTATGCTTTCCACAATGGATTTATGGATTTATAAAAATATAGACTTTGAATATGACTCCGTTCATATTATCAAACGGCAGCCACTTTGTCCGCCATCTTTGATGCCCGACGCGTCATTGGGAATTAATTTGAATTATTCGGATTGGCTACACGCTATCCAGTATTTCGTTATGTCAAGAACGAGAATGGCCCAAGCAATTCTGACCTTGTTCTTCATACAATTTCTTTATACATAAAGGACAAAATCGCTTCAAAAATCCAAACCCGCCGGGGGGACTGCGACCGGCGAAGGTTAAGTTAAGAGAGATATTGGCGCAAGCGATTCTGACCTGGTTTTTCATACAGTTTCTTTATACACAAGGGTTAAAATCGCATTTAAAAGAGACCAAAAAAATTTAAAATTAGTACCGCGCGCATTGGCGCATTTACGGCACAGGAAAGGTTAAACAGCTCTACCGCAAAACTACGAAATCACACATCCGACATTGTTCTTCGGGACCATTGATATGATGGTAATTATGCAATTTAATTTCCTTTTGTTATTCATCCGTATATACGAGTGTGAACTTTTCAAAAGTGATAAAGTAAAATAGTCCAAAAAGAAAAATAGGCAAACCTGAACGGCTGAGATCTGCGCCAAAGGAGCCCCAAAGGCCTCTCTCTGCAGCGAGTAGTCAATGGCGCAGTCCAACGCTGCCTGGGAGATACCTAAGGGAACATTTCAATGACAATTTTTATAAGCAATAATTATTAGCCTGAAACACTCCTCCGTATTGAAAAAACCTCCCGAGAAAAGATACATGCCGCCGACGGGACTCCAACCCGCGCCCCTCTGATTGCCGGTCAGAGGCCCTAGCACGCTTGCTCTATAACGATCGATAGGATAACTATCGGTAACTTCTCATCGTTCCCTACGACAACTGCAGATTGCAAACGAATGGGTGACAGTTCACAATGACTAAGTGTCCTTAATATATTCGATATCAACTATCGTTTGTACGTTTGAGATCTGCAGTTGTCCTAGGGAACGATGAGAAGTTGCCGACAATCGGTCGGTAACTTCACATCGAGCGACCGTGCTAGCACACCAGGAGCTCTATCCACTAAGATACGGCGGCTATAATAATTGTTACCCTTTGTGCTCTGCATGAAAAAAGTCTTGTCTTAAACATTAGTTTATCAATTAAAAAAAATAATAATAATTTTTTTTTTTTTATAGTTAATACCTCACAAGGGTCCCAACTGCTCCCGTCTGGAGCCAGTGAGACTATGGCATCCCCAATTGAGGTATGTTGTGAGGCTGAAGGTAAGTGGGGAGGGAGAGGAGATGGAGAAGAGGAAGGTGGGGAAGTACCTGGCTATTCAGATCTAGTCACTAAACACGGCTAAAGCCATTATTAAGCAATGTTTCAATTCTGAATGGTGGTCTTACACCAGGGCGATACTGAGAGTGTCTTCCACTCTAGAACGTGCCGCAAATATAGTATATATTATTTTTATTAATTAATTGTGAAATAAAACAAATTAATCAAACAAAATTTGTTTGAGCACGCCGGGCTCAAACCCGCGACCTTCTGATGTTCTGTGAGAGGAGCTGGAGATTATGAAAAAACATAAAAAACGTCGTACTTGGGTGAGAAAATGGATCATGAGAAGGAGTGAATTAGGCGCATCCAACACAATTTTTTTCAAAATAATATTATTTACATTTCAAAAATTATATTCTATTTTTGTATACTTCTTGTTTTTGATCCCAAAGACAGGGATGGCTTTGGTACAGATCCATAAATCTGAACATTAAATCGTCCGACCATTTCAGATATTTTTTGGTTGAAACGGATTCCATGACGGTAGGAACTAGTACCGAATAAATGAAACGCCTGACGTTTACTTTTTCCCGCGAGTAACTAAAAATGATAAGCGACTTGAAACATGTGTTCAGACGCCACGATTCGGTGTAAAACTCGAACGATTAGTAAAACCAAAATGGCGATAGTCATTCTTGAACGACAAAAAAGTAGACGGGCTATCAACTTTCGCTAGCAACAAAAAAAGTTGATAACTTTGTTGACAAAGTGTTCACACGTGTCAATTAGCTTTCAACTGTCGAGTGGACCGACAAAAATCGCCTCGTGTGAACCGGCTATAACTGAGGGTTATGTCCAACTCTAACTATAATATCGTCGCTCACATTATAACACCTACACTACCTAAAACTATGCATGCGCCATGATTTGAATCAACAAACAAATGTTTTGAACAATCACCGCTCCGTTTATCCACTGGAGCGACAGAGCAATTAAAATATTTTTTCTCGGATTGCTACAGGAAATTTTTCCGCCCACATTAAAAAATCATGCCTCTGAATTTGAATATGGAGACATACAAACTTATTATAGTTTTATGTAGCCAATTAATTCCCCTATCTTTTGTTTATTATCACAATTTATAAAAAAATATAATTAAATCTTTAACCTTAAAACATTTTAAAGAATCTAGAGAATATTTATTTTGTTATATTTTGAATGTACAATTTATTATATAATCGTTATAATAAAAAAAAATTTTTTTGAAAATTTGCCACATTTTGGCAACAAAGCAATCCGAGGTTTTGGAAATAGTGCCATAATGGGGCAAAAAGCTCTCGAGTGGTTATACAATATTTGGTAAAAAATTAATTGGTACTTAACTACGATTAGAAGTAAATGTTTTAACAAAAGATTTACAGTAGAACTTCTCATAAGGAGCACCTCCCATAATGAGTAATTCGCATAACGAGCAAAACAGATTGTGAAAAAAATTCTCAAGGCGTGAAGCAAGGGAAGTTCCATCTTCACGTCACTCACTTTTAAAACAAGACTTCCGCGCCAGTGCGTCAGTCTCCGGTTTGCACTCGTTCAATATGAGTCGGAACATGTATATGGTTTTTGTCCACTATGAGTAAACTTGAAGGTTTTTAAAGACTCCATTCTAGAACATGAATGATTGCAAACGGAATATACAAAAGGTTTTTCTCCACTGTGAGAGAGATTGTGGGATTTTAAGTGATCTTTTGTAGAACATGAATGTGTAGGTTTTTTAATAAACGTTAAAAATAAAAAATTGAGTATTTTTTGGCATGGAATCTATTGATTTATATGGGAAAAAATGTTTCGCTTAATGAGTGGTTCACATAACGAGTAAGACTCCGGAACAAATTATGCTCGTTATATGTGGTTCCACTGTATTTAGTATTAAGAATAAAATTATTATAATTTTTTAATGTTTATATTATTATTTTTGTTCTATTTTAAGAAAGTTGAATAAAACATTATATATTTCTAGCATAAGAACAATGCGTCTCTCATTATCTCTCAGCCTTTTTTGTGTGATACACAATGAATGTCATTTAAAATACCAAACAATATGTTTTTAATAATAAAAAAATTCCTTCAGAAAACCTGAGTAAAATGAGATGCGGTGTGATAAAGTGAGCTGTGATGTGCTTTATTACTCTTCTCATATAAAATTCTTTTCTATTACTGTTATTATTTAAACATAAAATTATTCATAAACTGCTTGTTCATGTAAGCCTTTCTTAAAAGAATTGAGTTTTAATACAGACAAAACTATTTATTCATATTCATATACCATATCTTCATGCACAAACAAACAATTCATCTTAATATTTTGAAGTATAACTTGCAAAAAGTGTCCCTAAAATAATTCAATTAGTGCCATCTATGAACGAGCAGTTTATGAATATAATACAGTCCGTGATAGCTTTTTAGAAGGGCTCCCAAACTCTTACGACACGGAGGGCTTTGAAGCTAAGAATGGACGGTTACCTCAAGAGTGTTTCCTTTTGGGGAAATAATAACCTCGTTGAATTTAATGCTTCAAAGACCCAGTCATGTCTGATTACGTATAAAAGGGATTGAAATAAAAAGTTAGTATCCTTCAACAGAAGTAATCTTCCGATACATTTAAAGCAAGCTCACTACTCCAGTCATAAGTATGTATTAGCTGTATTTCACTAACTAGCTACAAATATACATATAACATAAGACTTAAATAATAATTAGATGTCTCAGTAGTTAGTTGCTAATTACGAGTCTTAGAGCCGTTGTGTCCAACTTTTCGATTGATTAATTTGAGTATGTATACCGGAGGCGCTGCTAAGTTTAGTGATCCAAAGGAAAAGCTCCAATTTGCCTGTTTCCAACGTTTTGATCTTTGGTACTATCCAATCGCTCATGTGTGTGGCTGTCTTTTTTCATAGACAATAAAATGACGCCAAAGTAAAAACTTTTCATGTAAAATTAACGTTGAAGAGTTAATAATTGTGTTTATTATTTATACAAATAATTTCTTTTAAATAGTGTATTACATAAACAGACATTTTATATTTTTTAAACAAACATATTTAGTATGTTAAAAATAAAGTGTTCTTTTTTATTTACTATACAGTTTGACGGCAGATCTTCTACGATTTTGTTAGACGTAAATGGGAAATTTTGAAAAGTCTTCATCTGTAATGTGTAACCTTCCAGTTGCAGACAATCGTAAAGCTACAAGCAATTGATTGCATGACAAAATCGGGCTCAAAACATATTAAAAAAACACATTTTAATTCATCTTAAAACGGTGGTGAAATTTTCCTTCATTTAATATTGAGATAATATCTCCATCTTTTCTCCGCCTATTTAACCCGATATTATCATCATCCATTTCCGCTCATTCAACAATATCTACTAAAGTCAATACGTCCATAATTCAAATTAAAAAATGCAATTCTAAAAAACCGAAATGAGCTGGAATCATATGACGGATGTCAGACTCTGTTGGCAGTTTTTATAAGTACGGCATCCTAAGGCAAGCTCAATCCACCAGTGTAGCTTCCTTATGTTTAGCATTGCATGGCAATGATTGTGGTTTGGGAAGAATGTATTTGTGCATTTGAGCAGGGTTGAGCCGAGATTTCGGCTCAGCAGTTGATTATTAGGATTGGACACAACGGCTGTTAGTTATAAATCACTAACTAGCTAAAATATAAGTCTTAGATAATAATTATAAGTCTGAGTTGTAAGTCAGTAGTTATAAGTGATAAGACTGATAAGTTATAGATTAAAGAAATTAAGTAGTGAAGCGCCCTTGAGGTGATTTTCCCTCAGCGCTATAGAAATGATCCAATCAATTTAAATAATATGAAGGGGGAGGGGGTGTGAGGGGTGAACGCACCGAGGGCCTGCGAGGAGATGCCGATGCGAGCTTGGTCAAGTTGCTCCATGGCTATCTTGAAACCTTCCCCTACTGCGCCCAGCACCTGATCCTGGGAAACTCTCACTTCCTCAAGAATCACATTGCACGATGAAAGTGCTCTGGAATCAAATAAGACATTACATTACTCCTCACACGAGGCCCTGAGGAAAATAATAATAATTCCCCTCAGGGCCTATCTCATCTTTGAGGATGCTGTGTAAGGGGTCTTTCCAGAAAAGGAAGGAGAGGAATTCCGGGAAGGTAAAAGGTATAAGAAATCTGGGTTCAGTGTGTCCATGAGTAATGGACGTATGAATCTAACCCTCCCACTGCGGAGCAAGGCGATGTTCCAAGATAGCCTTGTTGGAGAGGTCAAAGTCTCTCCCGATCAGGCCTGCCACGCAGTTGGTGGGAAGACGCATCCGCCACCAAGAACCGGACAAATCTCATCCCTGCTAAGTCACCAATCGTAGCGAACCACTTAGGGTGACCAGTGGCAGAGGTATTGGTTATCTAAATAATGGTTTCCAGGGCGGCGGTACCCATACCCATACCCATACCTCCGAAAACGGAAAATATTGCGCTAGGGTCATTGCCCGATCAGTGGTATTATGGCATCCCAAATTGGGGAAAGTTATTTGGAAAATACCTAGTCTATATCACAACATAGAAGTGTGATCTATAGATGATACCGATTAGAGAGAAAGATGATGTTACCAATTTACAAAAGAACTTTAGACTCACAGACCAAAAAAATTGATAGTCTATTTACACAACACATTTCCATTGGTGTATCTGACCTTATTCCCATGAGGTCATCCTTTGGCCCCAGTGAGACCCCTGGAGTGTCCAGGGACAGGATGAAAGCTGCAATAGAAACGAACCATCAGATCAGAATATAGTAACACAATATTCTATTCAACACATCTAGTGTGTTTATAATTCGTACCCGTGATGCCCCGATGGTTCTTGGTCTTGTCCACGCTGGCAAACACGATGATGGCTTTACCCTCTCGCGCCGAGGTCACCCACGACTTGGTCCCGTTCAGAACCCAGAAGTCCCCGTCCTTCCGAGCCGTAGTCTGGATGTTAGCCACGTCACTGCCGGCATCTGGAATTATCAAAATAACATTAGTAGCAGTACAGTAGCAAATATTTTACCAACTGGGTTCACTCGCAGAGGGAAAGGGGACTATAGATAATGAATGAAGCATAACAGGTAGCAAGTATTTTACCAACTATGTAAGTTCATTTGGATGGGGGAATTTTAGATAACAAATGAAGCATGACAAGTAGCAAGTATGTTACTAACTAAGTTCATTGGAGAAGGAAAGAGAAACTATAGATAATGAATGAAGCATAAAGGTAGCAAGTATGTTACCAACTAGGTTCATTGGAGAAGGAAAGGGGACTGTAGATAATGAATGAAGCATGACACGTAGCAAGTATGTTACTAACTAGGTTCACTGGAGAAAGAACGAGGAACTATAGATAATGAATGAAGCATGATAAGTAGCAAGTATGTTACCAGCTAGGTTCATTGGAGAAGGAAAGAGGAACTATAGATAACGAATGAAGCATAACAGGTAGCAAGTATTTTACCAACTATGTAAGTTCACTTGGATGGGGGAATTATAGATAACAAATGAAGGATGACACATAGCAAGTATGTTACTAACTAAGTTCATTGGAGAAGGAAAGAGAAACTGTAGATAATGAATGAAGCATAAAGGTAGCAAGTATGTTACCAACTAGGTTCATTGGAGAAGGAAAGGGGACTGTAGATAATGAATGAAGCATGACACGTAGCAAGTATGTTACTAACTAGGTTCACTGGAGAAAGAACGAGGAACTATAGATAATGAATGAAGCATGATAAGTAGCAAGTATGTTACCAGCTAGGTTCATTGGAGAAGGAAAGAGGAACTATAGATAACGAATGAAGCATAACAGGTAGCAAGTATTTTACCAACTATGTAAGTTCACTTGGATGGGGGAATTATAGATAACAAATGAAGGATGACACATAGCAAGTATGTTACTAACTAAGTTCATTGGAGAAGGAAAGAGAAACTGTAGATAATGAATGAAGCATAAAGGTAGCAAGTATGTTACCAACTAGGTTCATTGGAGAAGGAAAGGGGACTGTAGATAATGAATGAAGCATGACACGTAGCAAGTATGTTACTAACTAGGTTCACTGGAGAAAGAACGAGGAACTATAGATAATGAATGAAGCATGATAAGTAGCAAGTATGTTACCAGCTAGGTTCATTGGAGAAGGAAAGAGGAACTATAGATAACGAATGAAGCATAACAGGTAGCAAGTATTTTACCAACTATGTAAGTTCACTTGGATGGGGGAATTATAGATAACAAATGAAGGATGACACGTAGCAAGTATGTTACTAACTAAGTTCATTGGAGAAGGAAAGAGAAACTATAGATAATGAATGAAGCATAAAGGTAGCAAGTATGTTACCAACTAGGTTCATTGGAGAAGGAAAGGGGACTGTAGATAATGAATGAAGCATGACACGTAGCAAGTATGTTACTAACTAGGTTCACTGGAGAAAGAACGAGGAACTATAGATAATGAATGAAGCATGATAAGTAGCAAGTATGTTACCAGCTAGGTTCATTGGAGAAGGAAAGAGGAACTATAGATAACGAATGAAGCATAACAGGTAGCAAGTATTTTACCAACTATGTAAGTTCACTTGGATGGGGGAATTATAGATAACAAATGAAGGATGACACGTAGCAAGTATGTTACTAACTAAGTTCATTGGAGAAGGAAAGAGAAACTATAGATAATGAATGAAGCATAAAGGTAGCAAGTATGTTACCAACTAGGTTCATTGGAGAAGGAAAGGGGACTGTAGATAATGAATGAAGCATGACACGTAGCAAGTATGTTACTAACTAGGTTCATTGGAGAAGGAAAAATGAACTATGTATAAATAATGAATGAAGCATGACGGGTAGCAGGTATGTTAGGTTCAACGGAACAACAAGGTTAACTAGGAGAAGGAAGTAGATAAGTAGTGAATAGACAAGGAATAAAAAAACACAATAGATAATGAATGAAGCGTGACAAGTAGCAAGTATGTTACCAACTAGGTTCACTGAGAGCGAAGCAGCCGACAGTTCCCTTGGTGAATGGAAGTAGGAACTCCTCCTTCTGCCTGGGAGTACCCCGGCGGTCCAGCAGATTGGCGTACAAACAGTTGTGGATGGAGAGGATGACCCCGGTGCTTGAGCAGTGCGAGGAGAGCTGCTCCACGGCCACGGAGAGGGTGAGGGTATCCAGCCCCAGACCGGAGTAGGTCGGAGACACACACATGCCCATCAAGCCCAGCGCTCCGAGCTGCTTTATCTAACAACAAATTAAAATGGTTATCACAAATAAACATCTAGGCTTTACTGTTGACCATAAACTAAAATGGGATCTCCATATTAATATAATAACAAAAAAATACGAAAATTATCATACATCGTCAAAACAATACGAAACGTCATGTCATTAAATCAACAAAAAAAAAAATATTTCGCTCTTTGTCAAAGTATTCTAACGTATGGTATATCAGTATGGTGAGGTGCAGCAGATACCTACCTCAATCCTCTTAAAATAAATCACAAAACAATAATTAGAATTATGTTTAAAAAGCCGTACCAATATCTGACAGAACAGCTAATGATTAAAAATAACTTACTGGACGAAACTAAACTATTCATAAGGAAGATCATATATAAAAACTGTATCAAAACATCACCACATACCTCACTCGCAAAACACAAGAGCAAAAATAAATAAACACTTTCAAGTTCGCCATATCAAATCAACTTTCGCAAAAAAACATGAATCTTATTTGGCACCGCACATCTTCAATATCTTCCTTACACAAACAAAAACTTACGTCACCCAAAACAATTTAAATTGGCTGTTCAAAAGATTTGTAATTTGGTTGAATGAAAAGGAAAGAACGGACATTCGAAATATTCTAAACAATTAACACGAGTACACATTACAGAAATTCACATTTCATACAATTTCTAACGAAATTATATAAGGTTAGAATATAACATAGGGTACTGCAGGTTTGCAATTATAAATAACATGTTCCTGCTTTATTTATATTCTCTTATCTGCAAATTTAATTTATTTTTATTTTTATTATGTTTGCAAGCTATTCATGGAAGCGTAACAAATAATAAAATAAAAATAAGTAGGTATGTAAATATTTAATATTTATATTTATAATACAGTCCCAGATGTATCCGTATCTTTTTCTGATTTTCCATTGACTTTCGCTAATATTATCTTCATTAATTAAAATATTATAATTTGAGGTTTAACTTTTTAAGTTAAAAAGTTAAAAATAAAAAATAAAAAATATTTTTTTTTTTTTTTTCCTTTTTTGCACATATCTTTTTAACACACATCTCTTTTAATGCATATCAATATTAATACATATATTTTTAATGCATGTCTCTTCTGATACATATCTTTTTTTTTTTAACCGCTTGGGCCCATAAGCTTGTTTTCACGACAATTTAACGTAGGTAGACATAGGAATGACGTATGCCCCGCACCTGAGTTATTAAATAAATATATTATTATATACACTATACATATATTACCCGCCTTGAAACAGACTTTGTCTAGTGAGGTAGGTAAAAGAAAAGAAAACTGTAAATAAATTTATATTAAATAAACGCCCGGATTGTCAGCACTGAAACTGAAAATGAATTCACTGTTTTTAAAAATAAAAATACTGATTATACTCAGTTGGATCATTATCTTCTGATCCTCTCTTTACTTGTTTTCTCTTGTTGTTTGTTCTACTTAACCTGTCTTTATTTTTATTTTTATGCTGTACTGAATGTAAAACTTATATTATGATATCAAAATACCTTTGTAAAATTGTAACTACTACCTCCTACCTATGAATTGTAAGTTCCTCCTGTCCTAAAATGAGTTTTGTAACTCATCGGGATTGCTCTAGCAAGAAATAAAAACAATGAAAAAAAAAAAAAAAAAAAAAAAACTTAACTTATCAGCCAATAAAAATCTGATTCAATAGATTCAAGATTAGGTTGAATAAGTATTGTGTAATGAATAAAAATACATAATGTCAAAAATGCCCGAGTTGCTGGCATAGATATTGAGTAGAAAAACCATTAATACTACATACGTAATTATTGCTTATGCAAATGATGAATTGAAAAGCATGCACAATATGACAACCTACTCCAAGGCATGGATAAAGCAATCATTTTGTAAACACAATCAATAACAGAGAATCAATAATATTAGTTTCTCCTGTGAGCGGAGCGTCTAACTATGCTACTGGTTGAGTTATTTAAAGAGTTGGGTTCCCTCCAAGACGTCGCAGGTTCAATTATCTGCTAGCTAAGCCCTCCATCATTGCACAAGCAACAATTTCCGTGTATAACAATGATAGTAGGACGAAAAGAAAGATTATTCGTAACCCAGGAATTTTTGTCGTTTTTTTAAAAAGAGGTTTACCAACTTGTTTTTCAGGATAGACGGCATCTCTGTCCAGTTGGGCGACCACGGGCTGCAACTCCTTCCGGCCAAAGTCCCGGCAGGTCTTCTGTATCATCAGCTGCTCAGGGCTCAACCGGGAGTTGAAGTGGCGCACCGAGGCATGACGGGGCGCAGCCTTACGGCCCAGCGACGCTGCAGTATGCAAATAAAAATGCAAATTGTGAGTTAGGCCCTTTGCTCATCGAGAAACCAAAACCAAACTAAAATGGTTGGCAACTGCATCGGAGCTATCGTAAATTACTCGAAAACTGACACATAACCATGGCAACCTGGTAACTGCAACGTGCCAGCCGCGGCGACTAACATAGTGACTAATAGCGCGGCGATGAGCATGCATCACCGTTGACTAGAGGTCTTTGAAAAGTTGCGTAGTATGTTCGAACTGACATTGAAATACATATATATATATATATATATATATAATGTAGTGTCTTCTGCGTGCAAAGTCGAATCTCCTCCAAGCATAAATGTTCTAATTAAAGTGTGTTTATCGGAAGTGACCTGCCAGGTAAGTATGTTTTCTGTATCTATTTGTAAATAATAAATTTAGATAGAGCGTAAGAATTCATTATAAATTATACAGGACTCTTGAGGTAATTTCTCACAAAAACGGCGCTCTATAAATTGTCCAATTATTATTATTATTATTGAGAGCGAATTGTTTTTATTTCAGTTGCCAATAGATATAATGACATTTTTTTAAATATGTATACCGCACAAGAGTCCCAACTGCTCCCGTCTGGATGATATCCCCAATTTGGGTATGTTGGGAGGCTGAAGGTAGCAGGGAGGGGAAGGATGTGGGGAATAGGAAGGTGGGGAAGAACCTGGCTATTCAGATCTGGTCACCAAACACGGCTAAAGCCATTTAAAGCAACGTTTCAATTCTGAATGATAGTCTTACACCAGGGCGATACTGAGAGTATCCTCCACTCTGGAACGTGCCGCAAATATTATTTTTTAATTAATCAATTGTGTAATAACACAAATTAAAAAAAATAAAATTTATTTGCACACGCCGGGTTCGAACCCACGACCTTCGGGTTGGGAGTCGAGAGCCTTACCCCTCGACCACGCCGGCCGTCATAACGACTGAGCATAACAATGTCCTGCTTTAAATTGATTTGTTAAGGTAAGTACATACCGGGTCGACGTACGTACGCTACACTACGCATATCATTTGCAACCATACATTTTTTATGGAAATATATGCTTCAGAATCACACTGGCCACACATTCTTTATGTACCTAACTTAATTTGAATTTCAAGATGGTGGCTACTTTAATGGTTCAGAAAAGATTATTTTTCAAATGTGAAATTGTTTTGTTTATTTTGACTTTCTTATTAGCATTTTTTCAATATTATGGTACCTACCTGCCAGCAGAAAGTTTGAAAAAAATTATTGTCACTGTGAGATGACAAAGGCGATCCGCTGACCGGAGAAACTGAAACCAAACTAAAACTGGCTGGTGCTATGGTTTCCAACCAAAAACTTCCATGACAGCGCTACACAATTTTACGATTTCAGTTATTATCTCATCTTGTTTAACCATAGACGAAGAACAATCAGCTGTCATCAAAGCAACTAGCACGCCGAGTTTCAAGTCACTGCTTGCCTTTCCATTGACAACAGGTTTTTAACAAGTTGTGTAGGGTGTGGATCATCACATTATCACATTGACATGGTAAGTTTAGTTGCAAACTGGTTTTTTTTCAGTTGCCTCGTCAGCGGAGGCACAAATTGAACAATGTCTGGACTCCAGATACTAATATCTACAGCCTGTATGTCGGACGAATATCTACAGCTCATATGTTGGACAAATATCTATGACCTACAGAGCTAAGGTCGGATTAATATCTATGATGGTCCCAGTGGTGACGAATATCTATGGAGCTTAAGTGGGACTAATATCTACAGAGGGCAGCTGAGCAAGAGGTTGTACGGAAAAGCATAAATTACTTCAATTACGTAAAGGCTTAAACTTTTAAAGTACGTACATGAAGTTTTTGCATAATATTACGTATTTTGCTGTAATGTTGAAATTGGCGTAGCGCCTGCTCGCATCAAGGCAAGAAAAACATCCCAGTATTCAAGTAGTTTAGCGGCTACGCTAGGTTTGTGTAACATGGTTTGTGATACAAAAGAAAGTGCCCCCTTCGTAGCGCCTGCTCGCGTCAAGGCAAGGAAAACATCCCAGTGTTCAAGTAGTTTAGCGGCTACGCTAGGATTGTGTAACATGGTTTGTGATACAAAAGAAAGTGCCCCCTTCGTAGCGCCTGCTCGCGTCAAGGCAAGGAAAACATCCCAGTGTTCAAGTAGTTTAGCGGCTACGCTAGGATTGTGTAACATGGTTTGTGATACAAAAGAAAGTGCCCCCTTCGTAGCGCCTGCTCGCGTCAAGGCAAGGAAAACATCCCAGTGTTCAAGTAGTTTAGCGGCTACGCTAGGATTGTGTAACATGGTTTGTGATACAAAAGAAAGTGCCCCCTTTGAAGCGTCTGCTCGCGTCAAGGCAAGAAAAACATCCCAGTTTTCGAGTAGTTTAGCGGCTACGCTAGGCTTGTGTAACATGGTTTGTGATACAAAAGAAAGTTCTTTAAACTGCAAACACAATATTACGTTATGCCAATATGCTATACATAATTGCAAATCCAACCTCTGCCAGTACTGTAGATATTCGTCTACGTCACCTGTTCCGTAGATATTAGTCAGCAGTTTGAGCTGTAAATATTCGTCCTCACTTTGGTTCCCATGGATATTGTTCCAACATACCTCGTATAGATATTAGTCAACACATGGATTCTCATAGATATTAGTCCGATTTGTTCAGTTTTTGAAATTCCTGTAAATATTAGTAGACGCCTCCATTCCTTATATAAAATATTATTATAAAAAATTAAATCTCATGATTTCAGAGAAAAATTTGATTTTAATTCGTTAAATGAAAGAAAATTACAATAGAAAAACCTCTGAAATGCCTCTTGCTATGTAGCAAAAAAAAACAATGTATAAGAATTGATGACGTACCTACAAAAGGTTCAACTAACCCGAATTAGATGGTCTATGGTAATCACAATTGGGGTATGTTGTGAGGCTGAGAAGAGTGGGAGTGCAGGGAGATGGGGGAGAGGAAGGTGAAAAGTACTACCTGGCTATTCAGATCTAGTCACTAAAAACCGAGAGTATCTACCTCTCGGGAAAATAAATGGAAAAAATTCGGTACTTGGGAAGCACTCCGAAAAAATAAATTGAATTATTTTTATACTAACTTTGGGCTGGAAAATCCGAATCTGAAGGAATTAGGTTGGGGAGGTCAATATCAACTGAGTTACAGGACTTTAAAGTTTCGTACACAGGAACAAAATCCGCAATGCATTTTTGACATATTGTACTGAAAGTCAAAGTGATTCAATGATGCCAACCTCAGAAAATTGCAAAGTGTTGCCATTAAGCAATAATATGCTAGGTTTGTGTAACATGGTTTGTGATACAAAAGGATGTTCCCCCTTTATAGCGCCTGCTCACGTCAAGGCAAGAAAAACATCCCAGTTTTCAAGTAGTTAAGCGGCTACGCTAGGTTTGTGTAACATGGTTTGTGATAAAAAAGTGATTGACACATTCTATTCACATAATAACATTGATATTATTGCTTAATGGCAACACTTTGCAATTTTCTGAGGTTGGCATCATTGAATCACTTTGACTTCTTCAGTACAATATGTCAAAAATGCATTGCGGATTTGTTCCTGTGTACGAAACTTTAAAGTCCTGTAACTCAGTTGATATTGACCTCCCCAACCTAATTCCTTCAGATTCGGATTTTCCAGCCCAAAGTTAGTATAAAAATAATTCAACTTATTTTTTCGGAGTGCTTCCCAAGTACCGAACTTTACCCACTACGAGAAAGAAAAATAAAGTGGTATAAATATCAAAACTCACCGGCAAAGTTCTTCAACATCATTGCCGAGGTCATCTTGCTGCTAATGATACTGATAAATGTGCAAAAATACAATTCACAACTTTAATCTACACAGAAAACAAATAAATTACGATAAGATAGCGATGTTTCTGTAGATATGCAAAAAAACATCAGTAGGTGAAGATATTATTATGGATAAAATGCTACTTTGCGAAATAAAATGAAGTCTTAGTTAAAAACATAAAAATTATTTAGATTTTATAACTAAAATAAATGCAAATCATAGCGTCTGTTAAAGTTCAAACAATTTGGCCTGTTCAGCCATTATTATTCATGAATAATATGTGACATTTGAAACGTCATTTGTGGCTGTCAAAAAAACATCTCGTTTTTTGCTTTATCTATGATTTATGCGACATAAGCTCGAATCGAACCTGCACTAGTGATGGACGTACCTTAATCGAATTATCAATCTGATTTTATTTTTCTAGAAGTTTCAATTAATTTATCTTTTAATAATAGACATTATTACTATGTTTAAAATATTTTGTAAAAGCGAAAATTAGTAAATGTCATCCTGATAGCCCTTTGGCCTTCGGAATAATAAAAAAGACGTTTTGAAAAAAAACTTAACAGCTGGAAATGATTGGAAATTTTAACGGCTATTGCCGTGTTGTGCTGCTTCCTTCTTCTTTAGCCAATGTTTCGGACAGAGTTACACTGTTGAAGTGTAAGGCGCTCAGCTGACGAGGCAACTGAAAACAAACTAAAACCAGCTGGTTTCTATGTCTTGATTGGTCAAAAAGCTTGTTTAACCATAGACGAAGAACAATCAGCTGGCAGCTGATTGTTGAAGGCAACTGAAAACTCTCAATTGGCAACTGTCTTTGTATGACAATGTGATGGCTCGCACACTTCACAATCACACAAAAACCCGTTGTCAATGGTAACGCAAGCGGTGACTCGCGAGTCGCACTGCTGATTGCCGTGGCCGGTCGTTGCTAGTTGCCAGCTGTCAGCTGATTGTTCTTCGTCTATGGTTAAACAAGTTTTTTGACCAATCAAGACATAGAAACCAGCCGATTTTAGTTTCATTTCAGTTGCCTCGTCAGCGGAGCGCCTAAGCTTGCGGTACCCTAATAATTCCTTGATTGTAAAGGGTTACTCAATATTCTATGCAAGGGCGGATCCCGCTTTGGCGCCATGGGGGGTCACACGTCACACAGTCGCGGTCAAGTCACAAGAAGTTATAATTTAATTTTGATAATAATGGATACAAGTAAAAAGTAGGTATTTTATTAATAAATGAAAGTAAATTTGTATTGTGACAAAAAATATATAAAAAATTACGTTTAACAATTTTATTAGTGGTCCACCAGGGTCCTGAACCCGCCCCAGGGGGGGTCATGGGTCATGACCTCTTATGACCCCCCTGGATCCGCCTTTGATTCTATGAAACGTAAAGAAATTTTTTGAGAAAATTTAGAAATTTCGTTAAGGGGGGGATCAAAACTCGCCTTGACTGCAGTTAGGTATTTTTGGTACTTGTACGGCCCGCTAGCCAACCACAATTTTAGCCGTCTATGGGGCAGACTCGGGTAAGATTGACACCAAATTGGTAAACCATTTAGCATTTTGATAAAGTACGAAATAAAAAATACACTTGCTCTATAAAATTTAAATTTGTTTACTAGATAATGGATACAGCTAGACAGACAAAAAATCATATTAGCAATGGAATGGATAGATAGAAACATCTTTTACGCCCTGAACCTTTTTTGACGTCTCCGTTTTTTACTCAATGAGACTTTGAATCTAATGGTGTTTTGACGTAGATTGTATGGTTTATAAAATGGTAATAACTGTATTTATAATATTACCGGAAAATAATGGGTGTGAATAAAGGGAGATCATAAAATAAAGTTGGGACAAATATTTTTAAGTACGTGCAATAGAAATGACAAAATGTGGTTTTGTTTTTGAAAGTTTATTTAGACAAATTTTTTCGTACTCAAGAAAGAATATATTTCAAAATATTAGCTCAGATAAGCAAAAAGTAGAAAGACGCACATAAACGAAAAATCACAAAATTTAATACAAATTGATATAAAATCAACTAAATGTAAACTTGGTATGCAAATATTCAGCATAATATCCTACAAAAATTGCCAAGACTTGTGGATTTTAGAATGATATTAATTTTATCGGAATTTTTAAACCTCTCAACAATAATAGTAGAATCTTTTTTTATTTTTATATATAACTTCGCACAGGAGGCCCGGAGAAAAATTGTCTTTAAGAGACCCATATTGTAAGAAGGAGGAAACACAGAGGCCGGCAAATTGTTTCACAGCTGAGTTGTTGAACTCAAGAACGAGTGTTAGAAGCGACCCGTTCTCAAGTGAGAAATTTCGACCGTGTATATATGTTGGGCGCGCGTTTGGCGTGTTTCCCGACTTTGCACCGGTGCTGAAGGGATCAATGACGCTAGTTCCTCTCTGAAGCATCTTCCATGTCTGAAATAACGGTAGAACAAGTCGACTGCTCCAAGGAAGACTGCAGTAACTCACTATTTGGTGTTTTTTAGTTAGTCACATTTTCGGGTTTCATAAATAATTATCTACCTCCCAAGAAGACATTCTGTACTCTAACATTAATACACCCCGAGAAAAAACCATTTTAAAATAGTCGTAAGTCACGAAGTCATTAGTTTTCCATGTACTAAAGAAGTAAGTTGAGTTACTGCCCTTTTCTTCGGAAATTTTTGTTTTGTCTACGGTCGTAAGTCAGACTTACTTCTTTTATCCACGGAGAAATATCGATATTATCATTTAAATTGCGTTTGTCCGTTGATTTTATAGTCATTGTGGTTTGCCTATTGCAGTGATAAAATGGAAAATATTTATGTACTTATTGGTAAGAGACAAACAGCTTATAAATAAAATATAAAGATAAATATATACACTGTTAAATGAAGTCAAGCCAAAAAAGTCTCCTATGTTGAAGTTCATTGGACAAGGAGTTTTATTACATATTAAAATTAGTTTTGGGTGAGGAGGAGAGGAAGAAGAATATAGGATAAGGATAGGAGATGCTCCGGATACATTCCACTCTCTTGTATTAATTTTCGATTGTACGTGTTACTTCTAATCTATATTTATGAAGTGTATCGTTAAATATGTCTATTTTTTGAAATTTTGTGTTATATTGTGCACATACATGGGGAATTGGTGAATTTTTTCTAAAGTTAGTTCTATATATAGGCAAATGAAACAAATGGGATTGCCGTGTTGATCTTGTCGGAATATGAATATTTATTAAGTTGGTTAGTTCTGGCGAGTCCAGGCCATTATTAAGAATTTAAAATAATAATATTTGGGCAAAAATTAAACGTCGTGTATGAATGGAGTTGAAGTTATGGTAAATAATATATTCGGTGTAATTTCAGAAGTTTAAGTTTTGTTTATTTATGTTTTAAAAATATTTTTTTAATTCTTTTGATTCCAACAATGTGAGCTTGGTAAAAAGGAGTCCAGATCGGTGTGCAGTGTTCTAAGTGGGGACGGATGGACGCTGTGCATAAATATAAAGAGAATTATACCGTGAAAGTGTTAAACATGAGAATATGTAGAAGCACATTATTAGTAAGTAGAGCATTATCGTCTACAATGCAGTCTGGTAAGTCTAAACATACGAGTATGTCAGACATAACCAAATTTTTTATTTAATACTAAATTCTAAAGCCTCAAAAAATTGGCTTGTTAATTCTTATTCTTTACATATTGTTGGTTCATATTATAATATATTATTAAAGAGTCTGATGACTTGGGTCCTTCATCAGCAAGATTTTAGTGGAGTGAATTCTGATGACTATTGCAAGCCTGATGAATGTAGTAATTCAAGATCTATGGAATTGAGTGTTTGTTGACTAACTTCTCCTGATTGCATGTTGCTTCTTAATTAGGAAAAAGGATTGTTCTATCGTTCTACTAAAACAACTGATAATATGGATATTCCGAGCACCGTATATAATTCATAAAAATGATAACGTTGTCAAATACTTAAAATTATTATTTTAGTGTTTTAATCAACCTAATTTTTTTAAAAGCTCAGCAAATTTAAATGATACTGCGGATTAAATACAACCACATTCGGGAAAATGGGATCAGGTTGTACATCAAACTGCCACTTTAAATGCAAGAATGTTTTGCGCGAAGAATCGTGAAAAAACGTTCTGGAAATTAGGATGTCATGCCATGCAGTCAAATTTTATTTGTCAATTCGTGCAATTAGTGCCAAAAAAAAATTCCTGCTGCAAAGCGTAACAACTCCAGCCGTGGAATTTGGTGAGAATATTATTTAAATATGTATCAGAGTAATAAGCAACATGTTTGCCAAACAAAATTTTTGCAAACATTAGGGATCTCTGATAGAATGATAACCACCGCATGTGGAAAAATTAACGAAAGAGGTGCGCTTATGCCTGATCAGTCTGGGAAACATCTCACAAGACCTAATAAAATTCTCTTTCCTGTAGTGGAGTCACACTACACCAGGAAATCATCCGAGAAGCTTTACCTAGAAAGAGATCTGAGCATTTCCAAAACGTACAGGCTGTATTGGGAGAAAGAAAGAAGCATTGAAACATCTGCTACACTGAGACAGTAGTACTCAGATGTTTTTAATTTCCACTATAATTACGCTTTTCACAAGCCTAAAAAAGACCAGTATGAGGTGTGTGAGAAATTTAAAATGGCCACAGAAGAAGAAAAAATACTATTGAAAGATGTATGAAACGCATCAGAAAAATAAAGTTCAGGCCATAGCCGTCATTTTAGAAAAAACGGACAAGAGGCAGGCGACTGGACAGATTAGTTGAAGGCGTTACTTAGTATAATAAAAAACAAAACATCGATATACTTAAACATAAATATCTGCTAGCATTATGCAACAGCCCACTGATTCCAAAGTCTTACCATAATTTCTATCTTTCACTAAATTCTTCCATTGAAGAAACATTGGAGATTCTTATGCCAGAGATGGGGTATTTGATGATTCAGAAAGCGAATGAAACATGATAATGTTCTTTTTATTCTTTCATTTTATGTAATTACTTAAGAATCTCTTCTATTTTATATAGGTAATAGTTTATAAAAAATATATTATTTTTTCAGTTGATCGAACTAAAAATGTTTTTTATCTTGCTTTAAAACACTGAAACACCGCAACTAAGTAATGATAAACTCTCAACTGTGTATAAATTATGTTTTATACTGTTAAAATAAAGCAGCTCGTTGCTACTTCTATAAATTCTTTAATTTTTCCCTGTAAAAAAGAAGTAACTCAACATACTACACACTGATATTATATAAACCCCGAGGAAAACAGCAGTAAGTCCTAAAACCCTAAAAATTTGTGTGAATTCGAAGAAAATACGAAGAAAAAAATATACAGTTAGAAAGAGTATTAACCAACGATATTTAATCAATTTAAATAAAATTCAAAACCCTCATGTTAGATTATGCAACATTTTTTGAACTTTAAAATCGCTCTCCTGCAAAATGATAAAAAGTGAGTTACTGCAGTCTTCCTTGGAGCAGTCGAAGTATTCCATCGCGGTAGACGACCCTGAATAATTCTTGAAGCACGTGTGCTCCTGAGGCTGTTCCTTCTTATTGGCAGCTCGTGTACAAATTACCCAAAATTTATTTGACTCTCTCGACTCATCGCCTTGCCCCGCTGTGGGAGAGATGGATTCATACGTCCGCCACTCCTTTTTTTATATGAATACCTTACAAAAGTCCCACCTGCTCCCGTCTGGAGTCAGTGAGACTATGGCATCCCCAATTGGGGTATGTTGTGTGGCTGAAGGTGAATGGGGATGAGAAGGAAATATTGTAATTATTTCTACTAATCTCATGACGTCAGAGCTCACCACTATATGTATATAGAATCCTTCGCGGGCGTGTGCACAACAAATCACCTATTGTTTCAGCGCAATCGAATGATTGGTATAGGAATTTTTTTTATAACGCCAGAGCTCAGCACTACATATAGAAACCATTACAGGTATGTGCACAACAAATCACCAAAGTTTCTTTGCAATCGGAGTAATGCTTTAGGTACCGTATAAGGAATTACGAAGGTGTGCATTTAACAACTTACAAAAGTTTCATCACAATCGGATAAATAGTACAGGAAATAAATTCATAACGCTAGAGCTCACTTGCACTATAATATATATAGAAACCTTCAAGGGCATGTACACGTACACGAAAAATCCGCCAAAGTTTCATCGCACTCAGATGAATGCTTTAGGTACCGAATAAGGGACAAACAAAGAAACATTAATTTTTTATGTATTTTTTTTACAAATTTCATGACGCCAGAGCTCACTATTATTTATAGAAACATTGGCGGGTGTGCACATAACAACTCACCAGAGTTTCATCACAATCGGATAAATGGTATAGGAAATAATTTCATAACGCTAGATAGGAAATAATTTCATACACGACAAATCGCTATCGGATAAATGCTTTAGGTTCCGCACGAGGAACAAACAATGAAACATTCATTTTTATACGATGAAATAATTAATTTCTACTTTGTTTGTATAACACTCATTTCCCCATTCATTGCTTGACGGAACTGCAATGCGAGCGCGCGACCTCTCCCCTCAAATGTTCACTAATTACTGAATAAATTTCCAAAATGTTACTGTAAAACCTGGGCCTTAATGTCGTCTTGGAAAAGAGCGATTTGAAAAATAACATAGTTCCTACCTGAAAAAACTGTGGTGTGATGGCAGCACTGGGAAAACAGCTTCATCATCTGAAACTTCAGTGCGGTAGAAATTTTCAATTGCGATCGTTCTAGAAGTGTTCCGTGCGTGTGAAAATTTGTGATTTACAGTGCAGTTGTCAAAAATATTGTTTCCTTTCGTGCTATTTGAGGTATAATAAAGAATAGGAGTCCACCCAGTTTGTGTAACACGTATTATGCCATTTAGGAGAACCGTAAGTATTGTTTGCTGTGTACACTTGATCCATATTTCTGTAACTATTTTTATTTTTTGCTTATCATTTTCTGAATTAACCCGATTCTAACATTTGCCCATATTTAACATTAACAACATAAATAAATCCGCCTGACTATCGGTAATTAGTTAAATCTACGCTTCCGCTTGCGGGGATAATGTGTATCTTTCACTTATTGTCGAGAATGTGCTCATAAATGTGTCTAATAATGTAATATCTACATGTTTCATAATGTCAAGAGTTTCTTTTTAAGTCTCATTGATCATCCGAGTCTCGGAGCTCTCCAAATAAAAAGAGTTGCACATAAGCTGGAATTGGCAATGGTCCAATTTTTTAGAAATTCATCTCGCTTCAGATTAATCTCTGTAAATGTTTTAAATGTATTTGAATATGGACCGGAAGACTTCACATTATAAAGGATTGTCCATTTTCTCCAGAATATATTTGAATATACACCAGCTTCGCATTGTAAAATAATACTCCATTTTACATGGATTTCAAACATTGCACCATTACTTATCATTGAAATAATAATGATTTGTTTCATCTGAACTACATTATACATACAACTACATGTTTGAAAATAGATTGTTTATTTGAGTTCATCTAAACAAGTGTGTACCTATTGAAAATGTTGATTCTTTACTCCAGATAAATTGTCCATTTCATTAGAATGCCCTATGTATTGGATTGTAGAAGAGCATCCCGACACTGTTCACATTTTAAGACTTGTCCATCTTTCACAGGAAAGAGTGGGAAAGTACTTAACAGCGGAAACTTACCAATTCTGTCGAGTGCGTTTTTGAGTGTTGCCTGTTGTAACAGCCTGTCTGCAAGGTTAGTGTTATTTGTTTACAACCCGTATTGCACTGTAATCCACATTCATACATTATGCATTACACATTATTATTATTTTTATTTATATCGTGTGTGTTTTTTGACTGCCAACCTTGTACCATACCTTACTTTATGATGTTTGTACACATTTTATATTAGTTTCAGTATCTTTTTTAACTATATAAAAAAACAAAGCATAGAATGCCCTAGAAAATGATATGTTAACATCAGTTATGTAAAATATACTAGATAATGAACTCTTCGCTGTTGAGAAGTTTCAATTTTGATCTCTGGTGTAATTTTTGCAAATGAATGTATTTAAGAACCGTCTACATGCAGCGACTAGTATGTGCAATCACTTTGTTCAAAAGTCGTAATCATTTGAAGTGTAAGCAAGTCATTTGCGGTTTATACAGTTTCACCGTCTTGTGCAAGTTAAGCAAATTTAGTTTGCGCCGTTTTAACGTACGTGCTGACGGACTTTTAGTTGCTGTTTTGGTGTAAATATAAATAACACGTAACAACTAACACAAACTAGTAATTCATAATAATAGTTTTACATCACTGCTGTACATTTGATGCAGAGCGAACGATGAAATAACTATTATGTACAATTATTTGTATGGAATTGTGTCAAATGATTAGGAATTTTCTGAAATTCTAGGCCTTTCTATGCTTTTGGATTATGATAATATTATACTTGTATGTTCTGACGTTGGTTGATCTTGGAGTTAACCATAATATTATAAACCCAAATATAACTTAAGCTGGAGTTACCTGTTACCAATAAACAAAGTTGGTTACAATAGTAATTGAGTCGTGGAATATGTTTGATTCTTGGAAACAACCGGCATACATTTTATAATTAGCCTACAGACAAAATGTTACGTATGAAGCTGGACTCTTCTTTATGTAAAATAGGCACCACTTTCCCTATATTCTTATTTAATTCAATTCTTAATTATATAAAAGAAAATACAGATCTACAAACTTATCTGTCAGTCAGTATTTGAATAATATTTTGAACACAAAAATGTATATGAGGAGGCGTTTTGAAACAAAGATGACAATCTCCAATTATTTTCATTTTGAGTAAGTAATATGCAAAAAATGTCTTTGGTTCTTTTGCCGTACTATGAAAGCATCATTTTTGTTATATTTTGTGTATATTGTATTGCGATTAATTGGTAAATTATTTAGTTATTTTCAATTAATTGATGGAGATTGCCGCTTTTGTTCTGTCTCTCTGATTGGTCCAAAGGGAAACTGCCGTTTTTGTTCCATACCCTGCATTACTCTAATGGAGATTGCCAATATTGTTGCAGAACTAAATAACATTTTTTCAAAAATGTGTGGGATATTGTCATTTATTCTCCGAACCCTTTGTAGCTGTCGATAGTATTTTTGTTTCTCTATCCATAGCCATATCTAACTCCTTTTTGACCAATGGTGGAGATTGCCTTTGTTTCAACAAGCCATGAATGAAAAATAAAATGGTTCTCTTGGCTGCCTGCAGATAATTTTGTAGGTATTGAATTTTTATGTTGTAAAATAAGATATGTATGTGTGTTATTATGCTATTTACTATTGTAGAATTTGATTTGTTAATTTATTAATAATAATATTTTACAATAGAACTAACCAATAGTAAAGTAGATGGTTTGGTTCTGTAGTTAATTTTAATAGAAGTGGTTCTATCGTTGTGTATATTATAATGGGCGCTATTTTGCTTTTTCCTTATTGTTAATTAATTATGTATGTCTTAGGGTATTTGTGTATTTCTTACATGTTGTTAAATTATGTTCCACCGTTCCTACAGGAGGAGAAATTGATTTTTACAGTTTTCCTATTATTAATTAGTATTACTCTTCTATAATTACATATTTTGTTATTGATTTTGTTTGTAGGTACCACTGAACATAATAAACCACTGAGCAAAACATCACTAGAATTGTGATCTATAGTGATTTGAAAGAAAATTGATATCGCCAATTTATAACCAAATTGGATAACTAACACCCCTGCCATAGGTCACCCCAAGTGGTTAGCTAAGTTTGGTGACTTGCCAGGAGTGGCTGAGTTCATGGGGTGAGGTTCTTTCGTGAGTTCATGAGGCCTAGCGGATCGGAAGAGACTGGTTGAGAGAAAGACCTTTTGAACTCTCCAGCCGGACTCTCTCGATCCGTCACTTTGCACCGCAGTGGGAGGGATGGATGGATTCTATCCACTCCTCACCCCCTTTTCCTTCCCAGAACTTCAACTTGAAATAATAATGAAATAGTTAGTTTTTGGTGGATAAACAAACAACAGCTCTGGCAGTCTCGTGTTACGATTTTGTACTCGGAATGTTATTAGTTTTGTTAAGTCCGGTGCGTCATTGTGCCATTAACTAATTTGAATAAAAGTACCAGATCGCTCTTGGTTCTTCTACAAGATAAGTCAGTTAAATTAAGTTACCATAATTGATTTGTTCAATGGGTTCAATTATTTTAGTTTTTACTTAACCCAGATAGCCCTGAAATTTTTTTTGTCTTTTTAATAAAAAAAATTTGATTTCATCATAAAAAAAATCACAAAACACTATAAAAATATTCATCTGGTATTGTGGGAGAAGGAAGGTGTTCTAATTTTGGTACAGTAGGGTTATAGTCTAACAAGTTTCTTTAAATTCTTTTTCAATAGCTTGTCAGTGCTCCAAAAACTGACCCTTCTGGAAGATAGTGATGATGAATGCGACTAAATAATCAAAATTTGCGTACAATCACCAGCAAAGGCCAATTATGACCTGATGAGTGGTTAACTCAATGGGGCGTACACTTAACGTCTCAGAGGTGGGGCACCACGCTTCAGAAACGAGACACATCGGCTGTTATTAACTATTCCACATATAAAGGGGAATGCTTATCGGTCACACAAAAAAATGCCTGAGATGTACAAAATTTAATTATTTTGTAAGTAGTTATAGGTATGTCAATGCGCGGAAGACATATCTATAAAGGGCACCATCGATCGATCGCATACTATCGTATGCGTACAGACGACTGTAATGACAAACCGCACGTTTATGGTACGATTTGCTTAGCAATGTGCACCGTCATTTTTGCATACTGGCAATACTGATTATCAAAGTTTGACAGCTACTTCATATAGCTACACGTGTGGCCAAGGTCCTGTATTATCTTAGCAAAATGAGTGAGCAGCCAAAATCAAAAAACCTCATTATTCGGAGGAATTTTTAAAATTTTGTTGTATATGAATATTTACCTACTGTTTGTTTTTTTATTGCTCTAATAAGTGATATACAAAATATTCATATTTTTATGAATACCTCACTAGGTAATTACTTTTAATTAAAAAAGGACCAGACCCTAGACGAACCAGGAAACTACTCGATATGGAGAGAGCCTCGCTGAGGGAACCGGTAGGACTATTGACGGGACACTGCCATCTCAGGAGACACACGCAGATATTGGGAGTGGAAAACACCAATATATGCATAAAATGTGAAGAGGATGAAAGGACTCCAATTCACCTATGGTGCCAATGTCCTGCCCTTGTGGGAACTAGGCTCAATACCTAGGACATACAGTAGAACCAGAGGACATAGCCACATATCCAATGACAACCCTGGTGAACTTTATTAAAGGGACTGGGTTGTTATTAAAGGAGTGAGGTAAAATGGGAGATAGCACAATGGGCCTATGACCTAAGTGCTCACGGAAACTGCTTGTAAACCGTCTCCGCCTTAAAAAAAAAATGATGGTATTCCATTGTCCAATACCTTAAAATTCTTCATTTTGAAAATTTTGCCCCGGAATTTTTTTTATTTGTTTCTCATTTTTATTGCCAAAATCAAGATCAGTGAGGTCTGAATTGGCCTCTACTGGTGGTTGTATGCAAATTTAACATTATTTGGTCGCATTCATCAACGCTTTCTACTAGAAAAGACAGTTTTTTTCAGAATTTTTTTTAAGAAAACACGTTGGACACTCATAGCCCTACCGTACCAAAATAGGAACACAAAATTTTCGTACAAAAAAGGATTGTTAATTTTTGTTATAATTTAAAAAAACGCAGTTTACATGTTGGTATAAAACATATTTTTTCATAAATTTTTAAAGTATTCTAATACACATATAAATAATATACTAAAATACACGTTTTTTGATTTTGTGACGAGCAAACTTCGATTAATTTTTTTAATCAAATAACGACAACAAGTATGGTGTTTGATGTTAAAACCATAAAGGCTAGTATATCTACAATAACACAAGTCATAGACAAAGTAATTTTTTTTAAACTTTATGTCTACTTATAATAATTTTTTTGTTCAGAACCAAAATTGGTACGGTAGGGCTATATGGGTTAATTATAGAACTTTTACTCATACGTACTGTGGTATAAAGGGTTATACATATAGTTCCAACATCCTTCAACAGATGTCATTAGCATATGTAGTTTTGAGGTGTCACAACAGATGTTAGTTAAGTAGTACTTTAAAAGAGTGGCAACTATCTTCGTTGTATCTAATGCACAAACAATTAAGGAAATTACCGATGATACACGATAGTCTGGTCCCGTTAAATATTCTTTTGTAAACCGTACGATAATGTAATGAGTTTTCCCAAACGTATTTCAAGTAATCTATAACACAGGGACATCCCTAGCATGGCGGGCGAAATAACACAATATGTACACTATGTATAAAATTCTTTAATAAATAAATAAAATAAAATAAATAAAATCTCAATAACTAGGATCGAAGTACATTGCAGATACTCTTGTGGGCATCCACTTTAAATCAACTAAAAACGATACTCTTGTGGGCATCCACTTTAAATCAACTAAAAACTTCTAGTTCTGTGTGCGTCCGTCTGTGAGGAAAGAGGATGAAGAGGTTATCAGAGGTGTCTTGAACATTACTAAGAAATATCATCTACTCTGTTGAAGTTTAAACGACAGAAATACATTAGATAATATCGATATAATATTTTTTTTAATGCATTTATGTATATTCAATATATAATTATGTGCTGTGGGTATATCCCCATGCACCCGAAGTGAGGGAGATTTTTCTTTACTTCTGCTGAAATTTATCAAACATTTTCAAGTATCGAAATTCTTTCTTGAACACATATCATTGACCTGTCTGGTGACCAGGAGCCAAAAGGTTTTATTTATTGTTATTAAGTTTAATCTGTAGAACTCCATTTAATTTTTAAAATTTTTATATTCATTAATAATGTTATTTTAATATATAAAAACGAATGTTTCTTTGTTTGTCTCTTATGCGTTTCTAAACCATTCATCCGACTGCGATGAAACATTGGCGATTTGATGTGCGCGTGCCCGCAATGATTTCTATATATAATAGTGAGCTCTAGCGTTATATGAAATTATTTCCTATACTATTCATCCGATTATGATGATACAACTTTGGTGATTTGTAGTACGCACGCCAGTAAATTTTTATAAAAAAATTACAATAGGTGGCACGCGAGTAGTTTGAAGAATGTGTGTATTTCATGTAGTTTAGAGAGGGAAGGTGTCGGGAGGGGAACGAAGGAGGGGGAAGGGGACACGGGAGGGGAATGAGAGGCGGAACGGGAAAGGACACGCAGGGAGAAACAATTTCTTTATTTAAGTGGCATTGCAATGCATGCCAGGAACTCACTAGTTTTAATTTATAATTTTTTTTAAACAAGTTCTTCTATGTAATTATTATTACGCGTGACAGCTGTTTCGCCTTCTGACGGCATTATCAAACTGTGGATGGACCTTATTATTAAATATATTTAAATAAATAAAAAAACGTTTTATAACTGGTGATGACAGTTTTCTTTCAAATCAGTATAATAGTATAATCACAATTATAGAAATTATCTATTTAGGGATGACATTTTTTAATTTACAGTTATAAAAAACTTATAAAATTTGTAAGTACTTGTATCTCTTGCTCATATCTCAGATGTCATTTCACAATCAATTGTTATTCCTAATATTTCTTTTGGTTTTTAATGTTACATGTAAATATTGTTTATGGTATGTTTATACCGTTGAAATTAATTTTTTTTTTTTAAAGAAAGACAAACATTCCCGGGTTACGAATAACCCAACAACATTTGAAAATCTCCTACTACCATCACACTAAGCGGAAGATGTTGCTTGTGTTGTGATGGAGGACTTAGCCAGCCGAAGAAACGAACACGGAACACCTGGGTGGGACCCAAACGCGATGCCCACTCAACCACTGACCGGTCCTATTAAATAAATAACTTGTGTACCTGTTGAGGCCAATTACAGTCCCAGCCCATGTGGAAATTAGATTAAATAATATTGAATTATTCGTTGGAGTTACCTCCGAAATAACACAGCATAATTCATTAAATAACAAGTACATTTTCTAATTTGCTGCCAAATTATCCTTGGAACCAATTATTATCATCCACTAACAATATTTTGTGAAATAATTCCTACGCTAAGAAGTTGTATTCTTAGAAGATATATCTAAAATCTGGCGGTAATTTCACAAGATGCAAACTTCTATTCTAGCTGCACTGTCACTGTATAATAAAAGACTGCAGATAGCATTGGACAGAGTAACAGGACATTAAAAAGGAAACCAAGCAGCTTTTGGTCCACACAAACGTATTTCTCAATTTCCTCTCTGGATTTTGACTCTTGAAAACATTTTTTAATATAATATAAATATCACGTGTCGGTAAGTTTTGATTTTTTTGACGAGTCAGGACCCCCCAAATAATCGTTAAAATTACCTGGTTTGGACGTCATCAACAGACGTTCAGTATTCAAACTAAACTAAAGTATTCAATTAAAAGTGGAAAAAGTTTTAAATTTGTTTTATTATACTATTATAATGGAATTCCACCACGAATTATCAGTTTCAAAAATAGAAATATTAATGTTTTTATTTTTAAAAAGCAAAATGTACGGACGTAGAGTATTTTCTTCTAATAGTTGGTAAAAAAACTTAAAAATAGGTCCAGTTTTGGAGGAGAAAAGTAGGGAATACAAAACTTCGATTTTGACGATTTTATTGAGGTTATTGATTTTATTTGTGTTATTGATTTTATTTGTGTATTAGAATTTCGCTCAGTATTCAGGGGAATAACAGCGACAGTGACAGCAACAGTTTGCTAAAATACCTATTATTAAAATTTCTCGACGACCGTGTTTCTTATTTGTCCACAACGGAGTTCTGATACCGAGCCTGATGTATGGCAGTAAGGCGTGAAATTTCTTCTCGTGCTCTGTCCGTTTATTGGACGTTGGCTAACATGTTGGCTATGCGGACTTTGTTTACTGCGGCCCGGAACAGCTCTACAGGACTGGCCAAACCACTGTCTCAAGTTTTTCAGTCACGAAGTCCTCCTTCTTCCAGGGCCCCGTCCTCCGGCAATCTTTACCAGCATAGATGCAAGATCTCGTACTTCTCCAGATGGCTCATCACGTGTCCTAGATATTGAAGTTTTCGGATGAAACTGGCAGAGGAAATATGAAAGTAGACTGAATGCTGTAGAAATGATATCCCCGAGGCGTATGTGTGGGGAAACCACGTAAGAAAATAGTAAAAATGTGTAGATAGAGAGAAGAGAGAGAGAGAGTTGTGTATTTTTTTATTCCGGACAGGAATTTAAATAAAATTGATATTTTTTAAAATTTTACATTTAAGGGGGTATTACCAGAGAATACCGGAAATTAATCCTTTTTAAATCAAATTCTAGATGTATTGACACTTTTTTTACAAAAAAACCTAAATTGGTTTTGACAGATTGTTATTTTATCTGGTACACGCAGTTTTAAAATTTTGAAAAACTAAGTTTATTTTTAATATAGGTACTAAGGTTATACCGTTGGTCGTTGGCAGATTTGTTCAATTTTCAAACGATAGATTCCATTAAATAACACAAGTTTCAAATGTATAATCACACAAACAAATAAATCAATACATAATCTAGTAAACACAGTTTTCAGAATTTTAATTTTATTTAAATTAAAATCAGTAAAAAATAAATACGAGAACGTGTTTTGTGACAAATATACCTCAGTTTTTCTATTTATTTAAGGTCTTACAAACTAAAATATTTAAAAAAAATTTTACGCACTTATTTTGTTTAGACATTATTGGAAAATCATAAATACTTTTGAACAAAAAATACTTACAATAAGTACAATATATTTAATAATTTATCATCGTGCGTTTTGAGAATTTTTATTGCTTACTTGAATGTATATTAAAGCAAGTTTAGAATTAAATAAATCAATATTATATTTTTAATTTTTAAAATTTGATACGGGACGTAATCGATCTTTCTCATCGGAACCTCACTGTACAGTAGCAAGCATTTTTAAACTTTTATTCTCAGCCGCTGGTAAATCGCTCTTAATAATTCGTCGACCCCCGGGGTCAAGGGGTAAGGCTCCCTACTACCAATCCGAAGGTCGTGGGCTTTAATGTAAGCTAAGTACATAAAATATTCACATTATTACATTATATATACATACATACATACATTTTTATACGCAAGAGAAGAGAAAATGAAAGAAGGAAAATAATAATGGAAAAAAAATAAAAACGAAAAGAAGAAAAATAGAGTTTATTACCAAAAATTTCTTTCACATACCTAACCATTTTTTAGTGTACCTTATCATATTGTACATGTTGTGCCGTATATGTGGAAAATAAATATAACCTTCTGAAAGTCAATTCACAGCTTTTTATTGAATTGGGTAACATGACGGCTGGCGTACTGCCATTCCGAAGGTCGCGGGTTCGAACCCGGCGTGCGAAAATAAATTTTATTTAATTGATTTGTGTTATTTCACAATTAATTATTTAAAATAATATATAGTATATTTGCATCACGTTCCAGAGTGGAAGATACTCTTAGTATCGCCCTGGTGTAAGACCACCATTCAGGATTGAAACGTTGCTTGAATGGCTTTAGCCGTGTTTAGTGACTAGATCTGAATAGCCAGGTACTTCCCCACATTCCTCTTCCTCGTCTCCTTCCCTTTCCCACTTACCTTCAGCCTCATAACATATCATAGTCTCACTGGCTCCAGACGGGAGCAGTTGGGACTCTTTTGAGGTATTCACTATAAAAAAAAATATATATATATATTGTAAATTATTGGAACAAGGAATTCTAGAGCTCTTTGACCGTATTTATTTAGGTATCTGGGAATTACAAGTCCGTAGTTTGCACGTTTGCAGTTAGTCTTGTATTATGAACATGTACCATTATTTTATTATATTCAGATGTATGCTGACTCGCAATTTGAACCCACAATACAGCACAAACAGATAATAAATTTACAGTGCTGTATAGTAATGATTTTGGTATATAATGTCATCGTTCGTATTTAGCTTTGTATAGGAATATTGTAAATTTTGCACTGAAAGAAATTTTGTTTCTATTGAATACCTTGTTTATTTATTTATTTGAATAATTGTTTTGTAATAGAGTTACAGCCTTACTAAAAAAAAAACACTCCGCGGCCGTTAAACGGTGTTTTTGTGAATCTTTAGATTTGACAACGCCGTATTTTCTTGTTTAAATTGGAGTTTTCATAATAATCCGCTAGGTGGTGTGATTGATGCGCCTGCGCATTGCTTTCCCGCTGATAGAAAATAGCCGCGGAAATGCGGAAAAAAGCCGGTCCGCGAGTGTGTGTGTAATTAAGATGATATTTTCGTTAATGATTTCGATCCTCGACTAATTCGCACTTATATTCATTTACGCAATATATTTACTATTAATTTGTGTTGTTTTTCGTTAGTTTAAGTCAAATTGTGACACTAAAATCGTGTGTTCTAAATTGATCTGTCAGAAAATGGTTCTATAGGTTATATTCAGAAATAATTTGCATTTTAAGATCTTTATTTTATTATAAATTCTTGAAAGTGATGTTTTTTGGTGACTAAAATGTCTAATACATATTTTAGTAAACGTATCAAAGAAATTAATGTCTTAAGATGTGCAAGCAATGTATTCAAACGTGAGTTTTTTTAATTGTAAATTTTTGGGAATGAAAGGCTAGTTTCAAGATTTTTTTATATTTTTTTATTGTGTAAAGGAGTAAATAGTGAGGTGACAGTTTAATTTCAAAATTATTAAATAAAAGGACTGTGTTTTTTGAATTTTGAATTTTTCCAAATATTTCAATGTTTTAATAGAAAGTGTTTGGGGTGAGTTTTTTTTTTCAACTTGATGTTTGAAGCTTAAAATACTACAGTTTTTAAACATTTAAGTATATTTTAGATATGAAAATCTTAAAGGTAATTACATTTTGGTTCTAAAATGGTATTTGTTTTTACGACATCTCAAAAAATTATAAATATATAGGACATTAAAAAAAAAATTCTAAATTCGTTGAAAATTACAAATGGAACAAATATATACAACAGATAAACTACCCTCCTTGGCCGTGTAAGCAATGTACATTAAGGTGGGTCATTTAAAAAAAAGTGTTAATTTCAAATTCTAAGAGCAATAAAAGGGTGCCAAATGGGTTCAAAACGACGTGTTTAAAATTTTAAAATTTTCTGATACCATCTTCTTCCTCCGGATTCACTTCAAAGTTTTGAAAAATTTTAATTTTAGGGGTTATTTCTAGTGTGTATAAAAGTTACTATGTATATTTTTAACCATATTTTTTGTAATCTTCGGTAGCAAATATGGTATATATTTACAAAATCATTTACAAAAAGTCCCGGTTTTGATTATTGGAGGCGTGAGGTGAGAGCGGGGGGAGCACAGATTGCACTAAAACCGCAGTAAAAATGAAGGGATTCCGCCGCAAAAGTAAAGTGCTGTTTGATATTTCGTCTTGAAAATTCAATGATTTCAGTAAATATAACTGTCCTAGAGATCAAAAAATACCTGTAAATGAATAGAGTTTGATTATTGACCAACGTACTACACGAAAAATGATAATAGAAAAAGGGGATATCGCTTCAACAAAACAAATGAAAACTGCGTTGAAGGGAAAACTTTTGAAGCAAAAATCCTTGTGCCCGTCTAAAAAAGAAAGCACAGGTTAGCCAACTATCTCTCTACTCGATATTTTCACGTCTTCTGCATCAAATGAATACGATTGTAAAGATGTTTTCAAACCTAATGGTGTATCTCAAACGCTTCAGAAGCAGGCTGCGGTCAATATTGATCATTCCACACTGTCTAAAACTTGTGATAGATATGGAGTGTCGGATAAGGCAGCGGCTGCCATTGTATGAAATCAAGTCTAATATTCCAGTTACTGACAAGAGTAAGCTTCGAGTAACTAAAAGAGTAACAGAGTTAAAACTTCGCAGATAACGAAAGAAAACAAGAGGAAATATTAAGGGCACAACATATAGTTTTATAAAAACCCCCAATATATTTGTATGGCCGGAAAGATAAAACATTAATTATCAGGGAAAGGGAGGGGACGCAATTCAGAGAACGACGCATTGAAGAGCATATTTTATTCATAAAAGAGCCAGACTCAATATATTTAGGTTTTATTGCACCAAACTCTGGCACATCGAAAGTTATAAACCGTTGCAATGGATAATTTTCTTGCTTCACATGAATGAGTTACCATTTCGGAATTTGTTCACACATCTTGACGGTAAGACATCAGGACCTCAAACATGTTCAGGCACAATAGGACTAGCTTTGGAAAACTGTGAAAAAAAGCCCATGGTTCATTTTCAGAAAATTGCATGAATTATTTACTAAAAACGTGGATACAGATCAGTTATATTTGTATAAAATAGTAACTGCAGTTACAGTGGGGGAATTACCTAAAGATTTATGCTACAAATCTCCTGGAAAAATGTCTCATGCCAAATAGCTTACGCGTGCTAACCGAATTCTTCGTCTTTATGTTTCTTAATATAATATGAATCTTATTATTTTAGAAACGTACGTTGTTAAAGTGTATTCTCTGGCTTGGTTCAGCATTAAAACTCATACCACCTGCAAAGATGGAGAACGTCACCTGTGGTAGTTAATCTCAGCGTTTAGATACTTATCAGCTGAACTAAAAACTATAATTGATCCAGTTATAGCAAGAAACAGTTACTTCGCACACCTTGAAAATTTATTGCTTGCAATGTTGACTGATCCTCACAATCATATCCGAGAATTAGCTGCGTGTCGTGTTCTAAAAGCACGCAGTAAGAAACTAAGTGAAACAGGACTGTTCCAACTTCCAAACATAAACTTCGATGCATCATATTATTTGGAAGCAAAATGTAACCGAACCCCCAATACTGAAGAATATATCGGATGAAGATCTTCAATTATTTGTAGCTCATGGGGGAGAAGGTAGATTGCCTCTTCTGCGTCTGCCATGTCATACTCAAGCAGTTGAAAGAGGTGTAACGACTGTTATTGTTATTGAAGCCTTGACTACTTTATGTACGAAGTCTACAAGAGAAGGTCTTATTAATGTGAAGATTGAGTCTCGCAAAATAATGCCGAAATTTGAGATTAAGAAGGATTTTGCTGGTATTTGAATACACTACCTTGAGTTAATTTGAATTATATTCATATATGTTTTTAGTAAGTAATTCGAAACATTCCCTCTATTTTGCGTTTTATTGAAAAATTGTTCATTTTTACTTGTTTATCTAACGTTTTTACAAGATTTAACAAGGGTGGGTTTTTCTCTAATATGTGAAAGTTCAAAGTCAATCCGGAGGAAGAAGATGATATCCAAATATTATTTAAAAAATTAGGTGATTTTTCATCATCATTTAGCACCCTTTTATCACTATTAGACAAATAAAAACAAGATATTTTTTTTCCCCATACATTCGTGACCCACCTTAATGTACATATCTTTCCATGAACAATTTTTTGTCAGTTCTTAATTAGTAAGGATTCTTCATACATGGTTGTTTGACCACTGTACAAATTTTTCAGAAAGTTTATTAGTAAGGCTGGTAAAATGGCGACGTTGTCAGATCAAAACCATATATTTTGTTTAGTAAGAATTTGAAAAACGAAATGTACAGACTTTACACAACACCGTTTAACGGCCGCGGAGTGTTTTTAGTAAGGCTGATAGTGTTTAAATGCAGCCCGATCCTTGTGGAAATTATAATGTAATGCGGTGCGGTGGGTGTTTCGTGGAAATAGTTTGGCGAAGAACACAGTAAGTACGAGTAGTTGGGCGGTGATTTACGGGGTCTGTCTGTATTGTGAAACGAGCCTCACGTGCGAAAGTGTGAACTCCGCTAGCCGACATTATATTAGCAATTCTCGGGAAACTCGACCATCCATTACTGGAAAATCGCGCCAGTAATATCGCGGACTTGTGAATGTGTAAACAATTTCAAAGAATACTATTCTGATAGTCGTTATTATGCATGTATTAAGAATGGGTTAATGATGAATATAAGTATGTCTAAAGTCATGGTGTTTGAAAGAGAGAGTACTAAAACAGTGTGCAATATAGTTTATTTTATTTATTTAAAACATGATTTATCGAAAGTACATATTATAGTTTATTGTGATATTTCACCCTCCATGCTAGGTATGACCCTGTGTTATAGCGGGTGAATTTTACAGTTTGGGGATATACATTCATTAGTATTGGTTGATAATTTTCATTAATTAATACTATGCACACAATTCTTTTACAATAAAAAAGTTTTATGTATTTAGATAGTATTACAAGAACAAGATGAAGAAGTTAAAGAATTATTGGAAAAGAGAAATTTAAGGAATTATTAGTATATAAATGACATTCATATATAAAGTTGTGAATGATGAATACTTGGAGCAGCTGGATGAGATTGTGTATCTGGGAAGTATGTTTACGAGAGATGGGAAGGCTGATAGAGATATTAAAATAAGGGTAAATGCAGGTAACTCCATTAACGGAGGACTGAATGCCGTTGGCGTTAACAAAAAAAACTAGCCGAAGAAGCGAAACTAGCAGTCCATAATGGAGTGCTGGTACCTACCCTGATGTATGGCATTGAGTTATGGAACTGGCAGAGGAAGGATGAAAGTAGACTGAATGCTGTAGAGATGAGATCCCTGGGTCGTATGTGTGGTAAAACCATGTACGATCGTGTGAGAAATGTGGATATCCGCAAAGAATATAAGTCTCCATGCTCTTCTATTATTCCAACTCTTGACATGGCCCGACTCAAGTATCTGGTTCACTTGATCGTGCCATGTCTTCCTCGGGCGTCCCCAACTTTTCCATTCACATTTGCGTCATATATTCTCCTTACACTCCTTTCTTCGTTCATTCGCTCTACATGCCCAAACCATCTGAGGGTACCATTCTTAATCTTACTCATTACCTTACAAGGCAGTGAACCAGATACTTGAGTCGGGCCATGTCAAGAGTTGGAATAATAGAAGAGCATGTATGAGAAGCTGTATGAATGTGAATGAAGCAAGTAGTTTATGCCAAGACCGAGTGTTTTGGCGGTCAATCCTCTCTGCCTACCCCTGCGGGAAACGGCGTGATGGTTAGTTAGTTAAGGTAATGTATCATGCGCAGCATCTCCAAGAAGACAACTGGACCATTCCAACCCCAACCGGCCCCTTCAGACTTGTGCTATTCTGTCTCTGGTTTAGTCCATGTCATTGCTGAACGTTCCTTATAAGCAGCATATTATTAGCTGGACCTCAGCCAACTCTCGGGGCTTAGAAGTCGAATCAGAAGTCGCCACACGAAACTGCGCTACTTCTGTCAAACGTTTCTTGGTATCTGACCTTGTGATTTGTGATTCATTCGTCTTCAATTCATTATTATCAGAGCTCATCTCTAATGGACCAGTGACCAGTTGCTCTGACATTTTAATTTGTCACGCTTTATCGGAACTGTGCTCATTTGTTTCATCATTGTTATGTTGAATTTTCTTCTATTCTAGTATCACAGTTTATTCCGGAGACTATGGCACCCCAATTGTTAGCGCACGCCGGGTGCGAACACGTGACCTTCGGATTGAGAATCAAGAGCCTTACCCCTCGACCACGGAGGCCATCGTATCGACGCATATGTCGTATGTACGTCATCGACGATCGTCCTAAAATACGTTCATAAAAATCTTCCATCAAACGCGTGAAATGATGAAAACGAAAAAGACAGAAGATCTAACGAATGTCTTTAACGGCCGCTGTTCCCAACCCTACTAATCAATTACTAAGCCAAAATTTTGCCTTAGTATTTGATTCGTGCACAACTACGCTTTTTCCAACACAAGTATCGCTTAAGCATTTATCTTAACCTAAGGAAGCCGGACTAGTGGATTAAACTCGTTCCGGCCGCCTCAGTTTTGGACTAGTTCTTAAAAGTGTCAACAGAGTAGAAAAAATACGGTCGTAGTACAAACAGTAGTGAAATGAGCGCGAAACTGTGTCTTCTGTCAAAGGGATATTTCATCGACCATACTTTACGATAAAAATATTTTAAATAAATTACGTGTATTAATAATAAATCCAACAATTAACTCTTTAATATTAATTTAACTTCGAAAGTTCTTACTTTGATGTCATTTTATTGTCTATGAAAGTCGGCGAGGCCAGATAACATAAGATGTTTGGGGACAACATAAATCGAGCACTACCCTACAAAATGCTTGGCTGATCGCGGCCTCAGATGAATCGATTTAAAAGTTAGAAACAGCGGCCGTAAGAGCCATTGACCAGCGGCTGAGAATAAAAGTTTAAAATGCTTTCAACTGTACAGGGAGGTTCCGATGGGAAAGATCGATTATCCCCCGTATCAAATTTTTAAAATTAAAAATTTAATGTCGATTTATTTCATTCAAAACTTGCTTTAATATATACCTACATTCAAGTAAAGAATAAAAATGCTCAAAACGCACGATGATAAATTATTAAATATCGTGTACTTCTTGTAAGTATTTTTTGATCATAAGTATTTATGATTTTTCAATAATGTCTAAACACAATAAGTGTGTAAATTTTTTTTTTAAATATTTTAGTTTGTAATAAGAAATACACGATATTTAATAATTTATCATCGTGCGTTTTGAGCATTTTTATTGCTCACTTGAATGTAGATATATATTAAAGCAAGTTTTGAATGAAATAAATCGATATTAAATTTTTTATTTAAAAAATTTGATACGCGGAATAATCGATCTTTCTCATTGGAACCTTCCTGTACAGTTGCAAGCATTTTTAAACTTTTATTCTCAGCTGCTGGTCAATCGCTCTTAAGGTGATTTCTCGCATAAACGGCGCTCTACAAATTATTATTATTACGTTCGTTTCGAATGACCGATGATGACGTTTATAAGACTTCCGCCCTAAGAGTATTGATATTAGAGAGACGGCATGTGAAGTGTGCCCGCGCTCCAAGTGTGCCTTTTCGAGAATTCTACTCACACGGTTGACATTGGCTGTCACCATGTAAAATGGCTGCTGTCGGAACGTATTAAACGATTAAAAACCAGCAGCCAATGTAAGCCGTGTGGGTAAAATTCTCGAAAAGGCACACTTGGAGCGCGCGGGCACACTTCACATGCCGTCTCTCTAATATCAATACTCTTAGCTTCCGCCTGATTTTACTTTATAATGGTGGACGACGCTAGTGAACGGTCTTTGTTTTTGGTCGAACAATAATAGTTGTCGGTTGGTTGGTTTGTTGTGTTGTGTGTTGTGTGTTTAGTTTGGTCAACTATTAATAGATGTCGGCACCTGTCGTGACCGATGCGGGTATTCCCCCTTAGTCGCAGTCGCAATGGCTCTGTCACACTTGCTGGAGTCGGAAAACACAGATGCCATCAGAATTAGATGATGAAGCCGTTAACCTTTTTATTTTACACTAGCGAGTTCCCGGCATGTGTTGAAAAGCAACTTAAATGAAGTAATTGTTTCTCTCTGCGTGTCCTTTCCCATTCGACCCCTTTCCCTCCTACGTTCCCCCCCACCTTCCCCGCCGTCACATCATTTTTCAAACGACTAACGCGCCATGTATTACATTTTTTTATACAAATTTCGTAATTTCCAAGGCTCACCATTATATATGGAAACCTTCGCGGGTGTGCGCACAACAGCTCCCAAGTATAGGATATAATTTAATAACGCCAGAGCTTACTATATGCAGAAACCATCGTGGGCATGCACACATCAAATCACCAAAGTTTTATCGCAATCGGATGAATTCATTTTGTTGTAGGAAGAAGGAAACACAGAGGCCGGCAAATCGTTCCATAGCCGAGCTGTTGAACTCAAGAACGAGTCGTAAAAACGACTAGTTCTCATGTGACAAATGTCAACCGTGTACATATGTTAGGCGAGCGTTTGACGTGTTTCCCGACTATACATCGGTGCCGAGGGGATCGATGCCGCTAGTTCCTCTGAGCTGGTCACTTACAGTTACACCGAGCATATCAATGGAGGACCTGTTCGGAAGAATGCTACCGTTGAAGGAGACTAGATTGTCATTTCGATCCCTTTTAGACGTAATCAAACATGATTGGGTCTTTGAAACATTGAATTCGACGAGATTATTCTTACCCCAAGGGAAAACACTATCGAGGTAAGCGTCCATTCTTTGCTTCAAAGCCCTCCGAGCCATTGGAATTTGTGCACCCTTTGGGGGCTTGTCAAACAAAAAGCTATCATGGACTGTACTGTCATCCGCGTAACAATGAATTGGTGCACATGTCAAAAGGTCATAGACGTGCAACAAAAACAAAGTCGGAGACAGAACCAATCCCTGTGGGACGCCAGCGTTTATCGAATGAGAGGAAGAGGTGAAACCGTCAGCAACGGTCTGAATCGACCTCTCCCTCAAAAAGTCGGCAATCCACCTGCACAAGGATGTGGGAAGTCCGTAAAAAGGCAGTTTGTTGACAAGTCCTCGGTGCCAAACCCGGTCAAAGGCCTTGGAAATGTCCAGTGCGACCGTTTGGGTCTCACAGAAACGTTCCAGACACCGCCCCCAAACATGCGTCACATACGCGAGAAGATCACCGCACGAGCGGTTCCGCCGAAATCCGTATTGACGGTCGTTAATAATTTTGTTCTTCTCGAGGTATGTGAGCAGTTTGTCTTTGATCACACGTTCCATCATCTTGGATAGAACTCTGATCGCTATGGGGCGGTAGTTTTCCGGGTTGGAGCGGTCACCCTTTTTTGGAATTGGATGGATAACCGCTTTTTTCCAACCAGAGGGTACAGAGCCAGAATTCAGGGACATAATAATAAAAAATTCCCAAAATTTTATAACTTTTTTCTAATTGCGATCCGAAACTTTGGTTTCAAAAATATGTACATTTTTACTTCTTTTGTGGTTAACTTTTAGATTCGAATATAAAGCGTGGTGTTTTCTCTTTCTAACACTGTTTATATCATATCTCTCGCCATGATCGATAGGCAGACAAAATATTTGTATGATCCCCGAGGGAAATTATTCTACTCAGGCCTCCTGTGTGGAGTTAATGTAAAAAAAGTTAGATCACAGATCACACTACGGTAATGTCTTTCATTCTATGATGCAATTATTGTTTCATCATATTATTGTCTGTATGTAGCAACAAATGCAAGTTATTCTGTTGGTGGAGACAGAGAAGAGTAGTGGTGCATCACGGTGCAGTCAGGAAGTGCACTTTAAACCCGGGTCAGTCAGTCGCGGACGCCTGGAGATGCAAATAATAACACCGCATGACATAATCCGCCAGATGACCGCACCGCTGCGTTTATTCACTGGATGCTGTGCGCTGAAGCCGCTTAACTACTAGAAATGTGATACGGGCCCGACTGTATGCCCAAAGTAAGCTCAGTTTTTTTTTTCTCGTGAAATCGAACTGTTCCACAATCGTAATTATCAACAGCCGAATTTGCTTTTAAAGCTGCCTTTTCACACGTAAGTTTTTTTACCGTCAGTCGCTCACGTAAGCGACTAATGGCGAAATTACCAATGTAAACGACACTAAAAGTCTAACTTATCAAAAACTTACGTAAGTCGAAAATTTTACTTATGAGCGTTGTAAAGCTTGCCTAAGAAGTAGATTTTCTGAAGTAAACCAGCTAGTTATCGATACAGATAATATAGTTCCTAGCTTGCAAAGCACCTTCTCCGGTTGACTGATTACCATGTTAACTCGTTATTATATTTAGTCTAGCCTTTCTGAGCACTGTACCCACGCCAGTTTGGACCTCGAAGCCGTTATTCGAACGGTTCAACGAGTTCTTGCTTATATTGTCCATGCGAAAGTCAACCCACCAACTTTATCTCAGAACCCTTTCGAGCATGCAAAATTGGCCATCCTGACAAATCGGCATTAGCCAAGCACTAAATTGAAATCAACATAACACAGAGACATCCATAGCATGGCGGATGAAACAACACAAAATCTATGCAATGTAAACAATTTTTATAATAAATAAATTACCTAATTAATAAACGAAGTCCTAGGAAGACTTAGAACGCTTCTGGCACGCCTAATTACGAAATAAATTGAAATCTAACAAACCTCTTTATCATTAATAGAGACGAAGGGGTTGAACTTAATCATAGTTCTTGATATCTTGATATTTGATGGCTACATCAAAACCAAACACCGAAACCACATTCATTTAATTAATTATTATATAAAAAATATAATACGAAGAATTGACAAAGTGACTACAATTTGGCGGCATTTTTCCGTTGACAGTTAAAAAAAAATTTTATTGCATGAACTGCTTAAAAAGTGCTGTGACAGTTTTCTTTGTAATTCCTTAATTTAAATATTTTGAAATGTCAATATTTATTTAAAATACAAACATCGGAAAGATAATTTTTTCTCGTTTCTATAATGGAATTGGTTTTTACGATAATTTCAAAAATTAAAAACACATTTAAAAACTTCTGGCAGGTTCCTATTTACAAGCGATGGACCGAATTCCTGGTGTCATAGATTTAAAAAAAATGTATATTTATATTTTTATTTTATTTAAAAAAAAAAATTATTTTCATTTTGTTTCCACATTATTATTATTCTGTTTTCTTTTACTATGTAAGTAGTATCTCACAATATGTTTTATATTTACTTGATGTATTCTATCTATTATACGGAACTTGTGGGATTGCACCACCCTCCCCGAGATCTGGAATAAACAATAAAAAAATAAAAATCGAGTATTAAATTCAATGAGTTATTGGAACTTGTCGACAAACATATTTGATTGAAAGCCTGAAGAGTTAAAAGTGATTCACTCTCGGTGACTCACGATCTCACAGCCAGCCCTTCTCACACTTCTCACACATCATACCTCCCGCATGCCCTAGCGCCATAGGGCTCGATTCTCCAGTAGTCAAACGTCAAAAGTCATTCCACTCGAACAATGAGTGGGTCGAACCAGTCGACATCGACAAAACTCAAAATCTAGTAGGTACTATCCTAACTTAAGATCGTTTCCCGCGCGCTCTTCGAAGGTCAGGCAGTAGGCGCTTTTACTATTCCCGTGGAAATGGAACGGTGATGGGAATGGCGTATTAAAAAAATGATAATAATATAAATAAATGATTACTTTTCTGCATCTCCCTCACTCGTATTAAGTAGGTAAATAAAAAGCCGAGAGTCGTTACCGTCGCCGTGCCGCTTCCGCGGGAATTATAAAAGCAACCATTGTATTTTTATAAAAAAGTTTTGTAAGATTCCATGTAATGGCAGTAATGAATGTCGCGAGTTCGAACCCAGAGTGCGCAAATAAATTTTATTTGATTTATTTGTGGTATTTCACAAAATTAATTAATAATTATATATATTAGAGAGTGGAATGTACTCTTAGTATCGCCCTGGTGTGAGCCACCATTTAGAATTGAAACATTAATTGAAATAGCTTTAGACGTTTTTGGTGACCAATTGTAAATAGCCAGGTACTTCCGCACATTCCTCTTCCACATCTACTTCCCCTCTCTACTACCTTCAGCATCACAACATACCTCAATTGGGGATGCCATAGTCTTACTGGCTCCAGACGGGAACAGTTGGGACTCTCTGGTGCGGTATTCAAATAAAAAAAAACAGGAGGTCCTGAGGAAAATAATTTTGTCATTTGTGGTGATGCTGTGTGGAGGGTCTCTTTGAGGAGAGGAAGGAGTGAACATGGGTTCAGAAAATCATGGGATAAATGACATATTCGACAAAGTTCGACGAGACGACGGGTAATTTTTCATTCGTTTATGGCGCAAAACGAATAACTCTTGATCGCTATTGGAGAATCGATCCCCAGGGCCTCCGGCATGCGTGCCCGTAGTGTGCGGTGATTAGCTGGACTCCCGACCCTGAACCCTGCATCATCTAAACTGGGAATTTACGATCTCAGGTCGCTGTTCCTCGCCCCAATACGCCCGGCATTTCAGACATATTGTGTTCGTCATCGGTTATTATCATCACCAAGGCATCTGGTGTAAGAAATACCAGGCCCCCTATCACAATAAGTCGGTAACTTCTCATCGTTCCCTAGCATGACTGCAGATCGCCAACGAGTAAGTAACAGTTCATAATAACTAAGTTTCCCTAATGTATTCGACTTAATATGTTGTTTGTACGTTAGCGATCTGCAGTTGTCCTAGGGAACGATGAGAAGTTACCGAAAGTTATCCTATCAATCCTTATCGATCGACTGTGCTATGGGGCAAGGTCTTGTTGAAGATCGATTCTAATAACCGACACGTATTTAGTGCTCAAATATAATACAAGATTTGTGTTTAGTATTGTGGTCATTGGAGCCGGATTTGTGAAGTTGAAAATATTTATTAAAAAATATTGTTTGCCTCAGGATCATTGCCTTTCAAAAGACGTTCAGAAATTATTTACCTTTCGAATTAACACCGTAAGTAAACTTGAAAATTACGACATCTGTCAAAAATTTAAACAAAATAAATGCATATTTCAAATATAGAACGTAATTCGAACGTATACCAAAGGTATGCAGGGTAGGAATCTAGGAGTCGATGTGTCCAGGAGTAACGGAGGTATGTACCCACCCTCCCATTGGCGGTGGATCGAGAGAGTCTGGCTGGTCTTTCTCAACCAGTCTATCCCGATCCGGCCCGCCCGGCTAAGACTTGAACACACCTTACCTTATGAATCCGGGCACCCCTGCGAAGTCACCAAACGTAGCGAATCAATTGAGGTGACCTATGGCAGAGGTGTGGTTGTCCAATAAATGGTTTCCGGGCGGCGCTATTCTGCCTCCCAAATTGAAAGTGTTCATAATTTTGAAGAATTGTCGGTTTTATTATTTATTTATCGCAAACCTCTGCCAAAATATTTAAAAAAAACAATGAGAATTGCATGAAATTCCAACGTTGCCGTTATTTTCGATTTGTTTACAAAACATGTTATTCAGTTTTACCTTTGTACAATTCACGTGTAATGATTTTGCAATAAAACGAGGGAAATTTTGGTGTTTCTTTCATTTTTACGCGTTTTCGCTGCCACTGAGACCATAATAAATTACTAACCTGACATTAAAATCTCGTCCTTGTAACTTTTAACCACTCAGACCCCTAAGCTTGTTTTTCACGACAATATAACGATAGCAGTCAAGTCCCATAAGCTTGTTTTCAAGTAAACGCGTGTGTTCCCCCAGAAATCGTTATAACTCCGATGTTGTTCTAGTGACAACTATAAAACAAAAAGGAGAATAATATGTATAATAAATCACGCTTCACATTTCTATTCAAAGTTGTCCATAGAAATGGATAAAAACAAACTTATTTTGTAGATACTTTTTTACCCGCCAAATCGCATGACTTTTTGTTTGTTACACTTAGCAAATTTTTTATTGAATATTTTTGTACATAAATATGAAATAGTGAGCAGTTTATTATAGATTTGCATGATAAAATAAGTGCTTTTTTTACGTTATCCGTGATTTAAGTATCGTTTTCACATAAAAACATCACAGGTGTGTAATTTTTACAATTTTTTATGTTTGCATTCTAAATTTTAATACATGTATATACAAATTTTAATTTGAAAGCGTATTTCACCACCTTTTGAAAACAGTTTTTAGTATTCGGCTACGTTCAGAAATATTTCATTTTTTGAGCTTTAATTACAAAGCGGAAATAACACAAAATATTTATCAATCTGACATTTTATTAGGACCAAAAACCTACGCAAAGGCGATAGACCCGAGAGGTTAATCCCTCGTTCCTCGTTTAATAGAGAGCATCTATTTCCGATGTACGCATATTATATAGTATAGAGGTATGTCATATTTTGTCGAAATACTTATCGGAACCTACTTCAAACCTTTCAGATTCGTGGTTCATTTTAACCCCTCAAGCCTCGACAATATTTGGTCGACATGTTTCTGACATGTTTTTACATGACATTTTCAACATGTTTCCGTTTTGCAAAAAAAAACAAAATAAATGGAATATATCTGAATATATCCGAAAACTAAAAACAGTCTTTGAAAGGTGATAAAACACGCTTTTTTATAATTCGAAATAAACATATAATTTTTTAAATATAATTTTTTTTAAATTTCAAATATAAAAAACTTTTACGTTTTTTCTAACTAAAATTACTGATAGCAAAAAAAAACATACATATTTTATTAGACAATTTTGTCACCTCACTTTTTTATCGTTCCATGTAAAAATAATTTATAAAAAATTCCCAAAGTTGGATTTTTTTCGAAATTCCGATCTGAATCTTTGGTTTCATAAAGATGTACATTTGACTTATTTTGTGATTAATTTTTAGATTTGAATATAAAGCGTGGTGTTTTCTCTTTCTAGCACCATTTATATCATATTTCTTACTATTTTTGTAAGGGAGACGCAACTATTTCCATTTGACCTATATGAGTTGTTCCGATTCTGCAGGTATTCCTAGGTTCGTGTTCCTTCCTTCGGTCTGTGGCATGCACTAATGATATAAACGTTACTGATTGCATCCCACACTCTTGCATTTGCGTACTTCATTGCAGTTGGTAATTATAATGACTGTTTGTCTAAACATTCATTGTCTGTCCGTCTGTCTGTCTGTCAGTAGAGCTGCAGACATTGCATGCTCCGCTGGGCAGTATCCGTCGCTGTGTGTATATATATATATATATATTATATAGCACGTACACCCACCTTAATGATTGCTATTAAGGTAAGAACATACCGGGTCGACGTACGCTACGTAAGCGACACATTACGATATCTGGACTATTTACGATCCATACATTTAAAATAATACCAAAGTACGGGTTCAAACTGAGATGTTTAATTGAATCAAAATGTGGCAATCTCGTGGTTTAAAGCATTTTCACAAGCATATTATACAGAATATTATACATATACAGGGTGTCCGCCGGCAGATTTTATACTTCAAAAATAAAATAAAACAAAAATATGAATACTATGAATTTTGAGTGGAATGATTTAAAAAAACTAAAACCCGCATTATTCTTATGTGAGATAATAAATAAATAACTTTCATTGTATTTAAATTTTTATTTTATTGTTTTGAAGTGTAAAATCTGCCGGCGGAAACCCGTTATAACCGCAAATGTATTTTTTTAAGCTTTCATAATATGTATTTTTAAAACATAGTTAAAAATAATAGTGATCTATAAGCTCCCTTTGCAAGTGATGCCTAAACCCGATTTTGACAAAGTTCAGGTAAACTTTCAACTGATCGCAGGGTTTGCCCTGTGGATATGACATAAAACACGGTTTTATACTAAAAACATTTTTTTATGTATTCGTTAAAAACAGTCTGCGGATTTTTTGCGCAACCGTGTTAAAAACGGTGCTCTTTTTTGTCAAATAATTGACTTGTACACACAAAGGAGAAATTGTTTTTGAAATTACATGTTTAATATCTAAATATTTGAAAAGTTTTTTGCAACCAATGTGCGCCAATCTGGGCCACCTAGTGGAAGGTGGAGAGGATCCGTAAAAGCTCCGCATTAATCGATGCGGTTGCGGATGCAGATGTCTGAATCAATGCGAATAATCCGCGGATGCGGATGCGAATATCCATAACACCCTTGATCTGTGGTTATGTTTACTTTGAGGTATTTTGACAGTTGGTTTGAAATTCGCATAAGCATTTATCGCCCATTCAATAAAACGGGAGATGGACAACTGATAAGCTATTGTACGTCGTGTATTATAAGTCTTCTTCTCAATTTGTTATTTTTCTTTTTACGAAAATATTAATTAAAAAATAATAATATCCACAAATCAGACGCGTCAGTTACGCAATAACTACAGACGATTTGTCGCGTGGTTATGCACGAATCAGACGGTTCACTAATCGTTAATTTCTGTATTTCATTCGGCCTATTTTACTCGGAATGACACGTCTGAACATGAAATGAAACGAAAGTACCGAATACTGCCGAATGAAATCTTCAAGTGAACCGATCCAACAATGCTGGATATTTTCATTCGGCATCCTTCACTCGCGCGCGGAAGAGAGCAAAGTGAAACGTCTGAACACGGAGTGAAATCTCAATTAGTTTGTCTCGCGTCCTGTACTGGAAGGACGCTATCACGTCGCACGCGAAACGTCGAAAATGGTATTCGTTCGGCTAATTTGTTTGCTTTTGGGAACACGTCTCTTCGAATTTTTTGGGTCTCCCTTATTATCGATGTGTTATATATTATTTTAATATATGTAAGATTATTAATTTGTAGGTAAATGTTCGTAATAAAAAAAGTAAAATCAAATTGTGTTATTATGTCAATAAAAATCGATGCATCTGACATGTTTTTTCTTAAAATTCGAGGCCGGACCGTGCTGGAAATCAAACGAATTCCAGCGCGCCTGACCTCGCTCGGCGACGCTGTAGTGGGGATGGACGAGTGAACGCTTATTTCTATAGCGCCGTCTAAACATGGAATGAAACGATGGAATCAGACAGTTCACTCGTGTGAACTGTCTGATTCCACCATTACACGCGATGCGTGCGTAGATGCACATCGACCTAGGAATGTATCGCGTGCATCGACCCAGTGTGCCTGTATCTTTATTGTTACACGGTCCTCTGAGTACAAAACGTGACAATGATTACATCGAGTAATTTTTCATTATTATTTATGCACGTATTACGCGTTGCGTTGCTTTGAATCTCTTTGTAATACATAATACATGTGAGTTTAAATATATTCAATTTTTAATGCATTTCGCGTCCCATCTTTTAAATCGAATTTCTCACATGAATTCAATAGTTCGAGGTCAGTAATAAATACATGACGTCCCCGTTTGGTATTTTTTTTTTGGCTCATGTGTGATCTTTAGGGGTGCCGTGCGGCGGGTCTTTTTAGGGAAGGGAAAAGGTACGAGGGACAGGTGGTAGTAATCAGGGGGTCAGTGTGTCCAGGAGTGACATGCGTATGAATCAATCCCTCCCACTGCGGTGCGAGGCGATCTTTTTATTTTTGTAGTGAATACCTCACAAGAGTCCCAACTGCTCCCGTCTGGAGCCAGTGAGACTATGGCATACCCAATCGGGGTATGTTGTGATGCTGAAGAAGGTAAATTAGGAAGGGAAGTAGATGGGGAAGAAGAATGTGGGGAAGTATCTGGCTATTCAGATCTAGTCACTAAACATGGATAAAGCCATTTCAAGCAACGTTTCAATTCTGAATGGTGGTCTTACACCAGGGCGATACTAAGAGTATATTCCAATATACTATATACTATATACTACATACTAAGAGTGCCGCAAATATACATTATATTATTTTTAATTAATTAAATGTGAAATAACACAAATTAATCAAAAAAAGTTTATTTGCGTACGCCGGGTTCGAACCCGCGACCTTTGGAATGGGAGTCTAAAGCGTTACCACTGGCCTTCGCCGGCCTCTCGATGGGTCGAGAGTCCGGCCGGAGAGGTCTAGGTTAGGTCTCCCTCAATCGGGCCCCAGATACGGCCCGCCACACCTAGGTGAAGAAACGCATACCCGGCCAAGACCAGACAAATTTCACCCCTTGAACCCTGGCACCCTTGCCAAGTTACCAAAAGTAGCGAACCAGTTGGTGTGACCTATGGCAAGTGTGTTGGTTACCTAACTGTACCCGGCCCCCAAATTGAAATAGCGTTGAAGTAGTTTGCAATGAAATGGCGTTTATTTACAATTATTTGTGTTTGATTGATGAACATTTCTTCAATTTGGAATTCGGATATAGGTGCCGCCGTCCCGGGAACCATTTATTGGATAACCAAAACCCCTGTCATAGATCACCTTAAGATGTTACCCGGGTGGTGGAGAAATTTGAAAAATAAATTTTACTAAATTTTTGCTGTCACTGTTGCTCTTACTCCACCGGATATCGAGCGAAAGGGACAATGCACCTCGGGCTACTAATACCTAACTAAAATCGAGGTTTTGTATTCCCCACTTTTCTCCTCCAAAAGAGGACTGATTTTCATTTTTTTTTACCAACTACATAAGAAAAAACTATACGTGTTGCTTTTTTTTATAAAAACATTGTCTAGTTTGTATACTGAACGTCTTTTGGCGGCGTTTAAACCAGTCAATTTTATTGATTTTTGGAAGGTCATAATTTCTATAAAAAGTAACTTATCAAAAAGAACAAAAAGTTCTGACACGCTAGTAGTTGATATCTATTTTATGTAAAAACAATATTTTCTCTAGGGTTAAAATCCAGAGAGATAAATAGGGATACGTTTGTATGGAAAAATCACCGCCGGTTATCCCCTTAAGTGTTTCGCTTAGTTTGGTGATTTAGCAGGGGTGCCAGGTTTCTTGAGGTAAGATTTGTCTAGGTCTTGGTGGCGAATGCATTTGATCACCTCGGTAGAGACTGTTTGAGGCAGACATAATCTAGACCTCTCCAGCCGGACTCTCTCGACCCACCGCTTTGCACCGTAGTGGGAGGGATGGATTCACGCGTCTCTCACTCCAAGACACACTGATTACTACCCACTCCTCATACTTTTTCCTTTCCAGAACTTCCTCTCCTTCCTTTCCCTAAAATGACCCTCCACACAGCATCTCCAAAATTGACAGGCTCTGAGGGAAATTATTTTTCTTGGGTCTCATGTCTGAAAAAAAAATCACAAGATATTGAAGAACAGCAGACCAGAGGCCCTAGCACGCTCGCTCTATAACGATCGATAGGATAACTATCGGTAACTTCTCATCGTTCCCTAGCATGACTACAGATCGCCAACGAATAAGTGACAGTTCACAATGACTAAGTGTCCTTAACATATTCGACATCAACTGTTGTTTGTACGTAGGCGATGTGCAGTTGTCCTAGGGAACGATGAGAAGTTACCGATAGTTATCCTATCGATCGTTATAGAGCGAGCGTGGCCTCTGGTGTGCTAGCACGGTCGCTCGATATGAAGTTACCGACCGATTGTCGGTAACTTCTCATCGTTCCCTAGGACAACTGCAGATCTCAAACGTACAAACGACAGTTGATATCGAATATACTAAGGACACTTAGTCATTGTGAACTGTCACCTATTCGTTTGCGATCTGCACTTGTCGTAGGGAACGATGAGACGTTACCGATAGTTATCCTATCGATCGTTATAGAGCAAGCGTGCTAGGGCCTCTGGTAGTTGGTAATTCAACAAGCGAGTGCAGCAGTATCTACCTACTGGCAGTGTTAAACAGCTGACCTTTGATTTGGCGCCGGTAAACTTGGCATTGCCCGCGGGGACATTGCATCTCTTGTGTCTCTCTTGTAACCAGTAACCACTAGTGATAGGTCTCTGGCAGGGTCCGCCCAACAAACAGCGAATGATCAATGGTCGTATGATTATCGTTTTTTTTTTTTATTTATTTTATTTTATTTTTTTTTATTTTTTTTTTTTATTCCAGAAAAAAAGAAAATAACATTTTCACTTACTTAACTAGAATTTGCATAACATTATATTATCATACAATATATTACAATACTATTCATTCACTTTCAATATTATTCATTTTCTCTGCATTGTTTTTTGTAAATAAAAATGAATATTTTTTTTCTAAATTTACAGACACTTTTTTCGTTTTTAATATCAACTGGAAGGCAATTATATAAATGCCCCCCTCATAACTGATAGATTGCTTACCGTAGTTAGTATGAATAGTGTTTAAATGTATGTTATCGTGTTGTCGTGTAAAATGTTTGTGTACTTGGGACGTTTTAATGAATTCTGTGTTTGTATGAATGAGATTATTATTTATTTTGTATATAAGGAGACATATATTGTATTCGTATAGTTTTCTTAATGTTAACAGTTTGGTTTCCAAATATAGTTTTTTTGTGGATGTTTTGGATTCGTAGTGAAATAGTTTTTTTGATTAGTTTATTTTGAATTATCTGTAATTCATTAATGTATGTTTCATACGCATTTCCCCAGATTTCAATTAAGTAATTTAAATGTGAGTGTACGAGACTATAATATAAACTTTTTTTAAATTTAATTGGTAATAGATAAGATAATCGGCTAAAAACGTTGATTAAGGGTGTGATTTTATTTTTAACATCTTGGATATGGTTTTTAAAAGTTATCGTTGGGTTCACGCAACCAGAGTGCTGGCAGTGGGCCTAATGTCACCTGTTTCACTATGATCTATTGTTTTAAGAGGTAATAATATCCAACAATCCATTAATCCCTTTTTGGTAACAGCGCTGCGCGCAGATGTTTTTACAACCGTGAAGCTAAACGGTTTTTAGTTTTAAATTTATTGCGAAATGTTGTCAAAATGAGCAGCGCGAACAGACCACCTCACACGGCCGCGCCTCGGCGGCTAATGAATCGGGAGAATTTATGTCTCGAACTGCCATAAAAATGATCAAACGGGAGATGGTAAATGAATGAAAATTATATACTTCTTAAAATTAATTTTTGATCCAAATAATTTATAATTCGTCAATAATGTCTAAACAAAATAAGTGTGTAAAAAATTATTTGATCGGCGATAGATAGCCCCTATCTATGATTTATTAAAAAATATCCCAATCATTTGGCAAATAAAATCCGACCGATATATTTTACTCTGTGGTATAATAACCGGTGGTTCGCTTCACCCCAATAGCTCCTCCTTTCTCCCCCTTTTTATTTACCAGAAGAATAGTTTCCCGTGTCTTCCTCCTTCCCTTGCACACCCACCTCCACCGTCCTCCACCCCATTACCTGGAATTGAAATGGACTAACTTTCTTTACTGATTGAAAAGGGTGAAGCGTAACAGAGGGTTTTTTTTTATAGAGATATTTTTTTTATAGGTTGGGACGGTTGTACAATTTTACCGACCCCGAGCGAGCGTCTAGGACCTTGACCCAATTGAAAAGTGCAGGTGGGGTGTTAGTTATCTTCTTACGTGTTGTTATTTTTGTTTTCTCGAAGTATCAATTTTAATTTGATTACCGGCTACCCGAGCGTTTATTTTGGGCATTTTTATAGTATATAACTTATAATATTATGACGTCTGTGGAATTTTTGGGGTATTTATTCATATGAATATATTATACAGGGTGTATCGGCACGTACCCGACAATCTTTAACCAGTGATTCCTGACATTATTTGGAGTAAAAAATGTTAATGAAATTTTGATCTCCGGTGACTTTTTCGATGACGTTTTTTTTACATTTTTTTTCTTCAAAATCCAACAAAAAACATTATTTTGCATGTCGTCACTCGGCCGAGTAACCGACCGACCTTTATCCCGCCCTCAACTGTCCAAAAACTGCAACTTTTTTATGTTTTTGTAGAAACAAAAAGAAATAATAAAAAATGTCATCGGATCCCAAAATTTTATTTACATTTTTTACTTCAAATAATGCCAGGAGTCACTGGTTAAAGTTTGTCGGGTACGTACCGATACACCCTGTATAATGCGTGCCTATAATTGATACTCTTTTATTTTAATTTATATAATGCATTATTTTTTTAAATTGATAAACTAATGTTTAAGACAAGATTTTTTATGCATAGCACAAAGGGTAACAATTATTATAAGCAATAATTATTAGCCTGAAACACTCGTCAATATTGAAAACTCTCCCGAGAAAAGATTTATGTCGCCGACGGGACTCGAACCTGCACCCCTCTGTTTGCCGGACAGGAGCTCTACCATTAAGCTACGGCGGGATACCTCCTACCCGCCAAATGATTCAATATATACCTAGTGTTTCATTCAACAATTATCGCTTATTATATATTTTTTCACCTGCAAACAACCAACTTTATTTTTATATGAGAAAGGCATGTAAGTGCTAACTCTCTCACTAGGTGGCGTCGTCTAAAATCTTGTCTTAAACATTAGTTTATCAATTAAAAAAAATAATCAATATTTGACGAGTTAAAGTATTTTCACCAAAAAATGTAGATATGATGTCTCGACGCCACCTAGTGAGAGAGGGACGGAGACAAATCCAACAAATCAAAGGTCATAAAAATGGGTTCAGCCGTTCTTGACTTATAAATGGTGTAACTAATAGCCGGTTCACACGAGGCGATTTTTGTCGGTCAACTCGACAGTTGAAAGCTAATTGACACGTATGAACACTTTGTCAACAAAGTTATCAACTTTTTTTGTTGCTAGCGAAAGTTGATAGCCCGTCTACTTTTGTCGTTCAAGTATGACTATCGCCATTTTGGTTTTACTAATCGTTCGAGTTTTACATCGAATCGTCGCGTCTAAACACATGTTTCAAGTCGCTTATCATTTTTAGTTACTCGCGGGAAAAAGTAAACGTCAGGCGTTTCATTTATTCGGTACTAGTTCCTACCGTCATGGAATCCGTTTCAACCAAAAAATATCTGAAATGGTCGGACGATTTAATGTTCAGATTTATGGATCTGTACCAAAGCCATCCCTGTCTTTCGGATCAAAAACAAGAAGTATACAAAAATAGAATATTATTTTTGAAATGTAAATAATATTATTTTGAAAAAAATTGTGTTGGATGCGCCTAATTCACTCCTTCTCGTGATCCATTTTCTCACCCAAGTACGACGTTTTTTATGTTTTTTCATAATCTCCAGCTCCTCTCACAGAACATCAGAAATTAGATAGACGCACGCACTAACAATTTCAGTTGACGCCATTTTGAATGTCAAAATCGGTTCAACTTAAATTGAAACGTGTGAACAAAATCTTGTTCAACTTTTTTCGTAAAATAAAAGTTGGTCAACCAAATTTTTTCATTGTTCAACTTTTTTCGTAAAATAAAAGTTGGTCAACCAAAATCGAAGCGTCAGAACGCGCCATAACCCGACTTTGTTTTATATATTAAGATTATGGCGTTATGCGATATGCACCACGTCAAATGTAAAATTCGAAATCGGACCGCTATCAATAACACTCTTTTTGTAGATGGCGATAAGGTGTATATTCCTGCTTAACACCAGCCGCCTGTTTTTATTTATTTTATATTATAGAAACAAACTTCCATTGGTTACAGTGACAAAAAAAAATTACAGATATTAAGTATTTTTCATGGTGGATACCTGTGATGTGTTTCTTTGTAATGTGGAATGTATACTTAGTAACTACCGGATGATGTGCGTAGTGTGTAAGTGTGTGCGTATGTGTGAGTATGTTTGATTTATGCATGAAAAAAACATATATTGCGAAGTTCAAGCACAAATATTTAAATGTTTTACGATCATTTTCTAAATCACTTAATTTTCCACATTATACAACGAAACCACAAACCAAAAGGGGTTTGTAAGTAGGAGATTTTGCAACATTAAGTAGTTTTTATAGTCCTAATAGTTTATTTTTTCTGGGCTTATAAAAAAACTTAAAAACAAAAATACTCGATCATTTCAAAGGCCAGGATGTGTTCTTCTCGCAGTATTTAATACCATCTAACATATTTTTAAGCGATCAAATTTTCAAACCAAAAACACATGACTTTGCATTCATTTTCTAATTAATTAGTTTTTTTTTATAATTTCTACGCCGGCGTGTTATAACTATAATTTAGGTGTTTTTTTTTTTTTTTTTAATATTATTGTAAGGCGAGGTTTAATTATAATGATTTATTTTAAGAGCAATAGCAGTGTATATAAATTTCGTAATGATTGTCGTGGGCAATTATTAAATTTATGCCAATCTAATTTACAACAGTCTTTGGCATGCAGTATCGAAACTAGAATTATTTTATTATTTATGGTTCGACCTAGTGATGTGTATCCATAATCGAAATATCCATTTCGAAATAATCGATCCAAAATAATCTTCAATACTTCCTACTACAAAATGTAAAAAAACAATAGGACAGTGAAATCATAAATATCTTGAAGTAAAATTTTTTAATTCATTACCAGAAAAAATTAGAAAGATAAATACTAACATAAAAGAATTTAAAACTCACCTTAAAAATTATACTGAAAACTTGAACTGAATCATGTCAAATAAAATCAATGTAATAACACACAAGCCCTGCTTATTTATGGGGGTACATCAAATACATATATTTTATGTAATTAATCACTGTAAATATATACATATGTATTCTTTTGTACCCAATAAAAATTAAAAAAAAAAAAAAAATATATATATATATATATTAATAGTTCGAATGATTTTTTTAATTGTCATATGAAAGATTTCGTTCGTTGTCCCCCTTAAATACTGTTTATCAATGCAAGGCATATCGGTCGTCCAGTTCATTAGTCAGACATCTCCAAAGACTAAGTTTTCAGATAATGAGGAAAGAAATATTATATTCGAATTTTTGATTTAAATCGGATTTTTTAAATGTTTCGTCTATTTTAACTCGAAAGTCGATCTATGTAAAAAGAAAACCAGTGTTCTTGTTGTTAATTTGAATTATCTCTACATATTATAAATTAAAGTCATCCGCTGTGTCTGTCTGTTCGCGATAAACTCAAAACCACTGAACGAATTTTCATGCGGTTTTCACCAACAGAGTGATTCATGAGGAAGGTATAGGTATATAATTTGTCAAGGTTGTGTGTAATTTGGTTGAAATATATAATGAACCCAAACAGCATATTTTTTTATTCCTGACATTTTGTCTTCACTTCACTCTTTCACTATTCAATACTGAATGACTAGGCGTAAACTCATTCGTCACAAGTTTATATTTCAGGGATTCCCCAAATTAGTTTTAGCATTGCACGTGTGTGCGTGCCAGTGAAAGTTCCTTTGCATCTTAAGCGAGGGAAGTCCCTTGGCACTTCAGGTGGGTGATTTGGTTGCAGTAAAAAAGTATTGATTTAAATCATGATTTTTTTGAAAAAAAATGACTCTATTTTAATCGCGATTTAAATCATCTCAACCCTGATTCGAACCATAAATCGAATATTATTTACACGCCTGTGTTTTACATGTTAAATATGATATAAAATATCATCGGGAGGCATAACGGTCCGGCTCATAGTATGAAGTTTTAAAATATCCTACTAGTGACCAGTGGCGGTTTTTACAATTTGATGGTGTTTAAAAGTAATCACTACCAGATAGATTGTACACTTTTAGATATAACTGCATACTCAACTCGAATTCCTTTTTTTCGAAGATGTCTTACTAATCAACTAGAAACTAGACAATCGATATTTAGAGTAAAAAAATTACATGTCATTTTGCTTTCCGATGATGATCATTTATTTTTCAATAAAACAAATTTGTTCTATTACAATTAGATGGTTTGTTACAGTTGAGAATAATAAAATAATAATGTATTGCGTGCGCATTTCGCGAGTAATATTGTATGCCTAATATTCTCATGATTCATAAATGTGTAACTTTATTACATACGTTTAAACCCATCGTAAAATATAGCAAGCTAAACAGTTTAGGGTTTTTCCACCATTCGACGAAACTGCACGTTATCGTGGTACAAAATACCTGTGAGCAATTTTAAAATATTTGCATGCTCTGAATTTTTCTAAGTTTTCATTAATTCTGTTATAATTCGTGATAATCTAACAAAAACCTTAGTTATTAAGTTTGTCAAACAATAATCAAAATTCTCGAAAATGTTAGGATTTATTCTCAGAATAAATATCAATAACATTAAAATAATGAAAATCCTATACATTTTTTTTTTTTTTGTTTCTTGATCTTTATTTATTTTTTAATTATTTATTTATTACACGCCCTTATGGGCTTTTAGGTACGTTTTATTTTTATTTTTGCATACGTCCGCAGCTTATTAGAATACGCTTCACAAGTATGGAACCCGCAGTACAAATCATATGTACACAATCTGGAACGCGTTCAAAATCGTTTCCTGCCGTACTTAGATTTTCGTAGTTATCGTCCCCACTTAAATCACAAAGATTCGGCCGCGTACTTCAATATATTATCATTGGAAGATCGAAGAAGCTCGGCTGATGTCCTCTTTCTACAGAAAATATCCAGGTCCATCGTAGATTGCCCGGAACTCTTACAACGAATCCAACTACGAGTTCCCAACAAACGAACCAGATCAGACAACATGTTTAGCCTCCCTCGATGCAACACCAATTCTAAGCAAAACTCCTTCATTTATCGTGCATCACACACTTTCAATACATACTATACACAATTTGACATTTTTAACTCTGCACCACACTCCTTAAAGTCACACAGGCAATCTCTCGCTACTTTATTATAACTACTTACATAACTTACGTACACCCTACTAATTATACAGAATAGATCCATCCCTTTCCCTTCCCTCCCACCATCCCATCCCCATAGGCTAATGTAACTGTTTTTCTTTGTTTACACTAAAAAATTTAAGATACTTCAGTGGAAACCTATTATTGGTTAAATGATTTACCCACGTTTCATTATACTTTATAAAATGTTATAACTGTTGGTTTTCCAAAAAAAAAAAAATAACCAAATATTTTTTTGACGACAAAATTGTAGTGTTAACCTACCTTCACTTTTTACTTATTAAGGTTACGCGCTTCCCTTACTGTATTAGCACGCATTTACAAAACATTTGGAAGTAAAGAGATGGATTTATAGGATTGTATCATATCAATCGTATCGCTCGGATGAAAGACAACTATTGAAAATCGAAACGTTGCTTGAAATGGCAATAGCCGTAGTTGGTGACGAGATCTGAACGGCTAACGGCTACTTTTGTGCGGTAATAAATCACACTCTCGTTGCTGACGATCGTGAAATCTACTCCGATCACCATGGTGGACAAGGCTCCCTCACTAGCAAGGAGACAAGGAGCCAAGGACACAGACGCCAGTGTTAATTGGTCACCTTCCTCTGCTTCTTCTTTCTGCCAAACACTGCGGCCAGTGACTACGAACTTAAAACTCACATTTTCAGACAGCAGTATCCGTAAATCAAAAAACCTTAACTTTCACCTTCACAGCCCGGGATATTGTAAATATTTAATTGTGTAAAAAAGTAACAAAATTCTCATTTGCAAGTTTTTATAAATGTAATTTCATTTAAATGCTCCTGTCCCAAAGGGTTCTAAATTCTCCAGTCTTTCGATTTTTTTTTATAAAATAACATTGAATAGATCATTCAGAATACGTCAAGTTGTCGAAGTTAGTTTACGTCAAGTTAGTTTACGTTAAGTTAGTTTACGTTAAGTTAGTTTATTTAAGTAAGTTTACGTTAAGTTAGTTTACTTAAGTTAGTTTACGTTAACTTAGTTTACTTAAGTTAGTTTACGTTAACGCAAATGTGAATGGTAAAGGAAGTCGAGGACGCCCGAGTAAGACATGGCACTATCAATTGAATCCGATACTTGAGTCGGGCCATGTCAAGAGTCAGAATAATAGAAGAGTATGTATGAGACAATGTATGAATGTGAATGAGGCAAGGAATGTATGCCAAGACCGAATTGCTTGGCAGTCCGTCCTCTCTGCCTACCCCGGCGTGATAGTTAGTTTACGCTTGGATATGTTTGGTTTGTTTGTTTGTTTTTCTTCACTTTTATTCTTTAATGTTCTGTGTTGGAATCATGCGCACGAAGTATAATAGTAGGATAGAGCAGCCGCTCTGCGATGCTGACTGCGGCGAGTAGCGAGTAGCGAGTATCTTGCGACACCGGAGGCCTTCGCTCTAGTCCCGGAGCGACCTGCCTCTCCTTATACGGAATCCACCACTCCGCTGATATTGTCGGAGTGTAACGCGCCTTATCTCGCCAATAGGGTCGAGGACGCCGGCTGTCGGGCTTCGGCCGTCTTACTTTGCGGCTGTGAGTGCTCGAGTGTTTCATTATCGCCGGGCCATAATGGTGTTTGGGAGAGACCTAACGTAGGCCTCTCCAGAAGAGCGCTCGCGACCCATCGCCTTGTACCACAGTGGGAGGGATGGATTCATACATCCGTCACTCCTGGACTCGCAGATTCCTACCAACTCCTCATAACTTTTTTCCTACCCGGAACTTCCCTGATTCCCCTTCTTGAACAGAATCTTCACACAATATCTCTAACGTGAAACAAACAAACAAACAAAAAAGCTCTGCTGTTTTGACCTACCCTAATCTCAAAAACCGTTACAAATGATATTATTTACAAACAAACGAAAGGTCATACAAATTGGCTTGCTCGAAGCAAAGTGAGTCACGATTCGGAAAAACAAAAATACAACCTGATTGGGAAACAACCTGGTGTATTTAAAAGGCAGGTAAACAACTGGGATTCATCGCCGAGTTGTTGACGTGACTTAACTTGGGCCACATACTCACGGCAGGTTTTTCTCCCTTTATCGCCCGCTTAAATCAGTGCTCAGTGGTCTGTTGTTGTTCTGTAGGGCATGTACGGCGGTCGAAGGCCACTTTTTAAATACTTATCTGCAGTGTTTGCCTTATCCACAGGCAGATATTGTGTTGGGCTTCTTCAATAAATAAAAATATGGCTGCGTCAAACGTTAAAGGTAGATACATACGTTACGCTACGCCTAACAATATCTGGACTACTTAGCAATCAAATATGATTTAAGATTTTCACGGCCAAAAGTATTTTGGTTGTTTATTTTTGGGATATTATGCCGTGTTACGCTAACTCCTTCTTTAGCCGACGTTTCGGACAACATTACAGTGTCCATCATCAGGGCAGATGTGTGGATTTTTCAGAATCGCACTGGCCACACGCATCGCAACGTGCGGCCAGTGTGATTCTGAAAATGATAGCGTGGCGTATGTACGTCGACCCAGATCTACCTTTACGCGCGGTTGAAGTAAAACTTCTTTGACTGTTGTGGCAGATATTACTGTAGCGTTCAGGAACTGGATTGGGATAATGTCGTCAATCTTATATTCAGTACTACACACTGAACTAACTAACCATCACGCCGTTTCCCCGCAGGGGTAGGCAGAGAGGACGGACCGCCAAACAACTCGGTCTTGGCATACACTCCTTAATCGCCTCATTCACATTCATACATCTTATCATACGTGCTCTTCTATTATTCTGACTCTTGACATGGCCCGACTCAAGTATCTGATTAACTTGATCGTGCCATGTCTTCCTCGGGCGTCCTCGACTTCTTCTACCATTCACATTCGCATCATATATTCTCTTGACAGTCCTTTCTTCATTCATTCGCTCTACATGTCCAAACCATCTAATCGTCCCTTTTTTAATCTTACTTATGACGCTCACATCGGCCTTGTATTCTTTTCGGATCTCCACATTCCTCACACGATCATACATGGTTTTACCACACATACGCCTCAGGGATCTCATTTCTACAGCATTCAGTATGAGTATATGTAATTAATACAATAGAGGTTCGTTATACTAGATCGTCGTTTATTGAATACAAATGGTTACAAAGTAAAAGTAAACGTCCAGCCTAGCTTGTGGTAAGATTATTAATGGAAGCCCGGAGCAGCGCTCGCTGACGCGCTGCCTTGAAATGACCCACTTCGGGTCGCAACTCCGTCAACGTTCGGGACGTTGCTCGGCGGTAAAGCCCGCCCATCTATCATAGAGTAAGAGACAGTGTTGCATACACCGCAATTACTGCCATCATCTGGGTTTATTTCTACTTTTAAAGGATTCTCGCCCTTGTTAGAAATATTTTAAGTTCTGGCGGAAATAACGTTCGGATAACGGTATAATTACTGCCATATGTGTTTGTTTTTATTTTTAAAGGGTTCTCGCCTTTGCTAGAATATTTTTATTATTTTCGGAAACTTTGGTGAAAAATCAAGAGCGAATCTATAATCCAAATTTTTAGTATTAGACATTCAAGTCTACTTATGAATATACACAGCTGCACCACCGGCTGTCGAGTCTGGTCGCTTGTATTGAGAAATGCAATCAAAAATTATGAATAATAAATTTGCTCTTTATTTTTAATCCAAGTTTCGGAAAATAATACAAATATTCTAGCCAAGGAGAGAACCATTTGAAAATAAAAATAAACACAGATGACAGTAATTGTACCGATATCCGAACGTCATTTTCGTTTGAAAACTTTATTTCCGTCCGAAAAACATCTGAATTACTCGTCACATCGCGCCTAGAAGTTTTACTTCAAAAATGTGTAATATAATTTTATAATGATTATAATTTCGGGGGGCCAATCGTCGTGATCTACTATCGGGTTACCCAATTAGGCTTTTTCGTGTATGTTAAATTTAGATACATTTTATTACATTTGTTTTGTCTTTTTTATATGTAGTTTTCACATGTTAATAATTAATTTAAAATGTGATTTAAATGTTCGCGTTTCGCGGGTACAATATGTATCGCGTGTCGCCATTACTGTCACCTGTCACCTGTCACCAGGGGTGTCGAGTATTTTATTCGCCGGCCTATAAAAGTGTCACCGCGCGGTGGTGACGTGAATTGAATAAAGAAATCTGGAAAATTGTCTTTTCATCGCGTACCAAATGATAAGTCTGCCTGGTCATGATCTTGGAAACAGTGCCAATGGAGCCAATATAATAAATCTTAACTACTATAAAACAGAAATATTTGTAATCAAGCAGCAAGGTGAACTCTGGCGTACCCGTGCGTCTTACACAGCGTTTTTGTATCATTCTGTTCTGACGCTTTTTATTTTAAAAAAAATAATATACATGCATTTTAGTCCCACTTGACTGGCCCCGGACATTGGAGACTAATCTTATTTATTGTGCAGTATTTTTTTTAATACTTCTTAATTATTATTCTCCTTCTTGCACGTCTTGCATGAAAATGATAAAGACAGAAGATACCGGAATGTTGAATAGTTGAAATCAAACAACACACAAACTATCAGATGTAAGAAAAAATAATGTTACATTTAAATATTCATTCAAAGATATACGTACAGATTCAAAAACAAAAACAAATAAATATTAGAATTTTATATACAGAGTGTCAAGGCACGTAGGTTGACTTACAAGTAAAAAATGTAAAATGCATTTCCTCCCTCCTGCGACTTGGGTTTCTTCGACTCCTTCCTTTCCTTAAATAGATTGTCCACACATCATCCTCTAAGACCCCGAGGGAAATTATTTTCCTCAGGGCCTCCTTTTTTAGAGTTAACATAAAAAAACGGTTTATGAACAATCCTGGTATACCTCCCACCCCCTCCCCTCCCCCCTGTGGCGAGGCCGTCGGTCAAAACAATATTATTGTTTTTTATTATAATATTGTAAGTTCCCGTGTCACTTTCTCTCTCGGTGGGCAGCTTACAATCTCTCTCTAGTCTCTAGTACCTACTGTATGTTATGGAGTGTTGATTTTAAAAACAACATCCGCTTCGTCTCCCAATAGGATCACTGGTGAAACTGCACACACATCATACGGTGACCCGACTGTTGATCCCCCGACAGTTGACCCCCCCGATAGTTGATCCCCAGACAGTTGATCCCCAGACAGTTCATCCCCCGACAGTTGATCCCCAGACAGTTCATCCCCGACAGTTGACCCCCCCCGATAGTTGATCCCCAGACAGTTCACCCCGACAGTTGATCCCCAGACAGTTCATCCCCGACAGTTGACCCCCCCCCCGATAGTTGATCCCCAGACCGTTGATCCCCAGACAGTTCACCCCCGACAGTTGATCCCCAGACAGTTCATCCCCGACAGTTGACCCCCCCCCGATAGTTGATCCCCAGACAGTTGATCCCCAGACAGTTCATCCCCCGACAGTTGATCCCCAGATAGTTGATCCCCAGACAGTTGATCCCCCCATTTATTATTATAAACTTATAATTTTGGTACATTATTTACCAATTTCAATCCTAAAATCTACTTCACAAAAATTCATTTAATAATAAATTGGTATGGATATCGAACGAATTTATTTACAGTGTCGATTTGTCTTACTTATTCCCTGATATATACAGTATATGGACAAGAAGTTTTATTCTTGATGAATTTGAATTAAAATTTTGTTTATTTATTTATTGTTTCTTCACATGTTAGGTATTACAGTTTATAATACAATTTTCAACCTCACTAGGACAAGCCTGTGTTGAGGTTAACAATTATTCAAATATTTATTATGTCTTCAAACCTTGCATATTCACTATGAAAATATACATCTATGAAAATATTATGTTGAATACTTTAGTTATTCGGCGGTACATCCACTCTCCCCTTTTCTCAGGACTTTTAATCATATTTTGTGTAAGTAGGTAGACCTATTTTCCCAAACCGAATAAATTAGATGGTTATATCGCTAACTTTTAATTTCTATTTCCACGGCGTGGTTCGCAAGTTGCCGAGATAAATTTGGATCGCGTCTACTCTGTGAGTTTCTTCGCTTTTAGCTCTGTTGTCGCTTGATTGACAGTTTATTTGTCAACCGCATCTTGGAGAGGTGTCAAAATTTCGTCAGCGTCATCTGCTGTCTGGTTAGTATGTTAAACATGCCAACAGAATCATAATTGCCCGTTAAAAAGGTTGGCTTCTTAAAGAAATTGCTACCATCAAAAAATTACTCTGGAAGTCATGGACGATCGATAAACAACTATATATCAAAGACGACATTGACCAAATCGTCGTCTATGATCAGTTATCAATATTTGCGAGCACGGTCTGCGATTGTTAACATATACACCGACCGACTATTGATAAATTTTAGCGCGACCTCTATAGATAATTTTCTGTTAACTATCAATATACAAATATTTTTGAATAATGTCGTTTGTTACGCAACATTACTTTGCTTATCTAATAATAATACGAATTGAACTGATGGAACTCTTAGAATTGAAAGAAGTCGTATACGCGATCTAGACTTACATATTGCATCCAAGGCTGCGTAATGCATGCATGTAACAAATCGCCACGCGAACCACGAATTTATACGAAAGGTATGAAGCAACAGCCAACGGTGCGAAACGTCACTTGCAATTATTTCGTCCCTAATTCGTGGTTCGCGTGGCGTTTTGTTACGTGCATGTATACACAGCCTAAGACGCAATCAATTTATTCTGTTCGATCTTTGAGAAACTAAAATGGTAAAAAATATGACTAAATACCTCATTAAATAATTATCTCCCGTTTAGTGACAAAAAGTAAATGCGAATTGCTAACGCATATTTAGGTTAGTATTTCGATTCAACATTCAACATTTGTACGTAATTGATTGGCATTATGAATGCGAATTCGTAGACAGATCTGCCAGTGTTGCCAGCGAATATCGATTTCTTATTTATTCCTTGTCAATATCGGTTCGGTTGACAAACAGTAAACCCTAGCGTTATAAAATCGTCAAAAGATTCGCCTATCGATCCGATATAGTAAAGTTGTCGATTTATCTGTGCTTGACCCCCTGATTTGGGTACCGGACATAGGAGTATACCTTTTGAGGGCAACGAGCGGAGGCTAACGAACTGGCAAGGTAAGGGGCTAAAGCAACACTTGTGGGATCCGAGCTGGACGCAGAAGTAGCAGCTTGTCACACCAAATTAGTGGTCTATAATATCTGTTTTCATAGCACCAAATTAACAAGTTACATGCTTTATCGCCCGAGTGTATCTGACCTAACATTTGACAATGTTCAGTGTTTAGTTATTTGTAATATTATTAAAAGGTGGAAATGTGCCTAACGTATTCCAGGAAGAATAGTTAATAGCAAGGTTTTTGAAATGTCAGTGGGTGATGCAATCCCATAAACAGTTTGAACCAACGCGGAAGAAATGCATATTTTAATTAATTTGTTATATCATTTCCCACTCGTTAAATAATTGCACCGTTTGTCGCGTTTTGGTGCTCCTAATTATTTTATGTATATACTAGTGAGTACCTGGCACACGTCACAATGTCACTCAAAGAAAGTTGAAGTCAACACAATATTTGTTTGTTTTTCCGTCTGGTGCGTACACGAATAAATCAAAAGATTTTCCGACCCGTGAACAGAGGCCACATACAGCTGTCACGAGTGAGAAGTACGGATTTTACAAATTTACCCTCTGCTTTCCCCTACCGTTACTATTTCTCCTTCGCAGCCCCGCCCTCTGCCCCTCCCCCCCCCTTCATCGCCCCATCCTGTTTGTCCTTTCCCATGCGTCTCCTTTCCCGCCTAGGTTCCCCTCACACGCCCCCTTCCTCTCCCGCGTCCCTCTTCTACCTTCCAGCGTCCCCCCGTCCCGCAAATCCCTTCCACGTTCCCAACTTCCCCTCCGGCGTTCCCCTTTTTACCTTCCATATCAATCTTTCACCAATGATTCATCGGAATCGGATGAATGGTTTAGATACCGCGTAAGGGACAAACAAAAAAACATTAAATTTTATATATTAAGATAATCTTTATATAGTAGTCTTATATACATAGTTTAATGGTTTTATTAATGTAATAACAATTGATAATTTCTTTGTATGCATGATTCACGATACACGAAACGTGGCGATAAGTCACAATCGGTAGCACAGGTCGGAGTTCAAATAATTATTGCAGATTCGCTTTATTAAATTCTTTTCATGTTTCATCTGTTATCTTAATATATAAAAATGAATGTTTTAAATGATTTGTTGAGCGCACGCCCGCTATGATTTCTTTATTATAATGATGAGCTCTGGCGTTATGAAATTATTTCCTATACCATGAATTCATGATAACCAAATCTCTTGCCTCTGCGAAGAAGCACACAATTCAATCACAAATATAGTTTATTTAGTTCCACCGCGATACCTCGAGTATCGCTACAGCAACACAAATAAGTATATAACGATATTGTTTACATTGATATGGTCAACGATACACACCAACAACTTGCTTCCAAGGTATTCCTAGTTTTTCTTCTCAGTGCTTCCAAAAACAAATGCATTCGAATTTGCTAGTCATTGTTCCAAGTTCAAAATGCTTTTTCAGCAAGTCGATGTGGTTAGGTACTGGCTAAAGTGACATCCCGGCAGGAACTATGCATATTCTCATTTTTAAAACCAAACACTCACTGTCTGGTGATCTGATTCATCATTGTTAGGTAGTGATCAGTAAATTGTGATACATGATGTGAGAAGCTTGCACCAATTGTTGCAGCGTGCTGATACCGTATATATTATTATCTACGGGAGTCAGAGCCAAGGTACGAAGAGTTACCTATGACTAAGCACGTGTGCACGTGGACTCGTCGCAACACCAACCTGTGCCTATATTATTCTGGTAGCGTCTAGCAGACTCGGTGTGATGTTGTTTTGCGTGGGGAGTACCTTGAATTGACCACGTATCTGTTATTATTATCAGCATTATGTGCAACATGAGTTTGTGTATTTGGGAAGTATGTTTATGAGAGATGGGAAGGCTGATATAGATATTGAAAGAAGGCAAATGCAGGTAATGGAGGGCTCAACGTGATTGGTGCTAACCAAAACTATCAAGCTAAGCTAGCTGTCCACAATGGAGTGCTGGGGTGAGTCTTGGCGAAGGCGCCTGCACACCAGCTGCGTGGCGGGCCGAATCACACTGATCCCCAGATTCCTACCTACACCGCGTACCCTTTTCCTTTCCATAACTTCCTCTCCATACTTTCCTTGGCATAGTTGACCCTCCACGCAGCATCTTCATAAATGACAGGAAAATAATTTCCCTTAGGGCCTCCTGTTTGTAGTTAATGTTAAATTTTTTTCAAAAGATCATCAGTTTTCGATGTCTTAATATCAATACTCAGTAAGTTTAACATTTTAGGCGCGATGTAAGAGAACTGTCGTTGGGCGAAAGCTGTTTTTGTTGGAGGAATTTTGCATTTTTGGTGTGATGAATATCGGGTGCAAATATTTTGTTGAGTTTTGAGTGTTAGATCATTTTTCCTTATGTGTATGAGAATTGTTTTAACGTATAATTGTCTAATGTCTAGGATTGAGAATTTTTTAAAAAGTGGCTCTGATGGGTGAGATGGGTGACATTTTAATATAATCCTTAGTAGCAGCTTTTAAATTAAGATCATGGGATATATAATAGAAGCTGCACAGCCTCCCCATTCCACGATACCGTATGTAGCTATCGATTGGAAAAGTGCAAAATATATGCATCTCATTGATTGAAATAATACTTATATTGCGACGTATGCCCTAAGGGAAATTGTTTTACTACCAGCTGAAGTCCCCAGCGTTGCACGGGCTTTACGCAGATTTTTTTTTTAAATCTCATGTAGACAGTGATCTTCCTTTTGTTTCGGAGGTCAGTTGTGTAAACAGTGGTTTTTTTTATATAAAGATCAAATCCACGCCGCCCCCCACATACTTTATTTACTTTATAATATTCGACACATAGGTATTATGCATAGATTTTTTTTTGAGGTTACATTTTAAAACAAATAGAATAACTAAAAGTTATTGCAGAATGTAACAGTTGCCGAGTGGCCCAAAGCGTCGAGTTTCCGCCATGGCATCGCGGGTTCGATCGACTGCTGCTAGCATTGCACAAAAAACAAACAAATGTTATAAAATGGCAATCTGTTTTCGTCACTTCATTTTAATAACCACTCGGGTCTATCGCCTTTGTGTAGGTTTTTGGTCCTAACTAACTGTCAGATTGATAAAAATATTGTTTTATTCCCGCTTGACAGTTAAAGCTCAATAAAGGAAATATTTCTGAACGTAGCCGAATATTAAAAACTGTTTTTGAAAGGTGATAAAATACGCTTTCAAATTATATTATTACAAATAAATATTAAAATTTAGAATGCAAACATAAAAAAATTGTAAAAATGACACAACTGTGATGTTTTTACGTGAAAATTGCACTCAAATCACGGATAAAGTTTTAAAAAAAACTTTTTTTTTTCATTGAAACATATTATAAACAATTTTATCACCTCACTTTTCTACCATTTCAATCTTATGGGACTTGACTGCTATTGTTATATTGTCTGTCGTGAAAACAAGCTTAGGGGACTTGACTGCTATTGTTAGTTGTCGTGAAAACAAGCTTAGGGGACTTGACTGCTATTGTTATATTGTCGTGAAAACAAGCTTAGGGGACTTGACTGCTACTGTTATGTTGTCGTGAAAACAAGCTTAGGGGACTTGACTGCTATTGTTAGTTGTCGTGAAAACAAGCTTAGGGGACTTGACTGCTATTGTTATATTGTCGTGAAAACAAGCTTAGGGGACTTGACTGCTACTGTTATGTTGTCGTGAAAACAAGCTTAGGGGACTTGACTGCTATTGTTATATTGTCGTGAAAACAAGCTTAGGGGACTTAACTGCTATTGTTATATTGTCGTGAAAACAAGCTTAGGGGACTTGACTGCTATTGTTATATTGTCGTGAAAACAAGCTTAGGGGTCTGAGTGGTTTTAAATACGTTTGATTTCACATCACTTTCGTGGATACTTCCTTAAAAAGCAGTACGTGGTAAAAAAGCGCGAAGGTGTGTCATTGCATAAAATTAGCATATTGTTTATTATTAATAATGATGTGTGGTATTTTGGACTCCTGGCTCGTGTTTGTTGTTATAGCTGACCTTGTCCCTAAAAGGACGCTATTCCCAGGATCCCAGTCCGCCCACCGCCCACCACGACCCGTGGCCCGTGGGTAACTCGCCATTCGATTATTCACAACTTGCCTATCATATAGGGTTGAGCGGCTACTGAATGAGCGCGTCTAAAGCCAGGGACATACACAGCGTTAAAAGCGTCGGCGTTATTTGGCTTGGCCTACTTCACCATATCTCTCGCCATACATTTGCGATTGCAATGCATGGCGAGGAATAAGCTAAAATAGGCCAAGCCAAATAACGCTAGCGCTTATAACGCCGTGTGTGTCCCTGGCTTAACCTTTACGCGTGGTTCAAGTAATACTTCTCTGACTGTTGTGGCAGGTATTACTAAAACGGTACAATATTACGTTGCCAACGGTATCATTCATCTGCAGACATGAATATCTACAGATGACAAATGTCACAAGACAGCTACACCACCGGCTGTTGAGTTTGGGGTAAATGTTTACTACTCCGCTTACCGGATAATACGGAATTAGAAGTTCGATACACGGATACGCACGGATAATACGGAGCGGAACATTTCCTTTGCCGCCATTTCTTTGATTTTGATATTTGCGATTATTTTTTCAATCTAAATACGCATGAATTACTTAGTTTACCCAGCCTAAGAACCTAATAACCTATTTTGTGCACGTAAATAGTTGTATATTGTGGTAATTGAAGTTGTATAAATCCCGTTTCACTTGGCCAAACGTGGCTGTCAAACACTTCGCGTAAGTGATATAATCTTATAAAATTGAAATATAAAATGCATGTTTTTTCGTTTCCCCCGACATAAATACTCAATTTTCGTAATAATAAAGCAAAATCTAACTGTTTGAATAAAAAATATTCCGTATTAAGCAGTAGGCGGAGTACGAAACTATTAATGAGTTTGGTCGCTTGTATTGAGAAATGCAATAAAGATTTTTCATCCAAGTTTCGGAAAATAATAAAAATATTCTAGCGAAGGCAAGAACCATTTAAAAATAAAAACAAACACAGGTGGAACTACATTTTTACACAGCATCGCATTTATTAGTCAAATGCATTGTACATATATGCGTATCTGGGACCGAAATTATACAATAAAATCCCCCCAGACTTAAATATTAAAAATTGCAAAATGTCCTGCATTGGTTCAATAATAACTAAATGGTTGATTGGCTTGGGTAGGGAGGAGTCTGAAAAACTATTATATAATGTGACTTAAAACGATACATGGTTACCTATGAATGGCACATTTAGTAAAAACTTAGTACATAGGTATTAATTAAAAAAAAAAAAAAAATTAAATTGCATTTGGCACTTTACACACTTTGGTTCCTTAGAACAGGCAATCTGCCTAGCTAGGAACTAATATCGACCTAAAACAACGTAATAACACTTGTATTCATTTTAAATATATTCTCTTATTATGTAATATTATTTGTTATTTTGGCTTTAAATGTATCAAATGTAAATAAATAAATAAAAAAATAAATATAGTTTTGTATCACTGATCGAACAACCGGTGGATGCAATATTTTAGCCATAAGTTGTTATAATGTTTGGTGTGGTCTGTAGTTAGATTGTAGAAATATGTTATAAATTTGTACAGCGCCCTTGAGGTGATTTTTAACAAAAACGGCGCTATAGAAGTCATCCAAATATTATTTTTATATTTATATCATCATTATCATCAATTACTATATTATATGTAAATTTCATTATCATAAATTCATTGCTGCATTAACTGTAAACCTCATTATCATTAATTATTATATTATCACTAAACGTACTTCATTACCTTAAATTATATAATCTGCATACTTCACCCGCCATAACACAGGGACATCCCTAGCATGGCGGGCGAAATAACACAATATCTATACTATGTATAAAATTCTTTTAATAAATAAATACATAAATATTTTTGAAGGTACTAGGTCGCGGGAGGACGGTATTTAAAGAATTAGTGGTTTAGCCATGCATCAAATTTTCTGCTTTGTGCAAAAGCATATAGATCTTTATTATGAAAATATATAAGCTGCCAATGTGAATTTATGAACATAATCATTCACATTATTTACTTATGCAAATGACAATGTTTGAGTTACTACGCTAAGGCCGTTAATAATAAAGCTACGGACACACATGCTCATTTGAAGCCAAAGACCATGCTACCTAGTAGCAATTGCTACCTAGTAGCATGTGTGTCAGTGAAGTTGCTAGTCATGAGCATGCTCATTTGAAGCCAAAAGAGCATGCTCTCAAATCGACAGCCGTTTGATTTGTGAGCATGCTCATTGGATTATCGGATGAAAGGGGAAGCTTCTAAGCGTGTGTGAACAGGCTGGCTTATGAACATGCTCATTTCAATCCGATCTCAGTTCGGAATGGCATTCCGCATTTGAGTATCTCGTTTTTGTATGCAATTCTAGATATTTGCTCGTCAAATTTCTGCGGAAGCATTCGTAAATGTTTCTTATATCCGTTGACATATTTTTCTTACGTTTCTACTAACAAATGATTGATCCAATTACAAACCCAAATCTATCTTTTTATTTTCTTAATATAATAAAATCTTGTATAACCATTATAATTTTCTAAAATAATTAATAATTGCGTTGCAAGCAATAAGATATTATGGGCGAACAGAACTGATTCTATACGATGACATTTATTATTTGACATGAGCATGCTTATTAAAGAGCATGTGTGTTCAATTGTTGGCTTTGAGCATGCTCATTCATAAGAAAGCTCAAGCCAAGCCTGTTCATTTATGAGCAAGTGTATACAGTTGCGTGAGCATGCTCATTAAAGAGCATACTCATAAGCCGGCTTGTAATAAGCAAGTGTGTCAGTACCATTAAGGATTGTTTGATGTTTGTTTGATCAACTGGAGGTAAATATTGTGGAGTCATTCAGCCAGAGTGGCCAGCGTACTGACTGAACTACAGACCCGACAGTTAATCCCCAACAGTTGATACCCCGACAGTTGGCCCACTGAAATTATAATTAACGCTCCGAATGCAAACAGTTCTCTTTTACAGTCATTTTCATTATAGTAATTCATGGGTACTGCGACCCCGGGAACCATTTATTGGATAACCAACACCTCTGCCATAGGTCACCCCAAGTGGCAAGCTACGTTTGGTGACTTAGCAGGGGTGCTGGGTTCGTGGGGTGAGGTTTGTCTAGGTGTTGATGGCGGTCGCGTCTGCCCACATATTGCGTGGTGGGCCGAATCGGGAGAGACTGGTTGAGAGCGACCATTTGGCCTCTACAGCAGGACTCTTTCGCCTTGCACCGCAAAGGGAGCGGTGGATTCATACGTCCGTCATTTCTGGACACACTGACCCCTAGATTCTTACCCACCCCTCATACTTTTTTTTACCCATAACTTCGTCTCCTTCCTTTCTCTGAAAAGACCCTCCATACAGCATCCCCAAAGATGGGATTTTTTTCCTCAGGGCCTCCTGTGTGGAACTAATGTAAAGAAGGTGAATTATGAGTTTTTTTCTAAAAAATATTCGTATTAAGCTTGTTCAAGTCATCCCGAAAGTTTATCGCATGGTTTTCCTACTGTTCACAGAACGTACCAATATTCCGAGCAGATCTGTAGTTTCCGAGAACCAGAAACATTCGTAATTAGTTCACGTGATGTGATATGTTACAATGACAATAATGAATCGGTTTGTTTCGCGGAAGTGTCACTCGTATCGGACTTGACATCGCGACCAGCCTCGGAAGTCGGAAGCTGGTCTGATGGATCTATCAAGAGCCAGGGACAATCCAATCAAACTAGCTTCTGGCACTGGCCAGTTTCAAAGTTGAAAGTTGAAAGTTGGACTGATGCCAACAACTGCCAACCAACCAACCAAGACAAGCAACAAACACAACAATCTAAAGATCTAAACTTCTTTGTCATCTGTTTCATTTCATAATCATGATTTGAACTCTTTGTTTTGATTCTGATGTTTTTCTTTATTTTGTCGTTGTTTCTTTCTTCTTTGGAAATCTACTACGTCACGGTTGTGCGTGTGTTTGTTTGTTGTTGATTACGTGACGTCGCAATCAAATGCTTGTTCTACCTTTATGCCTTCAACGCTTCAACCCCCGCTGGCTTTGTATTCCTTAAGCGGAAAATCGGCCACTCTAGACTCCATCTATAAGTGCAGACAGTGCGCCCACTCGGTGCGGCGTTTCTTGTTTCTAGACTCTGGTAGAAGCTTCTAGAACAATCCACGATGCTTCTACGCGCGTCATCGAGAATTTTCCGCGGCGTTCCAGAGAAGAAAGAGCGGAGTGCGGAGGCAGCAGCAGGCGGCGCGGCGGCCCACGCGACCGGAGATATTTATAAAAGTAATGGCGAACGCGTTTTGGCAGCTAGTCGACTGTCGAGATTCAACTTGTGTTCTCATAATCCGAGCTTTATCCCGCCGTGGATTTGAAAGTGTAAATAAACACAGCAGCGTGCTCGCATCAATACCTGCCTATAGCTCGCTTAGCGCAGGTGTGCCGGCAACCTATATATGGACATTTTGCCCAAAGTTTTTACCACATAAGGAAAAGTGATTATGTTGTGAGAGGAGTTTCTCAATTATAGCGATACTGACTTTAATAATATTAATATGACAATGGAATCTCCAGTAACAGTGGCGCCCAATGTGCCCAATTTCGTGTTGTGTGATAAAGTGAACGTGGAACCAGACGTAAGACTTTTTATTTAATTGAGAGGGGTATTTTGTTTTGGTTTTTCTAAAGCTGTCAAAAGACAGTGCCAAGTGTTTGGAATGTATATTGTCTGTGTTTAATAGCTTTTATTTGTTGTTGGAAATACAAACATCTGAGAGCTGAGGATGTCTGCCTCCACTTTCCCGCTGACTGTGCTTTGACAGGGCAGTTGCGTGTTGCTATTGCATCCAATGTGTTCCCAATTAAATTGATGCTGAGCATTGATATAATATTCACTCAATGTTGTTGGAGAGTGAAGATGTATCGAGGCGTCCTCATACTTTTCTCAATTAAAACTTAATTTACGAGCATAATGGCTAATTTCTCTATTTTTTGTTTCTTTGATTTCGAACAACTAGTTTAATAAATTTAGTGTTTTTTTTTTAATAATCTTGTAGCATCGAAAGCTAAACAGCATTGTCATCGCCTCACTTATTTAACATAGAATAGATGATTATTTTAAGCGAGTTTTCACAAAAATGATGAGATATACGTATTATTTGGTTTTTATTGCAATTAAAATTAATAACAAATAATTTATTTATTTATTAATACGCAATTGTTCTCTTGTAATTTGAAAAGATTTTAAATGGTTAAATATACAGAAAAGCGGGACACGGTTAATGCTAAAATGCGACTTTTTGGCTAGTTTAAATTAAACCCAAACTAATAACCTATTTCAGGGTCACAGTTGGGTTAAATAAGAGAAGAAACAAAACTATTATTAAAACTTTTACTTCAATAATAATGGCCGCCAAGTGAACAATCTATGTTTTAACATAACAGTTACATATATTAAAATTATTATTTTCCTTTTTTTAAATTAAAATGTGCACAATAACCATATGCCACTTTTCTGTATATTATTTGCCATTTTAAAGTTTTATTTATTGTCTTCGTTTTAATCATATCGATTATAATATTGTATTTATTTCGGAAAGTTTTAGATTTTGGATGATGATAACAAACATATAGTGAAATAATAGCTTCAAAAATATAATTCCTAAGCAATAAATAGTACATCAATAAAAAATGTCATCGTCGTATCATTTCCAATAATAAAATGATTATGAACTGTTTTCATTTCAAGTTAGCACGTATGACAGAATCTGTTAATGGTTTACGACTGTTTTGATTGTATTTTGCGTGGGATTTCTAGGAAAGTCCGCGACTATCGACTATCGCCTATCGCTTGTCGACTTATTGACAGTGATGGAAGATAGATAAAATATGACGTTTATGTTTGCTTCGGTTGTTTTCGTGTGGAGAGCGGATGAGATCACCTCTAGATAAATGTAATAAATAAAAACACAATAAAAATAAATAAATAAAAATAAATTACTAAAAATTCGCATTTTAGGTGGGAAAATCGAAGTGCAACCATATTTGGAGTTAAAGTTTTAATTTTTTTATTTTTATTCGATATTCTTTGGTATTTATGATATAAATTCGTCCTTACAATATTGAAATTGACGTTCTTTGCAATATTACAGTACCTACACATACATCATCGAAGTAAAGGTGTAAAAAAAAATAATTTATTTGTAGAGCCATTGATAAGGAATTTTGTATTTATTTTTATTTGAGTATTTGAATGATAAATTCTCGACTATGTGCAGAAACGGGCGATCCGTTTGATAAATTCTCCCATTGCAATATTTAGAGCACAGGCGTCGGGTGGGAATGCTGTCTTTGTTCTACCGATATTTCAATGGAAGATGCTCCGAGGAACTAGCGTCATTGATCCCCTCAGTACCGGTGCACAGTCGGGAAATACGCCAAACCGGCGCCCAATATTTATACAGGTTGATGTTTGCCACGTGAGAACAGGTCGCTTCTTGAGTTCAACAGATCGGCTGTGGAACGATTTGTCGACTTCTGTGTTTCCTCCTTCCCACAACGTTGGTCTCTTCAAGACACACGTTCGCCCCTTGCTCAAAAAGACCCTCCGCACAGCATCTTCAATCTGAGGGAAATTATTTCCCTCACTGCCTCCTGTGTGGAGTTAAATGCAAAAAAAAAATATAAATGTATTTTTACAGATCTCGCCCCAGTTGGACAAGGTTCTAACTGACATTTTTTTCAAAAAGGACCTTTGAATGCAAAACTATTTCTTTTACTCATTTCTATAACCAGATTAATTTTCAGAGCCATCTGTGTTGTAGGTGTTTCCGTAGATACTTGTGTGATGAAGTTCTAACATCATGTTTTTAATGTTTAATTTATTTTACAAGGTTTGAAGATGAGAAAAAAGAGGAAGGTTTGAGATTAAGTACCTGAATGTTTAGACCTGTTTATCATACGCGCCGTTTCAAGTGAAGTTTCGTTTCGGAATGGTGTTTTTTGATCTCTCAGCGGATGAAATGTTGATTATTGATTTCCAGTTCGCCAGTTATACCACGTATTTCTGTTCACTGTGTATATTGGTATTTTGGCTTGGTCATCTCAACAACTTTACTGTTTCCCCAGAACATAGCCTTTTTAAGAGTAGGCGATCCATCTTTCGGTCGCCCAATAAGTCGTCGCCTATTATGTATGTATATAAATTTTAATATCGGCATAACGTTGATACAGAAATCGTCGCAGTAGGCTGTAGTTTTAGGTCCGAAAAGTGGCATGCGTCCCGCCCACGCGTTTCTCTATCGCATGTATGTTTTTACGCATCTTTCTCTTTAGCTTACAGTCATTGCAAAGTCAGTAAAGTGACTGTACCCGCGTGAAATTGGATCGTATCAAGTTTAGGTCAGCATTTAAGTTTGGCGCTTACTGTAATTTACAACAGCGATGTTTTCTCATAGAGAATATCTTGTCTGCAACCCATAGCACATAGTTTCACCTTTTAATTAATTTTTTTTACAGTTTTTATTTATTTATTTTATCTTTCTCAAATTATGACGACCTCCGTGGTCGAGGGGTAAGGCTCTCGACTACCAATCCGAAAGTTACAAGTTCGAACCCCCGGCGTGCGCAAATAAATTTTATTTAATTAATTTGTGTTATTTCACAATTCAGACCACCATTCAGAATTGAAATGTTGCTTGAAATGGCTTTAGCCGTGTTTGGTGACCAGATCTAAATAGCCAGATACTTCCCCTCCTTCCTCTTCCCCGTCTTCTTCCTCTCATTGTAAAAATTTTTCAGAAAGTTTATTAGTAAGGCTGGTAAAATACGACGTTGTCAGATCAAAACCATATATTCTGTTTAGTAAGAATTTGAAAAACGAAATGTACAGACTTTACACAACGTGCTACAGAAACACCGTTTAACGGCCGCGGAGTGTTTTTTTTTAGTAAGGCTGATAGTGTTTAATTTTTAGATACACAAAATACATTAGTATGTAGAGGAAATCTGTAATTGGTTTCTCAGCTAGGTGAATTACACACGTATAAATGAACCGCATTGATGGATAAACTAAAAACTAACTAACTAACCATCACGCCGTTTTCCGCAGGGGTAGGCAGAGAGGACAGACCGCCAAGCAACTCGGTCTTGGCATACACTCCTTGCCTCATTCACATTCATACATCTTCTCATACATACTCTTCTATTATTCTGACTCTTGACATGGCCCGACTCAAGTATCTGATTCACTTGATCGTGCCACGTCTTCCTTGGATGTCCAATATTTTTGATGGATAAAGAAAGAAAAAAACACATTGGGCGTCAATATGCCAATATACCATACAATCGGCAATTTCTCACCTGTGATTGTAACGTTTCAGGGCAGGTTCCGAGGCTCCCCGGAGCCGGACGACGACGCCGAGCTGCAGGGGACCTGGGAGCAGCTGGCGGCACGGCACCCCGAACTAGCGGGGCTCGCAGCGGGGCGCGGGGGAACCTGGGGCGCGCAGAGGAAACGCAGGGGCTCCACTGACAGACCTAACACAGGTACATATGCTTTTTTTAATGCTGTACCCGAGTTGCACCAATTTGGCCATGTTCTTTACAAAATATAAGTCTTTGTTGAATGATTGAATCTGAGTACTTTTAATTAACATTTTTCAAAAGTATATTGTTGTTACCAAAATAATATCTTAATTTGTTTAGTTTATTTATTATTTAACGTGGATGACTTATTGGAAACAATGTTTAAAAACACTGATTATTAAAAAAAAAGTGGAAAGCATAAAAATGTTTAAAAACCGTGTACCAACTTTGGCGATGAAAATGCACACCAACATAATTTTTTTTTAAATTCTTTTCAGAGTTTGCACGTGAATCCCGTGGCAGAGACATTCCCTTCAGAGATCTGTTCTTCGACGTGCCGCCAGAGTTCAGAGAGCAAATCCCCTCTCGGTGGAACCACCACTTCGATCCCGAGGGCGACTTCCCGGAGTCTCGCTCCCCGCCCCGGCCCGCTCCCACACAGAGCGCCGGCCCCCACCCTCCCTCTCCCCCACAACCTGCCACTGTTGACACCGCCACCCAAACCTTCCTCCCAGAGTCCCCCACGGCCACACCCCAGGAAAAGAACCCCAACTTGCCCCAGTACGGCCTCAGGAACACCGTAGACCTCGGTCAGAAGACAGCCGCAGAGGGAGAGGAGGCCGAGCGAGGCCAGAGATCCATGTCGGCCCCCCCGGAGAGTCGCTTCCCCCCTCGGCAGGGGAACAACCCCCCACAGCCGCCCCCGCCCCCCCAACCCGCCCAGCAGCCCGCCAGCCAACCCACCGTCAGACACATCCCCATCTTCGTGGAGGGGCGGGATGAGCCCGTCATTAACATAAACAAGGACCCTTCGCCCAACTTCACCGAGACCAGAGCCACCCCTCCCAAAGAGGAGTTCTACCAAAATCAAGAAATGCCCCAACCGTTCCATCCCACCCCGCATTTCAACCGCGCTTTTGGATCTCCATTCAAAGGTTTTGGGGGAAGGCCCAACGCCAGTGCCTTCACCCCCAACAAGGCCTTCACCCAGACCAGGGAGCCGCCGCCGCAGCACACCTTCAAGCCCTGCACCCCCCAGCAGCAACAGCAGGAGCACCACCACCAGCAGCAGGCCCCTCCTCAACAGCAGGCTCCCCCTCAACAGCAGGCACCCCCTCCGCAGCAGGCCCCCCCGGCCCCGGAGCCGCAGCGTCCTCCCCAGCAGCCCTGCCCCAACGATCCCATCCTCAAAATACAGCTCATCCAAAAAGACGTCCTGGAACTAATGACCTCTGTGGAGAACTTTACGGGGCAGTCCAAGAAAGACAAAGAATACATTTACCTAGACGAAATGCTGACGAGGAACCTCATCAAGCTGGACGACATCGAGACGGAGGGTAAAGAGAACATCCGCCTGGCGAGGAAGGAAGCCATCAAGTGCATACAGAAGTGCATCGCCGTGCTGGAGGCCACGGCTGAGAGCAACGCCGAGAAGGAAGCTGCCAAAGCCAAGACTCTCCAACCAGACCAACCTCCGCTGGCCAACGGAGACTCGAAGAACCCGGCCGCCTGCGAGGAGGGAGAGAAGATGGTGGAAGACCAGAGTGCCGAGGCGGATTCTCGCGACAAGAGCAAAGAGAAGTCCCCAGGGATCGAAGCGCCCCAGGGAGGTGAAGCGGCCCCCATGGAGGTGGAGCCCTCGTAGTGGCCCCGGCTACAACCGACCGACCATCCACCTCCGTTAGCTTTAAGTATTATGTTTGTACAGAGTTTGATGTATGTTCTCTTTCTTCTCTTATAAAAATGCAAATACATGCCTTGTTTTCATTAGAGCGATACTTATTGAATCATTGCCACAGAGCGTGGAAAGATCTACGGGAAATATCTAGACGTAACGATGGCCTCTGTCGTATAATACAGGTAGTGTTATGTTTGTGTTGACTGCTGGGTCTTTCCGAATCCAGAAACCGTATATAGTAATATATTGTCTTGTATAGAACATGCACGAAGACAACTCGTTAACCTCCTACCCACCGCATGGAAAGAAATACACCTGTTTGTCGGGTATAGTGGAATACGTTCCATGTTAGTAAATTAATGTAATAATTGCCTTAGGACTTTGTCCCTTTGCTGATTAATTATAACTTTGGGTCAATTTCAATTGACTAATTTTTAAAATACATGTTGTACTTTTCAATAACGGCAACGATATACAATCTGCAGATGGGTCCTTGCAGTGATCCATATAAAATTTCCCTAACAATAATATATTATTATTTGTTTTCATAATGCCCTGCAGTGGGATAGCCTGTCTAGCATATTGTGTATACCAATGCATAATACAGATTCACTTCATTATCTTTTAGCCTCTTTCACCAAACTATTACTAAGTAGGTAGTTTAAACCTTTTTTTAAATGTACAAAAAATAATAATGGTGCTAGGATCACTTACTCCGCAAAAGTGTGAAGTCGTTACAATTGGAGTTTAATTTCGAAAATTCATCACGATGAAAGTTTAATTGCAAATAGTTTATAATACCGTTGCGTATAGGTATATCACCGCATTCTATTTGGCACAGTTGAAAATAGTTCAATTATCGCTGTGGTAATTAGTGTCACAATTGCATAATTTATTCAATAAAACACTATTTATTTTGAATGTAAATTTGTTATATATAATTATTGATGTAACCTTTTGAGATTTTTGTGTCCAACGTCCATTCTTGTTAAGATTTCTGATACAAATTCACTTAGTTAACGGTCCATCCAATTTGAACAAGAAAAGTTTTTGTTTTTATAAAACTACTAGCTGGGGTACCCGGCCGAGCTCAGGGAGTTGATATGAGATTGTGTGGTAGCCTCCATCCCCCACCCATCCAAAAAAAAGTCTTCGAATGGTACACAATGTTCCGGGACATTCCACAATGATCTTGTATGTTCCCGAACGTTCCAAACTATTCTAGAGGGCGAAACTTCCAGCCCTTATATCTTCAAAAGCATGCCCTTCAGGTAAAAACGGGAACCTTCTTCTTGAATGGGGGATAGAGGGCTACCGCACCATATAACTCCCTTGATCGTACCGGGACTCGTTTCTGAGTTTTAGCAGCACGCACATTGTACACTTACTTTTATAATATATATATATATTGATTGCCGTATAACAAAAATGCTTTGTGGTTGATTGATGTATTATTATGTGCAACAATTTAAACAATTCAAATAAGATTTGTAAACCGTTGAACATTTGAGATTCTCTCTTCTTTCTGTTAGCCAGTTCTATAGAACGCCAAGATTTAGATCACGGTTGGGAAAATATCTGGGGGGGTGCAGTCAGCATTTGCTGAAATTAAAATGCTGACCGGTAGATCTGTCCATGGATAAAAAATGTAAATGGCAGATATTACCATTAATTTTTACCAGTAATTCGATGTCGAAAAATGTTATTATTGTGAAACCGCAACCTTCAATGCTAAACTGACTATACATGCGCCTATGTGTGTCCTTTGCACTCACCCTCCACTTAATAAAATCAGGTCAGTTGCGTTCGATCTAACAAGAAAAGTAGGAAAAAGATATAATGGTTGCAAAAATAAATTCCTAGTGTGGCCGTGCGCCTGGCATTTTTCAAGCAATAAATCACAACCCCCATCGAGAGTCCTAGGTCTAATAACAAGAGAGTTCTAATTTCACAAAGTGTGATATGAATGTGGTAATTTTTTTTTTGTATGAATATCAAAATTCAAAACATAGAAAGCGGAAAACTTCATTATGGGCTCCAAAAAAATCTTAAATTGGGCCTCAGGTTGGGCAAGCCTGCTTTAGATGGTGTCTTATCCCAAAAACCAATCATTTATAGCTAGATATATGCATACGTACTATCGGGGGCAAAAGTGCACAAAATTCAGAAAGTGATTCTAGATCTAGACTAGATGAATGGTAGAAGTAAAAAAGATAAATAACTTTTTTCAAAATTTCAATGTTGTTTTTTTTTTTCATACAAAAATATTTTTCCTTGGAAGAATATTATTTTTTCATTCAACAATTCTACTTTTTTTACTTGACTACCTTAACTTTAGAATTTTGAAAAAAGTTATTTATCTTTTTTACTTGTACTGTCATGTAGTATCACCTACTGAAGTTTGTGCATTTTACTGCCGGACCCTTTGTATAATAGTTTCTGTAGCAAAAGAGTTCGGAATCTCAGAATTAGGGTGAATTTTGATCAATTTTCAATCGAATTCACCAACACGTAAAATGATATGATATAAATTAGAATGAAATGAAGCAGCAATAAAATGACAAATCTCTGTCTTTGAAATTACAACAAACTCGAGATGTCTATCTACGGGTTCCATGACTTATCCCTACAGAAACATATACAATATGCAGTCAGTTTAGGGAAAATATGGTATACCTACTTACACATAATATAACTAAGTATCATCGAAGGGGTGTGCCGGATAAAACCACTTGTCTATATATTGTATATATGTACCACCAGTGTATAAGTACAAAAAATCGACACTGTAAATAAACTCGTTAGATATCCATACCAACTTATTATTAAAAGTATTTTTGAAGTTAAAAAAAGAAAGTTAACATTGGGTGATCAACTACTGTTGGGTCACTTATGTAACTGTCAAAAGATAAGATAAATTTCAACTGTTTAGTAAGAAAAAAGTGTCAACAGGATGTCCTCTGCATACAGTACTCGTATGCTTACTACTATTTACATTTGTGAGTTACAATTCTTCATTCCTTGGCATTCTAATGGTTAAATATGATACATGGTCAGTTTACAAATACAGTACAATCTCACTAATCAGGCACTATTAAAAACCTGAGGGTGTCGGATTACTGGAATGTTCGGATTACTGGATTATATAGAGAAAAAATCATAATAAATAAAACAAAGCATTTCATAAAGAGAATAAATGTATGTACATATTTGTGTTCTTGTTTGACAGGTTTTATTGTAACTGTAACATATCTCAAAATTACAAAGTTTTAAAATACTCCTTAATTGAGGTCTGCTTTTGACTTCTTTAAGATGTCCATTTTATCTTTCAAATCTAGTGTCTTGTGTTTCTGTTTACTTGACATTTTTAATTACACACTATGCTCACTTCAAAACAACAGGCAAATACGTACGCACATGCACACGAGATAAGTGTTGAGGTTAGACTGCTAGACGGCGATGGAGCGCATATCATGCGGAGGGTGCCGGATTATTGGACGTATCGGTCTAGTGAAGTGCCGGATTTGTGAGATTGTACTGTATATGTAAAATCACTGAAGTGCATACGGCTAGTTTCACATTGACAACTTAGCAGCGCTTGCATTCATCGTTTTGTATGTAAATCGACCGAAAACAATAGTGCAGATAACCACTTGAACGCTTTTTGCCACAATATGGCACTATTTCCAAAACCACAGATTGCTTTGCTTGGCAAAATATGGCAAATATTCTGTAGATTCTTTAAAAAGTTTTAAAGTTAGCGATTTTATAATATTTTTTTATAAGTCGCTATGAATATGTGATAATAGATAAAAGATGGTTAATTCATTGGTTATACAGAACTATAATCAGTTTGTATGTCTCCATATTCAAATTTGGAGATGTGATTTTTTTAATGTGGGCAAAAAAATTTCCTTTAGCAATCCGAGATAAAAGTTTTAAATTGCTCTGTCACTTTAGTGGATAAGTAGCTAATAAGCACAAGCCTGCGTTTTACATACAAAACTATGTTTGCGGCTTAATCTCGCCGCTTAGTCACCAATTTAAAAGGTAGCCTAAGAAGGATAACTAAGGATTCAATTTATTTCACACAGAGGAATGTTAAAAGATGACGTTTGTTTCAACCTATCAAAATATGTATAGTCATTCCAAGTGAAATCCATTAAGTGCTTTTTTTATGGTTTTGTTGCATTCATTGCAGATATTAGTTGAAGTGTTTCTGATAAAATACACAAAATAGTCAGTTAGAATTACATACCTAAATGTTTAGTATTATTTTCTTCACTTGATGGTATTATGTAACTAATTTTGAGCCAAAACTGCACTTAGTGAATTTGTTTTGCTAGCGGGCGAAAATCGCAAACTTCTACAAAACATAAATAATATATTTGTTGTTTGTCTTTGGAGGTTTCACAGTAATAATAATTGGAGGCATCTGCGTGAATTCGGTGCGTGAGAGAGTGATAGTTTTAAAACACACTTAAGTATTTTTACATGCGTGTTTCTTTTACACGCTAAAGCGCACCTATGTGCGTGTTTCTATTATGCACTTAAGTATACTTATATGTGTGTTTCTTTTATGCCTTTAAGTATACTTATGTGCATGTTTATTTTACGCATCTAAGTGCATGTTTCTATTATGCGCTTAAGTACACTTATGTGCGTGCTTCATTTACACGCTTAAGTACACTTACGTGCATGTTTACTTTACGCACCTAAGTATACTTATGTGCTTACTTCTTTTATGCACCTAAGTACATTTATGTGCATGTTTCTTTTACACACTTAAGTACACTTAGGCGCGCGTTTCTTTTATACATTTAAGCTTTGTAAACTTGCCAACCAACATCCAACAGCCATAACTAAGCCATGATAAGTGAATCAAACAGTTTTACTTCAAATATTGATATAAGTACCGTAGATAAAAAATTTTTTTGGACATTAAAAAATAAATTTTTTGAAGAAATATAGAATATTTCAAAATTTGATTACTGGAATGAATTATTTTTTTTTGTATTTTATACCAATTAAGTACTTATTAGACAATTTTTTGGTACTTTCACAGTTTCTCCATACAGAAAATTTGTATTAAATTTCTAAATTTCTTCCTTCTGTTTCCTATAGAAAGAAGCTCTGCGTTTTCGGCAGCTGTTGAAATCTAGTTATTTATTTATTTTCAATTGATGTTTATTAATTATGTATTACTATTATTTTTATTTGTCAATTTGAACTTAATGAAATAAAAAAATGGAAATTCAAATATCACTTTGTTTTATTATGTTTGTACAAAATATAAGTTTGTTATATATGTATAATATATTGTGTATGTATTCTCGCTTAACCTGTCATATGTTGCCGGCGGGCCAGCGACAGATGAGAGGTGACTGTGAGCAGTGGCGGCTCGTTACTTTTGGTAGCACTCTAGCTAATATGAAAAAATGCCGTTATTGATGTCGTAGCCGAAAAATATTTTCATTTTTTTTTCTAAATTTTTTTTTTTGTATGAAGATATTTAGGAAATCTGTGCGGCGCACGGCAAAACTGAAATTTCCTGAAAATCTTCATACGAAAAATAAATTTTCAAAAAAAAAAATATATATATTTTTCGGCTACAACGACATTAATAATGCCATTTTTGTTAATAATTAGCACTCTAGCTCACCAAAAGTCACGAGCCACCACTGATTATGAGTCTAAAGACACAAGATTTCTTTGATTACACGTTGATTAAAATTACTTAGATTAATGATTATTAATTAATTTGCAATACACATCAAGAATTTATTTTTGCAAACTCAAACTCTTTACAAATTACATTATTTACATATTTATGTAACAGACTAGCTTCTCTTTTGATCACCTTTCCATTAGGGTATTTCAAACTCCATCAATCCGACCAATGGATCTGAGCCATTTTCAAATTTCCACACTTCCAACAGTTCCCTTCAAACCACAGAATAAAGAAAAAACTGGAAGTGCCTTCTATCAAATTTGAATAGAAACTAATGTTCCATTTAGCACATGCTCCGTCCCACTTATACTAACCTGACATCGTAGATCTCCATCACATTTCAATTTCATAAACACAGTTTTGTTTGGGAATTTGAGGCCCGATTGGGCAAATATTTTGTTTACGAAACAGAGATTACTACATGACAGTTGAACCCCCGAAAGTTGGCCTCCCGGCATACTTATATATAATGTGCAGATTTCGGTGTAGGGAAAATACCATACACCTATTAACACAAAATATAACTAAGTGTCCACGAAGGGGTGAAGGCGTGTGCAGAGAGGATGTACCGCAGAATAACAAAATTATAAAACAAATTTTCTTTCAAATGCATCAAGGATAAAACTACTTGTCTATATACTGTATACGCCAGCGTATAAGTACAAAAAATCGACACTAAATAAATTCGATACCAACTATGTATATATATATGTACATAATTATAATTTCGGGACGACAACTATCACCACACGGGTCACCCCAAAAGGCATTTCTTTTGTTCTTCTTTATTGTATGCATCAAACGCTGATCCTTTTGCCCTGTTTTTTAGCTCTTGTCATATTGTGATCAGCTCTAGCATACCTGTGTTATTGTTATGCTTCAAAGCTGGTCAGAATTTGATCAAAAGCTGCGAATCGGCATTTTACGGTTAATCGGAGTTTTTAAAGTTAAAAATGGGGCTGATTGTCATTTTGGAATGTGATATACATAGTTTGAAACAATCTAAAATAAGTCTTTGGATGTGATGCTATCAAAAGAAATTATTTTGTGACACATTCACAAGAAAGACATACAAGGTGGCGCAAAAGTCATCACCCTATCGGAAGATGCCATAATTTTTGCAAATGGCGGCAAATGTCAGTTCTGCTTTGACATTTGTGAAGTAAACAGATTCAAAATACATGTCAATAAGACATAACTGCTCAAGAACACGGAAAACACGGATTTAACCATTGCAGACTTCTTTTTGTGGGGTTTCTAGAATTCACAGGTCTATGTCAACAAGCCTCGGACTCTTGAAGCCCTCAAAGACAATATACGTCAAGAATGCGAGAACCTATCGCCGGAAGTTCTGGAAAGAGTGATGGAAAATGCCATAAATCGCAAATCAATTCTGGCGGCGGCCACTTGGCCGATATCATTTTCTCGACTTAATGGAAAAAAAATAAAACATCAAATAAACACAATCAAAAGCAGAACCAAAATTTATCATTCTTAAAAAAAATTACAGACCAAGAACATCGGGTGACAACTTTTGCGACAAAATCTTGTATAAACACAGGGAATTTTGTGTCGTGTTTTGTTTCCAAGTAACAGGTGTCTCTAGATGTTGATTCGAGTGGGATGTACGGTTCAGGATCAGGGATCTATTCCCACTCCTTCATGACCCTATCCCAGTCTCCGTCGGGGATGAAGGGAGTGTCGATGGCCTGAATCATGTGCTCCCCGCAGTACAGGCACTCCGAGGCCAGGATGCTGTCGATCTCTCCGCGGATGTGCTCGGTGGAGCTGACGCTGCCGGAGAAGCCGGTGGGCTCTGAGGAGTGGTGCACGGAGCTGAGCTGCCGCTGCAGGTCGGCCAGCTTGTTCTTCTTGGCGGGTCCTGGTAACAATAATAATTATCAAACTATGAAAATTCATCAAACAATATTCCCTTTTCCACCAGTAAACCAATAGGTAGGTTTGAATATAAATAGAAATCAACTATTTTGCGACTTACTTTAAAATGGGCTTTAATCTCTCGATTGCCCACACAGCTGTCAGATTAAAAAATAAAATGCGATTTTAACCCTTTTGTATAAAGAAACTGTACAAGGACAAGGTCAGAATCGCTTGTGCCAATATCAATTCAGACTTTGCTTTGTATTAGAGCACTCTAGCTTCTCAGAATGCTCTGATATTTATTTTCTGTCAAATACGGCCTTGACATTTTAACTGTCATCCGACATTCAAGAGGTTAAAAACAAAATTATTTAAAAAATCATACAATGAATCGTAAATTCATTTCAGTAGGCTAAAGAAGGAGGTAGCGCAACACGGCCTAACATTCCAAAAACAAACAACGAAAAAACAAAAATTATATGTTAATTTGGAGTTATAAAGTTTGAAATCGTATTTCATTCTTTTTTCAATATGACATAAAAAATTTGACATTTCTCACCTTTCTTACGAACTCAATTTTTATAACATTTCTTTTGTGATATATTATAAAAATTACATGAAAATAATGTAGATGTTAACGGAAATGCATGTAATCCGTCATTGTATTCAATTCCTAGGAAATGTATGTAGATCCTAAAATCGCCCGGAAATGTGTGAAATAAATTATATTAGACACATTTCCTAGGAAATCTATATATTTCCTAAATAGCAATCGGAAATGTAAAACATTTAAAATATCAATGGGTACGCGGGGATAGCGGGGCGAGGGGAGGGTATTGCATCGTCTGATCAGGCGATCGCGCTAGTGCCGCGTCAACAGTCAGGTTAGGTTAGGTAAACCCAGGCATTCGCAAAGTCAGGGGAGTGTGGAAAGAGCAAATCAGGATATTGAAAATATGTTGACCACGTGGATGCAAGACAATGATAATTCACATTGGAGTGAGGGTTTGAGGTTTGTGCAACTCATGAAAAACAGAGCTATAAATAAAACAACGTGTTTTATTACAGAAAGCATTCTTTTTATACATTTCCTAATATGATATTGGAATTATGTATATACAACTAGCAGTTAAAAACTAGCTCCGCGGGTTTTTGCTGCTGGGCCCTGCGTATTGGCGACCATTTATAAAGCTTCGCCCTTCTGCAAGACTAACAACTGTGAACATAAAAACTAGCTCCGCGGGTTTTTGATGCTGGGCCCTGCGTATTGGCGACCATTTATAAAGCTTCGCCCTTCTGCAAGACTAACAACTGTGAACATAAAAACTAGCTCCGCGGGTTTTTGATGCTGGGCCCTGCGTATTGGCGACCATTTATAAAGCTTCGCCCTTCTGCAAGACTAACAACTGTGAACATAAAAACTAGCTCCGCGGGTTTTTGATGCTGGGCCCTGCGTATTGGCGACCATTTATAAAGCTTCGCCCTTCTGCAAGACTAACAACTGTGAACATAAAAACTAGCTCCGCGGGTTTTTGATGCTGGGCCCTGCGTATTGGCGACCATTTATAAAGCTTCGCCCTTCTGCAAGACTAACAACTGTGAACATAAAAACTAGCTCTGCGGGTTTTTGATGCTGGGCCCTGCGTATTGGCGACCATTTATAAAGCTTCGCCCTTCTGCAAGACTAACAACTGTGAACATAAAAACTAGCTCCGCGGGTTTTTGATGCTGGGCCCTGCGTATTGGCGACCATTTATAAAGCTTCGCCCTTCTGCAAGACTAACAACTGTGAACATAAAAACTAGCTCCGCGGGTTTTTGATGCTGGGCCCTGCGTATTGGCGACCATTTATAAAGCTTCGCCCTTCTGCAAGACTAACAACTGTGAACATAAAAACTAGCTCCGCGGGTTTTTGATGCTGGGCCCTGCGTATTGGCGACCATTTATAAAGCTTCGCCCTTCTGCAAGACTAACAACTGTGAACATAAAAACTAGCTCCGCGGGTTTTTGATGCTGGGCCCTGCGTATTGGCGACCATTTATAAAGCTTCGCCCTTCTGCAAGACTAACAACTGTGAACATAAAAACTAGCTCCGCGGGTTTTTGATGCTGGGCCCTGCGTATTGGCGACCATTTATAAAGCTTCGCCCTTCTGCAAGACTAACAACTGTGAACATAAAAACTAGCTCCGCGGGTTTTTGATGCTGGGCCCTGCGTATTGGCGACCATTTATAAAGCTTCGCCCTTCTGCAAGACTAACAACTGTGAACATAAAAACTAGCTCCGCGGGTTTTTGATGCTGGGCCCTGCGTATTGGCGACCATTTATAAAGCTTCGCCCTTCTGCAAGACTAACAACTGTGAACATAAAAACTAGCTCCGCGGGTTTTTGATGCTGGGCCCTGCGTATTGGCGACCATTTATAAAGCTTCGCCCTTCTGCAAGACTAACAACTGTGAACATAAAAACCAGCTCCGCGGGTTTTTGATGCTGGGCCCTGCGTATTGGCGACCATTTATAAAGCTTCGCCCTTCTGCAAGACTAACAACTGTGAACATAAAAACTAGCTCCGCGGGTTTTTGATGCTGGGCCCTGCGTATTGGCGACCATTTATAAAGCTTCGCCCTTCTGCAAGACTAACAACTGTGAACATAAAAACTAGCTCCGCGGGTTTTTGATGCTGGGCCCTGCGTATTGGCGACCATTTATAAAGCTTCGCCCTTCTGCAAGACTAACAACTGTGAACATAAAATTACAGAACATTATAGGTACATATAATAGAAGAACTTCTGTATATTAAGACAGCAAATAATAAGAGAGGAATACTCTTACCCCAACATAAATCTCGTTTATCCAAGTTAATGAAAACATGAAGAATAAATTATGTCTTCTTAGTAAGGAATGAGAGAGAAAAATGTTTCCTCTCCGATATCATTTATTAGATAACCAACACCACTGCCATAGGTTGCCCCAAGTGGTTCGCTACGTTTGGTGACTAAGCAGGTGGGGGTTTTGTCTAGGTCTTGGCGTTTGCTTACCTACCGCGTGGCGGGCCGGATTGGGAGAGACTGGTTGATGGAGACATTTTACCTCTCCAACCGGACTCTCTCTACCCATGGCCTTGTAGTGCAGTGCTTGGGATTGATTCATACGTCCGTCACTCCTAGATACATTGACCCCCAGATTTCTACCCACGCTTCATACCTTTTTTCTACTCAGAACTTCCTATCCTTCCTTTCTCTAAAAATAATGTCCAAACAGCATCCCCAAAGATGGAATAGGCCCCGAGAGTAATTGTTTGTGTAGTAACTGTGTGGAGGACTTCTTCTTCACACCCAAACTAAATTGCCAAATTTATATAAAACAAAAAATTATTTATAATGAACATGTTACAATAATAACATAATATTACATATCATCGTAACTTAGCTGGTATAACATTATGCTCTTAACAAAGGCCTCAAGAAAAATCTAAACAGAGGGTTTTTTTAAGAAAAGAAAGGAGAGGAAGTTCTCGGAAGGAAAAAGTATGAGGGTTGGGTAGGAGTCTGGGGTTCAGTGTGTCCAGATCATCCGCTGCCAAGACCTATACAAACCTAACCCTATGAACCCGAGAATCCCTGCTAAGTCAGCAAACTTAGCGAACCACTTGGGGTGACCTATGGCAGAGGTATTGGTTATCCAATAAATGTTTCTTGGGGCGGCGGTGCCCATTCCCGCCTCCCAAACTTGTACTTCCAAAACCGGAGAATTAATGTTAAAATAAATTGGTTTTTATAAACTAGTTATATAATATTAAGTTATATATAAATTGATAGTCGTTATATACTAATATAAAAATAAAAAAATCTATCGATAAGCGACTTTAAAAACTTTATCTACGTTTGCATAAAAAAAACTTATTTGCGTACTTATGTCGATTTGTAATAATAAAACCCGAAAATTTTACACACAGCTGACATTGGCTCGCACACTGGCATATGGGGCGTTCTGACGTTTCGATTTTTGTTGACCCACTTTTATTTTACGAAAAAAGTTGAGCAATATTTTGTTCACACGTTTCAATTTAAGTTGAACCGATTTTGACATTCAAAATGGCGTCAACTGAAATTGTTAGTGCGTGCATCTATCTAATTTCTGATGTTCTGTGAGAGGAGCTGGAGATTATGAAAAAACATAAAAAACGTCGTACTTGGGTGAGAAAATGGATCATGAGAAGGAGTGAATTAGGCGCATCCAACACAATTTTTTTAAAAATAATATTATTTACATTTCAAAAATAATATTCTATTTTTGTATACTTCTTGTTTTTGATCCGAAAGACAGGGATGGCTTTGGTACAGATCCATAAATCTGAACATTAAATCGTCCGACCATTTCAGATATTTTTTGGTTGAAACGGATTCCATGACGGTAGGAACTAGTACCGAATAAATGAAACGCCTGACGTTTACTTTTTCCCGCGAGTAACTAAAAATGATAAGTGACTTGAAACATGTGTTCAGACGCGACGATTCGATGTAAAACTCGAACGATTAGTAAAACAAAAATGGCGATAGTCATACTTGAATGACAAAAGTAGACGGGCTATCAACTTTCGCTAGCAACAAAAAAAGTTGATAACTTTGTTGACAAAGTGTTCACACGTGTCAATTAGCTTTCAACTGTCGAGTTGACTGACAAAAATCGCCCCGTGTGAACCGGCTAATACCAGGCATACTGAATAATACCAAAATGGTGAAAGCTATAATAAGAAAGCTGGCGTGATTCAATTATTACAACCCAGCTTTTTGTACACACAGCTTAATGTACACACATGGTTTTCATGCGGGTTTAATATCGTCCGGCGTCGACATGTTTTCGAAGTCGGGTTTTTAAATTTAGACCGTACGGACACTGGGTCAATAATACTATCAGATTCCTAGGAAATGTACATATTTCCCAGGATATGTATGTATTTTTAAAATATTATCTTATACATTTCCTAAATAGCTTCAGAATTCTATACATTTTCTAGGAGTTGTATACAATTTCTAGATTTCATACATTTCCGGTAACATAGATAAAACGATCTTCCTAATAATCACTCAAATCTATGCTTTCCACAATGGAAAAAAATTAAAAAAAACAATGAAAAAATATAGACTCCGACTACGACTCCGTACACATTATCACGCGGCAGCCATTTTATCGGCCATCTTTGATGCCTGCCGCGTCATCGAGAATTAATTTGAATTATTCGGAGAGGCTAGACGCTATGCAGTATTCCATTACGTCAAGAACGAGAATGGCCCAAGCGATTCTGACCTTGTTCTTCATAGAATTTCTTTATACATAAGGGACAAAATCGCTTCCAAAATTGATGGTACACCGGAGTATGTACGGCCAATGACAGGTTAAAAAACAGTTTTTAGTTTTCGGATGTGTTCAGAAATGTTCCATTTATTTGGATTTTATTGCAAAGTGGAAATATTTTGGCCTTCTGATAAAATAGGTCAAAGGCGTTAATAAATTAATATAAAACGTGAGTATTTTACCCAGCAGAGGCTGCAGTTCGGCTAGCAAGCAGTCGCTGTGGAACTTGTGACCGCAGGGGAAGAGGTAGAAGGGACGCAGCAGCAGCGTGATGTCGCAAAGAACGCACGCCTCCGCCATGCTGATCACCGTGCAGCGATTGCGGAAAGTCTGGATCTCTCCTCGGACCTACACAATTCAATCATCATGATAATACTTGTCTATTTTTATGAAATATGAGTCATGTAATTTCTATATCTTCTAGTTTTTTGGGACTCCAGACCAGAGGTGTCTGCCAAATTCAATTGTGGGGCGCACTTGATATTTGTACAAGGCCAGCAGTTGGGCAGTATCTGCGGGCCCTGAACAGTACGCCCAGTTTCTGAGAGGCTAACTTAACTCTGGCTTCGATGGAGCCCCCATAGCTGAGCTGGACACTTAGAATTACAGCAAGCAAATCAATGGAAGGCCTGTTCAGAAGATTGGTTCAGTTGGGCGTAATATTAATATTCTAGGATATTTGGCGTCATGTAGGATTGTGAGGTTACAAGATATCATATCTCAATAATGATAAAAAGTGTATTTATTAATTTTAAGCGGTTAAATAATTAATAGCTATAATTATTCAATCACATCTAATTAACTCAAATATTAAGGAGGTCAGAGAAAACACTTAACCGCTTGGGCACATAAGCTTGTTTTCACGACAATTTAACGTAGGTAGACATAGGAATGGCGTATGCCCCGTACCTGAGTTATTAAATGTTATTTTAAAAATAAATTGATAAGCAGGGTAAATAAAAACAAGAAAATACAAAACAACTCACTTGATCGGCGGATTTTGTTGCATCCTCCATTTCTTCTCTTAAATCCTGAATCTGCTGATTGTACTCCTAGAACATGCAAACAATAAAAATCAGATAAGGTTAAAACAGAACAGTGACGGCCTCCGTCGTCGAGGGGTAAATCTCTCAACCAGCAAATCCCGGTGCGCACAAGCAACTTTTATTTTCGTTGTTTGTTTTTGGGGTGTTATGCCGTGTTGCGCTACCTCCTTCTTTAGCCGACGTTTCGGACAGCGTTGCAGTGTCCATCATCAGGGCAGATCCGACGATGTGTCACATCAGCGCAACACGGCATAACACCCCAAAAACAAACAACGAAAATGCTTTTGGCCGTGAAAATCTAAAAACGTATCAAGCAACTTTTATTTTATTAATTTGTGTTATTTCACCATTTATTCATTTAAAATAATATCGTCACCTTAGAGCAATAATGAGATATCTTAAAAAATGCTGTTCTGAGATAATAGGACTTCTAGGTTTGCATGAGCTCTAGCAGAATCAAATTAACTAATGTTGCAGATTAATGATATGGTATTAGAAAGGTAAATTATTTAACATCAAGACAAAATTGTAATAATAGATAATACATATACTAATTTTGGCAAAGTATACGTAAATCTGGAAATATCTCAATACTGAGATTTTACTTGTAACTCGGGCATTTTTTTTTTCAAAATATCCCAGTAATGTATCTTGTAGAGCTCACAATTTTACATTGAACTGGATACTTATCTCAAAAGTGTTTTTTTCGAAGATATCTTACTAGGTAGGCCAGCCTACAAAAAATATATTTTTTCAATATGACGTAAAATATTTGACAGTTCTCACCTTTCTTACGAATTCAATTTTTATAACATTTCTTTTGTGATATATTACAAAAATTACATCAAAATAATGTAGATAAAACGAACTTCCTAATAATCACTCAAATCTATCTATGCTTTCCACAATGGATTTATATAAAAAACAATTAATAAATATAAACTTCGAATGTGACAGCTATCATATTTTCAAGCGGCAGCCATTTTGTCCGCCATCTTTGGTGCCCGGCGTGTCTTTAGCAATTAATATGAATTATTCGGAGTGGCTAAATGCTATCCAGTAATTCGTAATGTCAAGAACGAGAATGGCCCAAGCGATTCTGACCTTGTTCTTCATACAATTTCTTTATACATAAGGGGCAAAATCACTTCAAACATCTGGACTGCGGCCTACGGGAGGTTAAGGTGATGATATATAGTATATTTGTGGCACGTTCCAGGGTGGAAGACACTCTCAGTGTCGCCCTGGTGTAGGACCACCATTCAGAATTGAAACGTTGCTTGAAATGGATTTCGCCGTGTTTGGTCACCAGATCTGAATAGTCAGGTATTTCCCATAATCCTCCCACCTCCTTCACCCGCCCCACAACATACCCGAATAGAGGATGCCATAGTCTCACTGGCTTCAGATGGTTGAGAATGGTTGGGACACTGGTGCAATATATTAAAAAAAAAGTGACATAACCAAACATGATAAAATAACTGTTAGGTTTGTTATCTGTTTGTTATTTTCTTCATTGTTATTCAATGTTCTGTTTTGCCATGGAACACAATATGTACTTTAAAAAATTCCAAATATGTAATGTTTTGTGCAGTAAGTAGTAAATAAGTAGAGTGGTCACATGCAGTGAGTTACAGATGGGTTCCCGGAAGTGATTGATGGTGACAAAGTCCGAGAAGAAGGAGAGGATGTCCTCTATCCTGAGGAGGTCACACTGCTGCAGGAACTGCATGCCCTGCTGGATCTCTTCCTTGTGCAGTAAGTAGTAAATAAGTAGAGTGGTCACCTGCAGTGAGTTACAGATGGGTTCCCGGAAGTGATTGATGGTGACAAAGTCCGAGAAGAAGGAGAGGATGTCCTCTATCCTGAGGAGGTCACACTGCTGCAGGAACTGCATGCCCTGCTGGATCTCTTCCTTGTGCAGTAAGTAGTAAATAAGTAGAGTGGTCACCTGCAGTGAGTTACAGATGGGTTCCCGGAAGTGATTGATGGTGACAAAGTCCGAGAAGAAGGAGAGGATGTCCTCTATCCTGAGGAGGTCACACTGATGCAGGAACTGCATGCCCTGCTGGATCTCTTCCTTGTGCAGTAAGTAGTAAATAAGTAGAGTGGTCACTTGCAGTGAGTTACAGATGGGTTCCCGGAAGTGATTGATGGTGACAAAGTCCGAGAAGAAGGAGAGGATGTCCTCTATCCTGAGGAGGTCACACTGATGCAGGAACTGCATGCCCTGCTGGATCTCTTCCTTGTGCAGTAAGTAGTAAATAAGTAGAGTGGTCACCTGCAGTGAGTTACAGATGGGTTCCCGGAAGTGATTGATGGTGACAAAGCCCGAGAAGAAGGAGAGGATGTCCTCTATCCTGAGGAGGTCACACTGATGCAGGAACTGCATGCCCTGCTGGATATCTTCCTTGTGCAGTAAGTAGTAAATAAGTAGAGTGGTCACCTGCAGTGAGTTACAGATGGGTTCCCGGAAGTGATCGATGGTGACAAAGTCCGAGAAGAAGGGGAGGATGTCCTCTATCCTGAGGAGGTCACACTGCTGCAGGAACTGCATGCCCTGCTGGATCTCTTCCTTGCCACTTATCACAAATTGTGCTGAAACAAATAACATCCACTGTTGGATTTCCAATTGAGATTATGTTTGGTTCCTACCTACTACACAGTACCTACTTTCCCTAATAATAACTAGGTAGGTACTTAATTTGAAACTACATTTGTATTTGAAAAATGGAACATATGCATGTGCATATTTTAAAAGTGAAAACTCGAATTCTTTTGTTTTTAGCTTTGAGCGGGAAGAAAGAAAATAAAAATATTATTGTCTTTGAAGTTGGTTTGTGTTGTTTATTGTGAAAATAATAATGCTTTTTCTTATTTATCTTCTTTGTTTCATGGTAATTGCTAATAACAGTAGATACACATAATTTGTATGCAGTTTCAGATGGAAGAATATTGTTAAAGAAAATATAAATACGTATATCTATAATAAACCGCTTTTTCAATTAGGAAAAGTCTTATTATTATACACATTTCTTAGTCGCCATTACACATATAAGGGTATTTCAACAGGAACGCTCAAACTTTGTTAGGTTATAGCAGCCATGTTGTTAAAGTGACATCTGTCAAATTTGTTGTCAATTGTTTAGTAGTGTACGGCAAATCACCATGGAAGGTTATAGTGTTGAACAAGGGGTGCCAATTGTTTAGTGCTGTACGGCAAATCACCATGGAAGGTTATAGTGTTGAACAAGGGGTGCCAATTGTTTAGTGGTGTACGGCAAATCACCATGGAAGGTTATAGTGTTGAACAAGGGGTGCCAATTGTTTAGTAGTGTACGGCAAATCACCATGGAAGGTTATAGTGTTGAACAAGGGGTGCCAATTGTTTAGTAGTGTACGGCAAATCACCATGGAAGGTTATAGTGTTGAACAAGGGGTGCCAATTGTTTAGTAGTGTACGGCAAATCACCATGGAAGGTTATAGTGTTGAACAAGGGGTGCCAATTGTTTAGTAGTGTACGGCAAATCACCATGGAAGGTTATAGTGTTGAACAAGGGGTGCCAATTGTTTAGTAGTGTACGGCAAGTCACCATGGAAGGTTATAGTGTTGAACAAGGAGTGCAAATCATCAAATTTGAGATTTGATAAAAAAGGCATGGTTATCTCGCGCGACGGCGACGTGAACTGGCCACCAAGATTGTGCGATTTAACGCCTTTAGATTTCTTCTTTCAGGGCTATCTAAAATAGCAGGACTATGCGAATAAACCGCAAATAATTGACTCCCTCAAAGTCAACATAACAAATGTCATCCAGATTTATGCGACAAAGTCATTGAAAATTGGATCTTCCGAATACGTGCCACCAAGCAAAGCCGCGGCGGACATTTGAAAGACATTACATTTCACACTTATAAAATATACTTTCAAATAAAAAAAATTGAGTGGATGTCGCATAAACAACTTGTTTTATTTACATTTTAAAATCGAGCGACCTTATTGAAAGCTCTACATTATCAATCCCTAAAGATATTTACCGATCTTGAGCCAAAGCTTCTTCCGGAGTTGTTGATCTTCAGGCATGTCGGCGATCTGCTTGGCGAGCTCCAGGCTGAGGGTCAGGGCCAGCTCCACCGCCGACTCCCACAGACCTAGCAGTGAGGATAGCTGCACGCACGCCTCCGTCAGCTTCTTTTCCCGGCACAACCTGCAAACAAGAGTTTTTCATTTCAATTCAATTTATTATTTTAAAAACAATGTAAAAATAATCACATAAATATAAACAGTCGGTGTATCAACTATATTAGTAGTAACAAAGCTTGCCTTTTAACCTGGACGACGTCGTTAAAGAATTTGCAATAGCCGTGGACGGGTAGATTTTTCGCGATTTATAAACCTCATATTAATGGAATATAGTGTCACTTAAAAATATTCAAAGACGTAGATGTAATCTAAACAGTTTAAAGATAACAAATCAAATTCAACACTCCAATATTTCGTTATCTGAACTATTACAATAACGTTATATAATATCCCATACAAAAAGAACGTACCGACCTCCCCGTCAGCCATTATATGTCACGTGATCCGAGCCGAATAGTAACGAAGAAGGAATGTGCGCCGATGACAGCTTTTTGTGAGACAATAGCGAGATTATTATTATTATTATGTAATGAGCAGGCAGCATTCTGCTGATGCGCTCATCTCTAATTTCACGATAAGTTTGACAGTAATTGAGTTGTTTTAAGTTTAAACTAAGTTAGTCCTTTCTTCTCTCCAAATATGAATCCAATAGAGCTTTGAATTGGTTTATATTAGTTGCATCAATGATACATTGTGGGATGATGACGTTTGATTACAATCACCGAGTTCAAATATATTAATCAACGTCCAACATCTCTATGCTCATGCGAAGTAGATTCTCGTAAAGCATGCAAGAGTTTAAATTGGTTACGTAATTTACGGAATATTACCATTTTTTTCGCATATTTGCTTATTATATGAATTTAACAGATAGTTAGTTAGTATAGTTTAGCTGATAAATTGACAGATATTGCGAAGGAGATTATATGCACACAGTGTTAGTATGATTTTCTTCTCAATAGTGTGAATTTACCGAGATATTAAGGTACAAAATTCAGTTTAACGCTGCGTCATGTATAGATGACGCTCGTCTTTTAGGCACGCGATCCGTTGGCAGGTACACATGCCGCTCGTCTCAAATAGGTTAAAGGTAGCTTCATTGATAGCTAAATATGTCGATATCCAAATTTATTTTTTTTTTACATTAACTCCACAATGAGGAAAATAATTTCCTTCAGGGCCTATGTCATCTTTAAAGATGCTGTGAGGGGGGTCTTTTTGAGGAGAGGAAGGAGTGAACGTGGGTCTTGAAGAGACCCATGTTATAGGAATGAGGAAACACAGAGGCCCGCAAATCGTTCCACAGCCGAGCTGTTGAACACAAGAACGAGTCGTAGAAGCGTCCCGTTCTCTTGTGACAAATGTCAACTGTGTACATATGTTGGGCGCGCGTTTGGCGTGTTTCCGACTATACACCGGTGCCGAGGGGATCAATGACGCTAGCTCCTCGGAGCATCTTCCATTGAAATACCGGTAGAACAAGGATAGCATTCCCACCCGACGCCTGTGCTTTAAAGATTGCAATCCGTTTGTTAAGACAGGAGAATCTATCAAGCGGACCGCCCGTTTCTGCACAGAGTCGAGGGTGTTTTTCAGGTACACCGGGGCTCCAGACCAGAGAATTGGTGCAGATGTCAAAAGGTCATTGATGTGCAACAAAAACAAAGTCGGAAACAGAACCGATCCCTGTGGGACGCCAGCATTTATCGAATGCGAGGAAGAGGTGAAGCCATCAGCAACCGTCTGAATCGACCTCTCCCTCAAAAAGTCGGCAATCCACGTACACAAGGATGCGGGAAGTCCGTAAGAAGGCAGTTTGTTGACAAGTCCTCGGAGCCAGACCCGGTCAAAAGCCTTGGAAATATCCAGTGCGACCGTTTGGGTCTCACCGAAACTTTCCAGGCACCGCCCCCAAACATGCGTCACATACGCGAGAAGATCACCGCACGAGCGGTTTCGCCGGAATCCGTATTAAATTGATTCTGTTCAACAGTAAGATTGCTCTCACCACCCGCATGACCATTGGCAAGTTAGTCCTGCAGGCTGGGAGATAGAACAGTCTATTAATTCTGTATGTGACGGAGATAATTATCGGGAACATAGAAATGAATGGTCACCATGATAGCCGAGTTTTCAAATGAATCAGTGGAGAAATGTGTAGCAATGTGTTCATCCCTTCTGACCAGTAGATGGTTCTTTCATAACCAAAAGAAAGTCGGTAGGATGAAGTCACGGCCATACTCCCTCATGTGGAGAAATTTCTTCTGAACTCTCTCCAACGTGAGGGAATACTTTACGTGGTGTGGATATACATTAAACGTATCATACCCCTAATGTGGCTGAGAGTCAGGACCGGTCCCACGACAGAGGACAGCTGTCAGGCACATATTATTTATTTTTTCATGTTCTCCATAAAAAGTTATACACCAATATATCATGGAGAAGATTATAAATTACAAAGTACACAAGGGCAGTTTTACTACTTTAGTGACATGTGCTAAAAGATAGTTGCTGAACTGTCTGTAAGTGACATTGAAAATGTCGATGGTCAATACAGAATCGTTAAGCAGTTGAGTCGCTCTGTTTATTGGCGCGTTCTGATAGGCAGAAGTCCTCACTTTCAGAGCATAAAAAAAGTGCATGGGATTTCCCACGAGTATACTTGTTAGGGACGTAAAAATTAACCTCTTTTAACATAGGCGGATTGAGTATAATATAGTAATAACACTTGTATTCATTTTAAATATATTCTCTTATTATGTAATATTATTTCTGTTATTTTGGCTTTAAATGTATCAAATGTAAATAAAAAGAAAAAAGAAAAAGTATGATACCAGAGATTAGCTTAAAAAAGTGTTTACCTAAAAATATTTTTCTGCGGGCTTCTAAGGTGTTGAAATCGAGCATCCCTGTTAAGAACAATGGATACAGGAATGGATAGTACGTATATTCCCTCATATACAGGTAACGCAAAAATCTTTTTTGTACTTTTTCTATTTCTAGGATATGGTTTTGTTCAGAAGGGGCCCAAATAATGGAGCTATATTCCAGGATGCTACGAACAAGTGCTTCACATGTTCGACGTATTGCAATTCCATTAGTCAATGATCTCGCATTTCGAAGAACAAATCCAAGCATTTTGTTGGCGTGGGAGATAATGTCAAATATGTGGGATTTGAAAGAGAGATTTGCTTAAAAAATCACGCCAAAGTCTCTAATCTCATTTTTGTATGTTAATATATTTTTATTAATCTGGTAGGGGAACAGAAATGTATTTTTGGATCTTGATATATATTGATATACAACCTTCAAACAGATCTGTAAAGTTACCTCAGCGCGTAATGGATGTCGTAGTTGACCATAGATGCGGTCTGTCCCTGCGAGGCGAGGAACGGCATGAGCGCTGCGGGGTCATGACTCGTGTAGAGAGACAGAAGGTAGTTGTGTATGGCGGGCTCCGTGCAGCCCAACTTCTGCACACAGAACTCCAGGTAGCGGATCATCTCCTTGACGTGAGCCTCGTCCGGGTCGCACGAGATGAGGGCCGGTAATAAGCGCGCCGGACTTAGACTCTTGCCTTGCTCCATGAGTGCCGTCACCGTCTGCCGCGGGATCTCTTGGATAAGTATCGGGGTGAACTGATAGAACAGCTCTCTCTTCCCCTGCGTCTTCAACACGTTCAAAGCTTCCGTGTACGCTTTCATGTAAATGTTTTGCCGCACCACATTTTCAAAATCTTTATTGATAACCGTCAGTTTGATTAGATTTTCTTTGTCTCCGTGGGACGCCATCAGATCGTAAATGACGGCTTTGTTCCTTTTAATGCACTCCGTCACTTTGGGCGTTGCGAGAAATAGTTCAAACTCGGTCTGTAAGTGACTGAGAGACTTGGACGACTCCAGCTTATTGCTATTTATACTTAAGTGGCTAATTTGAGACAGATACAGCTCCACGATCCAGACAACCAGCATAGTTGTTTGAATTTTATCGTGACTTTTTAGCGTGTCCAGTTTCATTTTCAAAAAGAGCATTAACGCTTCTATCTTCTGGGCTTGCAGGAATTTCAAACAGATAGCCTCGAAGCTGGTTTGGGTGTTTGCGTAAACCTCGGCGCTTCTCTCATACTCTTCCTTGTTGAAGAGTAGTTCGGCGTGCTTGACGTTGATCTTGTCAACGTACAGAGGGTTATTGTCGCAGTACTTTTTGGCGAGGTCGAACTGATCTTTATCGGCGTAGATTTGCCAGACATTTCTCTCTTCCCTGAAGACTTTGTATCTGAAGACGGCCTTGGTGGTGATAGCCCAGATGGTCCTCTTGACGGGATCCTTGACGATGTTGATGAGTTTCCCGAAGGATTCGGAGAAGTAATCCTCATAGACCAGCTCCTGGTTGAGCAGGCAGACGGCCTTGCAGTGGTCCTCGTACAGGAGGATGGCGTGGAACTCGGTGAGTACGAAGGAGAGGGGGGCGTCGCTCTTACGAGGGGAGGCGGACTCCTTAGAGAAGGGGGGATACACCAGAAGTTCTCCGTGCGTTACGGAAGAGTTGCTGTTTTCTTGGGAAAGGGAATCCAACTGGAAGAACAACAAAGTCTTATTAGAAATAAACTCTCAGTACAGATAGAAAAAGACCTTAGCTTAATCCAGTTCCACTTAAATCATCTAATACAAGGTGGGGCAAAAGTCAATATCCTATCGAAGATGCCATAATTTTTGCAAATGGCGGCAAATATCAGTTCTGCTTTGACATTTGTGAAGTAAACAGATACAAAATACACGTCAATAAGACATGAATCGTTATACTCCTCAAGAACGCTGAAATTTTTTGAAAATAGGCATATCGGGTAGGTATTTTTGAAAATAGGCATAATAGGGGATAAAAACGAAGTAACTAATTATAGACCGATATGCATACTATCAACTATTCCAAAACTCTTTAAGAAGCTGATTCTGGATAAAATAATTCGCTCATTTAAAGATATTATATGTCCTGAACAGCATGGTTTTATAACACTGACTAACCACATTCTATATCGAAATTTCATTTCCGATGCAATGGCGAAGAAGCTTCAAGTTGACTCAATTTACACTGACCTCAGCAAAGCGTTTGACAAGGTTTGTCACGCTATTCTCGTAGAAATACTGTTTAAAGCTGGAAATATGTTGCATTGGTTTATAAGCTATCTTTCAAACAGAAAACTTAAACTAAATGGGGAATCATCTTATGATTTTTTCGCATCCAGTGGTGTTCCGCAAGGTTCCCACATCGGACCTGTATTATTTATCTTTTTTGTAAGCGACATTTGTAATATTTTTAAAGACATCGAAGTACTTATGTTCGCAGATGATTTGAAACTTTTTAAAGCAATTCGAAGCCTGAACGACTGTTATATTCTCTCAGCAAATTTGTCAAAATTAGTTGAGTGGTGCAGTGATAACAAGCTATACCTTAATGTTAATAAATCCAATTTATTTCAATTACGCAATCAAAAACATCCTTCTCGAATCTGTTTCAGAAATTAATGACTTAGGTGTTACTTACGATACCAAACTTAGCTTTCGTACCACACGTTGAAAATATTTCAAAGAAGGGCTTAAAAATGTTAGGTTTCGTACTAAGAGTGGCTAAAGATTTTACCAACATTAAAATATAGATTATTAGTATTATCTTCTTCTTCAATGATAAATTATAATAATTATTTACCTGTCCGTGAAATATGCCGGGTTCGGTGAGCCACGCAAACAGCGTTGGAGTGTTGGTGGCTGATGTCGGTGAGTGATAGAATTGTAGGCGGGAGTAGGACAGGGAGGACGGTATCTCCTGGAAGCCGGTCTCGGGCACGTTGAGGTAGGAGTTGAAAATGGGCTGCAGCAGCGGCCGCTCCTCAGCTCCGGAGTGGCCCATGAATTGGTACAGCCGCTTCGGAGTAGTCACGAAGATCACGTACTTGCTGGAGTGACCGATCCGGTGGAACTCCAGACCCGTGATGGGAGTCTGGGTACCTTTTCCAATATCAAAAACCTGCAATCAAGAGACGTCAACAAATTAATTTTTTATTTATTTAATTTTTATTAGAACAACTCCTTTTTATAATCATTGAAGAAGAGCATAACACTAACAATTTAAACGAAAATATGAAAAAGAGTAAGACACAGAAAAATAAAAGATAACGGTCACAACCGGGACTCGAACCCAGAACCTCTCGTCTTACCGGAACAAAAGCCATTCCCGTTTATCTTGGTAAGGGTATTACAAATAACCTCTTGAATGTCGGATGACATTTGCCCACATATGGCCGTATTCCATAGAAAATTAATATCAGAGCATTCCGACAGGCTAGAGTACTCAAATAAAAAGCAACATCCGGAATGATATTGGCTCAGGCGATTCTGACCTTGTCCTTGCACAGTTTCTTTTTACATAAGGGTTAAAATGGCATTTTATTTTTTAACCTCTCACCTGTCACCCGTCCGCCGGCGGGCTTACGCCATATGAGAGGTTAATAAAAGCTAGATGAAGATAATTCTGTCGGACTTACCAATCCATCCACATCTCTATTCCCATAGAGAGGCAAATAGTTGGGCAGCTTCCAGGACAAATAACACAGGGTAACTTAACTACTAGGTGGATATTAACAATAGTTGTACATGTTTATAAATATGGGATAGAGTAATTACTAGCCACAAATTGAGTTGTTTATAATACGACAATTGGCATGTTTATAAATATGGGATAAAGCAATTACTAGGGACAAATTGAGTTGTTTATAACATGACAATTTGGCATGTTTATAAATATGGGATAAAGCAATTACTAGGGACAAATTGAGTTGTTTATAACATGACAATTGGCATGTTTATAAATATGGGATAAAGCAATTACTAGGGACAAATTGAGTTGTTTATAACATGACAATTGGCATGTTTATAAATATGGGATAGAGCAATTACTAGGGACAAATTGAGTTGTTTATAACATGACAATTGGCATGTTTATAAATATGGGATAAAGCAATTACTAGGGACAAATTGAGTTGTTTATAACATGACAATTGGCATGTTTATAAATATGGGATAGAGCAATTACTAGGGACAAATTGAGTTGTTTATAACATGACAATTGGCATGTTTATAAATATGGGATAAAGCAATTACTAGGGACAAATTGAGTTGTTTATAACATGACAATTGGCATGTTTATAAATATGGGATAGAGCAATTACTAGGGACAAATTGAGTTGTTTATAACATGACAATTGGCATGTTTATAAATATGGGATAGAGCAATTACTAGGGAAAAATTGAGTTGTTTATAACATGACAATTGGCATGTTTATAAATATGGGATAGAGCAATTACTAATTGACAAATAAATTTGGGATAAAGCAATTACTAGGGACAGATTGAGTAGTTTATAACATGACAATTGAATTGATAAAGTTGTTAATCTTTGGTGATTATTAGATATTTATAATGATGGTACACGGTGTATTATAAATGTGGTTTATTGTAACTATGAGTATTTACAGTATATTGAGTCTAAACTGCTAGCTGGGAACAGAGAATGCTACTCACTACTACAAAGGCTTATATAGTCACTCTGTCTCTTTCATCTTCCATCTCTGTTACCTACTGCGGAAGTCAAGGTGAAACCTATCTGACAATAAATATGGGAAAGAGCAAACTAAGGACAGTTTGAGTTGTTTATAACATGACAATTGACACGTTTATAAATATGGCATACATTTTACTAGAAACAAATTAAGCATGAAAATTCTTGGAAGGGTTTCACTGTATAAATATAACTAGCGAGTACCCGACATTTTCTTTCTTTGTCTTTTTTTGGGTATAAAATCAAGAAATAATATACCTGTTTCCAATATTGCTCTATACCGGATTGGAACATCTTGTCCCCATCGGGGCCAATCTCCGTCTCCAGGATGAGGCCTTTAGAAGTCCCCAGCAGAATGGCTCCGCTGGAGGACTCGGACTTGTTCTCGAAGTTCCAGGCGACTTCCGTGACTTCGTAAGTCTTGGATTTGTTGACGGACTTGAGCTTGGAGGACTTGCGGTGCACATAAAGCAGCTCGGGATAGGCGTCCGTCCCTTTAGCCGCAAAGGACAGGAGCAGGTGACAGCCCAGAGGGTCCAGGAATATTCCACTCAGCTTTGTGTTGGCTTGGATGTATTTTGTGATGGAGATTTCTGGAAACATTATTATTCAATGGTAAATTGTAACAAGAATAAAACATGTGTTTCTCGTCATATAAATGCATAAATAATACAAAATTAATAATAAACTTGGTTTTAACCACGTTTATTTGTTAAAAATCCAACATGTTTCATAAGCAATGCTTAATCGGGGTTTACGGGGCGCCCTTGAGGTGATTTCTCACAAAAACAGCGCTCTACAAATTATCCAATTATTTTTATTACGCACCACACTTTTAGGTCCAGGTTTAGTTTTCCCCATAGGAAAAACTAAACCCTTTCACACACTTTTCCATAAAAATGATCATCTAGTAAATCCATGTTATGCAAGTGTATAATATAAGTATAATTAATACAAAACAATACAAGAACAACATGTTAACCTGCCAGATTATTAAATGGGAAAATAATTCACCGACTCCAGATATTTTCATATCAGAGGGTTCGGCTCAGTGGAATTCCTAATTTGACCGATAAATCCTATTGATCTCTCGATATAAATATTAAAAAAATCTTTTGTAATCCTAAATGACTGATTTTTGCATTTTTATATAAAAATTCTTTGACAAATCTAATATGCCTAAATTTTTAATGAGAGAGCTAGGTATAATGCCAGTAGTCGAAATAACAAATGGTAATAATTTTATAGTCTGAGAATGCCAAATTCTTTTAATTTCATTTCCTAAATCTGTATACTTGCTTATTTTTTCAGAAACAGATTTATCAATACTACAAGAATTTGGAATAGCTACAAGGATATAAGTTATTTTTTAAATTTTGTCATGTAAAACTACATTGGGTCTATTATGACTTATTGGTCTGTCTGTTAGTATAGTTTTATCATAGTATATTTTAAAGAAATTATTTTCTAAAAATGAATTTGGTTCGTATTCGTAATATGGTACTATATTATAACAGTCAATCAAGTTATGTTTTTACCAAACTTTGGTGAATTATTTTTAAAACCTGATTGTGCCTAAATGCATACTCAGCCGGCACTAATATAGAACATCCCGATATAATATGTTCTATACTTTCCGGAAAAGCCATACATTTTCTACATAAATCATCAATTTGATTTGTATCTTTGATTATATGCTTCCTATAATATTTAGTATTAATGACTCTATATTGAATAGCAAGCATAAATCCTTCTATTTCTGCACTCAACTCTCCAATACTCAACCATTTGTTTGACGAAAGTTTGTCAACATACGTTTGGTTGAGATAATTGAAGTGTTTTGCATGAATATTTTATTTGACCAGGAATCTAATAATTCCTGGTTGGTATTTATAAAAAGTGTTGGCATTCTCGTGGTATAAATTTAAAGGTGTAATGTTTCTATCTGCCTTGCAAATTATTTTATGCATTTCTGAGCTATTAGCTTTCCTTTGGAAAAAAAATTCTTAACATTTCTATCTGATTGTGTTTCAAAGAAGTTATTTTGACTACACCTCTACCTCCTAAATTTCTAGATAAATTAATTCGTTCTATAGCTGAATTAAACTTTGTTAACGTAGTTCTAATTAATCGTTCTAAGCGATCTAAACCTGTATTGGACCATTTAATTATACCAAATGAGTACGTTAATAGAGGTATTGCCCAACTATTTATTGCCTTTACTAAATTTTTAGCAGATAGATTGCATTTTCAAATTTTTCTCATCCTAGTTTAAAATTTAATCCTAATATCATTTTTAATTCTGGTATGATCTAATCTATTCGATTGCGGGTATCCTAAGTATTTATAAACCTTATCCCCTTTCATACTTTTAATTTTGAAATTTCTAAATATACCCTCGTCTCCATCTACAATTTTGCTTTTCTATATATGGATTGTTCATTTATCTAACCATAAGTCATTTTAATATCATCTGAAAAAATTTTAACAACCTTAATCATTTTCTCAAAATTTGATTCAGAATTCGAAAATAATTTTATGTCATCCATATATAATAAATGTGAAATTGTACTACTCTCTCCTGAATTACCCTTAATTTTTATTCCAAACTTGCTTTTAATTAACATTTTAGATAGAGGATTCAAAGGTAAGCAAAACCAAAGAGGACTCAACGAGTCTCCTTGAAAAATATCCCTTTTTATTAAAATGCCCGGTTCTACTATTTTCTTACCTTTTAAATTAATAAATAAATCTGTATTCCAAAAGGACATAATATTCTCCAAAAAGCTAATAATCATTGGATTAATTTTATATATATTAAATACTTTGATAAGCCACGAGTGCGGGACACTATCGAAAGCCTGTTAATCTATATAGCCAGTATGTAAATTATGTTTTTTTTTTATTTTGAATCAGTTTTAGAATTACTAATTGTTCTTTACATCCCATATGTTTTCTGCGACAACCTTTTTGTTGTTCAGATAAAATATTTTTTTCATCTAAATGATTATATATTAAATCTGTCAAGCAAGAGGTTAAAATTTTATATACATATTGTCGGTAAACATTATTATTACAGTTTTAAGGAACAGTTTACATTGCCGGCCGAGGGGGCCATTTAGTGGATAACCAACACCTCTACCACAGGTCACCCCAAGTGGTTCGCTACATTTGGTGACTTAGCAAGGGTGACCGGGTTCATAGTATATTGCTCCTGAACTAAATCTCCTCCGAGATTGATATATTTGGCGTTGGTAAGAAGAGATTCAAAAGAGAAAGTCTTTCGATTCTTGAAAGAGTCTCTCCACATTGACGAAATCATCACCACTGCCTGCAATTTTTTATTTTTTGAAATTGCTACATTCTTTGAAATTTCTTTTACATATAAACTATTTTTTGTAATATATTTATATGACATTATTTCTTACATGTAATAAATTAAAATTTGTAAGAAATCAATAAAAAAATATTTTTTTCACCAGATTTACAGGAACGGGTTTAGTTTTTCCCATAGGAAAAACCCTTTCATACACTTTTCCATATAAATGATCATCTAGTAAATCCACGTTATGCAAGTGTATTATATAAGTATAATTAATACAAAACAATACAAGAACAACACGTTAATCTACCAAACTATTAAATGGGAATATAATTCACCGTCTCCAGATATTTTCATATCAGAGGGTTCGGCTCTGTGGAATTCCTAATTTGACCGATAAATCCTACTGATCCCTCAATATAAATATTTAAAAAATTTATTATTATTATTATTATGGGGTGAGAATTAACGGGTATTGGCGGGGGATGCACCTGTCCACCTTCTGCGAGGTGGGCCAGATCGAGGGAGACTGGTTGAGTGAGGTCTTTCGATCTCTCCGAGCCGGACTCTTTCGACCCATCGCCCTGCACAGCCGTTGGAGTCATACGTCCATCACTCCTGGCAACACGGACCCCTAGATTCTTACCCACCAAGCTCTCAGATTCAAAACCTAAACAGTTATAGTCAGTTGTGAGACCCACAAGTATAATATATTGTAAACACGTATAAGAAGGAAAACAGTTCGTAACAAGGACCTATTATTCTTGAAGAGCCCCAACATTTGGGAGGCGAGAATGAGTACCTCCATCCCGGGAACCGTTATTCGATAAGCAACACCTCTGCCATAGGTCACCCCAAGTGGTTCGCTACGTTTGGTGACTTAGCAGGGGTGTCTGTGTTCATGGGGTGAGGTTTGTCTTAGCGGTTGATGATCTGGACACACTGAACCTCAGATTCCTACCCAACCCTCACACCTTTTTCTTTCCTAGAACTTCCTTTCCTTAAAAATACCCTCCACACAACATCCCCAATAAAACACAATTACTAGTGTCTGCCTGTAGATAAGGCAAACACTACAATATACAACTGTTTTATGGAGACTATGAATAGCTCACCCTCGTGCTTGTCGGGGTTCTTCAGGTGGATGCGGAACACCTTGCCGTTGACCATGGCCAGCACCAGATAGTCGCTGGCCACGGCGATGTGCGTGATGACATCGGAGGGGCTGAAGTTCATCTTCTGCTTGCTGAAGATGGGCGTGTCGGTGACGTCAGGAGCCAGGGACACGTAGCCCGAGGAAGAGGTGGCGAGCGGGGCGCGAGCCCCCGCCACCCTCACCCCCCCGCCCCGCTGGGAGGCCTGTTCGTGCTGGTCCAACATTGACGTCATGGCTGGAATTCGTAATAGCGATTTTAATTTTTATTTTTGATTATCTTAACACAATTTGATCGGGCGAAAACAAGTTATCCTTTAGAGAAAACAAGTTACCCTTTAGAGAAAACAAGTTACCCTTTAAAGAAAACAAGTTATCCTTTAGAGAAAACAAGTTAGCGCCTCCGCCCACTCAGGCAACTGAAAACTCTCAACTGCCAACTGTCTTTGTATGACAATGTGATGGCCCGCGCACTACACAATCACACAAAACCCCGTTGTCAATGGTAACGCAAGCGGTGACTTGCGACTGTCACTGCTGATTTCCCTGGGCGGCCATTGATAGTTGCCAACTGTCAGCTGATTGTTCGTCATCTATGGTTAACCAAGCTTTTTGACCAATCAAGACAGAGAAAACAGCCGGTTTTAGTTGGTTTTCAGTTGCCTCAGTGGGCGGAGCGCCTAACCCTTTAAAGAAAACAAGTTACCCTTTAAATAAAATGGATTTTGTTTTAAACTGATATATCTTTGAAAATAATAAGTACATTCCAACGATTTTTTTTCTATTGCGCTCACCTTACCACAAAATGACTGATTTTTGCATTTTTATATACAAATTCTTTGACAAATCTAATATGCCTAAATTTTTAATAAGAGAGCTAGGTATAATGCCAGTAGCCGAAATAACAAAAGGTAATATTTTTATAGTCTGAGAATGCCAAATTCTTTTAATTTCATTTCCTAAATCTGTATACTTTCTTATTTTTTCAGAAACAGATTTTTGAATATTACAGGAATTTGGAATAGCTACATCAATAATACAAGTTATTTTTTTAATTTTGTCATGTAAAACTATATCAGGGGGCCTAGTCTATATCTCTCACAGCGCCCGTAACGCGGGTTTAGCTACGTCACGAATCCGTATTAACCCTCCTCTGACCGTGCTAAAAACTTTCTCGCGCTCCGATGCTGTACACTCGGTAAATATTAGTGTAATGTATTTACTTAATCCAATACATAAATGTATTGTGGAGGAATACCTAAAATGTTAACTCTATGTTTAGTATATTTACAAAGATATTTCAGTAAATACAAACCGTGACAGCTTAGTTCACAGCACCGTCAAGAAAGGTTAAACGGCAAACGTGCTTGTTTGTGAAACCGAAAGATAGAGACTAGGCCCCCTGGTCTATTATGACCAATTGGTCTGTCTGTTAGTATAGTTTTATCATAGTAAATTTTAAAGAAATTATTTTCTAAAAATGAATTTGGTTCGTATTCATAATATGGTACTATATTATGACAGTCAATCAAGTTATGTTTAATTACCAAACTTTGGTGAATTATTTTTAAAACCTGATTGTGCCTAAATGTATACTCAGACGGCGCTAATATAGAACATCCTGATATAATGTGTTCTATAATTTCCGGAAAAGCCATACATTTTCTACATAAATCATCAATTTGATTTGGATCTTTGATTATATGCTTCCTATAATTTTTGGTATTAATTACTCTATCTTGAATAGCAAGCATAAATCCTTCTATTTCTGCGCTCAACTCTCCAATACTCAACCATTTGTTTGACGAAAGTTTGTCATTAAATCTAATATTTTTCTATTCTCGACTTATTACTATTTTTAACTCGATAGTATACTAATCTTAATTTACCTGTTTTCTAATTACTTATTATTAGAAACTAGGTATAAAATTATTATAATAAGTAGTTTAACCGCTTGGGCACATAAGCTTGTTTTCACGACAATTTAACGTAGGAACAGGAATGATGTATGCCTAAGACCTGAATTATTAATAATTTTTATTAGAATCAACATTTTTCTTACAGAATTCAACTTATGGCACTTAATTCTCCATTTTTATCTAAAACTAAATATAATCACAAAAAACTAACATTTTAATCATAACAAACCAAAATTTTTTCTACAACTAATCTTAGTACTTGTGAAAAATAGTAACACCGAGGGCAAGGTGGGTAAAACTCACCCGCCGACGACTCTGACGTCGTGTAACAGCCTCACAGACCGGTGGATGATTAAATTCTCATTTCTTGTCGCTTCCTTACCTCGCCCCGCGCAGCTACTCAGGCGTGCAGAGCATAATAATAATTCGCTATTAAAATATTGATCGATTAATCTTGGTCCGGGTGTACCACACCTAACCTAATCTAACCTAACCTAACCTTACGCTTGTTGGATTAATTGGACTTCATAAACCGAATAAAGTCAGTGTTGGGCCATTTTATTTATGTATTGGGAAAATTAATTTTCATTTTCCGTAATTGAAGTTTTGATTGTACTATTTTCCATCACCCCAAATGCAAAACTTGTCTTTTATAAAAATTAAGGTAAATCTTAAGGTTTTACTATAAAATAATCGTATTAAGTCTGTCCAATTCGATCGAAAATATGCCTTGTTTTCTAAACGAAATTTTCCACACGTTTTTCTTTTTAAATTGATAATTATCAGGTTTGATCTGTTTAAATTGTACTACGTATTTATTCAGTGAATTAGTCACGCTCAAACACATACATTATGTCAATAGCTGGTGAAATAAGAAGCATAATAAGATTGAATAGTTAGTGATGAAAAATAAGGATAAAAGCAAGGAATATAATAACTCACCCGAATGGGATGAAAAAGTTTATATCAAAAAAAATTCTCACAATACAATAATATTGTGTACGCCCACTGGAAGATCAGGATGGTGAAGAAAAGTTATTTCTCGTTACACAAACCGCACATTATAAATAATAGACTATTAGATTACATTATTCATAACAAAAAAAACTTTAACAACAGATAATAAAATCTCGAAATCTTATTGAGAACGATTTCCGCAACCGACGTTTGACAGTTCAATATTGACAGCTCGTCATATCGCTGTTTCTATGGTAATCAGGATTGCCAACCGTAAAAAAAATTCCCTCGTACATTGCATCTAAAAATCTCGTACTTTGACTTTCAAACCTCGTACATTTCAAAAAACATGTTAAAAGCAAAATTAAGGTATAAGTATTGAACTACCTACTGGATTTAGGACTTTTTACTCAATGAAATAAACTATTGCAAGTTTTCTACTAAATAAAACTTCCCTTTGTGTTGTATTTAAAAAAAATCTTTATTATTACTTAAGTTAAATCACAACAAATTAAATGTTAATCAAGGGAACAAAATTTACATCTCCTCTCCAAATATTATGTCAGGAACATCCTCACTGTCATCATGTAGATGGTTTCTTATATCTATCAATAATTAATATAAATGTCAATGATTCCAATGAGGAACTCTGGTCCCTTTTCTTATTATTTTTGTCAATGACTTTCTAACTTATACCAGTATATTTTTTGGTAATTAAATTTACCTTACTACAAATCCGCTCGCAGTCATTAGGGGTGCCTAGTGCAGAAAGGGCAAAATGAACTAGCTTGGTAAAGTCTTCAATTTTGATTAATTGAGCCCAAAACTTATCTGGCTCACTAATTTCATTTATCCCTTTAGGATATATATTGATAGATGGCACTAGTTTTTACTATTATATAATAGTGATGCAAAATGTTCGTATAGCCATAGGTATTATCAAAATCTCGTACATAATTGTACGAGGTTGATAGTATCCTCGTACCTCGTACGGAAGGCCACAAATCTCGTATTTGTACGAGGAACCTCGTACGTTTGGCAACACTGATGGTAATTGGCATATATTCCATGGTCTGTCAAATAAGAGTAGAAAACATAGGAGGGCGCCACTGTTCTTCAAATGGCAATACTAAAATTATAACCCAGTGGAAATGCAAAGCTGTGTAAAGGCGCGTTCAAACGCTTCGATTTTTGTTGACCCACTTTTATTTTAGGATAAAAGTTGAACGAGATTTTGCTCACACATATCAATTTAAGTAGAACCGATTTTGACAATCAAAATGGCTTCAACTGAAATTGTTAGTGCGTGCGTCTATCTAATTTCTGATGTTCTGCGAGAGGAGCTAGAGATTATGAAAACACATAAAAAACGTCGTACTTGGGTGAGAAAATGGATCATCAGAAGGAGTGAATTAGGCGCATCCAACACAATTTTGTTTCAAATAATATTATTTACATTTCAAAAATAATATTATTTATTGCAGTATCACGGGCATTTCTATTTTTGTATATTTCTTGTTTTTGATCCCAAAGACAGGGATGGCTTTGGTACAGATCCATAAATCTGAACATTAAATCGTCCGACCATTTCAGATATTTTTTGGTTGAAACGGATTCCATGATGGTAGGAACTAGTACCGAATAAATGACACGTCTGACGTCTACTTTATTCCGCGAGTAACTAAAAATGACAAGCGACTTGAAACATATGTTCACAACTCGAACGATGAGTAAAACCAAAACGGCGATGGTCATACTCGAACGACAAAAGTAGACGGGCTATCAACTTTCGCTAGCCAAATAAAAAAACTTGATAACTTTGTTGACAAAGTGTTCACACGTGTCAATTAGCTTTCAATTGTCGAGTGGACCAACAAAAATCGCATCGTGTGAACCGGCTATAACGTACAATTTTATAAAAAAACAAAAACACATAAAAGTGGAGAAAAATATTTTTTCATTGCAATATTGATACCCACTGATCTTAAAATTAGAATTGCATATAATATGTATATTAACCCTTTGCAATTTTGTGTTCACAATGAAGAATAACGATATTGTAGCAAAATAAAAAAACAGTTTTGAATTTGCTTAAATTTGTTCCACCCAAGTGGTTCGCTATGTTTGGTGACTTAGCAGGGGTGCCCAGGTTAATGGGGTGAGGTTTGTCTAGGTCTTGGCGGCAGATGAACTGGACACACTGAACCCCAGATTCCTACCCAACCCTCATACATTTTTCCTTCCCAGAACTTCCTTTTCTTAAAAACACCCTCCACATAGCATCCCTGTAAAGGGATGTGTAGCTGGTGTAAAAAAAAAAAGTACCCAGCGATGCCTGGCCTTTAGATCATCCCCCTAAAAAATTTACGGTAAATGTTTACTACTCCGCTTACCGGATAATACGGAATTCGAATTTCAATACACGGATACGCACGGATAATACGGAGCGGAACATTTCCTTTGCCGCCATTTCTTTGGATTTGATATTTGCGATTTTTTTCAATCAAAATACGCACGAATTACTTAGGTTACCCAGCCTAAGAACCTAATAACCTATTTTGTACACGTAAATAGTTGTGTATTGTAGTAATTGAAGTTGTATAAGTCCCGTTTCACTTGGCCAAACGTGGCTGTCAAATACTTCGCGTAAGTGAAATAATCTTATAAAATTGAAATATAAAATGCATGTTTTTTCGTCTGCCCCGACATAAATATTTAATTTTCATAATAATAAAGCAAAATCTAACTGTTTGAATAAAAAATATTCCGTATTAACCAGTAGGCGGAGTATGAAACTATTAATAAATGTACCTTATGACGAATAGCACTGATGTCAAAACTATCTATAGCTTTCGGAGTGCGACCCTTTTCTATTTTGCCTGGAGTTTCGAATTTACCCCCATTTGTTTCGCTCTCCTTGACAATTCGCCTGATGGAACTTTCTGAGTTAACTGCAAAAAAACAACTATGATAGCTAACAATATTGTATATCTACGTAAATAAAAAAAATCATACTTAAAACATGTATCCGTGTTTGAAAATAAGGTAAACTTTCGATCGAACTGTCCACGCTTATTACGAAGATACTTTGTTTGGCGGCCAGCTGTCAGTTTGATATGTTGGTATTCCCGACAGAACTAGGAGCTAGATGATCGTAGCCGACTTCACGCGGAAACATAAATGGCGCGTATAAAAACACTACACTGCATCTCGATTTAATTTTTTTGTTACCGATAACAGCCGTCGTAGTTTTTCGGCACCTGTACATAAAATTTTTGAAATTGCACTTGTTACCACATTTTTCACATACTTTCTCCCTGAGAATCACACCGTGATTCTTCAACCATTCCACCAACATTTCCTCCTTTCCTATGATCTCTAAAAATCCCACCAAACCAACCGAACACGATACACAATCCATTTTTTTTCGTTTTGCAAGAGGTCTATCTGAGCGAAAAAACTAACTAGTTGTTAATTAAAAATCGGAAATAAGCGGGAAGCTTCGCAAACTTCTCGGGCTCGGGAGTGCGGTGTGACGTCATAATGTAGCCAGGCAATGATGACTCGATATTTGAATTTTCACACAACTTTGAAAGTAAATTAATTAATTTAATAATTTTTTGGGGGTTTTAAGTACGTTAATCGAGTTAAGTTACTTTTTTTACATATATTAAAGGCATTGAAAATACCATATTACATACAGTGCATGTACCCTATTAAATTAAATTAAATTACTAAAAATAAATTAATACAATTGATTAAAAAAACTAGTCTGAAAACCTATTTTGTTTTAAATATAAACTAGGTTACAATTTTTTTTTTTTTAATGAGAATTTTTTTTAAAAGTAAAAAAAAACTTGCGTTAAAGCCATTATTCCTTTTATTTTATTTCCGGCACGGGTACGATTTCCGTGGCGCCGCCATTTGACAATGGATTTCGATATATCAAAATAAGTCGAAAATGAAGACTAAAAGTTTTCAATATCTCGCTTCGTTTTTGAGATTTCGATACTTTCAAGTTTTAAATGTTGTTAACTAGATAAGAATTTATAAATAAAAATAAAAATAAATAAACATTTTTTTTTTCACTTTAGGCACTTTCTTTTTTATCACAAACCATGTTACACAAACCTAGCGTAGCCGCTAAACTACTTGAAAACTGGGATGTTTTTCTTGCCTTGACGCGAGCAGGCGCTACGAAGGGGGCACTTTCTCTTGTATCACAAACCATGTTACACAAACCTAGCGTAGCCGCCAAACTACTTGAAAACTGGGATGTTTTTTCTTGCCTTGACGCGAGCAGGCGCTACGAAGGGGGCACTTTCTTTTGTATCACAAACCACGCTACACAAACCTAGCGTAGCCGCTAAACTACTTGAAAACTGGGATGTTTTCCTTGCCTTGACGCGAGCAGGCGCTACGAAGGGGGCACTTTCTTTTGTATCACAAACCATGCTACACAAACCTAGCGTAGCCGCTAAACTACTTGAAAACTGGGATGTTTTCCTTGCCTTGACGCGAGCAGGCGCTACGAAGGGGGCACTTTCTTTTGTATCACAAACCATGTTACACAAACATGACAGTTTTAAAGTAGTTTAGGGGCTACGCTAGGTTTGTGTAACATGGTTTGTGATACAAAAGAAAGTGCCCCTTTATAGCGCCTGCTCGCGTCAAGGCAAGAAAAACATCCCAGTTTTCAAGTAGTTTAGGGGCTACGCTAGGTTTGTGTAACATGGTTTGTGATACAAAAGAAAGTGCCCCCTTCGTAGCGCCTGCTCGCGTCAAGGCAAGGAAAACATCCCAGTTTTCAAGTAGTTTAGCGGCTACGCTAGGTTTGTCTAACATGGTTTGTGATACAAAAGAAAGTGCCCCCTTCGTAGCGCCTGCTCGCGTCAAGGCAAGGAAAACATCCCAGTTTTCAAGTAGTTTAGCGGCTACGCTAGGTTTGTCTAACATGGTTTGTGATACAAAAGAAAGTGCCCCCTTCGTAACGCCTGCTCGCGTCAAGGCAAGGAAAACATCCCAGTTTTCAAGTAGTTTAGCGGCTACGCTAGGTTTGTGTAACATGGTTTGTGATACAAAAGAAAGTGCCCCCTTCGTAACGCCTGCTCGCGTCAAGGCAAGGAAAACATCCCAGTTTTCAAGTAGTTTAGCGGCTACGCTAGGTTTGTGTAACATGGTTTGTGATACAAAATTGAATGTATTTTTTTATGTAAATCACTAAAAAACTTCATAGTGTCGATATCTCGAAACGAAGCAAGATATCGAATTATTCTTCATTTTCGATTTATTTTGGATCAATTTATCAAAATCCATCGTCAAATGTCGGCGCCATGGAAATCGTACTCTCCCCTTATTTCCAGTATTCGCCAAACTAGTGCTAAAACAGATTTTTAGGTAAACCTTTTAACATTAAAAAATTTAATGTAAACAAAAAAACGTGCCTGAAGGTCTTTATTCAATTTACTGTATTTTATTTCCAGAATTTCGCTAAACTAGTGCTTACCTAATTCGCATAGATTGTCTAGTAGTGACATATTTCTAGCTCCTCGTTATATTACGGTATTATATCGGGCCGCCAAATATCGCGGCATCGCGCTCTCGTACGCGGCAGTAAATTTTTAATTTACGGAAATTTTAATTGCAATATATTCCACTTCCCCGAATGCAAAAAGTTGTCTTTTACAGTAATTAAGGTGAATCTAAAGGTTTTTTGAAAAAAAAAATTATTATTATAAATGAATTATTTAGTGTTTTTATACGCGCCAATTATGTTTCGCATGAAGTCGGCGACGATCATCTAGCTCCTAGTTCTGTCGGGAATACCAACATATCAAACTGACAGCTGGCCGCCAAACAAAGTATCTTCGTAATAAGCGTGGACAGTTCGATCGAAAGTTTACCGAAAATAATTATACATAGCGAATTAAAATTGTTATTTTTAAAATAAAACTGAGAATTTTTATATTTAAAATAATGTATTTTCAAATGCTACTTACAGCATTCTACATAAACGGTGTCATTGTCATTTTGACAGTAAAATTGGTGTTGCCAGCCTACAATTTTTTTAGTTCCAGTGTTTATATTTTCTACTCTTCATGCGTAGATAAAATAAATAGTAGATGGTGAGATATTGCTCGTACTGAACTTTCATCAGAATCTAGCGATGGGCACAATCGATGAATAATCGATTATTTACTCGATCTTTTTTGCCATCGAATGATTTCTATTCATTTCCATAGAAAAATCGATTCTCGCTTCTCGATGTCAAATTCATTCGAATGCACAGTCCGAGAGAATCGGTTTGAAACGTCATCGAACTTGGAATCGATTCTCGCTTCTCGATGTCAAAATTCTTTCGAATGCACGGCCGAGACAATCGGTTTGAAACGTCATCGAACTTGAAATCGATTCTTGCTTCTCGATGTCAGAATCCATTCGAAGGGTCTAAACACGTAGAAAGCGTGTTTCGGCTTTCGGACTACCCGCGCACAGCGCCCGAGCGCGCCGGCGGTATTTTGTACCGAGTTGCGGATATCGGAATCTGGCTTCACTGTGTGCGCTTTAGTACGTTTACATACAATCATTCTTGTCGGCCGTCGGCCGCCCATGCGCCGACTGCTTTACCCGCGTTCTACGTGTTTTGACCCGAATGCACAGTCCGAGACAATCGGTTTTAAACGTCATCGAACTTGGAATCGATTCTCGCTTCTCGATGTCAGAATTCGAATGCATAGTCTTGAAACGTCATCGAAAGTGATTTTGCTTGTCAAACGAAATATTTTATAGGTACATACATGTTATAATCAACCTGATGTGTGAATTTTATATTATGAATGAATACTTTTAGGTAACGATTTACGTTTTCAGTATAGTTTATACGTAAAAGATTGCGATGGTGATAGCTTTCAACAATTTAAAAATGTTTATTATGAGGTTATGTATCATCTATTTGGGTATTGTATATTTAATTTAAAATAAAACAATAACTTAGTAAATACCATTTTTATATTTAATGCCGACCGGATTTCGCTAAAACCGTAGTTTCTTCAGTGCAGTAAATAATACTCTACTAAAATCAGCAAGTAATATGTTTTCATATGGACATATCTGCTTTATATGACCAAATATATTTAATTTATTTGAAATTAACAGGTGTTTCTTAGTTTGTAATAAAAATGAAACGATTTCTATAGTAAGAAAACTTTATTTAATGATAAACTACAAATATAAAAATATAAATACAAATAATTGCATACGAAAAGGTGTTCATAACCTACATGTTATTTAGAGGTTATTTTTTTAACAAAAACGACATAAAATTATTATCTTCGTATTAAACACAGACACACTGTCAATATTATTAATGGGAATTTGTACCAACCGGCTAAACTAAATATCTTATTAGTAATTTTATTGTTGTGAGATGCCCACATATTTGAAATTCGTGGAAAATGGAATAACACTAATGTTGCCATCAAACAAAAAGGAATTTGCCAATTTGCCATTGCCAGGAAATAAAAACGGTGATTGAATTATTGTTGCAGTACTTACTTACTAATGTTGCGTTATTTAAACATGTTATTTAGAGATTGTTTTTGATCAAAAATGTCATATAATTATAATTATTTTCATATTATTAAACATACATAAATATTTTTAATGGAAATTTTTACCAATGGGCTAAACTAAGTAGCTTAACAATAATTGTTATGTTGTGAAATGCATACCAAAAAACAACAAATAAAATTACAACAAACAATAAGCGTTGCCATACATGATGCACCATAATAATTTTCGACTTCCTACCCCCCCCCCCCCCCCCCCCCCCCCGTCACAGACAAAAATCCTGCCCCTGACCGTAGCTATTGCTCCCGAACTCCGAGCAAAAAATCGATTAATCATTCGATTATTGTGATGTCTCGATTAAAAAAAATCGATTATATAAAAGTTTCGATCATTCCCATCGCTATCAGAATCAGAGCTAGCTAGCGATGGGCACAATCGATGAATAATCGATTATTTACTCGATCGTTTTTACCATCGAATGATTTCGATTCATTTCCATAGAAAAATCGATTCTCGCTTCTCGATGTCAAATCCATTCGAATGCCAGTCCGAGACAATCGGTTTGAGACGTCATCGAAAGTCTTTGCTGTGATTGGTCAGAATTAATCGAAGTGAGATAAGCGTTGTCATTGGTTAGAATTAATCGAAATTTTAAACCGAGAGAATCGGGTTTGAAACGTCATCGAACTTGAAATCGATTCTCGCTTCTCGATGACAGAATCCATTCGAATGCACAGTCCGAGACAATCGGTTTTAAACGTCATCGAACTTGGAATCGATTCTCGCTTCTCGATGTCAGAATCAATTCGAATGCATAGTCTTGAAACGTCATCGAAAGTGATTTTGCTTGACAAACGAAATATTTTATAGGTACATGTTATAATAATCAACCTGATGTGTGAATTTTAAATTATGAATGAATACTTTTAGGTAACGATTTACGTTTTCAGTATAGTTTATACGTAAAAGATTGCGATGGTGATAGCTTTCAACAATTTAAAAATGTTTATTATGAGGTTATGTATCATCTATTTGGGTATTGTATATTTAATTTAAAATAAAACAATAACTTAGTATATACCATTTTTATATTTAATGCCGAACGGGTTTCGCTAAAACCGTAGTTTCTTCAGGGCAGTAAATAATACTCTACTAAAATCAGCAAGTAGGTAATATGTTTTCATATGGACATATTATCTGCTTTATATGACCAAATATATTTAATTTATTTGAAATTAACAGGTGTTTCTTAGTTTGTAATAAAAATGAAACGATTTCTATAGTAAGAAAACTTTATTTAATGATAAACTGTTAATAATTGCATACGAAAAGGTGTCCATAACCTACATGTTATTTAGAGGTTATTTTTTTAAACAAAAACGACATAAAATTATTATCTTCGTATTAAACACAGACACACTGTCAATATTATTAATGGGAATTTGTACCTACCGGCTAAACTAAATATCTTATTAGTAATTTTATTGTTGTGAGATGCCCACATATTTGAAAGTCGTGGAAAAAAGGAATAACACTAATGTTGCCATCAAACAAAAAGGAATTTGCCAATTTGCCATTGCCAGGAAAGAAAAACGGTGATTGAAATGTTGTTGCAGTACTTACTTACTAATGTTGCGTTATTTAAACACGTTATTTAGAAATTGTTTTTGAACAAAAATGTCATATAATTATAATTATTGACATATTATTAAACATACATAAATATTTTTAATGGAAATTTTTACCAACGGGCTAAACTAAGTAGCTTAACAATAATTGTTATGTTGTGAAATGCATACCAAAAAACAATAAGCGTTGCCATACATGATGCACCATAATAATTTTCGGCTTCCTACCCCCCCCCCCCCCCCCCCCCCTCACAGACAAAAATCCTGCCCCTGACCGTAGCTATTGCTCCCAAACTCCTTGCAAAAAATCGATTAATCATTCGATTATTGTGATGTCTCGATTAAAAAAAATCGATTATATAAAAGTTTCGATCATTCCCATCGCCAATCAGAGCAAAAATAATTAGGTAGGTACTTCTGAAGGTATGTTTTTATTTATTTGAATTTTACGTTTCTGCTGTTTTCTAATGTTGTAGAATGCATAACGTAGGGAAAGAGGTTAATAATTAAAAAGAAAAATGATTGAGTTAGTTAATATTACGTTTTATGCATATAAACATATATATATATTTTAAAGTATATTTTATTTAGTTATAAAATTTTACATCTTATCTATACATTATTATATATATAAATGAGTCCCTGTTTCGCAAAAAATGGCAATGGCAAATGGTTGTTTGAAAAATGAGTGTATTTTATGGGGTTTTGCGGCAGGGAATAAAAGGCGGGAGGGGGAGGGGAATCCAGGAGGGGCGGAGGGGAATGGTGGAGGGTGGTTCTTGGGAGGGGAGCGAGAGAGGGGGAAAGGCGGAGAAGGTGGAAGGGGAATTCATGAGGAGGGAGGTTACTGACAAAAAGGCGGGAGGGGGGATGGGGGAGGGGGGAGGGAAGAAGAATCTGGGAGGGGCGGAGGAGAATGAAGGAGGGGTAGTTCGCGGCAGGGCGGACGAGGGAGGGGGAAGGCGGAGAAGGTGGAGAAGGTGGATGGGGAATTCGTAAGGGAGGGTTTGCGAGAAGGGGGACAGCGGGAGAGGGGAGGGGAAACGTGGGGAAGGTTAAAAGGGAACGCTAGAGGGGAAGGGGGTGAGGGTGGGGAAGAGGTGACGGGAGGGGAACGGGACCAATGGTAAAGGACACGCAAGGAGAGACAATTTCTTTATTTAAGTGGAATTGCAATGCATGCTAGTATCTAACATATTCTATTCTAAGACTACTAAAATATTATTTTCTAGATACCTACTTACTAAAATTTGGACTTCACAACATTGAGACATGTGATGTTCTTGTGGGGATACCCGGCACCCCTTGTAATGATCCGTAGTCGTCTACCCTTGGTTTTCCTATTCTTTTCCTTTAACACTAGCTGTCGGGATCTACTGGCTACGCTACCCTTATCTTTTGGCCTTCGATCAATATACCCTTATATCTAGCTACACCTAACTTTTCCTTAAACCCCTGCGATTTTCTCACAGTAAATAAGATTTAAGATTTTATTGCACATTATTCCTATTTACCCCGTTGTGTAATTTTTTGTTTCAGTAATTACATTTGTATGTGTAAATTAATACGCATACACATGTAGAGGAAATAATGTAGTGTGTGGTGACCTCAGATTCTTTTAGGAGAAGTGTGAAAGAATTCCGTTTGATAAACTAACCCCGTTTTTAGACTGTTTTATTTTATTTTCAAACCTATATTCGTATTACCCGCCTTTTCTCAACTTGAACGGAGTATGTCATTGACGCTAATTCTACAGTAAATTGTCACCCGGTTTATAAAATTCAAAGTCATAGTTTTCCCTACCTGATTTTTCCTCCCTATAGATTTACATTGGATTATTTTTACATTACGTTGACAGTGTGTATTATGACATACATGTCGGGATTCTTGCGAAGCTCTCAGTGTCGTTGTACTGCACCTAAATGGTCAAGTTATAATTGTTATTAGTAAACACCACACTTACTGAGGAAGAGGAAGGTGAGGAGGGGTTGATAGGTGGATCTGGGGATTTTCGTTTCCTGAATAAGTCGGCTCCTCCACTAACCAAATAGATACTGGTGACCAACATTCCGGACAAAGACTCAATCATTACGTTTGCTAGGATGGTCCTTAAGTCCTGATTTTGTTCTCTTGCATGAACTTCATTGCTACGAAAGGGTCCCTTCACGCCAGATGAAAGAGCGCAGAGTCCTCATGTTACTTCCAGTATTACCCCGACTTCCTATCCTCCAGAATTGATTTTAACTCGACTGATTCTAGAAGGGGTATGTCCATTTCTTCCCTTATCACGACTCTACTCACGTTGAATGTGGCGTGTAGCTGTTTTAAGTGGATCTCAACTCCCACGTGATACACTTGAGCTAACACTCCCCACCTCTGAAATCTGCTGTAATTGCACCAAGGGAGCGTTCCAGTTGGTTTACATCAGCTTCCAGGTCGACACCAATGGTAGTATGCGATAGTGCTACAGACTTATTCTCACGGAATACCACGCCGACGTCCCCTCCACATAACTTCGCAAAACTTGGAATACCTTCGGTCGAAACGCCTCCGACAGCGGATCATACTCTACCATTCCAAGTGGCGTTTTCTTTTTATCCTGTCTTTCATGCCTTTCCACTCTGCATGACCCCGCGAAAGGGAATAACTTCCAGTATCCCGCGTGAATGCTCAGTTTATGTTGACATCCCCTATCGCATGATAGCGCAAGAAAAAAAGCCCTCTTTGTCTCATATCTGGCGGGGATATAATTTCAGTGACGCTATTGCATCCTCCAATCGTGAAGTCTATATTTCGCAGGTCAAACGGGATTTTGGAAGGGTTTGATTGAGAAAACATTACCGAAATAATGTTGATTTCATTTTTTGTAAGGAAGCCTGAAAGAAATTTGACATGATAATATTGTTGTTAGTAAACAATTATAATGTTTAAATTCAATTCTCCAAATTTCATTTTTGAACTAATATCCAGTATGGTATGGATGTTCCCGTCACTTCCACTTTGGTTCGGCATACCTCAGAAAAAAAACCCTACTAATTTGGATGACCGTACGATGTTCATCCCGGCTACGATTTATGGCCGGGACCTTTTTTTTGGTACGCAAAAAAAATATAAGTTCGTTGAACCTACATTGATAATAGCTTTAATTTGGGACAAATTTCATAATTACACATCGAGAATAATATTTAAAAATACAGTTATATCCTGGAACATAAACTTCTTTTGTTATTAGTTATTGTAGATTAGCTGGAACTCTCAGGCATCGGGACCATGTACGACCTGTAATTAATTTATATGTTTCTTTCACTCACCTGAACGAAGCCTGATTTCGTGAACTAAATACCTGTGGAGGAAAAATAATAAAGAAAGAACCTTCCTATCCCCATGATACGGTAATTTAGTTCCTACTATTTAAACACCATGGATCTATGTCACACTTTTTATTTGAGTTTAAGAAAATACGTAGGTTATTAATTATTATTTGTTAACATTATTATTATCTTTTGTTTTTTTTTTTGCGACTATTGAAGATGACATTTATACGTAGGTATATGTTGTTATTATCTTGAATAATTGTATTATATTGATTATATGATATATTGAAGAAACTACAAGCGCGTAGGTATTGTTTATTATCATTGAACAATTGGTCATCGGACCTTTAAACAGCCTTTTGTTTATTCAGTCTTGTCTCGTAATGAATTGGTTAAATATTTTACGTCGAAAGATAAATTATAATGATTGAAGGACGTATTTAAGTATACGTTGATGTTATTTTATTATTATGTTTGCGAAAGATTGGAGAAAGTAACATCAAGCAATAGTTTATTTTATATTATTATTATGCTTGCAGAAGATCGAAGGTGACATTTGTATGTAGGTTATTTATTTTTTTGATTAATATTATTATTATTTTATGTTTTTGCGAAGATTGAAGATGACATTTGTACGTAGGTTATTAATTATTATTGGTTAATATTATTATTATTTTGTGTTTTTGCGAGGATTGAAGAAATTACAAGTGCGTGTAGGTATTTTATATTTTTATATACATTATATTTAATATTATTATTTGTTTTTTGGTTTTGTGAAAGATTGAGCAAGGCATTATTACGTAGGTATTTGTAGGCAATTTTTATATTATTATTATTTTTTTGTATTATTATTTTTATGGTTTTGCGAAAGATTGAGGAAGACACTAGTATGCGGGTATTTGTTAATATTTTTATTATTTTGGGTTTTGTGGAGATTGCAGAAGACCTTAAGTACGTAAGACTGAAGTACGTAATTATTGATTCCGCCAACTTTATAATTCAAATCAAAATTCGCGCGATGCACTCCCTACTATTTTTAAAACACAAAGTTACGTTATTATTAACTCACTGAAGCTAAGAATTTCATTCACTTTGATTATTATTTTGGTTTTGATAATTCAAATTAATTTTATCATCTAATTAATTCACTCGCGGCGCACTGTCATTCACTGCAGCTAATTTTCAATAAAGTATTTTAACAAGCCAAATAATTAATTTATGTACACGAACTATTGTTTCTCACGAAGCCACAACTTAAAATCCTTTAATATTACGATAGATATTTTCTCCCAACATTAGGAAACACCCGCACTGTTTAACACTATTTTGTTAATTCTTCCTTGGATTATTCTTACAGCACTCGTTTTTATAATATTCATAACTTGTGTTGCTAAAAAAACCAACGATCTTATCACTGTTAACACTCTCTAGACTGTCTCCCGACTCCTCCCGACCGTCCACAGTCTCGAATATCTTTTCCAAAAAAATGCCAGGTGTGGACTCAGGACGTACATCTTGTCTTCCGTAGGGCGCTTTATAATTGAGAGTTCAGACAATTTCAACTTTCACTTGGATATTTTTCAAGATTCTCTCAATCCAATATTAAATATGTCCGTTTAATTATTTCATTGTCTGGCCGCCGATAGGTGTAACTCACCCTTTTGATGCAATTTTGCTTTAAACTTTTCCTAGAATTCTGCAATCGGTCTTTCCTTAATAATCGGTAAATTATCTCGGCTAATAGTGACTTTACATCTGTAATAATTATCACTATCGCACTCTTCCATTTATTATTTTGTTTAGCGTTTGCGGCAGGTAAAAGATGAATTCAGTAATATTTTTCGGCATAATTCTCATGGTGACATGAATTTGTTTCTGTCATTGACTTCATCACATTCCTTGCAGTTTCGTACAAATACTTCATTTTTCGCGTCCGTAGATGTTTACAACTATTTTTTATCTTTCGTCCCTTTTCATGATCAGATATAATATTCGTAAAACTTTGTCTGGTAATAACTAATATCACCTTATTAATTCAGAATTCATTTTCTTAATGCGTTTCAACTAGCTCTATGGTCCAGTACGTACCTGTTTGACTTCATTTTTTGTGTACCCTTTCTAAAAATCTTATTTACTTTTAATCTGAGTGTGTTGTTTACCTTTTGAAAAATCTCGATCTGTAGCACTAATTCATAGATTGTATACGTCGTTAATTTTAATTGGTTTTCTCAATACTTCGTCTGTATTCTGTAGTGGTAATTTGGGCTTAATTACCCCATTTATTTCTCAAAACCATGTTAGTTTTTTTTGTTACTAAACAAACTCTCTTCGTATACGCTCTGGAATTTTAAATTTATGGTCGGTCTGAAGTGTCGGCTTACATCCAAAATTGATAAATTTTAAACGTGGTATCATTTGAAACTTCAAGCTCTTCATTATTTCGTCACCTTGATTTACCTCAGCACTTCTCAGATTGTGATTTTTCTGTCTCTTTTCAATAGCGGTCGCTAGTGTAATCGATTTGAAATTCGTTTAGGTGGGAAAAATTTGTATGAGCTCTTCCGATGAAGAATATGCTTTTTTTCCTTCTTTCGAACGTAGTGTTGAAGTCATCACAGACACAATCATGTATATGGTTATTATAATATATTTTTACTTCTTCAAGTTTTACAAATTCACTTTGTGGCATTTTTAAAATTAAAATGATACAAATTACTTGTGTAAACCACTATAATCAATGTTATAATATCTACATGTTTCAAAACCGATGGTTTCTTCGTCATGATAATAACATGAGTAAAAAAAATTTATATATATACATATATATATATATTTTTTTTTATTTTATTCATGTTAATATCCTGATTAAAACATTGATTATATGGTTTACACAAAGTAATTTGTTTAATTTAAATATATTTTTACAGTAAGCACAGCCGAGAGGTAAGGCTTTCGACTCCCAATCCGAAGGTCGCGAGTTCGGTGTTCACCGAATTTGTGTTAGTTAACAATTTATTCATTTAAAATAATATCGATGGGTGAAAGGCGAAGTGACTAATTAGCCAACTGTGTGAATTTTACAGGAGGGCCATTAAAAATAATATCGATGGGTGAAAGGCGAAGTGACTAACAAGCCACTATGTGAAATTTACAGGAGGGCCAATTAAATATTACGTTTCTAGAAAAAAAAAACTTATCTTCTCGAAGACTGGATGGATTTGAGATTCGAGAACCTAGATAAGTAGTTATTTTTCTTTTCTATGTTTTTTCTTTAGAATGCACCATTGAAATTACAGCCTTTTTTTTTTGAGATAATTGGTTTGTTAGTCAAACCAACCTTAAAAAAGACTAATAAACATTTTATGCTTACATGATAATTAACACATGGCTAATTGACTGACGTGCATTTCTTTTACAATATGGTGTCAGGTAGAAAGTCTTACAAGTCAAACCAGCCTTTTTATCTTCCCGGAAAAAAGGCTAATAAACATTTTATTTTAGGTACGGGGCATACGTCATTCCTATGTCTACCTACGTTAAATTGTCGTGAAAACAAGCTTATGTGCCCAAGCGCTTAATACCACAAAATTATAGGATACAGGGTCCGTTTAACGTGACTAAAGCGCCATTCAGACGGTTCACTAAACGCTCATTTCCGCACTTCATTCGGCCTAGTTTACTCGGAATGACACGTCTGAACATGAAATGAAACGGATGTGCCGAATACTGCCGAATGAAATCTTCAAGTGAACCGATCCAACAATGTTGGATATTTTCATTCGGCATCCTTCACTTGCGCGCGCATGCGCGCGGAAGAGAGCAAAGTGAAACGTCTGAACACCGAGTGAACTCTCAATCAACTGTCTGATTCCAGCTTTAAAGCGCCATTCACATGGTTCACTAATCGCTCATTTCCGCATTTCATTCGGCCTAGTTTACTCGGAATGACACGTCTGAACATGAAATGAATCGAAAATGCCGAACACTGCCGAATGAAATCTTCAAGTGAACCGATCCAACAATGTTGGATATTTTCATTCGGCATCCTTCACTTGCGCGCACATGCGCGCGGAAGAGAGCAAAGTGAAATGTCTGAACACCGAGTGAACTCTCAATCAACTGTCTGATTCCAGCTTTAAAGCGCCATTCACATGGTTCACTAATCGCTCATTTCCGCATTTCATTCGGCCTAGTTTACTCGGAATGACACGTCTGAACATGAAATGAATCGAAAATGCCGAACACTGCCGAATGAAATCTTCAAGTGAACCGATCCAACAATGTTGGATATTTTCATTCGGCATCCTTCACTTGCGCGCACATGCGCGCGGAAGAGAGCAAAGTGAAACGTCTGAACACCGAGTGAAATCTCAATCAGTTTGTCTCGCGTCCTGTACGTGAAGGACCATGAAAGGACGCTATCACATCGCACGCAAAACGTCAAAATGGTATTCGTTCGGGTAATTTGTTTGCTTTTGGGAACACCTCTCATATAAATTTTTGGGTCTCCCTTATTATCCATGTATTTTATATGTTTTTTAATATATGTAAGATTATTAATTTGTAGGAAAATGTTCGTAATAAAAAAAGTAAAATCAAATTGTGTTATTATGTCATAAAAAATAAAAAGGTCTATAAGACGAAACTATACTGTTTTCTTTATTTATTTTTATTTAATTGTGTCAACAAAATTGTGTAAAAATCGATGCATCTGACATGTTTTTCCTTAAAATTCGGGGCCGGACCGCGCTGGAAATCAAACGAATTGCAGCGCGGTTGACCTCGCTCGGCGACGCTGTGGTAGGAATGGACGAGTGAACGCTTATTTCTATAGCGCCGTGTGAACATGGAATGAAACAAAATGGACGATTAGGCCGAAAAAACATGGCGGAAACCTTCCCTCGAGTGAACTGTCTGATTCCAGCTTTACGTGCAAAAACATGCTCGGATTCGGATCGCCCTGAAACCAGACTTGTTAGATGCAGAAAAAATCGCTGATTCCAACGGTATATATAACTCATATTCTGCCGAAATGGCTTGTTAGTCACTTCGCCTTTCCAGCGTCGATATGTAGTATATTTGCGGCACGTTCCAGAATGAAAGATACTTTTAGTATCGTCCTGGTGTAAGACCACCATTCAGAATTGAAATGTGTTTCCTGACGATATCTGAATAGCCAGGTACTTCCCCACCTTCCTTTTCCCCATCTCCTTTCCCTCCCACTACCTTCAGCCTCACAACATATTCCAATTGGAAAAGCATAGTCTCACTGGCTCCGAAGGGAGCAGTTGCGACTCTTGTGTTCATAAAAAAAAAATCACAGAATTGAACAAATCATCAAATTTCAAAGTTAATTTTCAAGTTCAGTAAAAGTTCTATTCAAGTTCTGTTTTCATATCACCATGTGTAATTTGCTTCACAGAACTGAAATATAACAGAACTTGAATAGAACTTTCATGGAACTTGAAAAATAAGTTCAAAATTTGATGAATTGTTAAAATTCTGTTAAACAACACATCCTTAGGATACATCTCATAGTTCTATTTTGAATAACAGTTTTAAATATTTAGGTTTCCTTCATTGGCCAAACATTATATCATAGAGCACTAATCTAAATGTGGAGCAACTATGAGTTTATAAATAAGCTCTATTATAGTGTTTATATTCAGTTTAATTATTTTTCTTCCAAGGCGATTTAGATCTTCAGGAAACACACTCAGGACACACACTCAGAACACACACTCAGGACACATACTTAGGACACACACTCAGGACACACACTCAAGACACACACTCAGGACACACACTCAAGACACACACTCAGGACACATACTTAGGCCACACACTCATGACACACTTTTAGGACACACCCTCAGGACACACACTTAGGACACACACTCAGGACACATACTTAGGACACACACTCAGGACACACACTCAAGACACACACTTAGGACACACACTCAGGACACGTACTTAGGACACACACTCAGGACACACACTCAGGACACACACTCAGAACACACACTTAGGTCACACACTCATGGCACACACTTAGGACAGACACTCAGAACACACACTCAGGACACATACTTAGGACACACACTCAGGACACACACGTAGGACACACCCTCAGGACACACACTCAAGACACACACTCAGGACACGTACTTAGGCCACACACTCATGACACACTTTTAGGACACACCCTCAGGACACACACTTAGGACACACACTCAGGACACATACTCAAGACACACACTCAGGACACACACTCAGGACACATACTTAGGACACACACTCAGGACACACACTCAAGACACACACTTAGGACACACACTCAGGACACGTACTTAGGACACACACTCAGGACACACATTCAGGACACACACTCAGAACACACACTTAGGTCACACACTCATGGCACACACTTAGGACAGACACTCAGAACACACTTGGTTATTCACCCTATTCCCAAGAAAGGTGACCGCTCCAACCTGGCCAACTACCGATCCACAGAGATCACATCATCAGTTCTGTGCTTCTCTCAGTTGTGGAACAATTTGCAGCCTCTGCGTTTTCTCCCTCCTGCCACATGGGTCTCTTCTTTAAGATCCAGGTTCACTCCTTCCTTTCCACAAAAAACTCCAGGTTCACTCAGCATCCCCAAATATGACATGGGCCCTGAGGGAAACTATTTTCCTTATCGCCTCTTGTGTGGAGTTAATGTAAAAAATAAATAAATTGATAACAAAAGACAGACATGGTTTGGGTATATAGAGCGAATGAACAAAGAAAGGAGTGTATGGAAAATATATGACGCAAATGTGAATGGTAGAAGAAGTCGGAAATGCCCGAGGAAGACATGGCACTATCAAGTGAATCAGATACTTGAGTCAGGCCATGTTAAGAGTCAGTATAATAGAAGAGTATGTATGAATGTGAATGAAGCATGGAGTGTGTGCCAATACCGAGTTGTTTGGAAGTTCGTCCTCTGCCTACCCCTACGGAAAAAACGGCGTGATAGTTCGTTAGTTAGAAAAGACAGACCTGAAGCCCAGAAGATATAAAAAAATTAAATAAACTAAAGGAAAAAAAAAATAAATAAGAAAAATATATTAAATAAGCCAATAGTTAATATTTGTGGTGTGTATGTCCTACAAATTGTGAAGTAAGGCGCTCCGCTGACGAGGCAACTGAAAACCAACTAAAACCGGCTGTTTTCTCTGTTTTGATTGGTCAAAAAGCTTGTTTAACCATAGACGAAGAACAATCAGCTGACAGCTGGCAACTATCAATGGCCGCCCAGGGCAACCAGCAGAGCAAGTCGCAAGTCGCCGCTTGCGTTACCATTGACAACGGGGTTTTGTGTGATTGTGAAGTGTGCGGGCCATCACATTGTCATACAAAGACAGTTGGCAGTTGAGAGTTTTCAGTTGCCTGAGTGGGCGGAGGCGCTAAGTGTGTATAAAAGCGGATATTGTGCGCACAAAATGTTTTGTTTTTTAAAAACATTTATTTAAACAAAACATTGAAACATCGTAGCGTGGCCACAATTTTGTATTGCTTTCAATGAAAACCGTTTGTTTTGTGCAAATGTAAACAAAAAAATAACATAACATTTTGTGCGCAGCCTTATGAAAACATTTGCTGAAAATTAAAAATATATATCTATTTGAAATATAATAAGCTGTGATGTTGGGTAGGTGATTAGGATTGACAATGATTTAAAAGTTTAAAATATATTGTTTTAAATAAGTATCTGTTTTCACTGTGATAAAAATAGAAGCAATTATTCAAATTTTCCAATAGTCTCTGTTCAAATAAAAAAGGAACAATATTTTTTTTGCGATTTTGTTTGTCAAATTGAACATTTTGTGTTAAATTTATTGTAAATTATTCTTGTTTTTTTTAATATTTACAAGATTTTGTGAAATTCTTTAGTGAAAATGTCAACCCAATCACAGCAATCCCAGCATTCCAACAAATCCCAGCATTCAAATCAATCCCAGAATGCAAACCAATCCGAATTGATAGATGGATTATCCGAACCTCCTGTGTGTGTTCATATCTGCCAGCTTATTGATTTGGCCATTGGAACTCCTGAAGTATGTCAAATTTTCACTTTTATTCCGCGTTGAACTATACCTGACACGAAACTAATTTCCTGTTATTTATTTATTTGGTAAATGTTTACTACTCCGCTTACCCGATAATACGGAATTCGAAGTTCGATACACGGATACGCACGGATAATACGGAGCGGAACATTTCCTTTGCCGCCATTTCTTTGGATCTGATATTTGCGATTTTCTTTTCAATCTAAATACGCATGAATTACTTAGTTTACCCAGCCTAAGAACCTAATAACTAATAACCTACTTTGTGCACGTAAATAGGGGTATATTGTAGTAATTGAAGTTGTATAAGTCCGTTTCACTTGGCCAAACGTGGCTGTCAAACACTTCGCGTAAGTGAAATAATCTTATAAAATTTAAATATAGAATGCATGTTTTTTCGTCTCCCCCGACATAAATACTCAATTTTCGTAATAATAAAGCAAAATAAAACTGTTTGAATAAAAAATAATCCGTATTAAGCAGTAGGCGGAGTACGAAACTATTAATATTTATTTTATATTATAGAAACAAACAGTACGTTGGTTACAGTTATGAGACAGTTTACAGATATTAAATAATATTTCATGTTGTCTACCTATGATATGTATAGCGACCTACCTATATCGCACTGATTAGCACTGCGCGGCCGTCTCTACCTACTAGTACCTACGCACCTCACTCGGTACCTACCTACGTAGATCTACCGGCGCATTATTATTTGCCACCTTCTCGAAAGGTCTCGGAGCTGCGGTTGCCAATACACGGCGCAGTTAGAGATTTCGAGAAGTTTCCCGTGTGAGCATGTAGCATTAACCTTTAAGCTCATATCTGCAGTTCGCGAAGCTGTTGGAATATTATAACGACATTTGTAATAACTGTAAACATGTAAAATAAACAGCTCCGTAATATTCATCGAGTTTTTATTATTCCAACGAGCAGCACGCATGAGGTATCCGACTCACACGATACCCCTTCTTTTAATGGAGGCCCAACAACATTTCATCCTTATCCCCAAATCGCCTCTAAATATGTTTCTCTGTTCTTTCTCATTTGTGGAACGTATAATTAGTAATTACCGGGTGATGTGCGTAGAATGTAAGTATGTTTGCAGGTATGAGAAGTGGTGATCTGTGAAGGGATATTTTATATCACTGACATGACGCTCATTTTTCATTTGGGCAGTGAATCTGAGAAAATGTCAATGATGGAGTTTAGGCAAACATTATTGAATGTGAATAGCATGGTTCATTGGCGAATTATTTGGTTGGCGGGTATGGGTATCGCCGCCCCGGGAACCATTCACTTGATAACCAACACCTCTGCCACAGGTCACCTCAAGTGCTATGTTTGGTGACTAAAGCAGAGGGGTCCGGGTTCATTGGGGTGAGGTTTGTTCAGATCTTGATGGCAGGCTGGATCGAAAGCGGTCTTTGACCTCTCAACCCAATTTCTTTTTTTGTTTTTTATAATAATACTGCACAAGAGTTCCAGTTGCATCCGACCTCTGTTACCTTGCATCGCAGTGAGTGGGATGGATTCTTACTTCGGTCACTCTTGGAGATACTAATCCCCAGATTCCTACCCACTGCTCATACCGTTTACATTCCCAGAACTTCCTCTACTTCTTTTACTTAAAAGCTAAACTAGCTGGCCAATCAGAACGTCTCATATCCAAGGGATATTTTAAGCTTATGATATTTCTCTATCCATCTCTCTGTTTAAGTTCGGGAGTTCGGCCTACAATATTACCAAACCAATTGTACAGAAAGATATTCCGAACATCACTAAATATCTAGATTTGACGGCCTCCATGGTCTAAGGGACAGACTCTCAACTCCCAATTCGAAGGTTAAATACAAAATATGTATTTCATATAGTTTACCTGCAGGGAGGGAAGGAGGGAGGAGAAAGGCAGGAAAGGTGGAAGAGGAAAGTGCGGGGGGGAACGGGGATGCATGGGAAATCACACACAGCGGGAAACAATTTGTTTCCTTCTGTGGCATTTCAACGCATGCCGGATAGTTTAAATATTTGTTACTAAGACTATGTAAATGTTGTATTAACAGTGTTGTTGTGTTTGTAGGCGGGCACCATTAACCTGACACTGCTGCATTCCCTGCTGCATGTGATCTGCCGGCAGGTGAAGATAGACCGCGCCAAGGTGGAGTTCCGCGGAGAGGATGGAGCCATGGTCAGGACTATGATGGGGTGCTTCCAGGGGTCGCTAGTCACACTCTCGGAGTATACTGTCGAAAAGGTATGTATTATTGTTTTTTTGAGTAAGTACTTACATTAGTCTATTAATTAAAAGGGTTAACTGAAGAGATTCCTATTTATACTAATAAATACCTCATAATGTATAATACATTAAAGGGTAGCATGAAATAAATTCCTGTAAACGAATGATAAATGAAACAAAGTATATTTGTCAAACGATGCAAGGTTTATTCATTACTGTAACTAGGGACAGACTTGAATCATAAATATGTGCAGGAATAAATTAAGACTCTATTTATAAATCATCAGGGCATGTCTAGTCTCTAATAAACTATGAACACGAAAAGAGATTAATAGCCGCAAAAATAAAGAATTTTAGAGTAGCATCTTTGCTCCAACAGGACGACACGCAGGGACGCCAGGTGGTGGACGCTACTCGCCTGAAATAATAGAACTAAATGGATTCACTCTACTAAAGAGCTGAATTACCTACATACTCTACTAAAATTGTGGTGTTCGGACGCGTTTACGCGCAACTAAAATACTTGCCCAGTGCGAGCGGCTCTTTAGAGTTTCTAGAAAGTTAAATCATATCCAAAATGAAGTCACTATATTAATCTTAAAAGTTTAGGCAAAAGATATGACTCTAAAAGCAGTAAATGTTTTCATGATTAAACTAAAGAAGGGCGTCAGCTCATAATAAATATTATTAACAAAATAAACAAAAGGTAACCATAAATAAACTAAGTTACTAAAGAATGATGCTTGATGAATGTTGAATAATTAATCTTACGCGAAGTTGATCCTCCGTCCGCCATCGCAGTTTCGTCCATGCTCAGCCCGCTGCTTGTCACCCTGGTGCTCAATTTATTTCTCTAAGTAATTCAATATTGGGCTGCTATAAGCGTGGCTAGTAAAAAATTGGTATCAGTCCGATGAATGTTCGTTCCGGTAAACAGGGTATGAAGTTCAATTTGCTACATTCTCAGATATAATATAAAGTAGGTTGCCGAATTCGGTTGACGTGTTGTGGTATTTTAAAATAAAATGGAGTAATTATTTTGTTGTAGGGATCTGTGCTACTTGAGGGGAAGTTGGAAGGAGGAGCGACTTCCAAACATTCTGGGGTAAGTTATTTTGTTATTTATATTAATTAATTAGTTATGTTTGTATTGAATTTTTAAAGATAAAATTGGTGTTGATATAAAGCCAAGAGTCTATTGAAACTAATAACTCGTGACTAAAAACCAATTATTGTAACTAACTAACTAACTAACCATCACGCCGTTTCACTGCAGGGGTAGGCAGAGAGGACGGACCTCCAAACAACTTGGTCTTGGCACACACTCTTTGCCTCATTCACATTCATACGTCGTCTCATACATACTCTTCTATTTTTCTGACTCTTGACATGGTACGACTCAAGTATCTGATTCACTTGATCGTGCCATGTTTTCCTCGGACGTCCCCTACTTATTATACATCCTTAATTTTTTTACGCACCAGACTTTTAGGTCTGGGAAATTTTTAGGTCCCCATAGGAAAAACTAAACCCTTTCACACACTTTTCCATTAAAATGATCATCTAGTAAATCCACGCTATGCAAGTGTATTATATAAGTATAATTAATACAAAACAATACAAGAACAACATGTTAACCTACCAGACTATTAAATGGGAAAATAATTCACCGACTCCAGATATTTTCATATCAGAGGGTTCGGCTCGGTGGAATTCCTAATTTGACCGATAAATCCTACTGATCCCTCAATATAAATATTTTAAAAATCTTTCGTAATCCCACATGAATTTAAAATGACTGATTTTTGCATTTTTATATACAAATTCTTTGACAAATCTAATATGCCTAATTTTTTAATGAGGGAGCTAGGTATAATGCCAGTAGCCGAAATAACAAATGGTAATATTTTTATAGTCTGAGAATGCCAAATTCTTTTAATTTCATTTCCTAAATCTATATACCTACTTTCTTATTTTTTCAGAAACAGATTTTTCAATATTACAGGAGTTTGGAATAGCTACATCAATGATATAAGTTATTTTTTAAATTTTGTCATGTAAAACTATATCGGGTCTATTATGACTAATTGGTCTGTCTGTTAGTATACTTTTATCATAGTATATTTTAAAGAAATTATTTTCTAAAAATGAATTTGGTTCGTATTCATAATATGGTACTATATTATGACAGTCAATCAAGTTATGTTTAATTACCAAACTTTGGTGAATTATTTTTAAAACCTGATTGTGCCTAAATGTATACTCAGACGGCGCTAATATAGAACATCCTGATATAATGTGTTCTATAGTTTCCGGAAAAGCCATACATTTTCTACATAAATCATCAATTTGATTTGGATCTTTGATTATATGCTTCCTATAATTTTTGGTATTAATTACTCTATCTTGAATAGCAAGCATAAATCCTTCTATTTCTGCGTTCAACTCTCCAATACTCAACAATTTAATTAGGTTATTATTATTATCCTAATTCTTAATTATTGTAAAGTGTCATTTTATTTTAATTATTGTAAAGTGTCATTCACACAGGAGGCTCTGAGGAAAATGATTTCCCTCGGGGCCTACGTCATCTTACGGGATACTGTGTGGAGGGACTTTTTATGGAAAGGAAGGAGTGAAAGTTCTGGGAAGGAAAAAGGTAGCATGGGTAGGAAACTGGGGGTCAATGTGTTCAGAACTGACAGACATATGAATCCATCCCTCCAAACGCGGTGCAAAGCGATGGGTCAAGAGAGTTCGGCTCCCTCTCCTCAAAAGAATCTCTCGTTCTGGCCCGCCATGCAGTAGGCGGGCAGAAGCATCCACTGCCAGGACCTGGACAAACCTCATCCTGTGAACCCGGGCACCTCTGCTAAGTTACCAAACATAGCGAACCACTTGAGATGACCTATGGCAGAGGTGTTAGTTATCCAGTAAATCATTCCATATTCATATTTAGTCCAAGATCTGGTTACAAAACAGAACCATAACTAATTGAAGTAAGGTTTCTCTTCTGAAAGTCTGTTTGCGTTAAAAAAATGTTTACAGTCAAATCATTTTAAAGAGCGCATGTTTCATCGTATTTGTGCACTTCGATAGTGGTTCAAATTGGATCAACATAATTAATTTGGAACTTCCTCCGCATTACTCCTGGGATGGTCCGATGCTCTGTAGGAAACCCGCTTGCACAGCGCGGGTGTAAACTGTGCGCCCTAAAGTTTAAGTTTAGACTTACGGAATTCAATACTTTGTGTGAAAGCACTATGAAACTCCTACAATACAGTGCACCACTACAAAAGCAAGAATCTCTTCAAAATAATTCTACTGTACCTACTATCTTTAAAAAAAAATCTAATAAGCAATGTGAATTATGTAAAAAAATTAACTTTCCTCTAGGATCCAAATTGTACATTATTGGTATTGTAGAATACTCTGATTTATTACCTCACTAGCTTGGGTACCCGGCTTCGCTCAGGACAACATTCGAGAATGTTCTGGAATATTTTACAATGATGTTCCAGATTCTCTATTCCCGAACATTCCAGAATGTTCCGGGACGCTTTTCCCCTACTCCTTCCAGAACTTTCTAGAGTTTTACCGAACCTTCTAGAATTTTCCGAAAGACTGTTCTTGAAACTTGTAGAGGGCGAAACTTCCAGCCCTTATATCTTCAAAAGCACGCCTTTTAGGTAAAAACGAGACCCCTCAGCCTGGAGGAGGGATAGAGATCTACCACACCATATAACTCCCTTGATCGTACCGGGATTCGTTTCTGAGTTTTTACGGTCCGCAGGTTTTTTTGGACTTTCTTTTATAATATATATTGATTACTAGGGCCCGTTAGATTGCAAGCCAAATCAGGGCCTACCTATGGGATAAAAAAAAAACATTTTTGATAATAATGAAACAATACTAGAATTTAAAAACTCACTCCCACAGGTTTTTTGCTGCTAGGCCTAAGTTTTGCCCAATTTACTAACATTCCCTGAAAGTAGACTTTTTCCCCTTGTATGCCCAACAGCAATTAGAAATGTTTATGGAAAAATTTACTTATTTGTTTCTCTATACAAATTAAACCCATTTGTGAATGCCTACGTAATATTTGTAAACTGTATCACTTTGATCATTGGAAATTCACTGGAAGTATGAAAAGTGTGCGATCTTTGTGTATCTAACCTGAGTTTGGGTTGAAGTGATGGATAAAGAATTAATAAGACATTCTTCATTAAAACTTTTAATTTTTGCACCAGAAATGATAATATTGTAACAAAACACATGTTTACTAATTAAAAAAATAATAAAATATTCATTGTTTGTAAAAAATATTGGTCACTTGTGTTAGTCATCTCACTGTAACCATTTTATGGTCATGGCACCTTACTGTGAACTGTGAACTGTGAACCATTTTCCAAACATCTTGTATGAATTGGTAAAACTTACAATTTAACTCCCCACCAGTATTCCCTGCCTTTCAAGACTCAACATTTTTTAAATTATTAATCTAATATATAAAAATCTCATGCCACGGTGTTTGTGGTCGCACTCCTCCGATACGGTTCGACCGATTTTTACGATTTTTTCGTTAATATATTTGGTAGGTTTTAATAGGTTGTAAAGTATATTTCATACCGCGAGCTCTGGTTTTATGAAATTTGCATACACATTTAAAATAGGTCAAAAAGTTTAGCGGCAGGGAAATGCATGAGGGGGGTCGTGAAAAGGGGGACAGCGGGAGAGCGGAGGGGGAAGGTGTAAGTGGAACGGGGGAGGGAAAGGAGTCGCGGAAGAGGTGGCGGAAGATAAACGGGACGAATGGAAAAGGACAAGCAGGGAGAAACTATTTCTTTATTTAAGTGGCATTGCAACGCATGCCGGGTATCAGCTAGTTATATTAGATTAATTAACATTTACACAAATCTAATCTTACTAATATTATAAACGCGGAAGTTTGTATGTATGTATGTGTTTGTTACTCTTCATGCAAAATTTACTGAATGGATTTTAATAACTCAGGTACGGGTCGTGAAAACAAGCTTATGTGTCCAAGCGGTTAATGAAACTTTACAATAACATAACTGAAAAATTAGAATAACATATAGGCTATAATTTGTAAAGCTGTAATAGCTAGATAATTATTGTTTTTAATAGAAAATGTCAAAATTTGAGAAAGACATTTGTAAAATAAATGATTGTAAAATAAAAATTCTATTTTAGAAAATATTTAAATTAGTGAATTTATTTGAAGCAACTACTCGCCTAATACTTTGAATTGAATCAAGAATTATATTTGGTATAAACGTAGATGGGACCTAGGAAAAGAAAATAGATTACTCCAAGTACTAACCCTATGCAGACCAAGTTGCGGGCAGAAGCTAGTTGTGTATTTATAAAAATTGACATAAAAATTTATTGTGTTTATCAACTCTCCTCTTCCTCAACATTTTCTTTGGAAATGGAAATCCCTGCAAATGTCAACCATTCTGATAAGTGAGATAATTTTTGCCAAGTCTGAATACGGACTGTGAGCTTACGAGTACGATAATCCATGGGAGTGGCACGGGCCAATATTATATCTCCAGAAATCTGATCAACTGCTAAAGCAGTCAATCTGTTATCTGTAACCCCCTCTGTTCCTATTTCCACTTTCTCTGCAACTACTTCTTTAACTCCCTTACCAATATAGGCTGCATATAAAGACTCATCTTTTGCAGGAGAATATTCATAGGCAATAAAATAGATCTTTTTGGTAAAATGTTCAGCTACATAGAAACTTCGGTATGGTTGTTCAGTTTTTACTACCGTTTCCCCCAGGGTCAGGAACTGAGGCTCCGGGTAGATTCGTGTTATGGTTTGAAGAAATGGTTCATAAAATTCAGCAGAAGTTATACTTTGACAATGACCATTTAATTTTAAAATATTAGTTTCGTCTTCCATCTGATAGAAAATGTTTCCATTTTTGACTACCATCTTTGCGATGTATGAATCCTTATCTGCACTTTTCCACAAATCCTTCCTGTAGAATGCTTCCCCGAGTATTGTCTGAGTTTGGTTTACTTCATCCTGGAGTGACCGTTTCATTCTGGCTTTAACTGTATCCAGGTATTGATCCATCTGTAAAAAAAATATATTTTAGATAAGTATGAATAGGTAAATGTGATCTAATTTGAAATAAAACTGTTGTAGCCATTTTTTTTACCATAGACATTTAGCATCTACACACAGCATCCCCAAAGATGACCTAGGCCCTGAGGGATTCAGTAATTTTTGACAGAATATCAGAATTGTTTTTTATATATTATATAAAATAGGTTAGTAAAAGTAGAAGAATCAACGTAAGATAAATATTTCAGTCTCCTCCTTTTATCAAAATATATTTTGTAACGTAATTAATAATTTTATCTTAATTCCAATAAATTGAAAAGGTAGGAAAAGCTTCAAAGTATCCATAGCATATTTTTTCATATTCATAATGTAAACCGGTTCCTAGTAAAGATAAATCTAAATAATGATTTGGCATATAACTTATAAAGGTACATAACTAGGTACCTAGTTTTAAAGAAGTTCTATCAGGCATTGACTGAACATATATTTGTAAGTACATTAATTAATTAATATTGTATACATTTTGAATATATCTATACAATGAACAACACAAAAGTTAATTTTTTTTTTTTTTTTTTTTTTTTTTTTTTATTTATAAAAGAAAATCATAAGTCTTTAATATTACATAATTCTTTGGCTAATTACAATAAAAATAGTTTTTTTAACAAAATCTACCCAATTCAATAAAGAAAAACATTTCTCTTAATATAGGTTGATATTCGCATGGAAGAAATGTTCTGAATTTGACAGACAATCATAATCAGCTAATCACTCATCCCATAGTGACATGTTTTATCTTGTAACGAAGAAAGCGCGGAACATTTGTTAAAAATAGTAGCTCTGCTCTGTTAAATTGAAGACAAAATATCAACAAAAAAATTACACATAAGCGTTCTCGGTTAACAAGCCACTGTACAAACTGCTCCTTTCGATGTTGGGATAAAGTGCGGAACGGTGTTCGGTCGTAGGTAGTATTTGCAAAGAATCGTATGTGCCCACGCTTTCGACTGTTCACGGAACAAGCAAACAAAGGTACTAAGATTCTGGAACGCAACCAAAAACTAACTGCTATGAAGTTGGGCCCAATCTCGTCGCCCCGGACGATAGCAAGCATTATAGGTACCTACCTATCTACAGTACGAGATCTTGAGAAAATATTATACTTTATAACTGAACCGAGTTTTGTATTATGATCTTCAATTTTTGTGGGTTGTTGGCCGCACGGGAGCTCTTATTAACTGGTCGCCACTGATTTAAATCACGTTTTCACCGCAAAACCAATAAAAACAGAACAAAAGTATCACACATTCGGTTCACACTTTGTATGGGGCGGACATGTTTGATACTACATTTCTCGCTCTCTGATTGGCCCAAAACACAACTGCCGGTTTCGATGTGTAACCTAAAGGAGACTGTCGTTTTTGTTGCGGAACGAATTATTTAAATTGAAAAATGTATTTGTTACTGTCATTAATGTTTCGAAATATTTGAAGCAGTCAATAGCATTTTTGTTTCTCTATCCATCGCCATATCTAACTCAATTTACACAAATGGTGGAGATTGCCGTCATTGATTGAACACGCCTCAAATGAACTTCAAAATATTTTTCAAACCAAACTTTTGATTTCATGTACATGTTGCACTCTAAATTATTAACAAGGGCTAGAATTCGCAGAACGACCTTTTAGAGCTTAAAAATGTGCAAATTGGTTGCCGGTAATTTGGCCCGCAAGGGAATGTGGCGATTAGGCAAAGGGGGCTTTTACCAAGGTCGGTAAACGACCTCTGTTCGATGGATGGGCCGCAGCGACCATATTCAAAATATTACAACAAACGAGACTACCAGCTCCATCTTGCATCGAAGCTGACAACCATTGGACGACCACAGCGCATGTAACCATTGCAGTTTTGAGAAGCAGAACATGAAGGAACTAAATTAGTTCTACACAGTTCAATAGGAGAACATAGGAGGCCAGGAGCGGGAGTTCAAACCGCTCGACAGTCGTCTTTTCACTTCCCACCCGGGAAGCTCCTCCCTCGGAGAGCCCCCGTGTCTCTCGGAGTCTCAACAGCTTCCGCCGAGCCAACACCCTGAGACCAGCATACTGACCGCCCTTCGGGCCAGTCTACCGCCCAGCTCCCGCTCGGGAACCTTTCTAATGTACACTCCGCCATCAATCACAAGTAAAGAAATGAGAATGACACAGGTGACAAGCAAGGAATATTTCAAGGAAATCCCCAACCAAGCAATAGATAGGAACTAAGATAAAACAACAGAACTTTCACGGAATCCCCAATTGACCGAGCCATAGAGCTACGAAAATATAAATAACAAACAGTATTCATGTGTAAAATATTTTTGTTGTAATATTCTACCTTTGTAAGTTTTTTTTGACGGTCGGGTGTCACCCCCCAGCGGGTGGCACCTGGGGGGGGGGGGCTCCCTTACCCCCCCATTCCCTAGCTACGCCACTGAAATACCCTCTTTCAAAAAAACTATATCTCCGAATTTTAACATGAAGACATAAAGATTAATACAAGACATTAATTAAAGAAATATAAATTTGATTTGAGGTCATTTTAAAAATTGTTAAAATTCAGACAAGTCAGTGTTAAAGTACCTATATTATTACATAATATAATATTTCAAAAATTGGAATTTGTCGAGAATCAAGAATTTTGACTGCCCCGTGAGTTTCTTGGGTCTGCGCTTGTAATGATAATAATATATAATTGTTAACCAATCTTTTGGTCCACATTTTCTGTCTCCAACTAAACTTAGCCTTATAAGGAATCCACCAAAACCAAAGACTTTGAGCAGAAAAGTAAAATTCACTACAGTTTGACTGACCATTGTGGGACATTTCTGCGCAGGGTCAGCGACACAACTGGTTTAGGGGGTTTCTCACCATCCTCCCAATAGCTTATCTACACTAATAACGAATATTTTCGATTAACGGTTTATTTATTAATTAAGTTGGAGTTTATAATTCGGTACTCGAACCTATGAATAGTGGCTATATATTGGATAAGTTGGCCGAGTTTTCTAACCACTGCGAGTATTTAATTTTTATTTTTAATAATATTCGTTATTAGTGTGGATAAGCTATTAGGAGGATGGTGAGAAACCCCCTTAATCTAACAGACTGATAAATTAATAAATTAATATTGTAGTTGAAACCATAGGAATATGATAAAGCTTTTAAGAAGTAACATTCCCACATACTCGTGTATTGATATTTAGTGTATTGAGAATGTTGTTTCTCTCTCCATCTAACCAATACCTAGTCAAAGTATATTTCACACCCAGTTCTTTCAAAATCATAATTAGTAAGTCCAAAAAAACACGAAATGTAATTTTTCACCGACCGCTATGTTAGGAACTGTTGCAAGTTTCGTTGAAAAAGACATTTCGTGTTTTTAAATTTAAAAAATAATCATTAAAATGCAGCTTTTTCGAAATTCCGGTAACTGAATTGATTAGTACTGCTTAGTTAATATCTAACTACTACAACTTTTTAAATTTATTTTTTTCGTTAAGCGTGTCCCGGTTTTGTAAATATTTCCCTTTATATCACACAATCAAAGACCGGGTGACATCACGAACTCTCCGGCACGGTATTATACACTTGCCGGCGTTTTCGCGGGCTTAATAAAATTCAAACTTGTAGAATTAATTTAATTATGAAAACGAACTTTAAAAAAAAAAAATACTAGTATTTAAGTTTGCGTGTAAACATTGATAAAAAAAAAGGACTCATCTTCCTTAAGGTAGAATCATACCGGGTCGACGTACGTACGTATCGCTACGCCAAACAATGCTTAGCAACCATACATTTTCTAGACAATGCACGTCGCGATGCGTGTGGCCAATGTGATTCTAAAACATAAATTTTCATAGAAGATGTATGGTTGCTAAGTAGCCCAGATATTGTTAGGAGTAGCGATGCATACGTACGTCGACCCAGTCTGAATCTACCATTATTGGTGAAAAATTGGAAACAATGTAATATTTTTATATGGGGGTGAATATTTTGACAGACAAATGAGTTCCATAAAGAACAGTAATAAGGCCTAAATAAATTATTTGTCATTGCGTGAAATACATTTTTGGAAATGACCAGAGAGAGAGTTATCATAAATGTGGTATTATTGTTGTGAATGTATTGTATTGAATGAATAGAAGATCCAATGTCTAGAAACAGTCGAGGACAATATGAGGTACCTGAAATAAATAAAAATACCTGTAATAAATAAAGTGACAATTTTTGGTTTGGCAGTTGATAACTTTATGATGGAATTCTATTAAATAAATCACTATTAAGTGCCTAATTGGTATAAACGTTCAAAATTTAAAGTACCTATGCGATACGATACGATTGTATCACCCCAGCCAGGAGCAATCCTGTCCCGGTGAGACCGGTACACCAGGGGGTACTGATTTGTTAGAACAAGTGCTCCGAGGATAGGAAAGAGGTTGGAGTTTAATCGACCGGTATACATGGCAACCTAATAAGCCAATATTGGAATTTAGGATGGGCAGAAATAAAGGAATGGATTAAGCGTTATGATTTTGTATTTCCTTTCTTTATGCCTTCCTTCTTCTTGCCTCTTCTCGGCTCTTCTTGGATCTTCCTGTCCCTTCGTAGTTTTTTATGTATCTTCTTTTCTATTCTTGCTTCTTCTTGTCTCTTCTGGAATCCTTTCGTCTCTCCTTGGCCCTTTTTACTTATTCTTGTCTCTTCTTGATTCTCCTCATCTCATCTGGGCTCTGCTTGCCTCTTCTTGCTATTTCTTGTATCTTAATGTCTCTTCTTGGCTCTTCATGCATCTTGATCTTTTCATCTCTTCTTGCCTCTACTTGTCTCTTCTTGCCACCTCTTGGATCAACCCATCTCTCTTTTTGGATCTTCTTGCTACTTCTTGTCTTTTACTTGATTCTTATCATCTCTTCCAGGCTCTGTTTGTATCTTCATGCCACTTTTGTCTCTTAATGTCTCATTTTGCATCTTCTTGCAACTTCTTTGATCGTCTCGTCTCTTCTTGGCTCTACTTGTATTTTCTTGCCTCTTATTAGATATTCTCGTCTCTTCTGGTCTCTCCTTGTCTCAATCCATCTTCTCGCCCCTTCTTGGCTCGCTTGTCTCCTCTAGGCTCTTCTTGAATCTTCTAACTGCTTACCGACCCTTCTTGTCTCTTCTTGGCACTTCTTAGTTCATAATCTGTCTTTTCGTATCACTATTCAAATCCCATATATGTATTAATATGTACAAGGATATCTGTATCTGTATTAGCAGCGCATTCAAATTCTGCCGCACACAATATTGGGTTCACTGATTTGCCGCCAGAGGCATTACTCTCATCTCTGTCGGCCAAGCAGGGACCTAGACTTGACAGGTGGGACGCAAAACCTCCGGCAGAGGCGCTGCTCACATCTAAGTCGGCAAGGCGGGGAGTTACTCTCGCTACTGGCCGATCATCCCCGCCACCAGTGGGCATTCAAGATTGATATTCAAACTGAGCAACAAGCGAATTATGTTTATCGTTTTATTGTAACTTGATATTGTATTAGTAACGAGGCAATATATTCACTTTAATTTACTTAACGTGTTTTTACTATTATCGCTAACAATACAGGTAAAGGAATAACTTCTGAAATACACTAAAAATGCCGAAATTAAACTGAATAGAAAAAATAAAAACCGACTGAAAATAAACATGAACAATAAATTAGTAAAATTAAGTGAACATGAAGAAATTAAACTTAAATGAAGATATACATTTAATAAAATAATACTGCCAAGATCCTTTGTCCCCTTGTATGTCAATTAGGAGAGGGCATTTGCATTTACTAGGTGAGTTTGTTTAGATAAAGAGATCCACCAGTAAACTAACACGCAATTAGGCGTCGCCCTCCAATATGCTCGATGTTATTTTTTTATTACCTACTACTGATGTTATGAATGTCTTCATCTGGGCACAGAGAACAGTCTACATTCTACATAAAAATACAAGACCAATTGGACCTATGTCTGTCAACGCATAATTTTAAACGCTTGTCGGAATTCCAGTGCTTCGCAACCTTTTTCCTGCCGAGTGCTGCAAACTGAAATTAGCAACAATTCGTAGCACATTGTGGAACGTCAAGTGTTCCAACAGTTGAACACCTATACCCGAGCCCGTTATGCTGGTATAAATAAACAAATCATCAAGTTACGAACAAAATTGAAATAGGAGAAGGTCTTATCTTAAGCGCCATTCAGACGGTTCACTAATCGCTCATTTCCGCATTTCATTCGGCCTAGTTTACTCGGAATGACACGTCTGAACATGAAATAAAACGAAAGTGCCAAATACTGCCAAATGAAATCTTCAAGTAAACCGATCCAACAATGTTGGATATTTTCATTCGGCATCCTTCACTTGCGCGCGCATGCGCGCGGAAGAGAGCAAAGTGAAACGTCTGAACACCGAGTGAAATCTCAATCAGTTTGTCTCGCGTCCTGTACGGGAAGGACCATGGAAGGACGCTATCACATCGCACGCAAAATGTCAAAATGGTATTCGTTCGGCTAATTTGTTTGCTTTTGGGAACACCTCTCATATAAATTTTTGGGTCTCCCTTATTATCCATGTATTTTTTAATATATTATGTAAGATTATTAATTTGTAGGAAAATGTTTGTAATAAAAAAAGTAAAATCAAATTGTGTTATTATGTCATAAAAAATGAAAAGGGTCATAAGACGAAACAATACTGTTTTTTTTATTTTTTTTTTATTTAATTGTGTCAACAAAATTGCGTAAAAATCGATGCATCTGACATGTTTTCCTTAAAATTCGGGGCCGGACCGCGCTGGAATCCGTTTGATTTCGCGGTTGACCTCGCTCGGCGGCGCTGTGGTGGGAATGGACGAGTGAACGCTTATTTCTGTAGCGCCGTCTGAACATGGAATGAAACGAAGATGGAAGATTAGGCCGAAAAAACATGGCGTAAACCTTCACTCGAGTGAACTGTGTGATTCCAACTTTATTATCCCGTGGAGCGAAGACCCTTTGTCTCAAATCGAAATCAGCTGCAAACTTTAACGTACTTTTTAGCACAATGCAAAACCAATTTTCAAGATCTCATAAAAAGCTGTCATTAAAACACGTATTTTGAGATGTAATGCCTGAATCAGGCACTGTTAAGTTTAAAACCAGTTAGCGTAAAATAATAGACGACATATAAAATTATACAAGTGATGTTTTGTATCAAGTAACAATGTTCTAATTACAATTAAATGTTGTTTCAAAAGCTTTGATATTAATAAGTAGGTATGACAGAAATGCCAACATCCATGTCAGACAGTCAGACACTGGGTTCACATGTATGTCAGAATTACAAACGGCCATGTCAAATATTAGAAACATATTGATTTTGTTATGTCAGAAATAGGTGTTTTGTTAGCATGTTACATATTAAATGATTTTAAATATTTAACCGCAATGAATTTACCACAAAGTGAGATTTTATTTTTTGAATATGAACAATGTTTCCATATATGCAAAATTTCTTTTTAATGATTTCAGAAAAAAACTATTGATTCATGAAAAAAAAAGTGAGAGAAATATTGTATTTTATTTTACTATACCATTGAGTTAAACAATTAGAGAAGCAAACATCATTACCGCGCGTCGAAAAAAGCATAACCACTATAAAACCGCGAAGACGGAGCTTTGAACCCACTAAACATTTTAACGTAAACATATATTTGTCTCCATTACACAAGTCGCAAAACCAATACCGCCGCCAATATTAGACAAAGACAGATACACAAACTTGATTTGATGGGTTGGTGTTGCTAACCATATAAAATTTTTCCCAAAATAAGCAATAAAATAGGGTGTTTTTAACGTTAGTTTATACAAAATAAACTAATTAAAATGATTTTAAATGTGTATTTTTCATTATATAACTAAAAGTTAGCATAACTAATGCATCATAAGCAATCGAATTATTTCCACCCACTTCTCACGGCAAGCTGCATCTTTAGGTACCCTGCAAAATTATTAATATTAAATACTTACGTAAATAATATAATTACTAGGTTATTAATTAATAAACTAAAATATGATTTACGACTTCTTTTGTACGAAGTTTAAAACATTATTTTTATTATTTTCAAAATGTATAAAATCAGACGTAACTTCCATAGTAACTTATTCCATAAATTATGTATTCTCCCATTAATATGGATAAATAAAAAAGACTTTTTAGTGGCAACACTGAACCTAAATTTATAGTATTCAATATTTTATTTTAATTTTTACGTTTTTTAGTTTAATATGAATATGTTAACAATAAACTTACGGGTGGAGAGTAATTCCACATGATTGGTTATTAGCCCAGTCAATTAAGGTTTTATGTCGGAACTAATTCCCCGGAAGCTGAATTTTTCACAGATGATAGAAAACTTTTAAAAATGCTTATTTACAAAAATCCCCGGATATCCCCCTTGTGCTTTCCTCCCCACACCCTCTTGAATATATTTTTTAAAGTCTTTCGGAATACGCTAATATCTCATTAACCGCTGTATAAAATCAGACTATTTATTTTTCTTTTAGTTGCTAATTAGTTACTCTAAAAAATAGTTTCTTAACATTTTTTCGATAAGAGCCATACATTCCTTGCAATTTATTAATAAAGAAAAAATATCGTTTTTTTAACCGCTTGGACACATAAGCTTGTTTTCACGATAATTTAACATAGGTAGACATAGGAATGACGTATGTCCCGTACCTGAGTTATTAAATAGTATTTCAAAATGTATTTGCATATAACTTTTTTTGAGCTTCTTAGGGCAAAAGATGGTCCCACAAAACTTGTAGACAAAGTTTCTAGCTTTAAAATTATGTATATTATGAAAGGTTTTAATTAATAATAGGGCACGTAGGCTGTTAAAAAGGAGCGTGGCACGCGGTGGCTCGGACGCGCGGCGTCAAATTACGAAAAACCTAACAATAAGGTAGGTTACGAAAAACTTAACAATAAGGTAGGTACTGATAAATTGATTTATTTGCTTTTTTATAATAAATTCATAAAGCATTAAAGAGTTTTTATTGCTAATTGCCAGTTTTGGCTCGGGGGGGGGGGGTGCAATTTTCCCCTTCACAATAAAGCGCTTTCCACCACACGCCGTGCCCATGACTGTACATATAACGTTGTATAATTGTTTATAACTGATTATAAAAAAATGCTAAGGTATGTGAAACAAGCTAAAAATACATGAAACAGCGTTACAAACCAACCTCCTACCACATTAAAATATTCCTGACATTATGTAATAGCGATGTTCTATAATAATTCTCTCACTTACCATAATATGATATATTATATTTTATATTATGTACGCCTATCAAAACCGAATAACGGGAACAAAATTAATATTAATAATGATCCCAAACACTTTTGGACCTTTGTTAAATCTAAGCAAAAAAAAAAAAACTCTGAATTTCCTAACAATATGTTTCTTAGCTCTCAGTATATATCTAAAACAACCCCTGAAAATAATGAGAGAGCTTGGTAAACGGGCTGCAATTAATACAAAAGATACAATTTTTCCTACCTCATCCCTTTATTCCGTGATTATATAATGCAATTCTGTACCTATGATTCCTTTAATTCTCTCTTGCACTTTCACGTAGTAGGGCGTTGCAAGTATCCACTTTGACAGAGCGATATCATGCCCATATGTAAAACCTCCTACTGACTTCATTCATTGCATGGGACACTGCTCGATGATCATCCAATAATATTGAATATCCAAGTAAAGAACCAGTATTTGTTGTTTATTCTCATTGTAAAGAACCAATTTATTGCGAACTTCTCCTGCAATTCTGCACTTGGAAATTACTGTAATTGCAGAAAAACTGGATTTAGCTGTTCTGCCGTGTGCGATTACTGTGACGGATTATCATGTCTGAATTCACCCCAATATGACGAAGAAATGGAAGATATGGTATGAATTTTTACATATTTTTAACATATAGTATTAAATATACTCGTATACGTAATATAATTTACAAACCGTTGTTTTTTAAGGAAAATGTTACGAAACTTGTTTGAAAGTTGAGCAATTAATTTATAGATCTATACGATGTTTAAGTGATTTTTGTTCCAGTGATTCAGTTTTGATAAGGCGTACATAATATTAAGGGGGTTTCTCACCATCCTCCCAATAGCGTATCTACAATAATAACGAATATTTTTAAAAATAAAAATAAAATACTCGCAGTGGTTAGAAAACTCGGCCAACTTATCCAATATATAGCCACTATTCATAGGTTCGAGTACCGAATTATAAACTCCAACTTAATAAATAAATAAACCGTAAATCGAAAATATATTTGTTATTTGTGTAGATAAGCTATTGGGAGAATGGTGAGAAACCCCCTAAATATAATATATCACATTAAGTGAGAATTTTCACTTACGAATTTTTAGAACATCGCCATTACATAAGGTCACGAATATTTTAATGTGGTGGGTGTGTGGTCCGTAACGCTGTCATATGTTCTTTTAGCTTGTTTCACATAACTCAGCATTTTTTATAATTAGTTGTAAACAATTATACAACATAACATGTACAGTCCTGGGCACGGCGTGTGGTGGAAAGCGCTTCATCGGAAAGGGGAAAATATGTCCCTCCCCCCCGAACCAAAACTGGCAAATAAGAATAAAAACTCTTTAATGTTAGATAATTTTTTTATAAAAAGCAAATAAATCAATTATCAGTACCTACCTTAGGCTTTTCGTAACCATACCGCCGCGCCGCGAGCCGCCGCGCGTCCGAGCCAACGCGTGTCGTGCTCCCTTTTAACAGCCCACGTGCCCTATTATTAATTAAAACCTATTTTTAGAGTAACTAATTAGAAACTAAAAGAAAAATAAATGGTCTGATTTCATACAGCGGTTAAGTATATATTAGCGGATTCCGAAAGGCTTTGAAAAATATATTCAAGATTCACTTAATTTTCTTAGGTTGGCAGCAGCGAATATGAACATTGAATTACTTTGACTTTTTCTATACAAATTGTGTCAAAAATATATTGCGGATTTGTTCCTGTGTACGAAACTTTTAAGTCATGTAACTCAGTTAATATTGACCTCCCCGACCTAATTCCTTCAGATTCGGATTTCCCAGCCCAAATTTAGTATAAAAATAATTACATTTCTTTTTTCGGAGTGTTTCCCAAGTACCGAACTTTACCCAGAAATTAGAACATAGAATTGAAAGAAAAATAATTTACGTTAGGATGGCAGGGCTGCATTTGAACATTTTGGCGATTTGAACCTTCTGTTTCTGTTGCACAAAACATTTAGGCACATTTAGGTGTATTGGGCCGCCAGCATGGATTCACATGGAGGATCGGTCATGATTGGTTCATTTGTGGTCAAGTCTGATGAACATACAAAATCGAATGTTTACTGTCGCTGGTCACTGGCTTTCAGCCCCACCCTATAAACTGTAAAACATTCAAATAGAATCAGTTTGAGCTTACCTTCAAACTTCAAATATGTGGCGGTCTTCTCCGACCTCCAAGTGCTGTGTATATTTATTATTAGGTGCTAAGACTGCTAAGTGCTCAGGTTGCCTGTCGTTGTTGGATTACTTCTCCTTCTTGTGGATTACACTGATTACAGTGAGATTACAGTGAATAGTGATACGAACGAACGAACTGGAACGAACTGAACTCCGCCAGATATGACGGGAAATGGGGAAATCCGTCATCATAAATGAACCAATCTATAGATTGATAACTTCCCGCTTTTTGTATAGAGACACTTTCGACGCTATTTAACCATAGACTTGGCAATAATTTGATACTTTTTTTTTGCCCTATAGTATAGTTATGACGTCACACACACCATCGACAAGGATAGAGGAAAACCCAAAAAAGGGTGTGACCATAGACAATATAGTTCTCTTTCGGTATCTACGCAATTCACCAGCCTAAAATATTTATTTTTTTTAAATGTGGAAACATCAAAATGCTCCCTCAGAACAAAAATGAAAACTCACAGTTATATGTTTTAGTATTTTATTATAAACAGGTAGAAACACAAAATACAAGAATGACTAACAAACCATCACGCCATTTCCGCAGGGGTAGGTAGTAGAAAACAACCCAGTTTTGGAACACATTCTTTGTCTAATTTACATTCATACATCGTCTCATACATACTCTTCGTAAACGTACTGAGAATGATTTGTTCTTGTCGCGTCCAGTCCATGGAGTACTCTTCCTTGGTTCTCCTGTGCAGGCCCCAATCTCTTGACACGACACCACAACGTTACTGTCCTGCATACCTACAACAATCATGTCATCACTAAATTGCTAAATTATTGCTTTTAGATGTGCATCAATGAGCATCATGAAACACATCTGACATATCAAAACAAAGTAAGATAAATAAGTGAAAACAGGATTAAACTGTGCAAATGAATGTATCTTCGACATTATGAAATGGCTGTAATTATTCACATTATGATAAAAATTTGATATTTCATGCCTCCTCAACTAGAAAAATAACAGTACGAAATGAGCTTAGAATTTCATATAAATAATCAATATTATTTGTACCTGCACTTTGGTCAATAAATCCTGTTTTCACGAGGATGGTGTGTCTGATTTTAGGAAGTTTGGTGGACAGTGCATTACTTTCCAATACGCATTTTGCACTCGATCTCGAAATGAGCCATTTCATGTAGTATTAGCCTCAAATACATGCAAAATGTTCTCAAAATCGGGTAATCAATATATTCAAGTGTGCAAACTTCACACGGCACTGATATTTATTAATTTATATAAGTATTTTCACATTTGCGTCGAACGTATTGGTGTGAATGTGCGTTGCAAGCGTCCATTTTGATATTATTATAGCGCTCAGTTGTCAAGAGTTTTTCCCATAGAAATTCAAAAATTTCATATTGGTCCATATTAGCGATGGGCACAATCGATGAATAATCGATTATTTACTCGATCTTTTTTACCATCGAATGATTTCGATTCATTTCCATAGAAAAATCGATTCTCGCTTCTCGATGTCAAATTCATTCGAATGCACAGTCCGAGAGAATCGGTTTGAAACGTCATCGAACTTGGAATCGATTCTCGCTTCTCGATGTCAAAATTCTTTCGAATGCACGGCCGAGACAATCGGTTTGAAACGTCATCGAACTTGAAATCGATTCTCGCTTCTCGATGTCAGAATCCATTCGAATGCACAGTCCGAGACAATCGGTTTTAAACGTCATCGAACTTGGAATCGATTCTCACTTCTCGATGTCAGAATTCGAATGCATAGTCTTGAAACGTCATCGAAAGTGATTTTGCTTGTCAAACGAAATATTTTATAGGTACATGTTATAATCAACCTGATGTGTGAATTTTAAATTATGAATGAATACTTTTAGGTAACGATTTACGTTTTCAGTATAGTTTATACGTAAAAGATTGCGATGGTGATACCTTTCAACAATTTAAAAATGTTTATTATGAGGTTATGTATCATCTATTTGGGTATTGTATATTTAATTTAAAATAAAACAATAACTTAGTATATACCATTTTTATATTTAATGCCGACCGGGTTTCGCTAAAACCGTAGTTTCTTCAGGGCAGTAAATAATACTCTACTAAAATCAGCAAGTAGGTAATATGTTTTCATATCTGCTTTATATGACCAAATATATTTAATTTATTTGAAATTAACAGGTGTTTCTTAGTTTGTAATAAAAATGAAACGATTTCTATAGTAAGAAAACTTTATTTAATGATAAACTACAAATATAAAAATATAAATACAAATAATTGCATACGAAAAGATGTCCATAACCTACATGTTATTTAGAGGTTATTTTTTAACAAAAACGACATAAAATTATTATCTTCGTATTAAACACAGACACACTGTCAATATTATTAATGGGAATTTGTACCAACCGGCTAAACTAAATATCTTATTAGTAATTTTATTGTTGTGAGATGCCCTCATATTTGAAATTCGTGGAAAATGGAATAACACTAATGTTGCCATCAAACAAAAAGGAATTTGCCAATTTGCCATTGCCAGGAAATAAAAACGGTGATTGAAATATTGTTGCAGTACTTACTTACTAATGTTGCGTTATTTAAACATGTTATTTATCAAAATTTATTATTGTTATAATTATTTATTGTTTTTGACAAAAATGTCATATAATTATAATTATTTTCATATTATTAAACATACATAAATATTTTTAATGGAAATTTTTACCAATGGGCTAAACTAAGTAGCTTAACAATAATTGTTATGTTGTGAAATGCATACCAAAAAACAACAAATAAAATTACAACAAACAATAAGCGTTGCCATACATGATGCACCATAATAATTTTCGGCTTCCTACCCCCCCCCCCCCCCCCCCCCCCGTCACAGACAAAAATCCTGCCCCTGACCGTAGCTATTGCTCCCGAACTCCGAGCAAAAAATCGATTAATCATTCGATTATTGTGATGTCTCGATTAAAAAAAATCGATTATATAAAAGTTTCGATCATTCCCATCGCTAGTCCATATAGGTATTACGTCACACAGTCATGGATATTTCGCATCTTCGTTACGGTTGAAGTTTTGGATCGGAGTTATACCCCCCTGTCCGTCATGCCGCCAAGTTGGCATGCCCAGGGTTGCCAATGCTCATGTTCCAATATACCCGCAACGAATGTTCAAAATCCCCGAATCGGGGAGAGCAAAATGGCAAATTCCCCACACGTAGGGTTACCTGTGGGAAAATGAGTTTCCCTGAAAAAATTTCAGGTTTTGCCTTCTTCTTTAACCATTAATCCATTTTAAAAAAGACTCTCACAAAGCTCACGTTATTACTATAAAATAAACCTTCCAACAACAAGTCACCAATTCGTCAAAACCACAATACGTACGTAAGAAAAGAATCATTCTGTCATAGAAGTTCCATGACTAGCAAATTCATGAGTCTTCGAGTTTGGGTCCCGAACTTCGGAAATCCCCCGACATTATCGTTTAGAAATAAATGCTACAGTAGCGATGGGCGCAATAGATGAATAATCGATGATTTACTCCATCTTTTTTACCATCGAATGATTTCGATTCATTTCCATAGAAAAATCGATTCTCGCTTCTCGATGTCAAATTCATTCGAATGCACAGTCCGAGACAATCGGTTTGAGACGTCATCAAAAGTCTTTGCTGTGATTGGTCAGAATTAATCGAAGTGAGATAAGCGTTGTCATTGGTTAGAATTAATCGAAATGTTAAACCGAGACAATCGGGTTTGAAACGTCATCGAACTTGAAATCGATTCTCGCTTCTCGATGTCAGAATCCATTCGAATGCACAGTCCGAGACAATCGGTTTTAAACGTCATCGAACTTGGAATCGATTCTCACTTCTCGATGTCAGAATTCGAATGCATAGTCTTGAAACGTCATCGAAAGTGATTTTGCTTGTCAAACGAAATATTTTATAGGTACATGTTATAATCAACCTGATGTGTGAATTTTAAATTATGAATGAATACTTTTAGGTAACGATTTACGTTTTCAGTATAGTTTATACGTAAAAGATTGCGATGGTGATACCTTTCAACAATTTAAAAATGTTTATTATGAGGTTATGTATCATCTATTTGGGTATTGTATATTTAATTTAAAATAAAACAATAACTTAGTATATACCATTTTTATATTTAAAGCCGACCGGGTTTCGCTAAAACCGTAGTTTCTTCAGGGCAGTAAATAATACTCTACTAAAATCAGCAAGTAATATGTTTTCATATGGACATAATATTTGCTTTATATGACCAAATATATTTAATTTATTTGAAATTAACAAGTGTTTCTTAGTTTGTAATAAAAATGTAACGATTTCTATAGTAAGAAAACTTTATTTAATGATAATCTGTTAATAATTGCATACGAAAAGGTGTCCATAAACTACATGTTATTTAGAGGTTATTTTTGAACAAAAACGACATAAAATTATTATCTTCGTATTAAACAGACACACTGTCAATATTATTAATAGGAATTTGTACCTACCAGCTAAACTAAATATCTTATTAGTAATTATAATGTTGTAAGATGTCCACATATTTGAAATTCGTGGAAAAAAGGAATAACACTAATGTTGCCATCAAACAAAAAGGAATTTGCCGATTTGCCAATGCCAAGAAAGAAAAACAGTGATTGAAATGTCGTTGCAGTACTTACTTACTAATGTTGCGTTATTTAAACATGTTATTTAGAGATTGTTTTTGAGAAAAAATGTCATATAATTATAATTATTAAACATACATAATTATTTTTAATGGAAATTTTTACCAACGGGCTAAACTAAGTAGCTTAACAATAATTGTTATGTTGTGAAATGCATACCAAAAAACAACAAATAAAATTACAACAAACAATAAGCGTTGCCATACTTAATGCACCATAATAATTTTCGGCTTCCTACCCCCCCCCCCCCTCACAGACAAAAATCCTGCCCCCCCCCTGACCGTAGCTATTGCTCCCAAACTTTGAGCAAAAAATCGATTAATCATTCGATTACAGTGATGTCTCGATTAAAAAAAATCGATTATATAAAAGTTTCGATCATTCCCATCGCTATGCTACAGTGCTGCCATAAAATAAACTACGAAATCTTCCACCAAATGTGCTTATTTTTCAATATGGTTGGAAAATCAAGAAATGCCCAGAATCCCCGCATTTTCCCCACTAAAAGTCATTCCCCGCAAAATACACAATTCTTGTAAATAAATAATAAAATCTGAAATATTCCCCGCAGTTTGGGGAATTCCCTGCAAATCGGCAACCCTGCCTGCAGGCCTCTGCATGCAAGTTAAGCCAGTGACACACACAGCGTGAAAAGCGCTAGCGTTATTTGGCTTGGCCTGTTTCAGCATATCCCTCGCCATAGATAACCATTGTAAATGTATGGCGAGCGATGTGGTAAAATAGGTCAAGCCAAATAACGCCGGCGCTTTTAACGCTGTGTTTGTCCCTGGCTTTATGCAACGCAATAATATAACCTATTGGCATCTCACAATCTCACTCGACAATTTGTGATCCGCGATAAGAATGGTGACCGGTCTAGTCAGTGGAAACTTTTTAAGTGTATGAATATTGAGTACAAACTTTTCATCGGATGTTGATTCCTCACATGATAATTCATCATGTCTCGAAGCGTTGAAAACTGATAATTGGGGTTTTTAACCTTAGGTCAGGTGAGGGAGGGGAGGGGGGGGGATGGAAGGGTAGGTTAATGTGAGTTATGAATTATCACGAGAGGAAGTATCGTGTCTGAATAAATTTACTATGGGAATTCAGACGCTGAGATCTCATAGTCCGATTAGACATGGACAGCGCCGGTTCTACGAAATCTGGCGCCCTGTGCAGGAAGTACCGATGGCGCCCCCCCCCCAACATTTTTTTTAAATTCAGATAAAAAATTTATATACATATAAAAAAAAATAAAAAATTATGCAATACGTTTAAAATAAATTAATATCCCGCCAACAAGAATCAAGAGTAACTTTTCCAAGTGACCTGGCGGTAGCTATCTATGACACTGGACAACATAAGAACATCATAACAAAATATAATATAAAACAGGAGGCAGTTTAGTTCAGAAATAATAATATTCTGATCAGTTTATTTAATATGGTGCCAAATCGCGCGCGAATGGCAACATAAAAAACCAATAACGCGGCGAAAGCGACGAACTATCATCAAAGAGCAACTTGTAATCAACGAAGGGAGATACGTACGAGAAGCGATCAATGAACCAATCACAATGTTTGTTGAATTTTGAACGATACAATGGTCGTAAGAGCAACAAGGAAAAATAGGTCTTACGTTCGTATGAAATATATTGTATTTGGAAAAAAATTCCTTGACGTAAGTCAAATCCGTATTTCGTTAAATTTTAACCATCGATGCGCGCGCATTAGGTTCACGCATATGGTAAGTGAGTGTTGCTAGCCCGAACTAATAATTCCGTATTACGAGTAATTTTTAAACGATTCGGGGAATATTTTAATTGAATTTTAAAACAATATTTATTTCATCACGGCGCCCCTTCGTAGTGGGCGCCAGGTTTTTTGCACGTTTTTGAACGTATGGCAGATCCGGCGCTGGACATGGAACCGATAAGAATAGGCCGGTGCCGTAATCCGTAATATTTTAGATCGTAGTTTATAAATGGAATAGGTATAGAATAGAATACGCACATTGAAGTGACTGCCGCTGTCAATTGCTTATGTCAAATGACTTAAGAAATCAATTTCGCGTCATTTATATTCATTATTATATATTAGATCACTTTCATCTTCAGCAAATATATATGAAATTCGGTAAATATTTGTTTAATACCATAGAGTATCGACCGAAAAGCATACATCTCGGCATATACGATACGGTAGCTATATTTGAAGGAGAGGATTGGACTGAAACTCATAAACATGCTGAAAGTGGAATCAATGCGATAAAACAGTGGCTTGACAAAAATCTAACATTAAATATAGCAAAAACTAAATACATACGATTCAGCTCAACCATATAAAGGGCCGACCTAGTACATCGTACACAATAAAAACTCATAAGACTAATTGTATTTCCTATAATATGGACTTTAACTGCAACTGTGAAGCTTTGGAATGTGTGAACAACATCAAATATCTAGGTGTTATCATAGACAATCATCTTAAGTGGAAATATCACATCGACAATCTTTCAAGTAGGGTAAGAAAATTGATATACATTTTCTTTGCACTGCGAAACATAATTAAACAAAAAGACCTAAAAAACATATATTTCGGACTGTGCAACCCCATCTTAACGTATGGTTGTATTGGCTGGGGAGCGTCAGGAAGAACGATTTTAGATCCGCTTGTAAAGGCCCAGAAATCCATAATTAGAGTCATTATGCGCAAACCCTACAGGTTCTCAAGCGACAAACTCTACACAAAATTTAAGGTTCTTGATGTTCGTCAAAACTTCATAAAAAAGATTATTTTCCATGTACATTAAAATATAGAAAATTTTAATAAAATTGATCACAAATACAATACAAGAAGTCACAACAGAAAGGATCTCTTCGTCCCATGGAGCAATACGGCAAAGTATCAAAAGACGTATGGGATATTGTAAATCTTATTGTTATTCCTCTATCTTGTTATCAGATACCTTGTTTACACTTTTCAACACTCCCAACTTACATACTTATCCCATACTCTGTAATTCTGAATATATTATTTGTTACCAGGTTAATTCGGTAAATCCGAATAGCTAATATGCTAACAGATTACTTTTTTGCATAGTCACAAAAAAAATGTATGTATGTTTTTTATATATTTCTTCATAACACAACTTAATTTAAAAAAAAATGAATTTTCTTGTTTTTATCTTTGTTTTTATTTTTGTTTGCAATTATGTACTTAAGGAATAATATGAACTAAACCTGTCAATTTGTCTGTCCTGGAACGGGAAACTTTCCTAGTTGGACAGGCAAAGCTTCCTAATGTGTAACTTGTACTTTCTTTTGTATCTATATATAAATAAATAAATAAATAAAATAAAAGTATCTGGGACCGAAATTATACAATAAAATCCCCCCAGACTTAAATATTAAAAATTGCAAAATGTCCTGCATTGGTTCAATAATAACTAAATGGTTGAGTGGCTTGGGTAGGGAGGAGTCTGAAAAACTATTATATAATGTGACTTAAAACATGGTTACCTATGAATGGCACATTTAGTAAAAACTTTGTATATAGGGTATTAATTAAAAAAAATAATTTTAATTGCATTTGGCACTTTACAAACTTTGGTTCCTTGGAACAGGCAATCTGCCTAGCTAGGAACTAATATCGACCTAAAACAACGTAATAACACTTGTATTCATTTTAAATATATTCTCTTATTATGTAATATTATTTCTGTTATTTTGGCTTTAAATGTATCAAATGTAAATAAATAAATAAATTTATTTAATAATATTATTATTTAATAATTATTTAATTTATAATTTCCTTAATATTATTATTTGTTATTTTTATTTGTTTTTCTATTATATTTTTATTTATGTTTGTACTTTCATGTACATAATATATGAATGATTATATTTAATATTTTATACTTATTATAACATCTTATGAATCTCAACTACCATAATACGGGCATTTGCCTAGCTTGGTAGTCGAAAAACCATGTAAAACAAACCTGTATCAAACAAAATGAATAAAGAAAAAACAACAAAAAAAACCCTTTTGTTGTTTTAAGGTAAGAATGTTGTTGTCAAATTTTTACGACCAATAAACTTTTTTCGGCCTTTGTATATAGGTAGGTATTTTATTTCATGTTTCTGAGCTTTTTCAAAGTATTTTCTTTTCTTTCTACCAAGCCCATTTAGAAAGAATCGCAAGAATTCAATTAAAAATATTATGCATGTGCGCAATATATTAAAAAGTTCGCAATACCTCGACATCCTTTGCAATAACCTTCAGAAATCTCTAACAGAGGTAACTTGTACGGTCATAAATTAATAAGTGAGTGTGGAATGCATCGGGAACGCCTCCTAGCCTTATTCTATATTCCTCTTCCTCTCCCACTTACCTCGGGAGAGGTCGCGGGTTCGAACCCGGCGTGCGCAAATAAATTTTAATTGATTAATTTGTGTTATTTCACAATTAATTAATGAAAAATATGTTATATTTGCGGCACGTTCCAGAGTGGAAGATACTCTCAGAATCGCCCTGGTGTAAGACCACCATTCAGAATTGAAACGTTGCTTAATAATGGCTTTAGCCGTGTTTAGTGACTAGATCTGAATAGCCAGGTACTTTCTCACCTTCCTCTTCCCCATCTCCTTCCCTTCCCCACTTACCTTCAGCCTCACAACATTCTCCAAGTGGGAATGCCACTGGCTCCAGAAGGGAGCAGTTGGGACTCTTGTCAGGTATCACTATAAAAATAAAAAAAATCACACACATACAAACCTAACCTAACCTAAGGTTAAAAACCCCAATTATCAGTTTTCGACGCTTCGAGACATGATGAATTATCATGTGAGGAATTAACATCCGATGAAAAGTTTGTACTCAATATTCATACACTTAAAAAGTTTCCACTGAACATTCTGGTCACCGGATATTATGGACTCTTGTGAGGTATCACTATAAAAATAAAAAAAACACACACAAACCTATCCTAACCTAAGGTTAAAAACCCCAATTATCAGTTTTCGACGCTTCGAGACATGATGAATTATCATGTGAGGAATTAACATCCAATGAAAAGTTTGTACTTAATATTCATACACTTCAAAAGTTTCCACTGAACATTCTGGTCACCGGATATTATAGTTTCATGTTCAGAATCGTTAATAATTCAATATTAGCATAGTAAAATCTTCAGAAGTTCCCTAAATCCGGGAACCCCTCCGACAGTTCACATCTATTGTCTATGGATGGGTTCTATAGTGCCTTTTCATCCCGCCAGAGTTCTCACAGTCGAGAACCTTATAGCCGGTTCACACGAGGCTTTGTTGGTCCACTCAACATTGGTTAATTTATGACTCGACAATAGGCCACTTGCACGGATCTCATAATGACTTGGAAAAAATCGTGTGGATAGATTTTTCTACTAAAGCGCCATTCACATGTTTCACTAATCGCTCATTTCCGCATTTCATTCGGCCTAGTTTACTCGGAATGACACGTCTGAACATGAAATGAATCGAAAGTGCCGAACACTGCCGAATGAAATCTTCAAGTGAACCGATCCAACAATGTTGGATATTTTCATTCGGCATCCTTCACTTGCGCGCGCATGCGCGCGGAAGAGAGCAAAGTGAATCGTCTGAACACCGAGTGAACTCTCAATCAGTTTGTCTCGCGTCCTGTACGGGAAGGACCATGAAAGGACGGTATCACATCGCACGCAAAACGTCAAAATGGTATTCGTTCGGCTAATTTGTTTGCTTTTGGGAACACCTCTCATATAAATTTTTGGGTCTCCCTTATTATCCATGTATTTTATATGTTTTTTAATATATGTAAGATTATTAATTTGTAGGAAAATGTTCGTAATAAAAAAAGTAAAATCAAATTGTGTTATTATGTCATAAAAAATAAAAAGGTTTATAAGACGAAACAATACTGTTTTATTTATTTATTTTTATTTAATTGTGTCAACAAAATTGCGTAAAAATCGATGCATCTGACATGTTTTTCCTTAAAATTCGGGGCCGGACCGCGCTGGAAAACAAACGAATTCCAGCGCGGTTGACCTCGCTCGTCGACGATGTGGTCGGAATGGACGAGTGAACGCTTATTTCTATAGCGCCGTGTGAACATGGAATGAAACAAAATGGACGATTAGGCCGAAAAAACATGGCGGAAACCTTCCCTCGAGCGAACCGTCTGATTCCAGCTTAAGTAGTACTAAGCTTATGGAAATGATAATGATTTTTTTTTAGAAATTGATAGTTTTTTTTCTTTTTAAATAAATAAATCCGTTTTTTGGGCTCGTGACGTCACTAAATTAAAATGTCCCGTCCCCGATTTTATTCAATTAATTTTGTAAAATTCCACACTGATATTTTTTTGTTATATAGCAACACTTCGATTTCCGGCGATATTTTTCAATTTGACACATTTGACATTTCATGACGTATTTTGTCCGACGGTAAAAATATTTCCGCTTTCCAATAAAATCCAAATAAATAGAATAATTGTGAATGTATCCGAAAACTAAAAACTGTTTTTGGTAGGTGTTTAATACGCTTTCAAATTTTACTACTACAAATAACCCCGTAAATTTTAAACTATAAAATTACGTTTTTTTCTAGGTTAAATTACTGGTTACGAAAAAAACTAGGGTAAAGTTCGGTTCTTGGGAAACACTCCGAAAAAATAAGTTGAATTATTTTTATACTAACTTTGGGCTGGAAAATCCGAATCTGAAGGAATTAGGTTGGGGAGGTCAATATCAACTGAGTTACAGGACTTTAAAGTTTCGTACACAGGAACAAATCCGCAATGCATTTTTGACATATTGTACTGAAGAAGTCAAAGTCATTCAATGATGCCAACCTCAGAAAATTGCAAAGTGTTGCCATTAAGCAATAATATCAATGTTATTATGTGAATAGAATGTGTCAATCACTTTTTTATCACAAACCATGTTACACAAACCTAGCGTAGCCGCTTAACTACTTGAAAACTGGGATGTTTTTCTTGCCTTGACGTGAGCAGGCGCTACAAAGGGGGAACATCCTTTTGTATCACAAACCATGTTACACAAACCTAGCATATTATTGCTTAATGGCAACACTTTGCAATTTTCTGAGGTTGGCATCATTGAATGACTTTGACTTCTTCAGTACAATATGTCAAAAATGCATTGCGGATTTGTTCCTGTGTACGAAACTTTAAAGTCCTGTAACTCAGTTGATATTGACCTCCCCAACCTAATTCCTTCAGATTCGGATTTTCCAGCCCAAAGTTAGTATAAAAATAATTCAACTTATTTTTTCGGAGTGTTTCCCAAGTACCGAATTTTTTCCAAAAACTAAAACTTACACATATTTTCTTAGACAAATGAATTATAAACGTTATTGCGACCTCACTTTTTGGTCGTTTCATGTAAAAAAAATCATAAAAAATTCACAAAGTTTCAACATTTTATTTCAAATCGCGGTCGGAAACTTTGGTCTCTTGAAGGTGTACATTTCAATTATTTCGTGGTTAATTTTTACAGCGTATTTTAATATAGCGTGTTGTATTTTCTTTCCAATATCGCTTATATCACACTGCTGTCACTGCTCACTATGGTGGTAAGGGAGAAACAACGATTTCTATGAGACCTATATGCGCTGGGTCAAATTAATTTTACTGCAAACTTATTTATATACGAAATTATTGCAAACAATAGCTGAAATAGGATTTGGTCAGAGTCAGTCTGACAATGTGCCGAAATCAGATACATGATGGCTACTTTTCTAAGTATTAATAACTAAAATTCATATTGTACTCGGTTTGACACACAAATGAACCTGTTTAACGTTTTGACAGATCTGATGTTACGAATGAACATCGTACAGGCAACGGCCTTCCGAACTTCCGAAGCGGCGTTTTAGGGCAATAACGGTGATGGTGCCGATTTTAACAAAATCAAATTTTATAATATATTATGTATTATAATCATATTTTACAAGTACATTTTTATAAGTATAATTTAAATCACAACATTTGAATAATATCAAACAAGAGGCACAAGAACAAGTTATATGTTTAAGAACAATAATGTTCAGCTGTTCCAAATAATCTCACTGCAAAAACAGAAACCAACCTAGATAAGAGGTATATACCATAAATAAACCAATGTATATACTAAATGCTATAGGTATAGACCAACTAAATAAATTTGATGTGAACATTCTTCATACTTGTTTACATGTTTCATATTGTTGATAAACCTTTCCCTTTAATTAATTTTAATAATTATTTTTAATTTGGTTTATGTAAAATATTTGGATTTGGTCATATTTTTTTACACCACACAGGAGGCCCTGAGTAAAAAAAATTCCCTCAGGGCATATGTCATCTTTGGGGATCCTGTGTGGAGGATCTTTTATGGGAAACGACGGAGTGGAAGTTCTGGGAAGGAAAAAGGTATGAGGACTGGGTAGGAATCTGGGGGTCAATGTGTCCAGGAGTGACGAATAATGTGCGAATCCATCCCTCCTACTGCGATGCAGGGTGATGGGTCAAATGAGTTTGGTTGGAGAGATTAGATCTCCCTAAACAAGTCTCTCCCGATCCAGCTCGCCAAGCAACCGCATTCACCGCCAAGACCCAGACTAACCTCACCCCGTAAATCGGGGTACCAAACGTAGCGAACCACTTGGGGTGACCTATGGCAGGGATGTTGGTTATCCAATAAATGGTTCCCGAGGCGGCGGTACCCATACCCACCTCCCAAATTGTAAAAGTCATATATTATGATTAATGATCAATAAGAGGTTCACGGAAAAAATATATATGAGTTGTAATATTTTTGGTATGCTTCGTTATTCTCCTCCGCCATGCGTTTGGAATTCGTCAGTTTTTTTAAAAATGATTTTCGGCTTCTAATCTAATTATTGTTTTTTCGCACCCATAAAATTATGTCCCGTCCTTCCGGTTTATAAAAAATGGTCTGATTTTTCGGATTGAAATTTTCAAAAAATCGCCAGGGATTCAAAAATACGATTAAAAAAAAAAATACAGAATGTCTTGACCTATCTACTGAGTTCAAAAACTAAATATTTTTTATGCAAATAATACTTACAGCCATTTGGTAGTTTTTACCTGGAAAGTTTTCCGGAAGTTTTTGAAAATCGGTGATTTTATAGATTTCGATGTGCTCTTTTCGAATTTCAACTTTGCCACCTCGTATCTTTGCCGCTTGCGCCGCCATATTAGAAAAAAGGCGCCTAATAGAATTTTTTTGACAATATCTCCTTTCCGACTCAATTCATGATAAAAATATAATATGTACCAAATTAAACTAGAGAAAATTTCCTACAATTAACGTACAAACAATTTTTTTTTGTAAAATCAATAATTTTGTCGTACGGGCGCCGCAAACTCTTATTCATCTACACCACCACGTATTTTCGTATATTTCTCCAAAATATTTTACTATCTCGTGGCAAATTTGAAATTCGAAGAGAGACAAAAATTACCAATATCCAAAACTCCCGGAAAACTTTCCGGTAACCTTTTGTTTCGAACCAAATAACTGGACTATTAATAAAACGGCCGGCGTGGTCTAGAGGCAAGGCTCTAGACTTACAATCCGAAGGTCGCGGGTTCGTACCCGACGTGCGCAAACAAATTTCATTTGATTAATTAGTGTTGTTTCACAATTAATTGATTAAAAATAAAATCTAATATAAAAAAATGATATAGTATATTTACGGCACGTTCCAGAGTGGAAGATACTCTCAATATTGCCCTGGTGTAATTTCACCATTCAGAATTGAACTCAAACTAAAAAAAAAAAAACTGTGAAGAGCTCCAATGTGCTACAATCATTAATAATTTTGGTAAATGTTTACTACTCCGCTTACCGGATAATACGGAATTCGAATGTCGATACACGGATACGCACGGATAATACGGAGCGGAACATTTCCTTTGCCGCCATTTCTTTGGATTTGATATTTGCGATTTTTTTCAATCTAAATACGCACGAATTACTTAGGTTACCCAGCCTAAGAACCTAATAACCTATTTTGTGCACGTAAATAGTTGTATATTGTAGTAATTGAAGTTGTATAAGTCCTGTTTCACTTGGCCAAACGTGGCTGTCAAATACTTCGCGTAAGTGAAATAATCTTATAAAATTGAAATATAAAATGCATGTTTTTTCGTCTCCCCCGACATAAATACTCAATTTTCATAATAATAAAGCAAAATCTAACTGTTTGAATAAAAAATATTCCGTATTAACCAGTAGGCGGAGTATGAAACTATGAATATAATTTTAATTAATTCATTATTAATTATTATGAGTATTCATAATTAAACAATCTAATATTATAAGTGAGAAACAATAATTTTATCAACATTTTTGCCATATTTCTCCGATTTGAATAAATTTGACCAGTAGCACTAAATAGGTGTTAACTTTATTTTTAATATTGCCTCAGGAGGTCCTGAGGAAAATAATTTCCCTCGGGGCCTACGTCATCGTGTACTTCTACATAATTTTCGTATACTTCTTGTTTTTAATCCCAAAGATAGGGATGGCTTTGGTACAGATCCATAAATCAGAACATTAAATCGTCCGACCATTTCAGAAATTTTTTGGTTGAAACGGATTCCACGACGGTAGGAACTAGTACCGAATAAATGAAACGTCTGACGTTTACTTTTTCCCGCGAGTAACTAAAAATGACAAGCGACTTGAAACATGTGTTCACACGCGACGATTCGGTGTAAAACTCGAACGACTAGTAAAACCAAAATGGCGATGGTCATACTCGAACGTCAAAAGTAGACGGGCTATCAACTTTCGCTAGCCAACAAAAAAAGTTGATAACTTTGTTGACAAAGTGTTCACACGTGTCAATTAGCTTTCAATTGTCAAGTGGACCAACAAAAATCGCCTCGTGTGAACCGGCTATTTTAGGGTGGCTGACAACCTTTTTACCTACACTTTATTACCAAAGTATTGGTAGGTAATTATTTATTTTTAGAGGTAAAAAACTTGGAAATGAAATAAATGTCACTTTGCTGAATAGATAATTTTATGCCATTAGTGTTTAAATATGACTCGTAGCATATGGTTCGAATAAATCCAAATATGGAAGTTATTTTAAAGTTATACCCATTTATCTCTCAAAAAGAAACTCTTTGCAAATAATTTAATTAATTCATTAACGTGTTATTGTTTTTCAAGTATTTAATAAATACTCTTGTCAACTTTAAAAGAATATATATATATAGAGATAAAAAAATATTAAATTGTTGCACTTCTTTTGAAGTGTCCCATTTTGCACGCTGGCTTATATGGCTAATAGTGTAAATCTCACGTGAGGGAGAAGGGGAGGGGGGTGGGGGAGGATCCTACCAAATCTTACTTAAGCGGGCGACAAACGCGAAGTTCACATCAAAAAGATACTTATAACACAGTAGCGCTCGCCATACAATCCCATACAGACCCGCCAGACGTAAAAATATGATGCGCTGTGATCGCGGTTTGAATCTTCGCTAATTCGCGTTATTTTTCGTGACCGCTACGATCGCGATATCAGAAAAGTTATGCGACCCCCCCTTCGCCGTAAACAGAAGAGGGGGTCATTTTGAATACACGGATTGGTTTATTTATGCACGGAGCTGTCAAGTTGACATACCCAGTACAAAGAAATGATATTCTCTCGACCGCTTCCGATTTCAACTGACCCCTTTTTCTGCTGTAGGAAGGAATATTTTATAACGTAGTGTGTCGGTAGAAAAGATACTTATAACGCAGTATATTTTTTATGTGAGCTGCGAGTCTGTCGCTACCTTTAAGCCAGGGACATACACAGCGTTAACAGCGCCGGCGTTATTTGGGTTGGCCTACTTCACCATATCGCTCGCCATACATTTGCGATTATAATGCATGGCGAGGAACATGCTAAAATAGGCCAAGCCAAATAACGCTAGCGCTTATAACGCCGTGTGTGTCCCTGGCTCTAATCTCACCAAGGAGGGAGAGGAGTCCAAATTCAAAAACAAAAAACAGCTCACGTAATTAATGTATGCCCCCTACTAGGTAAGTGCCCTGAAATTAGTAGTAGGTACATAGCATGTGGTTTTAGCTAGTATAACTACAATATATAGATATTTATTATTTTGTAATACAGTATTAGTAATATTGGCGAGTCGTATGTAGGAGAAATATACTGAGGAGAAAATAAGTCACTTGGTGAAACACAAATACTCACTTTATGTATTTGTTGGTTTCTCAATATATTGTTAATTTAAATGGATGTTGCTCATTTTGCAGATAAAAACAACCGGTACATATTTAACGACCTTCGTGCCACGTGATTTGACTATTTACTGCCTTTTCGAGCATTACCACAAACTTTATTCCTTTATTTACTAATTATTCCACAATTATTATGTGAAATAATAGGGGAATGAGCTCAATTTAATATAATTTTGTAAAAATACGACACTGTTTGAGTTTACCATCAAAGATATGTATTTTACTCCGCCAAGTGATTTGTATATTATTATTGTGCTAAGGTTGCTTGTGGTTTTTGAATTGCTTTTCCTTATGGATAACAATAAAATACCTTATATCCACACAGCTTTATCCATTCACTTTCCATGAGAAATTATCTAATCTACAGCGACGTCAGCGACTACTGTTATTGTTGAATTCTTATAAAACAGTTCTGTAGGTACTAAGTATAAAGGTAAGACCAAGGATAAGATAGTTCGCTTTTTGGCGTTTTGAGTTAATATGTAGAAATTTTTTCTACATTTTTCCCTGATATGTTTAATTTGATATAAGGGAATATCGGTCGTTAGATAAATAAAGGGGATTCCATCATCTATACTCTATAGCATTTATTATTTCTTTGCAATTTTGCATCGCGATAATCTATTAAAAACAAAATACACTTCTTACAAATTTATATTTCGCCTTAGGGGGTTTCTCACCATCCTCCCATTAGCTTATCTACCCTAATAACAAATATTATTAAAAATAAAAATAAAATACTCGCAGTGGTTAGAAAACTCGGCCAACTTATCCAATATATAGCCACTATCCGTAGGTTCGAGTACCCGAATTATAAACTCCAACTTAATAAATAAATAAACCGTAAATCGTAAATCGAAAATATTCGTTACTAGGGTAGATAAGCTATTGGGAGGATGGTGAGAAACCCCCTTAAGACAATTTGTGTACAAATGAAAAGACCAGACAAAAATGGATAAATAAACAAAAAACATTAACATTTTTTTTATTTTTTAAACATATTTAGAGTTACAATATTTACAACTTAATATAAATATAACACTTGAATCACTCTCCTAATAAAGCAGTTGCTTGTGTTTAGGAGAGGACAAATATATATTTTTACATCTATTTAAATTACAAAATTATTATAAAAAACTATTAGTAATTTTATAAAAAAAATCATCGAAACTACTAAAAACACAGGTAAGTTATAAAATGATACAAAACAAGAAAATACAGTAAAAGTAATAAAAAGGTAAGTTATAAATGATATAAGGAAATAATTAGCAAAAAATAATATCAAGCAATAAGAAAAGTTATGAGGTGGTATTAGAGAATTTTAATTTTTTTTTTTTTGTAATTCTCATAGTTTTCCTCCGTTTTTATATCTAGAGGTAATTTGTTAAATAATTTTATACCCTTAAATATAAAGTGATGCTGTGCTATTGAAGTTCGTACTAGAGGTATGGTTAGCCCTCCAACAGAAATAATTCTTTTGCTTATATTTAATTGTGGGATATTATTTTTATCAAAAAATTCTTTATGTATTTGAAGGAGTGCAATTTTGTCATAAATTTTTGAAAGTGGGGAAACTGGGAAATCTCGGAAAACATTTGTTGTTGAATAGTAATAGGGCTTCTTTAAGATGATTTTTATTAATATTTTTTGGATTGTCTCGAGTGGAAGTAGTGTAGATTTAAATGCACCCCCCCAAGCCACGATTCCATATTGTAGTACAGAATGTGCAAGTGCAAAATAGATATCCTTTAGAATTTTTAATGATACAGTATTTCTAAGTCTAAAAAATATATAGATAAGTTTTCTCATTCTGTCTACTGTGGAGTTTATTTGACTTTTCCATTTGATGTTATTATCGATAATTATTCCAAGATATTAAATTTTTTCTTTACTACTAATGTGTATACAGTTTGAGTTGCAGGGTGTGATTCTAAGAGATTAAAAGAGATACTAAAAAAATATCACACGAAACAAGCAACAATATTAGGGAACAGTAGGTTTAGAATATTAATAATTAAAAAAACAATATACTTAACATCATTGGTAAAACTTAAAATTAAACTCCCCATAAGTACGGTCTGCCTTTCCAGACTACATTTTTCAAATTATTAATTATTATTTATAACAAAAAGATATTAAAAATTTAATAATAATATTTGTGGGTGATTAAAATAAAACATATCCTAACAAAAACGCATGAAAATAATTCAAATATCTATTTTAAAGCCCTGTTCAGACACACCTAGAAAATATAAAATATAAAATACAAAATACGCCAAATATGTCTCTCCATTCAATCCCTTCAGACGGTTCACACCTAAGCGCTTTATGCGCAGATCAACCATAGACAATGCACATCTTAGGGTGGAATCAAACGGTTCACCAATCGTTCATTTCTGTATTTCATTCGGCCTATTTTACTCGGAATGACACGTCTGAACATGAAATGAAACAAAAGTGAAACGAAGTTGGGAACAATCGCTCGAGTAACCATAGAGTAAACCTTCACTTGAGTGAACCGTCTGATTCCAGCCTTACTCCGTAACCACTCCTGACTCCTGAGACGATAAACGAACAGATAAGCGCCCCCCCCCCCTCTCCCGCCAAAAATAGGAGAGGGGTCATTTTATTAATTATGGAGCTCCCTACTCAGTTCCGTGTTCCGATCAAAACGTGAGCGGCGTAAGCTATCTAAATTCATCTGACCTCCTCTCCTACCATAGGAAGAAATATTTGATAGCGTAGTGTGAACGATACAAAATATAAGCGCTCGCGGTTCAACAGATATCTGCTCGCGGTTTATAGCCGTGTTTGAACAGAGCTTCAACATAAAATTTTAAAATTTAAAAAAGAAATTAATAATTACAGTAAAAAAAAATGTATAAGAAACAATATTATTTAAAAAAATCTTATAATGCATCCAGTGGGCTACAGTTTAGCAATATTAGAGAATGATAAATAAATTAGCTGGTAATGAGCCAATAACGATGTGGGTTTTCACTGACCTCTCCGGGGTGACTTGAAGACTGACTAAATTATACCCTAGATAAAAATGTGTTGAAATCATATAAAAAAACACATAACACAACCTTTTATAAGATGAGGAAATAGATAAAAAAATTGTTGGTCTTGAGAAAATTTAAATACCTCACTACATAGAGACTCTGTAGCAAATATTCTCAGACAGATAAATCCTCTTGTTTAACATTTTCTTTGGAACTGGAAATTCCTGCAAATGACAACATTTCTGATAAGTAAGAAAGTTTTTGCAAAGACAGAATCTGCAAACATACCTTATCATTATTGTCATAATTTTGATGAATAAAAGTGGTCAATATTACATCTCCAGTTAATTGGTCAACTGTTAAAGCTTCAATCTTTCCTCGTAAAAATAATTCCACTTTCTCTGCAACTACTTCTTGAGTTCCCTTACTAATATCAGCTGCATATAAAAAACCATCATCAGGTGTATTACGGGCAATAAAATAAATCTTTTTTGTAAAATGTTCAGCTACCAAGAACTCTTTGTAAGTTATTTCGGTTTTGACGACGATTGCCCCCAGTGTCAATAACTGGGGCTTTGGGTAGGATATTCTTACGGTATCAAGGAAATTATCATAAAATTCGCCAGATGTTATACTTTGAACGTGATCATTTATTTTTAAAATGCGAGGTGCGTTGATCATCTGATAGAAAATGTGTCCATTTTTGACCACCACCTTTTCAATATAATTATTTGAAGCACTTAATGGGACCTTGTTAACGAACAAAACCTTCTGTTGGAATGCTTCCCCAAGTATTGTCCGAGATTGGCTTGCCAATTTCTGCACCGACATTTTCACTCTGACTTTACAACCATTAAGATAATGGTCCATCTGTAAAAAAAAAAAATTTTTTTATTTTTTATTGTATATTACAGATTAGAGATGAAACGGATAGTTGTTTTGCCGGATACCGGATACTGGATATCCGGCCAACTTTAAAGCCGGATATCCGGTTGGACTTAGCCGATTGGCGTCTCGTTAATAACTACCGAGTCACTCAAAGTCCAACAATGTAACAACAACAATGATTGCTGCTGGTAGACGACTTGTTACGCACTTTAACTACTCAGGCTTAGCTCAATAAAAACTACTGGCGATTCAAAAAGAGCTAAATTTACCAGAGCATCAATTGGTGCTAGATATTGATACAAGGTGGAATTCCACTTTTTATATGGTAGAGCGTCTGGTAGAACAAAAGAGGGCCTTATCGTTGTATGTTGCTGATCACGATAAACTCACCAATTTGACGTATCAACAGATAATAGTGGTGTTTAATGGAGCAATGTATCAAACTATTGAAACCCTTTGAAGAGATAACCAAATTAACAAGTTCTGGTTTGTCCTGCGTGTCGGAAGTAATACCACACGTTGCAGCCCTAGAAAAGTATTTCGCTAAAGATGAAACTACGCAAAGAACATCTTATTTACCACACATTAGGGCCTCGTTGAAAGCAGAATTAGAAAGTCGTTTCAACTCCGTAAATCAAGACTCCAACTTTCAAAAAAAAATCAAGGCTGCAACTTATCTGGACCCTAGATTTATAACAAACTTCTTGGGTGTTATTGAAGCAGAGAGAGCTCGCCAGAACATTCTATTGGAGTTTATGAAAATGTCTTGCGAAGAGTCCTCCAGCAGCAGTTCATGTTCATCACCAGCCAAAAAAAGTAGAACAGAAGTGTCGGCTGTACGAGTATTTTTGGGATTGCTTTAATGAGGTAGCGACTGAAAACGACACTAGTCAACATCACGATCAAGGAAAAAACACGATTGCACATAAGATTGATTCTTGGTCGCGATCGTGATTCTTATATTTGGTGGTTGGCTAATGCTGCACAATACCCAAATTTAACAAAGCTTGCTAAAATTTATGAATTAAATAAAGTGCCTCTAGTTTATATATCGTTTTTTTTTTTCAAATCCAGTATCCAGCCGGATTTTAAATTTAGGCTGGATACCGGATAGTTACCGGATATCAGTTTTATCTCTATTACAGATTGACAAATCCAATTACAATACACGTGACATATACACAATTTTTAATAAATAAATGACAAATTTTACAATAATATATATTTTAGAGTTCTTGCCCAAAGTGACTCTTGGAACCTTCAAGGCCAATGTTGAAGATGTCAAGAGACCTAGATATATCATTTAGCAGCACCACATCTCTTGCCATGCTATGCTGGGCCAGAACGTCCGTTCTGCCATGTCGAACACAGAGAAAGTCGTGGTGACGACCCTGATGGTAGTTGCTCGGTATGAACCATTTTTAGGATTCCAAGAGTCATGGGCCATCAATGAAATAGTTTATAATTTTAAAAGCGGTTAGTGTAAAGATCCCATTCCTTCTAGATTGGAGACTTTCGTAGCGCGTTTCAGAGAGCAAATCCATGTGATGCGTAAATCGCGGGTGTTCGCCATGCATTCTCATGGTACGGCCTCATACGTGCCGAGCGCGCTCGTCGCACGACTCGGCAAGCTATGGCACGCAAATATTGGTGACCACACTCGTGCATAAGCTTGCGAGTTCATTGCGTTCGGAGCGCCCAAGCATGGCGGACATCGAGGCAACTACATCGGCTGTCACATTTGCCCTAACTTATTTGTACTAAATTTAAAAAAAAAAACGAAGAGTTCGCCGAAAGAGATGGTGGATGATTCAAATTTACAGAAACCGTACCAGATAATTTATTTTAAATTCTAGTATTTTGTTCATTCGTGTGTTATCTCTTCGTAGAATTTTATTTTATTTTATAATAAATCTAAACAAAAATATGAAAAAGAACAACACACAAAAAAATTAAAAGGTAACGGCGCACCCTTTTTTTACATTATGTCCACACAGGAGGCCCTGAGGAAAATAATTTCCCTATGTCATCTTTGGGGATGCTATGTGGAGGGTATTTTTATGGAAAATAAGTTCTGGGAAGGAATAAGGAATGACGGTTGGGTACGAATCTGGGGTTCAGTGTGGCTATATCATCCACCGCCAAGACCTAGACAAACCTTACCCCATGAACCCGTACACCCCTGCTAAGTCACCAAACGTAGTAAACTACTTGGGGTGACCCATGGCAGAGGTGTTTGTTATCCAATAAATGGTTCCCGGGGCTGCGGTACCCATTCCCGCCTTCCAAATTAAGACTGGGACTCGAACCCAGGATCACTCGTCTTATTAATTACTTTAAACTTACATAGGGAATAACCTTAAAAAAGTTATTATTTATTATAAATTAGAGATATTCAATAATTAAAAAAAATTCTTGTAATAAATAATAAATCTTTAAAAAAAATATTATTTAGGGCTATTGTGTAGATCCAGTCGTAATAAATTTTACTAGTGCATTAAAAATCTGTAACATAAAAATAATATATTTTACATTTTATCGCAATTTACGATAAACCGCACGGAGCAAAAACGGCGACCGCACCGGGCCAGTTCATAAGTTATACTGAAGCTTTCCGAGCTTGTCGCTTGGTGGCCGAAATATCCACCGGGTCCCGGGTCAACGGCAAGCTATGGCACGCTCCCGCAGGCGTCGGCACGCGGTCTGACCACACACGTGGGACTTGTCAAGGGTTGTCGTGGCTCGCCACGAGTCTGGTCACCGCATCATAAATACATATGTATAAAGATACCTTTGTGATTTTAGATGACGGCCAAAAGTATTATCGCATTTTATTTATTTGAATCATTATGTCGCGTTGCACTATCTCCTTCATTAGCCATAGTTTCCAACAGCGTTACAGAGTCCATCGTCATGATGGATTATGTGTAGATTGTGGTTAAGTGTGTGCTTATGTACGTAGAGGCGATACTGTATTTTGCGCTTCAATCCTCTTAGGACCGTAATTTTCAGTACAATTCGTTAAATTATTATGATTTTAGGTGTCTAGTTTTGGCGTAGCCATCAAGTCCCGGATACCAAGAAATATAAAAAAATATCACATCAATATTAATAGAGACAACGGGGCTAAGCTTAATAGTTCTTGGTATCCGGTACTTGACGGCTACACCAAAACTAAACACCGAAAACCATAAAAAAATAAACTGAAAATTCCAGTCCTGAGAGTATTGGAGCGCGCAACACGGTATCGCTTCTACATACATAAACACATATTTCCCCACAATCTACTCATCTGCCCTGATGATCGATGTCCACCTTTGGGCTGGAGCCCTATAATACTTAATAAACCTCCTTGGTTCTGTGCAAAGGAAGGCGGTCCGTCTGAATGACAATCAGACCGATTGCCATCTCTAATGCACAGGGCATGTTGAGTCTGATCTACAGGAATTTTAATGGAACCTGCTCTAAGGAGCTAGCAGATTTGATCTCCGGTGATATGATATATATGAGTGTAATAGAATGATAGCTTTGTGATTCATTTTAAAAACACAAAAACTAAAGCAGTTAGAAATATTTTAGGTATGGATTGTCGCGGTCTTTATTATTAATAATTTAATCAGTTATATGAATACTTAAAAAATATATACGTAAATATAGGCGTAACGTATACGTACATCGATCCTTTGGAATAACAAGGTTCCATCTGCTGCGTTAATGTCATGCGATAATGGGCTCTATAGTAAGCTACGTTAGAGTTCATTATCGCATGATGTTTCCGTAAAGCGCCATTCACATGGTTCACTAATCGCTCATTTCCGCATTTCATTCGGCCTAGTTTACTCGGAATGACACGTCTGAACATGAAATGAAACGAAAGTGCCGAATACTGCCGAATGAAATCTTCAAATGAACCAATCCAACAATGTTGGATATTTTCATTCGGCATCCTTCACTAGCGCGCGCATGCGCGCGGAAGAGAGCAAAGTGAAGCGTCTGAACACCGAGTGAAATCTCAGTTTGTCTCGCGTCCTGTACGGGAAGGACGATTGGTTCATTTACGGGAAGGACCATGAAAGGACGCTATCACATCGCACGCAAAACGTCAAAATGGTATTCGTTCGGCTAATTTGTTTGCTTTTGGGAACACCTCTCATATAAATTTTTGGGTCTCCCTTATTATCCATGTATTTTATATGTTTTTTAATATAAGTAAGATTATTAATTTGTAGGAAAATGTTCGTAATAAAAAAAGTAAAATCAAATTGTGTTATTATGTCATAAAAAATAAAAAGGTCTATAAGACGAAACTATACTGTTTTCTTTATTTATTTTTATTTAATTGTGTCAACAAAATTGCGTAAAAATCGATGCATCTGACATGTTTTTCCTTAAAATTCGGGGCCGGACCGCGCTGGAAAACAAACGAATTCCAGCGCGGTTGACCTCGCTCGGCGACGCTGTGGTCGGAATGGACGAGTGAACGCTTATTTCTATAGCGCCGTGTGAACATGGAATGAAACAAAATGGACGATTAGGCCGAAAAAACATGGCGGAAACCTTCCCTCGAGTGAACCGTCTGATTCCAGCTTAACGTAACGTAGCTTACTATAGATCCCATTATCGCATGACATTAACGCAACAGATGGAACCTTGTAATTCCACAGGTAGACATATAGATTCGAGACAGCAAATCGCGAATCAGAAATAATATCGCTAAAGTGATACAGTTGTTATTAGAAATACATTGAGATAATATTGAAAATGTATTCGGTAATAGTAAAATAATGTGTTAGGTTTATATAAGACCTGACACAAAACAAAGTATGATGTATGTTTGATAACAGCTAGTATTTAGGTACAAGATACAATTATTTACTCTTCAGGATTAAAAATATGTAAAAAGGGTGACTTGTTTGCAAGTAGAAATTTTGAATGAGATAATACATTTACTAACACTCTTCTGTCTAACAGTTAACCACTCGAGTGCTTTTTGCTACATTATTGCAATATTTCCAAAACCTCGAATTGCTTTGTTGCCAATGAGCAAGAGATGCAACGGACTTCAACGGGTTTTTTTAAATTATGAAATGACTCATAGGTGGTGTTACTTTGGATAGAAATAAGGTATGGGAGGGCTAATCTCTAGTTATTATATGGATAAAATAAAATCAGTTTGAGTTAGAGCTAACCTTCAAAGATAGTTGGATTTTTCCACCAAGTAGTGCTGTATATATGTATATTATTAGTCGTTGCTCTATTGCTTCTCCTTGTTGTAGAGAAAATAGAAATATGTTTGAACTTCCTATCCAAACGACTTTACAAATTCACTTTTCGCGAGGAATGAATTGACTTCTTATCAGTTTCATGACCGGATGTAACTAAAGATTAGATAGAATTGTTATCAAGCATTTGATAAAGCATTTAAATGATCCTCAGATTAAAGAAAAATATGAGGATAGCATTCAGAAATTTGATGTTCAAAATGCACTTGCATGATAATTTTTCAAATGTACGAGTATGTGATATTATTTTCAAACTTTTGAACATTTTTAAAAAACTAATTTTGTAAAATAAAGTCAGTTATTATAAATCTAGAGTGGAAGATACTCTCAGTACAACCCTAGTAAAATACTACTGTTCAGAATCAAAACTATGCTTGAAATGGATTTAGCCATGTTTGGTTACCAATTGCAGGTACTTGCCCACCTTCCTCTTTCCCATTTCCTTCCCATCCCCAGTGGGAGCGTTAAGACTCTTGTGCAGTATTCATTTAAAGAAATTAAGTTCATTATAAAAAAATAAGATTTACATTTGCTCCACACAAGAGGCCCTGAAAAAAATAATTTCTCTCAGAGGGCTACATCATTTTACCAAGAGCTATTGGGATGCTGTGTGAAAATAGGAAGGAGTGAACATGGGTCTTGTCCCCTTGACCCATGTTACAGAAGGTAGGACATGCAGAGGCCGGTAAATCATTCCACAGCCGAGCTGTTGAACTCAACAAAGATTTGTGGAAACGACAGTGACGAATTTGCAGTCTTGGCCGCTCTAGGCCCCGCCATGTAGTAAGTTTCAGACGCCCCTTTCGCAGTACCCGTCATATAGACTAAATAATGAATTTACTTTATGGCCGACTTTTGTCGAAATCGATTCAGAAATTTAGTTAACTATAATAGCTGCTAGTTTGAAATACTTTCTAAGGTTTAACTCGTCGCAAACAAGAAAACGATCGTTCCCCAGAAGAGTTACACACACACACACACACACACACGCACGCACGCACGCACCCACGCACGCACGCACGCACGCACGCACGCACGCACGCACGCACACACACACACACACACACACACACGCGCGCACACACGCACGCACGCACGCACGCACACACACACACACACACACACACACACACACACAAATGGAGACATTCTTCTGAAAAATTGTCTTCTAAGTCAGTAGAATAAACCGTTTGCAATGCTTTGGTCTTTTCTTTGACTTCAGACGTGCTTAGTTTCGTCAAGTTAGCAATAAAATTAAATTTATTGTAAAGTAATTTATAAGCACCCTGTTGTTTTTTGAGTTCTTCTGACAATGTATCAATTATTACAAAAAAAAATAGTGATTCTGAAATTTTCGCGACCGTTCTGTTGTGCATCTCTTCACTTGCATTAATCTCCCAGGAAGTAGTTTACGCTTTCGATTGCGTCGAAAATCTCTTTTATATTCCTGTAGAAAGGACAGTTTTTTAACGCGTTTAACAATATTCTTCTTAGATCACTTATTATGTACTTTTTTGTTATCATCAGTGACTTTTTTTGTCACGATTGGCGGCCCTAGGCCCGGGCCTACGGGCCTTAGGGCAAATCCGTTACTAAGAACCGACCTGTTTTATGTGTTATCAATATATATTTTTTTTTGAGGCCCTGGTTTTGTTGCTGTTTGAGGTTGCATTGGAATGTGTGGTTTATGTTGGAAGTGGTAGAGAAATACAGATTTGGCAGTTACGTAGTGTTTCGTAAATTTCATTCGAATTTGTGTAGAAAGGTACTTCGACGATGAATTTAATTGTTGCCTTTTGTATTTTTTCTATTGGGTCTATTGTTATGTTCGATGCACTTCCCCAAGCCAGTATGCCATATGTGATAATGGATTGACAAAGTGCAAATATATGGTCTGGATAGATATTTTCAATTGACTTTATGAGATACATGACTCATTTTAGTTTATTAGTGATGTAAATAATGTGGTCAGCCCAGTGTTGGTCTCAATTATGACTTCTAGGTATTTAGTTTGCTTAAACCTTTCTATACGCTCGCATTGACATGTGGATGAAGTTTGTCTACAGTCATGTAGGAATAAGTCTGTTTGTGGTAAAGGTTGGCCCCTTTCTGTGATGCTGTATGTGATATATTTGTTTTTGTTTTTATTGTGTTTAGGGTAAGAATATTGTTATTTAGCCAGTTGTTGACGGCCGCTAAACTTTTTTCGGTCTTTGTATATACCTCATTCCATGTTTCTGCTTGGCAGAGTAGTACTGTATCGTCACGATTTTACCTTCAATTTAAAAGTCACACAGGTAAATAAGGAACATTCGGAGACCAATTACACTTCCCTGCGGTACTCCGTATATAATTAAAAGTGGCTCGCTTGACTTGTTATTAAATTAAACTTGTTGCGTTCTAAGTCGAGTTCTATTCATTTTTTTGCTTTTTGAAAAGTTTTTCATGTAGATATGCTAGAAAATAATTCGAGGCTTCTTCTGTTGAGTTATTTTTTTCTACCCACATTTGTCTAGTCATTTTTTTAGGTTAACGTAGTCAGTTTCTATTTTTGTGATATTATTTTGAATTATTGAGTTTAGAGCTGGTGAGGTTAGGCCTATCATTGATGTATGATCTGTGATTGTGAATTCAAATACTTACCACAATGCTTATTTGGCTAGTGGATTTAACCATTAAGTGTCAAGATTTTCCAGATTCAACAGGCGCACACAGTTGATGTCAGCTTGGCTGTAGAGATAGCACCTCCTTTGGTTCTGAACTTGCCAACGAGAGTGAAGCCCGGGCGGTTCGGATAGAAAGCGTCTAAAGGCTCGGCTATCTGGGTTTCGGAAAAGAAAAGAAGGTTGGGATGTTGTAAGAGAAGATGGTGATGAATGGAATTTAAATTTGTGTGCACGCCGCGAATGTAAGAGAAATTTGCAGTTTTGGTACGCACCGAGGACACCTTATACTTGCCGCTGTAGGGATGATAATTGTGGGGTATAAAAGCAAAAACGCCACTCTCCAAAAATGACGAAATTGAGTTAAAAATAATACCAATCTATGCGCAATGTCCGTAGCTACAAGATGGTTTTTGAGATCCCTGGAAAAATCAATCGCAAATCATGGAAAAATCGACATGAAAATAGGGTTAAGATAAAAATCACCATTCTCCACAGTGATTAACAAGCAAAATCACCACTCTCCACAAAAGCCAATCACAAGCCTGAATTCAAAATAAATTCAATATGACCAATGAACACATTATTAAAACATCTTTTATTATAATAATTCACTTTGGATTATACTTTCAAGTTATTACTAAAAAATCACACGAAAAATGCTTAATATTCTTTGATCGGTTTTTTGTGATTCACCGAAAACAGTAACTTTTGGAGAGTGACGTTTTTGCTTTTAAACCACTCAATTGTTGTTTGTTTATTCATGATTTTGTGGAGGAATCGTGTGGACCTCCACTTTAGAGGTATCGGGTGTGATGATACTCGAGCATAATTATGTTGCACAGTTTATTTGCTGTTTACGGTTTTACAACTAAGTCACGAACCGGCTCAACGGCAGCGGTTGGGTTTCAAAACTCATTGACGGTGCAGTCCATCCTCAGTCATAAGCCTGAGGGTGAGGCTCCTCACAGTGGGCTGAAAATCGCCCTTCATAGACATAGAGACTTGAATTTTCATGGGTGTTTTTTTTGGCTAGAAATGGATTCTGCTGATCTAATTACTATGCTATAAAATTTCGTATGAAGCAATTGCGTGTACAAATGAAGGAGTTATCATTTAAAAAAAAAAAATTGTATGGCACTGACATTAAAAATGAGGCTATCTCTGGAATCATAAGGTTGGCCATTATATCTTTACACACAGATATACTACTATTTATTTGTATTTTTTTGACATACTTCGTGTTGTGGCGCAACTTGCGCTTTTTTTAAATCCTCAAAGTTGAAAAAAAAAATTTTTATGTTGATGATTCATTTTAATGGTTAAATGCTTTACATATGAGTATGCTTTCTAGCCAAAAAAACACCCATGAAAATTCAAGTCTCTATGTCTATGAAAGGCGATTTTCAGCCCACTGTTCGCCTGCCGTACCGAGGGGCGACGGCGGTAAAGCTGGAATCAGACGATTCACTCGAGGGAAGGTTTCCGCCATGTTTTTTCGGCCTAATCGTCCATTTTGTTTCATTCCATGTTCACACGGCGCTATAGAAATAAGCGTTCACTCGTCCATTCCGACCACAGCGTCGCCGAGCGAGGTCAACCGCGCTGGAATTCGTTTGTTTTCTAGCGCGGCCCGGCCCCGAATTTTAAGGAAAAACATGTCAGATGCATCGATTTTTACGCAATTTTGTTGACACAATTAAATAAAAAAACAGTATTTTGTCGTCTTATAAACCTTTTTATTTTTTATGGCATAATAACACAATTTGATTTCACTTTTTTTATTACGAACATTTTCCTACAAATTAATAATCTCACATATATTAAAAAACATATAAAATACATGGATAATAAGGGAGACCCAAAAATTTATATGAGAGGTGTTCCCAAAAGCAAACAAATTAGCCGAACGAATACCATTTGACGTTTTGCGTGCGATTTGATAGCGTCCTTTCATGGTCCTTCCCGTACAGGACGCGAGACAAACTGATTGAGAGTTCACTCGGTGTTCAGACGATTCACTTTGCTCTCTTCCGCGCGCATGCGCGCGCGAGTGAAGGATGCCGAAGGAAAATATCCAACATTGTTGGATCGGTTCACTTGAAGATTTCATTCGGCAGTGTTCGGCACTTTCAATTCATTTCATGTTCAGACGTGTCATTCCGAGTAAACTAGGCCGAATGAAATGCGGAAATGAGCGATTAGTGAAACGTCTGAATGGCGCTTAACGGGTTGTAAAGGGTCTCCCTCAATCAGCATCTACCAGTCCGGCCCGCGACACAGAAGGTCACCCCTGCTTGTGTTAGTAATCATTTCACCGCAAGTGGTAAAAAAACATATAATACACTCTATGTACAATTTCCTTCCCGATAGCCTGAACACGAAAACTGTTTTATCTTAAGATTAACCTCTCATTTGGCGTAAGCGGTAAGCCCGCCGGTGGGTTTACGCCATATGAGAGGTTAAAAAATAAAATGTGATTTTAACTCTTGTGTATGAAGAAACTGTACACAGACAAGGTCAGAATTGCTTGCGTCAATATCATTCCAGACTTTTTACTGCAGTACTCTAGCCTCTCGGAATGATCTGATATTAATTTTCTATTAACATTAAAGGTTAATGAGCAAAATAAAAAATTACTTAAATATTGTTTAGTTACCCGCTTGATGGATTCCCATCTTATTGTCTTTCTTTTTATTTATTTAGCTATTATTTATTTATTTATTTATTTATTCAACGCCCAGAGGGCTTTTACATATTTTATATATTTACTAGCTGACCCGGCAAACTTCGTACCGCCTCAGAATCAATAAATGGTGTGTTTAATTTATTAGCTAAAATAAATTAAGTTTTTTTAAGTTAAAATAAATACTCAATAATAAAAAAAATAAATAAAATTAAATTAATAATAAATAAAATTAAATTGAGCTATTGACTAAGCACGAAATGTTCGGCACACTACACCACACTACACCACGCTATACCATTGACAGTTCGCATTGATTCAAATTATGTCGACCAACGCACATTATTTGAAAACCCGTGCCATACAAAATATATGAAAAAAATAATTTTCTTCATAATTATTTTTTTGTAGTTTTAATAGTTATTCTGTTATCGGGACGGAGACAAATCCAACAAATCAAATATCATAAAAATTGGTGCAGCCGTTCTTGAGTTATAAATGGTGTAACTAACCCGACTTTGTGATTTATTCAAGAATACCTAATATGTTACATAGGTAGTAAAAACATTTTTAAAAGAGTAACTTTACATTTGTAAAGACATTTTTATTTTGTACTTATGTTGAAAGTGAACATTTTAACATAATAAAAATTAAAACCGATATACAGAAGTTGGACGGAGGCACTTTACCGAAGTGATGAGTTCCCGAACGGAATGTGATAAGGGGAACAAGATTATGATATTTAAAAAATTTTTTGCCCTTATATAAACAAATATGGTGAACGGATAACTCAGAATCAATTCAACTCAACCCCTCCTTTGAAAAGTCATTATAAGTTATGAAAAATTTATTTATTTATACTGGGTTTTACAGATGTTCTCACTTGCGTGAGAACAATCCCGTTATAAAACTCAGTTAATGTACAATAACAAAAATCTACAATTACATACAATTAACTACAGATACATTAAATAAATCTACAATTACATACAATTAAATACAGACACATACAATTAGGAAAGTAAAGATCACAAAAAAAATTATATACAAGCTCACTCGAGTAATACATTACAATGAGTGGCAAGAGGCATAAAAAACATTAGAGGCATGCATAAGAGAGACAATTGACACAATGTAATTAGTTATAATTTTTTTATGCCCAACATTATTTCATCAAATAACTCAGGTACGGGGCATACGTCATTCCTATGTCTACCTACGTTAAATTATAAGCTTATGTGTCCAAGCGGTTAACTCAACATTGATAGTTTTGTTGGATACAACATTATTCCGGGCAAGGGCGCAAATATGGATGTACATTTCATAGTACCGTGTAACCTAAAGGTAATATAATATTTATATTGTGTCATGTTTCAGCAAGGAGAGGGGGTGCAGGGGGAGGAGGGTGGGGAAGAAGGAGAGGGCGAGGGCGGCGGATCGGAACATGAGGTGACCGGATGTAAGTTGAAAACTAAATTAACTTTATGACTGAATATTCATTTATTTTAAGAATAATTTGTTAAAGCTTGTATACCTCATTGTAATATTTAATCAATCATTTGACAATACACAGAAAATAAAAAGGTACATAACAGTTGCAATTAGGCCTCGAACCCAGAGCCTCTATCAGCACTGGATACTTCTAGTTTTGAGAGAATAAACTTGATAAAAATACAGATGACAGAACGTAATGCGGTGATAGAGACGCTGACACGGTAAGACCAGAGGCCCTAGCACGCTTGCTTTATAACGATCGGTAGGATAACTATCGGTAACTTCTCATCGTTCCCTAGCATGACGTTCACAATGACTAAGTGTCCTTAACATATTCGACATCAACTGTTGTTTGTACTTTAGCGATGTGCAGCTGTCCTAGGGAACGATGAGAAGTTACCGATAGTTATCCTACCGATCGTTATAAAGCAAGCGTGCTAGGGCCTCAGAAGCAGTTGCGACCGTTGCCTTGTGGTTTTTGTGTTTTTATATTTTAATTTTTTTGTTGTTGATAATATTATGTGTATGTTTATTGCATAGAAAAATAAGGTCTTATATATTTTTCTTTTCTTTTTAGCTCAAAAAAGCAAAATGTCTGAAACAATCACTGTGGGTAAGTTAGTAACATTTTCCCTTTTTTGTATATTTCAAGTATAACCACTCCAGTGTCCAGGATTTCTGAGCGTTTGATTTGGAAATTTCCCGCCATCATTAAAAAAAGCTTTCTACGGAACTGTAGGTAATATGGAGACACATAAACTGTTTATAATATTAGCGAGCCATTGAATGCACCTATAGTTGACCGTTTATTCCATATTTTTAGGATTCATAAAAAAACTTATCTTAAATAAATCATTAAATTTGATGCCCCAATTCTGCATTTTTACATTAAAATTACTGTATGTAGTACCTATTTGGAAAATATTAAATATTATGACATCTCTATGTTCTCAGTATATACGTAGTCATTGGTATACAGGGTGCCCGAGGGTGAAGTGCATTAACTTCGGGAGGTGATTCTACATGATAGTGTAAGTAAAAAAGATAAATAACTTTTTTCGAAATTCCAACTTTTAGGGGTACTTTTTTGGTAAAAAGATAAAATTAGTCCGGCGTGTGCGGCCAGCACAAATAAATTTTTTCGAAATCCAAATTTTAGGGGTACTTTTTTGGTAAAAAGATAAAATAAGTCCGGCGTGTGCGGCCAGCACAATTGGGTGAATCACAACCATCCAACGTCGCCACGATCGCACCCGGCTGACTCACAGCAAATTTATCGGGTAAGTTGAACCTTACACTAAGGATTTTTAATAGGTACGTCTTTTTATGGAAAAAAAAAGTCAGAATTTTGAAAAATTTTAATAATTTTCAAAAGTTGTAAATCCTTTTTACTCCTACCATCATGTAGAATCACCCCCCCCCCCCCCCGAAGTTATAGCACTTTACCCCCGGACAACCTATATATTTAAATTCAAATATGCATTATTAATGTGTAAACAAATGATCAATGAGTTGTAAGAAATAATTTCGGTTCGCAGAATGTCAATAACAAACAATATAGAAGAGATGCGAGACATCTCTTGTTAAAAATGTAACAACTAAGGCTGGAATCAGACGGTTCACTAATCGTTCATTTCTGTATTTCATTCGGCCTATTTTACTCTGAATGACATGTCTGAACAAGAAATGAAACAAAAGTGAAACGAAGATGGGAACATTTGCTCGAGTAACCATAGAGTAAACCTTCACTCGAGTGAACCGTCTGATTCCAGCCTAAGGGGGCATACATTAATTACGTTAGGAAAAAATAGGTGGGGGGAGGGTCCAGTAAAATTTCACCAAATCTCATTATATCGAGGGGGGGGGTCAACAAAAATCTCACGTCAACTTTAAAAGAGTATATATTATTATAAAGATAATAAAAAAATAAAAATTGTACCATTTCTTTTTCAAGTTATCTTTGCGTTGTGATTAATCAAAGATTGCAACGCGCGGGAACTTTTGAAATAATTCCAATAAATGTTTAAAAATGTCTCCTCAAATTGTGGAGACCTTTGACCAGCAAAGGTTCGGGGTTGTTTGAAATTGGCCAAAATGTGAGCAAAGACAATCCATTGGTTAAAGATAAAAGAAAATTCTAATATCCTATAAAACGTATTAGTTGTAAAGGAAACCAGTAGATAAAATACTTAAACACTTGATTACTGAAATGATTTCCTCGGTATGAGAAATTAAACAACCTGTTTTAAATCCAAAATGAATTACAAATCTTTATATATAAAAGTCACAATGTTTGAAACTACTTAACCGACCTTTTATTTATCTCTATTGACCTAAATATTTATTATTGCGAATTAAATATTTTTTATGGGACAATTATTTGAATTTGTAAGATGGCGGTGAGTTAATTTATTGACACAAGACACAACACACAATACTTGGTTATCTAGGTTAAGTAACCATCCAGTAGATGGCGCTGTGTTTCGTTAGCCACAGCAATGCGTTGGCGGGTCAGCTAGTATACCATAAAATGAGTAGGTATTTATTTTTATCTTTAAAAGAATATTATTATATTTATCAGAAAAGTCAATAGATGTCGCATATTAAATAAAAATGGATAAATTTATTCACGACACTTCATCTAGGTGGCGTTCAGTTCGAATTGAATCTTGCAATCATACATAAAGATAGCAGCCAATAAAAATATGCGTTAAGAAAATGAAGATAATGTTGGTGGTGGTTGGAAGTATGATACAGTTAAATATGACCGAATCGGATAGGGACACTTTAGCTCAGTTGGTAGAGCGGCGGCCCGTAAAGCCGAGGGTCCTGGGTTCGTGTCGCAGATGTAACCATACTTTTTCCTGAATTTTCTGTTTCAGATTTTCAATAATTAAAACATTAAAAAAGTACTTATATTAATTGAGTTAATTTTTACAGTGGAACACGTTGGGGAGGAAGGGGGAGAAGAAGTCAAAGAAGGTATTAATAATGATACTGTAATATATATATGTAAAATATATATAAATTTTGTCACTTTCTGACTGAAGTTGAATTGGGTTTATGTATGTATGTGTTGTTTGTTGTTGACTAGGCGCGGGCAGCAAGACGTCCTCCAAACGCCTCTCCGTGGTGACCTCTTCTCAGTACAACCTCCTGGAGCAGAAGGTCAGTCAGCTCGAGGGACAGCTCAGCGACACGGTGCCCAAGAATAAGGATCTCCTCTCAAAGTTTGTTTTCCTCCATTATTTTATTAATACATAGCTTTTATCAATTCATTGTTGGATTTGAGCTTCCTTACGTCTAACTCCTAACTGTACATTGTTGGATATCTTGATCCTGGCTTTAATGCCATCAGACCGTGCTTTGAGGTTTCCCTCTCTTCCTCTTTCTGTGTGTAGTTGCCAGTTAAGTTAGCATGTTCCTTGGCTTTGAACCCAGAGGTCAAAAGTTCAAACGTTCATGTCTTCTGCCGCCATTCGGCTATTCACCAGGCATCAAGAAACTCTTAAGCATCGAGCTCATCAACATTGAGAAGCTCTCCAACATCATGATTGGCTTATCTCAGTGTAACGTTACTCCAGGACCCAACGCGGCTCCAAGTCCGTGTCTGAGATGTGGCAGATGATGAACATGGTGGCGCGCATGGAGGCGGCGGAGGCGGGCATGGAGAAGCTCTCCAGCATCATCGAGGACCTCTCCCACGAGTGCCACCGGATAAAGCAAGAGCTCGGCATGCCTTCCGACACCGCCTCACAGATCTCTACCACTGGTGAGTCTATTTAACTGAATAACTTTTTAAATTTCAACTAACCATCACTCTGTTGAGCCGCAGGGGTAGCCAGAGAGCTTCGATCTAACCACTACTCTGTCTTTTCTATTGCTCTCCTCTCAAGTTGTTTCGGTAGAAATGAATCTTAACACAATAATGAGTACTGTCTTTTAATGAGGTCCTCCAGTTGGTTAGTCAGACATCTCCAAATACTAAGTTTTGAGATAATGAGATGTCCGAATGCTCACCATCAATCAAATATTATTTACACGTGTCTGTGTTTCACACTAAGAGTATGGATATTAGAGAGACGGCATGTGAAGTGTGCCCGCGCGCTCCAAGTGTGCCTTTTCGAGAATTCTACCCACACAGCTGACATTGGCTGTCACCATGTAAAATGGCTGCTGTTGGAACGTATTAAACGGCCAAAAACCAGCAGCCAATGTAAGCCGTTTGGGTAAAATTCTCGAAAAGGCACACTTGGAGCGCGCGGGCACACTTCACATGCCGTATCTCCAATATCCATACTCTTAGATTTTACATATTAAATATGCTATAAAATAACACCGAGAGGCGTAATGGTCTATAACGGTGCATTAGTACAACATTTTGTAATACCGTACTAGTGACCCGGAAGATATCAATATTATGTTTAATTCACTACAAGTTTTTCTGCATTGTAATTGATTTGGTGATATTTATGCGTAATCTTAGTACTAGTATGGTACTCTTTTTACATATTATAACTGCACACTCAACTCAAATTTCAATTTTTCAGAGATGTCTGCCTATTCAACTGGATGATGGAAATGTATCATATCGACGATCCCCAAGAACAATGCTAAAAATTGAAAATCGTTTTGTTGTCTTATTTTAATTTCCCTTTGTTGATTTAAAAATATCGGAACAGCAGTATATTTCTCGATCACAAAAAAGGTAAAAATTTAGAAACGATTCTTAAACAGCTCTAAGGCAAAACTACAAAATCGCACATATTAAAGATTATCAATCCTTCCATCCATTTCCTAATCGCAAACTGTGGCATAAAGACTGCAATGTCACAAAATTTACTGCAGTGACATACTTCAACAAGTGACAACCGCGTTGTAAGATCATTTGTATTTTAGAATAACTACTGTGAGTTTTTGTGGGATTAAATTACTGGGCGCTCAGGAACTAACTAAACGTTAAAGGTGATCTCTCCATACTCCTGCTGAGCAGTGTATGAAGATTATGCTTTGTGTAACTCTAAGTGACCAGCTCGGGTACGGGGGCTCTATCGAAACCAGAGTTAAGTTAGCCTCTCAACAAACTGGACGTACTGTACAGGGCCTGCTGATTCTTTATTACTACACAATTGCTAACGCTGTACAAATCGCAAGGGCGCCCCACGGTTGGATTTGGCAGGCGCCTCTGGTCTAGAGCCCCAAAATACCTGAAAAAAACCCTCGACCCTATGCAGAAACGGGCGGTTTGTTTGATAGATTCTCCTATCTTAAACGGATTGTAATCTTTAGAGCGCAGGTGTCAGGTGGGAATGCTGTCTTTGTTCTACCGGTATTTCAATGGAACATGCTCTGAGGAACTAGCATCATTGATCCCCTCGGCAACATTTGTACACGGTTGACATTTGCCACATGAGAACGGGTCGCTTTTATGAATCGTTCTTGAGTTCAACAACTCGGCTGTGGAACGATTTGCCGGCCGCTGTGTTTCCTACATTCCTTCACTCCTTCCTCTCCTCAAAAAGACCCTCCACACAGCATCCTCAACGATGACACAGGCCATGATGGAAATTATTTTCCTGAGGGCCTCCTGTGAAAACCTAATTGTTCCCTCAACCGCTCGTTAAACAAAAGGTTTACGGTTAAATACTCTGGGTTAGCTAAACTCACAAGCAGACAGTTTTACGTACACATCTCTTTGGTTCAGTCCTGCCAGAGTTTTTCCCTTGAAGATGCACCGTTCGGACCGGGGCGCAAACTTAAATTATCGGTCGTCCCAGCTGTGATATCCCTTCCACGGACTACATCTGAGCGGCAGGGTGAAAGTTAACCGATGGCATCCATTGCCCCTAATTAGTAAAGGACGGCGCGATGCGGGAATGGGAACGTATTTGAGCTTGAATAACTCTCAATTTACGCTTGAAAATAGATGGCTTGCTACATTATCTTATTTTATCTATTTATTGAATTTTATTAAATTGTAAAATAGGGGCCTCAGCACGGGTAAAGCACCCAGTAAGGCTCACATGAACAAATAATGTTATGAATGTTTAAATTTAAACTACCAAAAAAAATAAAAATGGTTCTAATGATTGATATCCACAGATGTCAGAGGTCACGGAGCGGGAGGTCACGGAGCGGGAGGTCACGGAGCGGGAGGTCGCAGTGGGGCTCGGGATGAAGACAGAGAAAGGAGGGGATCAGGAGGGTAAGTATAATCTCTCATTAGAATAATATTATCTTCATAAATAATTCAATGATAATTTAAAAGCTACATCGATCGCAATGAAAACTTTGTTCGAGAGCTGTAGAGACTTTTTAGTATAACACAGTGGTCGGCAAAGTGCGGCTCTTTGGCCTCCTAAGTGCGGCTCTGGCAAAATGAGCGCAGACAATTGACATTGGTAACTGTAGCGTTCAGGAACTGGATTGGGATTCAGTCTTCAATCTAATCGTCAGTACTACACACTGATTGTTAGTAAATAAATACTTTGCTGGTTCGTTATACGAGAACGTCCTTTATTGAATACAAATGGTTACAAAGTAAACTTCCAGCCTAGCTGGCGGTAAATTATGATAAACAATACCTACATGAATTATCACTTATCTATTTATTGCCGAACATTCACTAATTGATTATATTATCCTATCAATGTGATTGAGGTATCACAAGTCAGGCGAGATCTAAATACTACGAATAACAAAATAATAATTATACACACTTCCGAATTCTGAATAGTAGGTACCTACCTAGATGATTTGCTGCTAGGCGCTCGAAACGAGAATAATATGATATTCGGGGACCGGGGACACTGTATCACGTGTTAGTCGAGTGTGCGAGCTAGCGCGGTATTCAGTATTGTTGTGTGCAGTTGTATGTGTAAGCATCATCTGAGTGGGACAGAGTTAGGAACAATAAATACCTAAACTTTCGGCGTATGGCGTAAAGTCTATCCTCTTAAAGAATGCCCGGAGCACCGCTGCCCTGAAATGACCCACTTGGGGTCGCAACTCCGTCAACGTTCGGGACGTTGCTCGGCGGTAGAGCCCGCCCATCTATCATAGAGACGAGCAGTGTTGCCAACACCACAGTAACTTTACTGCATTTACATTTGTTAGATTTTAAAAACAAGGAAATATGGAGTCTTTGTGTTGATTTGGAAATATTGGAGAAGAACGAATGTGAGCTTAGTTCACAACACAAGTGGTCTACTTTGAAAGACCTAGAGAAAGAAGAAATGATCATATTCAACTCCTGGAATAGTATTCCTAACTCTTATGACCAGCTGAAAAAAACTTGTGTTTACTGGTCTTTCCCTTTTGGGTTTTACATATTCAAGCTAACAATCTTTTTGAAACTTGTACTTTATCAAGAGTAAACCGAGAAGTCGTCTTATTGATGACAACCTCTCGTGTATCGTGCTTAAAATTAAGAATAACAACATACAAATCTGACTTATTTAAACATTTCCAGGAGATGCAAGGATATTATTTGTCAGTCATTGTCATAATTTTAATTTATGGATTCCTTAATTACATATTATTTTTTTATCAATGAATAAAATGTTTATTAAGTCTGAAATGAAGTTTTATCCAGCGTTCCCCGTAATTTAATAAAGTGCTAAAATTATAATAAATGTTTGTTAAATCAATAAACAGATTTGGCTTTCAAAATTTTTTTTATCGTAGTAATATATATATATATATATTTGACTCTTTGGCTAATAAGTTTGCCGACCACTGGTATAACCAATCCAATATCTAATTTGCAACGTGGACCATTTATTGCATAACCAACACCTCTGCCATAGGTCACCTCAAATGATTCGTTACGTTTGGTGATTTAGCAGGGGTGAAGGGTGAAGAATCGGGAGAGGCCGGTTTGGGGAACCCTTTAATACCTTCAGTTGGTCTCTCTCCACTTGTCTTGTCTCACAGTGGGAGGGATGGATTCATACATGGAGATTCAACAACTCTTAACTAGGATTTTGCAGAAAATATGCCTTTATCTCTCCCATTAGCGTAACTGCTTTTGAGTTGGTGTCTTAACGCAAGATCGTTAGCGTGATACAGAATACCGCATTTAAAAAAGTATCAAATTTTGTCGAATACGGCTGATTTAACCTTACATTGGCCGTACGTACTCTGGTGTACCATCGATTTTGGAAGCGATTTTGTCCCTTATGTATAAAGAAATTGTATCAAGAACAAGTTCAGAATCGCTTGGGCCATTCTCGTTCTCGACGTAACGAAATACTGCATAGCGTCTAGCCTCTAGGAATAATTTTAATAAATTGTCGACGACACGGCGGGCAAGAAAGATGGCCCGCGAAATAGCCGCCGCGTCAAAATATGGACGTGGTTGATGGAGTTGGTTTAGAAACTCTATATTCTTTCATTGTTTTTGATATAACTTCATTGTGGAAAGAATAGATTACAGGTATTATCAGAAATATCGTTTTATGTACATTATTTTCATGTAATTTTTGTAATATAAAAATCACCTTAAAAAGCACACTCAAAACCTGAACTAAATCATAACAAATAAAAACCATATAATAACACCCCTCCCCCCATACACACAAGCCCTGCTTTTTTATGGGGGTACATCAAACATAATTAATTAGTGTATAAAATGTATTTGTAATTTATTTATCTTTTTTGGATTATTAATAAAAAAAAATATATATCACAAAAGAAATGTTATAAATATTGGATTCGCAAGAAATTTCAAATTTCTTACATCGTAATGAAAAAATATATTTTTCCTATGCTGGCTTTCAAGAGGTTAACACGTATTAGGCCGTCGCAAAAGTTACAGAATCCCCTTCAGGGTAGGTAACACCTACTCATTGTGGACTGCTAGCTTCACTTTGAAAACTGACTACAATTGTTTTTCATAAACCTCTGTGTTATTATTACTTACAATTACTTACTTTACAATTCAAGCCACATTGAAATAATTAGCGCCGATGTAAAATGTGTTTACTTAATTTCCTAGGAGATTGGAAGGGTCCACCAGTATCCTGGGTCTGATAGACGGACTTCTCATAGACTTTGATGTCTTAAAGGGGGAGGTGAAGGAACTCAGCAATGTATTTATAACCTTCAAATCCAACATGCCAGGTATGACGCTACACGCTACCAACATTGTATACTCGTATATTAAGTCACCTTAGAATGTTTATTTTTTTATTTACACTTGAAAATTATTTATTATAGTTTATTTTAAGTAAAACTTCTTTAGGCGTGATATGACGAGTAATTCAGACGTTTTTTGGACAAAAATAACATTTTCAAACGGAAATGACATTCGGATATCGGTACAATTACTGCCATCTGTGATTGTTTTTTATTTTTAAAGGGTTCTCGCCTTCGTTAGAATATTATATGTGGACATGAATGTCTACAGATGAATGATTCACAGCTACACAACCCGTTGTTGAGTTTAGTCGCTTGTATTGAGAAATGTATTAAAATTCGCTCTCGATTTTTCATCCAAGTTTCGAAAATAATAAAAATATTATTATAACGAAACTTGGATGTTGATTTATATTATTTTTTACTAGAAACTATTTTACCTTTTTTATAAAATTATGTCAACTCATTTTAAAAGACAATAAACAGCTGATAACAACTGATACAACAGTGGGTTAAAAGACAATAACAGCTGATACAACAGGGGGTAATGACCAAATATTGCAAATTTGACAAAAAAAATTCCAACTTTGGACTTGAATTACTATAAAACGAAAGCTGAAAACAAAAAATTTATACCTACAACAAAATCGATTCCAAACATAATGTAGATTTACCAGATTCCGTGTTTACAAGGCCCGTGTCATCTTGTACCAACAGTTTCCGGACACTGTGTATGCAAAATGTGAAAAATATGCACTTTACAGTTTTCTAGTTTTTGTTTTTTGTTTTTGGGGTTTTATGCCTTGTTGCGCTACCTCCTTCTTTAGCCAACGTTGCGGACAGCGTTACAGTGTCCATAATCAGGGCAGATGTGATCTACATATCTGCCCTGATGATGGGCACTGTAACGCTGTCCGTAACGTTGGCTAAAGAAGGAGGTAGCCCAACACGGCATAAAAATAAAATACCCCAAAAACAAATAACAAAAATACTTTTGGCCGAGAAAATCTAAAATCAATATGTACTTACTTTTTTTTGTCTTTCCCACTTAAAGAATTTAAACAACTGTTTTTCTGTCCTGAGAATATCCATCATACAGTTGATTAGATCTATATATGTATATGTAGAAACCTCAGTGAAATTTCTGAAGGTGTTTGAGTAAAATTAGTGACTATAGTCCAATGAAAGTATGTCTGTGTTGTGCGTGTGACAGAGGAACTAACGGACGGCAACGGGTCCGGTCTGAATATGAACCACATCAGCGGGATGGACGCCAAGTTCTGCGAGATAGACGAACTCATCACCCGACTGGACAACGCCTTCAACAATCAGGTTCGTAATTCACTATTCGACACAAATATCTCATCTACAAATAAGTACTTGCCAGAATTAAAGTGTACTTTTCTGTGGACAGATGAACATCTTCCAGGATCAGGTGACGGACATTGAGAAGGAGGTGATGGGCATCTGGGAGAATATCAACAACAAAGCCGAGGCGGAGGCCAGAGCTTCAGGTTACTTTACCTATATCTATCACCATTATATCGTCGCCTTAGCTCTTAATAGTCCAAACGATCATTAGCTAATTTTACAGGAGGAGGAGGTTTTCTTTCATTATTTCAATGAATCATTATAATAGGTGTTTAAGATGAAGCTATTCCCGTAAAGGTAAAGGTCTCGTTATTTTAAATAACTCTTAGTAAAGTGATTACATATCATTTTTGATACTTTATTTTTAATTTTAAAATGAAAATTGAACTAAAACTAAAATGGTCATCTGGACAATTAGGCACTAGGGCAGCGCCGGTTCTACGAAATCTGGCGCCCTGTGCAGGAAGTACCGATGGCGCCCCCCCCCCCAACAATTTTTTTTAATTCAGATAAAAAAATTATATACATATCTATAGATATACATATCTATAAAAAAAAAATTTCAGGCGGTAGCTATCACACTGGACAAAATAAGAACATCATAACAAAATATAATATAAAACAGGAGGCAGTTTAAGTTAAGAAATAATAATATTCTGATCAGTTTGTTTAATTGGATTCCTTTTTATCTTTAAATGCATGAATATAAATCGAATTATAACCTAAAATTCTTACCTTGACTTGACAGAGCTGTATGGTGCCAAATCGCGCGCGAATTGCGGCGAACATAAATAAACGAATAACGCGGCGAACGCCAACGAACAACGAAGGGAAATCCTTACGAGCAGCGATCAATAAACCAATCACAATGTTTGTTGAATTTCGAACGATACAATGGTCGTAAGAGACAAGAAGGAAAAATAGGTCTTACGTTCGTATGAAATATAATGTATTTGGAAAAAAATTTCTTGACGTAAGGCAAATTCGTAGTTCGTTATATTTTAACCATCGGTACGTGCGCATTAGGTTCACGCATATGGAAAGTGAGTGTTGCTAGCGCATACTAATAATTCCGTATTACGAGTAATTTTTAAACGATTCGGGGAATATTTTAATTAAATTTTAAAACCATATTTATTTTATCACGGCGCCTCTTCGGAGTTGGCGCCAGGTTTTTTGCACGTTTTTGAACGTATGGCAGATCCGGCGCTGCGCTAGGGCGACGAGATGTCCACATAATACAAGGTACATATGTATTAGAAAGACATATATATGATTGTTGGTTGGTTCCAGGTGCGGGGGAGTTCCTGTCCAAGATCCTGGTGGTGCAGGAGGAGATGGAGGGCCTCAACGGGAAGGTGCACCGACTCAACGAGGACAAGGACGAGAAAACTCTAAAAATCAATGTAATTGTGCTTACAGACTACCGTTTTCACCCGTACTAGCTGAAGCCAGGCTCGACCGTCCGTCCGTCCTCTCCTTAAGACAAGCCAATTGCTCGATCCCTTCCCTTACATTATGTATGTTTTCTTAAAAAGAGGGAGCAAGTCGGATATGTGCATAGGAGGTATAATCATTTTTATCTACAACAACCATCGACAAGCAGGCACATAGAATTTTATTCAATACTAGCTAATACCCGGCATGCGCGCCACTTAAATAAAGAAATTATTTCTCCCTTCGTGTCATTTCCCATTCGTTCCCGTTCCATGTGTACTTGGACTGTTAATTTGAACTTGGACTGTTAATGTGAACTTGGACTGTTAATGTGTACTTGGACTGTTAATGTGTACTTGGAATGTTAATGTGTACTTTGAGTGTTAATGTGTACTTGGCCTGTTAATGTGTACTTTTAGAGTTAATGTGTACTTTTAGAGTTAATGTGTACTTTTAGAGTTAATGTGTACTTGGCCTGTTAATGTGTACTTGGACTGTTAGCGAGGCCGCACACCGGACATACATTTGTGTTACGATAAATGTAGCGCCACATTTATTTATTTATATTTTATTATTATTTTTATTTCCTCCAATTCTCTTTGTTTTGCACTAACATGTTCTGTATATTTTATACATCATCGTAATTTGACTGCCCTAAAATGGGATTCCTCCTAGTTGGGCAGTCAAAACACTTAAATAATGTATAATATTTTACTAAATCATTTTTTTTTTTTAACGTGACACATTTAATGCCCCCCTATTTTTGCGGGCAAGCACGCACACCGAGGACACATTTGTAGCGGGTGCAATTTGTGGCGAGACGTAAGTGGCGTCACATGTATTCAAGATCTAACACATTCGTTTTTTGTGGCGCGGTGTTTTTAATGCCATCTGGTTTTAAAATTAATCCAGCATCAACAAGTAAAATTCGCTAATTTAAAAAAAAATTACTTAGAAAAACACAAATCTGGACTTGGACTGTTAATGTGTACTTGGACTGTTAATGTGTACTTGGACTGTTAATGTGTACTTGGACTGTTAATGTGTACTTGGACTGTTAATGTGTACTTGGACTGTTAATGTGTACTTGGACTGTTAATGTGTACTTGGACTGTTAATGTGTACTTGGACTGTTAATGTGTACTTGGACTGTTAATGTGTACTTGGACTGTTAATGTGTACTTGGACTGTTAATGTGTACTTGGACTGTTAATGTGTACTTGGACTGTTAATGTGTACTTGGACTGTTAATGTGTACTTGGACTGTTAGTGTGTACTTGCACTATTAATGTGTACTTGGATTGTTAATGTGTACTTGGACTATTAATGTGTACTTGGACTGTTAATGTGTACTTGGACTGTTAATGTGTACTTGGACTGTTAATGTGTACTGGGAGTGTCCAGGTGCTGAACGAGGAGCTGGAGATCCTGAAGACGGTGAAGGCGGACATGCAGGAGGTGGAGTACCTGTTGGAGGAGAAGGCCGACGTGGTGCTGACCAACACCAAGCTGTCCATCGCCCAGTTTGACATTGCCTACGCCAACATGACGGAGTCCCTCAACGAGGCTCACATTAAACTCACTAACCAGGTACATTATTTATTTACATTTGAATAATCCTAACGAAAACATTAGGTACTTAACCTCTGGAGCTTTCTGCTATATAATCAATGTCAGCCTTGAGCGCTTGGAAATTTTTATGCATTCGGTTTGGAAAATTCCCATTCTCTTTCAAAAACTCATACCTCCAAAGTTCTCATAATAATTCACATATAATTTTTTTTAAAATCCTTTACATGAACCTAAAATAAATATATCACTACACAAAAAACGATACATTTGTGTAATTTTATTCAAGTATTCTGAGTTAAAGTTTTTTTGGTCTGCTGAAGTCATGAAGGAACCTCAGATTGCCGCCACCTTTGAAATTATAAAACTCACATCAGGAATGCCAGTGTCCACGGTTCTTCGTGCAGCACAAGACCTGGAGGAGTGCTTCAGTGGGGGGTCACGATCCTCAGCCATGAGGCCGAGTTGAAGAAATTGAGTAGCATATTAAGGTGATTAAAATATATGATAGATATTTATGATATCTAAATATCATAAATATGTCGTTTCCCCAGGAAATAACTCTGCGCAATACCTTGGATGAGATGGAACGTGAGATGGAGCTGAAACTGTTCCGCGAAGAGTTGTCTCCGCTGCGCGACTCGCTCACCGAAAAGATACGCAAACTGCACGAGCGGCTGAAGGTCATCGAGAACATGAAGAAGGAAGCTGAAGCTGCCGGCACCAAGTCCAAATACCTCAAGTGAGATAATCGCACTTACCTTACGTAGATCAATCTATACTCTTCAGGGTCTGATGTGGTACCATATCTTGTGTCTTTTCCAAGTCTTTAAAATTAGCAAATATCATCTTGCAACATTCCAACTTGCAAATGAGGTTGGCGGAAATTCCAGAGGGAAGCATCCAGACGGCCACCCCAGACAAAGGAGCGAAACGCAACTACAGTGGCTGGGCCTGCAAAGCAAAATCTATTTCTAATGCGGCAGTCACAAAAATGTTCTACTTTACTCTGGTTCGCAGCATTCTCGAGAGTGGCTCGGTTATATAGGGACCCGAAGATGCCTTGTACTCAATGATGTGGAAAACTCGCAAAAAACGTTTATGTGATACGTTTACAACAAAATTACAGAAATTATTGTAAATGACCGCGAATTCTGATTTGCGAAAGTAAATTATCATAAAAGCAGTATTTTCCATTGTCCCAAATGCAAAATTTTGTCTATTAGTAATTGTTTATTAGTAATAATCATGTACAGTGATTTCGAAAAATTACCAATTTTTAATTTAATAAGACATTAGCATGCGATGCCCTTGATTTTTCACGGGAAGATGTTTACGTTGATAATAACCTCATGCACTGTTTGTTTGTTCAGGGATGTGAACTGCATCTCTTGTGACAACAAGGTGGTGATGCTGCGCGGAGAGGAGGTGCCGCAGTTCCCGGGCTTCAAGCCGCTGCCCACACACCCGCGCCAGGCCCAGCCAGGCACCGGGCCCGGGCAGCAGGGGCTGGCCAGGGACATGCAGCAGTGAGTCTATTATTACATGCTTACTTTTATTTATAACATAACATATTATTCATTAACATATTATAACATATTATTCACATCTATTACAATAAACTTAACCTCTCCGCTAGTGAGTTTTGGCAAACATAACTGTAAGTGAGGGGAATAGGATCCTCAGCAATAAGGTGCAGCAACTCAAGAAAAGTAATGTATTTTTTGTGCTTGTTTGTTTGCAGAATCAATGAGAGTTTGTGCAACCGGTACTGTGGAGGGGCACACACAATGACCACAGCGCAGCAGAGGGTGCAGCGCGGGGGGAACTTTGCCACGCAGTTCGGGCTGATGGCCGTGGCTATTGAAAAGCCGGGCGCAGGCAGGAGGGTAACTGTGGCTCTAATTTTTTTTCACTTTTTGTGCATTTCATTCTTAAAAGTGTGATATATTCCAACTTGATACATATGGCACATCCTGTAGAAATGGGTCGTGAGATAAAAAATTTAAATTGATGATGATTTATGAAACAAGCGGTCCCGTCGAAAAGAGACACGACGGAGATGTCGCCAGTGTCTCTTTATATGATTCTGTTTTTTTTTTATTGTTAATCATTACTTGCGCATGTTGGGATTTAAACCACGACTTCCGGATTCATAATCGAAAAACTTACAACCAGAGGCTCACAAAATGATTTGATTTGATTGAATTATTGGATGTTGATTGGTTGATTGTTTGACTGATTGATTGATTGGTTGATTAATTGATTATTTTATTGGTTGCTTGGTTGATTAATTTTTTGGTAGATTGGTTATTTATTTATTTAAAACTCAAATTGTAATATTTTAATTTCGATTCAGTTTCGCAAATCTTGTCTTCATTAATTAAAATATTACGATTTGAGTTTTAACTCTAAAAACTTTTAAAAATAAAAATAAAATATATTCATCCTTGACTTGCAGAAAAGTCAATAGATGTCGCATATTAAAAATAAAAATGGATAAATTTATCCAAGACACCATCTAGATGGCATTTAGTTCGAGTTGAATCTTGCAATCATACATAAAGATAGCAGCCAATAAAAATATGCGTTAAGAAAATGAAGATAAGTCGGTAGTTCTGTCGAAGTATGTATGATACAGTTAAATATGACCGAATCAGACACATTTGCTCAGTTGGTAGAGCCGCAGCCCAGAAAGCCGAAGGTTCTGGGTTCGAGTCCCAGTTATGACCGTATCTTTTTCTGATTTTTCTGTTTCAGATTTTCGATTGAGTTTTTTTGCTAATTAAAAAATTATTTATTTGGTTATTTGCTTTTTTTAAATTTATTCACATTTAAACTCGCTAAACTACTTATGTAGTTTGTCAGCAGGGACATAGAGACAGCATTTTATACAATTACATGATACAATTTAAACGGTATATGATGATACATAATTACATAAATTGGTTAAAGTACAGAAAAGTATAAATAGCAGCATTAGCCTTCCATAATGAGCAAGTACAAATAAATGTATAAACAAATTACTTGATGATACGTTTTTAGATTTTCACGGCCAAAAGCATTTTCGTTGTTTGTTTTTGGGGTGTTATGCCGTGTTGTGCTACCTCCTTCTTTAGCCGACGTTTCGGACAGCGTTGCAGTGTCCATCATCAGGGCAGATCCGGCAGATCCGTCGATGGATGGAACATCGACGGATCTGCCGGATCTGCCCTGATGATGGACACTGCAACGCTGTCCGAAACGTCGGCTAAAGAAGGAGGTAGCATAACACGGCATAACACCCCAAAAACAAACAACGAAAATTACTTGATTGTTAAATAATTGATTGATTGATTGAATTATTGATTGATTATTTTATTGAATAATGAAAGTTGGTTGATTAATTGAATTATTGATTGATTTATTGTAGCCATCTTCCGCCCCGGTGATGCGCGACCAGGCCGTGATGGCTCGTCTGAGCGCTGAGATGAAGGAGGAGGAGCTACTGCGCAAGAAGTCCGTCTCGCCCGACCAAGGTAAAGTCCATCTAAACATTGTATTATATTAGATGAGTGGCAATAAAACACATGTAGGAAGGATGCGACTTGGAGCCACCAACTAAACATCTCACCAACAATGCCAAGCTAGGACAACCAGTCGCTCTTGCGTGTTACCCTAGGTTCACAATTAGAATCTCTATGGAACTACATTCACAACTTTTTTTTCAATATTTTGGAGATTGCTGCTTTTGCTTTTACACACCTCAATTGTTTTATGAACTGGTTTAAAATAAATAATCTGGTTTTTAAATTGCATAATATAATGAACCGCCTTTTTTCTGTTGCAGTTGGACCACCTTCAGAGAAGCCTAGAGGAAGCAAGGCCTCCATAGCCGAAACTGTAAAACCAACGGTTAGTTCCCTTTTTAAATTGTTAACTTCTCACAGGAAATACTACACCTGCAAATATACACCTGTATATAGCATTATATGTGTAGTTTCAATATCTTTCTACAGATATCATTAGTGTAGGTAGTTATATGTAGTTTTGAGGTTTCTCAGCAGATGTCAGTTAAGTAGTACCTTAGAAGAATGATGATACACAATAGGCAGCGGGTCGGCAGTGTTGGGTTCCCTAGCTTCAGAATAACTTAAGAGCTTCCAATAGGATGGACGTCTGGTCCAGTTAAATATTCATTATGAACCTTACGATAACGCAAATCAAACGACTTGTAATCTCGACAAACCTCCATCTTTATTAGAGTTTTCCCAAACATATTTCAAGTAATCTCAATCACTGGATTTGAAATACATCACACTTAACATGAAAATACATCGTCTAAATCATTTTTTCATCTTTGTCCAGCTAAATTAATATCATAATATATTATATTATCAGTTAATAACCCGCTCTGTGGGTTTTTGCTGCTAGCGGGCGACGGGCGACACGGCAGTAGCTTGGTAACAAAGTTAACGTATTAAGATGGTTTGGTTAAGGTGCGGCGTCGAGTTGGACACGAAGTGGGGTTCTTAAATTTCATCAGTACAAATGCTAGCGTAATAATAATATAGATACATATATTTATTCTTTATTTTAGTCATTTTCAAATTAACAGCATATTTTTATTATAATCAAATTTCAACACTATGGTCACCCTACATTTTAATGTACTACATGTTAATTACCCAACATCTGTAATAAATGCTAATATTGTTCTTTCAAATATTATTTTGTTTAACCTATATAATTTTCCTAACCTCAACACAGTCTTGTCCTAGTGAGGTTAAAAAATTGGATTGTACAAGAAATAAAAAATACAGTTCTTTAACGTCAAAATTGGCCCAATTTCTCACAAAGTTTTATTTCTGAAATTTTGAAGAATTTTATTACAGTTTCACATTTATGTATTGTTTTTGATGCCTGTTATAATGAAGATGCCATTTGTAGAGTGCCGCGTCGCTGAAGGAGGGAGCCCGGGCCAAGTCCAAATCTGGCAGCAGGCATGCCTCTGCACAGAGTGAGTACTTCTCTCTATTCCAACTTGTACATTTTTCATACATTTACTATATAATATAACATAAAATTGCGTGAAAACTTGATTGATCGTTCCTCGAATAAACTTTTCCCACATGTGTCATTTATTTCTTCCAGTCCCAAATTAATTGCAAACTCGAAAACAGATTACATTGATTGTTTAAGTACGTTTTAAACATCGAAATTGTTTCATTAAAAAAGTCAACATCATTTGTAAATTCGTTTGCTCTACTTTCCTTCCCCACTACGACGGCCAGCGTAGTCCAGTCCAGTTCCCCATTCCGAAGGTCGCGGGTTCGAACCCGGCGTACGCAAATAAATTTTATTCAATTAATTTGTGTTAATTCACAATTAATTAAATAAAAATAATATATTTAGTATATTTGCGGCACATTCCAGAGTGGAAGAAACTCTCAGTATCGCCCTGGTGTAAGACCACCATTCAGAATTGAAACATTGCTTGAAATGGCTTTAGCCGTGTTTAGTGACTAGATCTGAATAGCCAGGTACTTCCCCACCTTCCTCTTACCCATTTCCTTCCCTTCCCCACTTACCTTCAGCCTCACAACATAACCCAATTGGGGATTCCATAGTCTCACAGGCTCTAGACGGGAACAGTTGGGACTCTTGCGAGGTATTCACTATAAAACAAAAAAAAACCTTCAGCCTCACAACATACCCCAATTGGGGATGCCATAGGCTCACCGGCTCCAGACGGGAGCAGCTGGGACTCTTTTGAGGCATTCATGTAAAAAAAAGGAATTGACGAGTTTGCGACATGTGTAATTTGTTTGTGAATGGTGACATTGAAATAGATCCTTATGCCTAGTGAGTCGAGTAGGTATTCTTAAATTGACTACACTCAGGAGTTCGCAGCAGTCGAGCTCCAAATGAACAATTAAATTTAAACACAGTGGTGCGTGCGCATGCGGTTATCTTTTTACTTTCTAATTTTTGAGAGTTTCAATCTTAAAAATGAACCATCCGGTGAAAAAAGGGGTGCTTCTGATTTTTTTCTTAAAATTGTTCTGCTATTATTTATCTCAATCACACCATGTAGGTATAGGTACCTTAATAATAAATTATGTTATTTTTAATTTTCTCTTTTATGTTTTTCAGAAGTGGCTGAGGAGGCTGCTGCAGAAGGCGGAGACCAGGTTTGAATCGCAGTTTTTATTATGTTTGCTTAGATAAGGGGTACCTAACCTAAATCGTTTGGTAGGCCAAAAAAATATAAAAATATAACTGAGCTTAGGTTGTCAACTCAGGGGAGGGGGGGGGGGGGGGGGGGGGGGGGGGGGGGGTCAGTTCCAGCAAGACTCTCTCGGAACATCCTCTTGCACTGCAGTGGGAGGAATGGTATGTCCGTCACTCCTGGACACTCACTCCCAGAACTTCCTTTCCTAAAAGACCCTCCACACAGCATCCCCAAAGATGGCATATGCCCTGAGGGAAATTATTTTACTCAGGACCTCCTGGGTGGAGCTAATGTTTAAAAAGCTTCCGTTTTTTTACTCCTAGAAAATGGGTCTATTCAAGGTCCAGGTTCATTGCTTCCTTTCTTCAACCCTCCACACAGCATCCCCAAAGATGACATATGCCCTGAGGTAAATTATTTATCTCAGGGCCTCCTGGGTGGAGCTAATGTATAAAAAGCCTCCGTTTTTTGCTCCTACAAAATGGGTCTATTCAAGGTACAGGTTCATTGCTTCCTTTCCTCAAACCCTCCACACAGCATTCCCAAAGACGACACAGGGAAATGACCCCTCAACAACATATCTGAACCTTCCCATGAGTAATATGTTTGTCTGGTTTGAAGGTGGCGAGTCGGCAGGCCAGTGTCACGAAGCAAGGCAGCGCCACCAGCGCCGCGAGCGCCCCCAAGCCGGCCAGCGCGGAGGCCCTCGGAGGAGAGGAGGGGGCCCCCGAGGAGGCCCCGGCTCCGGCGGAGGGTGAGGAGGCCCCGGCACCTGCGGAGGGTGAAGAGGCCCCTGCCGAAGGGGCCCCGCTTGAAGAGGCCCCACCAGAAGAGGCCCCTGCAGAAGAAGCCCCGCCAGAAGAGGAGGCTCCTGCAGAAGAATGAAGAAATAAAACGCGGAAAACACATATTTTTATCAAGATTTTCATATCAGAAACTAGTCATTTTCAAGAGGAAAAATTATGTTTATTTTAAAATAAAGATGAGACATTGTGATAATATAATTCCACCTTGTTTTGGTAAAACACTTCAAGCCGCTTTTCAGTGTTTTTGTTTAATAGTTTTTTATGGTAGGTAGGAATTTTTGATAAATAAGGCATTTTTAATACTAAAAACTTTTATCATTCAATTTTTTTAAGTTAGTTCAAGAAAACTGTAAATGATATTACCCAATCCTCAAATATCTCATATTTATAAATGGAATTGCAAAAAAAAAACACAAATAGCCACTTTCATATCATAAACTACAAGACTTTTAATTATTTTTACGAAGTATTTGTTTTTGTCATCTCCTGTAAAGTTTTCATTTTATGGCTTGAAGAGTTTTACCCATAAATAAACCATTCCCATAGTATATCTCTATGCCCATGACTGTGGTTTTACCAAATCACAGTCAAGTATATAATTACTTACCTATTATGTTTGTCCTTCTGAACAGAATGTTCTAGAAGTAGGAACTATAGTAGATTTAGCTACAGAAGCGACTGCCTGATTTGCTTTTTATATATTCATGAAAATATGGATGTGTGCCTGTTTTGAAATGAGAGAAAAGTCTGCTACAAAAATTATACATATTAGATATATTCTTTGGAAAAATTTTGTGACATGTTTTTATTATTGTATTTATTTATTTTACATGTTTATAAATGTTGTTTATCAATATTCTGGTATTCTTTATTATGTTATTCATGGCCACATTTTGGCCAATTTGCAAACACCCCCTTGAACGTTCGCTGGCCAAAATATGGCCAATTTGACAAGATATTTTAAATTAATTGGAATTATTTCAAAAGTTCCCAAACGTTGTATACTTCGATTAATCGCAAAGATAACTTAGTATTTTGACTTTAAAAAAAGCAAATTTGACTATAAATTTATATCTATGATTATCAACTTGGTTATAGACAACACATATATTAGTCATAATATCTAATATTCTCCAAATGGGTACTATGGACGCCAATTTTAAAGAAAATAATATGCAGAATTCTTCGTTTATAAATTTAACGATTAAATTTTTTTACGAATCCTAAAAATATGGGATAAATGGTTAAATATAGGTGCATTCAATGGCTCTCTAACTAAGAGAAGTTTATGTCTCCATATTAATGGAATGATTTTTTTAATGAGGACGGGAAATTTCCAAATCGGATGCGTATTTCAATTATAAACGCGAAAGCTCGAGTGGATAACTAAAGAACCAAAAAATATTAATTTTTATGATAAAAATAAAAAATTAACTTATTTTATTAATTATAAGTTTCTGCCCACGACTTCGTCTGCGTAGGATTAGTACTTCAAGTAATTTATTTTCTTTTCCTAGGTCCCATCTACGTTTATACCAAAAGTCTTAACCTATTTATTTAAAATATCTATAATTCTTGATTCGATTCAAAGTATTAGGCGAGTACTTCAAATAAATTCAGTAATTTTAATATTTTCCAAAATAGAATTTTGATTTAATCATCATTGTTTTGCAAAATGCCATTCTCAAATCTTGACGTTTTCTATTAAACTATAATTATTATTTTCAATATATTAAAAATAAATAGCTAGCTTCATAAATTATAGCCTATATGTTATTCTGATGTATGAGCTATATTATTATAAAGTTTCATTAAAATCCATTCATTAAATTTTGATTTAAAGAATAAACATACATACATCCATACAAACTTTCATGTTTATAATATTAGTAAGATTACTTACTTGGTCCGTCATTTCAACAACAAACTGTTTGAAAGAATTATAGAACAGTGTAGTTATTTTGGTTGTTCCCAATAATCTAGCATTCTTTCAACATCAACTTAAAACAGCTATGTACATTATGTGGGTGGTAAGTGGTGAAGGTATTAATAACACGATCCAGTCATTCAGAGGTCAACCTAATTATAACCGAATCAAACAGCAGCTGCTGAAAATGTTTTCATTCCTAGCTGTTATGTTATGCCTAGCACTCCTAGCAGTGTGTGTGGCTGTAGTGGAGGTACCTACTCACTACTCATACCTGTCAGTGACTTGTTATGCTTCATAACTCACAACTAGTCCAGTACCTATTTACAAAGCAACAAGGTTACAAATTAATGAAAGTGCATTACTTCTTTAGTGTAATTACATCAGCTGTGACTACTATACTGATACTACACTGTTTTCATTGATGTGTCAAGCAATAATAAAACATTTCAAGGTTATAACATTCATGTTATCATTGATTGTGGCTATTGAAGACCATTGTTGACTCTCTTCTATAATTAAAATGTCTGAAAAAAGCGAATTGTCAAGTGTAGAGAGTATAATAAACAAACTAAACGGGGAGGATCAGATTCAACTGAAAACAATACTCTATGGCAGAAGTGATGAGTAAGTAGAATGCAATAATATATGCTATAACAGATTTATCAATTGTTCTTATCACAACGTTGGATGCCAATTTATAAAAATAAATTTTAGCAAACATAGAGTGAGTTTTGAATAGACTTTACTGTAGGCAAAGTAACAACATAATATTAAACAATAAACAGTTATATATAAAACAATATAGGAATTCTTTGACTCAATTGTGATTGGGGAGGAAACCTGGGTTACACTACACGACACCAGAGACAAAGGAATAATCCCGTCAGTGGTGTAATTCAGATTCACTTAAGTCGCAGAAGTTTAAAAACTTTACAGAGCGTAATTCACGCCTGGCAGGTGCGTCGAGTGGAAGTTCCATCGCGAACGGCTGCCACGCCGAGACTAAATGTCGCAGAGAGTGCAGTATGGTCGGTATTTAGCGTGGGGTAAAAAATGTGCTGTAAATTGATTTAAGAGTTCTACACACCATAGCTGCGAACAGCCCGACATATCGGGCTGTTCGTCTATTGTCTCCTGTCTCTTTTTTCCTCGTGCGAACCCGTAACATTCTGTTTCATGTTGTCTTCTGTCTCTTTTATGAACACAACAAATTCAATATCACCATCTCATTTCATCGGTTGGTACTAGCGGCAGACGGTTTCTTCCAATTTGCAGTCAACATGAAACAGAGTGTTACGGGTTCACAAGATGAAAAAAGAGGCAGGAGACAGCCTCCAACCTTCGATTTTTAGCCAGCTGCTAACAGCTGCTGTTCGCAGCATGGTGTGTAGACCGCTTTACTTACAAGATTATTGGATACTTATTATCATATAATGAAGAAGAAAACTAGAAGTGCCCTCCATACAAATTTGAATTTACACAAATGTTACATTTAGTCTAATAACCCTGTGCTCCGTTTCGCTTACACTCGCCTGGGGTTACCAGATGATAGGTATTTTCCTGACATGTCCGGAATTTCAACTCTCTGTCAGGGAAACAGGGAAAATTGGAATTTTTTAAATATAAAAAAAAAAAAAATATAATAGAATTTTGTGTGCAAACGGAATTTTAAATTTACAGGATGACGGATGATTTCATGGCAGAATCGAATAAAAGGACAAAAAACATGATTTTATTGGCGAAAAATTCACAACCTGAAAATCTCTAGCCACTCCAGGATGGAGGGTTTACACTTAGTGTCTTTCTGACTGTGATAAGTTTATGATTCCTGAAATTCTCTAGCCACCACCCCCCCAGGATGGATGATGTATGGATCCGCTCGATTTATAGGAATTTTTTTCAGGTGTCAAGGATTTTGTCAGGAAAACTCATATTCGGATCTGGAAATCCTGCTTGTGTGGAGAAGAATGTCAGGGATTTTGTCAGGAAAACTCATATTCGGATCTGGTAACCCTACACTCGCCTGACATTTTATTTGAGTAGCATTGAGCCCATGCCGGGTATTAGCTACTTAATAATAATAATGAAAACATTTTTTTCACATTAGATTGTTATATATTAATACTTATGTCTGATTATCCCCCATACACACAAGCCCTGCTTATTTATGGAGGTACATCAAATACTTATATTATGTAATTAATCACTGTAAAAATATATATATTTGTAATTTATGTATCCTTTTGCACCCAATTAAAAAAAAAAGTTTATAGTAAGATAGTATAGTATATATATATATAGTAAGATTCCCAAGTTGAAAATAATACAAAAACAGTGTTGTTATGGGGAAAAACTATTCCTCTATTTTGTATGAAACGTGTATTGTGTACATGATCCACCATTATTTTATACGGACTGTTGGCTTTGAATGTTAAATGTGTTTGATTCCCTCAAGCTGTGAGCTGCCAACTTCGGAGGCGACCCGGCAGTTTGCGGCAAGGAACGATGTGGAGGTGTCGGCCTACGGTTTCTCGGCTGCGAACGAGGAGACGCGACCTCCGCGCGTGGTGACAGTGGGGGCGGTGCAGCACGCGATCGTTCTCCCCACCAGCGCACCCATCCTGCAGCAGCGGGAGGCCATCCACACCAAGATAGGCCAGCTCATTGATGTGGCCACTAAGGAAGGGGTCAATGTTCTGTGCCTGCAGGAGGCCTGGAGCAAGTTACAAGTTTTTATTATTATTATTTTTTGTTTATTTATATTTATACTAGACTAGATGAACCGGCTACGCGTTTCTGTGGCTAACGAATCATAACGCTATGACGTGGAATAGATTGTCGCATGACTGACGTGAAATCGAAACACAATGCCAATTCATTTGTAGCCAAACTAATAATAGGGAAGAGGGGGGGGGGGGGGTCAAGCCTTGTTTTTTGTCCCATACTGATTGCTTTTTTTTTTTTTTATCGAGAAACCTCACAAGAGTCCCAACTGCTCCCTTCTGGAGCCAGTGAGACTATGGCATTCCCAATTGTGGAGAATGTTGTAAGGCTGAAGGTAAGTGGGGAAGGGAAGGAGATGGGGTAGAGGAAGGTGGGAAAGTACCTGGCTATTCAGATCTAGTCACTAAACATGGCCAAAGCCATTATTAAGCAACGTTTCAATTCTGAATGGTGGTCTTACACCAGGGCGATACTGAGAGTATCTTCCACTCTGGAACGTGCCGCAAATATAACATATATTATTTTTATTAATTAATTGTGAAAAACACATATTAATCAAATAAAATTTATTTGCGCACGCCGGGTTCGAACCCGCGGCCTTCCGAATGGGAGTCAAGTGTCTTACCACTCGACCACGGACGGCTTGACCCCGTGATTCGATTTATTAAATACAAGATTATAACACAGACAAATTAATCAGAAATTTACATGCGGTGGGTACATTAGGTAATTAAAAAATTCAATTTTGCTTCATTTAGGGGGCAAATTTGGAATTGTTTTGTGACTTAATTATAATTATTAAAAAAATATCTTGCCTTATCTACCGTGTTAATATAATGAAAAAAAAATGAAAATGTAAACATTGTTAAAATATTTTTTTTTAAAAGTAATTTTACTATATATATATGACCAATTTGCGTTCCAACATAAATGGGTCATTTGTAATTTAAATTTAAACCCATCAAAATGGTTTCTTTTATTAATTTTTATTTTATCATCGTATGTTTATAATAAAAATGATTTTTTAATGTTTATCATTTACTCACAGATAATTGCTTTAAAATCATGAAATATTAAAATCTTTAACGGCCTATATTTTATAATTTTTAAAAATAGATAAATAAAGTACCACATTTCCGTTCTAGATATTTGATTTACATTTTGATTACAAAAATAATTTTTTAGTTTGGTTGGATATTTTGGCCTCAAATTCAAAATTAAGATATGTATGAAACATTCCTCCGAATGGTAATGTTATATCCCGATTTTCTGCTAACTTTATTATGTTTAGGTCTAGTCCAGTGTTGTGTGGAACTAATGTAACCTAATAATTTTGTAGCAATGCCCTTTGCCTTCTGCACCCGCGAGAAGCACCCCTGGTGTCAGTTTGCTGAGTCGGCAGAAGATGGTCCCTCCACCCTCTTTCTACAGGAGGTGAGTTTTTTTTTTTATCGAAGGAAATAAAAACTTTGTGGTGTGATAGTATAATAAATGTTAAATGAAAAAAACACACTTTGTAATACACCACTTTTATAGTAAATAAAAATTAAAAGTAGTATATTAAAAAGTGTGTTTTTTCATTTAATGAGTTTTTTTCTTTCTTCTTTTTGACTTTTAATACCAATAATAACATAACATTTGTATAGTGTGTTATTTCACTTCAAGTGCGTTTAACTATAATACATTTGAAAATAATCCTATAGTGCTCCTTACTCCTTACGAGTCAATTACAAAATATTGATAAAATATTATGAAATAAAGAATGTACGGTGAATACACAGCAAAACAGTGCTGTTATAGCACAGGACAATAATAATAGACAATAACGGTGCTATTGTAGCACAGGACAAAACAACAACTTTAAAACTAAAACATAATATAAAACAGGAGGCAGTTTACCTACGCCCAGAAATAAGAAACATTTTGAGTGGACATTAAACATAAAAGTACAATAAGGAGGAAACCGAAACCAAACAATCACCGGATACTTGTAAACCTGGCTTATTACAGTATATTGAATTAGGTCTTCTTTATCTTATTTTAGAAGGGCCAGTTGGATACAAATAATATCTGTGAGATGTGATACAATAATATTATGTGACCCAACATTATAATTGTTATAAAATTATGATTTTTGTGAATTATTTACCATTTCCATACCTAAAATCGACTTCAAAAATAACCTTTGATAATAAGTTGGTATAGATATGAAGCGAATTAATTAACATTATTTAGACAAGTAGTTTTATCCTTGATGCATTTGAATGAAAATGTGTTTTATACTTTTGTTATTGGCTGTACATCCTCTCTGTACACGCTTTCAGTGACACTTAGATTGATTTTGTGTAAGTTGGTATACCGTATAGCATATTGTATATAACTATTACTGCCTCCGGTTTCAACCGAATAATTCGGTTAAAAATGACAGGTTAAAAAAAAAAATGCGATTTAACCCTTATGTTTAAAGAAACTGTACATGGACAAGGTCAGAATCGCTTGCGCCAAGATCATTCCAGACGTTGCTTTTTATTTCAAAACTCTAGCCTCTCAGAATGCTCTGATATTAATTTTCTATGGAATACGGCCACATGTGGGCAAATATCATCCGACATTCAAGAGATTAAGGAGGTTGTGTTTCCTGATTAAAAATCTCATAAATGCGAATTTTAGTTAATAAATGTAATATTCTGTTCAATTTTCGTTATAAAATAAACATTCTAAATAAATATTATCCAAGTAATTTCGTCTGTCTCTAATCTAAACACAACTTTTTACACCTTTTGAAATCTTCACTGTCCGCATCAGTATCGGTATCGTCGTACTTTTTTATAAATATCGGTATCGTATTGGCAGAAGTGCGTATCGATGCATCCCTAAAAATAATGTACTATTTGTTGCAGTACTGCAAGAAGTACGATATGGTGATTGTGTCCCCCATCCTGGAACGCGATGCGGTGCACGGCGACACCATCTGGAACACGGCCGTGGTGATCGGGCCCGAGGGCGTGCTGGGCAAGCATCGCAAGAACCACATTCCGCGCGTGGGCGACTTCAACGAGTCCACCTACTACATGGAGGGCTCCACCGGCCATCCCGTCTTCCGGACCAAGTTTGGCAACATCGCCGTCAACATCTGCTACGGACGTCACCATCCAATGAACTGGATGATGTTTGCCATCAACGGGGCGGAAATCGTGTTCAATCCCTCTGCAACGGTAAGTTTGCCACACTGCTGAGAGTGCCAAGGCCAACAATCTTCTTATATATGTATAAAAATTAATGATTGTTTGTTTGTTCGTATTTTATGCGCTGGCATACCGTTCATCTGATTGCGATGAAACTTTGGGTATTTGATGTGTGCATTCCCGCGATGGTTATAAGATAGTGAGCTCTGGCGTTTTGAAATTACTTCCTGTACGATTTATCAGATTGCGAAGAAAATTTGGTGAGTTGAGTGAGAATGCCCGCAAAGGTTTCTATATAGCGATATTTCTATATTGGTGAGCTCTGGCGTTATGAAATTTGCAATAGGTCACAGATGAGTTGTTTGAAAAATGGGTATATTTTATGTAGATTAGCAGCAGAAAAAAAAGGCGGATGGGGAGGGGAATCCGGGAGGGGCGGAGGGGAATTAAGGAGGGGGGGTTTACGGGATGGGGGACGAGGGAGGGGGGAAGGCGGAGAAGGTGGTAGAGGAATGCGCGAGGGAAGGGTTCGCGAGAAGGGGGACAGCGGGAGAGGGGAGGGGGAAAGAGGAGGCGGATAAATTTTGCACGAAAGTGTAGTTTTGGGAAGCCTAAAATCTCTGCATCTTCTCGTAGGATAATTGTGAACATTTTCATGTTATTTTACTTTGCATATAATTTGGGAGCATACTATTTTAAGCTTGTACAACATTGTTACCGTATTATTTATTATATATTGTTTGGTTGTCATCACATTTGAATTTTATAAGATAATAGTAAAAATGTTTCATTTTAAAATCATCCTCATCCCCCTATTTTGTCTGTAGTTATTTTGGTCTTCATTACCTAAGAATAAAACACCAGAACAATAATTTAAATGCTGTCTCTTTGTCTTGCTATTTTTCAAATTTTTGTTTAGATTAATTATTAGTTTTTATTAATTACTAGCTGATACCCGGAATGCGTTGAATGCCACTTAAATAGAGAAATTGTCTTCCCTGCGTGTCCTTTTCTATTCGTCCCCGTTCCCCTTCCGCCACCTTTTCCCAACCCTCGCTTCCTTCTTCTCCTGCATTCCCTTTCCACCTTCTCTGCCTTCCCTCTCTCTCGTCCTCCCTCCCGAGAATCACCCCTCCTTCATTCCCCTCCGTCCCTCATGGATTTCCCTCACCTTTTTTCCCTGTCACTAAACTCCATGAAATAAACTCATTTTTCAAATAACTCGCGTGAGCTCTCAGCTCCAGAACTCACCAAAATAGAAATATTACTATATAGAAACCTTCACGGGCATGTCCACAACAACTCACCAAATTTTAATCACAATCGGATGAATAGTGCAGGAAATATCTCTAAATATATCAAACGTGTAAACTGTCAAACGAACGAAGTTAAAATAGTCGGAAAGAAAAATTAAGAACCATCCATAAAAGTAAAAGAAAAAAAAAAAGATGAATGAAATGGGGTAAGGTAGTTCTGAAGTTATGGCGTGATCAAGGGAAGCAGAAATTCATTTTTATATATATAGATTCTTCTTCTTCGATGATATACAATAAATGGTTCGTAGAGAAGGGTAACAGTTTATGTTGTGACTGCAGGTGGGGGCTCTATCCGAGCCGCTGTGGGGCGTGGAAGCGTGCAACGCAGCCATCGCCAACAGTTACTTCACGGTGGCCATCAACCGCGTGGGCAGCGAGGAGTTCCCCAACCCCTTCACCTCGGGGGACGGGGCTCCGGCCCATCGCACCTTCGGGCACTTTTATGGAAGCTCCTACGTTGCTGCCCCTGATGGCTCCAGAACACCGGTTAGTATTAAACCTCGGAGATTTTACACAACTTAACTAACTAACTAACTAGCCATCACGCCGTTTCCTCGCAGGGTTAGGCAGAGAGGATGGACTGCCAAAAAACTCGGTCTTGGCACACACTCTTTGCCTCATTTACATTCATACATCACCTCATCTGATTCACGTGATCGTGCCATGTCTTCCTCGGGTGTCTCCGACTTCTTCTACCATTCACACTTGCATCATATATTCTCCTTACACTCCTTTCTTCGTTCATTTGCTCTACATGCCCTAACTATCTGAGGGTCCCTTTCTTAATCTTACTCATTACGCTCATTTGCGGATCTCCACATTTTTCACATGATCATTCAGGTTTTACCACACGTACGCCTACTTTCATCCTTCCTCTGCCAGTTCCATGCCTCGCTGCCATGCATCAGGGTAGGTCATCCCTGTGGACTGCTAGCTTCGCTTCATTGAACAGTTTTTTATTAGTGCCAACGGCTGGAGTTACCTGCATTTACCCTTCTTTTAATATATCTATCAGCCTTCCCATTACTATCCAAAAACACAAACTCATCCACCTGCTCCAAGTATTTATAATTTACAACTATATTGCACATTGTTTTCATATATTTCTCTCTTTCAAACACCAAACTACAGAACTTCATTAAATTAATTGATTTAAACAGAATTACGGCTCCGTTATAAGAGTTCAAAAAGATGGGGAAGATAACTGAAGGTTTTTGAAAGGGATATAATATGTAAATATGAATGCTAGAGGGAGCGTGCTAACACTTAAAACAATTGTAATAATTTTGTTAATTTTTATTACATATGTATTTGAGGCGTATTAAAACGAAAACTGCCGTTTCAATCTCCATTTATTTTCATATTGAGTAATATGCAAAAATATCTTTTTAGTTCTTTTGAACCATAAAGCATCATTTTAGTTCTTTTGCCGCACTATGAACCATAAAGCATCATTTTAGTTCTTTTGCCGCACTATGAACCATAAAGCATCATTTTAGTTCTTTTGCCGCACTATGAACCATAAAGCATCATTTTAGTTCTTTTGCCGCACTATGAACCATAAAGCATCATTTTAGTTCTTTTGCCGCACTATGAACCATAAAGCATCATTTTAGTTCTTTTGCCGCACTATGAACCATAAAGCATCATTTTAGTTCTTTTGCCGCACTATGAACCATAAAGCATCATTTTAGTTCTTTTGCCGCACTATGAACCATAAAGCATCATTTTAGTTCTTTTGCCGTACTATGAACCATAAAGCATCATTTTAGTTCTTTTGCCGTACTATGAACCATAAAGCGGTCTACACACCATGCTGCGAACAGCCCGACATATCAGGCTGTTAGCAGCTGGCTATTATCTCTTTTTTCCTCGTGCGAACCCGTAACATTCTGTTTCACGTTGTCTTTTGTCAAGAGAAGACTATTACACAACAAATTCAATATCACCATCTCATTTAACTGCAGCGCATCGGTTGGTACTAGCGGCAGACGGTTTCTTCCAATTTGCAGTCAACGTGAAACAGAGTGTTTCGCATGAAGAAAAAAGAGACAGGAGACAACCTCCAACCTTCGATTTTTAGCCAGCTGCTAACAGCTGCTGTTCGCAGCATGGTGCGTAGACCGCTTAAAGCACCATTTTAGTTATTTTGCCGTACTATGAACCATAAAGCATCATTTTTGTTGTTAATTATTTCCATAAGTTACACTCTGTGTATATTTTATTGCGATTAAATGGTAAATTATTTAGTTATTTTTAATCAATAGATGTATTTAGATTTAAAATTAAACAACTTTTGCACTTTGTTCCACTTATTTATTTTCACCAGGACCAGTCAATAAATGGAGATTGCCGCTTTTTTTCTGTCACTCTGATTTTTTGTCCAAAGGGATACTGCCGTTTTTGTTCTGTACCCTGCATTATCCTAATGGAGATTGCCGTTATTGTTGCAGAACTAAATAAATTTATTCAAAAATGTATGGGTAACTGTCATTTATGCTCCGAACCCTTTGTAGCTGTCGATAGTATTTTTGTTTCTCTATCCATCTCCATATCTAACTCCTTTTTGATCAATGGTGGAGATTGCCTTCTTTGTTTCAACACGCCTCATTTAATAAACCACAACTTATTTGAGAGCAAAACTCTCTTGACAACTAAGTTTAAAGAAACACTATGACTTTTTCCATACCCGTAGCATAGTGTTGAGCTATCTTAACAAACGGATTGCAATTTTTAGAGCACAGGCATCAGGTGTGAATGCTGTCCTTGTTTTACCGGTATTTCAATGAAAGATGAACTGAGGAACTAGCGCCATTGATCCCCTCGATACCGGTGCATAGTTCGGAAACACGCCAAATGCGCCCTTAACATAACTCTTAGGTTGCTTCTATGACTCGTTCTTGAGTTCAACAGCTCGGCTGTGGAACAATCTCTTCAAGAACCATGTCTTTCACTTCTCAAAAAGACCTTCCACACAGCATCTTCAAAGATGACGTAGGCTCTAAGGGAAATTATTTCCCTCAGAGCCTTCTCTGTGGAGTGAATGTAAAAAAGGTGGGCAAACACATCTGCCGCCAATACCTAGACAAACTTGACCCTATGAACCCGGGCACTCCTGCTAAGTCACCGGCCGTAGCGAACCACATAGGGTGACCTATGTTGTGTTATCAAATTAACGGTTTTTGGGGCCCATTCCCAAATTGTAATATAATAATGGACTTATATTAGTGTTTATAGAATAGTTTCTTGTGATAAGTAAGATGTTGTGTATTGTGGGTAGGGCCTGTCTCGCGTGAAGGACGGCCTGCTGATGGTGCAGCTGGACCTGAACCTGTGTCGCCAGGTCAAGGACAAGTGGGGCTTCCGCATGACGCAGCGTCTGGACTTGTATGCCCGCAGCCTTACGGAGGCCGTTCACCCCGACTTCCGTCCGCAGCTCGTCGGAGATCAATAGTCAATAATTTTTGGAATAAATGTTTAAGCAAAAAAAAATTGCATCAAAAAATGGCAGAATTCCTTTTTTTAATACAAGATAACCGCTTGAAAAATTGCTAAATTTCGCGTTATTTGCTCGTAAATTGCATTTTTCTCATTATTAGATCTCGTTAATGCGAAATTTTCAGCTCTGTAAATTTAATTTTTATTTTTTATTAGTTTCGGAATAAACCTATGTAAAATGAGTATAAACAGTTTACAAGGTTTTATAAATAATGACTAGGGTCGGTTCAGTATTAAGCACACGAGTCTGTGAAATATCTTTAGTGATTATGTATATACATTTGACCGGGCGGGGTTAGGACGAAGATAAATGATACACTTATATTTAATTTTTTATTATTTATTAATTACAGTAACAGATGTAATACATTACATTAACTATTTTTTTTAATAATACATTTTTTATATATTGTGATTACACCTTTTTTTTGAGCAATGCTTGTGTAAAAAATAAATTAACACATAAACAATGTAATTAATATATTAACACACAAACAAATGTAATTAATATAATCAGTGGCGGCTCGTGACTTTTGGTGAGCTAGAGTGCTAATATTAACAAAAATGGCATTATTGATGTCGTTGTAGCCGAAAAATATTTTTTATTTTTTTTTCGAAAATTTATTTTTTGTATGAAGATTTTCAGGAAATCCGTGCGGCGCACGGTAAAACTGAAATTTCCTGAAAATCTTCATACAAAAAAATAAATTTTCGAAAAAAAAAAAATATATTTTTCGGCTACAACGACATTAATAATGCCATTTTTGTTAATATTAGCACTCTAGCTCACCAAAAGTCACGAGCCGCCACTGAATATAATACAAACAATGTAGTAAACACTCTTGTCCAGTAACAGGGAACCATAAATGGAGAATTTTCCTCCAGCTATCATAGTTCAAGTCCTAACGTGTTCACCATTTTATTTTATTTGTTTTTATATTTAATTTCACATTATGTATTTTATTTAGATGTAAATTTGTATATGGCAGACAGAGTATACACACCACTCTGTTCAACTGAAATAAACACAAAATTATTATATGTGTATTTGTATGTGTGTGTGTGTGTGAACGTGCGTTCGCATCAATACCTTAGTTAACATTAGTGTAAGCGTTGTAAGTGCGCATTGAATATGTTACCACTAATGTTTTATCCGCACATTACTACCAAGGGCGGTTCCAGCTTTGGGGCCAGGGGGGGAGTCAAATAATGGTGGTCAAGTCACAAGGAGTTATAATTTAATTGCCGTCAAACAAAGTATTATATTAAATTAATTAAATGTTGAAAGTACTTATAAATAAAATCTATATTGTGACAAAAAATATATAAAAACATTATGTTTAACAATTTTAATTAGTGGTCCACCTAGGTCCTGGACCCAGCCCAGGGGGGGTCATGACCCCCCCCCCCTGGATCCGCCCTTGATTACTACTGCAAATCGCATCTATGCTAGCGAAGAGTAGGTTCCGTGTTGAGGCCTCCGAGGAGTACTTTTTTTTAAAAGAACTCGAGTTCTAGGAGTGGTTCCAGGTTCCGAACTCGAGTTCTCTGGAGTAGACGTGGGCAAAATTGAATGAATGATTTGAATGAATCAATTCAATCTTGTAACACACTCGATCTGATTCTCATTTTCAGAAGGAATTAAATCTTCATTCCTTACAGATTTTTTAAACGGCACCATATTTTTATTTCTATTTATTTTACATTAAAAAAATATTTTATGTTAACGATTTACATATTTTAATGCTTCGTAGAAATTTTATTTAATATTATTCTGTGTGTTTACTGCGCGGATAAGTTACCTATAAGCGCGCGCCGCGAAGATACCGGAGGTAATGTGCTATATGCATTGTACTACCTCTATCACGTATAGTATATCCCGCGCCGAAAACCCATAGGTCAGAGAGTCCCCACACCTCCAGCCCAGGCGACAAAACGTTGCGAGTCGAACGAAGTAGTTCCGAGTTCCGAGCAACGCACCTCTCTTTTACAGTCCCATATGTCCCACTCATTCATTGAATTAATAAATGTATTCCTTATTCAGTTGTGTCGTCATTGTCCTACAAGTCTCTCCGGACCGATGCGGTCAAACCCAGTCTCTGTGTCACTTATGTTCCACTAATTCAACGAATGAGCGAATTAGTATGATCGCCTCTTTTCAAATCCCGCTCCCATGATCGAGTATGAACTGCCTCTGTTGAAGTGAGTCGTTAGGTTCGCGGAACGCAAGTAAATTAAGTCACAGCAAGTCAAAAGACACTTGCTAGTCGGAAGTTCCTAATCCAATCCTTAACGACCGCTGCGAATCGGTTCGTCGTTAGTCCCCGCGCAGCGGAACCGTCAATTTAGTTCCCAGTCACAAGTCCCAGGCAAGACACAAGACACTGCTCAAAAGATACAATTCATTCTCAATGCCTGCCGCAAATCCGTTTGGGAGTGCAGTGCGATTTCCCCGTGGGCCGAGCCGTCAATTTAGTTACATCGTAGGTCGAAAACTTCCGATTTCGAGCCCTGCGTAAATTGGGTAGAATGTGTTTTATATTCGATCACGCGAAGCGGAACTATTTTAAGTTTAAAATAAATATAATAAAATTAGTAAAACTGTTTAATTTGATGATTTATTTGATTTATTATATTCTGGATATAACTACTTATAAAAATACATTTTTCTATCGGTTTTGCTGTCATAACATCACATTAAAAAATTCAAAACCCCGTCGTCGTGGTTTTCGTCGATCAGTGTCTAAATTTTTTTATTTTATTATTATATATATCTATATATAAAAATATATATATATATATATATTTTTTTTTTTTTTTTTTTTTTTTTTTTTTTTTTTTTTTTTTTTTTTTTTTTTTTTTTAGGAATTTTATGAATTAAAGGATCGAATGAAAGGAATCAGATCAAAAGGCCGAGGGAATCAGACTGAATCGATTCACTACTGTGAATAAATCTGCCCATGTCTACTCTGGAGTACCTAGTAGATTTTAAAAAGGAATAGGAGTGGGATCCACTCTCTGCGAAGGACTCGGGTTCAAGAATTCATTCCGGCTGAAGCTACACATCTCTAACCTATGTAAAGCAGCGCCCCTCATATCTTTCTAAAGTAAGAAAAGTAAAGTAAGAAAGTAATTACACATGCACGCCAAAATTTGAAGTAGGTAAGTATGGAAAAATTGGTTCACATCACATTGTTCAATAGTATATAAATATTTTGTGTGTATCAGAAAAATTGGAAAAATAATTATTTGTATGTAATAATCTACTACTCAAGCGTGTCATTTTCTATTTTCTACTTTCCATTATAACTTTTACAATTTTCAGCATGTTTTTTCCATATTTTTACTTTAGACATACATACAAAGCAACTTTATTCCATTGGTCACCATGAAACAGGTAGCTGCCTAGTAGGGTGATTTAATGAATCTATTTTTTTTAATTTTATTTAATATTTGTATTTTTTAAATAAATATACAAAATTTTACATGTTATATATACGGTGTTATAAAGTAAAATTTGAATAGCCTCTCCTCACCATAAAGAGACAAGGCGATAAATATTGATTATTTATGACATGTATCTTTTCTCGGAAGATTTTTTCAATATGGATGAGTGTTTCAGGCTAATAATTATTGCTTATAATAACTATTTGGTAGTCGAACCTATGAATAGTTGCCATAATATATCGGATAAGTCAGCTGTGTTTTCTACCTATTTATTTATTAATATTTGTTACTAGCTGATACCCGGCATGCGTTGCAATGCCACTTAAATTAAGACATTGTTTCTCCCTGCATGTCTTTCTGTTCCTTTCCCATTCGTCCCCATTCCTCTTCCGCCACTTCTTCTCCACCTCGTCCCCTTCCCATCCCGCGTTCCGTTTTCACCTTCCCCGCGTTCCTCCTCCCCTCCCCCGCTGTCCCCCTTCTCTCGAACCTTCCCCCTCACGAATTCCCCTTCGAGTTTCTCCGCCTTCCTCCTCCCTCGTCCTACCGCCCTCGAACGACCCCTCCTTCATTCCCCTCTGCCCCTCCCGGATTCCCCTCCCTTCCCCCCTCCCGATTTTTCTCATTAACCTCCCTCCTAATGAATTCCCCTTCCAACTTCTCCGCCTTCCCCCTTCCCTCGTCCCCCTCCCACGAACCATCCTTCCTTCATTCCACTTCACCCCTCCTGGATTCCCATCTGCCCCCCGCCTTTTTCCCTGCCGCTAAACAATTTTTTTTTGCAAATTTCATAACTCCAGAACTCACCAATATAGAAATATTGCTATATAGAAACCTTCATGGGCATGGCCACAGCAACTCACCAAATTTTTATCCCAATTGGATGAATAGTATAGGAAATATCTTTAAATATATCAAACGCGCTAACTGTCAAATGTACGAAGTTAAAATAGTCGTTAATTTTTCTGAAATTATCCAATTTTTGCGCAATTTTCTTAATTTTTCTTTCCGTAAGAACTTCTACAAAGTATTAGAAAACTTTAAAAAAAGATGAATGAAATAGGTAAAGTCGTTCTGAAGTTATAGCGTGACCAAGGGAAACAGGGATTCATTTTTATATATATATATAGATCATATGGATAAACCAAAGAGTATGGATATGGATAATTCTAGTTCCATGGGATAAACCAATCAAGAGGATAGTGAAATACCCCCTAAATCAAGACAAGCCATTTATATTCAAAATTTATATATATATTTAAGACTTTAAAAAGATGTTTACAATAAACTAATCAGTGACAGTGTAAAATATACAGGGTGTCCAGGAGTAAAGTGCACAAACTTTGGCACGTGATTCTACATGATAGTACAAGTAAAAAAGACACAACTTTTTTCGAATTTCCAACGTTTTAAGTTAAAAGTAGTTTGCGGGTTAAAAAATGTGAATTGTTTGAATGGAAAAAGTATTTTTGAATGGGAAAAAAGCATCGAAATTTCGAAAAAAACTTATTTTTTTTTTTTTACTTCTACCATCATGTGGATTCACCTCCAGAATTTTGTGGACTTGACTCCCCGGACACCCTGTAAAAATATTTAAATGCTCGGATTTGTTTTATTTACGTATTTTAAAGGCATTAGAAATTCTAAATATTCTTTTCTATTAATTGTAATGCAGTTGATTCTAGTTTTGTTTCTAAGACGCAACTTTTAAATACATAACTTATCATCCGTTCCTGAATTCGAAAGCTGAAAAAATGGACGAATGTTCGTACTTAGGCGTATACCGTAATCACAGGACACCACATTTGTCCCAACTCACATTAGGTCTCAGAGAAATCGTTGAGATGTATGATCTAAAATCAAAACGGTGTTGGAAAGAGAATACAATACGCCATATATTCAAATCTAAAAGTTAACCACAAAATAATTCAAATGTATAAAACAAATGTATTTATACACCTTTATGAAACCAAAGTTTCCGAACATAATTTAAAAAAATAAATTATGAAATTTTGTGAATTTTTTAAGAATAATTTTTTCATGAAATGACAAAAAATGAGGTGACAGTAACGTTTAAAATTCATTTGTCTAATAAAATATGTTTGTTTATTAAATTGCAAAGCGGAAATATTTTTCCCCTTCTGACAAAATACAACCAATTTTAAATTAATATATATTTTTATATTCGAATTTGGCCGCCATTTAGCGAAAAAAAAATTTTACTCACCAAAAAAGCAGCAAAAATTGTCTGCCAATATTTTAAAGGTTTGTACCTACCTGTGTTATAAACCATTGTAATATATTCCATGAACCTTGACCTACGGCACGAAACAAATAGTTACTCATTTATTTGACATATTGAAAGGTCATATCTCGAGGAAACAGCAGATTAATATTGATGTTTTTTAGAAATGTCGAGAATGAGACAAAAACACAGTCATTCTATCGATTGCAAAACACCGTATATTTTTTATATACCTACCTAATGCCGTAACATATAAGTCATCTATTGGGTCACTACATTACGAAGTTCACTCAAAAATATAGCACAAATTTTTATGGTTGGATTCAGGGGCGTAGCTAGGTAACCAAGGGCCCTGGGGCAAATTAAAAAATGGGGCCCTACTGCTATGTAAACTGATTAGGTTTTATCAAATAAAAATATGAAATATAAATACAAATACTTTAAAAATGCAAACCCTCCGCCCTTATGTGTGTCATGCAAACATCATCCACGTTCACATGATCTCCAACTGCAATAATTGTCGAATCTTCTTCAGTAGGCTTCTCAACCAACACTGCAGTTACCACATTATTTGAGTCACTATCAATAGAAATATTTTGGCCAGATGTACTTGCAGAAGGCTGACTAAAAAACTTGTCAATTTTGGGCAATTTTTGTTTACTATCTTCTCTTTCTTGGCGTTGTTTGCGTTTAAATGCACCACTGGGTTTCTTCTTTTTATCCATAATTTTAGTTTTCTAATTTATTTAAACAATACAATATTAGATTGTGCTCGAGTAGGTAGGTACTCACTGTTCACTGACGACGTTAAAAGTAAAATTAAAGGAAAGAGAAACACTTAGGGAATGACCCACATATCACTATCCGTCAAATTGACAACACTGCCAACCTACAGAAAGAATTTAGGGGAATTCCCTAGGCATAACTTTTGAATTTCTCTCAACCGAGTTGTCATGATTAAAGTGGGGTTGCAAGTTGCAACCTGTCATATTTATTTTGAAAATGGGAGAAATTTCCAAAAGTTCAGTTCGATCGAGATTTATGGTAAGGATTCGAGGGCCCCCTGAGCTTGAGGGCCCCGGGGCACTGCCCCGCGTAGCCCCTAGGTAGCTACGCCACTGGTTGGATTATGCCCGCTCAAAAAGAAGAAGGAGAGTTGCGATAATACGAATGTCAGAGGGAGCGCTCTAATATTAAAAACGATAATATTCAAGCAAAAATTGTTTAATAGCCACTGGAGCGACAGAGCAATTAAAATATTTTTTCTCAGATTGCTAAAGGAAATTTTTCCGCCACATACCTCCGAATTTGAATATGGAGACATAAAAACTGATTATAGTTCTATGTAGCCAATGAATTCTCCTATATTTTGTCTATTATCACAAATTTGTAGGATTTATAAAAAAATTTAATTAAATCTTTAACCTTCAAACATTTTAAAGAATCTAGACAATATTTATTTTGTTATATTCTAAATGTACAATATATTTATTATATAGACGTTTTGATAAAAAAAATATTTAAATTTGTTACATTTTTGCAACAAAGCAATCCGAGGTTTTGGAAATAGTGCCATATTGTGGCAAAAATCGCTCGAGTGGATAAAACACGACTCGTATAAAATAGAGCAAAAATCTCGTGGGGGTTGTGTTAAAGTAGCATTTAATGAAACATTGTGAATTTTTTCACACATATTACTTTAAAATGAATAAACAGAAACAAACGTGTAAATAATAATTTTCGGAGCATCCTTTGCGATTTACTTCTATAAAAGGAATTTCATATATCTAATTACCTTCCTTTTCGGCGAAGGAACGTATAGATGCTATCTTAAAGGATAAAATATATTTTTTACGAGCTTAAAAACTTCAAATGTTCAAAGAAAATATGTAAAAATCGATAGAAATTCAGGAAGCCGCAGTTTAAGATATATACCTACATAAATTACAAACTTAAGAGGCTAGACTTTGAACCACACGTAGAACACTCTCGACTGTCATTCTGTCCCGCTCTCAATAAGCTCACGCACACTTACAATACATGCGAATGCGAAATGTGCGAATGAGACAACGCTCAAATTTACCTACAGAAATCGCTCGAAAAGGGGTTTATGGAGAATACACTTTTCTACACCGAAACTTTCACGAAATTGAATTTTAAAAAAATATTTATTTTTTAGAAAGAAGAAGCTACGTCGGTAGCTTTTTTATAATTTTATAATTCTTTATGAGAGTTGAGTTAGCAGCACTTTCTCCTTAAATAATATTTTTTGATAAATCGTACATGTTTGACAGTGAATGTTTACGTTAATACGAAACGCATCAAAAATTCGAAAACATACCGACATAGTTTTCACCCTCTAGAAGGCAGTATAAAAAATATATATTATTTTTGTGCAATTTTCGATGTAGAAAAGTGTTTTTTCCCGGGCGTCCTTTTTGTATGGGCCGAAAAGCGAAGTCTATCATCTCAAGACTCCTATTGAAAAAAAAAACAAATGGAAAATGGAAAATCTAAAATTAACAAAGCTTCTTGACAGAAGATTGGTTATCTGATGTAATTTTTATTTTTTAAAATTGATAATTCCCTTATTGACAGTAATGCACTATTAAAAAATATATTTCACTGCAACAGTAAAGCGGGCGACAAACGCGAAGTTCACATCAAAAAGATACTTATAACACAGTAGCGCTCGCCATACAATCCCATACAGACCCGCCAGACGTAAAAATATGATGTGCTGTAATCGCGGTTTGAATCTTCGCTAATTCGCGTTATTTTTCGTGACCGCTACGATCACGATATCAGAAAAGTTATGCGACCCCCCCCCCCTTCGCCGTAAACAGGAGAGGGGCTCATTTTTTTATACACGGAGCATGCACGGAGCTGTCAAGTTGTCATATCCAGTACAAAGAAATGATATTCTCTCGACCGATTCCGATTTCAACTGACCCCTTCTCCTGCTGTAGGAAGGAATATTTTATAACCTAGTGTGTCGGTAGAAAAGATACTTATAACGCAGTATCTTTTTGATGTGAACTTCGCGTTTGTCGCCCGCCTATGTCGATAATGTCGATACCAATTCGTTTATGAACTGCCTTATACTACACATACACACTTACACAGCTTCTAATAACCTATATACAGAAGTAGCAGGTATTTTTAATAGCACTGAAGGAACTTACAAAAACGCATTTCACATATTTTTTTGAAAATAATTATTAGTTACATATTGTTTTCAATTGTAAATTTTCGTTAATTTAAATTACCTACAACGTCGTTATGACATAGAAATCGCATAAGGTTGTCAGAAACGTTGCCCGGCTTGACCTAAAACGAACATGTCGTTTTGACGGCAAATGGAAATGGCACATTTTAAATCGTTTTAGAAAATTTATTCGTCAACATAAAAATAAAATAAAAATACCATTTTTTGTAATTTTTTTCGAGAATATAAAAACAATTTATCAGTTTAGCTTATGATTCTAGTGCCGATGAAATCACGAGATTTTAGTATGACGTTATATTTTTGTGTTGAATAATGTTCGGTGGACATTGTATTATTACGCCGATGGAATTATTTTGTTTTGAGAATATGAAGGCTTTAGTGGTGTAACTATATATTTACATAATATTATTTTATTGTCGTATCCTTTGTGTGGATCAGCCGAAATATTTCATATCTCGTCAACAGGAAAAGTTTTACCCAACCAATAGCCCCATAGACATATTATGTATAGACCTGTCCTAAGTGATAAAAGCGTATTATTTCCCCCTTCTTAATTCTGGGTTCCATGGAACCGGCCGGGCTGGCGTATAGGTTCGCGTGAATCTAGAAAATGTGACGTCATCATTCTTGTGCGGCCTAGCGTCGAGCTCTCATCGGTACATTTTACGAAATAACAAGGCAAAAATGGTAACTTGTGCTATTAAAACATGTAAAAATAGAAGTGAAAAAGAGTATAAACCCAATTGTCGTATTACCTTCCATATGCAGGCATTATTTGTCATTATTTTAAGCTTATTCACATCATATAATATGATCAGTTTTAGACATGAAGCGGAAGCAACCGAAATTCCCGGTCCCGTCGTGTGCACGTTGCAGTTTACTGTGATAAGTAAATTATGAAATATTTGTAAAAGTGTCTTAACTAAACACGGTAACAAAATATTCGACTCTCAAAACAAGCGAACCTTTCTTCATTTTATATGGATTACACAAGTTTGTTCAAACCGGGCGAACAATTCGCGCTCCCATGTGAAAAGGTCTTTTCATTCAAAAGCAGATTTTACTTTTAAGAACTAAATGGTGATATTATAATGCGAGATGCCTATATACTGTAATATTGAAGTATTAACGAATCACATATCGTTACAGTCAACTCATCCCTCTGCGCCCCGCTACAGCTGGTTTTTACCCCTCTCCCTGATTCTCTGGTCTATGAATATTCATATGTCTATGGATAGCCCGGATTTTGATGATTTAGCGCGACACCGCGCAACTCAGCATGCAACCATTCAACTCAATGTTGTTTTTGTGATAAAATTAAATGCTACTTTATTTTTGTTAATTTTTAAGGTTATACCGTTGGTCGTTGGCAGATTTGTTCAATTTTCAAACGATAGATTCTATTAAATAACACAAATTTCAAAGCATATAACCATACAACAAAATAAATCAATACATAATCTAGTCAACACAGTTTTGAGAATTTAAATTTTAGTTAAATTAAAATCATTAAAAAATAAATCCGCGAACATGTTTTGTGAAAAAAATACCTCACATTTTCTATTTATTTAAGGTCTTACAAACTAAATTATTTCAAATTTTTTTACACACTTATTTTGTTTGAAAATTATTGAAAAATCAAAAATACTCACAAGAAGTACACGATATTTAATAATTTATCATCGTGCTTTTTGAGCATTTTTATTGCTTACTTGAATGTAGGTATATATTAAAGCAAGTTTTGAATGAAATAAATCGATATAAAATTTTTAATTTAAAAAAATTGATACGGGGAATAAACGATCTTTCTCATTGGAACCTCCCTGTACAGTTGCAATCATTTTTAAACTTTTGTTATCAGCCGCTGGTCAATCACTCTTAAGACAAGATTTTTTATGCATTGCACAAAGGGTAACAATTATTATATGCAACAATTAGGGTCGGCGTAAGCTGGGAGTCAGAATGTGTCGCGCGTGCACACGACGCAGGAAATGTATGGGCTTATACGAAGCATGTCGTACAAGTCTCTGCATTTCCTGCGTCGTCTGCACGCACGACATATTCTGACTCCCAGCTTAGCCTGAAACACTCATTTACATTGAAAAAATCTCCGGAGAAAAGATACATGACGCCGACGGGACTCGAACCCGTGTCCTTCTGATTACCGGTCAGCTGCTCTAAACCACTGAGCTACGTCGGCTTATCTCTTACCCGCTAAATAATTCAATATATATATTTAGAGCAGCTGACCGGTATTCAGGGGGACACGGATTCGAGTCCCGTCGGCGTCATGTATCTTTTCTCGGGAGATTTTTTCAATGTGGATGAGCGTTTCAGGTTAATAATTGTTGCTTATAATAATTATGTTATTTCGTTATTTACCGACCTACTTATATTTATTTCTTACACCTTGTATTTTAGCTTTTAGTTTAGTTTTACTATTATTGTGAAATGTATTATTCCTTACTGGTTTTGCATACTTGTAAATAAACTTTCAAAAACAAAACAAAAACTAAAAACATCAACAAGATCAACGATCAAATAGTGAATATATTGTCCGTGGTCCATTGTACGTGGATTTCACAACTTGCAATTTTTTATAATGATTTTATACACGATGCCAGTTGCCAGTGTTGCCACATGCGCACAATCAATCACCGATAATACCACTGACGGATTAGACATACTTAGAATAATTACTGTGATGTATACCGATTTGAAAGAAAACAGAGTTGATTTACACAGACTATAAAGCTTTTTTAATTTTTGTTTTATTATTGTATAAAAATACTATAGATCTATGTGAATTTATACCCGCTAAGTTACTGCGAGTAGCTTAGATTAATTTGAAAGATAAATTTATTCATAACAGTGGATTTAATTCTTTATTTAAAATTACTTTTCAATACTTTGTAAGGGCTATAAGGAGCACTGTAGGATTATTTTTAAATTTTGTTATAGTTAAGTGCACTTGAAGTGAAACATCACAAAACTGCGCTATACAAATGCTTTGTTATTATTATTATTATTATTAACTTACTCTCAAGTGATAGAGAAAGTAGAAAAGAAGTTTCTGAGATATTTATACCGTAGATTTCGGATATTGTCCCTGGTTATATCCATCAGCCTTTTTGTTGATTAGTGAGACATTTCCGAAAAATCTAAATTTGAGTTTAGTGTTCGTTTTGGAAGGCGGGTATAAGTACCGCCGCCCCGAGAACCATTTATTGGACAACCAACACCTCTGCCACAGGTCACCCCAAGTGGTTCGCTACGTTTAGTGACTTAGCAGGGGTGTCCGTGTTCATGGGGTTGGGTTTGTCCGGGACTTATGGGCAGATGCGTCTGCCGACCAACTGCGTGGCAGGCCGGATCAGGAGAGACTGGTTGGGGGAGAACTTTTAATCTCTCCAGCCAGACCCTTTCGACCCATCGCCTTTAACCGCAGTGGGAGGGATGGCTTCACACGTCCATCACCTCGGACATTTTGATCCCCAGATTCATATCCTTTTCAAACCTTTTTCCTTCCCAGGACTTTTTCTCCTTCCTTTCCCCTAAAATACTCTCCATACATCGTCTTCAAAGATGACATAGCTAAGTTTAAGGTTAAGCTTCCCGATGTTTTTTTATAGCATATTTAGTATGTAAAACACAGGACAGATATAAATAATATTTGATTTATGGTGAGCATTCGATTATTGCTTTCATTATCTTAAAACTTACTATTTGAAGATGTCTGACTAATCAATTGGACGATCGATATATATCGTTTTGAATTAGTTATTAAATTTATTGCATTAGTCGGGATTTGAACCCGCGACCTCCGAATTACTAATCGAGAGCCTGAGTAAGCAAAGTATAATCATTAAGAGGAAACCGGGTGGCGTCGTGTCCTTACAACGAATTTTGGCACTACTGCAAAAATATTTTTATAGTATTTTCTTATTGTACAGGTAGTATAAAAATGTTAAAAATCGATCAAATTTTGGAGGAGAAAATAGGGAATACAAAACCTCGATTATAACGATCTTAATAGGGAACAATCACACATTTTTTTTTACCAAAAATTAAAGAAAATTACAAAATGGACTACCAAAACATTTTTTTACAATAGGAATAGTCTTTCAACAACGTTTTGAAAATTTACATTTCAAATTTGGACGAAAACGCCATCTTTCACGGGTTTTGGCTTTTGACGTCACTGCGCACCCCGTGTCAGATGCCAATAGTCGAGCCAAATGTAATCCAGTAATCAATCTTCAATTGATCATTTGTTTGTCGAAGAAAATGTCCGTAAATACCGTTTATAAATACTGTAATGTACAAATACAAGACCTTCAACACCAAACAGCTCGGACTCGGGAATGGGTTGTGACGTCACAATGTCGCCAGTCAATGATGACTCGTTTTTGATCTTTGAATTTTCACACAACTTTGAAAGTGAATTAATGGTAGAAATGCCACATTACCACACCTACTTCGTGTAAAACGCCAAAATGTAAATTTCATAAGAGAATATTGTAGACGAGGATAATCCAAACCAAAATAAACTTAATTAATACAATTGAACTGGGCCGCGCGAAGTACAAGCGATGCGAACCGCAATAAGGAAAAATACTATTTTTTTTAATTTATTTTTATATTTCATTCCACGAATTTATTACCGACATATCCATTCAATTCTTTACAATAAATACATTGCTACAGAGTTCGTCTTTTAGACGAGCCGAGGGATAACTATCGGCAACTTCTCAGGACACTTTTAGTCATTGTGAACTGTCACCTATTCGTTTGCGATCTGCAGTTGTCCTAGGGAAGGATGAGAAGTTACCGATAGTTATCCTATCGATCGTTATCGACCGAGTGTGCTAGGGCCTCAGAAGATCTTTAAAAAAAATACGAGTGTGCTTTAGACCACACGACTAAAGTAAATACTTCTTTAGCTCCATCTATATGTTTATATGTATAAAATTTATTCATATGTTAATTTTCTACAAATATTTCTTTATATTTATTATCATTCGCCTCGCCCGATCAAGCCGTTCGCGTAGACGTCCGCCCCCGCCGCGTTTGGCGCGTCACTGGTATTTCAAAATACTGACTTAAATATTTCATGCACTGGCTATGAGAGGAAGAGAGAAAGAAAATGTGCGCGCGCACTGCTCTCTCTTGCTTTTACAGTGAGCCCGTTCGCCTCGCAACGCATTTCAAATTCCGTTACACATTCGCCAGCTTACCCCTCAAGTCAAGCGTGCGTAAAAAAGTATTTACTTCAAAAATTTACTATGAATACCGCACAAGAGTCTCAACTGCTCCCGTCTGGAGCCAGTGATACTATGGCTTCCCCAATTGGGGTATGTTGTGAGGCCGAAGGTAGTGGGGAGGGGAATGACATGGGGCGGAGGAAGGTGAGGAAGTAAATGGCTATTCAGAGCTAGTCACCAAACACGGCTACAGCCATTTAAAGCAACGTTTCATTTCTGAATGGTGGACTTACACCAGTAGAATCTGCAGAGAGTATTTGCACAATTTATTTGCGGACGCACGTCGTTCAAAGATTTTAACGATAATGTCGGTAACTTGTCATCGTTCCTGAGCACGATTGCGGGTCGCTAACATACAAACAACAGTTCACATCGAATAAATTAAGAACAGTTAGTGGTTGTGAATTGCTATTTGTTCTTCGACAATCTGCGGTTATGCTCGGGAACGACGACAAGTTGCCGACATTATCGTTAAAATCTTTACCGATCGACTGCGCAATTCCCCCTGGTCAGCTTCAACTAACATGTTCAACTAAGTCGCAAAATTCTAAACATGTCTTTTAAAAATATATATATGAATACCGCACAAGAGTCCTGATATAGGAAAGGGGAAGGTGGGGAAGTACCTGGTAATCTAGTCACCAAACACGGCTAAAGCCATTTCAAGAAACGTTTCAATTCTTAATGGTGGTCTTACACCAGGGAAATACTGAGAGTATCTTCCACTCTGGAACGAGCCGCAAATATACCTTATATTATTTTATACGATTAGATTATGAAAACTCAAATCAAATAAATGAAATTTACTTGCGCACGCCGGGATTTAAACCCGCAATCTTCAGATCGATATTCGAGAGTCTTATCCCTCGACCACGGAGGCTGTCTGATCTGCCACAGGTGAAGGGGAGATCAACAAGTTTAAAAAACAACATCAAAATCTGGCTAAGAAAATATGAAAATGAGGAAATCATAAAAATAATGAAGACAGCATAATATTAATGGGCTCTACACACGGTGCTGCGAACAGCCGGCTGTTAGCAGCTGGCTATTGTCTCATCTCTCCCTTTTCCTCGTGCGAACCCGTAACATTCTGTTTCACGTTGTCTTCTGTCTCTTTTATTAACACAACAAATTCAATAACACCATCTCATTTCATAGGTTGGTACTAACGGCAGACGGTTTCTTCCAATTTGCAGTCAACGTGAAACAGAGTGTTACGGGTTCGCGTGGGAAAAAAAGAGACGGGAGACATCCTCCAACCTTCGATTTTTAGCCAGCTGCCAAAAGCTGCTGTTCGCAGCATGGTGTGTAGATAGTATAAGTATAACGCCAATACAATAACCTACAGTCCCATCGGATCAGGAATCCCCATTGAGGAGAACCGAGCTTATAGAACATCTATTATTCTATAGGTTCTTACTTCGGTAATATAACACAATTTTTTTGTTCATAATTTTATTTTTAATAAAAATTTCATCGACTCGTTAAAAAGCCAATAGATGTCGCACATTAAAATGGATATATTTATCCAAGACACAATCTAGGTAGCATTTAGTTCGGGAAGAATCTTGCAATCATACATAGAGATAGAGATACCAGTCAATTTACATATATGCGATAAGAAAATGAAGACAGTGTCGAAGTATGGATATAGTTAAATATGACCGAAGTCCCCTTAAGCTGGAATCAGACAGTTCACTCGAGTGAAGATTTACGCCATGTTTTTTCGGCCTAATCGTCCATTTTGTTTCATTCCATGTTCACACGGCGCTATAGAAATAAGCGTTCACTCGTCCATTCCCACCACAGCGTCGCCGAGCGAGGTCAACCGCGCTGCAATTCGTTTGATTTCCAGCGCGGTCCGGCCCCGAATTTTAAGGAAAAACATGTCAGATGCATCGATTTTTACGCAATTTTGTTGACACAATTAAATAAAAATAAATAAAGAAAACAGTATTGTTTCGTCTTATAAACCTTTTTTATTTTTTATGACATAATAACACAACTTGATTTTACTTTTTTTATTACGAACATTTTCCTACAAATTAATAATCTTACATATATTAAAAAACATATAAAATACACGGATAATACGGGAGACCCAAAAATTTATATGAGAGGTGTTCCCAAAAGCAAACAAATTAGCCGAACGAATACCATTTTGACGTTTTGCGTGCGATGTGATAGCGTCCTTTCATGGTTTTCTTCCCGTACAGGACGCGAGACAAACTGATTGAGAGTTCACTCGGTGTTCAGACGTTTCACTTTGCTCTCTTCCGCGCGCATGCGCGCGCAAGTGAAGGATGCCGAATGAAAATATCCAACATTGTTGGATCGGTTCACTTGAAGATTTCATTCGGCAGTGTTCGGCACTTTCGATTCATTTCATGTTCAGACGTGTCATTCCGAGTAAACTAGGCCGAATGAAATGCGGAAATGAGCGATTAGTGAACCATGTGAATGGCGCTTTAGGGTCGAATTAGAATTATTATAATTTTAAAATAAATACATGAACAGTGTATATCAAATAGTAATAAAGTAATAGTAACAGAGGTTACATTTTAAAGATTTATGCTAAATTAGTCCATTTCCGAATTGATTCTGTTCAACAGCAATATTGCTCTCCCCACCGACATGCCTTACCTATTTACCTTACTCTTCGACCAAAGAAGGACACTTGGTCGAAGACCTTACTCCAAGCATTTCAATTGAATCTTTTATAATTTTTATTTTTTGTTTTTCCTGGGCAATCATGATAAATTAAGTAAAACTCTTCAAAATATAATTTTTATCAAGAACTATTTAATCACTGAAGTATTTAATCAACTATAATGTTTAATCACTGAAGACCAATATTAGCGACTCTCAAACGAAAATTTGAAATAGAAAAGTGAGAAAAAGATACGGTCACATCTAGCTGAACTGAACCGTAGCCTTTCCGGAACTATTCTCGCCAAAAGAAAAGTCAGAAAAAGATACGGTCACATCTAGAAACTGAACCGTAGCCTTTTCGGGACAATTCTCGCCAAAAGAAAAGTAATATTATTTATTTATTTATACTGGGTTTTTACACATGTTCGCACTTACGTAAAAACAATCCAGTTATAAAAAACTCAGTTATTGTACAAATACATACAATTACAAACAATCTACTATTACATATAATTAAATACGAATACATACAATTAGAAAAACAGAAACATCACAAATAAAAAATATACAAAATTATGTACAAGCTCACTCAAGTAACACATTTTACAATGAGAGGAAAGAGACATAAGAAACGCGAGAGGCATGCATAGAGAGACAATTGACACAATATACTTAGTTTAACATATTTGTTAACAGCGCCAGAACTATGTTTCCGAATCCGTACAAATTATCGACGAAAATATCTACTTCAGCACACTCTATCTTGTTATACATATAGTCGACACATCTGGGTCAGAGGGCTAAAGTAGGCGATATTATTTTTAAATGTACTCCGGTGAAAAATATTGTGGCGTCTTAATAATAAATGTCCCCAATGGTAATTGGGGACTTTTATTTCAATATTGCTAAGACATAGTATCAAGATGTCCGTGAATGATTTTATGTAAATATATTAGATCAATCAATTGCCTTCTAGTTTCAAGTGTATCAATCTTGAAGTAATCACGACGTACATCGTATGATATAAGATTGTCATGCAGTCCACATTTGAAGATAACATTCTTAGCAATTTTTTTGAACCGATTCTACAATGTTTTCATATTTACAGTAATGTGTATTCCAGACAGTGCTTCCATATTCAAGTTTACTTCTAATTAACGCATTGTAAACGGTAAGAATTGATTTTTCGAAGAAAACTTCTTCGCCAAGGTTTTCACTTTGTGATGGCATTATTTATTTTAATGAAAAGACAAATATCTTTGTTTACATCACTTTTATTAATACACAATCTACATGTTTCATGAACGATGTTCAAATGTATACATTTGATCAAATGAATACATTTGATCCTGAGGATCTTTGAAAGATTTAGATATTCTGTTAATAAATCCCATCATTTTTAATGATTTGCACTTAATGATCGGAAACAGACTCAATTTTACGAAAAATTTTAAGATCATCGGTGAAAAAAGCATAATCACATTTTAATTTTGAGCCAAGGTCAATTGTGAATATAAGAAAAAGCAGGGGGCCAAAATTTGAACCCCGTGGTACACCAGAAGTTACAACTATACGAGATGATTTATATCCATTAATAAGAACTAATTGCGTTCTGTTATATAAATATGATTTCTTGTATTTCTTGGGCATTAACTATGTAACAATTTCTAGACATTTTGTTTTGAAGAGTTTTAATTTTCAATGTACTATCGTTACTTAAATTTTAATTTTTATGCTACCGGTTTCGACACATCCGTGTCATTCACTAGCAAACTTAAAAGTTTTAAGTTTGCTAGTGAATGACACGGATGTGTCGAAACCGGTAGCATAAAAATTAAAATTTAAGTAACGATAGTACATTGAAAATTAAAACTCTTCAAAACAAAAAATATGATTTCACTCAGCGAAATAGGTCTCCATGTATTTCTATTTGTTCAAGTTTTTTTAGTAAGATAGAGTGGTTAACTTTATTAAAAGCTTTTTTGGAAATCAGTATAAATTGCATCTACTTGTAATTTTTCATTAAAAGAATTACTCACATAATTACAAGAGTCGCTGATATTGTCGCCAGTAATTAAAAATTTGTAATGTTTTAAAAATAAAAACTGAACCTGATGTTTCAAGTATACAACAAATATAAACTGAACCTGATTTTTCTAGTATACAAAAAATATAAACTGACCCTGATGTTTCAAGTGTACAACAAATATAAACTGAACCTGATGTTTCAATTATACAAAAAAACTATGCCAAAAACATTCTGATTCATCACCTCAAAAAAGGTACAAAGGCAAACACCTCACATAATCGTAAAATCAGAGCCAAACAAATAGACATACTAAATTTACCAAATTGTAATATCTAATAATTGAACAATTAAACTCTGAATTTTTAGCAGTAAAGGTATATAATAAAGTCCCACTTAGTATCAAACAAATTTAAACAAAAAATAATTACATTGAGGTAGTTAAATCTTGGCTTAAGGAACTATGGAAAAAGAAATTACTACTATATTAAAAACTTCGTCATAGAAGTTTCTGGAAAATCCTTCCCAAACCATGAAGTTGTACAACAGAAGTCGCTGAAAACTTATCCAAAACAAAGTCCCCCTCAACACAGGATCTCCTAGTGAGGATTACTACGAATAAAATCTACATCAATTTTATATGTATATATATATATAAATATTTATTTTTTATTTTTTATTATTATTATTATTTAATTTTTTTTATGGAGAATACCTCACAAGAGTCCCAAGTGCTCCCATCTGGAGCCAGTGAGACTATAGCATCCCCAATTGGGGTATGTTGTGAGGCTGAAGGTAAGTGGTGAAGGGAAGGAGATGGGGAAGAGGAAGGTGGGGAAGTACCTGGCTATTCAGATCTAGTCACTAACCACGGCTAAAGCCATTATTAAGCAACGTTTCAATTCTGAATGGTGGTCTTACGCAAGGGCGATACTGAGAGTATCTTCCACTCTGGACTACTAGCTGACCCCGCCACGCGTTGCTGTGACTGACGAAACACAACGCTATCAACTGGATGGTTACCTAACCAAGATAACCAAGTTTTCTGTCAATAAATTAACTCACACCGCCAACTGTTAGAAACTTATAGAACTTACAAATAATTATCCTTTAACAAACATTTAATAAATATTTAATTAGCATTAATAAATATTGACGTCAATAGTCGAGATAAAAACTATCATATCTTTTAAGTTGGACCAAATTACACACAGCAAGCCAAATTTCATCAAAATAGGTTAAAGTAGTATCGGAGTTTATCTTGAACAAACATCGTGACGCGAGAATTTTATATATAAAGAAGATATATATTTAACATGTATCTTCTATAAACGTAAACAATTAAAATATAGTAACTAAATAAAAAAGGGCTAACAATCTGAAGAGATCTGCAGACTTTGTATGAATGAAAGTAGACCATGGATCGGTAAATCTGGATAACAAAATAAGAAAGGCCAAAGTACAAATATGAACGCCAAAAGGCTCACAAAAAAGAGATTTCGTTGGAGCTGCATGAGGAATTACCATATATTTATTACCTGAACGTAATATAATTAAAACGATCCAGTAAAAAATGCGAACTTTGTTTCGGTTGTAAAACCTAGCATTAACATTTGTCAACTTTTTTCTGTCATTAATAAACTTTTTGCATAAACTCATGTACGCACATAAATTTCATTAATATATATTTTTTTGCATATATGTACTTACATAAATTCTCTCAGTCAATAAGCACCCAATATTATATTAAGTTTGCTTCGTTTGTGATTCTGATTAATATTTTCTAAAGAGTTGGCGAGGAAACAACCAACGCACATTATTACATCAAAATTCAACAAGTTTCACTGTTTTCTAATGTAATTATTTAGTTGCAATCAAGAAGTGCGCACGAAATTTCACCATGTCGGGTACTGTGAATATAGATAGAAAAGTTGCGGGTAGAGGACAGGCTGTTGACGAAAAGGGATTGCCTCAAAACATCGTCAAAAAAGCGTTTCCTCGTAAATTGTCCAGAAGAAGTTCAGCCATCAAAGTTGTTGGCTCTACGCCCAAACACAGGTCAGTCTTCATTCAATATCTCAATGTTCTCGATAGCCTAATCATAAACAAAAAAACAAATTGATGCACATACGATCTCTACTAATTATTATAATTATAATAATTGGATAATTTGTTTTTATGAGTAATCACCTCAAGGGCGCTGTACAGTTTATCATAAATTCTTAGGCTCTATATAGATCTATTATTTACAAATATATAGAGAAAACATACTTATCTGGCAGGTCACTTCCGATAAACACACTTTAATTAGAAAGTTTATGCTTGGAGAAGATACGACTTTGCACGTGTAGGACACTATATTTAAATCATTGGACATTGCATAATTTTTTTTAAATATCATCAAACAGCAAAATGGCAAAAAAAAATTAAAATTCCAAATGTGCTCAGGGATCACGGGTTAAAATCATTCTGGTACGTACTGATACAACTATATTGAACAGTAGGTACCTACAGCGGTTATATATCCATAGATACAGACTTTCTCAGACCTACAGGATGATTCAGAGAACAGAAAATATTGCATTAAAAGTTTAAAAATAAACTAGATGAAAGTTAATAAATCGTCATAAATAAATGTCCATTCTTTGCTTATCTACAGAATTATAGGTTAAGTAATTAAAAATAAATCTAAAAGTAATGGTTTCGCAAAGAATCATCATAAAAGTAACCCTTAAATATATCTAAATTCTCAACAGAATCGCCTATTAAATTGTTTCCACTAACAAATATTGATGACGTATTTAAGAAAACTTCCATTATAAAAATGTGTAATGAAAAAAAAAACAAATAATATCAAGAATTTTACAAACTAATGAGAAATGGAAATCGATCAAAACACCTAATTTTAAAACAACACAAATGCAAAACCATTATATTTACTTAAACTGAAAAAAAAACTGAATACTCCCTGCCCAACATAAATACTCAACCAGGGCAAAAGCGAAAATATCCCGGTTACTCCCAGTCTGAACACATCTTTTGGACAGAGAAATAATAAATTCCATGCTATGAAATTGTTCAATGCTCTACCAAATGAAACCAAAAAAATAAAGGAAATTACTAAATTTAAAACAAAAGTCAAAACATGGCTGAGAGATCTAAGTAATAATTAATAATCAACTTACAAACATTATGAAGACGATATAAAGACAATTCAAAACTAAATACAAAAGTTTAAAAAAACTACAGGCCATCTCAGAACAGGAAACCCTAGTGAGAAGGACTGTGAAAAAAAAACAAAAAAATTATACTTATATTATACTTTATACCTACGTAATGTACAAACTTTGCTATTGAAACTAATAAAAAATAATATTTTGTAAAGAATAAATGTATAAATGTAACCCATGTTACAATATTGTTGTTTCAGGGAGACAGTGATCCGCTGGTACGGCTGGGGCTATAGTGATACGGCCTTCCAGGTGAACAACGGCATTTCGCGACTGACTGGTGACAAGTGAGTGTCTTCAACTAACTACATATCTAATAATTATGCCACATAGTCCATGTGTGTGTCCATAGACGTATAGGCAAATCTAAATTAACTATGTGCAAATGACACATACATATAGGTTTTTTTTTATTAGTTCCACACAGGAGGCCCTGAGGAAAACAATTTCCCTTGGGGCCTATGCTATGTAAATGCTATGTGGAGGATGTTTTAGGGAAAGGAAAGAGAGGAAGTTCTGGGAGGGAAAGAGGTTTTCTTCCTCTTCTCCTTTTTTCCTAAAAAGTCCCCCACACGGTATCTCCAAAGATGTCAAGTGGAAATAATGTTAAAAATTACGAAATGTTAACCATTGTATTGTTTCGTTTCCAGGTATCCGATAAGTAACCATGAACTTCCATACCTGTACGATTACATTAAGGAAAAGTTTGGTTTAACTTTGGATAAGAATGTTTCAGAAACGAAGCTAGCTTTGCCGAAGGAGAATGAGTACCCTAAATCTATTTTCTTGCAAGAAGACCTTGAGGCCATCCAATCTCTCGGCATAGAAGTTTCCACAGAGGGAGTCCTAAGGCTGACCAGGTCCCAGGGACAGTCTGGGGAAGAAGTCTGGAGGCTGAGGTTGAAACAGATGACCAGAATACCTGACGCCGTATGTTGGCCAACCTGCCACGAGGAAGTCGTGGAGCTGGTGAAGCTCGCGGATGAGAGAAACTTTGTCATCATTCCAATCGGAGGGGGAACTTCAGTTGCTGGGGCTGTCCAATGTCCTCACCTTGAAAGAAGACCCATTTTATCCGTAGACACAACAGCCATGAACGAAATTCTTTGGGTGGACCAAGAAAATTTGACCGTCTGCGCAGAAAGTGGAATCGTAGGACAAGATCTTGAAAGAGAACTCAGAAAATTAGGTTACACGACAGGCCATGAACCAGACTCCATTGAGTTCTCCACACTCGGGGGGTGGGTATCCACTAGGGCGAGTGGCATGAAGAAAAACCGGTACGGAAATATAGAAGATCTTTTAGTCCACGTCAGGATGGTAACTCCTCGAGGTACCCTGGAGAAAGGAACTAAAGTTCCGCGACTTTCAGTGGGCCCAGACTTTGACCACCTAATTATGGGCTCTGAAGGATCCTGGGGCATGGTCACTGAAGTCACCATGAAGATTCGACCATTTCCAGAATGCCAACAATACGGGTCTCTAGTGTTCCCAGACTTTGAAACAGGAATCAAGTTTATGAGAGAAGTGGCGAAACGTCGCTGGCAGCCTGCGAGTATACGCCTTATGGATCATGAACAGTTCCAAATGGGTCTTGCTCTCCGGACCAAGGCTTCCTTCCTGGCATCTTTTGTTAACGGACTCAAGCAATCCTATATACAAAAGATCAAAGGCTTCAACCTTAAGAAAATGTGCCTCACAACGTTAGTTTACGAAGGAGATAAACAAGAAGTATTAGAACATGAGAATAGAATACACAAGCTAGCGCTAGAAATGCAAGGAATCCCTTCTGGAGCGACAAATGGAAAGAGAGGGTACATGATGACGTATGTCGTTGCTTATATCCGGGTGAGTAGACTGTCTAACTATTCTTAATACAGCGGAGTGATATGAGCACTTATTCTAAAAGAACGGTGTATGTTTTGCGTTTAACTCATTCCAGTTGGCATCGGTCTGGTAATATTGTTTCCGATATCTTTTCAGGACACCGCCATAGAGTTTAACGTAATTTGTGAATCGTTAGAGGCGGCTCTTCCCTGGAACACCGTCACCGCTGCCAGCGCCGCGGTGAGAAAAGGGATTGCCGAGGAGGGCGTACGGCTCGGCTCTCTCCAGTCTCAGAGCATGATGAGGATCGCACAGAGTTATGACGCTGGATGCTGTCTGTATGTTTATTTTGCCGTGCGGATGCACGACACCAGCAACGCGATTGACATAATAACTCAGCTTGACACTGCTATCAGAAAAATAATCATATCTTTTGGAGGTGAGTGCTACTATTTCTTCTACGGTTACATAAAAATAATATGGTGAGGCAGATCATTGATTGTGTAATTCCGTAGATCCAACCAGTTTATTTATTGTTTTTATTTATTTCTTTTTATTTTTTATTTATTAACCAAAAAATACATGTTATGTACATTCTTTTAGGTATATGCCACCTCACTAGGCTGAGCCTGTTCCGAGGTGGCAGTATTTATTTGCAAAAATAGTACAAAAATCAATACATTAAAAAAGCGGCAAATAAAATTACAAAAACACGTTTTGATCAAATAAATACATTTAAATTTGTACACTGTTAAAACATAGTATATATTTCGCACTTAAAATCGTTGTAGGACATGTGGAAAATATCCACGTTTCCTGCTAGGCAGTAACTTAACCTAGTGAGTCTTCCCAGGGGCATCACAATTGGTAAGTTAGTTCTGCACCTGGGAAGAATTAAAAGCCTGTGTTGGCGGCCTCGCGTGACTGGGACATAAAGTCATATTTTAGCCAGAATGTCTCGTATTGATAATAAACCATTCAGAAGCTTGTACTAATAAACCATTAGCAGTAATGCGACGTCCCGTCTGGAACTAAGGTTGCAGATACCCAGCATTCGCGAGATAAATGCTGTTTGAAACAGGCATGGGTAAAAACCAGACTCTCATATACAGGTATCATAAAAAAATATTTTGTATTCCTTCCTTCCTTCCTTTATGTGACAGTATTGAGTCTAATGTTCCACGTCTGATGTTCCAGGTTCCATCTCGCACCACCACGGGGTGGGCAAGCACAAGAGAAAGTTTTACCAGGCAGCCGTGTCTCCAGTGGGCGTTGATCTCTTCAGGGTCACCAAGGCTAAACTGGACCCCAACAATGTCTTCGGATCCGGGAATATAGTCAAAAATAATCCGGCAGAATTGCCCGCGCTTAGTAGTAAACTTTAAACAAAGTTATAGCATTTGCACTTTGTTTTTCTGACTTCCTGCTTGGGACAGATGAACAAATATGTCCAGTTTTGCCGATTCTCCCAAACTAGTTCTTCTCGTACTCGTGCTCTATCTTCCTTCAGGTCAAAAGGTAGATGTAAGCGGGTTGTATTTAAAGCCCTACTGAGCACGAACTGCCGAGGAATCTAGAATCTTTACATGAGAACTGGTGGAAGTTCTACGTGGTTCAAGAAAGTGGCCGATGCACTCGACTGCTGCTGCGTTATTTCGAGAGCTGTTTTGAAGAACATCCTTATGATCCTGATGACTATAGATGACAGCGACAGCATTGATTGTTTCACCTTCCAGCTTGTAGGACCAACTTGCCAATGGGGAGGAATACACATTTGCTGAATAGAATTGTTTCTGAAATCGAAGTATTTCACGTCAATAGTTCAAAAGGGAATCTCTCTTCATTTTTACAACACCTCTGCACATTTGCTGTGAATCTTTGTAAGTTTTAAAGCTGCTGAAATATAATTTATCATTTGTAATATTTGGAATGTTCTTCTATTTTAGAAACATAAATAAAACACTTTATTTTCCGAAGCCAGCAGTTTTCTTCGATTCTATCGTTACACACTTTCTTTCCAAAGATGTGAGACAGTACTCTATGCAGTCGGTGGGTTTATTGTGTAGATGAAGGGAAAACGAATCTTATGCTTATTTTGGACGCCTATATATATAAATATGTCAAGTTGAAGCTACTTCCAGAGTCAGGTCCACTTTTGACACTGTAAAAATGATATTTTGGAGAGAGAGTTTGAAATCTACACGTCGAAAAGTAAATTAATAAGATTACTGAGAACCAGCAGCAATAATTACTAATACATAATATGATAATTAGTAGTTGTAATAATAAAATAAGTTTGATGAAAACCAAACACTCCGCTTTGTTGTACACGCACACCAAAATGTTACATCCGAAACTCCTTGCGAATTACAGCTTCTTGCGTTTTATCAGATGCACTTGGAAATGGACTGTAAGCACTACAAATGAAACGAGATGAAATGACGTTTGCTGGAATTGGGTGATAATATAATATGTTTAGGAAAAACTAGGTATGTAAGGAAAAAGATAACCACCTACTTACCTTTGCGAAGGAGCACACAACACAATACGGTTATCGTCACAAGAAAACGAATAAGTAGGTACAAAACGATATTGTTTACTTTCGAGATGCTCGAATACCTTCTTTTTAGTTCAAAAACCAGATTTTGTACACGAAAAACACCAATAACTTGCTTCTAACTCTAAAATAGAGGTGTAACCCAAATTGGTTGTTTTCATTGAATTAAGGTGATTTATTTATTTAATATCAACGCTATTAATATAACATAAACAATGTTTACATGTCACAGTTATATTATCGTACATTTATTTATATTAAAAATAAACTTATTTTTTCAAAATTTATAATATAACTTTACCAGATAAAATAACAATATTTCGAAATCAACTTATGTTTTTTTGCAAAAAAGAGTAAAAACGTCTAAAATTTGATTTAAAAAGGACATATTTCCAGTATTGTCTATTTATCCTCTAAAACGGTTGAATTTTTTTAAGCTCAAAGTATACGTTATTCTTCTATACATTCCCCACGCCGAAAGGGTAATTATTTGAAATAAGGATGTAGAGTGAAAAATATTTTGACTTATAAAAAAATATGTTCATGTAGATGACATGCAAACTTAAATACCAGTATTTTTTAATATTTTTTTTAAAGTTCGTTTTCATAATTAAATTAATTCTACAAGTTTGAATTTTATTAAAGCCCGCCACAACGCCCGGTAAGACGCGAGATACCGTGTGACGTCGTTTCACCTCATTTGGTCCCCGTTTGTGTGTAAGGGTAAATATTTACAAAACCGGGACACGCTTAATACGGACTAAAATAATAAATTTAAAAAGTTGTAGCAGTTAGCGCCTCCGCCCACTCAGGCAACTGAAAACTCTCAACTGCCAACTGTCTTTATATGACAATGTGATGGCCCGCACACTACACAATCACACAAAACCCCATTGTCAATGGTAACGCAAGCGGTGACTTGCGACCATCTTGCGACTGTCACGCCTGATTGCCCTGGGCGGCCGTTGCTGAGTCGAGCTGTCAGCTGATTGTTCTTCTTCTATGGTTAAACAAGCTTTTTGACCAATCAAGACAGAGAAAACAGCCGATTTTAGTTGGTTTTCAGTTGCCTCAGTGGGCGGAGCGCCTTAGATAATAACTAGTACTAATCAATTGAGTTACCGGAATGGTTATTTTTTAAATTTAAAAACACAAAATGTCATTTTCACTGAAACTTGCAATAGTTCCTACATTAGAATTAATTTAATTATGAAAACAAACTTTAAAAAAAAATCTAGTATTTAAGTTTGCATATTATTTAGACGTCTGTTTCTGTTATTTTACATGAAAAATTTACAATGTTTCTTTAAATGCTACATAAAACAATCCCCACGAGATGCTTGCTGTTTTTAAACGAGTCATGTTTTATTATACATTTTCACAATTTTCGCTTGAATTTTATCGTTTTTAATATTAGCGCGCTCCCTCCAGCATTCGTATTGTCGTATCTCTCCTTCTTCTTCTTTTTGAACGGGCAAGCGGGGCCCTTGCAGCCCTTGAGGTAATTTTTCACAAAAACGCGCTATATAAATCAACCAAAAATTATTATTATTACTATTTTATTAGTAACATCTGATAATTAGTAAATAATCATTAGTGACAATACGTCGCTCTAGTTCGTTTTTGTCTAACAGACCATTTTTCGTGAACTTGAGTTAAGTATGCATTTGTTCTCAAAAAGCCTTTATTTGTACGATAATCGTTCGAAAAAAAAATTATAAAAAGTTATTTAAGGGGTTTTCAAAACGCACTTTGTCTTACGTCCTCCAAAAAGTATGTGCTTTTATCGTAAAAAAATAAAATTAAAGCGCCATTTCTCCTGATTTACGTTTTGGTCTGTTGGATAAAAACGAACTGAAGCGACGAATAGTTATTACATAATGCGAATAATTGGAGAGTTTAGTTAAATTATTAATAAATAGAGACAAAAAATGACGATTAGTAATTAGTTATTGTTAAATAGTGTTTTTCCACTGTTTTTTTTATTCTCGAAAAAAATTACGAGAGTGTAGAATATTGTAATATTATTGTTATGTTGACGAATAAATTTTTTTTAAACGAATAAATCACGATTTAAAAAGTACCATTTTCGTTTTTGCCGATAAAACGACATGTTCGTTTTTTTAGTAAATTCGGCGGCGTTGACGTCACGCCAGGCAACTTTGGTGTCAGCCGTCTTACCAGCCAGTGGCGGCTTCTACGTCATAATGATGTTGTAGCCAATTGGAACCGTTTTGGAATGTGCGGTTTAGCAAAAATCAAAAATTATGAATGAAAATATTAAAACTATACAATTTAGTACAATGATCATGATCAATATCAGAAAAATAAATTTTAAATATTTCACACACCTCAGTATTCATGGTTTTGTAGAAATACTCCATTGTTAGAGGGTTGTTAATTACTCATTTTTTATGTTCTCAGCAAAACGGTTATACACCAATATCGTATTATCATGGAGAGGATTACAAAATTAAAAGGTGAACGAGGGCAGTTTTATTATTTTCTAACATATTTCAAAAGATAGTTGCTGAACTGTATGTAAGTGACATTGAACATATCGCTGGTCAATGCAGAATCGTTAAGCAGTTGAGTCGCTCTGTTTATTGGCGCGTTCTGAGGCCCTAGCACACTCGATCGATAACGATCGATATGATAACTATCGGTAACTTCTCATCGTTCCCTAGGACAACTGTACAACTCTAACGTACAAACATCTGATCAGTTGATATCGAATGTGTTAAGGACACTTAGTCATTGTGAACTGTCACGTATTCGTTGGCGATCTGTAGTCCTGCTAGGTAACGATGAGAAGTTACCGATAGTTATCGAGCGAGTGTGCTAGGGCCTTTGATAGGCAGAAATCCTCGCTTTAGGAGCATAAAAAGTGCATGGGATTTGTCGTTTTTGACTGTCGAATTTCTAATTATTTTGTTATTCCTAGTAGGCTTAATTACCTGGAGTTTGTAGCTTACTTTAATGTTTTTGGGGAATACCTTACAAGTAGTATGAATTGGGATACCCGGCGGTGATTTTTCCATACAAACGTATTCCCTATTTATCTCTCTGGATTTTAACCCTAGAGAAAATATTGTTTTTACATAAATCAAATAATTTTAGTTTTTCTTGATAAGTTACTTTTTATATAAGTTATGACCTTCCAAAAATCAATAAAATTGACTGGTGTAAACGCCGTCAAAAGACGTTCAGTATACAAACTAGACAATAATTAAAAAAAAAAAAAAACAAAACGTACAGACATAAAATAGTTTTTTTCTTATGTAGTTGGTAAAAAAAAAAATTGAAAATCAGTTCACTTTTGGAGGAGAAAAGTGGGGAATACAAAACCTCGATTTTAGTTAGGTATTAGTAGCCCGAGGTGCATTGTCCCTTTCGCTCAATATCCGGTGGAGTAAGAGCAACAGTGACAGCAACAATTTAGTCAAATCTATTTTTAAAATTTCTCCACCACCGGGTTTCATCTTAACATGTCTATTATTAATTAAAATTGTTATTATATTTACGATGAAATGGAATTTTTGATCGATAGATTTTTTTTATATTGTTTAAAAAAAATCCGTAAAATTACAAAAAAATAATTTAAACACAAAGCTGACTGCGAAAAACTGCATTTTTAAACAGTGGTTCTTCACAAGGACGAATTATGTTTATTATTCACACATTTTATGTATTATCAATGATCAGTGTCGGTAGTACCTACCTAAGTGAGTCCAAACACGTGTGGATAACATATTCCAATAAAATAGGCTTGGCTTAACCTGTTGTTGTAATTTAAGATAAAAGTAAGTTGTTTTGATTTAAGATAATAAAAAAACCGAACATCCTTTCATCGCTCGGTTCTTCATTGTCTGTCCCCTTTTCACTGTCGCTTCTTATTATGTTTAAACTAATTGTTTTCCTGCGTAAATTACATTTAATGGTCAAGGAAAATGTCAAACTTTTATTTTAAATTACAATTATTATATCACTTCCAAACCGTGTTGGTGCTTCATTAGTATTGCGTGTGCGGTCTTAGAGCGAACATATAATTAATAAAATAATATAGAAATTAAAATTTGTGCAGTATTTTCAAATCATCATGGAAACAGGAAGTGAGAATTTGGCGGGAAGCGGAAATAAAGGTCCGGAAATGGGTGTTAAAATTGAGGGTGTTAAAAAGTCAATAAAGTCTTTCCCTCGCAAGTTGTCCAGGAGAAGTTCCGCTATTAAAGTGGTCGGTTCTACACCGAAACACAGGTGCGTCACATAACACAATTTTTATTTTATTTAATTATCTTATTATAATGAAGATAATAGACCCGACTCTGCGCAGAAACCGGCGGCCCGTTTGATAGATTCTCATATCTTAAGAGGATACCCGGCGGTGATTTTTCCATACAAACGTATTCCCTATTTATCTCTCTGGATTTTAACCCTAGAGAAAATATTGTTTTTGCATAAAATAGATATCAACTACTAGCGTGTCATTACTTTTTGTTTTTTTGATAAGTTACTTTTTATAGAAGTTATGACCTTCCAAAAATCAATAAAATTGACTGGTTTAAACGCCGTCAAAAGATGTTCAGTATACAAACCAGACAATGTTTTTTTAAAAGAAGCAAAACGTACAGACATAGAATAGTTTTTTCTTATGTAGTTGGTAAAAAAAAAATTGAAAATCAGTCCACTTTTGGAGGAGAAAAGTGGGGAATACAAAACCTCCATTTTAGTTAGGTGTCAGTGCATTGTCCCTTTCGCTCAATATCCGGTGGAGTAAGAGCAACAGTGACAGCAATATTTTAGTAAAATCTATATCTGCACCACCGGGTATCATCTTAACAAACGGATTGCAATCCTTAGAGCACAAGCGTCAGGTGGAAATGCTGTCCATGTTTGACCAGTATTTCAACGGAAGATGCTCCGAGTAACAAGCGTCATTGATCCCCTCGGCACCGGTGCACAGTTGGGAAATACGCCAAATGCGCTCCCAACATATCACTTGCTGAGGATTGGTTTGTACTATGTCCACAAAAACTCATATTGAGAAAACAAGTAAAATTCTATTTTTATTTCCTTTACTTCAAACTAATTGATAAAAATAATAATATAAAATACAAGGATTAATCTACCTATAAGTAAAATAAAAACATAATTGGTTGAATTTTTATCTGAATAGAAGCGCAATCAAGAACGTAAAAGGGCACTTTTTTAAAACAAAATATCAAAAAATTAATGTTGGTTTGTACCATAACCATTCTAATGTTGGTTTATACTATAATAATATTATTTGGATGACTTGTATAGCGCCGTTTTTATGAAAAATCACCTCAAGGGCGCTGTACAAATTTCAATACATTTCTACAATCTTACTTCTAACTACACACTAGACAAACATATCAAGACTATGGGCAGAGATAGATCAAACCAACAGTAATTTCATCCTATTGCACATCAAACAATAATAATTTAACATTCACATACATGAGGTTTTAATAAATTAATAAATTAATTATAATTAAAAATTAGAAAATTTTGTTTTGTCATATGAATAAATAAAATGTATGGGGTAATCAATGTTTAGAAAATTTTACATACGCGCGCATAAGGTTAGAACAAATAATAGTAAAAAATTAGTATTGGCCAATGGACATAGTACAATCCAATTCTCATTTTTTGTAATTACTATGGAGATAGAACAAAAAATTATGTTAAAAATGTAAGTTCCCGTTGAAAATGTGTTTTTTTTTGTGTGTGTACATAGTAGATAAAAATATGATTACTATTACTGCATTCACAGTTAAAAAAAAATAATATAGCAAATGGACATAGTACAAACCAACCCTCAGCAAGCGATATGTACACGGTTGACATTTCAACCCTCTGGTATAACAAGGTTCCATCTGTTGCTTTAACGTCATGCGATAATGAACTCTAAGATAGCTCATAACCGCGTGAGTTTTCCGCAACAGATGGAACCTTGTTATTCGAAAGGGTCGATTTGTCACATGAGAACGGATCTGGTTTAGGGAGTTTAAGATGATACCCGGTGGTGCAGAAATAGATTTTACTAAAATATTGCTGTCACTGTTGCTCTTACTCCACCGGATATTGAGCGAAAGGGACAATGCACTGACACCTAACTAAAATGGAGGTTTTGTATTCCCCACTTTTCTCCTCCAAAAGTGGACTGATTTTCAATTTTTTTTTTACCAACTACATAAGAAAAAACTATTCTATGTCTGTACGTTTTGCTTCTTTTAAAAAAACATTGTCTGGTTTGTATACTGAACATCTTTTGACGGCGTTTAAACCAGTCAATTTTATTGATTTTTGGAAGGTCATAACTTCTATAAAAAGTAACTTATCAAAAAAACAAAAAGTACTGACACGCTAGTAGTTGATATCTATTTTATGCAAAAACATTATTTTCTTCAGAGAGATAAATAGGGAATACGTTTGTATGGAAAAATTACCGCCGGGTATCCTCTTAACAGCTCAGCTGTGGAAAGATGTACCGACCTCTATGTAACTCTCCTACAACATGAATCTCTTCAAGACCCATGTTCACTACTTCATCTTCTCAAAAAGACTCTCCACACAGCATCTTCAAAAATTACATAGGCACTGAGGGAAATTAAAGACTCTCCACACAGCATCTTCAAAAATTACATAGGCACTGAGGGAAATTAATTTCCTCAGGGCCTTCCGGGTCGAGTTAATGTAAAATAAACATGTATACATACCAACATTTTTTACTAAAAATAATGTCAAGAATCACTGGTTAAATAAAGTTAGTCAATTACGTCCCTTAAGGTGAAACGTAAGAGGCAATTCTCATACAATCTGTTTGAATGCCCCATTCGAAATCTACAGATAGTATTTTATTTATTTTAGTACTAAAAAATAATACTAATAATGAAATACTAGCGAACGCAAATTTCACTGTTACATCACTTATAATAACCAAGTAATTACATTAACAAAAGTATTTATTTTTCATCTGATTTGCGTAGACTTTGTGCACGGTGGGCATATCCGTATATTAAAAAGAGAGATACTTCATGTGTGAGCAGTGCCAATGTACGTTTATCGAGCAAGTTTGAAGTACATTCCCATTATGCAAAGAGTTTATTAGTTTGCAGTAAAAAGGTCAAAACAATTGCATGGAATGATTTGTTATCCGAAGTGTTCGTTTTGCTTTTTAATGAATGTTCCAGTATTGTTCGACCATATTACGATAACGGACTCTAATAATTTACAACTTTCTTGCAGCTATGACTACAAAAGACACGTGTGCCTAGTTACTTTGGTGAACGAAATAATAATATTCATAGATCGAGTTAGGTAGGTAGGTACTCAGATATCAATTCTCTTGAACTTGAAATTCAAGAAATCGATAATAAAAATAACAACATTGATAAAACGGCGCTAAACAAGTCATCCAGAAAATAATGATAACATTTGGATGACTTTGTGTAGCGCTTTTTGTGAAAAATCACCTCAAGGGTGGATGTACACAATACATCAATGAATTTGAATATGGGAGGCGGGTATAGGTACCGCCGCCCCGGGGACAATTTAGTGGATGACCAACATTTCTGCCATAGGTCACCCCTAGTATTTTCTACGTTTGGTGGGGTGAGGTTTCTCGAGATCTTGGCAGCTGATGCGTCTGCCCACTTACTGCCGACCGGATCAGGAGGACTGGTTGAGAGAGACCATTCGGCCTCTCCTGTAGAATTCTCTTGACCCATCCCCTTGTACCGCAGTGGGGAGGAAGGATTTATACGTCTGTCACTCCTGGACCATTTGACCCTCTGATTCCTACCCACGCCACAAACCATTTCCCTTCCCACAACATCCTCTCCTTTATGTCCTTTAAAAGCCCCTTCACACAGCATTCCCAAAGATGTCCAGAGGCCCTGGAGGAAATAATTTTCCTCAGGGCCTCCTGTGAGGAGCCATTGCAAAAAAATGAATAACATATAATTTTTTTTATTTACATTAGCTCCACACAGGAGGCCCGAGGAAAATAATTACCCTCAGGGCCTAAGTCATATTCGGTTTTTTTAAGGAAAGGAAGGAGAGGAAGTTCTGGGAAGGAAAAAATGTATCATCAACATAAAAAAGTTCTTTTTTCAACTTTGAGGATTTAAAAAAAAGCGCAAGTTGCGCCAATATGCAAAGTATGTCAAAAAAATAAAAATAAATAGTAGTATATCTGTGTGTAAGGATGTAATGGCCAACCTTATGATTCCAGAGATATCCTCATTTTTAATGTCAGTGCCATACAATTTTTTCTTTAAAAAATGATAACTCCTTCATTTGTATACGCAATTGCTTCATACAAAATTTTATAGCATATTAATGATCAGCAAAATCCATTTCTAGCCAAAAAAAGACCCTTGAAAATTCAAGTCTCTATGTCTATGAAAGGCGATTTTCAGCCCACTGTGCGGCGTAGTCCAGCGGTAGGGCGTTAGACTCCGAAGGCCGCGGGTTCGAACCCGGCGTGCGCAAATAAATTTTATTTAATTGATTTGTGTTAATTAATTAATTATTTGGATTAATTATTTAAAATAATATATTGTATATTTGCGGCACGTTCCAGAGTGGAAGATACTCTTAGTATCGTACTTCCCCACCTTCCTCTTCCTCGTCTCCTTCCCTTCCCCACTTACCTTCAGCCTCATAACATATCCCAATTGGGGATGCCATAGTCTCACTGGCTCCAGACGGGAGCAGATGGGACTAAAAAAAATCAATTATAATGCAGAAAAACTTGTAGTGAATTAATTAAAAAAATTGTTATTTTCAGTTAGAAATTATAGCATGTTCCGATAGGGTGATGACTTTTGCGCCACCTTGTAGTTCTTAAACGTGTTTCAATGTCAACCGGAATTTGGTATTGTTCCTGATACTTCTAAATCACACTAAAAAATGTGGTTCGCAGGTGCCTTCTTGATACATTATTATTTTGTCCAAGAATGGAAAATAATTAATTGATTTCACCTTGAAATATATATAACTATCTGACCCACCCAAGCGTTGCTGTGGCTAACGAAATATAACGCCATCTACTGGATAGAAAACCAAATTTTGTCTCAGTAAATTAACACTTACAAATAATTTCAAAACATTGTCCCATAACAAACATTCAATTTGCAATAATAAATATTTATTCATATTTCTATAAGAAAAACTCTCTTTTTAACTTTTGAAGTTTATTCCCATCAATGTAATATATCATTGAAGAAGAAGATAACAATAATAATCTATTTTTTTTAATATGAAAATGTAACAAGACACAGAAAAATAATAAAAGATAACGGTCGCAACTGGGATGCGAACCCAGAACCTTACGTCTTACATTGTTAATTCTGAAATTTGAAATATGAAGTTGACAATTACGAAAGTCTCATAATAGATCGCAGTAGCCCAATTGGTAGAGGTGTATGTCCCGGTAAGACGTAAGGTTCTGGGTTCGAGTCCCAGTTGCGACCGTTATCTTTTATTATTTTTCTGTGTCTTGTTCATTTTTATATTTTAAAAAGTTAGATTTTATTGTTATCTTCTTCTTCAATAATAAATATTTACTTCAATAATCGATATCCTAACCTTTAGGTTGGACCAAATTACACACAGTAAGCCAAATTTCATCAAAATCGGTTAAGTAGTGTCGGAGTTAATCTCGGACACACATCGTGACGCGAGATTTTTAGATTATGCTGACAATTTTTGAGATTCAACCCGGTCCCGGAGAAATTTGAACTATAGGTATTTTGCCAAACTGTTGCTGTCACCGTCGCTCTTACTCCCCCGAATACTGAGCAAAAGGGACAACTGCACCTCAGGCTGACAATACCTAAACAAAATCATCAGAAACGAGGTTATGAATTCCATGTCAAGAGTCAGAAAAATAGAAGAGTATGTATGAGACGATGTATGAATGTGAATGAGGCAAAGAGTGTGTGCCAAGACCGAGGTGTTTGGCGGTCCGTCCTCTCTGCGTACCCCTGCGGGGAAACGGCGTGATGGTTAGTTAGTTAGTTTAGTTATATATATATATATATATTTTTTTTTTTTTTTTTAATATTTGTGCTATTGTCAAAACACAGAGAGTGAATTGGGTAATACGTTTTGCATGTACAAATTTAATTGAATTTTGAATGTCTATTTTACAGTTGATAATATATATTTTTTAATTAATGGTTATACTCAATGGTGCTTAAGAGGGTTTTACCAGAGAATACCGGAAATTAGTCCCTTTTAAATCTAGACGTATTGACTCTTTTTTACAAAAAAACATAAATTGATTTTGAAAGATTGTTATTTTATCTGGTAAACTCAGTTTTAAAATTTTGAAAAACTAAGTTCATTTTTAATATACTAAGGTTATACCGTTGGTTGTTGGCAGATTTGTTCAATTTTCAAACGATAGATTATATTAAACAACATAATTTTAAAATCATACACGATACTTAATAATTTATTATCATGCGTTTTTAACATTTTTATTGCTTACAATATAGGTATATATTAAATCAAGTTTTCAATGAAATAAATCGATTATAAACTTTTAATTTAAAAAATTTGATACGGGGAATAATCAGTCTTTCTCATTGGAACCTCCCTGTACAGTTACAAGCATTTTTAAACTTTTATTCTCAGCCGCTGGCGCTGGTCAATCGCTCTTAAATGTAACAAATACACGTAGTAGTAGTTAACAAGTGGAAAATCGGCGTAGGTATACACAATACACAGAGAATCCAAAAAAAAAAAAAATTTCCGATCATTTCGATTTTTAATTATTCTTTTCGGCAACTAAAATATTTAAAAAAAATCCTTACTGGTCGTGTAACTAGTTAGTATTTATGCAAGTCTGCAATCTTTGTTTGACAGTAATAGGATTTTTAACTGGCCACTTATCACTGATTTATCACATAGTTGGAATAATCATTTGATTTTGCATTCTTTACTAGCTGATACCCGGCAATGCTAATTAAATAAATAAATTGTTTCTCCCTTCGTGTCATTTTCCATTCGTCCCCGTTCCCCTTTCGACTTCTCTTCATCTTCCTCTCCCGCGTACCCTTCCCCTCCCGCGTTCGATTTTCCCCTTCCCGCGTTACCCCTCCCTTCTCCCTCTCTCCCCTTTATCGCGACCCCCCCCCGCTCACGCATTCCGCTTCCACCTTCTTCGCCATCCCCTATCCCTCGTCCCCCCCCCAGCGAATCCCCCTCCTTAATTCCCCAACCGACCCTCCCGCATACCCCTCCCCTTAGCCTTTTTTCCCTGCCGCCTAACTCCATAAAATACACCAATTTTTCCAACAACTCGCGTGACCTATTTAATTTTTTATGCAAATTTTATAATACCAGGGCTCAACAGTATAGATATTGAAGTTTTCATGGGCATGTTCACATCAATTAAAAAAAAATGAATAGCAATCGGATGACATTTTAATCGCAATCTTATGATTAGTATATATATTTTCAATTTGGGAGGCGGGAATGGATACCGCCGCCCCGGGAACCATTTATTGGATAACCAACACCTCTGCCATAGGTCACCCCAAGTGGTTCGCTACGTTTGGTGACTTAGCAGGGGTGCCCGGGTTCATGGGGTTCATTGTCTAGGTCTTGGCGGCGGATGATCTAGACACATTGAACCCCAGATTCCTACCCAACCCTCATACCTTTTTCCTTCCCAGAACTTCCTCTCCTTCCTTTCCTTAAAAATACCCTCCACACAGCACCCCCAAAGGTGACATAGGCCCTGAGGGAAATTATTTTCCTCAGGGCCTCCTGTGTGGACCTAATGTAAAAAAAAAAAAAAAAGGAAATAATTTCATAACTCCAGAGCTCACTATCCTATAACCATCCCGGGTATGCGCACATTATATTCCCAAAGTTTCATCGCAATCGGATGAACGGTATGGCCTCGCATAAGGTACGAACAAACAAACAAACATAAATTTTTATATTATAGATTAATATTCTTTGTATTATTTTGTATTCTTTAATATTATGTTAATTTATATTATTTAATATTCTTTCACATTCTTCCATATTTCATATGTTAATGCACTCTCTAGAAAATCGACAACCACAACACGGGCATGTGCCTAGCATGGTAGTCGTAAAATCCAAAAAATGTAACTAATATTTTATTGAATAAAGAAAAATTAAAAAATAAAATTGTCAACAAGAAAATTATAAAAAGATAAGAAAAAAGAATGTTTAGTCAGAAATGAATTGGTTCCAGGGAGAAGGTGAGTCGATGGTATGGCTGGGGATACAAAGACACGGGCTTCGAGATGACTGACGGCATCGCGCGGCTTACTGGCGACAAGTGAGTGTTATACGTCCTACTAATACACATAATATAATTATCATAAGCAATAATAATTAGCCTGAAACACTCATCCACATTGAAAAAATCTCCTGAGAGAAGATACATACCGCCAACGGGACTCGAACTCGTGTCCTTCTGATTTCCGGTCAACTGTTCTACCCACTGAGCTACGTCGGCTTATCTCTTACCCGAGTCCCGTCGACAGCATGTATCTTCTCTCAGGGAGATTTTTTCAATGTGGATGAGTGTTTTAGGCTAATAATTATTGCTTATAATAATTGTTACCCTTTGTGCTACGCATATAAATCTTGTCTTTAACATTAGTTTATATTTTAAAAAAACATAATATAAATCCACCCCGTCTCCGGCTCAATTGAAAAAATTCCTAAGATATATTAAATGTCTGCCTTATTGCTAAATCGAATTAGTTTTTTTAGGTACAACTCTTATTTTTTTATTTTTTCAATCTCTGCTATAATGTTCTATACCTAACGAATAAATTACATTCACATTTATTCTGTTTTATTGGTTTGTAACACACACATAATTAATATTGATATATGAACAAACTTACCTTTTTATGCTTTACTTTCTCTTATTTAGATACTATTTGATGCTAATATTATATTGAAATATCCTTTTAGTATTTAGCTAATTGTCTATTTAGCTAATAGACTTCGCTTTTCGGCCCATACAAAAAAGGATGCCCGGAAAGAATTACAAAATTATAAAAACATACCGATATAGCTTCTTCTTTTGAAAACATATTTTTGTTTTTAAATTACCCTTTTTTCGAGTGATTGGTGCAAAGTCTAGCCTCTTAATTACTGTAATCAAAGTGTAAAATTTGCACGTAAAAGCCCATTAGGGAGTAAATAAATAAACATATCCAGATTCAGACATTAGTAATTGTGTTAACCTCTCGACTGCCATTCGCCCACCGTTGGCCACGGGTCGAAATTTAAAAAAAAATAATTTTGAAGCGATTTAGTTCCTTATGTATAAAGAAGTTGTATGAAGAACAAGGTCAGAATCGCTTGCTCCGTTCTCGGTCTTGACATAGCAAAAATCCGCATAGCGCCAACCCATCTGAATAATTTATAATAAATATCTATGGTCAACTTGGCGTCACTTTTATAAACGGTTTTCAATTGTCATTTCATTTTCAAACAAGTATTTATGTCATTTCTTCTTCGAAAACACCTTTGAATTGATTTTTTTCATGTAGGGTGTCTATTCAGGTTTGTAGAGAAATAAAAAAAATTGATGATTTTCGTATGAATATATTTTATTTACATTTTTTTGTCGAATGGGAAATATTTTCACATTTTTTTGTTAAAAATAGCTATTCTGGGAAAACTTGTAACGAAATAACGAAAAAAACTTGTAAAAAAATCATGAAATATATATGAATAATAAGGTACATTATCTGGCAAACAGAAAACAATCACAAAAAAAACAATTCCTGTGTTTTTATACAATATTTGAACAAAAGCCGGGAAGATAATTTTGCGCGATTTTTTTTTTAAATACACCTGGCTCTGAAGAATAATAAGGTCCTTGTATAATCTTCACGTGTTTGCAATATATTATACTTCTGGGTCACACGACCGAACTGTCTACGAATTGAATCTGAGCTTGTTGGCGTTTGTCGACCGGCGTTTATTGCGGGGGTGTACTGCTCTTACTACTGGACATCTGTCGGAACTTGACATAAGCTCTAAGCCTAACGGCATCTATTAAAATCAACTGAAACTACGTGTCGTTCAAGGATACTACAATTATATACTCGGTCTAGATATAAAAAAACATTTTACAACCCCAGATGAAATAATAAAAACTCTCAGACAGAAGACTTATTTCCGATTTATTTTTAAAAGTTTTGATGGTATTATAGACAGCCCTGACTTATTAAGCTTAATGACCTTCCATATATCAACAAGAACTACTCGATCTAAAATTATTTTTTAAATTTCAAAAGAAATATCAGGTCTGAATCATTTAGATATTTGCTTGTACCTAGATTGGTACCTAGATGTAGTTGGCAATTTTTTCTTAGAAGTAGTAAATGTGTTCAATTGCACGGAAATAGTTACAGATAGGCTGTAATAACATAATTCAATAACAATAAAACAATTTTCGCATAACACCTACTATTCTTCTGCATCGATTCTATATAATTAAATAAACATTCATGATCCACGCAATGATCATGTATATCACAAGTTTGTAAACGCCATGACACCCGAAAACATAAATAAATATAGCTGTTACCTACTGCTAACTAAGACCTTTACTACTTCTGCAGATGCTGCAATTTGTATTTCTTTCTTCCACAGATATCTCATTTGCGACCAAGAGCTTCCATACCTTTGCGATTACATAAAAGAAAAGTTTGACGTATTATTAGATGGAAATATGTCAGGAAAAAGTCCAAAGCTTCCGGAAGACAGTGACTACCCTACAACTAGATTCTGTCAAGAAGATCTCGAAGCCATCGAATCCATCGGCATCGAAGTATCAACAGAAGGAGTCCTAAGACTGACCAGGTCCCAAGGACAAGCCATGGACGATGTTTGGAGGCTTAGAAAGAAACAGATGATCAGGATACCTGACGCCGTTTGTTGGCCAACCTGCCACGAGGAAGTCGTGGAGCTGGTAAAACTGGCTGATGAGAGAAACTTTGTCATCATTCCATTCGGAGGGGGAACTTCAGTTGCTGGTGCTGTGGAATGTCCTCACCTTGAAAACAGACCCATTTTATCCGTAGACACGACAGCCATGAATGAAATTCTTTGGGTGGATCACGAAAGTTTGGTCATCTGTGCAGAAAGTGGAATAGTAGGGCAAGATCTTGAAAGAGAACTCAGAAAATTAGGTTACACGACAGGCCACGAACCGGACTCCATAGAGTTCTCCACCCTCGGGGGATGGGTGTCCACTAGGGCGAGCGGCATGAAGAAAAACCGGTACGGAAACATAGAAGATCTCTTAGTCCACGTCAGGATGGTAACTCCTCGAGGTACCCTGGAGAAAGGAACTAAAGTTCCGCGACTTTCAGCAGGGCCAGACTTTGACCATCTCATCATGGGCTCCGAGGGGTCCTGGGGCCTGATCACTGAAGTTACCTTGAAGATTCGACCCTTTCCAGCATGCCAGCATTATGGGTCTCTGGTGTTCCCAGACTTTGAAACAGGAATCAAGTATATGAGAGAAGTGGCGAAACGACGCTGGCAGCCTGCAAGTATACGCCTTATGGATCATGAACAGTTTCAAATTGGTCTTTCTCTCCGAACCAAGGCATCCTTCCTGGCAGCTTTTCTTGACGGACTCAAGTTTACCTATATACAAAAGATCAAAGGTTTCAACTTGAAGAAAATGTGCCTCACAACGTTAGTTTACGAAGGGGATAAACCAGAAGTAATGGAACATGAGAGGAGATTAAACAAATTAGCGCTGGGAATGCAGGGACTTCCATCCGGGGGAACCAATGGGCAGAGAGGGTACATGATGACGTTTGTCGTAGCTTATATTAGGGTGAGTAGATTCATCAATATATTAGGAGACGGTGAGCTTGCCTAGAATGCCTAGCTTTAGTACTCATAACGCATGTATGTATTTTGTACAAGAGACTGTTTTTTTACGATATAGTTTATCATGATTAACAGATTTTTGAAAGAGTGTTATTTCTCTCTAGGATATTGCACTAGAGTTCAACGTGGTGTCGGACTCCGTGGAGACCTCCATTCCCTGGCAGAATGTTGCAGCCGCCAGCCGCCGTGTCCGCAGCACCGTCGCCGAGGAGTGTGTGAGGATTGGCTCCATCAGATCTCTGTGCATGATGAGGGTCGCGCAGACCTACGACGCCGGCTGCTGCCTGTATGTCTACTTCGCCTTCCGCGTGCATATGGGCTGTGACGTCATCCGTATGGCGGACCACGTACACAATGCCCTTAGAGAGGATATCTTGTCATTCGGAGGTGAGTTCTGTGCTTTTTTTTATGTGAGTACCTACTTACTTATTGCCACAATTCTTTTTCTTGAGTCGGTTCTTCATTGCTGAATATCGTAACCCTACTTCCTATTGTGGATGCTTAGCTCTTTCAGAATGGACACATTTCACATGTCATTTGTGCGTCTGGCTGTCCACAGAATCATAAGCATTTTCTCCAGCACCACATTTCTAGGTCGTCTATCCAATTGTACATCCGAAAGAAAGGTGTATCCGAAGAATTATTTACATTATAATTTTTCCTATTTTCAACATGTTTATATATTTAATTCATATGCTTACACTAGACTTCATAAAGCAACTATTTTCCATTGGTCACCAAGAAACAGGCAGTCGCCTAGTTTGGTGATCTAATGTATCATATATATGTAAATGTTATAATGTTTTATCATGTACTTTATAAATAAATAAAAAGGGATAGACCTCCTCTAAACGTGGTGTTGCCACAATTAAGCAATGCGCAACGGTAAGGTATACAAGAAATGGTAAAGTCTGCCAAGTGGCCTGGAATCCATTTATTTATTTATTTATTTATAAGATATACACCGTACATTAAATATAAGTTATAAAGTATGTTAAAAAAAATTAGATGGTTGTGTACCTATTACGTAAATCTGTAAAATGTCATTAAGTAATTTCGCCTGGGTTTTAAATCATAATTATGCTGAAACTAATGAAAAAAAATCAAACATTGGTTGACTAATAATAACATAAATTAAAGAGTATGGGTGGAGAAAAAGTTACGTTTTAAAATAAAAAATAATGTGCTGACTAAAGTTTAATAATACGACAAGAAATTTAATAATTTGATTTTGTATGTTTGCAATGAATCGTGAAAAATGTTTAATTCTAATAATTTTTCGTAATGGGTATAAGTTGTGATTGCGCGAGTGATTGGTGAGTTATTTGCTGCATTGGTGTTGTGGGCTTCTATATGAAAAAGAGAAGTGTGCCTGGTACGCCGCATTGGAGCTTTTAAACCAATGACGGATAGTAATTCGGGACTATCAATATTATTATTAAGCAGGTTATACAGAAACAACAGATCCGACAAAGTGCGTCTTTTTTGTAGTGTTAACATATTATTTGTAGTTTTGTTGTATTTTAAAAGTAAATGTTTCGAAAATTTATTTTGTATATTTTCTACTAAATCTATGTATACCTTATATTGAGGATTCCATATTGTGGACGCGTACTCCATTGGACTTCTGACCAATGATCAAAACAACATTTCTAGAGACTTAGCACTTTTGAAAGCTTTACATATTCTTAATAAGAAATCTAGCATCTTATAGGATATTGTGGTAATTTGTTCGATATGCTTATCAAAAATTAATTTGCTGTCTAAGTAAACACCTAGATCTTTACATATAGACATAAATTGTAAAGGTTTATCAAACAATTTGTAATGATAGTTGATTTTATTTTTATTTCTAGTAAACGTAATCGAATGACATTTAGAAATGTTTAAGGACAATAAGTTTAATTCACAGTATGTGCACAAATTATCAAGATCGCTTTGTCATTCCATACAATCCGATAAAGACTGTACAGGTTAAACATTTTCATGTCATCCGCGTATAACACAAAATGACTATTTTTAAAGCATATATAAATGTCATTTATGTAAATATTAAATAAGAGTGGTCCGAGTTGCGACCCCTGGGGCACACCTGAGACGATTTCCGTTAAGCAGGATGCAAAACCATTGCAAACGTGATTTGGTGCCGATTACTGGTATATGATGCGATCCATCTATAGAGATCACCGTGAATTCCTAGACTTAATAACTTTTGTAAAAGAATATAATGGTTAACACGGTCAAATGCTTTGGAATAGTCCGTATAAATGGCATCGCATATCCATTTGAGCATGAAGAAAATTTATAAAAAACGCAAGATTTGAGGTTGTGGAGCGATTTTTCATGAAAATCTTTTTGGCTTGACTCAATTTAACTTTGTATATATGTATCTCTATTTTTTTTGTTGTGTATAAGCTGTTTGTCTCTTACAAATAAAGAAATAAAAAAATATTCATGTACTGTACCTGCCCCACTAAAATATTTCACAGGCATAATGCAACAAGTATTCTACACCATCTTGCATGGTGGAGTAACTTGTTTTTGGGCGTTTTCCAAAAAAGATGTCGGTGACGTAATAAGAATTCCACTTAAGTGAGATGCTGCATTTCGATTAAAAATATACGTAAATTTATTAAAGAAAGTATGAACTTCATGACAAAAAGTATTTAAATAGAAAATATCAATAAACTTCGAAAATAATTGCAATTTAAGTTTAATACTATTGGTAAGAAATTCTTTTACGTCACTTTTATCATAAAGTTTATAAAGAAAATTAAAAGAAATTCATTATTTCAGATTTTTATATACGAATTGAAAACACAATCTGTCTCCTAAAAAATATGAATAATCAAGCTTATTGAAATAAATATTAAGTTTTTAAATGAAAATATTCATTTACGCTACTTTTGGATACTTTGTACTGTATATTTTTCGTTCTAGAAAGACGAATATAAGTTTTTGTTTTACGAATGTTTAATTATAACAAATTTAAAATTAATCATGAACTATATCGATAAAAAATAGAACAAATTTCTTTGAGATATAATAATTTATCTTAGAAAATAAATCGCAGCAATAACAGGACAGTGACGTAAAGAGAAACATTTGGTAACGTTTAGGAATTCTAAGGCCTCGGCCAGACTGAGAGGCTTGCGCGGTAGCGACAGCGGGCGCGAAATATCAGTCGTATGTATACGCCCGCTGTGGCTACACTGCACTGGTATGGGAAGAGTGGAAGATACTCTCAGTATCGCCCTGGTGCAAGACCACCATTCAGAATTGAAACGTTGTATAATAATGGCTTTAACCGTGTTTAGTGACTAGATCTAAATAGCCAGGTACTTCCCCACCTTCCTCTTCCCCATCTCCTTCCCTTCCCCACTTACTTCAGCCTCACAACATACCCCAATTGGGGATGCCATCGTCTCACTGGCTCCAGACGGGAGCAGTTAAGTCTCTTGTAAGGTATTCTCTATAAAAAGAGGGCGATTTTACGTACTACCGCCACCGTGCAAGGCCTGCCGCGCAAGTACTTTTTCTTCCACTTGTTCTTTTTTCTTTAATTTTTATTTTCGTTTCTGTTCTCTCCAACGTTTTCTTTTTTCTATTCTTCTTTGATTAGCTCTTTGATTTTATTTTGTTGTTTTTTTTGTCTTTGTAACTCTTTTTTCTTAAAGGCTTCATATTTTTTAGCTTTTATCCCTGTACCTTTTAGATTTTTCTGCATCGTTTTTAATTTTTCAGGATCGTTTTTAATTTTGTCTCCGTACGTTTTTGATTTTTCTGCATCGTTTTTAATATTTCAGGATCGTTTTTAATTTTGTCTCTGTACCTTTTTGTTTTTTCTGCAACTTTCAACGGCGTATTTGAACATAAAATTAAAATAAATTATTTAGAAAAATGGACAAATAATTAGATAGGTAATAATGGGCTACACGTGCATACCGTGTATAGCCTGAAATGGGGAACTAAGTTGAAATGGCATTAAAGTACTTGTTAATATACACATCTTTAATCACAGGATCCACTAAAACACACAGGAATATAAATCATGCTACATTTTATACTTACTTAATCAAAATTGAATGAACCAGCTGATTTTATACTCAATGTCAGAGTTGCTTCTATAGTAATAGTTATTCATATTGCCGTCAATATTAGTACTTTAACACCATTTCGACTCTTTCAGAATTAATCTTAATTAATAAAAAAAGAAAAAAAAAAATTCACATATGAAATAAAATATTTTTTTCTTTTTATCTATGTTGTGCTTTTTTGTTCAATGCCTCATGTATCACTCAACCCACATATCTACAGGTAATACGTTACATTTTGAAGATACATGCAAAATATAAATTTAATTAGAAAATTGTAACGCACTCAAATACACTAAAAGAAGGACAGAGTGAACCGACCTTTAGAATTCCATTACGTCACTTTTAAGTTCCATTCACGTGACCGTAGCGTAAGAGAAGTAGCGTAATCGCATCAATATTTTCTCAAAATGTATTTATCAATAAATTATGAAACTTCTGTTTGTTCTAACTAAACATTTCATAAAACAATAAATTAATCAATTTAATACAAAGTAGAGTCTAATACATGCTGTTAATTTACCTGGAGAAATACGGAATCGTTGGTGGAACACTTTTTTAGTACAGCTGAGAACGACCACTTTTGTTACGATTTCTTGGCAAATTGGCTGACAAAAACCAAGCATTGCCGCCCCTCATAGACTAAATAGGGTCACTATTTTCGAAAATATTCGTCGATTTGGTAATATTTGTTTTGGAAGACGTCAATAATGTGGTAGCGTAGTCGGAAATTCCACCATACGTTATTTCGTAGGACAACTCAATATCTGGCATTTATATTATTTTGCACGATAATTAATCTATATTACGGTTGCAAATCGAAAATACTATCATATAGTATTAGTAGAATTAGAAATAAATACTGGGATAACATAAAATAACATTAATTTTTGAACTCTAACTGGTAGTGGTAGGTGTAGGACATACCAGAAACAGTGACCTGTAGACTTACTTATTGTGAAATAATATCGAAATTTAAAAGATTTATTCATTATTTTTAGTCCATAAAGGTATTTATTTGTTATTATATTGGTAAAATATATGGGGTGGTCATTAAAACCGACACAACATAAGTTACTGGTCCTGAAAGTGATGGGACACTGACTTTTATCTATGTACACTTTTTTTGAAAAACGCCCTTTTATCTTATTTCGTTATTGATTTTGTTTTTTATTCGGTTTTTTTTTGGTTTGTTTTGCTATTTTTATGCTCATTTAGATGTTCTTTGCAAAATAAAAATAAAATTACATCTAAAAGCCCACCTGAGGCCCTAGCACGCTTGCTCTATATCGATCGGTAGGATAACTATCGGTAACTTCTCATCGTTCCCTAGCATTACTACAGATCGTCAACGAATAAGTGACAGTTCACAATGACTAAGTGTCCTTAACATATTCGACATCAACTGTTGTTTGTGCGTTAGCGATGTGCAGTTGTCCTAGGGAACGATGAGAAGTTACCGATAGTTATCCTACCGATCGATATAGAGCAAGCGTGCTAGGGCCTCTGGGCGTGAAATTCAAAAATAATAGTTTACGATCAATTGATTTTTTTTCCAAAAAAAAAAATTTAAAAAAATTTAAAAAATAAAAAAAAAATTATTCCAAAAATTATCAATTTGAAATTTAATTATAGTATTATTTGTTATTTTTCCAGGTTCCATTTCTCACCACCACGGGGTGGGCAAGCACAAGAGGAAGTTTTACGAGGCGGCCGTGTCTCCAGTGGGCGTTGATCTCTTCAGGTCCACCAAGGCCCAGCTGGATCCCAACAATATCTTCGGAGCCGGGAATTTTATAGACGATGAAGTCGAACAACTCTGCACACCTAAGAGCAAGCTGTGATTTTTTTCTCTGAGACCCACATACTCCAAAAGGCAGTCGACTCAACCCCAATGTTAACATTTCTATTTATTTATTTGTCTTTTTGGAATATTTACAATGTCATCAAGTTTAAGTCCTAGAACTCAATTAAATTTTTTTTTTCAATAATATCTATTATTATTTAATTTATAATTTTTTTTTATTTTTAAACGGATTCTGCTGTGGAATTATTATTATTCGTGGCAGCTGTTTCGCCTCCTGAAGGCAATATAGACTTAATAATGCCTTCAGAAGGCGAAACAGCTGTCACGCGTATTGATAATTACATGGAAGAACTTGTTTATACATAAACTGTTATTATAAAATTAGTAATACGTAAAAAATAAAAATAAAATAAAAATGAAAATTTATAATGTGCTTTGATTCTAATGTCGAAATTACGACTTGTTTATCCAATGTAAATTGATTAATTTTATAAATTAACATTGGGAAGTGCGTAAGTCATGCCAGTTAAAAAGTTCACAGGGTGTATGGGACAGGGTGGATGGAATTAAGAGGCCGCTCTGCCAATTTCTACCGATTTCTTACATGTTTTCATTAAACGTTTGAAGTTTTTAAGTTCTTAAAAGAATATATGTTATTCTTTAGGATAGTGTCTATACATACCCTACGCTGAAACGGTGATTATTTTAAATTCCCTCGATAGAAATAAATCGCAAAGTATGCTCCGAAAATTATTATTTCCAGGTTTGTTTCTGTTATTTTACAAGTAACATATATGAAAAAATTCACAATGTTTCTTTAAATGCTACTCGACACAGCCCCCACGAGATTTTTCAAACGACTGTTGACTCCAAAAAAGTTACTTGTGAGCGTTTGGTGGACTAGTGCTGGTGTCGTTCACTACAGCTTTCTTAAATCTGGCCAGACGATTACGGCAGATGTCTATTGTCAACAACTGCAAACCATGATGGAAAAGCTAGCTGCTAAACAACCGAGGCTGGTTAATTGCTCTAGGCCACTGCTGCTTCATGATAACGCTAGACCACACACTGCACAACAGACGGCTACCAAATTAGAGGAGCCTCAATTGGAATGTCTAAGACATCCACCGTACTCTCCGGACCTTGCCCCAACAGATTACCATTTTTTTCGAAATTTGAAAATCAACTTTATGGTCCTCCCGTACAAACCGCCAATTTCATATGTAAGGACTATGACTATGTAAGGATTTCATATGGGTACGTTCCCTAATGTAAAAAAATGACAGAAGTGTTACTATCCAGCTATACATTCAGGATTTCTCTCAGAATGCAGTAGGTTTCCAGTAGTGCCTCTAATATAATACATATAATAAATATTTAAAATGAAAATTAAATTAAATTTTAAATCAATCAAATTTCTGATTAAAGCAAATAAAATTAAAATTCAACACAAATAATATTATCGCAAAATCCGTATAAGAGAATAATTGAGATGTAATTAATTCATTATAAAATACTTGCATGCCAATCCGATAGCCGAGGAATTATTTAGCAGAAAAACCGGTTATATGTGTGTAATTTATAATTTAATGGAGACTAATTCGTTTTGTTATCTTTAATAAAATACAATAATGGCACAAACGGCATAATTTACGCGAACATGTATTTTTTTCTTTTTCGACTTGAATTGATTCCACAGAAGGTCAAACATTTTCATTGACATAAGAAACATAAAAGGCGTGTTTAAACAGATACGGCAATCTCCACCATTGGTCTAAAATGAGTTAGATATGGCGACGGATAGAGATACAAAAATACTATTGTCAGCTACAAAGTATTTGGAGCATGTATGACAGTAAGCCATACATTTTTGAATAGTGCATTTAGTTCTGCAACAAAAAGGCAATCTCTATTAAAAATTGTAGTACAAAACAAAAACGGCAGTCTCCCTTTGGGCCAATCAGAGAGACAGAACAAAAGCGGCAATCTCCGTGTATTAATTGAAGATGACAAAATAATTTACCATTTTATCGCAATTAAATGTATGTAGAGTGTAACTAATGGAAACAATTAATGACAAAAGTTATACTTTACTAGCTGATACCCGACATGCGTTGCAATGCTACTTAAATAAATAAATAGTTTCTCCCTTCGTTTCATTCCCATTCGTCCCCGTTCTCCTTCCACCTCCTCTTCCTCTTTCTTTCCTTCCCAGCATCCCCTATCTCCTCTCCCCCCCCCACCTTCTCCGCCTTTCCCTCTCCCTCGTCCCCCCTCACGCGAAGCCTCCCTCCTTAATTCTCCATCCGACCCTTCCGCATACCCCTCCCTTCAGCCTTTTTTTTACTAGCCGCTCCCTAAAATACACCCATTTTTTTAACAACTCGCTTGACCTATTTAATTTTTTAATGCAAATTTCATAATTCGAGAGCTCCTATAACCATCCCGGGTATGCACACATCATATTCTCAAAGTTTCATCGCAATCGTATGAACGGTCTGGCCGCGCATAACATACGAACACACAAACAAACATTATTTTCCGTGTTGCGCTACCTCTTTCTTTAGCCAGCGTAGCGCAACACGGCATAACACCCCAAAAACAAACAACGAAAATGCTTTGGCCGTGAAAATCTAAAAACGTATCAAACAAACATTAATTTTTATATATTAGATTGTTATAGCACGACAAAAGAACTAAAAAGACGCATTGCGCATTACTCAAAATGAAAATAATTGGAGATAGCCGTTTTTGTTTGCAACAACTCGCGTGACCTATTTAATTTTTAATGCAAATTTCATAATGCCAGAGCTCCTATAACCATCCCGGGTATGCACACATCATATTCTCAAAGTTTCATCGCAATCGTATGAACGGTATGGCCGCGCATAACATACGAACACACAAACAAATAAACAAACATACATTAATTTGATTGTTATAGCACGACAAAAGAACTAAAAAGACATTTCTTGCGTATTACTCAAAATGAAAATAATTGGAGATAGCCGTTTTTGTTTCAACACGGCTCATAATATTATGTAAACTAAAACAAATAATAACAATATATTCTGCACTTCGTCAATCCGTAATAGAATATCAAATCATTGTTTGGGGAAGATCAACAAACTCAGCTATCAAATAGAAATGGCACAGAAAACCATCTCAAACCTAGTTATAAAACATAGACTGTACAGAACAGATTTAACAGATTTAACATGTTTGACGTACTAAATATACGTCAAAACACAACTAAACTACATTTTTGAACCAAAAACTAATTTTAACCTACACAAACTATCACTAACAGACCAGATAAGAAAACATAAACACTCCAACGGTAAACAAAAGCTTTGGACAAACACACTAAAAAACCAGGCAATAAAAGCATTCAACAATCTTTCACTTGGAACAAAAAATTAAGAAAACAAAAATAAATTTAGATACAAAATTAAAAGATGGATGAAAGAACAAAAAAGCAAATCATAAAGTATGCCGATTTTATGCAACACACTACACAGTTTTTCTGCTGACTGGAGCCAGTGGATGTATATCACCTCCGTTTAATACATTTATTATTATATCTTTGGGCAGTAAATATTCGTTTTAAATTTTAAAAGTTTTAATGTAGAATTAGCTCCCTAATTAATTTTACGATTTGGATTTGGTTTCTCAATTTATGATAAAAGATTTTTTGAAATTAAATCTATTAAGTGCAATGTCTTGAGAATTCTAATGTAACAGGAGAGTATGTATGAGACGATATATGAATGTGAATGAAGCAAGGAGTGTGTGCCGAGACACAGTGGCGTTCTATTCTATCTAAACGGTATGATAGTTACTTAGAATAGAACCATTTTAGTGGACAGGATGTAAATATTGGATCCCATATTTATTTTATCCCTTGATATTGTATCGATTTCCCGAGCACGGTCACACTGTCGATAAGCAGACCGATATTGATAATGAAATGCCAATAAGTATGAAATCTATATCCGCTGACGTGGTCGAGGGGTAAGGCTCCCGACTCCCAATCCGAAGTTAATTGGTTCGAATACATTTTATTTGATTAATTTGTGTTATTTTAGAATAACGACTAACTAACCAACTAACTAACTTCGTTAGATACCATAGTAACTAACGAAGCTCTTAGAAATGAAAAAAGTCGTACATGCGATCCATAGACTTAAATAATGCATCTAAGACGCAATAAATTTATTCCGTTCGATTTTTGAGAAACGAAAATGGTTGAAATATGAATAAAGACCTCATTAACTAATTAACTCCCTTTTAGTGTCAAAAAGTAAATGCGGACTGCCAATGCATAATATGTACGTTAGTATCGCAATTCAACTGTGCCTTTGTATTATAAAAATATATTGTTAAATGACCTGCTGACAAACTACTTTGGCAGTTTAGCGGGTGATTAAAATGAAGATTAAAAAATAAAAATAAAATTTTGTAGAGAATACCTTACAGGGGTCCCAACTGCTCCCGTCTGGAGCCAGTGAGACTATGGCATCCCCAATTGGGGTATGTTGTGAGGCTCAAGGTAAGTGGGGAAGGGAAGGAGATGGGGAAGAGGAAAGTGTGGAAGTACCGGGCTATTCAGATCTAGTCACTAAACACGGCTAAAGCCATTTCAAGCAACGTTTCAATTCTGAATGGTGGTCTTACACCAGGGCGATACTGATAGTATCTTCCACTCTGGAACGTGCCGCAAATATAGTATATATTATTTTTAACTAATTATTGTGAAATAACACAAATTAATCAAATAAAATTTATTTGCGCACGCCGGGTTCGAACCCGCGACCATCGGAATGGGAGTCCAAAGCCTTGCCCCTGGACTACGCCGCCCGTCAATGAGAAGTTACCCAAAGTTATCCTATCAATCGTTATCGATCGAGTTTGCTAGGGAAACTGATGGTTCTCTCTTTCGACAACCTTATCAGGAAATCATCATTTCGGGCCTAAATAATAAGACGTAATATTTGGTATAAGGATTCTAATTACATATTTACCTACATTAGCTTATGTGTTCTTCTCAATCGCACCTGGCTAGCTAGTACTTAGTCCACGACGGCGATTCTCCTATAACGATCAAGAGTTACTCATCACGCAACATCTACGAATAAAAAAAACACTCATCGTCTCTACGAACTGAATCGAATGTTTATTTTTTACGTATTCTTCAATGTCGAAGGGTTGAAGAGATGATTATATTTATTTATTTAAAATTTACGGCACCAGTGCCATTTACATACCTAAGTTTTTTTACACAGATATATGTACAGTATGTACATGTACATGTGAGCCCATAATTTTTGATTTTAAAACGTAACTTTTTCTCCACCCACAATCTTTCATTTTTGTTATTATTAGGCAACCAATGTTTGATTTTTTTCATTAGTTTCATCATAATTAAGTTTTAAATCCCAGGCGAATTACTTAATGACATTTTAAAGATGTGAGTGAAAAATTATGTGATTATAAAAAAACATAACAATGAAAATAACACACATAAGTAACAAATAAAACGTTTATAAAAGATGTTTGAAAGAAGCAGAAACAAAAACCTGTTAATCAGTGACCACATTAAACTATGTGGCGTTAAAATGTTTGATGGGTGCAGCTTTCCAAGAGGCATATTGAAAATATCGTATGATTATTGTCTACGTTCTGATGTTTTCGATGTTTCCATGCTGTGAATTTGAAATTTTTTCACACTTCCTTCGAAATGGCTGGCGGGTATATTACTCAAAACCAAAAACAGCTGGTACCCACCGCGGAAAAGGAATTCAATGCTGCTAACACATTTAAAACGACAGTAGTTACATCAGATTTATGATGAAGTTAATTTCCATATGAAAACTATCTTGTTGGTCCAAAAGCATCTGCTTCAGTTTGCTCTACATTATGTTTTGTAGCCAATATCACCGATAAATCAGCCATTATATGGAACCTTAAAATAACTTTGTAAAAATATATCACCCCTCTGTAAATTATAGTGCGCGCGGGAAACGGTCTTTCGGAAGGTTATGTCGAAGACAATTCGGTGTCGACTGGTTCGACCCACCCGTTGCTCGAGTGGAATGACTTTTGACGTTTAGCGTCTAAATATGTACTTTCGACGATCTCAGGAATAACAAAGTCGACCAATGTACGTACTTTCGACGGCGGCCTCGACTGGAGAATCGCAGCCCAGTCATCGCAGGTCTCGAGCAAACATCATTTCCCTGTGTTAATTTGTAAGTATGGCGAATCTAAACAAAAATATTGCTTTTACAGAATACTGTGAGAAGTGACACCAATGCGCGTATGGAATACCAATTTTATCATTATTTGTTAATGATTAATATCCCACAGAAGTAAAGTATGTTCCTCATTGTTCGTAGGGATTATTCATTTACATACAAGATAAATCTATGAGACATTTCACACATCCATCTTCAAGTATGCAAACTTAAACCATAAATACAGATTATTAGACGGATACATTAAGCCGCGGCATTCCGCATTTCTATCGATTTATAACATATTTTTCTTGAACAGTTTCAGTTTTTAAGTTCCTAAAAAACCAAATAATCTGTACAATGGTAATGATATAAAATTCACTCGAAAGAAAAAAAATGGTGAAGCCCCCGAAAGTTAATAAAAAAACATATAAAAAAACATGTTATTTAATATGTTATAGCTATATATGAAAAGTGTACATTTAAATATTTTTAGAATTTTAATAAAAAGAAAGAAAGAAATTCGCAGAAATTCCTGCAAAATCAATTACTTCTATATGTAGTGTATTTTTAATCTTTTTATTTTAACCACCACTGTTTTTATACCCACTTATTATAATGCCCACGCACAGGCTTCGACTTTAGGGGATTTTTTTTTTGGTACTCTGTTCATTTACGTTATTATGTATGCACCTACCTGTAAATGTATGTATCAAATAAAAAATTGTCAATAAATAAAAAAATTTAAAAAATGCAACTTCACCATTTGTCGTAAGATTTTTTGCTCTATTTTAAACGAGTCGTGATGTATTAAATATTTGTACTATTTTCGCTTAATTATAATCTTTTTTTAATACTCTCAAAATTTTTTTTACATGTTTCGCTTTCTTCTTATTTTTGAACACTTAAAAACCTCCCCTAAGCTAGGTCTCACAGAAATCGTTGTGTCTCCCTTACTATATGGTATAAAACATGGGTCGGCAACCTTTTGCTGTAAAAGTGCCAAATATTTTACGTGGGGATTAGTGCGGGCCGCACTTGGGCCACATAAAAGACCGGTCAGTGGCTGAGTTGGCGTCTCGTTTGGGTCCTATCCAGGCGTTGCGTGTTTAATTCCTCGGCTGGCTAAGTCCTCCATCACGACTCAAGCAATATTTTCCGCTTACTCTAGTGGTAGTACGAAATTTTCAAATATTTTCATGTTATTCGTAACCCGGAAATGTTAGACTTCTTTTTAAAAAAAAGTGTACCCATAATATGTGTGTACAAATATTTTGTTTAAATTTTTTTATATTAATAATAATAATTGATAATTTAAAAAAGAAAGGAAAAAATTCCCGCGTTATGAAAAACGCTTATTGTATATTTTACTACATTTATTGTAGTTAATAAAATCAATGAGATTTGTGTGTTGGGTTACATTTGACTTGCAAGTTATTTTTAAATATAAGTTTGCATTTTTGAAGCAGAGGCGCGTAGTACTGCGACTAAATGTAAATCCGATAACCGAAAAGAGTGTTTGTTTTTTCGACAATTCAGAATTGAAAAAAATTGCCGACAAATATTTGCTGAGCAAACCTTTTTAACTCCTTGGAGTTTTCAGAAGGCAAACTCACATGGAAATCCATCAGTTAAGTTTTTTCCTTAAAAGCCATTTTAAGTGTACTTTGCAAATCGCTTGGTACATTATAGATATTCACTGCGAAGAGGTTTTCGAAAATCTCCACCTTTCGTGAGATATTTTGAAATTAGCAAACCGGTTTTCAAACTCAGTTTGAAGTTGCACTTTTCATTTAGTATTTTGCCAAACAAAATGTATCCCAGCTTCTTCTACTGCTTTCTTGCGATTTGAAAAATTATCGAGTTTTCTGTCATCAATATGCTTGGTAAATTCATTTCAAATAATTTACCATCTGAATACATATTGCATATCAATTTATTTTTCCCTGTAAACGTGTATTGAGTAGTTCATTTCGGTAGTCAAATAAGTTAAGAACCCAAGATCTACAACCCACTGGTTATTGGAAGGTTCTTGTATTGATTTTCCTTTCATCTCCATGAAGTTACAAATTTCTTTCCAAGAATAAAAAAAAACCTCTTCCTTTGTAGTTTCTTCATGGCGCTACTGACGATCGACAACGGAATGAGGCGAGGTGCGGGTGGCGTCCTTCCCTTTCCCCCCGCTCCTCCTTCGCTATCCCTTCTCTCCCTTTCTCGGTCCCTTTCACTCCGAATCTTGCGGGCCGCGGGTTGCCGACCAATGGTATCTATAAACAATGTTGGAAGTAGAAAACACCACGCTTTATATTCCAATGGAAAAATTACCCCCAAAATAAGTAAAATGAACACCTTTATGAAACCAAAGTTTCGGATCATTCATTTTTTCATTTCATTGCCGGCAACCCGGCCGTTTATTGAGGTAAAATAATATTTTATAAGCAAGTAAGTTACCCGCCTCACTAGACGATGTCTGTTCTGAAACGGGTAATAATTCAAACATTAAAAATATAAAAAGGTGTCCATGAATACACCTTTTTATCTTTTTTTAATTGATTATTTTTACACGGAACGAAAAAAAGTGAGATTACAAAAATATTTATAATACATTTGTCTAATAAATTATATTTACAAGCAAAATGTTTATATTTCAAAAAAGTTATGTTTATTTCGAATTATAAAATTTGAAAGTGTAGATATTTCAACAGCTTTCCAAAACAATTTTTAGTTTTCGGATACATTGACAAGCCCAACATAATATGTACACGGTTGACATTTGTCACATAAGACCAGGGGGCCGAGTCTCTATCTCTCACAACGTCCGTACCTACGTTACGAATCCTTATTAACCTTCCCCTTACCGTGCTAAAAACTTCCTAGCTCTCCGGTGCTGTACACTCAGTAAATATTTATAATGTTGTATTTATTTAATCCAATACATAAATGTATTGTGGAGGAATACCCAAAATATTAACTCTATGTTTAGTATATTTACAAAGATATTTCAGTAAATACAAACTGTGACCGCTTAGTTGACAGCGCCGTCAAGAAAGGTTAAACGGCAAACGTGCTTGTTTGTGAAACCGAAAGATAGAGACTAGGCCCCCTGGTCGCTTATACGACTCGTTCTTGAGTTCAACAGCCCGGCTGTACCGCTCTGGTGTAAGACCAACAATCAGAATTGAAACGTTGCTTGAAATCGCTTTAGCCGTGTTCATTGACCAGATCTGAATAGCCAGGTACTTCCGAATCTTTCTCTTCATCATCCATCTTCTTCCCCTCCCCGCCACCTTCAACCTCAGAGCATTCCCAATTGAGGATGCCATAGTCTCGCTGGCTCCAGATGGGAGCAGTTGGGACTCTTGTGCGGTATTCATATAAAAAAATACTCTCGGTATCGCACTGGTGAAAGACCACAATTCATAAGCGAAAAGTCGTCGTTTGAAATGGCTTTACCCGTGTTTGGTGAAATTTTTACATTAGTTGAGGAAAACGATTCCCCTCAGAGCCTCTCATCTTTGGGGAAGCTGTTTCAAGGGTAAAGAAATGATAATTAGTTCTTGAAAGGAAAAATGTAGAAATCTAGGGATGTGTGTCCAGGAGTGACAGCGAATGAAGACGATGTTCTGAGAGAAATCAAAAGGTCTCTCACAACCAATCTCTCCCGATCCGGTCATACGCAGTAGTTGGGCAGACGCATCCGCCACCAAGATCTGGACAAACGTCATTCCATGAACCACTTGGGGTGACCCATAGCGGATTTGTTTATTTACCAATAAATGGTTCCCGGGGCGGCTGTACCCCATACTCGGCTCCTAAATTGAAAAACTAGATCTGAATAGCCAGGAACTTCCCAATCTTCCTCTTTACCATCTCCTTCTCCTCCCAAGTCTCATGTGGGTGTAATGTTCGGCTTAATTAAAACGACATCATTTTTGGTCCTTCGCCAACATAAGTTTTATGATTGATTGGATAACAGACATCTCTACCATAGTTCAGGCCATGTGGTTCGCTACGTTTGGTGATTTGGATGGGGTGCTCGGGTTCATAGGGTGAGGTTTGTCTGCCCACCAACTGCGTGGCAGGCCAGATCGGGAGAGACTGGATGAGAGAGACCTTTTGACTTCATCCGCACTGCTCTCTCTGAACATCCCCTTACACCTCAATGGAAGGGAAGAAGTCATTCGCTCCTGGAAGACACTGACTTCCAGATTCCTACCTACCCATCATACCTTTTTTCCTTCCTAGAACATCATCTCTTTCCTATCCCAAAAATACCCTCCACACGGCATCCCCAACGATGACATAGGATCCGAAAAGAATTATTTTCCTCATGCCCCCAAAAAAATAAGTATTATAAAATAGTATACATTTAAAAAAAAAAAACGATTACCGCACAAGAGTCTTTACTGCTCCCATATGGAGCTAGTGAGATATGGCATCCCCAATCGGGTTATGTTGTGAGGCTGAAGGTATTGGGCTATTCAGATCTGGTCACCAAACACGGCTAAAGCCATTTCAAGCAACTTTTCAATTCTGAACAATCTTACACCAGGGCGATATTGAGAGCACCTTCCACTCTGGAACGTGCAGCATATAAACTATACTATTTTAATTTTTTTAAATGTGAAAGTTCACAAATTAATTAACGGGTTCGAACCCCCGATCTTCGGATTGGGAGGCGAGAGCCTTACCCCTCGACCAGGCAGACCGTGGTGTACAGATGTACACAATTACACGTTATTTGCTCTCCGACCAACATGACTGTTGATTTTTCCCATTATGTCTTTAAGGAAATGTCCGGTTGAATGACTGCACTTAGCACATTCCGTTTCACCAAACAATTATTATATGATTTTCGCAAATAAATCTGCCCTTCCTTTCGAAGAAAACATCTTTATCGACGCGGGAAGCCTATTGTAAGAAAATAAATATTTACTATGACGTTTATCGCTCACATAATACGTTGCAATTTTAGCCAAGGATCTGTTTTCAACCGAAACCTTCTTTCATGCGATTGGTTGATTCGCGATATTCAAAATATTGTTTTTTTAATTATTATTTTTTAATTGATAAACTAATGTTTAAGACAAGATTTTTATATAGGGTAACAATTATTATATTACACATGTTGAATTATTTGACGGGTAAGAGATAAGCCGACGTAGCTCAGTTGTAGAGCATTTGACCGGAAATCAGAAGGACACGGGTTCATGTATCTTTTCTCGGTGTTTCAGGTTAATAATTGTTTTTTGAAGTTTTTTAGGCGAACTTCGTGAGGCGAAAAACTCTTATTAGGCGCATTACGACGACTAACACAGATCTTTTTGGACGGATGTAGCATTTTAAATCGGAAATATCGTTAGATTTATATTTTATCATATTAACATCGCAGGTATGGCAACAATGAGTGCGACCCCTGTCAAAAAATTACAAAACGTCAAAGAAAACTCAAATGTCAGACGTCACCCGATTATTTTTGTTTAATAATGTATAAGTTAAGTTCAACAGGTTTTTGTTATGTTTTGAAGATTGTTATATGATTTAACTAAAGATTTTAATTGAACTCATCGATTTGTCTTATTTTACGATGAATCAGGGAGATTGGTGCCAGATTTTCAGTAAAGACAAGTGCAAAAATCCTGATGAATATTATTCACCAGTAATTCAATTCTTCTACATCAGGTGTAATAATAATAATAACCCTCAAAATCAAGTTTGAAGAATGTTAAAAGTCACATAAAGTTTACCATCCCTTCTTTCTCTCTGATTCTTGTGAATTCTAGCTATTGAAGTAAAAAGTGGCAGTAGTGTGACAATAAAATACTGTTGTTTAGAATTATTGTAAACGAAAAAATCAACAACCTAATCATGTTCCGCCGCCCAAAAAAATGTAAGTTTGATTTGACAAAGTTGATTAGGAAAATGAAATAAAGAAAATCAATATTCATTTCTAAAAGCATTTGAGTTTATGATATTTTTTGTCAGTCCGTCTTTATCCAACACCACATCATATGTCTATGTCCAACACAAATAATCTCGATGGTTTGCCCACGCGACTACGCGAGAACATGTCCAAATTGCCCCCCTTGCGTCTTGCTGGCATTGTTCACTGTAATACACGCACACAAATAGATAAATTAAAACAAATCGTACAAAATTTTGCTTACACTGAGTTGTGATACATAACATGCCAGTTTTCAAGTAGTTTAGGGGCTACGCTAGGTTTGTGCAACATGGTTTGTGATACAAAAGAAAGTGCCCCCTTTATAGCGCCTGCTCGCGTCAAGGCAAGAAAAACATCCCAGTTTTCAATTAATTTAGCGGCTACGCTAGGTTTGTGTAAGATGGTTTGTGATACAAAATAAAGTGCCCCTTTATAGCGCCTGCTCGTGTCAAGGCAAGAAAAACATCCCAGTTTTCAAGTAGTTTAGCGGCTACGCTAGGTTTGTGTAACATGGTTTGTCATACAAAAATGAATGTATTTTTTATTAAATCACTAAAAAACTTAATAGTGTCGATATCTCGATATGTCGAATTATTCTTCATTTTCGATTTATTTTGGATCAATTTATCGAAATCCATCGTCAAATGTCGGCGCCACGGAAATCGTACTCTCCCCTTATTTCCAGTATTCGCCAAACTAGTGCTAAAAACAGATTTTTAGGTAAACCTTTTAACATTAAAAAAATTAATGTAAAAAAAACGTGCCTGAAGGTCTTTATTCAATTTACTGTATTTTATTTCCAGAATTTCGCCAAACTAGTGCTTACCTAATTCGCATAGATTGTCTAGTAGTGACATATTTCTAGCTCCTCGTTATATTACGGTATTATATCGGGTAAACCAATATAACAAAATGACAGCTGGCCGCCAAACATCGCGGCATCGCGCTCTCGTAAAATCTAAATTCTCAATTTACGGAAATTTTAATTGCAATATATTCCACTTCCCCGAATGCAAAAAGTTGTCTTATACAGTAATTAAGGTGAATCTAAAGGTTTTTTGAAAAAAATATTCGTAATAAGCGTGTCCAGTTCGATCGAAAGTTTACCCAAATTCCTAATGAAATGTCAAAATGACGCGACGCCTGTCATTCAATAAAATAAATAATTTCGTTTTATTTAAAATACGAACGATGGGTTAAATTTGTTCGTACGTAAATTCTAAAATCGAGATTTAAAAAAATGAGGGTTGCGATTAAAAATGGGATGGTGGGGTAGAAGGGTGAAAATTTGGGGTTGTAGGTTTTTTTTGAGAACAAATAAAAAATAAAATAAATTTATAAACTTGTCAAAAAATAGAAAAAAAAAATCTCGATAGGGACACCCTAATCACCTAGCGGTCTGAAATATACTTACGACCTATTCTCATACCTACCAAATTTACATAAAAAATTTCATAAAAATCGGTCGAGCCGTTTCGGAGGAGTGCGACCACAAACACCGTGAAACGAGAATTTTATATATTGGATTAATAATTTAATCGTATAATTCGTAATTGGGGTTAATGTAAATATAAAAATAATAAAATAAAACATATATAAAACTTTTTTCCACTTTAACGTATTTGACCGTAACCGGTTTCAGCTTGTTGAAGCCATCTTCATACTGGTACAAATTATTCTTAACCTTTGGTTTATATTACATAAAATATAAGGGAAGGGGGAGAGGGCTGGTCTACAACGAGTTTATTCAATTATATGGGTTTTTTAAAGGGTTTAATGGGTTAATAAATGTAAGAAAACCATAGACATAAGAAAACCCATTTTTATTCAATTATATGGGTTTTTTAAAGGGTTTAATGGGTTAACGAATGTAAGAAAACCATAGACATAATAAAACTCATTTTTATTCAATTATATACGATTTTATTCAATTATAATGGTTTTTAAAGGGTTTAATGGGTTAAGAAATGTAAGAAAACCGATACAATTGAATAAAACCCTCGTTGACAACCCCTCTCCCCCCTCCCTAATACTCCCTAATATGTTGTCTATATAAACCGTAACAGTCTGAAGATTTTTACAAGCTGAAACCTTGGATATGAAATTAAACAAAAAAAAAATCACTTTGTTCCACTTGTTTATTTACGTGAAATTTTTTTTTGTTTAATTTCATATCTAATACAATGGAATTCCAGCATGAATTAATAGTTAAAAAACTAGACTCACTAAAAGCTGAAACCGGTTACGGTCAAATAAATTAATGTGGAAATAAGTTTTATATTCGTTTTATTTTATTATTAAAATGGAATTCCACCACGAATTGTCGGTTTAAAAAATGGAAATAAGTAATCTCTTGTTTTTTACGGGTCTGCGATAGTTATAAACGTCATATTAATTTTTTTATTTTTTAAACATAAAAATCACGTGTTACAATGTTCGTCCTAGGTAAACTACGAAACTACTTAACCGATTTTGATGAAATTTGGCTCACTGTGTCTAATTTGGTCCGACTTAAATAATAGGATAGTTTTTTTATTATTTTATTTATTTACTTTTTTTATACATATATTATACATTATTTATTGAATGTTTTGGCTGCCCTACTAGGAAGAATCCTGTTTTAGGGCAGTCAAATTACGATGATATATGTAACACAGATATTTAAATAATAATAAAAAGTCCTATATAAATGTGTTGGATAAAATAATAAGAAGAAAACAAAAAGAAAATAAAATTAAATAAATAACCAATTAAAATGTGAAGATAACCGTTGTTTGTTTAGCAAAATTATTTAAATAATCTTTTATCTCGATTATCGGCCGCAATATTTATTATTCTGAATTAACTGTTTTTTATTTGGAATTATTTGTAAGTTCCATAAGTTTCTGACAGACGGCGGTGTGAGTTAATTTATTGACACAACACTTGGTTATCTAGGTTAGGTAACCATTAAGTAGATGGCGTTGTGTTTCGTTAGCCATAGCAACGTGGGCGGGTAAGCTAGTCTTTATATATAAAAATCTCGCGTCACAACGTTCGTCCAAGATAAACTCCGAAACATACTTAACTGATTTTGATGAAATTTGGCTTACTGTATAATTTGGTCCAACTTAAAAGGTAGGATAGTTTTTATCTCGATTATTGACGTCAATATTTATTAATGCTATAATTAAATGTTTGTTAAAGGACAATAATTTGAAATTTTTCGTAAGTTTCATAAATTTCTGATAGATGGCAATGTAAGTTAATTTGCATTTTTTTGGTTCCCTAGGTAATGGCGTTGTGTTTCGATTTCACGTCAGTCTATTCCCATAGAGTTGTGTTTTGTTAGCCACAGCAACGCGTGGCCGGTTCATCTAGTAATTTATGTAAATGATGATCACGTGCAGGTAAAGTGCGTTCTATTTAATATCCAATGAAAAGAAAAACGTTTGAATGGAATTCTTCACCTCATAATAACCCCCTGCCTGAAAAACAATCAGATCGGTTGTAGATATAATATTATTCTAAGTTAATATTTGTCTAAGAAATCACACTGAGTGAGCTGAGCAATGGGCATATTCTAAGCGACCACTGATCACGTACATTGATAGAATTGTGTTCGGGCGTGTACGTCTGCCTAAAGTAAGCACAATTTGTCCTCACTTTCTGTGAAAGCGATCAAACATCTCGATCGTCGAGAGTATCAGACATCTTCTTAAAATAGAAATTTAAGTGAGTATGCAATTATATGTAAAAGCTTACCCCCTATCTGGTACAGAGATGTGCAAAATGGGTACCAAAATCCATTTGAAATGTGAAATGAAAATGGGTCAAAACTTATGATTCAGTTTATATATGACCGAATCGGATAGGGACACATTAGTTAGGTGGTCAGCCAATTAAAGCCAATTATCTTTTGATTTGGCAAAAAAATATTTGTAGCTCCCACGTTTGTTATTTTGGTCTTAAAATGAAGCTATTGAAATGCTTATATCTGTACCCGAGAAGCATACGGAATACGGATGCAAGTCCAAAAAGCCTAATGTTCTGGAGAGCCAAAACCGTTTTTTTCTGTAATTATGGTGTCATAACTTCGGCAGATATTCATGCTGATAGATGAATTTTTTTAAATTATTAAATCAATTAGTTTTGTTTTTAAATTTAGAAAAAAAACGAAATATTTTATATGCAAAGCCTAAAAATAAATATTTAAAATAAATCGCTATGGACTTGAGTCCTTCTGCTTCAAAATGAAATAGACTATTTTGTTATGACAAGGGATGAATTATTAAATGATCGATGTTTGAAAATTTAATTTGAAAGTAAAATAGTAACAATACATAACGATAAAAAAAATACATTTAACTGTTTATTTATTTTTATAATTAGGTATTACTAATTATTGGTATTTTTATTATCTTCGTCATCTGACAGAGGATAATCAATTAATAATAATTAATGACTTAAAATTTTATTAAAAAAGTGCAGTGGATCTTTTTTAACATTAGCTCCACACAGTAGGCCCTGAGAAAAAAAAATCCCTCAGGGACTATGTCATATTTAAGGGTGCTGTGTGGCGTGTCTTTTAGGGTAAGGAAAGAAAGGAGGTTCTGGGAAGAAGTTTATTTAATTTTTATATCAACAGTATTTTTTATCCTCCCTGTATAATTATACAAATATCACAGATGTCATTTGTTGATAGATGAGGTTATTGTGTTTAGTTCCATAGAAAACAAAGAGATTAGAAGCAGAAGGAAGGACTTGAGTCTTTCTGCTTCTAAGAATAATGGTAGTTGCATCCTTATACATTCTTGAAAAACCCTATATTTCTTCAAAATATGACTTCCATCTTTCTGTCACTGATGAACATGATCATTTCCTACACATCTTCTTCAAAAACTCATTTCTTCAAATTTTGGACTTGCATCCGTATCTATGCTTCTCGGGTACAGATATATTATAACCCTAGATGTTGTTAGAAAAAAATGCTATTAAAATCTAAAAGTTAACAATAAAATAATAAATGTGTAACACCTTTACGAAACAAAAGTTTCCGACAGAAATTTGGAAAGAAATTAAGAAATATATAAAAATTATTCTTACATGAAACCATAAAAATGTAAGGTGACAAAAACGTTTATAATACATTTTTCTAAAAAATGTGTGTGTGTTTTTATTTGTGTGAGGTAAGCCATTTTTTAAAACTTTTTTAATATTACAAAAATAATGTGTTTATTTCGAATTATAATATATTTTTAGTTTTCGGATCACGTTCAGAAATATTCCATTTATTTAGATTTTATTGCAAAGCGGAAATATTTTAACCTTCTGATAAAATATTTTTATTTTATATTATTTATTAACGTTATAAACAGTATTTATAAATTCATATATGACAGTGAAAAGTATATTTATGTCATTGACCAATAAAATAGCGACATTGAAATTTAAGACCATAATAGAAAAATACATAACAAAAATTATAATTCATCAAATTAAATGTAACAGAACAAATTGCAATCAAGCATGTTCAATACTTAGTCCAACTTCTGAAATTAAATATTTTGGTATATATATAGATCAACATTTTAAATGGAAAAAACAAATTTGTGAACTTGTCAAAAGAATTCGAAAATGTATTTATATATTTATAAGACTAAGAAATATTCTTAGATTAGAAAATTTAAAAAGAGTGTACTATGCAATTGTTCAATCTATATTACAATATGGTATTATTGGTTGGGGAGGAACTTATAATAATATTTTAAATCCACTCAAAATTGTTCAAAGATTGATAATTAAAGTAATTTTGAAAAAAACCATCCAAATTTTCTACTGAAATTCTCTTTTCAATATTCAATGTACCTACAATAGACAAAATATATAAAAAATATTCAATTCTACAAATTTACAAAGAAGTACAGTTAAATAACTTACCATTCCATTCATCAGCGAGATATCAGAATACTATCAAAATCCCTAAATTTAGTACAAAGCACACACAAAATACTTATCTCTATGTAGGTATAACATATTATAACAAACTACCATTATATCTGAAAGTTATCAAAAATATTCAGGAATTTCAGCAAAAATTTAAAAAATACCTAAAACAACTATAAGAGTCTATATCTCACTATTATTATTATTTCTTTTAAATCCTTTATTGATAAATCTTGCAATTTCTTAATTATGCCTTGTTTTTTGCCATAATGTATTATGTATTTACTTTCACACATGATATTGTATAATTGAAATATAATTGAACTAAAATTCCCTCACCAAACACAAGAGCCTTGTCTCTTTATAATGAGGAAAAGCTATTTTTATCCACTATTTTACCACTGTATAAAATGTAAAAATTGGGTATTTTATTGTAATAAAAACCTTTAAATATTAAATAAAAAAATAAAAAAAAAAAATAAAAAAAATGATGCACTTTATTATAAAATAATCAATTCTGATAAAGTGCATCTTCAATTTACAAAAAAGTTTTAAAAAATATTTCCAAGGTTTACATTTAAATTTAAATGGATATCAATAATATCTTTGATGAATTGATTTTATTCAAATTCGAACTGCTAAAAGTAAAGAAAAAATATGATGAACTAATAAAAAAGAAATCATGAAATGTAAATTATTGTGAGCCACAAATTTAATGCTTTTTACAAATATTAAATAGTAGTTTTTGGTTAAACATTTGGCATTTCGATCAAGTGTTATTTTTTTACGAATGCTATGAATTTAGCAAGGTTCGTGTTAAACGCATCGATTTTCGGGCATAATCTATTAAATGTGGTACAGCTCCTTATAAATACATTTTCAAGGTAATTTTATTGCTCTTGGGAATATAAAATGTGTCCGGGTATCGACCGTCTGAAATGAATATATAGGCCATCAATAAACTTATGAAATACGAGTATCTTAAAGAGAGTTAATAGATATCTGATATCTCGGCGTTAATCAAGAGAATTAAGGTTGCTGTACTCATTCTACTGGTATTTCAATGGAAGATGCTCCGAGGAACTAAAATCATAGATCCCCTCACCGCCGGTACATAGTTGGGAAACACGCCAAACGTATGCTCCCTGCGTATGGATGGGTCACGCATGAGAACGGGTCGCTTCCACGACTCTTTCTTGTGTTCAACAGCTCGGCTGTGGAACGATTTTCCGGCATCTGTGTTCCCTCTGTTTTCCAAATCAATATGTATAATAATTATAGCCAATTGACTAGTCAGACATCTCCTAATACTATATTATGAGATAATGAGGAAAGCAATGTTTGCCATAAATCAAATATGATTTACAAGTGTCTGTGTTTTACATATTAACCCTTAAAAAATTTGGCGTATTTTGTCAGAGGCTAAAAATATTCCCGCTTTGCAATAAAATCCAAATAAATGGAACATTAGTCAACGTATTCAAAAACTAAAAATTGTTTTCAAAAGGTGATGAAATAGGCATTCAAATTTCGTTGTTAAAAATTACTATATGTATTTTTTTTACATATAATTTTTTTTGGCGAAATCTTTAAAAAGTTTTAAAAATGTTTCACTTAACTTTTTTTTCTAACTAAAATTACTGATAAAGAAAAAAAATAAAACACATACTTATTTCATCAGATAAATGAATTATAAATCTTACTGTTACCTCATTTTTTTTCTTTCATGTAAAAAAAAATCTTAAAAATTCACAAAGTTCCATATTTTTTTTTCAAATTGCGATCGGAAACTTTGGTTTCAGAAAGGGATAAATTTTAATATTTTTTTGGTTTACTTTTATGATTTGAATATATAGATTGTTGTATTCTCTTTCCAATACCGTTTAGATCATACTTCTGACTATGATAGTAAAGGAGAAACAACGATCTATGTGAGCTGGGACAAATAAGGTCTCCTGTAATTAAACGGGTTAAATATGCTATAAAATAACACCGGGAGGCATATATACATCCTACTAGTGATCTAGAAAACATCAATTTGTTGTACTTACGAGCTTTTCTGCATTATAATTGATTTGGTGGTTTATGAGAAATCTGAGCAGTGTACTTTTACATATAACTTTAACATTGCTATCTGATTTCGGACTTCGGATCCCTCAAGATGTGCCCAGGAAATTGGTGGTCATCACATCCGCGGTGGATGGCTTCATTCAATCCACTGTTAAAGAAACTGGTGTGGGCTCAAAGCCGTGGTTTAGTCGACAATGCTCCGAAGCAGTTCGGCGAAAAAACGTGGCTTACCGAGCCTACAACACATCTAGAACATCCGAAAACAGAGCAGCATATAATACAAATTGGTAAAAGGAAATTAAGAAGATCATAAATAGGTCAAAGTTCCAGCACGTCCTGCAAAAGCTGACTGCCTGCCCGCATGGCAGCAGAACTCAATAGGTCGCAATTTCTGCAAATTCAGTCTGCCACCTCTTACCAGACCTGACGGCTCACTAGCAAACACCGACACCGAAAAGGCTAACCTATTAGGTAAAATGTGTGCGGATAGCTCAACCTTCGATGATCGGGGTGCAGTCCCGTCGTCGGTTCCTCACTGCAGTTTCTATATGAAAAAGCTGACGATCCGGTAAAGGGATGTGCTCCAGGTCTTACGAGTGCTTCATGTTAATAAATCTAGTGGGCCTGACGGAATCCCCGCCCTGGTATTGCGGAGGTGCGCTGCAGAAATAGCTCCGATTTTGACAAAGCTTTTCAAAATGTCCCTGAATTCTGGCTATGTACCCTTTGGTTGGAAAAAAACCGGTTATCCATCATATTCCAAAGAATGGTGACTGCTCCAACCCGGCCAACTACCGCCCCATAGCGATCACGTCAGTTCTATCCAAGGTGATGGAACGTGTGACCAACGACAAACTGCTCACATACCTCGAGAAGAACAAAATTATTAACGACCGTCAATACGGATTCATCGCATCGATACGACGCTTACCTCGAGAGTGTTTTTGGGGTAAGAATAATCTCGTTGAATTCAATGTTTCAAAGACCCAATCATGTCTGATCTTACCACTCGACCGTCCGTGGTCGAGTGGTAAGACACTTGACTCCCAATCGGAAGGTTGCGGGTTCGAACCCGGCGTGCGCAAATAAATTTTATTTGATTAATTTGTGTTATTTCACAATTAATTAATAAAAATAATATATATAGCCGTGTTTAGTGACTAGATCTGAATAGCCAGGTACTTTCCCACCTTCCTCTTCCCCATCTCCTTCCCTTCCCCACTTACCTTCAGCCTCACAACATACTCCAATTGGGGATGCAATAGTCTCACTGGCTCCAGAAGGGAGCAGTTGGGACTCTTGTGAGGTTTCTCTATAAAAAAAAAAAATATATATATATATATATATATATATATGTCTGATTACGTCTAAAAGGGATCGAAAGGACAATCTAGTCTCCTTCAACTGTAGCATTCTTCCGAACAGGTCCTCCATTGGTATGCTCGGTGTAACTATAAGTGATCAGCTCAGATACGGCTCCATCGAAGCTAGAGTTAAGTTATCCTCCCAGAAACTGGGCGTACTGTATAGGGCCCGCAGATACTGCAGATAGTACACAAATGCTAACCCTGTACAGATCGCAAGTGCGACCACTGTTGAATTTGGCAGCCACCTCGGGTCTGGAGCCCCAAAGTACCTGAAAAACGAGGCGGAAACGGGTGGTCCGTTTGATAGATTCTCCCGTCTTAACAAACGGATTGCAATCTTTAGAGTACAGGCGTCGGGTGGGAATCGGTCGAGTATCCTTGTGCTACCGGTATGTCAATGGAAGATGCTCCGAGGAACTAGCGTCATTGATCCCCTCGGCACCGGTGCATAGTCGGTAAACACGTTAAACGCGCGCCCATCATATGTATGCGGTTGACGTTTGTCACATGAGAACGGGTCGTTTTTACGACTCGTTCTTGAGTTCAACAGCTCGGCTATGATTTGCCGGCCTCTGTGTTTCCTCCTTCCTACAACATGGGTTTCTTCAAGACCCATCTTCACTCCTTCCACTCCTCAAAAAGACCCTCCACGCAGCATCTTCAAATATGACATAGACCCTGAGGGAAATTATTTTCCACAGGGCCTCCTGCGTGGAGTTAATACAAAAAATTTGATTTGTTGGAGATGTCTGACTAAACAACGGGACATTTTAAGTGAATATTATGACTAAACAGTTTGATGTGCAAATGATTTAATAGATTTTTTTTCTTTATAACACAATAAATATTTAAATGGCAAATCATTTACATAATTATTTCTCACATATTGACAGAAACAACTTTGAGCAGAACTAAATAATTAAAAAATAATTTTGGTTAAAGTTTTACAGTTAGAGGAAAGATTACGAAAACTAAACAAAAACCATAAACAATAAACCATTAAATTTTTATAGCGCAATTAACTAATTGACATTTCACCTCACCCAAATATCGCAACCTATAAACATAACGTAACTGACCATAAAACCACTTAATAAAAACAGTTTTTAATATTTATTTTATCGTTTATGCTTTATAAAATCGGTTTTATATTATACGGTACCTAAATACAAAAAAATATAGGTACCTATCTTATTTGCAAAAATTCATGCAAAAAGGTCATAATCCAGTGTTGCCAGGTGTTTGGTTTTTTACTATATTTTCATGGTTTTTTGGTTAATTTATAATATGTTTTCATTGTTTTTTGGGTCATTTATACACCCATGGTTTTTAGAATTCATGGTTTTTTGAGTCATTTATACATCCATTGTTTTTAATACGTTTTCATGGTTTTTTGGGTGATTTGTACATCCATGGTTTATACTACATTTTCGTGGTTTTTTGGGTCATTTTTACATCCATGGTTTTTATTACATTTTCATGTTTTTTTGGGTCATTTATACATCCAAGGTTTTTACTATGTTTTCTTGGTTTTTTAGGTCATTTATACATCCATGGTTTATACTACATTTTCGTGGTTTTTTGGGTCATTTTTACATCCATGGTTTTTATTATATTTCATGTTTTTTGGGTCATTTATATATCCATGATTTTTTCACTATATTCATGGTTTTTTGATCATCGATATTTCCATGGTTTTTTACTATATTCATGGTTTTTTGATCATCGATATTTCCATGGTTTTTTACTATATTCATGGTTTTTTGATCATCGATATTTCCATGGTTTTTTACTATATTCATGGTTTTTTACTATATTCATGGTTTTTTGATCATCGATATTTCCATGGTTTTTTACTATATTCATGGTTTTTTACTATATTCATGGTTTTTTGATCATCGATATTTCCATGGTTTTTTACTATATTCATGGTTTTTTACTATATTCATGGTTTTTTGATCATCGATATTTCCATGGTTTTTTACTATATTCATGGTTTTTTACTATATTCATGGTTTTTTGATCATCGATATTTCCATGGTTTTTTACTATATTCATGGTTTTTTGGTCATTTATAAATCCATGGTTTTTACTATATTCATGTTTTTTTTTACCTAAAACACACGTTGTACTTTTGAGTGTATGATTTTTTTTAGCATCCCAAATCCTGGAATGTAGTCTATACAATTTGGGAGGCGGGTATGGGTACCGCTACCCGGAAACCATTTATTATATACTGAACTGAATGAATGTGTTTTAAGTTTGCTAGTGAATGGCACGGATGTGTCGAAACCGGTAGCAGAAATATTATAATTTAAGTAACGATAGTGCATTGAAAATTCAAACTCTTCAAAACAAAAAGTTCTCAATAAAAGCTTACAAAATAATAATTTTTTACATGTAATCCTTTAAAACTTAGAAAAACTTTTTTTTTACTCCTGATTTTTTTTTTGACTTGGCATCATTTTATTGAATTAATGAATTTCGTTTTGATGTGTTCGATTGAAAAAATAACTCATAAAATAAAATAATTTTCTTTTCGCGGACCGTGGTGCTATTTGTGAGCTCGTTTCTCAACGCTATTAATTACATGATTTATTATTACTGTTTGTGGATTTTACGTGAAGCCATTATATTCACATGGTATATATTATATGTATTATATATATTATATTATGGTATATATTATATATCCACATATTCATATAATATTAATGTATTTTGCAAGTTTCAGAAGGCAACTAGTTTCGATTCTATCTGCTAATAATCAATTTTATTTCTTTTATGACATCTTCTCTCATACTAAACCTTATGACGAGTAAATTATATGCTTACATTTTTTTTTATAATATACACTTATAATTGTATGCCTTTACCTACTAACTAGCTTTTATATTTTACACTTTGTTTTATTTGAAAGATTTATTTATTTATTTAAGGAACATAAATAGTCTTAACAGTATAATATATGTATAAAAGGATGACAAAAAACAGACCAATTATTAATGTTCACAGATAAGTATTTGGAAATATAAAAATTAGTGTAAACTAGAAAAAAAAAACAGTATTAACCAGAAATAAAAAGAATAATAACAATACAAATGATAAACCCATAATACACAACAATAAGACTGCGAAATAGGTATTTGGGTTGGGATAAGTAAGGGGAGGAAAGGGATAAGGGGAAGTTGCCACGCAAGTAATTGCCACGGGTTTAATTTATATTTATTTATTGTTGTTATACGCCCACAGGGGCTTTTACATAGATTTATAGATTATAAAATAATATCTTATCGAGGATTACACATAATACATAGAAATTATACCAAAAGATATAAAAGTGAAAAATTTTTACAATATACAAGTAGTTTTTGAAGAATATAGCATAAAACCGTGAACTATTTTAAACAATATAACATTTGACATTTTAAACAATATAACATTTGACAATAACATAGAACAAAATATAACAAAAAAAAAAAAAAAAAAATAATAATATAGTGTGTTTATAAAAAATAGTCCTTCATAATCTACCAAAAGTAACCCAGAAAAGCTTTTTTTACACTATCTCCACACAGAAAGCCCTGATGATAAAAATTCCAAAGGGCATATGTCATCTTTGGGGATGCTATGTGGTGGGTCTTTTATGAAAAGGAAGGAGAGGAAGTTCTAGGACTCAAAAAAGGTGTGTCCAGGAGTGACGGGTGTATGAAATCATCCCTCCCACTGCGGTGCAAGGCGATGGGTCGATAGAGTCCGGCTGGGGCGGTCTAGGTTAGGCCTCCCTCAACCAGTCTCTCCTGATCCGGCCCGCCACACAATAGGTGGGCCAACACATTCGTTACCAAGACTTAGACAGACCTCACCCCATGAACCCGGGCACACCTGCTAAGTCGCCAAACGTAGCGAACCACTTGTAAGCTACCTATATTTTACTTCAGCGCACGACGATTTAAAACGGCCAACATCTTGAAACCGGAACCGGAACGTAAACAAAATATTACAGACGGGTGAAATGTTCGAGTTAAATAAACACACAAGTTCAAGGACCATTCGCGGCCTTCAATAGAATCTATAGCAGATGGTTGATATTACGAGTAAATAAACACACAAGTTCAAGGACCATTCGCGGCCTTCAATAGAATCTATAGCAGATGGTTGATATTACGAGTAAATAAACACACAAGTTCAAGGACCATTCGCGGCCTTCAATAGAATCTATAGCAGATGGTTGATATTACGAGTAAATAAACACACAAGTTCAAGGACCATTCGCGGCCTTCAATAGAATCTATAGCAGATGGTTGATATTACGAGTAAATAAACACACAAGTTCAAGGACCATTCGCGGCCTTCAATAGAATCTATAGCAGATGGTTGATATTACGAGTAAATAAACACACAAGTTCAAGGACCATTCGCGGCCTTCAATAGAATCTATAGCAGATGGTTGATATTACGAGTAAATAAACACACAAGTTCAAGGACCATTCGCGGCCTTCAATAGAATCTATAGCAGATGGTTGATATTACGAGTAAAACAGTTTGTTTTACAAATTAATATTCGTGGGTCGGGTACTGAAACTGAAAACACCTCCAAGTTAGAAAACACACTTTTCCTATCGATGTGTATTGAAAACCAACAGTTTCAAATTTTTGACTTTAGTTCTTGGGATTATGCCAAAATTCGCAGGTTTTTATTTAAATTCCAGAAGTCTAATGTTTGTAGTAAGTAAAGGAAAATCTATCATTGAAAAAGAAGATACCACTAGTAATCTAAATGAAAATGAACAAGACACAGAAAAATAAAAGATTACGGTCGCAACTGGGACCCGAACCAAGAACCTCTTGTCTTACCGGGACGGACGCCTCTACTAATTCGGCCACTGCCACCAATTATTTAAACGTCATATTTATATTTGTCAATCTCATAATTCAAATTTCAGAATTAACAATATTATCTTCGACTAATTTTTTTTCTCCATATTATCGGCAGCTACCTTTTTCATTGGAAACAAGTGTTCTATGAACGTCTTTGTTTCAGTTGCGATTGTTATCTTTTATTTTTCTGTGTCTTGTTCATTTTCATATTTTCATTTAAATTATTAGTGTTATCTTCTTCTTCAATGATATATTACATTGATGGGAATAACCTTCAAAAGTTATAAAAAAAAGAGCTGTTCTTATAAAAATTGAATATTCCGCCAATGCCAATTAAATAAATAATTCGTTATTATGCCGTTATTTATAATAAATAAATAAATTGTTTCTTCCTTCGTTTCACTTCCTAATCGTCCCCGTTCCCCTTCCGAATCCTTTTCCTCTTCCCCTCCCGCATCCCCTTCCCTTCCCGTGTTCCATTTCACCTTTTCACTTTCCCGCATTCCCCCTCCCCTCTCCCGCTCTCCCCTCCACCCCCTCATACATTCTGCTTCCACCTCGTCCCCCCTTACGCAAGCCCCTCTTTTTTCCCTGCCGCGTAACTCCATACAATACACCCATTTTTCAAACAAATCGCGTGACCTATTTAAATTTTTTATGCAAATTTCGTAATGCCAGAGCTCACCAGTATATATATATCGAAGTATTCACGGGCATGTTTACAACAATTCAAAAATATTTAATAGCAATCGGATGAAATTTTAATCGCAGTCGTATGAATAGTATCTATAGGAAATAATTTCATAACGCCAGAGCTCACTATCCTATAACCATCCCGGGTATGCGCACATCATATTCCCAAAGTTTCATCGCAACCGGATGAACGGTATGGCCGCGCCTAAGGTACGGACAAACAAACATTAGATTTTATGTATTGGTTTTTACGCAAGTTAATCTAGAATAGGACATGTTTATGGTCACATTTGAATTTCGTGGTATGAAAGAAATTGAAAAAAAGCTGTGATAGAAAAGATTTTATTTTTAATAGTGTCAAGAACTCGTGTATTCTTTGAAGAAAGCTCGTCCCCTTTCAAATATCCAACGTTATAATTTATAATATATGGACAGTAAAAAGGGGATCTAGTCTCCTTCAACGGTAGCATTCTTCCAAACAGGTCCTCCATTGTTATGCTCGGTGTAACTCTAAGTGACCAGCTCAGATACGGGGGCTCCACCGAGGCCAGAGTTAAGTTGGCCTCTCAGAAACTGGGCGTACTGTACAGGGCCCGCAGATACTTTAATAGTACACAACTGCTAACCCTGTACAAATCGCAAGTGCGCCCCACGGTTGAATTTGGCAGCCATCTCTGGTCTGGAGCCCCGATGTACCTGAAAAACACCCTCGACTCTGTGCAGAAACGGGCGGTCCGCTTGATAGATTCTCCTGTCTTAACACACGGATTGCAATCTTTAGAGCATAGGCGTCGGGTGGGAATGCTATCCTTGTTCTACCGGTATTTCAATGGAAGATGCTCCGAGGAGCTAGCGTCATTGATCCCATCGGCACCGGTGCATAGTCGGGAAACACGCCGAACGCGAGCCCAACACATGTACACAGTTGACATTTGTCACATGAGAACCGGACGCTTCTACGACTCGTTCTTGTGTTCAACAGCTTGGCTGTGGAACGATTTGCCGGCCTCTGTGTTTCCTCCTTCCTATAACATGGGTCTCTTCAAGACCCACGTTCACTCCTTCCTCTCCTCAAAAAGACCCTCCTCACAGCATCTTCAAAAATTACATAGGCCCTGAGGGAAATTATTTTCCTCAGGGCCTCCTGTGTGGAGATAATGTAAAAAAAATAAATTAGAATCATTTGACTGTCGGTATTCAATGCATTATATATTTTATGAGCGATGAACCAGAATTATTGTCGTTGAGCGAATGATGTTTTAGTTTCAGGGAGCACGCAACCCAAGTTTGGCACATTGCTTGTCAATCCAAGGGAGCCTGCTATGCCTCAATACAAAGGACTATCCCATCAAAACCATGGTTTCAACAATTTCCCCATTTTTCAAAAAAGAAATTTTCCTCACTTATTCGAATAAGAATCGGACATTATTCTGTTCCTTCACATCTTTCCTTGACTCCCCAGATTGTACATTCTGTGCTCTAGAAGTGGGAACTTTAGTTTACATATTTTTTGGTTGTTCCTCTCTAAACATAAAGATATCCTCTCTTTAAATTGCCACCCCTCCTTTCAACTTCTCATCTTTTCTTCTTTTCGTCTGAACTCGACTCCAATATTCATTATTATTTAAATTTGCCTATTTAAATAAAATTAATACTATTTCCTACTCCAAAATGTAAAAAAACAATAGGACAATTAAATCATAAATATCTCGGAGTAAAATTCTTTAATTCATTACCAGAAAATATTAGAAACATGAATACCAATATAAAAAAATTTAAAACTCACCTTAAAAAGCACACTCAAAACCTGAACTAAATCATAACAAATAAAAACTATATAATAACACCCCCCCCCCCCCCCCCATACACACAAGCCTCGCTTTTTTATGGGGGTACATCAAACATGTATATTATATAATTAATTAGTGTATAAAATGTATTTGTCATTTATGTATCTTTTTTGAATTATTAATAAAAATAAAAAATATAATTTTAAATTTACCTTTTATTTCTCCATAATTTTAAACGATAGCCTAGAACACCCTTGAAGGGTGAAAGCCAGGAATAATAAAAAATATTAAAAAAACGCAGGTTTGATGAAAAACGAGTGTGTGTTTGATGTCGTGGAGCCACCAGTAGGTTATTTTTCCATATATAACATATGCTTATTTTAGTAAATAACGTAGTCTGATGGTGTAACTTGTGGTTTGTTGTTGGGGGGGGGGGGGGGATTGAGGCAACCTGTAGCACCTAACGACAGTGCGTATCCTTTATAAAAACATACCATTACATTGCAGTCCAGTCTCCAGTCCAGTGTTCAGAGTACAATGTTATCGTTACCATAGTCAGTCAAATTCAGATCAGTTCGCGGAGAGATCGCGCCACCGCACCGGACAAGTAGTTTCCTCGGAGTGTTTATTGAAGTGTATCAACCTAATTATCATATCAACAGTAAGTTCTATCTAAATAATGTATTTATACTGGGTTTTTACAACAAATAATCCAGTTATAAAAACTCAGCCATTATATAAATATGAACATACAATTACACAAATCAACAATTATACACAATTAAATAAGATACATACAATTAAAAAACAAAAACATCACAAATAAAAATACAAAATTATATACAAGCTCACCCAAGTAACACATATTACAATGAGAGGTAAGAGACGTAAGAAACACTAGAGGCTGCGTAGAGAGACAAAAACGGCGCCAGAACTTTTTTTCTGAATCCTTACAAATTATGGACGAAAATATCTACTTCAGAGGCATGACTACAGATCGCCAACGAATAAGTGACAGTTCACAATGACTAAGTGTCCATACTCGACATCAACTGTTGTTTGTACGTTAGCGATGTGCAGTTGTCCTAGGGAACGATGAGAAGTTACCGATAGTTATCCTATCGATCGTTATAGAGCGAGCGTGCTAGGGCCTCAGGGGTGCTAGCATGGTCGATTGATAAGGATCGGTAGGATAATTGTCGGTAACTCCTCATCGTTCCCTAGGACAACTGCAGATCGCTAACGTACAAATAACAGTTGATATCGAATATATTAAGGACACTTAGTCATTGTGAACTGTCACCTGTTCGTTTGAGATCTGCAGTTGTCCTAGGGAACGATGAGAAGTTACCGACAATTATCCTACCGATCCTTATCGATCGACCATGTAGCACCCCAGCACACTCTATCTTGTTATATAGTCGACACATCGCTTGCTGAGGGTTGGTTTATTCTATGTCCACAAAAACTCGTACCTATTAGGAAAATGAGGTTTGAAGTTTAAAAAAAATTCTGTTTTTATTTCCTTTACTTCAAACTAATTGTTTTAAATAATAATATAAAATACAAGGGCTAATCTACCTTTAAGTAAAATAACAACATAATTGGATGAATTTCTATTTGAGTAAAAGCATAATCAAGAACGTAAAGGGACACTTTATTTAACAAAATAGTAAAAAAAATAATGTTAGTTTGTACAATGATTATATTTAATGTTGGTTTATACTATATCCATACTCTGTGCAAAGACAGACCAAACTAACAGTATTTTCATCCTATGGCACATCACACAATTATAATTTGACATTCACATACGTAGGGATTTAATAAATAATAATAAAACAAAAAATATTAAAATTACTTCATTAGAAATGAGAAAATTTAGTATTATATGAATAAATAAAATATTTAGAGTAATCAAACATTAGTAATTTTTAAATACACGTACATGGTTTCAATAAATAATGGTAAAAAATTAGTATTGCCCAATGGACAAAGTAAACTCCAATCCTAATTTTTTTGTAATTACTATGGAGATAGAACTTAAAGTTATGTTCAAAATGTAAGTTCCCGCTGAAAATTTGTTTGTGGATATGGTAGATAAAAATATGATTAATATTACTGCATTCACAGTTAAAAAAAATCATAAATGGATATGGTACAAGCCAACACTCAGCAAGCGACATCTGTACTCAGGTGAGTTCATTACAAAATCTTTAATAATTCATAAACTAACTGTTTATTTTCGTTGTTTGTTTTTGAGGTGTTATGCCGTGTTGTGCTACCTCCTTGTTTAGCCGACGTTTCGGACAGCGTTGCAGTGTCACGGCATAACACCCCAAAAACAAACAACGAAAATGCTTTTGGCCGTGAAAATCTAAAAACGTATCTAACTGTTTATTATTTAAAGAATATTTATTTATTTATTATTTAATAACCCCTCAGTCCTCTGGCCTATTTTATCAGAAGGTAAAAATAATTCGGCTTTGCAATAAAATCCAAATAAATGGAACATTTCTGAACATATTCAAAAACTAAAAACTGTTTTTGAAAGGTTGTTAAGATGATAGACTTCGCTTTTCGGCTCATACAGAAAGGACGCTCGGGAAAAAACACTTTTCTACATCGAAAATTGCACAAAATGAATATATTTTTTTATACTGCCTTCTAGAGGGTGAAAACTATGTCGGTATGTTTTCGATGCGTTTCGTATTAACGTAAACATTCACTGTCAAACATGTACGATTTATCAAAAAATATTATTTAAGGAAAAAGTGCTGCTAACTCAACTCTCATAAAGAATTATAAAATTATAAAAAGCTACCGACGTAGCTTCTTCTTTCTAAAAAATATTTTTTTTTTAAATTTCAATTTCGTGAAAGTTTCGGTGTAGAAAAGTGTATTCTCCATAAACCCCTTTTCGAGCGATTTCTGTAGGTAAATTTGAGCGTTGTCTCATTCGCACATTTCGCATTCGCATGTATTGTAAGTGTGCGTGAGCTTATTGTGAGCGGGACAGAATGACAGACGCGGGTGTTCCGCGTGTGGTTCAAAGTCTAGCCTCTTAAATACGCTTTATATATACACAACGTTTTTAATAATCAAACACATAAATTTTTTAAAATACGATTTTTTTTAATACAAACATAAAAAAAGTTTTCAAAATGACTCAACTTACGATTTTTCCCACTAAAATTACTGATAAAGAAAAAAAATTAAAACACGCACACATTTTATTAGGCAAAATGTATTATAAACGTTATCGTCAACTCACTTTTTGTTATTTCATGTAAAAACAATTGATGAAAAATTCCCAAAGTTTCGTAAATAAACGTGTATATTTTAATTATTTTGCGGTTAAGCGTTAGATTTGAATATAAAGCGTGGTGTTTTCTTTTTCTAACACTTCATGTTTCTAACAAGGAAGACAACGATTTCTATGAGACCTATGTCTTTACGTGACATACAAAAATCGGACAAATTATTTAGAGAGGTTTAACGTCCTAGCCTAGAGGGCTTTTACATGAAAATTTTACAATTGATTACAGTATACATGATAAATGTACTTACTATTTATACTCTAACACAATTGATTAGTCAGACATCTCCCAAAAATCTAAATTTGAGTTGAGTATGTAGTTAAATGTACCCTCTGGTACAATAATCAGATAACATAAGCACTTACGATTACATAATAATACATAAAAACTTATGGTGAATAATACAAAGTTTTGATGTTATCTGAGTCAATAGTAGGATATTTCAAAATGTCACTCGATGTAACGGACCGTTATACCTCCTTGTTTTATTTTATAGCATATGGAATATATAAAAGTCAGACACGTGTAAATAATATTTGATTTGTGGTGAGAATTGCAATATTGCTTATTAACTGGACGATCGATATGTGAATAATAAAATATTCTACAATCTTCAAATAATAATAAAGGTATTCCCAAACAACTGCAAGAAGACTATTGTCACCCCTGTTTAAAATCTGGTGATGAAAACAATATCTCTAACTACCGTCCTATAGTATCACATCAAACATAGCAAAAATCTATGAAAAATTTGTTAAAAAAACAACTCAACAACTACATAAAAGAAAGGAAGATAATGCGCCCAAACCAGTTTGGATTTAGGGAAAATCTCAGCACACAGGACGCGATTGCTAAATAAACATCAACAATAATGCAAAAGTTAGATAATGGAAAAGAGTGTCTTGGAATCTTCATTGATCTCCGCAAGGCATTTGATAGCATATCACATAGAAACTAAAAAGAAACTAATGCATATTGAATTAGACGGAATAGTGCTATCAAGGTTCCAAAGTTATCTGAAAGAGAGATTTCAATACGTCAAAATTAATTATACCCTAAGTAAACCCAAAACTTTATCATTCGGCATACCACAAGGAACTGTCATCGGTCCAATTCTTTTTATTATATATGTAAATCAAATGTTCACTCCTCCCATTGTTTGAGATATCATATCTTACGCAGACGACACTGTAGTTATCACTAAAGGGAAATCATGGGAGGAATCAATGAGGATAGCAAATATCAATATAAACATACTCACAATAATACAATACAAGCAGGCCTAAATTGTCTCCCACTAAATACTGACAAAACATATTTTATCCCATTCTCTTTGAAAGAAAAAAATGTCGAAAACAATATTACTATTAAAATCCATTCATCGCAGCGTGAAAATAAAAAGGAATGCGACAATACAAATTGCTTACCTATAACATGCAAAAATAGTATAAAGTAGGTATCTGGGTTTCATAGTAGACATACACTTAAAATGGAATGAACAAATCCAAAATGCGGTAACTAGAGTAAGAAAACTTATTTACATATTCATTTGATTGAGAAACATCCTATCATCTAGTGTGATTAAAACTGTTTATTTCTCTCTTATAATTATTTAGGGCCTCCCGTATCAATGTAAAGAAATAAAGTATTTGAAAACATGTGAAATATTTTAAGAAAGTGTTAAGGAAAAGTTACGTGAAATATATAAATAAAAAACTAATATACATACATAAATAATATTTAGACATTTTTTCCTACACAACAAAAACGTGTGAATTAAATTAAATTTAATGATTCACAGGCAAACACCTCACACAATCATAAAACCAGAGCCAAACAAACAGACATACTAAATATGCCCCAGTGTAACTCTACCTTTGAACAAAGAAGCCCGAATTTTTAGCAGAAAAGGTTTATTATAACTTATAACTTATAACAAACTCCCACACAGTATCAAACACACTGAAACAAGAAATAAATACATTAGAGCCATTGACCAGCGGCTGAGAATAAAAGTTTAAAAATGCTCGCAACTGTACAGGGAGGTTCCGATGAGAAAGATCGATTTTCACTCGTATCAAATTTTTTAAATTAAAAATTTAATATCGACTTATTTCACTAAAAACTTGCTTTAATATATACCTACAATCAAGAAAGCAATAAAAATGCTCAAAACGCACAATGATAAATTATTAAATATCGTGTACTTCTTGTAAGTATTTTTTGATCATAAGTTTTTATGAGTTTTCAATAATGTCTAAACACAATAAGTGTCTAAAAAAATCAGTAATATTTTAGTTTGTAAGACCTTAAAATAATAGAAAAGCTGAGGTTTTTTCGTCACAAAATACGTTCTCGGATTTATTTTTTAATGTTTTTAATTGAACTTAATTTTAAATTCTGAAAAGTGTGTTTACTAGATTATGTATTGATTTATTTAGCTGTATGATTATATGATTTGAAATTTGTGGCGTGTAATATAATATTTCATTTGAAAATTGAACAAATCTGCCAATAACCAACGGTAAAACCTCAGTATATCAAAAATAAACTTGATTTTTAATAATTTAAAATATCCTTCTTCTTCTTTTTGAGCGGGTATAACCCAGCCTTAAGCCAAGATTTAATATCCTTAAGGACACACTACGTCGCTCAAAAAGAAGAAGATGGAGAGATACGACAATACGAACGTGAGAGCGAGCGCGCTAACATTAAAAACCATAAAATTCATGCGAAAATTGTGAAAATGTTTAATAAAAGACGACTCGTTTGAAAAAGAGCAAATATCTCATGGGGGATGTATCAAGTAGCGTTTAAGGAAACATTATGAATTTTTTCTTACATATAACTTGTAAAATAACAGAAAAAAACGTGTTAATAATAATTTTTGGATCATACTTTGTGCTTTATTTCTATCGAGGGAAATTCAAATAATTACCGTTTCGGCGTAAGGAATATATAGATACTATTTTAAAGAATAAAATATATTTTTTTAAAGATTAAAAACTTCAAACGTTTAAGTAATACGTGTCAGAAATCGGTAGAAATTGGCAGAGCGGCCCGTTAAAAAGGTATTACCAGAGAATACCGGAAATTAGTCCTATTTAAATCAAATTCTAGACGTATTAACTTTTTTTTTACAAAAAAACATAAATTGATTCTGAAAGATTGATATTTTATCTGGTACAAGCAGTTAAATTTTTTTTTGAAAAACTTAGTGTTTTTTTTTTAAACTTTGTGTTTTTTAAATATATCTACTAATGATATACCGTTGGTCTTTGTCAGATTTTTTTCAATTTTCAAACGATAGATTCTATAAAACAACACGAATTTCAAATCTATATGATTATATATCATACAACAAAATAAATCAATACATAATCTATCAACACAGTTTTTAGAATTTTAATTTTAGTTAAATTAAAATCATTAAAAAATAAACCCGTAAACGTATTTTGTGACAAAAATACCTCAGTTTTTCTATTTATTGAAGGTCTTACAAACTAAAATATTTAAAAAAAATTTTACACACTTATTTTTTTTAGACATTATTAAAAAATCGTAAATACTTATAATCAAAAAATACTTACAAGAAGTACACAATATTTAATAATTTATCATTGTGCGTTTTGAGCATTTTTATTGCTTACTTTAATGTAAGTATATATTAAAGCATGTTTTGAATGAAATAAATCGATATTAAATTTTTAATTTAAAAAAATTGATACGGGGAATAATCAATCTTTCTCATCGGAACCTCCCTGTACAGTTGCAAGCATTTTTAAACTTTTATTCTCAGCCGGTGGTCAATCGCTCAAAGAATAAAGTTTTTTTCAAGAGCTCAAAAACTTCAAACGTTTAAAGAAAATATGTAAGAAATTCGGGAGAACTCTCGGAAAAAGAATTTACTAGTATATTTAAATCATCGTCATAGAAGTTTCTGGAAAACCTTACCCAAACCATGAAGTTGTACCATAGAAGTCACTGAAAACTAATCCAAAACAAAATCCCCCTCAACACAGGATCTCCTAGTGAGGAGGACAATCAACATCAATTTTAATATAATCAACATGTAACTTATAAAGAAGTAAAAATTAAGATATAGTTACCAAATAAATAATAAATAAAATGATCGTTTTACTGCGTATTATGTAAAAGCATACAAAATTACACTTTAACAAAAATAACCTTCAATACGCACTTTGCGTCTTAAGTGAGGCGTGTTTACACGGAGGCAACAATTATGTTTAATTACTTATATTAATATACGCCTACGCAGGCTTTTACAAACATGTGATATATACTCGTACATAATAGTTTTATGGAACAGTAATCATTAAATAATACATAATGTAATTTATTATTTCTATACGAGTTTATAGTTAATATGTCTAAGGAATTTGTGCAGATTTTTTTCAATGGAATCGGAGTGGATTTTAAAGTGAGGGAACAAAATAGAAGATTTATATTCAACTTGACTTGGAAATGGCTAAATTGAAATAACGATTAATGGTCTCTGCCCACTACACCGTTCCAAACCATGACCGTAACCGTAGCGGCGCATGCAAAAAATATTCTTTGTATCGATCAGTATGAAACGATGCCCACTAGCCCGTCCCGTCTCCGACGAACACCGTCGCATACCATGACCGGACTGACGGCGAATTCCCGATGACAATATTTTGCAGGTGCCGGTCCGCTCTATGCATGGCACGCGACGGTGTTAGAACCCCGTTCTAATAGTGATATTATTCTTTTACGCCGTTCTTCCACGTAGCTATTCACAAGCGACGCTACCGCTACCTGTCAAACAAATTTGCTAGTGTAGCACCTAGCGGCGTTTTCAAACACTAATAATAGTATGGAATACACAGACGAGCGGCGATCGCGTCGCTTGAAGGTAGCTCCATGGAAGAACGGCGTAAGTGATAATATTTTCTATATTTCTTAATAATTCATTACATTGGAATGACTAGTTGCTTAAATAACGTCCAGTATTCTCCCTCGATTTTTCTTTTTTTTAGAACCGTACGCCTATTGAACGGGATGGTACGGACACTAACCCCGGTGTATACGGGTATCATACGGTCACTAAACCCGTTACGTACGGGTATTATACGGTGTTAGCACGTTATAGTGGGCATAGTAGGGCGTAGCGTATTTATTTCGTCGCTGATACGTTCATGGTACGGTCATGGTATGGAACGGTGTTGTGGGCAGAGACCTTAAAGGTGCAAATGCGATAAATTTATAGCTCTATTAAAAATATTCTAATAGACTGATTTTTAGTTTGGACACGGATTGATGACGATAGACATCGATTGAACTATACTTATTGTCAAGTCTTTGAATTGGCGAGTTTTCGAAATAATTATTAGCAGATTTGGGAACATAATACAGCGCAGTCAGACGGGTAGAGGTTAGGTACATGCAAATTTATTAGGATAGTTAAATCCATTGCATCCAGTCGCCATTAGATATTTTCAAAAGACAAACTAAACCGTTTACTGTGCGTCTTGATGATAATCCGCTTATGCTCCATTCTGACTGGGCGAGTATTTTAGTCGAGTAGCGAGTATATTAGTAACTAAACATGTCCTAACACCACAATTTTAGTAGAGTAGGCTAGTCAGCTCTTTAGTAGATTGAGGGGGTTTCTCACCATCCTCCCAATAGCTTATCTACACTGATAACGAATATTATTAAAAATAAAATACCCGCAGTGGTTAGAAAACTCAGCCACCTTATCCAATATATAGCCAGTATTCATAGGTTCGAGTACCGAATTATAAACTCTAACTTAATAAATAAATTAACCCTAAATCGAAAATAATCGTTATTAGTGTAGATAAGCTATTGGGAGGATGGTGAGAAACCCCCTGAATCCATTTGGTTCTATTTTTTCGGCGAGTAGAGTCCCCCTCCAAGCGTCCTTGCGCACTGACATGCGCAGTTCATTCGTAGACGCAGACACGCGCGATATGTTGTCCCGTTGGAGCGAAAATGCAACCCTAAAATTCTTTATTTTTGCGGCTATTAATCTATTTTCTTGTCCATAGTTTATTTATTTTCAACTCACTAATTTATTCTTCCACCTCTTCTAAAATAAGTATTAGTTAGCAGGTTAATTAGCGTATTTACTTTATTGTATGCAGCCCGTCATGTCGCGATGTGCCGATTACTAATGAACGCTACTTGACAGCAGTGCGAACAATTTTTAGTGAGTCAAGTAGCGAGTTACTCGCCACTCGAATTACTACTTGTCAGGTGCGAACAAGGCATTGGTTGAGTAAGTTCTTTAAAAATGAATAATATAAGAATATAAAATTTCAGTCGTTTCGGCCAAGTACAGCCCTAGATAACTGCTTTCAAAGTCCGAGCCCAAGACTCGCATTTTGCCCATGAAAATGATGAAATTTTCACGATTTTTTAATTGATTCCTCTTCAGACCATCACTTTATTTTATATTGATTGGTGAAAGGTAATAAATGGATAGTAGGGTAGACTGGGGATGGTTGAAACCATTTTACTTTAACTATGTGTAGTTTATTTATTTATTTATTTATTCACGCCCTAATGGGCCTTCACATGAAAATTTTATACATTGGTTACAGTAATTAAATATAAAAATTCAGTTGTAATAATTGTAAAAAAGCAACACATATGAATGTAACAAAATTCAGTGCAAATTAGCTAAATACTAGAAAGTTGGTTCTATATAAGATAAGTATGAAATAATTAGTAGAAAGAGATTTAGAAAATAAAATAATAAGAATAAGAATGTATCTACACATAAAAAAATAATAATAAAAAATATAGAAAGTTAAATAATTAGTGATGTACCTTATGTATTTACAGATAATATGATTATACTATTATCTAGTTCCTTAATTAAATTTATTGGGTCGCCACAATTCGTACAACAAAACTATAATAACCACTTTTAAGGATCAATAAGGACTACCTGGAAAGCGAAGGTCCAGGGTTCGAGTCCCAGATGTGTTTTTCTGTTTTTTCTATTTTAGATTTTCGATTGAGTTTTGCCAATATCGTCTTTATTACTTAAAATGTTATTCTTATATTTCTTTGAGTTTTTAGCTGTAAAGTTGTATAACTGGTTGTGGGAGACCTAACCTAGACCTCTCCAGCCGAACTCTCTCGACTCATTGCTTCGCAACGCAGTGGGAGGAATGGATTCATACGCCCGTCTTTTATGGACACAATAACCCCCAGATTCCCAGAACTTCCTTTCACTAAAAAACAAAACAGTATCCCCATAGACGACTAATTGTAATTGGATATTAAGTTTCAGAGAATCAACAGCAGAGGCAATTGAAATGGAGGAAACAGTAAAAAGGAGCGGGGAAACCAATTCGAGGATATTTCCAAACACCGAAGATGGGGAACCTCCAACGCCGAAACTCGTCGCCAGCTCAGTTCCTCACAAACGGTAAGCTTGCTGGACAATCAGTGCATTATTAGGATCGCAATAATATTAGTAAATTAAAACTAAATAATACTGTAATATTATGGTATTGACGGTTGACGCGTACTAACAAACAGTTACAGGTTATAGTGATGAGATAATTTACATAAATAATATTTCATGGTGTACCTATGAGTACTATGATATGTTTCTTTGTAATGTCTTTTTTGTGGAATGTATATTTAGTAATTACCGGGTGATGTGCGTAGTGTATATGTGTGTGTGTATGTGTGAGTATGTTTGTAGGTGTGAGAAGTGGTGATCTGTGAAGGGATATGTATGCGCATTGAATAGTTTATATCATTGACATGATGCTCTTTTTTAATTTGGGCAGTGAATCGGAGAAAATTTCAATGTTATAATTTAGGCAAATATTATTGAATGTATGAAGAGCACGGTTAATTGGCGAATTAGTTGCTGCATTTGTTTTGTAATTAAGCGTGTGAAACAGTGCAGTATGCCGTGTATGTCTTAAAGGTATATTGATTTTAATTAAGGATAGTAGTTCGGTACAGTCGATATTATTATTTAAAATTCTAAGTATAAATGTTAAATCAGCTAGTGCCCGCCTTTGTTGCAAAGTTTGAAATGTACATTCAATGTTATTATCGTTGTTTGTTTTTGGGGTGTTATGCCGTGTTGTGCTACCTCCTTCTTTAGCCGACGTTTCGGACAGCGTTGCAGTGTCCATCATCAGGACGCAATTGATTAAGAAGGTATAACTAGACAATACCGGAAATTTGTCCTTTTTAAATGAAATTCTAGACGTATTGACTCTTTTTTACAAAAAAAACAAATTTTGAAAGATTGTTGTTTTATCTGGTAAAGTCAGTTTTTTTAATTTTGAAAAAACAAGTTGTTTTTTTATATAATAAGGTTCTATCATTGGTCATTGGCAGATTTGTTCAATTTTCAAACGAAAGATTGTATTGAACAACACACATTTCAAATCATATAATCTTACATTAAAATAAATCAATGCATTAACTAGTATAGCCAGTTTTCAGAATTTTTATTTTAGTTCAAATTAAATTATTTAAAAAAATCTGAGCACGTGTTTTGTGACAAAAATATTCAGTTTGGCTATTCATTTAAGGTCTTACAAACTAAAATATTACAGATTTTTTTTACACACTTATTTTGTTTAGACATTATTGAAAACTCATAAATTTTTTTTTTTTTTTATAGAGAATACCTCACAAGAGTCCCAACTGCTCCCGTCTGGAGCCAGTGAGACTATGGCACCCCCAATTGGGGTATGTTGTGAGGCTGAAGGAAAGTGGGGAAGGGAAGGAGATGGGGAAGAGGAAGGTAGGAAAGTACCTGGCTATTCAGATCTAGTCACTAAACACGGCTAAAGCCATTATTAAGCAACGTCTCAATTCTGAATGGTGGTCTTACACCAGGGCGATACTGACAGTATCTTCCACTCTGGATATACTTATGATCAAAAAATACTTACAAGATGTACGGGATATTTAATAATTTATCATCTTGCGTTTGAGCATTTTTATTGCTTACTTGAATGTAGGTATATATTAACCTTTTCGTACGGGAAAGAAAAAAATCACACATGATCCGAAGGGGGGTCACTCGAGGCCCCAATTTGTTTTGCTTATAAATGGGTGTTAATGACAAAAGTTTATGTAATTTATTTTTTTTGTAATAATTAAAGAAAAGTATATTCAACACATTCTAGTGATAATTATGTAAATCGTTCGATAAATAAAGTTATCATTAATATTCTAATGAATATAGACCATAACGCATATTTTTTCATAGAAAATATAGAAGGCGGGCCGGGATAGCGAGCATCACTCCTTATTTCCGATTCTCGACTGTAGGCTTGTTGAAAAAGTATCGATATATCGATATTTTTAATGAAATATATCGATATTTTTTTGCCGATATATTTTGAACCGATATATCGATACAAAATATCCAATATCGAAAGTTGTATCAAAAACGATATTTTTCAATTTCGGGGGGGGTGAGGCGCCTGATTAAAATAATGTACATTGTATAAATATACGCTTTCATTTTTACACGTATATATATACTTTGATTTTAAAAACGTACAATCTAAACATTTGATTGATATATCGATATTTTTTCCTCGATATATCGACGTCGATATTGATATTTTAATAAATATCGATACATTGATATATCGATACTTTTTTCCACTTTCGACATCCCTACTCGACTGGCGATTGGCGATTACAGCGTCCGCGAACGTGGCTAGTTTGTTGCGCAAACTGGTAAGACAAAATGGCAAAAGCGATAATAAGGAAGCTAGCGTGACTCACTTATTACGACACAGCCCTTTCTATTAAAATGCAACATTTACCGATCGGCCACAAGCGCGGGTTAGTTACTTGAAGTCCGGTATATGGTGGGGATACGAACGGGGAAATTTCTCGCGATCCCACAATACGAGGTGGGGCGGGGGAATTAAATATTTCGTCAGAATTCGATGTAATTTATTTAATATCTAAAAAATTAATACTGTTATATACATTTTTTAAATGCAGATCGATAGCTGAATAGTGTTTCTAAGATTACCTAAATTATTGAGTACGTGGTTTAAAAAATCACTCAGATACAGGGTAAAACTCTAATTAGTGTAGATGTGTAACCCTGGTCCGGTGTGGAAGTGTTTTAAAGCAAATTTTGAATGAAATATATCGATATTAAATTTTTTGTTTAAAGTTTTTGATACGGGGAATAATCGATCTTTCTCATCGGAAACTCTCTGTACAGTTGCACGCATTCTGTAACTTTTATTCTCAGCCGCTGGTCGATGGGTCTTAAGATTACCTGATTACGATTATTTTATATATATATATTTTTTTATTAACTTAATAATGTTACATGTTAATTCATACTGGTCTTCCATTAAAAGCATTTGCTTGTGGATGGAAGAAGAGTTTACATTTCATATTCCTGTAAATCAAACCATAAAATATACAAACATCTATTTATGTAGGACTTAATCCATCTAAATAGGTCACCATGTATACCAAGTTTGATGAGTTTTTTCAAAAAATTTTATTCAAAATGTAAAATTTTTTTAATATGAAATTACCTCTCTTTTATCTGTTATGTTGTGGATTAATATTAGATAGCTAATCGCGTTGTTTTGAATTTCAGAGGCAATCTGCTGCGGTGGGATGGCTGGGGCTACAAAGACTCTGGCTTCACCCGCTATAGGGATGACGTCAGGTTCGCGGGGGACAGGTATTACACTCCTACCATTCAAAGTCCACTGGACATTGAGTTCCATAGCCATTTCCACTCTATCCACACTAGAGAGATCCGAACATTCCAAGTCCATTGAACATTGAGTCTCCCTATACTTATACAGTTCCACTCTTCCCGCACTAGTGAGACCTGGGAGCATTCCAAGTCCACTGGATATTGAGTTCCAAAACCATTTTCATTCTATCCACACTAGTGAGACTCCGAGCTTTCCAAAGCCACTGGATATTTAGTTTCCCTATAGCCGGTTTCCCTCCACCCACACTAGTGAGACCTCGTTGCATTCCAAATACACTGGACATTGTGTTCCATAGCCATTTCCAAACCACCCACATTAGTGAGACTCCAAGCGCTCCAAGTCCACTGAACATTCAGATCCATAGCCAGTTCCACTCCACCCACATTAGTGAGACCCTAAGTTTCCAAGTCCACTGGACATTTAATTTCCCTGTCGCCAGTTTCCCTGTAGCCAGTTTTCCTGTACCCCGTTTTCCTGTAGCCAGTTTCCCTGTAGCCAGTTTCACACTAGTGAGACCTCCGAGCATTTCAAGTCCACTATATATTGAGTTCCTAAGCTATTTCCATTCCACCCACACCACTAAGCTCGAGCAGTCCAAGTTCACTGGATACTGAGATTCCTGTGCCTTAATTATAAAAATTATAAAACTTGCAGGGCTACTTAGATTCAAAGACTGCTGTACTAATGTATTTTCGAGTCCACAGCCAATGTCAAGCAATATCCACATGATGTTAACGAATATCGTAAAATTAGATCTATAAAGACAGGTGTTTCTTTAAAGGTACCCCATCTGCAACAAAGACCTCCCATACTTCCTAGACTACGTGAGAGACAGGTATGGAGTGGAGCCGGAGATTTACCATGAAGAGCTGTCCACTGACGTGCCTGCAGATTACAAGTTCCCGCAATCCAAGCTTTCCGACCACCAACTGGAAGCTCTGGAAACGTTAAAAGTCCGGACATCTACTGACGGAGTGGACAGGCTGTTCCACGCACACGGACAAGCGCTGCACGAAATAATAAACGTAAGGAATAACACCATCGCGAGGTTTCCAGATATTGTCGTCTGGCCCAACGGTCACGACAAAGTCGTTGAATTAGTTGATCTGGCCGACAAATTGAACATCGTCGTGATCCCATTCGGCGGTGGCACAACGGTCTCCGGCTCCATAGAGTGCCCGCACCACGAAGAAAGGCCCATCATTTCCTTGGACATGTCCGACATGAACAGAATTCTGTGGATTGACCGCGAGAGCTTGGTCGTGTGTTGCGAGGCCGGAATCATAGGACAAGACTTGGACAGAGAGCTGAAAAAGGAAGGGTACACAACAGGACATGAACCGGATTCGATAGAATTCTCGACTCTCGGAGGGTGGGTGGCAACTAGAGCAAGCGGAATGAAAAAGAACACTTATGGAAACATTGAAGATATTTTAGTTCACGTGAGGATGGTGTCTCCTAGAGGAGTACTTGAAAATGGATGCAGAGTCCCTCGGATGTCTTGCGGCCCGGACTTCAACAATATCGTCCTCGGTTCTGAAGGATGTTTGGGTGTTATAACGGAGGTTGCCATCAAAATAAGACCTCTTCCTCCATACATGCGGTATGGGTCTTTCGTGTTCCCGGACTTCGAGAGCGGGGTTCATTGCTTGCGGGAAATCGCTCGCCAACGCTTGCAGCCGTCGAGTATTCGCCTCATGGACAACGAGCAGTACCAACTGGGCATGTCTTTGCGCGTGGCCCCTTCCCGGGCAGGGCTCATCCTCCAGGGCTTGCAGATGATGTATATTACAAAGATCAAGGGATTTGACGCAAACAAAATGTGTTTAGCGACATTGCTCTATTTAGGCGAGAAAGAAGATGTCCTGTCTCATGAAAATAAATTGAATAAGATCGCTTTACGTTTTGGAGCTGTTCCAGCTGGGGAAAGTAATGGAGAACGTGGCTATAGGATGACGTACATAATAGCTTACATCAGGGTAAGTAACAATTTAATCATTCCATGTAACTGTTTCTCCTCGCACTTCACAACATGTTGTTATCTCTAATTTAATCATTCCATGTAACTGTTTCTCCTCGCAATTCACAACATTTTGTTATCTCTAATTTAATCATTCCATGTAACTGTTTCTCCCCGTACTTCACAACATTTTGTTATCTCTAATTTAATCATTCCATCTAACTGTTTCTCCTCGCACTTCACAACATTTTGTTATCTCTAATTTAATCATTCCATGTAACTGTTACTCCTCGCACTTCACAACATGTTGTTATCTCTAATTTAATCATTCCATGTAACTGTTTCTCCTCGCACTTCACAACATTTTGTTATCTCTAATTTAATCATTCCATGTAACTGTTTCTCCTCGCACTTCACAACATTTTGTTATCTCTAATTTAATCATTCCATGTAACTGTTACTCCTCGCACTTCACAACATGTTGTTATCTCTAATTTAATCATTCCATGTAACTGTTTCTCCTCGCACTTCACAACATTTTGTTATCTCTAATTTAATCATTCCATGTAACTGTTACTCCTCGCACTTCACAACATGTTGTTATCTCTAATTTAATCATTCCATGTAACTGTTTCTCCTCGCACTTCACAACATGTTGTTATCTCTAATTTAATCATTCCATGTAACTGTTTCTCCTCGCACTTCACAACATTTTGTTATCTCTAATTTAATCATTCCATGTAACTGTTTCTCCTCGCACTTCACAACATTTTGTTATCTCTAATTTAATCATTCCATGTAACTGTTACTCCTCGCACTTCACAACATGTTGTTATCTCTAATTTAATCATTCCATGTAACTGTTTCTCCTCGCACTTCACAACATTTTGTTATCTCTAATTTAATCATTCCATGTAACTGTTTCTCCTCGCACTTCACAACATTTTGTTATCTCTAATTTAATCATTCCATGTAACTGTTACTCCTCGCACTTCACAACATGTTGTTATCTCTAATTTAATCATTCCATGTAACTGTTTCTCCTCGCACTTCACAACATTTTGTTATCTCTAATTTAATCATTCCATGTAACTGTTACTCCTCGCACTTCACAACATGTTGTTATCTCTAATTTAATCATTCCATGTAACTGTTTCTCCTCGCACTTCACAACATGTTGTTATCTCTAATTTAATCATTCCATCTAACTGTTTCTCCTCGCACTTCACAACATTTTGTTATCTCTAATTTAATCATTCCATGTAACTGTTACTCCTCGCACTTCACAACATGTTGTTATCTCTAATTTAATCATTCCATGTAACTGTTTCTCCTCGCACTTCACAACATTTTGTTATCTCTAATTTAATCATTCCATGTAACTGTTTCTCCCCGTACTTCACAACATTTTGTTATCTCTAATTTAATCATTCCATGTAACTGTTTCTCCTCGCACTTCACAACATGTTGTTATCTCTAATTTAATCATTCCATGTAACTGTTTCTCCTCGCACTTCACAACATTTTGTTATCTCTAATTTAATCATTCCATGTAACTGTTTCTCCCCGTACTTCACAACATTTTGTTATCTCTAATTTAATCATTCCATCTAACTGTTTCTCCTCGCACTTCACAACATTTTGTTATCTCTAATTTAATCATTCCATCTAACTGTTTCTCCTCGCACTTCACAACATTTTGTTATCTCTAATTTAATCATTCCATGTTACTGTTTCTCCTCGCACTTCACAACATTTTGTTATCTCTAAACCCCTCGGGCAGAGACCTTCCCGCTTGACATTCAATTTCAAACAGTTTCCTTCTTTTTAAACGTATCTTAAAATTAAATACTTTATTTGAAAGCACATGAAATACTCTCTTCGATTATGATAGTAAGTTTTTAAATAGAAAAAACCCACGGAATTTTGATTGTGTTTTCTATTACCTATAGTTTTTAAGTACTATTACACAATTTTAATTGTTGGAATAGAATCAAAGGACTGTGTTGGTGGCCTTGCTCGAAATTATCAGGGATATAGAATCCTATTTTAGCCAGAATGTCTGCGTTTGATAATAAACCGTTCAGAAGCTTAATCATCAGCATCAGCAGTAATGCGAAATCCATCCTAAAACTAAGGCTTCTGATGCCTAGCATTCCCTAGATAATTGCTGTTGGAAACAGCCATGGGTAAAAAAACTAACTCTCTCAGACACAATGGATGGATTGATTCTGCATAATACTTGTGAATCATGGGTAATTAGAATGAAATATTGGTTGTTCGGTGGGTTACAGGATATAGCGCTCTACTTCGACATCCTCGGGGAGACCCTAGAGACGTCAGTACCTTGGGACCGAGTCCTGCACGTGGTTCGGCGCGTGAAGGAGACCATCGCGCAGGAGTGCGCGTTGCTCCGCGTGGATCGCTTCTCCACCATGTGCAGACTAACGCAGACCTATGATTCGGGCTGCTGCATCTATTTCTACTTCATCTTCAATTCCCGCGGCTGCGAGGATCCGCTGAAGATCACTCATCACCTGGAAGCCAAGGCCAGAGATGAAATCATCGCCCTTGGAGGTAAATTTATAATTATTTAATATTTGGAACATTCACATAGTGTTAAGGGCCGATAGTACCCACCCAAAAAGAAGAAAACGGAGAAATACGACCAACCGAATGTTGGAGGGAACGCGCTAATATTAAAAAAGGCGAAAATTAGGAAATATTTTTAATAAAACACGACTCGTTTATAATAGAGTAAAAATCTCTCTTCAACACCTTAAGTAGCATTTAATGAAATACTGTGATTTTTTTCATAGATATAACTTGTAAAATAACAGAAACAAAGGTGTAAATAATAATTTTCGGAGCATACTTTGCGATTTTTTTCTATCGAGGGAATTTTTGTAATTATCGTTTCGGTTCTACAAATCTTCAGATATTATCTTAAAAGATAAAATATAATTTTTTAAGGACTTAGAAACTTAAAGTGTTCAAGGGATATATTTATAAATCGGTGGAATATCGAAGTTCCGGCCCACATTAATGCCGTTCTTCCATGGAGCTAATTTCAAGCGACGCGATCGCCGCTCGTCTGTCCCTTCCATACTATTATCAGTATTTGTAAACGCCGCTTCGGGCAGCACTAGCAAAATAGTATGATAGGTAGCGGGTAGCGACGATTTAGTCGCTTGTAAGTTGTAAGTAGCTGCGTGAACGATAACTCCATTTTTAATATGGAGACATATAAACTGCTCATAGTGTTGAGACACATTGAATGCGCCTATATTTATCATTGAAGAATTATAATATATAATTATAATTTATAATTGATGGGAATAACCTTCAAAATTTAAAAAGAGAGTTTTTCTAATAAAAATATGCGCCTATATTTAACTGTTTATCCAATATTTTTAGGATTCATAAAAAAAATTTAAAAAATCGTAAAATTTATAAGTGCATATAATTTACTTTAAAATAATTTTGACATTCAAGAAGCGAGAATCGATTTTTCTGTGAAAATGAATCGAAATCATTCGATGGTAAAAAAGATCGAGAAAATCATCGATGATTCATCGATTGTGCCCATCGCTAGCTTCAATTGAAACTATGTCGTTATATTTTATGTCGCAGCGAACGAAGCCCGTATTACACACTCCAGTACCAGAACATAAATATTTTATGTAGATAACAATAATAATTATGCACATTTTTCGTATGCAAATCGAAACGAAACGTTCAGCTTGACACACTTCACTTTATTTCCACTAATTTGTAGGTACAAAGAATGTGTAGTTTTAAAAACAATCCTATTTTAATGCATAAAACAAAACTGTTCATATAAAACAGCTCAGCCGAACACTCACACACATGAGAACTCACAAAACAATACTGGACACCAACATAATGCGTGACAGAGTAATACTATCTACACAACATGCTGCGAACAGCAGCTTTTGGCAGCTGGCTAAAAATCGAAGGTTGGAGGATGTCTCCCGTCTCTTTTTTTCCCATGCGAACCAGTAACACTCTGTTTCACGTTGACTGCAAATTGGAAGAAACCGTCTGCCGTTAGTACCAACCGAGGAAATGAGATGGTGATATTGAATTTGTTGTGTTAATAAAAGAGACAGAAGACAACGTGAAACAGAATGTTACGGGTTCGCACGAGGAAAAGGGAGACAGGAGACAATAGCCAGCTGCTAACAGCCGGCTGTTCGCAGCACCGTGTGTAGAGCCCATAAGACAGCGGGGAGAGGGTAGCGCGAAGTTGTAGACAGTGACGGAGTGTGGAATTTTTTTTTTTTTTAATTGAAAAAAAACGTTTCCGGAGACCAAAGTCATCATAGCATATTTTACTCTAAATATGATCAGGAATCGCTGGTTAGAGTATGTCGGGTACGTGCCTAGAATCCTAGAATCATAATGTAATTTTTAATTCGAACATGCATTTTTTAATATGTAACACGTGATCAATGATTTGTAGAAAAAATGTGTTAAAATGTATCACAGAACGTCAATAACAAATAATTGAGAAGAGATGCGAGATATCTTTTGTCGAAAAGTGAAAATACTAAGTTACCTTTGTGATTAATCGAAGATTACAATGCGGGGGAATTCCAAAAATTGTTCTAAAATATCTCTTCAAATTGACCACATTTTGGCCAGCGAATGCCCTAGGGTGTTTGCAAATTAGTCAAAATGTGGCCAAAAATGTTCCAGTGATTAACGCTTGTTACGCTCTCTTATTAAATTTATTAGAACCCTCAGATCTCTGGTCACTCAGCCGAATAGCCGCTCAACCCCTCACCCTGAACCTAACTGTCCAATACTTACAAATTTTTAATATTTATACTTTAAAAAAAAACATCAAAAATGTCACCGGAGACCAAAATTTCATTTTTTAATCCAAATAATGTCAGGAATCACGTTTTAAAGTACGAGGGTCAATCAAAAATTAATGCCTTCTATTTTTTTTCACTTAAATACAGTTAGTTAAGTGATTTTTTTTTAATTTGGCTATATTCCTCAAACCTTGTTCTACAATCTACTACAGTATTAACTTTCTGCGTCAACGGATGGCATCACTAAAGTCGCTTGCAAAATGGCCGATATCGATGTTCGTATTAGACATCGTTCTGTGATTGAATTCTTGAAAGCAGAAGGTAAAACGCCCATTCGCAATCATCGTGAAAGACTAAAACAATGTGTACGGTGATGCAACAGTGAATGTCAGCACTGTTAGATGATGTAAAGATCGCTGTAAAGAAGCTGAAAAACGCCGTTACTGACAAAAAGCAGAGCGGCAGGCAGGTTAACAGCAGTGATTCCACGCAACATTCAGCGAGTCGATGGTGATGTCATTCGTGGTGACCGCCGGATAACTACAGATGATTGTTACGAATTCTCTCCCTCGGTAAAGGCAGAGTGATGTGAAACTGGAAAACGGGCTCTTGTTAAAAGATGAATTGTTGAAAACTGTGGAAAGGAACGGAGATTGTATTGAAAAGTGACAAATTAATCGTCATTAATGTGATTTTCAACCTGTGTATTTGCATTTTAATTTCTTGACAATTTTAATGCCAATACTTTAATTACATTTAATAACTTTTTGACTGACCCTTGTAATTCAAGTGCATCCCAGACCCCACACTGCAAGTACTCGGTTTCCTTAGAAATGGTTTCCTTTTGTGGTCCAATTCCAATCAGAGTGAATTTTATTTATTTATTATTTGAAACATTTACAAAGTATTAACAATTATTATAATCGATTTTGCCATTGGAATGTGCACAGATATTAATAATAATAATAAGTTCTTTATTCCAGAATGTGGGAAGGTGAGTGCAATCCCACACATCCCATAGATAATATATGTACATATAATATTGAAAAACATAAATATTTTATAGATATGAAACGTAAAAAAGATATAAAATTAAAAGTAAAGTAAAAGTAAAATCAAAATCAAAAAGTAAAAAAGATATAAAAATAAAAGTAAAGTAAAAGTAAAATCAAAACACGGAAACGCAGGAATCCATCGGATCTAGGATTGTGGGAGCCAGTGTCTTTCTCCAATGGTCTTCTATGCTCGATCCTGGGGTCATACGGGATTCTATGACGAGAATGTTTCTGGAGTGGTTTATTCTTTCCCTCAGTCCTGCAACCCTGGTTCTTATTACAACTTTGAATCCTGGAACTCGCCCTTCTGTGAACATTGAGGAGGCACTGCAGTGCCTGGGAAGTCCGAATAGCAAGCGGTATGCATTGTTGTATTGCACCCGAAGCCTTTCCATGGTTCTTTTTTTGAACTTTGCCCAGAGCTCGCACGTATACAGAGTAGTGCAAAAGGCTAGAAAGAGCGTCCTTTTCACCCGTGGACTGCAAAGCTGAAATCGCATGTTACATTTTATGCTCAGTACTCGCCTCTGCCTGTCAATATCTTCATCATCTGTTAACTTATTATTGATGACATGTCCTAGATATTTGGTGTCTTCTACTATCTTCAGAAGCTCGCCGTTCAAAAAGGCAGGGGGAATGTTTTTGGGGCCTTTGCCGTGTTTTATTACCAACAGTGCTGTTTTTTTCGCATTATAAATCATGTTAGTTTCGTGTGCATATTCTTCACAGATCTTCAGAAGCATTCGTAATCCCCTTATCGACGGTGCCATCAGAACCATGTCATCTGCGTAGCTCATATTGTTAATACATAGGCCTCCGATGTGGCAGCCCACTCCAGCATTGTTTAACCTGTGGGTTAGTTCATCCATGTAAATGTTAAACAGTACTGGGGACATACATCCTCCCTGTCTGACCCCGCTTTTCAAGAAATAGGGTTCTGAGAATCCATCTTTCCACATTACAAGGTTTTCCTGTTGACGGTGCCATGCTTCGAGAATTTTTACCACTTTCCATGGTATACCTCTTTCCTTTAGTTTTTTCCATAACAAGGGGTGGGAAACTCTGTCGAAAGCCTTGCTAAGGTCCAGAAAGCATGCATAGGTTGTTCTTTTCTTCTTCCTGTAGTATTCCAACGTCCGTTTTACGCAGAATATAGCCGAGTCCGTGGAGCACTCGCTCTTGAAGCCTATCTGATTATCTGTCGTTCTCATATGGGATCCGACTTGATCTAATATTAACACTTCAATTTAAAAGGTTCACAGCATGCGTAATCAAGTTTAAAAATGTTCACAGCATCCCCTGTCTGAATATTTGGTTGTTTGAAGAGTATCGTTACTGTTGCAGGGTCCATATCCCACCACCACGGGGTCGGCAAGCTTCGGAAGAAGTGGTACGAGCAGGCAGTCTCCAGTACGGGGAAGCACATCTTGAGGGCTATCAAGGAAGAAGTCGACCCGAAGAACATATTCGGATCTTTCAACTTAACAGATATACTACCGAGACAGTCTAAATTATAACATCGGGTTCTGCGTGCAACAACAACAATAAAATTATGTGACATAAGACTTAATTTAATAAAGATTTTCACGGTCAAAAGAAAGGTGGTGATTGATAACTAGATTAATAGAAAAGCCATGTTTCAGACAACCTGCAGTCTCCATAATCATGGCAAATGTATCGTGTGTTTTCTAAAACGTTGGTTCATGGTTCTCTCTCTAGCGTTGTGATAAATTAATATTATAATATCTCTGCCGCAATTTCTAACATTTTTATAGAGTAACTAGCGAATCCCCGGAATGCCACTCAAAGAAAGTGTTTGTGTTTTAATTCTGACTCCCTCCTTCGCTCCCTGCCGCTTAACAATATGAAATACATACATTTTACAAAACTCAAATTTCATAATGCCAGAGCTCACTATTATGTATCGAAACATTCGCGGGTGTGCACTTAACAACTTACTAAAGTTTTATCACAATCGGATAAATGGTGTAGAAAATAATTTCATAATGCTAGAGCTCACTCGCACTATATACAGCTACCATTGCCGGTATGCGCACATCAAATCCCCAAAGTTTCATCACAACCGGATGAATTTTTTAGGAACGCATAAGTTACAAACAAAGAAACATTAAAAAAACATTCAACATTGAAAAAGAAGATAACACTAATAATCTTAATTAATTTATGAAAATGAACAAGATACAGAAAAATAATAAAAGATAACGGTCGCAACTGAGACTCGAACCCAAAACCTCTCGTCTTATTGGGACGTGCGCTCTACCAATTCAGCCATTGACACCTATTAAAAAAATGAATATTCATTTAGACTTTCATAAAAAGTCAATAGGTGTTCCATATAAATAAAAATCGGATATACATATTTATCTGAGACACTATCTAGGTAACAAACACGTTCTTTGAACACTTGTTTCCAATGAAAAAGGTAGCTGCCGATAATATGGATAAAATTATTAGTCCAGATAATATTGTTCATTCTGAAATTTGAAATATGAGTTTGGAAAATACGACGGTTTTATGTATTTCTATTTTATTTTTATTTCTATTTCTGACTTCTTTAAAATGTTTATTTATTTATTTTTCAGTTTACTTTTTATTTTTACATTTATATTTATATATATTTATCCTTAAATACATATATATTTTTTTTCTTTCTTACATTTTATTTATTTATCTGTTTCTATAAAATAGTATTCTTTAGTTCTAATATAAATTATTACAGGTACGACTACCACAACACAGGCATTAGCCTAGTATGGTAGTTGAAAAAATGACAAAAAAACTGTAACTTGTGAATATTTATTAAATAAATAAAAATATTTACAAAATGTTCTCATCGTGCGTTGAGTATTTTCCATGCAAGTGGCCCATTACTATTGCAATATCAAGAATATTAACAATTTATAAAATAATATTAAATAAATGTATTGTAAGAAACAATAATACGAGGTTTGATATGATTATAGATTTTCACGGCCAAAAGTATTTTTGTTATTTATTTTTGGGGTGTTATGCCGTGTTACGGTATCTCCTTCTTTAGCCAACGTTGCCCGAAACATTGGCTAAAGAAGGAGATAGCGTAACACGGCATAACACCCCAAAAATAAATAACAAAAATACGAGGTTTGTTCAAAAAATAAGGTGACTTTTTATTTTTCTCGGAAAATATTTATTTATTCATCAATATCTATTTGGTCCCCTTCAAAGTAATCCTCTTCAGATATACACTTGTTCCAGCGCTTTTTCCAATCCTCGAAGCACTTCTGATAAGCGCTTTTTGTATAGCCTTGAGCTTTTCCGGCGATGCGGTCTTTATCTGATCATTTTTTTTTTTCATTTTCTAGATTCTTATTTTCCATGAAGGGGGAATCATTTAAACTACTGAATTTAAAGCTAATGTTCTGTATACAAATAGAACGGCGTCATATGCGGCTCGCAATTTTTGTCTCATATGGGTATTTTTAAAAAGTTACCTTGCTATTACCTTGTTTTCTCGAAAGGGAAAAATTGTTATCTAAAAACCCTATTATAATTGCATGTCTGCCCAATCATCAACGACGCCGCGACGGCGGCATATATACATACGTGTCTGTTTGTGTTGTGTTGGGAGAGGGAAGGAGATGGGTCGTATACACTTAATTTGGAATTCCTTTGCATTTGCCTTTGGAATAAGGAAATCCACGAAAAAACCTTCTTCAAGGGAATCGGCCAATGGTCAACATAAAACAGATTCGGCCTTCAGTGACATCAGATGCCCTACATTTTGAGGTGTGGGGTGTATGTCTGTTTTTATGTTGATAGATACTTTATGGGAGTTTAGAATAAACATACAAATAGATCTAGCAAAAACATTCGACATTATATCTCACAAAATTCTGTTGAATAAACTACAGCGCATTGGTATACAAGGTCAGCTCTTCGATTGGTTGTGTAGCTATTTAGAAAACAGAAGCCAAAGAGTGCTTATCAACGACACTATAAGCGACCCAGCTAATATTAAATTTGGTGTACCCCAAGGAACTACGCCAGGACCACTTTTATTCAGTATATATATATAAATGATCTATGTAACAGTTTCTTTGCCGACCACGTTATCACCTTTGCCGACGACACAGTCTTATTATTTGAATATAAAAGTAGAATGTAGAAGTAGGTTTAAACAAGGTCAAACAATGGCCAGACAACAATCTCCTCACTCTCAACTTACATAAAACCAAATGCATCCGTTTTAGTGCAACACAAGCAGGAAAACCAAAAGAAATACACAAAATTTGCGCCCTTGAGGTGATTTCTCACAAAAACGGCGCTATACAAATTATCCAATTATTATTATTATTATTAACATCATTATACACCACTGTAACGACCGAACCACTTGTAAATGCAGTATCTTAGAATGTGTCGATAGTATAAAATATCTAGGAGTTATCAAAGACAAATCTCGGAGTTGGGGCGAACATATAGACTCAACTTCCACAAAGATCAGAAAACTTACTCATCTATTCATGTATGTTAGAAATATTCTTTGCATAAAAGATCTGAAACAAATGTACCATGCCTAGTGTAACTCATTGCTAGAATATGCATCCTTGGGATGGGGAGGCTGTTCCAAAACATTACTTGATCCCCTATCAAAAGCACAAAAATCACTTTTAAGGGTCATCCTTAAGAAACCATTAAGGTATCCCAGTGATCTATTATTTAAAGAGGTACGAGTTCTTGATGTGCGGCAACTGTATATAAGAAAAATCATTTTACATACACAAAAACATCGACAGCACTATTCATCCATTGATCATCTCCACAACACCCGTCATGCAAGGAGGAATCCAGTAGTTCCACCCACTACAAACACATCACATGCCCAAAGGCAATACTCCTACATAGGGCCTAAAGTGTTCAACCTCATTCCCGATGCATGGAAATTGAAAAGTGCTAGCACCTTGCGTAAATGGGTTAGCAATTGGCTTCTGGACATGGGGAGAGTTGAGAGCGAACACAAACTCACATACCTAATGTGTAGTAATTAAGTATATGTTATGGCAAAAAATAAAAATAACCAAAACAAAAATATTTTTTTTAGTACTTATTTAAGTAGTCAACAAAAATTATAGCATTGATAATATTATGTACATTTTTTATTTTATTATCTTCCAAAACGCTATTTTATACCGATAGAGAGAGAGAGATGAGAATCTGAAAGTTACTTTTTATTTCAATTTTAAAATTGATTATTTTTGTTCCTAATAACTTAATCTCCTTCTTTGTTAATATTTAAATTTAAATTTACGAATCTTTTGCGTGGTTTTTTTTCGATTACTGTAAAATAAAGACTAGCCATTTCAAAAATTTAAGATTCGAAATTCTCTATACTCATAAATTGGAAATTCATATGTCATACGGCAAACTTAGGAAACTCTAAAAAATATAGTACTTTAGGATTCTTATGTCTTATACTGGTTTATAAATGTGGAAATTCTAACTATGCAATTGTAAATGTTCTCCAAAATGCCCTGGAAAGAATCTCAGACTTATGATCTCCCGAAAGAAACCATCCTTGTGTCCTGAATGCAATTACTTATGCTATCCATATCCATAATGACCCTGGTAAAAATTACATCTTTGCAATTCTTTCAAGGATGAAGAAACCATCCCGTCACTACGAATGCAATTACTAATGTTCTCAAAAGCTGTCTTGACAGAATCGCCATTCCATTGTCAGAATATTATGTACTAAATTCACAATTTGGCTGTCCTGAAACGGGAATCCTTCCCAACAGACAAAGGATGGACAGACAAAGGATCATTCTGTATTGTATTGTTTGTAATATATATATATAAATAAACAAATAAATACGATTATGAAATATTATATAAATAGATTTATAAACATGGGTTATGGGGAAGGAATCTGGATAACAATTATTATAAGCAATAATTATTAGCCTGAAACACTCATCCATATTAAAAAAAACCTTTCAAAAAAATCGCCAAGCACACACCAAACGTCTAACCTTTAGTTCTGTCAAAATCAAACTAAACATGAAAAATGGCTGATAATGTCAACATATCGCTTGCTGAGGGTTGGTTTGTACTATGTCCACAAAAACTCATAATGAGAAAACATGGTTTGAAGTTTTAAAAAAATCAATTTTTATTTCCTTTACTTCAACCTAATTGATAAAAATAATAATATAAAATACAAGGGTTAATATATCTATAAGTAAAATAACAACATAATTGGTTAAATTTTTATCTGAATAGAAGCATAATCAAGAAGGTAAAGGGGCGCTTTTAACAAAATAGCAAAAAATTAATTTTGGTTTGTACCATAACCATACCTATTGTTGTTTTATACTACATCCATACTCTGGGCGGAGATAGACCAAACCAACGGTAATTTAATCCTATTGCACATCAAACAATACAAAAGGTCCGACATTTCTGAATTTTATATATGTTGTTAAGACCTAAACCAATATTAAAAAAACAGATTTGCAATTTCCAAAACGCTGTCCGAGCGGCGGTGTACCCAAAAAACCATGAAATTTTTTGACCTTTTTCAATTTTTGCTCAATATCTCAGTGAAGGAAGGTTTTGACCAGTATAGTCAGTGTGCACTTTTTAAAGTAGACTACATTTGCTACAATTTGAGGCTAAGGAGAGCTTTATATAGCAATTAATTCCCAAGATACAGTTCTTCGAAAATAATATTTTTTTCCAAAAAGTGAATTTTTTTCGAAATTGTCACTTATTTTGTGAAATATCTTCTAAACTACGTATCGCACATCAAATATTATATGTAATGAAGTTGTATTAAATTTAATTAGTTTTCATTTTACCAAAATCACCACACTCCTGAGCAAGAGATCTTCCTTCGGCCAGACTCCACCCCACAAGCCCTGAGAGAAGCAGGCACCAAGTGCTTTGTGGCTCCATATGGGGGTGACATCGCGAGGGATACTTTGGATTTCCTAAAGATAATAATTAATTTTTAAGGTGTCTGGGGGTAAAGTTCAGTAACTTAGTAAGACAGAGACAAGAGGTTTTTTTCAAAAAATAAGGTGACTTTTCAATTTTCTATTCGATTTGCGAAAAAAAATTGTTATGTTGGTACACATGTTCCCAACATATCGCTTGCTGAGGGTTGGTATGTACTATGTCCATTTATGTTTTTTTTAAACTGTGAATGCAGTAATATTAATCATATTTTTATCTACTATATATACGTAGAAAAAAACAAACTTTCAGTAGGAACTTACATTTTGAACATCATTTTTTGTTCTATCTCCATTAGTCCAGTCAAGATGTACATCCGTGCTTACAAAAGGTCCGACATTTCTGAATTTTTTATATGTTGTTAGGACCTAAACCAATATTAAAAAAAAACAGATTTGCAATTTCCAAAGTGCTGTGCGAGCGGCGGTGTACCCAAAAAACCATGAAATTTTTTGACCTTTTTCAGTTTTTGCTCAATATCTCAGTGAAGGAAGGTTTTGACCAGTATAGTAAGTGTGCAATTTTTAAAGTAGACTACATTTGCTACAATTTGGGGCTAAGGAGAGCATTATAAAGCAATTAATTCCCAAGATACAGTTCTTCGAAAATAATATTTTTTTCCAAAAAGTGAATTTTTTTCGAAATTGTCACTTATTTTGTAAAACATCTTCTAAACTACATATCCCACGTCAAATTTTATCCGAAATTAGGTTGTAGTAAATGTAAATAGCTTTCATTTGAGACCAGATTAGTACGTGTAGACTTTGTGTTTCTCTCAAAAAACAGCAGATAACCAAAAAGAGTCATAAGTGGGTTTTGGGGGAAATGTCACTCATTTACAATTTATTTATTTTTGTTGTTATCTAATTTTTTTATGAAAAAAGAAAAAGATTATATACCAATCGGGAATTACGTCATCATCAAACATTGTTTTATATACCTACATACTAAAATGCTTGTACAAACATCATGTTACCTACTATACGGGCAAATTGCATTTATTCAAAAAATAAAACTAATATAAATCATTTAGGGATTGTGTTTTGGTTGCCAAATCATGCCTTTCTTTTTATCTTAGATGGCCCGGGCTTAGGCTCGTACGAAGATGGTATCTCGAAGGCTTTGCAGAAGGGCAGGAGGTGCGTGATCCATGGTGGTGGGGATGGGGGTGAGTCCCTGGGAAGACAGCTTCCACCCCCAATCAGTGGGATTCAAGTTGACTCCCCGCCATTTCTGCACTTGGAGGTAGCACCTTGCTGCATGGTAGCCTGCAATATCTTCCGTCGGTGGCAAACGGGCGAGGTTTATGCGCCTTGAAGTAACAAAGTATTATCAGGAAATCCAAAGTATCCCTCGCGATGTCACCCCCATATGGAGCCACAAAGCACTTGGTGCCTGCTTCTCTCAGGGCTTGTGGGGTGGAGTCTGGCCGAAGGAAGATCTCTTGCTCAGGAGTGTGGTGATTTTGGTAAAATGAAAACTAATTTAATTTAATACAACTTCATTACATATAATATTTGATGTGCGATACGTAGTTTAGAAGATATTTCACAAAATAAGTGACAATTTCGAAAAAAATTTACTTTTTGGAAAAAATATTATTTTCGAAGAACTGTATCTTGGGAATTAATGGCTATATAGAGCTCTCCTTAGTCTCAAATTGTAGCAAATGCAGTCTACTTTAAAAATTGTACACTGACTATACTGGTCAAAACCTTCCTTCACTGAGATATTGAGCAAAAACTGAAAAAGGTCAAAAAATTTCATGGTTTTTTGGGTACACCGCCGCTCGCACAGCACTTTGGAAATCGCAAATCTGTTTTTTTAATATTGGTTTAGGTCCTAACAACATATAAAAAATTCAGAAATGTCGGACCTTTTGTACGCACGGATGTACATCTTGACTGGACTAATGGAGATAGAACAAAAAATAATGTTCAAAATGTAAGTTCCCACTGAAAAGTTGTTTTTTTCTACGTGTATATAGTAGATAAAAATATGATTAATATTACTGCATTCACAGTTTAAAAAAAAAACATAAATGGACATAGTACATACCAACCCTCAGCAAGCGATATGTTGGGAACATGTGTACCAACATAACAATTTTTTTTCGCAAATCGAATAGAAAATTGAAAAGTCACCTTATTTTTTGAAAAAAACCTCTTGTCTCTGTCTTACTAAGTTACTGAACTTTACCCCCAGACACCTTAAAAATTAATTATTATCTTATAAAAACAGAATACATATTTATGCTGATAAAAGGTATCAATAGTAATGTATACCTACCTATATTGTTACAGATAAGAAATATATTATCACATGGATGCAAAAAGAATTATAAGATATGAAATGATCCGTAAATAATCCAATATGAATTTATTTTAGACAATTTAAATTTTAATCAAACTCTACCGGTTTCAAAAGAACCCTTCCTTCGTCAGGAGAATATTAAAACTAACCTATGATGCAAATTATCTTTCTGACTGCGAAGCGTTACAAAGTGACTTAGCTAGGCTTTGCGAGTATTGTAAAGTTAACTGTTTAGATATAAATATTTCGAAATGTCACACTATGACATTCACCAGGAATAAATATATAATTAAGTACTCTCATTCACTCCACAATAAACCTGTCATCTCTAAAACGGATTGTAAAGATCTTGGCGTTTACCTTGATAGCAAACTTATATTTAATAGTAAGCGTAGGGAGTGTGGCAAACCCATCGCTCAGGGAGTGGAAACACGACCTGCAATAGCCAACCCAAGCTAAGGTGTTAGCTACCGTGCTCCGGCTGAATGACCTGGGGAACAGTGTTACGAACGGTGCCTCCGAGAAACAGGGTCGCATCTCGGAGTCTTTAGACCTTACCCCGGCACTCGGGGCTCTGCTGAGGTGGACCTTCCATTTCCCTAGACACTCGTGGGACGAAAATTGAACCATTACAAACTAGGGGCCTTTAGAGAACCTAGGAGGTCTTAGGCCACTTTCATGAACTCTTTCCCTGTGGGGCCTTCAGGGAACCAAGGGGGAGTGTGAACTCTTCCGTAGTGGGGCATTCAGGGAACTAGGGAGGAGCAGAGAGGAGAGATGACATCCTCCCTCTCGTGGGGCCTTCAGGGAACCAAGCAGGAGTGGAGAGGAGAGATGAGGCCCTCTTCCCTCGAGGGGCCTACAGGGAAACAAGGTGGGGTGGACTCTTCCCTCTTGGGGCCTTCGGGGAACCGAAGGGGAGTGGACTCTCCGTCGTGGGACCTTCAAGGAACCAAGAAGGAGTGGAGAGGAGAGATGGAGCCCTCTTCCCTTATGGGGTCTTCAGGGAGCCAAGGTGGGGTGGACTCTTCCCTTGTGGGGCCTTCATGGAACCAAAGGGGAGTTGACTCTCCGTCGTGGAGCCTTCAGGCAACTAAGGAGAGGAGATATTAGACCCTCTTCCCTCAAGGGGCCTACAGGGAAACAAGGTGGGGTGGACTCTTCCCTCTTGGGGCCTTCGGGGAACCGAAGGGGAGTGGACTCTCCGTCGTGGGACCTTCAAGGAACCAAGAAGGAGTGGAGAGGAGAGATGAAGCCCTCTTCCCTTATGGGGCCTTCAGGGAGCCAAGGTGGGGTGGACTCTTTCCTTGTGGGGCCTTCCACTTACAACAGTAATGCTGTACTTTGCATTAGTCAGAAGTACACTGGAATATGCGTCGCCAATATGGAATACGCAGTATAAAGTATACATTGATAGCATCGAACACATTCAAAACAGATTTATAAAATATCTTACCTTCAAATTCAACAATAACTTTGAATTTACATTTCAAACTTTGTAACAAAGGCGGGCACTAGCTGATTTAACATTTATACAAAGAATTTTAAATAATAATATAGACTGTACCGAACTACTATCCTTAATTAATTTCAATATACCTTTAAGACGTAGACGACATACTGCACTGTTCCACACGCTTAATTACAAAACAAATGCAGCAACTAATTCGCCAATTAACCGTGCTCTTCATACATTCAATAATATTTGCCTAAATTCTAACATTGACATTTTCTCCGATTCACTGCCCAAATTTAAAAAGAGCATCATGTCAATGATATAAACTATTCAATGCGCATACACTTCTCACACCTAAAAACATACTCACACATACACTCACGCACATACGTTTTTAGATTTTCACGGCCAAAAGCATTATCTTTGTTTGTTTTTGGGGTGTTATGCCGTGTTGTGCTACCTCCTTCTTTATCCGACGTTTCGGACAGCGTTGCAGTGTCCATCATCACATCACATCTACCCATCACGCCTGATTACAGAGGCAATTGAAATCTACAAAAATCCAATTAATATTAATAGAGACGACGGAGCTAAGCTCAACAGCTCTTGGTATCCGGTAATTGACGGCTACACCAAAACTAACCGCAAAAAACCATGTCTAAGTATACTTTAAAACCATATAATAATACAATATAAAAGTATAAAACCATTTTGTTTATACCTTGATATTGGCTACATTTGCTTCAGCTTGGTTTTTCTAATTCTAGAATTCGCCACAAGATGACGCTACTTTCGTTGGACATTTCGTTACATTTCTCCGTGGACGGGCCCCAGGCTAACGTAAATACTGCGCTTTCTCAAAATTTCCCTTTCAAAGTAGTTCACTTTCTTCTGAAATACCTACCAGCTCGAAGTGGATTGAAGCTGACGACACGGTATCGCTGCCAAGTAAATAAGCACACACTTAACAAATTCACATCGACGGATCTGCCCTGATGATGGACACTGCAACGCTGTCCGAAACGTCAGCTAAAGAAGGAGGTAGCACAACACGGCATAACACCCCAAAAACAAACAACGATAACTCACGCACACATACACTACGCACATCACCTGGTAATTATAAAAAAGTCATTCAAAGAAACATATCATAGGTACCCACCATGAAATATCATTTAAGAGGCTAGACTTTGAACGACATGCGGAACACCCGCGTCTGTCATTCTGTCCCGCTCACAATAAGCTCACGCACACTTACAATACATGCGAATGCGAAATGTGCGAATGAGACAACGCTCAAATTTACCTACAGAAAACGCTCGAAAAGGGGTTTATGGAGAATACACTTTACTACACCGAAACTTTCACGAAATTGAAATTAAAAAATATATATATTTTTTAGAAAGAAGAAGCTACGTCAGTAGCTTTTTATAATTTTATAATTCTTTATGAGAGTTGAGTTAGCAGCACTTTTTCCTTAAATAATATTTTTTGATAAATCGTACATGTTTGACAGTGAATGTTTATGTTAATACGAAATGCATCGAAAATTCGAAAACATACCGACATAGTTTTCACCCTCTAGAAGGCAGTATAACAAAAATATATTAATTTTGTGCATTTTTCGATGTAGAAAAGTGTTTTTTCCCGGGCGTCCTTTTTGTATGGGCCGAAAAGCGAAGTCTATCGTCTTAATATCTGTAAACTGTCTCATCACTGTAACTAATGTACTGTTTGTTTCTGTAATATAAAAAAATAAATAAAAAATAGGTGTTTGAAAGGACGTTGAACAAAAGGATGGAGTAATTGCGGGATTTCCGACAAGAAAAGAGCGGTTTATTGAAAATATATCTAGATTAGGACTAAAAGATAAATTAATTAGGTTCTTCTTTATACTAGCGCAGTATATAGAAGTATGCCCAGTATGCCATCAGTACTCCATAACGTCCGTTTTCTTTATAGCTCGGTAACGCTATATGTACCTACCCCAAAGTATTTTTTTTTTATCGTTCAGTAACGCTATATGTACTTACGCCAAATGAAAGTCCATTTTCTTTGTCGCTCAGGACGCCAAATTGACGTCCGTTTCATTAGTATTCATTAACGCTATATGTACTTACGCCAAATTGACGTCCGTTTGCATTAGTATTCATTAACGCTATATGTACTTACGCCAAATAAACGTCCGTTTTCAGTATCGTTCAGTAACGCTTTAGGTACTTAAGACAATTAACATCCGTTTATACTAAGCCTACGTCGAATCTACGATTTGCAGCTATTTATTGGATTGAAGACATGGAAATATTTCGAGACATGTGAACTCAGATTCTCAATAAAGGCTTTAATGAGCTTAAAAAATGAATTGTAAACAATACATTTTAACACTTAAAGAAACAATAAAATAAAACAAATAACAAATACTAAAAATAATGCTGTTGACAGCACCTGCAAGGAAAGGTTTATCCAGAAATTTGTCTGATAAGAATTATTAAAGATATCATTAAAGACTTAAGATATATATATATATTATACTTATCATTAAAGACTTAAGATTAGATTCAGTCGATGAATTTTTCATGGGCAGTGAACTTATAAAGTCGCGTGTATCAAAGAAAGTAAATAAGAAATAAAACAGCAACAAGCAGTACCTCCAGCTAATAATATATTCAGCACTCGGTGAAGAGAAATATCTTTAAAGGTAAGCTCAAACTGAGTCAATCAACCTCAATGGAACCTACCTCCCATTTGTTCAAGACATAATATAACTTTTTTCTACAACACAAACACAACCATCAAACACATTCACTAACCAATATGATGCACGATCTGGGCTTAAGTTTGTAGATACTATTTATATATTTACGAACTCCATTGATTTTCTATACCAGAAGATCTAGCATGGACGATCGATAAAACCCTATATCAATACGATATTGACCAAATCCATTATCTATTAGTCAGTTAGGTACTCAGTTATCAATGTTCGCGAGCACGATCTACGATTGTTAACACATATTCCGACCGACGATTGATAAATTTTAACACGGTCTCCATAGTATCAGATAAGTTTCAGTTAACTATTAATATAACACATATGTATATTTTTTTTAATTACGTCGATCGCTAAGCAAAATTACTGAATTATTTAATGAACGCTTATTGATTTATTTAAAGAATTTTGTACATTGTATAGACATTGTGTTATTTCATCCGCCATGCTAGGGATGTCCCTGTGTTATAGCGGGTGAAGTTTACAGATAATATAATTTATGGTGATTTAGTATACTGATAATATAACAATTGATATATTGAAGTTTACAGTTTACGCAGCAATGAATTTGTGATAATTAAGTTTACATCTTACATCTTACTAAATATTATAAATGCGAAAGTTTGTATGGATGTATGTATGTTTGTGACTCTTTCACGCATAAACTACTGAATAGATTTTAATGAAACCTTACAATAATATAGCTCATACATCAGAATAACATATAGGGTATAATTTATAAAGCTAGCTATTTATTTTCAATACATTGTAATCAAAATTATAATTATTGTTTAATAGTAAATGTCATAATTTGAGAATGACATTTTGCAAAACAATGATTGTTAAATCAAAATTCTATTTTTGAAAATATTTAAATTAGTGAATTTATTTGTATTACTCGCCTAATACTTTTAACCGAATCCAGAATTATACATATTTTAAATAAATAGGTTAAGAATTTTAAGTACTAATCCTATGCAGTAAGTCGCGGGCAGAAGCTAGTATAATATAAATTGATGATAATGAAGTTTACTAACAATGAATTCATGACAATGACGTTTACAGATAATGTACCAATGAATTTAAGATAACTAAGTTTACAGATAATATAATAATTGATGGTAATGAAGTTTACGGATAATATAACAACGAATTTATGGAAATTTAGGTTACAGATAATATAATAATTTATTTATAATTTACATAGTATGGTTGATACATTTTTAGAGGCAAATGCGGATCTCCTATGTTGAGGAGAAAATGTTGGGCCTCAAATTGACAAAGGGAGATATCGGTGTGTCGATACCCCTGCGTGCTGCAGGTCGGAATAATAACACTGGATGGTTGTGATGATCAAGATGCAGACAAGCTACTTGCAGTAGCTTTGCGGGTATATTGTTAACATGAAAAAAAATCTGCTTTTCTGTAATAAAAAAAAAAAAGACGATATTATTTTACAAACGTAGTAGAATTATTCCGACGCGCGAACTGCAGACAGCGAGGTACTAGGCCGCTGGCCTGTCGCCGTGTGAGCACTGCGTTGACTGAGACTGATTTAGGCCGACCCGAAGGAACACGGAAGGTAGGTCAAACATGCACACGTGAGAAATTTCTCGATATTGCGGCGCAGCGCTGTGTATTATGTGTCACAGATCCGAGATCTTTCCAGAAGGCGGTCAAAATTATAATGCGTAGCGAGGTAGTAGGTAGAGACGGCCGTGCAGTAATAATCAGTGCAATATACGGAGGCGTCTACTAATATCTACAGGAATTTCAAAAACTGAACAAATCGGACTAATATCTATGAGATACTATACTATATATCTTTGTGAAAGGAATATTAAAATATTGAAATATATAGACCTCATTAACTAATTAACAAAAGTAACTTCGGACTATCAATGCATATTTTGGTAAGTATTTCAACTCACCATCGTCAATTTATTAATATTTTTACGTAACTGTTTGGCTCTGTTTGGTGTTCGACGTTTTTGAATGGTAATTCATAGAAAACACATATAGTGTTGTCAGCATATATCGATTTCTTATTTATTCCCAGTCAATATTGGTTCGGCTGTCAACGGTGAAAACGTGCTAGGGATATCGATATAAAATCATCTGAAGTTACGCCTATCGATCCGATGACGTAAAATTATCGATTTCAACGTGCTAGAGCTCCAGCACTTTGTTGAATCTTAAAAAATATGTATTGTTTCTAAATAGCCCCTAGGTTTAGAACAAAAACATTTTTATGTTATGAAACACAGTTTATTTTTACAGATGGATTATATTTCTTCAAATACTATAAATAAAACTCAATTAAAATTGTCTGTGCAAAACGAAGCAAGAAAATCTCTGACAATACTCGGAGAATCATATCGCCTGAAGTCCTTGTGGAAAAGTGACGAACAGAGTGTATCATGTATCGAAAAGGTGGTAATTCAAAATGGTAATATTTATTATCAGACAAAGAACACGCCTGGTACCATTCACAATATAAATAAACACGGTGATATAATATCGGTCACAGAATTTTATGAAGCTTCCTGTCTTTACTCCATAACAATTGTCCACTCAGAACCCCAGTTCTTGATACTGGGCGAAACAGTCGTCAAAACTGAAGTAGAATACAAACACTTCATGGTAGTTGAACATTTTACCAGAAAGATATTCTTCATTGCAAGCAATAAACCTTTTGAGGAGGGTGGTTCTTTGTATGCAGCAGACATGGATAAGGGAACTAAAGAAGTAGTTGCAAAGAAAGTGGATATAGTCAACAATTCAAAGTTGACAGCTCTGGGGGTCGATCAGTTAACTGGAGATATCATTTTGGCATTTCATGAAATTGCTCTAAATTATGTAAATAAGGCGAGCTGTTTTAATATTCAGTCTTTGCAAAAAATATCTTATTTACCACAAATGATGACATCTGCGGGAGTTTCCCTCGTCAAAGAGACTGAGAAGAAGGAAGATAAAATTCCAAATCGATTCGAATTCTAATAAATTACCAAATAAATAAATTCTGATAAATTATACTAAATGTACATCAAATGCAATTGGATTACATACATGGGGTGTATTTTTGTGTTATTTTGTATGTAATCGTATGAAATGTGTGTATTGAGACCACTGCACACGGAGAAAATATGTCACAGGTAAAGGAAAGGAGAGAATTGACTTACAGCGGAACTTGTGGCACTTTCTTCTGTCGAGCCGGTTTCTGAATTGCACTGCATTTATAGCGGAAATGTTTACAATTTTTGCGGTTGTGATGCAGAGATGTTTCTGCGTTGAGGATCGATTGATGAGTGAATGTGGGTAATAAGAAATGGCAAGTCTATTAAATTTATGTTCACATTAATATCTGTATTCAAAATAATTTATTTTGTTATTGGTCGCTCTTTAATTCTGATGTTTTAATTTATAAAAGTTTTTGTTTATATAAATACAATAATAATTTTATAATAAATCTATTTCTTTTTATATTAAGTTGGTTTTTGTCCATAGAAACTTATTTTTGTCTGTGCTTTTATTATGTCTTTATGTTATATTACTATACATACTTTGTAACATGATGAAGAAACCTTTGGTTTTGTAAAATGATGATAATTTTAATTAAAAAGTGCTTTTAACCAAATTTTTTTTTTTTCATTTAATTAAAGTAATCCCAAAAGGGTATTTCGCAATAAATTATTGAAGAACTAGCTCTAAATTCCGCCGAGTCTGTGATCACCCCTAACTCATATGGCAGTCCTGACACTCCAAAAGCACATTCACCGAACTTATAGTATCTGATGTGCGCTTTGGTTCTTTCAAACTTCCGATAGCTGATGACGCTGCTGACACATAGAGAGATGAACAGTTTATAGGTAATAAAAAACTACACGGTGGATATAAAGTTGCATCTAAATGTATACAATCTTAATATATAACCATAACACGGGCATGTGCCTAGTATGGCGGCCATAAAATCCACAAATGTTATATTTACTATTCAAAGAATAAAGAAACATTTAAAAATATATATATATAACAAAATTAATGTTTCTTTGTTTGTTATGCGCTACACGAAGGTTTCTATATATAAAAGTGAGTTCTAGCGTTATAAAATTTGTATAATAAAACTACAATAGATGGTGCGCCAGCTGTTTGAAAAATGTGTGTATTTCATATAGTTTAGCGGCAGAGTGTGAAGCCGGTAGGAAGGGGGAATCTGCGAGGGGAGGGGGGAATGAAGGAGTAGGGGTTCGCAGAAGGGGGAAGAGGGAGGTGAGAAGGCGGGGAAGGTGGAGTGGACACACAAAAACGTGTGGGGGGTGAGGGTGGGGCAGAGGGAGTGATTTCAGAGGGGACATAGTAGCGGTAGGGATAGCAGGGGGTAAATTTGGAAAACCCGTACTTCTCACACCTACAGCTGCCAAAAGCACTTCAATAAACAGAATTAAAACAAAAATACTTTCCTTCTTTTAGTGACATTGCAAAGTTTCAATAAAATCGCTGATTTTAATAAAATCATTTTAATAAATCATCAATATAAGTATTTTACACAGAAATAAAAATAATAACAACAATTTTTTTTATTTTAAATAGAAGACAAAAGACAGCCAGTGTCATACCATTAGTAATACAGACTTAAAATAGATTTTTATGAAATCGATGATGCTTCATATGGTACTTAATAAATTAATAACTAATTAATCACCACTCATTACAATGTTTTTTGTTTATAGGTGCTTATTTGTCTGTACTTGTTTGTGTATTCCTAAAAAATATAAAATCGCATCAAGCGTGGGGTAAGCACGTATATGATTCGTAAATGCTTGGCTCAAGCTGCAAGCAAACATTGTAAACGGTCAAAATGCAGCATGGCTCAAGCGAAAAAACTACGTGCTTGGTTCATGCCGCTTGATCGTGTCGGAAGCCCTTTACGCACCTAATTAATGAATAAAAACGAACAAGTCGTTTTGGCGGCAAATCGAAAATGGCACTTTTATATTCGTCATAAAAATACCATCAAACTCATAAACTTACGAATACCCACATCAACAACACAAGACATACTATTCTACTGCTGGATTCATAAGCGTTCATTAAACGTAACCCACTCTCCGATAAAACAATTTCATGCTTTCAAGTGTCATCCAACAGAGAGTGGATTGACTAAAATTGAAACAAGAACCCGTTATTATTTGGTACATCTTGGGTGTTGAATCACGGACTATAATTTAACCATCGTCTATTTTAGTATCTAGAAACGACACAACATTTAAATAACTGTGATCATAAAGTGTATTGACCATTTTCCACTGGTGTCGTAATGTTTGGGTACTGGTGCACCTTTATTATTATTATTTATTGAGTTAGTTTATACATGAATATGAACTAACATTTAAAAAATAATATTTCATTTTGTAACTTTAAATACTTTTACAATAAACATAACATTTAATTTTAAATACATCCGTTCTTCCTTCATTCTTCAGGCTTTCTTGCATTATTTCATCATACATCTTTAGTCCTCTGTACATAAGGCAGTTCTGTGATTTCGATTTCTTCATAAGTGGCAATCTAATTCTTTTCACTGGTTTCGTAATTAATGTAATTATGTACATCTCTATTAAAAACAATTTCATCCTTAAAATATGTTCGCATTTGGTTGTTCATGAAAAAATGTACAAAAATTAACAATCCAATTTAGCTGCTCTCTCATTTGATTAACCCTTGCGAATTTGCCTTTTCCCAGTACACATTTTACAGCTCTATTCTCTATAATATCTAGCTTGTTTAAATTTCATTCATTGGCCAAATATAACATCTAGGAGCAATAATCTAAATGTGGAGCAAACTGTAGTTTTATAAATGAGCTCTGTAGTGTTTCCATTAAGTTTATTTAGTCTACTAAGAACATTTACTTTTTTGATTCCTTCTTTAGCACATATTCGAAATTTACTGTGAAAGTTAGTTTTGAACCCAGGTATTTAACCTCATTTAGTTTTGCATTTGCTATATTTTGTAGGTATTCATTTAATTTGTTAATTGCATCTACGCAGTACGTAGTATTCACATTAATGTATCGTCTGAAAATAATCTAATTTTGCAATGTTTTATGGTTTTAATTTTTTTTTTTTCTATATAATATTACAGCGTTCAAATAAAGTTATTAATATTTATACATAATAGTTAATAACATAATTTATGAACTTTTTGTTGTATTGTGTGTAAGGTAGGTTAGTGACTGTGAAACTGTGGTTGGGTAATGTTGTTTGTTTCGTGAACACCTCACTAGGAGAACCTGTGCTGAGGTGTTTACGTGGTTATGTTTAAGTGTGACAAGTATTTATGTGTTGTAGTAAAAATTTTCTTCTTTATTTATTTTTTAAATTAGTGCTTATTTTTTATTTATCATTTATGTAAAAATTATACTTATCAATTATGAATACAATTGGACCTAATACCCACTCTTGTGGAACACCAAGGTTGTTTTCTATTGGTTCTGATTCTGAGCTTTCAACTTTTGTTACCTGTTTTCTTTCATGAAGATATTCTTTGAAAAGATTTAGAGCTACTTCTGAAAGACCTATATCTTCTAATTTTTCCAAAAGTCTTTTTCATTTCTATCGTTTCAAATACTCTTTTGAAATCTAAGAATTTTTTGCCTTAGTTTTTGAATTTTTATTTAGATGTACGCAAACTCAAATGCTGCAATGGTTTTTTTTCTATTTCTTTCATCCATGTATCAATCACTATGTTTATTGCCGCCTCACAAGAGTTATTGTTCCGGAATCCTGATTGCTCGTCACATAATATGTCATATTTTTTCAAATACTCAACGAGATGTTTTTTATTACAATTTCTAGTACCTGCCCAAAGGTTCAAGTTTCCCCGAATACACCGCCCCTTATTATAATGGGACTGCGAGACGAGCAAGCGGCTTGATGGCCAGAACGTAAATTTGTTATCTATTGTCTTCTATTATTCTCTATGCTTTTAGGCTTGCCACGGCACATCTAGCCTCTCCTTCAAGCCTGGCCACGCCTTCGGTGATTTCGTGGCGGTCGAGAGGGGGTTGAAAGTGAATTTTGTGCGAAATGGAATATAACAAAGACAAAACATTCTTTATTGTGTTATAATAAATTTTATCTATTAATATTGTAATATAACATTAATTAGTAAAGTAAGGACAATTATTTTTCTCCATTTCTCACATGTTTATTTATTTATTTAGGAAAATCAACAGATTGTTTACATCAATTAAAATAAAATTAAGAATACAAATAAAATCTAAACAGATTTTCACATGACTATAATTATAATAAAAAACTAAGTGGGCTGAGATAATATTTACAAAAAATACAACATTGCGAAATTACATAAAAATTAAAAGAAGATGTTAGAACATAAATAAATAACAATTTAAAGTTATATAACCTGCTTAATAAATTTCAAATCATAATGTTTGGAAATATTTTTTTTTAAAACACAAGACCTGTACAATTTAACAAATTTAATTAAGACAATAGCACTTTCGTTATTATTAAACAATTAAGAAAATATTAAATTATCAACACCAGTAAAAAATCATTTTTAACTCCATGGATATTGAAATTGGGTGGGGTAAATAGAATCGCATAAATAAGTGGTCTAAAAGTGATCTAACTACAATATAAAAATGACATTGAATGCCGAAATACCTTTCATAATATTAAAAAAAAAACTAAAATACTTGCAGAACTTAAAAATAACATTATTGAATTTGATGTACAATATTTTCTTTAAAAATCAATGGTTTTCTTGAATTGAACACAGAAATGGACAAATTGAACACAGAAACAATTGCTGCCTACTTTATAATAATTTTATATGATTTATATAATTGTTTTACACGATACGTAATATCTAAAATCACCACTCATCGTAATGTTTTTTGTCTATGGGTACTTATTTATCTATTCTCGATTGTCTATTCCCGAAAAAATATAAATTCGCATCAAGCCCCGCCGCCAGCACGTAGTATTGCGCAATGCTTGTGAGAAAGCCGCAAGCAAGCTTTGGAGACGGTCAAAAGGCTTGTCACAAAGTGCCATAGAAAAGAAACTACGTGCTTGCCATCAAGCGGCTTGGTCGTGTCGCACTCGCTTTACAATTGTTCCCGGCCACTTCGTCTCGGTCGGTAAAGAAGGGATTTACTCGCACGTCACTCGCAAGGTCCACAAGAGTGATATATCTATGTATTTCTATTATCTATGGTCACAGCTAAGTGCTGATATCGGGGTTCCCAGATTCGGTGACAATAAGGATGGATAGATTTTGCATTCATGTTTCTATTCAGCTGGCAAATATGTGATAAACAAAACGGCTGCTGGCAGATTCTTTTACCCCGGATCAAGTATGGCGGACATCGATTTCCGGTGGACCGCTCAAAATTTTCTACGGCAAAGAAAGTCGTTCATCCAGTTATATAATATGTATATTAGGACCAGTTGTTTCGGAAAATTTCACGTTTGAATTTCCTTCAAATCGACATTCACCGAAAAATTGGGTTGTTTCAACCTCCGTCAGAAGAAATTTCATCGAAAATTCCATAGGACCAGTTGTTTCGGAATTCCCTTCAAATTTTAAAAAAGCTTGTTTAACCATAGAAGAAGAACAATCAGCTGACAGATCGCAAGTAGCAACGGCAGCCCAGGGCAATCGGACGTGACAGTCGCAAGATGGTCGCAAGTCACCGCTTGCGTTACCGTTGACAACGGGGTTTTGTGTGATTGTGTAGTGTGCGGGCCATCACATTGTCATACAAAGACAGTTGGCAGTTGAGAGTTTTCAGTTGCCTGAGTGGGCGGAGGCGCTTAGTCAACACATGGATTCTCATAGATATTAGTCCGCTTTGTTTAGTTTTTGAAATTCCTGTAGATATTAGTAGACGCCTCCGTATATTGCACTGATTATTACTGCACGGCCGTCTCTACCTACTACCTCGCTACGCATTATAATTTTGACCGCCTTCTGGAAAGATCTCGGATCTGTGACACATAATACACAGCGCTGCGCCGCAATATCGAGAAATTTCTCACGTGTGCATGTTTGACCTACCTTCCGTGTTCCTTCGGGTCGGCCTAAATCAGTCTCAGTCAACGCAGTGCTCACACGGCGACAGGCCAGCGGCCTAGTACCTCGCTGTCTGCAGTTCGCGCGTCGGAATAATTCTACTACGTTTGTAAAATAATATCGTCTTTTTTTTTTTTTATTACAGAAAAGCAGATTTTTTTTCATGTTAACAATATACCCGCAAAGCTACTGCAAGTAGCTTGTCTGCATCTTGATCATCACAACCATCCAGTGTTATTATTCCGACCTGCAGCACGCAGGGGTATCGACACACCGATATCTCCCTTTGTCAATTTGAGGCCCAACATTTTCTCCTCAACATAGGAGATCCGCATTTGCCTCTAAAAATGTATCAACCATACTATGTAAGCTCCATAAATAAACCAATCCGTAAACTCCAACTGAATCTTATATTGCAAGATATTAAGATGATACCGGGTGGTGCAGAAATAGACTTTACTAAAATATTGCTGTCACTGTTGCTCTTACTCCACCGGATATTGAGCGAAAGGGACAATGCACTGACACCTAACTAAAATGGAGGTTTTGTATTCCCCACTTTTCTCCTTCAAAAGTGGACTGATTTTCTTTTTTTTTTTTACCAACTACATAAGAAAAAACTATTCTATGTCTGGGTAAAGTTCGGTACTTGGGAAACACTCCGAAAAAAGAAATGTAATTATTTTTATACTAAATTTGGGCTGGGAAATCCGAATCTAAAGGAATTAGGTTGGGGAGGTCAATATTAACTGAGTTACAGGACTCTAAAGTTTCGTACACAGGAACAAATCCGCAATACATTTTTGACACAATTTGTATAGAAAACGTCAAAGTAATTCAATGTTCATATTCGCTGCTGCCAACCTAAGAAAATTAAGTGTTGTTGTGTTGTCTTGATTCGGATTTCCCAGCCTAAAGTTAGTATAAAAATAATTAAATTTATTTTTTCGGGGCGTTTCCCAAGAACCGAATTTTTTCCCTATGTCTGTACGTTTTGCTTTTTTTTAAAAAACATTGTCTGGTTTGTATACTGAACATCTTTTGACGGCAAAACTTTAAACCAGTCAATTTCATTGATTTTTGGAAGGTCATAACTTCTATAAAAAGTAACTTATCAAAAAAAACAAAAAGTACCGACACGCTAGTAGTTGATATCAATTTTATGCAAAAACAATATTTTCTCTAGAGTTAAAATCCAGAGAGATAAATAGGGAATACGTTTGTATGGAAAAATCACCGCCGGGTATCCTCTTAAGAGGCTAGACTTTGAACGACACGCGGAACACCCGCGTCTGTCATTCTGTCCCGCTCACAATAAGCTCACGCACACTTACAATACATGCGAATGCAAATTTACCTACAGAAATCGCTCGAAAAGGGGTTTATGGAGAATACACTGTTCTACACCGAAACTTTCACGAAATTGAAATTTTTAAAAATATATATTTTTTAGAAAGAAGAAGCTACGTCGGTAGCTTTTTATAATTTTATAATTCTTTACGAGAGTTGAGTTAGCAGCACTTTTTCCTTAAATAATATTTTTTGATAAATCGTACATGTTTGACAGTAAATGTTTATTAATACGAAACGCATCGAAAATTCGAAAACATACCGACATAGTTTTCACCCTCTAGAAGGCATTATAAAAAATATATATTCATTTTGTGCAATTTTCGCTATAGAAAAGTGTTTTTTCCCGGGCGTCCTTTTTGTGTGGGCCGAAAAGCGAAGTCTATCGTCTTAAACGCACCTAATCCCCCTCCAGTTGTTGTAACTACCCACAGCCTATTTATTATTCATACAATAGGGAAGTTAAGTGAAAAATATTTTGACTTATAAAAAATATATTCATGTAGATCACATGCAAACTTAAATACCAGTATATTTTTTTTAAGTTCGTTTTCATAATTAAATTAATTCTACAAGTTTGAATTTTATTAAAGCCCGCGAAAACGGCCGGTAAGAAACGGGAGAGGTGATTGGTTTATTTATGCGGGAGAGTGTGACGTCGTCTCACGTCATCCGGTCCCTTGTTTGTGTGAAAAAATAAGGGAAAATATTTACAAAACCGGGTCACGCTTAATATGGACGAAAAAAATAAATTTAAAAAGGTGTAGTAGTTAGATATTAACTAGTACTAATCAATTCGGTTACCGGAATTTCGAAAAAAGTGCATTTTAATAGTTATTTTTTAAATTTACAAACATGAAATGTCATTTTGCACCGACCGCTATGTTAGGAACTGTTGCAAGTTTCGGCGAAAAAATACCATTAAAATGCACTTTTTTCGAAATTCCGGTAACTAAATTGATTAGTACCCACTAACTAATACAACTTTTTAAATTTATTTTTTTCGTCCATATTAAGCGTGACCCGGTTTTGTAAATATTTTACCTTATATTTCACACAATCAAGGGACCAGATGACGTCACGAACTCTCGTGTATTATACTCTTAGTCGGCGTTTTCGCGTGCTTAATAAAATTCAAACTTGTAGAATTAATTTCATTATGAAAACGAACTTTTTAAAAAACAAATACTAGTATTTAAGTTTGCATTTGATTGATAAAAAATAATAAAAAAGGACTCAACTTCCTTATTAGGAAGTTGTAACAAGTAACAAAAGCAATGCTCATGGCGGCAGGAAATACACCAAACACTCCCCACGTGGGCTGGGGGCTGGGGGCTGGGGGCTGGGGGCTGGGAGCTGGGGGCTAGGGGTGTTCCAACGCAAAGCCAAGGAGATTACCACAGCCACGCAGGTCATCAAATATGTACCAGTAGTTTAATATACAAACTAGCAAACACAACCTGAGATAGCATTCAGGGCTGTAGTTTTAAATTCGGTTTGCGGGTTCAATCCCTGTTGGGTTCCTACAGATTCCATTTACCTACCTTCAAATATTAAAAGTTTCTTCTGTCGACAGTCAACAGTAATGTGTAGGCGGGTTTGGGATACCGCCTCCCCGGGAATCATTCTTGGATAACCAGCCCTCTGCCATTTAGTGACTGCAGTTGTGTCCGGGTTCATAGGGTGAGGTATATCCAGATTTTGACGGTGTACGCCTACTAACTGCGTGACGGGCCGGATCGGGAGAGTCTGGTTGAGGGAGACCAATTGACCTCTCCAGTAGGACTCTCTTGACCCATCGCCTTGCATGGCACTGGGAGGGATGAATTCATGCATCTGTCACTCTTGGATACACTGAACCTCAGATTCCTTCCTAACCCTTTTTACTTCCCAGAACTTCCCCTCCTTTCTTTCTCTAAAAAAGACCCTCCACGCAGCATCCCCAAAGATGACAGGGCCTCCTGTGTGGAGATAATGTAAAAAGTTAAAAAATTTCTCTCAGTAGGTAGGTCGGTACTGCCCTAGTAAAAATTTATTTATTGTTTCTTTACATGGTAAGTATTATTGTTCACATTTCAATATTAACCTCACTAGGACAAGCCTGTTTTGAGGATAATAAGTTTAAAAGTAGTAAAAATAGAACAAAAAATATTTAGGTACCTCCTGATAAAACAACAAACGACAAAGATGAACCAATTGATGGCAATTTTAACACCGATAATTTAATATATTTTTTTAAATGCATAAGATGTCTTAATATAATGTTCTGGAAGGATATTAAATATAAGTGTAAACTGACACTAATAATTTCTTTGAACAAGAGAAAATTTATTTTGAATATTCATAAAGTTAAGAATGTGATAACATAATTATAATGTAAGGGTTATAAGTTATAAGTTATAAGAATTGTAGCCAGTTCGGTATATGTTTTTTGTATTCTGAAAGATTAGATGTTTTATATTGTGTTGGAAGTGAATTGTATAATTTTATAGCCTGGTATCTGTAGTGTTTTTGTCCAAAGGATGTTTTTGTTTTAGGTATTTCTAGTTGCTGTGCAAATCTTGTTCTAGTATTGCGAGAATTTTGTGACGTGTTAAATGTGTTTAAGTTCTTGTAAAGGAAAATTCAAACTTGAAAATTAATCTTGTTTGACATGTATAGTTTTTTCTAGTTTTACTCTTGAAACCAAATAGATATTTATGTTGAATATCAAATTATGAAAAAAAAATTAATGTAGCTAAGCATAATACAATAATTTATATTATTTACAGATGGACTTTATTTCTATGAAAGATGAGGTTAAATTATTAGCCCAAGATGCAGCAAGCCGATCTCTGACAATACTAGGAGAACAGTACTGTCTGAAGTCTTTATGGAAAAGTGATATTAATATGGGGTCATATATTGAGAAGATAGTCATCCATAGAGGTAAAGTTTATTATCAGACTGAAGAGGAGCCTGGTAAAATTCATAATATGGGTGGACTTGAAGAAATGTCAGTCAGAGAATTCTATGCACCATCCTACCTTAACTCCATAACACTGTCCTACTCGAAGCCACAGTTCTTGACCCTGAAGGAAAATGTAATCAAAACTGAAAATCCATACAAACACTTCATGGTAGCTCAACATTTTACTAAAAAGATTTATTTTATTGCAAGCAATTCTCTTGCTGAAGGTGGATATTTATATACAGCTGATATTGGCAAGGGAGCTACAGAAGTAGTTGCAGAAAGATTTCATTGTAAGATAGGCAATATTGAAAAGTTTACTGCTTTGGCAGTTGATCAAATAACTGGAGATATAGTATTGGCTGGTTACGCTCTTTGTACTTTTAATTATCGCCAATATCTTATTGAATCTTTACAAAAAACTTGTAACTTATCAGAGATGCTAACATTTGCAGGAGTCTCCAGTTCTAAATAAAATGTTGACAACAAACGAGAGCTTGATAAACACATTCCGTAAAAATATCCTTTTAACCTTTTCAACGCCGGCCTTTTCAACACAATCTATCTCACAATGCGATACTTTTAGACAGAATGCATGTGTTTTAATAAAACTTAATGGTTCACAATACATGTGATAGATCCTTGTACTACTACTAGGGTGGCTACTGATGGATCACATAATGTGACAGCCGGCAGATCAGGTTAATCAATAAGTCCCGTTTGTTATTTTTTAAACAAGTTTAAGAGACAAACAAATTACATAATAGAACGATTCTTTAGATTTGTGTTTTTATTATTTGTGTTTGTATTAGGATTGGACACAGCGGCTGTTAGTGGATGTTCAAAAATTTTTAATACGAGCTTGGCTAATACAAATGGGGAAAATCATTTATTGAATATCGCAGGAGTTTCCAGTTGCAAAGAAACAAGATTCTTCGTAAACACAATCTGTCTGAAAAAATAATCTTTTAATCCAATACATAGTTATCATTTAGATTGTTTTTAGAAACCAATACCAAAATACATAGAATGATTTCTTAGACTTGTGTTTCACTAATGGCTGAATCAGACGGTTCACTAATGGTTCATTTCTGTATTTCATTCGGCCTTTTTTACTCGGAATGACACGTCCGAACATGAAATGAAATGATAGTGCCGAATACTGCCGAATGAAATCTTCAAGTGAACCGATCCAACAATGTTGGATATTTTCATTCGGCATCCTTCACTCGCGCGGTAGCGGAAGAGAGCAAAGTGAAACGTCTGAACACGGAGTGAACTCTCTATTAGTCCATTTCGCGTCCTGTACTGTTCAAAATGGTATTCGTTCGGCTAATTTGTTTGCTTTTGGGAACACGTCTCATAGAAATTGTTTGGTTTCCCTTACTATATGTAAAAATATTAATTTGTAGGTAAATGTTCGTAATAAAAAAGTAAAATCAAATTGTGTTGTTATGTCCTAAAAAAAAAAGGTTTATAAGACAAAACAAAACTGTTTTTTTATTTTTTTATTGTGTCAACAAAATTGCGTAAAAATCGACGCATCTGACATGTTTCTCCTTAAAATTCGAGGCCGGACCGCGCTGGAATTCGTTTGATTTGCACTACCCCACTCGGCGACGCTGTAGTGGGAATGGACGAGTGAACGTATTCTATAGCGCCATCTGAACATGGAATGAAGCGAAGATGGAACATTCACTCGAGAGAACTGTCTGATTCCGCCTTAAGTGCCTTATTTTCTCATCTAGTTACATAGTCAGACTCACCAATAACTAACACTGTATTAAAAAATATGTATTTTGTTGCACTTAGGTTAAGGGGATGGCAACGTATTTAACTTTATTTTATTTTTTCATATGGTTGTACAACATCTTAAGATTGTTTTGTCAAAATTTGAAACAAATCGGAGTTAAACTAAATATGATATAGAACTTATATGAACAATATTTTCGTGATTAGTATTGGGTTTTCTGGTAACCAAAACTTTAAAGCAATTTTCTGACACTTGTCATTTTTGAAGACGGTGAACGGTATAAATCAAAATCTACTCGACCGATTTTTTTGACATTTTCTATACTACTTCCTTACATGAATGACCAGGTAATGCTGGGAGTTTTTTTCCTTTATTTTCCATAATTATTACTTTTACAATAACAAATAGGCCCATTTTTTAGAGGAAAATCGGTTTTTTTACTTTAGTCACCAAACATTTAAAAATCAAAAAAATAAAATTTCCTCCCAACATTACTTTACAATCATGTTTATTTTTTGATTTCCGGTGATCCAGTCATGAGTTTATACTGTTCACCGGTGGACAACTTTTTGAGATTTGCTGCCGTCGGCTTAATTGTTTATATTTTGTTTTAGAAAATTAAGGATTTTTTTTTTGTATGTTGTACTATAATCAGTGGCGGTTTTCTCTAAAGTGCGGTTGTGCGGTGAACCCCCATTAAAAATATGATAAAATAAAACAATCTTGTTGTATAGTAATATAAGCGCATCACAGATAGCTCGTCATTAAAATTCCGTCTTTAAAACTCGCGCCACCGAAAAATACGGTACCTATCTATTCCCATTTTGTGCGCGTTGCGATCCGCACACATTTGTCCATACGAAAAATCATAGCCGATACGAATCGCTGTGACGGTAGAATGAAAAAAACTACGCAGCTTGGTGCGCTGCTCACGAGTCAAGATGTCACGTGACCTCCGAACTTTGACGAGTCTCGCCGAAACGAAGCCCGAGATTGTCGCAGGATGACCGGCTGACGGTCGACTTTTGCACCGACGGATGCAAGTTAAATGTTATATATTATGGTATTTAACTTTGTAGTCATTTTTGTACATTTTTTATTTTCTTGTTTCTGCATTTCTCCAACCGTTTACTAATGGCATTTGTAAATCTACTATTGAAGTGGACTGATTTTGACTTCTGTTTTCGTATTTTTTTTATAGATAAGTCGTTATATCCTTTAGTTACGAGTACATTTACTAAAGTTTCGGCAAACAACGTCGCTAGTTATGCAATTTTGTGTTGAGCTTTCCTAGTATTGTTTCGGCTTTCAAATTGAAAGTGGTTGCGTTTATCGGTTGTCGCGAATATTCTGTCCTAATTTTTTCACACAATGACGGAATACAGTGTTATATACAAAAAAAATAACGCTAATGCTTATGAAAAAAGTTTGGAAATTAAATATTATTATTTTTTGTATACGTGTATAATGGATTTTTAGTGTAAGTGAAAAAAGCTAATTTTATTTCGTGACCACCTTTATTTGTGTTTCTTGTTTTTTTTATGTTTTAAAATATCAATTATATTATATTCTACATTCTACGCAATTATTCTTATTGAAAAAAAAACAATAATAATTAGCAACGTATTTCTGAACCCCCCGCTAAAAAGACCACGAACCGCCACTGACTATAATATTACGATTATGTAATTAAATAAATTTGTATTACCTGTAGCGTTTAAAAAAGTTCTTTAAAAGGGGCCATTTTTGCCGAATTAACATCACCATCCCCTTAAGATGTGTTACTACTAATTTAGAAATAACGATATTCTAGTACCTAGTAGAGATTCAATAACTATATTGCATTTTCTTGCTAAGAGAATTCTACTTAGTAAATATATCAAAACATCAGAATCTGCCCTGTCTTTATAATATTTGTATGATTTGTACAGCGCCTACTTTGTGAAATATCACATCAGGAGCGCTGTAATAGCCGAAGAAACAGTTTTATTTTCATTTTAATATTTTTGACACATAAAATTAATATAGTCGACTAAAAAAGGAACTACAAGAACTCATTATAGTTATTTCGTCTTTTCTAAATGTTTCCTTTCTTTTAAACTGCATTTTTTTCCTTTTTTCGTACATTTAGTATTAAAATCATCTACCTACTTGTTTTTGTTTTGTTTATGACATGTACATTCTACATATATTTTTAATTTGTCTCTAATATTAGGAACGAATGGAGTAATGAGTGAAATATTAATTAGTTCATATTTTCTGTTATTTTAAGAATTTAAAAATTTTATTATAATGATATACATATTTTATTACTATATAAGTATGCTATTTTTACTACTTTTTAAATTATTTTTTTCTTAGTTAATGTACCTAGGATATTATATTTTTACTACTACAATGGTCTACCCAATATTGCACAGATATTGATCTAACCTTCACTGTTCTTATGTTATATTTATATTGTTCACAATATTAGGTATACACTCACTATGTAAATGCTCCATTGGGGTGTAGTACACAAAAATAAATGGTATATTTTAGTGATGGCGATTGTGACCTGACTCAAGTAGAGCTAGGGAGCAGAGAGAACCCACACCTATTAAATAATGGAGGGTTATTGGCTCATAATCAGCGGATAGAATGGTTCTCATCAACAATGTTGTATTTGTCATATTCAAATTGTTGCTGCGCTGGTAATGTCTCTAGAATAATACTAACTTAAGGTACTAAAATATTTTTGTATTATCGTTTCTTGTGTAATTAAAATTAATAAAAAAGAATGTGTAATTATGAATTATTTATTCCCTCAGCCTGACTCGGGGCACTCCTTTACACAGAGCCAGTGAGGATGTAAAACCTAAAATGGTGGACAAAATCTATTATCAGAATCATAAATAAGCCAATCACATCGGAATATAATATATTGTTTTCGTATGTCTTGGTATCAATTTTTTGTCTCATACCATAAATGATAACATAAAAATAATTATTGTTACATTACAGTTTAAAAAAAAAGAGATATTATGATATATAATCATGTCTTTTTCTCTTACACGTTTTTTACTATTTAGTGATTGTTTATATATTTAATTCATATTTATACTTTTCTAAAATAACTTTTTTTTCTATAGTCACTGTGAAACATGCAGCCACCTCATATGGTGATTAAATTCTCTGTAAATGTCTACATTAAATCTTCTTAAGTCGGTTCCTCATTGATGAGGATCGTAACCCCTGCTGCAATTCCCATGGTGGACACTTGCTGCTCCTCTACTCCTTGCTGCGTGGAGAGCCAAGGACATCCTAGTATCGAACGCCAGTGATGCTTGGTCGCTCCAACGCATTGGTGACCTTCATTTGCTTCTTCTGCCAAACACTGCGGCCAGTGACTATGAGTTTCTCCAAATTGGAGTCCCCAGTTTGGCGAGTAACGTGTCCAAAGTATCTAAAGATACGATGTAGGCAGATAGTTGAGAGCATGGGTTGAGAGCGTATTGCGTATGCCTAGCTCTTCCAGAATGGACACATCGATATCTATCTGTTACCTAACTGATATTTTATAAATAAAACATGTCATATTCATATTATACATTTAATTGAAAACTCATGGCCCTACTTCCCAGCTCAACATGAGAATGGATATTTGTAATTGAGGAGCCTTTTCACTTAACGAACATTTAGCAAAAGGGATTTTTATTCTCATTGTTCACATAGCTATTTACAAGCGACGCTACCGCTACCTGTCATACAATTTTGCTAGTGAAGCACCTAGCGGCGATTTCAAACACTAATAATAGTATTGAAAATACAGACGAGCGGCGATCGCGTCGCTTGAACGTAGCTCCATGGAAGAACGGCGTTATTCTTAATGTAGATGTCTACGAAATGGCTATATCAGATTTTCAAATATTAATATATTTTATGTGTAGACGTCGTTATTATCTCATTTTGATATATCTGAGTCGTCACACAGTTATATAAAAAATAAACATTACTTCGAATAATTCCGCTTTCTCGATTTTTTTCGAAACTTAGGTAAATGGACGACGGAAAAGAAAATGAATATTATCTGGACTCCAAATAAAAACACAAATTCAACGCTAAAACATAATTATTTTTATTGTAATATGAATAAGATTACATTACTTTACAAAATATTATATAAAAGGGCTTTCTTGGTCATGTAGTTATATCTTTTCAGAAAAGATGAGGTTTTGGTGTTGTATAAATGAGCCACAATTCTTACTTTGGTTGGCATATATTTCTTTATTTTATTTTGCTTTTTTTAATATTTTGTATAAAATATTTACTAATATGTGTGTTTAATTTTATTTATTTATTAATATTTGTGAAACTCGTAGTACTAACCGGAAATTGGAAGATCACATCACTTTTGGAGCTGGTTTTGTGATATAACTTTTTTTGACTTGGGCTTTCATTTTGGAGTAGGTAAATTAAAAATAAGGTAAGAATTTGGAATTTTGAAGTTTAATTTTTTAAAAAATCTGTTGCCAGGTGTTAACATCAGCTGTTTAACTGTCTTTTAAAATGCGTCAAAGCGTAAAACGTGCTTCAAAAGTTTTTTAAAACCCTATAAGATAAGATAGAAACAGGTCGAAAAGCTCAAATTGGAAAAATAAGTTTTAATGGGTTTTTAATGTACCTATTGAAGATTCACCAGTTTCCGGCTTATACTAAGAGCTCGTACGCACTAACGGCTGGCCGCCTAGGCAGTTCGACTAGGCGGCTGGCCGCCTAACGCGGTTGAAACCAGCGGCTGACCCCCATGGCGGCCAATTGCTGTTGAACCGCGATAAGCAAAAAAGTGCTTTGTCTCATCATTATGAAAATGGACAAATTATCGAAATTAAATTTAATTTAATTTAATAAAATATAAATCTATATTTAATTACATTGTTAAAATTATTATTGTGGCGACTATTATTATATTATTATTACTGCACGGCCGCCTCTACCTGCTACTTCGCTAGGCAATTTAATTTCGACCACCTTCTGGAAAGAGCTCAGACCTGCGGCACATTACACACAGCGCTGAGCCGCCATATCGAGAAACTTCTCGCGTGTGCATGTTTGACCTACCTTCCGAGTACCTTTTGGCTACCTATATAAGGACTCGAGCAAGCCAAGTCAGGCAGTCGTTCTTCATCACTCTTCACGGCGACAGGCCAGCGGCCTAATAACACAACTTCGCAATCTGCGGTTCGTGTCGGAATATTACTACGATTTTAAATACTCTTCATTTGTATATAGTGCATAATGTAAATACTGAAAATACATCATCCCATCATCAACAATTATCTCCCGAGTTTATTATTCCGACCTACAGCACGCGGAGATATCACGAACCACCGATATCTCCTCTTCCAACCGGAGGCCCATTTTTTCCTCATCCAGGACATCACGCTCTTGCCTCCAAATTATTATTCCAGAACCAGAATCTATTTCACAAATAACTGAGGCGTGTTTTCTGTACGTTTTTGTAGCCGACGAGGCATTTGCATTATCGAAGAATTTGATGCGCCTGATTAAAAAGAATTTGGATGAAACTAAAAGAACGTTCAACTGTAGGCTTACTAGAGCAAGAAAATATGTAGAATGTAGCTTTGGTATATATGCAAACAGATGGCGCATATTTCACAAACCTTTAAATGTTCACATCGATCTGGCAACAAACATCATCAAAGCTACTTGTATCCTACATAACATTGTAAGAGACCACGATGGTTAATGGTTCCACGACTCACTCACTTGCCCAATGGTAGACAGGGTAACACAGGGAGTAAGAAGGAACGATACATGTTCACATCGATCTGGCAACAAACATCATCAAAGCTACTTGTATCCTACATAACATTGTAAGAGACCACGATGGTTAATGGTTCCACGACTCACTCACTTGCCCAATGGTAGACAGGGTAACACAGGGAGTAAGAAGGAACGATACATGTTCACATCGATCTGGCAACAAACATCATCAAAGCTACTTGTATCCTACATAACATTGTAAGAGACCACGATGGTTAATGGTTCCACGACTCACTCACTTGCCCAATGGTAGACAGGGTAACACAGGGAGTAAGAAGGAACGATACATGTTCACATCGATCTGGCAACAAACATCATCAAAGCTACTTGTATCCTACATAACATTGTAAGAGACCACGATGGTTAATGGTTCCACGACTCACTCACTTGCCCAATGGTAGACAGGGTAACACAGGGAGTAAGAAGGAACGATACAAGTGCTTTGAGATATGGAGAAATGATTGCCGAGTATTTCATGACTGATGGGAAATTTGAATGGCAAAGAAAAATGATTAAAATTACAAATTCATAAATTTGTGTAAATTCTTTTGAATTAAATTTTGAAATAAATACATAAAAGTTTTATCAAAATATGTATCTTCGTTTCCAAAAATATCTACAAGCTCTTCCCATTGTTTTCGTTTTAAATCCCCGTTCTTGTACGATGCTCCTTCACAATTCCAAATGGCTTCTCGTTGTTGAATTTCAACAATAAATTTCTCTGTGTCGAAATTTATGGCTGGGGGGACAGCGTATACTTGCAAACTCGGCAGCGTACTGAACCGCAATCGCAACCGCCTAGTCCGTACAGTCAATATGGCGGTCAGCCGTGAAGCGGACCGTTGCCCTCTTTGCAACCGCCGCGGTTAGAATTTTTCGGCAGTTTAGTGCGTATGAATATGGGCGGTTGCATATTAAAATAAAAATGCAGCCAGCCGCGCGGCTAGCCGCTAGTGCGTACGAGTTTCCGGATACTTTTTTTTTTTTTACATTAGCTCCACACAGGAAAACTGAAAACACACTCTCCTTGAAGAAAACAATTTCCGTCAGGGCCTATGTCATCTTTGGGGATGCTGTGTGGAGGGTATTTTTAGGGAATGAAATGAGAGGAAGTTCTGGAAAGGAATAAGGTATGAAGGGTGGGTAGGAATATAGGGGTCAGTGTGTCCAGGTGTGACGGACGTATGCATTCCCCCCACTACGGTGCAAGGCGATGGGTCGAGGAAATCTGGTTGGAGAGATCAAAAGGTCTCCCTCAACCAGTCTCCCGATCCGGCCCGCCACGCAGCAGGTTGGCAAACACTCCAGGATCTAGACAAACTTCACCCCATGAACCCGGGCACCGCTGCTAAGTCACCAAACATAGCAAACCACTTGGGGTGACCTATCGCAGGGGTGTTGATTATCCAATAAATGGTTCCCTGGGCGGCGGTACCCATACCCGCCTCCCAAATTAAAATTGATTTTAACCAGTGATTCCTGAGTATATTTGAGTAAATAACGTAGTAGTCATTTTGCTGTCTGATATTTGTTTTCGATTAAAAACAAAAAATCACACGTCACCACACGTAGCGACAGATTCACATAATATATGCTCTCTCTCCTCTATTACCTTGCTGCTAAAACGAGATGGAGTGCGTAACACGTGACCCTTGCTGTGTACAGCAACTACTCAGTTGTGAGATGGGAAAATATATTTTTGTTGTTAATTGAAAAATTGACAGCGATGATGACATGAAATCTAAATTTTTTACTCCAAATATCCTCAAGAAACGCTTGTTAAAATCCTTTGGGTACATTTTATTACACCCTGTATATTTCTTATAATTTATTCCAGAAAAAGAACAATTCATTTTCACTTATACAACTAGAATGGGTACCCAAACAAATACAATATTTTTTTTTAACATTAAGACTTAAGACCATTTTTTATTACTCACAATCAACTACACAATAATCACACCATTTCCCCAGAGATTAGGCCAAACAACCATGTTTGATCTTGCATCTCTTAATGTAGGGAAAGATTGCCGGAAGACGGGGCCCTGGAAGAAGGAGGACATCGTGGCTGAAAAACTTCAGACAATGGTTTGGCCAGTCTACTGTAGAGCTGTTCCGGGCCGCAGTAAACAAAGTCCGCATAGCCAACATTCGTTGAACAGACAGAGCACGAGAAGAAGAAGAATAACCATGTTTTGGCACACGATCTTGCTTCATTCACATTGATACATCACCTCTTATAGTATATTACTAGATGAACTGGCCACTCGTTGCTGTTGCTATCCCCGTTCCCCTTCCGCCTCCTCTTCCCCTCCCGCGTCTCCTTCCCCTCTCGCGTTCCACTTTCACCTTCTCCATCCCTTCTCCCGCTGTCCCCATTCTCACGATCACCCCTTACGTTTCTTCTTTCCACCTTTTCCACCTTCCCTCCCTTGTCCACTGTCCCGCGAACCCCCCCTCCTTAATTCCCCTCTGCCTCTCTCGGATTCCCCTCCCCCTCCCGCCTTTGTTCCCTGCCGCTAAACTCCATAAAATACACCAATTTTTCAAACAACTCGAGTTTGATATATTTCAAGTTTTTTATGCAAATTTCAAAACACCAGGGCTCATTTCTTCTGCTATTCGGGATGGAGACAAATGCAATAAACCAAAGATCATTAAAATCCTTTCAGTAGTTTTTTTTTGAAAGAGTAACAAACATCCATACAAACTTTCGCATTTATAATATTAAAGTAAGATTCTGCTGTACTGATTTTTTAAATGACCCATGTCAAGTATTTGTGCCATATCTTCTTCGGGCGTACCCAAATTCTTCTTCCATCCACTTTTAAACATTCTTCTCAAGTCGGTTCCCCATTGCTGAGGATCGTGTGTGATGATCGTGATCCAATTTCCGCTACTCCACCTTCACGGTTCTGCCCTGCGTGGAGAGCCAAGGATACCGATGCCAGTGATACTAGGTCATTCCACTGCATTCCTCTACTTCATCTGCCAAATACTATGCCAATGACCATGAGTGTCTCCAAATATGGCAAACATTATAGGCAGATAGTTGAGAGCCTATTGAGGATAGCTAGCTCTTCTAGAATGGACACACTTGTGCGTCTGTCTTCCATAGAATCCTGAGCATTTTTCTCCAGCACCACATTTTGAGGATGTATATCTACTTTTTTCGCTGACTTTAAGTGTCCATGTTTCCACAGCAAATTGAAATAAGGGGAAATCAATTCCCAGATGAGTCTCTGTTACTCCATATCTTTGGTATTTACTATACTAATGGCATCTTTTATCATGCAAATAGTTGAGAGCCTATTGAGGATGGCTAGCTCTTCTAGAATGGACACACTTGTGCGTCTGGCGTCCATAGAATCCTGAGCATTTTTCTCCAGCACCACATTTTGAGGATGTATATCTATGTATATAGACGAGCCTAGATATAAAGTAGTTTCCCCTTTCTAAGTCTGAGAGCATTATGTGTTCTTGTTTGCGCTGTCAATCACCATTAGGCGATCCGCTCACTGAGGCAACTGAAAACTGTCAACTGGCAACTGTCTTTGTATGACAATGTGATGGCCCGCACACTAAACATATAGACGAGCCTAGATATAAAGTAGTTTCCCTTTTCTAAGTCTGAGAGCATTATGTGTTCTTGTTTGCGCTGTCAATCACCATTAGGCGATCCGCCCACTGAGGCAACTGAAAACTGTCAGCTGGCAACTGTCTTTGTATGACAATGTGATGGCCCGCACACTAAACAATCACTCAAAAACCCGTTGTCAATGGTAACGCAAGCGGTGACTCGCACTGCTGATTGCCGTGGGCGGCCGTTGCTAGTTGCCAGCCGTCAGCTGGTTGTTCTTCGTCTATGGTTAAACAAGTGTTTTGACCAATCAAGACATAGAAACCGGCCGGTTTTAGTTTGGTTTCAGTTGCCTCGTCAGCGGAGCGCCTTAGACATAGGTGTGTAAATTATTAACATATTAGGTTTATCATAAAGGTAAAATAATAACAGGCTTTATTTAATTAACAAAAGATAATTTTTATAATAACTTAATTAAAACTGGAAAGTGGGGCACACTGTATTCTAGAAGGCAACCACAATAGGCTATCAACTGTCTGTCTACGGCTTATCTTTACACTAGACTCATAAAAATCATGCTATTTCATTATGTGTTATGATGAGATTACAATTTAAACAGAGTTAGAAAGAGAGTTTCAAAAGTTTACCATAGACAATACCGAAAAATTTGAAAGAATTCTATGAAACAACATTTAGCATTTTAAAAAGATTTGCAATCTGTAATAAATATTTTTTTATGAAACTAAAAATGTGAACTGAACATAACTTTTATAATACCTTTGTCTAATCAAATACATTTTTTAGTTTCGTATGTTGTGTAAATTACAGTTAATATTACCTAAAAAGACCTTCCACGCAGTATCCCCAAAGATGAAATTGGCCCGGGGGGATTTTTTCCCCAGAGGAGATCCTCCTGTGTGGAAATAATGTTAAAAGAAAGGCGGGAATATTTGAAAACATGATATAATTTTGGATAATTAGGACAAATCGCTTGTCAAACTGGTAACGTAAACCAGGAGAAACTCATATATGATTTAAGATTTTCACGGCCAAAAGTATTTTTGTTGTTTATTTTTGGGATGTTATGTCGTGTTACGCTAACTCCAGGAGAAACTCATGGTCACCGGCAAAGTGTTTGGCAGGAGATGTAGAGAAAGATCACTAAAAACATTGGAGTGACCAATTATCACAGGAGTCTGCGGTCATCTACGAGACGAGGCAAAGACTCAAGTGTTATCGGCTGTCAAATTTCGGTGATTTTCTATGGCTTTCAATGGCTTGTCTATGCCTGTCGTGTGTGTCAAGACGCAGGAGAATTGAAAGCATCCTTGGTTAGGTGGGCAGTTTTCTGGTGGCGGTTGCGATGGTCGGAGCGGCCGAACTTCACCCCGCAATACTTGCAAGGAAAGGCCTTCTCCTTGGTATGGGTCAGCATGTGACTACGTAAGTTCCTGAAAAAAAAAACACTTTGAAGGATTATATTAATTATTAAGTCAACATCAGTCAATGGGCTGTAGCATTCAGCATCCCCAAAGAGAGTAGGTAGATTGTGGGTCACCAGAAGGGTGATTTTGTATCTTTTATATTATGTCTGCATTACGAGACAATTAAGACAAAAAGGCAAAATCCGTTTAGTGGTCAGAAAGCATCCGTAGAGCGTTAGTCGAATTTCTGTGATTTTCAATGGCTTTCTATGGCTTATCTATGCCTGTCGTGTGTTGACGTCAGTTGGTGTGGATTAATTACTTATTTAAAAACACAAATTACTATCTATTAGATATTAGGTCATTACATACGAAATTGGTGTTTTGCCGTACTGGCAACTTTGATCTCAAATATCTTCTCTTTGGTTAGGTATTCCAAATTTAAATTTATACAGCTATTTACTCATGTATTTGTGTTTTGAAAATTATAGTTCATTTGATTTTTTCATATTTGTTTTTTTCTTTGCGTCACCAAACGCTCACAAGTAACTTTTTTGGAGTTAATTTTCGATTGGGGCATAGTTTTGCTGGTTCGGCAGGGTTCAGTCATTGCGATGAGCGCTTCCAATTATCGTACAGAATCCACTTTTCATCACAGGTAATGATTCGATTTAAAATCCCTTCATTATTGTGCCGGTTGAGTAATGCAACGCAGCAGTCAACGCGCGTTTGTTGATTTGCTTCAGTCAATTCGTGAGGTACCCACCTTTCAAGCTTTTTCACCTTCCCAATTTGCTTCAAGTGGATTAAAACATTTTGATCACTAACACCGCAGCCTGCAGCTAACTCGGACGTGGTTTGCGATGGATTTGCTTCCGCAATAGCCTTCAATTCTTCATTATCAACTTTGGTCTCCGGCCGTCCACGGGGCTTGTTCTGCAGGTCGAAATTTCCAGAACGAAAACGTTGGAACCAAAAACGCACTGTGTTTTCTTTTGCGGCACCGTCGCCATACACATCATTAATTCTTCAAGCCGTTTCTGCAGCACTGGTGCCACGGTGGAACTCGTACTTGTAAATAACGCGATATTTCAAGTTTTCCATTTTGTAAACTAAGTGACGCAAAGAAAAAAACAATTAAGGAAAAAACAAATAAATTATAATTTTCGAAACACAAATACATGAGTATATAGCTGTATACATTTGAATTTGGAATTCTTAACCAAAGAGAAGATATTTGAGATGAAAGTTGCCAGTACGGCAAAACACCAATTTCATATGTAATGACCTAATATTATAACTATAGGATCTTTCAATAAGGACACTCGATTTCAAAATGTAAAAACAAGTTGTGTGTGAGATTTCCACTTAATTTTTATTTTATTTGAAAATATTTTTTTTATGGCAATAAGTGTGGAATATAATGTCGTTAAAATGTCCACTGCGACTTTTTGCTTGGTGACACATATTCGGGAAATCCAATTTTCAATGACTTTCGCATAAATCTGACCGAATTTGTGGATGGCCTTTGTTATATTGACTTTGAGGGCGTCAATTGTTTGCGGTTTATTTGCATAGACCTGCGATTTAAGATAACCTCAAAGGAAGAAGTCTAAAGGCGTTAAATCGCACAATCTCGGTGGCCAGTTAACGTCGCTGCCGCACGAGATCGCTACCCTCCAATCGCTTATACACCACCAAGCAAAGCCGTGCATTTGAACAACGTTATATTCCACACTTTTTGTCATAAAATATACTTTCAAATAAATAAAAAATTCTGTGGATATCTTACACAAAACATATTTTATTTACATTTTAAAATCGAGCGTCCTTATTGAAAAACCCTATATATATTATAGTTACCCTTTAGTGATGAAGGTCTTGAGGCAGAGAGTGCAGGGGATGTCCTTGAGGCCAGAGTGACGCCTCTCGTGCAGTCGCAGACCAGAACAGCTGAAGAAGCCCTTGCAGCACTCCTTGCACTTGTAGCTTGGCTCCTCCGTGTGGGTCCTGTCAAGCATACTCCCAGCATCAGTCCTCCCTCCTCACTCCCGATTGGCGACAGGGGGACCTATTGTTCACACCGCCCACTGCCACTAAACATGTATGACTTTAATTGTTCATTTAATCTGCTGCTGACAAGCTACTTGCAGTAGCTGAGCGGGTATAAATTCCCATAATAAGTTTAACCACTTCGGCACATAAGCTTGTTTTCACGATAATTTAACGTAGGTAGACATAGGAATGACATATGCCCCGGACCTGAGTTATTAAAAAAGTAAATAAAAAAAATAAACGCGTCACATCAATTTTTTGGTTTTCGGAACAACTCATATAGGCTTTATAGAAATCATTGTCTCCCTTGCTATCATGGTTAGAAATATGACCTAAACAGTGTTAGAAAGAGAAAATACCACGCTTTATATTCAAATCTAAAAGTTAACCGCAAAATAATTAAAATGTACAAAGTCTGTTAAAAAAATAAGATGACTTTTTAAATTTCTTGGTAAATTTGTTCTGGGACTGTTTTTTTTTAGGTGTTTGAAGAGTTAAATAAGTTTCTGTTACCTCAAATGCTCTTTCATTTTAGTTGAAGAGAAGAATGCCTTGGGGCAGTACTGGCAAACATATGACTTCTCTTTGTCGTGGACACTCCTCCTGAAAATAAAAAAAAATACCAAATTAAATTTATACCATTGGCGTGCATCAAAGGGTATATCAAATATCTAGTGCGGACAGGGACTACTATTAAAGATTTCATGATTTTAGAGGCAACTAGGACTATTATTTGCGAGTAAATGTAAACATTTAAAAAAAATAATTTTACAACATTTTTTTAGAAATATGATGAAATATAAAATTAAAAATATATATTTATTTAACCGCTTGGACACATAAGCTTGTTTTCACGATAATTTAACGTAGGTAGACATAGGAATGACATATGACCGGTCAGTGGTCGAGTGGTCATCGCGCTTGGGTCCCACCCAGGCGTTCCGTGTTCGATTCCTCGGCTGGCTAAGTCCTCCATCACAACACAAGCAACATCTTCCGCTTAGTGTGGTGGTAGTAGGAGATTTTCAAATGTTGTTGGGTTATTCGTAACCCGGGAATGTTTGTCTTTCTTTTTAAAAAATTAAAAAAAAAAAAAAAAAAATATGCCCCGTACCTGAGTTATTAAGAAAGAATTTTGATGGATGTAAATTTAAATTACAAATTGCCTATTTACATTGGATACTCGGTGTAAATATATTTTCATTATATTTACACCGAGGATAAAGTAATTTTTTTTCATGCTTATAAATAAGTCACAAGTTGCTTCCAAAATTAACAAAAACCGATTTCTTTAATTACCTACACATTATCATTTAAAAGCAATAAAATAAAGTAGCTCCTGCCCGCACTAAATATTTGACGTACCTTTTGATTACAAAATTTTTCAGTTTGGTTGGGTATTTTGGCCCCAAATCCAAAATTAAAATTAGTATGAAACGGGCCAAAACTGGCCGTGCAAACGTTCCTCTTAAGGAAACACTGTTTTATATTTTATATTAGACTTTATTAATTGAGACGCTATTAGCATCTTTTAGAGAGTGACAGTGGATGACGATTAGTTAAATGACAAGCTCAAGGCAAACATTCGTTCTGAAATCATCGCTATACCACCCGAGCTGCTCGAAAAAGTGACGGAAAACGCAACAAAAAGAGCACATTTACTTTAACCAATAAAGGCGGCCACTTGATTGATGTTGTATTCAAAAACTAGTTCAAATAAATTGTATAGGACCAAATTAAATAAAAAATACCTCATAAGCGAAATCGATTGTTTTTTTTTTTAATTTATTCAATATTCACATACCAACATAAAAAATGGGGAACCCTGTATACAAGGTGTATCGGCGCGGTAAAGAAATGACAAAACATCTTCTCTCAACTAGCTACCTGTGATAGCTGCTGTCTGCTTTGGTGCGGAAGGGTTTGGCGCACACGGTACAGGGGAAAGCACGTTCCCGTGTGTGCACCGTGATGTGATTGTTAAGCCGCGACTGCGTGAAGAAGCGCATATCGCACATCACGCACTGGAAGTTCTTGGGCCGTGCAGAGTGCATGAAACTCACGTGGCCCTCCCCGTGCTTGAAATCTGGAATTATACCAATTTTGCCACACTTTGAAAAACACAGCAATTTAAGAATTACGTACAAAAAATAATGAAATGGGGCAAAGTAACCCCAACACATTAATGCTCGGGTATTTGGATTTGGATTGGAAAAATAACAAAACACCCTTTGCACAATTCTTGAAAAAAAAAACATACAAATAGACAAAAGAGCTACTAGAGGAGCTACTAATATTTTCCTCAATTTCTCGAATTTTTCTAAATCAGGCATAGACATACATCTTCGAAGATGCTGTGTGGAGGGTCTTTTTGAGAAGAGGAAGGAGTGAACACGGACCTACAACATGTTGTAGGTTTATAGTTTAACAAACGGATTGCAATCTTTAGAGCATAGGCGTCGAGTGGGAATGCTGTCCTTGTTCTACCGGTATTTCAATAGAAGATGCTCCGAGGAACTAGCATCATTGATCCCCTCGGCACCGGTGCATAGTCGGGAAACACGCCAAACGCGCGCCCAACATATGTACACGGTTGACATTTGTCACATGAGAACGGATCGTTTCTATGACTCGTTCTTCAATAGCTCGGCTCTGTGTGTCCTCCCTCATACTACATGGGTATCTTCAAGACCCGTGTTCATTCCTTCCTCTCCTCCAAAACACCCTCCACACAGCATCTGAACAGATGACATAGGCCCTGAGGGAAATTATATTCCTTAAGGCCTCCTGTGAGGAGTAAATGAAAAAAATAATAAAATAAAAAAAGGAGGGAGGAAACACAGAGGCCTGCAAATCGTTCCACAGCCGAGCTGTTGAACTCAAGAATGAGTGGTAGAAGCGACCCGTTTTTGGGCGCGCGTTCAGCGTGTTTCCCGACCATGCACTGGTGCCGAGGGGATCAATGATGCTAATTCCTTGAAGCATCTTCCACTGAAATACCGGTAGAACAAGGAAAGCATTCCCACCAGACGCCTCTCCTCTAAAGATTGCAAACCATTTGTCAAGACGGGAGAATCTATCAAACGGACCACCCGTTTCTGCACAGAGTGGAGGGTTTTTTCAGGTATTAAAATATATTTACGTTTCATGCAAATCTGGCAGTAGTAGAGCTGGCCGAGATGCTCCGTGGAGCGGTGTCTCCGGCGGCCCGAACAGTCGTTGAAGACGCGAGCGCAGTCGGAGCACGGGTACAGCTTCTTGGCAGTGGAATGCGTACGTCTGTGAGTGACCATGTTCCTCACCAGCTTGCCGCACTGCTCACACACCTCCTTCCTAGCACCACTCCCCCCAACACAATTTCCTTTAACTGAAACATCACGTCAATCAGTGGTAGCCAATCTGAAGTGACCATGTTCCTCACCAGCTTGCCGCACTGCTCACACACCTCCTTCCTAGCACCACTCCCCCCAACACAATTTCCTTTAACTGAAACATCACGTCAATCAGTGGTAGCCAATCTGAAGTGACCATGTTCCTCACCAGCTTGCCGCACTGCTCACACACCTCCTTCCTAGCACCACTCCCCCCAACACAATTTCCTTTAACTGAAACATCACGTCAATCAGTGGTAGCCAATCTGAAGTGACCATGTTCCTCACCAGCTTGCCGCACTGCTCACACACCTCCTTCCTAGCACCACTCCCCCCAACACAATTTCCTTTAACTGAAACATCACGTCAATCAGTGGTAGCCAATCTGAAGTGACCATGTTCCTCACCAGCTTGCCGCACTGCTCACACACCTCCTTCCTAGCACCACTCCCCCCAACACAATTTCCTTTAACTGAAACATCACGTCAATCAGTGGTAGCCAATCTGAAGTGACCATGTTCCTCACCAGCTTGCCGCACTGCTCACACACCTCCTTCCTAGCACCACTCCCCCCAACACAATTTCCTTTAACTGAAACATCACGTCAATCAGTGGTAGCCAATCTGAAGTGACCATGTTCCTCACCAGCTTGCCGCACTGCTCACACACCTCCTTCCTAGCACCACTCCCCCCAACACAATTTCCTTTAACTGAAACATCACGTCAATCAGTGGTAGCCAATCTGAAGTGACCATGTTCCTCACCAGCTTGCCGCACTGCTCACCACCTCCTTCCTAGCACCACTCCCCCCAACACAATTTCCTTTAACTGAAACATCACGTCAATCAGTGGTAGCCAATCTGAAAGTTGATTCTGTATCTTTTACGACTGTAAAAATAATGAATAAAAAAATCAAAAAAATTTTGCAAACTTTTTCAAATTGCGATCGGAAACTTTGCTTTCATAAAGGTGTACATTTAACTATTTTGCGGTTAACTTTTAGATTTTAATGAAAAGCGTGGTATTTTCTCTTTCTAACACCGTTTAGATCAGTGGTTCCCAAAGTGGTCTATACGGATGCCCAGGATCCTCGGGATCATTCAGGGGGTCCGTGGAAAATTAAAATTGATTTGGCGGTTCCTGAACAACGTCAGGGGGTCCGCGCAAGGTTTAATATAAAATTTAAAAATTATGACACATTTTTATTAAATGGAAGTTATAATAAATAACAATGAATAAATTATTAGCGATTTTCTGAAATAGTAAATTATTAACAAAAAATCTTTAATATTTCTGAACAAAATGAAAATGGAAAAATTGGCCCTCCGACCAAGAAGGTTGATCATCACGTCCTTAGTAAAATATATATAGACAGGTGCAAAAAATAGACGTAATAACAGGCATCACGGTGACTCAATTCAATACAAATAAATAATGTGATTGTATTACTCCATATTATTACTGCCACTGTCACTGCTAACCCCCCCCCCCCCCCCCTTCCATCCTTTACTTTACTTTCTATTATTGATTTGTGTCGTTTTTACCCGGGATCCGTAAGCAAATTTTCTCTATGAAAAGGGGGCGGCGGCCAAAAGACTTTGGGAACCCCTGGTTTAGATCATATTTCTAACCATGATAGTAAGGGGGACACAAAGATTTCTATGAGACCTATATTAGTTGTTCCGTAAAGCGAACAAATAGACCTGACGGATTAAAAAAATAACATAACGGAATTGGTTACCTTTAGCAACTGATAAGATTTGTGATGCATCTTTTTCTGTACAATAGTCATTCTCCTTTTTCACCTCCAGGAGTGAGGGTTTTTTGTCAATTTGACACGTCCTCAGAGGAAGATTATCCTCATCCTCATTATCATCACCAGGCCATGCATCTTCATGCAAATCCCCCCTCTCCATAGGGCTCCCCGCTTCTCCCTTGACTTGGATGGGTGGGATTCTATCCAGCCATTCCGGGTCATTCCCTTCTCCTTTAACACCTCCCTGGATTTGTTCCTTAATATCCGTGTTGACCTCATCCTTGACTGCTGATTTCTTACCAAGATGACTGATCAGAGTGTTGTAGGAGCTTGCCGCTAAATGTTTCAGTTTGTAAGCCGAGTATAATTTAGAATAACATTTTTGGCACACCTTATCTGGGAGGCCATCGCCTTGCTTTACCTGTGGGAGATTCAAACAGAAATTATTAATAAAAAGGATAGAATGAAGAACAATCAATTTGATAAATAGTCCCGTACTCAACTGTCATGTTTCCAATAAAACCTTGTGACTCTCTCTTTATCCCTGCCCATTGTCGGTAAACTTACTGTATTATACATAAACCTTTCTTCCTTCTACCTACGTACCTATCCTTTCTGACAACCTTTCTACGAACAATACTATGTGTGAGCAATAACTACATGTGTTTAAACCAGTCTGTTGTGTGCTGTGCTATGATCCACCGGTGATCTCTCGGCTCATTTAATATCGATTCTTACCGACTATCGACTTGTGCATGTGCTTACTACTTGGCCAAGTGATTGTGACATAATAAATACTGAAGAATGTGGCCAGGAAGTCGGGGTAAGTCAGATTCCCTTCCAGCGTCCAAGATTCACCATTCCCATAGTTGTGTCACAACACCATATTATATTTTATTTTGATTAAATCCTAACTATTGAATACAGTCCTTTTTTTATGATTCGATATATTTGCGACTACGCTTACAAAATCGCCGGACACGCTTAACCTCTCTGCTAGTGAGTTTTGGCGAACATAACTGTACGTGGGAAGTAAGTTTTTTTATGATTCGATATATTTGCGACTACGCTTACAAAATCGCCGGACACGCTTAACCTCTCTGCTAGTGAGTTTTGGCGAACATAACTGTACGTGGGAAGTAAGTTTTTTTATGATTCGATATATTTGCGACTACGCTTACAAAATCGCCGGACACGCTTAACCTCTCTGCTAGTGAGTTTTGGCGAACATAACTGTACGTGGGAAGTAAGTTTTTTTATGATTCGATATATTTGCGACTACGCTTACAAAATCGCCGGACACGCTTAACCTCTCTGCTAGTGAGTTTTGGCGAACATAACTGTACGTGGGAAGTAAGTTTTTTTATGATTCGATATATTTGCGACTACGCTTACAAAATCGCCGGACACGCTTAACCTCTCTGCTAGTGAGTTTTGGCGAACATAACTGTACGTGGGAAGTAAGTTTTTTTATGATTCGATATATTTGCGACTACGCTTACAAAATCGCCGGACACGCTTAACCTCTCTGCTAGTGAGTTTTGGCGAACATAACTGTACGTGGGAAGTAAGTTTTTTTGGATTCATTTTTGACATCAATCCATGCAAATAAACCAACATTGAAAAACAACATGTGCATATAAAAAAACTGTTTCCTTCCTCTGATGACCGTTGAATGACGCAACAAGAATTTTGAAACCACTATTGTGAAGTCGATATAAAACATCAACAAACTTCGCGCAGATGATCATAGACGCCGATACAAGTCAAACATTTTTATCAAATATGACGGCGTTTGAATTATAGCTGCAGACGCAATGTTGCGGCCATAATTTTCTGGGCTTTTTTCGCTTCGCCGCAACGTTGTGGCCATACTCGTGGAGAGGTTAATACGAATATTTTTTTAGAAAAAACCTTTAGATTCACCTTATTTACTATGAAAGACAACTTTTTGCATTCGGGGCGATGGAAAATACTGCGTTAAAAATTTCAATTACGTAAAATGTCAAACATATGAGATCGCGGCCATTCACCTGCGTCTCTGGTTTTTAATGAAACTGCACCGTTAACGAGCCAGTGGGGCGATTGGCCTAAGTATAATTTAGTTTGTATCTGAACTAACTACTGATGTGGTTGTGTTTTACAGAAGCTTTATGTTTCAATCACTAATTGTATATCAATGGGTTAATAACGATAAAAACAATGGGTAAATAGTTGGTAAAACGAACCTCCAAAGAAAGCACGGAAATAATCATTTCTTGAGAAGATACTTTTACAGAATTAAACTTTCTATTAAATATGAATATGTTCCTGACGGCGCAATTGCTCAGGCATATTCGACAAGAAGCAGCAACATTTAGGTGCATTTTGGGCTTAATATTCATGTTGTTGACATTCGTCCATTAGTGTCATTCTGACAGTTCTATACCATAGACGACCACCACAGCACAGCCACAGACACAGACACAGATTACTTATTATTAGCCGGTTCACACGAGGCGATTTTTGTCGGTCCACTCGAAAGTTGAAAGCTAATTGACACGTGTGAACACTTTTAGCCGGTTCACACGGGGCGATTTTTGTCGGTCAACTCGACAGTTGAAAGCTAATTGACACGTGTGAACACTTTGTCAACAAAGTTATCAACTTTTTTTGTTGCTAGCGAAAGTTGATAGCCCGTCTACTTTTGTCGTTCAAGTATGACTATCGCCATTTTGGTTTTACTAATCGTTCGAGTTTTACATCGAATCGTCGCGTCTGAACACATGTTTCAAGTCGCTTATCATTTTTAGTTACTCGCGGGAAAAAGTAAACGTCAGGCGTTTCATTTATTCGGTACTAGTTTCTACCGTCATGGAATCCGTTTCAACCAAAAAATATCTGAAATGGTCGGACGATGTAATGTTCAGATTTATGGATCTGTACCAAAGCCATCCCTGTCTTTCAGATCAAAAAGAAGAAGTATACAAAAATAGAATATTATTTTTGAAATGTAAATAATATTATTTTGAAAAAAATTGTTTTAGATGCGCCTAATTCACTCCTTCTCATGATCTATTTTCTCGCCCAAGTACAACGTTTTTTATGTTTTTTCATAATCTCCAGCTCCTCTCACAGAACATCAGAAATTAGATAGACGCACGCACTAACAATTTCAGTAGACGCCATTTTGAATGTCAAAATCGGTTCAATTTAAATTGAAACGTGTGAACAAAATCTTGTTGAACTTTTTTCGTAAAATAAAAGTTGGTCAACAAAAATCGAAGCGTCAGAACGCGCCAAAAGAGATAGTTGATATCTGAAGTGGGCTGTCACTAGTAGTTCCAATATAACCGGCTCCGAAATCCGGCCTCCAGGGCCAACCAAGGCCAACTGAAAAAAAAAAAGTTGGCTAAAAAAAACTCAAGTCGCTATCCTGTGTAGTCCAATGGCAGTCCAAACACACCAGGCAACTTCTCAAAGACCAGTTGTCAACGGCGACCCAATCAGTCATTCGCAACTCGCCGTGCTAGATACGTTTTAGTTACCAGGTTGCCATGGTTGCGCCTCGAGAGCTTCGTCAATCTTCGACTTGCCAACTAGTTTTATTTTGGCTTCGGTTTCTCCATGAGCTAAGGGCCTATTGAGTTGTTATTAAGGTGCAATTTATAATGTGGGCACTTCTTTAAACTCCTGTTCACAGCCGATTTCCATTGGAACGTTAATTTGTTAATTGCTCTGTGTATGTTTTTCATTCAAAGTAGTTACTTTAAGCATCGAGAGAGTAGTTGTGTAATTGCGCTAAAACTGATAAGTACAACGAGTGTTGTCAGAACTGATAGACAAATTGATTGAGGGAAATTGGATCCCTTTTCTTTGATTCTTGTTTTGAATCCTTCAATTTGATGATTATTGGATTGTTGAGCTGATACCTAAGCTCATGGCAAAGGGAATATAAACCATTTGTATTTTTATTGTTTTAAAATAAATTGATGGCAAGAAGATAAAGTGTTTTCTTGCATTCCATAGTTAAACTTATTGCCTCACCAAGTGAATAAAATATATGTTATTTTATTATACCTTGATGCAGAGGCTGTTATATAGCTATTATATCTTAGAGATGCATAGGTGGAAGGTCAAAAGAAAAAATATTAATCCGAGTTAATATTATCAGAGCTAATGCGTAGTGAATATTATTAAAACGCCAAAATATTGAATAATTTGCCGGTACTCAATTATTGTGAAGCCAGTACAATGTTTAATTTAAGGTTATTTGTCGAATTATTAACACCATAACTTTAAAACATTTTATTTAGTAATGAATTTATTATAAATCAGTATAGGGTTAGAATGTTTTAGAAAAAAATCTTTTTCTATTTAGTGTTTTAAATTATTAACTCCAATCTCGGTCTACTGTTTAACATTTGAGTAAAGAAGTAAAAATGAAAACAGAAGTAAACATTCCTTTTATTGCACTGATCCACTCGCAAATTATAACTTTTCATATTGAAATATTGTGTAAGCTTTTTATTTTTATCTCTTGTAACAGAACTTCTCTCAAGATTCAACGAATTTTTCTCTAGTTTTGTCAGTACAGAATTTGACAGTTTAAATTATTACAAGCAAATTACGTCAACAATGATAAACACACTTTCGCGAACTAATTATGAATTAATATTCAAGGTGGCTATTGTTTATCACACTAAATATTTTCGACTGACATTTTTTGACATCTCACTCTAATATCTATAGATCTAGGTATCTCTGTTGCACCGCGGTCATAACCTTGCTGTCCCTTGAAAATATAATTTGTACAATACCAAGTATACCCCAGATATGATAGAGTTTATCTCCTTTGTCTTTATAGCAAAGAAAGGGAAAAGAGATACTTTTCGGTCAAAACGGCGAGTGACCCCACGGTTGATGTATGCAATAGCTTCATATTTGGCCGCTAGATGGCAATGGAATCCGCTTTTAAGATAGGAATCTGCACGAATATTAGAATAAATTTAAAATCGGGTACCTAATTCGTTAAGTTACTAAATTCATAATATTGCTGCATATTTTTGGGAGGTTTTTGACCAAAAGACCTCTATGGTACAGCCACCACTGCCTTGGAGTATTTTTTAAAGTTTAAAATATCATAAAATTTAGGCAAGTGCGGTGAGCTACAAGAAAATCGACGGTATATTCGGCAGTTTACGTCGGATACAAATCTTGGCTTGTTTTCTTTTTTTTTGGAAAATTTTTTAAACTTAATAATGATTTCTTGGCAAACAAGCTAATTCTGACTTTCTTTCGTGTATCATCAAATTTTTTTGAAAATCAGTTTGGGTGTAGGCATAGTTCAAAAATGTTCATGATTAATGCAAAAGGAACCGGTTCCTTTGATTAAAAAAAATAGCGTCCAATCCAGGGACAGTAAAGTCACCGAATTATAGCGCGTTATGACGCTTCGATTTTTGTTGACCAACTTTTGTTTTACGAAAAAAGTTGAACAAGATTTTGTTCACACATATCAATTTAAGTTGAACCGATTTTGACATTCAAAATGGCGTCAACTGAAATTGTTAGTGCGTGCGTCTATCTTATTTCTGATGTTCTGCGAGAGGAGCTGGAGATTATGAAAAAACATAAAAAAAACGTCGTACTTGGGTGAGAAAATGGATCATGAGAAGCAGTGAATTAGGCGCATCCGACACAATTTTTTTCAAAATAAAATTATTTACATTTCAAACCTAATAGTATTCATTGCAGTATTACGGGAATTTCTATTTTTGTATACTTCTTGTTTTTATCCCAAAGACAGGGATGGCTTGGTACAGATCCATAAATCTGAACATTAAATCGTCCGACCATTTCAGATATTTTTTGGTTGAAACGGATTCCATGACGGTAGGAACGTACCGAATAAATGAAACGTCTGACGTTTACTTTTTCCCGCCAGTAACTAAAAATGACAAGCGACTTGAAATGTGTGTTCACACGCGGCGATTCGGTGTAAAACTCGAACGATTAGTAAAACCAAAATGGCGATGGTCATACTCGAACGTCAAAAGTAGACGGGCTATCAACTTTCGCTAGCAACAAAAAAAGTTAATAACTTTGTTGACAAATAGCCGGTTCACACGAGGTAATTTTTGTCGGTCCACTCGACAGTTGAAAGCTAATTGACACGTGTGAACACTTTAGGCGCGTTCTGACGCTTCGATTTTTGTTGACCAACTTTTATTTTACGAAAAAAGTTGAACAAGATTTTGTTCACACATATCAATTTAAGTTGAACCGATTTTGACATTCAAAATGGCGTCAACTGAAATTGTTAGTGCGTGCGTCTATCTAATTTCTGATTTTCTGCGAGAGGAGCTGGAGATTATGATAAAACATAAAAAACGTCGTACTTGGGTGAGAAAATGGATCATGAGAAGGAGTGAATTAGGCGCATCCAACACAATTTTTTTCAAAATAATATTATTTACATTTCAAAAATAATATTATTCATTGCAGTATTACGGGAATTTCTATTTTTGTATACTTCTTGTTTTTTATTCCAAAGACAGGGATGGCTTTGGTACAGATCCATAAATCTGAACATTAAATTGGCCGACCATTTCAGATATTTTTTGGTTGAAACGGATTTCATGTTGGTAGGAACTAGTACCGAATAAATGACGTCTACTTTTTCTCGCGAGTAACTAAAAATGACAAGCGACTTGAAACGTCTGTTCACACGCGACGATTCGGTGTAAAACTCGAACGATTAGTATGGCGATGGTCATACTCGAACGTCAAAAGTAGACGGGCTATCAACTTTCGCTAGCAACAAAAAAAGTTGATAAATTTGTTGACAAAGTGTTCACACGTGTCAATTAGCTTTCAACTGTCGAGTGGACCGACAAAAATCGCCTCGTGTGAACCGGCTAAAGTGTTCACACGTGTCAATTAGCTTTCAACTGTCGAGTGGACCAACAAAAATCGCCTCGTGTGAACCTGCTGGGATCATGAATATTGACCATCTCTACTAGCCGGTTCCCACGGGGCGACTTTTGTCGGTCAACTCGACAGTTGAAAGCTAATCGACACGTGTGAACACTTTGTCAACAAAGTTATCAACTTTTTTTGTTGCTAGCGAAAGTTGATAGCCCGTCTACTTTTGTCGTTCAAGTATGACTATCGCCATTTTGGTTTTACTAATCGTTCGAGTTTTACATCGAATCGTCGCGTCTGAACACATGTTTCAAGTCGCTTATCATTTTTAGTTACTCGCGGGAAAAATTAAACGTCAGGCGTTTCATTTATTCGGTACTATTTCCTACCGTCATGGAATCCGTTTCAACCAAAAAATATCTGAAATGGTCGGACGATTTAATGTTCAGATTTATGGATCTGTACCAAAGCCATCCCTGTCTTTCGGATCAAAAACAAGAAGTATACAAAAATAGAATATTATTTTTGAAATGTAAATAATATTATTTTGAAAAAAATTGTGTTGGATGCGCCTAATTCACTCCTTCTCATGATCCATTTTCTCATCCAAGTACGACGTTTTTTATATTTTTTCATAATCACAGAACATCAGAAATTAGATAGACGCACGCACTAACAATTTCAGTTGACGCCATTTTGAATCTCAAAATCGGTTCAACTTAAATTGAAACGTGGGAACAAAATGTTGCTCAACTTTTTTCGTAAAATAAAAGTTGGTCAACAAAAATCGAAACGTCTGAACGCCCCATACCTGCTTTATATTATCTATGCTACAATTAGTGCTGCCAGATATATGGTTCTTTTTTAATACTTTTTAGTGAGACACGATTTTTTTAGAGCGGGGAAATAATGTGCCAGGGGCGTTTAAATAGTCCCAGATCTCTCTGAGCGTAATACCCAAAAATATGATTATGAATTTATTTGTGCGGACAAATATATTACAAAAATGACTCTCTGGTACAATTTCGATGGAAAAATATAAACACCAACCTTGTAAAAAATGTCGTTCTCTGCAACATGGAAGGCCTCGTAATGATTCCAATTCATTTGTAGATCACCAGCACAATTCTTGATAATATTTGGATCCGAAAATGTTCCGAAGTCAACTTTAAACGACGGAAATATTATTATATATAATATATGTAATACAATGTTTAAATAAGAAATATAAAATTATAGCAATGAACATTATAAAAATGGTAGGTATAAAGGTAAATAAAAAATATTATGTTATACTAACAGAGAAAAAGTAAAAATAAATTAAACTGAACCAGTTTTTAAATTGCAGATGGCATAAAAATAATAATATATAGTGTAAGTTAATATTAGAAATATACAGATGAGTAATTAAATATAAGATGAGTACGATTCACTATCAAAAATGCAAGCATGCTCAAACCACAAAATTACTTTTTTTTCCTCTAGTCCTAGAACTTCAGTATCTACGCATTCACAATGACTCTTAGTTATTGTATTTTTCAATCATTAACATGAATAAAATATAAATTTTACCATGTAACTTATATTAGGTACCTACACTAACTACTGTAAAACATTGAGTTAAACAATCTGTAAAATGTAAAAAAAATCGGAAATAGTTTTTTTTTAAAGTTATTTATATTTTAAAATTATCATTTAATTTAAAATGAAGTTCTAAAAATTAGGCGTGATGATAACGGTACAAGAAAACTTTTTTGATATGTATGGCGTTTTTTCCTATTATTCAAAGGAAAATTATGAAACGATTGTAGATAATTTTAATCAATACCGTTATTTTCTTATTTAATTTCCCAGTAAAATGGTTAGGAAAAACACGGTAAAACATGTTTTTTTACCCCTGAAACACGTTTTAATTTTTGGGACATGGCATCACTGAATACTGATAAAAATTTCCTACTCCTACCCAGATTGGTTCATTTATGCTCCTACCTGGCAATCCTGGCATGTACCTGGCCTACCTGCAAAAATGCTGCAGAAGCTACTGGAGCTATACTAAAACCGTTTTTCCGTTTCGGTATTGATTTAGTTGATTAATTTCCATAATTGTGTTGGGACGAAGTTGTTCAGTACTCAGTGCATTTGCAACAAAAGCAAGTGATAATATTGTTTATAATTATTTCAAAGAACAAAATAAATCCATGTGTCGTTATTGAGGTTATCTCTGTTTGATCAAGCACCTCAAATTGTCGGGATTATCAAAAGGCACCGTGAGAAATATTGTCGCCGAATAAAAACAAACCCCCGCAGAGTTCCGAGTCGTCCATCCTCGCCGCAAAAGAAGTGGAAAAGAATTTCGACAATTCTGATGGAAGCGTCGTCCGCAGTATCATCGACGAAGTGCACATTAACTTCAATTTTAATGGCGGGAGAGAGCCTCTACGCCTCATCATTACTCAAATGGGTTTCCTGTGGAAAAAAGCCGAAAATAAAATAAAAGTTTTGATAGAAAAGCAAGGCATTGTATGTAAAATAATAAAATATTTCACTCCAGTCGCAGGGGGGACCTGTACCTGTAGTATGGCCGGGTGAATTGAAGGAGATACTTGACGAATGTTTCATAGAATGATAGATAAATCATCAATATCAAAAGATTCCAGATTAGTTCTCGTCCATGCCGGTGGTGAAGATGGTTTTGTGCTAAATGCATTATTGATATTTATACATCAACTTCCAAAGCCGGAGTTTTGAACATTTTTAAGTGGCTGAAAGAGCAATTAATTGTTGAAGAGCTTCATATCACAACAAAGTGTTGAACCCCACACCTAACTTAATCTCTACAAGGAAACATACAATTGATTAATCCATCAAAAATATCCCATTTTATGCTCCGGTCATAGTTATACCAGATAATAAGTTTACACAAAACGAAGTTTGAAAAGTTGAATTTGATTTCTTGGAAGATTTCGGGTACATGGCTGTTTGTTACTGTCGGTTACTGCATTCCCATCCAGAATTCAACCCGATACTAAATATACTGTCAACTATTACGGACCCAGTTACGAAGAACAAGAAACTAAACATGGAGAGCATTTATGATGTCAAGGAAAAGTAATCGCAAATATCTACGGATGATTGGATCAATCTTTGTCTTCAAGCTGAACTCGTGGACCAACATCATAGAAATGGAGACGTTACTCTGGACACAGCAGTTGAATACTACTACAGACGATGGCTCTGATGTGCATTCACTGTCAGAAAAGGATAGTGATTTGGGTGATATTGTCTCATTTATTATGAATTTTTCCAAATGTAATTTTTTTTTTATTATTCACAAATATAAAATGTGTTTCAGCTTGGTTGTGTGATCTTAACCATACCTGAAAATACATCAGAATCATAAAGTGAACATAAAATATTAAAAAAAATTACATTTAATATTTTAAAAAAAATGTACACATTTAATTGTTGAAGACAATACGTATAAAAGTTACAGAAAGATTTTCTGTTTCACAATTTTGGTTTAATAGTGGTTAATAAATATTGTCTTCAATGATTAAATTGACAATTTGAGGTTTTAGTCAATGTCACTCCTGTAAAAATTTTAAAATTTTGCCAAAAAACCTCTTTGTACAGATCCTTTGTTAATTGAGTTTACAGTGGAAGATGTGATGTCCACATCAGAAAGCAAGGTAAGCCATTCGTACGTGGAGATACTTATAAGTGAGTTGAGTTTCGTGCGCGTAGCACATGTTCGTACACGACGCTATGCGTCGACTATAGGTTTGATGTCAGTTGCACGCTACTGGCAGTGCTGGTGGCACGCTATGCGAGTTGCATTTGTGTCCACTACTCGTAAGACAAAATGGCGTCCGAACATGAATTGAATGTTTAATCTGTTCTGGAGGTGGGAAAATATCCATGTTTATATAATTTAATTTACCGGAATTCGTAAGAAAGGATCTAGCGAAGAAGGTGTGATTTGAGGTTAGTTTTTTGATGCCTGACGAATGCCCTCCAATTATTATTTATTTCGTTGCATGGGTGAATCCAAAATCTTCTTGTAGATCAATTTTATGCTTATAAAGAACTTCTTAACATAATTTCACAAAGTCTTCATCGTTAGAGTCACTTGACATTCTATCAATTCCACGGCTGCGTGTGAAAAAATGATTTCAGTGTATTTGGGGAAACTAACATTAAAGAGTAGTATATCTTGTGGCTACTTATGGTTGCGTCACAGTCATATAGTTTGTAAGTATCTTCATGTACGAAGGGCCTTGGTGTGTGTATTACACAATCTTACACGGTAGTTGGTGTTGCAATGCTTCACATTGAATGGAAGTAAGAAGGTATTATTATTACATATTATATTCAGCCTGTATTTTCTTCTGTTTTCACTGTTTATTTAAATTCAAGTATGTACAATATTTAACTGTAACGGTATTTAATTTTCGTCTTGTTATCTCAGGATCTATGTCCCTTTCAGACCTGAAGTTTTTTTTTTTTTTTCCAGAATTTTGTTACTGTTAGAATAATTAGATCTCTTAAATGCACCAAACAATATTAGAAAAATTCTAAGTAAACTCACCAGCACATACTTCATATCTTCATACAAATCTAAATTCATTTGTCCGTAACAATTACTTATCATTTAAAAAAAAAAAACCAATTCAAATGCCCAGGATTTTGGGATGTACACCAGGGTGCAATTTTCATCAGTATTGGGGGTCCGTATATATTTTTTGCCAGTCAATCATGTCTAGGTATGAACATGCATTTAAGTCCACTTTTGGCACCTCAAACATGTGCGAAACAGAATTTTTATTAACTTGACGAGCCTTTAAAATGCATCTTGCAGCGAGTTCTCTAATGTGCTTGCGTGAATCTGTTGTCATACTCAACAACAAGTTTTTCTGCAAGAGCAAAGTAACAGAGCATTCATAGAATTTCATCACATTTTCATACGTAGGTAGGATATTCTCTTTCAACTCTGCACTTTCACCTAATATCGGACATTTTAACTTTTATCTTGTAGAAGTCATGTTAAATCACTTAAAAAATGTTATCAACAAGCACTCATGAATATAATTGACGCGCGACCTTTCACCTTGAGACAATTATCGACACTAGTTTAAACAAAACACTGCATTTCGTAGATTGTCACGTGCCGCCCCCCGCTTCGTCCCGCACTTTGCACCTTTGTCACAGCGCCAAAGTATATTAAAATATTTGATTGCAACAGCTAGTTAACTATACAGGGTGTCCGGGGGTAAAGTGCAGTAACTTCGGGAGGTGATTCTACATGATAATATAAGTAAAAAAGATAAATGACTTTTCGAAATTCCATCTTTAAGGGGTACTTATTAGGTAAAACGATGAAATCAGTCCGTCGTATGCGGCCAGCACTAGGTACTATTTTACGCTGTTACGATACGGGTGACTCACAACAATCCAACGTCGCGGGCGGGCGCACAGCAAATTTATCGGTAAGTTTGTACCTTACACTAAGGATTTTTATTAGGTACATTATTTTTTATGGGAAAAAAAATTTTGGAATTTTGAAAAAATAACAATTTTTTTTTACTTATATTATCATGTAGAATCCCCTCCCGAAGTCACTGCACTTTACCCCCGGACAACCTGTATTTGAATGTTATTAAATAAAATAAATCTATTTTAATAAATTCCTGTACTATTTTGTAGGCTGCGCAAATAGCCCCTAAACTTGTCGTTTTTGTAAATGTTCGATGTCTTGGCGGGGGCTTTTACCGTTGTCTGATATTATTTATATTTTTAATTGAGGTAATTGATGGCAATTGGCAACTTAATGCAACTATTCCAAATAAATATTAGAAAAACTAAATTTTATTCCGCACTCCTTTGAGTCCGTCTTCGGATCTTTTGGAAGTGATTATTTTTAAAGTTCCTTCCTATAATTACATCGCTACATATTTATTTTCTTGCAAATGTAGCTACCATAGCGGAAACAATTAATAATTAGTTAGATTTATTGTGAAATAATTTAAAGCAGTGTTTATTTCTTGAAAGACATGGTCCCGTTTTACTTTTTTCACAGAGAATTTTTGTTCTCCTTTTTAAAAATTCTTGGGTAACAATATTGTCATAAAACATTGCCAAATGGTCGTAACCGTCATATCTCATATCTGTTACTGGCAAAAAATCTACTTTTAGGTCGCGAGCCGTATGGTAAATAGGTAAAGCTGTTAAAAATGTTGTTCAGCACTATCATAAATTTACCCCGGGTGGGGATGTAGGTACTCATACCTAGATACTGACGAAAATTGACAAATACATAAGAAAATGTAAAAAGGGAACCAATTACCAAGGCTAAAATTTTGCAAGATTTTCACTTATTTTCTAAATTTTTTACGTAGTGCCCGATGGATAGCAATGTTTTACGTAGCCAACAATCTTACACAGGTAGTGTCATAAAAGTATGAATCCGTCCCTAACGGGATAGGAAATTCCCGACAGCCGCCTCCGCGCGCCGGACAACTGGTTGCCGCGCTAAGCAACCACCTTTGTATTTGCTTACTTCGAGAATAATTCCAAATTATTATTTTTTTTTTAAACCTAACACTCCATTTATGTATTGAAAAATTGTGTTCACAAAATTATTTGCACATTATATCAGTGAATCGTCATAGTTATAACAGAGAACAATTAAATGAAGATAAGCCTGAACTAAAATATCATTTGGTAATTGCTCATCATAGGCATGATGTTGCCGTGATCGTTATAATCCAAGATTGACTGTATTTAATAAATTAAAATATGATTAAATGACTAATAAAAAAAATGACTTAAAAAAAAAAATTCCATTTTAATTTTTTTTATTTAGATTAAGAAAATTGTACATTGGTCAATTTTATAAACATAATTAATTTTATTTTTGTATATATATATATATATAACTAAAAATTTAATTTTGAATGATAGTCCTCAAAGCAATCAGAGATCCCGAGGGCCACTTTGCAAGATTTGCATTCCCGTGAGATTTGCATTTGTGAGTACCTCGTGTACTCTGTCTCGTCCTCTTCCAATTCAATCAGGGTGCTTCTTCTTATTCCTGGACTTCCTTCCGGTAAAAGGAATCTGAGTGATTTTTGGTAACGAATTCCATTCCCATTCGCCAGGATTGGCAGTTTTACTTTGTTTAGCTGGTGGTACTGAAGTCGACGTACCGGCTACTTTCGTAGAAACTTCGAAAACTTCCAAAACTTGTAACATCTCCTCAGCGGGTTCCTCATCCTCAGTCTCCGGATCTGATGAAACCCACATGGTCACTGAGGTTATCCTTGTCAGATTCAACAAATAAACTTTCTAATTGAGCTAATGTGAGCCGCCCACCATTTTCCGAGCAAGCTTATCGAGTCCAGAACGACTCGCCATTTTGACAGATTCAATGACGCCGTCCGCTAACAAAAAATCATTTGCAAATATCAGGTAAAAATTTTTACGAATGTATTATTAGATAAAATAAATTTATCTTCAATAAACTAAAATATTGTGTTTATTCTGAGAACATGGTTTGAAGGTACCAAACTCCAAGACATGTGAGCAAAACAACACATAAAGAAACAGCATGAAGGCTTGGGAGTCCTGCATACTACCGCAATAATTTCTAAAAAAAATGTATTTATATAATATTTCCATACGACAAAAACAAAAGCGGAATTACCTGCATTTACCCTTTTTTCAATATCCCTATCAGCCTTCCCATCTCTCGTAAACATACTTCCCAAATACACAAACTCATCCACCTGCTCCAAGTATTCATCATTTACAACTATATTGCACACTGTTTTCGTACTCTTTCTTTCAAACACCCACACTTTAGACCAGTGATACTCAACCTTTTTTGACTCCGGGCCACATACATATATTTGTAAAGCTTCGCGGGCCGCAAGTGATACCTTGGCAAATCAAAACCCGCGTCGGGGGGGGGGGGGGGGTTGTCGTGTAATAGTATATATCACTTCTATCAGCATACGGTTCATTAAATATTAAAATAGTGATAAAAGTAAAACTCAAAAGTAACATGTATCGTTTATTACAAAATTAGTGTGGTATTTGATATTGTGATAAATTTTCAACAATTTTAGACAAATCGGGCTTATAATTGCTGCATGCTACCCTCAATACGTCATCAAGGTGAGAATCAGTAAGTCGATTCCTGTATACGTTTTTTGCATATTTCATTTTGGAATATGATGATTCACAAAGATATGTTGATGCAAACAATGTGAGGAGCAGGAAGGCACAATTTTTTACAGTCTTGTATTTTTCTGGAACTAATTTCCAAAAATGGATGTACTCCTTTCCTTCTCTTTTTTCTTCAAAAATAGCTTTCAGATTAGTATCGTTCTTAAATTCAATAAATTCGTCAAAAAGCTCTGCATAATTATATCCCAATGCAGCTAAATTTGTTATAGTGGCTGTTTCTAGGTGCCAGGGATTTTCTATGAGTAACAAACAATTCTTGATACAACGTAAGTCCTGAAATCTGCTCTTAAATTCCTTAGCTAAGGCAGCTAAATAATTTAAAAATATCGTATAGTTTTCTTCAGAAACATGTATACCTTCTTGATTAGCTTTTATTATAGTTGGAAAGTTATGGAATACCTGGTTCTCTATTTCTTAGTGGTAGATGTTTAGTTTCTCTTCAAAAGCAAATACTTTATTCGCCATCTGCGTAATGATTTTATTTACGAAAGATAAGATATACGAAATATAGAATGCCAGATTTTGTAAACCATGAATGTCTTTAGGGCCGCACAAAAAAGCTCGGCGGGCCGCATGCGGCCCGCGGGCCGCAGGTTGAGTATGGCTGCTTTAGACTTACTTACATTCATCATTAACTCATGTTTCATATATATACTTCGTTCATCCAGATATGAGAGACGGTAGATCTTCTATACTGTTAGAAATCAGCACCGCATCATCAGCACACAACAGGCAACATACTTTCAGATTATTCAATTTTGCGCCCAATCCCGCCTCTTTCTTTCAATTCTTGCATACAATTGTCCATGTATAGATTGAATAACCACGGTGACATTACGCAGCCTTGCTTAACACCTTTTGTGATGCCATTCAACATTTCCTTTCAAACAAAATAAATTGGAAGTATGAGTATACCTTTATTAACTTGAACTGGCAGAGAAAGAATGAAAGTAGAATAAATGCTGTAGAAATGAGATCCCTGAGGCATGTGTGTGGTAAAACCACGCAAGAACGCGAGGCTGATGATGTAAGAGAAATTTACGGATTAATTAACCTGCCATTAAAATATCATTTTGATGTATTCCTGATGATATCCCAGCTTTAACATCATTCAAAGGGTCTTGAACACTTTCTGAAATGAGATATTACAAAGAATTCAATACAAAATCGTCACGAAACTACACTTAACCTCAAATTGATTTACCGATAAATAAACCAGAATGTAAATGAATAAAAATTAGCGATGACTTATACATATTGTAAATGATTCAATTTGTTGAATTTTTATTTTTTTAAGGAATGACTCGTGTTGTTTTTGAATTATATTCATAATATTCTCTTTGAACTCTACTTGTTCGATACTGATCTAGAAGAACTAGCCGTTGAAGCTCTTTGGTTGTGAGTCCTTTTGTTTAATTTTTTATTTATTAATAAAAAAAAATTTACGTACGTGGTTTTAAAGTTACAATTAAAGTTTATTTTTTTATTTTAATAAACAGTAAAAAGAGAAAAAGCAATGTCTATAAAGACAAGATTTAATAAAATAATAAATAGAATGTAATTAAAACAGAAAAATATACATATGTACATATATATGCATGTATATATATGTATTTGTTTCGTACTTTTCTGTTGCTGGTTTTTTTTTTCTTGTTGTCAGAAGAGATTCAACAGTCGACAGTGGAAGATACTCTCAGTATCGCCCTGGTGTAAGACCAACAATCAGAATTGAATCGTTGCTTGAAATGGCTTTAGCCGTGTTTAGTGATTAGATCTGAATAGCCAGGTACTTCCCCACCTTCCTCTTCCCCATCTCCTTCCCCTCCCCGCTTACCTTTAGGCTTACAACATACCCCGATTGGGGATGCCATAGTCCCACTGGCTCCAGACGGGAGCAGTCGGGACGCTTGTGCTTAGTTTTAGCAGAACTTGTCGAAGCCTCATTAATATTGCTTGTCGAAGTCCTCAACCTTTTAACACCTGAAGCTGAATGTGGATTACCATCCTGGTTACTCTGTTTAGACAGACTTAGAGCCAATTGAAGAATATCAGTGTTGACTTTGTCTCTCACGCAGTGGCGGATTAACACATTTGCCGCCAGTAGGCTATTCAAATTTTGCCGCCCCTTCTGCCTTCGATACCGTACATGGACAAAAGAAGGTGGAAGAAAATATTTTAGAATTAAAAGACTAAAAAATGATTTCCTGTTTTTTTTTTAAATTTATATATTATGAAAAATTAAGAACTGATTACATTCATTCTAAACCTGTCCAGTAAATTTTCTAAACTAATAATATTTATTCTAAATCAGTTTAGTAAATGTTGTGATAAATGAAATCAATTTCTAGTAAGCAAGTGAAGATACTGATATTTAACATCATTGGATTCAAAAGATAACTGCACAGTTTCTAAACAATTATTAAACTATATAAGAATACTTGTACTATTTTTTGATATATGGTTGCCAAAAAAAGATAAATAGTTTGAAAATTTACTAAGCCGGTTTGTAATTTTTTGAGTTTCCAGTAAGTAAAGTTTGGTAACTTGAGAAATATAATTTTTCCTGAAGCTTGATAATTATTGCTACATTTAATTCCTGATTCAACATTAAAAACTGAATATCACTATTTTTTAAAAAGTTAATCATTTTCAGTATAATATTTTTCTCCGTGTAGTTCATAATCATATTAATTTTTTGTCAATGAAATTGCAACTTGCGTGGAATAACACGGCTTGTGTACTATTATTATCTTCTCTTATATCAGATTTTTTCCGTTATTGGAATGAATGTAAATTAACTAATATAACATCTAGGGGATATTTTTACAACCCACGACTTAGTGTGGGTCACACAAGAAATAGTTGTATTTCTGAGCTAAGAAAAGCTTAATCGTGTATTGCTTATCTTATAAGATGGACTAAAGTTTGCCTTAAAACCACTTACACAATATGAATGAACACAGATTACAAAATAATGCACATTCGGTAAATGTTGTTAAATAGTTTTTATTGGACTTATAGTTTAAAAACAATACGAACAATATTCCTATTAATTTTTTTTTTTTTTTTAAAGAAAGACAAACATTTCCGGGTTACGAATAACCCAACAACATTTGAAAATCTTCTACTACCACCACAAATTATCTGTTAACAATCTGCTAGCTTTTCTTGACATAATGTAGATCGCAGATAGTTTTTCACCCGCTTTAAGCAAGAAACGCTTCTCTCACCCGAACAATTTGTCGCTGGTGTACACAGATCCATGCGAACTGCTATATCGAAGTTTGGATAAAGGTTCTCCAAATTCTGATTTCGCAGAAATGATGATAGACTTTTTAATGATCCAGAATCTGGTTTTATCAAAATTCCTGAACTAGGTCAGTTTCTAAATCATTAGGATACATTTTTTCCAACAAATTTGCTTTTTCCGTTAGGGTCGATGTTGACAACTCACCTATTTTAGTTAGAAATGAAAACTTCTCGTTAAATCTGTTGTAGGTCTGCTGACGTTTTTCTAACTCGGACACGAAATGCGTTGGTGTTTCGTCAAATCTTTTTTTCTTTTCAGTTGTCTTTTTCCGATATCTGTTGTGTATTGCTTCGAAACGCTTAATTCCATCGCATTTTCTTCGAAATACTTAAAGTTCTCTCGTTCAGCTACGAAAAACTTAGCTGAATAGAGTGGTTATTTTTTATTTCTGTAAGACAATAAATTTTTTTGGGGCAAATTTGCCGCCCCCTAAAATCCGCCGCCCTAGGCTCAAGCCTACTCAGCCTGCTGGTAAATCCGCTACTGCTCTCACGATCTCACAAAAAAAAATTCGCTTGTATCGTGGGTCAAGGAATGTGGAGATTGTGAACAAAGAATCCTTCTCCAGGTTGACAAGTTGTTTCTCAAGACAAACAGATGCTTTTCCTCCTCTATAATTACATTTTAATCAGCTTATATTGGACAAACAGATGCATTTCCTCCTCTATAATTACAATTTAATCAGCTTATATTGGAAAAACAGATGCATTTTCTCCTCTATAATTACAATTTAATCAGCTTATATTGGACAAACAGATGCATTTCCTCCTCTATAATTACATTTTAATCAGCTTATATTGGACAAACAGATGCATTTCCTCCTCTATAATTACAATTTAATCAGCTTATATTGGACAAACAGATGCATTTCCTCCTCTATAATTACAATTTAATCAGCTTATATTGGACGAACAGATGCATTTCCTCCTCTATGATTACTATTTAATCAGCTTATATTGGAAAAACAGATGCATTTCCTCCTCTATAATTACAATTTAATCAGCTTATATTGGACAAACAGATGCATTTCCTCCTCTATAATTACAATTTAATCAGCTTATATTGGACAAACAGATGCATTTCCTCCTCTATAATTACAATTTAATCAGCTTATATTGGACAAATAGATGCATTTCCTCCTCTATAATTACAATTTAATCTGCTTATATTGGACAAATAGATGCATTTCCTCCTCTATAATTACAATTTAATCAGCTTATATTGGACAAACAGATGCATTTCCTCCTCTATAATTACAATTTAATCAGCTTATATTAGACAAACAGATGCATTTCCTCCTCTATAATTACAATTTAATCAGCTTATATAGGACAAACAGATGCATTTCCTCCTCTATGATTACAATTTAATCCGTTTATATTGGACATACAGATGCATTTCCTCCTCTATGATTACAATTTAATCAGCTTATATTGGACAAACAGATGCATTTCCTCCTCTATAATTACAATTTAATCCGTTTATATTGGACAAACAGATGCATTTCCTCCTGTATGATTACAATTTAATCAGCTTATATTGGACAAATAGATCCATTTCCTCCTCTATAATTACAATTTAATCAGCTTATATTGGACAAATAGATGCATTTCCTCCTCTATAATTACAATTTAATCAGCTTATATTGGACAAATAGATGCATTTCCTCCTCTATAATTACAATTTAATCAGCTTATATAGGACAAACAGATGCATTTCCTCCTCTATGATTACAATTTAATCCGTTTATATTGGACATACAGATGCATTTCCTCCTCTATGATTACAATTTAATCAGCTTATATTGGACAAACAGATGCATTTCCTCCTCTATAATTACAATTTAATCAGCTTATATAGGACAAACAGATGCATTTCCTCCTCTATGATTACAATTTAATCCGTTTATATTGGACATACAGATGCATTTCCTCCTCTATGATTACAATTTAATCAGCTTATATTGGACAAACAGATGCATTTCCTCCTCTATAATTACAATTTAATCCGTTTATATTGGACAAACAGATGCATTTTCTCCTGTATGATTACAATTTAATCAGCTTATATTGGACAAATAGATGCATTTCCTCCTCTATAATTACAATTTAATCAGCTTATATTGGACAAATAGATGCATTTCCTCCTCTATAATTACAATTTAATCAGCTTATATTGGACAAACAGATGCATTTCCTCCTCTATGATTACAATTTAATCCGTTTATATTGGACATACAGATGCATTTCCTCCTCTATGATTACAATTTAATCAGTTTATATTGGACAAACAGATGCATTTCCTCCTCTATAATTACAATTTAATCCGTTTATATTGGACAAACAGATGCATTTTCTCCTGTATGATTACAATTTAATCCGTTTATATTGGACATACAGATGCATTTCCTCCTCTATGATTACAATTTAATCAGTTTATATTGGACAAACAGATGCATTTCCTCCTCTATAATTACAATTTAATCCGTTTATATTGGACAAACAGATGCATTTTCTCCTGTATGATTACAATTTAATCAGCTTATATTGGACAAATAGATGCATTTCCTCCTCTATAATTACAATTTAATCAGCTTATATTGGACAAATAGATGCATTTCCTCCTCTATAATTACAATTTAATCAGCTTATATTGGACAAACAGATGCATTTCCTCCTCTATAATTACAATTTAATCAGCTTATATTGGACAAACAGATGCATTTCCTCCTCTATAATTACATTTTAATCAGCTTATATTGGACAAACAGATGCATTTCCTCCTCTATAATTACAATTTAATCAGCTTATATTGGACAAACACATGCATTTCCTCCTCTATAATTACAATTTAATCAGCTTATATTGGACAAACAGATGCATTTCCTCCTCTATAATTACAATTTAATCAGCTTATATTGGACAAACACATGCATTTCCTCCTCTATAATTACAATTTAATCAGCTTATATTGGACAAACAGATGCATTTCCTCCTGTATGATTACAATTTAATCAGCTTATATAGGACAAACAGATGCATTTCCTCCTCTATGATTACAATTTAATCCGTTTATATTGGACAAACAGATGCATTTCCTCCTGTATGATTACAATTTAATCAGCTTATATAGGACAAACAGATGCATTTCCTCCTCTATGATTACAATTTAATCCGTTTATATTGGACATACAGATGCATTTCCTCCTCTATGATTACAATTTAATCAGCTTATATTGGACAAACAGATGCATTTCCTCCTCTATAATTACAATTTAATCAGCTTATATAGGACAAACAGATGCATTTCCTCCTCTATGAATACAATTTAATCCGTTTATATTGGACATACAGATGCATTTCCTCCTCTATGATTACAATTTAATCAGTTTATATTGGACAAACAGATGCATTTCCTCCTCTATAATTACAATTTAATCCGTTTATATTGGACAAACAGATGCATTTTCTCCTGTATGATTACAATTTAATCAGCTTATATTGGACAAATAGATGCATTTCCTCCTCTATAATTACAATTTAATCAGCTTATATTGGACAAATAGATGCATTTCCTCCTCTATAATTACAATTTAATCAGCTTATATTGGACAAACAGATGCATTTCCTCCTCTATAATTACAATTTAATCAGCTTATATTGGACAAACAGATGCATTTCCTCCTCTATAATTACATTTTAATCAGCTTATATTGGACAAACAGATGCATTTCCTCCTCTATAATTACAATTTAATCAGCTTATATTGGACAAACAGATGCATTTCCTCCTCTATAATTACATTTTAATCAGCTTATATTGGACAAACAGATGCATTTCCTCCTCTATAATTACAATTTAATCAGCTTATATTGGACAAACACATGCATTTCCTCCTCTATAATTACAATTTAATCAGCTTATATTGGACAAACAGATGCATTTCCTCCTGTATGATTACAATTTAATCAGCTTATATAGGACAAACAGATGCATTTCCTCCTCTATGATTACAATTTAATCCGTTTATATTGGACAAACAGATGCATTTCCTCCTGTATGATTACAATTTAATCAGCTTATATAGGACAAACAGATGCATTTCCTCCTCTATGATTACATTTTAATCCGTTTATATTGGACATACAGATGCATTTCCTCCTCTATGATTACAATTTAATCAGCTTATATTGGACAAACAGATGCATTTCCTCCTCTATAATTACAATTTAATCAGCTTATATTATAATAATAATAATAACAAAGCATTTGTATAGCGCAGTTTCGTGATGTTTCACTTCAAGTGCGCTTAACTATATCAAAATTTAAAAATAATCCTACAGTGCTTAGAAAGTATTGAAAAGTAATTTTAAATAAAGAATATACAGTATACGAGTATACAAGGCAATAACAAGGGAACAAAATTAACAATAAGAGTGCTGTTATAGCGTAGGACAATATTAGTAAAAAGTAACGCTATTATAGCACAGGACAAAACAAAAACATTAAAACTAAAATATAGTATAAAACAGGCGCAAAAATAAGAATCATTCTGAGTGGACATTAAAAACATTTAAAAAACATAAAAATACAGTAAGGAGGAAACCGAAACCAAACAATTTCCAGAGACTTAAAACATGTCATTACAATACATTGAAAAGAGATTAAGGTTAAGACGAATGGTATGAACTTTTAAATAATTTTGTTTTTAAAGCCCGTTTAAATTCAGTCAAATTCTGAATATTGGTAACAGCTGAGGGAAGTTTATTCCAAATGAGCGGGCCAAATACACGAAAAGAGCGATCATAGTAAACGGTTCGATTTGACCTAGAAAGTTCGATTAAACGATTAGTAACATCTAGATCTGCTGACCTCAGAGTAAGCTGTCTATCGCTTAAGTTTTGTCGGACACATAGTTCCGATATGTAGGCTGGCGCCATTCCTTGCAATGCTTTGTAGGTCATTAAGCAGATCTTGAACTCTATTCTTTCAGGGCATCGAAGCCAACGAAGGCGATCCCTTAGAAGCGGGGTTATATGATAATACTTAGATTCACCAAAAATCATTCTCGCCGCAGCATTGAAGACGGACTGGATTCTATTGAATTATTTCTTAGGCAGGCCAGCATACGCACTATTACAATAATCCATTCGTGAGACAACGAACGAGTTTATGAGTGCCTTTGCTCCATCAGAGGGAAGGCATCTCCTGATTGATTTTATCTGCCTTAGATGAAAAAAGCCAGAACTTACAGCTTTTGAAATTTGCGATTCAAGAGAAAGTCTATAGTGAAACCAAGAAATTTTATTTCTGTAGAAGGGATTATATCTGTATCCTGAATACGAATTGGGTTGGCGTCGATGAGGGCTTGCCTTCCAAGAGACGCTATCCAAATAAATTCCGTCTTTGTAGGATTTAGTTTGAGTTTATTAACAGACATCCAACTTGAGACTGTGTTAATGAAACTAACCACCTCGTCTTTAAGGGCGTCTTTTTCATCTGGGGAACAAAACTTGAAAATCAAACGATCATCTGCGTAGCCTTGTGATTCAAAGCCAGCCGAGTGAATGAGTTGTTCGAGACGATTCGTATATAGAATGGGACCCAGGACAGAACCCTGGGGAACTCCAAATTCAATGGGAGTTTCAGGAGATATGCATTTATTGAAAATTACTGAAGCTACTCGTCCAGACTGGTACGATATCATCCATTGGAGTACATCACCTCGAATGCCAAATTCGGTTTCAAGCATATTTAATAAAATACTATGATCTACCGTGTCGAAAGCCGCACTCATGTCAAGAACAGATACCAAACCCAACTTACCTGCTTCCATCCCGATGATAAAGTCAGAAATTACCCGCAAAAGAACAGTTTCCGTTGAATGAAACTGTCGATAAGCGGATTGATTTTTGGCAAATAAACCAGCGGAGTTCAAGTACCCCACCAATTGTTTGGCAACGATTTTCTCAAGCAGTTTTGACAAAAATGGTAGATTGGATATTGGCCTGTAATTATCCGCATTGTCAGTATCAAGATTTTGCTTTTTTAGAATCGGAGTTATAATTGATTTTTTAAGTGTTCCTGGTACAAGTGAATTTACTAGTGACTTCTGAATAATTGCGGTAATTACAGGCGCTATATCCGGAAGACATTGTTTTAATATATTGGACAAACAGATGCATTTCCTCCTCTATGATTACAATTTAATCAGCTTATATTGGACAAACAGATGCATTTCCTCCTCTATAATTACAATTTAATCAGCTTATATTGGACAAACAGATGCATTTCCTCCTCTATAATTACAATTTAATCAGCTTATATTGGACAAACAGATGCATTTCCTCCTCTATAATTACATTTTAGCCATAGTAATTGGACTAGAGACATGGATAGAAGTTTATCCAATATGTAGTTTCAGGAGACGCTGAGCTAGTGAGGAGTATGAGGAGCGTATCAAGAAGTTCCACATAGCTGAAGCGGATTGGGTAGTAAACTCCATTGTGTCTTTCATCTTCCAGCTCTCGTAGTCCACACTCTTTGTATTGGACAAACAGATGCATTTCTTCCTCTATAATTACATTTTAGCTCTAGTAATTGGACTAGAGACATGGATAGAAGTTGATCCAATAATTCAGGGTACACTGAGCTAGCATAGATACATGGAGGATCGTCAAGTCTGATGAACATATGTAAAATGGAATGTTTACTATCGCTGGCTTTTACAATCTTTCATCCCCACCCTATAAACTGTAAAACAATCAAATAGAATCAGTTTGAGCTCACCTTCAAATATATTTACCTCCACCGAGTGCTGTGTGTCCCTTCCTACCACCAAGTAGGTGGGGCAAGATGTCGTTCCGCTCCCTTGCTAGCAGCGGCGGAGGCATCACATCCTCAACCAGTCCTCAGGCGGTCCCTCAGCCAGAATCTGTTCCCGCACTCTAGCGTATGGCTGCCTTCTAAGGTCTTGTGAGGTTTTTCTTAGGTGAGGGAGCGTCTGCGCGAGGACCTGGTTGATCCTGCGTGTCCCGCCTCCCTGCATGATCTGAGCTTTGGCCCGGGCCTACCCATGAGCTCCTGATACTCGCAATCTTTAAAAGATATCGGCGTAGGCGTTGCCACAGGATCTGTGCTGAGATGGCGCCTAGCTCCTCCGCAAAAAGGGCCGGGTCCTACCATATTCAAAACTAAGGTGTTTGTCTCAGTTTCTTGACCACATTATTTAAAGTCCTCACGACTTGGTTATGCTTGACTGTTGGCCCAGATGGTGCCGAAGCTCCGGTCTGGGACCTTGGGGACTGCTTGATCAGTCTGCTTGTGCACGCAAGCTATGTGATCATCTTAGGAGTTTTAAAGAGGTGTTTCAAACTTGAGATACTGTGCCAACCATTTTCCATGGCTCATAGCTCTGATGCAGTCATCACTATCCTTGGATTTAATATTAATAGTTTTGTTGGAACATTTTGGAAAATAGGAGTAACAAAGGCACAACTTGCACCAAATACACACATGTAATAAAAAACAAGACATTTCAAGAGACACATTTATTGCTTTACATATTTATAAATATACATAATTACAAATTAAATGAAAATCTGGCTTGGGCCAGGCGGTTTGCCGCCTTCGCTCCGACCATCTCCCCCTTGCGTTTTGTTGTCTATTCCTGATCATCGGTCCGCATAGCGTGCCTCCGTTTTTTGGGCGGAAAGACTGTATATATTATGTAGTTATAATAATAACTTACGATTGAATGGACAGAATCGCCTTTTCTATCTACCTTTAGACAGTTTCATGTGTGTACTGTCTATCTTTAGATGCGCCGTGTGGACTGATCTGTCTACCTTTCGATAGGTCCACGCGTTCTGATCTGTCTGCCTTTCGATGGGTCCACGTGTTCTGATCTGTCTGCCTTTTGACGGCCCGCGCGTACTGAACTGTCTATTTTTGTACGACCCACGTATATTGATCTGTATATCCTTAGATGGGTCCGCGTGTGAACTTTATCTTTAGATGGGCTGCTTGTACTGTTCTGTCTATCTTTAGATGGATCCACATGTACCGATCTGTCTACCTTTCGATAGGTCCACGTGTTCTTATCTGTCTGCCTTTCGATGGGTCCACGTGTTCTGATCTGTCTGCCTTTTGACGGCCCGCGCGTACTGAACTGTCTATTTTTGTACGACCCACGTATATTGATCTGTATATCCTTAGATGGGTCCGCGTGTGAACTGTATCTTTAGATGGGCTGCTTGTACTATTCTGTCTATCTTTAGATGGATCCACATGTACCGATCTGTCTACCTTTAGATGGGCCCACGTTTACTGATCAGTCTACCCTTTTACGGCCCGCGCATATTGAAATTTTACCCTTTAGTCCATGTGTGAACTGTCTGTCTTTAGATGGGTTCAAATGTACTGATCTGTGTACTTTTAGATGGGTCCACTTGTGGATCCGAGAAGTTCCGCATTGCTGAAGCGGATTGCATAATATGTGGAATCGTGTCCTTCATCCTGTAATTTTTTATTTCTACGCACACAGCACAACATGTGCCGCGTACTGAACTGTATATTTTTGTACGACCCACGTATATTGATCTGTACATCCTTAGATGGGTCCGCGTGTGAACTGTATCTTTAGATGGGCTGCTTGTACTGTTCTGTCTATCTTTAGATGGATCCACATGTACCGATCTGTCTACCTTTCGATAGGTCCACGTGTTCTGATCTGTCTGCCTTTCGATGGGTCCACGTGTTCTGATCTGTCTGCCTTTTGACGGCCCGCGCGTACTGAACTGTCTATTTTTGTACGACCCACGTATATTGATCTGTATATCCTTAGATGGGTCCGCGTGTGAACTGTATCTTTAGATGGGCTGCTTGTACTATTCTGTCTATCTTTAGATGGATCCACATGTACCGATCTGTCTACCTTTAGATGGGCCCACGTTTACTGATCAGTCTACCCTTTTACGGCCCGCGCATATTGAAATTTTACCCTTTAGTCCATGTGTGAACTGTCTGTCTTTAGATGGGTTCAAATGTACTGATCTGTGTACCTTTAGATGGGTCCACTTGTGGATCCGAGAAGTTCCGCATTGCTGAAGCGGATTGCATAATATGTGGAATCGTGTCCTTCATCCTGTAATTTTTTATTTCTACGCACACAGCACAACATGTGCCGCGTACTGAACTGTATATTTTTGTACGACCCACGTATATTGATCTGTACATCCTTAGATGGGTCCGCTTGTGAACTGTATCTTTAGATGGGCTGCTTGTACTGTTCTGTCTATCTTTAGATGGATCCACATGTACCGATCTGTCTACCTTTCGATAGGTCCACGTGTTCTGATCTGTCTGCCTTTCGATGGGTCCACGTGTTCTGATCTGTCTGCCTTTTGACGGCCCGCGCGTACTGAACTGTCTATTTTTGTACGACCCACGTATATTGATCTGTATATCCTTAGATGGGTCCGCGTGTGAACTGTATCTTTAGATGGGCTGCTTGTACTATTCTGTCTACCTTTAGATGGGCCCACGTTTACTGATCAGTCTACCCTTTTACGGCCCGCGCATATTGAAATTTTACCCTTTAGTCCATGTGTGAACTGTCTGTCTTTAGATGGGTTCAAATGTACTGATCTGTGTACCTTTAGATGGGTCCACTTGTGGATCCGAGAAGTTCCGCATTGCTGAAGCGGATTGCATAATATGTGGAATCGTGTCCTTCATCCTGTAATTTTTTATTTCTACGCACACAGCACAACATGTGCCATTTACATAATAAATTTATCATATAAATAGTCGAACAACATAAAGAATGTAACAATATATAATTAGTATAAATTATAAATTTAAAAGTAAGGAGTCAAGGTAATAAGTAGTTAAGTGGTAAGTAAGAAGTGAATCTGGACATTTAATGAATATATCCCCTTCCTATTGATATAATATTGTCCGGCACAAACCTTTCACATTTTGGAACAAATGTTTGCTGTGAACCGGTTTTTTTTTGAGATTTTTTAAAAAAAAGTAAAAGTTTGTAAAACTTTCTTGACATACTCAAAGTTTTGATGAGCTAACGATGTGACACATCGTCGGATCTGCCCTGATGATGGACACTGCAACGCTGTCCGAAACGTCGGCTAAAGAAGGAGGTAGCGCAACACGGCATAACACCCCAAAAACAAACAACGAAAATGCTTTTGGCTGTGAAAATCTAAAAACATATCTGTCTGTAAAATTTTCCTTATTTTGATATGGGTACAGTCAATGGCACCCGTTACTCTGGGAAAATGTTTTATTCCTTGGAACTTTGCAATTGTTGCTTGTTGCTCTTCAATACTTTGTGGCATTTTAATGTATTGTGGAGCAAGGCGGGCAGATACAGTTGTAACCCTTTTAGTAATACTTTGGTATTAGACTGTAATTACTGCAATACTGTAATTTTGTCTGTTGGCTAAATCCGTGTATGTCGGCACAATCACCTGTATTTGCAAAAAAAATGTTATAATAATTTAGAGCCTGTTTGGTACCGATTTTACTGATTTGTTTCACAGGAATGTGATTATAAACACTATCTTACCTTGTTTCTGCCTAAGTATCGTATGGCACAAATAACTTGAAGATCGGTAGATATTTTCCCACCCTGTTTGTTATATCATCCAAATAGGGCTGTACCAAATCAATCAAACGTCTCATATTTACTTTGGTAAACCTATATTTAGATCTAAAATCTCCTTCCGTTAGTGCTGCAAATGGGTCGTACTGCTTTTTGTACCTTTTCCGTGCCCGTGGTGCATGGATACGGTAGAGATTTGCCAAAGCTCCAGTCAAAACGTCAAGATTATCAAAAAAGTTTTCCATTTCAGAAGTTAATATCCTGGTGTTCGGGTGGGTTAAATTCTGACTGTTAATACCGCGGTATTACCGCCAGATTAGGCAATGCGCAGGAGTGCGACTGTCAGACCATTATGAGTAACAATTTCACCTAACCCATTCGTATTATCGTGGTATTATGTTATTTTGCGATTATAAGTAAGACAAAGTATAAATGTAAATTTAAAAGTAAAAGGTAAAAGTAAGGAGTCAAGGTAATAAGTAGTGAGTAAAAAGTATAGTGTAAAGTATAAGTATAGTTCTCTCTTATAATCCCTATTCTCTCATATTGACCGCTGATCAGACACTTTAATAAGTCAGTCTACTTGTGCTTGAAAGCCAAGAGATCAGCTTAGGAGTCTTCAAAAAGTGTTTTGACCTCAAAGAGTTTGGTCTGGAAGTTGCATGGTGTTCTGCATTTCGTTGCGTCTTTTCCATACCGCTGATGGCACGGACATTGTCTGGATCCATCATCAGCAACTCCATTACACAACAGGGAACATTCTCTGCTTGTAAAACGTCGGTTGCATGGGTTATATGGTTCCCAACTGCACTTTTCTATTGCACCGATCTCCTGTTTTATCGCTGCTTTTATCTCCTGCATTCTAGTAGATGAGTCCGCAATGGCGTCCGCCAAGTCAGCCACCTTATCAAGAGGCATATCTTTTTGGGTGGGAAGGAGATCTGTATTTATTGGGGTAAACGTCCCATTCACAAGGTCCTCGAGAACCTCTGCGGACACCGTATTCCCAGCTAGGTTTTTATGGTGATGCATGAATTGGGACGCTTATACTTTCCGAATTCCTCATGTTCTAGTAGGCGTCTAGTCTTCTGCTGTTGAGCAGAATTCATGCCTCTAATCAATTCCACTTTTAACATTTGATTTGCATTTTCTGGGGGGTTTAAAATTATCTCTCTTACTTACATGGCATAGCATGATTCGGGAGGCTCGAGAATGTAGCTGAATTTCGTCTTTCGGCTTCAAAGTTTCGCTCAGCCATGCTGAACCACATTTCGGGATCTATATTTACTTTAATTAAAGTCGCCTCTATGTTGCAGTGTTGCAGCCAAATTTGGATAAATTGGCTCTTATCTTCCAGCATTTGATCCGTCTACCTTTAGATTGATATCTTCCAGCATTTGATCCGTCTACCTTTAGATGGATCCACGTGTGTACTGATCTGAGGAGTTCTACATTGCTGAAGCGGTTTGCATAGTACACCGCATTGTGTCCTTCATCCTGGACACCACACCAGTCCCGGGCTTTGAACAGATGCGGCAGATGCTTGCTTTCTAAGCATATGCGTCACAAACTGGTGGATTTCACTGTCTCGAACCGTAGTTTCACGTCTTTGAGGGCAAACTCGTGGCAGTCCATGTAGGAATTGACCTATTTCCCCGCACTAGACACACCCGTCACGATTGCTAAACTCACTTGTGGAAAACTTGCCCTTGGGGGGAGCCTCTTCACTTTTTACACTGTCTTTAAGCATGTTTTGGGGTTTTGAACTATGCGTGTTTTTAGAATTGTCACGTTTTCCACCACGCGTGATTTTAGAACTTTCACTTTGACGTGGCCCGAACCATTCAACTGTCGCGAATGTTTGTGCTGCTCCGGCAGCAGTACGGATCTGGCAGGTGCTCCCTGCAGGTCAGCTGGCTGCCTCTGGTGGAGCAGAGGTAAAAGCGGCTCGGGGTCAGGAGGTCCAGGCGGCATTGATGTTGGTTCCCCCTGCTTGTAGGAAGGGGTCGGCGGCGGTGGGCCTCCTGGCCCCGGCTGCGTCGGTGATGCGTTCCTATGGTCCATCAGAGGTGCAGGTCCCCGTAGGCGCATTTCGTACGTCTTGGTACCTTTGGTCAGCCAGTGGTGATGGGCCCGTTGGGCCAGGCTGCATCCTTTGTTGGACTGGTAGCTCCTTCCGCTGTGCGGGAGGCTCTGCAACTGTTGATGATGTATACCTCTGGATCTCTAGAGGTATTGGGCCCGTTGGGCCAAGCCGCATCCATTGTTTGACTGGTAGCTCCTCCCGCTGTGCGGGAGGCTCTGCAACTGTTGATGGTGTATGCCTCTGGATCTCCAGAGGTGATGGGCCAGACTGCATCCTTTGTTGGACTGGTAGCTCCTCCCGCTGTGCGGGATGCTCTGCAACTGTTGATGATGTATACCTCTGGATCTTCAGAAGTAATGGGCCCGTTTGGCCAGGCCACATCCATTGCTGAACCGGTAGCTCCTCCCGTGGTACGGGAGGCTCTGCAACTGTTGATTGTGCATACCTCTGGATCTCCAGAGGTAATGGATCCTTTGGGCCAGGCCACGTCCATTGTTGAACCGGTAGCTCCTCCCACTGTGCGGGAGGCTCTGCAACTGTTGGTGGTGTATACCTCTGGATCCCCAGAGGTAACGGGCCCGTTGGGCCAGGCCGCATCCGTTGCTGGGCTGGTAGCTCCTCCCGCTGTACAGGACCAGCTTTTGAGCTAGTTCTGCTGCTGTTGGTGGTTGAAGAGCTGTCGCAGCTGCCGCACGGTGTCCTCAGTAGAAGTAGAGGGTGGTGACTTACCGCTGTCGCTCTCCTCTGGGGAGTAATCTGGCTCAGGAGTGGTGCTGGCGCTGGGCGTGACGTCAGACGTGGCTTCAGGTGCAGTGTCAGCGCGGTCACGGCTCGTAATTCAGCATCCGGCAAAGTGGGCGGCCCAGCAGAAGGGGGCGGCGGTGACTCGTCATCTCGGGTAGTTTTCTTCGATCTGAGCGAAGGTGGTGACATCCTGGCAGAAGGTGTGCAGCTATCCGGCTCGAAGGACCACTTGTAACGAACCTCTGGTCGTCACAAGACTGTAAATGTGTAATAATTGCTGCCGGCTCTCGTGCACTTCTTTTGCTGATGATGATGATAGTAATTGCGTAGATTCCCTCGCTGGCCTCCGTGCATCCAGTTCTGTGAGTGGTACTGGATGTGCCTAGGTTTCTGGCTGAGCCTGGCGCCTGGCGGTGTACAAGAACTGGGCTGACTTTTCTTTAGGAGGTAGGCACCAGGTGGTTTTCAGTCAGGACTTCGGTGGAGAGCAGCGGGCTGATGAGGTATTTCAAGGGGTATGAAATAAAAGACTTGTTTGGAAGCAAGTGGTGAACTCATTTATTATTTTTAAAATCGCTCTTTATATCCTGTTTGTCGGACCGGGGAGCGTTACCGGCCCTTGTATAGGCAAAAGTGGAGGGAAAAAGTCACCTCGGCACGAGTGTATATAAGCAGACGCAAAATGTTGCTAACTCATTTGGCCAGATCAGTCCACGAAAGTGGTCTATTGAATTGGGATTCTAAAATTAATTCTGTGGGTCACACAATATATAATTACAAGTAGGTATTTGTGTGATTGATGATATTATGCATGAGGCTACAACTAGATATTTGTTTTTTCCAAATAAAAATGGTTTTTAGAAATATTTCGGTTTACGCGACAATTATTTGTCGTAATTTGGCCTTCAGGCGGACAGATTACATTTCAAGGCGTAAATCATATTTTTCCAAGATCCCCGTAGGATAGTGTAATAAAATCCGTTTAGTTTATTACCCTACGAGGTCTCTGGATTTTTAAAATCGGAAAAACATAAAAATAATATTGAAAACACCAAATTACATGAATATCAGTTATTTTAACTTCCCAGTGATAGCGTATGCAAAAAAGTTTTTATTTTTGCTGCACTGGGAAGATGTACGTTTTACACACAAATAACAGTTTATAATTTACATGTAGATATAAATCTAATTGGATTAAAATGAGAAACAACGATTAAAATTATAGATTCCTATAGGAAAATGATTTATCGTCGGCGGCATGGTACTGAAGCATTGAGAGGCCAGAAATTCTGGGTGAATTTCTCAGAAATGGCATAAAAAATTATGCAAAAAATGCAATCGGTTGGAGCCGACAATAAAAATATAATAATAAAGAATTCAAGGGTGTGCACATGTCGGTTACAATATGGGTGTCTAGCTGATGAGTGTTACCTAGGTCCTAGGAACATAATACTCAACACGAATGACATAGCACAAATGCGAAAATAAAAATGCAGAAAAGTTATAAATATTATTTTATTATAATAATTGCTCTCAAAATGCCCACCTTCGTTTTCAAGGCAGGTATGCAGTCTTCAAATATTTGTTATATTTAAATTCGGTGAATTTCTTCTCATCTCGGCAGCAGCATCCATTATTTTTTCCACCAGCTGCTCCCTCGAGGCTACTGGTTTGGCGTACACCTTTGCTTTAAGGGCCCCCCATAGATAGAAATCGAGGGGGGTTAAGTCAGGGACCTAGGGGGCCACGCAAAGGTTGGACTTCCGCGCCCTATCCATCGCCCAGGAAACTGCTCATCCGCATGGTGATGGTTCCACAGGGCGATGACGTAGTGGTGGAGCGCCGTCATGCTGGAACCACATTCTTCTGCGTGTCCAGAGGTCCACGTCCTCTAAAAGAACACCATGCTCCTGAATGAATTCCAAATGCCTTGGTCCATTTAGTATCGAAGGCAGCTTGATTGGACCTATTATTTTGTTGTCTACAATCCCTGCCCACATGTTCACCGAAAATCTGTCTTGGCTGGAAGACTCCCGAACTTCCTTCGGGTTTTGTCCAGCCCAGGTATGTAGATTGTGTAAATTTAGTACACCTGTTTTTGTAAACTGGGCCTTGTCTGTAAATAAAATGTTTCGCATGAAGTCGGGGTCCCTCGTCACTTTACGCGACATTCTTCTGCAGTAAACAATCTGTGAAAAATGGTTAAGTTAAAACACCTAAAGAAATGACATATTTCAAAACCAATTTAGTTTCATTAATTAAATACAGCACTACAAATAATATAAACATTTCGTCGGGTTTCTTGTCTCTTAGGAGAGTAGAAAAACCGCTGTTTTGTTTGACTATCGCCATAGAGGTATCTTTACCGAAAGATCGAAATTTTTTGATAAGCTTTTATTTTCATTTTATGTATGTACCCTTTTTCTATCGTAACTTTATTTCTATTATTTCTTTCTCTATGAAATATTATTTGCAGTGAAACTTTTTTAAGAAGTTTTCCAAGAGATCGGAAAAAAAAAACTGATAAATTAGGCCATTCAGTCTCCAAGGGACTGAAAAACAGAAACTTCTTAAGCAAGTCTCACTGTACTTATTAAATAATCCACCAAACTAGATTCATGCCCATATTATCGTGTATACATTTTATCTTAAAAGAATATACATTTTATGCAAAATATCGATATACAATATTATTTTGATATTATTTGGTAAAAAAATTAATACCGTTTCAACATGTACCAAATGGTTTTTGTGACCGTCTTTCAAATCCATGACTAATTTATTGTATTCTTACAAAACTTATCCCTGTATATATCTGTAAAAAAGTTTTGTTTTATAATGTTATGTTTCTATACAATATATAGTTTAACCTGATGACAAATCATTATATCATAATAATCAAAGCCATAAGGCGCCCCCATATTTTAAAATTCTATGATGATATATATTATGATAATTATAGATGATGAAATTTATAAAATGTTTATTTTTGGGGTTTTATGCCGTGTTGCACTATCTTCTTCTTCAATCAACGTTTCGGAAAGCGTTACAGTGTCCGTCATTAGGTTAGATAAGTAATTAATAGTAGTGTGCTTTTCTTTGTAGATGTGATACCGTGTTGCCAGCCTCTAAGAGCTGGATTTTATTATGGTTTTAAAATGATTTTCTGCATTTAGTTTTGGTCTAGCCGTCAATTACTGGATACCAAGAGTTCTTGAGCTCAACCCCGTCGTCTAAAACTAAAACGTCATTAGGTTAGATAAGTAATGAATAGTAGTGTGCTTATCTTTGTAGATGTGATACCGTGTTGCCAGCCTCTAAGAGCTGGATTTTATTATGGTTTTAAAATGATTTTCTGCATTTAGTTTTGGTCTAGCCGTCAATTACCGGATACCAAGAGTTCTTGAGCTCAACCCCGTCGTCTAAAACTAAAACGTCATTAGGTTAGATAAGTAATGAATAGTAGTGTGCTTATCTTTGTAGATGTGATACCGTGTTGCCAGCCTCTAAGAGCTGGATTTTATTATGGTTTTAAAATGATTTTCTGCATTTAGTTTTGGTCTAGCCGTCAATTACCGGATACCAAGAGTTCTTGAGCTCAACCCCGTCGTCTAAAACTAAAACGTCATTAGGTTAGATAAGTAATTAATAGTAGTGTGCTTATCTTTGTAGATGTGATACCGTGTTGCCAGCCTCTAAGAGCTGGATTTTATTATGGTTTTAAAATGATTTTCTGCATTTAGTTTTGGTCTAGCCGTCAATTACCGGATACCAAGAGTTCTTGAGCTCAACCCCGTCGTCTAAAACTAAAACGGCATAATATCCCAAAAATAAATCACTGTACATATTACTTTTTGGCTGTGAAAATCTAAAATATATTGTATATGTATTTTCATCTGGTTTATTATCACTACTAAATCAATAATTCATGTTTTTTTCTTCTCATTCTCATAAATTATAGTTATTTATTAGAACTGCCTTTATAAATGTATGATAAAACTTGCTAATGAAAATAACAAAATTTCATATTTGTGTACAATATGTACATCTATAATTACTAATTATATGCTTTTTACAACAAAATTTCACATTCATGTACAATTACTAATTATATGCTTTTTACAACAAAATTTCACATTCATGTACAATTACTAATTATATGCTTTTTACAACAAAATTGTTTTTTTCTTTTGAAATTCCTACATTTGTGCTTATATGTATATTATTGTATAATATCTTTGTATTGTATTATATTGATCTTGTTGCTTATTTGTACTCAACCTCTCGAGTGCCGACGTATCCAATGGCCCAATAAAAAACTATTCTGTGGAAATGGTATATTATATACTATTTTTATAAATATATAAACACATTATGCTGGTAAGGACAAGGATTTCTATGATACCTACTAGCCTGAGGAGTTTAATTGTAAAGTTGAGAGCACTCTGAATTCGGTGCATAGTGAAATGTGACGCCTCCATTCTCCTGTTGAAGCTTAGGACCAGTTGTTTCGGAAAAGTTCACGCGTGAATTTCCTTCAAATGTCATTCACCGAAAAATTGGGTTGTTTCAACCTCTGTCAGAAGAAATTTCAACGAAAATTTCATAGACATGTTTAAAAAAATGAAAAGATTCTTTTTTCATTTCAAATTTGACACGCAATCACGCCTTCCTTCATTTCAAATACAAAATGGGTTGTTTCAACTCCAAAATAACATTCTATAAATTTGAAAATTTCACTCGAGTGTTCCCCGCTGAATTACAATTTTGACGTCTGCGCATGCGCCTCCCTTATTTCAACGACAACCGTCCGAACTCGGCTGATCACATTTCTATGAAATTTTCGTTGAAATTTCTTCTGACGGAGGTTGAAACAACCCAATTTTTCGGTGAATGACGGTTTGAAGGAAATTCATACATGAAATTTTCCGAAACAACTGACCTTTCTTCTGACGGAGGTTGAAACAACCCAATTTTTCAGTGAAGACAATTTGAAGGAAATTCATACGTGAAATTTTCCAAAACAACTGGCCCTTAATGCGAGTAACATTGTTTTGTGCAATCCATGTTCTCCAAATCCTAATTTATTCCTTAACAGCCGTGTTGGATTGGCGTCGCCGTGCCGTGGGTGTTAGGATTATTGTTGTCATTTCCTTGATTCCTACCTACATCTGTGTCACAAGGTGAGTGCATTGACAACCTTCAACGTGAAAGCAGTGTTCTATGGTTCAGGGTCTGTTGTATCTTGAATGCGAATGATAAAATTACAATCAGTGCAAAGTGGAAAGTTAACTTTGGACAAGAGACACCATCATCATCCTGCCTTCAGTGAGTTTTATGCTTCCTTTTTCCTACTATTCCTAACAGTGGGAATTTTAAAAGCAGCCATTCAGTACGGTAATAAAGTATTACAGTTTGTTCTCGTGCGCCGTCTTGTGATGCTTATTCCTGCTGTAGGCGCGACCAAACTTCAGTCCGCAGTATTTACACTCGTGCTTCTTTTCCTGGCTGTGGGAGATCATGTGGTTCTTCAGCGCCCTGCAAATACACAAACCATTTATTACCGGTGATTACCAAATGAGGTAACTTGTGAAGCTGAAGTGGTGGGAAGGAGATGGGGGAGAGGAAGGTTTGGGAAGTAAGTACCTGGGTCTTCAGATCTGGACACTAAACACGGAAAATGCCATTTCATGCAATATCTAATATTTGTTCCCCTATTTCAATTGTTTCAAAGAAAAAACCAGAGAGTTAAAAAACTCCCTTTTTTTATTAGTTTTTGTCAAGTATACAGGAATACCGGGTGTGTCAGGACGTACCTGACAAACTTTAATTTGAGGTGTGGTTCCTGCCTTTTCTTTATTCCTTTATTTCGGGTTAAAATTTTAGTACATGGCATTTTGGTCTCCGATAAAATTTATTTTTCAAATTAATCCAAATTTTTTTTTCAAGTGTCATCACTAGTGACTCAGTAATGTGCTGATACATCCTTTATATTTATGTTGTATTGAGCAGGAACAGTTGGAAGCGTTAAGAATCCTCGAATATTAGCTTCGTTAAAAAAAAAGGAACTGATAGACGGGGGTGATAAATTATGTACTGCAAAAAATATTTGCAGTACATAATACATCATAAACATAGATTAATATTGGATTTAAAATACTTGGGCCAGTTATTTCACAGAAATTTAAAGGAAAATTGTCTTCAAATTACAAATCAATGCCGTTTGTCATAAATTGTGTTTTTTTTTTTGTATTTTACATTCTCCATAAAGGGGGTCATGAGAAAAATAATTTCACTCAGGGCCTATGTCATCTTTGGAGATGATGTGTGGATGATCTTTTTAGGGAGATAAAGTTCTGGAAAGGACAAAGGTAGCGACGGATGTTTGAATCTATTCCTTCCTCAGCCATGCTTAAAACTTCACAAGCAACAAGTCTTTTATCACTTTCTAGCCCTGAAAGTCTTTCCTGGACCCGCTACCTCCTCAGGCTGAACCTCTACTTGAAGATCTTCTGGTCTTCTACACTCCTCAAGAACAGCCGGCACCACTCGGGACACCGTCAGGCAGAGGGAAGGCATATCCAGTACTGCCATCTACCTGTCCTTAATGCCCGAGTGCTTCTTCTCGTGCAGCCGCATGTTGGAGTGTGGTAAAGTGGAGATATGTGTGTGGAGAACTCACCCCTTGTTGTAGAATCCCTTGCTGCAGAGGGTGCACTGCACGTCCTTAATGCCCGAGTGCTTCTTCTCGTGCAGCCGCATGTTGGAACTGCGCGCAAATCCCTTACCGCACTCGCCGCACTTGTAGTTCTTCTCTTTGGTGTGGCACCTGCACACGAATTGCTTTAAACTTTAATAAATAGACATTCCGTCAACCAACACAAACTCTTACTCACTTATTTTTTTTTATATATCAGCCTTGATAATGGCTCTTAAGATTGAGCATTTCATACTTCGCAATATAAGCTGCGTTTATAGAGAAAGAAAAATTAACCTTCAGGTGCAGAGGTAGGTGACATGTTAACCTGTAGTGACTGGTAAGAAACTACGATAAAAAAGATCTTTTCAATATCATACTTGATTTTAGTTTTTGTCTTTAACTAACCTGGTAGGTGTGATATCCGAAGGCAAAATGAATAGATCGTTGCTTCCACTGCAAAATTAGCTAACTGACAATTTTCTCTATTTGGACTAATTATGCAATATTGTCTGCAATTATGACCCTTAAGTCCATTTAAAATCATACAAATAAAAAAAATTATATTTGACCATATTTTTGTTAGTCGTGCTTACAGAAAATATTCATCAATAATCCCAATAGAAAAAAATTGTCAGTTAGTTAATTTCGCAGGAAGCGACTACATAAGGTTTACACAGCAATTGGAAGGAATTTCATAGTCCAACACTGCAATTGCAGGGCTCCAGCCCATAGGGGTTAATGACGGTGACCAGATAACTCAACACAGGCACTTCAACACATCTTTAAAAAGTGATTAAAAAAAAACTATGTTATGTCAGGTCAGGGGCTTGAGTCATAGCTAAGTGTAGGTAGGTACTTTTAATGAATTTATTATGTTTTTATAACACTTCTAAATATGAGATAACTGTGAAATAGAGGATTTATTGGCTTTAAATCACATTATGTTTCCGTATTGCAGTGTATAGGTTAATCATGTAGTTTCAGCATCCTTCAAAAGAAGATGGTTGATCATCAGAAATTAACAGTATTAATATTCAGAGGTATGATTTTTAAAATGAATCTATCGCTCAAGGTTATTTTTTTGCTCGAGTGGTTAAGAGGCAAATAGGTAACATTGACTTAATTGAGATTAGGAAACAACAGAGTTTGTACCAGTGTTAGTTAGACACTCGTTGTTGGAAAGTATTATAAATAGCAGTGTTTACCACAAGTGTTTCTTGAGGTCCTGCGAAGAGAAGAATCCCCGGGAGCAATGCTGGCAGATGAAATTCCTCTCTTTCTCGTGGACACTTCTCCTGCAACATAAGATATTCATAAAACAAGGAGTATATTGCACTAAAAGTAAGATGGCAATTTCCAATTCTCAACGTTTTGAATAATGCGCTAAAAATGTCTTTAGTTCTTCTGCCGTACTATGAACCATAAAGCATTATTTTTGTTGTTAATTGTTTCCATAAGTCTATGTATATGTATTTTATTGCGATTAACCACTTGGGCACATAAGCTTGTTTTCACGACAATTTAACGTAGGTAGACATATGAATGACGTATGCCCTGGACCTGAGTTATTAAATGGTAAATTATTTAGATATTTTCAATTAATAGGCGGATATTGCCGCTGTTCTGTCTCTCTGATTTGTTTCAAAGGGAAACTGCTGTTTTTGTTCTGTATGCATTACCCTAACGGAGATTGCCATTTTTGTTGCAGAACTAAATACATTTATTAAAAAATGTATGGGATAGTGTCATTCATGCTGCGAACCCTTTGCAGCTGTCGATAGTATTTTTGTTTCTCTATCCACCGCCATATCTAACTCATTCTTGACCAATGGTTGAGATTTTCGTGTTTGTTTTAACACGCCTCAATTTCACACGGCAAAGGTATTGGAACCTATAATCTGCAAACTAAAAAAAAGGTGAAAATTAATGGTATTTTTTTTGTTTACATTATCTTGTCTTGTTATTGAAAGGAAGGAAAAAGGGGTCAATGTATCCAGGAGTGACAGTGTATGAATCCATCCCTCCTACAGTAGTACAAGGCGATGGGTCAAGAGAGTCCGGCTGGAGAGGTCAAAAGGACTCCCTCATCTAGTCTCAATAGATGGGCAAATGCATCTGCCGCCAAGACCTAGACAAACCTCACCCCCTGAACCCAGATATACACTTTCGAAAGTGATTTTTATTTTATTTATAACATCTAGTGTGCAAGAATTCAAAATTCTGCTTTAAGGGGATGGTAACGTTAATTCGGCCTAAAAAAGGCCAATGCTAAAGGTAATACAAATTTATTTAATTGATCGGAACATTATAGTACAACATACAAACAATATTTCCTTAAGTTTTTAAAACAAAATATAAATAATTTAGCCGACGGCAGCAAATCTTCAGAGGCACCTTGTAAAAAAGTTGTCCGCCGGTGAACAGTATAACTCATGACTGGATCATTGGAAATCAAAAAATAAAAATGATATCTTTAGATAACTACTTTTCTAAGGTAACGCTGGAAGGAGTTTTTTTTTTGGTAAAATTTTTGTTAATATTAGAAGTGAAAAAACCGATTTTTGTCTAAAAAATTGGCCTATTTGTTATTGTAAAATACACAATTATAAAAAAATAAACTCCCAGCGTTACCCGGTCATCCGTACAAGGAAGTAGTATAAAAATTTCAAAAGAATCGGTCAAGTAGATTTTGATTTAAACAGTTTTTGCCATCTTCAAAAATGACAAGTGTCAGAAAATCGCTTTACGGTTTTGGATACCAGAAAATCCAATACTAATCATGAAAATTTTGTTCATACAAGTTCCATATTAGAGTTAGTTTTGCTCCGATTTGTTTCAAATTTTGACACAATAATCTTAGGATGTTGTAAAATCATATGAAACAATAAAAAAGAAGAAATACATTACCATCCCCTTAGAGGTGGGAAAGAGGAGGGGGGTGGTTTTTCGAAATCCTTTGAAAAATTTCACAAATCTCGGAATAAAACTCTAGATTTCCATACAAAACAAAGCCAGGCTCGACTGTATATCTTAATATATAAAAATAAATGTTTCTTTGTTTGTCTCTTTTGCCCTCCTAAGAGATTCATTCGATTGCATTGAAACTTTGGTGATTTGTTGTGTGCTTGCCGCGATGATTTCTACATTTAGTGGTGAGCTTTTTGAGCTATGAATTTTTTTTCTATACCATTCATCCGATTGCGATAAAACTTTAGTGAGTTGTTGTGCGCACACCCACAAAGGTTTCTTACATATAATGGTGAGCTCTGGCATTATAAAATTTGTACAAAAAATTGATAATAGGTAACGTGTGAGTTGTTTGAAAAAGGAGTGTATTTCATATAGTTAAGCAGCAGGTCGGGAAGGCGAGAGCGGGGAGAGGAATCCGGGAGAGGTGAAGGCGAAAGGAAAATGCGGGAGGAGAAGCGGACACAGGAGTTTAGTGGTAGCGAGGGAAATCCGGGAGGGGAGAATGAAGGAGGGGGGGAGTTTGCGGGAGGTGGGATGAGACAAGGGGGGCGAAGGATGGGAAAGAAATGCTTGAGAGAGGGACGAAGGAGTGGGGGACGAGGGGGAGGGGCAGAGGGAGGGAATGCAAAGGAGACTTAGTAGTGGTAGGCGATAGCAGGTAGAAAATTTGGAAAATAAATGCTACTCACACAGTCAGCTATGAGGGAAGGCAGGTGAGGTGGAAGGGGAAGGCGGGAGGGGAACGGGGGCGGCAACGGGGAAGCATGGAAAAGAACTAGCAGGGGAAGGGTGTCGGACGGGTGGGGTAGAGAGAGGGGCAGAGGGAGGGATTGCAAAGGAGACATAGTAGCGGTGGGGGATTACAGTAGATAAATTTGGAAAATCCGTGCTTCTCACACGGTCAGTTGTATGTGACCTGCTCACGCTGTGGAAAACCTGGTGATTTATTAGTGTACGTCCAAAAGCACTTCAATAAACAGAATGAAAACACAAACACTTCTTTTTTTGAGTGGCATTTCAAGGCATGCCGAGTACTCGCTAGTACAATATAAATAATAGTCACCTGTGTATGTCCCTGTTGGACTTGTTGCGGAACAGCTTGTGGCAGAGGGGGCAGGAGAAGGAGCGCTCCTGGGCGTGACAGGAGAGGTGCAAGCGCAGCAGGGTGCGCGTGAGGAAGGCCTTGGGGCACAGGGCGCAGGCGAAGGGATGCGGGGCGCTCGAGTGCATAAGGCGAAGGTGCTCACTTCCCCGCTTGTAGTCTACCAGAACAACCATTTATACATATTCAGCCTTACTAAAAAAAAAATACTCCGCGGCCGTTAAACGGTGTTTCTGTAGCACGTTGTGTAAAGTCTCTACATTTCGTTTTTCAAATTCTTACTAAACAAAATATATGGTTTTGATCTGACAACGTCGCCATTTTACCAGCCTTACTAATAAACTTTCTGAAAAATTTGTACAATGGTCAAACAACCATGTATGAAGAATCCTTACTAATTAAGAACTGACAAAAAAAAATTTATGGAAAGATATGTACATTGCTTACACGGCCAAGGAGGGTAGTTTATCTGTTGTATATATTTGTTCCATTTGTAATTTTCAACGAATTTCGAATTTTTTGTTTAATGTCCTGTATATTTATTATTTTTTGAGATGTCGTAAAAACAAATACCATTTTAGAACCAAAATTTAATTACCTTTAAGATTTTCATATCTAAAATATACTTAAATGTTTAAAAACTGTAGTATTTTAAGCTTGAAACATCAAGTTGAAAAAAAAAACTCACTTACCCCAAACACTTTCTATTAAAACATTGAATTATTTGGAAAAATTCAAAAAACACAGTCCTTTTATTTAATGATTTTGAAATAAAACTGTCACCTCACATTTTACTCCTTCACACAATAAAAAAATATAAAAAAATCTTGAAATTCGCTTTTCATTCCCAAAAATTTACATAAAAAAAACTCACGTTTGAATACATTGCTTGCATATCTTAAGACATTAATTTTTTTGATACGTTTACTAAAATATGTATTAGACATTTTAGTCACCAAAAAACATCACTTTCAAGAATTTATAATAAAATAAAGATCTTAAAATGCAAATTATTTCTGAATATAACCTACAGTACCATTTTCTGACAGCTCAATTTAGAACACACGATTTTTGCGTCACAATTTGACTTAAACTAACAAAAAACAACACAAATTAATAGTAAATATATTGATTACATGAATATAAGTGCGAATTAGTCATAAAGATTGAAATCATTAACGAAAACATCATATTAATCACACACACAATCGCGACCGACTTTCTTCTGCATTCGCGGCTATTTTTTTCAGCGGTAAAGCAATGCGCAGGCGCATCAATCACACCACCTAGCGGATTATTATGAAAACTCCAATTTAAACAAGTAAAACACGGCGTTGCCAAATCTAAAGATTCACAAAAACACCGTTTAACGGCCGCGGAGTGTTTTTTTTTAGTAAGGCTGATATAACCTCATTTTATATTGCCTTTTAACACATTCATTGCGATGTATTTTTAAATAAATTATTGCATGCTGCAGATTACATCTAATTTTTAAATAAAAACACCACTGTTATTTAATGTCACAGTGTCAACGCGACTTTACATGCAAGAGCGAGAGAAACAACCATTACAGACTGATGCCGAAGCTGAGGCGGTAATATATGTTTAGCTAGCGATGCTTGAGAAGTTTTCTTATCATTTACTATGTATGCGCTAGGCGCATATTCAACAGCCAATGTGTTAATGGGGAGCATTCAAATGTTAGGTTGCGAGTGCAAAAAGGTTAACTCCTTAAGTAGGGAAAATTAGTTCTTAAAACAAGGAAATTGATCGAAAACACCATAGCATCCCACCTGAATTACTGCACAAGTTAATAGAATGAAAACAATTCAGAAGAGGCACGAGGTCGATATTGTGCTGTAGTAGATATACTAGGATAAAACCATGCAATGCCAACTCAATATTTTAAGTGTGTGGCAATGAAAAGACTTAAAAATACCCTACTATTTATTTATAAGTTAAAAAATAATACTTAACCAAAGTATATGATGAATAGTGTTAGTAATAATAGTACAGCTCATAGCTATCCTACGAGAAACTACAATGATTTTAGGCTTCCTAAGACAAATTTATCGGGAACACAAAACAATGAGGGGAGGGGGAGGGGGTGAGCAATTTATGGGATAATCTTATGTTAGAAGAGGAATTAAAATATTGTCAGGTTATCTGTAAACTGGGAACTCACGTTTGTTGCATATATTGCAGAAGAACAGTTGCCCCAAGTGGTGCGTGGTCATGTGTCTCTTGCGGCCGGAGTAGCAGGCGAACACCTTGGGGCACTCGGCGCACGGCAGGCGTCGTCCCGGTGCGTGCGTGCGCTGGTGTGTAAGCAGGTTGCGCACCAGCTCACCGCATACGGCGCACACTGTGGGTTCGCACTCCTCTTTCTTGTTACTGGACTTACCTGCAAAATGTCATGCGAGTTACATTTGTTATAATAAATAAATAAACACAAAAGAGAGATAAAAGAAAATAGCAGAAAAGAATACTTCCGGTAAAAGAAGGGACCGAATTTCTAAGGTATACAACTGATACATCTATACTGCTGTCATAAGCAAAAAGGCAGCTAGAAATTTGCAAAAGTTTCTGAATTACAACTTCAAATGCACTTGGTAGATGGACTATAAATAAACAAAACTAAATGATGTTTGCTGGAATTGAGTGATAATATGTTGGGAACAGTAGGGATTCAAGGGAGAAGGAAAACCACTTGGAATGGTCTACGGCAGGGGTGTTGGCTATCCAATAAATGGTAAAGAACTCCCAATTATTATACTAAAATTTTGTCTTACTGTTCTGCAAATTAGGGAGAGCACATTTCTCCTTTGAATAATTAGAGAATTTCAATGGAACATCATCGGCTTCACTGAAGAACCCATCGGACAATCTGCCGCTATCAGAACCATCAGCCTCCTCTTTATCGGATCCTGGTTCACTCTCCAACTCACTACTGTACGAGGCATCTGCTTTCAAGCGTTCCAAACAAATACCTTCTTCCTTCATATTGTTAACGTCGTTTTGGCACACTCCATCGCTGTTATTGTGATTGTTTTCATCCAATGTTTGACTGTAAAATCGTTTTTCCAACTCTCTAAATGATTGTTCGGCAATCATTTTGAATTTATAGGCAGAGGTGAGTTTTGTTAGACACTTTTGGCAAATGCTTACGGGTAGCTTCTCTCCTTCGGGAGCCTAAAAGAAATATATATTTGAAACACAAAATCAAACAATCGGACAATAATTATTATTTTGCTGATCCTCAATATGAGATTTGGAGATCGTTTCGTATTCGTTCTGATCTGTTTTAAGTATAATACAACCGGAAAGATGCATACTGGGAAAGCGAATGAGAGAACGGAGGACATCATGTCGAAGCAGGAAACTTTTGTAGCTTTTTGTGATTTAAATGTGGAAAATATGTTGTAAATCCCGTTATTGCTGAGGCATGTGCGGCAAGATGATAGCGGATTCTTATTCATCGCGGAAAATATTGTGTAAATTATAATATCCGCTTTATCGAAAAAGTGAACAACATTTTCTGTAATAATATTATCAGTAGTTTGACCATAGTTTGACACATAAATAAACCAATCACTAGATTGATAACTTCGTGCTTTTACTATAGAGAAATTTTCGACACTATTTGACCATAGATATTGGATAAATATAGAGTATTTTATCACTTTTTTTTCGCCCCGACTTCTTGACGTCACACACACCATCGACTAGGATAGAGGAAACTAAAAAAAGGTGCGACCATAGACAATATAATTATCTTTCGGTACCTACCCAACTCATATGCCAAAAATATTATTTAAAAAAAAAAATGATTGGTTAAACAGAAAAATAAAAAACTCAGTTATATGTTTTGGTATTTTATTATAAGCGCGTATAAACAGATAATACAAGAAAAACTAACCATCACACCAATTCCGAATATACGAAGGCGTTGTTTTAAAGGTAAACTCTTCTATTGAACAGATTATAACTTTTATCAGGTCTAAAATAAATTTACCATATTACCGAGGGTAGATATAACCAAGGTCCATAAAGACTTCGTTCGAACAAGATATTTGATGCTCCAGTCCTGGAGTTCTGTGTTCTCTCAAGGATAGAGGAACCACAGAGTGGTGGAACACGTCAACACCCCAGATGTACTGGCCGTCATATCCTGACGTGACACCACAACGTTACTGTTCTACATACCTGCAACAAACAATCATATGTCATCATTAAGATGCTAAATCAATATATTTGGGTGTGCATCAAAATAAGTCAATTGACCTTCACAACAAAAGATTTAAGAAAATTTAAAACATTAGTAGAAACGTACTACATTCGGTGGATAAAGTTCACCATTAAGCAAGCTAATCGTCGCTATATTAATATTTTTACATGGGTGATAATTTATAATAATATAGTAAAATTCAAACACATACCAAGACAGTCCTGTGAAGGAAACGAATTTCTCTTTATAACTCCAGAACTGGTAGTTGAACTAGTGCAGAACAGTGTGTCACGATTTGGTGTTCAAAACAAACATAGGCATTGTATGATCGAGCTGAAAAGATTAATTAAAACAACTTCACTATCATGACACAACTGACAGATCAAAACAAGACAAATGCATAAAAAATTGATATTTCATCACTCGTCAACTAGAAAAATAACCGTACGAAATGAGCTTAGAATTTCATATGAATAATCAATATAATTATGTGTACCTGTATTTTGGTTACAATGCATCCTCTTTCACGAGGATATTGTCTCATTTCAGGAAGTTTAAAAGTAGACAATGAGTTATTTTTTAATACGCATTTTGCATTCGATCACCATATTCGAGTCTGCCAATTCTCATCGACCATTCCCGATTCTCCTTTCTTTCCCAGGACGGAAACTTATCCCGAATTGAATTTACGTCTACACAGCCTTTCACACTGGGACGATATTTAGATTTAGGTGGCATTTCACAAAAAATAATCAAAATATTTACGTCAGAATAGTAGCGCGTGGTCGCGCGCTAAGCTGTGTCAAACATAAATAAACCATAGAACAATACTGTTTATATATAAAATATACTCGTGTTCTATTGGTCGCAGCGTGGTCGCCGCCTTCTTGTCGTCACACAGTCATAGATATTTCTCATCTTCGTTCCTGTTGAAATTTTGGATCGGAGTTATACCCCCCTGGTTTGACACATAAATGAACCAATCTATAGATTGATAACTTCCCGCTTTTTGTATAGAGACACTTTCGACGCTATTTAATAGTATTTAACCATAGACTTGGCAATAATTTGATACTTTTTTTTTGCCCTATAGTTATGACGTCACACACACCATCGACAAGGATAGAGGAAAACCCAAAAAAGGGTGTGACCATAGACAATATAGTTCTCTTTCGGTATCTACGCAATTCACCAGCCTAAAATATATATTTTTTTTAAATGTGGAAACATCAAAATGCTCCCTCAGAACAAAAATTAAAACTCACAGTTATATGTTTTAGTATTTTATTATAAACAGGTAGAAACACAAAATACAAGAATGACTAACAAACCATCACGCCATTTCCGCAGGGGTAGGTAGTAGAAAACAACCCAGTTTTGGAACACATTCTTTGTCTAATTTACATTCATACATCGTCTCATACATACTCTTCTAGAATTCTGACTTGACATGGCTCGACTTGAGTATCTGATTCACTCGATCATGCTATGTCTTCCTCGGACGTCCCCAACTTCTACCTTTCACATATTCTCCTTACACTCCTTTCTTTGTTCATTCGCTCAAACCATCTGAGCGTCCCTTTCTTAATCTTATTCATTACTCTTACATTAATCAGCCTTGCATTATTACTCATCCTTCTGCCAGTTCCATGCCTCACTGCACTACATCAAGGTAGGAACCAGCACTCTATTTGGGACTGCTAGCTTCGCTTCTTTGGACATTTTTTGTTAGCGCCAACGTCATTCAGTCCTACATTAATGAAGTTATCTGCATTTACCTTCCTTTCGACATCTCTATCAACCTTCCAAATAATCATCATTCACAACAAGCAGGTTCCATTTCTGTAGAGAGTTGCCATATGAAGGTGTTGTTTTAAAGGTAAACCCTTCTTTTGAACATATCGACGCTGGAAAGGATAAATGACTAAAGCGCCATGGAGCTGGAAAGGAAGAGGTGGATGGCGCTTTGGTTATTTATCCTTTCCAGCATCGATATATATTGGTCTAAAATTAATTTACCATATTACCAAGCCAAGGGTAGATATGACCAAGGTCCACAGAGACTTCGTTCGCACAAGATGTTTGATGCTTTATATGGGCACATAAATATATTACATGTGTATTTCAATGTGTACTTTATTGCTGCCAGCTCACCATATTTGTCCTGAAATCATAAAATTATCATATTTTTTAAAAACTATATTGGTTCACATTTGTAATGGTAATTTTTTGAAGTATGCAATTTTTAGGGTATGTACATACTGGGTCGACTTACGTACGCCACGCATAACAATATCTGGACTACTTAGCAACCATAAATTTTATTCTAGGATTACCAACTTATATAAAGAAGCCTACTCAAATGTGTTAAATTTATCTGACATTATTAGGTAATTTATAAATAAAAAATAATAATTACCTCTGTATCAGCACCATAACTGTCAGTATTTTCCATAACCTCATGTTATCACCAATACCTCCAGAACAGAAGCGAATGGGGGTTGCGGACAGAATGTTACAAGTTACCTAAATATGCGTTTAGAGTTTTGTCAGTTCAGATCCCACTGAAAGATAAGAACAAATTTATTAATACTAATAAATAAAAAACAGTGCAAATATAAAGTACAGAATAGAAAAGTAAACGTACTGAGAATGATTTGTTCTCGTCGCGTCCAGTCCATGGAGTACTCTTCCTTGGTTCTCCTGTGCAGGCCCCAATCTCTTGACACGACACCACAACGTTACTGTCCTGCATACCTACAACAATCATGTCATCACTAAATTGCTAAATTATTGCTTTTAGATGTGCATCAATGAGCATCATGAAACACATCTGACATATCAAAACAAAGTAAGATAAATAAGTGAAAACAGGATTAAACTGTGCAAATGAATGTATCTTCGACATTATGAAATGGCTGTAATTATTCACATTATGATAAAAATTTGATATTTCATGCCTCCTCAACTAGAAAAATTACAGTACGAAATGAGCTTAGAATTTCATATAAATAATCAATATTATTTGTACCTGCACTTTGGTCAATAAATCCTGTTTTCACGAGGATGGTGTGTCTGATTTTAGGAAGTTTGGTGGACAGTGCATTACTTTCCAATACGCATTTTGCACTCGATCTCGAAATGAGCCATTTCATGTAGTATTAGCCTCAAATACATGCAAAATGTTCTCAAAATCGGGTAATCAATATATTCAAGTGTGCAAACTTCACACGGCACTGATATTTATTAATTTATATAAGTATTTTCACATTTGCGTCGAACGTATTGGTGTGAATGTGCGTTGCAAGCGTCCATTTTGATATTATTATAGCGCTCAGTTGTCAAGAGTTTTTCCCATAGAAATTCAAAAATTTCCTATTGGTCCATATAGGTATTACGTCACACAGTCATGGATATTTCGCATCTTCGTTACGGTTGAAGTTTTGGATCGGAGTTATACCCCCCTGTTTGACATTTCCAATCTAGTTTGACATTTGAAGTTGACGTTCAGTGTTGCCAACTCAACTACTTCAAAATATGCTAGAGTGATGGGAAAAATATGCCAGAAATATGCTAAATTACTTTTAAAAATGCCTAAAAAAAAGCCAACATAAATTTAACTTAGTATTTATAGAGAAATAGAGTGATGGGAAAAAAATGCCAGAAAAAAGCTAAATTATTTTAAAAAATGCCAAAAAAAACCCAACATAAATTTAACTTAGAAATAAAATATCAATATCTTCATTAACAGCAGCTGATGTGGAAGGCTGAGAGACAGAGTCGTAACTTTCTTTGATCCCAATGCATCGCAGTACTTCGTCAGGAACAGTGTAAGAATAACAGCACTTTCCTGCTCTCTTTAGGCCAAATCTCACGTAAAATGGCATTCAGGGTTCTCACCGCCCAACGATTTCGGAGTTTTGTTTTGACCAGACTCATTTGGTTAAATGCACGTTCAATGTCCGCATTTGAATGCGGCAATGTTAAAGAGACATTGCAAACTGACATAAATCACCGAAGGGGTTATTATCAGCTGCATCTTTATATTGCATGACTTCATTCCAAAACTCTACAGTGGAAGGAAGTCAAGGATTCCCATTTAATGTGAACTATGTTTCTCCATTGAGACACCAGTTTTTAAATCGTAGGTTCATTTAGTCGGAACTCTTGGGCTATTTTTACAATGGATGGTTTTTGAGGTGGGGACACCGACAAAGTTATCGATATCGTTTTTGTTAGTTAAAAAAATGGTTTTTATTATTTTCATGTTTCTGTAAAAATAAGCCAAATAAATATGCTATATGCTAAAAGCATAATAGGTATGCTAAACATGGAGTAATTATGCCAAACTTAGCATATAATATGCTAAATTGGCAACACTGTAATGACGTTTACCTCAAGTCATAGAAAAAGGCAATTCAAGATAAGTATTCTTCTTCTTCGGTTTTTAATGGCTTTTCAACTTTATTCGTCATAGAAGTGACTGAAAATACCATTCGACCTTGAATTTGAACCATAGAAGTCTCTGAAAATCCTTTATCCAAAATTGAGTTTGCCTCAGCACAGGGGATCTCCTCGTCAGTGTTGGCATCTTAGAAATTAACTGAGATTTCCGCTGAATTTAAACACCAAAACATATCAACCGTTTGCACTCCAAATTACTTACCTTTTTAAGTGCAGTACAATCGGAATTATTGTTTTTCTAATAACAATACAAACTTTTTGCATTTTACCTTTTCTTCTGCGTTTTTTTTTGGGATATTGCAGCGAATTTACAAAATCTACGCCATTTCAATCGCCACCAAGCAACTCGGTCTTGAAACAAACATTGCTTCAATCACATTCGTACATACAAGTTTACACCATTTATTTCAGTAATGGTAATAGACCAATACCATCAGTCTGCTTCCCCGGAGCGTGAGGTGGAGGCTGTTAAAAAACAAAAACTTGGGTTTTATTATGTCTTTCATAAAGCTAAATTAAGTAATCTTCAAAAAAAAAAAAAAAGGTTTTCCTGTAAGTAAATACAGTAGAACCCACTGCTTTGAAAATCGGAAATATTTTTCATTTTCACAAAAATAAAGTTTGAAGAAAAATTTTATATGTTTGCACGTTACGAAACATTACAGTCTAGAATAATATTATGACACTTTATTTCTTTAACGTGCGAATAAAAAATATGATCGGCACATTGCTGGTACAAACATCACAAAATCCATTGAGGATTTCCTGGCCCACTAAGGGTTAACCTGTTGAATTTCCGATGACATTTCGTCGCTTCAGTTCGTTTTTATCCAACAGACCAAAACGCGAATCTGAAGAAATTGCACTTTAAACTTTTTTTTACGATAGAAGCACATACATTTTGGAGGACATAAGACAAAGTGCGTTTTGAAAACCCCTTAAATAATTATTTACAATTTTTTTTGAACGAGTATCGCATAAATAAAGGCTTTTTGAGAACATTTGCTTACTTAATTCAATTTCACGAAAAATGGTCTATTGGACAAAAACGAACTAGAGCGACGATTTGGCCACATGTACATCTTGTACCATAGAAAATTAATTCCAAAGAATTCCGAGAAGCTAAATTAACGAAACTAAAAGCAACGTCTGGAATGATATTGGCGCAAGCAATTCTGACCATGTCCTTGTAGAGTTCTTTTTATACATAATGGGCTCTACACACGGTTCTGCGAACAGCCGGCTGTTAGCAGCTGGCTATTGTCTCCTGTCTCCCTTTTCCTCGTGCGAACCCGTAACATTCTGTTTCACATTGTCTTCTGTCTCTTTTATTAACACAACAAATTCAATACCACCATCTCATTTCCTCGGTTGGTACTAACGGCAGACGGTTTCTTCCAATTTGCAGTCAACGTGAAACAGAGTGTTACGGGTTCGCATGGGAAAAAAAGAGACGGGAGACATCCTCCAACCTTCGATTTTTAGCCAGCTGCCAAAAGCTGCCGTTCGCAGCATGGTGTGTAGATAGTATTAGGGTTAGAATAGCATTTAAAACAGCAACAAAATATCCCAGGCGCCGACATCCGAGCGACAGATGATGGGTTAATAAATATTTTTTTAAATTCGATAATATTCTGGAAGTATTTTATATTTTCTGTAAACAATAATATACAATACAAGTGTTTTTCACAATAAAAAACGAAGTAAATACACAACAAACTACACGAACTGCGCATTAGGCAATACACTTTGGGAGGAAGGAATAGGTACCACCGCCCCGGGAACCAATCATTAGATAACCTCTGTCAAGTTTGTCCATGTCTTGGTGGCGGATTAGTCTGTCCACTTACTGCGTGGCGGGCCGGATTTAGAGAGACTGGTTGAGGGGGACGGTTTTATCTCTCTCTCGACCCTCTCACCCAGTGGGAGGGAAGGATTCATACGTCAGTCACCCCTGGACACACTGACCCCCAGATTACTACCCACCCCACCTCATACCTTTTTCCATCCCAGATCTTTCTCTCCTTCCTTTCCAAAAGAAATCCCACGCAGCATGCAAAGATGAACTTGGCTTTGAGGGAAATTATTTTCTTCATGGCTTCTTGAGTAGGTTAAATGTGAAAAAAAAGTTTTTTTTTCCGATTTTCTAAATTCATGTACGAAAGATAGCATTAAATAAACAAAAACCATTATTGATATACAAAAAATTATGTATTTAATAATACCTTAAAAATAATACAATGCAATTCTGTACAAGGCACTAAAAATATTGACATAATTATACTGCTAAAATTCTATAAAACTCGTGTATTCACATTTACACAGTGTCCAGAAATTCGTAGTACAAACGGGAAACTGGTGAATCTACATCTCATAGAGATCCTAAAAAAACATTTTTTTTTCAATCTCAGCATTTGTATTTTTAATTAAAAAATTTTTTTTTCGTATTTTGTAGCAACTTAATGGTTAAAAAACCTTTGGAGCCGGACATCAAATAGTAGATGTTATGATGTTGTGACCAATATTAACCCCTAGTGACCAAAATTAAGCCTTTGTGACCGATATTAACCCCTAGTGACCGATATTATTTTATGGAATGGAAGCATGAACGCTTACAGAAGAGCTGATAAGGCGGCTTGAGGTATTTCGAGATGTAGATCTACAGAAGAATACTCAAAATAAGTTGGATGGACCGAGTTACGAATGAAGATGTTATGGTTCGGATGAATAAAGAAAAATAAGTTGTTAAAACAATAAAAATCCGAAAACTTCAATATCTAGGACACGTGATGAGACATCTGGAGAAGTACGAGATCTTTCGTCTCATAATGCAGGGAAAGATTGCCGGAAGACGGGGCTCTGGAAGAAGGAGTACATTGTGTCTGAAAAACCTGAGACAGTAAATTCGCCAGTCTACTGTAGAGCTGCTCCGGGCCGCAGTAAATAAAGTCCGCATAGCCAACGTCCGTTGAACGGACAGGGCACGAGAAGAAGAAGAAGACCGATATTAACCTCCAGTGACCAATATTAACCCCTAGTGACCGATATTAACCCCTAGTGACCGATATTAACCCCTAGTGACCGATATTAACCCCTAATGACCGATATTAACTCTTAGGGATCGATATTAACCCCTAGTGGCCGATATTAACCCCTAATGACTGATATTAACATCTAATGACCGATTTCTTTCAAATTTGAACAAAAAATTCCAACTTTGGACTTGAAAACGATTTACTTGAAAACGAAAACTCAAAAAAAGTTATACCACAAAATCGAGTTATAACAGAAAGAGTTTCCAGATTGTGTACAAATGTTTGGAAAACAGTGATAACATTATCGTTGTTTGTTTTTGGGGTGTTATGTGTTTTGCCGTGTTGTGCTACCTCCTTCTTTAGCCGACGTTTCGGACAGCGTTGCAGTGTCCATCATCAGGGCAGATCCGGCAGATCCGTCGATGGACACTGCAACGCTGTCCGAAACGTCGGCTAAAGAAGGAGGTAGCACAACACGGCATAACACCCCAAAAACAAACAACGAAAATACTTTTGGCCGTGAAAATCTAAAAACGTATCAGTGATAACATTAGTTCATATTTTCATCAAGTCCATTGCATATTTTGGGCTGTTTCAATGGCGTCAACGGAATCCGAATCTTGTTGTTCCGCAAAAAAATGTTCTGCAAGTGTGGATTTGTGCGCACTCTTCTCGTGCTTGTTGCGGTGGTCCGCGCGCGCAAAGAAGGTGCTGCAGAAGCGACATGGGTGAGGCTTCTCCTTGGTGTGTGTCAGGATGTGGGTCTTTAGGCCTCTGCAACACATACATCAAACATACTTACATTATCAACAATACAGCGTTGACCATCTCCCAATTTATAGGAGAGTTTATTAATAAGGACGCTCGATTTTAAAATGTAAATAAAACAAATTGTATGTGAGATATCGACTCAATTTTTTTATTATTCGAAAGTATATTTTATAGCAATAAGTATGGGATATAACGACATTCAAATGAGGTCCAATTTTCAATGACTTTGTCGCATACATCTGGCTGAATTTGCTGGATATATAATTCTAACGTAGTAACTTGAACACCACGGTATAGATTCTTCTAGTGATGTGTACATTTTTATTTTTGAAATAATTTTTTTTTATTTATTAACCAAGATAATGTTACAATATATACAAATACATATTATTTTTTTTTTGGTATACACCACCTTACGAGGCTGAGCCTGTTCCGAGGTGGTAGGAATTTAAACTAATTTTGATATTTTTATCTTTAATAAAATAAATTTTTAATATAAATTTAACCGCTTGGGCACATGAGCTTGTTTTCACGACAAATTTAACGTAGGTAGACATAGGAATGACGTATGCCCCGTATCTGAGTTATTAAAAAGATAATTAGAATGAAAGAAATAAAAAGAAAAATCAAGAGAAATAGAAAAAAGGGATGACAGAAAGAAAGAAAAAATTGTGTGGAAAAGACAAAAAAAACATTGTAGAAGTTATTTGTCCGCAGTACACAATGCCCTTGTTGACTATCCATCTGTGTATTTTGTGTTTTAGATTTTTCATATATTATATAAATACATATTTATAGTAATTCCATCCACATGCTAACTTTAAAATCCACAACAATATTTTTTGTTAATAAAAGGTGCAAGTATTACGCATTGTTGATGAAGCCTTTGTCGCAAATGATGCAGATGACCTCCTTGACGCCCGAGTGACGCAGTTCATGTGTGGAGAGCTGACTCTTGGTGGAGAAGGACTTGAGGCACAGCTTACAGTCAAACAGCTTCTCCTTGGTATGTGATCTGCAAAAGACAAACTTCAAATAACAAGCATCAAACAACAAACAACAAACATCAAACAACAGGCAGCCCCTTGCTTATAACTACATAACATATACCCTGTCCTGCCCTTATTCTTGACACCCTATTTTAATAACTCAGGTTCGGGGCATAAGTCATTCCTTAGTCTACCTACGTTAAATTGTCGTGAAAACAAGCTTATGTGCCCAAGCGATTAATATGTACATATGTAAAAAGGAATGTTTCTTTGTTTGTCTCTTATGCGTTCCCAAAGCCATCCCTGATGAAACTTTGGTGAGACTTTGGTGAAACTGGATGAAACTTTGGTGAGTTGTTGTGCACATGCCCGCAATGGTTTCTGTATATACTGGTGAGCTCTGGCGTTATGAAATTTGCACAAAAAATTACAGGAGTTGTTTGAAAAATATGTGTATTTCATATAGTTTAGCGACACGGAGAGATGAATGTGGAGGAGAGGATTCCGGGAGAGGGGAAAGGGAACGAAAGATAGGGGGGGTCGAGGGCTGGGGAACGCGGAAGGGTGGAAGACAGGGATTGAAGGGGAACGCTGGAGGAAAAAGGGACGTGGGAGGGGAACAGAGACGCATGGGAAAGGACGAGCAGGGAGAAAAAAATTCTTTCTTTAAGTGGCATTTCAACGCATGCCGGGTACTCGCTAGCAGAGGCAACTCTAGAGATGCAGAAGTGGAAGGTCAAAAGAAAAAATTAATCCGAGTTAATATTAACAGAGCTAATAATAATAACTAACTTTTGCCCGTTGCAAGGCAACTAATTGGTTAAAGCACTAAGCGATTTGACGTTTGAAGGTGGATGAAGCAAGAAGTGTGTGGCTACATTTTTTAAAAATTAAATATTTAAAGAAAAAAAAGGTGTTTGAAAGTGGATGAAGCAAGGATTGTGAGAATTACTCAAAGGGTCCTGTGAGTTAATCGCTCAATTTTGTACACCTGCTGGCGACCAAACTTTTGACTAATATGAAATCCCCACCTTTTTTTGTGAAAAACGATATGTCACATGACTAACCTTAGAAAAGTCTTAAAAAACAAAATGGCCACCAAAATGTTGACTTATATGAAAACCCCACCTTTTTTTGCGAAAAACGATATGTCACATGACTAACCTTAGAAAAGTCTTGAAAAACAAAATGGCGACCAAAATGTTGACTAATATGAAATCCCCACCTTTTTTTGCGAAAAACGATATATCACATGACTGACATTAAAAAATTCTTGCATAAAAATATGATTTTTGAGTGTGGATGAAGCGAGAATTGCAAAAAACCTCAATTTGGTAGGTGGGTATGGGTACCGCCGTATCAGGAACCAACTCACCTGCAATAGGTCATTTCAAGTGGTTCGCTATGTTTAATGATTTAGCAGGGGTGCCCGGGTTCATAGGGTGAGGTTTTTCCCGGTCTTGGCGGTGGATGCGTCTGCCCACCAATTGGTTTAGGGATACTTTTTGGCTTCTCAAGCAGAGCTCTCTCGGAACATCACCCTGCACCCCAGTGGTAGGGATAAAACCATTCGTCCATCACTCCACACACTGATCCCCAGATTCCTACCCACCTCTCATACCTTTTTCCTTCCCAGAACATCATCTCATTACTTTCCTAAAAAGAACCCTCCACACAGCATCCCCAAAGATGACATAGGCCCTGAGAGGAATTATTTTCTTCAGGGCCTCCTGTGTCGAGCTATTATGAAAAAATTAAATAAACTTCTCTCTTCCCGGTAGATTTTCCGAATATTGTTTTACAATAGTCGAGTAAGACCCCTAGTTTGTGTATAAAAATGCATAAACATTCACACGAAAAAAATATGCCCTTAGGATTGTGTGTATTGGTGTATATAACGATTGATGCAAAACGTCACTGAGAAACACCTTTTTGCCAATCTGTATATATCACTTCTAGAGATTCTCAAATCAATGATTATTGACTAAGGTTAACCTGTTGTAAAGGATTTTGTCATCCAATAAAAGATTCCCGGGGCGGCGGTACACACATTAGCACACCAATCACTTTATAAATTTGCAAAATACAAAAACTGCGCCATGTAAATTTAATGCTCTTTGGTCCTTTATATATTTTTTATAATCCTCGGGTAGCGAACCATTTGGGATACCCATAAAAACTTTTTATAAAAGTAATTTTTAAATTTGAAATTTCTTGAGAAATTTTGGCACTATAAAAAATATAAACCATTTAAAATAAAAATTATTCCATCAAACACAATAGTATTTCATTAATCTTTTTGTATGAAAAACATAATATAAAACCTACCTAACCCTCAAACAAAAAATATTTTTTCATTTACCTACGTAATTTCTAAAAAAAAAAACATTGCAATTTTATTACTTATCAAAAAAACAATCTTATCAAACTCAATTTTACTGCAGCAAAAAATTACACAAAGAAATTCTTTAACAATTTCCGTGTACCCGTGCACACGTATAATTATTTTTATTTTTAAATTTAATAATGCCCAAAGTAAACGAACGAATCCTGACCGATCTATTTTTCGATTTATATGCATATGAAAAATCTGTAGCACTGCATCGAACCCACCTAATTTATAAAAAGTACCTTCATACATACCTACCTACCAGTACTTAGTACCTGTATCTGTACCTGTTCAGTACTTAGTTCCTACCTACCTGCATATCTACCTACCCCCGTGTACACCTACATTTTTTTGGAAATATCCATCTTTGGTTACTTTTTTTATTTTATATCATAATTTTTTTGTGATTTAAAGGAAAGAAGTTCTTACTTAGAGTAAATATCGATATTTGAATTCAATGCAATCCACATGCCTAGTGAACTCCCTGATTGGACAGTCGAAATGAACGACAGGGTCCGGCAAAATTTCCTCACTCATTATTACAAAAACCAATCGATTAAAAAAATGACTTTTTTTTTTTAATCGAATCTTTAATATTTATTTATGGAAATGACATCTTTTAAGTGTCCACCTTTTGATTTCATGGACGACATAACTCTTTTCGTAATAAATAATTATTAATAACGATAAATGTATAGAAAATTAGAAAAAGAACTTTGCATCTTATTTATATAAATTTTAATGCGCCGCAAAAACGTTGGTCGCAAACGCCCGACAATATTTTCTAAACAAAAATAAAATAAGAAAAAAATCATGAGTTTTAATAAAAAAATTAATCAGTATATTTCGAGCGGAATCTTTTTTACCACCCTGTTTCTGAATTTGAATTAAAAGACCGACAAACTGCAATCGGCATTTTTTCAGGAGAAACGCATTTAGTACCTACCATCTTTGGTGATTTCTCTTAATTTTAAACCATTTATTTGTAATTCGATGGAGCAAAGTAGGTACCTACCCAGTGATTCCAATCCACCTGGCCAGTAATATTTTTAAATGTTGTAAAATTTGTTAGCGGATTTTTCATGGATTTTTTTGTAAAATGTCAAATTTTTAGCACGATATTGTGGAATATTTCCCACCCAAGTAGGTACCTATCCACTGATAAATTATTTTCTATGATCTCGGCAGCCTGAACCGTTCAAATTTTACCTACCCAGCAAGTCTAGTGTTTACGTATTTCTGTGTCCGCATTGAATTAATCAAAAAACAACAAAAAAACTATAACAAACCAAGTTTAAGGTTTTAAATTATACTAAATTGAAGACCGCGCATCACACCTGTGTATTTTTTTCTCGCGGAGTGGTGTATTTTAGTGTCTTAAGCTCAAGTACAAAACTGTCACCGAAAGTGTCAATCTGTTTGGAGAAAAGAAAAAAAAAAACTAAAAAAAAGTGACTCCTCCAGAGATATTTAAGTGTAACTAAAGTGATTGCCATCATACACTTGAGGTAACCATCTAAAAATCATTTTTTTTACGAGGAACTCGCTTATAACAGCAGCCAAAATGAATACACAATGCATCATTTGTCAAAAAAATATTGACTCCCCATCTGATTTTGTATGCTGTTGCCTCTGTGAAAGCAATTATCACCTCGGCTGTGCGGAAATCGGGGAATCTTCTCGTCGTAGTGCAAGAAACACACAATTTAAGTGTAAAAAATGTATTCAACATCAAAAAAACAAACCAAAACATACGACAAAATATGATGTACTTTTAAATGACGAACAGCCATCTAGCGTCAAACATGGTAAACAGACGACTCAATCACCAAAATCTGCAATCGACCAGCAAATAGGCACAGATAATATATCAATTCCAACCACAGATGGTGCAAACCATGGATTACTAACATTTGAATTATTTGTCAAGGAATTATCCATTTTTAAAACAGCAATTATGGAATTTGTTGAAAAAAAACTTGACTTATATACCCAAAAAATATGAATCCATAATCATACAAAACCAAGAAATTATAAAATCTGTACAATTCATATCTGATCAACATGATGAAATAAATAAGCGTATAACGGACATTGAAAAATCGCAGAAAACAGTCAATACTGATGTAATGGAAATAAAAAATAATGATAAAAATAAGGTTATTAAGAGCCTAGAAATTAGAATCGCGGATCTTGAGCAATCCACGAAAGATGATTGCCTAGAAATATGTGGAATCCCTCAATCAAATGAGGAACAGACTCCATTACTTGTACAGCAGGTGGCTGCGGCCACCGGGATGACCATCCAACTACAGGACCTGAAGGAAGTGAAACGGATCCAGGACAGACAACCAGGAGCCTACCTGAGAATCCAAGTCAAATTTCACGATATCTACAAGCGCAACCAAATGCTAACACTACGGAAGAATATTGACGCCAAAACCGCATCAGCCCTGGGGAGCGAAAAAATCGACATAGGGGAAACCATTTGCCCATACTTCAAAGAACTGCTCTGGAAAGCGAAACAGAAAGCAAAAGAAACTAATTACATGTTTGTCTGGTTTAAAGAGAATAGAATACTAATTCGTAAATCACCGAATGAAAAAATAATTTATATCAAGCATTCGGATGATCTATCTAAACTTATCTAGACGGTATACGGCAACTCGCACCTTCGGCTGTCAGCTATATAAGAAGTCAGTACGTACTATAATTATTACCTAAAAATAGTTCCAAGCGATGGTTGCGAGTGCCAAACTGTCGTTAAACTTGCTATCTAAAAATGGATGTTATAACAAACCTTAGGAAGTTCTTATTTATAAGAAAATTTATACCACAAACAGTATTTTTTTTACATTATTTATTAACCTATTATTATTCTTTCAAGTACCTTATTTTTCTAATTTATTTAACACTCTCAATATTGATTAATATCCTTAAAATTATTCAAACAACACATTTACTTCATTATAAAAATCACGTAACCCATATAATTATTGCTATCACTTTAAAAATTGCGCACTGTATACTACGTCAAATTATTACAAATCAAGTGATTTTTTTAATAAACATATTAATTTTATTCAATAAAAATTACTTTGTTCATTTAGCAAAGCTTATTCAATTTACATATTACATTTAATTCAAATTGTAAATCATATTGATAATTTATTTATATTTTCTATACTTATCTATATTCATTTACTAGATTTAATTTTAATTCTTATAGTTTTGCAATTATGTAATTCCCTTAAAATTATCATTTCTTTAATTATTTTTAATGATTTTATTTACACTAATTTTTATAAATGTTCTTATTATACAAAGTATTTTATATTCAAATATTATTATTCTACTTGTATTTATTACGAAAATTATTTTAATTATTTTACCAAAAAATTTTACTGTTCTAAATGTTTTTGTTATGCAAATTATATTAACTATTTTACCAACAAAAATTACTATTCTAAATGTTTTTATTATCCAAACTTACTCCAGTCGAAGCTATATATTTTTTTAAATTTTTTATTAATTAATTTAGGTAATTCTTTTATAAATCTTATTTCCACAATTACATTAAACTATTTTATTTACACTATTTGTTCGAAATGTTTTTATTATCCAAATTATTTTAATTATTTTAACATTATTTTTGTAACTCTCCTAATCAATTTATTACCTTCACTTATTTCAATCAATTTCATCCTTAAAATTTTAATGTCTTATTATAATCCTTCCAATCACTCTAATTATGCAAAACTTGTAAAATTTTCAATTTTTACGTCCCAATTAATTCTCATATTTAATACAATTATTTTACTTGTTATAATAACATATAATCTTAATCTATCTATTAATTTTGAATATTCTTATGCTTATTATTAACTTTTCTGTCGCAAATTATTTTTATTTTTTAATTCTTCCAATTCGCCTGATACGTTTTGTCATTGCATTATTCATAATTCTTTTAATTATTGTAGTAACTTTAGATTCTTTAGTACTGACAACTTTTATCCAAATTATTAATCCTGTGGATCTATATTATTTTTATTCCCTAAATTTATATATGTTCATTTACTCAATTTAATTTTAAATATTTTAATACTTATATTATATACTTACACACATACTCACCAACATGGCTGATTACATGGAATATATAGACTCAGACAACCAACACCACTGTATAAAACTACAAACGATATTAACATATGGACCAATATCACAAAAGAAAAAAATAAAGTGAAAATACTACACCAAAACATTAGATCGATTAATAAAAATTTTGATGAATTTACTATATACCTACAACAGCTTGATAATAATTTTGATATAATTGTGCTGACAGAATGCTGGTTGAATGAAAAATATATACCAAAAACAATCGAAAACTATAACACACACCATACAAAGAATCACAAAAATCAAAATGATGGTATAGTGATATACATCAATGATAAAATAAACACAATCGTCCAAGAAATACATATCATAGACTCCAACTGCATACAAATAACATGTGAAAAAGAAACGTGTATTCTTGCAATGTACAGATCTCCATCCAAAAACAACATTACAAATTTTCTAACTGCACTTAACAATACATTAAATGATCTCAACAAAAACAAAAATATCATCATCATTGGAGACTTAAACATAAACACTCTACAAAACGGACACCCACAAAACTTAGAATACCTTACAATACTAGCACAGCATGGACTGGAACCAACGATAAATGTTCCGACACGAGTCACACAAAACACAAAAAGTTGTATAGATCATATAATGATCAAAACAAAACTAAAGACCAAAACCGTAGTACTTGAAAGCACTATTACAGATCACTACATGAATATGATAGCAATTGATACCGAAAACACAAAACCTATCCAACATAAAATAATCACAAAAAAAATAATTGACTACACAAACTTAAAAGAAAAACTCAAAAAAATGGACTGGAATACAATATACCGAATAGAGAATGTCGAAGAGGCCTGGGATAAATTTACAACAATGTTAGCGCAAGAAGTAAAACTTACACACAAAACTAAAAAAATTAAACTATGGATAACACAGGGAATATTAAACTGTATTCGTAAACGAGACAAAATTCACAAACAAATTAAACATACGCCGTACGACATAACACAACTTAATTACTAAAAAAGATATAGAAACATCTGCACGAAAATTATTAGAGTAGCTAAGGAGTTGTACTATCGAGAAAAACTTGAAAAAAAAGAAAACAATAACCCAAAGGAAATGTGGAAAATATTAAAAGAAGTTACGTACACACAAAAATTCAAACAGAAAAATACAATCGAACATCTAAACATTAACTCAAAAAAAATAGATACCAATAAAAATAAAGAAACTATAGCAAATCATGTGAATAACTTCTTCGCAAGTATAGGAAAAGTTTTAGCAAACCGTAAAATTCTTAACACAAACACACTAACACAAACAAACATAAATACGCAACCGTCACAACACAGATTTAAAATAAAAACAACTTCGGAAGAGGAAATTGACAAAATAATAAACACATTAAAAAACCGAATTGCTCCTGGATTAGATGAGATAACAACGGATTGCATTAAGGTAATAAAAAACGAAATTTTAAAACCCGTAACACACTTAATCAACCTTAGTATAACACACTCCTGCTTTCCTAGTACTCTTAAAAAAGGACTAGTGATCCCTATTTATAAATCTGGAGACAAAATGGAAATAACTAACTACAGACCAATCACATTGTTAAACTCGCTTTCAAAGATTTTCGAAAGAGTAGTAAAAAACCAAATTATAAAATACCTGGAAGAAAACAAATTAATCTCGGATAAACAATATGGATTTAGAGAAAAAATAGGCACAAAAGAAGCTTTGGCGCGTACAATAGATTATATACATAGCAACTTAGATCAAGGGTATAAATGCATAGCGATATATCTAGATTTAGCTAAAGCTTTTGACTCAATCTGCCACCAAACACTTTTTAAAAAATTAGAAAACATGGGTATCAAAGGCAAGGAACTCCAACTATTAAAAAGTTATATGAGTAATAGAACACAACAAGTCAAAATTAACAACCATACTAGCAAACCACTGCCGATCACATATGGAGTTCCACAAGGAAGCATACTAGGGCCCGTTCTCTTCACTATTTATATAAATGAACTTTGCAGCATGGAAATAGACGGTGAAATAGTTAGTTATGCCGACGACACAGTTTTACTCTTTAAATCTAAGGATTGGAAAAATGTATTTAACATAGCGAATTTAGGAATCATGCAAGTAAAAACATGGCTAGACTCAAACATACTTACATTAAACATATCGAAAACAAAATATACAACGTACAGTATAAATAGCACGGGACAGCCAAAAAATAACACAAACACCATAAAAATACACGAATGTTCAAACACCAATAACTGTGATTGCCCTCCTCTAGAAAAAAAAGAACAAATAAAGTATCTAGGAATTGTAATTGACCATAACCTTAGATGGACACATCACATCAAACAAATCACAAATAAACTCCTCAAAACAATACATATTTTCCTTAACATAAGAAATATATACAAAATAAAACAAATGAAAACAATATATTTTGCACTCTGTCAATCAATAATAGAATATGGAATAATTGTTTGGGGAGGAGCAACAAATTCAGCTATCGAACACATAGAAATTGCGCAGAAAGCGATCTTAAAGGTAATACTTAAAAAACATAGACTTACTGATACAGACCAAATATTCAATTGTTGTGACGTACTAGACATACGCCAATTATACGTTAAAACACTACTTAACTACATTTTTGACCAAAAAAACAAATTTCAACAAACACAAAATATCACTAACAGACCAGTTAGACAAGCGTACAAAGAAAACATAAAAACTCCGACGGTAAATACAAGCTTTGGACAAAGACACTACCAATATCACGCTATAAAAGCATTCAACAGTCTAACACTCGAAAATAGAATTGAGGAAAACAAAAATAAATTCTGACACAAAATTACAAAATGGATTAAAGAACAAAAAAGACAATATTACCAAAATCTCATAGCATAAAATAATAAAACATAAAGTAATACACAAAACCAATATAAAACACAATCACCCACAAACACACATAATATAAATATACCTATTTAAACCTTATATAATATCTATTATTTATTTTTAATTTTAATTTAATTTCAAATCTCTGTTTTTAAATTTAATTTATCTTAATCTTATGTTTTTCATATATTTTTAAATGTACTGTGTAAAAATTTAATTGTAGATAAAATGGAGGCCTCAGCACGGGTAAACCACCTAGTGAGGCCAACATTATTGAATTTTATTATTAAATGTAAAAATATTGTATCAATAAATAAATAAATAAATAAAAATAAATTAAAATCAACGTTATGTAGCTGGCCTTTAACATTTAAACTGCTGTTTTTTTTGCATTTCTTCATAAACGTCAGAATTTTTTCAACTTTTGAAGATGTATCCTGAAATAATTTACATGAAATGTGGTAAATGTAATGTATTATTGGAGTTCGGAATTCTATGGTTTTCAAAATTATAGAAAAACATCTTATCCACATATCCTATTTTTGACGTAACATTGATATAAATGAGACTCGTCGAAATGTCAAATTTACATGCGAGACGCCATACAATAATTTTCAAAAATGCCCCAACATTTCAGTACTTTGAAGGTCTGACGATAAATTTTTCCTTTTTTGACCGGCGAACCTGGCGGCTGGCAATATAACTTTGAATTTCTTCGTCGAATAATGAGCGCTTCTAGTTTTCGCCGCTACGTTTTAATACATCAGTTTTTTTTAGCAGTTTTTTTTTTTGCATCAGTTTTTTTATATGAAAATTTGCAATTGGTAAAATTCTGGTTGAATTTTTCCCATACAAATCAGGTCTGAAAAAATCGTATGTATTTTCATCCACGGTCGCTGTCTCGCAAAAATCAGCTTTGAGGTCGGTTAAACTTGAGGGACAGAGTGGTCGTTTTTCGCAAGACTGCGATAGTCTTAAAATCTGGTGGTTAAAAGCATTAATATATATATAATTGGATAATTTGTAGAGCGCTGTTTTTGTGAGAAATCACCTCAAGGGCGCTTAGTCAATATTATTAAAACGCCAAAATATTGATTAATTTGCCGGTACTCACCGATTGCGAAGCCAGTACAATGTTTAATTTAAGGTTATTTATCGAATTATTAACATCATAACTTTAATATACATTTTATTATTAATCAGTATAGGGTGAGAATGTTTTAAAAAAAATCTTTTTCTATTTAGTGTTTTAAATTATTAACTCCAATCTCGGTCTACTGTTTACCATTTGAGTAAAGAAGTAAAAATGAAAACAGCAGTAAACATTCCTTTTATTGCACTGATCAATCTTTCCATATTGAAATATTGTTTAAGCTCTTTATTTTTATCTTTTGTAACAGAACTTCTCTCGTAATTCAACAAATTTTTCACGTGTTTTGTCATTACAGAATTTGACAGTTTAAATTGGTTTAAATTATTCCAGGCAAATTACGTCAACAATGATATACACGCTTTCGCGAACTAATTATGAACTAATATTCAAGATGGCTATTGTTTATCACACTAAATATTTTCGATTAACAGATAGATCTAAATATCTCTGTTGCACCGCAGTCATGACCTTGCTGTCCCTTGAAAATATATTTTGTATGATACCAAGCTTATCCCAGATATGATAGTGTTTATCTCCTTTGTCTTTATAGCAAAGAAAGGGAAAAGAGATAGTTTTCGGGCAAAACGGCAAGTGAACCACGGTTGATGTATGCAATAGCTTCATATTTGGCCGCTAGATGGCAATGGAACCCGCTTTTGAGATACGAATCTGCACGAATATTAGAATAAATTTAAAATCGGGTAAATAATTAGTTAAGTTACTAAATTCATAATATTGCTGCATATTTTTGGGGGGTTTTTGACCAAATTACCTCTATGGAACAGCCGCCACTGCTCGCTAGTACTTTATAAGAAAATGGAAGAGCAACTAAACACATCAAAATGTTGAATATTGAAAAACGAAACTAACCTAACCTAGCTACATTAAAAAAAAAATGGAACAGAAGAAAGTGAAAAAAATCGAGTACTTTTGTTTGGAACAAGAAAAAAGAAAATGATTGTCTTCGATGCTTGCAGGTGTTGTTAATTGTGAGTAAAATATCATTTTATCACATTCATATTTGTTGTTTCGTGGTAATTACATCGAGGTATCTCTCTCTGGATTATTGCCGGGCAGCAGTTACTGATAAAAATCAATGACAAAACTAGCGACCAACAACATCAAATTTTGGTATTCCACAAGGCACCATTTTGGGTCCAATATTATTAATTTTGTTTGTAAATGACATATTTATTTGTTCAACCACTACATGGTCAAATTATTTCTTACGCCGACGATAATAGTAAAAGAAAAAACAAAAAAATTAATTTAAAGGTCATAATGTGGGACCTCTTACCTTAAGTGAACTTTGAAGTTTTGTCTGAAGAAGAATCCCTTTTGGCAATATTCACAAGTAAATTTCCTTTCTTTTTCATGAACATTTCGTCTGAAACAAAACACAATACCGATGAGAGTGAGAATCGCAAGGAACAGTGAAGTACATAGTAACAAGAGAGCACATCAATTATTCAGCTAGCCTCCAAAATGTAAGGTTAGGAAACCAGCTAAGGCACAGGGGTTAGGTTAGGTTAGGGGCTAGGTTAATCTCTAAGAAGCTGGACATTCGCAAGAACTAGCATATTGATCTTTTCAACAGCGGTGCACAGTTACTGTCCTCGACATGGAATGATATGTCAGCTTCTGTGTTTCCTCTCTTCTGTAAAAATGGATTTAGACCAAATGAGCATAGAGCTAGAGCTGGAATAAGAGCGTTCTTTCTTGATCTTTAGTGTAAACGTTAATTCGTTTTCACCATTTACACCAAAAGAATACCAAAGAAGAAGAACGAGAAAGAATTCTCACAGATGCTCTAGGGATGTTTTGATCAGGCGAGCGAATTCTCATTGCTTATTCTTCAATAATCGGTGGTAGTGTTCACTACACCATTACTACACCACCGACAGTTAGAGTGATATTGTGATTTCAAGTTTGCTGCATTTATCGTCATGACTCGTTTATCTTTTACCAACAGAAGCAAATTTACTCTTCAGCTTAATCCGGTCCCATCTAAATTATCTAATAGAAATAAGGGGAAACATATACATTTCATACTTAAATGACTTATAAGGAATAAAGTCATAAAAAAAACTTCAATTATAACCCAGATACCCCCACGAAATTACCTTATTGAAAATTGTATGAATATAACATGTATATGCCTTTTAATCTACATAAAGCAGGTTGTTTGAAAAATATGTGTATATCATATAGTTTAGCGGTGAGGAGGGAAGACGAGATGGGAAGGAAATAAGGGAAAGAGGGGGAAGGGAACAAAGGATTGGGGAGGGGCGAAGGAGGGGGGGTTTGCTGGAAGGGATTGAGGGTGGGGGAAGGCCGAAGGGGAAAACGGGTAAAGAGAGGGGTGAAGGCGGAGGAGGAATGGCTGGGAGATGAGGGAGAGGCAGAGGGAGGGATTGCAAAGGAGATATAGTAGCGGTAGGTGATAGCAGGGGGTAAATTTGGAAAATCCATGCTTCTCACAAGTGTACAGCTATATGCCTGCTTAAGCGTCGGAAATTCTTCTGAGCACCAGACAGAAAAACAAAACATATTGTGTATCCAAAAGCTTTTCAATGAACAGAATTAAAAAAAGTATGGTTTATCTCTTTGAGTGGCATTGCAACGCATGCTCGCTAATTTATAATAAAAAAAAATAAAAAAAGACATACAGTTAGGTGTGGTTGCATGGGTCTTGTTAAAGCAGTGAAGAAAAGAATCAGGGGAAAAAATAACGATGTAAAGTAATATGACATTTCTCACCTGTGGTACTCACTCTCGGCGCGGGAGCGGAAACCCTTGGAGCACACGGAGCAGGGGTAGGCGCGCTCCAGCGTGTGTGCCGTGACGTGGTGGCGCAACTTGGCCTGCGTCAGGAACGTCTTGTCACACATGACGCAGGGGAAGCTGCGGGGAATGGCCGAGTGGACCAGCCGACGGTGCTCATACCCGCTTTTGTAGTCTGCACCAGAACATAAATACACACAAAGTCAGTCTAAATGTCACCGAATGATTCAGGCAGTCAATCTATTGCGAATGTCGTACAGTTAAAGGAATAGAAAAGGCATATGTCATAAAACCTACAGTCAGCAAAGATGAAGATAAGGAAATCAACAAAAATGTAAATGAGGAAATCAACAAACATATAAATGAGCTTTACAAACAAGAAGATAAGGAAATCAACAAACACAGTCAAGATGAAGATGAGGACATCAGTAAACATGTAGACGAGGAAATCAACAAACATGGAGAAGAGGTCTACACATGAAGGAAATTAAAAATCACAGTCAACATGAAGATGAGGGAATTAACAAACACAATCAACTTATTAATTAATGGGAATTAACAAACACAAACATGAAAATGAGGAAATCAACATGGAGATGAGGATTACAAATATGAAGATGAGAAAATCATAAAAAACTATGTTTTAACAGTAACCACCAACCACTTCGCAACAGGAATCTCTAGTGAGGAGAATTATGAATATACTATTACACATTTTCGGGTTCTAATTTTTATAAATAATATTCGGGAAAAAATCAAATTTGTCCGTTTTTCACTTTTTGCAGATGACATTAAACTCTTAAGAATAAGTTCATTAGAAGACTGTAGAAAGCTCCAGGTAGATATAAATGCAATTATTGACTGGAGTATTGATAATTTTCTCTGAGATTGTAAATATACCTTCGGGTGTGCCCCAAGGATCTCACCTGGGACCGTTACTGTTTACAATTTTCATCAATGATATTATAAAATGTTTTAATTATGCAAATGTTCTACTCTTCGCTGATGATATGAAAATATTCCTTCCAATTAGTTCTATTATTGACTGCTATAAACTACAAGAAGATCTGTATAGGCTTAATGACTATTGCATCATCAATCATCTGATCATGAACACTTCTAAATGTTATGTAATTACCTTTACTAGAAATTAAATTAAATTTGACCATAATTGCCATATAGCCGGCCAACTACTCAAAAAGGTTACACAAATTCGTGATCTAGTTGTTCTACTTGACAGCAAACTTACATTTGAGGCGCATATTGATATGATTGTTAAGAAAGCCCTTAGAATGCTAGGATTCTTATTCCGTATTGGAAAAGAATTCAATAATATCCAAACTCTTAAAATATTGTATTTTTCTTATGTTCGCAGTCATCTTGAATTCGCTTCTCCCATATGGAATCCCCAATATAATATTTATATAAAACGCATTGAAGCCATCCAAAGAAAATTTGTTCATCATTTAAATTTCAAGTTAAATGTTGTTTACCTTGACGTAAACAGTTCGATGGACCTTTATGGACTTAAGCCATTAAAAACTAGAAGAGACTCCGCAGATATAATATATCTCCATAAAATTATCAATGGTTTTATTGATGGTTCTCCTCTTCTGTCTGTAATTAATTTTAGAGTCCCGAGCATCAGAACTCGAGAAAAATCACTTTTCCATCTTCATAAATGTTCTACCAATCTCCGACCAAATGCTTTTATATTCAGAGCCTGTAATATATTTAATAAGAAATTTAACGATATGGACATATTCTCGTGTAATTTAAGAAACTTTAAAAAATTTGTCATAGCTAACATTAAATAATTTTAAAAATTCGTTTTGCAAGTTATCATGTTGTTGCTGTGAATCCTTTCCAGTTACTTGTCATCCAATTTATACACATTTTGTTTACTTTAGTTGTAGGTATAATATATATTTTGTACATTTATTATTATTTATGTATTGTTATTATTGCTATTGTGTAATGAAGATAAGTTTATAATACATTATGTTTTGAAATTTAGCTGGATATTAGTAGATTAGTTACATTTAAATTGTTATTTATTTGTGTTCTTACATCTTCTATTATATTTTATCTAATATTTACAATATTGTATTTTTTGTAAATATGTCAGCCCACGGGTACAGGACATTTAGTTTTGTTTTTTTTAATTTTATTATTATTATTACAATGTTAAGTTATGTGAAAATCTGTAATTGGATTTTATTTTTATTATTAAGTTTTTTGTAATAGATGTAAATAATCTGTTGATTTTCCTATATAAATTTTTTTAAATTTTTTTATAGAGAAACCTCACAAGAGTCCCAACTGCTCCCTTCTGGAGCCAGTGAGACTATGGCATCCCCAATTGGAGTATGTTGTGAGGCTGAAGGTAAGTGGGGAAGGGAAGGAGATGGGGAAGAGGAAGGTGGGAAAGTACCTGGCTATTCAGATCTAGTCACTAAACACGGCTAAGACCATTATAAAGCAACGTTTCAATTCTGAATGGTGGTCTTACACCAGAGCGATACTGAGAGTATCTTCCACTCTGGAACGTGCCGCAAATATAGTATATATTATTTTTTATTAATTAATTGTGAAATAACACAAATTAATCAAATAAAATTTATTTGCGCACGCCGGGTTCGAACCCGCAACCTTCCGATTGGGAGTCAAATGTCTTACCACTCAACCACGGACGGTAAATAAAATTAAAAAAAAATAAAAATAACAAACTCGGTTTCAACTTCCAAAAATGTTCAGTTATAAGCTTTACGAGGTCACTAAGGACCGTATATTTTAATTATAAAATGAAAGATACGTCACTGAAGCATATGGCGACTTGCAAGGACTTAGGAATTGTGTACGACGCTCGCTTAACATTTCGTGCTCATATTGAAAAGATCTGTAAATCAGCTACAAAAATGTTGGGTTTTGTCACAATTCAAAGGAACTGACCAACCTTGCAGTTATAAGGCTGCTTTACTTTAGCTTTTTAGAAATTTTTACGATACCTCTATTTGAGAGAGTTTGGTTTTTACCCATGGCTATATCCAACAGCATTTATCTCGGGAATGCTGAGTATCTGCAGCCTCAGTTCCAGGCGGTACGTCGCATTACTGCTGACGGCTTACAAGCTTCTGAATGGTTTACTATCAATACCAGACATTCTTACCCATGGCTATTTCCAACAGCATTTATCTCGGGAATGCTGAGTATCTGCAGCCTCAGTTCCAGGCGGTACGTCGCATTACTGCTGACGGCTTACAAGCTTCTGAATGGTTTACTATCAATACCAGACATTCTTACCCATGGCTATTTCCAACAGCATTTATCTCGGGAATGCTGAGTATCTGCAGCCTCAGTTCCAGGCGGTACGTCGCATTACTGCTGACGGCTTACAAGCTTCTGAATGGTTTACTATCAATACCAGACATTCTTACCCATGGCTATTTCCAACAGCATTTATCTCGGGAATGCTGAGTATCTGCAGCCTCAGTTCCAGGCGGTACGTCGCATTACTGCTGACGGCTTACAAGCTTCTGAATGGTTTACTATCAATACCAGACATTCTTACCCATGGCTATTTCCAACAGCATTTATCTCGGGAATGCTGAGTATCTGCAGCCTCAGTTCCAGGCGGTACGTCGCATTACTGCTGACGGCTTACAAGCTTCTGAATGGTTTACTATCAATACCAGACATTCTTACCCATGGCTATTTCCAACAGCATTTATCTCGGGAATGCTGAGTATCTGCAGCCTCAGTTCCAGGCGGTACGTCGCATTACTGCTGACGGCTTACAAGCTTCTGAATGGTTTACTATCAATACCAGACATTCTTACCCATGGCTATTTCCAACAGCATTTATCTCGGGAATGCTGAGTATCTGCAGCCTCAGTTCCAGGCGGTACGTCGCATTACTGCTGACGGCTTACAAGCTTCTGAATGGTTTACTATCAATACCAGACATTCTGGCTAAAATAAGACTATAAGTTCCGGATAACTTCACGCGAGGCCGCTAACACAGGCTTTTAATTCTTCCCAGGTGCAGAACTAACTTACCAATGGTGATGCCCTTGGGAAGACTCACTAGGTTAATTAACTTCCTCGCAGGTAACTTGGATATTTTCCACATGTCATAATATAATGATTTTAAGCGCGAAATATTATATGTTTTAATTGTATACTTATGTATAAAATGTTTGTCCTAATTTAAATGAATTTATTTTGTCAAAATTTAATTGTAATTTGGTTTACCTCTTTTGCAATGTATTGGTTTTTGTACTGTTTTTGCAATTAAATAAATAAATATCTTTTAGGCAATATTTAATAAAGTAGGCAAAAACAGATCTTTCAGTAGCAGGCCGGCAGCAAACTTGTTACTTACGAACCCGGCAAACGGCGAGTTTTATGAATTTTGAGGGATATTCCTCACCTTTATTGCAGAGTTGGCAGTGGTACAGCTGTCCGAGGTGCACAGAGCGGTTGTGCTTGGTGCGTGCCGTGTAGGAGGTGAAAAGTTTGGGGCAGCGCGGGCACGGCAGACGTAGTCGCGGCCTCTCGTGGGCGGCGCGGTGCGTGGGCAGGTCGCCCACCATGGCCCCGCAAACCTCGCACACGCCACCGCACACAGGCGGACGCTTGCGCACAGCTCGCACACCAGGAGCTGCACGGGCAGAATAATGAAAGGTTTTTTTTTTTACAATAGCTCACACAGGAGGTCCTGAAGAAAATAATTCCCCTCAGTGTCTATGTCATATTTGGGGATGCAGTGTGGAGGGTCTTTTTAGGAAAGGAAGCAGACAATGTTCTGGGAAGGAAAAGGGTATAAGGCGTGGTAGGAATCTGGCGGTCAGTGTTTCCAGGAGTGACGGATGAATGATTCCATCCTTCTCACTACGGTGTAAGGTGATGTTCCGAGAGAGCTCTGCTGGAGAAGTCAAAAGTTCCTTCTCAACCAGTCTCTCCCGATCTGGCCTGCCACACAATTGGTGGGCACATGCATCTGACAAACCTCACCCCATGAAACCAGACGCCCCTGCTAAATCACCAAATGCAGCGAACCACCTGGGACGACCTATGGCAGAGGTGTTGGTTATCCAATAAATGGTTCCCAGGGTGGCAGTACCCATTCCCGCCAACAGCAATTATCAATAAAATACTAATTTCAGTTGTGGTTCTGTTTGTGATTGAAACTCTGGTTCAGTGAACTCTGACTTGTTTTAAATTAAGTGTCATTTTCAAAAGTCATGAATTCAGATCTATTTTGTGATTTTTCACAGGTTTAGTAATATAAATTTTTTACCAGAAAATTATTTTAATTCTATATTTGAAATGTGAATAAATTTAAATAAACATATCAATGTAAATAGTGTTAAAGATTTAAAAAGATTGTCTGACCTTTTTTTAATTTACGCACTCTTTTCATCTTCCGCTTCTCAATAAACAAGTCTTCCGTCTTCACTTCGTCTATTTGTATTTCAGAATACGGCGACTGTCTTCCGCCCACTTCCAGGATGATAAAATCATCATCATCCGCTCGCAACTGGAAGTCTGCCATGTTTAAATCTAAGTCTTTCTGTTCAAAATTTGACAAAACTTGGTCAATCTCTTTGTCATGTGACTCCTTTGATAATATGAATTCATCCTTTACTTTGGCTGGGAGGTTTATGAAGGATGTTTCAGAGACATTTTCATCGCCGGACTCCTCCTTTATCGGTGTTTCACTTTTCAATTTGGCAGATAGCTTCTTGAAGGACGCTTCTGCTATCATGTTAAACTGGTATGCTGATGTCAGTCGGGTGGCACAGGACTGGCAGATTCTGGGAGGGAGACCGTCGCCTTTGCGAGTCTGGAAAACAAATAAAAATTGTGAATTTGATATATCTAATAGCCTCGTATACATAATAGGTACACTGTCTCCCTCTTTCTCATTTACGCATGTAATGCGGGGAGAAATTACATTATGAGGTATAAGTTAACCGCTTGGGCACATAAGCTTGTTTTCACGACAATTTATCGTAGCTAGGCATAAGAATGACGTATGCCCCGCACCTGAGTTATTAAAAGGGTTGATAGTTTAAAACTGAATAGCTTTATTAATCACATATATTCAAAACGTCAAGTTTATATATAGAAGGCTTGAAACACGAGGTTGGATTGAAATCTAGTGTGATGGTGATAAATAAATAAGTGTTTTTAAATTGTTACTCAGAAATAAGAAGTAATAAATAATAGTATAATTAAATGAAACAATATAACTTAGTTACAACCACTGATTTATTTAGTTAAACGCCGACCGGTTTCGGAACCTTCTTCAGGGCAAACATATAATGATGACAATTACAGTTCCTTCTTCAGGGCAAACATATAATGATGACAATTACAAAATAGTGGGTGGGTACAATTTATCACTTGGGGTGATGGTAGGGGTGGGGGCGTGGCTAGGAATTAATGAAGAGTAAGAGGGGACAGAATGGACATCGAATGGGAAGAGATTTAATATTGGGCTATAGGTTAATATTTTTTGTTTATTGATAATCGACTCATTATTTTTAAGGGATTTTTTTATTTCTAGAGCTTCTAAGTTATCTAAGCGTTTTCCTTAATTATTAATATGAAGAATATTTATCCCTGTATTTTTTTTCAAAACTATGGTATAAAATTAAAAAAAAAATACAAAGAAAAATGTTTTTTTTTTTTTTTCTATACCATAGTTTTGAAGAATATTTATCCCTGTATTTTTTTGAAGAAGGAACGGTTGTTCCGAAACCGGTTGGCGTTTAACTAAATAAATCAGTGGTTGTAACTAAGTTATATTGTTTCATTTAATTATAAAATGGATAACCACAAAGTGATAGCTAATTTCAAAAGTATAAATAATAGTATGTTTGGTGAGACTGATTTTAAAAAGCGCTGTTGAGCAGGCAGACTGACGTAACCAATCCTATTTTATGACATGACCCTAACAGATAAGTCTGTACCTACCTTAAAGGATAAACCACGAGAATTTACTTTGGACTTTTGTTGAGGAAAGCGATTTTTGTGTTTGTGATCTGAATGTTTGAAGATCTATAACTTTTTTACTTACTGCTATAATTAAGATTAATAGTTTTATACTCCGCCTACTGGTTAATACGGAATATTTTTTATTCAAACAGTTAGATTTTGCTTTATTATTACGAAAATTGAGTGTTTATGTCGGGGGAGACGAAAAAACATGCATTTTATATTTCAATTTTATAAGATTATTTCACTTACGCGAAGTATTTGACAGCCACGTTTGGCCAAGTGAAACGGGACTTATACAACTTCAATTACTACAATATACAACTATTTACGTGCACAAAATAGGTTATTAGGTTCTTAGGCTGGGTAACCTAAGTAATTCGCGCGTATTTAGATTGAAAAAAATAGCAAATATCAAATCCAAACAAATGGCGGCAAAGGAAATGTTCCGCTCTGTATTATTCGTGCGTATCCGTGTATCGAAATTCGATTTCCGTATTATCCGGTAAGCGGAGTAGTAAACATTTACCTAATTAAGATTTGTGAATGGTATATTTCATAATTTCATTCGTTTTTGGCCAAAGTTAAGGCAAATATGTCAATTTATGAATATATTTTGGGTTATCCTCTTAGACTCCAATGGTTTAGAAATTAGTTAAATCAGTTAATATACTGTTTATGGATTTCATTGATTCATCCAATAATGTAAAGAAATACAGAAAAAAATTCGGTAATTTTTTGTTATTGGTGGCCACGGTTATTACGAATAATTTTTAGAAAAAAACTTTAGATTCGCCTTAATCACTATAAAAGGAAACTTTTTGCATCACGGCCAGAGGAAAAAAATGCATTTTAATTTTCAATTGCGTAAAATTTCACTTCACTTCGCGAACCGATACGTCATTAAACCGCCGCCTGCCGCTGTCATTTTGTTATGTTGGTATACCCGATATATTACCGCAACATAACGAGGAGCTATAAATGACACTACTACGCAATCTATGCAAATTAGGTAAGTACTAGTTTGGCGAAATTCTGGAAATAAAATACAGTAAAATGAATAAAGACCTTCAGGCAAGTTTTTTTGCATTCATTTTTTTTATGTTAAAAGCTTTACCTAAAAATCTGTTTTGAGCACTAGTTTGGCGAATACTGGAAATAAGGGGAGAGTAAGATGTTTCCGTGGCACCGCCATTTGACGATGGATTTCGATAAATCAACCCAAATAAATCGTATTTTTTTTATAAAAAAATACATTCACTTTTGTATCACAAACCATGTTACACAAACTACTTGAAAACTGGGATATTTTTCTTGCCTTGACGCGAGCAGGCGCTACAAAGGGGGCACTTTCCTTTGTATCACAAACCATGTTACGCAAACCTAGCGTAGCCGCTAAACTACTTGAAAACTGGGATGTTTTTCTTGCCTTGACGCGAGCAGGCGCTACGAAGGGGGCACTTTATTTTGCATTACAAACCATGTTACACAAACCTAGCGTAGCCGCTAAATTACTTGAAAACTGGGATGTTTTTCTTGCCTTGACGCGAGCAGGCGCTACGAAGGGGGCACATTCTTTTGTATCACAAACCATGTTACACAAACCTAGCGTAGCCGCTAAACAACTAGAAAACTGGGATGTTTTTCTTGCCTTGACGCGAGCAGGCGCTACGAAGGGGGCACATTCTTTTGTATCACAAACCATGTTACACAAACCTAGCGTAGCCGCTAAACAACTAGAAAACTGGGATGTTTTTCTTGCCTTGACGCGAGCAGGCGCTACGAAGGGGGCACTTTCTTTTGTATCACAAACCACAAACATACCAGTTTTAAAGTAGTGTAGGGGCTACGCTAGGTTTGTGTAACATGATTTGTGGTACAAAAGAAAGTGCCCCCTTCGTAGCGCCTGCTCGCGTCAAGGCAAGAAAAACATCCCAGTTTTCAAGTAATTTAGCGGCTACGCTAGGTTTGCGTAACATGGTTTGTGATACAAAAGAAAGTGCCCCCTTTGTAGCGCCTGCTCGCGTCAAGGCAAGAAAAATATCCCAGTTTTCAAGTAGTTTAGCGGCTACGCTAGGTTTGTGTAACATGGTTTGTGATACAAAAGTGAATGTATTTTTTTATTAAAAAAATACGATTTATTTGGGTTGATTTATCGAAATCCATCGTCAAATGGCGGTGCCACGGAAACATCTTACTCTCCCCTTATTTCCAGTATTCGCCAAACTAGTGCTCAAAACAGATTTTTAGGTAAAGCTTTTAACATAAAAAAATGAATGCAAAAAAACGTGCCTGAAGGTCTTTATTCATTTTATTGTATTTTATTTCCAGAATTTCGCCAAACTAGTACTTACCTAATTTGTATAGATTGCGTAGTAGTGTCATTTCTAGCTCCTCGTTGTGTTGCGGTAATATATCGGGTATACCAACATAACAGTAGTGACAGAATGGCCGCGGTTTAATGACGTATCGGTTCGCGAAGTGAAGTTAAATTTTACGCAATTGAAAATTAAAATGCATTTTTTTCCTCTGGCCGTGATGCAAAAAGTTTCCTTTTATAGTGATTAAGGCAAATCTAAAGTTTTTTTCTAAAAATTATTCGTAATAACCGTGGCCACCAATACCAAAAATTTACCTCTGATAAAAATGGCACACGAACTTCAATTCATAGAAAAGTTTTTAAAATCGAATAAAAACACACAAAAATAAAAATGAATGATTATTACTAACCGCAAATGAAAACAAAACTGACATCATCGTGTGGCAAGCCACTTTCAAAGACCGGCGGGTATCTTTAGGATTTAAGAAGATGTTAATCTTGGCTCCATTTTCCAAGCAAATCCTACAGGTGAAATTTGTGTTTATACCCATTGTGAGGATATCGTATTAAGTCGAGAACATGATGCACTGTTGAATAGCGCGAAACAAATTTTGCGAGGCAAATTGTAAATGTCAAAATTGACAGTTGTGACCATAGATTTTTCCGCATTAGTGATGGACCCGAGGTTCGAGAATTCGAATTTTATTGCTTCGGAACTTCGGACGGAGTTTTATAGCACTTTTTTAAAATTTTTAACGATAACATTGCAAGAAAAAATAATGCATTGAAATAAAATAAAATAATTGCACATAATTTATTACACATCGTAGTTACAACGCTTAGGAAAAAATCATATATATTATTGCATACTTAAATTATATCTAATATTGTACATTTTAATGTACTATGTATTATAAGCTCACACTTCTAAACCCGTAACCTAAAATAACTTCATATTTTTATGCTGTAAAATTTTTATAATTCCTACATCCTGTTATCACGTACCTGGTTTATACTTTTCACTACAGAGTTTTGGTTTCAGAGAAAAATATTTTTTTTTTTGTTTTTTATGGTTTTCAGTTTTTTGTTATGTAATTATGTACATTTCTTAAGGACTAATTAATATGAACTAAAACCTGTCAATTTGTCTGTCCTAGAACGGGAAACTTTCCTAGTTGGACAGGCAAAGCTTTCTTATATGTAAAATGTACTTTTTTTGTATCCTTCTATAATAAATAAATAAATAAATAAAAAGGTAAAAACAATGTTATTGATTGTTAGATCGGGTGGCTAGAGACAAGGCCATAGCCAGAGAAAATTTTCGGGGGGTTTTGTTACACCTCTGCCGTAGGTCACCCCAAGTGGTTCGCTACGTTTGGTGACTTAGCAGGGGTACCCGGGTTCATGGGGTGAGTATCATCATCTTGCACCGCAGTGGGAGGGGTGTAATCATTCGTCCATCACTCCTGGACACACTGACCCCCAGATTCCTACCCACCCCTCGTACCTTTTTCCTTCCCAGAACATTCTCTCCTTCCTTTCCTAAAAAGAACCCTCCACGCAGCTTCCCCAAAGATGACATACGCCCCGAGGGGAACTGTTTTCTTCGTGGCCTTCTGTGTGGAGCTATTGTAAAAAAAAAGGCATGTCCATAAGTTTATATTATAGTTACACACGGTTTTTCTTGTAACCAAAATTTTACTGCACTTCCAATGATTTCCTTTGAAGTGGGTCAGCAGATGAATCCACAACTGGAAATTAATCATCACATTCTGAACAAAAAAATTGGTTTTTATTTAAGAGTAAATCTGCATGTGAGTCCCCAGCGATAATAAGTATTAATCTCGTAATATGGGCATCGTTTGAAAAACAAATTTTAACTTCACTCAAAACATTAGAACGGTTTTCTTCGAAATGCGTCAGAAGATTTATCCGCTACTGGAATTTTAACAAATCATTCGAAACATGAAACTGGTTTTAGCTTAAGAGTGAATGTGCACGCGAGTCCTTAGCTTTAATTGATTCTACACCTTTTTACATTTTGAATAAATGATGATAACTTGGGCCAGGCGGCATTTTGCTCCGGACCTGTATATTAATTAGACTTTAATATTAGTTTTGTCACAACCCAAGGTACTTTTCCGATCAGTAAGTGGAGGGGTAAATTAAGTTCAATTAGGGTTGATAAATTGTTTACATTAACATTACAATGGTAATTTAACAAACCATATTAAAAAAATTGTGTTAGGCCATCGATATAATAACAACTATAGTTTAATCCTCCTATATAGGCTTACCATATGTCCCAATATGACCGGGATTGTGCTGGTTTCAGACACGGGTCCCGGAGCCCCGGCCGGTTTAGATTTTGTCCCGGTTTGCGTGAGCACTGTATTTATCTTTTTTTTTAATTTTTATTTTTAACTTAAAGAGTTAAACCTCAAATTATAATATTTTAATTAATGAAGATTGTATTAGCGAAAGCCAATCGAAAATCCGAAACAGAAAAATCAGAAAAAGATACGGATACATCTGGGACTCGATTGGCCCGGATTGCCAGAGGTTCTGGGTTCGAGTCCCAGATGTATCCGTATCTTTTTCTGATTTTTCTGTTTCGGATTTTCGATTGGCTTTCGCTAATATTATCTTCATTAATTAGTCTATTTATCTATTCTGTGGCGCTGTGTCAGTGGCTGGCGACTCGAGCGAACGGCGGCGCACGGCACGGGCGGGTGGTGCATGGCATGGAAGCGTATGCGGCCACCTCTGCCCCCCTATCCACACGTTGCCGCTCTCACTCTTTCCTTCGCAGACCGAACGAGCGACAAATTACGTTTAATTTATATTTGCAATGACAGAGCATGGATAGTTTAGTTTGATATGCTATACAATACATTTTTTACATACTTACGTCCAGTCAATATATTGCGGAATGCTATGCCATGGTTAAACCCAGGTGTTATGTTTTATATATTAAGGTAAAATTAGGAAGAAGATTCCTACATGATTCCAGCTTTGTGGAGGGTCAAGTAAGCATGAAACTATTTCGAGGTGCGGGCATGATTCATTTACGACTTCTTTAGGAGATTCAGGGATGAAATAATGAAAGACATAGATTTTCAATCATAAAAACAATCTCTATTATAACTTTAGGCATTGAATAATTTTGAATAAAATAAAAATGATATGACCCATCCCACCAATTCAGACCGTATAAATATTTCTAAAACCTGACTAGCTATTTCTATTCACTGTGACCAGATCAGCAGCTCCATCGAAGGATCCAGTGTATCGTCTGGTTAGGACCGCATCTCGGGCGGCCAGCCCATCAGGGTGATGTCGTCTCTTGTTCAGTCCCAAGTCCGGATGTGTTGGAGTTGGAGCACAGGGTTGGAGTCCTCCGGCTTTCCCCATGGGCCAGCCATGGAGAAAGCTGGTCCCCACACGTAGTCGGCAAGGTAGACACGGCGCGATCTCGATTGCAGAAATACGGGTCACGGCCGATTTTATGCTAACAGAATACCGTTCTTGGCCGTCAACGGTCACGGGACGAGCACGGATTGCTGAAAATGGTTACGATTTAGTATCCCAGTTTATTTAATCCAGCCATCACCGGATTGCGTGTTGAAAAACACTTGTTGCTCACAATTCGCCTTTTGAGTAAATCGTTTTCCTTGATAAGGAAATTGAGAAACTGAGTTCATTTAAACCAGTATGAATTAAAGTCTCAATCTACATCCCTCGAACTCGATTTGAGTTTTTAAACATGGTATTGTGACGTTCCGCCCAAGTCTCGTCCCCAACAAGGCTTGGGCGGGAAGTGTCGGGTTCAAACGGAAATCTGTCTACCTACTTTTTCGCCCGATATATATGGTTGATCAACAACTCATAAACAATACGAAATTAGTATCCACCGTACCTTTTCGAAATTTGTTATAAAATATTAAATATTTTCATAACAAGTTATTTGAACCCAAAAGTTTTAAAATGCCGCAAAGTCCCGGCTTAGAGCTTCATAATTATGGTCAACCTACTCCTATACCTTATTTCAATCCAAAAGTAACACCATCTATGAGTAATTTCATAATACAACAATCCATTGAATTCTGTCGCATCTCTTGCGTGATGTAGTTGATTTGCTAGGAAGAAATTAAACATTTTTAGCGAATGATACATTTCTCAATATGCTGCCCCGAATCTATATGTTACGTATATATTTTTTAAAGTGTTCATATAACTGGTAAAATTGTTAATAATAAAGTCCTTGACAGCCCTTACCTAAAATATTTCTAACTGCCTTAATTTTGTGTTTTAAAAATGATCTTCACAAAGCTAGCCAATCCGTTGCCATGAACTTGCTGGAAAACAAATTTACTCCTCGCAGACCAACAAAGTGTACAAACTGATGCTTCGTGTGATCTTTTGATTGTGAGATAGTGCGCTTTCTTTTTGATAAATGTTTTTGTAAACCAATATATTTGGTTCCGGTGTAATTTTTAAGACCCACAGAACGGCTTGTCTTGATGGAAGTGCTAGGCCAATCCAAAGGAACATTGTGGATACCACGGAAAAGTGATGTTTCCCTTTTCTGTGAAGAAAATTCGTAGACAATAAACAGAAATAAATAAATTGAAAAATGTTATTTTGATATTGTTTATTTTATAAGGGATATAAATAACATTGTCGGGTAAAAAAAAAATCTATTTACAGACAACCCTAAAATTATATATACAATTATTTTTTATTTAAGGGAAAAACTATTTTTTACAACCCCAAGATTTGTATTTGTCAATCATAAAACAAACAAAAAAAAAATGGAAAAATCCACACTTAGAAAATTATAAATTTACCTGTGTGACGAAACAAGTGAACGATTATTTATTTATAACGCTTGAAGAGCCTATGTCAGTTTTTGATAAAAAAAAATTTATATGAATACCGCACAAGAGTCCCAACAGATCCCGTCTAGGGACAGTGAGACTATAACATTCCCAATTGGGGTATGTTGTGAAAGGTAGTGGGTAGGGGAAGGAGATGGAGAAGATGAAGGTGGGGAAGTACCTGGCTATTCGGATCGGGTCACCAAACACGGTTAAAGTCATTTCAAGGAGCATTTCAATTCTGAAAGGTGGTCTTACACCAGGGCGATACTGAGAGTATCTTCCACTCTGGAACGTGTCGCAAATATGCTATACATTATTTTTAATTTATTAATTGTGAAATAACACAAATTAATTAAAAAAAACTTATTTGTGCACGCCGGGTTCGAACCCGCGAGCTTCAGATTGGGAGTCGAGAGCCTTACCCCTCGTCAACGCCTGCCGACAGGCCGTATTGTCTTATGTTGGGTTTAACAAAAAAATCTTTATTTCTTGAAATTTCTTGCTGTCCCCTACGGGTTAATCAGGAAAGACTGTTTTAGTCGCTGAAAAATCAAATAAAATGAAAATAAAATAACCTGCGATGAATAAAATAAAATAAAATTATGAAATAAAAATAATTCACTATAACATATCTAAAAATATTTACAAGCAAGTTCCACATTTTTAGTTACTGGAAGGACATACAAATAAAATTCGTGACTTGTCAAGATTCTTGCTTATCTGAATTACGCGCAGTAAAAATATAAATCTGAAAAAAAAAATGTATGGTGAAGAACAGGATGTGCTAGGCTTGTAATAAAATGTATGGTGAAGAACAGGATGTGCTAGGCTTGTAATAAAATGTATGGTGAAGAACAGGATGTGCTAGGCTTGTAATAAAATGTATGGTGAAGAACAGGATGTGCTAGGCTTGTAATAAAATGTATGGTGAAGAACAGGATGTGCTAGGCTTGTAATAAAATGTATGGTGAAGAACAGGATGTGCTAGGCTTGTAATAAAATGTATGGTGAAGAACAGGATGTGCTAGGCTTGTAATAAAATGTATGGTGAAGAACAGGATGTGCTAGGCTTGTAATAAAATGTATGGTGAAGAACAGGATGTGCTAGGCTTGTAATAAAATGTATGGTGAAGAACAGGATGTGCTAGGCTTGTAATAAAATAAGTAAAAATGCACATACTGCTTAGCCACTCGAGCGATGGAGATTTCCGAGTGTTCGGTTTTCGATTCGGCCATTCAATTTATTTAACTGCTTACTGCGGTTTAAAGCCACTGAATTCACACAGATTTCACTATTTATCCCATATTTTTAAGTTTTATAAAAAAAAAATTGTAAAATTATAATTAGTTTTTATTTATAAAAATCACCTACTTGAATTTGGGTATCTATAACACGAGTAAATATATTTGACAATTTTGGAAAAAAAAAAATCATATATTTTTGGACAGACATGAGCCATAGAGAAATTGGTGAAAATTAGTGTTGCCAGTTAGGTAAAAGGTTATAATGTGAGTTCTGGAATAAAATATTTATTTCCTACAAAGTCTCATATCTCAAATAAAAAAAAGTTATGCAGTACATAAGAGACAAGAACGGCCAGTTCTTTCACAGAACTTGAACAAATCATTCTAGTAGTTCTGTGAACAGTAGAGCTTGTGTCCAAAAAGGGTTTGTAATTTTCTCTTATTTAGTAAATCAAAACTAAAATTTCCTCTCAAATAATAAGATTTGTAAGTAGGTACTTAAAAACATACCTACTTAATTATAACCATATGCTTTATGCAACATTTAAAAAAAATTCAAATAATTAATTATGTACACAATTTGTCCTAAGAAACGTCACTATGCATTTCGTTTTTCAAACTCTATTTCAAATAATATTTAAAAGAAGTCCAAATAAACACAACGATTTCACATTTGAAAAAGAGCCTTTGCTGGACTATTAAAACGGACACCATTTTGAATGGAAATGGAACGTACAAGCAAATTAACAGACAGAAGAAATGCAAAACAGTTGAATTATAACAGAACTTTGGCTATGTTTAGTCAAAAATTTCGAAGTTATTATTCAAGTACTGTAAAAGCTTTATCCAAGTTCTGTTTTTATTTAACCTCTTTGGAACAACTATTCCATAATGGAAATAACAAAACTTGAATATTAACTTAGAAATTTGATGAATTGTTTAAATTCTGTGAATAATATAACAACAATACAATAATTATTGTAAAAAAAAACAGCTGAATGAAAAAAAAGGTTCATAGAGAATGTTTGAACCCCTACTCATATTTGATTGACGATAAAATTGACAAATATTTTTTTTTACAGATGCAACGGAAGACCTTTGAAAGAAGAAAAATACTTCTCGGCCCGTTTCAGTGATAAAAACATAACGGTCAAGCTGTTATACTTGAAAATAATTTTATTCAGGGCCTATGTCATCTTTGGGTCTCTCATCTCATGTCATCTCATGCTGTGCGGTGGCTCTTTTTAAGGAAAGGAAGGTAGGAAGGGTGTCCGTCGCCAAGTCCTAGACAAACCTCACCTCATGAACCCTGCTAAGTCACCAAACGTAGCAAAGCACTCAGGGTGACCTATGGCAGGGGTGTTGGTTATCCATGGTGGCTCCCGGAGTGGTGGTACCTATTCCCGCCTTCAAATTGAAAAATGGTATCGTAATCATCAAATCAATAAATATAATCAACAAAAAATGAGGTGAAGCTAGTTGATCTAAATAGCTAGCTCATCTTTCTATCAATTAGAGTGTGATTATTGACTTGCTGACAAGCTACTTGTTGAAGATTAGCGGGTATAAATTCCCATTGTATGCCATTTTTATACAATAAAAAAAAAAATTATTGTCTATGGTGTCCTTTCAATCTATGTGGTCTTGATCAGCTTTGTCTGTCGTCCCGTCCTTGTCGGGCTTGCTCTCGTGCGCTGTCCTCTGGTGACGATCTCTGTGATGCGTCCGCCCAAACTTCACACCGCAATACTTGCACGGGTAGTTCTTCTCCTTGGTGTGAGATATCATGTGTGTTTGGAGGTTACTGGAAAACATAATTATCAATTATTCCCTTTCTATAATATTTTTACTTTCTGTTATATTGTATTGATATTCCCACATGTTGGGGAGAGTTCAGAAGGAATTTCTGAAATTTCTCTCAATAAGGGAGTATGGCTATTATCCGTGGCTTTATCCTACCGACTTTTTTTTGGTTATGCTCGGAATGAACCATCATTCCGAACCAGGGATATTCACATTACTACTCATTTCTTCAGATTGATTCGCGGATGGTTTGTAAACTTGGCTATCATGGAGAGCATTCATTTCTATATTCCCGATGATTATCTCCGTCACCAACAGCATAGGCTGTTCTATCTCCCGGCCTGCAGGACTAACTTGCCAATGGTCATGCCGGTCGGGAGAGCAATCTTGCTGTTGAACAGAATTAATTCGGATATCGAATAAGGTCGATTAATGCTTGTATAGTTTGTATACTTAACACTTCTGTATATTTAATGTAATACTCTTACAAATGTATTTTAAAAATAAACAAATTTTGTAATATTTTTGAAAGAATAAATTAATTGAATTTATCTGATTCCTTGTAAAGGGAAAGAGTTTACCATAAAAATAATAAAAGGTTCAAGCAAAATCAAGTATAGGTGGTTCCGAAATGTATCAATAAATACGAAGAAAGAACCCTTAACTATTTTGTACCCAAAATATTTAACAAATTACAATTAAAAATAATGCCATTTATACTGCTACAGTCAAATATAATCTAAGAAATTGGCTATTACATACATGCGGCCGGCGTGGTCCAGCGGAAAGGCGTTAGACTCCCATTCCGAAGGTCGCGGGTTCGAACCCGGAGTGCGCAAATAAATTTTATTTAATTGATTGGTGCTATTTCACAATTAATTATTTAAAATAATATATATTATTTCTTCAAACTTCGCAAAATCACTTTGTGGCGTCATTTTGAATTAAATTAAAACAAATAACTTTGTTTAAACCACTAATATAATCACAATTACCTACATGTTTCAAAACCGATGGTTTCTTCGTCAGGGTAGTAATGACATATTACATATTGATTATATTAGTGGTTTAAACAAAGTTATTTGTTTTAATTTAATATATATTATATTTGCGGCACGTTCCAGAGTGGAAGATACTCTTGCCCTGGTGCAAGACCACCATTCAGAATTGAAACGTTGATTGAAATGGCTTTAGCCGTGTTTAGTGACTAGATCTGAATAGCCAGGTACTTCCCCACCTTCCTCTTCCTCGTCTCCTTCCCTTCCCTACTTATCTTTAGCCTCATAACATACCCCAATGAGGTATTCACTATTAAAAAAAAAGAAATCCTGGTATCCTGGATAGTGCACTTCAATTTACCCTTGAGTGTAGAAGGACTTGTGGCACAGGGTGCACTGCACGTCCTTGATGCCGCGGTGCCTGCGCAGGTGCAGTTTGAGCTGGTTGGAGCGGTAGAAACATTTGTCACACTCCACGCACTTGTACTTCCTCTCCTTGGTGTGGGTGCTGCAAGAAGATGCTCTATTATTACAGACTGCGGCAGAACATCCTTGGTTGGGTAAAAGTAACAGAGGTCACATACAGTGGCGGCTGGTGCTCACAAAAATCGGTGGTGCGCTAAAAATCTTGTACATATACCTACTCTAAAATAAATTTAAACCAACTAACCATGGGCAGAGAGAACGGACCGCTAAACAACTCGGTCTTGGCACACACTCTTTGCCTCATTCACATTCATACATCGTCTCATACATACTCTTCTATTTTTCTGACTCTTGACATGGCCCGACTCAAGTGTCTGATGTCTGCCTCGGATGTTCTCTACTATGTTCTTATATCATTCAACCTTGCGTCATATATTCTCCTTACACTCCTTTCTCCTTTGAAATAAATTTAATTATGAAAATAACCCACCTATAGTATATTAGGTCCATTCTCCGTTGTCTCTGAGTAGCAAAGACATCAATGAGCCTGGAGTTAAAATCCGGTATAGATTTAGGCATTATTTAATGCTTAGCACTGACAATGCATTGAGTCTATCTTGGCTAATTGTGTTTCTCAAGAATAATTAAATTCTTTTTAAAGTTGAAAATCACCGAAACAACTTTCCTCGGCGTCATAGGGATGATACCCACGATTTTTAACAATTTAACACACGAAAAAGCATCCGATAATTTATTACTTACTATAAAAGAGTTGTAAAATAGATATTGATCACAATGTTTAATTTCTAACCGTTTTTCAAAGTTCAGCGCATTTTTAAATCTTCCTTACTCATCCAAGAAACGGATCACAATAACGTATTGGACCTGTGACCAGTCACAACATGTCTACATTGTTTTTGTTAATTATGCTAAGCGGAACATTAAATGAAATAGTAGATGTTAAATTAAATACACAATATCGAAAATAATATTACACAAACGCGTCTCATTTTAATCTGCTAGTGAACAAACCGTTCCTTTTGATGTGGTGGAAATTTTCAGATCGCCGATCTCGTACACGTAAGATTTGTTAAGGATATTACCCATATTATACCTACCCACGGTTTGAACTTATTAGATAATTATGAAGGGACTCTTTGGAGCGATTTTAAAAACGATCCAGCGCTCGGAATATAGGCACTCAACGATCTGCTTCGATACGCACACAGTTATATGGACATATTATGTATGCATTAGCGAAGTGTGTATTGTGATTTGTGACGAGGCGTGTCGGAAATATATTATTCGGCGCTAGGGAATTTTTGGATTGGCAGAAATTCTGGGAGTGCGTCGCACTAGCGCTCTTTAGAGCTGGCCGCCACTGGTCACATAAAGGGCTGATGATTTGGTAGAGGTAGAGGGCAAATAAGAACTGGCAAATCTGGAAAATTAAAATCAAAGCCCATAAAGAAGAAGAGAAAATGATCAAAGAAATTTTGTTTAGTCACCATGCAGAAGAGATCTGATGAAACTGGTTAGAAATTATGTAAGCATAATAAAGTTACAAAAGTGTTTCTCTGAAACAATTTTCTCCAAGAGGGGAGAGAGGACATAAAAACTTGTATGATAGATAATAAAACTGACGTAAAAATCGTGCTGTTGTGAGAGATCAGGAGAAATTGGTGCTGGGAGATTTAGTTAGTTAGTGGTGGGAGATTATGAGTTGAAGTAGAAAATCAGGAGATATTGATGCAGTTGTGGGAGATCGGGAGATGGAGTGGAAAATCAGGAGAAATTTAATTAAAGGTGCTGTTAAGGGAGATTGGGAGTTGAAGTAGAAAATCAGGAGATATTGATGCAGTTGTGGGAGATCGGGAGATGGAGTGGAAAATCAGGAGAAATTGGTGCTGTTAAGGGAGATTGGGAGTTGAAGTAGAAAATCAGGAGATATTGATGCAGTTGTGGGAGATCGGGAGATGAAAATCGGGAGCTTCGGGAATACTGAGAATGACTTATTGCCCGTGCATAACTAAATCTAAGTTAGTGAGTAGCAGCTATTTGAGTTTCTCCAGAGGGACAATGCCCTGAACCTGAAAGAAAGACTGGTTTCAATCTAATAATCACACCTAAGGTATGGGGTATGTTTTAATTTATATGTATGATAAAAGTTGTTGAAGATATACATATTATAATATTGAGTATTACCATAAATGTTTATTTAAATCAGCATTTGAGAAGAAACCCTTTGGACAGAACTCGCAGATGATGTTCCTTTCCTTTTCATGTACACTCCTCCTGCAACAGGTAAGCCACAATAAGGACACAGATAATACAAAGCCAGATTAGGAATGAATGTATTGAAAAAGTTTCCTTTTGACAGGATGTGATGTTTTGATGGATGTGATGACTTGATCTCCAAAATCCGAAAACTTCAATATCTAGGACACCTAATGAAACATCCGGAGAAGTACGAAACGAGATCTTGCATCTCATAATGCAGGGAAATATTGCTGGAAGACGGGGCCCTGGAAGAAGTAGGACATCGTGGCTGAAAAACTTGAGACAGGGGTTCAGCCAGTCTACTGTAGAGCTGTTACGGGCCGCAGCAAATAGAGTCCGCATAGCCAACATGATAGCCAACGTTCGTTGAACGGACAGGGCACGAGAAGAAGAAGATGACTTGATGTCAATGAATTACAATTAACCGTTACATGTGTATAATCATCAAACATACTAATTTAAAATGAGATTGTAACTCTAGTTCCATGAATTCGGATTGGTATTGAATTTAACATGCAATAACTATCAACCCTAAAATTATAATATATTTTTTTGGATGGTGATACTGAGTTGGGTTGGTTGCTGGCTGACCTGTGTATCTCCGAATCGGTGTGTGTGCGGAAGCCCTTCCCGCAGACGGAGCACGGGAAAGCCCTCTCCTTGGTGTGAGAGGTGAGGTGGATGTCCAGCGGGGCCTTGGTGAAGAACCTCTTGTCGCACAGCGGGCAGCCCAGCGGCTTGGGGCGGACCGGGTGAACCATGCGCACATGCTGATCCCCATGCTTGAAGTCTGCAACAAACACACAAATATATGTGAAAGAAAATTAAATTTGGAATCGAAAATGATGCCAAGTTCATTAATTTAATTGTCAGAGATGTTGTGAGGCTGAAGGTTGCGGGGAGGAGAAGAAGATGGGGAAGAGGAAGGTGGGGAAGTTGTTGATTGGTTGGTTGCTCACTCTTGTTGCAGATCTGGCAGAAGTAGAGCTGGCCGAGGTGGTGGACCAGAACGTGTCTCCGGCGTGAGGACTGCGACACGAAGAGCTTGGAGCACTGCGGGCACGGCAGACGGCGCTTTTCTCCCGGCGGCTTGTGCGTCTCGCTGTGCGTGTCCATGTCGGCTACCAGCTTGCCACACAGTGGGCACACCGCGCGAACTCGCTCCTTCTTCACACCCGCATTCCGCTTCACCTTCACCTTCACGTCTGACAAATAAGGTTGAGTTACTTCACCTCTGACAAATAATGAGGACTGTTAAATAAAATTAACCACTATAAAACAGGTAGTATTTAACAGGGGGTTCACGGGAGTGGGATCGAGGGAGGGAGGTAAGCGGGGAAGGTGGAAGGAAAAGCGAAGGGGAATGCGGGAGGGGAAGGGGACACGGGAAGGGAACAGGTGCGGTAATAGTCGCATGGGAAAGGACACGCGGGGGAGGGATAAAAGAGAGGCGGGGGAGGGATAAAAGAGAGGCGGGGGATGAGGAAGGGGCAGAGGGAGTGATTTCAAAGGAGATATAGTAGCGGTAGGGGATAGCAGGGGGTGACTTCGGAAAATGCACGCTTCTTACACAGACAGCTGTAATAAGTGTGTTTATTTCATAGTTTAGCGGCAGGGAGGGAATGAAAGACGGGGATAATTGGAAGAGGGACTAAGGAGGAAATGAAAGATGGGGATACTTGGAAGAGGGACTAAGGAGGGAATGAAAGACGGGGATACTTGGAAGAGGAAATGAAAGATGGGGATACTTGGAAGAGGGACTAAGAAGGGAATGAAAGACGGGGATACTTGGAAGAGGAAATGAAAGATGGGGATACTTGGAAGAGGGACTAAGGAGGGAATGAAAGACGGGGATACTTGGAAGAGGAAATGAAAGACGGGGATACTTGGAAGAGGGACTAAGGAGGAAATGAAAGACGGGGATACTTGGTAGAGGAATTAAGGAGGGAATGAAAGACGGGGATACTTGGAAGAGGGACTAAGGAGGAAATGAAAGACGGGGATACTTGGTAGAGGAACTAAAGAGGAAATGAAAGACGGGGATACTTGGAAGAGGGACTAAGGAGGAAATGAAAGACGGGGATACTTGGTAGAGGAACTAAGGAGGAAATGAAAGACGGGGATACTTGGAAGAGGGACTAAGAACGGAATGAAAGACGGGGATACTTGGAAGAGGAAATGAAAGATGGGGATACTTGGAAGAGGGACTAAGAAGGGAATGAAAGACGGGGATACTTGGAAGAGGAAATGAAAGATGGGGATACTTGGAAGAGGGACTAAGAACGGAATGAAAGACGGGGATACTTGGAAGAGGAAATGAAAGATGGGGATACTTGGAAGAGGGACTAAGAAGGGAATGAAAGACGGGGATACTTGGAAGAGGAAATGAAAGATGGGGATACTTGGAAGAGGGACTAAGGAGGGAATGAAAGACGGGGATACTTGGAAGAGGGACTAAGGAGGAAATGAAAGACGGGGATACTTGGTAGAGGAACTAAGGAGGAAATGAAAGACGGGGATACTTGGAAGAGGGACTAAGGAGGGAAGGAAGGCGGGGAAGGTGGTTTAGCGACAGGAAAAGGTAGAGGGATGGAGAGGGGAATCCGGGAGGGGGAAGAACAAAGGAGGAGGGTTAGAGGGAGCGGTAGGGAATAGCACGAGGTTAATTTGGAAAATCAATGCCTCGCACACGGAAGCTGTATGTGGCCTGCTTATCTGTTGCAAAAACCAAAAATATTTGTGTATCTAAAAGCACTTCAATAATACTTAAACACTTTCTTTCTTTGAGTGGCTTTTCAACGCTTGCCGGGTACTCGTTAGTTAATTATAAATTAAACAATAATTTTTTTTTTAATAAAACCTAAAAATATGGCATCAACAGTGAAATCTTTCTGGATTCGTTGGCTTTAAATCGCAGTAAGCAGTTCATATGTTTCCGTGTTAATATTTGAAGGTTTGATATTAATCAAATCGAATGACCTAATCGAACACTGAACGCCCGGAAATCTCCGTCGCTTAAGTGGATAAGCATGTTCTATTTTTAGTGAATTCTAATGAGGATCGTTAGGTTTGATGAACAACAAATAGAATAACAAATAAATATGATAAGGAATTCAAAATAACAGACCAGTCTTAAGCTTTTTCTTCCCCTTGATGAGAGACCTCCTTTTGTGTGGCTTCATTCCCTCGGACATATCTGGAAAATAAGGTAAATAAACACTATCAGCTGATTCATTTCAGTATTGGAGTTGCAAAACCTGCTCTGGAAGCTTCTGCTGATTTTAAGAAAATAAGGTAAATAAACACTATCAGCTGATTCATTTCAGTATTGGAGTTGCAAAACCTGCTCTGGAAGCTTCTGCTGATTTTAAGAAAATAAGGTAAATAAACACTATCAGCTGATTCATTTCAGTATTGGAGTTGCAAAACCTGCTCTGGAAGCTTCTGCTGATTTTAAGAAAATAAGGTAAATAAACACTATCAGCTGATTCATTTCAGTATTGGAGTTGCAAAACCTGCTCTGGAAGCTTCTGCTGATTTTAAGAAAATAAGGTAAATAAACACTATCAGCTGATTCATTTCAGTATTGGAGTTGCAAAACCTGCTCTGGAAGCTTCTGCTGATTTTAAGAAAATAAGGTAAATAAACACTATCAGCTGATTCATTTCAGTATTGGAGTTGCAAAACCTGCTCTGGAAGCTTCTGCTGATTTTAAGAAAATAAGGTAAATAAACACTATCAGCTGATTCATTTCAGTATTGGAGTTGCAAAACCTGCTCTGGAAGCTTCTGCTGATTTTAAGAAAATAAGGTAAATAAACACTATCAGCTGATTCATTTCAGTATTGGAGTTGCAAAACCTGCTCTGGAAGCTTCTGCTGATTTTAAGAAAATAAGGTAAATAAACACTATCAGCTGATTCATTTCAGTATTGGAGTTGCAAAACCTGCTCTGGAAGCTTCTGCTGATTTTAAGAAAATAAGGTAAATAAACACTATCAGCTGATTCATTTCAGTATTGGAGTTGCAAAACCTGCTCTGGAAGCTTCTGCTGATTTTAAGAAAATAAGGTAAATAAACACTATCAGCTGATTCATTTCAGTATTGGAGTTGCAAAACCTGCTCTGGAAGCTTCTGCTGATTTTAAGAAAATAAGGTAAATAAACACTATCAGCTGATTCATTTCAGTATTGGAGTTGCAAAACCTGCTCTGGAAGCTTCTGCTGATTTTAAGAAAATAAGGTAAATAAACACTATCAGCTGATTCATTTCAGTATTGGAGTTGCAAAACCTGCTCTGGAAGCTTCTGCTGATTTTAAGAAAATAAGGTAAATAAACACTATCAGCTGATTCATTTCAGTATTGGAGTTGCAAAACCTGCTCTGGAAGCTTCTGCTGATTTTAAGAAAATAAGGTAAATAAACACTATCAGCTGATTCATTTCAGTATTGGAGTTGCAAAACCTGCTCTGGAAGCTTCTGCTGATTTTAAGAAAATAAGGTAAATAAACACTATCAGCTGATTCATTTCAGTATTGGAGTTGCAAAACCTGCTCTGGAAGCTTCTGCTGATTTTAAGAAAATAAGGTAAATAAACACTATCAGCTGATTCATTTCAGTATTGGAGTTGCAAAACCTGCTCTGGAAGCTTCTGCTGATTTTAAGAAAATAAGGTAAATAAACACTATCAGCTGATTCATTTCAGTATTGGAGTTGCAAAACCTGCTCTGGAAGCTTCTGCTGATTTTAAGAAAATAAGGTAAATAAACACTATCAGCTGATTCATTTCAGTATTGGAGTTGCAAAACCTGCTCTGGAAGCTTCTGCTGATTTTAAGAAAATAAGGTAAATAAACACTATCAGCTGATTCATTTCAGTATTGGAGTTGCAAAACCTGCTCTGGAAGCTTCTGCTGATTTTAAGAAAATAAGGTAAATAAACACTATCAGCTGATTCATTTCAGTATTGGAGTTGCAAAACCTGCTCTGGAAGCTTCTGCTGATTTTAAGAAAATAAGGTAAATAAACACTATCAGCTGATTCATTTCAGTATTGGAGTTGCAAAACCTGCTCTGGAAGCTTCTGCTGATTTTAAGAAAATAAGGTAAATAAACACTATCAGCTGATTCATTTCAGTATTGGAGTTGCAAAACCTGCTCTGGAAGCTTCTGCTGATTTTAAGAAAATAAGGTAAATAAACACTATCAGCTGATTCATTTCAGTATTGGAGTTGCAAAACCTGCTCTGGAAGCTTCTGCTGATTTTAAGAAAATAAGGTAAATAAACACTATCAGCTGATTCATTTCAGTATTGGAGTTGCAAAACCTGCTCTGGAAGCTTCTGCTGATTTTAAGAAAATAAGGTAAATAAACACTATCAGCTGATTCATTTCAGTATTGGAGTTGCAAAACCTGCTCTGGAAGCTTCTGCTGATTTTAAGAAAATAAGGTAAATAAACACTATCAGCTGATTCATTTCAGTATTGGAGTTGCAAAACCTGCTCTGGAAGCTTCTGCTGATTTTAAGAAAATAAGGTAAATAAACACTATCAGCTGATTCATTTCAGTATTGGAGTTGCAAAACCTGCTCTGGAAGCTTCTGCTGATTTTAAGAAAATAAGGTAAATAAACACTATCAGCTGATTCATTTCAGTATTGGAGTTGCAAAACCTGCTCTGGAAGCTTCTGCTGATTTTAAGAAAATAAGGTAAATAAACACTATCAGCTGATTCATTTCAGTATTGGAGTTGCAAAACCTGCTCTGGAAGCTTCTGCTGATTTTAAGAAAATAAGGTAAATAAACACTATCAGCTGATTCATTTCAGTATTGGAGTTGCAAAACCTGCTCTGGAAGCTTCTGCTGATTTTAAGAAAATAAGGTAAATAAACACTATCAGCTGATTCATTTCAGTATTGGAGTTGCAAAACCTGCTCTGGAAGCTTCTGCTGATTTTAAGAAAATAAGGTAAATAAACACTATCAGCTGATTCATTTCAGTATTGGAGTTGCAAAACCTGCTCTGGAAGCTTCTGCTGATTTTAAGAAAATAAGGTAAATAAACACTATCAGCTGATTCATTTCAGTATTGGAGTTGCAAAACCTGCTCTGGAAGCTTCTGCTGATTTTAAGAAAATAAGGTAAATAAACACTATCAGCTGATTCATTTCAGTATTGGAGTTGCAAAACCTGCTCTGGAAGCTTCTGCTGATTTTAAGAAAATAAGGTAAATAAACACTATCAGCTGATTCATTTCAGTATTGGAGTTGCAAAACCTGCTCTGGAAGCTTCTGCTGATTTTAAGAAAATAAGGTAAATAAACACTATCAGCTGATTCATTTCAGTATTGGAGTTGCAAAACCTGCTCTGGAAGCTTCTGCTGATTTTAAGAAAATAAGGTAAATAAACACTATCAGCTGATTCATTTCAGTATTGGAGTTGCAAAACCTGCTCTGGAAGCTTCTGCTGATTTTAAGAAAATAAGGTAAATAAACACTATCAGCTGATTCATTTCAGTATTGGAGTTGCAAAACCTGCTCTGGAAGCTTCTGCTGATTTTAAGAAAATAAGGTAAATAAACACTATCAGCTGATTCATTTCAGTATTGGAGTTGCAAAACCTGCTCTGGAAGCTTCTGCTGATTTTAAGAAAATAAGGTAAATAAACACTATCAGCTGATTCATTTCAGTATTGGAGTTGCAAAACCTGCTCTGGAAGCTTCTGCTGATTTTAAGAAAATAAGGTAAATAAACACTATCAGCTGATTCATTTCAGTATTGGAGTTGCAAAACCTGCTCTGGAAGCTTCTGCTGATTTTAAGAAAATAAGGTAAATAAACACTATCAGCTGATTCATTTCAGTATTGGAGTTGCAAAACCTGCTCTGGAAGCTTCTGCTGATTTTAAGAAAATCTTTTATTTATTTACTCTTTTATACGCCCAATGGTCTTTTACATTGGGTACATAATGTTTACAATTTTTTACACAAGGTTTAGTTTTAACAATAGGTTGCAAAAAATAATTTCTTACATTTCAATGGTTTACAATTGGATAAGTAAAAATAATAATACATAAACTGAAATTATCAAAAATAATATCCGTTGTTCCCAAATTTTCAATCGTTCAATCTGAGTCTCCAATCAGCTAAGTGATTTGTTTAGTAACGCTCTATTTGCCTGTTGGTCGGAGAGTTGTGTTGGGAAGAGCGTATTTTTGCATTTGAGGAGTATTGTGCCGGCTCAACAGTTGATCAGTAGGATTAGGATAAACAGCCGTAAGTATGTTTTAAGTATGGAATTTGTTACATTAAAAAATGTCAAAATCATTGGTATAATCATTTGCTAAATTATGTAGGCGAGGCATTGGCGAGTTTGCTACACATTTTTACTTGTGAATGGTGAGATTGAAGTAAGTCCTTAGGCCTAGTGAGTCGAGTATATATACTCTTAACCTCTTGTAGTCCGCAGTCCCCCCTTCAGGTCCGGATTTTTTAAGCGATTTTGTCCCTTATGTACAGAAATTATATGAAGAACAAGGTCAGAATCGCTTGGGCCATTCTCGTTCTTGACATTACGAATTACTGGACAGCGTTTAGCCACTCCGAATAATTCATATTAATTGCTAATGACACGCCGGGCACCAATGATGGCGGACAAAATGGCTGCCGCTTGATAATATGAACGCTGTCATATTCGAAGTCTATATTTATTCATTGTTTTTTTATATAAATCCATTGTGGAAAGCCTAGATTTGAGTGATTATTAGGAAGTTCGTTTTATCTACATTATTTTGATGTAATTTTTGTATTATATCACAAAAGAAATGTTTTAAAAATTGAATTCGTAAGAAAGGTAAGAACTGTCAAATATTTTACACAATAGAAAAAAAATATTTTTTGTGTGCTGGCTTTCAACAAGTTAAATTGACCACACTCAGGTTTTCGCAACAGTCTAGCTCTGAATTTAGAGTTAAAAAAAGAAGCACAGGTTGCTTATCCTTCAGTGATCCTCAAGTATATACATACATAAAATATGTATTGTTTTATATTCAAGTTCTTACATGATTGTTTTCTATGATTATTTGGAAATCAACTACTTTGTAGAGCGGGTTCTACAACTACACAACCACATGCTTTAGGTTTTTAGTAACCTTGTGTCCACTACAACAAGGAAATGAATTAAGGAACTGACAACTAAGAAGACATACTTGTGTACAATATAAACACATTAATTTGTTTTAGACCACTTTATTTTAAAGTGCCCCGGAGAATGTCCATAATTGTCAATAGTTATGTGAATCTACGTCTTTGACACGTACGTCTTTTAGTCCAAATATGTTAAGGAGTAGCTTGTTAAAATCCTTCAGGTACGTGCTGTTAGGATACTTATTATACAGGTGCAGTATTTATTATACAGGGTGTCCGGGGGTTAAGTGCATTAACTTCGGGAGGTGATTCTACATGATAGTAAGTAAAATCCTTCAGGTACGTGCTGTTAGGATACTTATTATACAGGTGCAGTATTTATTATACAAGGTGTCCGGGGGTTAAGTGCATTAACTTCGGGAGGTGATTCTACATGATAGTAAGTAAAATCCTTCAGGTACGTGCTGTTAGGATACTTATTATACAGGTGCAGTATTTATTATACAGGGTGTCCGGGGGTTAAGTGCATTAACTTCGGGAGGTGATTCTACATGATAGTAAGTAAAATCCTTCAGGTACGTGCTGTTAGGATACTTATTATACAGGTGCAGTATTTATTATACAGGGTGTCCGGGGGTTAAGTGCATTAACTTCGGGAGGTGATTCTACATGATAGTAAGTAAAATCCTTCAGGTACGTGCTGTTAGGATACTTATTATACAGGTGCAGTATTTATTATACAGGGTGTCCGGGGGTTAAGTGCATTAACTTCGGGAGGTGATTCTACATGATAGTAAGTAAAATCCTTCAGGTACGTGCTGTTAGGATACTTATTATACAGGTGCAGTATTTATTATACAGGGTGTCCGGGGGTTAAGTGCATTAACTTCGGGAGGTGATTCTACATGATAGTAAGTAAAATCCTTCAGGTACGTGCTGTTAGGATACTTATTATACAGGTGCAGTATTTATTATACAGGGTGTCCGGGGGTTAAGTGCATTAACTTCGGGAGGTGATTCTACATGATAGTAAGTAAAATCCTTCAGGTACGTGCTGTTAGGATACTTATTATACAGGTGCAGTATTTATTATACAGGGTGTCCGGGGGTTAAGTGCATTAACTTCGGGAGGTGATTCTACATGATAGTAAGTAAAATCCTTCAGGTACGTGCTGTTAGGATACTTATTATACAGGTGCAGTATTTATTATACAGGGTGTCCGGGGGTTAAGTGCATTAACTTCGGGAGGTGATTCTACATGATAGTAAGTAAAATCCTTCAGGTACGTGCTGTTAGGATACTTATTATACAGGTGCAGTATTTATTATACAGGGTGTCCGGGGGTTAAGTGCATTAACTTCGGGAGGTGATTCTACATGATAGTAAGTAAAATCCTTCAGGTAAGTGCTGTTAGGATACTTATTATACAGGTGCAGTATTTATTATACAGGGTGTCCGGGGGTTAAGTGCATTAACTTCGGGAGGTGATTCTACATGATAGTAAGTAAAATCCTTCAGGTAAGTGCTGTTAGGATACTTATTATACAGGTGCAGTATTTATTATACAGGGTGTCCGGGGGTTAAGTGCATTAACTTCGGGAGGTGATTCTACATGATAGTAAGTAAAAGACGAAATAATTTTTTTCGAAATTCCAACTTTTAGGGGTATTGGAAAAAAAGGTAAAATTAGATATGGGCCAATCACAATCATCCAATGTTGCCACAAGTGCACTCGGCAGGCTCACAACAAATTTATCGGGTAAGTTTGTATCTTACACTAAGGAGTTTTAATAGGTACGTCTTTTTATATAAGAAAAAAAAAATTGGTTTTTCGGAAAAAGTTGTTAATATTTTTTACTCCTACCATCATGTAGATTCACCTCCCGAAGTTAATGAGTTTTACACCCGGACAACCTGTAGAGGTGATAATAATAAAATGGAGTAGTTATAGGATGACAAATTTAACATGAACCAACCTTCAGCATTTTTGTCCAAATTCTCCAATTGCAAATTTTCGTCAACTTCAACAAACATTGTGGCCGTCAGCGCCTCTTCATCAAACACAAAGTCCCCCGCCAGCGCATCATCATCCCCACCGTCAGACTCGCCCGTCAGACCACCTCCATCGGTCTTATATCCCGTTAGAGGCTTTTCATCTAACACCTCCTCCTTAACGTCATATTCCACCTTGATCTCTTCCTTCAGTATCTCCCGGTACACCTCGTTCACAGCCGCAGTGCTGTTCTTAGTAAAGTATTCGTACAGGGTTTTGTGTGAGTTTTCCGCAAGCTTTTTCAGCTTGTAAGCGGAGGACAACTTGGAGAAGCACTTGCGGCAGATTTTACTCGGTAATTCGTCATCTTGAGTTACCTGCGGCAAGATCAACATTTAATTCGTAATTATAATATTCTAAACCATTCCTTTAGTTAGAAAACATTGCAAGGTTTAGATTTGACATATTTTGTGCAATAATTGCATACCTTCAAGCAAAACACAGCAATCATCATTTCATCACAAGCAACTTTTGCTGAATTGTGACTTCGTTTAGTTAAATAGATATTGAGAAGAGCGTTGCTGTCCAGGCAGATGCGACACGAATATTCTAGACTGAAAGCCATTTTAATAATTCCCAGCTTATTTCATAAAATCCGAAGAGCTTCCATTGCCGAATGCCGAATCATTTTCATTATTGTGACAGATGAAGATGACAGCTACCGGGTTTTCGTTTTCGGAATAACCATAGATAAATTTATTAGCATTGCCTACTTTAGTCGAGGGATGGTCGATGGATGCAATCGAGATAATTATTATAAACAAATAATATTTTTAGCACTCCGGGATAGGGCGATAAATAATATAATCTCCCAGTCCTACTACCTTAATTTTCACACATTTCTAAGTTATATATGTTGGAAATTCACACATTATAGATTCTTTGTTAATGTGAAAAAAATTGTTTAAGATTCTAAATGCGATTTTTTCTTCCAATTCTGATTATTCCGATTCCAATTGCTCCCGTCTGGAGCCAGTGAGACTGTGGCATCCACATTTAGGGTATGTTGTGAGACTGAAGATAGAAGGGATGGGTAGGAGATGATAAGGGAAAGGCGGGGAAGTACATAATTATTCAGATCTGTTCACCAAACACAATTAAAGCTATTTCAAGCAACGTTTCAATTCTGAATGGTGGTCTTACACCAGAACTATACTGAGAGTATCTTCCACCATGGAACGTGTCGCAAATATAATATACTTCTTCTTCTTTCCCTTGTCCTATTCGGGTAGGGGACCCATTGCATCGACAAGACTTCTCCATACGTCCCTGTCTTGCGCCGATTGTTCGGCCTCCGTCCATGGCAGACCCAATGTACATTATAATATACAAATATAATATACATACATTATTTTTAATTAATTAATTGTAAAATAAAACAAATCAATAAAATAAAATTTATTTGCGCTTGCCGGGTTCGAACCCGCTATCTTTGGATTGCGAGACGAGAGTTTTACCCCTGGACTACGGAGGCCGTCAATATGATCGATAATTATTTTTATATGGATGAGTTGACTCGTTGACTGTCGATTTGACATCTCGAGTGACTGATATATCTATGATCAACTTGTTTATATTATCAAACAACAATAATGACAGATGTCAGATTTCATTTATGAAAACGTAATTATATTATTATGAAGAAAAAAGGGAAAATTGATAAAGATAATAGTAAAATATACATGAAAGAATACGCATGTCGCGTGTGCTTAAATAATAACGATGCCAACAATAATATATATTATGTGAAAATATTTTATAATAAGATGAAAATATATTGCTATGAAATGATGGCCGAAATATTTTCGATGTCGGTATGTTGATTTACGTTATTGTTTCCATGTCCCTAGTCCCATGGAACGGTAAGAGTAAAGAATCGACATAAAAACTGTAACTCTGGAAAAGTCCCACAATGAACTTTACTTGTCTGCGCAGGGTTGTATAGCACTCGGTTTATGTCGATTCCTTACCTGCCCAAGGGACAACGGCCCAAGATACTGCGATGAAATATATACTATTTAGTAATATTACCAAAATCTAACTTAACCTTTCCACGAGTATGGCCGCAGCGATGCGGCGAAGCGAAAAAAAGCCCAGAAGAGTGTGGCTGTATGTTGCGTCCGCGGCTATAATTTAAACGGTGTCATATTGAATGAAAATGCTTGACTTGCATTGGCATCTATGGTCTTCTGCGCATAGTTAGTCGAAGTTTTAGAACACTTACCTACACCGACTTCACAGTATTAGTTTAAAAATTCTTGTTGCATCATTTAGCAGTCGTCAGACGAAGGAAACAGTTTTCAATTTGGTTTATTTGCATAAATTTATGTCGATGATGTTTTTATTCAAAATATACCATTATTTTTAGTTTCTATGATAATAAATAATTTTTTTTTTAATAATGAACTAAAAAAAACTCACTCCCCACGTACAGTTATGTTCTCCAAAACTCACCAGGGGAGAGGGGAGAGGGGAGAGGTTAACACACCTTGGGCGGGAAGGTAGTGCTATCTTTTTGGCTGGTCCTACTTGAATGCCTGAAAAGACATTGCTGTCAAATATTTTACATGAATTTTGTACACCAATCTCTTCGTAAGGATCCCAACTATATGTATAATACATACAAATATACATATTTATGTGATACAAGTCTTTCAAATCTTCTTATCTCCTTGTCTTTTGTTTGGAAGAATATTTTATCGAAAGGAAATTTACACTTTGGTACTGAAGATGCGTAAATTGTTTTTTTTAATGATTTATACCAAAATGAAAACCAATTTTTATGTAAAATAAAATACTAAAAAACTTAAACTTTTGCTTATGGAGTCCTATTACAAAGTGGGTTTTTTGGACAATGCTCTTATAGTCCGGGTGTGGTGAGTACTATATAAAAGTTCATTCAAATGTATATATTATTTTCAAAGATATATATATTGGTTTAAAACAAATTTCATTTTCACGGAGTTTCTTGTTTTCTCCAGCCTAAAGCGTATTAATATTACTGTATAGACTGTACCTCACATTGTACAGAAATTTTTGAAATTTCTCTACTTGTGGGAATATGGCTACTACCCGTGGCTCTATACTACCGACTTTCTCTTAGGCATGATCGGAATGAACCATCTATGGTCATGTACATATTGCTACACCACATTTCTTCAGGCCGATTCGTGGATGGTTCAAAAACTCGATTATCACGGAGAGCATTAGTTTCTATGTTCCCGATGGTTATCTCCGTCACCGACAGCGTAGACTGTTTTATCTCCCGGCTTGCAGGACTAACTGGCCAATGGTCATGCCAGTGGGGAGAGCTAAAAGCTAAGCTCTTGTTAAATAGTAATTCACTTGAAAGAAATAATAATTTTATAATGAATAAATTGAATTGGATTGTTTCTTGGGAACGGTTAGAACAATACCATACTTGTTGAGATGCACAAATTGCTCACATTAAACAAATTCAATTTCAGTATGAAATTACATACTGATAATATTGCTTGTATTTACAGGTTTACTCTGGAGACGGCTTGCCCAGCAATATTTGCAGGAAATGTCTACGAGTCCTCACTGCGGCCTACAAGCTAAAGATGCTGGCCAAGGAGTCCAACAGACAACTCCTCCTCTCCCTCTCTAGCCACTCTCTCAAAGGTAAAAATGAAGACAAGATAAAAGAAGAAATACCTCGCACAGGATACACAGCTTTCGAGAATGACATAAAAGAAGAATAGAATTATAATGCACAAGATGCGAGGACTAATGAGGAGACGGATGTACGGAGAGACGGAGAAGACATGGAGTCACATTGCAGTCAAGATGGCACTAGACAAGATGTCGTCAAGTCCACTTGCAGTAAGTATCTGAAGATGCTTATTATTTTGATTTTTTTTTTTTGTTTTTTTTTTATTTATTTAATTTTTAAAAAGAAAGACAAACATTCGATTACGGATTACGAATAACCCAACAACATTTGAAAATCTCCTACTACCACTACACTAAGCGGAAGATATTGCTTGTGTTGTGATGGAGGACTTAGCCAGCCGAGGAATCGAACACGGAACGCCTGGGTGGGACCCAAGCGCTATGCCCACTCAACCACTGACCGGTCACAGTGTACTTATTTCTATTTCTTTATACATATAATATATAATAAGAAATAGTATATAATAACATAATATATAAAACAAATAGTATAAACAGGAAATGAAAACCCACTAAGGCACTGCCTGAGTGTGGGTAATATAAAAACAAATACTATATTTCCAAGTACCTAAAGTATAAAATTGACTTATAAAATATTAAAAAAAAAATAGTATTACATAAGTAGAATAAGTGAAAAAGTTATTATAAAGAGGAAATATAGAGAAGTTATTATAAAGAGGAAATATAGAGAAGTTATTATAAAGAGAAAATATAGAGAAATTATTATAAAGAGAAAATATAGAGAAGACATATTGTTTTTTTTTTAAAATTTTTTTTAGGTATTATAAAAAATAAAGAGAAAACACATTGTACTAAACATATTGAACATACTAACATATTGAAAATACTAATAAAAACACATATTAATCTAATTGATTTTTTCATTTTCTTTTTTAGTTATTATTAAAAATAAAGAGAAAACATATTGTACTAAACAAATTGAACATACTAATAAAAAACATATTAAACTAAACATATAGAAGTACAAACATATTGTACTACTTTTATAAAAAATAAAGAGAAAACATATTGTAATACAGTTTAGAAAGTTAGTGAAAGTGAGTTGTAGAAGGATAGATAAATTTATAGAAAAAGCATTACAATATCTGCATCATTCAGCCATAATTTACCGCTTTTACATATTTTATAATTTTATTTTAATGAAGACATATTGTGTTAGCAAAACTCAATCGAAAATCTGACACAGAAAAATCAGAAAAAGATACCGTCACATCTGGGACTCGAACCCAGCAACTTTGCCTTGCCGAAGCGCCGCTCTACCAACTGAGCTAACATGTCCCTATCCGATTTGGTCATACATATTTAACTGTATCGTATTTCGACTGAGAACTACCAACTATTTTTTTATTATTTTTTAATTTAATGACAATACAAATTAAAATACAATATAAAGTAAATTAAGGATACAAAGTTAAGTATTTTGTCCTCAGTCCTCCTCACTAGGTATTCCTGTTCCGAGGTGGACTGCAGGTTGTTGTACGGTGTTGATCATGATTTTCCATCATTGTTGTTGGTTTTTGTTGGTTTCCACGAAATATAAATAAATAAAGCAAAAGGTGTTTATGTTTATTATTTTGCGTTGTTTTAAAAAGTGTTTATGTTTATTATCTGTAGGTTGCGTTGGGGTTACTTAATAATTTTAATTAGTTCCTCATCTTCATGTTTAGTTAGCCATAATTTGATGTCCTTTTTAAACTTTTGTATATTCATGGTATTTTTTATTTCAATCGGAAGGGCATTATATAATTTTGTAGCATGGAAATAATGGTTTTTCTGGCCGAAAGCTGTATTTAATTTTGGAATGTTTAGTAGATTTGAAGATTTTGTCCTTGTAGTATAGGTGTGTTGGTCAGCAAGGTATGCATAATTTTCTTTAAATTTGAGTAGTGCATTTTTTGAGTACAGTTTTATAATGCTGAACACATTAAATTTTTTGAAAACTTTTACTATATTATCATAATTTTCTTTGATATTTTATTTTGATATTTTGCATATTTTTATTGGCTGCTATCTTTATGTATGATTGCAAGAGGTTAATATGCAACATCTATTGACTTTTCCGCAAATCTATGATGAATATTTATTTAATCATTATTACTGCTATAAAATGTATAAAAATGAAACATGATGGCTTCAACTATGGGAAATTTAGCTTTGTAGGTGTATTAATTATATCAGGCTACTAACAATAATCCTCCTTATGTAGATGGTGATAAGGTTCCCATTTAACACAAGCCGCCTGTTTTGATTTATTCAAGAAACATTGCCAAAAAAGTGTGTTTTATTTTATTTTGCGAAGCTCAGGCACAAGCATTTAAAAGTTTTACAATCCTTTTCTAAAGAATTTAATTTTCCACATCATACAATAAAACCATAACCGAAAAGGGATTCGTAAGTAGGAGAATTTGAACTTTAATAACTCAGGTCTGGGGCATGCGTCATTCCTATGTCTGCCCACGTTAAATTGTCGTGAAAACAAGCTTAGGTATGTGCCCAAGCGGTTAAAGTAGTTTTTAAAGGTCTGATGCTTTATTTTTTTCTGGGCTTATAAAAAGACTAATCAAAAAAATATTCATTTATTGTTTTTGTGTTTAATTCGTAGAACTCCATTTAATTTAAAATTGTTATTATTAAATTCTGCAAGTATTATAGATTTGTATTTTTGTTATAGCTGTTTCGGCTTACAAGGCCATTTTAAAACTGTGGCTAAAACCACGTTTAGACGACTTATATACGATTTTAAATGTCTATTTTGAATGTGCATAAATTAATAGGTTAAACCAATGTATGTTTTCTCCGCACTAATTATTAATGCGTTCTTTATTGTTTAATAATGAATATATTCCACTATTAACCTTTTAACCGCCAAACAAATATACCTAAGCAATTGCCCCCACGCGGCACACTTTTTGTTTATGCATTTTATGTCGAATGTTATTTTTAGAACGACCATTTTACGTAAACAAAATCATTATCTGGATTATTAACAATTCTAAAATCTTCCTCCAACGTCGAAGTATCAATAAACATTCACTTGAGACAAACTGAAATTGAGATAACGCCATAATCGTGTTAATATAAACATACGAAGTGATTTCAAACGAAACAAAGAATCTCTTACATGGCCGCGCCTAGCGATGTACGATGTAACATATAGGTACCCACTTACTACTTACTTGTGTAGAGAATACGAGTCCTTAGTAGGGCCACTGACGCGACGCTCTGGTTTTAGTTTAAATTTCTTTTTGTCTGACTTCACATAGTATTTTTTTTGGTTAATATTTTATTGACGTTTATTCTATGTAAGTAATTATTTTATATTGTTTTCACTACGATAAATTTGCATAAAAATGAAGGTATAAGCACGACAATAGCAAAAAATACATACAAAAAATACACTTTAATTTTTAAAAAGTTTTACATAGTAATTTTTTTTGTGGTATATACGGAAAAATGGGTAAACACATTACACTTGTTTCATATGTTTCGACATTTTGAGGGTCGTTAAAAAAAGTTTTTTAAATTCATACATAAACGCACAAAACAAGATATTTTTAAAATCGAATAAATCACTTTTTAAATAACACAACAATTAAATATTTATGTACACAGCAAAATAAAATAGATTTCAAAGTGGATATTGACGCACAAGTTTTATCACGAACTGGTACTGGGGTTACGTCAGAGTGTCAGAGACACTAGCTCATTTGCACGCGAGTTTCAAAACTGTGACTGACGGCAATCGCCGGGCTCTTGGTTTTATTAATTTTATAAGATAAACAATAAAGAAGTTGATAAAGATTCTCAGAGATGTCGCAACACAAATGAATATTCTTATTTATAAAATAAATTTCGATCGAAAACGGCATACATGTGCTTGGAAAACGAAGTCGAAACATGAAAATGACCAAAGTCAGCCGCCGCGTAGTGCGAACGATTTGAACAAATGACTAAAGTCAGCCGCCACGGGGAAAGAGTTAAATGAATTAAAATATGACCACGCCAACTGTAATGCCACTTACATCGGACAGACGGGAAGGGCATTCTCAACTAGATTCAAAGAACATATACGAAGAATAATTAAAACACATCTTCAAAATTCGTAGAACATCTCTTGGTAAATTATCACAATCTACTCAACAACAAGGGGCCTAAACCATTACACATTGAAAGGAAGGGTCTCAGATTAAATCTACTTGAACAATTAGAAATCAATAAACGAAATAATGACCCTAATTTAAGAGTGTATTACCAGAGAATACCGGATATTAGTCCTTATTGACTCTTTTTTACAAAAAAACAAATTGATTTTGAAAGATTTTTATTTTATCTGGTAAATACATTTTTAAATTTTGGAAAACTAAGTTTATTTTTAATATACTAAGGTTATACCTGTGGTCGTTGGCAGATTTGTTCAATTTTTAAACGATAGATTCTATTAAACAACACAAATTTCAATTCATATAATCATATTCCAAAATAAATCAATACATTATCTAGTAAACACATTTTTCAAAATTTTAATTTTAGTTAAATTAAAATCATTAAAAAATAAATCCGAGAACGTGTTTTGTGACGAAAGTACCTCAGTTTTTCTATTTATTTAAGGTCTTACAAACTAAAATATTTCAGATTTTTTTACACACTTATTTTGTTTAGACATTATTGAAAAATTATAAATTATTTTTATCAAAAATTGATTTTAAGAAGTATATAATTTTCATTAATTTACCATCTCCAGTTTGAACATTTTTATGGCAGTTTGACACATAAATTCTCGCACATTCATTACTCGCTGGAACGCGGTCGTGAGAGGTGCAGACCTCAATGAGAAGATTTTGAAATAAATTGATAACTTATACCATTTGGCTTCATCGTTGTAAAAACATCCACTCGCAGCGCTGTTAACAAAATGGGACAAATGGATTGCTGGATATTCACTCTTAACACTAATTAATAAAGTACGGAAAATAATTTATTCTCCCCTTCTCAGTATATTCACAAAACCTAAGTAATATAACGCATTCAAATAATTCATAGCAATAACGTCATTATTAAACAATTAAGAACGCATTAAAAATTAGTGCGGAGAAAATATACATTGGTTTAACCGGTAATAAATTAATTTATGCACATTCAAAATAGACATTAAAAATCGTATATAAGTCGTCTAAACGTGGTTTCAGCCACAGTTTGAAAATGGCCCTGTAAGCCCAAACAGCTGTAACAAAAATACAAATCTATAATACTTGCAGAACTTAATAATAAGATTATTAAATTTCATTTTAATTAAATATGAAAATATATATATATATATTCCATCATTTCAAAGGGAAATTTGTGTCCTACTCACAGTATTTTAATAAATCATCTAAAATATTTCTAAGCGATCTTATTTTCACACGATTTTGTTTTACTTAATAGATGTACCAAGGGCTGGATAGATGGATGATTGGACCACTGTATGATGCAGCTAGCTAATAATATGTTAAATGATTTGTGACTTGCGCAAGAATAACATTATTCCATTTCAGTTTCAGAACCTCTCAAATGTAAAGCAGTCAAAGAGCATAAAAAAGTTAAGAGAAAATATTGCATGAAAACTGAGAGGCCAAAACGAACAAGTGAGTTTTTGATTTGTTATTAATCTTTCAGGCCTCGGGCAAATTCTGTCAGGTCAGAAAATTTCCACTTTGCAAAAAATCTAAATGAATGGAATACATCCGAAAACTTTAAAGTTCTTACGACGATTAAAAAAAAATTATTATATCAGAAAATTTTTATATAAACGTTGTTGTCATCTAAATTTTTTGTCATTTTATAAAAAATTATTAATAAAAAATTTTCAAAGTTTCATAATTTTTTCTCAAATTGCGGCCGGAAACTTCAGTTTCATAGAGGTGCACATTTTAATTTTTCTGTGGTTAAATTCTAGATTTGAATATAAAGCCTGGTGTTTTCTCTTTCTAACACAGTTTAGATCATTTTTCTCACCATGTATAATATATGTCAGGTCGCCTGTCGGCCTCACTGGTCTGTGAGGAGTGTGGTGCCACCTTCGGTTGCAGAAACCTGGCGGACAAACACAGGTAAAACAATCACTGACATCTCATACTCTCAGTATCGCCCTGGTGTAAGACCACCATTCAGAATTGAGATGTTGCTCGAAATGGTTTTAGCCAGGCTTGGTGATCAGATCTGAATAGCCAGGTACTTCCCAACCTCCCTCTTCTTCCTATCCTTCCCCTCCCCAATTACCTTCAGCCTCACAATATACCCCAACTGGGGATGCCGTAGTCTCACTGGCTCCGGACGGGAGCAATTGGGACTCTTGTGAGGTATACACAAAAAATGTATTAATTAATGAGACAATATTAGTGAAACTCAATTGAAAATCTGAAACAGAAAAAGATACGGTCACATCTGGGACTCAAACCCAGGACCTTCACCTTGCCGGGGCGCAGCTCTACCAACTGAGCTAATGTGTCCCTATCCGATCATATTTAATTGTATCATACTTCGACTGAGAACTGCCAACATTATCTTCATTTTCTTAAAGTATGATTGCAAGATTCTACCTGAACTAAATGCTATCTAAATGTGTCTTGGACAAATTTTATCAATTTTTATTCTATAGAGTCGAAAGTCAAAAGTCGAAAGGCGAAAGTCCCTGATATGACCGTGGCTTTTTATGATTTTTTGGTTTCAGATTTTCGATTGAGTTTCACTAATTTTGTCTTCATTAATTAAAATATTACAATTTGGGGTTTTACTCATTAAGTTAAAAAAAAAAATAGGTTTAAAAAATACATCATTACTGTATTTTGTTATTTCAGGAGATTGGTGCACCTAAAGGAAAAGAGATACTTCTGTAATTATTGCAATAAAGGGTACTTTGAACGTCCACGTCTGGTTTTACATATAAAGTAAGTTATAGTTATGTTCTTTTCTCAAACTGGCCCACAATAACTAAAGTAACTAGATAAAGAACTGGTTCCACATTGGACTATTACTTTTTTTTAAATATATACACTGCACAAGAGTCCCAACAGCACCCGTCTGGAGCCAGTGAGACTAATGGCATCCACTCTGCTACTACAGCTTCAGATGCACTTGCTAAATGGACTGTAAATAATACAAATGTAAAACTAAAGTAAATGGTGTTTGCTGGAATTGGGTGATCAGATGTGTTGGGAAAAGTAGGGATGCAAGGAAGAAGGAAAACCAATCATTTACCTCTAGGAGCACACAACACAATTACAAATATAGTTTATTCCACCGAGATACCTCCAGGTATTATTGCCACAACAACACAAATAATTATAAAACCATATTGTTTAATTGTATGTGGTCAAAAACCTTCTTTATAGTTAAAAACGGCGACAAACTCCAACGGCTCGGAGGTAACTTGCTTCCAAGGTCTTCCTAGTTTTTCCTTCTCTGTGCTTCTAGAAACAAATGTACCCCAATTTGATAGTATTTGTTCCGGGTTCAAAAATGTTTTCCAGCAAGGTGATGTGGTTAGGGATGGGGAGAGGTAGCTACTGGGTAAAATGATATCCTGGTAGGAACTATGCATATTTTTATTTCAAAACCAAACTGTATTGTGCGCAGAATGCACGAGGGTAGGCGGTCCTTCCAGTGCCCCAACTGCAGCAAGGCATACTTCTCCCGGGTGGGCCTCTCCGCCCACATTCTGGCCGAGGCGGGAGAACGTAACTTCCCTTGTCAGCTCTGCCCCAAGAAGTTCTGGTCCAAACAGTGAGTTATGTTTTAAATTTGTTTTATTATATTATTAGTGAGTTACGTATTCTATTCCAACTAGCTAACTAACTAACCATCATGTCGTTTTCGCACGGGTAAGCAGAGAGGACGAACCGCCAAACAAGTCTTGGCACTTACTTCTTGCCTCATTCACATATTCATCTATTATTCTGACTCTTGACATGGTCCGACTCAAGTATCTGATTCATTTCATCGTGCTACGTCTTCCTCGGGCGTCTCCAACTTCACATTCACATTTGCTTTGTATATTCTCTTTGCACTCTTTTCTTCGTTCATTCACTCTGCGTGCCCAAACCGTCTGTCTACGCAAGTTGCTTTTAAAGTACATTCTGTGGTTTTTAATTGTTCACCATCCAAGTTACTGATTGAGTGCATGTTTTGCGCAGGATGTTGACGCACCACGCCATAACACACAGTGCGGTGCGACCATTCCCATGTCGTTACTGCGCCGTGGCGTACACGAGGAAGGCTCACCGCCAGCGCCACGAACTCAACGTGCACGCCGCCCCAAACACCACAGAGGAGGAGAAGGGGTTACAAAAAACACAAGTTCTAGTCAACAAAAATATTTAGTACTTTATAACAATCTCACAGTAAAATGTAATATTGATTAAAAAATAATTTAATATTAATTTATACATAAATATATTTTTACATTATACGAAGGACACTTTTTTAATTAAATGTTATTTAAATGAAAATATTTATAACAATATTCTATACAAGGTGTCCAGGAGTAAAGGGCATTAACTTCAGGAGCTGATTCTACACGATAGTATAAGTAAAGAAGACAAATAATAACTTTTTTCGAAATTCCAACTTTTAGGGGTAATTTTTTGTTTTTTTCTTCCTATACATGGTGTAGGATACATTACCAAAGTTATGGCATCAAATTCAAACTTGAAATATAGTTGGGAGCGGTGCGCGCCAAGGAGGTAGATGGAAAACGGAGCGATCCGGTTACAAGCGAAAACTTTAAACGCGTTTTTCTCAAAACTACCTTTTTCAAGTTGGATGGAATGGTAGCTCATTGAATTTTCATCCGATTCACTTAATTCAAAGATTAAATAAAAGAAAATAAAATTTTTATGCGGATGAACCTCGAATTACGAAAAAATTATTAATTTAGGAAGAAGTTATTGCAAAATTAAGGCCAACTTTTTTCATCAATTTTAATTTCATGTCCGCCATTACTGCAATCAACAATTTTTTTTTGCAAATTATGGTTTATGCACAAGCGAAATTCATACAATAACGTTTTTTTTTTTTGAATTTCATGTTACATATAATTTCCAAGGTCTCCCGCATTCCAGTCGATTTTGTCGAACCCTCGCTTTATCTATACATATTATAGATATTTAAGTCAAATTTTCAATAGTGTTTTTCTTGTTAGAATATACCTTTATATTTAACCTTCCAGCGGGCGCGCAGAGTAATTTCCCTTGAGTCGTAAATTTTACGTTGTCAAGTTTTCTCCATGTAAATGGTGTTTTCTTTATATAAATAATGTCAAGTAAATGTTTGAAAATTGATCGGAAGATAAGATGCTCTTTTATCATGGTCAATGCCAATGTTTTTAGGAAAATTCTGTGAAGCCTTTTCTGGATTGGCAAATTTATTAAATTTATGCTGCCAATATTCATCAGAGTTTTAGAAAACTACAGACGGCCATCTCTTTATTATTTTAGAGACCGAGTAAGAGGCACATATTTTGTCGACTGTTTCCACTCGGCCTTTGGTTTTGTTGTAGTCCAGTATTCCATGAGGCTTTCTGGTGTTAGGACACTTTAAGGCGCGTGTCGTAAAATTTACGTTCAGCGGAAATTTCCAAATATCAATGAATAACAAACACTTCTAAGTACACTCGGTATGTCTGTAGTTGGAGAGACCCTGACCCTCGAATAGCTCGGATCTCGATGCTTGCGACTAAGAGGTAAACGTGGGGGAAAGGATAACGCATATTTGTCGTAAATTTTACGACAGCGCGCCCGCTGGAAGGTTAACAGAAATTTATGAAAATAAATTATATCTTTGAAAAAAAAAAACGGAAAAAACACTCGGCTGGACCGGGCTCCCCCTTAATTTCTATTATAAATTAAACAACAATATATCGATACTGATATTGAACATCCCTTAGAAAAGTATTGTTTTATAAAGTAAAAAAAATTGTTTTATAAAGTTTTATTTTTAAAAGAATAATATTGAGTGATTTTAATTATCTTAAACATCACATTTAAGTTAAACCACTCTATCTCCGCGAGATATCGCTAGTTACTTTTCGACGGGACCATTCGTTTCATTTATCAAATTTACTTTTTTAACTTATTCCCCCTTTCTATGGATGTGCGATATGGCAACAGGTTACACATAATTAACTATCTTAGACATTATTTTATCAATTAAATGCTAAAAATAAAAGTTTTAAAATTTAATTGGCTATTGATTATTAACCCCTTGAGGCCGGACCCCTGCATTTGCAGTGTTGAATCGTGCCCAAGTACCGTACGAAGCACTGCAATTGCAGTGTCGACTTTATACATTCATGTTGCCTCTAAACGAGCTCTATCTACCCTATTGCCATTACATTGCTAAAATATAGTACCTATATCACAGTTCCGTACATCACGTCATATCATCATATAAATGTACACACTAAACTAGGGATGATTCAAATTCTATATTTGACGCATCAAATCGATGATTGCTCTCATCTTGGTACTTGAATGGTCCTTGTTACATGCTGATTCTCGGCCCGCTTATCCGTTTGTTCAAATTGTGATAACAGACAAGCAAAACAATATTAATGTTTTTTTTTTTTTCTCAATCTAAATCTCACCCCATAACCTGGGCACCCCTGTAAGTAACCAGATATAGCGAACCATTTGGGGTGACCTATGTTAGAGGTGTTGGTTATCCAATAAATGATTCCTGGACCCATACTGTTAATGCTGATTAAAAGCTGAAGCGGGCAGAGAATCGCCGCTTAAAGGGATCATTCAAATTTAAAAACGGCCCTGATGGTACATTTGATAGTCATCCGACACCTGACTAATTAATCTAAATGTTGTATACCGTAGTTGGTCGGCACTGGAGCACAGTCGGCACTACAGCCTTTCATCAGTCTGGTGCGCGGTCTTCTGGTACCTGTTGTGGTGGTCAGTGCGGCCAAATATCACCTCGCAGTACCAACTACAGCCTTGCTTCAGTCTGGTGCGCGGTCTTCTGGTGCCTGTTGCGGTGGTCAGTGCGGCCGAACATCACCCCGCAGTACTTGCAGGGGTGCACCTTCTGCTTTGTGTGCGACACCATGTGCGCGGTGAGCGCCCTGAGAGGACATCACAGCTATTAGTTACATTATTAGTATATGTTATACCGTAGTTGATCGGCACTGGAGCACCAACTACAGCTTTGCTTCAGTCTGGTGCGCGGTTTTCTGATGCCTGTTGCGATGGTCAGTGCGGCCGAACATCACCCCGCAGTACTTGCAGGGGTGCACCTTTTGCTTTGTGTGAGACACCATGTGTTTGGTGAGCGCCCTGAGAGGACAACACAGCTATTAGTTATATTATATATGTTAAAATCAATAACCAACTATTATTGCCGTCTGTGGCATATAGCAATAGGCTGGAATATAATAATAAGAATAATTGGATAATTTGTGCAGCGCCGTTTTTATGAGAAATCACCTCAAGGGCGCTAATATAAAATGTATTATAGGTTCAGCACTTGGCTGTGCCCTGAAATTAGTTACAGAAACTAATTATCAGGCGGTAAAACAGATATCTACCCGGCCGGTCATGTCCATTTGGCAGTTGTGTATTGTTTTTAATTTATCTTTCATTATGTCAGTTTTTACCTTTTTATAAAAGCAATTTTTTTTTATTAACTCCACACAGGAGGCCCTGCGGAAAATAATTTCTCTCAGGGCCTATGTCATCTAAGATGCTGTGTGGAGGGTCTTTTTGAGAGTCTTGAGGTCTTGAAGAGACCCATGTTGTAGGAGGGAGGAAACACAGAGGCCGGCAAATTGTTCCACAGCCAATCTGTTCTCATGTGACAAATGTCAACCGTGTACATAATATGTTGAGCGCATGTTTGGCGTGTTTCCCGACTACGCACCGGTGCCGAGGGGATCAATGAAGCTAGTTCCTTTGAGCACCTTCCATTGAAATACCGGTAGAACAAGGACAGCGGAAGACGGGAGAAACTATCAAACGGACTGCCCGTTTCTGCACAAAGTTGAGGGTTTTTATCAAGTATTGAGGGGCTCTAGACCAGAGGTGGCTGCCAAATTCAACCATTGGGCGCACTTGCGATTTGTACAGGGTTAGCAGTTGTATACTATTAAGAGGAAATTGCTTTCTAAGCAATCAGGCAAATGTGCGGGGTATTCGCCTAACGATTACATTATTAAATTAAGATTATTGCAAAATAATTTGATAAAATGATAATACTCGCCCTTGGTTGATGAAGTCTTTATGACACACGGAGCAGTTGGCTTTCTTGATGCCGGCGTGTCGCATGGCATGAGTGTTTAGGCACGATGGCGTGGCAAAGCACTTGCCGCACTCCTTGCACTCGTATTTCTTCTCTTTGGTGTGACTTCTGTTATGTGCATTGAAATATTTAATAAATTTTAGAATTATTTAATGATGGAAACATTTACACATTAAACTTTGTGTGAATTTTGAAAATGATGGAAACATGTACACATTAAACTTTGTGTGAATTCTGACAATGGTGGAATCATGTACACATTAAACTTTGTGTGAATTCTGACAATGATAGAAACATGTACACATTAAACTTTGTGTGAATTCTGACAATGATAGAAACATGTACACATTAAACTTTGTGTGAATTCTGACAATGATAGAAACATGTACACATTAAACTTTGTGTGAATTCTGACAATGATAGAAACATGTACACATTAAACTTTGTGTGAATTCTGACAATGATAGAAACATGTACACATTAAACTTTGTGTGAATTCTGACAATGATAGAAACATGTACACATTAAACTTTGTGTGAATTCTGACAATGATAGAAACATGTACACATTAAACTTTGTGTGAATTCTGACAATGATAGAAACATGTACATAATGTACACATTAAGTGGGGGGGGGTAACGTTAATTCGGCGTAAAGAAGTCCCATTTTTAAGATTTGTTTTAGACGCTACAGGTAATACAAATTTACTTAATTGATCATAACATTATAGTACAACAAACAAACAATATTTCCTTTATTCTTTTAACAAAATATAAATAATTAAGCCGACGGCAGCAAATCTTCAGAGGTGCTTCGAAAAAAAGTTGTCCCCCGGTGAACAGTATAACTCATGACTGGATTATTGGAAATAAAAAAAAAAATGATATCATTAGATAACCACTTTCCTAAGGTATCCCTGGGAGGAATTTTTTTTTTATTTTTTAATTTTTGGTGACACTTAGATGTGAAAATACCGATTTTCATCTAAAAAAATTGGCGTAATTGTAAAATTAATAATTATGAAAAATAAAAAAAGCTCCTAGGGTTACCTGGTCATTCATGTAAGAAAGTAGTATAAAAAATTTCAAAAGAATCGGTAAATTAGTTTTTATTTAAACTGTTCACCGGCTTCAAAAATGACAAGTATCAGAAAATCGCTTTACAGTTTTGTATACCAAAAAATCTAATACTAAAAATGAAACATTTGTTCGTACAAGTTCTATATCTTAGTTAATTTTGCTCTGATTTGTTTAAAATTTTGACACAACAATCTTAAGATGTTGCACAATCATATGAAACAATGAAACAATTTTTTTTTAAAATATATACGTTACCCCCTGTTATGGAACGCCCTATAGCTGGTAGAATATACATAACAACAATCGCCGCGCCCGGTTGAGACTTGCCACAGCGTTCCCGTTCCCCACCGTTTCCTGCATCCCCTACTTCCCCTCTCCTACTCCCCGCGGCGTCCCGACCGGGCAGTTGAAAGTGGCTCTCTGCCTCGGACGGACGCACACAGAGTTGAAGGTTGCTCTCTGGCTGAGATGCACGTAAACACGGTCGAGAATCACGCTCTGTTTCGGGCTCCCGCAAAATGAGCCGAATTGATTTCTAAGCCACGATGTTACTATTAGTCCGCATTGGAATGTAGAATCGGTTTTGTCAAACATCGGTGTTATAATGGTTCGCGGACCCCAGGAAGACTGTCGAACGTGCTGGAAGCGGAGGCCTTCGCCCCCACACATGTAAGCTGAACACCAGATTTCCCTTTCTTTCAATGTGTCTGTAAAAATACGATAGGGCCCCGCGTAAAACCATAACTCAGAGAGTTTCGATGCAGAGATCACGAGGTATAAACATTTTAACTAGGTTTGTGCAACATGCATTCTTGTATAGCCCTGTACTGAAATAACCTGTATACTGTGTTCTGAATTGTCAATATATGAATCTATTTAAACATATCTTGTTGTCAATCTGCTCCGGCAGGAGAATCTCGTAGAGTATTGGTTCCCCAGGTGATCGAGGAGGAAAGAGTTCTGGAAGCATTCTGTTGCAACCCACGCCTGAGATTGAGGGTGCCCTTTGCTCCCGTTTGAGCTGGCTTTGGGGCTTGTTTTGGGGTAGCTGGAGCTGACAATTGGCGACCAGAGAAACCCCGTAACAATTGGCACCATAACGTGGGGCTCCGAATTTTTTTTCTATCCCGGTCGCTATGCGGAATGAAAGCTTGTGGAGGTCCTCCCCGCATAGGAATTGTTTTGTAAACATTAATTATGCTTTTGTTGCTCTACACCCAGTGAACAGTAATTCTGTGAAAAAAACCACAGAAATCTATGTGTAAATCGGATACATACATCGCAGTTGGAATAACGGCCATTCTGAACGCCCAAAAAACACCAACCGTTTTGACCGCGAGGTTGACTGCGCATGCGTAACCCCTTGTTTAACGAGCCACGGTCAACTTCGCGCCAAAACCCAACGGAAAAAACCCGTCGAACAAAACAATTACTTGTTGCTATGCGGTTTTTATAACCAAAACGTTTCGTATAACCAAATCAAATTTGGCAATGAAAATGATTTTTATAAACTTGATCCTGGAACTACAATCATTTTGTGAATCCTCTGATTAGAAATCTCAAACCTACGTTTTTTCGGCACAATACACCAATAGGCCCACTTGTCTGTCAAACTGATACAGTTTATACCCCACCAAATGGACAAAATAATGATTTTTCTTCCCCATTCTATGTTGTAGGCACCGTAAATTTTTTTTTCAGCATAAGTGAATTGTGTTTTTTCCTTACATAAGTGAATTGTGTTTTTTCCTTACATAAGTGAATAGTGAATTGTTTTTTTCCTTACATAAGTGAAAAATGAAATAATAATAAAACCCATGATTGGTCCCATGAATAAATAAAATAATTTTAATATGGTTAACGTATCAAATTCCATATTCAGTTATTCTCTTCCGGAAGGTTATCCCCTATTTGCCAGAAAAGTGCCTTTTGTGAATTTTAGTGCCTTTCTCAGTTCAAAGTGATTTGTGGAAAATAAAAAACCCATTTTCTAAGGGTCAGTCCTGGCCAAATTTTCAAAAAATAAATAAATACTTGTGAATTTCACAATTTTCCCAAAAGTGGTCAGTGAAACAAAAAAACTTTCACCACTAAGGTCTGTCCACGCAAAATTTTTTTTCACTTCCTCTTTCCTTGGACAAGAATTTTGGTATCATGTATACTAAATTGTAGTGTGAAACACAGTTTTTCTATAACTATTTTGGAAGTGCCAACTAGTGATTACCAAGTGAAAAGTGCCTCACAAAAATTAATTTTGCGTTTTCTAAAGGAAACCCCTGGCCAAATTTTTTTTCACCACCCGGGAAACTCACAATGGATAATAACCAAGCTATTGCGTCATCCAACCTGGGCATAATTCCCATCGTGCACAGCTTATCCAAGGCACTCCTACAAACTGCTTTAAAGGATAGAGGACTCTCGCCATCAAGCAAATCCAAATCTACATTAAAAGCATATGCACTTTTATTCAACAAAAAGTACATTAGGAGAGTAAACCTCGCTCCCGCAAGCGAAAATAATTCGTGTTCAGCCACGCAAATGTTGGATAATCTTGCCCCTAACAAAGAACCTATGCCGCAAGTATTGATAAAACAGGACGTCACACCCACCTTGACACAAGATAAAACTTACGATTTATCACCCTGGAAAGTCAAATATAATGGCGTCTCCGATGTGCTGGATTTCATAGACCGTATTGAAGAAACGGCTACAATTAAAAATATCCCATTCGAGATTCTACGGAAAAACTTTATAGAACTCATCTCCCCAGAATTAATACCCTGGCACCGCATTCAAAAAACTAAATGCAAGGACTGGAATAAACTCAGATCTGCCCTAATCTCCAGCTTCGGAAAGACGGAGGCCCAGCACCGGATCAAATTATCTTTACTATCTATCAAACAGCTAGTAAATGAACCCGTGGCATCATTCATAGAAAGGGCTGAATCCATTAACATCAAACTTTCACAGCCTGTTTCGGAAGCTGAACTATTACCAGTCATAACTGATGGCCTTTTAAGCAAATACGAGAACATCATTACCTCACAAAAAATTGCATCCCTGGCCCAATTAAACGAAGTCTGTCTCCTTCTGGAATCGTACCAGGACAGAAAAAACATAAAGAATATGCCTAATAATATAGTGGTGCCAAGCCGCTCGTCTGGTTTGAAGCCAGAATTTGACAACAAAAAAGTGTGCTCTTTTTGCAAAAAAGTGGGCCATCTGGCCACTACTTGTTTCAAGCAGGCGAGGCTGTTGGAATCCAAGGAACCCCGAACTTTCAAGAGGCATCACTCTAGGGACCGCTCTCCTCCGCGCGACGAACTGCGCAACATTTTCAAAAAATCAAGGCACAACACTGAAAGGTTACAAAACCCAAGCGATGTTAGACCTCAGGTGGACTTCTCCAAGCCCCCACCAAATTTCTACATGAAGAGGCCAAAAAACTAAATAATAACCTCTCAGGCACCCATTCTGAACCAAGGTCTAAAGAATGGACTGATTGGTTATCACACATTAAATATTTTAACCAGACCTTAAATGTTTCTTCGGTTTGTTGCAAACAAGCTAAAGATGGGAGACCCTATGCTTTTTTCTCTGTTAACAATGTACCCTTTTCCGGTTTACTTGATAGTGGTGCATCTGTCAGCTGCCTGGGCAACAATGCTCACCTGCCGTTTGTTAACAGTGATTTTAGAATTTCGCCCCAATCGACACACCTGACGACTGCGGATAATGTTTCCCAGCAAGTCATCGGTGCCCTTGCCCTACCAATTAATTGTAACGATAAAATAGTTACAATCAATTTTCTAATAGTGCCCTCCATATCCCAGAATTTCATCCTTGGCGTTGACTTCTGGAAGGCTTTTAACGTTGCTCCCCAAGTATTTAATACCTCTGGCGAAACCTCCACTGCTGCTCAAATTAGTGAAATCCGCACAATAATACCTCACGAAAATTTAAGCACGGACCAAGCTCTCCAACTAAAGGAAATGGTCAACAAATTCGAATCAATATCTTTCGAAAAATGTGGATTAGGTTTGACAAATTTGGTTGAACACCATATTAAAACCAATGGCCCACCCATAAAGCAACGTTATTACAACTTAGCCCCCCAAAAACTTAAACTTTTAGAAAATGAACTTGATGAAATGTTAAAAATGGGTGTGGTGGTTCCCAGCAGAAGTGCATGGACCAACCCAACCCTTTTGGTTTCTAAAAAAGACGGCTCTGCACGTTTCTGTCTCGACAGTAGACGTTTAAACTCTTGCACGGAAGCCGACGCGTACCCCTTACCTTACGTCCACGCAACCTTAGACAAGCTGCGTAATGCCAAGTTCATCTCCTCTGTTGATCTAAGCAAAGCTTTTTGGCAAATACCCTTGGACGCAGAATCGTGCGAAAAAACTGCTTTCGTTGTACCCGGTAGGGGAATGTTCCATTTTAAAAGATTACCCTTTGGTCTAAAGAACAGCCCCGCCGAGTTGCAAAGACTGATGGACAAACTTTTCGGTCCTGAAGTCGATAACAGCCTGTTTTGTTACCTTGACGACCTTATCATCGTCAGCGATACCTTTGAAAAACACCTATTAATGCTGGAGAAGGTTTTTCAACAACTCAAGTTCGCTGGTTTAACCATCAACTTGAAGAAGTCAGAATTCTGTAAGTCTCGTCTACGTTATTTGGGATTCATTGTCGACGAAAAAGGTCTAAGAACAGACCCGGCTAAGGTGGAAGCCATGGCAAACTTTCCCCGACCCAAAAACGCGAAGGAAGTCAAAGGTTTCCTTGGACTTGCAGGTTATTACAGGAGATTCATCAAAGACTTTTCCACTATTGCAGCCCCCTTAAATAAAATTACCAGCATCCGTAAAGGTGTCAGCAATTTCCGTTGGTCTGTTGAAGCGGAAGAAGCGTTTACAACTTTAAAAAATGCTCTTCAAAAAGCTCCCGTTCTGAATTGCCCGGATTTCGCACTCTCTTTTACCCTCCACACGGATGCCTCCAATGTAGGAATCGGTGGAGTCCTTACTCAAGAGTTCCCTGACGGCGAACACCCCGTAGCGTATTTTTCCCGTACATTAAATAAAAACGAGAAAAACTACGGCATTACCGAAAAAGAGTTATTGGCTGTATTGGATTCTGTTCACCATTTCCGCGGTTACATAGACGGTAGCAAATTTACTGTAGTCACAGACCATAGTAGTTTGAAATGGTTGATCTCGTTAAGCAATCCCTCCGGTAGACTCGCTCGTTGGGCCTCCCGTTTGTCTCAGTACAATTTTGATGTTGTTCACCGTAAAGGCGCGGACAATATTGTCCCTGACGCTCTTTCAAGAATTGAACTGGCCTCATTAAATGTTGACACAATTGCCCCCCCCCCATCTACAAAAGATGAATGGTACTTGAAAATCTTTGAAGGTTGTAAAAATAATCAACAAAAGTTTCCTAATTTTATCATAAAAGAAGGACAGCTATACCGTAATTGCAAGGTACCACTCTCCATCCTCGAAGATTACTCGTGGAAGCTTGTCGTTCCCCTCGAAGGTAGAGAACAAATAATTATTGACAATCATAGTGCTCCCGACTCCATACACCCAGGAAATTTCAAGACGTATAAAAAGATTTCCTTGAAGTATTACTGGCCTGGTCTCTTTAAGCAAGTTCGCAATTACATCTCTAAATGTGAAATTTGCAAAGCTTATAAACATAGCACGGCAGCACCTGCCGGCCTAATGGGTAATCCCAAACGTGCCGACAGACCCTTACAGTCATTGTCAATGGACCTCGTCGGACCTTTTCCTCGAAGTTATGCCGGACACATGCACATACTTAGTGTAGTGGATGTTTTCACTAAATTCTGTTGGATCTTCCCTTTAAAAAGAGCCAACGCGTCCGCCATCATCAAACTTCTGGAAAAACACATCTTTATACCTTACGGAACACCCAGGACCGTAATTGTTGATAACGGAAAACAGTTTATTGCCCAGGAATTCAAAGAATTTCTTGCCAAATACGGAATCAAGGACATTTATTATAATACCTTGTACACTCCCCAAAATAACACTGTCGAACGTTATAACCAGACAATCAACACAGCTCTGGCTATTCTAGTTGATAAAGATCAACGTACTTGGTGTAAAAACCTAGATAAAATTCAGGCTGCTATGAACAACACTGTCAATCTGGCCACTGGCTACACACCTTTCTTCTTAAAACACGGCATGGAACAAGTTGTCCATGGCTCTCTACATAGGGACACTAACTTTCCGACGTCAATCGCCACCACAAACAACCCCACCGCGGACTATGCCCACCGTCTGGAAGAACTGTCGGCCATTTACAGTGAAGTCACTGATGCTCTGCTCCTGGCTCATCAAAAGAGTGCGGACAGATATAACCTACGTAGGAAACATGTCACCTTCAATACAGGAGACATAGTTTGGAGAAAGAACAACACACTTCCCCAAGGAGCCATGTATTTCTCTGCCAAGCTGGCACCACGTTTCGTGAAGGCCAAAGTTCTAAGAAAAATATCAGACCTAGTGTACTCCCTGTCTGACTCGTCTGGTAAACACATTGGTAATTACCATATTAAGGATATTGTAAAGTCTGGAAGTGAGGAGTCAAGTAAAACTGCCCCCACCATCTCAGCAAACTTAAAATAATCCAGTGTGTATCATCACAACCTTTTGTAAGCACATCAAGTCTTGCAATGGCTGGCGTGTAAAGTGTCAATTACATGTCCACCCTTTCGTTGATAAAACGAATATTGTTTAAAAAATCACTTTTGTAAATTTATGTACACTCCACGGTGTAGTTTGCTCCCGATCATGTTCTTGAATTGGCAACCACCGTAATTTTGTTTCACACGTCCTTTTATTTTATTTTTTTCTCTTTTCTCACCTGTTCTAAAATTGATCACTTTAGAGCAGAGACACCCTTCGAGTCACAATGTTTGGGAAGTCATGAACCCAATCATTGCCTCTCAACCCCTCACACTACGCAACGTTCATGCCATGGCACGCTTTGCTACGTCATGCAATATTGTAATTTTCACCATTTTTGTTTGTTGTTTTTCATCATATCGGAAGGAATCTCTTCAACTTTTTCTTTTTCCATGAAAATTATGTTCTGCAAGTACTGGAGCGTCGTTCTAAAATCGGATTTGGTAAACTCCAAAGTGTTAAATCACGAACCAGGACTAGTTAACCATTTTAACACGCTCCATATTTTTACCTATCATGGTAAAGATAAGTGGTTACTCACATAATCACATTCCTTGTGCATAGTAGTTTTCAATTTTTCTTAAAAATTGATGGCGTCCTACCCGAGCTCTTTGCTAACAAATTGGATTTTGACACGTCCATTTTGAAATCATATGTATATAAATAAAGGAAAAACCTTTAAATTGGTCTTTCCACCCTTATGCAAATCCTCATGGGCTCATTTCAACTAAAGTACGTAAAACCAAATACTCGGTCTTTTGTTGTTATAAGAAGTCCTCGATTTGTCTTTTCTCTACTATTATAACATGTATGTCTTGTATTACATGCTTCAACCCCTTCGGAAAAGGTTAATAACGGCAACCTTGATTTCCGTACATAAATAACTGCAGTTTAACGTAAATCATCAATGTTTTGTTTGATCATCGTTTTACAAACATTGGCATTCATCTCCAGTTCCGCCATAACCTGGTAGGTTTGCAACTGCACAAAGGGTATGTAAAACCATATTTGGTCCCTTTCCTTGGTCTTCCTCACTGTAGGTTGCCACAACAAAGAGTGTGTAAAACTATAAGTCCGTTCTCGTTGTTGTCACATGGTGTAAACAGGAATGTACCCTGTCATCACCCCGCCCTTATAACATATGAAGTAACATAAATTGCTTACCTCCTTGTTATTCTATCGTACGCTCTTGAGCTACGGAGTTAGTTAATCTAACAAATCTTTATAAATTGTGTCAAAACGACCATTGTTAACGTTTATTGTGTTGTATTTAAACGTAACCATGTTACATTATAGGAGAGATCCTTAGAACATCCACCATTATAGGAGGGATCCTTAGAATACCTGCCGCGATACGAGAAGTTCGTCATAATCACTTTTGCTCATAGCTAAATGTTATTGAGTTGGTCGTGTGACATATTTGTCATGAGTACCGTTTTGTATAATCTGTTTTGGTCGTGTGTCATTTATTTGTCATGAGTACCGTTTTATGTATAATTGTGTACAACCCTTGCACACGAGACGTGGAGACGTTAAAATACTTACCGCGATTCGTGCGAACGACATAATATCGGCTTTGCCATCTTCTTTAAGAGGCATTGTATAAACTCTTTGACTTCTGTCTATAATTGAGTTATATCTTGCATGTATTTGCATATTTTGTACACTATACGTGGAGACGTCAAAATACTTACCATGAGTCGTGCGAACGAAATAATATCAAACCCTTTGTGTGCGATCTACGAGATGTAGTCCACAACCCTTTGTTGTTATTCAACGCCAATGCCCGTGGACTTCCTGTTTTTTTACTTCTTTGCAAAAAGGAAAGAAGCCCAGGAATATCTACTATCCCAAAAGGACTAGTTAGTAGCTTCACTGCTAACTATGGGGCATAGTGCTGTGGGAGTTAATCGATTGAGCACAAAACCACCTAACTCGTTGTCTGGGGAACGAATAAGAAAACCCCCAGGTTTGTGAAATTGGAGCGAGGGTCTGTCTTTTCTCACAATCATGTAGAAGTTTTTAAAATGACTCCTAATCTTTTGCCCAATACACGCGAAAGATTAGCCTCTTGGATATAAGGTGTATTCAAATTTCTCCTCATCCCTTTTTAAAATGTAAAGAGTCAGGAAATCTGCTGGTTGATTATGTTTCATCCTCACATAGAGTTTGAATTGGAAATTAGTCCAGTCTCTAGCAAATTTCGTAACTCGTCTCCTTTCTCCACTCCTCCCTCCCATCCCCCATGTTCTCAGACTTATGTTATGAAGTGAAAAATCTGTCGTTGACCATATTTCGCCCTCACTTGGAGTTCGAATAGGTAATTGTCCGGTTATCTACAGGTTTTCCCCCTCAATCTCTGCATACGTCTCACCATTTTTTGTTTTTCTCTCTTCTCAATTCTACGAAACACATTCATGAATGTTGGATATGTACGATATGCACTTGGCGTACCGTCTGTCTCCTGTTGACAACCTTTAGTCATGAATTGGTTTCCCTTTGCCGTGACTAGTTCACGATTCCTTGTCTTGTTCTTTGAAATTCTACGAAAATGTTACCATCTCATGTTAACATAGGCCATAGAGGGCCGGTTGTTTTTTAACCAAGACATATTGTCACTCGGCAAGCGCCAAGCCATCCTGGTAAAGGATAATGTTCATGTAATCACAATTTAGTTAGGAATCTCTCTCTTCGTTACTCTCTGGGTCGGTTGGTTAAAACCTCGTTTATTTCTTTATTTGGACACATTTTGTTTCTCTCCAAACCTTTTCTTCATTGGTCCCTAGGCAGGTAAACTTCAAGAATTTTGCTCTAATAATAATTTCTCCCGGATTTAAAAAGAAGCCCAGGCGGATGTCATCACCAACAGCCAAGCTGAGCTTCACTTCCTGACAGCACGCGCTGTGGTTACAGGGTCCCTCCTGCTGCCATTTTCTACGCATTTGTTTCTGAAAGCACAAACCATACCGCCCATATGTATGTTGTTTTGTCATGCCACAGCAAGCTGAGTTGTCCCACTATACATTATGACACTCTGAACTACCTTTTGGGCACGCTAGCTCCTAGGTTTGTTCTTTCTCTTGCTATCAATGCCAACTTTGTCGTCTCTTGCCTGTCATGCAGTGACGCAAATATCGTCTTGTGTAAACCATTATTACCTTGACCCTCCAGTATTCGCTGAATGCGTACCAATACAAGTTACCTTGAGCTACATTATGCTTCAATAACTATTATATACGATCCGTGTGTACCATAATAACACTTAGGATTCGTACTGGCATGCCTGCAGATACTGGACTCTTCTCTTCAATGACCTCTGTAACCATAGTCGCGACACAGCAACCACAGTCTCCATTTCGTGAACTTCAACGTCTTCGACAAAATCAAGTGTTTTCTAAGGCCTAAGTGTACTCCTGAGTGTTATCTCAAATGGGTCTGATTGCAGTGATAATGTAATCCTTAGAATCTGTGAAATCACGTCCTTTTCTTCGAAATTCTCCGAAACCAAACAAATCCACGCTTCGCAAACTTAGCTCCCAGACCAATGAAACCTTAGAGTCACATTTTTTTTCTCTGCTCTTGTACAAATGTATTGTTTTTTTCAATTGCATAACCATGTACTGTTGTTCTTTTCAATTGCATAACCATGTATTGTTGTTTTTCAATTGCATATCCTTGTATGTTGTTCTGCACCATGTACTTTTCCCAAAGTTGTCTTTTCCAAACATTGTATGTACCCCTACCCTTTCCCTACAAACATTGTGACCTAAACTGTATGTTCTAGCTAGGCAACTCTCAAGCAACGAACCTCTCAAATCCCCGATGGAAGCATAAGAGGATTTTTTTTTTCCCTACAGCTCCATTGCCACGTCGCTTTTTTTCCAAGCGCGGGGGGAAGTGTTATGGAACGCCCTATAGCTGGTAGAATATACATAACAACAATCGCCGCGCCCGGTTGAGACTTGCCACAGCGTTCCCGTTCCCCACCGTTTCCTGCATCCCCTACTTCCCCTCTCCTACTCCCCGCGGCGTCCCGACCGGGCAGTTGAAAGTGGCTCTCTGCCTCGGACGGACGCACACAGAGTTGAAGGTTGCTCTCTGGCTGAGACGCACGTAAACACGGTCGAGAATCACGCTCTGTTTCGGGCTCCCGCAAAATGAGCCGAATTGATTTCTAAGCCACGATGTTACTATTAGTCCGCATTGGAATGTAGAATCGGTTTTGTCAAACATCGGTGTTATAATGGTTCGCGGACCCCAGGAAGACTGTCGAACGTGCTGGAAGCGGAGGCCTTCGCCCCCACACATGTAAGCTGAACACCAGATTTCCCTTTCTTTCAATGTGTCTGTAAAAATACGATAGGGCCCCGCGTAAAACCATAACTCAGAGAGTTTCGATGCAGAGATCACGAGGTATAAACATTTTAACTAGGTTTGTGCAACATGCATTCTTGTATAGCCCTGTACTGAAATAACCTGTATACTGTGTTCTGAATTGTCAATATATGAATCTATTTAAACATATCTTGTTGTCAATCTGCTCCGGCAGGAGAATCTCGTAGAGTATTGGTTCCCCAGGTGATCGAGGAGGAAAGAGTTCTGGAAGCATTCTGTTGCAACCCACGCCTGAGATTGAGGGTGCCCTTTGCTCCCGTTTGAGCTGGCTTTGGGGCTTGTTTTTGGGGTAGCTGGAGCTGACAATTGGCGACCAGAGAAACCCCGTAACACCCCCTTAAACTTCTTAAGAATTGTCAGAATTCTTAAGAATTTCTTAAGAATTCGGCCACCATAACACGGGCATGTGGCGGCCATAAATTCCACAAATGTTATATATTTACTATTCAAAGAATAAAGAAACATTAAAAAAAAAAAAAAAAATGATGGGCACATCTACATAGTGTACACATTAAACTTTGTGTGAATTCTGGCAATTATGGAAATACGTAGGTAATATACACATTATACTTTGTGGGAATTCTGACAATTATGGAAATATGTACATAATGTACACATTAAACTGTGTGAATTCTGGCAATGATGGACACATGTACATAATGTACACATTAAACTTTGTGGGAATTCTGGCAACTACATAGTGTACACATTAAACTTTGTGTGAATTCTGGCAATTATGGAAATACGTAGGTAATATACACATTATACTTTGTGGGAATTCTGACAATTATGGAAATATGTACATAATGTACACATTAAACTGTGTGAATTCTGGCAATGATTGAACCATGTACATAATTTCACATTAAACATTGAGTGAATTCTGGCAATGATGGACACATGTACATAATGTACACATTAAACTTTGTGGGAATTCTGGCAACTATCGAAATATGTACATAATGTACACATTAAACATTGTGTGAATTCTGGCAATTATGGAAATGTGTACATAATGTACACATTAAACTTTGTGTGAATTCTGGCAATTATGGAAATATGTACATAATGTACACATTAAACTCTGTGTGAATTCTGGCAATGATTGAACCATGTACATAATTTCACATTAAACATTGAGTGAATTCTGGCAATGATGGACACATGTACATAATGTACACATTAAACTTTGTGGCAATTCTGGCAATTATCGAAATATGTACATAATGTACACATTAAACTTTGTGTGAATTCTGGCAATTATGGAAATATGTACATAATGTACATATTAAACTTTGTGTGAATTCTGGCAATTATGGAAATATGTACGTAATGTACATATTGTACATATTATACTTTGTGGGAATTCTGACAATTATGGAAATATGTACATAATGTACACATTAAACTCTGTGTGAATGATTGAACCATGTACATAATTTCACATTAAACATTGAGTGAATTCTGGCAATGATGGACACATGTACATAATGTACACATTAAACTTTGTGTGAATTTTGCCAATGATGGAAACGTTTTTGAAACTTTCTGTAAGTTCAGGCAATGATGGAAACATTTATAAAACTTTCTTTTGTGGTTTTATCTCCTAAACTAGAAGAGCTAGAGTGAAATTTAGTGCGAAAACTAAAAATGTTCATTAGTACCTTAAATGCACTTTGAGATGATGCCTGGAGAAGAAGCCTTTGAAGCAGTACTGACATATATTTTTCTTCTCTTGTTCGTGCACCCTTCTCCTGCAAACAGATAGAGGTGTAAGTGAGACAGGTTATATTGGGGAAAGCAATGAGCTGGTAGGAAGAGAAGGACCCGGTCAGTCAGGTCTAGAAAGCTGAAGCAATTTAAAATAAAAAAATTACAAGAAATTTAATTACAAATCCACCTACGGTGACTATAGTGTTAATTTCCCGCCCGGAAATTAACACTATGGGATAGATGGGAACATGGCTCAGCTACGTGGGAAGACTTATTGTGGAATCAGGAGAAATAGCCAAATATCCAATAATAATGTTAATGATAATAATGGTTTATTCCAGAATGTATACAGGGGTAGTGTAATGCAATACATTCCTTATTGCAAAATAATACAAAAATGGACAAAATAACACTACATAGAATAGAATAAAAATAGAAAAGAAGTGAAAAATATAATAACAAACACAAAAAATGTTTGCAAATATCCGTGTATGGAGGATATTTGACCGTCTCCCATCTCCATAGGGCCATTACCATGGCAGTGATGATGGTATTCTTCGAAAGGTGTAGTCTGGGCCATAAGCTTCCTATGCCGTAGCGGAAAAGTGCTCTGAAAGTGTGCTCTTGTCCCTCCAGGTACATTTCCGTGGCGCTGCAATATTCCGGTTGGCGGAATAGTTGGCAGTAAGCATTATTGTAAGCGTTAAATATTTTAGCTTATGCCATTGGGATGCAGTTTAATCCACCCACAGTTTTGACATATACAGCAATGTGCAGAATGCGTTGATCAGTAAGTATTCTTTTGACCTTTGTACTGCAAAAGTGAAAATGCCTTGAGAGCATACCTGCTCTAACGGATATCGTTCGTCTTTGTCTTTCCATATCCTCGATGTCTTTCAGGTTGTCTGTGATAATATGTGCTGGGAATTTGACGCTACGGCTAACATCCATTCTGTACCCGAGACACCTACGGACTCAAGTCCAAAACACAAAACGTTCAGGAGAGCCGGGAAGCGGTGTCGTCTTAGCAAATCTCTCGTGGTTTCCACAAATATTAAGATAGATAATTGCAAAAACAATATTTGTTTCAATTATCTATAAAAATATTTGTGGAATTTACTAAGAAATGAGAGATTTGCTAAGAAGACACTGCTTACCGGCTCTCCAGAATGTTTTGTGTTTTGGACTTGATTCCAAATGCGTCTTGGGTACAGCATTTATCTTCATAACCTTCGGTAATCCCAGAACCGCGGTGAATTTTATCAAAGTACCGGGTTACCGTTAAATTATTAAAGAATTAATTTAATTATGAAAACGAACTTAAAAAAAAAAAAACTAGCATTTAAGTTTGCATGTGAAAATTGATAAAAAAAAAAAAGGACTCAACTTCCTTATTGTGGGGACTATCCGCTTTAAACAAAATGGAACAATGTAATATACCTGTGCATGTCTTGGGAAGACTTGGTCTGGAAGCACTTCCCGCACTGACTGCAGGGAAAGGCGAGCGTGGCGGTGTGCGTGACGGTGTGCAGGGAGAGCTGCGCGGCGGTGCGGAAGCGGCGGTGACACTCGGCACAGGAGTGCGGCAGCGGCCGCTCCGTGTGGCGTTGCCGGTGCTCCCAGCCGCGCTTGTAGCCTAGCGTAATAAAATTGTTAGTGGTAACCCTATCTACGCGGCTATTTCATATTTGACCCATCGGCGGTTATCTCCGAATGCGAATGTCACATATGTAACGGACGCACTGCAGTGAAGCTGAACCGCGTGTGACATGGTCTCAGGAAAAAATTTCAGCTCGAGGCGCGGCACAACATTACCATGGGTCTCTTTAAAATTGTATTCAAATATGTAAAACTGCATGTAATTATGTTGCAAATCAAATAAATAAATGGTAAGTGAGCAAGCGAAGAGAGTCGCGCTTTTCACCCAAACGCGACTACGGTACTACCACCTTGTAAAAATGGGGCGAAAAACCTGAAATAAATCAGTATCTCAGGAAGAATACATAAGAGAGTTAGTTTGAGCAAACTAGTTAATAAGGTGTAATGTGGTTGAAACTCACTTTTATCACAAATGGCGCAGTAGTACAGTTTGCCGAGATGGTTGGCAGCGCGGTGTGCGGAGAGCGCGGAGTGCGTGAGGAAGCTGCGTGGGCAGAGGGTGCACGGCAAGCGCGGTCGATTGGGGTCGTGTGAGCGCCGGTGCTGCGCAAGATCCCGCACGCTCTTGCCGCAGACCTCGCAGATGCCTGCCGGCGATTTCTTTTCCCTGCCCTTGGTCCTGTCCACTGTTCACAAAACACAATTGAGGGAGGATCTTATTAGTGACTATTCTAAAAGCAGAAAACTAAAATAATAATTAAATGAAACAATATTACTTTGTTAGAACCACTTATATATTTTATTAACGCCGACCGGTTTCAGATCGACCGTTCCTTCCTCAGGGCAAATATATAACGACTTTACAATTACAAAACAGTGGGAAAGTACAATCCATTACCGTGTGTTGTGGCATGGCTAGGGATTAATGAAGAGTTGGGGGAGGAAACATAATGGACATTGAAAGGGAACATATCCAAGATAGGACTATAAGATAATATTTTTTGTTTATTGATAATTGACTCCGGTCGGCGTTAATAAAATATATAAGTGGTTCTAACAAAGTAATATTATTTCATTTAATTATAATAGATAACCACAAAGTTATTAGCTATATTCAAAAGAATAAAATAATAATATTAAAATTTGATTGGAATAACTTTTGAAGGTTACACCCATCAATGTAATATATCATTGAAGAAGAAGTTAAACTAATAAATCTAAACAAAGACATGAAAAAAGGGCAACGGTTGCGAACATTCTCTGGTCTTACCAGGACAAACGCCTTAACCAACGTGGCTCTTGGGGGCTTTAAAATGTTATTATAACAAGAGTTATTATAAAAAGAACTGAATATTCATTTAGACTTGTAGAAAAGGTCAATGGGGGTCCCATATAAAAAAATCAGATATGTTTATTCGTGACACAATCTAGGTTACCAATTACCAATTCTTTAGAACTATGTGATCTTTTAGAAAGGTAGCAGCCCAAAATATGGGAAAAATTAGTCAAATATAATATTTTAAATAAAACAAACACTTAGTATTTAACCACGTATACATATAATATATACGTGGTTAAATACGAAGTGTTTGTTTTATTTAAAATATAATGCCTAACCACAAAGTGATTGCTTCTTACGAAAAAAAAAAAAAAAATAATAATAATATTGTTAATTCTGAATTTGAAATGTGAGATCTACAAAAATAATAGGTCTCATGACCGAGTTAGTTAACCTATCAGGTCTATTTGTTGGGTTTTCAGAACAACTTGTATAGGTATCACAGAAATCGTTGTGTCTCCCTTATTATCATGGTTAAAAATATGATCCAAACGCCGTTAGAAAGAGAATATACCACGCTTTATATTCAAATCTAAAGGTTAACTGCAAAATAATTAAAATGTAGGTACACCTTTATGAAACCAAAGTTTCTGACCGTAATTATGAAACTTTGAGAATTTTTTATTAATTATTTTTACATGAAACGACAAAAAAGTGAGTTGACGGTAATGTTTATAATTGCCTAATAAATTTTGAAAGTGTTTTTATTTTTTTTTCGTTATCAGTTATTTTAGTTAAAAAAAAACGTAAGTTGAGCCATTTTTAAATTTTTTTTATGTTTGGATGTAAAATTTGTATATTTCAAAAATTATATATTTATTTCGAATTATAAAATTTTAAAGAATATTTCATCTCCTTTCCAAACAATTTTTGGTTTTCGTATACATTCAGAAATATTCCATTTATTTGGATTTTATTGCAAAACGGAAATATTTTGAAGCTCTAAAATAGAGGCCCGAGGGTTAAAATGATTGCAAGATTCAATTCAAACTAAATGCTATTTAATATGCGACAATAGATGTCGCATATTAAATAAAAATGATTTATCCAAGACACAATCAGAAGAATCTTGCAATCATACAGACATCCGCCGAATAAGGATAATGTTGGTAGTTCTCAGTCGAAGTATAATACACTTAAATATGACCTAATAGGATAGGGACACATTAGCTCAGTTGGTAGAGTTGTGGCCCCGAAAGCCGAAGGTTCTGCAACTCGAGTCCCGATGTGACCTTTTTCTTTATTTCTCTTTCAGATTTTCGCTAATATTGTGTTCATTAATTAGAAATGACTAACCTTTGTACTTTCTTTTGTTGGCTTTAGGTGGCATGTGCATACTGACGCGTCGGGCAAACACTAGCGGCAGGTTGTCGTCTTCATCGTAATAGTCCGAGTCTCCAGCCGCCGGCTCCTGACCCTCGCTCCCGTCCTCTTCTTCCTTCTTCACCTCCATCAGGCAGCACTGGAGCAAACTCTCTGCCATCTCGTCTTTGATTTTTACCTCCGCCTTCAATTCATCCTTCACATCCTCTTTCTCCAAACTCGAGTCCTTTATTCGGATCTTGGCGAAGTAAGCCGAGAGCTGCTGGTACGAATGTTCAGCTAGAATCTTCAGTTTGTACGCAGACATCAACTTTGAAGAACACTTTCTGCAAATCTTTGAAGGCAGTCCATCGCCTGCGTTGACCTAAAAATAAAACAAGCGAATGGTTAATGGTAGCAGTGGTACAGTTTGACGGCCGGCGTGGTTGAGGGGTAAGGCTCTCGACTTCCAGTTCGAAGGTCTCAAGGAGTTTAAACCCGGCGGGCGCAAATAATGCTATTTCACAATTAATTAGTTCCAGAGAGCAAGATGCTCTCAGTATCGCCCTGGTGTAAGATCACCATTCAGAATTGAAACGTTGCTTGAGAATGCTTTAGCCGTGTTTGGTAACCAGATCTGAATAGCCAGATACCTCCCCACTTTCCTCATCTCCATCTCCTTCCCCTGCCCACTACCTTCAGCCTTTAAACATACCCCAATTGGGAATGCCATAGTCTCACTGGCTCCAGACGGGAGCAGTTTGGACTCTTGTGAGGTATTCACATAAAAACCGCAACACGGCATAACACCCCAAAAATAAATAATGAAAATACTTGAAAGTACCGTGAAAATCTAAAATCATATTAGTTTGGTAATGGTTTCGGAAACGAAAACAAACTAATAGAAAAAAGTAAACAAATTTAATAACTTATTCCGAAAGGTCTCTTTTAAATACAATGTATTTTGGTCTACTTTGTCTGTGTTAAATCTAGTAATAAATCGACGAACCGTTAACGAAAACATTGTGGTCATCATTTCGTAGTAAGGAGTTGGTTTCGTTTCATGGAACTTCTGGGTTACAAATATATCGCTGACTGCGCAGTTCTTCAAGCAGATACGGCAGGCGGCTTCTGTGTTTATGTCCATGTCCATATTATGTGATCACAGTTGATAATTTATTTCATCAATTATTGCATTCATTAGCGAAGGGAAGGAACCAAAACAAATAATATCCAACGACTCCAACGCCAATATGACAGCTGACAGCGCTGACAGTGACAACCATAGATAATAGATGTACCACTCTGCGACAGCGAAGAAAGCGAACTTCCCCTAGTGATTAGCGATGGGCACAATCGATGAATAATCGATGATTTACTCGATCTTTTTTACCATCGAATGATTTCGATTCATTTCCATAGAGAAATCGATTCTCGCTTCTCGATGTCAAATTCATTCGAATGCACAGTCCGAGAGAATCGGTTTGAAACGTCATCGAACTTGGAATCGATTCTCGCTTCTCGATGTCAAAATTCTTTCGAATGCACGGCCGAGACAATCGGTTTGAAACGTCATCGAACTTGAAATCGATTCTCGCTTCTCGATGTCAGAATCCATTCGAATGCACAGTCCGAGACAATCGGTTTTAAACGTCATCGAACTTGGAATCGATTCTCGCTTCTCGATGTCAGAATTCGAATGCATAGTCTTGAAACGTCATCGAAAGTGATTTTGCTTGACAATCGAAATATTTTATAGGTACATGTTATAAACAACCTGATGTGTGAATTTTAAATTATGAATGAATACTTTTAGGTAACGATTTACGTTTTCAGTATAGTTTATACGTAAAATATTGCGATGGTGATAGCTTTCAACAATTTAAAAATGTTTATTATGAGGTTATGTATCATCTATTTGGGTATTGTATATTTAATTTAAAATAAAACAATAACTTAGTATATACCATTTTTATATTTAATGCCGACCGGGTTTCGCTAAAACCGTAGTTTCTTCAGGGCAGTAAATAATACTCTACCAAAATCAGCAAGTAATATGTTTTCATATAGACATATCCAAATATATTTAATTTATTTGAAATTAACAGGTGTTTCTTAGTTTGTAATAAAAATGAAACGATTTCTATAGTAAGAAAACTTTATTTATATATTTAATGATAATATTTATATATTTAATAATAATTTGCATACGAAAAGGTGTCCATAACCTACATGTTATTTAGAGGTTATTTTTTTTAACAAAAACGACATAAAATTATTATCTTCGTGTTAAACACAGACACACTGTCAATATTATTAATGGGAATTTGTACCTACCGGCTAAACTAAATATCTTATTAGTAATTTTATTGTTGTGAGATGCCCACATATTTGAAATTCGTGAAAAAAATGAATAACACTAATGTTGCCATCAAACAAAAAGGAATTTGCCAATTTGCCATTGCCAGGAAAGAAAAACGGTGATTGAAATGTTGTTTCAGTACTTACTTACTACTGTTGCGTTATTTAAACATGTTATTTAGAGATTGTTTTTGAAGAAAAATGTCATATAATTATAATTATTGTCATATGATTAAACATACATAAATATTTTTAATGGAAATTTTTACCAATGGGCTAAACTAAGTAGCTTAACAATAATTGTTATTTTGTGAAATGCATACCAAAAAACAACAAATAAAATTACAACAAAAAATAAGCGTTGCCATACATGATGCACCATAATAATTTTCGGCTTCCTACCCCCCCCCCCCCCCCCCTCCCCCATCACAGACAAAAATCCTACCCCTGACCGTAGCTATTGCTCCCAAACTCCGAGCAAAAAATCGATTAATCATTCGATTATTGTGATGTCTCGATTTAAAAAAATCGATTATATAAAAGTTTCGATCATTCCCATCGCTACTAGTGATGGAATAATCAAAAAAAGTATATAAAAAAATATAGTCGAAAAAATTTAAGCAATAGCTACGGTCAGGGGCAGGATTTTTGTCTCTGTGAGGGGGGGGGGGGGGGGTAGGAAACCGAAAATTAATAACAATTATTATTAGTAAGCTACTTAGTTTAGCCCGTAAGTACAAATTCCCATTAATAATATTTATCATTATTTAATAATATGTCAATAATTATAATTATATGCCATTTTGTTAAAAAAAAAACAATCTCTAAATAACATTTTCGTTGTTTGTTTTTGGGGTGTTATGCCGTGTTGTGCTACCTCCTTCTTTAGCCGACGTTTCGGACAGCGTTGCAGTGTCCATCATCAGGGCAGATCCGGCAGATCCGTCGATGTGAATTTGTAGTGTTAAGTGTGTGCTTATTTAGTTGGAAGCGATACCGTGCCGTTAGCCTTATTTCAGAAGAAAGTGAACTACTTTGAAAGGGAAATTTGGTGAAAGCGCAGTATTTACGTTAGCCTGGGGCCCGTCCACGGAGAAATGTAACGAAATTTCCAAACGAAAGTAGTGTCATCTTGTGGCGAATTCTAGAAATAGAAAAAAAAAAACCAATCTGAAGCGAATGTAGCCAATATCAAGGTATAAACAAATGGTTTTATACTTTTGTATTGAATTATTATATGTTATTAAAGTATACTTAGACACGGTTTTTTGCGATTAGCTTTGGTGTAGCCGTCAATTACCGGATACCAAGAGCTGTTGAGCTTAGCTCCGTCGTCTCTATTAATATTAATTGGATTTTTGTAGATTTCAATTGCCTCCGTAATCAGGCGTGATCTATAAGTTTTAGGTCTTCCCAGGACCTCAGGAACAAATCCAAAATAATGGCCGGTTTCAATTAAGTGCTCGGCGATTGCCGATTTATCAGGATGGCCAAGTTTACAAGCACGAAAGTGTTCTGCTATCCTCTTGGAAATCGTCCGCTCTGTTTGGCCTACATAAACCTTGTCACATCCGGAACAGCTGAGTTTATACACTCCGTCTGCTTCCAGAGGAAACTTAGTTTTTGCAGACCTCAGTAGGTCTTGGATTTTGGTTGTGGTTCCGAAGACAGTCTTGATGCTTTCTTTTCTCAACATCCTGGCAATTCTGTCTGTCACATTGTGAACGAAGGGAAGGAAAGCACAGCCTTTTGACTCTTGTTCAACTCTGACTTCCTTCGGTGTAGATTTGGCTCTTATAATTTGCCTTGTCTGCCTTGTCGGGTAACCGTTGCGTTCCAGTGCATCGGTCAGCTTTATAAGTTCTGTTCCGAGTTTTGTTTCTTCGCATATTCTGGTCGCTCGGGTCACCAAAGTATGGATAAGACCTCTCTTCTGCGCTGGGTGGTGATGCGAATCGGCATGTAGATACCGATTTGTGTGCGTAGGTTTTCTATATACTGTGTGTCCTAGATTACCATCTTATTTTCGCGTCACCTCCACATCTAGAAAAGGCAGGATTTTATCGTCGTTTTCCAGCTCCATTGTGAACTTAATTTTACTATGGAGTGAATTTAGATGATCCAGAAATTCGTTCAATTTCTCTGTTCCATGAGGCCAAATGGCGAAGACATCATCGACATAACGCCACCATACCTTGGGAACAGCCGAAGCTGTGTCTAGTGCCACTTCTTCAAACTTCTCCATGAAAAAATTGGCTAGTACTGGCGACAATGGACTGCCCATCGCAACTCCTTCCACTTGCTCAAAAAGTTCATCCTGGAATGCAAAATAACCCGTTTTGAGGCAGTGTTCAAAAAGTTTGCAAATGTCTTCCTCATAGATCTCCCTGAGCATTGTCATGGAATCTTCTAGTGGCACATTTGTGAAAAGGGACACTACGTCAAAACTGACTAGGATATCTCCTTCCTCAGTCTTAACCTTTTTGAGCTTGCTGATCAGATCTGCGGAATCCTTAATCCAGGATTCAGTTTTTCCAGTTTGCATCTGCAACAATCTCGAAAGATGTTGGGAAAGTTTGTACGTCGGTGCACCTATAGCACTGACAATTGGTCTCATTGGGATATCCTTTTTATGTATTTTCGGAAGACCGTACAGGGCAGGAGTTCTGGAGGCTTTTACGAACAGCTTAGATCGATCCTCTTTCCTAATGCTGGAAGCTTTTATTAACTCCCTAGTCTTCAGGTCAATTTTGTTGGTGGGATTGTTTTTAATTTTCTTATAAGTGCCGGCATCGCACAATAAGTTTTCCATCTTTTTGATGTAGTCTACCGTATTAATCACGACAGTGGCATTTCCTTTGTCAGCTGGCAGAACCAAGATGTCCTCATTGGCGCGCAATTCTTTTAGGGCCGCAAACTCTCCTTTTGTGATGTTTGGGCGGGGTATTTCAGCCCTTTTCAAAATATGGCAAGTCTCTTGTCGTATGTTCTCTGCTTGCGATTCTGACATTTTGTGTACTTTCATCATTGTATGTAGTGCTGTTTCCACACCACATACGATAGATTCCACAGGTATCTTTTTGGGGGCAACTGCGTAGTTCATCCCCTTAGCAAGCACTGAGGTTGCATCTGGGCTCAGCGCAAGGGTCGAAATGTTAATAACAACTTTATTTTGATCAAGTTGTTTTCGATCACCCTTTTTGGCTTGGTTGAGTCTCTCAAACTTATGTTTCTGTCTCGCATCCGTTGACTGCTTACATCTTAGTGCTTGTTGGTAAGTAATATTGTCAATTTTATTCCAATCTTCCTCGATGAGGATTGCACTCAGATGCAGGTGTAAATCGAAAAGGTCCCGAGATATTCCATCCAGTTCGCTGCGCACATTATGGATTCTCTCCCTTAGTAGCGCTGCTTCAGCTCTTTGAAAAACCCTCTCAGCTTTCCGGGATGCTCTAAATAACATGTTTAAATAACGCAACATTAGCAAGTAAGTGCTGCAACAAAATTTCAAGCACCGTTTTTTCTTTCTTGGCAATGATTTCCTAGCATTTTTATTACAAACCTTAGTTTGTAATAAAAATGAAACTATTTCTAAAGTAAGATAACATTATTTAATGATAATCTGTTAAATGCACACGAATGCCTACGACCTACCTGTTATTTAGAGGTTATTTTTTTAACAAAAACGACATAAAATTATTATCTTCTTATTAAACATAGACACACTGTCAATATTATTAATGGGAATTTGTACCTACCGGCTAAACAAAATAACTTATTAATAATTGTAATGTTGTGAGATGCCCCACATATGTCAAATTCTTAGAAAAAAAGGAATAGTACTAATGTTGCCATCAAACAAAAAGAAAATCATTGCCAAGAAAGAAAAACGGTGATTGAAATTTTGTTGCAGTACTTACTTTCTAATGTTGCGTTATTTAATTATGTTATTTAGAGACTGTTTTTTTTAACAAAAATGGCATATAAATATAATTATTGACATATTATTCAACATAGATAATTTGGGAATTTGTGACTACGGCTAAACTAAGTAGCTTAATAATAATTGTCATGTTGTAAAATGCATACCAATAAAATTACAACAAACAAAAATTCCCCCCCCCGTGACTAAAATCCTGCCCCTGACCGTAACTATTGCTCTCAAACTCCGAGCAAAACAATCAATTTAATCATTCGATTATTATGATGTTTCGATTAAAAACAATAATTTCGTTTCGATCAAAAAAAATTCGATCATTTCCATCACTAAATTTCAATAAAAAAAAACAATGACAAAAAAAATTCTATGGTCGAATTCAGATCTGTCAGAAAGCAACTGACGTTTCCGAGTTTAGAGTTTTGTTTTGATAATGTTATTTGAATAATTCTTTTGTGCAATTACTATGACTACCAATATTGACTCACCTTGTAGAATATGCCTGGCAAACTGTGCAGTCGTCAGTATATTTAAACGCAGGGGGATATCCAAAAGGAAAACTTGTCTCGAAATGATAAATACATTGTTTACATTTTCGGTTCGTTTGATACAATATATTACATTTTAACTCCTTGAAGTTTTTAATAAATTAAGTCAACTAATATTATAAATCTACGGCGATATCGTAAGATACGTGACTTCACAACTTTCACTACTTAAACTTAAATGTTGTTATTTTATTATTATTTTGAATCATGTGTGCTTGTTCTATTTTCGACAAAGTCTTATTGAAAAATACTTTGCTTTTGGGTCTCCAGTTTTATACTTTACATAATTTTTAAAATACGTTTATTTAATAATACTATTATTAGATAAACGATTTCGTAGTTTGTGAATGTAACTTATCATTTTTTAGGCAAGTCAAGGAGATGGTTTTCCAGATAAAATATGCAAAAAATGTAGTTTCAAAGTATCATCAGCCTTCAAACTAAAAATCTTGGCAGAAAAAACACATTGCAAACTTTTGGCAGCTTTACCGAGTGCTGGGAAGGTTGGCAACGCTGCGGGACATGATACCAGGAGAGCCAACCTTCAGGACAGAAATACTCAACTAGATTGTGATGGGACCAGCCAACATGATAGAGGAATTACCTCAATAGACGGTTTTAAAAGCATTAATGCAAGTGTCTTCAATATTGGTACAAGTTTTGCCAAGTTTAAAAAAAGCTCTAACAAACTTGATAGAGTTTATGAAAACGAAATTAAGTTCCAAACAGAAGAAAATTTTGGTAAAATAGAATTTGATAATTTAAAAATAGAATATGAAGTTGATACTTTTGATAGTGGTGATGGCAAAACTGAAACCCGTCCGGCGGAGGAAATTAAAAAGGAAGAGAAAGTTCCAGATGATTTGTTGACAGGATCTGATGATGAAAATGTACCTCTGTTGTCTATGAAATCTATGGGTAGATGCAGGAAAAGAAAAATGGAAAAAATTCAATGTGGTAAGTACTGATTTTATCAATAACTAGACATACTTGACGGCCTCCATGGTCGAGGGATTGGTCTTGATTACGAATCCGGAGGTTGTGGGTTCAATCCCAACGTGCACAAGTAAATTTTATGTGATTAATTTGTGTTGTTATTTGCAGCACATTCCAGAGTGGAAGATACTCTCTGTATCGTCCTGGTGATAGACCACCATTCAGAATTGAATGGTGGTCTATCACCCTGCTTGAAATGGCATTAGCCGTGTTTAGTGACCGATCTGAATATCCAGGTATCTTCCTACCTTCCTCCTCCTCATCTCCCTCCCCATCCCACTACCTTCAGCCTTACAACATACCCCAATTGGGGATGCCATAGTCTTTCCGACTTCAGACATTTGGGAGCAGTTGGAACACTTGTGCAGTACATAAAAAATAAAAAAAACATGTGAAATAACAAACTTTACATGGGTAATGTCGTTTCTCCATAGAGATAGACAGAGGTGTAATACTGCAAATAACTCTGTCACTCAAGACTCAAGACCCGCTGGTTTTTGATTAACTTGATTGAACAATTTCAGGAACTATTTCCGCCCCCCTCCCTACCGCTAAACTATATGAAATAAACACATTTTTTCAAACAACTCACGTGCCACCTATTGTAAAATTTTTATTCTAATTTCATAATGCCAGATGTCACCATTATATATATATACAGGGTGTTAAGGTACGTACTTGAGTTACTTTAACCAGTGATTCCTGACATTATTTGAAGTAAAAAATGTAAGTGAAATTTTGGTCTCCGGTGACATTTTTGATGTTTTTTTTTTTTTTTTTTTCTACAAAAACATAAATAATGGTAGGTGTTAAGTAGTTGGGGGCGGGGTAAGTGGTGGGGCGGTAACTCGGCTGAGTGACCAATAAGGTCATGTGAAAAAAAAAAAAATTTGTTTGATTTTGAAGAAAAAATATTTTGAAAAAAAAAAAAATTTTACAGAAAAAAAGTCACCGGAGACCAAAATTTCATTTACATTTTTTACTCCAAATAATGTCAGGAATCACTGGTTAAAGTAACTCAAGTACGTACCTTAACACCCTGTATATATAAATTCGCAGGAGTATGCACAACAAATCACCAAAGTTTCATCGCATTCGGATGAACGGTATATGAAATAATAAGGGCCAAACAAAGAAAGATTTATTTATATATACACAAAGATTGATTTTTGATTCTGACCTTTGGGTCCAAAGCCAAAGATCTCTCACACTCCATTAACAGTGATTTATTACCCTCCCTTATTTATTACATTCCCTCTGCGGACTCTGGGCTGTTGAAGAGTCCAGTGGGAAGAGGAGTGTGTGCGAGCAGTGTGGCAAGCTGGTAGCCGACCTGACGCTACACCGGCGTGTGCACGGCAGCGAGAGGCAGCTGCTGGCCTGTGGAGACTGTCCCAAGCAGTTCACCAACCACAGCGGCCGCAGTCGCCACCGCGCCGTACACCACCTCGGCCACTCCTACTTCTGCCAGATCTGCAACAAGAGTGAGTTCCTCAATCCTAACTAAGTTAAAAATCTGCCAGATCTGCAACAAGAGTGAGTTCCTCAATCTTAACTAAGTTAAAAATCTGCCAGATCTCCAACAAGAGTGAGTTCCTCAATCCTAACTAAGTTAAAAATCTGCCAGATCTGCAACAAGAGTGAGTTCCTCAATCCCTCTAAAACGAACTAAACGAAGCGTGCCTTGTTGTAAAGGTTAATGCATATCACAATGATTATTTTAAATTATCCAACTTGTTATATATGTAGATTGAGGCGGGTTACATTTATTTATTTATTATTTGCATCTATATCAAAAGGTTTACATTTTTTTTGGCCTTGCCTGTCTCACTAGGAAATCCTGTGTCGTGACAGACTAGTTTACAAATATTTTTTATTTAAAATAAAGTACATTTTTCAATAAAGCAAAAATATTTGACAAAATTTTCAGGTTGGTAGGTAGTGGTAACAATAATGAGATATACAATATTATATTTGGGTGAGGTGACTAATTATTGCACGACCTGTTTCGATGATCCATTGTTTGATCAGGATTTTGTATTTGATTGTCTTGTTTTTTCAGGTGGGTTATTGTATATTTTAGACGCAATGTATTTGAAATTTCTTTGACCAAATGTTGTGTTTGTTTTAGGTATTTGTATGAATTCTTTGGTTTTGTGCCGCATGTTTACAATATTTTGGGTATTTTCATTGGTATTTTTGGGTATTTTCTTAAAATGTATGTGTTTTATTTTTAAACAGATGAGTTAAGATAGTTTTTATGTAAATTTGTCGAATATCTAATACATGGAATTTGTTGAATATATCTACAGTACTTGTTATTATGGGAACTTTAAGAATAACTTTCGTAACTAATTTTTGTGCCTTCGATAATGAATCTATAGCTGATAGTGTTGCACCTCCCCATGCGATTATTCCATATTCAATGATTGATTGACAAAGAGAGTAATAAACAATTTTCATAGATTTGGAATCTTGTATGTTTCTAATGTTTTTGAAGAAATAAATATGTTCTTTAAGTTTATTCGTGATAAGTAGGCAATGTGTATGCCACTTAAGATATTGATCAAATGTAAGACCAAGGTATTTGATATGGTCCGTTCGATCTAGGCAAGGACATTGACAGAATGTATCGAACAAGATCACAATACAAGAACATTCATGTACTTTTATTTCAGCATCTTGATTAGGTTGGCCAACGATATTCATACTAAAAGTAATGTATTTTGTTTTGGTAGTGTTTAGTGCAAGAGAATTAATATCTAGTATAATGTGTGTATACATCTGATAAAGCCATTTAAGTGTAACGGCATGATGCCGTATTCCTACATTGTTTAAGTCGATGTGGGCCAGGATCGACTATGCCCAAAGGCGCGTCAATTTCCCGATGCAGGAAAATGTCAATCTGGCCAGCTAAATTATGACTGATAAGAACTAAAAAGATTATCAATGCCGCGTTTGTGACAAACACTTGGTAAGGCTGGTTAACATCCGAAAAGGAAACTTGATGGTGTGGATTATAACTGATTACTTATAAATGCCGCGTGTGTGACAAACACATCCTCTCTTGATAAATCAAACACATCACAAACTAATCCACTTTCCGGATTGATGATGATTACCCGATCACGGGAAACACATTCCACTTATCCCAAGACCCTCCGGTCTAAATAAAAAGAAAGAACTTTTTAAAAATCAATTCAACATGAACCCCAAATTGGCTTGACCACCGTCGGAAGTACCTGCGGCTCCGGTACCCCGACGGGAAGTGGGAAGTGGCTTCCTTCTTTTTCCAATTTCCTGCTTTTTTAATCTAAACCAAGTATTGCCAAGCTTACAAAAGGCCATAGACAATTAATTTCTTAATTTATTACAGTTGTACAAGACCTGTAGGCCTGCACAAAAACTGTAAATAATAGGCGCTAGCACACAGAGACGCCCGACTATGGCAATGTCTTGAAAGAGATGTTGCGTTGCTTTAACAGCTATTGAAGTTCCAGGTAGTGCGCGTATACGTTTGTTATTTGCATTAAAACAATAATTTATTTTCACCAACATTTATTAAGAAGGTAACTGCTTGACATGATATCTGAGAGTCCTTGTTTCCGGTTGGTAGAGGCTACATGTTGATACTCGGTTCCGGGGCGAGGGTTGCCGTATGGCCGGGGAGCGTGGTATTGTGGCACGTTTGTAGGCCTTGTACGGAGTAGGTATCTGGTCGCTAGGCTGATCATCCCATGTGGGTCACCCGGGTCTTCCGCGCGCTGGGAGGTGGTTTGCCCTTGCATTGGGACATGTACGGCTGCTAGGTACGTCAGGTGTGCATTTGAGGCACACATGGGCGCTGCTGTATAGTTGGGAGTGCAGCTAGCATACGACGTGGGCTGCTTTCCGGATGTCATGCGGTCACAAGCTGCTGAATATCCGACCTTGGCATGTAAAGGCGGGACGGTCGCAGCAAACTCGCGAGCAGGTTGGCTGGCCATTGTTTTGTCATGTGCTGCTGAATATCCGACCCCGGCATGTAAAGGCGGGACAGTCGCAGCAAACTCGCGAGCAGGTTGGCTGGCTATTGCGTTGTCACAAACTACTGAATATCCGACCCCGGCATGTAAAGGCGGGATGGTCGCAGCAAACTCGCGAGCAGGTTGGCTGGCTATTACGTTGTCACAAACTGCTGAATATCCGACCCCAGCATGTAAAGGCGGGATGGTCGCAGCAAAATCGCGGGCAGGTTGGCTGGCCATGGTATTGTCATGAGCTGCTGAATATCTGACCCCGGCATGTAAAGGCGGGACGGTCGCAGCAAACTCGTGAGCAGGTTGGCTGGCCATTTTTGTGACATGAGCTGCTGAATATCTGACCCCGGCATGTAAAGGCGGGATGGTCGCAGCAAACTCGCGAGCAGGTTGGCTGGCTATTGCGTTGTCACAAACTACTGAATATCCGACCCCGGCATGTAAAGGCTGGATGGTCGCAGCAAACTCGCGAGCAGGTTGGCTGGCTATTGCGTTGTCACAAACTACTGAATATCCGACCCCGGCATGTAAAGGCTGGATGGTCGCAGCAAACTCGCGAGCAGGTTGGCTGGCTATTACGTTGTCACAAACTGCTGAATATCCGACCCCAGCATGTAAAGGCGGGATGGTCGCAGCAAACTCGCGAGCAGGTTGGCTGGCCATGGTATTGTTACGAGCTGCTGAATATCCGACCCCGGCATGTAAAGGCGGGATGGTCGCAGAAAACTCGCGAGCGGGTTGGCTGGCCATGCACTGTGAGGTGTACTCTGTGAGTGGCCAAGTTTAGCCAGGAGTGCGGCTAGAATCTGAAGCTCTAGATATCATCTGTTTTCGGGTGGTTATGTATCCAGGGGGACAGCATTTGAGGCCGGCCTGATCTCTTTTTATTGCGTGTCAAAATCTCATAACGCGTGGTCGCGGGTTGCTACATATCCGGCATCAGCATCCTAGGCCGAAACGGTCACAGCAAACTCACGAGGAGACTTCTCTTGTCATTGCGTAGTCACGGGTTGCTGCATATCCGGCATCCTAGGCCGAGACGGTCACAGCAACTCACGAGGAGACTAGTCTTGACATGCATGTCAGATGTCGTAACACGTGGTCAGAGGTTAATGGATATCCGGTACCAGCTTCATCGGCTGGGACGGTTGCAGCATTCATTCATTGTGTTATTAAAATGTAAAATGTACTCGTGAGATTATTGTGTATTCGTTCAAATAGACTAATCTGTCTCTTAAGGATTCATAAAATTTATCAGAGTTCAGTGCTCCACAACCTTTCCTGAAATAGTAGAAATCAATGAACCAAGCTTTGGCTCTGTGAATGATATAATAATTCTACTTTCGCCAATGGTTGTGGAACACCGATCTCAATATTATTATGATGAGTTTGTTTTGTAAACGAAGGCTGAAAGAAGTAAACATTTATTAAGTTGACAAGTGGAATACTGAAATAAGGAACTTGAAATAAGAACTTATCTGCTTTGCTTGAAGTTGTTTTATCCTTCGACGCCCATAACTAATAACCATTATTAATAAGTGGCTTCACCCTCTGTTATTCAAAGGTAAAATATTTTTGGTGTCACTTAAAACCTCTTGTTAGCTACGATATTCGATTAAAATATTATTATATCACATTGTTCTCAGAGGTTAATTACACAAAAAATAATATCAAGATAAAAACTGAATCAATTAATTAAAATATGTATGGTGACAAATTTTTAGCCCGATTGAGCGAGGTTTAACACGATTATTCACAAAAAACTGGAGATGTCGTCAAAATGAGAATTGAAATATAGCATATAAATATAATAAAGGTTATGTAAATATATTAATAAGCAACAACATAGTATTATAAAATGAGACAATTATTATTGTAAAGCTGGCATGAATTCACAATCAAATAATCAAATTCCATAAAATTAATATATCTTATATTTTATTTTTTATTAAATTATAAGTTTACGAGGTATATAACAATGTTGATAACAATAAATTACAAAATTAGTTTTCACAGATTTTTTTTTTGATTTTTTATTGGGTCTCTCCTATAGAAGCGGACGCTTGTGTTTAGAAGAGGAGCGAGTGTCAGAATGAAAAATATTTTGTACCTATATTTAATTATGATGTTTAAAATTATTAAATAGGAATTTTGAACTTAAAAATACGTGGATAAATAGATAGTTAGATATGTTAATTCTGATGATAAATTCATCATTCATTTGTTTTTACATTGAATTGCTCTTTAATCGCTTTTATTAGACATTTATCGTCTTCAATTTTTCTTATCTTTTCCGGTAAACTGTTGAAGTATTTTTTTCCTAGGTATATGTAATGCTGTTGTGCAAATGTGGTGTTACATTTTTGTGATGGAAATATATGTTTTTGACGAGTGCGGCTTTCAGTTAAAAAGCTGTGATTTTGTTTTTCTTTTATTAATTGAATTAATATATTTTTTCGGACTAGATTATTGAATTTAAACACTTTAAATTCTTCAAAAATAAGGTGTGTTATTATATTATTTATACGCAGAAATCGTGAATTTTTGGAGGGCCGGATGAAAATCTTTGGCAGGCCGGATCCGGCCCGCGGGCTGTATGTTGGTGACCACTGTTGTAAATAAATGGAGAATTAGTTGACAACAAGCCCAACTGCTCAATGATGGAGATTCTGAAACACCAATTTCCGGGTTGTGTGATCTTCCGTTTTGACAACTAAATTGGCCGGCCAGATTGCCAGATCCGAAGGTGCTAGACTTCTTCCTTTGGGGCTTTTTGAAATCTCTCGTGTACCACATCAAACCACTGACCTTCCAAGTCTTGAAAGTCAACATTGAAAAAGAATTCACCACTTTGGAGCCAGATGTTTTGCGAGCAACAATTCAAAATGTCATATGTGCACCAACTCAGGAGGTTTGATCAGTCAGATCATTTGACCAATATCATTTTTTCAACGTAATGTCATCAATTTTACACCTTCAAATAAACTTTCCGTGAAAACAGAGCCCAATTTTTATAATTTCTGATAAAATGGCAGGCAATTTACATTATGACATTACTTTTGCCCCCCTCTTGTATAACTCGATGTATGGTGTGTAGTGTCCGACCGAAACTACTTTTTACGGCCGAAACCGAAACCGAAACCGAATTTCGGCTTCGATCTCAGTTTCGGCCGAAACCGAAACCGAAACTTCCATATATAAGGTCATGTTATCATGGAAAAAAAAATCAATCTTAATCAGTCGGCCTTTATTTTTAAATCTTATATTAAACATTCAGTCTCCGATATTTGAACTAATAATAAACATAACATAAATTGTCTCTTCGTATTTTAAATAAATTATTTGTGCTTTTTGAAATAATGATTTGAAACAAATATACCTACTTATTCTAGGTATATTATTTGAAATACATAAAACTACTTATTTTAGGTATATTTATTTTAAATGAACTCTTTCGTAAATAATATTACTTAATATAAGAAATGGTAGGTCTGTTATTTCTTTTTAACGTTATTTACGAATAACATAAAATAATAGGTACAAAACAAAATTACTTTTTTTTACCTAATTTGTTTAGGTACACTAAAAAAAAAACCTTATATCTTACATCTTAAGAACAAAATAATTTCTTCTAAACTTTGGTCATTTTGTAAGGCACTATTTTTAATGAAAATCAATAAAATAAAAATAAAAATTACCTATCTACTGAGTTCAACAACTAAATATTTTTTATGCAAATAATACTTATAGTCCAATCATTTGGTAGTTTTACCTGGAAAGTTTTCCGGGAGTTTTTGAAAATCGGTAATTATATAGATATCGATGTGCTCTTTTCGAATTTCAACTTTGCCACCTCGTACCTTTGCCGCTTGCGACGTCATATTGAAAAAATGGCGCCTAATAGAATTTTTTGACAATATCTCCTTTCCGACTCTTTTTACGATAAAAATATAATATGTACAAAATTAAACTAGAGAAAATTTCCTACAATTAACGTACATCAATTTTTTTTGGTACAATGAATAATTTGGTCGTACGAGCGCCGCAAACTATTATTCATCTACACCACACGTTTTTTTCGTATATTTCTCCAAAATATTTTCACTATCCGACCGGCAAAGATACGAGGTGGCAAATTTGAAATTTGAAAAGAGCCAAAAATTACCAATTTTCAAAACTCCCAGAAAACTTTCCAGGTAACCTTTTTTTTCAAACCAAATAACTGGACTATTAATAATAGAGGCAAGGCTCTAGACTTACAATCCGAAGGTTGCGGGTTCGTACCAGACGTGCGCAAATAAATTTCATTTGATTAATTTGTGTTGTGTCACAATTGATTGATTAAAAATTAAATCTAATATCTAAAAATGATATAGTATATTTGCGGCACGTTCCAGAGTGGAAGATACTCTCAGTATCGCCCTGGTGTAAGATCACCCTTCAGAATTGAACTCAAACTAAAAAAAAACTGTAAAGAGCTCCAATGTGCTACAATCATTAATAATTTTAATGAATTAATTATTAATTATTATCAGTATTCATAATTAAACAATCTAATATTATAAGTGAGAAACAATAATTTTATCAACATTTTTGGCACAAAAATCTCTTTTCCGGTTTGAATAAATTTGACCAGCACCACTAAATAGTTATTAACTGGATACATTCGTCGGTAGAGCCGACAAGAATTTCACTGCAACCTTTGTCAAAGACAGAAGTGGACTAGAATTCCACTAACCTTGGCTCTGTTAAGTAGGCTTGAATAATTTGCTTAACTTGTGATATGCGATCACCATTATCCACACCAGAAGTTTCTTCCGTTAAAAGTCATGGGCATCCCATAGCCCTTCTCTTTCAGAAAACGCGATTCTAGATGAACAAGATAAGATAGCTGTGGGTCTCCAGAATTACAGCGTTTGCTGATTGTTTCACTAACGATTTCATTAGAATTCAAATATGTATTTTTTAATCTGGGATCCAATAATGTTGAAGTAATCAGAACAGGATGTCTTTTGACGTATGCAAATCAACAAGTCCTGACAGTCCTGACACGACTGTGAGCGCTAACGCAGCAAAATGGCACTTCTTCGCTCGCAGCTCAGTGCGCCGAACATATCCGATCACAGCATGAAACCTCCCGAATTCAGTTTCGGTTTCGGTTGTAGTTTCGGCTGGATGGCAGCCGAAACCGAAACCCATTTTTTTGCCGAAACTAGGCCGAAACCGAAAGTTCGGTCGGACACTAATGGTGTGTTGTTTCAGCTTTCAAGCGAGGAGCCGACCACCGGCGGGCCGTGCACCCGACACGGCCACGTGATGTTGGGTGTGCGTCATGTGGCCGGCGGTTCTACACGCGAGCAGAGCTTGCGCGCCACGCGGCCTGCCACACCCGGGAGCGGCCCTTTCCCTGCCCTGTGTGCCACAAGGACTTCCGCACTCTCACGCTCTGTAACTATCACAGGTCTGTCCTTATTGTCATACTCTCTTACTCTGTAATTATCACAAGTCTGTCCTTGTTCTCGCACTATGCAACTATCACAGGTCTGTCCTTATTCTCACACTATGCAACTATCATAAGTCTGTCCTTATTGCCACACTCGGCAACTATCACAGGTCTGTCCTTATTGTCATACTCTCTTACTCTGTAATTATCACAAGTCTGTCCTTGTTCTCGCACTATGCAACTATCACAGGTCTGTCCTTATTCTCACACTATGCAACTATCATAAGTCTGTCCTTATTGCCACACTCGGCAACTATCACAGGTCTGTCCTTATTGTCATACTCTCTTACTCTGTAATTATCACAAGTCTGTCCTTGTTCTCGCACTATGCAACTATCACAGGTCTGTCCTTATTCTCACACTATGCAACTATCATAAGTCTGTCCTTATTGCCACACTCGGCAACTATCACAGGTCTGTCCTTATTGTCATACTCTCTTACTCTGTAATTATCACAAGTCTGTCCTTGTTCTCGCACTATGCAACTATCACAGGTCTGTCCTTATTCTCACACTATGCAACTATCATAAGTCTGTCCTTATTGCCACACTCGGCAACTATCACAGGTCTGTCCTTATTGTCACACTCTCTTACTCTGTAATTATCACAAGTCTGTCCTTGTTCTCGCACTATGCAACTATCACAGGTCTGTCCTTATTCTCACACTATGCCACTATCATAAGTCTGTCCTTATTGCCACACTCGGCAACTATCACAGGTCTGTCCTTATTGTCACACTCTCGTACTCTGTAATTATCACAAGTCTGTCCTTGTTCTCGCACTATGCAACTATCACAGGTCTGTCCTTATTCTCACACTATGCAACTATCATAAGTCTGTCCTTATTGCCACACTCGGCAACTATCACAGGTCTGTCCTTATTGTCACACTCTCGTACTCTGTAATTATCACAAGTCTGTCCTTGTTCTCGCACTATGCAACTATCACAGGTCTGTCCTTATTCTCACACTATGCAACTATCATAAGTCTGTCCTTATTGCCACACTCGGCAACTATCACAGGTCTGTCCTTATTGTCACACTCTCGTACTCTGTAATTATCACAAGTCTGTCCTTGTTCTCGCACTATGCAACTATCACAGGTCTGTCCTTATTCTCACACTATGCAACTATCATAAGTCTGTCCTTATTGCCACACTCGGCAACTATCACAGGTCTGTCCTTATTGTCACACTCTCGTACTCTGTAATTATCACAAGTCTGTCCTTGTTCTCGCACTATGCAACTATCACAGGTCTGTCCTTATTCTCACACTATGCAACTATCATAAGTCTGTCCTTATTGCCACACTCGGCAACTATCACAGGTCTGTCCTTATTGTCATACTCTCTTACTCTGTAATTATCACAAGTCTGTCCTTGTTCTCGCACTATGCAACTATCACAGGTCTGTCCTTATTCTCACACTATGCAACTATCATAAGTCTGTCCTTATTGCCACACTCGGCAACTATCACAGGTCTGTCCTTATTGTCACACTCTCGTACTCTGTAATTATCACAAGTCTGTCCTTGTTCTCGCACTATGCAACTATCACAGGTCTGTCCTTATTCTCACACTATGCAACTATCATAAGTCTGTCCTTATTGCCACACTCGGCAACTATCACAGGTCTGTCCTTATTGTCACACTCTCGTACTCTGTAATTATCACAAGTCTGTCCTTGTTCTCGCACTATGCAACTATCACAGGTCTGTCCTTATTCTCACACTATGCAACTATCATAAGTCTGTCCTTATTGCCACACTCGGCAACTATCACAGGTCTGTCCTTGTTGCCATACTCTCTTGTGTGTTTACGAGATATGGAAGGACTGATAGGGGTATTGAAAGAAGATTAAGTGCAGGAAACTCTCTTAATGGAGGACTGAACGTGGTTGGCGCTAACAAAAAATTATCCAAAGAGACGAAACTGGCAGTCCACAAGTGATATTAGCTTTGATGTATGGCAGTGAGACATGAAACTGGCAGAAAAAAGATGAAAGTAGACTGCATGCTGTACAAATGAGATCCCTTTGGCGAATGTGTGGTAAAACCATGTTCGAGCACATCAGCAGAATGCTGCCTGCTCATAAAATAATAATAATATTTTTCATTACAGAAGGAGTGTCCACGAGAAGGAGAGAACAGCCAAATGCGACCATTGCCCCAAAGCATTCTTTAACAGAGGCGAACTTAACAAACATACAAGGTAATCATTAAAGTGGTTGGAGAGTTTGATGGATATGAAACTACCTTTTGAAGTGATTTTGATTCTTCATTATTGTAAACTTACCTTCCAATGTACTAGTAAAAAACCCCAGAGCCCCTGAGAAGACTTTCCCAGCCGAGGAATTGATCTCACGACGCGTGGTGGGATCCTCCCTATCTGACTATCTGCCACTAAACTATATGAACTATTTTTCAAAAATCTCACATGCCGCCTATTGTTAAATTTTTACAAACATTTCATGACTCCAGAGCTCACTTATATAAACATCTTCGTTATAGAAAGTTTCATCGCATTCAGATAAATGGTATAAGAAATAATGAGGCACAATCAAAGAAACATTAATCTTTATGCGAGTCTTGTAATTTCTATGTCCACTATGTATATCAACTTTCATTGATTTGGAGAAACTCGCAAAAAACTGTCACATCTCTAGCGTAAATAAGTAATTGCATTTCAATTTTTTATATAATGAATTGCAGTAATATAATTTCGAAGAGCGTTAATTTTTTATGTATGTCTATATTTAAGTAATTTCAATAAATAAAATGGATATAGTGGGTTTTAATACTCACTTTGTGAAATAGAGACATTTGAAACTCAACTGACCTGACATGGCTCGTGATTGGTTCACTCACTCACTCGCAGTTTCAACATGGTTCTTGGTTGTGACAAGGGAGGTTTTGAAACTCAATTTTAGGTTCTTCTTGGTCTTCGCACAAATGTGATAAAAATGTCTTACTCAGATAATTTTGTCAATAAATCATATACAGTGGTGCCTCACATAACGAACGCCTCGCACAGCGAACGCTGAACACAACTTTTCGTTCATTTCACGATTCATACAACGAACTTCGCTTCACACAACGAACTTCGCTTCACACAACGAAGTCGCCCACTTCACACGATCACTGCCGATTTATTGCATCCTTCCGCGCAGGCAGTCGTTAGTCACTGAGCAGTACGCTTAACTTACGCACGTGTCGCAGCAATCGTTCATCATTACAACGAAGTCGCCCGATCTTCTACGATCACTGCCGATTAATTGCATCCTCCCGCGCAGGCAGTCGTTAGACTCGTTAGTCACTGCGTAGTACGCTTAACTTACGCACGTATCGCAGCAATCGTTCTTCATTACGAATTAAATCGCACACGTATCACGGCAGTCGTCCTTTTAAGATAAACTCAACATTTTTTTTATATGATGGGTTCTAAAAAAAGCAGGAAGGTGATTTCTCTTGAAATGAAACAGGAAAATGATGTAAATGATGTATCTAAATAAAAATAATAACAAAAAATTTATCTTTTTTTTATGTCCTCTTACCATATTTTATGCTACAGAACGAATTATTTTTTTTAACATGTATTGTTATGGGAAAACGCGTTTCACATAACGAACTTTTCGCATAACGAACTTGCTCCTGGAACGAATTAAGTTCGTTGTATGAGGCACCACTGTATATCTAGTGGGTATAGAAATTATAGCAGTCATAATACAGATAGTGGCCGATTAGCGACCCTACTGTACTGATTTTAGCAGACAAATTTAGATACTGACATTTGCTGATTATAGCAAAAACTTTGTGCAAGTTGGAACATTTTGATACATCATGTTTGGTAACCGAATAAAACAGAACATGATAGTTAGGTTTGTTTGTTCTTTTTATTCACCTTTCTTGAATCTTTTGTTTAGTTTAGTAATGTGTTGTGTTGTTGCTTGTTGGTATTAGATGCCATTTGGCGCTGGAGAAGAACTACATGTGCGTGGAGTGCGGCAAGCGGTTTGCCACGGCCTCGCAGCTGAAGGTGCACGAGAAGCGTCACTCGCCGCTCAAGGAGTTCGCCTGCCACGTCTGCAGCAATGCCTTCAGGACTAACGGGTAAACTTTTACCTTTTTATGTTTCCCCTGGTTGTACAGACAAGAAAGGGCAGTCAATCAGAGGATAAATTTAAAATCTGTTGACATTGAGTAACGATAAAAGAAAACCGTAGTGATTTAGTTTCTCCGCAGCAGTCAACAGAAAATTCTCTGGTGTCCCTGATCTTGTATCACTCACCTGGTTGGTTGATTGCAGGGCCCTCAAGTCCCACCTGCTCACACACACCAAGGAGAAGACACACCCGTGCCAGCACTGCGGGCTCAAGTTCGGCAGGAAGGACCATCGCAATAACCACGAGAGGAGCGTTCACCAGATCAAACCGGTCATAGCCAATCAGCTGTAGCCAACATTCACACCATAACAGTCTTTATTCAACAAATTGGTGATTAGTGGTTAGTAATTTGGGAATGGGGTGAGGATTCCGCTGCCTCTGAAACCATTCATTGGATAATCAACACCACTGCCATAACAGGTCACCCCAAGTAGCCAGCTACTTCTGGTGATTTAGTAGTGGTGCTCGGGTCCACAGGGTTGTAGAGGTTTATCCAAGTCTTGGTGGCAGATGCATCTAGGCGGATCGGGAGAGACCGGTAGAGGGAGACCCTTTGACCTTTCCAGCTAAAATCTCTCAACCCAACGCCTCGGTGAGAGGGATGGATACATGCGTCAATTCCGAACACATTGACCCTTAGATTCCTTACCCATCCCTGATACCTTTATGCTTCCCAGAACATCCTTTACTTAATAAGACTCCCCACACATCATCCCCGAAAATGACGTAGGTCCTGGGAGAAATTATTTATTGGCCTTCTGTCTTCTTCTGTTTGGAGTTAATTGTAAAGGAAAAAAAAAGTCACTGATACTGCACCTTATTTTTATAAAACAAATAAATTATTTATTTTTTAATATTAAGTTGTGTTTCATTGGAAATCAGTCCACAGGCGAAGGTTCCTAAAGGAAGTGAGGCGAGGAAAATTGAAAAGTACCAGGTATGTATACTACTTATGTAGGTTGGGTGGAGGAAGGGAGATATACATAATTGCGCCAACACCTACATTAAATAATACAAACATTGTTCTTTGTGTAAAAATACATAACATATGCAATATTTATTCTCCACCAATTAATATTATGATACAAACATAGTACATACATAATTTTTTTTAGATGACAAGATTTGTTATTGGGGTATTATGTCGTGTTGCGCTACCGCCTTCTTTAGCAAATGTTACGGACAGCGATAGTGTCTATCATCAGGGGTGCTAGCATCAGTCCATCGATAAGGATCGGTAGGATAATTGTCGGTAACTTCTCATCGTTCCCTAGGACAACTGCAGATCGCTAACGTACAAACAACAGTTGATATTGAATATATTAGGGACACTTAGTCATTGTGAACTGTCACCTATTCGTTTGCGATCTGCAGTTGTTCTAGGGAACGATGAGAAGTTACCGACAATTATCCTACCGATCCTTATCGATGGACTATGCTAGCACCCCAGGATAGATGTTTAGTCTACTCGGCATAGTACCCCAAAAATAAATCATGATAAAACGAGATTCATTGTCTAATAATATCAAAAACAAAACATATATTATTAACTCAAATTGTAAACGTTTGAAATCTTAAATTAGTAATTCTTTCCAAAGATAATATTTTAACCGTCAGATCAATTACATATTCATAGTTATTGTTATTTTCATAATAATATAGGGACCGTCTGTTTCAACTGTTGCTAGAGTAAAAAAATTGCTGCTGTTAAATATCACAAAAGTGTGTGTTTTCAACCAATTTAATCGCCTATTTTACATCACTTTTACCTTTTGCTTTTACTTTCCGAAAACCGATAGTTATTCTAGAGTTACTTCGCCATTTTGACAGTTTTTTTTTAAATATTAACTCCATACAGGAGGCCCTGAGGAAAATAATTTCCCTCGGGGCCTATGTCATCTTTGAAGATGCTGCGTGGAGGGTCTTTTCGAGGAGAGGAAGGAGTTCAACACAGAGGCTGGCAAATCGTTCCACAGCCAAGCTGTTGAACTCAAGAACGAGTCATAAAAACGACCAGTTATCAAGTGACAAATATCAACCGTGTACATATGTTGGGCACGCGTTTGGCGTGTTTCCCGACTATGCGCCGGTGCCGAGGGGGTCAATGACGCTAGTTCCTCGGAGCATCTTCCATTGAAATACCGGTAGAACAAGGTTAGCATTCCCACCCGACGCCTGTGCTCTAAAGATTGCAATCCGTTTGTTAAGACGGGAGAATCTATCAAACGGACCGCCCGTTTTTGAACAGAGTCGAGGGTGTTTTTCAGGTACTTTGGGGCTCCAGACCAGAGGTGGCTGCCAAATTCAACCGTGGGGCGCACTTGCGATTTGTACAGGGTTAGCAGTTGTGTACTATTGTAGTGTAGTTCTGTTGGAGGTATGGTACGAAATTGCGTGCTTCAACTTCAATTATTAATAATAATAATAATAATTGTATAATTTGTATAGCGCCATTTTTGTGAGAAATCACCTCAAGGGCGCTGAAAATCATGTTTAATCATTGACCTATATTACAACTACTGGAAAGCAGTGGCGGTTTTCTCTATAGTGCGGTTGTGCGGTGAACCCCCATTAAATATATGATAAAATAAAACAATCTTGTTGTATAGTAATATAAGCGCATCACAGATAACTCGACATTAAAATTCTGTCTTTAAAACTCGCGCCACCGAAAAATACGGTACCTATCTATTCCCATTTTGTGCGCGTTGCGATCCGCACACATTTGTCCATACGAAAAATCATAGCCGATACGAATCGCTGTGACGGTAGAATGGAAAAAACTACGCAGCTTGGTGCGCTGCTCACGAGTCAAGATGTCACGTGACCTCCGAACTTTGACGAGCCGAAACGAAGCCCGAGATTGTCGCAGGATGACCGGCTGACAGTCGACTTTTGCACCGACGGATGCAAGTTAAATGTTATATATTATGGTATTTAACTTTGTAGTCATTTTTGTACATTTTTTTTCTTGTTTCTGCATTTCAGAGTGGAAGATACTGTCTTCAGAGTGGAAGATACTGTCATCAGAGTGGAAGATACTGTCAGTATCGCCCTGGTGTAAGACCACCATTCAGAATTGAGACGTTGCTTAATAATGGCTTTAGCCGTGTTTAGTGACTAGATCTGAATAGCCAGGTACTTTCCTACCTTCCTCTTCCCCATCTCCTTCCCTTCCCCACTTTCCTTCAGCCTCACAACATACCCCAATTGGGGATGCCATAGTCTCACTGGCTCTAGACGGGAGCAGTTGGGACTCTTGTGAGGTATTCTCTATAAAAAAAAAAAAAAAAAAAAATTTCTCCAACCGTTTACTAATGGCATTTATACATCTACTATTGAAGTGGACCGATTTTGACTTCTGTTTTCGTATTTTTTTTTTATAGATAAGTCATTATATCCCTTAGTTATAAAGTACATTTACTAAAGTTTCGGCAAACAACGTCGCTAGTTATGCAATTTTGTGTTGAGCTTTCCTAGTATTGTTTCGGCTTTCAAATTGAAAGTGGTTGCGTTTATCGGTTGTCGCAAATATTCTGTCCTAATTTTTTCACACAATGATGGAATACAGTGTTATATACAAAAAATAACGCCAATGCTTATGAAAAAAGATAATTAGATATTAAGAAAGACAATAAGAAATTAAATATTTTTATTTTTTGTATATAATGGATTTTTAGAGTAAGTGAAAAAAGCTAATTTTATTTCGTGGCCACATTTATTTGTGTTTCTTGTTTTTTTATGTTTTAAAATATCAATTATATTATATTCTACATTCTACGCAATTATTTTTATTGAAAAAAACAATAATAATTAGCAACGTACATTGAGTGTTGTAAAAACCATTAAATAATTTAAATCCTCTAAAACCATTTTGGTTGTTTAATAATTGTGTCGAGGAGTATCAAGTTATTTAAAAACAATAGTACCTATTTAGGTACCCCCCCACTAACTTTATTTACTTTGTGTGACAAGAGTAAATTTTGATTAGACAATATATCATTCTTCTCTTGAATTTCTGAACCCCCCGTTAAAAAGACCACGAACCGCCACTGCTGGAAAGTAATAATGATATTATATACATAATTATTACCCGTCTCGGAACAGGCATCGATAAAGTGAGGAGGGTAACTTACTTGTTTATAAAATATTTTACCTAACTTGTTGAAAGCCAGCATACAAAAAATATATTTTTCAATACGACGTAAAATATTTGACAGTTCTCACCTTTCTTACGAATTCAATTTAAATAACATTTCTTTTGTGATATATAACAAAAATTACATAAAAATAATGTAGATAAAACGAACTTCCCAATAATCACTCAAATCTATGCTTTCCACAATGGATTTACATCAAAAACAATGAATAAATATAGACTTTGAATATGACAGCGTTCATATTATCAAGCGGCAGCCATTTTGTCCGCCATCTTTGGTGCCTGGCGCTTCATTGGCAATTAATATGAGATATTCAGAGTGGCTAAATGCTATCCAGTATTTCATTATGTCAAGATCGAGAACGGTCCAAGTGATTCTGACCTTGTTCTTCATACAATTTCTATATACATAAGGGGCAAAAACGCTTCAAAAATCCGGACCCGCCGGGGGGACTGCGGCCTGCAAGAGGTTAATAAACGCCCGGGTTGCCGGCAATGAAATGAAAAAATATTATAATAGGTTCTCATATATTTTTTAATATTTATACAAATATCCTTATAGGACCATAGCTGTCAGATCCTACAACGATGTGAAACAAAATACAGCCAGAAATTTTAACAGTTGTTCTGGTTTTCAAATTTAATTTATGGTGTGGTAAATTTTTTCACGTAATTTCGAGGAATATTCTGCTTTTTAGACTGGCCATACTAACAATAATTACTTTAGCAAAAGTACACTTGATACGGCGCCCGGTCCTATTTGACGTTCTTGTTACTTTAACTGACTGTTAAAATTTTAATTTAGTACACTATTTTGCTTTCTGTTGAAACAGACGGCCATAGACAACTGAAGTTTTCAACGTAATTGTTGTTTTCCCCACTTAATGGGATTTAGGCGTAATTTACGAATCATTACAGGGATTTCATAGTAGATTTACACATCCAAAAATGACAATACATATTCCCTCTTTTCTCATTGGGCATTTAATCAAAGTTAGAGAATAAAAATATTATATTGGTCTGATTTGCAGATGGAGGATTTCTCCACACGGCAAGAATATTGAAACCTATTCCCTGACTTGTTTAAAACATTATCGAAACATTATCAAAAATAGGAATACGCCTGAATAATTTAGAAGCATTAGAAATTTCAAAATCAAATAAAAATAATTTGCAAATTTTAAACAAACAACTAGAATTAACAAACAGTCCAATTTTAAAGTTGTTCCCTTACTCCTTATGTAACCCCCACCCTTCCTTTACCCCGCCCCCTACCCCTCCACCAACCAGTCTATGATGTTCTCTCCCTCTCCCATATATTGCTTTCTCTCTCTATTTTGTTTACCTTATATTGTTTCTCTGTATTATGATTTAGTTTATTTTATTGTCCTGATGAAGATTGAGTCCAATCGAAACCGGTCGACAAATATAATAATAAATATAAAGTGGTTTAAAACTAAGTTATTTGTTTTATTTGGTAAAACATTATCGTTGCATCGCTGTTTTCAACGGTTGGTTCGTAAATTAGATTTATTTATTATTGACTAATATTTGTGTTTTTTGGAAGCGCATCTCCTCCTGCGTGGGGACGGCCTGGTGCATGGACACCTCGTGGCGCTTGCGGTTCTTCTTGCGCGAGAATGTGGAGGGGCAGTAGCGGCACGGGAATGCACGCTCTCTGGTGTGCGTGACGCCGTGGTTCACCAGACCCCTGCGAACACAATAAAACATACACAACATGAATATACAACAACTTTTATTACACACAATCAAGTTTACACCAATTTTACACCAACTTCCAATTTCCATGAGAGTCTACAACAACTCTTATGGCCAATATGTACACACAATCAAGTTTACATCGTCCAATTGTGAGTCTAAAACAACTCTTTTGACCAATACACACAATCAAGTTTACACCATCCAATTGCGAGTCTACAACAACTCTTGGGACCAATACACACAATCAAGTTTACACCATCCAATTGTGAGTCTACAACAACTCTTTTGACCAATACACACAATCAAATTTACACCATCCAATTGTGAGTCTACTACAACTCTTTTGACCAATACACACAATCAAGTTTATACCATCCAATTGTGAGTCTACTACAACTCTTTTTCTTAATTTCCAAAAGTCAAATTCAGGATAGATAGGTGTGTGAACTTACATTCTGTTCCAGAACTTCTTGGGGCAGAGGGGACAGCTGTGGCTGCGAACGCCGCGCTCTGTGACCAAGTGCGCGCTCAGCCCACCGCGCGAGTAATACATCTTGCCGCAGTTGGGACATGGGAAAGACTTCCTGCCCTCGTGCATCCTATCATAACACACACAGATTAGTGAAACAGTCTAAGATGGATTGTTTCATAGAAATTTGTTTATTTGTTTATTAAGACATACACAGACCATTATAATACAAGTTATAGGGAATGTTAAATTAAATTATTACATTGTCATAGTACCTATTACGTAAGTCCATAGAATGTCATTAGGTAATTTCGCCTGAGATGCGATCGGGTCTTAAAACTAAATTAATCAATGGACGAGTAATAATAATAAAAAGAAATAATGTTGGTTGGAGATAAAGAGACATTTTAAAATCAAGAATTATATGCTCACTTATTGTAATTTACTGATAAAAGTTTAATGAAAAGATAAATGTTAGTAGTTTTAAAATAATTTATATCACACCAAGAAATTAAATAAATTATGTAGTTTTATATGTTTGCAAGGTATCACGAAAAATGTCTAACAGCCGTTGTGTCCAACGTTTCGATTGATTAATCTGAGCATACCGTAAGGCACCGCTGAGTTAAGTGATCTTAAGGGAACGGTCCTTTTTCCCATTTGCCTGTTCCCAACGTTTTAATCTTTGATGATGTCGAATTACTTGGTGTGAGGCCTTCTTCTTTCATAGACAATAAAATGACATCAAAATAAATACTTTCCATGTTAAATTAATATTAAAGCGTTGATAATTGTATTAATTATTTATACAAATAATTTCTTTTAAATAGTAATACATAAACTGAAATTTTAAATTTTTTAAACTAACGTATTTAATATGTTGAAAATAAAGTGTTAGCTTGACCATCTTTCTTATTTACTTTACAGTTTGACGCATTGACGTTTGATTTTTAAGATTCCAGCATCCACTAGACTAGCATCTGATATGGTCTGCACGTTTATAAAGAAGTAGCCCTTCCTATTTCTAATGTTTCAACTTCTTGCCCACCTTTTGGAAAAAGCAGATGGTTAACACAATGGATACTTAATTGGTACTGTACAGAAAAACATGCAGGCAAAACCACGGATTGTATTTTGACGCAAGTGCAAGAAATTGCACCAGTTAGGTTGAATTTTGAAAAGGTCTCCATTTGTAATGTAACTTCCAGTTGAAGCAATTGATTGCATGGCAAAATTGGGCACTTTCTAAAAAATATATAAGCAAAGCATATTGATGACAGAAAGCGATTGTTTTCGTGATATTTTTTTTCACCCTGTTGTCAGTTTTTATAACTAGACCTTCCTCAGGAAAGCTTAATCTACCAGATTAGCTTCCTTAGGTTGAGTAGTGCATGGCAATTATTGTGCTTTGGCAAGAAAGTATTTGTGCGTTTGAGCAGTGTGGAGCCGAGATTTCGCCTCAGCAGTTGATTATTAGGATTGGACACAATGGCTGTAAGTGCACGTATGTAGTAATTTTTCTAGGTGGGTATAAGTTGTGATTGCGCGAGTAGTTGGTGAGTTATTTGCTGAATTAGTGTTGTTAGCTTCTATATGATAAAGGGAAGTGTGCCTGGTACACCTCATTGGAACATTTAAACCAACGACGGGTAGCAATTCGGGACTATCTATTTTATTATTTAGCAGGTTATAGAAAATTTAAGTTATATAAAATGGCAATTCAGCGCCATTTGGTTTTTTTGACACTTGAAAGGGCCCCGCCATATTAAATGCCGATTCTAAGTCGGTTTCAGCTTTTGTACAAATTGCCATCAGTTATTACAATTTGATAGAAAGTAAACATGCCACGTAATATAAATTAACGTAATATAAAATTTAACGTTCTTGATGTTCGTCAAAACTTCATAAAAAAGATTATTATCCATGTACATAAAAATATAGAAAATTTTAATAAAATTGATCACAAATACAATACAAGAAGTCACAACAGAAATGATCTCTTCGTCCCAGGGAGTAATACGGCAAAGTATCAAAAGACGTATGCGTATCTGGGACCGAAATTATACAATAAAATCCCCTCAGAATTAAATATTAAAAATTGCAAAATGTCCTGCATTGGTTCAATAATAACTAAATGGTTGATTGGCTTGGGTAGGGAGGAGTCTGAAAAACTATTATATAATGTGACTTAAAACGATACATGGTTACCTATGAATGGCAAATTTAGTAAAAACTTAGTACATAGGTATTAATAAAAAAAAAAAATAATGATTTAAATTGCATTTGGCACTTTACACACTTTGGTTCCTTAGAACAGGCAATCTGCCTAGCTAGGAACTAATATCGACCTAAAACAACGTAATAACACTTGTATTCATTTTAAATATATTCTCTTATTATATAATATTATTTCTGTTATTTTGGCTTTAAATGTATCAAATGTAAATAAATAAATAAATAAAAAATAAATATGTAGATACTCACTTTATGTGTAAGATCAGTCGAGGACGTTCGAGGTAGCCTTTATTGCAATAGTCACAGAAGTATTTTTTTTCCTTTAGATGCACCAATTTCCTGAAATAACAAAATAAAGTTTTTATTTCTCAGGATAACTTGGATCAGTTTTTTGGACAAACAACTAATACCAGAAATTCGTCAATTTGTTCACTTTTGGTAACAGCTCTTATGGTGTCATAGAAATCGTTTTGCCTCCCTTACTATTATGGTGAGAAATAGATCTAAACCAGGGGTCTCCACAAACTTTGCAGTTGGGATTCTTGTGCAATATTCACATAAAAATAATAAAAAAAGAGAAAACACCATGCTTAATATTCAAATCTAGAAGTCAAAATAACACACAAAAGAATTAAAATGTACACCTCTATGAAATCAAAGGAACCGACCTTAATTAGAAAAAAATTATGAAACATGTGATTTTTTTAATAAGTATTTTTATATGAAACGACAAAAAAAAAGTGACGTGACAATAATGTTTGTAATGATTATTCTAATAAAGTGTGTTATTTTTTCATTATCATCAGTAATTTTAGTTCAGATCAATGAATAAATGTAAGGTGAGCAATTTTTAAACTTTTTTGTGTTTGCATTCAAAATTTTAATATTTCAAATATTATAAGTTTATTTCTAATAATAAAATTTCACCTTTCAAAAACAGTTTTTAGTTGTCAGATATGTTCAGAAATTTTCCATTCATTTGAATTTTATTGCAAAGTGGACAAATATATAAATTCTGACAGCGTCTTAAAGAAATAAACGGTCATTATGCCAGAGGCTTCCGGGGTCAATTTTAAGATACAGAGAGATCTTCTTGCACATGTAGCAGATCACAAGAGATGTCTCTGAAATTCTAAACGTAATTAAGTCCTTTCCAGGAAGACGTACGGCGAGTGATTAGGTTAGGTTAAATGAAAAAAGTAGTCAAACCTGTGGTGCTCCGCGACGTTCTTGCAGCTGAAGGTGAGTCCGCACTCCTCACAGAGCAGAGAGCTGGACAGGCGGCCTGGGAACATCAACAAAGGGATGCTTACATCATTTGGACAAGTACGGATGGACAGATAAACAGACAGGGGCTTTAGGAGTATTTGAAATGTAAGTGAATGAACCAAGTAGGGGAAGAGTTATGATGAGCGAACAAACTGTTATTACCCGTAGAATCAATTTGTTTACTTTTGGGAATAGCTCATCCGCTCTCAAATCGTGGTGTCCCTTACTGTCTTTGTGAGAAATATGATATAAATGGTGTTAGAAAGAGAAAACATTACGCTTTATATTAAAATCCAGAAGTTAACAACAGAAGAATTAAAATGCACTACTACTCTATGAAAGCAAAGGTTCCGTCTGCAATTTGAGAAAAAATCTGAAACTTTGTGAAATTTTAATTAATATTTTTTATATGAAATGACAAAAGTGAGGCGACAATAATGTTTATAATACATTTGTCTAATAAAATACAAATGTTTGCATGTTATCAGTAACTTAAATTGAGTGTTTAGATGAAAAACCTTAAGATGAGCCTTTTGTTAAACTTTTTTATGTTTGCATTAAAAAAATAATTTGTCAAATATAAAATGAAGTCGGGTTAGTTACACTATTAATAACTCAAGAACGGCTGAACCGATTTTTATGATCTTTGATTTGTTGGATTTGTTTACATCCCGAATAGCAGAATAACTATTAAAACATAAAAAAAAAACATGGGAAAAAAAACATGAAGAAAATTCATTTTTTCATATATTTTGTATGGAACGGCTTTTCAAATAATGTGCGTGGGCCGATATCATTTGAATTACTTCGAACTGTCAATGGTGTAGTGTGCCCAACATTTCGTGTTGCATTTTGCTTGAAAACTACACATAAGCAAATGCCTTTATGCCGCGTGAATTACATTCATTTCAATGTAATTAAAATACTTTTTATTTTGATTTTTGAACTTGATTCATTTAGAGTATTCATTGTTTAACTTAATAAAAAAATTAATTTAATTCAACTAATAATTAAACACAACATTTATTGATTCTGAGGCGGTACGAAGTTTGCCGGGTCAGCTAGTTTCTAATAATAACATTTTAAAACCTATTTTATCACCTTTCAAAAACAGTATTTAGTTTTCGAATACGTTCAGAAATATTCTATTTATATGGATTTTATTGTAAAACGGAAGTATTTATTCTAAATGTGAAAATATGGTTGAGGCCTGAGGATTAAACTTTTTATTAGTCTTGTTTTGTCGTGTTAGTTATTTAGTTAGATAAAATAATTAAATTTATACTTACAGTTGTATGGTCTCTTTTTGGCTTTGAGACAGTATTTTCTCTTGACTTTCTTGTGGTCTTTGCCATTGCCAGTGCTTACTGCTTCTGAAACATCAATGTTCATACTACATAACACTCACTGACATTAAATATTCTATTTTATTGTTGAACAAAACAGTTCCAGGGGTCTAGCATGGTCAAATTGGGTTCCATGTCAACTCAGAATCAACTCAACTGACAACTCTTTAAAAAGTCGTTAAAAGCTATGAAAAAAATCATTTTAAAATAGCCCATACCGTAACCTAACATAACCTATTTAACCAATTTTTTATATATTTTTTTTCATAACTTTTCAAAGGAGGTGTTGAGTTGAATTTATTCTGATTTATCCCGAAATAATAAATTTAACTCTAACTTCAGTAAATAATAGTATTGAATTTAATATTTATCGTAAATCGACATTCACGGATATAACTATACATAACACATCTAACCATCCGGTAACCCATAAACATTCTGCCTATCATTCAATGGTACACCGGTTAGTAAAAATCCCCCTTTCATCTGTTAATTTCACAATTGAACTATCTAAAATTAAACAAATTGCTCTGAATAATGGTTATTCCTCACACTTAATTGATAAAATCCTAAATAAAATTTTTATTTGGTAAACCTGAAACTAATAATAAAATCACAAATCCCTTTCAATGGCGTAGGATCTTATATATATCTAATTTTTCTTCACTTAGTACAAAAAAATTGCCTCCTTGTATTAAACCCGCGTTCTATACTGACAACAACTTAGGTAAATTATTAAAAAACACTAAAGATAGAGATCATAAATTAAGCCACTCAGGCATTTACCAATTATGTTGCAATGATTGTCCATCATTCTACATAGGAAAGACAACCAGAAATGTAAATATTAGAATCACGGAACATTTAAGATGTTTAAATAATAATAATTTTTCGGAGTTTGCTAATCATCTTATTTCCACCAATCATACTTTTAAAAAGGACACAGGGGTTAAAATTCTTCACCGTAATAATAAAAGCAAAAAGTTAGATAACCTGGAAGCACTTGAAATTAAAAAATCCCTAAATAATAACGCTAAAATATTGAATAACCAAATTAATTTATCGTTTAGTCCCATCCTAGATATGTTTCCAATAAACCGCTCTGTTATTGCTGGATTTCCCGCAACTACCCCCCTCCCCCTTTGACCTCCCACTCCAGCACCTAAATGTTTGGTATATATCTATCAATATTTTGTATCATAGATTAGTTTTAATATTCTCCTGACGAAGGAAGGGTTCTTCCGAAACCGGTAGAGTGTAATTAAAATTAAAGTGGTCTAAAACAAATTTATATATTTTATTGTAAATTATGGCGAGCCACAAAGTTAATGCTTATTACGAACATGTAATATTAGTTTTATTTGAAAGTACGATGTTTCTTGCAAGTTTTTATGATATTACTGAATTGCTTGGAGCGCGACCGAGTATTGACTTGTTTCCAAAGATGTGAGTTACAACTATATTATTGTACAGCGCGGTGGGTAATCCATTTAAACATCGTCTTCTTCTTTGCTGCTTCGTGGGTAGGAACTTCTATGGAATGAAGGAAGACAAAGGAGAAGAGATGGAACATGAAAAAAGGGAATTAAGTCCTAAAATTATTTCAAAATTAAACAAGCCCGGAGGTGGCCCCCCTTCTATTCATAAATTTAGATATAATCCTTACTTTTGGTGGACTTAACAACACCGCGGCTCGGTGCCGGAAGAGCTGATGGGGCCTCTTCCTCTTTAGTGGGAATCTCTTCACTCCATCTGGTGCCATCTTCATCGCAGTCTTGCTTTACGTCCGCTCCGTCTCTCGAGGCATCCGTCTCCTCTTTAGCTTCCACATCATTATCACGGTAATCATCATCATCGTCCATCCAATCTTTGGTCTCTTCTTTTTTGATTTCATTCTCTATTGTATCTACGTATTCCTGTTGAGTTGTTTCCTCTTTTATTTTGTCTTCTTTACTTTTGAGAGAATTGCTGGAGATTGTTTTCACTTCTTCTGTATTTTTGAGAGATTTCCTGGAGATTGTCTTCAATTCTTCTTTACTTTTGAGAGAATTGCCGGGGATTGTATTCACTTCTTCTTTAGTTTTGAGAGGGTCACCGGAGATTGTTGTCACTCCGTCAGTATCTTCGAAAGAGTGGCTGGAGAGGGAGAGAAGAAGCTGCCTGTTGGACTCCTTGGCCAGTAGCTTGAGCTTGTAGGCAGCAGTGAGAATGGCGAGGCACTTCTTACAGATCATGCGGGGCAAGCCGTCTCCCGAGTAGGCCTGCAAACACATATTTGGTGAGCTTCTGAGCTCGGCAAAAACGCCAAATTGTTGAGAGGTTGAAGGGAGGGTAGGGGAAGGAGAAGAATTAGGAATTACCTGGTTATTCCGATGTAGTCACCTTACATAGTTAAAGGCATTTTGGTAACCGCCACACTTTTAGGCACATGTTATGAAAATTACATGTCATTTTAACAATTACTCCAAGAAACAACTATTTACTTGCTGTACTCTGCCTTACGGTTAATACGGAATATTTATTATTTAAATAGTTAGATTTAGCTTTATTATTACAAAAAGTGAGTATTTATGTTGGGGAGATTAAAAAATATGCATTTTATATTAAGTGTTCGATGCCATGATTGGTCAAGTGAAGCGGAGTTCTACAACCTTATTAAAACAACTATTTACATGTACAAAATAGATAGAGGTTCTTAGTTTGGGTTAACTAAGTAATTCATGCACATTAGATTGAAATGAAAAATGTCAATCGATACAAAAAAAATCTGAAATGGCGGCAAAGGGACCGGTTCATTGGAGAAATTTTGAACTTTGAATAAAAATGTAATTTTAATGCATCTTTTACCATGTCTCCCCATATATTTGATAAAGTTTGTCATAAAATTCTCATTAATAAACTTTCGAAACTTGGCATTGATGGAAATCTATTATCCTGGTTTAAGAATTACTTGCTTAGGCGTCAGTTAATTGTCTGCATAAATGATCATTTATCTTACACGTTTAAAGCTACCAGTGACGTACAACAAAGGTTCACATCTTGGGCCTATACTTTTTAATTTATTTATAAACGACGCAACAAAAATAATCACTCATTTTCTCATATTAATGTTTGAAGATGATATGAAGATATATAGAATAGGGAAGTTGAGTGAAAAATATTTTTACTTAATATGTTCATGTAGATGACATTCAAACTTAAATACCAGTATTTTTTTTTTTTTAAAGTTTGTTTTCATAATTAAATTAATTCTACATGTTTGAATTTTATTAAAGCCCGCAAAAACGGCGGCAAGAGCACAGCAGAGTCCGTGACGTAACCCGGTCCTTGCTTGTGTGAAATATAAGAGAAATATTTACAAAACCGGGACACGCTTAATACGGACAAAAAAAATAAATTTAAAAAGTTGTAGTAGTTAGATATTTACTAGTACTAATCAAATCAGTTACCGGAATTTAAAAAAAGTGCATTTTAATGGTTATTTTTTAAATTTAAAAACACGAAATGTCATTTTTCACCGACCGCTATGTTAGGAACCGTTGCAAGTTTCGTTGAAAGATGACATTTTGTGTTTTTAAATTTAAAAAATAACCATTAAAATGCACTTTTTTCCAAATTCCAATAAAAATATTAATTCTTATATTTCACACACGCAAGGGCCCCGGGTTACGTCACGAACTCTGCCGCACGGTATTATGCTCTTGCCGCCGTTTTCGCGGGCTTAATAAAATTCAAACTTGTAGAATTAATTTAATTATGAAAACAAACTTAAAAAAAAAAAATACTGGTATTTAAGTTTGCCTGTGAACATTGATAAAAAAAAAAAAAATAAAAAAAAGGATTCAACTTCCTTATTATTTATAATATCGAGGACTGTTTTGTTTTTTTGTCCCTACAATATAATCTTAATTGCTTTTCCGATTGGTCTTTTAAAAACAAATTAACTCTTAATAACTCAGGTACGGGGCATACGTCATTACTATGTCTACCTGCGTTAAATTGTCGTGAAAACAAGCTTATGTGCCCAAGCGGTTAATGTAAAAAAATGTCAAGTTATGAGATACCACAGAAAAAAAAACCCATCGTTGTTCACTTACATTCTCAATAATCACACTTTATTATCTGTTGTTGAGATAAGAGACCTTGGAATAACTTTTGACACTAAATTAACATTCATTAATAATAATAATAATAACATTACATTTATATAGCGCAGTTTTGTGTGGTTTCTCTTCAAGTGCGCTTAACTAAAATAAACTTAAAATATTAATAATATAACCAGTAAAGCAATGTAAATGTTGGGATTTGTCTTACGGATTTTGAAAGATTTCAAAATTTTTAAAACTGTAAAACTAATATACACTTCACTTGTTAGAAGCCAACTAGAATATAACTCTTCCATTTGGAATCCATACTACAGCGTACATGAAAATTCTCTTGAGCGAGTCCAACATAAATTCTTACGTTATATTAATTTTAAATTGGGAATATCCATTGAAAACATCAATTACTTCCCTCTGTTGCAACTTATGGCACTCGATACTTTAAAAGAAAGAAGAATTTGTTCAGACTTATTTTATTTATTCAAAATTGTTAACAACTTGTTGAACCTACCTGAACTTCTTTCATTAATATGTTTACATGTACTCAGCAGATCAGTTTGCTACAAATTACCTTATCATTGCACCGTGATTTTAATGATTTTAATTTAACCAAAATTAAAATTCTCAAAACTGTGTTTATTAGATTATGAATTCATTTATTTTGTTGTATGATTATAAGATTTGAAATTTGTGTTGTTTAATAACTCAGGTCCGGGGCATACGTCATTCTACCTACGTTAAATTGTCAAGAAAACAAACTTATGTGCCCAAGCGGTTCATAAAATCTATCATTTGAAAATTGAACAAATCTGCCAACGACCAACGGTTTAACCTTAGTATATTAAAAATTAACTTGGTTTTTCAAAATTTTATAACTGCGTGCATTAGATAAAATAACAATCTTTCAAAATCAATTTATATTTTTTTGTAAAAAAGAGTCAATATGACTAGAATTTGATTTAAAAAGGACTAATTTCTGGTATTATCTGGTAATACCCTCTTAACAAGCAAAATCACAACTCTCCACAAAAGCCAATCACAAGCCTGAATCCAAAATAAATTCAACATGACCAATGAACACATTATTGAAACATATTTGGTAATTATTGGATATAGATGGAAACGGTTAATACGCACTTTTTTTTAAAACACTCTTTTGATTCACCTTAATGACATTAAAAGAAAACTATTTGCATTGGGGGCAGTGGAAAATATTTAATTTTAAATTTCAATTACGTAAAATTAAAATTAGCTTCGTCTTGAGAAATGTTGCCCATTTTGTAATAACTGTCACTTTGGTATGTTGGAATTCCTGATACATTTTTATATATAACGAGAGGCTAGAAGATTTTGAAGATACACGAAATCTGGTTGTATTAGGTATATATAAAAATAACATACTTTTTTCTTTAGTAATAATTTTTTTTTAAATAATACATTCACTTTTGTATCACAAACCATGGACGTTTTTCTTGCCTTAACGTGGTCAGGCACTGTAAAGGGAGAACTTTCTTTTGTATCACAAACCATGTTACACAAACCTAGCGTAGCCGCTAAACTACTTGAAAACTGGGATGTTTTTCTTGCCTTGACGTGAGTAGGCGCTGTAAAGGGAGAACTTTCTTTTGTATCACAAACCATGTTACACAAACCTAGCGTAGCCGCTAAACTACTTGAAAACTGGGATGTTTTTCTTGCCTTGACGTGAGCAGGCGCTATAAAGGGGGCACTTTCTTTTGTATCACAAACCATGTTACACAAACCTAGCGTAGCCGCTAAACTACTTGAAAACTGGGATGTTTTTCTTGCCTTGACGTGAGCAGGCGCTGTAAAGGGAGAACTTTCTTTTGTATCACAAACCATGTTACACAAACCTAGCGTAGCCTCTAAACTACTTGAAAACTGGGATGTTTTTCTTGCCTTGACGTGAGCAGGCGCTATAAAGGGGGCACTTTCTTTTGTATCACAAACCATGTTACACAAACCTAGCGTAGCCGCTAAACTACTTGAAAACTGGGATGTTTTTCTTGCCTTGACGTGAGCAGGCGCTGTAAAGGGGGCACTTTCTTTTGTATCACAAACCATGTTACACAAACCTAGCGTAGCCGCTAAACTACTTGAAAACTGGGATGTTTTTCTTGCCTTGACGTGAGCAGGCGCTATAAAGGGGGCACTTTCTTTTGCATCACAAACCATGTTACACAAACCTAGCGTAGCCGCTAAACTACTTGAAAACTGGGATGCTTTTCTTGCCTTGACACGAGCAGGCGCTATATCATCACAGAAATAGTCATAAAAAAATTAAATTTTGGGGTAAGAAAAAATGCAAGCTAATAAATTTTAATCACAATGCATGCGTATTAGGTAGGTACTAATTAGGCGGAATGTTATTTTTTTAACACTAAAAAAAAAAAAATCTAGCCGCTCGTTGTTTTTCGTATAGTATCAAGAATACTAACATAACAAAATGACATTTGACAAAAATTTTTGAAAATGTCGGTCACATTTCACAGAACGAAAGCTAATTTTAATTTTACGTAATTGAAATTTTAAATTAAATATTTTCCACTGCCCCCAATGCAAATAGTTGTCTTTTAATGTAATTAAGGCGAGTCAAAAGAGTTTTTCAAAAAAAAGTGCGTATTAACCGTTTCCATCTATATCCAATATTTACCACATATTTTATTATAATAATTCACTTTGAATTACACTTTTTAAGTTATTACTAAAAAATCACACGAAAAATGCGCAGCATTCTTTAATCGGTTTTTGTGATTTATCAAAAACAGTACTATTGGAGAGTGGCGTTTTTGCTTTTAACCCCCTTATTTATGATTATATTTTGCTCTGGAAATTGATGCAAATATGATATAATTTTATTGGAATTCTGCATGAACTGCCAAGTAAATTTAATACAGGTTTATTGCCCGCAGCGGGATTTAAACCAGCGATCCTCCGGTCCAGCACCAAGCACCATCATAAATTAAAGAAAATAAGAACAACATACCGGCATGGACAACATATCGTCCATCATTTCATAGCAATACACTTTCATCTTATTGTAAAATATTTTACTGCAATATATATTGTTAGTGGCGTTATTGCTTAAGCAAACGCGACATGTGTTTTTGTTGATATTTATCTGTATTTCATCCTTTTCTTTTCCCATTTTATTATCGCTTTCCGCTACACAACAATATTTTCATAATAGGAATCTAACATAAAGTTATGTTATGTCAAAGTGAAAGTGACATTAGTGTTGACCATAGAAAAACAATATGTCAGTTGTAAAGAAAATATTCTGTGCCAAATAGTGTTGTACATATTCGAAACATTTTGGATATCGATACTTCCGATTCCGAAATATCACATAATCGAGTGATTTTTTTAATGAATCCCTCGTATATTATAAATCGGAGTTAAAACCACGTTTAAAAGGGGACTGCAGTTGCAAAATAGGTTGTTATTTATTATTATAAATTTAAATAAACCGGTACACGTGGGTTATCGTTCACCACATATAGAAATTATTCATTTGAATTTAACTTGTATGAAGAGTTTTTCATCTCATTGGTCAACCGCATCGGTTTTAAGATTCTATAGCAGTTTATGCCCTAATTTTTGGCCCCCCGACAGTTGATCCCTCTTTTAATCTCTCTGCTCTTGATTCCCTAAAGCCCTAAAGCCCTAAAGGATTATTTCTGATGTACATCCTCAATGGTAAAGTAAGTATGCAGAGAGGATACACGAACGTACCACAAAATTCGTTGTAATACAAATATTTTTGATGACTATAATGGCGGGTCCTCGAAGGAGTATGCAGTCAGGATATACGGCCGAATAACAAAATACGACCTAATTACTTAGGTTTTTTTAGAAGGGATTGGAGCTGTAACATTATGATTAAAAATAACATGCACAGTATTTGAAATAAATTTTATTCACTTTACAAAAATATATCCATCATACAAAACAATATAATTCAATTCACATATTTGATTCATTGGGCGACAGTTGATCGAGGGATTCGGCAGTGGACGCTGAGTGAACTGATACGGAGGGGGGGCGGCAGTCGCAGTCCCTCGGGGGTGGATCCTCCCCCCCGTCCACGGTCCCCTCCTGACCCAGCGTGGCGAGCACGCGGCGCAGGCGGGCATGGTCAGGGCGGTGCTGCAGCAGGGCCGCAGTCAGAGTGGCCAGGGCTCGCTGAACGTGCGCCTGGCGGTCTAGCTCGGCCGCGCCGCCCCCGGCCCCACCAACCAGAGCCCCCCGCCCTGCGCCTGCCGCCCCCCACCGCGCCGCCGTGCGCTGCCAGCTCACTAGTCGCTCCAGGTTCTGAAATAAGGGAGAGCTCAGATACTGGCAAAATGGCTTGTTTCTCAACTTTGTGTAATAACAACTTGACTCGAACTAGATAATTCAATCTACCCTCCCATATATTCTGGTTCTTCGTCTCTTTAACCTATTACTATGTTCCTCCTCCCCACCTCCCCTCACATATTGTTACTAAAAAAATAGTTATTTAAAAAAAAAACACACTTATATTGTCACACTTTCATCATTCAATACATTGTACGAATATAACATAATTTTAACCCTTTTAATCTACGAAATACAAGATCGATTTATACACACAAACACAACATTTATAAAAAACGTCACAAATAGACGAACATTCTATTAGATGACATAATAAATTGTCCACAAATACTGTTAAGACTGAAAGTGGCAAGAGAAGCATTGGCCACGAGGGTGTATAAATCGTCGCTCTAGTTTGTTTTTGTCTAATAGACCATTTTTCGTGAACTTGAGTTAAGTATGCATTTGTTTTCAAAAAGCCTTTATTTATACGATAATCGTTTAAAAAATATTATAAAAGATTATTTAAAGGTTTTTCAAAACGCACTTTGTCTTACGTCCTCCAAAATTTATGTACTTTTATCATAAAAAAAAAACATTAAAGCGCCATTTCTCCCGATTTACGTTTTGGTCTGTTGGATAAAAACGAACTGAAGCGACGAAATATATAATCTCCTTCCAGACAGCCTAAAAACGGAGAAGAGTATAAAATATGAAGAGTCCACGGAAAGAATGATCAAAGTCACCCCCAAAGAGGTTTCGAGTCAATACCGCCATCTAGTTAATTAAACACTAAACTTACCTGGCCTGAGCCTGAATCAGAAAAAGGCTACTAACGTTCATAGTTCCAAAAAATGATCTATTAATTTTCGGTGTAAAAGTTAATAATTATCAAAGTCTGCACTGAAAAAGTTAAAAACTATTAGAGTCTATGACTTTGATATTTCTTTAAAGTTTTTGAACGAGTATCCAAATGTCAAGTTAAAGCAAATTAAAAGCTGCAACATTTAACAATAGAAAAAGGCAAGCCAAAAATAGTGCCAAGAAAGATACAAGCCATGAGGGTATAACAATAGACTTTGCAAAGAATCTACCCGTACTAAATATAACAACAAATGATGTGTATTATCGCAGACAGCTCTCAATTTATAGCTTTAATATACACATTCTTTCAAATGGACAATCATTTTTTTTTTCATATCCACAAACTAGCTCACAAAGGTGCTGATGATGTTATTTTCATGTTATATATATTTTTGGAACATTTTACCAGCAGACGTCCCCGAACTTTCAGTTTTTTGTGATTCTTGGGCATAACAAGAACTTCGAAATGATTTGGTATTTGCATTATATTTTTCATAATAAGGACCGTTTCGATGAAGTGATCATGACATTCGCTGAACGAGGGCATACTTACCTAGAATGTGACAAAGATTTTGGTCTTATCAACCAAAAATCACTTGCTGAACTACCAGAAGACTGGGCAAGAATCTTTAGAGAATCACATGTGAAACCTTACCCATTCCATGTAATTGAGGCGAAACAAGAAATGCTCCACTAATCGAATTCTGTTTTGTGTAACCTTTAAGAAAAACATGTCCATTTGCTACAAGACCCATCTCCGAATTATCCTATAAAGAAATTAAAACTGCCGAACTGTTAATGCCCGACAGACATTCAATGGACCCTGGGAAAGTTATGTGATTGTTAATAAACATACAAGCAGAAGAATTCAGGAAACCAATCAACCTGAGAAGTCTTACAGCGAGCTTATCCCAGTGAAAATCCCCGTGTACACAGATTTACAACACTTGAAACAATTTTGTACAAGAAATCCTCAGGAATATTATGATAATCTGCCAAAACTATAATTATAATAATCTACCAAAGTTAAAGTAGATGATTTTGATAATTTTTTGTATTTTTCAGTAAGACTTTGATCAAGTGTAATTTATGTTTCAGAGTAACTTGAGAAAATCTTAAATAACATAATAAAAAACATAGGTTGTTTTTTATTGATATAACATACTGTTATAAATATATCAGCAGTGATTTTATGTCACACAGTATTTGTGTATGTCACTTTTATAAACAATTGAAAGATTTCAAAGTTAAAAATTCTGTAATATGAAAATTCTTCTCAAGTGACTTTGATCATTCTTTCCCTGGACTCTTCATATGTTTAAAAAATAAACTTTTTTAATCTTAAGTTGTTAGAGAAAAAAAATAAAATTTTTACTACTTTGTACTTAAGTTAAAAAAGTGAAATGTTATATTTCTTTTAACTTAATAAATGAAATGAAATCAATGGAAAGTTCATAATTGGCAGAATTAACTATTTTATTCTTTTATGAATGAATAAAATAAGATTTGCTGTCAACTTTCCCAAAAATAAATAAATATATAAGTAAAAGATAACATTGGTCGTGGAAGTCTGGAATTAGTGGAATGAGGGCAGCGTCAGGCAGATGAGTTTACCTTTTGCTTGGTGAGGTGTGCCTCATCTAGTTCAAGTTTGATTTGTGTTATGCGGCTGTCCAGGTCTGCTATGGCCATCAGCTTTGAGTTCAGCTCATTCTGCAAGAACTCTTCTTCCTTGGAGAGAGTCTCCAGCATGCTTTTGTTCATCTCTATTTCCTGCAAACAGAATTCAAATTATGTTATGGACATTTGCCAGTATTTTTTATCCATATTATGAAAAGATTATAATGTGAAAAAGTGTGGAAATGCATTTTGTGGATGTTTGTTGTTTGTAAATTCCCTTTTTACCACATTCTCTAATCTGGCGTGGAACTAGATATTTATTTTGTTCGCTTTAAAAAGATCCAAATATTGCCAATTATTTTATAAACAATTTGGGAGGCGGTAAGGGTACCGTCGCTCCGGGAACCCATTTTTTGGATAACCAACAACCCTGCCATAGGTGACCCCAAGTGGTTCGCTACGTTTGGTGACCTAGCAGGGGTGCCCGTTAAATTTATCGTAACGTTTTCTTTTATTATGAATATAACTTGAATAAGTGGTATAAAAATCAACAGAAAAAAAAAATTACATAAAAATTTTGAGTGTTATTATTTTATCGTTGAATATAACAACACATAAACGATACACGACAATCTTACTAATATTATAAACGTGAAAGTTTGTATGGATGTATGAGTGTTTGTTACTCTTTCAAGCAAAAACTACTGAATGGATTATGAAACTTACAGTAGTATAGCTCATACATCAGAATAACACATAGGCTATAATTTTTAAAGCTCGCTATTTTCCATATATTACCTACAAATATTCATTTTTGTATATTATAAGAAGAATCAAACAAATTTGGCACCTACCTACTTATTTAAAATATCTATAATTCTTAATTCGATTCAAAGTATTAGGGGAGTAGGTACTTCAAATAAATTTACTAATGTGAATATTTTCTAAAATAGAATTTTGATTTAACAATCATTGTTTTGCAAAATGTCATTCTCAAATTTTGACATTGTATATTTAACAATTATTATTTTAATTTGGTAGGTATTGCATTTTCGAATGTGCTTATGAGAATAAAATAAACATAGATAGGACGGGATTGGTTTATTTATGGGTGGGACCTAGGGAAAGAAAATAGGCTACTCAAAGTACTAATCCTGTGCAGACGAAGTCGCGGGCAGAATATAATAATAATAATAGAATTATACAAATAATAATAAACGAAAAATTCAAGAAACTTTGTTATGTCGTAAACATACATGACGTGAATAAACTGATATGAAATCGAAACGACGCCGTTACCTAGGTCTGCCTAGGTCACACAAAAATGCAAATTAACTCGTACCGCCATCTGTCAGAAACTTATGGAACTTACAAATAATTTCAAATGATTGTCACATTAAAAATATTTATTCGCATTAATAAATATTGAGGCCAATAATCGAGATATAAACTATCCTATCTCTTAAGTTGGACCAAATTACACACAGTAAGCCAAATTTCATAAAATCGGTTAAGTATTTTCGGAGTTTATCTCGGACGAACATTGTCACATGAGATTTTTATATACGGGGGTAAAGTGCAGTAACTACGGGAGGTGACTACATGATAAAGAAAAATATTTTAAATTTTTTCGAAATTCCAGCTTTAAGGGGTACTTTTTAGGTAAAACGATAAAATCAGTCCGTCGCATACGGCCAGCTCTAGGTACTATTTTACGCTGTTACAATACGGATGACTCACAACAATCCAACGTCGCGGGCGGGCGCACAGGAAATTTATCGGTAAGTTTGTACCTTACACTAAGGATTTTTAACAGGTACGTCTTTTTGTATGGGAAAAAAAAGTTGGAATTTTATCAGTCATTTTGGAAGATGACCGGCTCACCTGCAGCTTGCAGCGTATGTTGGCCTTGCGGTCACGCAGGGCATGCGGTAGCGCGAGTCTGCGGCGCCGCGGGTCTGCCAGCGCGCGCCCCGCGGCCGCTGCTCGCCGCGACACGCCTTGCGCCAGCTCCTCGGACAGCCGCGCGGCCAGCCGGGATAGCTGAGCTTGTCGAACCTGCAATAGCACAAACAACACCAGTTAACTACGATAGTGGACGAGATACTCTCATTCTTGATCAAACTTGACATAATCTCAAACATACAACATGGATTTGTACCAAAAAGATCCACAATTACCAATTTCTAGTGTCCGACCGAACTTTCGGTTTCGGTTTCGGTTTCGGCTTAGTTTCGGCAAAAAAATGGGTTTCGGTTTAGTTTCGGTTTCGGCTGCCATCCAGCCGAAACTACGACCGAAACCGAAACTAAATTCGGGAGGTTTCGTGCTGCGATCGGATATGTTCGGTGCACTGAGCTGCGAGCGACGAAGTGTCATTTTGCTGCGTTAGCGCTCATAGTCGTGTCAGGACAGTCAGGACTTGTTGATATGCATAAGTCAAATAACATCCTGCTATGATTATTTCAACATTATTGGATCCCAGATTAAAAAATACATATTTGAATTCTGATGAAGTTGATAATTGTGTGCGGACGTCGTTAGTGAAACAATGAGCAAAAGCTGTAATTCTGGAGACCCACAGCTATCTTATCTTGTTCATCTAAAAAAAAATGAAAAAGGAGAAGGGCTACGCTATGCCCATGACGTTTAATGGAAGTAACTTCTGTGTGGATAATTGTGATAATCGCATATCACAAGTTAAGCAAATTATTTAAGCCTACTTAACAGAGCCAAGGTTTTTTTTTTTTACATTAACTCCACACAGGAGGCTCTGAGGAAAATAATTTCCCTCAGAGCCTATGTCATCTTTGAAGATGCTGTGAGGAAGGTCTTTTTGAGGAGAGGAAGGAGTGAACGTGGGTCTTGAAGAGACCCATGTTGTAGGAAGGAGGAAACAGAGAGGCCGGCAAATTGTTCCACAGCCGAGCTGTTGAACACAAGAACGAGTCGTAGAAGCGTCCCGTTCTCATGTGACAAATGTCAACGGTGTACATGTGTTGGGCGCGCGTTTGGCGTGTTTCTTGATTATGCACCGGTGCCGAGGGGATCAATGACGCTAGCTCCTCGGAGCATCTTTCATTGAAATACCGGTAGAACAAGGATAGCATTGCCACCCGACGCCTGTGCTCTAAAGATTGCAATCCGTTTGTTAAGACGGGAGAATCTATCAAGCGGACCGCCCGTTTCTGCACAGAGTCGATGGTGTTTTTCAGGTACATCGGGGCTCCAGACCAGATATGACTGCCAAATTCAACCGTGGGGCGCACTTGCGATTTGTACAGGGTTAGCAGTTGTGTACTATTGAAGGGCCCTGTACAGTACGCCCAGTTTCTGAGAGGCCAACTTAACTCTGGCCTCGATGGAGCCCCCGTACCTGAGCTGGTCACTTAGAGTTACACCGAGCATATCAATGGAGGACCTGTTTGGAAGAATGCTACCGTTGAAGGAGACTAGATTGTCATTTCGATCCCTTTTAGACGTAATCAGACATGATTGGGTCTTTGAAACATTGAATTCGACGAGATTATTCTTACCCCAAGAGAAAACACTCTCGAGGTAACCGTCCATTCTTTGCTTCAAAGCCCTCCGAGCCGTTGGAATGTGTGCACCCTTTGGGGGCTTGTCAAACAAAAAGCTATCATGGACTGTACTGTCATCCGCGTAGCAATGAATTGGTGCACATGTCAAAAGGTAATTGATGTGCAACAAAAACAAAGTCGGAGACAGAACCGATCCCTGTGGGACGACAGCATTCATCGAGTGGGAGGAAGAGGTGAAGCCATCAGCAACCGTCTGAATCGACCTCTCCCTCAAAAAGTCGGCAATCCAGGTACACAAGGATACGGGAAGTCCGTAAGAAGGCAGTTTGTTGACAAGTCCTCGGTGCCAGACCCGGTCAAAAGCCTTGGAAATATCCAGTGCGACCGTTTGGGTGTCACCGAAACGTTCCAGGCACCGCCCCCAAACATGCGTCACATACGCGAGAAGATCACCGCTCGAGCGGTTCCACCGGAAGGTTACAAAAAAATGCAGATATTTATTCTTACTGGAATTCTAGTCCATTTCTGGTCTGACAAAGGTTGCAGTGAAATTCTTGTCGTCTCTATCGACGAATGTTTCCAGTTAACAACTATTTAGTGCTGCTGGTCAAATTTATTCAAACCGGAAAAGAGATTTCTATGGCAAAAATTTTAATAAAATTATTGTTTCTCACTTATAATATTAGATTGTTTAATTATGAATACTGATAATAATTAATAATTAATTCATTAAAATTATTTATTAATTAAGGAGCTCTTCACAGTTTGTTTTAGTTTAAGTTCAATTTTGAATGGTGATCTTACACCAGGGCAATACTGAGAGTATCTTCCACTCTGGAACGTGCCGCAAATATACTATATCATTTTTTATATTAGATTTTATTTTTAATCAATTAATTGTGAAATAACACAAATTAATCAAATGAAAATATTTAAAAAATAAATATTTGCGCATGTCGGGTACGAACCCCCGACCTTCGGATTGTAAGTTTAGAGCCTTGCCTCTAGACCACGCCGTCTGTATTATTAATAGTCCAGTTATTTGGTTCGAAAAAAAAGGTTACCAGAAAGTTTTCCGGGAGCTTTGAATATTGGTAATTTTTGGCTCTTTTCGAATTTCAAATTTGCCACCTCATTCTTTGCCGGTCGGATAGTAAAATATTTTGGAGAAATATACGAAAAAACGTGGTGGTGTAGATGAAAAATAGTTTGCGGCGCTCGTACGACAAAATTATTGTTTACCAAAAAAAATTGTTTGTACGTTAATTGTACGAAATTTTCTCTAGTTTAATTTGGTACATATTATATTTTTATCGTAAAATGAGTCGGAAAGGAGATATTGTCAAAAAAATCTATTAGGCGCCTTTTTTCCAATATGGCGGCGCGAGCGGCAAAGATACGAGGTGGCAAAGTTGAAATTCGAAAAGAGCACATCGAAATCTAAAAAATTACCGATTTTCAAAAACTACCGGAAAACCTTCCAGGTAAAACTACCAAATGATTGGGCTATAAGTATTATTATCATAAAAAAATATTTAGTTGTTGAACTCCGTAGATAGGTCATTTTTATTTTTATTTTATTGAATTTCATTAAAAAGAGTGCCTTAAAAAATGACCAAAGTTTACAAAAAATTATTTTGTTCGATGTAAGATATAAAATATTTTTTTTGTTTAGTGTACCTAAACAAATTAGGTAAAAAAAAGTAATTGTGTTTTGTACCTATTATTTTATATTTTTCGTAAATAATGTTAAAAAGAAATAACAGACCAACCATTTCTTATGTTAATATTATTGACGAAAGAGTTCATTTGAAATAAATATACCTAGAATAAGAAGTTATATGTATTTCAAATCAATGTAACTAGAATAAGTAGGTATATTTATTTCAAATCATTATTTCAAAAAGCACAAATAATTTATTTGAAATACGAAGAGACAATTTATGTTATGTTTATTATTAGTTCAAATATCCGAGACTGAATATTTAATATAAGATTTAAAAATAAAGGGCGACTGATTAAGATTGATTATTTTTTTCCCATGATTACATGACCTTATATGGAAGTTTCGGTTTCGGTTTCGGTTTCGGCCGAAACTGTGATCGAAGCCGAAATTCGGTTTCGGTTACGGTTTCGGTCGTAAAAAGTAGTTTCGGTCGGACACTACCAATTTCATTCTTAACATAGATTACTGGAGAAACGTGTGGGATAAACGGATTCCCACTGACGTAATTTACCTCGACTACGTTTTTAGATTTTCACGGCCAAAAGCATTTTTGTTGTTTGTTTTTGGGGTGTTATGCCGTGTTGTGCTACCTCCTTCTTTAGCCGACGTTTCGGACAGCATTGCAGTGTCCATCATCAGGGCAGATCCGGCAGATCCGGCAGATCCGTCGATGTGAATTTGTTGTGTTAAGGGTGTGCTTATTTACTTGGAAGCGATACCGTGTCGTCAGCTTCAATCCACTACGAGCTGGTAGGTATTTCAGAAGAAAGTGAACTACTTTGAAAGTGAAATTTGGTGAAAGCGCAGTATTTACGTTAGCCTGGGTCCCGTCCACGGAGAAATAGAGAGTTGCAGTATTTTTTCAAGATTTCTGTAGTTATACCATCATAGCCAGGTGCCACACCATTTTTTAGATATTTTATTATGCTTTCAATAGTTTTCTCCGTAGCCGGATTAAAAGTTGAAAGGTTATTATTTGTTATTTTATCTTCGTGTATGTCATCTGGTTGATAATTTTGGTTAATTTTATGTGCAAGTTTTTGTCCGACGGTTACGAAAAAACTGTTGAAAATATTTGCGCACATTTTCGATTCTCGGATAGCATTTAGTTCCGTTATTATTTATAACATTTATTTTTGACTTATTTTTATTATTTTTATTCATTATTTCGTTTATAGTATTCCATTAAATAAATGTAACATAATATATAAATGTAAGGAAATGTCCAACGAAAGTAGCGTCATCTTGTGGCGAATTCTAGAATTTATAATATGCTATATGAATAGCTTGGTTTTTCTAATTCTAGAACTCGCCACAAGATGACGCTACTTTCGTTGGACATTTCGTTACATTTCTCCGTGGACGGGCCCCAGGCTAACGTAAATACTGCGCTTTCACGAAATTTCCCTTTCAAAGTAGTTCACTTTCTTCTGAAATACCTACCAGCTCGTAGTGGATTGAAGCTGACGACACGGTATCGCTTCCAAGTAAATAAGCACACACTTAACACAACAAATTCACATCGACGGATCTGCCGGATCTGCCCTGATGATGGACACTGCAACGCTGTCCGAAACGTCGGCTAAAGAAGGAGGTAGCACAACACGGCATAACACCCCAAAAACAAACAACGAAAAAAGTCACTTTATCTCTTTATCTTTATCTTTATCTTTATCTTTATCTTTATCTTTATCTTTATCTTTATCTTTATCTTTATCTTTATCTTTATCTTTATCTTTATCTTTATCTTTATCTTTATCTTTATCTTTATCTTTATCTTTATCTTTATCTTTATCTTTATCTTTATCTTTATCTTTATCTTTATCTTTATCTTTATCTTTATCTTTATCTTTATCTTTATCTTTATCTTTATCTTTATCTTTATCTTTATCTTTATCTTTATCTTTATCTTTATCTTTATCTTTATCTTTATCTTTATCTTTATCTTTATCTTTATCTTTATCTTTATCTTTATCTTTATCTTTATCTTTATCTTTATCTTTATCTTTATCTTTATCTTTATCTTTATCTTTATCTTTATCTTTATCTTTATCTTTATCTTTATCTTTATCTTTATCTTTATCTTTATCTTTATCTTTATCTTTATCTTTATCTTTATCTTTATCTTTTTGTTTTTATTATTATGACTCATTCATTCATTAATTAAGTTTTAAGACCCATTCATATCTCTGGCGAAACTACCTAATGACATTCTATGGACTAAAGTAATAGGTACTATAATCATGTAATAATTTAATTTAACATACCTTATAACTTGCATTATAACGGGCTGTGTATGTCTTAATAAACAAATAAACTGACCTGCATTCGATGAATCTCTAACTTCATCTTCTCCGTTTCGCTGCCGGAGCCCTTTTCATCTATGATCTTTTGCTTTGTTTCCATGGCTAGAATCACCTGCAAAAGAAGTGTTTTATTATTTGGAAACCGTCATACTTTCCACTAAATAGTACATATATTAATTTAAGTCACTAATAATAAGTCTTAGTTGTAAGTCAGGGTTGTCATTCTTAGTTATAATTTATATGTTAAATCTATAAGCGCTCTTGAGATGATTTTCTTACGAAAACATATATGTATTGTATATTTAAAAGTACATATTAATTTTGTAATATGTACCATTTTCTGCCACGACAAAGCTTCCTTGCGGATTTGGTGCAAGTCCAGCGCCAGCTGTTCTTTGTCCTCCTCCAGTTCTGTGATGCTGTCTTCTATAACGGTGGTTTCTTCTTCAGCGTCCTTTAATTATATTTAATACAACTTGGTTATTGTTTATATATTTTTTACTATCAAATTAAAGTTCCTAATAGATATTATTTATATGCAGTCATAAAACATTTCATCTCGAGTTATTTAATAACAATATTGCCTATTTCAAGCCAATGCAATGTCTTGAATGTGTAGATTGTATAATGCCATAGAATTTGACGAAATAGACATCTTTATAAACATCCTTATGTATTTAAAAAAATATGTGCTAATTTTGTTAGTTATAAACTAACATGATGTCTGGCAAGCAAATATCGGGCATAAAAATCATGTAAATGCTTTATTATGTCTTTTTTTTCTTTCTTTCTTTATTCTCTTTCTATGTATATATACTTTTATGTTTTATATTTAATTTTGCTTATTATTATTTCTAGTGTATCACTAGTAATACCTCTATCTAGCAACAACTAAGCCTTGATTTACGAACGCTGTGAACATTTTTAATTGGAGTGTTAATATCTATGCACATCCCAATGGCAATTTCATTAATTTAATAATTGTTAATACTCTGTAAATGTTTTAAATAATTATTTTCCTATTTTACACTGTTTTTCCCCATAACAACACTGTTTCTATATTATTTTCAACGTTAAAGTATAACACTATGTTTGTAGATATGTAATTTATGTATGTATATATTTACTACGCTAATGCATTTATGATTATTTCATTTATTGTTGTATCATTATTTTCTGTGGAACTAATCTCCTGCTGACAAGCTACTTGCAGTAGCTTAGCAGGTACAAATTACCATTGTATGCCAATTTTTTATACAATAAATAAATAAAAAAAATAAAAAACCAATAAGAAAATAAATAACTATCGGACTACAATCCAATCATACAATTCATAACACAAAATGATAAAAAATACAAGTTAGAGAAGAGGAACAATAGGTACTACATACATACATAATAAATTAATTAAGCAAAAACAAAAGTAGGGCATATAATAATGTTATATACATCAGAGATAATATTAAAGTGGATGTCGGGGTTTTGGTAGAGTCTATGATTTAGACATTATTTCATGAAGACCGACAAAAATCATTTAGTGCATGGTGCACATCCTTGTAGTCCTCAGTTTCCCGAGGGTCATAGAAAAAAAATCATAATTTGAGAAGTCACTGCAGCTTTTACGAGACCACGGCCTGAATAAAACATTAAGTTATTGAAAACCCATTGTTTCTAGGTCCAGGCAAGTTAGATCAAGTATCAGTGACCTTGAGTTGCGCCATGTAGTCCAGCGTGAGATGGCTGTAGGCCGCCTGCAGCTGCTCATTGTTCCGCTGGTCAAGGCTCCGCTGCTGGTAGAGTTGGTCCACGCGAGCCTGAAGCGCGTCCACCGAGCGCTGGATGTCCGCCTCCTCACGGGACAGTCGGCTGATCTCGTTCTCCAGCTTCATGTTCTTACCCTCCAGCACCTGAATCTCTGCAAAGATTAAAATGTTAGTGAAGTGAGTGATTTTAACGCATTGAGAAGGACTAATGGGGAGGTCAGGGCTGTGTCAGGTACTGAAGGGCAGGTGATGGCTGCAGTGGGGACTAATGGTGAAGTTAGGGCAGTTCTAGGGACTGAGGAGGAGATGAGGGAAGCAGTAGGGACTAATGGTGAAGTCAGGGCAGTTCTAGGGACTGAGGAGGAGGTGAGGGAAGCAGTAGGGACTAATGGTGAAGTCAGGGCAGTGCTAGGGACTAAGGAGGAGGTGAGGGAAGCAATATAGACTAATGGTGAAGTCAGGGCAGTGCTAGGGACTGAGGAGGAGGCGAGGGAAGCAGTAGGGACTAATGGTGAAGTCAGGGCAGTGCTAGGCATTGATGGTGAGGTGAGGGCAATGATAGGGTTGGCCAGAGTGAGGTCAGGGCAATGAGAGGGACTGATGGGATTGGCCAGAGTGAGGTCAGGGCAGTGAGAGGGACTGATGGGGTTGGACAGAGTGAAGTCAAGGCAGTGAGAGGGAATAATAGGGTTGAAGTAAGGCCGCCGTGGTCTGGGGCAGGGCTCTTGACTAGAGATCCGGAGGTTGCGGGTTTAAATCTGGCGTGCGCAGATAAATTTTATTTGATTGATTTGTGTTTTACAAATTAATCATTGAAAAAAATAATATAAGGAATATTTGCGGAACGATCCAGAGTGGAAGATACTCTCAGTATCGCCCTGGTTTAAGACCACCATTGAGAATTGAAATGTTGCTTAAAAATGGCTTTAGCCGTGTTTAGTGACTAGATCTGAATAGCGAGGTACTCCCCCACCTTCCTCTTTCCCATCTCCTTCCGCTCCCCACTTACGTACAGCCTCACAACATGCCCCAATTGGGGATGACATAGTCTCACTGTCTCCAGACGGAAGCAGTTGGGAATCTTGTGAGGTATATACTAAAAAAAATAAAAGTGAGGGCAATGAGAGGGACTAATGGGGTTAACAAGAGTGAGGTCAGGGCAGTGGGAGGGATTCATGGGGTTAACAAGAGTGAGGTCAGGATAGTGAGAGGGACTAATGGGGTTAACAAGAGTGAGGTCAGGGTAGTGAGAGGGACTGATGGGTTTGGACAGAGTGAAATCAAGGCAGTGGTAGGGAATAATGAGATTAGATAGAGTGAGGTCAGGGCAGTGAGAGGGACCAATGGAGTTGACCAGAGTGACATGAGGGCGAATGAGAGGAACGAATAGTGAGGTCAGGGCAAGGACAGGCACTAATGATATTGGCCAGAGTGAGGTCAGAGCAGTTAGAGGGATTGATGGGGTTTTCCAGAGTGAGGTCAGGGCAGTGAGAGGGACAGGCAGGGTTTGAACATAGTGAGATCAGGTCAGTGAGAGGGACTAATGGTGAGGTGAAGGCTGATGGGGTTGGACAGAGTGGGGGGAGGGAAGGTATGTCTCACGCTTCCTGGTGAGGCTGATGTCCTGCGCCTGCTTTTGTCGCTGCTCGGAGAGGACCACGACGCGGGACTGCGCGCGCAGCCACTCCTGCTGCAACTCGCGCACCTGCTGACTCGTGTCCGCCACGTTCTTCTCCAGTTCCTCCACCCGGCGCTGGGCGGCTGTCTTCTCCACTCCCTGCAAGGATAACACAAATACCATATACCATTTCACTTGACAAATTATATTTTCCTGACATTAAAATCAAAATTCCAATTAAATTTCACTTGCGTTATAGTTAATGACATGTAGTCAAATCCATCTCTCATTTGTATTGCAGAATGCCTTTTTAATATGAATTATATACATTTCGGTTGTGGGTCTGTCTGTGAGTGATTGTAACTCTGGTACAATGAATTTGTTTTGAATTTAAGTGCCATTTTGAAAGTTGACATTGATGTTAGGTATGATTTGAGCCATTTAAATACCTTATTCTTTATTCCGATTTTCTGTAGCTTTGCTACAAGGATTGGATGAGAGACTGTGTCAGAAATATTGCCAAACATTTATCACCTTTGTCTAGGGCTTGTGTTATGCGTGATGTTAATTCTAGAATAGCTGAATCTGTGCTTAGCTCTTCTCTGAATTATCTTCATTGTTGTAACTCCGGGTTGTCTCACACACTCTTGTGATAAAATATATAAGAATGAATGGAATGTGTTTTTCTTTTTCTTTTATAAATATATTAAATAATTTTGTAACGTTAATCCTTCAATCCCAGTGATTGAGATTACTTGAAATACGTTTGGGAAAACTCCAATAAAGATCGAGATTTGACTGGATCACAAGTTGCTTTATTTACGTTATCGTAAGGTTTACAATGAATATTTAACTGGACCAGACATCTGTACAAAAAGAAGGTCTAAATTATTCAGAAGCTGGGGAACCTGACACTGTAAGGGGGCCCAGCCGTCTATCATGTATGATCAGCCATTACCGTAAAGACACAACCTCAATTGATCTCACCAATTTTGAGATCTGTTGAGACACCTCAAAACTGTATATAAATATCTATACTAACGCCATCTGTTAAAGGATGTTGAAACTACATGTATAGGGTCTTTCAATAGGGACACTCAAACATTGTTAGGTTATAGCAGCCATGTTGTTAAAGTGACATCTGTCAAATTTGTTGTCAATTGTTAAGTAGTGCTCAGTAGTGAGCTCTGGCATTATGAAATTTGTAAAAAAATTGCAATCCGGGAGGAGCCAGGGGATTTGCGGGAGGGGTGACGAGGCAAAAAAGAGAAGGGCGAGGAAGGTGTGGAAGGGGAACGCGGGAGGGGGGCAGGTGAACGCACGAGGGAGGGGCAGCGCCGGTTCTACGAAATCTGGCGCCCTGTGCAGAAGTACCGATGGCGACCCCCCCCCAAACAATTTTTTAAATTGAGATAAAAAATTTATATCCATATAAAAAAAAAAAGAATAATTTTATGCAATACGTTTAAAATAAATTATTATCCCGCCAACAAGAATCAAGAGTAACTTTTCCAAGTGACCTGGCGGTAGCTATCTATGACACTGGACAAAATAAGAACATCATAACAAAATATAATATAAAACAGGAGGCAGTTTAAGTTCAGAAATAATAATATTCTGATCAGTTTGTTTAATTGGATTCCTTTTTATCTTTAAATTTATAACCTAAAATTCTTACCTTGACTTGACAGAGCTGTATGGTGCCAAATCGCGCGCGAGCATAAATAAACCAATAACGCGGCGAAAGCGACGAACTATTATCAAACAGCAACTTGTAATCAACGAAGGGAAACCCTACGGGCAGCAATAATGAACCAATCACAATGTTTGTTGAATTTCGAACGATACAATGGTCGTAAGAGACAATAAGGAAAAATAAGTCTTACCTTCGTATAAAATGTATTGTATTTGGAAAAAAATTCCTTGACCTAACGTAAATTCGGATTCCGTTATTTTTTCACCATCGGTGCGCGCGCATTAGGTTCACGCATCTGAAAGATGAGTGTTGCTAGCGCATACTAATAATTCCGTATTACGAGTAATTTTTAAACGATTCGGGGAATATTTTAATTAAATTTTAAAACAATATATTTATTTTATCACGGCGCCACTTCGGAGTTGGCGCCAGGTTTTTTGCACGTTTTTGAACGTATGGCAGATCCGGCGCTGGGGAGGGGGTCGCTAGATGGGGGAAAGTGGGAAAGGGAATTTGGGAAGGCGGGGCAAGTGGAGGGGGACCACGGAGGGGAAGGGTAACGGGGACCAATGGGAAATGACACACAGGGAGATACAATTTCTTTATTTAAGTGGCACTTCAACGCATGCCGGAAACTCGCTAGTAGAAAATAAAAATTAAAATGGAGTTTTACAAATTAAAATTGTTAACAATAAAAAAATATGAATGAATGTGTTTCTGAGTGTTACCTGCAGTTTCTCAAGCAGTGCGTTGAACTTGTTGGTTGTGATCTCCAGAGCGTCCTGCTTACGAGTGACGTGCTGCAGCGTGTGGTCCAGCGCAGTCTGCACGCCACGCACCACAGCCTCCTGCTGGTCTGCGTCGCCGCGCGCCTCCATAGCCAGCCCCGCCTGCCTCGCGTTCTTCTCGCGTTGCTGCTCCGACTGCAGGGCCAGCCGCGCCTGCTGGTTCTCTCCGCTCAGCAAGGTTATTTCCTGCACACCGCATATCCATTACCACTTATTCTATTCTATTTATAATATTAACTGCAGTGGGTAGTCCCAGACAGAGCTCGTATGTACGTCATCATGAAAAAATTTATTGGGATGTGTGTTTTATTTTACATTTTTGTGTGTTTACATTACTCCACGCAGGAGGCCCTGTGGAAAATAATTCTCCTCACGGTTTATGTCATGTGTAGTGGAAGGTACGAGGGGTGGGTAATCCCTGTGAGTCTCTCGCAATCCGGCCCGCCATACAGTTGGTGAGCAGACGCAACTGCAGCCAAGACCTAGACAAACCTCACCCCACGAACCTGGGCACCCCTGCTATGTCACCAGTCATGCATGCAACCAGTGGCGGATACACACAGGGGGGCGCGTTTATGTCTGGCACATAGATAGCTTACCTATGAGAAAAGTCACGGCCATTCTAGTGATCTCGTTTATTTTGTCTGCATTTGTTCGAGAAAAGTCGCAAATATTCTACTGTTTTTATTTGTTCACACTCCTTAAAAGTCTGGAAGCGAACATTCTGGCCCCGAATGTTTTCGAAACAACTTAGCTACTTGTATAAGGGAAACAGAGTCGCCGCGGAGGCAGTCATTTTTTTTTTGCGCCCCCCCTTATTTTTTTCTGTGTCCGTCACTGCATGCAACTAGTTGTGTAATGTAAATTTGCCTTTTCTCAGACAAAGCATGTCGTATATTCCGATGCAATATACGACAATGACTGACGAAAAACGGAGTGGTAGAAAGTTAACTGCGGTGACTCCACGCAACATTCAGCGAGTCGATGACATAATTCGTGGTAACAGCCGGATAACTACAGACGAATTGTGATGCATTCTCGCCCTCGGTAAAGGCAGTGTGATGTGAAGCTCATCGTGAGATTCACCTTGAAAATGCGGAAGCTGTAAAAACTTCCGTGCGTCAATGGCTTATATAGGAAGCAGGAGTGTGCCTTTTACCATACTGAAAAACATGCCCTTGTTAAAAGATGGACCAAAAATGTAAAAATGGACGGAGATTATATTGAAAAGTGACAAATTAATCATCATTAGGGTGGTTTTTTTTAACCTGTGTAATTGCATTTTAATTCCTTAAATGGAGTAAAAAAATAGGAGGCATCACTTTTTGACTGAGCCTTATAATATAATGATAGTGTGCTGCTTTACTCACCAGCTTCCTGGCGCCCTCCTTCAGCTTCCTGATGGCGGCGGCGGTGGCTTGCGTGGCCTTGTCGCAGACCATGCGCGTCTGCAGCTGCTCCAGCGTCTCCCACTCCAGCTTCAGCTTGGCTTCCGTCAGCCTCTCCATCTCGCGCACGACCACCTTCAGCGTGTTGGTCAGACCCACGTTCTCCTGCAAAGCGTACAGCAGTATACCAACATTATGTACATGGGGGAAGAAGAAAGAAGAAGAAGAAGAAGTAGAAAGGGCTGCAGCCCATAGAAGTCGGCACCTATTGAAGTGAAGTGAAGATATTAGAAGTAGCTTCATCAGTATGAAATCTAGGCGGTAAGCCAATATACTACTAATTTATTTTCAAGTTATGTTGTATGTAATGACTGCTATAAATTAGATTTGGTTATTTGGAAAAAAAATAATCTTTTTATGCATGTTCAAGAAGCAATTTCAAGAAATCACATTGAACACCTTAATGATTTTTAATTACATATTTTTATTTTTATCTCATCTTCTCATTGTCTTCTAAATACAGTAAACTAAAATTTTCAAAATTTTACAACAAAGTTAAAAATTTTCGTTGTTTGTTTTTGGGATGTTATGCCGTGTTGCGCTACCTCCTTCTTTAGCCGACGTTTCGGACAGCGTTGCAGTGTCCATCATCAGGGCATATCCGGCAGATCCGACGATGTGTCTGCCGGATCTGCCCTGATGATGGACACTTCAACACTGTCCGAAACATCGGCTAAAGAAGGAGGTAGCGCAACACGGCATAACACCCCAAAAACAAACAACGAAAATGCTTTTGGCCGTGAAAATCTAAAAACGTATCAAACTTTAAAATGTTTCTTTTTATTTTTTAGTTAGAAAATTGCTCTAAAATGCGATTATTGCAGGTTAATTTTCAAAAATATCCATGGTCAGACCTCCCGTTCTACCGGGGGTTATGAATTACCCCCATACTCCCCGGCAGGGCCCCCACCACTGGTTCAGCCTTGGGGTCTACAGAGCCTAAATACGGCACTAGGAAGAATTCTCCAACATTGGCTTATTGATGATTTTCTACTTACAACAGTGCCATAATCACACGGATTAATGATGAATGAATATTATGTGAACTAATTAATTATTGCTTGACCTGATTTATTAATCATTTTCAAAGCGATGCAATCACTTTACGAGGGATTATTTTAGGTGTTTAATTTATCTATTTAAACAATTGTTGAAAATAACATTTGTCGTTAAATATTAGGTATTTTAGATTAAAATTGTTCATAATAGACCACCGACATATTGGTGTTAAAATATTACCAATTTAGCTTGTTGTAGTTCTTGGTCAGTTATCTCCAGAGCTCTGTTAGTCTCCGCCATGGCTGTCTCCAAGTGGTCTCTCTTCTTCTCCTCCATTTTTACTGAAAATAATAAAAATATATATATTTCAAAATTTTGTAAAAACTCATTTGTCTACAGCGCGAGATGCTCTCAGTTCCAAGGACACGGGTCTGAGGATGTGAAGTCGATAGTGGCTGTTCGTGCTTGGCAGGGGAAGCTGTATATCCCCAAAAAAATACAGAAGAAGAAGGGGAAAAGATACAAAATACAATTATCCATTCATACAAATTTTTTATTTAAATGTTACCAATTTATAACTTTTTTTTTGTGTGATAGACACAAGTTAGATTATCAAGTTGATTCGACCACAGTAAAATTCACAATGATTTTCAATTCGCAATGATTAGGCAAGTTGCGTTTTTTCTTGTTACAATAACATTATAATTTAAATTTTATATCCAATAATTTGTCATTATAGTCATTATGTGTAAACCCTACAGGTTCTCAAGCGACAAACTCTACAAAAAATTTAACGTTCTTGATGTTTGTCAAAACTTCATAAAAAAGATTATTATCATTTTTTAATGACTCTGAAAGTGCCAAACAACCATTTTGCTGTTATAAATATTTAAAAATTATTATCGAGATCAAACTAAAGATATTATTCCCCACTTTTCAACTATGCAAACCGCTTCTGGAGGTCGAGTAAGCTAATATTTGAGTAGCAGTAATAAGGACTATAATATAATGTAGTCCTAACTTGACCTCTGGCAGTTGGCCAGATCGTATGCCGTCCTCTCCCTCTGCACCGTCATGTCCTCGTGGCACTGCATGGCCTCCTCTATCTCCTTCTTCATCCCCTCCATATTGGAGTTCAACACGCCGTAGTCGGACTGCAGGTCTCTACAAAAGTTTCAAACAGTGTCAGAACCCCACAATAATCCCAACTGCCTGGAGTCAATGAGACAAAGACATGCCCATTCTGCTCCGGGTTTTGCCAAATGGCAGCGAAAATATTCTTATCTTCGTTCCTCTGGAACGTGCCATAAATATACAATAATTATTTTAAATGCATAAATTGTAACACAAAATAAATTTATTTGTGCACGCCGGGATTTTAATACCTAGACGAGAGCCTCATCCCTAGACCACGGAGACCGCGAATAGAATAAAATAAATACAAAAGTAGAGGATTAATAATGTAAGGTTGGAAATAGTACCGTCATCGGTCGACCGACGAAGTAGCGCTGGTCATTGTACGCAACACTTGCATGCGACGACACACTATTTCCAGCCTAAATACTCGTACTAGGCATGTTCAGAAAGTAAGTGTACTGTGACCATAACGGTCTATGGTTTTTTGAGGGTTGGCAATTCTGAGAGGTAGCGAGGGATCTCCTGACCAGAGCGAGCATCGTAGGAACACGGTGGTACGTAAATTCACGTTGTAGTGTCCAGTTGCGTGAAAAATGTCGGCAAGAAATCCCGCCATGTGCGTGCCACATGCAGCGCAAGAAAAAATCGGGTCAATAGCTCCCGTGAGTTTCTTGAGCGAATTATTATTATTATTTTTTTTAAATTTATTTATAAGAAAAAAATGTTACATTACAAGTGATTACATTATGCAAAGTTATACAATTATTCATTATTATTCTACTACTCCATAAGTTGAGCTCGTGTTTATGGGAGGAGTATTTACATGCAAAAAATAATGTTCTAATTAAATATGTAAACAATAATCAAAGACTTGAATTGAATTGAAAGGTGAGGATTTTCTGAGCTCTATTGTGACTGGAGATGGTATGTGGGTGGCTCATTATACGCTGAAGACAAAAAAAAACAGTCGTTACACCAATTCCCATCTGCCAAAAAATTCAAAACCACAATTTCGGGCAAAAAAGCATGGCCTCAATGTTTTGGGACTGAAAAGGAAACATTTTGGTTGAATTTCTGCCTCAGGGGGAGACCATCAGTGAACAACGATATTGTGAGACCCTAAAAAAACTCAAAAGGAGGGAAATGCTATCAGGAGGAGTGAGCTTGTTGCACGACAACGCCCTTCTTCACACAGCCTTAGCCACCAAGGCGCTCTTGGACTCATTTGGTTGTGATGTTTTTGGACGAGCAGGTGAGAAAGAAGTTCTGAGGTTGTAGGTGTTGGCGGGAGAGTCCTTCGAGGAGGGCATAAAGAAGCATGTGCCACGGCTCACCACATGCATTGAATGGTGATTATGCAGAAAATTGGGATGGTGATTATGCAGAAAAATAGTCAACAAGTGTATCAACAATATCCTGTAATTTTTATTTCAAATACACTTTTTCTAAAAAAATATTAAAATCTAGTACACTTTCTGAACATGCCTCGTACTTAAAAAAAATTACCAAATTATTTATACTCTTTTTAAAGTAGATCTACTTATACAATCTAACACAAATTAAATTATTTTACGTTTGGTTTAGGGTAAATAGGTTTTAGAAGAATTGTGTTCCGTTAATAATTTATTTTAAGATCTAAAAATATATTGATTTTCTTTTTTTTTTGCAAATTATAGACCTTGTCTGTGCCAGTCATGAAGCAGAAAAAGTGGGGGGACTCACGCATACTCCCGGCTGAGGTCGGTGTAGAGCTGGTCGCGGTGCTGCACGAGCGTTATGACGGAGCCCCAGGCCTGCAGCAGGCGGGAGTGCTCTGCTCGGAGGGCCTCCAGCGCCGCCCCCTGGTCCGCCAGCCTCTCGCCCAGGGCCTCTCGCTCCTCTCGCTTGATCTGGTCCTGCTCGGCCAACAGGGACAGCTTGCCCTCCAGGTTCCAAACCTCCGTCATCAACTTGTACAACATCACGTCCTGGAATCATATTATCACATCTCAGACACTCATTGAATGATGTGAATCCTTTGTCAGTATTCAAAGAATGTGTAGATTGTATAATGCCATAGAATGTGACGATAAAGATATCTTTTTAAAAAGCCTTGCATATTTAAATCACTGGTATCACACGAATCACTGGTTAAAGTAAGTCAAGTACGTCCCTTAACATCCTATATACATACACTTATCATTGAAGGACTCAAGGATAAGATAGTGTTATGGGCACAAAGCTCAGAAATGCATTGTGAGGTCGTTACGCAGGAGTGTCTGTAGCTAGTGCAGGAGTATGTGTGAGAGGGAATGCATCTTGACTGCCATGTGTTGGTTGACCGCCAGCTTGAAGTCTGTCTCGTTCTGCCACTCGTGGTGCTTGCTCAGAGGATGTATATAGCGTGGTGTGTGGTTGTTACACAGGAGTGTCTATAACTAGTGCAGGAGTATGTGTGAGAGGGAATAAGGACCCACCAGCTGTTTCTGCTGCAAGGCCAGCTGCTGCTTGTCCACTTGCATCTTGTCTGCCGTGCGCTGGTTGACCGCCAGCTCACAGTCTGTCTCGTTCTGCCACGACTCGTACTGCTTGCTCAGCAGGTTTAGCGCGTCCAGCTCTCCCAGCAGTTCCATGTCTGAACAACAGATCAAATACAAACTTAACTGAAAACTTCAAAATACAATGAACATGAATTCAATCAAATCAGTAGAAAAATGGAAACTCGGAAACGGTGAACCCCTCAGGTATTTCAATATTTTTTTCCCAGTTTGCAATATTTCCGATGTATTACGAATGTGCTGTATAATATTAGGTATTTACATTATTTTTAGTTTTATCGTAACAAAATATATTATATGCAGTAAACATTGCAATTTTAATAAAAAACATTAAAAGTCTTAACAAAAACGTTTACAACATTTTTACTCCAAAAGAAGAAAAAAATTCCCGAGCATACGTGGAATAAAACATGTGTATGTTATTTTGCTATCCAATGATATTTTATTTTTTGCATCAAGTGTATACAGCGATTCCCGAGCATACGTGGAATAAAACATGTGTATGTTATTTTGCTATCCAATGATATTTTATTTATGGCATCCAGTGTATACAGCGATTCCCGAGCATATGTGGAATAAAACATGTGTATGTTATTTTGCTATCCAATGATATTTTATTTATGGCATCCAGTGTATACAGCGATTCCTGAGCATATGTGGAATAAAACTTGTGTATATTATTTTGCTGTGCAATGATATTTTATTTATGGCATCCAGTGTATACAGCGATTCCTGAGCATATGTGGAATAAAACTTGTGTATGTTATTATGCTGTGCAATGATATTTTATTTATGGCGTCCAGTGTATGCAGCGATTCCCGAGCATAGGTGAAATAAAACATGTGTATGTTATTTTGCTATCCAATGATATTTTTTCAATTAAAAACCATAACAATATTTTTTCAGCCTAGCGGGTCACATGGTAAGCACTCAGTCTCGTTCCAACATGAATTTGTAATTTCTATAATTCATGGTAACACATGAAACAGCGCGGGTATCACATGACCCCGTCGCAACATGTAGGAGTGTGATCAGTGGCGACGTGTGATTGAAAAATATATTTTTTGTTTATTTAACCTTAATAAGTAAAAACTCAAATTATAATATTTAATTAATGCAGACAATATTAGCGACACTCAAATGAAAATCGGAAACAGAAAAATCAGAAGAAGATACGGTCACATCTGGGACTCGAACCCACGATCTTTGCCTTGCCAGGGCGGAGCATTACTGGAGGCTCCGTCCTGGCAGGCTCGAGGGGAAATAATGTATTCAACTGAATAAAGTTCAAACCCTCGGCTTTCTTGGCAGCAAGCTTTTCACTGCGCTTCTTCCAGATCTCCCTGTTCTTCTTGACGGAGTTCTCCCTCTCCTCCCGAAGGCTCACCACACTTTCCAGGGTCTCCTCGTATTGCTGAATGGTATTCTGGAACATGGATCCTCTGTTATAGTAGAGAACTGCCTCTCTACGAGGTTTATTTAAAAAATAAGGTGACTTTTCAAATTTCTCAGGCTGCGTACATTTGAGTTTCAAAAAAAAAAAAAATTTTATGTTGGTACACAAGACCCCAACATATGTTGACATTATCAGCCATTTTGCATCTTTAGTTTGTTTTTGACAGGTATAAAGGTTAGACGTGTTTTGGTGTGGTTGGTGTTTTTTTGCATTGAAAAAGTATATCAAAGAATCTCTATTAAATTTTGCAACAAAAATAAAATTAAGTGATCCGACGCTTTTAAAATATTGAGCAAAAAAAAGTTTATAAGTGGTAAAAGCTCTTCAGAGAAAATGTTAATGACGATGCCCGCCCCGGACGCCCCAGCACATCATTAGCCGATGAAAACGTTGAAGCAGTGAAGAAAATTATTATGGAGAGTTGTCATTAGAGAAATTGCTGAGGATGTCGGCATATCGGTTGGTTCATGCCATAATTTTTTTAAGCAATATGAAAAAAATGCCCGAATTTGTGGCAAAACAATTAATGGTTTTTGAATCACGATAATGCATCTGCTCGCATATCCTTGCTTGTTCGTCATTTTTTGGCCAAAGACAACATCGTAATCATGCCTCGGCCATGTATTCATTGGACTTGGCCCTCTGCGACTTTTTCCTGTTCCCGAAACTGAAAAAAACCCATGAAAAGACGAAGTTTGCGACGATGGAGGAGATAAAGACCGCATCGCCAGAAGAGCTCAAGGCCTTCAAAAAGCGCTCGTTAGAAATGCTTCGAAGATTGGAAAAACCGATGGGACAAGTGTATATCTGAGGGGATTACTTTGAAGGAGATAAAATAGATATTGATGTATAAATAAATATTTTACAAGAAAAATAAAGACACCTTATTTTTTTAATAAACCTCGTATAGGTATCACACCTCATTTCAGAAACTAATAATATACCGTTTTTTTTAAAGAGTTTTACTTTTCATCTACATTTGTTACTTAATTTTTTTTCCTGCTACCGGTTTCGACTACTTCACTTCATCCATTATCCCATAAACTCAATGAAACATCGTGCTATTAATGTCCCTTTAAGCAATGATAATTATAATAATAAATCTGCACTTTAGAAACCTTAGAAATAAACAAAAAATTAGATAATAAAATAATTTAGTTAACAAAATAAAAGCACTCTCTAAATCATCCCTTTTGACAATGTTCCCATTTTATGTTGGCTTCTCCCACTGTTCTCCCTCTCCCCCAAAATCACCCTTCCCACTACCCCCACCAAATAACATCTAATCATTTCTGTACTTGTATAAATTTTAAGTTAGTTTTAAGTTTGCTAGTGGATGACAAGGATGTGTCAATACTGGGAGCAGAAAAATAAAGTAACAAATGTACATGAATAGTAAAACTCCGCAAAACAAAATGTCTGGAAAATGTTACATAGTTAATGACCAAGAAATACAAAAAATATGCTGGTTGTTATTGTTAGATACTGACCCTTTGCACTTGGACTTCTTGCTCGAGGGAAAACATCTCCTGGGACATTTGTGTTGCGTAGTCGCGCTTGTTCTGCTTCAAGTTGGCTTTCTAAAATACATTATATCACACAGTTAAGTTTAAATAACAAGCAGCAATACTTGCTAAATTCTAGCTGCCTGGATCGGACAGCAGAGGTTTATTATTATTATATAGATATATTATTGTTACAATCAAAAATAATTTTGGATTGAAAAGTTCTATGGTAGGCAATCAGGCTAAGTAAATTGGGATTGTCCGTAACTTATTTATTAACGCCCCTTTTAAAAGGTTTTTACAGAGGAATGTTACTTTTACAATATTACACATAAATAAATTGCCTCGGTACAATTTTTTGTAATATTTAATAACTGAAGACAATATGACTCTCGATAAAAAAAAATTCATTAAGTTTAAAATTAAAATAAATACAATCTTTTGTATTTGTATGTATGGTGATAAATTCAAGGTGTTCACTGACTTGGTATAATTATTTCCCTGTATTGATATTCTGGGCAGTGAGGAATACATAATATGGTAGTTAGTCCCAAAATTTCTTCACTGAAATAAATCCCGATTTCTAGAATTACGTAGTGGAATCCGAAATCTTATCAACGCAAGCAATTATTTTGGACTATCAATGTATTATACTATATACTATCAAATGCATAAATTAGAAGTCAGTGAAAATAATTCGAATTATATTATTAATGCAACAGCATTGAATGAATATGAGTTAAGATTGTGATGTTTTACCAACTCCAGGAGCTCAGTGTGGACTCTTGCATTTTCCTTGACCAGGTAGTCCTTGAGTGCTTCCTGGAAGCGCTGCATGAGAGGGTGTCCCGGCTGCAGAACCGTGGGCGGTTCCGGAGCCGAGGGTTCCGACAGCCATCTGCACATTATACTTACTATGTTACTTCAAACTTACTTACTATGTTACTTAAAACTTACTTACTATGTTACTTAAAACTTACTTACTACGTTAGTTCAAACTTACTTACTATGTTACTTCAAACTTACTTACTATGTTACTTTAAACTTACTTACTATGTTACTTAAAACTTACTTTCAGTGTTACTTCAAACTTACTTACTATGTTACTTAAAACTTACTTACTATGTTACTTAAAACTTACTTACTATGTTACTTAACCGCTTGGACACATAAGCTTGTTTTCACGATAATTTAACGTAGGTAGACATAGGAATGACGTATGTCCCGTACCTGAGTTATTAAAACTTACTTACTACGTTAGTTCAAACTTACTTACTATGTTACTTCAAACTTATTTACTATGTTACTTTAAACTTACTTACTATGTTACTTTAAACTTACTTACTATGTTACTTAAAACTTACTTTCAGTGTTACTTCAAACTTACTTACTATGTTATTTTAAACTTACTTACTATGTTACTTAAAACTTACTTTCAGTGTTACTTCAAACTTACTTACTATGTTACTTTAAACTTACTTAATTCTTTACTTCAAACTTACTTTCAGTGTTACTTCAAACTTACTTACTATGTTACTTTAAACTTACTTAATTCGTTATTTCAAACTAACTTACTATGTTACTTCAAAATGTTATTTCAAACTTACTTAATATGTTACTACAAATTTACTTACTATGCTTCTTCAAACTTACTTTCTGTGTTCCTTCAAAGTGATAAAGTAACAAAACTAACTATTTTAATTAAACAGTTTGTATTGTGAGCGTCAATTTATAATTTAATTATAGTATTCATTGTACCTTTTAGGATATATATTTTAGGATAGGGTGGGAATCTGGGCGTCAAAGTGTCCAGGAATGACGTATGAATCGTGAATCCATACCTCCCACTGCGGTGCAAGTTTTTAGGTTGCGAGAGACCAGCCGAAGAGGTCAAAAGGTCTCCCTCAAGCAGCCTCTCCCGATTCGGACCGCCACGCAGCTAAGGCTGACACTTGCGCCTCCAAGACCTGGATAATTCTCACCCCAGCACCAATACTAAGTAGTCACAGAGCTGTTGGTATGGTTATCCAGGTAGGGGATCTTGGAGACGTCACGTTGCGGTGTGTGAGAGAGATGCAAGAAAATGATTACTTTTTCCTTTGAAGGAAACAGACGTACATAGATTGCGTATCTCATCTTTTGTCTAACTATTATTCAATTTATTTTTTATTTTTTATTAAACAAAACATACAATGAAGTTGCATTCCCATGAGTTATCAAAACTCATTAAGGGATCGCCAATTGTTACTTTTGATAAGTTAAACCCTATCCAACCCAATATGCAGACATAAATATAAGAAAAAAAAAATTACAAAACATTTCACAGAAGCAACATACAGACACAACATATGAAGAATCACTTTACAGATATTTCACGGAAACATGTCCTATAAGATTTAATGAATTATGGGCGTTTTCCAAAAAAGATGTCGGTGACGTAATAAGAATTCCACCTAAGTGAGGTGCTGCATTTCGATTAAAAATATACGTAAATTTATTAAAGAATGTATGAACTTCTTGACAAAAAGTATTTAAATAGAAAATATCAATAAACTTCGAAAATAATTGCAATTTAAGTTTAATAATATTGGTAAGAAATTCTTTTACGTCACTTTTATCATAAAGTTTATAAAGAAAATTAAAAGAAATTCATTATTTCAGATTTTTATTTACGAATTAAAAACACAATCTGTCTCCTAAAAAATATGAATAATCTAGCTTATTGAATAAAATAATAAGTTTTTAAATAAAAAAATTCTTTTACGCTACTTTTGGACACTTTGTACTGTATATTTTTCGTTCTAGAAAGACGAATGTAAGTTTTGGTTTAACGAATGTTTAATTATAACAAATTTAAAATTAATCATGAACTATATCGATAAAAAATAGAACAAATTTCTTTGAGATATAATAATTGATCTTAGAAAATAAATCACAGCAATAACAGGACAGTGACGTAAAAAGAAACATTTGGTAACGTTTAGGAATTCTAAGGCCTCGGCCAGACTGAGAGGCTTGCGCGGTAGCGACAGCGGGCGCGAAATATCAGTCGTATGTATACGCCCGTTGTGGCTACACTGCACTGGTATGGGAAGAGTGGAAAATACTCTCAGTATCGCCCTGGTGTAAGACCACCATTCAGAATTGAAACGTTGCTTAAAAATGGCTTTAACCGTGTTTAGTGACTAGATCTGAATAGCCAGGTACTTCCCCACCTTCCTCTTCCCCATCTCCTTCCCTTCCCCACTTACCTTCAGCCTCACAACATACCCCAATTGGGGATGCCATCGTCTCACTGGCTCCAGACGGGAGCAGTTAAAAGGGCGATTTTACGTACTACCGCCATCGTGCAAAGCCTCCCGCGCAAGTACTTTTTCTTCCACTTGTTCTTTTTATTTTCGTTTCTGTTCTCTCCAACGTTTTCTTTTTTCTATTCTTCTTTGATTAGTTCTTTGATTTTATTTTGGTGTTTCTTTTGTCTTTGTAACTCTTTTTTCTTAAAGGCTTCATATTTTTCAGGGTCGTTTTTAATTTTATCCCTGTACCTTTTAGATTTTTCTGCATCGCTTTAAATTTTTCAGGATCGTTTTTAATTTTGTCTCTGTACCTTTTTGATTTTTCTGCATCGTTTTTAATTTTTCAGGATCGTTTTTAATTTTGTCTCTGTACCTTTTTGATTTTTCTGCAACTTTGAACGGCGTATTTGAACATAAAATTAAAATAAATTATTTAGAAAAATGCACAAATAATTAGATAGGTAATAATGGGCTACACGTGCATACCGAGCCGAAATGGGGAACTAAGCTGAAATGGTATTAAAGTACTTGTTAATATACAAAACCAATCACAGGATCCACTAAAACACACAGGAACATAAATCATGCTACATTTTATACTTACTTAATCAAAATTGTATGAACCAGCTGATTTTATACTCAATTTCAGAGTTGCCTCTATAGTAATAGTTGTTTATATTGCCGTCAATATAAGTACTTTAACACCATTTCGACTCTTTCGGAATTAATCTTAATTAATAAAAAAATAAAAAGAAAAAAAATTATTCACATAGGAAATAAAATATTTTTTTCTTTTTATCTATGTTGTGCTTTTTTGTTTAATGCCTCATATATCACTCAACCCACATATCTACAGGTAATACGTTACATTTTGAAGATACATGCAAAATATAAATTTAATTAGAAAATTGTAACGCACTCAAATACACTAAAAGACGGACAGAGTGAACCGACCTTTAGAATTCCATTACGTCACTTTTAAGTTCCATTCACGCGACCGTAGCGTAAGAGAAGTAGCGTAATCGCGTCAATATTTTTTCAAAATGTATTTATCAATAAATTATGAAACTTCTGTTTGTTCTAACTAAACATTTCATAAAACAATAAATGAATCAATTTAATACAAAGTGATTCTAATACATGCTGTTAACTTACCTGGAGAAATACGGAAGCGTTGGTGGAACACTTTTTTAGTACAGCCGATAACGACCACTTTTGTTACGATTTCTTGGCAAATTGGCTGACAAAAACCAAGCATGGCCGCCCCTCGTAGACTAAATAGGGTCGCTATTTTAGAAAATATTCATCGATTTGTTAATATTTTTTTTGGAAGACGTCAATAATGTGGTAGCGTAGTCGGAAATTCCACCATACGTTATTTCGTAGGACAACTCAATATCTGGCATTTAAATTATTTTGAACGATAATTAATCTAAATTACGGTTGCAAATCGAAAATACTATCATATAGTATTAGTAGAATTAGAAATAAATACTGGGATAACATAAAATAACATTAATTTTTTAACTCTAACTGGTAGTGGTAGGTGTAGGACATACCAGAAACAGTGACCTGTAGACTTACTTATTTTGAAATAATATCGAAATTTAAAAGATTTATTCATTATTTTTAGTCTATAAAGGTATTTATTTGTTATTATATTGGTAAAATATATGGGTGGTCATTAAAACTGACACAACATAAGTTACTGGTCCTGAAAGTGATGGGACACTGACTTTTATCTATGTACACTTTTTTTGAAAAACGCCCTTATATCATTATAACCAATCATTTGATTTATGCACTGTTGGTATCGAAAAGTTAAAATGTGTAAGAAAGAGCTGCAGATAAAGATCGTACGTTCTATGCTTTTTTTGTGCCGTTACGGTACCGGATCGTCACGATAATAATAAAAGCGCTGAATGAATGATTCCGAAATATGTTGAGTTGATCAATAAACCATGGTTTAAGAAGAGTTTAAATATTATTGGTGAAATATAAGGTAGCATTTGCTGATATTCTGACTGTTAGATCTGCCCCTGACTGGGTGTCGTAAGGAAATTTACTGACACCCGATTCATAGAAGATGATACGACTTTACCTTGTGGTGGAAGTATTGATGATGGCCGCGTCTCCCTCTCCAGCTGTGGTGCGCTGCAATATCTCCTCCAGGAGGCTGGACACGTAGCGTCCCTCGCTCACCCTCGGGCCTCCCTCACTTCCCCTGGGGCCCCCTCGGTCCCCCCCCTCCTCGGACTCCAGGTCTGACATAAGTCAGGCTGTGAGGATCTGGGAACTGGTATGTATTGCTGTATTGTCGTTGTGGAAATTTTCTTTGACAGTGTAAACAGAATGATGCTAACAAACCATGGCAACCGTTCACTGAACCATTTCATTGATTACTGTCCTAACAACTAGGTAACTAGGGTCAGATTCAGTGCCTGCCTTGGTGGAAATACGTGACACACATTTAAGTTGGCGAAAAAGGAGGGCGCTGTTATCTATGACATATTGATAGTAGGCGTGGTTGCCTGATTAAAATATAAATATAGCTTTCGTTCATGTTTATGTGTTCCACCGCCAACTTATTCGTGTAGCATCTGTATAGTTACCTATAAGTATATATATAAATAATAATTTATTCTTCCAAGTGATGCACAGATCAGCGTATAAAAATAATGTAGAAATTTAATAAAATTAATTAAAATTCTCATTATTTTACTAGATAATTACATTAACACAATTGAAAAAAATCAATTTTAAGTACCTAATTCTTACAATTTCTAATGCTAACCTTAATTTTAGAACCATTTTTAAGTTTATTTCAACTTTATTTATATTCTTAGTGCCTCCGCTGACAAGGCAACTGAAAAAAAAAAACCAGTTTGCAACTAAACTCGCTATCCTGTGTATGTCAATGTGATGGCCCCCACACTACACAGTTTCTCAAAAACCCATTGTCAATGGTAACGAAAACAGTGAGGCACTCCGCTGGAGAGGCAACTGAAACAGAACTAAAACCGGCTGGTTTCTATGTCTTGATTGGTCAAAAAGCTTGTTTAACCATAGACGAAGAACAATCAGCTGACAGCTGGCAACTAGCAACGGCCGGCCACGGAAATCAGCAGTGCGAGTCGCGAGTCACCGCTTGCGTTACCATTGATAACGGGTTTTTGAGTGATTGTGTAGTGTGCGGACCATCACATTGTCATACAAAGACAGTTGCCAGTTGACAGTTTTCTGTTGCCTCAGTGAGCGGATCGCCTGACTCGCGACTCGCACTGCTAGTTGCTACGATGACAGCTGATTGTTCTTCGTCTTTGATTAAACAAGCTGAGATAATTATTGAAATTGTAAAATTGAGTAGGAAGTTTGGTTGGAAACCATAGCAACCAGCAAGTTTTAGTTTGGTTTCAGTTTCTTCAGTGAGCGGATCGCCTTACTTTTATTTCTATTTTATCTGTATTGTAGATATAATATAGAAGCTCCTATTATATTTTTAATTTAAAATAAGGAAAGAGTTTGAGCCTGACATGCGAATAAATTTAATTTGTGTTATTTCACAATTCCAGAGTGGAAGATACTTTCAGTATCGCCCTGGTGTAAGACCACCATTCAGAATTCAAACGATGCTTGAAATGGCTTTAGCCGTGTTTGGTGACCAGATCTGAATAGTCAGGTACTTCCCCAACTTCCTCTTCCCATCACCATCCCCTTCCCACTACCTTCAGCCTCACAACATATCCCAATTGGGGATGCCATAGTCTCACTGGCTCCAGACGGAAGCAGTTGAGACTCTGGTTCAGTATTCACACAAAAAAAAGCTATATATTTGTTCTTATTTTATTTTTTGGACATTAATAATATAATTTCTTCATTTATTATGGCCAAATCCCCAAGTCAAACATGAGAAATGATTTTTCTATCGAGCTGGGCACTTTGTTAAAAACAAACGTACACTTTTTGTAATTAGCTAAAAAATTATCTGTATTTTTTAATCTATGTAAATATTAAATAATAACAAAAAAACTTATTTCTGCATGAACTGGTAGGTAATCACTATCAGTAATCAATAAAACATCACATTTGTTTGTGTTTTTCGAGCAGCTGTGTTTCCATGGCAACCGATTAGAAATGACAAACATAACATAGTGACAGTAGTTCACAAGTTCACAGAATTCGAGTTCAACAAACAAACAGTGCAAACAGTTCTACTCTACAATAATGGTGAGTTGTTTTACACATTTTTTTAAAAAAACATGTCTTCTAAATTTCAATTAAAAACGAATTTCTGTGACATATATCATATTAAATGTGCCATCACACAATTGTGACATTATTCGAAACTCACATAAAAAAAGTTATTAGCTATAAAGTAATATTATAACATTACAACAGAATATGGTAAATAATCCCGACAATCCCCTAACCTCACATTAAATAAGCGCAGATTTTGGAAATTACACTACTTACGTAAAAGGAAATGTAGTGTAATTTCCAAACTAGTGAGTATGTGCTGTAGAAAATAACATAGATAATGCGTAAAACTCTCGTCAGTGTATGTGCGTAACTGCTGATCCGGTTTGGAAGTGTTAAAATCACCTCAGTAGCTTCACCGGAAACTTAATGTACACACATGGTTTTCATACAGGTTCAATACGGCCCGGCGTTGAGATGTTCTCGAAGTCGGGTTTTTTAATTTAGACCGTACGGGCGCTAGGACAATAATACTATAGATGTAAAAGATGCATTAAAATTCCATTTTTATTCAATTAAAGTTCAAAATTTCTTGTATCTAACGATCCCTTTCCGCCATTGTAGATTTTTTGTAGGGATTGACATTTGTGTAATTTTTGTTTCAATAAAATACAGGGGCGGATCCGTGGAGAGGGCGGGGAGGGGGGGGGGGGGGGGGGGGGTCATGGGTGTCATGACCCCCCCCCTGCATCCTAAATACCTACTTTTACTTGTATCTATTATTATCAAAATTTAATTATAACTTCTTGTGACTTGGCCACAACTATGTGACTCCCCCTGGCGCCAAAGCTGGATCCGCCCTTGATCTAAATACACATGAATTGCTCAATTAACCCAAACTAAGAACCTCATAACCCATTTTGTGCACGTACATATTCTGTTGAAAAGAAGTGTAATTTCTATAATCTGTGCCTAAAAGTGCGGCGTTTTAGGGGAATAATTGACCAAAATATTGTAATAATAATATACAGTAATGTGAGAAAGAAAGAAAGGAGTGTAAAGAGAACTTATGACGCGAATGTGAATGGTAGAAGAAGTCGAGGACACCCAAGGAAGACATGGCACGATCAAGTGAATCAGATACTTGAGTCGGGCTATGTCAAGAGTTAGAATAATAGAAGAGGAGACAACATATGAAAGTGAATGAGGCAAGGAGTGTGTGCCAAGATTGAGTTTGGCGGTCCGTTCTCTTTGCGTACCCGTGCGGAGAAACGGCATGATGGTTAGTTAGTCAGTAATGAGAATTGCAGTAGCAACAAGAAAATGTACTGCTAAACATTAATATAGCTCTGTGGTTCCAGATTCTGTCTCGATCCAAACCTGCAACAGACGGTCTTCAAGCCGGTCCAGGCAGGCTTCAGGCCAAGAGGAACGCAGTCCCCCAATTCCAGGACTTCATAGAGAACCGGGACTACACCGGGGCTCTCACCTATCTGGAGGTGAGAGATCAGCACTCCACCACCGGCTTCTGGTACCCAGCACCACTTCTCATGGGTCTAACTTGTGGCAGTTCGAGGCCGCTGTTGCACAATATCTCGTTGGGAGTTGAATCGAATATTAAAAAGGGAAAAAAAAAATTTACATACGAAAAAATTTCATATTTTGTAGTCTTTTCCATATTACACGATTTTTCCATCTTTGACCTAGTACATAGCGACAAGGTGTCTTAAAAATGACGCCAGAACCAAAAATATTGTTTACGAAAACATTTATCAAAAAGAAAGTGCATTATCTCACAGTCAAAAGATCACAAGAAGCATTGGTTTTTACCTTGTCGTCGCCCGTGTGCTTTAATTGTCCAAACGACTATTAGCAAATATTTTTAGGAGGAGGAGGTTTTCTTCGATTATTTCAATTAAACAACGTATCAAAAAACGTTTCAAAAAACGTATCTCATTATGATAGGTGTAAAATATAGCTATTTCTGCAAAGGTTTAGTTCTCATTAGTTTAAATAATTCTTAGTAAAGTGATTATTTATCGTTTTTTATACTTTATTTTCAATTTTAAAATGGAGATTGAACAAAAACTAAAATGGTCTTTTGGACAATTAAGCACTCGGTCGATGTTTTGTTAATCTGGGTTTAGCTAATTTATTTTCCAACAAGTTTGCGGCAACGGAATCACTAGCTTTGTGAAAATCATTTTTAAAACACAAAATTGAGGCAGTTAGAAATACTTTAGATATGTATATACTGATAATTTTTTTTATATCAGTTATATGAATACTTTTAAAGTATTATGCAACATATAGATTCGAGGCAGCGTAGCGAGAAAAGTAATGTTTGATAAAAATGTTTAATATCTTCCTAGCAAAGCAACTACGTCACGCAACAGATGCGACGGCATTCGATGGATGGTAGCAGTGGCGGTTTTCTCTAAAGTGCGGTTGTGCGGTGAACCCCCATTAAAAATATGATAAAATAAAACAATCTTGTTGTATAGTAATATCAGCGCATCACAGATAGCTCGACATTAAAATTCCGTCTTTAAAACTCGCGCCACCGAAAAATACGGTACCTATCTATTAAATATGATATAGAACTTATATGAACAATATTTTCATGATTAGTATTGGGTTTTCTGGTAACCAAAACTTTAAAGCAATTTTCTGACACTTGTCATTTTTGAAGACGGTGAACGGTATAAATCAAAATCGACTTGACCGATTTTTTTGACATTTTCTTACACGAATGACCAGGTAATGCTGGGAGTTTTTTCCTTTATTTTCCATAATTATTACTTTTACAATAACAAATAGGCCCATTTTTTAGAGGAAAATCGGTTTTTTTTACTTTAGTCACCAAACATTTAAAAATCAAAAAAATAAAATTTCCTCCCAACATTACTTTACAATCATTTTTATTTTTTGATTTCCGGTGATCCAGTCATGAGTTTATACTGTTCACCGGTGGACAACTTTTTGAGATTTGCTGCCGTCGGCTTAATTGTTTATATTTTGTTTTAGAAAATTAAGGATTTTTTTTTTTGTATGTTGTACTATAATCAGTGGCGGTTTTCTCTAAAGTGCGGTTGTGCGGTGAACCCCCATTAAAAATATGATAAAATAAAACAATCTTGTTGTATAGTAATATAAGCGCATCACAGATAGCTCGTCATTAAAATTCCGTCTTTAAAACTCGCGCCACCGAAAAATACGGTACCTATCTATTCCCATTTTGTGCGCGTTGCGATCCGCACACATTTGTCCATACGAAAAATCATAGCCGATACGAATCGCAGTGACAGTAGAATGGACAAAACTACGCAGCTTGGTGCGCTGCTCACGAGTCAAGATGTCACGTGACCTCCGAACTTTGACGAGTCTCGCCGAAACGAAGCCCGAGATTGTCGCAGGATGACCGGCTGACGGTCGACTTTTGCACCGACGAATGCAAGTTAAATGTTATATATTATGGTATTTAACTTTGTAGTCATTTATGTACATTTTTTATTGTCTTGTTTCTGCATTTCTCCAACCGTTTACTAATGGCATTTGTAAATCTACTATTGAAGTGGACCGATTTTGACTTCTGTTTTCGTATTTTTTTATAGATAAGTCTTATATCTCTTAGTTACGAGTACATTTACTAAAGTTTCGGCAAACAACGTCGCTAGTTATGCAATTTTGTGTTGAGCTTTCCTAGTATTGTTTCGGCTTTCAAATTGAAAGTGGTTGCGTTTATCGGTTGTCGCGAATATTCTGTCCTAATTTTTTCACACAATGACGGAATACAGTGTTATATACAAAAAATAACGCTAACGCTTATGAAAAAAGTTTGAAAATTAAATACTATTATTTTTTGTATACGTGTATAATGGATTTTTAGTGTAAGTGAAAAAAGCTAATTTTATTTCGTGGCCACCTTTATTTGTGTTTCTTGTTTTTTTATGTTTTAAAATATCAATTATATTATATTCTACATTCTACGCAATTATTTTTATTGAAAAAAACAATAATAATTAGCAACGTACATTGAGTGTTGTAAAAACCATTAAATAATTTAAATCCTCTAAAACCATTTTGGTTGTTTAATAATTGTGTCGAGGAGTATCAAGTTATTTAAAAACAATAGTACCTATTTAGGTACCCCCCACTAACTTTATTTAATTTATGTGACAAGAGTAAATTTTGATTAGAAAATATATCATTCTTCTCTTGAATTTCCGAACCCCCCGTTAAAAAGACCACGAACCGCCACTGGATGGTAGTATTATGAAATTACTGATAGGTGGTGTTACTTTTGGAACGAACTTTGGTATGGGTGGGCTAATCTATAGTTATTACATCAACGTTTGATGTAAAGAGTTTCATCTCATCACTGCGACGGAGATTGGCGAACTAGCAACAATATACAATTCGGCGATTGATTAAAACTTTGATGTTTATTTAATTATAAAATAAGTAATATTAATTTTTTATTTTTTTTCAAATTGATAAACTAATGTTTAAGACAAGATTTTTTATGCATAGCATAAAGGGTTACAATTATTATAAGCAATAATTATTAGCCTGAAACACTCATCAAAGAAAAGATATATGTCGCTGACGGGACTCGAACCCGCACCCCTCTGTTTGCCGGACAGGAGCTAATAAGCGATAATTGTTGAATGAAACACTAGGTATATATTGAATCATTTGGCGGGTAGGAGGTATCCCGCCGTAGCTTAATGGTAGAGCTCCTGCACAAGCGCTATTTAGAGAAAACCGCCTCTAGATCCGTTCTAAGCCCTTCTGATTGTAGTTCCTGCAGAATGAGCACGGGCAAGGGGACGAGCACGAGCAGTCGGGCCGGGAATGGGCACTGGTGTGGAGCGGCTATTGCGCCTTCCACCTCGGGGACTACCGACGGGCGCTGGACGCATACCGCCGCCTGCCCGACTCGGAGGACGCATCCCTCAACATGGCTGTCTGCTATTTCTATCTAGGTCGGTATAGCAATTGCGTCAGAACTTACGCAAGCCCAATCTGGGCCCATGCCGCAGACTCTCACTTGAAGAAATTGCAAACATTTCAAAATAAAGCCATCAGTTTCTCAACTCCACCGGGACTCTGAAGTCCCTCTCCTTAAAGATCACATCTTAAGTCTCAAGGAAACATTTTATGCGGGTAATCCCATCCATGAAAACGCGTCCATCCACTGCCTCGCCTGGTAAAAAACATAAAAACGACACATAAAAAACCAAAACAAATCCTTTGAAGCTCTACATCTGCCTATATTGCAGCCATGTTCCCTAGCAAAAAAATTTCTAACTCAACTTAACTTACATCTATTTTGTTTTACAACCATTTTTTAAAATCGTGATGAAAGAGAAGGGGGGCCTTTTTGGCCCGGAGCTCCGAATGCCATTATATCAAAAAGCCAAAAAAGTAATTGCGTCTGGTAATCGCACTTAGATAGAAATGAGATCGGCCTCCGTGGTCAAGGGGCAAGGCTCTCGACTAGTAACCCGAAGATTGCAGGTTCAAAAACCGGCATGCGCAAATAATTTTTTTTTTCACAATTTATTCATTTCAAAATATTATACAAAGTATTTACGGCACGTTCCAGAGTGGAAGATGCTAGTCCACCATTGAAACCTTGCTTGAAATAGCTTTAGCCGTGTTTGGTGACCAGATCTGAATAGCCAGATACATTCCCACCTTCCTCTTCCCCATACCCTTCCCCTCCCTACTATCTACATCCTTAAAACATACCTCATTGGGTATGCCATAGTCTCCCTGGCTCCAGATGGGAGCAGTTGGGACTCTTTTGCGGTATTCACAACTAAAAAAAATTCTTGGTCTTAGATAATCGAACACTTTTTGAGTTCTTTGAGTCTATTTATAACCTTAGAAAAAACATTTCGAAGTACAAAATCTCCTACTTTTGAAATCCTTTTCGAATATAATTTTATCTTGTGATGTGTGCGAATTAAGTTTTTTAGATTATAATCGGGAAACATTTTAAGATTTGTGCCTGAACTTCATAAAATAAAACAATACATGCATAAATTAAAACAGGCGACCAGTATTTTGCTTAAAGAGTGCTCATCCATGTTGATAGATAGCTTGTTTTTCCGTTTTCCAGGAATGTACAACGAATCCCAGGAGTCTGCAATGAAAACTCCTGACTGTCCATTGAAGGTAAGCAGAAAGCTCTCTTAAGATTTGCCTAAGTTGCTTGTTGACTGTAGAATACCGAGAGTCGTGTAATTTGGGCGTATCTTATTACCATTATCGTATTACCAGATTTTTGAAAAACTTAGGACCAGTTGTTTCGGAAAATTCCACGTTTGAATTTCCTTCAAATCGACATTCACCGAAAAATTGGGTTGTTTCAACCTCCGTCAGAAGAAATTTCATCGAAAATTCCATAGGACCAGTTGTTTCGGAATTCCCTTCAAATTTGAATTTCCTTCAAATTTGAATTTCCTTCAAATCGTCATTCACCGAAAAATTGGGTTGTTCAACTTCCGTCAGCAGTAAATAGCAACAAATAACGTTCGATAAATTTGAAAATTTTATTCAAGTGTTCCCCGCCGAATCACAATTTTGACGTCTGCGCATGCTCCTCCCATTATTTCGCTAACCGTCCGGACTCGGCTGATCACATTCACATCACATTTCTATAGTATTTTCACTGCTGACGGAAGTTGAAACAACCCAATTTTTCGGTGAATGACGATTTGAAGGAGATTCAAATTTGAAGGAAATTCAAATTTGAAGGGAATTCCGAAACAACTGGTCCTATGGAATTTTCGATGAAATTTCTTCTGACGGAGGTTGAAACAACCCAATTTTTCGGTGAATGTCGATTTGAGGGAAATTCAAACGTGAAATTTTTTAAATGAGTCAGTTTAAAGGACGGCCCAATACTCTTGGCTGCCGCATAAAGAATGAATCAGCTTCGTTTGATTTCTGCAGAGTAGAAAGAAGCCTGCCTGCAGGTTTGACAACAGTATATATATTTTTTTACATTAACTCCACAAAGGAGGCCCTGAGGAAAATAATTTCCCTCAGGGCTTATGTCATCTGTGAAGATGCTGTGTGGAGGGTCTTTTTGAGGAGAGGAAGGAGTGAACATGGGTCTTGAAGAGACCCGTGTTGAAGGAGGGAGGAAACACAGATGCTGGAAAATCGTTCCACAGCTGAGCTATTAAACTCAAGAACGAGTCGTAGAAATGACCCGCTCTCATGTGACAAATGTCAACCGTGTACATATATTTGGCGAGTTTCCCGACTATTCATTGGTGCCGAGGGGATCAATAATGCTAGTTCCTCGGAGCATCTTCCATTGAAATACCGGTAGAACAAGAACAGTATTCCCACCCGACGCCTGTGCTCTAAAGATTGCAATCCATTTGTTAAGACAGGAGAATCTATCAAACGGATCGCCCGTTTCTGCACAGAGTCGAGGGTTTTTTCAAGTATTGTGGGGCTCCAGACAGTATAACTCCAAAATATTCCAGAGTTGGCAATTTGACCAATCACAATTGGCACTGTGCAAGTACTGGAGGTGCCACACACCGAAACCATAAATATTATTTTAGATTTTCACGGCCAAAAGTATTGTTGTTATTGTTTTTAGGGTGTTATGCCGTGTTAACAAAAAAACGTAAATATGGTGGGTATAAAAGGGTGCACCCATCTTGTTACAAAAGCTTTTATGTGACAATACCTCCGAATTTAAATATGGTGACATATAAACTGCTTATAGTGTTAGAGAGCTATTGAATGCACCTATATTTAAAAGTTTATGCCATATTTTTAAGATTCATAAAAAATCGCTAAATTTATAAACTCATGAAATCTTTATACTCATGAGTATAAAACGTGCAGAAAATTTAAACATAATTCTAATAAATGTTTTAATTTTGGCCATCTTTTGGCTAGCAAAAACTCTAGGGTTTTTGAAAATTGACCAAAATGTGGTAAAAACGATTCAGTAGTTATGAGAATTGAAAACATAAGTTTTCTATCACAGCGGAATAGATCACACTTCTAGGAAGGATGTAAGCTATTTCTCGGAGAACCTTTCACAGTTCTTACACTTTATTGACAAAATGCGGTTAACCCAGCCTTGCCTGCGATGACGTTTATGTAGTACACATTGCTTCTGGCACCTTTAATATCTCCGTAAATATGGAAAATTTGGGGTTCAGTTTTTAGGTAATCCTCCGTTTTACATTTACCCATTAAATTAAAAATGATTTTTTCTAATAATCAGTACCTATCGGGCAGATCAGTGCAATCAAACTTGTGGCATATACAGCGCTATGGGCGGGATGTACAGCGGACATACAGTACGCTGCAGAACACCGTCAGTTACTGTTCTGTGTTCTGGTCAGTAGCCGCTCGGCATTCATTTTCAGTAGTTCTCTCGCCTGTTTTGTGAGCTTCTACCAATGGTTTTTTCATGTTTTCAGCAATTAAATATAAATTATTTTAATTTTTGACTTGAGCTATAATTAAATACAGCGTTTTGCTATGAATTTTCATATTTTCCGCTTTTAAATCGCCCATTTCTGCTTGTGTAGTGATTAAACAGCACTTCATCAGATTTTTTTAAGCACAGAAAAGGGAAGGTTAAGATACGCTGGCAAGGTAGTCCGGCATGCAAAGGAGGAGTAATGGCTATTAGTATTTTGAGGCAGCGCACTATGTGTTTCAGAACCGGCTGCTGTTTCACCTCGCACACAAGCTGGGGGACGAGACGCTGCTGATGGAACGACACCGCGCGCTGCGGGACGTGCGCGAGGACCAGCTGTGTCTGGCCTCCATACACTACCTGCGCGCGCACTACCAGGAGGCCATACACATTTACAAGAAGCTGCTCTTGGACAACAGGTATACCGCAGATCCAACCAACCAGATGCCTTGTTCCTAGATCGCAAATCCTTTTTTCTGAATTGTACACATCTCTTCAAATCTCCCCAGTTACACGAAGTGACTAGTTATTGTCTTCCAATCTTTAAGACATTATTGTTTAATTTATTCACCATTCACCACTCCATTGTATGTGTTGTATTGAATTGTATTATTGTGCAAAACTGGTATGCATTAATGGCTTGCATTAGCGACCCACTGGGTCTTGTCTATTGCTCTCAACATGTACCATGGCATGGTGCGACTTCTTAGAATGATCTTTGTGTATTTGAAGCAGCAGAGTATTTTTTATACAGGGTATAACAGGACGTACCCGAGGGATTTTACCCAGCGATTCCTGAGCTTATTTGGAGCAAAAATCTGTTTATCATTTTGCTGTACGGTGACATTTCTTTTTCAATTGAAAATATTTTTTTTGTGTTTTTCCACACACCGTCGCTGATCTCATATAAACCCCGCTGACCCCTCCCCCCTATCCGCCAGTCAACCCCCCGCAGGTTGGCAGCGTGCTCCCTCACTCTTCCTACCACGCGTTCGCTCCCTTTCTCTTTTGTGCTCGACACAAGATTACACATGCACGTGTGAACTTGTGGCATTGTCTCTTAACAATGACCGCTTATTACATTTTTTCACCTGAAAACAACCAACTTTATTTTTATATGAGAAAGGCATTGTAAGTGCTAACTTTCCCACTAGGTGGCGTCGAGACATATCGTCTACATTTTTTGGTGAAATACTTTAACTCGTCAAATATTGATTCTTTTTAATTGATAGGCTTCTCAGGCTAATAATTATTCCTTATAATAATTGGCACCCTTTGTGCTACGCATAAAATCTTGTCTTAAACATTCGTTTATCAATTAAAAATAATTAAGTTTTTAAGGTGTTTGAACGAATATTCCAGGAACCTGCTAGCCCTCAACGTATATGTGGCTCTCTGCTACTACAAGTTGGACTATTACGACGTGTCGCAGGAAGTGCTGGGCGTGTACCTCAACCAGCACCCCAACTCTACCGTCGCCATCAACTTGAAAGCTTGCAACATTTTCAGGTAAACTACCAATCTGATTTTTTATACTTGTTAATTTCTTGTATTTCTTGGGTATTAACACATTGGCGCGTCTAGCGAGTATGGATTATATACACGATAAATGATAAGAAAACTTCACGTGCCTCGCTAGCTAAACATTCATTTTTTTTTTAAATTTTAAATTTAATAATGTTATTATTAAGTTCTGCAAGTATTTTCTGGAATATTTTTATGGAAATCTTGGTCGCATGCTTCAATAAGATGAGCTATCGAGTCTGGTATGGTATTAATTTATAACAGTTGATTTACTGTCGCCAATGAATAGGCGGTACATCTGGACCACTTTTTTCACTTTCACTGTCTCGGTATCGATATCCCTATCCCTGACACTGACATTTGGTTTAGGTAGAAAAACTCCGTAAAGTAAATTGGTCGAGTACCTCCGGAGACAATCTCTCCTCCTCTTAATAATGTACTCCTATTAAAGGTGTGTAAATTGATTTCCGAAAGTACTCCGATTTTGCCTCATAATTGGACCTGTTTGTTTGCCTTGGAAATGTACGTGGGGATTTTAATGTAACATCCAACTGTATTGCTTGCTCTGTCGCCTCTGAAAATAATTGCTTGAATACAGACTCAGCGTTTTGGCGTTTCGATCGTAATTTTTATTTTATTAATCATACTCGTAATACTGCCATGACATCCTTCGTCGCATCGGTGGCTCTTTTGATGTCAACCGATGCAATTTGCAGGGATCGGCTTAACGAAACTGCAGATCCTAAAACGTATTTTCTTTACAAATTTCTATTAGTTCGTTCTGTACAGTTTTGCTTATGGAAGTCGCTGTAGAAGTCGTTGATGATAAATAGCATTCGAGAACTGAGGCGCCTGCATCTATTCTGTATTTATTTGCTGCGTTCCGAATCACGGAACGATTCATGATTCATTTTTGATTTTGATTCATGTTTCTTAAATTTTATTAAGGCATAGCGTTTATTATCATCAGCCTTTCGATCTGAAAAGACCATGAAAGTGTGACGTTACAAGTCTATTAGGGTTGTGGGCATGCCCACCGTGCCCACAACGGTGGATCCGCCCTTGCTTTGAAATCAATTTTCCCCGCACTAACTGTTAATGTGTTCTTAATTGTTTAATAATGATGTTACTGCTATGAATTATTTGGTTATTGTTTAGGTTTTGAAACATACTAAGAAGGGGGGAATAAATTATTTTCCTTACTTTTTTAATTTGTATTAAATTAGGGTCATTCGTTCGGTCACAACTTAATAATAACATTATAAAATTTAATTTAAATTAAATTTAAAAAATGTATATTAAATTGAGTTCTACAAATTAAACACAAAAACAATAAATGAAATATATATTACCATACAATTTATTAGAAAATAGGTTGCATAATGGTAGGTTCAGACTGGACGACGTACGTACGCATCGCTACTCAAACAATGCTTAGCAACCCATACATTTTCTATGAAAATGGCCACAGACATCGCACGTCGCGATGCGTGTGGCCAATGTGATTCTAAAACATAAATTTTCATTGAAAATCTATGGTTGCTAAGCAGTCCAGATATTGTTAGGCGTAGCGATGGGCACATACGTCGACCCAGTCTAAATCTACCATAATTGTGTTGACTTGTCACAATTTCTAAACATTTTGTTTTGACGAGTTTAATTCACAACTAGAAATTTTAAAACTAGAATCTGAGAACATGAAATTTTTACAACATTTACAAAATAATACTTATTCCGAATTTGCTAATCATTTATTAGAGATAGGCCATAGCTTCAATAAAGAAAAAAAAAGAGTTTAAACATTCGAATATTAAAATATATTTTAATTTTTGTGCCTTAGAAACCTTAGAAATAAACAATAAGAAAAAAAATTGTTAACAGAATATAGCATTGTGTAAGTCACCTTTGTTGACTATATTGTTTCCCTGTTATTTTTACTCCTCCCACCATTACCCCCCTCCAAATCACACTCCCACTACCCTCATCTATAAATATCTAATCACATCTGAACTAAACTTGTATAATTTTAAGAACTCTATCGAATGACACAGATGTTTCGAAGCTGGAAGCAAACAAATAAATTTAAGTAACAAATGCACTTTGTGATTGAAACGTTGCCTTTATGTTTTACAGACTGTACAACGGTAAAGCGGCAGAGAACGAGCTGAAGAACATATCTACTGATCAGCACACACTGGGACACGACCTTGTCAAACACAATTTGGTGGTTTTTAAAAATGGAGAGGGCGCACTTAAGGTGAGGAAGAAAAAAATATATAATTTCTTCTAGCATCAATATCATCACTAATAATTTTTGTAAATTAGTGATTTACATTCAATCACAACAGTTATACTCAACTCCTCGCATTCATACAATAGTAAACAAATTATGAAACACCATTGCATACGTTTTACCCAAGTTCACTTTGAAAGCTCATAACATATAAATTTGGGAGACGGGTCTTTATTTATTTATTTGCGTTATAAACAGTCTTTATACATTCATATAATTAATATGACAGTGATAAGTATGTTTATGTCATTGACCATTGTCATTGAAATTAAAGACTGTAATAAAAAAAATACACAACAATTATACCTAATACAAACAATTCCGATAAAGTTCATCTTCAATTTACAAAAAGTGTTTTATGATATACATTAAGGTGTCCCAAAAAAATTAAAGTTGTTATTTTTCAACGCATACCCTCTAATTTTTTTTTCAATAATGACAAAACACTTATAAATAAAAATTCGTTTACGGGGACCACGGCAACCCGTGCCGACTTGCATCGAAACATTTTAGTAATTGTGTATTAAGAAGCCCACGAGCAAACATGTTGATGCGCTTGTAGTAACTTGCTTTTTTGTTAGTAAACGAATATTACTCATTCAGGCAAGTTGTAGTAAGATTTACGTAATTCTAAAAAGAGTATGTTTTAATCGTAAAGTTGTAAAACACCAAATATCGGGTTCTAAACTGCCCTCTAATGGACAAGTTCTTGATGTTTTGTTCTAAAATATCCGGGAAGTGAATTAACAGTCAATGAAATTGCTAATCTCACTATTCGCGAGTGTGTTATCTATTGGGAAAGGGCGCGTATACCAACCAAATCTCTACCTAATTGTGTGAAGATACTTGTAAACTTATATCAAGTTTGGAGGGACTTCCAAAAAAATGCACAGAAAACGCAAAACATATTTGAGCAACGTCGTCAAGGTTTTGTCAAAAACTTAGTTAATGTATTTGACATCGCACATGCCGATGCCCTTGAATTAATAAAAATAAATACAAATAGAATCTTCTTGCAGCGGCAAAGAGAGCCAGGAACTTAGCGAGGGTAGACAAAAACTGACAGATAAAGAGGAGAAAGAGGAAAAGAAATTTAGTTAATTCTCCTTAGAAATTTCTAAGGAGAAGCCTTAGAAAAATCGAGGAAGAAAAGCGGCGTACTAAATATGTATCTGCGCCAACTCCGTCAACATCGTCTTTAGAACTGTTAAAAATGACACATCTTCTGATTCTAACGAAGACACAGATTTAGAAGATTTGCCAAAACCACTACAGAAAACTCAACCTGAAACCAGTAAAACGTCGATGCGAAAAGACTTCATTACTCCAAAGTTAGTTGTAGCGCTAGACGGGTGCCAGTTAAGTATGAGAGATTATGTTTTCATTCTTGAAGCTACCATTGAGGCGCTTGGATATAATATTGATCAGTTTCCAATAAGTAAATCTTCAATTCAAAGAATTCGAAAGGAAAAACGAAGGCGCGGAGGCCATAAAAGTTAATTTTCAAAACGAGGTACCAGATGTTGTGACTCTTCACTGAGACGGCAAACTGTTGCCTACTTTAGGTCTACGAAAATCAAAAGAAGAACATCTTCCAATTGTTATATCATGTGGGAACAACGAACAACTTATTGCTGTGCCACGATTGGAAAGTTCTTCGGGAAGCGAACACGCGCAGGCTGTATGGAATGTGATTGTAGACTAGAATCTGGAAGATAAAGTGCAAATTCTGTGTTGTGATACTACAGCTTTAAATACAGGTCGCTTCAATGGTGTTTGTGTGCTTCTTGAAAAAAACATAAAAGAGAAATGTTATTTTTGCTTGCCGCCATCGCGAGTATTAGTTGGTATTTTTTTTTTTTTAAAGAAAGACAAACATTCCTGGGTTACGAATAACCCAACAACATTTGAAAATCTCCTACTACCACCACACCAAGCGGAAGATGTTGCTTGTGTTGTGATGGAGGGCTTAGCCAGCCGAGGAATCGAACACGGAACGCCTGGGTGGGACCCAAACGCTATGCCCACTCAACCACTGACCGGTCATTAAAAGCTGTGTTTCAAGTAAAATTCAGTCAAGTGACCACAAGCCCTTACATCCCACTCTTCAAAAAGTTTCGAGATAACTGGAAAAATGTTGATCCTGATAAAACTCAGTGCTACAGAGAAAATCTCACACAGCACCTAACCGCTTCTGAAATTGCTTCTGAATTCGAATGCTTAACTTTTACCGTACTGCACTGACAACAAAAATGCTTGGAGATGACTATCGAGAGTTGTTAGAGCTCTCTGTAATATTTTTAGGCGAAGATTCAGAGAGAAAATTTAAGATTCGGTCTCCAGATGCTATGCACCAAGCTTGATGCCTTGCAATGTGGTCAAATAATGCTTCATATCAAAAAGGCAGAAAGAAGGTGTCGTCGCTCAGGGCAGTGAATGATACAGCTGAAAGAGCTGTTAAGTTAATGCAAGATTTTCATGGCTTTATCACGGTCGAAGAGGAACAAAAACAATTTATCCTGACTGTAAAAAACAAACTCTGAAGCGAAAATTTTATCAATAAACCATTTTTGAATACAAAATATTACATAATTGAACATTTGTGCATTTTTTAGTTTTATTTATCCGACAAAAATTAAAGTTTAAAATCCTTCCATATTAACTCAGTACAAATTTTTGTACCATATGTTTGGCATCAAGTCGGCACGGGTTGCCGATGTTTAATCAAAATAATATTTATTATATGAGTTATTGGGATCAAATAGAATAAAATAAGAAGGTATGCGTATTTAAATTCATGAAAGAAAAATCTCCCTTATGTCTTGGGACACCATAATATACATATTTCAAAGGTTTACTGTGATGAACGTATGTCTTGCGGTATGAAAGAGACATGCGTGCATGAGTGAGACAGCATGAGTAAGGCATAAAAGGTTTGTTTGTTGTCCATTCGTCCTCTTTGCCTTCAGACTTCCTAAGAAGGAACCCTGTACATAATCTCTTAATAAACGTTATCGTCTACCTACGATCTATTATTGGAGTACCACCCCAAAGGAATCTGGATCCATACACAGGAGTCCAGAACTCAATGTGAAACCGGCCACGGTCATCACATTTGGCGCAGCCGAAAAAAGGAACCACGGAGCAGCCAAATTATCACATTTGGCGCAGCCGAAAAAAGGAACCACGGAGCAGCCTAATTATCACATTTGGGCAGCCGAAAAAGACCGAGATTGTAGCTACAGGGGTCAACGAGTGATCGGGTCAGATCACGACTCCACATCATTGCGGAGCAAGGAGGAAGCAAGAGCAGCAGCATCCTATATATGGTGATTTAGTGCCGGGAACCTGGAGGAGTATTCGCGTAAGGCGTGAATACAGAAGTCTGGGTCTTCAAGAGAAGACCAGGAACCGGGCGCAGACCTCAAGGAAGGCGCATTAGAAGGACGACCAGGGTTCAGGAACAGAAGACGGTTCGCGGAAGGGCGAGATCGGACAGCATCAAGACATCAGAGTCGTGAGTTGAGTGCTGTTTGTAAAATTTTCTGTTTTTTTTCATTGATTGCATCTGTGTGAAGATGGAAGGAGGAGAACTGCCCAGGTTTTGTCATTTGAGAGACCAGCTGGAGACATTCGTCTTACAGTACGAGCAGTTCATCCTAGTCAATGATGACAAAATAACGTCGGATGTAAAAAAGAGAGCGGTTTTTATATCCCATTTGCACACAGAGACAATAAATTTATTAATAAATTTGTGTTTTCCAAAAAAAATTACAGATTTCACGGTAGAAAATTTATTGTTATTACTCGAAAATCATATAGGTATTAAAAGAAATGTGTTCAAGGAACGTGAAATTTTTTTCGCTACGAAACAAAAGGTTTCAGAATCAGTTAATGACTTCATAGCGCGTTTACGAAATCTAGTTAGATTTTGCAAATTCGAAGACAGACTTGAACATAATTTAAAAGATGTTTTTATCACCGGTCTTCGAATTGGTCGTACTAAAGAAAAATTATTTGTCGAGGCTGAAAACTTTTCATTAAAAAAGGTTTTAGAATGTGCTATTGCAATGGATTCGTTCGATGTAATTAATAAGCAAATTAAAACGGAAAGTGTAGATATGATTTCTAAAAATAGGCAGATCGGTTTGTCACAAAAAAAAAATACGGCGGGTAGACATTTTTCTAGACCTACGGACAAGAATGTTACATCGTTCAGACCGAAATCATTAGACCGAACGAAGTGTAAACATTGTGGTAATTATCACGAATCAGTTAATTGTAAATTTAAAAACGTGATTTGTTATAAATGCAAAGGCAAAGGTCACATAAGTAAAATATGTCGCGGTTTAAAAAATAAAGATATTTCTTCAGTGTTTGTAAATACGCAGGAACGGTTGTGTATAAATGAAGTGCATTGTGAGCCAATTTTGTGCAAAATCTTAGTGAATAATGTTGAACTAAATGGTTTACTGGATACAGGTGCAGCAGTCTCGATTTTAAAAGAGATAGATTACGTTAAACACTTCAATAAGTTGGATTTAAAACCAAAGGATTTAACCTTGACGGGTTACGCTAACTGTAAGTTAAATTTATTGGGTTGTATTTTATTAACAGTTGATTATAACGGTTATAGGGAAATGTTAGAATTTTGCGTAGTAAAAAATGGAACAACTACTGTTCTAGGTCGTGACTTTATCAAAAAGTTTAATATTGGATTTACGGGGTTACAATCTACTTCATCCCAGGAGGGAAGTGAAATTTTTTCTCAAAATGTAGTTGAGAATGATAGAAGTGAAGTAGATAAATTAATTCGAAAATTCCCGGAGGTTTTTTCGGATAAACTGGGTAGATTCAATAAAAATAAAATACATCTGAAACTAAAAGAGAATGTCTTTGATACTCAAATTCTAAGTTTATTCAAAAATAACAGAGATATACCAATAGATGTCGAGGAAATTAAATCGGAATCAAATACGGATACAATTTTATTGGAAATTAAACATTATCTCACAACAGGGTGGCTAAATAAAATTAACAAGGATGATTCAAAATGGATTTACTGGAGTAAACGGAATGAATTATCTATAATTGATGATTGTTTTTTTTTTAATAATAGGCTAATAATCCCAGTAAGTTTAAGAGAAAATTTTTTAAACTTATTGCATAGATCTCATCTGGGCATAGCTAAGATGAAAGGGTTAGCCAGGGGGTATTTTTGGTGGCCAAGGATAGATGGAGAAATTGAACTTTTAGCGAGAGGATGCGAAATTTGTTCAGAGGTTCAACCATCTCAACCAAAAAGCGAATTGACTCCGTGGCCCATAACTGAAGAGATATGGAGTAGGGTGCATATTGATTATGCAGGTCCCATTGCAAATAAATATTTTTTTGTGATTATTGACTCAACCTCAAAATGGTTAGACTGTGTGGAGGTAAATTCTCCAAATTCGTATAATACTATTAAAATATTAAGAAATTTATTTAGTTATTTCGGGAGTGTACAGACAATAGTGTCAGATAATGGAGCCGCCTTCATGTCAGCGGACTTCAAAGAGTTTTGTGAGATGAATAACATCAAACATTTAACTACTCCGGTAAATCATCCACAATCGAACGGGTTAGCTGAAAACGCCGTGAAAAATTGTAAAAATTTTTTGAAAAAAATGATGATAGGAAATAAGTTTCAGTCAGGTTACGATGAAAAATTAGGAAATTTTCTAGTGGATTACAGAAATTCACCACACTGTACAACTGGTTTAGAACCTGCAGTTGTAATGTTTGGAAGAAAACTAAGGTCTAACTTAAACAGTTTTGTACCGAGAGGGGGGAGAGATAAGGATAATAGAATTAATAAAGAAACTAAAATTAAAATGTCTAAATGTCAGGAAAATCAGAAATATTATTATAAAAGAAATAATAAAGAATCGTTGGGTTTTTCGATAAATCAAAAAGTAATGGTAAGAGATTTTAGAGACCAAAACAATGATAAATGGGTTTCAGGGAAGATACATAAAAAAATAGGAAAAAAACTTTATATAATTGAGGTAAATTTAAAAGGTAAACTTATGTATTGGAAAAGGCATTTTGATCAGTTGTCTAAATTGTGTGTATCATGGGAAAAGAACCCCAGCAATCCTTTAATCGCGTCTGAGACTAGGAGATTATCGTCAGATGAGTACGATATCTCCGGCTTTATGTCGGATGACAATCTAATGGGTGATTCTCCTCTTACTTCCAGCTCCAGTGAACCGGTGGCTTCCACGTCGGGAAACTGGAAGGACAGATTACGACCACGGACACACAGATGAGTCAATGAAGACAGGATTCAGCTCTCGACTCAACATGATAATGAATTACACTGTAAATATTGGAATATTGTATGTATTGTAAATAATATTATCATCATCATGTTGTGTTCCTGTCTACGGATTTAAGTGTGGAGGGATGTGATGAACGTATGTCTTGCGGTATGAAAGAGACATGCGTGCATGAGTGAGACAGCATGAGTAAGGCATAAAAGGTTTGTTTGTTGTCCATTCGTCCTCTTTGCCTTCAGACTTCCTAAGAAGGAACCCTGTACATAATCTCTTAATAAACGTTATCGTCTACCTACGATCTATTATTGGAGTACCACCCCAAAGGAATCTGGATCCATACACAGGAGTCCAGAACTCAATGTGAAACCGGCCACGGTCATCACATTTACTTATAAATTTTAATGGATATCAATAACATATTTGAGGAAGTGATTTTATTCAAATACAAACTACTAAAGAAATCAATGAAAAATTAAGTTTTTGGAAATATACGGCATTATTAATTTGTATTGCTCTTAGGAATATAAAATGTATCCAAACATTGAGTAACTCTTTTTGGACACCTGAAATGAATATTTTGTAGTAAGTATAGGCTATCAATATAATTATGAAGTATCTTATAGAGCTTTAATAAGTCTCTGATGTCTCGGCGTTGATCAAGAGATTTAAGGTTTATAGTGTTCATAATTTCGTACACGCAAAGAGACATATTTGATAAACTTTTTCTGAACTCCATTTAGATTTGCTTTAAGGTAGCGACATTCTCGCAGCTCACATCAAAAAGTTATTTATAACACAATAGCGCTCGCCATACAATCCCATGAGACCCGCCAGACGTAAAAAGATGATGCGGTGTGATCGCGGTTTGAATCTTCGCTAATCGGAATTATTTTTCGTATTCGCTACAGTGGCGAAATCAGAAAAGTTATGCGACCCCCTCTCTACCGTAAACAGGAGAGGGGGTCATTTTTAATACGCGGAGCATGCACGGAGCTGTCAAGTTAACATATCCAGTACAAAGAAATAATATTTTCTCGACCGCTTCCGATTTCAACTGACCCCTTCTCCTGCCGTAGGAAGGAATATTTTATAATGTAGTGTGTCGCTAGAAAAGATACTTATAACGCAGTATCTTTTTGATGTGAACTTCGCGTTTGTCGCCCGCTTTATACGTAGAACAATGAGGGTTCCACACTGTTGAAGCTTACTCTAGGTGGCTTCCGACATAGGATATGTAGAGAATCTCAAATGTTTGTGGGTTTTTGAAAACTAAACTTACTCTAAGTATAAATCCCAACAAATTCAAAGCCTTCGAAAATGTTGGATTAAAATAAAAATATTATGGGTAAATTGTTATTAAAAACAATAAATCGACACTGTAAATAAATTCGTTTGATATCCATACTGTAATATCTCCTTCTCTGTAATCCTTTACAGAGAAGTATTTTCTTTAGTATTAGTACTGGACTTTATCTCAGTATTATGTTGTTTGATTAAAAGACTTTGGTTCTTGGATCTGACTGTTTGTTGTTTTACACACATTACAAATATGGACACACACATCCTTATAACCCGCTAGTTAGATTTTGTCTGAAGAGCTCTTGCAAAAGGAATGACTTGGCACTCTCAGATTGGCTATGCTCGGCACACATTGTAACCGACACAATGTGACCTGAGTGTATGTATCATAAACAACAGAACAATGATAGATCTGATCACAAATAATTCTGATATATAAAATACACTTACCAACTTACTCAAATGATGTAGAAACGGTGAAAAAAAAGTTAATGCGATACTTCTACATTCAAGAGTTTGGGTACTACCCTCTGTTGTATCCCTCTAATTTTCTTGGCGGAATGCTGGAAATAGATCGTCTAGACCAGTGGTTCTTATCCTTGTTGGATAGTTTCATATGCGCATTCACCGAACCCTTCTTGATGGATAAGCGGGGCGTGTCATCACGAATCATATGAGTCGGGGGTGTGTCTTGATCTCCGCCGAACCGAACCTCTAGGGTTCGATCGAACCCAGGTTAAGGGTTTAGACGTTAGGAGAAAAATTGAAATTGTGTTAGTGGAACATAATAATAGTGACGGCCGGCATAATCCAGCGGTAGGGTGTTGGACTTCCATTCCGAAGGTCGCGGGTTCGAACCCGGCGTGTGCAAATTTATTTTATTTTATTGAATTGTTATATTTCACAATTAATTATTTTAAAATAATATATAGTATATTTGCTGCACGTTCCAAAGTGGAAGACACTCTTAGTATCGCCCTAGTGTAAGACTACCATTCAGAATTGAAACGTTGCATGAAATGGCTTTAGCCGTGTTTAGTGACTAGATCTGAATAGCCAGGTACTTCCCCAACTTCCTCTGTCTCGTCTCCTTCCCTTCCCCACTTACCTTCAGCCTCATAACATACCCCAATTGGGGATGCCATAGTCTCACTGGCTCCAGAAGGGAGCAGTTGGGACTCTTGTGAGGTATTCACTGTAAAAAAGAAAAATAAGCTGCTAAATCGGCACATTTGCAATCTAATGACTATTTGAATGTGAGATTGACTTCTCTGTGAAACTAAATTTCTTCTGAGATAGATGTTAATAAAGCTAGTGAGATAGATGTTAATAACGCTAGTGAGATAGACGTTAATAAAGCTAGTGAGATAGACGTTAATAAAGCTAGTGAGATAGATATTAATAAAGCTAGTGGGCCAGACGGAATCCCTACCCTGGTATTGCGGATGTGCGCTGCAGAAATAGCTCCTATTTTTACAAAGCTTTTCAAAATGTCATTGAATTCGGGCTCTGTACCCTCTGGTTGGAAAAATGCGGTTATCCGTCCTATTCCAAAGACGGGTGACCACTCCAACCTGGTCAACTACCGCCCCATAGCGATCACATCAGTTCTATCCAAGATGATGGAACGTGTGATCAACGACACCTACTCACATACCTCGATAAGAACAAAATTATTAACGACCGTCAATACGGATACCGGCGGAACCGCTCGTGCGGCGATCTTCTCGCGTATGTGATGCATGTTTGGGGGCGGTGCCTGGAATGTTTCAGTGAGACCCAAACGTTTTCCAAAGCCTTTGACCGGGTTTGGTAACGAAGACTTGTCAACAAACTGCCTTCTTACGGATTTCCTGCATCCTTGTGTACGTGGATTGTCAACTTTTTGAGGGAGAGGTCGATTCAGATGGTTGCTGACGGTTTCACCTCTTCCTCGCATTCGATAAACGCTGGCGTCCCACAAGGATTGGTTCGACATGTGCACCAATCATTTTGATATGCAAGGGCGGATCGACCGTTGTGGGCACGGTGGGCATGCCCACAACCCTAATGGACTTGTAACGTCACATTTTCACGGGCTGATGATAATAAACGCTATGCCTTAATAAAATTTTAAAAAACACAATGAATCATGAATCGTGCGTGATTCAGAACGCAGAAAAGAGCCATAGACGATATGCTGACACGTTATATCACATTTTTGACAACATATATTATCTGTTTCTTTTTGGCACGTGAATAATGATTTTTATTATTTATTGATTTATTTTATACAACATGAATATAAACTAATATAAACAAGATAATATTTCATTTTGTAACTTTAAATATTTTTACAATGAACACAACATTTCTATTTCATAACATACATTCATTCTTTAGTCTTTCAGGCTTCATCACACATATTTAGTCCTCTATACATTAGGCAGTTCTGTGTTTTGGGTTTCTTCATATGTGGAAATCTAATTCTATTTTCACTTCTGGTTTCGTAATTATGTATTATACTCTATAAAAAACCATTTCATCCTTAAAATATTTTGGCATTTGGTTGTTCATGACTTTATGGACAAAAATTAACACATTAAATAACAGTCTCTGTTTTATTGGAATCCAATTTAGCTGCTCTCTGGTTTTATTAACTCTTGCATATTTGCCTTTTCCCGTTATACATCTCATAGCTCTATTCTGTATAAAATCTAGCTTGTTCAAATTTCCTTCATTGGCCAAATATAACATCGTAGAGAAATAATCAAAATGTGGAGCAACTATAGTTTTATAAATGAGCTTCGTAGTGTTTCCATTCAGTTTATTTCTTAGTCTTCTAAGAAAATTGTCTGTTTTTGATACCTTCTTTGGCACACATACAAAATTTTATTGATACATACTTTCTTTAGCACATATTCAAAAATGACTATTGGCCGGGTGCACCCGCGCAGATATGTTAATTTCCGAGAGTACTTTCGGAAATCAATTTACATATCTATTCCATTATTAATGATTTGGAGGAGAGATTGTCTCCGAAGGTACTGGAACTATTTCATTTGGGAGTTTTTCTACCTAAACCAAATGTTAGTGCCAGGGACTGGGATATCGATATTGAGACAGTGAAAGTGAAAAAAGTGGTCCAGATGTACCGCTTATTCATTAAAGAATACTGAATCAACTGTTATAAATGAATTCCGACTCCGGATGACCAAATAGAAAAGAGAATGAGAAAACAATTCAGCCATACCAGACTCAGTAGCTCATCTCATTGAAGCATGCGACCAAGATTTGTACCTTAACATAAAAATTTTCTTACAAATACTGACAGAGAGATGACGAGAATAAAATCTTGATTGCGTCAATGGAAAGATTATCCGGGCTATCTCTCCCAAATATATAGAAAGATTTGAACCTGGATATCGATGAAATTATCAACGTTTTTGCGAAAAAGAAACGTATGCTTGAATTTGTAATTTAAGTAAGCACCTAAATAAAGTTATTTAATGTAAACTGTTTCCTAGCGTTTAATTTGATTTGATATCCTTTGAAGATGTAAAAAAAATATCAAAATCGGTTTAGTAGTTGTAATGGTATTGGTAGCCTAATTAAGTCTCGCCTGGTGCATCTCACTTGCTGGTCATACTTACGACTCCCGAGGCAGCATCAAGATACCTATTTACCCAGTCTAGTGTCCCTATATTGGCTTACCGGGTACTAGAAAAAAGAATAATTTATTGATTGAAATTGGTTTGGAATTTAATCGAAACTGTTTGACTGTTTAATTGGACGGTATCTGGTCTGACTTCCTCCAATGATGATTTCCATTCCTAAGGCCAAAGTCCTGATGCGCGGAAAAAAGGAAATAATCAAATTCAAAAGGCGTTCATGGGCGAGTTCGTACTCCGACTCGCACTTGTTCGATTTTCGGGTGGCTGTGCCCACAACCTTTTTCAAGGGCTGGATCAGCGCCTGTTGATATGTGCACCAATTCATTGTTTCTCGGATGATAGTACAGTCCATGATAGCTTTTTGTTTGACAAGCCCCCAAAGGGTGCACAAATTCCAACGGCTCAGAGGGCTTAGGCCCTGAGGGAAATTATTTTCCTCGGGGCCTCCTGTGTGAGTTAATGTAAAAAAAAAAACATTTTCAATTTTGACCAAAGTGACTTTAAGATCGCAATAAATATTTTTTTTAACATAAGGTTCCATCTTATCTGATATCATTATCGTACCTATGTAATTAAATATATGTATGTTATTAACTGTAAATTGTGAAATGTAATTGGATGTACTGTTTTCCACAATAAACAATAAATAAATTATTAAAGGTATATTTGAAGTTAATTTTAGGTTTGAAATTGAACCATTAGAGGAAAGGACATCAGTAGTTGATGGAATATGAATTTATTGTTGCAGGTCCTGCCTGGACTGGTGGATGTGGTTGGTGAGGCGCGCCTGAACCTGGTGGGGCGGAGGCTTCGCGGGGGCGAGAGCGCGGAGGCCCTGGCGCTGCTGGAGGGGCTGGAGCCCGCCGTGCCGCTGCAGTACATTCTCAAGGGGGTGGTGCACGCCGCCCTCGGACAGGAGACGGACTCGGTCAGTAGCTCTGTCCTATTTACCTACCTACTATTGTTTGGTTTTGATATGAACATGCGCATAGTTCCTATCGGGATGTCATTTTAACCAGTACCTATCTCTCCCCATCCCTAACCACACTAACTTGCTGAAAAAGCATTTTTGTAACTTGGAACATTGACTAGCAAATTGGAGTGCATTTTGTTTCTGGAAGCACAGAGCAAACAAAACTAGGCATATCTGCCAGCGAGTGTGACACCATCCCGGGCTGCCAGTGCATGGCTTCCTCCTACTTCCTTTACGGACTGTGTTATTGAGTGCGGGTTGTTTGTCGGGTTGGTTGCAGGAGGAGCACATCAGGACGGCGCAGCAGTGCCTGCAGCTGGTCGGCGGCTCTGCCAGCGAGTGTGACACCATCCCGGGCTGCCAGTGCATGGCTTCCTCCTACTTCCTTTACGGACTGTGTTATTGAGTGCGGGTTGTTTGTCGGGTTGGTTGCAGGAGGAGCACATCAGGACGGCGCAGCAGTGCCTGCAGCTGGTGGGGGGCTCTGCCAGCGAGTGTGACACCATCCCCGGCCGCCAGTGCATGGCTTCCTCCTACTTCCTCTACGGACAGTTTGAGGAGGTACTCGTCTACCTCAATTCCATCAAGAGCTTCTTCGTCAATGATGACACTTTTAACTACAATTATGGCCAGGTAAATATAACTCATCTGTATTTCCTGGAATTAGTTGATGGTGGTCTTAGTTGCGAAATGAATTAATTGACCGTGTTAAATACCTTGGTCTTACTGAGATGCCCATTTTAAATAAAATACACATTGCCTAACTGTCACAAACAAACATATTTATTTCTTTAAAAATATTAGATAATGACTTAAAATGTATGAAAATGGTAAACACTAACTTCTCTTTGCCAACCAATTCTTAAATATGGTATATCGCATAGGGAAATGCAAAACTATCAGGCATAGATTCAATATCGAAGGCTTAAACATGAATCATCACCGTTATCCTCAAACTCAAAAAAAATATTCAACAAATTACAAATACTAGGTATTTTGACAAATTTGCACAAAATACCCACATCCCTTTAAAAACAAAATAAGTCAATTTTACGAAAATATCAATGACTAAATAAAATAAACTCATGGAAAATACACAAAACACGTGGAATGAAATCAAGAAAACCTTACAAATATAAAACTTGGACAAAGAAATTTAAAATATATTGTGACTAAAATACACAATAGCCCGCCTGACAAAGCAACACAACTAAAAATCAAAACAAATATAAAATCTTGACTAAACAATGGTTCATCAAGAATGGTCATGCAGTAATTAATCAACTCACCCACATCTAAACTGAAAGTTCTCTAATCACATTATTGTAACCAATACCAACCTGATTAATTCTGTCAAACATATTTGCTTCCAACTCATAGAAAAAGGTGTACTTATAGAAAAATGCATTGTTATAATAAATCTCTCTAGGCACAGGATATCCCTAATGAAACAGGCCCAGTAAAAAACGCGTGTACACGTTACTTGTATAAATGTACCTTATAAATAAATTATTAGACTTTTAAGAAATATTCATAACTTGCTTGTTTTCGTATTAATTTCAGGCGAAGTGCGCTACGGGATACTACAAAGAAGGCGAGGAGGCCCTGTTGACCGTGCGCGACGAGATGACCAGGAGTTCCTTCACTTATCTGGCCTGCCTGTGTCGCTGCCACGTCATGAACAAGCATGCGCATCTAGCCTGGGACCTGTGCCAGAAGGTGACCCATGCAATGCACATACCTACTCTAGTGCCAGTGGTCTTCTGGTTCTGGTTTTTGGCAAGGTGTCGTGAATAACTGAACAATACAACCCAAAAATCATTATTATGAGTCAAAAAACCATTTTTTGAAGGGTTTTGAGATTTGGACATTATTTATTTATTTAATATCACGCCCAGCTGGGCTTGTACATGTTATTTTGTTTTTTCGCAAAGAACATCTAAATGAGCATAACAAAATCAAAACCAACATTAAAAACAAAATGAAAAACATAAACGGAATAAGATATACACAAGATACTCCACCATGGAAGGTGGAAAAACAATAGAGTGGTAAAAGAACAATACATAGATGAAATAAGTCGAAGCAGAGCTATGTAGTTTGTTTAATTAAATGTGGTTGTTCTTCTTTCCGATATAAATTCTACTATGACTTGTTTATATTTAGTGAATGGTGTGTTAAATGTCAACCACATCTTTATAGTCATTACCCAAATTTTGTATACGGTGAACGGGAGTATACAATTGAGATTAGTTGTCACAATAAAACAGTAGATATTGCCTTAATTATATAATTATACTTAAATTTTTTTTAATATATACATATACCCAAATTACGTAACCTCTACCCATCTATCGAATACTCGACATACAACATTAACGGAGTAATAAAATTGTACCAAATATATACAAAATATTCTCGGGCAAAGGTTTCCATTCTTAGGTCCAAAATTATACAATACTATACCTACCTACCTGTTACTTGCAAAACAAAAAGGCCAGGCGTTCTTCGTTAGGGATTGGCTTCAAGAATTAAGGAGATTAGGGAGCGAAAAATTACTTTACTTTTTTTTTATTTGTATTTTATTTTATTTGGAATACGAATATTGTAAATTTGACTGTTCTAAAACTGGAATTTCCTAGTTGGACAGCCAAAGTCTATATATTTTGTAAATTTTTTATTTTCTATCTTATCTATCTTCTATCCAAATCTTTTCCCTTGTTTCAGTCGGCCGGCAGTCCGGAGTACTTCAGCCTCCTGCAGATAGTGGGCAATGACTCCTACAGGATGGGAGAGTTTCTGGTAGCTGCCAGGGCCTTTCATATGTTGGACAGGTTAAATTAATTTTATACATAATATTTGACCAACTAATTAATCATCACGCAGTTTGCCCGCAGTGCTTCATCTTTGCAAAAATCAGTGGCGTAACTATAGGCTGGCAGGGCTGACAAAATGCCATGGGACCCGCGGAGGCCGGGGCCCCAGTCCGAGAGGCCGCGAGCTCAGAAGTAACAAAAGCTCAGAAGGAACATTTTTAAGAAAAGTTAAAGTAACAAAAGTGACCTAACATTTTTAATTTAAAAAAAAAAATCTCTAGAATTTGTTGATATACTTGTATAAAAAAGACACATCTGAATCATTTGCCAGGGAAATTCTCAGTTTTCGGTCCACCTTCAGATACGAAATAGAAAAGGCTTTGTGTATAGAACTTGCTGATTTATTAATAATAAATAATCATTTTATGTTATGCAGCTTTCCTGAAGGTTCTGCATTAATGTTATTTGTTACAATTCCTGCGACTATATCTAGTGCCAAAAGATCATTTTCGAAACTAAAATTAATAAAAACCTATTTAAGAAACACAATGGGACAAGACAGGCTACATAACTTGGCTATTCTGTCTATTGAAAATTCTATGGCCCGATCTTTAAACTTTGATGACGTTATTGATATTTTTGCGGAACAGAAAGCTCGGAGAAAATAATTTTATTAATAAATATCTTTTAAAGATTAGGTAAATTGTTATTTAAAAATGCACATAATATCAGTAATACTTATTTATTGTTATTAATTTTATTTTGTAGAACTCCATTTTAATTTTTTTTTCTTTTATATTTTGAAAAAAAAAAAAAAAAAATATTAGTCATGCTGTTGGGTGCTTCTTAAGTGATTTATTAAAATTCGATTACAACGTGACGATTTTTACTGGGGGGCCCCATCCAATGAATTTGCCTTGGGCCTCAGATAGTACAGTTACGCCACCGGCAGGCAGATATTATGATAGAATGCCTTATCTTCGCACTTAGTACTACATCCAATTTACAAATGGGCATTTTTGGTCAGATTATTATTATTATTATATTATCGGCCACCATAACACGGGCATGTGCCTAGCATGATGGTCGTAAAATCCACATATTTTATATTAGGTCCTTACATATGAAATTGGCGTTTTGCCGATTCGTAAATAATGCGATATTTCAAGTTTTCCATTTTGTAAACTAAGTGACACAAAGAAAAAAAAATTAAGGAAAAAACAAATGAATTATAATTTTCGAAACACAAATACATGAGTAAATAGCTGTATAAATATGAATTTGGAATTCCTAACCAAAGAGACGATATTTGAGATCAAAGTTGCCAGTACGGCAAAACGCCAATTTCATATGTAAGGACCTAATAATTACTAAGCAAATAATAAAGAAAAATAAAAAAATGACTATTAAGGAAACGTAGTAGGTACAATAGAATATTTACTATCCTCATCAGTAGCGTTTGCGTTGGTGTTCATTCATTATTGCGTGTTGGTGTTAATTAATTATTTTTGATTTTGATTTTCTCATCTTCATCATTGTTGATTTCCTCATACTCATGTTTGTAGATCTCATCTTCATGTTGTAGACCTCATATTAATGTTTGTTGATGTCCTCATCTTCATGTTGATGTCCTCATCTTCATGTTGTATACCCCATTTTCATGTTGTAGACCTCATCTTCATGTTAGTTGATGTCCTCATCTTTATGTTGTAGACCTCACCTTCATGTTGTAGATCTCATATTCATGTTGTAGGCCTCATCTTCATGTTTGATGATGTCCTCATCTTCATGTTGTAGACCTCATCTTCATGTTTGTTGACTGTAGGATGTTGTGTTTAATTTTGTCATCAGTTTGATGTTGGTTTTAAACCTATTTATCTTCATTGTATTTTAATTTTATTTGGAAGGGAATTAAATAACTTTGCCGCTGTTAATTTGTTTGTTTGTTTTTTTTTTGTTGTTTAATTTAAATATTTAAGACTATTGCACCTCTAGTTTTCTAGAGTTTGATCAAACTGTTGATAGTAATGTACGTGTGTGTGGTTTTCAGGTTGGAGCCGAACCCGGAGTTCTGGGAGGGTATGCGCGGAGCGTGCGCCGGCGTGTGTCAGCAGGTGTCTGCGGGGGGCGCAGGCGGAGGGGGCGGCGGCGCGGCGGGGGCGGTGTCCGAAGTGCTGGGTCTGCTGCGCGCCTCCCCCCACCCACCCGCTGCCACACTACACACCACACTCTCGCACTGGGCGCATGACATGCACCTCATACTAAACTAATCGTTGTCTTTTTATTTGTTTCTGCTGTAAATCACCCTTATTGACAATGTGTCCATGTTTATTTTCTTTATTTTTTAATTTAATATAAAATTTTTAAACTTCTTTGGACGCGTTATTGATCAGTAATTCAGATATTTTTCGGACGGAAATAACGTTCGGATATCGGTACCATTACTGCCATCTGTGTTTGTTTTAATTTTTTTTTTTTTTTTTGTTCTCGCCAACGCTACAATATTTTTATTATTTTCCGAAACTTGGATGAAAAATGAAAGCGAATCCATATTCATAATTTTTATTGCATTTCTTAATTCAGGAGACCAAACTTAACGGCCAGTGGTATAGCTGGGTATCATTCATTTGTGGACATTCCATGTCTATTATGGAAATTAGTATCGGAAAATAATCAAAATATTCACTAAGGCAGTAATTGTACCGTTTAAGTAATACCTGCCAAAACAGTCTAAGAAGTTTTGCTTGACACACTGGTCTAGCACAGACTATCGATAAAACCTTATATCAATAAGATATCGACTAAATCCATCATCTATGGTCAGTTATCAATTTTTGCGAGCGTGGTCAACAATAATTGATAAGAGATATTCCGACCGACGATTGATAAATTTTAGCGCAGCCTTCTAAGTGTCAGATAAGCTGTCAATATACAAAACATGTTGAATAATGTCGTTCATTATGCAAAATAACTGACTTATTAATGCACGGAGGTAAACTAATGAAGCTCTTAGAATTGAAATAAATCGTATATGCGATCCATAGACTTAGATAATTCATCTAAGACGCAATCGATTTACTCCTTTCGATCTTGGAGAAACTAAAGTGCTTGGAATATGAATAAAGAGCTCATTAACTAATTAACTCCTGTTTAGTCTACAAAAGTTTATGCGAAACACTAATATACAGCAGTAGATGCGGCAAAATAGACAGTGCAGTTTTGAAAGGCCGGTACATCCCGTGTGATGGAGGTAGGGACCTGGGAGTGGTCTCATTGTGTCGGGAAGGTCGTGCTATTTTCAGTCATTGCCATGGTTTTGCCCGGATAATACCGGGGCTTTGCTGTCCGTCCGTTGCTTTAAAATGGCCTTTCTCTCATCGCCATCCAGCGGGTCTTCCGGCCACACTTCAATCTTGCGCGTCGTGATACCGTCCCTCACCGTAATTTAATCGCGAATTGGGTGCATACATTAGAAGGAACTTGTTCCATACTTAAGACCTAGGGGTTTAGGAAGACCCAAAACGGTAAGAACACCCGACAATTTAACGAAAGTGAGAGAAGCTATTGAACTGTCGCCTCGGCGCTCTGCCCGGAAGCATGCAATTGCATTGGGCATTGCTGACCGCTCACTAAGGAGGATTTTGCGTCAAGACTTATCATTACACCCCTATAAGATTATGATTGTCCAAGAGTTGAAGCCTCCTGACTATGAAAACCGTATGACTCTCTCCCAAGAAATGTTGAACAGAATGCATGGTCATGCAGAATGCGAGGTCAACTTTTTTCAGTAGTGATGAGGCCCTCACTAGACTTCCATCTCTGTGGAGCGGTGAATAAGCAACATTTTCGGTACTAGGCTGAAAATAACCCAAGGCATCTTCACGAGACACCTCTTCACTCCCCAAAATTGACCGTGTGGTGAGCGATTTCCAAATTTGGGTTGATTGCGCCGTATTTTTTCAAGCAGAACGGACGAACCGTGACTGTCAACTCTCAACGTTATGTTTTTTTGAGGGGTGACGTGGGATGGCCTACGCGCTCACCTGTATTAAAAATTTGCGACTTCTTCCTGTGGGGCTATCTGAAGGAAAATGTTTTTATACATCGGCCTCACACCTTGGAAGAACTCAAGGATCGAATTTGGGAGGGAATCGGCACGATACCCATCGAGATGTGCCAAAATGCTGACGAAAACTTTAAAAATCGCCTTCATCAATGTATCGCTGCTGGCGGCCATCATCTTTCTGATGTCATCTTCAGGACATGATGCATAAAACGGCATAATGTATTAAATAAAATAAAATAAACCCTATTTCTGTAAGTTGCGCCGTTTTTTTTAATAGCCCTTCAAAACTGCACCGTCTGTTTTGCCGCACCCTGTATATTTAAAGTTTTATTTGTCTCATTAGTTTGTAATCAATTAGAGTATAATTCTGTCATTTGGTCACCTCACCATAAAATTCATTTTAAAAATGTCGATAGAATTCAGCGGAAATTTTTCTGATTTATTAATTTTAATTAAAATATTGTTATATTGTCTTCTTCTTTTGAGTCCACAGGTTTCAGGATGTAAATTAAACATTTTTATTTATTTTAAATTACATTTATTCCGTGATGATAATGTATGTTTGATAAATTATAATATATTGACATCAATTATTCCGATAGGTCCCTTTAGAAGAAAACCATTGGTTATTTAAAAGAAATTCTAATATGATTAGGTATCCATTTGTATAACTATTTTCTGAACATAATATTTTGACAGTAAAGTATTTATTCAATGTTTTCTATCTCTGATTAATAAAACATTTAATAAAACTATTATTTCACAACATCTGGTTCACTGTACAATTCCTAACTAAGATAGTTAATGATTTAATGATCTTGAAGTAATTGAGCGTCTCTCTTGACTTGCAAAGACACAGCGAAGTCATTCTACACTTTTTGATGATTCTAATTATATACTATTATGAAGGTGTTAAAAGAAACTCAATTATTGAACAGTTTTACAGTTTGACATCTACATAATATTATAATAAAAAATTCACACATTTTATAGTAGGTATATCTTCCAACATCTTCTTAACAAAATTGGTTTATTATTCACAGTCTACAAAAATTGGGTTTATTTCTAGAATTTGTCACTTCTAAGATCACATAATTTGTAATTAATATTGTTTAACCCCTCAGACCTCGGGCATAAGGCCTTCTGTCAGAAGTACAGAAAATTTCCGCATTGCAATAAAATCCAAATTAATGGAATATTGCTGAATTTTTCCCAAAACTAAAAACTTTTTTTGAAAGGCGATGAAATACGCTTTCAAATTTTATTATTGGAAATAAACTAATAATTTTTTTAAACATTAAAAATTTAATACAATCATAAAAAGTTTTAAAAATAGCTCATCTCTTGTTTTTCTAACTATAATTACTAATATATTATGTATAAACGTATATATAACTTATTATATATAAAATAAATGTATATATAACTTATTATATATAAAATAAATTATAAATAACACTGCTTTTTTCTCGTTTAATTAAAAAAAAATTACAAATAATTTACAAAGTTTCACAAATGTTTCTCAAATTGCGGTCGCAATCTTCGGATTCGTAGAGGTGGACATTTTCGTTTTTCTGTGTTTGACTTCTAGATTTGAATACAAAGCGTGGTGCTTTCTCTTTCTAACATCCTTTAGATAATATTTATCACAATGACACCACAACTTCTATGAGACCTTTGTGATCCGTTCCCAAAAGCGAACGAATTAGCCTGAGGGGTTAAAAATTTCTATCTATATTAAATAATATCTATATTAATCATTTTATGTTGTTATTTTGACATGCAGACTTTGAACACAGTTCAATATTATTAAAATAAAATTATTATTAATTTAAGGTACGTTTAATTTTATACACAACTCGCTATAATTTGAAAAACATAACTACATATTTGATATGATAATATACATTTGTTGGTAAAAATATTTAACAATATGGGAAAAGATCATCGAAAAAAGTCATTTTTAATAACCACTACAAAAATATTAGATATGCTATTTCTTGCTCGATGAATGGAAGATTGTGTTTCACGACACACATTATAATATATTTAATATAAGCAATATCTATGGAGACACAAACATATCTATGTATTCCACTGTGGAAACAAACCAATGGAAGTGTGAAGTACGCTCATTGTGAAATTTATGAAACATCTTAAAATATCTAAAATCGGTTAATATATAGACATGCTAGACATCCTTAATTTTAGGTTGTAAGGTTCTTAGTTTGGGTTAAATAAAAGGGCACAAATAACTAACCTTAACCTAAAAATCTATTTTCTCCTTTTTTTTAAACACATTAATAGTATATTGGACGTGCTGAGTAAAATATGCTTTATGTCATTAAGAGATAACAAGATCTCAAATTTTTACGACGACATTATTATTCTTTGATAAAATCCTTACCATATCTGTGTCCTGTATGTATGATATTATAATATCATATCAATATCATACGTTGTTTAATTGACTATATTCTTACGCTCCTGCAAAGCTCTTGCTGCCTTTACAAGCTGGACACTACCTGAACAACTCAGGGATCAAGGAGTCCATGTGTTCCAGTGCAGCATTGAATTTATAGTATTTGTGCGGGCTTCACTAACTTGTCCCATATAAATGGTATTGAAAAAAAGGTAGCCACCAAGTGAACACAACAAATTTGTCAATTTGTATTTGAACGAAATAGCTATTAAGTACATTATTTTACTTCTTCGGAGATTGGAAGAGATGCTCCTCATTGTTATTAAACTAACACAAAGTATTTTTTTTTTAAATTTGGGTGTATTAAGGATGTCCGGCGAATCTGGATATTAATCCGAAAATCAATTTCTTTGAATTATCTGGGACGTAGAAGACGAAAAGCGTGTAAATTTGCTTCAATCGTTTTCTTTCAAATGGGTATAGATCACACTTCCAAAGATATCTGATCAGTGATGTATTTGAATTAGTTTGAAATTATCATTATTATTGTAAGACAATATTAAAAATTACTGTAGGTATATTGTACGGCATTTGTCATAAATTGTTATGTGTTATATACAGTGAAACTTTCTTATAAGATTTTCTAAGAGACGGTGTGCACATTGGAGCTTCGAAACTGGAGAGAGCTGGTACAAAACAGAGATGAGTGGAGGAAGACTCTTGAGGAGGCCAAGACCCACCACGGGTTGTAGAGCCAATTGTGATGATGATGAAGAGACGGTAAAAAACTTATTAAAAGGGAAAGCTTTGGTTAAATTTGGTCTTTTTTAAATTTATGTCTTCAACGGACCGAAAAAAGAGAACTACTTAATGGTGAAAATTTCTTGTGTTGGAATATTATAAGAGTGCTTCACTGTATATTCATTTAAAAAAATTGTTTGTTTAAATCTGCTAGTAAGATTTAAAAAAGGACAAGTTTAAGTATAAATCATTTAAAAACAGCAAAAGTTGCCTTGAACACAATGGATAGTACCACAATAATATTTCGTTTACAACCGACTTTTCTCTTGCGTTTTGTGAGAGTAGATGTCCATCGTTCAGTTGATTAGTCAGACATCTCCAAATACTAAGTTTTGAGATAATGAGGAAAGCAATATTGAATTCTCACCAAAAACCAACCGGAAAACATCAAAGTTTTGTTTAATCCACTATAAGCTTCGACCAAGTTTACCAAGACGAGCCGTGTGGGTCTTAAAAATGACACCGGAACCAAGAACATTGGTTTACAAATTTATCAAAAAGAAAGTGCACTATCTTACAGTCAAAAGATCGCAAAAAGCATTGGGTTTGTACCTTTTGTTGGTCTTCGTGGAGCAAATTTGTTTTCCAGCAAGTTCGAAGCAACGGAATAACTAGCCTTGCGAAGATCATTTTTAAAACCCAAAATTGAGGCAGTTAGAAATATTTTAGGTGTGGGCTGTTGCAGACTTTATTATTACCAATTTAATCAGTTGAATACTTAAAAAATATATACGTAACATACAGATTCGAAGCAGCGTATCGAGAAAAGTAACATTGGACACAACAGAATTCAATAGGTAGTTTGTATTATGAAATTACTCATAGTTGGTGTTACTTTTGGGTTGAAATAAGGTATGGGAGGGTTAATCTCTCTTTATTATATCTATCACTACAAGTTTTCTGTATTATAATTGATTTGGTTACGTTTATGAGTAATCTGAGTATTGAACCTAAAGGTAGAGGGTACACTTTTACATATAACTGCATACTAAAAGTTCATGTTTTCGGAGATGTTTGACGAATCAACTGAACGATCAATGTATATGAAATGAACCTACTATTGGCATTGACCAATGGCTATTGGCTACTACCCACTTGGTTCTGCTTGCTAATAATCCAATTTTCCCGCAGTTAATGTATGTTTTGTACATCTTCCATTCCCGATGCCACCGGCCACCGGTCACCGGTCACCGGCCATCAGCCACCGGACCTTCTTACGATAAGTAATGATTCAGTCTTACGATTTACAACATAATTAGAGCCAAGTTTATTCTTCTCCGATCCTCCCTCCCTGCTCTTCCAACTACATTTCTGTATCTGGAAATACAACAATATTTACACATTAGGATTCTTCTTGTTATTGCGTATCTTATAAGTGTTATGTATTGATATGTTGGTATTCTCTTGTCATTTATATCGTTAGGTTGGTAGCCCACAAGCGGCACTTGGAGAATAACCTGGAATGTATCGGGGTGTCAATAAACGTCATAATAAGTCAACCGTTTTCTTATTGATTGCAAATCCCAGACATTATAATTGGCGACGAGATAAATCGGATAAGTTAAATATAAAACGAGTGAAATATGTCCAGTGTAAAACAGTGATTTCGTCTTTGAAAAAACAACCAGTTTCAAAATGTCTAACAATAGCTTGCCCGTGCCGCAATTCGAAGCGAACTATGAAACTTTCGCAATGTTTTTGGAACGAGTTCATATTTATTTAAAAATTATTAATATCACGGACAAAGAAAAAATTGGATATCTTTGTATGATTATCGGTGCGGAGAAGTATAAAATTTTAAAAGAAACTGTTCATCCGAAAAACATTGAAGAGTTAACCTATAACGAGGTTGTAACAACACTACAAAATAAATATGAAGAAAAAACATGTGCAATCGCCCAAAGATACAAATTTTATAATCGTCAACAACAGTCTACCGAAGGAATTGATGAATACATTTCAGAAATAAAAAGTCTGTCTATATCGTGTAATTTCGGAGCATTTTTGGATGAAGCCTTGAGGGATAAATTGGTGTGCGGTATAAAAAATGAAGCTATGACTATAAGATTACTATCTGAAGATGAGTCACTGACTTTTGAAAAAGCAAAAAAAATTATCAAGAATATGGAGACAGTAAATAATAGTTCAGCTGAAATAATGCACAAAAAGGATCATTCAGTTTTGAAAGTGAAAACGTCACGTCAAGGAAGTTTAAGTCCATCTCGGAGAAGTCAACACGGACCAAGGAATTCAAGGTCATCGAGTCGTCCGTCATCTCCATCACATTCAAGTTCCAGAAAAAGATGCGAGAGGTGTTTTTTAAATCATCAACCAGAGTCATGTCCCTCAAGAAATTGGAAATGTTACAAGTGTAATACGTACGGGCATACGTCAAAATTTTGTTCTAGTAAAAAATCGGTTATTAATCATGTAAAATGTGTGAATAATATAAATGTTTTAAATATGTCCGTGTCTGAAACAGCGAACATTGATTTGTTTTTAAACGGTATAAAAATATCTTTTATGATTGACACAGGAAGTTCATCGACCTTAATAAGTCACAAAATGTATATAAAATTTTTCAAAACTTATAAATTAAGTCAGTTCTATGGTAATTTGTTTACAGCAAAATAGTCAAAATTTATATTGTTTTGGATTTTTTATGACAAAAGTAAGTATTAATGTTGATTCTAATTTTGTCATGGATTTACCAGTGTTGGTTGTTAAAAATCTATCGTCTGATGCTATTCTTGGTAGAAATTGGTTAAGTGTGTTGAATCCGTCTTGGGAAAATACTATTATAAATTCTTTCATGTCAAATATTGATAATGATAATACTGTAAATTCATTGTCTGTTAGTGGGAAAAATAAATCAAATATTGTCGAAAAATTGTCACAAAAATATTTAAATTCTTTTTCAAAAACAAATAATGAGTTACCAATTAAGGAGTTTTCTGTAAATTTAAGTTTAAAAAATAATTCAACTCCTGTTTTTCACAAAGCATATGAGGTCCCTTATGCACTTCGCGCAGAAGTATGCGAAGAACTAGATCGTTTGGAAAGCGAAGGCATAATTTCTAAAGTTAAATACAGTAGCTGGTCTTCTCCGATAGTCTGTGTACCAAAACAAAATGGAAAAATACGTTTATGTGCAGATTTAAAATCTACAGTTAATCCACAATTAAGAATTGATCAGTATCCTATACCATGTCCAGAGGATATTTTTAATAAATTTTCAGGTTGTCAAGTATTTTGTAAATTAGACTTAACAAATGCATATTTACAGTTGTCCGTGTCAGATTCTAGTAAAGAATTACTTACAATTAATACATGTAATGGTTTATATGTTTACAATCGTTTACCATTTGGGTTGTCATCGGCTCCGGCCACATTTCAAATGGTCATTGATACAGTCTTGAGGGGCATAAAAAACTGTGCTGCATACATTGATGATATTTGTGTAGGTGGTAAAGATGAAACAGAGTGTTCTAATATTTTAGATGAGGTTTTGTCAAAGTTGAATGACTTTAATATAAAAATTAATGTGTCAAAGAGTGAATTTTTTGTGTCTTCTTTTGAATTTTTAGGTTTTACCTTCTCAGGTCAAGGCAAAAGCCCGTCTTTGTCAAAAGTTGAAAAAATTAAGTCTACTGGGTGTCCAGAAAATGTCACTCAACTAAAATCATATCTGTCAATGTTGAATTTTTATAGGAATTTTATTCCTATGTGTCCTACTGTGCTAGAACCACTCCATAATTTATTAAGAAAAAATGTAAAATGGTGTTGGTCTGACGAATGCGAAAAAGCATTTATAAATAGTAAGTCTCTCTTGTCTGATAAAACTTTGTTAGTTTTATTTGATCCGTCAAAACCATTGTGTCTTACAGTCGATTCCAGTGCATATGGTGTCGGATGTGTCTTAAGTCATGTTGTAAAGAATCAGGAATTTCCTATAGCTTTTGAGTCTGCGACGTTAAATTCGGCTCAAAGAAATTATAGCCAATTGCACAAAGAAGCCCTTGCGATTATCTTTGGAATCAAGAAATTTCATAAATATTTAATTGGTCGTCCTTTTACGATATATACTGATCATGCACCATTGTTGTCTTTATTTGCCGAAAATAAAAAAGTCCCGGTTTTAGCAGCATCACGTCTCATAAGATGGTCTATAATATTGTCCGCGTACAATTATAAATTAGTTTATAAAAAAGGACTGAAAATTCCTCAAGCTGATGTTATGTCACGGTTGCCAAGTGAACAACAATGTAATATAGAGGAATGCAATTTTGTATACATGTCAACACCCTTAATTCCATTTTCAGAAGTTGAAAGTCATTCTATAAAAGATGAAATATTATGTAAAGTCATTAAGTATGTTTCAATCGGTTGGATTGAAACCTTGTCAAGTCCAGAAATAAAGAAATATTTCAAGTTCAGAAATTTACTGTCGGTCAAAGGAAAATGTCTTTTATTTGGTGACAGAATTGTAATACCAGAGTCTCTAAAGTCTAAAGTCCTTAATCTAATACATTATGGTCATCCTGGTATAGTCAGATCAAAAATTCTAGCTCGTTCTTATGTTTGGTGGTTAGGTATGAATCAAGATATTGAAGATATAATTTCTAGATGTGAAATGTGTCAGTCTGTACAAAATGCTAATAAAAATGTACGTCATAATTGGCCTATTGCTGAAAGTCCATGGGAAAGAGTGCATTTGGATTTTTTTGATTTAAAAGGTTCCAAATACCTATTAGTTTGCGATTCATACTCAAAGTGGGTAGAATGCTTTTATATGAAAAATACTAAATATTCGGATTTGTTATCAAAATTAGGTGAAGTTTTTTCCAGATTTGCGTTTCCGAAAACCATTGTTTGTGATAACGGTCCTCCGTTTTCATGTAAAGAATTTTCTATTTTTTGTAAAGAAAAATCTATTAAATTATTATTTTCTCCACCTTATAATCCTGAGTCAAATGGATTAGCTGAACGATCTGTTCAAACATTCAAAAAGATTTTAATTAAATTTATGTTTTCAAAAAATTCTAAATATTTGTCACCAGCTCAACGTTTAATAGATTGTTTGTATACGTATCGTTCCACTCCTACTTCTGTCACGGGTGTGTCTCCTATGGCTAAAATATTTTCGTATGAGCCACGTACACCACTACACATTTTGTCAGAAGAAAATCATGTAAATAAAAGTAAGGAATCACAAAAGGTCACACAATCGAGGAAAAATGCCATAAAAGAGTATAAGGAAAATGATAGTGTTTTAGTCTACTTAAGACATCTAAAAAGTCCGATGAAATGGGTTCAGGGAATAATTGTACAAAAATTAAGTCCATGGGTATATTTAATTAAATTAATGGGAGGAGAAATAAAAAAGGTTCATGTTAACCAGATAAAAAAAAGTTGTTTAAAGTTTAAATCTAATTATGAAAATCCCGAAAAATGGTTCGACTTGGGAAGCCAAGAAAATAAACATGATAGTGAACCTGAACCCAGCACAAAAAATGATGTTATTACTAGGTCTGGCAGAGTGGTGAAACCCCCTGTCAGGTTTAGCCATAGTGATTATGTTTAAGTTGTGTCATTGTGATTAAGTTAAAAAAAAAATGAAAGGAGGAAAGGATGTTATGTATTGATATGTTGGTATTCTCTTGTCATTTATATCGTTAGGTTGGTAGCCCACAAGCGGCACTTGGAGAATAACCTGGAATGTATCGGGGTGTCAATAAACGTCATAATAAGTCAACCGTTTTCTTATTGATTGCAAATCCCAGACATTATAATAAGATTTTATTAATTGAAAATAAAAAACCAAAAGTTTTATAGACGGAAGATTACATACACACTTACACAAAATTTAAAAGGAAAAAAAATGCAGCTACTGATGGAAACCGGGTCAATCAGGTGAGAATTAGTAAGATTTGTTTGTTGAGTCTCTTCTGAGGAGCAATATGCCCCTCTCCGCTAGGGGAACCGCAGGAAAACAGAAGATTCTATGATGAATTGTCATTAAAGAAAATAAAAAGTGGCCCTAGGATCGACCCTTGGGGAACCCTAGCAAACTCAGTAGATTGGAAGATTCTGTGTGTGACAAATTGTTTTCTGTTTTCTGCTAGCATACAAAATTTATGTAGACCTGTACCAGTTCTGAAGAGGCAGGTATTTCTTAACTTTCTTACTTCCCATCTCTATCCACTACCGGCTCTCTTCAGCGTGACAGATCGTGGAGAGTTCACAAAAAAAAATCACTGATAGATTCGTAATCCATAGAATAAAGAAGAAAACTAGAAGTGCCTTATATTCAAATTTGGATGGAAGAAAATGCCTCCTTAAGCACAATTAGCACGCGCTCTGTCTCACTTACATATGGATGTGGCGACGTTTCTCCGGTGTGGGCAGTGCACGGGGGGCGGCGGGCTGCCCTCAGAGTCCTCGGAGCTGCCGCCCCCCGGGGCGCCCCGTCCGCCCACCGGAGCCCCGCGGCCCCCGCTGGCTGCCCCCCGAGCCCCCCGCCGGCCCCTCCTCCCCCCGCCCCTCTCCGCCGTACTGAGGGAGGATTCTTCTGGAACACACAACCAACAGACACTCAACACTCATCTCACTGTGGTATAATCAGTATTGTTGTTTTTATTGTCCTGAACTGGAGCACTTTGAATTTCGTCTATCTTTAAATTTGTTTATATATTCTGGGTTCAGTCAATCCTGTCTCTAGTGCCTGAGCTTTCAAATCGGAATTATGAACATTACGCGAAGTCTACTACTAGTTTGAAGAGAGAATTAAATAGTTGATATCTTTAGTTGATAGGCCAGTTGTTTCGCACAATTTAAAAACATTTCAAAGTTAATCTTTAATTTCTGTAAATTAACCTACAGTGAAAATTAACTTTCAAATTCGACGAATTGTACAAATTCTACAAAATAAGTGGGCTTAACATGAGCAGTTAGAGAATTAGTGGTAGTTTTGTCACCCTGCTTCGGTCGGTAGGTGTACCCCCGGTGTGAGGTGGAGGCCTCGTTCTCCTGATGACCGAAGGTGCGGAACTGCAGCGTGTAGTCCAGCGTGGAGGCAGACACTCCGCGAGCTCGTCCTCCCCCTCCTCCTGCGCCGCCAGCTCCTACCCCTACCACTCCCCCTCCGACTGGGGGCGCACCGCCCACGCTGAACGTGGCGTATGGGGATATCTCGTACAGTTCTGCAATGTTACCTCATTGTTATAAAATAAATGACCTATTATAGCGAAGTGAGTGAGTGAAAAGGTTGCATTCGATCTTCGGGACAAGTCTCAGAGAGTTTACATCTCGTGACACGTCTGTCAGACTACTCTTTCTTAGACTATCAGTAAGATTCAGTAATTTGCTACGTTTTTGATTTTTTTTTATTCATTAACTTTTGGTAGGCCAGGTTTAAAAAAAAAAAGTCAAACGTACTTCAGAATTTTTTTGTGTCGCATTTTATAAGTTTACAGTAACAATTCTTTCAGATTTTGGTAGTTTATACAACTGTTGTTACTAATAATATTATTTTGTAATAGAAACTCGTAAAAAAATGATGATTTAAAAAAAATAAGTTTCATTGGTGGCCGCCGGTGGGCCAACGGCCAACTAAAGGTAAAACTGCTAGTTACATGTTTTGAGAATTTTACGACCACCACGCTATGCACATGCCCGTGTTGTGGTGGTCAGTTATCTATAGAGTGCATTAACATAATGTATGAACTATAAAAGAATGTGAAAGAATATCTATGTATATACATATATAAAAATGAATCCCTGTTTCCCTTGGTCACGCCATAACTTAAGAACGACTTTACCTATTTCATTCATCTTTTTTTTTTAAGTTTTCTAAGAATTTGTAGAAGGTTCTTACGGAAAGAAAAATTAAGAAAATTGTATAATTTCAGAAAAGATAACGACTGTTTCAACTTCGTACGTTTGACAGTTCGCGCGTTTGATATATTTATGGATATTTCCTATACTATTTTATTTTTTATTATTATTATTTTTTTTTATATGCCCATAGGGGCTTTTACATAGATTTATAGATTATAAGATAATATGTTATCGAGGATTACACATAATACATAGAATTTATACCAAGAGTTATAAAAGTGAAAAATTTTAAGAATATACAAGTAGTTTTGAAGAATATAGCGTAAAACCATGAAATATTTTATTTGACAATAACATAGAACAAAATTAAAACAAACATTACAATAACACATTAAATATATTATACCTATGTTACAATAATTTGTAGGTTTCCACAAAGTGTTGGTTTAAATTTTATTTTAGATTATAAAGGGAATCAGCGAATATATCTACAATATCACCAAACTTGTTGCCTAAATCATGCATCCTATTGGTTAGTGAGTGTGATTTATAGTTGGTTGTGTATGTGTTGCAAAAGAATGTTACAGTTTGTCTAGTATTCCTTGTCGGTACATGGAGTTTAATAGTAGCAACGATGGCAGGGCTGTCAATTAGGTTGTTCATGACTCTGTACAATAAAATTAAGTCTAAAGTGATTCTTCTGTCAGACAACGTAATTAAATTAAGTCTATTCATCAAACTTAAATAATTAATGTTTTCCATTGGAATTTTCAGTTTGAAATTTAAGTACCTACCTAAGAAATTTGTGTTGAACCCGTTCTATTTTGTTAGAGTGTCCTTTATAGAAAGGGGTCCAAATAGGTGAATTATATTCCACTTGACTTCTAACTAATGAAATATAGAGTGTTTTCATGCAATCCAAGGACTTAAAATCAGTTAGGGCTCTACAAAGGAAGCCAAGAATCTTTAAAGCCTTATTAGTTATATCATCTTTATGTGATGTGAATGATAAGTTTGAATCGAATATAACTCCCAAGTTGCGAATTTGTGATATTGGTGTTAATTTAACATTATTTAAATTATATTCATGTAAGATATGAGAATGAGTTCTGGAAAATCGTATTACTTGACATTTCTCAATGTTCAAAAATAATGTATTTTGTTCATCCGATTGCGATAAAAATTTGGTGAGTTGTTGTGGACTAGCCCTTGAAGGTTTCTATATAGCAATATTTATATATTGGTGAGTTCTAAAGTTAAGAAATTAGCAAAAAAAATTGCAATAGGGCAAACGCGAGTTCTTTGAAAAATGTGTGTATTTTATGGAGTTTAGCGGCAGGGAAAAAAAGGGGGAATCAGAGAGGGGCGGAAAGGAATGAAGGTGGGTTTTTTCGCGGGAGGGAGGAGGAGGGAGTGACGAGGGGGGGGGGTGCAAGCGGAGAAAGTGGAAGGGGAATTTGAGAGGGGGTAGGTTCGCGAGAAGGGTGACAGCGGGAGAGGGGAGGGGGAACATGGGGTGCTAGGTATAATGCCAGTAGCCGAAATAACAAATGGTAATATTTTTATAATCTGAGAATGCCAAATTCTTTTAATTTCTACAACATTGATACTTTCTTATTTTTTCAGAAACAGATTTTTGAATATTACAGGAATTTGGAATAGCTACATCTAATTTATGTATTATTTTTGTTTAAAAACATTATTTTATTTTTTTTATTTTTTTTTTATTTAATACATGTTACATAATTGTGACATTTACATAAAGTTGATATATTAAATCACCATACTAGGCGGCTGCCTGTATCATGGTGACCAATATTTAACTTGGGCTTAACTTGGGGTGCTGAGGCCTTGTCATTTGTAAACTAAATGTCATATACGGTTATTATGGCATAGGTATTTTTACAAAATAATAGAATAGGGTATTTTAATAATTTACCTGAAGAGTCGTCTATGATCTTGGTGGGCTTGTGAGGGAGAGGGGTGTATGCCTGCTGACAGTTTCTGCAGTTGTCTTCTTCAGATTTCTCCTCATTCGGCAAATCTTGTCTGAAATCATTGCCACTTAAATCTTGGGATTTTGGGAACATCAACTGAAATGTTAACATGCTGTTTTCGGAATTTTTGGTTTCGGAGGGTTTTGATAAATTCTTGTATTCAGTTTCATTTGGTTATGTATGTTATAGGTTATGTTAGATATGGTTAGGTTAGATTAGGTAATGAGAGTATTTAAATTTCACTCAGAGTTAAGTGTGGCGGCAGTGGCCCTATGTAAGCTAGAGTGGGAATTGTCAATGGACCGACCTGCGTTTCCGCAGCAGCAGATAAGCCAGGATGACGGCGAAGATGGTAATAGAGGCGCACAGCACTGACACGATGATGGAGTCCAGATAGTCCTCCTCCTGATCGTCTTCCGGATAGTTGGAGGGAGCCGCGATACGAGCTGAAATCATATTAGAGCCAGCCATTTCAAAATCAAAGTGCTTTAAAAAATTTCCCCTTTTCAAAGACGAAAATTTCTCACTTATTCGAATGAGAACTGGTTTGTTCCGTTGTTCCGTTCCTTGCTTGTTTGTATTATTAAAATTGCCTCCCCTACGTTGAACATCTCATCTCTTCTGTCTGAACTCGACTCCAAGATTCCAAATACATAATGATGAAAATTACCCATTTTAATAAAATGAATACCTACCTACACAAATATTACTCTCTCCATAATTTTAAATAATAATAAAATAAGGTCACCCTTGAAGGGTGAAAAAAAGGAACATTTGAAAAAAATGTATTTATTTATTAGATATTTATAAGGAAACTGTTTTCTAAAATTCTGCAACTCAGAAATATTTGGATCTGAAGGCAACCATCGTAGAGTACATGGGAACGATCACTTTCTTATTGCATTCGCCGTCCCCTTACTGTCCGAGGAACTTGCTTGTCCTTGATCCTCTTGGCACCGGCGCATAGTCGGGAAACACGCCAAACACACGCCAACATTTATCAGAATGGGTCTCTGCCTCGGCCTTCCTACAACATTGATCTTTTCAAGAACCATGTTCACTCCTTCCTCTCCTCAAAAATACCCTTTCCACAGCATCTTCAAAGATGACATAGGCCTTGAGGGAATTTAATTTCCTCAAGGCCTCCTGCGTGGATGTAATTAAAAAAGGTGATTTCGTTTTTGAAATTCAATGCATTAAGAAATATTCTTATAATATTGACCTCCTGTGAGTGTAGTAGTGGCGAAATTGTACGTGACTGACGTGGTCCCCGCTTCGTTGGTGGCGCGTACCCGCAGCTGGTACCACGTGGCGGGCGCCAGGCCTGCCAGCAGGGCTGCGGGGGCGGGGGGCGCGGGGACAGGCAGGGCAGCCCAGGGGCCCCCACTGCCGCCCCCTCCGAGCCGCCGCCAGTGGAGCGCCACGGCCTGCAGGGGGCAGCCTACGTCCTCCCAGTCCGACAGTTGTACGCGCAGCACCGACGAGTTGCTCTGCAGCAACTCGGATTCAGGGGGTACCCGAGGTTCTGCAATAAACAATTTCATGACATGTATCTTTTTATGGTTCAGTTTTAGAGAGAAGTTATCTGTGTTATAATTCCAGTTGCGTAGCAATTGGAGAATAGTGCTAGTAGCTCATAGAGTCTAAATATTGATTATATCTACGAAAATAGTCTTGTATATTTTTAAAAGCAAATTAGCAATCTACTAATAGTAAGTTATTGTAATTGATTGACTGACATTCTTCAAATAATATCCAGTTGGTTACGAGAACAAGCCTCTCTCCCTGGATGGCTTACAGGCTCTTTGAAATTATCACTTAGGTACTCCATCAGAACCCGCACAATTCAATAAATATAATAGTCCCGTATAGCACGTCTATTTGGTCGTCAAAAAAAGAAACGTGGAAACAACAATAATCAGAATGCAAAACTCTTTGATTTAATCAGCATCTCACAGAAATGTGTTTCCCTACCTGACCCCACACTATTTCCCTGTAAAGTAAATGGCAATGACATGGATATAATGGGATTAATTAGAAACGTCAGGAATCAAGGGCGGATCCACCGTTGTGGGCACGGTGGGCATGCCCACAACCCTAACGGACTTGTAACGTCACACTTTCACGGTCTATTGAGATCGATAGGCTGATGAAATTAAAAAAAAAAAACACACACAATGAATCATGAATCGTGTTCGAGTCGGAACGCAGCAAAGAGCCATAGACGATATGCTGACATGTTATGTCACATATTTGACAACATATTATCTTAGATATGAAATTAAACAATTTTTTCACTTTGTTCCACTTGTTTATTTTCATCAGGACCGGTTTCGTCCTACTATGGACATTTTCAGACTAGTAGTTGAAATTTTTATCCTACGGAATTTATACAAACTTAGGCACAACATTGTCTCTATAAGATGAATGTTTCTATTTTGGGTAAATATTAGATATAGATGGAAACGGTTAATACGCACTTTTTTTGAAAAAATCTTTTGATTCACCTTAATTACTTTAAAAGACAACTATTTGCATTGGGGGTAGTAGAAAATATTTCATTTTAAATTTCAATTACGTAAAATTAAAATTAGCTTTCGTTCTATGAAATGTGACCGACATCTTCAAAATTTTTTGTCAAATATCATTTTGTTATGTTGGTATTCTTGACACTTTACGAAAAACAACGGTGGCAAAATTTTTTTTTTTAATGTTAAAAAAATAAAATTCCGCCTAATTAGTACATACCTAATACGCATGAAAAAAATAAATAATAAAATTTATTTGCTTAAATTTTTTTTTACCCCAAAATTTTTTTTTTTTATGACTATTTCTGTGATGATACAGCGCCTGCTCGTGACAAGGCAAAAACATCCCAGTTTTCAAGTAGTTTAGCGGCTACGCTAGGTTTGTGTAACATTGTTTGTGATACAAAAGAAAGTGCCCCTTTGTGGCGCCTGCTCACGTCAAGGCAAGAAAAACATCCCAGTTTTCAAGTAGTTTAGCGGCTACGCTAGGTTTGTGTAACATGGTTTGTGATACAAAAGAGAGTGCTCCATTTATAGCGCCTTCTCACGGCAAGGCAAGAAAAATATCTCGGTTTTCAAGTAGTTCAGCGGCTACGCTAGGTTTGTGTAACATGGTTTGTGATACAAAAGAAAGTGCCCTATTTATAGCGCCTGCTAACGTCAAGGCAAGAAAAAACATCCCAGTTTTCAAGTAGTTTAGCGGCCACGCTAGGTTCGTGTAACATTGTTTGTGACACAAAAGAAAGTGCCCCATATTTATAGCGCCTGCTCACGTGAAGGCAAGAAAAACATCCCGGTTTTCAAGTAGTTTAGCGGCTACGCTAGGTTTGTGTAACATGCAGTGGCGGCTATTCCATGGGGGTCTTTGGGTCAAAACCCCCCCAAAAATAGGCAGCAATATTATGAATTTACTAACAACGAATTAGGTACCCGATTTTAAATTTATCTAATATTCGTGCAGATTCGTATTGTAAAAGCGGGTTCCATTGCCATCTAGCGGCCAAACATGAAGCTATTGCATACATCAACCGTGGGGTCACTCGCCGTTTTGACCGAAAAATATCTCTTTTCCCTTTCTTTACCATAAAGACAAAGGAGTTGAACTCTATTATATCTGGGGTATGCTTGGTATTGTACAAATTACATTTACAAGGGACGGCGAGGTTTTGACCGCGGTGCAACAGAGATACCTAGATCTTTAGATATTAGAGTGAGATGTCAAAAAAATGTCAGTCGAAAATATTTAGTGTGATAAACAATAGCCATCTTGAATATTAGTTCATAATTAGTTCGCGAAAGCGTGTTTATCATTGTTGACGTAATTTGCTTGGAATAATTTAAACTGTCAAATTCTGTATTGACAAAACTAGTGAAAAATTCGTTGAATCTTGAGAGATGTTCGGTTACAAGAGATAAAAATAAAGAGCTTAAACAATATTTCAATATACAAAGTTATAATTTGCGAGTGGATCAGTGCAATAAAAGGAATGTTTACTTCTGTTGTCATTTTTTACTTCTTTACTCAAATGGTAAACAGTAGACCGAGATTGGAGTTAATAATTTAAAACACTAAATAGAAAACGATTTTTTTTAAATTACTGATTATATATGATACTAACCCTATACTGATTAATAATAAATTCATTACTAAATAAAATGTATTAAAGTTATTGTGTTAATAATTCGATAAATAACCTTAAATTAAACATTGTACTGGCTTCACAATGGGTGAGTACCGGCAAATTAATCAATATTTTGGCGTTTTAATAATATTCACTACGCATTAGCTCTGTCAATATTAACTCGGATTAATATTTTTCGTTTGACCTTCCACCTTTGCATCTCTAGAGCCGCCTCTGGTAACATGGTTTGTGACACAAAAGAAAGTGTTCCATTTATAGCACCTGCTCACGTCAAGGCAAGAAAAACATCCCGGTTTTCAAGTAGTTTAGCGGCTACGCTAGGTTTGTGTAACATGGTTAGTGATAAAAAAATGCCTCCTTTATAACGCTTGTTCGCGTCAAGGCAAGAAAAACATCCCAGTTTTCAAGTAGTTTAGCGGCTACGCTAGGTTTGTGTAACATGGTTAGTGATACAAAAGAAAGTGCCCCCTTTATAGCGCCTGCTCACGTCAAGGCAAGGAAAACATCCCAGTTTTAAAGTAGTTCAGCGGCCACGCTAGGTTTGTGTAACATAGTTTGTGATACAAAAGTGAATGTATTATTAAAAAAAAAATACTAGAAAAATAAGCATGTTTTTTACGTCATTTTATTTCCAAAACTCCGGTACCTAAATTAGTGTTTACCGAATACGACCAGATTTCTTGATATCTTCAAAATCTTCTAGACGTTTATTATATTTAAAAGTGTATCAGGAATACCAACATACCAAAGTGACAGTGATTACAAAATGGGCAAAATTTAACAAGACGATGCTAATTTTAATTTTACGTAATTGAAATTTAAAATGAAATATTTTCCACTGCCCCCAATGCAAATAGTTGTCTTTTAATGTAATAAAGGTGAATCAAAAGGGTTTTACAAAAGAGTTTTCCATCTATATCCAATAATTGCGCTATTTTGTTAATTTAAGGTATTTAATACCTTTAATTTTTACTTCAAATAATCCCAGGAATGGTTAAGTAAGTCAAGTACGATGCTTAACAGCCTGTATATACAAATATGTGAACCTGGATATCGATGAAATTATAAAAGTTATCGCGAAAAAGAAACGTAAGCTTGAATTTGTAATTTAAGTAAGCACCTAAATAAAGTTATTTAATATAAAATGTTTCCTAGCGTTTAATTTGATTTGAAGATGTAAAAAAAATATCAAAAACGGTTCAATAGTTGTAATGGCAATTAGGCTACCAATCCTAATTAAGTCTCGCCAGGTGCATCTCACTTGCTAGTCACACTTACGACTCCTGAGACAGCGTCAAGATACCTATTTACCCAGTCTAGTGTCCGTATATTGGCTTACTGGCTACTAGAAAAAATAATAATTTATTGATTGAAATTGCTTTGGAATTTAATCGAAAGTGTTTGACTATTTAATTAGACGAAATTGGGTCTGACTTCCTCCAATGATGGCTTCTATTCCTAAGGCCAAAGTCCTGATGCTCGGAGAAAAGGAAATCATCAAATTCAAAAGGCGAGTTGGTACATTGACTCACACTTGGCCGATTTTCGGGTGGCTGTGCCCACAACCTTTTTCAAGGGCTGGATCCGCGCCTGTCAGGAATGAATGTATAAAAGCAATTTTCTCTACCTGATCCCTTGGTGGAGACGGAGAGGACGTCACTGGGACTGCCGGTCCCCACTCGGTTATAGGCGGACAGGTAGAGGTGGTACAGCGAGCCGCAACGGAGATCCTTCAGGGTGTAGGAACTGGCGTCTGCCAATATCTCCATGGTCTGCCATTCCTCCGACTCGTGCTTGTAGTTTAGTATATACCCTGGAAGAGACAGAAACACACCAATTTTTTTTTATTTTTTATTTACGTTTTTTCTTATTTTTATTTATATATATTTTTATCATTAGTTCCACACAGGAGGCCCAGAACATAAAAATCTCTCTATGCCGGTGTCATCTTTGGGGATGCTGTATGGAGGGTAATTTTATGGAAAGGAAGGAGGGGAGAAGCTCTGGGAAGGAATAAGATATGAGGGGTGGGTAGGAATTTGGGTTGTCCAGGAGTTACGGACCTATGAATCGAGACGAGAGAGTCCAGCTGGAGAGGTTAAAAGGTCTCCCTCAACCAGTCTCTCCTGATGATGCCTGCCACGCATTAGGCGGGCAAACATATCCGTCGCCAAGAACTAAACAAATCTCATCCCATGAACCCGGACACCCCTGCCTAGTCACCAAACGTAGTCACCAGACATTTTCAGGAATTTCCAGATCATTCCAATCAGGTGCTATTGTTATTATTGAAAAATTAAAGATCCATCTTCGATTTGTGGTAAGGTGCGTTACCTTGTTGGAAAATTGCCAAACTACCACTTACGACTACATTGTAACCTACTTCGACTACTTCGTAACCTACTTAGGACTACTTCGTAAGTTAGCCTAATCTATCTTCCAATAGATTTTTATTTCCTGACACGTGTCACCACAATCTACACATCTGCCCTGATGATGACCACTACTACGCTGTCCGAAGCGTTTATAACGAAGGAGAAAGCGCAACACAGCATAATACCGCAAAAATCAACCGTGAAAATACTTTTTTTTGGTCTTGAGAATCTAAAATTACATTAGATTTAATGACAATAATTCAAGTAGCTTTTTTACGCACTGACGGATCAGTTTTTGAAGTTCCCAACCAATTTCGGCAATCGATACGTCGCCGTGTAATGTCATTGACCGCCACGTTTATTTTTTAATAATTGGTAGGTAAACCTCTTTTTGTTTGGTTTCCGCAATAATTAACTAATTAATTCTGCAAAAATTATACTTATACAAAAACACACGAAAAATGTTTAACACCTTCAGCGGAAGAATTTATTTGAACTAAAGTTAAAATTAAGAAAACTGGCTTTTCTATAAATAATGTACAGATTTATTTTACTGTATGATTTGAAATATTTGTTGTAGATTACAATATTTCGTTTGAAAATTTAACAAATCTGCCAACGACCAATGGTTTAACCTTACCATATTAAAAATTAACTCGGTTTTTTCAAATTTAAAAACTGTCTTTACCATATAAAATAACAATCTTTCGAAAACAAATTATGTTTTGTTTGTAAAAAAGAGTCAATAGGTCTAGAATTTGATTTAAAAAGAAATTATTTCCGGTATTCTCCGGTTATAGCCTCTTAAAACAAAGTGCGTGTTTGTGAATTACAGTTAAATTTTACGGTTATTAACGATTTATTTAACCAACTTTTGTGTTATTTTCATATTTAAATAATAGTGCGTGATTATATTGTGGATTGCAATGGAATATACAAACGCAGAATATGTTGATGTGTTTTGGATGTGCGAATGGGAATTCTACCATCAGAGCAGAAGTCAAATAGGCCCAACTCGGCTTGGAAGTTAACGGTGATAATTGATAATTTTGAACAATTTTTGTAATGTGTTTATAAATTGCAAAATGAAAACCTGTGCTAATAATTTATCTCTGTAACAGCAAAAGGTCAAATACGGAAAAAACTTTAACCCTAAAGTAGCCGAAAAGATATTTGTTTTGGTTTTTTTTTTAATGTGAAAATGCTCAAATCGAAAACTTTATGTTTACTTATGTTGTCTATGTCATATAGATTCACCAGTTTTCCACTTGTACTACGAGTTTCCGGACACCTTGTATATCTTTCAACCGGTTTCGGTTTGACCTAAACCTTCATCAGGGGTGAATAAAAGCTATTGAACTAAATACAGAGATACAGAGTATTTAAATGAAAAGAAGAAAAGGGAGAGAGACCATCAGTTTAGGTGGGAAACATTATTTAGTTTTTAAGAAAAAAATGGTAAAAGATGAGAAAAAATGACTGGATTAGGTGAATCCACAATATAGAATATTCGAAAAAGAATACGAAGTGGGAGTACAAACCACGAATAGGCGATACATCAGCCTTGTGCGGCGGTGGCTCGATCTGCAGTGAGAGGGAGTGCGCGGAGGACGAGGGCCGCAGCAGCAAGCGGGGAGCACGCGGCGGCAGCAGCACGCGCACGCTATACGTCACCGAGTCTTCGCCGATGGAGTTGCGCGACACGCACGTAAAGTTGTCTGCCATGGTGGGATCTAACCCTACACGGACAAATACATTATTACTACTTAGGCCGGGCTTCACATGCGCTGCGCCAATTTGGGGTTATGCAGCTCACACTCACATAAACAAATTACAAACCCTACAAAACAAAGCTATTCGACTTGTGTTGAATGCGCCAACGTGGCTCAGGGTTTCCATTTTATATAATGACACAAACATTCTTCTGATAAAGGGGTTTAATTGTTACCAAATATATATTTTTTGCTGGATTAGCCCAACATGAAAACCCCACCATAAACTCTCTCGCTAGATATAGCCAGAATGAAAATTTTAAATACAAAAAACCCAAGATAATCCTCCGCAAAGAGTGAATTCCTGCCTCAAGTTGCAGTGTAGTTTTTATAAAAAAAATGCATGTAAAGCATCTTTAGATAATCCATTTATAATTACGTCAGAGTCAGTAAACTCATGTTTAGGAACTCCGAATATAAATACAGAGAAACCCTCTTAAGAATTTTTCCAAGGGACCGGAAAAAACTTCTTATGCGGGAATATCTTATAATGGCCCAATTGGGCCATTTGGTCTTCAAGGGACAGAATAAATCAAACTTCTTAAGCAGGAAAACCTCTCAAGCGAGAACTTCTTAAGAGGGTTTCACTGTAATATCCAAATCCAAAACAACTAGTGTGGCTAGTGGGGGCCGGGGGGATTGCTGATTTTGATGTAAGGAAGACAATAACTCACGGGGTATGAGCAGGTCGCCCTGCTGGGAGACGGTGAGACCGTGCTGGTGCGTGACGGGGCTGCCCGAGGCCAGCCAGCGAGTTCGCGGGGGCGGCTGTCCGGTGACGCGGCAAGGCAGCTGCAGGGATGCACCCGCCCCCGCAGACACCACACCGCCGAAAGAGGCTATTCGAGCCCCACCTTGAACACAACAACACCTCTCATTAGTTTATAAACATTAAAAAAGTTAACTGGAATCTACATTTTCTGTACAAAGCCGAGTCTCTCCTTTCTTCCAACGACGACTTGGTAATTTACATGTATGGGGACGATAACTACGAAAATCTTAGTATCGTAGGTAAAGATTTTGAGTGCCTACCAAAATTGTGCACATGTTGGGTTCTTAAGTTAGACTTTGGAAAACTTTGTTTGGTTAGACATTCATCTTTTTGATTTTGTTTTATTTTATTTTATTTGGAAAACCAACAATTACAACAAAATATGTGGAAATTACTCAACCAATAATAGGTTTTTTCTGAAGAATATCAATTATTTAGTGTAAACAAAGAAAAAGTGTTACATTAACCTATGGGGATGGGTTGGTGGAAGGGAGGGATGGATCTATTCTGCATAATTAGTAGCGTGTATGTAGTTATAGTAAAGTATCGAGAGATCGCCTGTGTGACTTTAAGGAGTGTGGTGCAGAGTTAAACATGTCAAATTGTGTATAGTATGTATTGAAATGTGAGAGGTATGATAAATTAAGGAGTTTTGCTTATATTTTAGCTATTTTTGTCTGATCTGGTTCATTTGTTGGGAACTCATAGTTTTTTTTTCTTTATTAATCTATAAAAAGTTTAAATACATGCGATTTTTTAATGTCTGTCTCACTAGGATATTACCTGTGTCGAGACAGACATAGAGGTACATAAATGTACAACATAGTTACATAAATATTAAGGAATAAAAAATATTACAGAACTATGTTACATACATGCATTATAATTTCTATATAATTAAAAATAACGGTGATTGGATTGGATTTTATAAATTTAGAAAAAGATAATATACAGGTTATTAAAATAATCTACGTTACATTTGACATGTTTCTAGTATATTATTTAATTTAATTTATTTATACCGGGTTTTACAGATGTTCTCACTTGCCTGAGAACAATCCAACATTTGGATTGGTTGTGTCCTATGTAAAGTTTTTGCTCTTGTAAAATTGTTGTTCTTGTCTATTCGCAATTTGTTTTGTAGATGTACGCATTAGTGGGAGGCCCTGTATTTGCAATACATTTCTTTGTTTCGTGTTTGAATTTGGTCATTGCTGCTGTTTGTCTAATCTTGATTGGTAATGTATTGTATAGTTTGCAAGCTAAATATTTAAAATGTCTTTGTCCAAAGGTGGTTTTGGCAAAAGGAGTTTGTAGTAGTTCTTTGTTTTTAGCTTGGGTATTGTGTATCATTTGTGTTGATTTGTAAGATGTTTTGTTGTTTCGGTGTAAATCAATCAAGATGGATATTGAAAAGAGCTGTTTTATGTCCATCACATTGATTGTATTAAAGGTAGTATCAGTGCTAGCAGAAAGAGGTAGTTTGAGAATTATTTTTATGATTCTTTTTTGTGCTTTGAAAATGGGGTCGAGGGCACTAGAAAAAGTATTACCCCAAGCTAAAATTCCGTATTCTAGGTGTGATTGGCATTATTGGCAGTTGGATTCGTTGTAAGAGTTCCTGGCAATCTACGACGGACCTGGATATTTTTGTAGAAAGACATCAGCCGAGCTTCTTCGATCTACCAATAATAACAATTTCTTCTGGGAAAAACGGAAAATTGGTCGGAAAATAGCTCAAGAAATTATTTTAAGACATTAATTATTTATTTATCTTGTATTTCATACCCAGCTGGACTTTTACGTGTTATTTTTTATTTAAAAAATAAGCATTACAAAAAAATCAAACAAAAGCAAAAAATAAAATTAAAAAACAAAATCGAATCCAAAAACCAAATCAAAGTCAAAATCAAAAACAAAATTAACAACATAATCAAAAACAAAATCAAATACGAGTTAGATAAAAGCAGGATACTCGACCATGCAAGATGAAGAAACAACGTAGTGGGATAAGTACAATATGTAGATAAATTGAGCCAAACTATGTGGTTTATTTAATTAAATATGATTGTTTTTTTTCGATATACATTCTACTATGAGGTGTTTATATTTAATAAATGATGTCAAACATATCAACAACGTCCTTATATTAATTTCCCAAATTCTGAATTCGGCGAATTGGAGTACACAATTGTGCAATAAAACGGAAGATATTGCCTCGATGTTGGTTTGCGAGGTATATGGAAAGAAATCAAGTATAATAGTTTAGGGCTGTCAATTATTAAATGTACGATTTTATGTAAACATGATAAGTCATTAACTATTCTACGTTCGGACAATTTTAATAAATTAACCCAAGACCGAGGTGTTTGGCGGTCCATCCTCTCTGCCTACCCCTGCGGAGAAACGGCTTGATGGTTAGTTAGTTAGTTAGTTAAGAATTTATTTCTTATTGATTCTTTCTGTCGTGAATGAATGACTAGCGTAACTCGGTGACCACACTGTCGAGTTGTACTCGATTTGACTCCTTATTTTGATATTATATGAAATTCCATGTTGAGAAAGACCGAGTTGTTTGGCGGTCCGTCCTCTCTGTCCGTCCCCTGCGGGGAAACGGCGTGATGGTTAGTTAGTTAGTTAGTTAGAGAAATATTTATTTTTCTAAAAAAAAATTTCTAAGATAATTGGAAAGCCGGAAAAATTTTACTAAGTAAATTGGTCGGAAAATGAGTCAGGAAATTTTTATAAAACATTTATTTTTTGATTTTGTTATGCTAAGTTTGAAAATTTTTCATTCCTGAAATTTTTAAATTTTTCTGAAAAAAAATCAATAAAAATTAGAAAGTCGGAAAAATTTAGGACAGAAAGTTTATTTAAATGCGTATGATGATACTTAAACATACCTTCTGATTTTGTTAAGTGATATTTTAAAACTTTTCATTTCAGTAGTATCAAAATTCAGAAAGGAAATTGGAGAATACGTTTGAAAGGACAAAACGCAGCCCTTTTTCGTTGTTTGTTTTTGGGGTGTTATGCCGTGTTGTGCTACCTCCTTCTTTAGCCGACGTTTCGGACAGCGTTGCAGTGTCCATCATCAGGGCAGATCCGGCAGATCCGTCGATCTAAAAACATATCAAAACGCAGCCCGTTTCCTCTTAAACAAGAAATATGAATAATAGTGGGAAAGAACCCACTTTTGGAAGAAGGCTCCTGCGTAAGGACATCGGTGGCCTTTCCCTCTCCGAATGCGGTTGTGGCGCTCAACCAGAACTCGTACGGCAGCCCCTCGCGCAGGCCCGACACGGCGTGGCGCAGCTCCGGCCCCGCGCTCTCGTTGGCCGGCACCGTGTAGGCCTGGTGCGCCCCGCCCCCGCCCCCGCCGCCTGCATGCGAGGCCTCACGCACGTACACCGTGTAGTGCTTGATGCGACCGTTGGGTCTGGCGGGGGGCAGCCAGCTCACCAGCACGGAGGAGGCGGATAGCGGGGAGGCTTTGATGCCCGCGGGAGGGCCGGGAGCTGCGGAAAAACAACCGACACAACCATACTTTAGTTATCATAACTGCAAAGTACCAATTTTCATTTTCATTTTCGGACCTAAGTCTGGTGCGTAAATGATAATTATAAAAGTGTTGTTTGTTATGCTCACCATCCTCGTGCGTGGTGCAGGAGAGCGGTGCGCTGGGCACCCCCTCGCCCGCCCCGGTCAGCGCTCGCACGCGCAGCACGTAGGTCGTGTGCGGCTGCAGGCCCTGCAGCTGCGTCTCCACACCCGCCGTGCGCTTCACGGACCCCGAGGCGGCCACTGCCTGCTCCGCTGCCGGGACAAAGCATACCGCTATTATATATACATCTCCACCAAAGTAGTAACACTTATTCCTTGCTTCGTCATCATTCATACATTACCAGAAAGCAATGGTACACTCAATCTATCCGAACTATTGGCTCCCCCTATTTCAAAACTAATTATTCAATGCACTACAGAGGAAACTTTTCCAGATTGATTTAAAATTGCGAAGGTAATAAACACCAATATACAAATCTGGATCAAAAACGGATACCTATTATCGACCTATCTCAATTTTACCAATTCTATAAAAAATTTCGAACATGTATTTTATGAAAGACTAAACATATTTCTATTAAATAAATCACTGCTATATAATAAACAATACGGTTTCAGAAAAAAATCAAATACTTTTTCGGCAACTAATGATCTATTAAATAAGCTGAGAACCAGCATAGACAATGGAAATTATTGTATAGCAATCCTCGCAGATCTCCAAAAAGTATTCGATACCGTGAGTCACGAGATACTACTAAAAAAATTGGAAAAATCTTTGTAACCGGCTCTGCTCTCCAATTCATTAAATCGTATTAAATAACAGAATGCAATATGTCAGCTTAGATAACAAAAACAGTCGACACAATTATATAAACTATGGAATTCCTCAAGGATCCATATTAGGGCCTTTCTTGTTTCAAATAATGGGGAATTTTTTTTATATACAGATGATATTGCTATATTTTACTATGGCAAAAACTTATTTGAAAATGCTCAACTGGATTTTAATAAATGAGATAACTGGCCATAAAAAAAAACTAATTACATTATCTTAGGTTCACAAAAAAGAAAAACGCCGTCATAAACCTTTGAAAATAGAAGGAAAAACCTAAGATTTTCAGATAGCGAAAAATACCTGTGACTTTATATCGATAAACACTTGTCTTTTAAACACCACATACAAAAATAAAAGAAAACATTATCCCGCTAATTGGTGTATTTGGTAGAATAGCCCATCTTCTACCAATACAAGTAAAGCGAGGATTATACTTTAGTTGAATTCAATCTCATCTAAATTATCTCATAGAAATATGGGGAAACACAAACATCACATATTTAAACGAAATTCAAATAATACAGAATAAAGTTATAAAAAAACTTTTTAACTACATACCAGATACCCCCACCAAAAGAGTATACCAAGAAACGAACTTACTGAAAATCAGAAAACTGTACGAATACAACATAATAAGCCTATTATTTTCTCCACTAATTTGCCCAACTTCTCTAAATCATCTGAATGACAGTTAATTTGTTAGCGGGCGTCCTAAGAAGTAAGTTTAGTTGAGTGTAAACATGATTCGCCGCCCCCATCCTGACTCACCGTCATCCGGCAGGTTGTAGGGCTGGTAGTGCAGGCGGTATCCCTGCAGCACGCCTCCCAGCGAGGCCGGGGGCGGGGGGCGCCAGGAGACGCGCAGGCTCTGCGAGGACAGGGCCGAGCACACCACATCCTCGGGCGGGGACTCTGGCACTGAAATACACTCACATTATTCATATTGCCCAATTGAAGATTTTTTGCAATTATTTTTTTTAAATAAATAAAAACACACACACTTTGGAATTTTGGTTACCATTTTTTAGTTTTGTGCTAAATGGATAGGAGTTAGTGAGAAGCAGAGGATCATAGTTCTGCAGGGTTTATCGTTTATTCGTTAGTGCTTGCAAATCAGAGTAAAGTCGGTTCAGTTGGTTAAGTTAGGTTAGACTGACCTCCCTCGAGGGTGGTGGCCGCGATGGGCGCGCTGGGTGGACCTTGCGCCGCGGAGTTGAAGGCGGCCACGGTGAGCAGGAAGCGCGAGTGGCGGGGCAGCGCGCCCACCGTCAGCTGCAGGGCGGGCGGGACCACGCGCGCCTCGCCGCTCCCCCCAGCGCCTCCGCCCTCTCCCGCCCAGCGCACCGCGTAGCCCAGCAGCTCGCCGTTCCACGTATCGCGCGGCGGCGGCTAAACATTGAAACACATTGGCCAACCTGCTAGCTTTCTTAACGTCATTTTTCAAACACAAAATTGAAGCAGTTTGAATTATTTAGCCTCTCGCTGACTTTCTAATCAAAATTTTAATCAGCCCCCTTAAACCGTAGAAGAAGATTCTACCATTACCATACCACCAACTACGGTGATAATAAAAAACTTTGAAGAATGCATCTCCTTCCTTCCATTTTGCATAATATTATAGAAGTGAGTACTAACCTGCCATGTGACGTGCAGCTCCCCCGGGCCAATCGCCTGCACCTGAACATTCCTCGGAGCTTCTAAAGGAGCTAAACGTGAACAAAACTCAAGTTAAATCAAGTTTTATTTATTTATTTTGAATGTCACGCCCAGATTGGCTTTTGCGTGTATTTGTATGTATTTTACAAATAACATCTTAATGAGTATAACAATATCAAAACGAATCAAAATTAAAATTAAATACCAAATCAAAAACGAAATAGGATAAAAAAAACAAGATACTCTATGCAAGATGGAAAAATAGTAGGGTGAGAAAAATACAATACACAGATGAAATAAGTCGAAGTAGAGCTATGTAATTCGATTAATTAAATGTTTTCGTTCTACTTTCCGATATAAATTCTAAGTTTTATAATATTTACGAGTATCTTATACTCTTTGCCGAAGTTAAAAAGTGCAGGAGTTTGTTCTGGTAGATGCCTACTTATGTGAGATATTATTAGTAAAAGGTACATGTAACTTATTTTTTAGAAACAGCAACAGGTTTAGGCAGTAAAAAAGTTTCCCTGTGATAGTACTCAAATAGTGGTCGCTGATAGCTACAATCGCTCCATAAGTTAAAAAGAAGCTGTGCTGGTCGAAATTACATTTTTAACTAAGGTAGAAAATGAATTAATAGTATTTTATATAGCACGTATATAGCAATATATAGCACGCACCTTCTTCCTGAGTTTTGGCCATGATGGAGTCGGAGAACGGGCTGCGGTCGATCTGGTTGATGGCGACCAGCCGGAAGACATAGGGGCTGGCAGGCTGCAGGCCCTCCACCAGCGCCTGTTCCTTCAGCTCTGGGTGCGCTGGATATTCACTGGAACATGGAACAGTAGACAAATAGTAATCAGAATGGAGAGAATAATATAATAAATTTATTCTGAACTTCTGTTAGGTATTTGAATATAAGACATGTTTTGTTTGTTATAATATATCCCGAAGCTCAGTTTGCCTCTTGGCATAGGCCTCCTCTAATTTCTTATTTAATAACAATATTGAGTATTTTGTTTCTTCTTGTTGTTAGAGGGTGGTGGTCTATAACTCTCGCGGGGACCAGCCAAATTTGGAGAATTTTTATTAATTGGTTTTGATTGTTAATTTTGGTTGGTATTTGTATTGTTTGTTTACGATTTTCCGAGACAATGATTAGTTTTTTGAAGTATTTAGTTGTGAGTCAGAACTTGCCCGGTTGACATAGTTCAGTATGTTCGGTCTGGTGGTTTCTTTCGTGCTAGTTTTGGGTAGAGGTTGTGAAGGATTGCATGATATTTTATTTGTATTTACTTTCTTCGGTGCCGATGACGGAGAATCCGAAGTCCCTTTTTTTTCTCTTTTCGCTAATGTTGTCCTTCGGTTTAACACTGTCAGTTTGTCATATTTTATGTAAGCAATATTTCCCCTCTTTTTCTCTTCTTCTAGTTGAGGTTGTAGCTGTTTTCGTTTTTCCAGGATTTCCTTCGAGTTATCTTCTTTCACATTAATACCTGACGGAAGGTTTGTCTTGTTCTTGAGTATAATGTGTTTTTTCCACTGGGTCGTGATAGAGGCTATAACCGGACGATTCTTGTTTTCGCTTTGTTTCCCTATTTTATACACGTTGCTAATTTCTTGGCTGTCCAAGTGTACTCCCGTGTCTACTATGAGGTCTTTAATGTAGTCTACTAGGTCTCCTTCAGATTTTCCCTTCTCTTCTATTCCGAAGAACACTAGGTTATTTTTACGTTTTTCTCTATCTACTGCTTTAAGTTTTTGTTCTAGTTCTGATAATTTATTTTTAAGGATATTGTTTTCCTCAATAATTGTTTTCATCTTCTCATCTAGCGCTTCCATCACATTTCTAGTTACCGAATGAGTTATTATTTCGGCTTGTTTTTCTAATTTCTGGTCAAGTTTGAATAAAAATAATTCCACGTTTTTGTCCATTTTGCTTGTGAAATTGTTCAGATAGGGTGATTCGATTTATGTATATTAACACCTGTTGTTGGGCAAAATTTCGGCACACCTGTTTGCTTAAGTTTTATTTAATTTTCTCATTACACATTTTACTGCCATCTATTGACTGGTGGGGTAACTCGTTAAAATGATTTTTGGTTTAGTGTGTGTACGTATTCACCACCATCTATGAACAGGTATTTTATAAATATAATAATAAAATAAAAATATTATGCTTTATTCGAGGATTGAACCCTTCTCCGAAGATACTGGAGCCAAACTCTTTACACTTAAGCCAATTCACTGTTGAGTGTCAGCGAGATTAAAATCAATATTAAACAACTGTCAACGAAATGTACTAGAGTGTATTTTAGTTGTTTTTAACATTAAACAATACTTTTATTGTTTAATTCACAATTAAAATTTATTAAGGATTCACTAATTGCCAGATTTTTTTTTCGGATGTATATTGTTTTATTTAGTTCACTTATTAAAGTTAAGACTTTCTTTTAGTTCACTTATGGACGATTAAAGTTTAGGCTTTGAGTTTTGATATCACTTTTGAGGCACTCCTCGTTCGAGTATCGATAGAACAAACATACGAGGATATAAATTCTGCACCGAGTTTTATTATACACACAAAATTTCAGTTTATTAAACACTTTTAGTACGGATTCTCAAAATATTTCTAGGTGACAAAATTCTAGGTAGATTGTTTGTCATTTTTTTTTGTAAAAAGACACTTTATAAGCATATCTCGGTAAAATACCGGGAGACAAACACACCAAATTTGATTCGATTTAGACACTATTTCATGTTATGATTCTTCAAAAACTGGGGCTAACTATTTTAGCGACTCGAAACAGTACTCTATCAGTAGTAGGAGAGAATGACATTACACTGACGGAGCCAATTGCTCTGCAGTATATATAATATACCTCACCTCCATCAGACTTTTTGGCTTTTTGATATAATGGCATATAGAGCTCCTAAAAAGCACCTTTCTCTTTCATCGTATGTTCAAAAAATGGTTGTTGGAATAGATAGAAGTAATTTAAGTTGAGTTAGAATTTTTTTGCGAGGGAGCATGCCTGCATTAAAGGGAAATTTGGACTTTACGAAGGGTTTGTTTAGGGTTTTTATGTCTCGTTTTTAAGTTTTCATCTAACCGGGCGAGGCAGTTTGTTGGCAGTTGTATTCATAGGAGGGAATACCCGCATAAAATGTTTCCGCGAGACTTAAGATGTGATCTTTAAGGAGAGGGACTTCAGAGTCCCGGTGGAGCTGAGAAACAACAGAGGGCTGTTGCCGAAGTAGGGCGCGCTCCAGGCCAGCCGCACGGAGCGGGACCGCACCTCCATCAGCACCAGACCTCTTGGACGCTCTGTATTATATATAGTAGTGTGTGTGGTACCTGTGGCCGTGTCCGTCCGGCTGTGCGGGCAGCACGGTGAGGTTGCGCGCGGTGTGGGCGGCCCAGTCCGGCGCGTGCAGCGGGCGGTACTGCAGCAGGTAGGCTTGCAGTGGACTGTTGCCGGAGTAGGGTGCGCTCCAGCCCAGCCGCACGGAACGGGACCGCACCTCCATCAGCTCCAGGCCGGAGGGTGCCGAGGGACGCTCTGTGTTCATATTTTCAAATAATTTATTGAATTTAGTCTAGTAATAAATTATTATAACTTACAATTGCATTTTTTCAAAGAATTCGGAAGAAGTTCTGCTTTCAGACGATAATTTACGATTAATAATAAACGATTTACAATATACCTAAATTAGTGTGAATGGATACAGCACACTCGACAACATTTCCAAAAATATGTTGGAGAATGTGTAGAGATGGAAAATTTCACCCGATACAAAGATGTATAAAGAAAGCAGAAAAAATAGGTCGAGAACATAGTTTTTTTTAATTACACATTTTTACTAGATACTATATATTATGCACATATACATTGTACATACTATAGCTCAACTAGAACGATACCCCTTCATCCTGCCCTCACCCTATTCCAATTCAAACAACTTTTTATGTAATCTTTCAAATCATTTCACTTATGTATAATACCCATGTGGAAACCTGTAAATGGTACAATTAATGCGACTTAAATACTATTATGCTTTGTTATTAATGTAAACTGTTGGTCTCCCAAATAAATAAAAAAAGTTTAAAGTAAAAAAAAATAAAATTAAAAGGAAAAAGGAAAAAAAGGAAAAAGGAAAAAAAGGAAAAAGGAAAAAAAGGAAAAAGGAAAAAAAGGAAAAAGGAAAAATATTAAATAAAAACAAAAAAAAGAACAAAAAAAGCAAAACAAATAATATAATGAATTAACCACTATATTACACATTAGGTTCAAATGCAAAAATTTTAACATAATACATTATAATCTCATAAACACTAACACATAAACACAAGAACGAATGGACACATGTACGCTCGATCACATGAACGCTAAAACACATCAACAATTATACGTTATATTATAATTATGTTTTTCGGTGATATTGCAATGTTTATTCATATTTTTTTATTCTCTTTTTGTCACTGTTCTTTGCATATGTTATTTTGTGTACCTAATTGACTTTTAAGTTTTGCAGATGAAAATGCGATGCTTTTTTTATGTTTTGGTGTCTTACTCACACATGAACGCATTAACACCTGATCGCATGAATGCAAGAACACATTAGCAAGAGAATTATTCAAGATGGCTTTAAAATTGTGAAGGTAATACCAATTTGCTAATCTGGATCTTAACAACTCAATTGTACCAATTTAATCAAAAAAATTTGAACACGTTATTTATGAAAGGCTACAGAAGGTACTATTAAAAAAACAGTGCTATATAAACAAAAAACAATATGACTTCAGAAAAAATCGAATTCACTTTTGGCGACGAATGACCTGAAAATAAACTGAGAACTAGCGTAGACAATACTACTTCAAATGGAAAAGATAAGAGTAACTGCTCCTGCTCTACAACTCATTAAATCGTATTTAATCAATATAATGCAATTTAGCAACGCAGATAACAAAAACAAGAAAACCCAATAACAAAAACTTTGGAGTACCACAGGGATCCATTTTAGGGACTCTCTTATTTCAAATATACATAGTTGATATCTGTCAATTAAACCTAAATGGGGAAATTTTCTTACAAGCACATGATATTGCTACATTTTACTTTGGCAAAAGCTTTCAAAACTTACTAGAAAACACATTACAACTGGCTGGACCAGCGCAAATAGAAGGAAAGAGCCTAAATATTTCAGATACTGAAACATATTTGCGACTTCGTATAGATAAACATGTGTTATTTAAGCAGCATATACATAAAGTAAAAGAAAAAAATTATCACACTAATTGGTGTATTTGGTAGCATAGCCCATCTTCTACCAACACAAGTAAAGAGGGACTTATACTTCAGTTTAATCCAGCCCCATCCCAAATATCTAATAGAAATGTGGGGAAACACACATATCACGTATTTAACGAATAAACTTATAAAATAAATCTTTTTAGCTATAACCCAAATAACAGTGACAAGATCTGAATAGCCAGGTACTTCCGGACCTTCCACTGCTCGACCACCAACCTAATTGTGGTTTGCTATAGTCTCACAGGCTCCATACGGGAGCAGTTCAGACCTTTATGAGATACTCACATAAAACAAGAAGAAAACAAATAAAAGGAATGGATTACCTCTAAGCCTAAGCTCTATGCTTTGATCTTTGTATTTTATCTAAACAATAGAGGATTTTTAAATTTGAATTTGCATCCATACGTCAAGACGTTCAAAAATGTAAAACAAGATATCTTTTTTACCTATCCCAAATTTCTGTAGGTACCCACACATTTTAATTTGTAAAAGTTATGTCGTTTATTTTATCTGTGAGCGAAATTGTGCGAACTGCGAATTCTTAAGAAGTTAAACAAAAAAGTTTAAAGTTATTATTTTTCATTTGTAGCTGGAATCTGGTTCCGGAACATCCTTAAAAATACTGTAAAAAACTCTACAAAAGTTTTAATTTATCCACATTTAAACATTTTGGAATAAAACTTGCCGTTGTTTGGATTTCATCGAGTAGAGAAAGAAGGGCTGGAGTCTGTGCTAGGGGGGGTGGGGTGGGGTGGGGCAGGGGGTTGCGAGGTGTTTATTTCCAGCGAACTCGACAACACTTGTATATTTACAAAGTTTCTCTAACTTTATTACGTGGCACAAAAATCCCAATAGACTTGACAAAGTTTTATTTTGTTGAATTCGACTTTGACCTACATAAAACACTGCGTTTGTACATGTACAGTGTACACCATCAACGTAAAGCACTTGTACGGAGGTTTTTTTATGTTTATTTATTGTTTGAAACATTTACAGAGTGTTTAAAATTTTAACTTTAATAATATTGCCCTTGGAATGTTCACATGTATTAACATTCCATTACAAAAACGTTCACTGCAGGCGAAAATTAATTCTAAAACACTATTTTTGATTAATCTTTACTACGAATGGGCTTACATTATAAATACAAAAATATGCATTGGATAGATTGAGGCTTTTCCTATCGTTTCTATATGGTAGAATTAAAATAAAATTGTTAATTATAAATAATGTTAATTAACTACCAAAAGATGTGTATTTTCATATTTTTTTATTTTTTTTTTAATTATTTTTTTTATTTATTTATTTATTTATTTATTTATTTATTTTATTTTTTTTTATTTTTTTTTTTATTTTTATTTTTTTTTTAAGAAAGACAAACATTCCCGGGTTACGAATAACCCAACAACATTTGAAAATCTCCTACTACCACCACACTAAGCGGAAGATATTGCTTGTGTTGTGACGGAGGACTTAGCCAGCCGAGGAATCGAACACGGAACGCCTGGGTGAGACCCAAACGCAATGCCCATTCAACCACTGACCGGTCTATTTTTTTAATTTAGGACTAGCATGTAGTTGATAGTCCAAAATTGCTTGCAATTAGCTTTCGGAATCCACTACATGAAAGTGGAAGTCGGGATTTATTTCAGTGTAGAAATTCTAGGACTAACTATCATATGGATTCCCCTTTGCCCAGAATACTAATGGAGGGAAATAAGTTTATCAATTCATCGGACATCTTCAATTTGTCACAAAACAAATACAAAATGTTTTTAATGAAGCAGTTCCGTTACGTGCAATAAATACTGTATAAGTTTTACTATTCATATGTAAAAGCCCCTAGAAAGGGCGTTCATAAATACATAAATTACCAGCGAATCATGAGCATTTTTGCGGAGTGGGTACAGTCTAGTACGTAATGTGCATTCCGTCTCGTTCCTATAGCACGGTAGCAGACGAGACAGAGCACTATCACGTGATTCATCGCGACGTGTAGCAATATGATAGAAAAATATGTTTATTTTTAATTTTTAAAAATATCATCGGATAACAAATTGACATCTACATCTTTATTCCAAATTGCATCTAATATCCGATTTATCAGAAATTTATAAAAATAATATTTTATATAAATCGGAGATGGATTTTAGATGTATCCATCATCACACATCTGCCCACTGATGGGCATATGATGGACACTGTAACGTTGGCTAAAGAAGGAGGTAGCGCAACACAGCATAACACCCCAAAAATATATTTGAAAAAAAATAATCAACAAAATATATAAAACGCGAAATATAAAATACAGTAAGTGTAAATTACCTGCAGAGAAAGATAAGAAAGAAAGAAAAAAAACATAATAATAAAGCTTGTTGATTATTAAATATAGAAGATTGTTGATTTGGTTTTTAAGGTATGCGAGATTGTTAACATGTCGATACACCCTGTATATTCCAAGCTTGAAATATTTTTACAGTGGCCAAAAACTTTCCGAGGATGGTGAACATTCAGTTTTTAGTTGTGCCCCCCGAGTGTAGTTTGTTATTGCGAACAACTAGAAAGTTTGTTATTGGGTTAGTGGCCGTTGAAAGGCTTTTCAAGAAACTTCACACAATGTTCGTTTCGTGATAATATTGCGAATATAATCTCATTGACATTCCGGGAATGCTTCGCAGCTGTTGTCGGTAGTATGCGCCTAAGCCTAAATGCCAACCTGAATTTGATACTATCTATTCTCGCGCAGGTGGTCACTTTACTGATTTTATAATGACTGTAAGTGAAAGGGAAGGATGCGTAAAACACACGTTTTATCACGGGAAAAAGAGAGAGAGAAAAAGTTAGTTTTAAATTGTTTTAAGTTAGTTTTAAGTGTCCGGCGCCAACCATTTAGAGTTACTAAAGCCAGTGACCCAGACCGAGGTTAGCTCCATTGTTTTCATATTTATTTTGAAGTGTCCGGTGGGCAATTACTTACGCCCATCGTTCACGTAGCTATTTACAAGCGACGCTACCGCTACCTGTCATACAATTTTGATAATAATAGTATTGAAAATACAGACGAGCGGCGATCGCGTCGCTTGAACGTAGCTCCATGGAAGAACGGCGTTAGAGTTACTAAAGCCGGTGACCCGGACCAGAGGTTAGCTCCATTGTTTTCATATTTATTTTTAAGTTAGTTTTAAGTGTCCGGTGGGCAACCACTTAGAACTACTAAAGCCGGTGACCCGGACCAGAGGTTAGCTCCATTGTTTTCATATTTATTTTTAAGTTAGTTTTAAGTGTCCGGTGGGCAACCACTTAGAATTACTAAAGCCGGTGACCCGGACCAGAGGTTAGCTCCATTGTTTTCATATTTATTTTTAAGTTAGTTTTAAGTTAGTGTTAAGTAAGTTTTAACTTGTTAACCACTTGTTAAGTGCCCCCTAAAAGTCAATGACCCGGACCAGAGGTCAACTCCAATGTTTTCAGGTTAATTTTTAAGTTAGTTTTAAGTTAGTTTTAATTTAGTTGGGTCTGGCGGGCGACCACTTTGAGTGGCCCCCTAAAGCCAATGACCCAGGTCAGCTCCACTATTTTCAGTTTTTTTTAAAGTTAGTGTTAAGTTAGTTTTAACTTGTTAACCACTTGTTGAGTGGCCCCTTAAAGTCATGACCCGGACCAGAGGTCAGCTTCATTGTTTTCAGGTTAATTTTTAAGTTAGTTTTAAGTTAGTTTTAATTGAGTTGGGTCTGGCGGGCGACCACTTTGAGTGGCCCCCTAAAGCCAATGACCCGGACCATAGGTCAGCTCCACTATTTTCAGTTTTTTTTAAAGTTAGTGTTAAGTTAGTTTTAACTTGTTAACCACTTGTTGAGTGGCCCCTTAAAGTCATGACCCGGACCAGAGGTCAGCTTCATTGTTTTCAGGTTAATTTTTAAGTTAGTTTTAAGTTAGTTTTAATTGAGTTGGGTCTGGCGGGCGACCACTTTGAGTGGCCCCCTAAAGCCAATGACCCAGGTCAGCTTGACTATTTTCAGTTTTTTTAAAGTTAGTGTTAAGTTAGTTTTAACTTGTTCACCACTTGTTGAGTGGCCCCTTAAAGTCATGACCCGGACCAGAGGTCAGCTTCATTGTTTTCAGGTTAATTTTTAAGTTAGTTTTAAGTTAGTTTTAATTTAGTTGGGTCTGGCGGGCGACCACTTTGAGTGGCCCCCTAAAGCCAATGACCCGGACCATAGGTCAGCTCCACTATTTTCAGTTTTTTTTAAAGTTAGTGTTAAGTTAGTTTTAACTTGTTCACCACTTGTTGAGTGGCCCCTTAAAGTCATGACCCGGACCAGAGGTCAGCTTCATTGTTTTCAGGTTAATTTTTAAGTTAGTTTTAAGTTAGTTTTAATTGAGTTGGGTCTGGCGGGCGACCACTTTGAGTGGCCCCCTAAAGCCAATGACCCAGGTCAGCTCCACTATTTTCAGTTTTTTTTAAGTTAGTGTTAAGTTAGTTTTAACTTGTTAACCACTTGTTGAGTGGCCCCTTAAAGTCATGACCCGGACCAGAGGTCAGCTTCATTGTTTTCAGGTTAATTTTTAAGTTAGTTTTAAGTTAGTTTTAATTTAGTTGGGTCTGGCGGGCGACCACTTTGAGTGGCCCCCTAAAGCCAATGACCCGGACCATAGGTCAGCTCCACTATTTTCAGTTTTTTTTAAAGTTAGTGTTAAGTTAGTTTTAACTTGTTCACCACTTGTTGAGTGGCCCCTTAAAGTCATGACCCGGACCAGAGGTCAGCTTCATTGTTTTCAGGTTAATTTTTAAGTTAGTTTTAAGTTAGTTTTAATTGAGTTGGGTCTGGCGGGCGACCACTTTGAGTGGCCCCCTAAAGCCAATGACCCAGGTCAGCTCCACTATTTTCAGTTTTTTTTAAGTTAGTGTTAAGTTAGTTTTAACTTGTTAACCACTTGTTGAGTGGCCCCTTAAAGTCATGACCCGGACCAGAGGTCAGCTTCATTGTTTTCAGGTTAATTTTTAAGTTAGTTTTAAGTTAGTTTTAATTGAGTTGGGTCTGGCGGGCGACCACTTTGAGTGGCCCCCTAAAGCCAATGACCCAGGTCAGCTCCACTATTTTCAGTTTTTTTTAAGTTAGTGTTAAGTTAGTTTTAACTTGTTAACCACTTGTTGAGTGGCCCCTTAAAGTCATGACCCGGACCAGAGGTCAGCTTCATTGTTTTCAGGTTAATTTTTAAGTTAGTTTTAAGTTAGTTTTAATTGAGTTGGGTCTGGCGGGCGACCACTTTGAGTGGCCCCCTAAAGCCAATGACCCGGACCATAGGTCAGCTCCACTATTTTCAGTTTTTTTAAAGTTAGTGTTAAGTTAGTTTTAACTTGTTAACCACTTGTTGAGTGGCCCCTTAAAGTCATGACCCGGACCAGAGGTCAGCTTCATTGTTTTCAGGTTAATTTTTAAGTTAGTTTTAAGTTAGTTTTAATTGAGTTGGGTCTGGCGGGCGACCACTTTGAGTGGCCCCCTAAAGCCAATGACCCAGGTCAGCTCCACTATTTTCAGTTTTTTTTAAGTTAGTGTTAAGTTAGTTTTAACTTGTTAACCACTTGTTGAGTGGCCCCTTAAAGTCATGACCCGGACCAGAGGTCAGCTTCATTGTTTTCAGGTTAATTTTTAAGTTAGTTTTAAGTTAGTTTTAATTGAGTTGGGTCTGGCGGGCGACCACTTTGAGTGGCCCCCTAAAGCCAATGACCCGGACCATAGGTCAGCTCCACTATTTTCAGTTTTTTTAAAGTTAGTGTTAAGTTAGTTTTAACTTGTTAACCACTTGTTGAGTGGCCCCTTAAAGTCATGACCCGGACCAGAGGTCAGCTTCATTGTTTTCAGGTTAATTTTTAAGTTAGTTTTAAGTTAGTTTTAATTGAGTTGGGTCTGGCGGGCGACCACTTTGAGTGGCCCCCTAAAGCCAATGACCCGGACCATAGGTCAGCTCCACTATTTTCAGTTTTTTTAAAGTTAGTGTTAAGTTAGTTTTAACTTGTTAACCACTTGTTGAGTGGCCCCTTAAAGTCATGACCCGGACCAGAGGTCAGCTTCATTGTTTTCAGGTTAATTTTTAAGTTAGTTTTAAGTTAGTTTTAATTTAGTTGGGTCTGGCGGGCGACCACTTTGAGTGGCCCCCTAAAGCCAATGACCCGGACCATAGGTCAGCTCCACTATTTTCAGTTTTTTTTAAAGTTAGTGTTAAGTTAGTTTTAACTTGTTAACCACTTGTTGAGTGGCCCCTTAAAGTCATGACCCGGACCAGAGGTCAGCTTCATTGTTTTCAGGTTAATTTTTAAGTTAGTTTTAAGTTAGTTTTAATTTAGTTGGGTCTGGCCGGCGACCACTTTGAGTGGCCCCCTAAAGCCAATGACCCAGGTCAGCTCCACTATTTTCAGTTTTTTTTAAAGTTAGTGTTAAGTTAGTTTTAACTTGTTAACCACTTGTTGAGTGGCCCCTTAAAGTCACGACCCGGACCAGAGGTCAGCTTCATTGTTTTCAGGTTAATTTTTAAGTTAGTTTTAAGTTAGTTTTAAGTTAGTTTTATTTTAGTTGGGTCTGGCGGGCGACCACTTTGAGTGGCCCCCTAAAGCCAATGACCCGGACCAGAGGTCAGCTCCACTGTTCTCAGGTTTATTTTTAAGTTAGTGTTAAGTTAGTTTTAAGGGTCTGGCGGGTGACCATTTGCGTGGCCCCTTAAAGCTAATGACCCGGACCGTAGGTCAGCTCCATTGTTTTCAGGTTTGTTTTTTCGTTTTCCTTCAAATGTTTTAGTTATGTAATGATCTAGTCCTTCATCCGCTGGTCACTTGGCACAGTTACATTCGGTGGTTTACATTAGAATATCATATAAAAGTACATGACAACGATGTTAAAAGTAAATTTTTGAGAGATTCAATAGTTTATTTTTGGGTTCACGATCGCGACAATATTTCGACTGATAAATGTGGGTACTTCAAAATGATTCTTTAATATAATAATAATATTTTTAACTGCCATCGGTAGGTAAGATTTTGTCGTCTTCTTTCTTCTGATTTCCAAGTAAGGCTCTGTAAGGAAGGGGAGGAATAAAGGAGATAACAATATTTTGAACAGGACCTTGGGGTATATGGATAGGTCCCAGAGCTGTTTCAATACTAAACGATATTTGTAGGAAATATGCGTGTGAAGATACCTTGGACAGCCAGGTAGATGAGCAGCTCACTGCGGCCGAAGGAGTTGCCGGCCTGGCACTTGTAGAGTCCGGAGTCCTGGCGCTCCGCCTGCCGCACGGATAGCTGCGAGCGCGCGCCCCCTTCCGTCTTGGCCTCGGATATTATTAATCTGCAATCATTCCTTCACTTTAACCCCTATAATCATAACTAACTAACTATCACGCCGTTTCCCCGCAGATGGGACGGACGGACCGCCAAACAACTCGGTCTAGGCACACACTCTTTGCCTCGTTCACATTCATATATACTCTTATATTATTCTCAGACCGCAGACCAAATTTGTCTCAGCTCCCATAGGTCTAATATAAATCGTTGTATCTCCCTTTTTGTCATGGTGAGAAATAGGATTTAACGGTGTTAGAAAGAGAAAATTCCACGCTTTATATTCAAATCTATAATTCAACCATGGAAAAAATAAAATGTTCATGTTCACTTCCATAAAACCAAAGTTTCCGATTGCAATTTGAGAAAAAATCTATAAAATTTGGAGAATGTTTTATTAATTAAAAAATGTGAAATGATTGTATCATTCTTAATACATTTGCTTAATGTATGTGCTTTTTTCTTCGCTATCAGTAAAATTCGAAGACTCAAAAATTCTAAAGGGCTCAAGGTTGAAATCTGTTACATATCGGAATGCTCGAGTGGCTAATATCCTCGTTCACGCTTGTTGTGTCCATCACACACCATATGGATGTGTCTCATCGAGGTGCTCTGCCCCTGAGAAAAGTCCTCACGGTAATGTACACACATACCTCGCTCCATGTGAACGAAGCTATTAAAGTAAGGATGTTTTAGACCTGTAGTTGTTGGCGTCCAGCCGGTGCAGGTTGTGTGTCCAGACCACCTGGATGGGATCATCTCCGAACACCTCGCACACCAGATTCACCGAGTCCCCTCGTCTGGTGGATATATTCCTGGAGCCGTGCTCGAAACGCGGGGGCTCTGAGGGAATGCAATGCTTTGTCAACAACACTTAAGAGCTCCAATAACATTACAAAGCTTTGCTAATAACAGAATAACACTAAAGGGCTCCAACAAAATTACAAACTTTGTTAACAACACTTAAATGCTTTAACAAAATGTCAATCCTTTGTTAACAAAACTTAAATGCTCCAACCAAATAACAATGCTTTGTCAACAACACTTAAGTGCTCCAACAAAACTACAGTCCTTTGTTAACAACACTTAAGTGTTCCAACAAAATTACAATGATTTGTCAACAATACTTATATAATTTGTCAACAGTGCTTCAACAAAATTAAAAAGCTTTGTTAACAACACTAAAGTGCTCCAACAAAACTACAGTCCTTTGTTAACATCACTAATGTGCTCCAATAAAACTACAGTCCTTTGTTAATAACACTTAAGTGCTCCAACAAAATGTTAATCCTTTGTTAACAAAACTTTAGTGCTCCAACTAAATAACAATGCTTTGTAAACAACACTTAAGTGCTCCAACAAAATTACAAAGCTTTGTTAACAACACTAAAGTGCTCCAAAAACACTACAGTCCTTTGTTAACAATACTTATGTGCTCCAACAAAACTAGAGTCCTTTGTTAACAACACTTAAGTGCTCCAACAAAATTACAAAGCTTTGTTAACAACACTAAAGTGCTCCAAAAAAACTACAGTTCTTTGTTAACAACACTTAAGTGCTCCAACAAAACTAGAGTCCTTTGTTAACAACACTTAAGTGCTCCAACAAAATTCAATGCTTTATTAACAACACCTAAGTGCTTCAACAAAATCTTGGATTTTAGTCAGTAAGTTTAATATAAGTTTATAACAACTGCAAACAATTTCAATGGATCTCTAAAAAATCAACGGGTTTTAATAAAGCAAAAACCAAGTTTTTTTCCGTAATATATCTATTTTCAATTTTCGTAGCCAATTTCAGATAAATACGTGTTTGTGGGTGCCACAAAAGTTGATAAAATGCATTGTCATTGACAACGAGTCTATTTGCGGAGTTTCAGCTTGATCGGATATCGAGAAGGGAATTAATTTCCACTTTCAAGATTTGCATTAATTTTTTATTCACGAAAACAAAATCGAAATTTATTTTTTTATCTATTTTGAATTTCACGCCCAGCTGGGCTTTTACACGTTATTTTTTTCCTTTCACAAAGAACATCTAAATGAGCATAACAAAATCGATACAAAAACAAAATCTAAAACAAAATCAAAAAAAAAATCGAAATCAAAATTATTAAATAAGATAAAAACGAGATACTCCACCAAGCAAGATGGAAAATAGAAGAGTGGGAAAAGAACAAATAGATATATAGTGGCATTTGAACACCCGATTGAAAAGTCATTAAAAGTAATGAAAACAAAAATTGGTTAAATAGATTACGTTAGGTTAATTTATGTGCTATTTATATTTCATCACTCAGTTGTCTGGCCACCGTGGTTGACGTACCGTTCACCCTGACAAAGACGGCCTTGCTGAGGCCGGGCCCGATGTTGTTGACGGCCTTGCATAAGTAGAAGCCCTCGTCCCGCGCACTCACCGAGCTCAGTGTCAGGCTGCCGTTCTCAGCCACGGAGGCCTCCTCCAGTGCCTGGTAGTTCTGGGGAGATGGACCTGAAATACACCATGTTAAAACCATCCAAACCTTAAAAAATTAAACTGTCTCGAATGTGTCTTCTGTACAATAAATACCATTGAATGTGACTGTATAGATATCTTCGTAAACAATCTCGCATATTCAAAAAACCAAATTAACAATCGTCTACCATCATGTTATGTAATTGCTTTAAAATTATGTTTTTTTTCTTCTTTTTCTCTGTAGGTAATATATACTTACTTTGTTTTACGTCTCATGTTTTATATTTAATTTTTTTTTCACAACTAGCATATCCGCCTAGTGACAACTAAAAACTTGATTACGCATGCTGTGAAGATTTTTAATTGGAGTGTTTATTAGGTCCTTACTTATGAAATTGGCGTTTTGTATGGGAGGAACATAAAGTCGATTTTTTTAAATATAATATATTTATTTAATCAAAGTATGTACCATTGCTATCTATGCACTTTTACCATCTCACAGGTAGTTCATCGATCCCTTTACTAAAAAAACCATTCGGACGAGAATCAATAAAATCTTTGAAGGCGGTTTGGACTGCCCCATCGGAGTTGAATGTTTTCCTTTGCAAGAAGTTATCCAAATTTCGAAAAAATGGTAATCTGTTGGGGCAAGGTGCGGAGAGTACGGTGGATGTCTTAGAAATTCCAATTGAAGCTCCTCTAATTTGGTAGCCGTCAGTTGTGCAGTGTGTGGTCTAGCGTTATCATGAAGCAGCAGTGGCCTAGAGCGATTAACCAGCCTCGGTTGTTTAGCAGCTAGCTTTTCCATCATAGTTTGCAGTTGCTGACAATAGACATAGAACGACACCAGCACTAGTCCACCAAACGCTCACAAGTAACTTTTTTGAAGTCAATTTTCGCTTGGGGCATGGTTTGGCAGGTTCGGCAGGGTTCAGCCATTGCGATGAGCTCTTAACAACGCAGCCTGCAGCTAACTCGGACGTGGTTTGCGATGGATCCGCTTCCACAATAGCCTTTAATTCTTCATTATCAACTTTGGTCTCCGGCCGTCCACGGGGCTTGTTCTGCAGGTCGAAATTTCCAGAACGAAAACGTTGGAACCAAAAACGCACTGAGTTTTCTTTTGCGACACCGTCGTCATACATATCATTAATCCTTCGAGCCGTTTCTGCAGCACTGGTGTCACGGTGGAACTCTTACTCGTAAATAACGCGATATTTCAAATTTTCCATTTTGTAAACTTACGGCCGCTGTTCCCAATCCTACTAATCAATCACTGAGAAATGATTGTGCGACTGGACCCGACGAACTTGACACTAAACTAATAAAAGAAATAAAACACCAAATAGCCCTTCCCTTCACCTACATCTGTAATCTGAGTACTGCTAGAGGTATATTTCCCAGCCATTTTAAAAGTGCAAACATAGTACCTATTTACAAATCCGGAGATAAAAAGAATCCCTCTAACTATAGGCCTATATCACTTTTAAATGTTCTCACAAAAGTACTCGAAAATCTAATGAAAATCCAACTGGTAGACTACTTAGACAAACATAAAATTTTATCAGAAAATCAGTATGGGTTTCGAAAGAATATGGGAGTACAGGATGCAATATTAAAAGTGACCGAAACTATTATAAATAATGTTGACCAAAAAAAAAGCTGCATTGCGGTTTTTCTAGATCTAAGTAAAGCTTTTGATACAGTGTCCCATAAAATCCTCCTTAAAAAATTAGATAACATAGGTATTAAAAATTCTGCATATAACTGGTTCAAATCATATATAACTGAACGCAGTCATGCACTAAAATTAGGCAACGTAACAAGCCAAAACAGATACATAACCTACGGAGTTCCCCAAGGAAGTACATTAGGACCCATCCTGTTTTTACTTTATATAAATTGCCTGTGTCAGTTAGACATTAGCGGTGAAGTTATTTGCTTTGCGGATGATACTGTTCTTGTTTTCACTTCTGACTCCTGGACAAATGTATATAAAAAAGCTGCCGAAGGAATCAACCGGATTAAAAATTGGCTAGACAATAACCTGCTAACACTAAATATAGACAAAACAAAGTACATGACATTTAGTATAGATCCCAGACGACAACCAAGACTCGATGAAAACTTAACCATACACGACTGCACATCTAAAAAAAACTGCCAATGCAACCCACTAGCGCGGACTCAGACAATCAAATACTTAGGCATTTACATTGACCACTATTTCAGGTGGACAGAACAAATAAATAAAACAGCGGGTAAAGTCAGAAAACTTATATATCTTTTTAAAAACATTCGAAACATAATGCCAATGAAGACTTTAAAAACTATATACTACGCGTTAGGCCAATCGGTTATCACCCACGGTATGATTGGTTGGGGTGGTGCTGCTAAGACTATCATGGACCCTCTCGTCAAAGCGCAAAAAGCCTTAATTAAAGTTATCACAAAAAAACCTTATAGATTCTCTACAATACAGTTATTTAAGGACTTCGCAGTACTGAACATACAGCAACTGTACATCAAAATTATATCTATACATTACCAAAAAGACAAGCTAAACCAACATACTGTACAACACAACTACTGTACAAGACATAGACATCAACACATGACTCCGAAGATAAATACCACCTATGGACAAAGACATTACCGTAATCTGGCTCCAAAACTTTCAAATTTAATTGAAAAAGACATTAAAGACATTCACCTGATAAAAAGCGTAAATCTAAAACACAAAATACATACATGGATTGTAAACAAGGGCATTATAGACTGCGGACATATGATAACTTCTTCAATATAATAGCTACCTGTATTAAATTTTATCTCTCTTTTTTTCAAATAATTTAAGTTTTTTATATCATCTCTTCTCCATTTTTCTTTTCTTTTCTATTTCTCTTATTAATTTTCATTTTATGTTTATTTTCATTTTATGTAAATTCTATTTATTAATTAATAATTTATTTTATTCTTTCTTTTGAAAATGATATAAAAAAATATTAAATTACTGCCACCTCGGAACAGGCTCAGCCTAGTGAGGTGGCATATACCTAAAAGAATGTACATAACATGTATTTTTTGGTTAATAAATAATAAAAAAAAAAAATAAAAAAATTACTAAGCTAAAATTTTGGCGTAGTAATTGATTAATGCACAACTACGCTTTTTCCAACACACAAGTATCGCTTAAGCATTTATCTTAACCTAACGAAGCCGGACTATTGGATTAAACTCGTTTCGGCCGCCTCAGTTTTGGACTAGTTCTTAAAAGTCTCAACAGAGTAAAAAAATACCGCGATAGCAATGTATGGTCGATGAAATATCACTTTGACAGAAGACACAGTTTCGCGATCATTTCACTTCTGTTGTATTGCGTTTATCAATTATCATTTTAATTAATATGGATTAAGAAGTTCGGATACGTGCGGAGCAGAGACGAAAAACGGTTAATTTATGCGAAAAACTATGTCGTGTTCGAATATTCGCCAAGCCAAGTGTCAAGTCCTGTACCTACGGTCAAGCTGACACTTTATTTTATATACGTTTGTTTAAAAAATTTAAAATGTCAGTTTATGGATAAAAATATTTTAAATAAATTACGTGTATTAATAATAAATTCAACAATTAACTCTATAATATTAATTTAACTTCGAAAGTTCTGACTTTGATGTCATTTTATTGTCTATGAAAGTGGGCGAGGCCAGATAACATAAGATGTTCGGGGACAACATAAATCGAGCGCTACCCTACAAAATGCTTGGCTGATCGCGGCCTCAGACGAATCGATTTAAAAGTTAGAAACAGCGGCCGTAAGTGACGCAAAGAAAAAAAAAAACAAATGAATTATAATTTTCGAAACACAAATACATGAGTAAATAGCTGTATAAATTTTAATTTTAAATTCCTAACCAAAGAGAAGATATTTGAGATCAAAGTTGCCAGTACGGCAAAACGCCAATTTCATATGTATCTGTGCATAAATGTAATAATTTTTTGAATAAATCTCTTTTTCATTAAATAGGGTATTTCCACGTTTTTTTTATTGCTTAAAATAATGAGGCAAAAAATTACTATTATTACGGCATCTTTATTTTATTTTTATGTTGACGAATAAATTTTCTACAGATAGTCAAAGTTTTCCATTTTTGTAATACCACCAAAACAACATTTTGGACGTGTGACGACATAAGCGTTGCCGGCTTTGAACAAATTGTGACACTAGTAGTTTGTTTGTTTGTTTGTTTGTTGACGTGCATATGTAGCGTCGTTGCCAACCACGAGCCGTTTTGGTTTTGTCAGTTTTGAACGTTTTTAAAACCAATAAATTTAAATGAAAAAAAAACGTTTTTAGAAGAATGATTAATATCAGAAAAATGATCTTTAAATATTTCATAAATTTTCAACAGAATCCCTCGTTTGTAAAAATATCCTATCGTTAAATGTTTTGAGGATTTTACGACCACCATGCTAGGCACATGCTCGTGTTGTGGTGGTAGTATTCTGTAAATGTTTAAATAAAAAAGAGGTAAGATTAAAAATATTTAAAGTATTTAAAGATACTTGTAGTTTAAATAAATAAATTCCACGACTATCAGAAACTCGGAGGCAAAGAAGATGTTTATTTTATTGACTGTCAAATAAAAATACAGTAAGTTTGAACCCACCTTGGCTTTTCATCCAAGTGACCTGCGGTTCCGGGAATCCTCTGGTGGAGCAAGGTAATGACAGCGAGCTGCCGACCAAAGCGGAGACGTCTTGAGGCTCCTGCACCCACTGTGGGGCCACTAGAATAAGGATGTTTTTTTACGATCATTAGTCCAACTTAGCAGATCTTTGGGAAGTTTTCAGCCTGACACCTTTTCTCGAATAAGCTTTGCAGTATCCAATGTCATTTGCGGAGATGATGGTCCCTGCAAGGCAGTCTGAAATTTGATTCTAGGAAGAGGAATCGACATTTTTTGGACCTTGCAGCAACTCAAGAATCAGTAAGTAAACATTTTACAGAGATAATAATGAAATTCCTGTACTTACGTACTACATACTCGTACTTAATGAAAGAATAAAATTATTAAAAATCTGAGGAAATTAAATTTATTAAATCTAAATAGAATAAAGATATAACTTTGCAGGCGTAAGTTCCAACGATTTTATTTTGATATATCGAGTACGGTTTTAACTATAAGGTCTTTCAATAAGGATGCCCGATTTTAAAATGTAAATAAAACAGAGATATCCACACAATTTTATTTATATTTGAGAGTACATACAATACAAAGTCTTTCAAATATTCACCACGACTTAGCTTGGTGGCACGTATTTAGGAGGGTACATCTGGCTGAATTTGCTGGATGGCTTTTGTTATGTCGACTTTGAGGTTGTCAATTGTTTACGGTTTATTTGCATAGACCTGCGATTTAATAGCCCCAAAATCGCTCGTGTACCACCAAGCAAAGCAGCAGCTTATTCCACAAATCTTACTAATATTATAAACGCGAAAGTATGTATGGATGTATGTGTGTTTGTTACTCTTTCACGCAAAATTTACTGAATAGATTTTAATTAAACTTTACATCATCAGAATAACATATAGGCTGTTATTTATAAACCTAGCTATTTATTTTCAATATATTGAAAAAAATAATTATTGTTTTATAGAAAATGTCAAAATTTGAGAGACATTTTGCAAAACAATGATTGTTAAATCAAAATTCTATTTTAGAAAATATTTAAATTATTGAATTTATTTGAAGTACTCGCATAATACTTTGAATCTAATCAAGAATTATACATATTTTAAATAAATAGCCAAGGAAAAGAAAAAAAATAATCGAAGTAATAATCGTACGCAGACGAAGTAGCGGGCAGAAGCTAGTATTCCAATAAAATAACATTTCAAATAATGGATATCTCACACAAATATGGTTTATTTACATTTTAAAATCGAGCGTCCCTGTTGAAGTACCGTATATATATTTTAAATGCTGCAGGTTGATTATAAAAGTGACAATATGTTACCTCTGACAATGAGGGGAGCGGAATAGTTAGATTTGGCCGCGGAGTTACTTGCCACGCAGCTGTAGGTGCCGCTGTGAAACGATAACACTTTCTTAATGATGAGGATGCTGAAAAATTCCAAGTTCTTCATTTCGACCTGCAAAAAACGTAAACAATATTTTTAGAAATCATTACCATTATTTATTAAATGATGTGTACTATATGTGTAACTTTACCGAAATATAGAGGATTTACAAAGTTGAATGGATTTATCCCTTTTATCAAAACACCTTAGTCAATGGTTGGCTCACTGCCTCAGGAAGTAAAAACGGTTTAAAAGGTAAATCTTTAGTTGGTATTGACTCCGGACTGACAGCACACCGCACATTCAAGGACCATATTAACCTATTTTTAAATTGTTTTTGTGTGAATACCACACATGAGTCTCAATTGAGCCAGTGAGACTATGGCCAATTGGGTATGTTGTGAGGCTGAAGGCAAGTGGGGAGGACAAGGTGATGGGATTTCCTCCAATGTACTTCTTTTTTTCTTTGGATGAAACATATAAATAAAAAAATTTGTATTTTTTCTATTTCTAGAAATAGAAAAAGTACAAAATTTTTTTTTGCGTTACCTGTATATGAGGAAATATACGTACTATCCATTCCTGTATCCATCCTTGTTCTTAACAGGGATGCTCGATTTCAAAATAAATAAATAAATAATAAATATATATATATATATATATATATATATATATATATATATATATATGTCTTAATTACAGCTCAGCGACCGTGACGGGATGGCGTTTCATTTTATTTATACGAGTGAGGGAGATGTATGATAATTCTTGTATGTTTCGTTTGGGGGAGTGCAAACATATGTTGACCGTTTGTCTCATTTTCGACTATTGTTATTTAGTGTGAAAGAAAGAGCTGCAACATTATATGTTTAAGAACGTAAAATTTATTTTGGCATTCATGAACAGCGATTGACCAGCGGCTGAGAATAAGAGTTTAAAATTGTTGCAACTGTACAGAATGGTTCCAAAGAGAAAGATCGATAATTCCCTTAATATCGATTTATTTCATTCAAAACTTGCTTTAATATATACCTACATTCGAGTAAGCAATAAAAATGCTCAAAACGCACGATGGTAAATTATTAAATATTATGTACTTCTTGTAAGTATTTTTTGATAATAAGTATTTATGATTTTTCAATAATGTCTAAGCAAAATAAATGTGTACAAAAAAAATATTTTAGTTTGTAAGGCCTTAAGTAAATAGAAAAACTGAGGTATTTTTGTCACAAAACACGTTCTCAGATTACTTTTTAAATAATATTAATTTAACTAAAATTATAATTCTGAAAACTGTCTTTACTAGATTATGTATTGATTTATTTTGTTGTGTGATTATATGATTTGAAATTTGTGTTGTTTAATTGAATCTATCGTTTGAAAATTGAACAAATCTGCCAACGACCAACGGTATAAGCTTAGTATATTAAAAATTAACTTAGTTTTTCAAAATTTTAAAACTGCATATACCAGATAAAATAACAATCTTTCAAAATCAATTTATGTTTTTTTGTAAAAAAGAGTCAATACGTCTAGAATTTGATTTAAAAAGGACTAATTTCCGATATTCTCTGGTTATACCATCTGAAGGGATTCTAACCAACGACTAAACAAAACGTTGAAAAAAGTAGTACTTTGAAGGAAACAGACACACGTACATTGTGTAATCTCATCTTTGGTCTCACCATTATTTATTGTGTAAGAAAGAGCTATATCATTGTTGTAATAAGGAAAGTATGTTTATTGCCTTTTTTGTGTCGTCACGTTACCGTAAACGTGGATCGTCACGGTAATATTAAGAGCGTACATTCCAGGAGATTTCAATTCTTCTTCATTCCAGGAGATTCAATTCTCCTCAAAAGTACTAAATCCCTCATAGCAACTCCAATCGCGTATATTTCCAATCTAAGCTTCAATTCAGGAAAATTTCCAAATCATTTAAAACAATCTATCGTTATACTGCTTCACAAAAATGGAGATAAATCGCAGATACAAAATTACCGGCCAATTTCTTTGCTCAATTCTGTCTCGAAAATTATTGAGAAAATTGTGAAGAATCGTCTTAGTCATTACCTTGAGAAAAATAACATCCTTTCCAATAGACAGTACGGCTTCAGACCAGGATTGAGCACTGAAAATGCCATCACAACCCTGACGAAAATCATCTCCAACAATATCGATAGAGGAAGAAAATGCATTGCGCTCTTCTTGGATCTAGCTAAAGCGTTCGACACTATCTCACATAAAATTCTCTTGAAAAAACTACAGCGCATCGGCATTCAGGGTCAGCTACTTAAGTGGTTAGGTAGTTATATAGAAAATAGAAGCCAAAGAGTTAATATTAACAATACTCTAAGCGATCTAGCGGATATTAACTTTGGCGTACCTCAAGGAAGCACTCTAGGACCATTGTTATTCAATATCTATATTAATGAATTATGTAACAGCTCATTTTCCGATCACATTATCACATTTGCCGATGACACTGTACTCTTATTTGAAGGCAAAAATTGGAATGAAGTTCGTAATAATTCAGAAATTGGTATTAACAAGGTAAAACAATGGCTAGACAATAATCTTCTCACTCTCAACACTGACAAAACTAAATACATCCGCTTCAGTGCAACTCAAGCGGGACAACCAAGAGAAAATCAAAAAATTATTATACACCATTGTAATGACCCAAATACTTGCAATTGTAATACCTTAGAATATGTGGATAGCATAAAATATCTAGGAATTATCGTAGACAAGAATCTGAGATGGAATGAACATATCGTCTCAATTTCCACAAAGGTCAGAAAACTCACGCATCTTTTCATGGCTATTAGAAATATTCTCTGCACAAAAGATCTGAAACTAATGTACTATGCCATGTGCAACTCATTACTTGAATATGCATCTTTAGGATGGGGAGGATGTACAAAATCAATACTGGATCCTTTAACCAAAGCACAGAAATCACTACTGAGGGTCATCCTTAAAAAACCTTTTAGATACCCCAGTAACGATTTATTCAAAGAGATAGGAGTTCTGGATGTGAGGCAACTATTCATAAGAAAAGTTATATTATACACACAAAAATATCGTCACCTCTTCCCCTCCGTAGAACATAATCACGACACCCGACATGCAGGGAGGAATCCAATAGTTCCACTTACTACTGTGACATCCCTTGCACAAAGACAATATTCTTACTTAGGTCCGAAAATGTTCAACCTTATACCCGGTTCTTGGAAATTGAAAAGTGCAAGCGTCCTGCGTAAATTAGTCAATGATTGGATTCTAGACTTAGGGAGAGTCGAAAGTGAGCGTATGCTGTTTAACTGATAAACAAAATCACCCAACTTTCCTGATCTCTAGACCAAAATTCCCACCACACTCCATTGAGTTCTGATAATGCTTTGAAATTTTTCGACATCCTTTTTGATGTTTTTATATCTGTTTATGGTTTTGCGCCCCTGAAGACTGTTTGGTCCTAGTAGGACACCGCTGTAAGGCGTATCATATGCACGTCACACATTAACAAGGCTAGCTGTGCGAAACTTGGTACCTTACAGCGGTGATGATTTATTATAAATAAACAATACATAACACAACATGTATGACGTACAAAGTAATACACTAATTTCACAATACCGTAATCAAATTAGCATTAAATGAGGTATTAAATACATATATATGTATATTCATAGTATCTATTTATATTTCTACCTATATTTATAGTTATTGTTTTTATATTTTAGCAGGATTAGTTCAAGCGATTAGCGCGGTGTATATTGATTGGTATTGTCGTATGAACTGAAAACATGTTTTAAATCAGTGAAAATAATCATGATTGCACATAATTTATTGCACATCGTAGTTACGCTTAGGAAAAAAATCATATATATTATTGCATACTTAAATTATATCTAATATTGTAAATTTTAATGTACTATGTATTATAAGCTCACACTTCTAAACCCGTAACCTAAAATAACTTCATATTTTTATGCTGTAAAATTTTTATAATTCCTACATCCTGTTATCACATACCTGGTTTATACTTTTCAATACAGAGTTTTGGTTTCAGAGAAAAATAATATTTTTTTGTTTTTTATGGTTTTCAGTTTTTTTGTTATGTAATTATGTACATTTCTTAAGGACTAATAATATGAACTAAAACCTGTCAATTTGTCTGTCCTAGAACGGGAAACTTTCCTAGTTGGACAGGCAAAGCTTTCTTATATGTAAAATGTAAAAAAAAAAAAAAAAAAAAAAAAAAAAAAAAAAAAAAAAAAAAAAAAAAAAAAAAAAAAAAAAAAAGATAGCTGACACCCTTTTGGCAATAGAATAAAAAAAAATAAGATGTATAAATATTTAAAAATCTATAATCAAATAAATATTTTTAATTATTATTAAGAAAATACCGCCACCACATAGTGACTATATACTATAAAGTGAGACACGAAGAAAAAAGTCAAAGGATGCTCAAGATCATGTAAGAATGCTCACATCCAGTGTGGTGGGGATGGGCAGGTTATTTTTGAACCAGGAGAAGTAGATGGGCTGGTCCCCGGACATGACGCTGCAGGTGGCCTGGATATCACTGCCCTCCTCCACGTTGGGCGGAAACTGGAACGGGGCCAGCTGGGGAGGTTCTGCAATCAAACAGTCAGCAAGTAGTAGCTATCGTCCCCGTTAAAATCACCGAGATTCGGCCGCGTACTTCAATATGTTATCATTGGAAGATCGAAGAAGCTCGTCTGATGTATTCTTTCTACAGAAAATATTCAGGTCCGTCGTAGATTGCCCGGAACTCTTACAACGAACCCAACTACGAGTTTCCAACAAACGAACCAGATCAGACAACATTTTTAGCCTCCCTCGATGCAACACCAATTCTAAGCAAAACTTCTTCCTCTATCGTGCATCACACATTTTTAATACATACTATACACAATTTGACATTTTTAACTCTGCATCACACACAGTCATACAGGCGATCTCTCAATACTTTACAATAACTATAGCTACTCATCTAATGCTACCACCATCATATGAACTTCCTTTTTTTTGTTATGCATATTTTTACTACGTACTATATATTCATTTCATTGCCGGCAACCCGGACGTTTATTAAGGTAATATCATATTTTATAAACACGTAAGTTATCCGCCTCACTAGACGGGACGGATAATACTTCAAACATTAAAAAGATAAAAGGTGTACGTGATAGTTGACACATCATTAACAGTGAAAAAAAACTAATATGTCCAAATTATCTCCTTAATAGTTATATGTATACAAATATATATTCGTACATATACATGTACCTGCACACATATACACACATGTATGCATATTGCATACATATACACAAACATATAATCACACGGACATATATATGTAAACACATATTTACAGATACATAATTTATGAATTTTGACTTGGATGGACTTGGATATTATTTATTGTCAGAGTTCCTAAACTACAAGTTTACTGACTCTAGCATAATTACAAATGGATTTTCTATTGAAACTTTCGACAAAAATTCGAAAACATACCGACATAGTTTTTACCCTCCAGAAGGTAGTATAAAAATATATATTCATTTTGTGCAATTTTAGATGTAGAAAAGTGTTTTTTCCCGGGCGTCCTTTTTGTATGAGCCGAAAAGCGAAGTCTATCATCTTAAATACTATTATGCTTTGTTATTAATGTAAACTGTTGGTCTTCAGAATAAAATAAAATAAAATAAAGAGTCGCATTGGACAAGCCATCCCACTTCCGCTAGTATTAGGTAAGCGGGAGTAAACTCACTAAGCACCATGAGCTGCAGCTCGCGGCGGGCCATCTCTCCCTGCGGGCTGCCGGCTGAGCACGTGTATGCACCCGCGTCTGTCGCCAGCACGCCCCACACGCGCAGCCCGCCCTGCGCGTCGCGCCCGTGCCGCGGGTCCGCGCCCAGTTGCACGCCTTGCCGCTCCCACTTTACGCCACTGGAAACATACAAAACAACTCATTGTAAATGTCAATGTATATCTCAATGTAAATGTCAATACAAATGTCAATGTAAAAGTAAATTAAAATGTCAACGTTTCACCAAGATAATATTACAATATAATACAAATACATTTTTTAGTATATGCCAACTCACTAGGCGGAGCCCGTTTCGAGGTTGTAAATGTAAATATCAATGGAAACATCAATGGAAATATCAATGTAAATCTCAATGTAAAAGTCAATGTAAGTGTAAATGAACATGAGTTTGTAAATAATGGATGTTAATGTCAATGTAAAAATTAATATAAATGTCAATGTAAATATTAAGCTAAATGTCAATGTTAATATCATCGTAAATATCAATGTAAATACCAATGTAAATGTGCACGTAAATGTCAATGTAAATGTGTACGTCAATGTTAAGTTCAGTGTAAATGTCAATGTAAACAAATAAACAAGCTGGACGCAGACGCCGATATGCTTTTTACGCACAACAGAAATTAAAATATTTTACATAAAATTATGGCGAGCCACAATTTATTGTAATATACACCTAATTGGAAGTGTGTTCTCACTAGGCAAATCTGTTTTGATATGGACTGCTAATTATCGTTTAATCCGTCATAAAGTCGAGCAACAGATTTATATTTTTACGCACCGCTCACAGAGTCAGTGGCATTTGGTGTAATTATTGTAACTTACTTGATGGGATATCCAGAATACGGACAGTAGATTGTGATGTTGTCTCCAGCAACGGCGCGGATGGGAGATACAAAGCGGATATAAGGAGGACCTACAAAATAAACTGGTATTAATTATTACGTCTACCTTTACTGCACGGCTTGGGCATAATAATACAGAAGAGTAGAAAGCAGATAAAAGAAAGGTGTTGTAGTTCATTTATTTTTCTTTCTTCAACAGATGTCATTAGTATAGGTAGTTATATGAAATTTTGAGGTGTCTCAACACATGTCAGTTAAGTAGTACCTTAGTTAGAAGAGTGGCGACCGTCGCCTTTAGGAAGAAACCGGGCGTCATTTTTTTCCACACAAACGTATTCCCCAATTTCTTCTCTGGATTTTGACATTACTATTTTAATATAATTATTATAACTATTATAATGTATATATCAGCCGCAGTGTCGGTACGTTTTGCATTTTTGATAAACTAATTATCATATAAGATTGGACCTTCCAAAAATCGTTAATATGGCCTGGTTTGCCATCAACAGACGTTCAGTATACAAACTAGACAATGTATTTTTTTAAAACAATACTTACAGACATAGAATGTTTTCTAATGCACTTAGTGAAAAATCTTAAAAATCGGTCCAGTTTTGAGGGAGATAAATGGGGAATACAAAACTTCGATATTGATGATTTTATTTAGGTATTATCATTATCAGCCTGAGGTGCAGTTGTCCCTTTCGCTCAGTAGGCGGGGGAGTAAGGGTGACAGTGAAAGCAATAGTTTGGTAAAATATCTATTGTTAAAATTTCTCGGTGAACGGATTTCCTCTTGTAAATAGCCGATGACATACGATCGACAGCTGGGCTCCTTCAGTGTCGAGATAACTGGCCTCGAAATTACTCAGAGCATCCAATGGTCGTTTGGTCCACGAGGATCGAACTTTATTGAACATATATATATCATACAAGTATTTGTAACAAGGTGTATGCACCATTCTTATACACACCATATTTACGGGTTCGGTCTGTGGCACCTTCAGTATTTGCACAGCGACAATTGTGATTGTTGAAATTGCTAGCCCTGGAATATTTTGGAGTTAAAGTGTTGTCAAACTTGCAGGCTGCATTCAAATCTGCAGAATCCATTCTTTATTGGGTGATCCCGTGCATTGGGCGATCCTCTGGACTGACTTTAATTTCAAATCGCGAAGATTGTGATCCTACATTTTGGAAGTGACTCTCGTCATCTTGGAGATTGACTGGAGGTCATACTGGGCTGATGATAGCCATCTGATGACATCCGCCCGTCCTGCTTCTAGAAGATTCTTTTGGCTAGGAGCCAATAATCTGCAGACGTTCCATTCTTATGATGTCGGATTCATTTCGGAATCGAGGAGTTTTCGACAAGCCACCCTTCAGCTTTTGCACGACTCATCACGGTATTACTATAAACTTATTACCTAAGCAAGCAAGATTAATGCCAGAAGGTCTTAGATTTAGGATGTCTTAAATTAATATACTTATATATTTCAAATATCTTATTTTCATATTTTAATCTAGAAACCCAATCCCTGCAGTTTCATTTGCTTGTTGAGTCCACTTGTTGATAATAATCTATAAATTTATTATAATTTCAATTATGTAATTTGTTCCCGCATCATTCTGCGGTAACATAATCTCAATAACTGGGATTGAAGTAAATTATAGTGTGATGGCTTCAACACTACGTTCGAAAGAAAAAAAAAAGCATCTTCTTCATCGGAAGAGCTCATACAAATTTTTCCCACCTAAACGAAATTTAAAATCGATTACACTAGGTGACTAGGTAAATCAAGGTGACGAAATAATGAAGAGCTCGAGGTTTCAAATCGATACCACGTTTAAAATTTATCAATATTGAATGTAAGCCGACACTTCAGACGACCATAAATTTAAAATTCCAGAGCGTATACGAAGAGGGTTTGTTTAATAACAAAAAAAACTAACATGGTTTTGAGGAATAAATGGGGTAATTAAGCCCAAATTACCACTACAGAATACAGACGGAGTATTGAGAAAACCAATTAAAATTAACGACGTACACAATCTATGCATTATGCTATAGATCGAGATTTTTCAAAAGGTAAACAACACACTCAGATTAAAAGTAAATAAGATTTTTACTTTTGGGTACACAAAAAATGAAGCCAAACAGGTACGTACTAGAATTTGGAACGCATTAAGAAAATGAATTCTGAATTAATAAGGTGATATTAGTTATTACCAGACAAAGTTTTACGAATATTATATCTGATCATGAAAAGGGACGGAGGATAAAAAATAGTTGTAAACATCTGCAAGGAATGTGGTGAATCAAGTAAATGACAGAAACAATTTCATGTCACCATGAGAATTAAGCCGAAATACTACTGAATTCAATTTTACCGGCCGCAAACGTTAAACAAAATAATAAATGGAGAGAGAGAGTCATGAAAAATAACATACCAAGTGAAAGTTGAAATTGTCTGGATTTTCAATTATAAAACGCCCTACGGAAGACGAGATGTACGTCCTGAGTCCACACCTGGCGTTTTTTTTTTAGAAGATATTCGAAGGCTGTGGATTGGTTTGGTGGCAGTAAGAGTCGGGGTCGAGAGTCGATAGACGGCCTATGAAGAGTGATAACCGTTGATAGTGAAGTTTCTGAATATTTTTGTGTATAAATAATTGGTATCGTTCGTATTTAATTAATCAATATTATAAAAACGAGTGCTTTTGTGACTTCGTGAGGAACAATAGTTCGTGTACATAAATTAATTATTCGGCTTGTTAAAATACTCTATTGAAAATTAGCTGCAGTGAATGACAGTGCGCCGCGGGTGAATTAATTAAATAATAAAATTAATTTGAATTATCAAAACCAAAATAATAATCAAAGTGAATGAAATACTTAGCTTCAGTGAGTTAATAATAACGTAACTTTGTGTTTTAAAAATAGAAGGGAGTGCATCGCGCGAATTCTGATTTGAAATATAAAATTAGCGGAGTCAATAATTACGTACTAATGTCATCTTCAATCTTCCACACACCAAATAATAATATCAAAACAACATTAAAAATACACCTACGTACTTAAAATTTCTTCAATGTGCGCCGAACATAAAAATTATAATAATACGAAATTTACCTACAAATACCTACGTAATAATGCCTTGCTCAATCTTTCGCAAAAACAAAAAAAAAACAAATAATAATATTAAGTATAATGTATATAAAAATATAAAATACCTATATGGTTATAATTTATCCAATCTTCCGAAACCAAATAATATTATAAAGTAATACTCACAAGTTTATATTTTCTTTAACCTCCCGCAAGATAATAATAATATAAAATAAAACCTACATGTACCAACTTTCTTCAACTTCTCGCAAACATAATAGTAAAATAATATCAACGTATACCTAAATACTTTCTTCAATCATTCGCAAGTCAGTGATGTTCTGACAATAAATTATTCTTCGACATAATATATTTAACCAATTCATTACAAGACAAAATGAGTAAACGAACCGCTGTCAAAGGTCCGATGACCAAATTGTTCAACGATAATAAACAATACCTACGCGCTTGTAGTTTCTTCAATATATCATATAATCAAGATAATACAAATATTCAAAATAATATCAACATATACCTACGTATGAATGTCATCTTCAATAATTAATAACCTACGTATTTTCTTAAACTCAAATAAAAGTGTGACATAGAGTCATGGGTGTTACTACTTCCGGGGACTAAATTACCGAATCATAAATATAGGAAGGTTCTTTCTTTATTATTTTTCCTCCACAGGTATTTAGTGCACTTAATCAGGCTTCGTTCAGGTGAGTGAAAGAAACATATAAATTAATTACAGGTCGTACATGATCCCGATGCCTGAGAGCTCCAGCAAATCTATAATAACTAATAACAAAATAAGTTTATGTTCCAGGATTTAATTGTGTTCTAAATATTATTCTCGATGTGTAATTACGAGATTTGTCCCAAATTAAAGCTATTATCAATGTTGGTTCAACGAACTTATATATTTTGCGTACTAGTAAGGGTGAGGTGAATGCATAAAAAAGGGTCTCGACCATAAATCGTAGCTGGGATGAACATCGTACGGTCATCCAAATTAGTAGGGTTTTTTTTCCTGAGGTATGCCGAACCAAAGTGGGAATGACGGGAACATCCATACCATACTGGATATTAGTTCAAAAATGAAATTTGGAGAATTGAATTTAAACATTGTAATTGTTTACTAACAACAGTATTATCATGTCAAATTTCTTTCAGGCTTCCTTACAAATAATGAAATCAACATTATTTCGGTAATGTTTTCTCAATCAAACCCTTCCAAAATCCAAATTTGACCTGCGAAATATAGACTTCACGATTGGGGAATGCAATAGAGTCACTGAAATTATATCCCCACAAGATATGAGACAAAGAGGGCTTTTTTCTTGCGCTATCATGCGATAGGGGATGTCAACGTAAACTGAGCAATCACGCGGGGTACTGGAAGTTAATCCCTTTCGCGGGGTCATGCAGAGTGAAAAGGCATGAAAGACAGAATAAAAAGAAAATGCCACTTGGAATGGTAGGGTATGATTCGCTGACGGAGGCGTTTCGACCGAAGGTATCCCAAGTTTTGCGAAGTTATGTGGAGGGGACGTCGGCGTGGTATTCCGTGAGAATAAGTCTGTAGCACTATTGCATACTACCAGTAGTGTCGACCTGAAAGCAAACATAGTTTTTACGAGGTAGAAGTTATGTCAGCTCTTGGAGGCGAGGAACGCAAGCCAATGATTATCCTACGAAGGAGACGAAAGGATCATCTCAAACGGCTCCGTACGCACTCAACGCGAGTAGAGTCATGATAAGGGAAGAAATGGACATACCCCTTCTAGAATCAGTCGAGTTAAAATCAAATCTGGAGGATAGGAAGTCGGGATAATACTGGAAGTGACATGAGGACTCTGCGCGCTTTCATCTGGCGTGAAGGGACCCTTTCGTAGCAATGAAGTTCATGCAAGAGAACAAAATCAGGACTTAAGGACCATCCTAGCAAACGTAATGATTGAGTCTTTGTCCGGAATGTTGGTCACCAGTATCTATTTGGTTAGTGGAGGAGCCGACTTATTCAGGAAACAACATTCCCCAGATCCACCTATCACCCCTCCTCACCTTCCTCTTCCCCAGTACATGTAGTGTATACTAATAACAATAATAACTTGACCATTTAGGTGCAGTACGACGACATTGAGAGCTTCGCAAGGATCCTGGCATGCATGTCATAATTCACACTGTCCATGTCATGTTAATATAATCCAATGTAAATCTAGACAGGAAAAAATCGGGTAAGGAAACTACGACTTTGAATTTTATAAATCGGGTGACAATTTACGGTAGAATTAGCGTCAATGACATACTTGTCCAAGTTGAGAAAAGGCGGGTAATACGGATAGGCTTTAAAATAAAACAAAACAATCTAAAAACGGGGTTAGTTTATCAAACGGATTCCTTCCACACTTTCCTCTGAAAGAATCTGAGGTTACCACACATACTACATTATTTCCTCTACATGTGTATGCGTATTAATTTACACATACATATGTAATTACCGAAACAAAAAATCACACAACGTGGTGAATAGGAATAATGTGCAATAAAATCTTAAATCTTATTTACTGTGAGAAAATCGCAGGGGTTTAAGGAAAAGTTAGGTGTAGCTAGATACAAGGGTATATTGATCGAAGGCCAAAAGATAAGGGTAGCGTAGCCAGTAGATTCCGACAGCTAGTGTTAAAGGGAAAGAATAGAAAAAACCAAGGGTAGACGACTACGGATCATTACAACGGGTGCCGGGTAGCCCCACAGGTACATTACAACTGGTCCCGAGACCCATAGAAGTTAGTAAAGGCCAGGGGTAGGTTCACCACAATAGTTACCATAGATGTTGAGTCGCGCGGTGTGCGTGGCTTGCCCCACCGAGTTGGAGGCGACGCATGAGTAGAGTCCGCCGTCCTCGGCGCGGCTGGAGGTGATGTTGAGGTGTGCCACCACCTCCCCGCGCTCGGTGTCCAGGGCCTGGCCCATGGCGTGGCGGTGCGAGGCCAGCAGCTCCTGCCCATCCAGCTGCCACGAGAAGGCCGGTGCGGGGGACCCGGTGGCCGAGCAGCGCAGTGACACGGCGGGCCCGGGGCGCAGCGCTTGCTCGATGAACGTGTATTGCAGCTCAGGCGCGGTGTCTGGAATCACATTACAAATGTTCCAATTTAGCAGCTTATGTGACACTAACACCATTCTGATTTTTTTCCTAACGTCTAGACGATTTTGTGTGGCAGCTTACAAAACCTAGCATTCGAATGGCAGAGTAGCTCCCCAAATCGATATGACAAAGAAAAGTCAGGATTTATCCTTCATTACTGATTAAAACACTAGTACCCTCGAAGTACACCTTTAACGAGGAGCCAGACATTTTGTGGTTAAAATACAGAGTACGCTTTGTCCTTATAAAGCACACGATTGTACACTTTTCGTTATTAAAATAAATCTTATTTCGATTACTCTACTCAACTACACCGTTGATATCGATTTGTTAACGAATGGAGCCCGCTTTCATCGTTATACTGGTATATAGTTTAACATCGTTAGCGAATAACAAAAATATTACAAATCTTATTAACAGAGCTACGTCATTTATAAACATGGAAAATAACAAAGGTCCTAAATTTGACCCCTGAGTGACCCCAGAATTTGGGAATCAAGGTTTTGAAGCGACCTGCACGTACTACGTATTGTTTTCTGTTAGACAAATTATTATGGAAGAACAAAAGCAGTCTGTATGGGAAACCGATATTTTCAAGTTTGTTTAAAAGGGTAATCTAATTTTTCAAAAGCTTTCGCCAAATCATTATACCAATTATTACGATTTATGGATTATGTTAGGATTATTCCTAACTAGACGCCATATTTATAGTTATATAATTTTTTTTTGTTGAGTTCTAACGTCTCTTAAGTTTGAAATTATTTAAATATTTATTGTCCTGTGAGTTCTAAAATTGTAATAAGTGTGGGGTTATATATATATATATGCATGTTCTTGCCCCTAAGGTTTTTTGTCAGGTGCTCCAGTAGGGTGAAAAAGGGTAGTTACCTCCCAGACGCAGCTCGGCCACGGCTTGCGCGGAGTCTCCGCCCTCCACGCTCACCAGGCACTGGTAGAGCCCCGCATCCTCGCGCCTGAAATGCGGCAGCCGCAGGGAGGGTGCTGAGCCCCCGCTGCTCGTCCCCAGCCCGCCACGCAGCGCCGCCCCCTCGCGTACCCATTGCACGCTCAGGCCCGAGCCCGACACGCTGCAGTTCAGGGTGGCCGTGTCGCCAGAGTTCACCACCTGATCAACGACAAGATGGATTAAAACCTTACCGACATTATGGTACAAAGTACTGGCTGAATATTTGCACTTCCTGCTAGTCAATAGTGGAGAAACAAAGATGGGGTAGGATGAATTTGAATGAATGTGAAACACACAGCGAAACTCTGAAAAAATAAGTATATCTTAGGTTTCTACGACAGTTGATCACACTTGGTGTGCTTTTTATATGAATACAGCCCAACAGTCCCAAGTGCTCTCATCTGGAGCCAGTGAGACTATGGCATGCCTAGTTGGGGTATGTTGTGAGGCTGAAGGTAATGGGTAAGGGAATGAAATAGGGAAGATTAAGGTGGGAAAGTACTTGGCTATTCAGATCTGGTCACTAAACACTGCAAAAGCCATTTTAAGCAAAGTTTCAATTCTGATTGGTGGTCTTAACCAGGGCGATACTGAGAGTATCTTCCACTCTGGAACTTGCCGCAAATATGACATACTCGTATATTATTTGAATTAATTAATTATCAAATAACGCAAATTAATCAAATAAAATTTATTTGCACAGGTCGAGATTCGATCCCGCAACCTTTGGATTGCGAGTCGCGAGCTTTACCTTTCAACCACGGAGGCCGTCAACGAGTTGCTCGGGTTTGGATTCAAAACTAGATTGGATAACTCTTTAACGGCTTTGATAACTCTACTATGTGCGTCTAGGGCTAATTATGCTATTTCGGACTAAACTAAGCGCTGTGAGGAGTAGGAGTGAGGATGACGGTGTTTTTGAAAAAAATACCTGTTCTCTAGGAGTGAGAGTGAGTTTGAGCGGCTCCAGCAGCGTGACAGTTGTGTGTGCCTCCACCTCTCCGAGCGGCGAGGCCAGCCGGCAGGTCCAGCGCCCCGCGTGCTCCGGGCCCGCCTGTCTGGCCGCCAGCCGAGCTCCGGCCCGCTCGGGCCCCGCGCCGCGCCGCCACGAGATGCTCGGAGCTGGGGAGCCCTGGCCAGCGCACGTCACGTCCAGCGGCTGACCGCGCACCACCGCCATTTCCGCCGGAGGGCGCAGCACTAGACGCGGGGGCACGCCACCGTGGGATTCTGCAACAACGTACATTCGTTAGGGTGCTTTTTAAGACCTCGCATTCCGAATTTTTACCGACAATACACTTCACCTGAATACTTTTTAAGCGCCAATTACCAGCAAACCAGAATTCCGATTTTGCTAAAACACAGCGCTTGCCGACGGACTTTTTTTAGAACTAGATAGCCGAACTGTTTCGGCATCTACCATCGCTCGCATCGGGGAATTGGTACAGTGCGTTCCGACAAAAATATTAAACATTCTCCGTAGAATGGGAAGTCTTATATTATTTTGAAACTTTTAAAATTTTCACACGTTTTGTGGTTAACATTTTTTTCTAAAATGTTTTATAGATCAAAAATGAAATTGATGATGAATTCTCGGTATTTACATGCTTAATCAATTTTTTCAAAAAAAAAAATTGTTTTTGTTTTTAATTGTATTTTAACTGAGTAATAAAATTCAGTTTAATTTTATAAGAAATATCTCATTTTGATATATTTATTCGTTTGCACAATAGCTAGTATCAGTAATTTGTGAGGCAGATATGGGTACCACCGCCGCGGGAATTATTTATTGGATAACCAACACCTCTGTGATAGGTCGCCCCAAGTGATTCGCTAAGTTTGGTGATTTAGCAGAGGTGCCCGGGTTCAAAGGGGGTGATGTTTGTGTAGGTCTTAGCGGCGGATGGTCTGGATACAGTGAACCCCAGATTCATACCCACTTCTCATTCCTTTTTTCTTCCCAGAACTTCCTTTCCTAAAAAGACCCTCCACACAGAATCCCAAAGATGACATACAGACTGTACAGGCCCTGAGGGAAATTATTTTACTCAGTGGAGCTTATGTAAAAAAAAGATGCCGAGTTGAAAAGTAATCTTGTAAAATTCCCTCGACAGAAAAAAATCGTAAAGTACATTTATAAAAACACATTCATTTGATTCTGTTATTTAATTAATATTCTGTTATGAATCAATTTACAATGTTTCTTTGTTGGTAATATTCGCAAGTTCCTAATATAAGTTATTTAAGGAGTCATAAAGCATTTCATCTCGAGTTATTTAATATTGCCCATTTCAATTCAATGCAATGTCTCGAATATGTAGATTGTGTAATGTCATAGAATGTGACGATATAGACATCTTTATAAACAGATGTAAAACACATGTATCTACTAATTTTATTATCTATAAGTTAACGTGACGTCATGGCAAATATAAGCATTTGAACTAAAATCAAGTAATTGCTTTATTATTCTTTCTTTCTTTCTTCTCTTTCTTTGTACTATGTACTTACTACGTTTTATATTTTGTTTTGCCTATTATTATTTCTGTTATTTTACCAGTAGCATCTCTATCTAGTAATAACTAAACCTTGATTTACGGATGCTGTGAACATTTTTAATTGAAGTGTTAATATCTATTCACATTCACATGCTTATTTCAATTTCACTAATGAAATATTTGAACGTTTCAAACAATAAATAAATATATAGTTTTCAATTATTTCCAGAAGTATCATTAAACAACAAACCAAAATATGTAAAAAAAATTTAACTAAAAGACATAAATGCAAAAAGAAAAGCATTTTAATGCGTTTTTAATTCTTTTAGATTTGTCGGTAATTTAATTTATTATAAAGATCAAAAGCAATCACAAGTATAATAAATTCTGCCACTTTGTTAGCGCTTACTGATAGCGTCTAATCGCGTTCAACTTCTGTGCTAATTAAAAGGAGTCGTCACTGAACAGAATTGTGATACACGATCTCCAATTGTAACTGTTCCGAGGGAAAACAGGAGTTAACAGCGGATAGCAAATAAACCGGAATTAATTTAAAGTTCTAGTTGTTTATTTAATAGGGAAAAAAATCTATTCGCTTAAGGTGGGAGTCTGGTCCAGCCGAGTGTTTTTTCCTATGCGTTTTATCAAAGATATAATTTACTTTCGTTCACAAAAACTTTTATTGAAAATTGAGAATTATTTACAGATGCTTCCGGAGTTCTTGGTTCCTGCTTTTCAAGAATTTCCGGTTCACAATTTCAGGACCTGGTTTCAGCAAGAAGGAGCCACCTGTCACACTGCTAAACTGTCCATGGACCGTTTGAAGGAGATGTTCCTCGGGAAACTCATTTCACGAGGATGAGACATTGAGTGGCCCCGACGGAGCCCGGATCTCAGACCGTGTGATTATTTTTTGTGGTGATACTTAAAATCAAGTGTCTATGAAGACAATCTAACAACAATAAATCATTTTAAACAAAACATTGTACGGGAAATTAACACCATCCCACGGGCAACTTTTCGAATTCGCATTAGACAATGTCAACAAATTGGTGGAACTCTCACTTGGACAATATAATTTTTAAAAATTTAAGTCATTAAAATTTCCACTTTTTGTAGTTTCTTAAAATGTATAAAAAAATATTCCCAAGTTCTAAAATTATTTATTTTTTGTTAATTGTTAGGTATACGGTTATGGCCCATAGATATAGCGGCCGTAATCGGTGGGTCTGACCAAATCGGTTGGAATCCAGTTCTTGGAAATTATCTGAAAAATGAAATTTAAAAAAAAATCCTTGTAGTAAGAATGTCACATGCGCATGAACAGCAGTTTCCAAAAAAATATTTATTGCTGAAATGGCGGACATAAAATAAAAATTGACGAAATAGTTCGACCTTAATTTTGCAATAACTTTTCCCTAAAATAATAATTTTTCGCAATTCGACGTTCATCGGCATAACAGTTTATTTTAATTTTATTTGAACTTTGAATGAAGTGAATCGAATGAAAATTCAATGAGCTAGGATTCCAAACAACTTAAAGAAGGTGATTTTGAAAAATTTTCATTTGTAACCGGGTCGCTTCGTTACCCGTATTCCTGCTTGGCGCGCACCGCTCCTACTATATTTCAAGGTCTAATTTGATGCCATAACTTTGGGAATGTACTCTCCACACGAAAGATTTTAGATAACAAAATTTAAGTCAATTTTTTGGATCGGCTGGGCCAGACTCCCCCCATAAGGTCTAAGCACCATGTCGTTTAAAATTCGGAATCAGAACTCTAACAATAAAACTCCTTATATAGACGGAGAAAAGCTTTAAATTTCCGTCTAACTCCAGCAGCATGTTTTATTTGATTTTTTCGCGAAAAAAACATGCTAGCCAAAAAGCGCGTTTTATTTTATTTTGCGAAGCTCATGTACAAATATTGAAATGTTATATAATCATTTTCTAAAAAAAATAATTTTAAACATTATAAATTTTAACCATAACCGAAAGGAGGTTCGTAAGTACGAGATTTTGAACTTTAAAGCAGTTTTTATAAAATACTCGATTATTTTATTGAAGCATCAAAAATATTTCTAAGCGATCTAATTAACCAAAATCACATGATTTTGCATTGCTTAGTAGTGAATCGCCTTTAAAATACTTTTAATTTGTGTTTTAGTAAAAAACAAGCCTGTAATATTGTGTGTGTTTTGGTATTGTGGTGTGATGTTATGGTTATGGTTTTGCGGTGTAACGGTGTTAGGTTGTTAGACAAGGGGGGGGGGGGGGGGGGAGGGGGTCGGTTGGCTAAGGCTAACCTCAGTGAGCTCATCAGACGGGACCTAACTACCCCCGTCCTCCCCCTGCCAACCCCTCGCACAGACTATCCGGTGCTAGCCGCGACTCCACGGGATCAGATTTCAAACATTTCAGACAAATAATGAGGAAATATCTTTACCTAAATATGTTACCATAGTGAGAAGTCACGAGAAAAGCTTACTTATATTATGAGCGTACACTTATGAAGCCTTGGTATTATTTTTAATGTATTATTTAGGACGGGTTGTTTGGCAGAATTTGAACAATTTGAACTTGAACTAAATCTTTGAGTCTATTTGCTGGATATTGTGTGGAGGGTCTTTTTAAGGAAAGCAATGGATAACTGAGTCTCGAAGAAACCTTTAAAGTAAAAGAGTGAAACAATAAATGTCAGTCAGTTCACACGGAGAAAAATGTTATTCTAAAATACGATCATTTTATTCGTAAAAACGGTTAAAAACAGGACTGAAGTTCTTACGAACAAATTAACAATGTCCAATGTTTATTGGCGGGAAAATGAAAGAATGATTTGTTGGGATAACAACAAATTATTCTTACATGTTCCCGCCAATAAACATTGAAACCCTGTTAATTTGTTCGTAACAACTTCAGTACCGTTTTTACGAATAAAATGATCGTATTGTAGAATAATATTGTTCTCCGTGCACAATCCGTTAGTTTATTATTATACGTTTGACTTTTTCCATGGTTGATTGGTTACGAATCCGGAGGGTCGAAACCCGGTGTGCTAAAGTAAATTTTATTTTTTTAATCTTATTACACAATTAATCAATTTTAAATAATATATGTAGTATATTTGTGACATATTCCAGAGGGTATACCGTCAGTATTGTACTGGTGAAGGATCACCATTCAGAAACGATGCGTTGCATTAAATGGTTTAGCCATATTTTGTGACAATATCTGAACAGCCACGTACTTCATCACCTTCTTTTTCTCCATCTCTTTCCCCTCGCCACTGCCTTCAGCTTCACCATGTACTCTAATATTGGGGTTGCCATAGTCTCACCGACTCGAGACGGGAACCGTTGAAGCGGCATATTATATTTTAAATGCGGTGCTCACATTAAAAAATAAATAAAAATCTGAATATTATTCAGTTAAGGCATATTCTAAATGTTACAATTTTAGTGTTTGCCGTTTGTGGAATGGATTGTTTAAATAATTGTTTACGCCCAGCTGGTCTTTTACAGGTTATAATGGCAGAAAGCATCTAATGAGATTGAGCTATCAAAAATATACATGTACACTGTCTTTTATTAAGCGCTCCCTTTTTTATTATATTAACTCTACACTAAAATAATTTCCGTCAGTTTCCGTCTTGAAGAGACCAATGTTGTAGGATGGAGGAAACACAGAGGCCGGCAAATCGTTCCACGGCCGAGCTGTTGAACTGAAAAACGAGTCGTAGAAGCGACCCGTTCTCATGTGACAAATGTCAATCATCTGCATATATAGGGGGCGCGTTTGTCGTGTTTCACGACTATGCACCGGTGCCGAGGGGATCAATGACGCTAGTTCCTCGGAGCATTTACCATTAAAATACAGGTAAAATAAGGATAGCATTCCCACCCGACGCCTGTGCTCTAAAGATTGCAATGACGAGAATCTTTGAATTTAAATAAAACAGTTTATTGTGAGATATCATCGAAATAAATAAAAAAATATCCTTTTATGTATATAAAATATTTTTATTTGAAATTATTATTAGATACTATTATAGTGAAATTAATAATGTATTAATTATGTATTAATAATGTAGACTAAAAAATGTACTACATGCTAAAAACGAAACGAGACAAAATGGTATTTTCTGGAATTGGGTGTTAATATGTGTAGGAAAAACAAGGTATGCAAGGAAAATGGATAACCAATTACTGACCACTGTTTTTTCCGCGAAGGAGAACACGATTCAAGCAGTTATAATATATATATCTCGAGGTAATTATGGCCCGACAAAACGATTGAGTAAAAACGATATTATGGATTAACAATTTGGTCAATTTCTTCTTTTATTTAAAAAAAAGATTGTGTACACAAAAGACACCACCAGTTTGCTTCCAAGGAAGTATTTTTTTTTAAATAATTCGAATTTGCTCTATGTTTCTTGCTGTTGTTCCAAATTTTAAATACTTTCCAGCAAGGTTAATGGTTAGGGAGAGGTGGGAACTGGATAAATGACATCCCTGTAGGTATTAAGCATATTCTCATTTCAAAACCAAACAATTATTATTATTGCAAAAGGGATCTATTTGGACAACTATAACCAAATATTGCACAACTAAAACACCACTCCAGAGATACTCCAGCTAACTAATTAATAAATCAATCAATAAAGAGTACCTACCCAGTACCACGCAGCCACAATCCCGTTCCTAGTACCTGTACAGTACAGTACAGTGCAGTACAATGTAGTACCTACCAATTCATCGGTACTATTCAAGTAAATCTTTCGGAGAATTGAATGAGAAAAAGTCGTAACATTTAGTAATTTGTTTTATTTTCCCGTAGGCGGCATAAAGCAGAGCCTCACAGGAGTAGGAGTAGTTTGCCTTTCCCCAGTGTTAAATAATAAAACTAGTAAATTGTCATCGAGGTACGGGCGTGTGCGGGAACAGTGGCGGTCGGTGACTTTATTTTCAAATGATGCATTAAATTTTAAATAATTATAGCCGCATAAAATCCTCACCATGCTACATAACTCATCCACTAAATAGATGAGCAAAGTACCTACAATTAAATAAACTGTTGCCAAAAAGCACGAATCCTACCTAGAACCTCTTATTTCCAATACCTTTCTAAAATAAACCACTTACTCCATCTCTAAAAAAAAAACGTTTCTGGTGTATTTTTTAAGTTCTTGACAAAATTTTTAGTTTTACAAAATTATTTTCTCCCTCAACCCGTCTTCAAAGATGACATAAGCCCTGAGAAAATTTATTTTTCTAAGGGCCTCCTGTGTGGAGTTGATATAAACAAATGTATATACCGTGATTTTTTGTACTTTTCTAACCTTTCAACAATTTCTAATAATTTTTTTAAAATTTTATAAACTTATGTTCATGTTTATATATTTGTAAATATATGTGAACATATATATGTACGTGTGAATATATATATATATATATATATATATATATATATATATATATATATATGTTTGTTCATATGAATATGTTTGTTCATGTGTATGCATTCATACGCATTTTTATGTAAATATATCCATCTTTTCTTCAGATATTTTGTATTAGTTTAATCTTTTTTCACTCTTGATGTATACAATTTGTATGTTCATGTTTTTTTATGTTAATTTTGTGAATTAAAGAAGATTAAAGATTTAAATAAAAAAAACACCTGCAACGAAATGAAAAAATACGGAAACCGGATAAAACAGAACAGTTACATGACAGAGAATGACAAATATATGTGAGTTTAGCTTAGATAAGTTAGGTTAGGTTATTTTTCATTCACTTTTCTTTAATGTTATGTTTTATTACTGTTCTGTTGTGTTATGGAACCAAAAAAACGACAATAACACATTGTTGATTCGACGAAGGTTCGTGATACAGGGTTAAAAAAAAAAAAAAAATTCTTCAAACTATTGCGACAATCAAAATTATTTTTCAACAATAATATTTTCTTAATATCTTACAGGCAGATGAAAACTCGCAGGCAGTTTTATGATGATAATTTAGTAAAGTTTCCTCGTAGAAGAGTTTTGCCCCTTTGTACGGAACAACAGCAATGATTAGAACGTGGGAAAAATTTTACTGCAAATTGTTACCAATTCATTTTTAATCTAATTCAAAACCATTTGTGATTGCCTTAGTAATTGATATCACTTTCCGTACGGCAAAAAAAGTCCGAAATTTGATGGGCCACACTAGTAAAGCTTTTAATGATAATTCCATAGGGCTGGGCGACTTACTGCTCGAAACACGCGCGCTTAAAGATACCCTGTATAAGCAATAAGCAGCTCCTGCACGTTCGATCGATACCGGTTCCGTTCGCAAAAACAGATTTATTTTATTTTTTTTTTTTTTTTTACGTTTTTTATTTATTTATTTTTTTTTTTTTCTGTCAGGATTTTTTTCAAATCAAACTCAAGATCGTATGAAGCCGGTCGGAAAGGGTATGTATGTCGTTTGAAATTCACTGGAGAAATGAAAACTAATTTGACTTTGGAAAATGTTAATACGTATATTTGTACCCTGATGATACTCGAGAAAAGCGAAACCGGTCGGTAAAGAAATGAATTAAAACTGTTGGTTTTGCACAAAATAATTGCTTTATTTTTGTTAATTTATATCTGTCTAAAAGATGTATTAAAATTGGAAATAATCAATATAAGAGTATTTTGGCTTATTGCCTTGGTTGAGTATTATATTAGGCAGTGGAGTTTTCACATACATTATTTAAAAAAGAGTATAAAACATTTTCGTTGTTTGTTTTTGGGGTGTTATGCCGTGTTGTGCTACCTCCTTCTTTAGCCGACGTTTCGGACAGCGTTGCAGTGTCCATCATCAGGGCAGATCCGGCAGATCATCCGGCAGGTAGCACAACACGACATAACACCCCAAAAACAAACAACGAAAATGCTTTTGGCCGTGAAAATCTAAAAACGTATCTGAGTATAAAACATTTTTATAATAAAGTTTTTGTACAGTGAAAACTTGAATGTTTTCGTATTTCGTCTGTGTGAGACCTATCCGGAATTATTTTTTGACTTTTTGATATAGCTATGGGCTAAAAAGAACCCCCTTCTTTTTCATCGTGAGTTTAAATATTGGTTGTTGGAAAAAATCAAATAAGTGTGTTAGAATTATTTTTCGCATTATGGGGAGATTTAGATTTAACGAAGAATTTGTTTGGGTTTTTTGTGTGCGGTTTTTATGTTTTCGTACTCGCATAAAATGTTTCCGTCAGACTTAAGATGAGGTCTTTAAGGTGAATGACTTCAGAGTCCCGGTGGAGTTGAAAAACCCTTATCCATTTATGGGCTCCCATAGCTATTCTGATGGCTTAATTTTAAAAATTTTGAAGTTTTTTCAAGAGGGACTCTGTGGTAAGGGCCCAGATTGGGTTTGCGTAAGTTAGTTTTAGCCTTATCGTTGAATTGTATCTGAAGAATTTATTTTTAATTGGTATTTTTTATTAGATATGAAATTAAACAATTTTTTCACTTTGTTCCACTTGTTTATTTACACCAGGACCGGTTTAGTCCTACTACGGACATTTTCAGACTGGATTGTTTAATTTCATATCTAATACAATGGAATTCCACCATGAATTAACAGTGAAAAAATTAGACTCATGGTATTTTTTAATTTCCTTTAAACACATGGTAAAGGGCCCCCAAGGGGTTTGTCGGCTGATTGCTGTTTGATGCATTATTATTGTCTGACATTTTAGTTGAAGTTAAGTATTTATTTGGTGATGTGATGCACCATGAGCCGTCCCTGTGTCTGTGTGAGGTGTGTGAGATATGTGAGGTGATAGCGAGGTGTGAGCATCTAGTGCGAGTGTTTTATAGCCCGGCCGACCTGTCCCCGGGGAGTAGTTGGCGCCGATACCATCTCCCCCCGCCGTGCGGTGACACCCCCACCACACCACCCACCCCTTCTTCATCCCGTCTCCTGATCCCTTACCAACATGCAGGGGTCTTGTGGTGAAACTTTTCAGGAAATCCAAGTATCGTAGCAAAACCACTTGGTGCTTGCGCTAAGTGATACCTTTTGTCATATCATTTTGTAGAAAAGCGAGTATTTTGGTATTGGTTTCCATTAGCACAGTTTGATACAGTTTTTTTTATTTTGAAATACGATATTAACGTGTTGCAGGTTGTAGAATTTGATTTATATGTGTATCAATATTATATATGGCTTCAGTCTCCGTAATGATAGATACTTTAAACATATATCAACATTAGAAATCTTGTATTCTTCTGTAGTTCGATGTAAAGTCGAATATAACTCTTCTATTTGGTCTCCTCACTTTAAAATACACTTCGATTCAGCAGAATAAGTTCAGCATAAATTCCTAAGATATATTTACTATAAACTCGGTCTGCCATAGAATCAATAAATTACAACCACTTGATGAAATGATTAAAATTAATAAAACTCTCAGATAGGAGGCTTATTTTGACTGGACTTGTTAATGGTAGACAGTCCTTATTTATTAAGCTTAGTTACCTTCCATATACCAACAAGAACTACTCGATCTAAAATTATTTGTCGTTTGAACCTCTTTTACAAGGCCGTGGGGGACTAAACACACTTTGGTAAATTAAGGAAATCAATTAAAAAATGGAAATAATAAAGAACAATAGATTATAATATATTTCAAAATTTAACAAATTATTAAGTTATAGTTACATAAATTACATTAAATGTTATGTATGTATTTTGAAAGATACAGATCTTATTATAAGGGCTCTTTTGAGAAAGCCATTTTACTTTTACCTATTAATTAAACATAATGTGAATTGTTAAAAAAGGCGATTGACTTGAAAGCATAATGCTACAATTTACAGATCAAAAAAGGTCACGTTTGACCGTTGCAGAGGAGTATGCCTTCAAAGAAACCTTAACAACAAGGGACAAGCTTTTTCTTTTTGTGAAAATTATGCATTTTTTCCTAAGGCGATCCGCCCACTGAGGCAACTGAAAACTCTCAACTGCCAACTGTCTTTGTACGACAATGTGATGGCCCGCACACTACACAATCACTCAAAAACCCGTTGTCAATGGTAACGTAAGCAGTGACTCGCGACTTGCACTGCTGATTGCCGTGCTCGGCCGTTGCTAGTTGCCAGCTGTCAGCTGATTGTTCTTCGTCTATGGTTAAACAAGCTTTTTGACCAATCAAGACATAGAAACCAGCCAGTTTTAGTTTGGTTTCAGTTGCCTCGTCAGCGGAGCGCCCAGTTCGAAAATAAGAAAATTCGCTGAACTTCCTTATTTAAAAAAATAACTAATTAACAATAGGCAAATAATCTATTTTTTCCTTCAATGCAGTACTTAACTACTGTTGATTTGAAAAGCAATTATAAATGAAATTTGATTAATTATAATAACAGCTTATTGAAAACTTTAGTAGAAAGTATCTTTTTCTGTGTCCATTTATCAGATTATTGTAATTCTCATGTAAAAGCCGTTAATCAATGTATAACATATATAATCAATATACACAACACCATTATACTTACCAGTAATGATAAAACCCAAACACTTTAAAGACTTTCTATATTTTCCATAATAAAATTCTTTTTCAAAATATATACATAACATATATATTCATTCTTATTTATATTTTCTTAGATATAACACTTACACTAAATATTATAATAGTAAATGTACGAACGAACCAGAAACGAGTTCCGGTATGATCAAGGGAGTTATATGGTGTGGTAGCCCTCTATCCTCCATCCACGAAGAAGATTCCCATTTGACCTGAAAGGCGTGCTTTTAAAGATAAAAGGGCTAGAAGTTTTGCCCTCTAGAGATTTATAGAACAGTCCAGAACACTCGAGAGTATTCGAGAGCATTCCACAACATTCCAGAATATGTTCATTGTGGAACATTCCAGAACATTCTACGATATTCTAGAGTGTTCTGGAATATTGTGGATCATTCGAAGTCTTTTTGTGTGGGTGGGGATAGAGAGCTACCACACACTCTCATATCAACTCCCTGAGCTCGACCGGGTACCTCAGCTTGTTAATATTAAATAAGTATTGCCATGTTGATGTGGTCATTAGGTTGGTGATCCGTGAGCTATACTCCGCCCGAGTAGGGTCCGCTGAACAACACTAAAGGGAGCCGGTAAAGGGACGCGCCAAAGAAAAGCGTCTAGGAAAAAAACACTCGCCGCGAGCCGTTCCAAACGCAATTGATTTAGAAAGCACATTTCCACATCAAACATTTAACTAAACTGTTGTAAACCTGCGGGAGAAAGATCTAAAATTATACTCTACGGCTTAATTCAATCTTCAAGTTGCGGTTCTTGCGGAATATGAGTGTTGAAGTAAAGAGCTAATTGAATTACAATTACACAACTATTCACTTAGTCGCGCGCCGCAGAGAGCCGCGGAGAGCCTGTCGCCACTTGTCGTACTAACTAATAGGGGATTTAGTAGCGGCCCCTCTCGCCATACACTTCTTACGTAACTGTCGGAAATGAGGGATGAACGAGAGAACTTTCAGCAAATTGCTTTTAAATAAGTAAAAAACATTATCGAACCCAAATTGAATTGGCCGGGATAAAAGCGCTCGACGAATTATTCCAAGGCTCATTATTAGAAAAGAAAATAAATAAAGCTTCAAGAGAGACGACCATAAAGGAAAATAAGAAGTAAACAGAGGAAAGAAAGGAAGAGCACTTAATGTGAGACGTTTCAAAGGGATTTACTCCGCAGTAAGACGAAGAAGCTCTCGACTTATCTACGCATCTAAAGTCCGCACTCGCTTTTCAGTATTGTGTTTGCTAAATATTAAAACCTTTCTTTTGTTTTGTGTTTTTATTTTATTTAAAACATCAAACGAAGGACCGAAATGCGGATTTACCAAGGAATTATCTCAGATGGTAGATAGAAGATACTCTGTACTCAGGTATGTGTACCTACCTGAGTTTCTGAACTTCTCCTAGGCAGCCAGATTCTTTGTCAGTCCGCTTTTATAATAATTATTATTTAAGACATCTAAAATGATTTTTTCGTGTTCAAAATCGAAGGTTCTTAAATTATAGTAGGAAATTCGCATTCGTAACAGTTTTAAAAAAATATTATTATACCGCACAAGAGTCCGAACTGATCCCAACCGCCTGGATCCAGTAAAAATATGGCATCCCCAATAATTGGGTTATGTTATGAGGCTGAAAGTAGTGGGAAGGGGAAAGAGACATGGAAGCGGAAGGTGGACTGAAGCCATTTCATTTCAATTCTGAATGGTTGTTTTACACCAGAGCGATAGTGAGATGAGATATATCTTCCCCTCTGGAATATGCTGCAATTATACATTATATTATTTTGAATGTTTAAATTGTGAAATAACGGAATTCAATCAAATAAAATTTACTTGCGATTTGAATCCGCGACTTTTGGAATGCTAGTCGAGAGCCTAACCCTTTGACCACGGAGTTTAGAGCATATTAAGGTAGTCCTTTATCAGTAACCCGCTCTGTTAGAATAATTTCCTGTTTTAAATCGGTTTGTAGTTTGCGACTTTTTTGTTGAAGTTTCCGGTGGCGAGATGAAAGCTGTCACTGTCACCGCGGAGGGAAGTGTGAAGTTAGCAGTATACTGTCAGTAAACTGCCAGTACGGTGACTGTACAGAGTGGGCGGTAAGCCGGCAGTATGGAAATGAGGGCGTGAAATGGTGTAGCGGCAATCAACTGGCAAGTGCTAATTAATTAAATAATTTACCTTCCTTGGGCACTAAAATGTGCCCGACAATTCCCATCACTCGCGGGAGTACTCCCTGAAGGGGTAACCCTCCCTGCACCCACCGCCGGGGGGGGGGATGGCTCCCCTCTAAGGGGTGGAGTAGGAGGGGGTACACAGGGGAACCTCACTTTGCATATTTTGAGCAACAATATCCTCGCGCATGGCGGAGGTTCTGCCTTCACTTTATGTGTAAAGTAGAAACGAATAATGTTTTATATCAGGCATCGCTAAATCCTTTGAAAAAGGCGTTAAAAATTCAGTTCATCTGACGGGAGTAATTTTATTTATGAGGTAGTTGTATAGATTATCTGATATTTTCTCTAAATATATGCGTTCGCTTCTCGGTAAACATAATGCCCAGAACTTCGGAAGGAGGAACATTATCGAGTTGATTTGATCGAACGAGCAAGCTATTATTATATATTGCTGCCTATTTTACCTTTCCTAAACTTCGGTCATCGCGTGTAACCATCGACATAATAACTATAGATAAGCCCTCCCATTACTAATTTAAATTTTAAAGTAACACCATCTATTTTATAATACAACTAACTACCCATCGAATTCCATCTCATCTATTTATACTTAATAACTGTAATCAATTTTTAAAACTTTTCATGTAAAAGCCCATTAGGGCGTAAATAAGTAAATATTTTGCGTAACGTGGTTGTTTTGCTAGGACTAAATTAAATATTTATCAAATGTTACTTTTCTCAATACGCTGCCTCGAATCTATATATCGATGGGTGAAAGGCAAAGTGACTAACAACCCACTATGTGAATTTTACAGGAGAGCAGATTGAAGATTACATTTTTAGAAAAAAAAAATATTTTCGATGACTGGACGGATTTGAGATTGATAAGTAGTTATTTTACTTTTCTATGATTTTTTCTTTGGAGTGCACCGTTGAAATTACAGCCGTTCATGAGATAATTGGTTTGTTAGTCAAACCAACCTTTTTCCCTTCCCGGAAAAAAGACTAATAAACAAGGCTAATTGACTGACGTGCATTTCTTTTACAATATCATGTCAGGCCGAAAGTTTTGCAGGTAAAATCAGCCTTTTTATCTTCCCGGAAAAATGTTAATAAACATTTTATGCTTACGTTAACACATAGCTAATTGACTAACGTGCATTTCTTTTACAATATTGTGTCAGGCAGAAAGCCACGCAGATAATATTACTAATAATGAAGGCAAGGAATATAAATATCATAGTCGAAATGATTAACGTGCATAACAGACGTGGTGTACAAAGTAAGACACTTAGATTAAAAACCCATTAAGAGCTTTCATTCGGCAAGGAAGAATAAATAATATATTTTTTAGTATACGGTAAGGAAAAACGTCTAACGCGCATACATTTGTTCGTATACGGTAAGGCTAAATATCTAACGTACATACATATCTTCGTACAGGGTAAGGCTAAACGTCTACCGTGCATACATATGTTCGTATACGGTAATGATAAATGTCTAACGTGCATACACATTTTCGTACACGGTAAGGCAAAACGTCTAACGTGCATAAATTTGTTCTCTGCTGCATGACAAAACGACTTAAGAGTAATGTTTCAAATGAATTGGAAAGGTTAAACAGGTAATAAGTCAATTTTACCACCGCAAGCTAGCTAACAAGAAAAAAAAATCAACTGTCAAATTTGGTTTTTTAGACCAAAAAATTATAGGGTATAGGGTCCGTTTAACGTGACTAACATGCCAAAAACGCGCTCGGATCGCCCTGAAACCCGAAAAAATCGCTGATTCCAACGGTAAATGTAACTCATATTCTGCCGAAATGGCTTGTTAGTCACCTCGCCTTTCCATCGTCGATATTATTTTTAAGTATTCATATAACTGATTGAGTTGTTAATAATAATGTTCGCTATAGCCCTTCCCTAAAATAGTTCTAACTGCCTCAATTTTGTGTTTTAAAAATGATCTTTACAGAGCTAGCGATTCCGTTGCGTAAACTTGCTGGAAAACAAATTTGCTTCAGACCGACAAAAGGTAGGAACCAATGATACGTGCGATCTTTTTTGACTCTAAGAAAATACACTTTCTTTTTGTTAACCGCTTGGACACATAAGCTTGTTTTCACGATAATTTAACGTAGGTAGACATATGAATGACGTATGTCCCGTACCTGAGTTTTTAAATGTTTTCGTAAACCAATATTTTTGATTCCGGTGTCATTTTTAAGACCCACAGGCCTTGTTTTGATATTCTTGGTCGAAGCATATAACATAACTATTTGATCAATTTATTTTGATCGTATCATATTTTCTATGGAAAGTCTGTAAAGCCAAATGTTTGGAATTAAAATTTCAGGCCAGAACTTATAAACCAGATTATATGTGACAAGTTCTTGATGAAAATTATATTAACGCGTTTTGGCAATAAACTTTACGAAATTTCGACAGCCGTTTTGCCCGGTTTACGCAATATATTTCATAACATACTTAAACTTACTCACTACTAAATACAGAAACAAGGGTAGAGTAAAGGTAAAATGTGTGTAAATAGGTCAAGTGAAAGTGGCCGAAGAGAGTTGGATAATGCTTCCGAAGGGTGAAGTTTCTGTCTAGAATACAAATCAACAGGATCTAAGTATGTGATATATCTACGCCCAGTGAACCTTTTTTAATCGATGAGCAGTGGCTGAGAGATTTCCGGTGTCAAATTTGTTGGTTCATAAGGAATGTGCATTTAAGTATTATGATTTTTTTAATGGATTAAAACACATATTTTCATATTTTAATTTAGGACTTAGTTTCCTCAGTATAATTTGTGGTTTTTCTTGGGAATTAACTATGTAACAAAATCTAAACATTTTATTTTGAATGATTTTGTTGCAAATGTTCATTTGTTACTTAATTTGTATTTAACTACCGGTTTCGACCCATCCGGTGTCATTCACTGGCAATCTTAAAATTACCTTAAAAATTATACAAGTACAGAAATCATTAGATTTTATTAGGTGAGGGTAGTGGGAGTGGCGACTTGAGGGAGGGGGGGGGGGGGACCGGTGGTAGGAATTAATATAACAAGGAAACATTGTCAATAGGTGGTTCACAGGGTGCTATTATTTTGTAAACTAAATACATTTTTGATTTCATTTTTTTGATTATTTCTAAGGTTTATAAGGCGCACAAAATAAAATATTTATTAATATTTGGATATTAAATTTAGTTTTTTCTTCTTTTTAATAAATGAATAGCAAATTTGGTATAGTTATTATTTTCTAAACAGAGTTCATGTTCCATGTTTCTTGTTATTTGTAGTAGCCGTACGTTTACTTTCAAATAAAAGTAACTCTAAAATTTCATGTTATTAATTACTTAACAGAATAAAGACGGATGTTAATGTACATATTTCAGATTACTAAAAAAAGTAAGTGTTATTACTGGGTATGAAAATATTTGGGAGAAAACAATGAAATTCAGTATGATAGGTGAAAACAGAAACAGCATCTACTTTGCTTGTACTGATTTTTTTCACCTTTAGAGGCCCTTTGCCCTTTTCACGAGGAATTACAGTATGTTACATAAATAGTACATATTATATATTTTCTCACTCGCTTTACTAATACACTTTAAACGCTTGTAATTACAAAATTTTCCAAATTCGTGAGACTATATCTCAATTGAGGTGTATCAAAGCAAAGGCAGCAATCTCCATTTCGGCCAGATTGCTATGTTTGCTTTTGAAATGACACGCAGATTGCTGTCTTTGTTTTTACTTACAATATTACATACTCATATTGTATACACGTATATTGCGTACAATATTTGTGTGTAATATTGTACGTAAAAGCAAAGATCGCAATCTCCACGTCATTTCAAAACCAAACTTAGCAATTTGGCTGGAATGGAGATTGCTGCCTTTGCTTTTACACACCTCAATTTCTTTATTACTTCACACATCTACGCATACTTTTTTGAACTTATTTTTATCGATAACCAACAAATTAATATAAAACCACAGACTATATTCATCAATCAAAGTAAAAAAAATTGTAGCAATAACCGACAAGTTTCTAAAATGGATGTGAATCATTACACAAAATGGTTTACTATCGATCTTCTTACTAATTAGACACAAAAAAAAATTGCTCATAATGTTTACAAATGATCACGCGATCCAAATATTACGCTACATTTTGTTAACTAAGAATGACTACTAAACAAATGTCCAAGTTATCTTACAAAAAAATGCATCGATGATTGCGAAAAACTTGTTCCTGTAATCCTGAGATTATTTATTAATTTTCAAACATTCTTTATAATGATGACTCTGCTATTTCCTCTAGCTTGTATTTAGATAGTCGAACAGCCGATAATCCCCAAGAAGTCGTTAAACTGTTTGCTGAATATGTCAGAAAAGTCTATTATACTGCAAACAACCCTCCATTTTTTGATACTACAACATCTAATAATGACAACAAGATCGATTTTAATCAATGCGTATTTGAAAAAGGTGAAAGTAGAACTAAATTAAAATCTCTTGGTCTAAACAAATCGGCTGATCCCATAATAAATGTCTTCCAATCTTCTTATTAAAGTTTTATCAGTCTTGACTTATCCCCTTACCAAACTTAAAACCTGTCTATAAAAATTGGCACCTTTCCGAGGAAATGGAAAACAAGCTTTATGTCTCCAATCTTTAAGGAAGGTAATACAACTAATATATATATATATGTAGGTCTATAGACCTTTATATATCCAGCCGTAAATCCAGAAATTATTTGAATTAGTTCTAATCTCTAAACTCTCGCCTGAGTAATTTAATAAAGTAATTTCACATCTACAACACGACTTCGTGGAAAAAAGATCTACTCTTACAAACTTAATAATTTATTAGTAGATACAATCAATTGGTAGTTTTACCTGGAAAGTTTTTCGAGAGTTTTGAAAATTGGTGATTTTATAGATTTCAATGTGCTCTTTCCGAATTTCAACTTTGCCACCTCGTGCGGAAAAATCTCGCCTAATAACAGTTTTTTGACAATATCTCCTTTCCGACTCATTTTACGATAAAAGCACGTGAATAAAATAAACTAGAGAAAATTTGCTACAATTTAAAAATCAACAACTTTTTTGATAAATCAATAGTTTTGGCATACGGGCGCCGTAAAGTATACTTCAATATGCGATTTGGCTAAAAAAACTAATTTCCAGACCACCTTGAGCGTAAGCGGCGCGTTTTTTTTTATCGTGGTGTCCGTCCCCTGTAGGCCTAATCCCCATGTAAAGTACAATGTCAAAAATTTTGCGCAATCTTTTTCGCTTTTCTGTTCCTGATAGACTAATTGTTGTCTTCGGTATCGATCGAGACGTCACAGACTGAAATTTGATCCGCATCATCTGCGAGGGGATTATCAGACTCTTCACGATCCCCTTCGTTTTCATTTCCATCATATCTTTTTTCCCTCCTTCTCACCATCCCATCCCCATGGACTAATGTATAACTTTTTGTCATTATTTTCACTAATTAGTTTTTAAAAATCAGTAAAAACCTTGGTTAAATAATTTACAAATATATTGTCATATATTATAAAATATTATAACTGTTGGTTTTCCAAATAAAATTAAATACCTACTTGCTTTGTAACTAGTTAGTTAACCAACTAACCACCACGCCGTTTCCGCGCGGGGGTAGGCAGAGAGGACAGACCGCCAAAAAACTCGGTCTTGGCACACGCTCTTTGCCTCGTTCACCATACATCATCTCATACATATTTTTTTATTTTTCTGACTCTCGACATATTCCGACTCGAGTATTCCTCGGGCCATCCCGACTTCTACCATTCACACTTGTGTCATATGTTCTCCTTATACTCTTTTCTTTGCTCTGCGTCTTATGTCCAAACCATCTGGGGGTCCCTTTCTTGATCTTATTCATTACGCTAACATCAGCCTTGCATTCTTTGCTTTCATCTCCACATTTCTCACACGATCCAGAACAACACTACATTAATGTGCGAGTATGTATATGATTATGTAATAGCCTTCAAGGCGTGAATAATAAGTTAGTGTTATTTATATTAGGATAACAACACCCGTACAGAAGGGAATTACATTGTTCTCTCTCATATTGCATTGGACATTTATTGTTTTGTCAGATACTGGCAACTTTTGTTATTACATTTAAACGTACATCTCATCGTTTTCCTTCAGACTGTAAATAAACAATGAAACTATTGCATAGTTTGACTATCATTGTTTTCTCCCGACACGCTTCAAATATAGCATCTATTTGGGATGCGGGTATATGTACTGCCGCCTCGGGAACCATTTATTGGATAACCAACCCCTCTGCCATAGGTCACCCCGAGTGGTTCGCTGTGTTTAGTGACTTATCATGGGTGTCCGGGTTCATACGATGAAGTTTAACCGGGTCTTAGCGCTGAATCGAGAGAGACTGGTTGAGGGAGTTATTTTGACTTCTCCGGCCGGATTTTCATATGGATACATACGTCCATCACTCTTGGACATACTGACCTCCAAATTCATACATATCCTTCGTGACTTTTTACTTCCCAAAACTTCCTCTTCTTCCTTTCCTTAAAAAAAATCTCACCACAGCATCCCTTAATATGAAATAGGCCCGATTTAAATTATTTTCTTCGAGGCTCCCTATACGCAACTAATGTTAAAAAAAAAGTTGCAAAAAAAACGTGCAAAGTTGCACAGTTTTGATTTATTTGGTTTTATTTTTGGTGGAGCGGCTTTATAACATTTGAATATCCCTTCCGGTGGGTTTATCATCTTCTGGGAAATCGTTTCATTGCGTTGGGTTGATTAAATCAATCCTTTTTTTCACGATACTACTGTTGTTATCAGCTGCCTTTTAATTTTTTTTTTTATTATTATAAGGTTATTTAAATTTTTATTTTCAGAACTGCACGGAGAAAAATGTTATTGTTCTTCTTCTTTCGTATGGTGGGGGGGTCAGAGGGGGACATCTAGGTTTGCGAGCCAGTCCAGGGCCTCAGGCGTCGCCCTGTGGACCTCATCAATCCCGCCGGGGAATTAATGGAGCGGGCATTCGTTGACCACATGTACGGTGGTCTGCACCGCACCGCATTCGCACATCGCCGACTCTTTAAGGCCCCATCTATGCATCATATGGGCACAACGGCTATGGGAGCACCTTATCCTATTGATGGTGGACCAGAGTTTGCGAGGTAATGAGAACCCAGGCTGTCTCTCAGCGGGGTCTTCCACGTTGGCCGATTGCCACTCAAGTTTCCACCTGTCTCCAGGGTTGAGGGGTGATTGGAGGAGTCTTTCTCCTTCCGTCCAGAAGGGTTTTCGGGACTTCAAGCGGCATGCATTGTAAAATACGATCATTTTATTCGTAAAACGGTTAAAAACGGGACTGAAGTTTTTACAACAGGTTTCAATGTTTTTTATCGGGAAAATGTAAGAATAAATTATTATTATTAATTATTAGAACATATTTCGTACGTATACATTGTTGGTACGACGTATTTTTTCGTCGTATCGTCATGTTGTATTATCAGGGCAACTAGATAAAACGTTTCTAAACGAATGTTTTATAAATATGGCCTGACGAATTATCGTGAGGGTCAAAATCGGTTTTCTCCGTGTGTATTTCATAGTTGTTTTGTTCTCCAGTGATAATTGTTGGACCTTTACATAATACACACCCACACTTGTCTACACACCTACATCTAAATATCATGAACCGCTGTAATTGGTAGTTAGTATTGTTACATATTCCTGACCTACCCTCCTTCTGTGTAGACCTGTTATTTTTATTACCCACACCGTCAGTCGTGAATTGATTCCGCTACAGTAAACATCTCCGCATCAATATTCCGTTATTTATTAGTTATTCCTCTTCGCCGGTGTAAGTCACACACATAGGCATTGTCCACACACTATCAGATAGCGATAGGTATTTAGAAAACACGTTGGGGTAAGGGGAGATGCATAGAATTGCGTCCACATTTGTTGTTGTTTTTAAATTACTTTAAAGCCTTTGATTAGTGAATCATATTGTGCATATTTTTGTGCTTAATCGTTTATTTTATTATTATTATTTTTTTAATATTAACTCCATACAGGAGACCCCGAGGAAAATAATTTCCCTCGGGGCCTATGACATCTTTGAAGATGCTGCGTAGAGGGTCTTTTTGAGGAGAGGAAGGAGTTAACATGGGTCTTGAAGAGACCCATGTTGTAGGAAGGAGGATACACAGAGAAATGAAAGTCTCACTTATAATAATTATACTTGTTTTTCTTTTTAATGAATAAATAGATGTTTATATATTTTAGTTACTGTATTAACTGTACATACGAGTATGTGAAACACGTGATTGTATTATTTGAACATATATGAAATGTAAACTCTTCTTCCATCCACAAGCAAATGCTTTTAATGGAAGACCAGTATGAATTAATATGTACCATTCTTAAATTAATAATAATAAAAAAAAATAAAAAAGAGGCCGGCAAATCGTTCCACAGCCGAGCTGTTGAACTCAAGAACGAGCCGTAAAAAGTTTATGAGAGTCAGAGGACATCACTCTTTAATGGTAGATGAATTAAATAAAGTTCTCAAAATAATTGTAGACAGATATCTTAACCTTGATTAAGATACCTATCCAAAGACTTAATACTTAATCTGAACTAATATCCTTCATTACATCCACCGTTCTGTCTTTCCAGTACGCCGGGTATTAATGGACGTCCCAACAGACGAAAACCCCTTCTTAATAATGTACTAGGAGAAGTACCCGTTTAGCTTAAGATGCTTTATTCCGAGAAATGGCGAACATAATACTTCCCATTGATAATGCCTCTCGTATTGCTGAAAGATTTCCTCCTAATAACGACATTTTCCACAAGAACAAAGCAACGTATAAAATGGTACCAGATAAGCAACTGGCAGTACCTACTAATAATAATATATCTAACTTTGGTTTATATAACTGATTAGCTTGTCATTTAGAAAAAAGGAACTGATTGTTAAAAAACGATAAATAGATAAAGTACCTCTCTACCTACAATGCAGTATTTTTTACCGAGTTTCTTTGGTATAAATTCTTTGAATTTTTTAAAAACTTTGTTTAATAGGTACTTTTGATTACCTACCGATTAAAATATTTTTTTCAAGAATATTATTTTCATTAGATAAATTTCTTCGTGTCGATATTGAAATGAGATGTCGGGTTTCTTGAGGGCCTCTGCTCTTAAGCTAACATCCAATTATTATTGTCATAAAAATTACTTAAAATAAATACGTCCCAATGGCCGAGTTGGTTAAGGAATTTGTCCCGTTAGACAAACATTCTTTTAAAAAAAATCGATTCCCATTTGCAACCGTTGTCTTTTTATTATTCTGAGTCGTGTTTTTTTCATATTATTCATTTATATTGGTCTAAGCATTTATTAGACACAGGCCATCGCTTCAATAAAGAAAAAACTCAGTTCAAACATATTTAATCGTAATACATATTTTAGTTTGTGCGCTTTAGAACCTTAGAAATAAAAAAAATAAAAATTTAGTACACGACACAATAGTAACCTGTCTCTCTCTCTCTGGTTTCAATCCTGGGATGGGTTTGCAGCAATTTCCTTTATTTTTTTCTTCCATTCTTCCCTGTCATGTGCGGCTCTTTTGAGGTCTGCATATGATGAGCAGCGCATGTCCACCAGCAGGTCCTCCAGGTACTCTCGGCGTGGGCATCCCCTAGAGTTTGTCCCCTCGGTCATACCCTCCATTATGGCATGCAAGAGGCCTTCTTGTCGTATTATATGACCGATCCATCTTGCACGCCTTTCGGACAAGGTTCTGAGCAGGTGCCTTCGTCCTTCGATTCTTTGGAGAACCTCCTCATTTGTAATGTGGTCTCTCCAGGAAATTCCTAATATTCTTCTATAGGACCACATCTCAAAAGCCTCTAGACTCCGTTTATCTCTTTCGGATAGGCACCATGTTTCGCAGCCGTACATCAAGATACTCCATACATAGTAACCTGTATGTCACCTTTATTGGCCATTTTCCTTGTTAGTTTAACATCCCCCTAAAGCTCGGAAGAAGAGTTTAAAAGGCCTACCTCAGTCAGTCTCTCTCGGTCCGGCCCGCCACGCAGTAGGGGGCCTATTCTTCCACCGTCGAGACCTGGACAAACCTAATCCCATGGACTCGGGCACCTCTCCTAAGTCGCCAAATGCAATGAACCACTTGATGTGACGTATGGAATAATATGACGTATCCAATAAATGGTTCCAGGGCGGCGGTACCCATACCTGCCTCCCAAATAGTATTAGTTAAATAAGTGTTTGGAGTCGATTCTATGCTTCGACGCATTTTAAAAGAACTTTGAAATGACTGAATTTTTTTCCATTAAAAAAATTCAACTTTGGGCTCGAATTATTCGAATACGATAGCTCAAATAAAAAAAAAGTTATACCGTAAAATCGAAACCATGTGATGGCTTCAACACCACGTTCGAAAGGAAAAAAAAAGCATCTTCTTTATCGGAAGAGCTCATACAAATTTTTCCCACCTAAACGAAATTTCAAATCGACTACACTAGCGACCGCTATTGAAAAGGACAGAAAAATCACAATCTGAGAAGGGCTGAGGTAAATAAAGGTGATGACATAATGAAGGGCTCGAAGTTTTCAAATCGATACCACGTTTAAAATTTATCAATATTGAATGTAAGCCGACACTTCAGACCGTCCATAAATTTAAAATCCTAGAGCGTGTCGAAGAGAGTTTGTTTAGTAACAAAAAAAAACTTACATGGTTTTGAGGAATAAATGGGGTAATTAAGCCCAAATTACCACTACAGAATACAGACGGAGTATTGATAAAACCAATTAAAATTAACGACGTATACAATCTATGAATTAGTGCTATAGATCGAGATTTTTCGAAAGGTAAACAAAACACTCAGATTAAAAGTAAATAAGATTTTTACTTTTGGATACACAAAAAAATGAAGTCAAACAGGTACGTACTAGACCATAGAGCTATTTGGAACGCATTAAGAAAGTGAATTCTGAATTAATAAGGTGATATTAGTTATTACCAGACAAAGTTTTACGAATATTATATCTGATCATGAAAAGGGACGAAAGATAAAAAAAATAGTTGTAAACATCTACGGACGCGGAAAATGAATTATTTGCACGAAACTGCAAGGAATGTGGTGAATCAAGTAAATGACAGAAACAATTTCATGTCACCATGAGAATTAAGCCGAAATACTACTGAATTCAATTTTACCTGCCGCAAATTTTAAACAAAAATAAATGGGAGAGTGCGAGAGTGATAATTATTTCAGATGTAAAGTCACAATTAGCCGAGATAATTTACCGATTATTAAGGAAAGACCGATTGCAGAATTCTAGAAAAAGTTTAAAGCAAAATCGCATCAAAAGGGTGAGTTACACTTATCGGCGGCCAGACAAAGAAATAATTAAAATGGACATATTTAATTTTGGAGAGAGAGAGTCATGAAAAATAACATATCAATGAAAGTTGAAATAGTCTGAACTCTCAATTATAAAACGCCCTAACGAAAGACGAGATGTACGTCCTGAGTCCACGCCTGGCACCTTTTTTTGGACAAGATATTCGAAGGGCTGGATACCATGTGGCGGTAGGCAGTAAGAGTCGAGGGTCGAGGATCGAAGGAAGACGAGGCTATAGAGTGCTAGCAGTGATAAGATCGTTCGTACTTAACAAAACAATTGATCAAATATTATAAAAACGAGTGATAAGACATAATCCACCGAAGAATTAAAAAAGTCGTGATAAACAGTGACAAGTGTTTGTTAATGTTGGGAGAAAATATCCATCGTAATATTAAAGAATTTTTAAGGTTGTGACTTCGTGAGAAGCAATAGTTCGTGTACATAAATTAATTATTCGGCTTGTTAAAATACTCTATTGAAAATTAGCTGCAGTGAATGACAGTGCGCCGCGGGTGAATTAATTAAATAATAAAATTAATTTGAATTATCAAAACCAAAATAATAACCAAAGTGAATGAAATACTTAGCTTCTGTGAGTTAATAATAACCTAACTTTGTGTTTTAAAAATAGAAGGGAGTGCATCGCGTGAATTTTGATTTGAAATATAAAATTAGTCTAGTCAATAATAACGTACAAATATCATTTTCAAACTTGTACACACAAAATAATAATATCAAAACAACATCAAAATAAATAACCTACATACAAATGTCACCTTCGATCTTCCGCGAGCATAATAATAATATAAAATAAACTATTGCTTGTTTTGAATCCCCCAATTTGAAATTGTTCAACGATAATAAACAATACCTACGCGCTTGTAGTTGCTTCAATATATCATATAATCAAGATAATACAAATATTCAAAATAATATCAACAAATACCTACGTATAAATGTCATCTTCGATAATATTGTTAACAAATAATAATTAATAACCTACGTATTTTCTTAAACTCAAATAAAAGTGTGACATAGAGTCATGGGTGTTACTACTTCTGGGGACTAAATTACCGAATCATAGTGACAGGAAGGTTTTTTACTTTTAATATTTTCCCCACATGTACGTAATCAGGCTTCGTTCAGGTGAGTGAAAGAAACATTTTAATTAAATTACAGGTCGTACATGGTCCCGATACCTGAGAGGATCTGCCAATCTACAAAACCAATGATAAAAGAAGTTATGTTCCAGGATATAATTGTGTTTTAAATATTATTCTCAATGTGTAATTACGAGATTTGTCCCAAATTAAATCTATTATCAATGTGGGTTCAACGAACTTATATTTTTTGCGTGCTAGAAAGGACGAGACGAATGCGTATAAAAAAGGATCCCGGCCATAAATCGTAGCCGTACAGTCATCCAAATTAGAAGGTTTTTTTCTGAGGTATGCCGAGCCAAAGTGGAGTGACGGAAGCATCCATACCATACTGGATGTTGGTCCAAAAATGAAATTTGGAGAATTGAATTTAAACATTATAATTGTTTACTAACAACAATATTATCATGTCAAATTTCTTTCAGGCTTCCTTACAAAATATGAAATCAACATTATTTCGGTAATGTTTTCTCAATCAGACCCTTCCAAAATCCCGCTTGACCTGCGAAATATAGACTTCACGATTGGGGAATGCAATAGCGTTCACTGAAATTATATCCCCACAAGATATGAGACAAAGAGGGCTTTTTTTCTTACGCTATCATGCGATAGGGGATGTCAACGTAAACTTAGCATTCACGCGGGGTACTGGAAGTTAATCCCTTTCGCGGGGTCATGCAGAGTGAAAAGGCATGAAAGACAGAATAAAAAGAAAATGCCACTTGGAATGGTAGGGTATGATTCGCTGACGGAGGCGTTTCGACCGAAGGTATCCCAAGTTTTGCGAAGTTATGTGGAGGGGACGTCGGCGTGGTATTCCGTGAGAATAAGTCTGTAGCACTATTGCATACTACCAGTAGTGTCGACCTGAAAGCAAACATAGTTTTTACAAGGTAGAAGTTATGTCAGCTCTTGGAGGCGAGGAACGCAAGCCAATGATTATCCTCGTAGGAGACGAAAGGATCATCTCAAACGGCTCCGTACGCACTCAACGCGAGTAGAGTCATGATAAGGGAAGAAATGGACATACCCCTTCTAGAATCAGTCGAGTTAAAATCAAATCTGGAGGAAAGGAAGTCGGAATAATACTGGAAGTAACATGAGGACTCTGCGCTCTTTCATCTGGCGTGAAGGGACCCTTTCGTAGCAATGAAGTTCATGCAAGAGAACAAAATCAGGACTTAAGGACCATCCTAGCAAACGTAATGATTGAGTCTTTGTCTGGAATGTTGGTCACCAGTATCTATTTGGTTAGAGGAGGAGCCGACTTATTCAGGAAACAATATCCCCCAAAAATCCACCTATCACCCCTCCCCACCTTCCTCTTCCCCAGTACATGTAGTGTATACTAATAACAATAATAACTTGACCATTTAGGTGCAGTACGACGACATTGAGAACTTCGCAAGGAACCTAGCATGCATGTCAAAATTCACTCTTTCCAGGTTATGTTAAAATAACCCAATATATACCTATAGGAAGGGAAAAATCAGGTAAGAAAACTATGACTTTGAATTTTATAAACCGGGTGACAATTTACGGTAGAATTAGCGTCAATGACATACTTGTCCAAGTTGAGAAAAGGCGAGTAATACGGATAGGCTTTAAAATAAAACAAAACAATCTAAAAACGGGGTCAGTTTATCAAACGAGATTCTTTCACACTTTACTCCAAAAGAATCTGAGGTTACCACACACTACATTATTTCCTCTACATGTGTATGTGTATTAATTTACACATGCAAATGTAATTACCGAATCAAAAAATCACACAACGGGGTAAATTGGAATAATGTGCAATAAAATCTTAAATCTTATTTACTGTGAGAAAATCGCAGGGGTTTAAGGAAAAGTTAGGTGTAGCTAGATACAAGGGTATATTGATCGAAGGCCAAAAGATAAGGGTAGCGTAGCCAGTAGATCCCGACAGCTAGTGTTAAAGGGAAAGAATAGAAAAACCAAGGGTAGACGACTACGGATCATTACAACGGGTGCCGGGTAGCCCCACAGGTACATTACAGGAGGTCCCGAGACCCATAGAAGTTAGTAAGGCCAGGGGTAGGTTCACTACAACCATATGTGATATGATTTCGATTTTATGGTTTAACTATTTTGGTATCTATATATGATGTAGATTCATTAGTTTTAACAACAACAACAACAACAACAAATACCGTATATTTCGTTTTTAAATGATATTTATAATTTTTTAGAAACTCAATTTGCAAATAGCGTAGGCAATAAGAATTATAATATTATTTTTGGCAGAATTTGTCATTGACGAGTTTTGATTGGCTACTATATAGTTTATAATGTGGTATTAAAAAACTTTGAAACAGTTCAATGGTCACTGGTCACTGGTCACTGGCCCAATCTATAAAGATAAACATTGCACGTGCTTTTTCCACGATGAAAGTGTGTTGGTTTAATATCCGGCAGCTCGGTGCTGTATGAATTGCCTATCGCCAGGAGCCAGACGCAAGCACATAACATTATCTATATAAAAATATATATCAAAACACTTAATTTAGCTAGGTCAAAGGGGTTCCTTTTTGCTAATTAAAAATTCTTTTATCGATTGTAATTCCATATGTAACTGTCTGTAACTTTTATATTTTTTTTTTATTTAAGCGACTATATACTTACATAGGTACAAAATATAAAGGTGAATTTAAGTATATAATATATTGTATTTCTTAATATTCCTTACTAGGAAGCCCTGTGCCGAGGCGGACTAAAAATTAACTCTAGTTCAATGAACTAGAACCTTTGAATTTTATTTTCATTTTACTTGATGTTTACAATTTTGCTCGATTCTACTTTGCTAACAAGTCACCTTTTTTAGATGGATTTATTATGTTTAAATAACATGTTCTCTATTATTATAATACATTATAATATTTCATACCTTAAAAATACTTCATATTCGTATTTTTATGTAACATAAATTAAATAATTGTATCCTCTGCCTAAATACTAGCTTGTATTCATACATACATCATTCTTTGGTTTATGTCAGGTCTTATATAAAACTAACATATTTTTTAACCACTCAAGTGCTTTTTGTCACATTATGGCACAATTTCCAAAACCACGGATTACTTTGTTGCCAAAATGTAGCAAATTTTTTGTTTTATTTTATTTATTAAAGCGTATTTATCTATATAATATATTGTACATTCAAAATATAACAAAATAAATATTCTGTAGATTCTTTAAAATGTTTTAAGGTTAAAGATTTAAAAATATTTTTTTATAAACTCTACGAATATGTGATAGAAATAAAAAGAGAGGTGAATTCATTGGTTTATGGAACTATAATCAGTTTGTATGTTTCCATATTCAAATTTGAAGGTATTTGTTTTTTTGAAGTACATTGAGATAATGTTGAAAAATTTCCTTTAGCAATCCGAGAAAAATATTTAAATTGCTCTATCGCTCCAGTGGTTAACTATTACTATTATAAGAGTTTATATTTTTTTCAATATTATCTCAATGTACTTCTTAAGTCCGATCTCCAGCTTCAAAAAAACGTTAAGCTTCTTTTATCAGCGATTCAATCCAATATTGTATTTGTTAGCCTTTCTTGAAAGATTTGAGTTTTTTAATTGACAAAACTATTTCTTAATATTCATATTGCTTGTGTACTTGCGCGAATAATTGTTTCTTAATATTTCAAAGCATAACTGGTAAAAAGCGTTTATAAGTAAAAAATACTATACGCGCATCATCTACGAAAGCGTAGAATATGAATTCTTTTGACATTCACCTTAATAAAAAATTCTAAAAGATTCATAAATATCAAATTGCGTTGGGAAACTTTGAATTCATAAATGTGTACATTTTAATTATTTTGCGGTTAACTTTCAACATAAATAGAGATATTTATTCTTTCTAAAACCGTTTCTATCATATTTCTAATCACAATAGTAAGGGAGACAACGATTTCTATGAGCCCATGTGAGTTGCTCCCAAAACCGAACAAATGGACCTGACGGGTTTATCATAAAATTTTATGTGTTTATTGGTTTGGTACAATAAATTAATAAAGGGCTTTACTAACATCCATTACATAATTTATTAAATTCATAATTACGCTCATTGCACATAACCTCAAAACTCGTGCGAACCATTCACTTATGACAAGAGCGCACCGCGCAGCTGTTACCAAAAAAATAAACATTTCCCTTCCTTTGCCTTCCCCACTTCACCCGGGTGTTGTCGTGTTTTACATCGACCACTGAAAGCACGAAAATTGCGTCTGTGTGTAAGGTTACGCCCCTATTGACGATGTTTTAAGTCATGTGGAAGCAGAATGTTGTCGCAGGAGACGATAATATTGAAGGAAGAGATCCCGATTATCACTTCAGCGATATTACTTTTGAGTACTCATACATTTTTATTTTGTTTCTAATATAATAATGTTTACCTCTTGTATACCACTGTATACTTATCATCTCATGTATCACTTTAATGTTAAAGCCTTTTTAAGGCGTTTAAATAAATAAATAAAATTGGAAGTGTTTGTTGATCAATTTTATTCCTATATTTAACTGAAAATTATTATTAGAATTGGAATCGATTTGTCGAGATTCAGACAACACCCACTTATATATTATATTTAGATTTAGCTGATAGAATGATTACATCCGTTTAGTTCAATTTGATACCCAATGCTTTCAACGCTCTAACGACGAACGACCGGAAAATACGGAAATCTCGGGTTCCCCGCGCACTGCCACTAGCGTGATAATTGTGAAACAGGTTTAGACGAGATAATTAGTATGCGATAGTTCCTCTATTTATTCTCCTCTATATATTCCGTAATTTTGGTGATGATATTATAATAATATATAAGGTTTCAAATGATTAAAAAAACATGACAGCTTTTTTTTAGATCGTAGCAATTTTTGAAATTAGAAAGTTTTATTTCTCGACTTCACGAATAAAAAAGTTTAAAAAAATGGTCACTGGCTTGAAGGTCTTAGGTATACTTCCTCGTTGTTATGATCAGAATAGATCTGTGAGAGTACTATGTTGATGAAAAGTTTCTTGGAAATAGAAGCAAACTCCGAAAACATATTTTTTCAGCTCCCTCGGAGATAATTAAAAAACAAAACTTATCCCATAAAACCATTTTCAACCATATTTTTTAGCGTCTGTAGGTAGGTACCTCCCCGTTTTATGTTGTTAATTAGTTTTGCCTTCTTTTTAAAATATTTTAAAACAAACATAAAATATTTAATAAGAATATTGCATACTTCAATCCACTGTCTCGAAAGTGTCGTCTGCACAGTACTATTGAATGTGACCGTATATAAATTGTTACTTGAAAGTGTGAGTAACAAGGTGATTGCACCCTTTCATACACACCATATTTATGGTTTCGGTATGTGGGGGACCTCCAGTACTTACACAGTGCTTATTATTGGTCAGATTGCCAGCCCTGGATTAATTTGGAGAATAATGTAAGAGAAAATAACATTTGAATGTCCCACGCAAACAATCTCGCATACTTTTAAAATCAAATTAACAAACTTCTAATATTAATGTTATGGAGAACAGTTTTTTATTTTTTTCTTTCTTTCTTATCTTTCTATGTAGGTAATGTACACTCACTATGTCTTATATAGCATGTTCTATATTTCATTTTGATTATTATTATATCTGTTTTTTTCACTAGGTATCAGAATCTAATAACAAGTAAAACTTGATTACTTGAGTGGCTGTGTACATTCCAACGGCAATATCATTAATGTAATAATTGTTGACAATCTGTCCATTTTTCAAATAATAAATAAATAAATAAAAATGCAATAGTTCGAGTCCATTGAGGCTGGTTACTAAGTTACGTGTCTGTGTCACTTCTCAAACGAAAGGAAAGAAACAACAGAGTGGTGGGAAGTGAGCTAATCGCTCTTTTGAGCTGTCATAATTCAGTGAATCGGTGCTTTTAACACTCGTATCTCGGGAGATTTACGATAAAAACTTTCACGATATACTTTTTCTCTAGTGCTTTACGCTAAAATTTCAGTACACTGTTTTCAGAGAAGCGCCGATATATCCCAAGTTAGGTCGTTACTTTACTTCATTGTTCCAGAGAGCCACCTCCTTTCCCACCCCCTTACACCTTATAGTGATAACACTCCTCCCTACAATAAACACTTTATGTACGTACTTACTTTATATGGGGCGAGAATTACTTTCTACTTCTAGTTGAAAGGAGAAATTAAATTGAGCTAAGAGAATTGAGAAAGGAAAACAATTATAACTAAAGCAGCGAAGGTATTGTGAAGTCGGAAGCGCAGCATTGTGGGTGGTGGGAGGGGAGGGTAACTGGCCGCGTGGACTGACTGAGGACTGAGGACTGGGGACCAGCGATGGGCACAATCGATGAATCATCGATGATTTACTCGATATTTTTTACGATCGAAACATTTCGATTCGTTGTCATAGATAAATCGAAAATCAGATCTGAAAATTTATTCGAGTGTATAGTCCGAGACAATAGTTTTGATAAAAGTGAAATCGAGACAATTGCTCTGAAATGTCAGAAATCATTCAAAAATGGAATCGAGACAATCGTTTTCAAACTGTCAGAGTTCACTCGAAAATGTAAATCGGTTCTCAGATCCGAGAGGTTATATATATATATATATATATTTCGAGATATGCCAAAAATATCTCGGATAGCTTGACGAACGAAATATTTTATAAGTAGATTTTATATAAAGATTTTTCACAATTAAAAAAGATTTATTACCAATGTTATTTTGAGGTTAGTATATTTAATTTAAAAAATAATAATAACGTAGTAAACACCATTATATTTAATGCCGATCGGGTTTCGCTACAACCGTAGCTTCTTCGGGCAGTGTAATTAGCCAGCAACATGTGTATATGAGAATATTTTCATCGGTGTCTCTTAGTTTGTGATAAAAATGAAACGATTTCCGTAGTGAGATAACTTTATTTAATAATAATCTGTTAATTGTAACGTTGTGAAATGCATACATAATATTTGAAATTCGCGGTTAACAGGAAAAATATTAATGTTTTTTTTTTACATTGTGTGAACACAGGAGGCCCTGAGGAAAATAATTTCCCTCAGGGCCTATGTCATCTTTGGGGATGCTGTGTGGAGGGTATTTTTAAGGACAGGAAGGAGAGGAAGTTCTGGAAAGGAAAAAAAGTGTAAGGGGTTGGGTAGGAATCTGGGGTTCAGTGTGTCTAGATCATCTGCCGCCAAGACCTAGATAACCCCATGAACCCGGGCACCCCTGTTAAGTCACCAAACTTAGCGAACCTCTTGGGGTGACCTATGGCAGAGGTGTTGCTTAACCAATAAATGGTTCCCGGGGCGGCGGTACCCATTCCCGCCTCCCAAATTGAAAATTTTTGCTAGTAAACAAGAAGTAAATCATTGCAAATAATGAAAAACGGTGGTTGAAGTTTTGTTGCAGTACCTACTTACCAAAATGTTGCCATGCCAACGTACCATGATGAAATAAGCTGTCCCTGACCGTAGCTATTGCTCCCAAACTCCGAGCGATTAAATCGATGAATCAATCGATTATTTTAATGTTTCGAATATATAAATGTTTTGATCATTTCCATCACTACTGGGGACTGTGAACACGGTGCGCCCGCCACGCCCCACGTGCCCCACATGTCCGGGCCCAAGGGACATCGCTTGGACCGAGTAGCCACAAATTGTGTGTTAATTAAATTACACTTTGAAATAGAAACCTCCCCGTACTAGTTGGGTGCCACCGCCTTTCCATTGTTTCCCTTGATCCACACGTAACGAACTATTTATTATCAGTTAACTGCAACGGTATATGTATAATAACAATAGATTATCCCTCTTATATCTAATTTCAATGTAAAAATAAAACCATCTTAATGTAACATACATATACGTAAACACTAAAAGTAATTTCTTAAAACAACTCCCCATGTAAAAAGCTTCTGAAATCGTACGTTAAACTTTTATGACAAAAATGTTGTCTAATTTATTGCGTGACGTAGTTATTTTGCTCGAAATAAATGAAAGATTTGTATCACTTGTTATTTTAAGCGATGTGCCACCTGGAATAATGCAGTAAAGTAATTTGAAGCTATCTATGAGGTATATATTTTTAATATTCATGTAGCTGATCAAACCTCGCAAAAGATCCTACTTTAAATATTTCTAACTGCCGCAAATTCGTGTTTGAAAAATTATCTTCACAGCTAGTCTATTGAGCGTTGGAAAACAAATTTGATTCGTGCAGATGAACAAACTGTAAAACGCGCAGCTTCTTCCGACTGTGAGATAATGCAATTTATTTTTGATACATGTTTTCTTAAACTAATTATCTTGGTTTCAGTGTTAATTAGAAGATTCAAATAACCTGCCTAGATAATACTTGATCGATGGTTAAATGCGGCCAACAAGAAAAGGTAGTTTTTAATTTACGGCAGCGTTAATGGTTAGAAGTAACACACTTGTAGGAGTGTAGAGCGGTAAAAGGAAATGTTGTATTATGGCGCCAAAGCGATGAAAGGCAGAGAAGTAATAACCCAGTCCGAGTGGTCTATTTTAATTATTCCAATTGAGAGGAGAGAAGTTCCGGGTTACGCTGGGTGTAAGGGCCGAGGACTAGAACGGTTTAAGTCCGAGTCTGAACGAGAGAAATGCTTCACGAGAGAGAAACAACAAGGAATAATGATTAAAAAAGCAATTTGCACCCCCCTAATAATTATATCATGAATATTTAAATTTTTCAATTAATTCGAGTATCAACAATTTGTTGGAAACGGGAAAGGAAAATAGGAAAGGAAAAATAAAATACTTATCATTTTAATTTATCTCACTTCCGAGAACACTTCGTTTCCACTTTAATTCTCTTCTCTTTTATTGCTTCTTGTCTTGATTCTAGCGAATTCAATTTTCACTTGTTCAATTCGATCATCTACCTGTCCGACTCTAAAGTAGTCGCTGATCACCGATGTTATTAGTATTTAAATGTTTCTTTTTTTCCAATCTGCTATTTTCAGCTGAGATTCTATAGTTATATTGTGATAAAAAAACACTTCCAACAACTTTATCGGCGAGAAAATTGATTGTTTTTCATGGGAATGAGATTGATTGTCACTGCAGAAAATTTACTGCAAATCAATGAACTGTAATAAAAAATATGATTTTTCAACGTGACTTTTGTGTCTACATAACCAAACTTCAAATTTGGGAGGCGGGTATGGTTACCGCCGCCCCGGGAACCATATATTGGATAACCAACACCTCTGTCACAGGTCATCCCAAGTGGTTTTCTACATTTGACGACGCAGGGGTGCCCAGGCTCATAGAGTGAGGTTTGTCCGGATATTGGCGGCGGATGCGTCCACCAACTGCGAGGAAGGCCGGTTTGAAGAAACTGGTTGAGGGTCACCTTTTGACCTCTCGGAATATCGCCTTACCCCACAGTGGGAAGAATAGATTCTCCGTCCGTCTCACTTCTGGACACACTTATCCTTACTTGACTCCCACCCACCCGTCATACTTTTCCTTCCCTTCTTCTCTCTTCTTCCTTCCTCTCATTCATTTCCTAAAAATATCATCCACGCGTTTTCCTTGAGGGGAATTATTTTCCTTAGGCGCTCCTGTGTGGACCTAATGTGCATTAATTGTATTTTGACCTTTAAATTGTGAAGCCACCATAGATCTATAATGATAAAGATAATCGTTGACACGAATCCATGCCAAATTATTCTGAAAACTAGCCAGTTCACTAGTATGTCGAGAGGAAGAAGCACCAATTGCTGAAAATTTATTATTTATTTTATTAACTAACTAACTAACCATCACGCCGTTTCCCGCCAAACAACTCGATCTTGGCACACACTCCTTGCCTCATTCACATTCATACATCTTCTCATACATACTCTTCTATTACTCTGACTCTCGACATGGCCCGACTCAAGTATCCGATTCACTTGATCGTGCCACGTCTTCCTTGGGGGTCCTCGGCTTCTTCTATCATTCACATTCGCGTCATAAATTCTCTTTACTCTCCTTTCTTCATTCATTCGCTCAACATGCCCATCTAAGCGTCCCTTTCTTTTTAAAAGCGTTTTTTATCATCATTATCATTGGTAACTATTCCCTGTTTGGCATTGGCCTCGTAATGATCTTTTGTATCAAATAATTAACAGATTTTTACTTTACAGTGTGAACTGGCTGCTTTATTTGCAGAACTACGCCCAAAACATCTTGAATTTTTTTCATTTTAAGCACTAGCAAATTTTTGTCAAAATACGCTTATATGAAAAGCAGTTAATGATGAAGTTTTATAAAAAAATTAAATGTATGTTTGAGTTGCGATGCGCTTTACTTCATTCTATAGCGATTTATGTACAACGTTTAAAAGTGTTTTAAGTGAGGGGAGGGCGCCCCTGTCACCTTTTTTCTTTATATAATTTAACAAAGTAAAATAAACCTACGTAAATGTTAAAATTTCGATACTAACACATTAAACTTTATGGCCAACCATTAGCCGCACCTATCTATCCACAAAAGCGCTAAACTAACCACACATAAATAAAACGGACATTTCCATCGTAAGTTAATGTTTACAATTAATAAATTAAAAAGTTTTCTAGAGGAGAGTTCGAACACTTCACACGACACGACAACATGATAACATACATTTAAACACAAAACTTACTAACTACGGAAAGTAACCCATCAGTTTCGAGGGTGGCAACTTATATAATTGCCTTCCAGATGACATTAAAAATTTAAACAATTATGAATAGATTTCAATTTTTTTTTACAAATGTAGGTATATATTTTTGGGGTGTTATGCAACCTCTTTCTTTAACTAACGTTTCGGACAGCGTTAGTGTCCATCATCAGGGCAGATGTGATGATGGACACTGTGACGCTGTCCGAAACGTTGGGTAAAGAAGGAGGTAGTGTAACACGACATATCACCCCAAAAATAATTAACAAAAATACTTTTAGCCGTGAAAAATCATATCTAAAAAAATATTATTCAGTTTTTTCATAATCAAAAAAATGGTGAATGTGAATAATATTGTACTGTAATATAATGTAATATAAATTGTATGTAATTCATTTTTTTTTCTAGAATAAAAACTTATACAAAATATTTAGTAAAAAAAAAATACAATGTAAACATATTAATATGATTCAAATTAACTAAAATTTATTAACAGATTTTATTAACAAACTTTTAGTAACCTGTGTATGTGTGTATGCGTGGTATAAGTGATTTATTATTGACATACGCCGTTCTTCCATGGAGCTACGTTCAAGCGACGCGATCGCCGCTCGTCTGTATTTTCAATAATATTATTAGTGTTTGAAATCGCCGCTAGGCGCTGCACTAGCAAAATTGTATGACAGGTAGCGGTAGCGTCGCTTGTAAATAGCTACGTGAACGATGGGCGTAAGTGTATTGTAGTGAAAGATATTTTTAGTGTGCGTGACTCTATCACGAACATGAAATGAATGCCATGAAATTAACGAGTGGACGGGCGAGACAGTGCTCTCGGCAGAGTACTCGGTGCGTGTATGTAAACACATCACGTTTGCTCGACCGAGCGCTCGGCCTAGCAAAAGGGCGAGACAATCACTCGGACTCTGTTCTTTCTACTAGCCCGAGTGAGGCCGAGTGCCCACCCCCGCGCCTCAACGCACTGCACACTCACGTCGCTCGCAGCATGGCTACCGTTTCCCGCGAATCCGCAGCGTCGAAGGTGTCGAGTTAACCTCCTCGTCCAGTCGTCCACCCAACTCTCTCGGCCGAGTATCATGTTACTGTCTCGCCCATCTCTGTCGGTGTGATCCAGGCATTAATAAGGGAATTAATGATTTTATAAAGACAAACGACCTTCTGTCGGACAGTTTTATTCATTTTAGATTTTCTATTGGACAAGAAATAGTTAATCCTGTCAATAGGAATATAATTCGACCGATCAGTGGCTGAGTTGAAATCGCGTCTGAGTCCCACTCAGTCCAATTAATCGTCTGGCTAAATCCTCCACCACAGCACAAGCAATATTTTCCGTTCACTATGTTAGTTGCTAGTAGAAGATTTTATTTATTTATTTACGGTACCTTCAAATACAGAAGAAAACATTTTTTTACGTTAAAATGGACAAATTACAAAACAACTACATAATTTTAAAATTATTTTTAGGTTATTTAATACTCTCGACTACCAATCCGAAGGTCGTGTATTCGAACCCGGCGTGCGAAAATAAATTTTATTTGATTATTTTCACAATTAATTAATTAAAAATAATACATGTATTCAATTTATGTAATTGTATGTCTCTATTTGTACAATAACTGAGTTTTTATAACTGGAGTGTTCTGACTTAAGTGCGAAAATTTGTTAAAACCCAGTATAAATAAATAAATATAGTATGTTTGCGACACTTTCCAGAGTGGAAGATACTCTCAGTATCGCCCTGGTGTAAGACCACCATTCAGAATTGAAACGTTGCTTGAAATGGTTTTAGCCGTGTTTGGTGACCAGATCTGATAGTCAGGTACTTCCCCACCTTCCTCTTTCCCATCTCCTTTCCCTCCCCATTACCTTCAGCCTCACAACATACCCCGATTGTGGATGTTTAAGTCTTACTGGCTCCAGACGGGAGCAGTTGGGACGCTTGTGCGGTATTCATAAGAAAAAACCCCGAGGATGTTTGTATTTCTAAAAAAAAAGGAAATGATAATTTACAATTTATATTTATGTCTTAAAAAATTATTCTTTATATTTTTAATAGAATCTGTAGTAGGAGAGTTATAATAAATTTCCCTACGGACTAATGAAGTATACATTCATAATTCATGTGAGATTTTTTTAAAATTAGCTCCACACAGGAGACCCCAAGAAAATTCCCCTCGTATAAGTCCTCTTTGGGGATGCTGTGTGGATGAGGAAAGGAAGGAAATGAATTTCTGGGAAGGAAAAGGTATGATACGTGGGTAGAAATCTGCTGGTCATTGTCTCCATGAGTGACGGACGTATAAATCTATCCCGTATAGCTCTAGGAAGGAAAAGGTATGGGGGTGGGTTGGAATCTCCAGGAGTGACGAAAGTATGAATCCATCCCTCCCACTGCGGTGCAAGGCGATGTTCCGAGAGAGTCCTGCTGGAGAGGTCAAAAAGTCTACCTCAGCCAGTCTTTCCCGATGTGGCCTGCCATACAGCTGGTGGGCAGATGCATCCACCGTCAAAACCCGAACAAACCTCACCCGATGAAACTGGGCACTCTGGTCACCTAACTTAGCGAACCAAGAGGAGTGACTTGTGGCAGAGGTGGTGGTTATCCAATAAATGGATCAAGGGGCGGCGGTACTCACACCTAAAATTACTGTATAGAGGAATCAATAACAACATCTGCAAGTTGCATTTACGAAAAATATATTCATCATTTTTACGAGCCTAATGCAAGACTTGGGATAGAATTTTGTGAGCAGTTTTCTCCGGCTCTATGTTCGTAGGTTAGATTAGGTTAGGTTAAGTTAGATTAGTTTTGTTTAGCTTGGTCGACTATTACAATTCCCAAATAAAGATAATAAATAATATAATAATATTGGCCGGAGTTAAAGCTGAGAAGCGGACCACTCTGCCTGGTTTGGTGGGGGGAGGGGCGGGCGGTGAAGTGAAGGGTGAATAAATCAATATAGAAATTTGTGTTGACAAAATAAATATTGAACTAATCAATGGATCAATCGGGAGAACAAATTGTATTCCCCGAGGAGCGAAAGTTGTTTTAACAAAATCCAATTTCTTCGGCAAACAGGGCGCCATCTCTAGGAGCTGGATCCCCATCGGTTCGGGCGAGAAGGGCTACAAGGGAGGAGGTGGGGGTATTGGAGAAGAGAGGGGTTAAGTTCACATACTACGCATTTGACTTTTCGGGGTTGCTGGTTCGTTTCTGACGACGGAGAAAATACATTGAGTGCTGGTACCTACACTGATGTATGGCAGTGAGGCATGGAACTGGAAGAAAGTGGACTGAATGCTGTTGAAATGAGATCCCTGAGGCGTACCTGTGTGTGGTATTATATATGGTCATGCGAGAAATGTGATGTAAGCGTAATGAGTAATATTAAGAAAGGAACCCTTAGATGGTTTGGGCATGTAGAGCGAATGAACGAAGGAAGGAGTGTAAGGTGAAGAAGTCGGGGACGCCCGAAGAAGACACGGCACGATCAAGTGAATAAGATGCTTGAGTCGGGCTATGTCAAGAGTCAGAATAATAGAAGAGTATATTATAGACGATGTGTGAATGTGAACGAGGCAAATAGTGTGTGCCAAGACCGAGTTGTTTGACAGTCCATCCTCTCTGCCTGCTCTTATAATTACTTTTCAAAGGGGTGTTGAAATCCTACTTTGTGGAATTGTCGTGGAACCTTCGTGCATAATGTTCACATCATCAGGAGTAAAAGTATACCACAACAAATCTTAGTTATTTGTCTTTTTAATAAATTGAAAGATGATGTAAGGAAACAACAGTTTTTTTTAATTGATCTTCTGCACATTGCATGAATTTCAAAAGAGCGGTTTCATAAAAAAGCAACGTTTTAAAAAAAAATTACTAAAAATTCTTTCCTCAAAGCTTTTGAAATTTGAACTCATAAGAAATTATAATTGTATATCTTCATAATCTTATTATTTTGGGTTTAGGGTACAAAATAGCAACTTGAACATCAAACGCCACTCCGACATAACACATCGGTTAAAATTGCTTTAACTACAGGCCCAGTTGTTTCGAAAAAAATTAAATGTAACTTTGTCATCAAATGGCAATTAAGAGAAATGATATATTTTTGATATTTGAGAGGTCTTTGCCAAACGCCAACTCTGAGTGCGTATATTGTTTCTCAAATTGTAATAAACTGGCAAACTTAACAAGATATTATTAGAATCGATACATAACGGGAACCTTTAAACTGTCAAAAACACAAAGTGGGCTGAATGATGATTTGTTTATAACTATTTGGAGCAAGGTACATTCTGACCTTCTAATTCCCCTAAGGTTCTACTTCTATTTCCCCTATTTGTATTGCTTCAGTGACTACTGGAGAAGAGTCTCTTGTTAGTAGAAATAAAATCTGAGTGAATTTCGTTCGCCCCACACCACACCGGTCTATAATGATCAAAGAGCTACTATTAGAGAACTAGAGGTAAGCGCTGATTGAATTGAGTCAAATTTTGAAAATATATTTTGTTCTGCCTTTACGTTGAATTCCCCCGTAAAATATAGTGCTAAACTAAACAAGATGAAGACGTTCCGACATCATAATATATTTATAGTGAAGGATTCTGTTCTGCTGTGAACCATTCTTCTGTTTCTTCTGAGAGCACTCTGCCAAGAATGACTAAACGGAGGGAGGTTTCAACCCCTCCACTCTATTTCTCTTCCAACCCCCCGAGGCCCGAGGGACGACTTGTGAACAATGTTTCCACACAATCGCCACTGTGGATACTGTAGGGTGCAGGGTGCAGGGTGCAGGGTGGAGGGTGCGGGGTGGAGGCTCTTGTGGGGGTATAGCAACCACTGGAGGACAGAAGGTGTCGATGTGACGAGGTACACGACCGGACATATAGCTTTTCAAATTATTAAATTAGATTTTCGATTGAGTTTGGCTAACATTGTCTTCATTTATTAAAATATTACAATTTAAGGTTTTGCTCAACGAGTTAAAAATAAAAATAAATATTCATCCTAGACTTGCAAACAAGTCAATAGATATCGCATATTAAAATACATTAATTAATTTTAAAGAAATTATTTTTAGAAAATAATTTCTTTAAAATTACAGACAGACCAATTAGTCACAATAGACCCGATATAGTTTTACATGACAAAACTAAAAAAATAACTTATATCATTGATGTAGCTATTCCAAATTCCTGTAATATTGAAAAATCTGTTTCTGAAAAAATAAGAAAGTATACAGATTTAGGAAATGAAATTAAAAGAATTAGGCATTCTCAGACTATAAAAATATTACCATTTGTTATTTCGGCTACCGGCATTATACCTAGCTCCCTCATTAAAAATTTGGGCATATTAGATTTGTCAAAGAATTTGTACATAAAAATGCAAAAATCAGTCATTTTAAATACATGTAGGATTACGAAAGATTTTTTAAATATTTATATTGAGGGATCTGTAGGATTTATCGGTCAAATTAGGAATTCCACCGAGCTGAACCCTCTGATATGAAAATATCTGGAGTCGGTGAATTATATTCCCATTTAATAGTTTGGTAGATTAACATGTTGTTCTTGTATTGTTTTGTATTAATTATACTTATATAATGCTAAATGGCCGAAAATTCTACTAAAAAAGAAAGACACTCTGAAAAATCATATCCGAATTTATCAAGACCAGTCTTTCCTACAACGTAAACATTTAACAGATTTAAGAGAAGAACTAGAAAAAAGGAAGTCTTCAGGCGAAACGGATATCACAATAAAATACATTAATAACAATCCTACAATCGTTAAAACGATCCCAAAAAACACCAAAATTTCATTATATTATCAAAATGTACGAGGACTTCGAACAAAATTACAGGACCTGAAATCAAACTTACCAACTTTGAACTACGACTCTTACGCCTTCACTGAAACATGGCTTAATAAAAACATTGACACTTTCGAACTGGGCTTCTTTAATCACACAGTATACAGAAAAGACAGAAGCGTAAGCAATAAAACCAAAGGAGGAGGTGTATTGTTATCCATAAACAATAGACTCAAATCAAGAAAACTCAAGTGCATACATACACATCTTGAACAATTATTCATCATGGTGTCCACCAAAAGTGAAAAAATTATCATTGGCTGTATCTACATTCCCCCATCTTCTGACGCCCAAGTATACAAGGACCACTACTTCGAAATCGAAACAATCATAAGAAAATTTCCTGGCGCCACCATGATTATGACAGGAGACTACAATCTGCCAAATGTCATATGGGACATAGATAACAATAAAACTTCTACCACGGACAGCATCAACCATGGTTCTCATGAGATAATCGAGATGTCAAATTTTCTAAATCTACTACAGTTAAACTATGCATTCAACATTAATTCCCGTCTTCTTGACCTAGTTTTCTCAAATTCTTTATTTGTTAAAGTATCCGCATCTACTGAATCTATCCTCCCAATCGACAAATATCACCCCCCTCTACTGATCGAATGCAACAGTTCAATAAAAAAAAAAAATCCATCAGTATCAATAAAATTAAACTTCTTCAAAGCCGATTATGATCAAATCACTAATCTTTTATCTTCAACTGACTGGAACTTTTTGGACTCTGAAGAAAACATAAATGATATGGTAGATAAATTTTACTCAATTCTAAATAAATCTATTGATTCGCTTGTACCCGTTTCAAAAATGTACGTACGTAACTATCCAAAGTGGTTCAGTAGCGATCTTATTAAAATAATTAGAGAAAAAAAAATAGCCCATAAAATTTACAAATCAACACGCGATCCAGTTGATTACGCAAAATTTAACGAACTCAGAAAGGCCACCAAAAAAATGTCTAAGTTATGTTACCAAAAGTGTATTGACAACTGTGAAAAATTGGCTCTTGCCAACCCCCAAAACATCTTTAAATTCTCAAAATTGCTTAACAACAACGACTCCGGTATTCCCCCCAACATGTATTTAGATAATAAAACGGCTGATAATCCACAAGAAGTTGTTAATCTATTTGCTGAATTTTTCAGTAAAATCTATGCTTCTACAAACAACTCACCAATGTCCGACGCCACAACACCAAATAAAAATAACATTGATTTCAATCAATGCATATTCGAAGAAAATGATATAAAAACTAAATTAAAATCCCTTGACCTTAACAAATCGGCCGGTCCTGATAATATTCCACCAATCTTCCTATCGAAATGCTCATCAGTCTTGACTTATCCTCTAACTAAACTTTTTAATTTGTCCATAAAAACTGGCATTTTTCCGATAAAATGGAAAACAAGCTTTCTGTCTCCAATATTCAAGAAGGGTGATAAATCTGATATATCTAATTACAGACCTATATGTATCCAGTCGTCAATCCCGAAAATACTTGAATCTGCTCTGCTCTCTAAACTCTCGCCCGAAATCAATAAAGTAATTTCACATCGACAACATGGCTTCATAGCAAAAAGATCAACTCTAACAAATTTAATGATATATCAGGAATATATAACTAATTCTATGAACAATCGTCTTCAAACAGACGTAGTGTATACAGACTTTAGTAAGGCTTTCGACAAAGTCTCACATAAAATTCTTATAAACAAACTAAGATCCCTAGGTATAAGGGGGCATATTTTAAGATGGTTCGAAAGCTACCTTCACAAAAGAAAAATATCAGTCAAAATTAATTCACATTTTTCACATCAGTTTGAAATCTTTACCGGAGTCCCACAGGGGTCACATCTGGGCCCAGTGTTATTTTCCTTGTTTATAGACGACATAACTTCCATCTTTGATGGAGTTATGATACTTTTATTTGCGGACGATTTAAAAATTTACAAAACAATTACTAATTATAATGACTGTAGCGTATTGCAATCAAATCTTGTGAGACTACAAGAGTGGTGCACCCTTAATGAACTCTTTCTCAACATTGAAAAATGTCAATCAATAACTTTTACTCGAATCAAAAATCCCATTAAATATCAATATAGCATCAACAACAATTTCCTAAAAAGAGTTAAACAAATTAAGGACCTTGGCATAATATTTGACAGTAAATTAACTTTTGCTCCTCATATAAATGAAATAACCAACAAGGCCATGAAATGCCTGGGGTACATTCTGAGGACGATAAAAGAATTTAAAACAATTAATTCCTTTAAATTGCTTTACACTGGATTGGTGAGAAGTAATTTGGAGTACAACTCAATAATTTGGGCTCCATTTTATAAGACTCATCAGCAAAAAATCGAAAGAGTACAACATAAGTTTCTTAGGTTCATTAATTACAAACTTGGAATACCAATTGAAGAACTTAATTATACATGTTTAATGGAATTACTAAACCTAAGTGATTTAACTACAAGACGCACAGTGAGTGACTTAGTTTGCCTTTTCAATATATCAAATGGCAGCCTGGACGCCCTCGATTTAACGAGCTTAATTAATTTACGTATACCTACCCGCAATACTCGTTTAAACGCTCTATATTTTGTTACCAAATCTGCCAATAATTACTTCATAAACTCTCCAATTCAAAGGCTTCATACACTTGGAAACACATATAGTTCAATTGATGTCTATCATTTTCAATCGGTATCCAAATTTAAAACCAGTATATTAGAACTTTTATAATAAAACAATAAACATTTAGCTATTGCACCTCTGATCAAAATATTTCCTCATGTTTGACACAATAATAAATGTAGACTTCTTGCAATTACTACAACTGCATTATTTTTTCACATGTAATTACTGTAACCATTTAGTAAAAATGTTATTTTATTTTTAATTATTTATCAATTTACAAACTGGCTGGCTTTTGGAGCCCGCTAGTTAGTGAATAGATTAGTGAATGAATAAATTAATATATACACTAGCTTTTATGTGTCGCATAGATATTATGTTAATACTACTACTACCTAATATGTACATATAAACTTCATTTTTATAAGCAATTTTTGGTTTTTATACCTTAGAAGTATGCATATTCTTATTTTCTTACGACAGGTTTACACCTACAAACTATCATGTTTTCATTTGCTTTTTACTTGCTTCTATGTGTCAAATGGTTAAGGTTAAATTATTGCTTTTACTATTCTATACTTATAATCTTTGTGAATAATATTTTTTATAAACTATGTAAAATGGCAGAGCGAACGCCCTGGATTTAACGGGCCATGATAACTGGTCAAACGATCTAGGTATATTATGTTAACAATACCGCCAACAATTATTTCGTAAACCTCTAATTCAAAGGCCTCATATTATACACTATACTATTATGTCGTATTATACCATGTCACTGCTCTCACTGTCTACTATGTACATATAAACTTTACATTTCTTTATAGCTAAATTACGTTTGTTAACCTTAGGAGTAGGCACATTCTTATTTTTGTACAACAGGTTTATACCTCACTATCTTATGCATTACTAGTTACTTGCTGTTATAATATGTTAAATAGATAGATTATACTATGTATTACTACTGTAACTGTGAACTTACAATCTTATGAATATTTTTTATAACTATGTATGTAAAAGCCTAATAGGCGTATAAATAAATAAATAAATAAATAAATAAATATAATACACTTGCATAACGTGGATTTACTAGACGATCATTTATATGGAAAAGAATCACAGGAAAAACTAAACCCGGACCTGAAAATCGAAGACACTATCTAGATATCATTTAGTTCGAGTTGAATCTTGTAATCATACATAAAGATAGCAGCCAATGTTAGTAGCTCAGTCGAAGAATGGATTAAGTTAAATATGACCGAATCAGTTAGGGACACATTAGCTCAGTTGGTAGAGTTGCGCCCCGAAAGACGAAGGTCCAGGGTTCGAGTCCGAGGTGTGACCGTATCCTTTTCTGATTTTTCAGTTTCAAATTTTCGATTAAGTTTCGCTTATATTGTCTTTATTAATTAAAATGTATAAACATATTTAATAATTTATACAACTAGTAGATAAACTATATAAACATTCACTTATAGCTAATAATCATTCATACATTATACCAGTTAAAAAGATAGAAATGACATTTGGCAAGTCTGCTACTTAAACTATATAATATACACCCCGTTAAATATAATTTAAATTTTACACAACTGATAAACAACCATAATTATTGTTGTATAAATTAATACACGTTTATTAGTAAGCCGACAGTTTATAACAATGCAGGTGCCGAAGAGGTTGATGACGATCGTTCTTCGCTGCATATTCCACCGAAATACAGGTAAAATAATTATTGACTTCCTGCCTGATGTCTAATTGTGTAATGCTTTAGTCTCTAGCCATCAGTTTCCAAAGATAGGTGTGGGGGGGGGGGGACAGTTATCCATTATTTGTCTCTGTCCTCTAATCATTTTGTAGCACACCCCCCCTCCAGCACCGCGCCTCGTTGGCATTTTAATTATTGGAGTCCCCAGTGGAGGTGGAGGTGGAGGTGGAGGTGGAGGTGGAGGTGGCGGTGGAGGTGGAGGTGGAGGTGGAGTGACAGGCCCTGTACTGGCCTGGATGACGAAATTATTATACCTAATTAATCACATTTACATTTTATGCCTTTTTATTTAATGGCAAATAATAACAACAAAAATATTATAAATATTAATAAAAATAATTATTAATTACAAAATAAATTCGGTGACCGGAAAACTCAGAATCAATTAGTTTTTTGAAATGGCTTTAGTCGTGTTTAGTGACTAGATCTGAATAGCCAGGTAATTCCGCTCCTTCCTTTTCCTCCTCTCCTTCTCTTCCCCACATACCCTCAGCCTCATAACATACACCAATTGGGGATGCCATAGTCTCACTGGCTCCAGACGGGAGCAGTTGGGACTCTTGTGAGGTATTCACTATACAAAAAAGTAATAGGTGCAATTATTACATAAAACTAGATCAACAGACCTAATGGTTTTTATCGGACATTTCGAGACAATTTTTATTAAACAAGATTTCTTCAAATCCGAAAGATGTTGGATAAAAAGTAAATAGAGACCAATCACTTTTTGGTATGACAAATTTAATAAAAATAAATCACTTATTTTCTGAAAAACCACGTGTTTTAAGTAATAAATTTTTATTATTGTATTCATTTGTACCCTGATGATGCTTGATGCTTGTCGGCAAATAAATTAATTAAACTCAAAATTTAAACCATCACTGTTCCATCAACACATGCCAAAACTTGAACTTACAAAAAATATATTTAAAGTTGGGTAAAAAATATGGAAGTGAATATTTTTTTCTTATAATTTTGTACAATCTACATTTTAAATAACTAAAATATGCCATGTCTTTCCGAATCGTTAGATTTAAAAAATATATATATAAATGTGAGTATATGTACATATGTAAATCTACGTGTTTGTGTATATGTATGTATATATATATGTGTTAGTGTATGTATGTGTATGTATGTGTATGTATATATATATATATATATATATATATATATATAAGAATACATAAATATTTTTGTAATTAAAAAAAAAATCAAATAAATTCCTGTAAAATCAATCTTCTCTATACAATTGTACTATATTTTTAAATTTAAATTTAAACACCACCGTTTAATATACACTTATTATAATGCCCACGCACAGGCTTCGCCTTTGTGGGTTTTTTTTGTTACTCTCTTCATTTATGTTTAACGTATGTACCTTCCTGTAAATGTATGTATCAAAAAATATACATTACCAAAGGAAATAAAAAATAAAAGAAAACATAAACAAATATAAACTGATTCATACTAAAACATAATATTTTCATTAACTAATACGTAATTACACTGCACTTTTAAGTGTAACCGTAGAGAAAAAAATACAATCAGCTTTAAATTTTGAACATCAAAGTTTTTTTCAGTTCAGGTTTTCAGTTTTCAGTGCCGGCAAACCGGGCGTTTATTTAATATAAATTGGTTGATTTACAATTTTCTGTTCTTTTACCTGCCCACTAGACAAAGTCTGTTCCGAGGCGGGTAAATAACTTAATAAGTATATTTATTTAAAAAGGGTATGAATCAGAAGAGACATGCATTAAAAAGATATGTATTAATATAGATATGCATTAAAAGAGATATGTGTTAAAAAGATATGTGCAAAAATGCAAAAAGTAAATATATGTAATAAATATTTACATACCTTCTTATTTTGATTTTATTATTTGTTACACTACCATCAAAAGCTTACATACGTTATAAAAATAAAACTAAGAAAAAAAATAAAAACTTAAATTTCCAGTTAAGAGAATATAAATAAAGCAGGAACATGATATTTAAATTGCAAACCCGCAGTACCCTATATATTTGTTAATTGTTTAGAATGTTTCGAATGTCTGTTCTTTCCTTTTCATTTAACCATATTAAAAATCTTTTGAACAGCCAATTTAAATTGTTTGGGGTGACGTAAGTTTTTGTTTGTGTAAGGAAGATATTGAAAATGTGCGGTGCCAAGCAAGATTCATGTTTTTTTGCGGAAGTTGATTTGATATGGGGAACTTGAAAGTGTTTATTTATTTTTGCTCTTGTGTTTTGCGAGTGAGGTATGTGGTGATGTGATGTTTTGATACAGTTTTTATATATGATCTTCCTTATGAATAGTTTATTTACGTCCAGTAATTTGTTTTTAATCATTAGCTGTTCTGTCGGATATTGGTACGGCTTTTTAAACATAATTCTAATTATTGTTTTGTGATTTGTTTTAAGAGGATTGAGGTAAGTATCTGCTGCACCTCCCCTTACTGAGATACCGTACGTTAGAATACTTTGACAAAGAGCGAAATATATATTTTTTAATTGATTTAATGACATGACGTTTCGTATTGTTTTGATGATGTATGATAATTTTCGATTTTTTTTTGTTATTATATGGAGATCCCATTTTAATTTATGGTCAACACTTAAGCCTAGATATTTGATATTGTCCGCATAATCAATTTTGTCACAGGCACAGCATGTGTTATTTGACGAATTATTGGTGCAATGGTGAAGATGTAGTCGTGGATGGCTGTGTGGTTGACCAGCCTTAGTTTTGCTAAAAGATAGATATTTTGTTTTTGAAATGTTGAGAGTTAGTAGATTATTTTGTAGCCATTTACTACACTCATCCCTATTTCTGTGTTAATGAATACCACCGCCCTCATTTGTAGGTGGGGGAAATGGCAGTCAATATTACTATCTATATACAGCTGTTTTATCATATCTTTATTGGAAGATTTATTGACTTACTAAACATATTGTAAATAAGAGAACTTCTTCTGTATTGTTCCCGCCCCCGTGAACTTTATCATTTCCTTTTTCAAATCTAATTCAGTTTCACTTTCCTGTTTCCTCGCACGAATTTGACAAAATAAATATAACTTCAACGTTATTCAATTTACATACATATTCAGTTCACATGTATGGGGTACCTAGTACCTAGCCCGCTTAGCATCACTATTTTTTATTGTATTTATTTATTTATTCAAAAAACTATGTAATACATAAAAAAACATAAGCTGCATATCTCACTAGGGCATTACTGTATTATGATGGGCAGCTTTACAAATATAGGATTAAAAAAAGAAATATAGGTATATATAAACTTATTACACATATAACCATAAAAAATAAACCTGCAAAAGTAGCACTGAATATAGTTATTCAAAAATTAATTACTAGTTCTACTGAAAACCAATTATGTACAAGGTACCTGTGATGGCTTATTATTACATTACGAATGGAAAAATAAATAAGTGGAGAAGTACCGCGAGGATGTAACAAATTGGATTAACCATTAAAGGGGAGCGATTTCTCAAATTCCTCATTTTGAAATCATTTGACGTACACAAATCTTACAATGAAATCAAACATTTTCGAAGCACAAAATTACTCAACAGGGGGCTTTTCGCTGATCATATTCTCAGGTACAAAATTATTAACTCAAAAGTTGACTGCCCGGAGTTGTTAAACAAAATAAATTTCCACCAGCCGTTTAGATATAGCAGACAGAACACCCACCCCTTTCTACATTGATAGATGCAACACATATTCCAATCAAAATGAATTTATGAAAAGGAAATATAACTGCTACAACAATAAGTGTAAGCATTCTCCGTAATCTGGTAAATGATTGGCTTCTGATCTTGGGGAGAGCTGAATGCGAAAATATGTTGATTACCAGTCATTAAAATTGTTTTTTTTTATCTTTCCTACATATATTATTTTATATTTGTATTACATTAAATTTATTTTTACACCAATGTAAATTCAAAAAAACTGCTTTGCATTTGTATTACTCTACTCTGTATTCTCTTTTTACCTATGTTTGATTCTCTTTAATTAAAATTCATCAAAATCAAAGCTCAAATTTCATGGGGGTTGAAAAGCATACATGTTTTAATTTTATTTTTATATCTTATTTTTATTTCTCTACTTTCTCTCACATTTTTTTTTAAAAATATATTTTTGATGCTCTAGACTAGAGTACTACTAATCTCATTAAAATCAAAAGTAAGATATTATGGAATGGTTGAAAAGCATACATGTTTAATTTTTTATTTTTCAATTATCTTTTTATTCTCTACTTTCTTTTAATTTATTTTCTTTCTTAAAAATAAAATAAAATTAAAGATAAAATCTACTTTCGATTTTCTAATTCATTAATTTCATCAAAATCAAAGCTAAAATTTCATGCATGAAAAGCATACATGTTTTAATTTTAATTATATTTTTATATCTTCTTTTTATTTCTCTACTTTCTATCACTTTCTTTTCTATTTTTAAAAAATATATTTTTGATGCTCTAGACACGTAGAGTATTACTAATCTCATCAAAATCAAAAGTAAGATATTATGGAATGGTTGAAAAGCAAACTTGTTTGATTTTTTATTTTTCAATTTTCTTTTTATTCTCTATTTTCTTTAAATTTATTTTCTTTCTTTTATCTACTTTTGATTTTCTAATTCATTAATTTAATCAAAATCAAAAGTGAAATTTCAAGTTAATAAGCACACATCAGCAAAGTCAATATAATAGACAAAACCATAATTAAATTGAATAAATCTGCTCATTTTTACTGTCCTAAAACAGGTTAATTTCCTAGTTGGACAGCCAAAGATCATTGTAATACGAAATATGTAATGTTTTTAAAAATAATAAAATAAAAATATTAAATAAAAAAAATAAACTTGCAAATATAAATATACATGCTGACATATTCACTGTTAGTTGATATCGTTACAGTAGTTCATTGTATCACATTGTAAATGCGAATATCACAAATTCATGATGATTAAATTAATTGTACTGATTATTTTCATTTTGTTTGCGCGGCAATATCCCTTCGTCTTTCTCCACCCCTTACCCGTCCAATCTATTTCCCAGTCCATCCATGTATACTTATAATCACACATATCTTGTTATTTGATGCATTTTGTAACTTATATCATTGAAGAAGAATATAACAATAATAATCTATTTTTTTTTAAATATGAAAATGAACAAGACACAGAAAAATAATAAAAGATAATGGTCGCAACTGGGACTCGAACCCAGACCCTTACGTATTACCGGGACATACACCTCTACCAATTGGGCCACTGCGATCTATTATGAGACTGTCGTAATTGTCAACTTCATATTTCAAATTTCAAAATTAACAATATTATCTTCGACTAATGTTTTTTTCCATATTATTGGCAGCTACCTTTATTATTGGAAACAAGTATTCAAATAATGTATTTGTTACATGATATATTACATTAATGGGAATAACCTTCAAAAGTTAAAAAGAGAGTTTTCTTATTAAAAAAATGAACATTTTGTAACTGTTTATATTTCTGGAAACCTACCTGTAAACATTATTAACTGATAGATTTTTTTTTGTCACCCTCCTCAGTATATATTGCATTATTTAGAATTTAATTTATCTTAAATAAATACATAGTTGGCCAAATATATCATATACATGAGTCATATATCATGTATCATATACATTAAGTCAAATAATTCAGTATCCACCTTTACCGCCCGTCTACAGCATTGGATATTTGAAAAGGGACGAGCTTTCTTTAAAGATTACATGAGTTCTTAACACTTTTAAAAACAAAACAAAAAATTATAAAATTTATCCTGTCACAGCTTTATTCCAACTTGTTTCACATCACTGAAATTGAATGTGACCATAAACATAATCGTCTTGTAGATTATATCTACCACAATTTAACCTGCGTTCAAAACAATATAATATATAATTTTATTTGTTTTATAATCTTAATGTTTATTATTTTTAATTTCTATTTCTTTCTTTAAAATATTTATCTCTCTTTATTTTTCAGCTCACTATTATTTTAATATTTGTATTTACTTTTATTTATCTTTAAATATCTTTTTTTTTCTTTTCTGCATTCTTATTTCTCATTATTTATTACCTAGTTTTTATTATCTGCTTCTGTAAAAAAGTATTTTTAGTTCATATATTCATTATGTATGACTACCACAACACGGGCAGTAGCCTAGTATGGTAGTTTAAAAAAATGTCAAAAACTGTAACTTGTAAAAATTTATTAAATAATAAAAAAAAAAAAAAAAAAAAACATATCCCCATATATCATAGATTTAACCGATTAGTGGCCGATTTGGTATTTTTTTTTACATTAGCCACACAGGAGGCCCTGAGGAAAAGAATTTCCCCCAGGGCCTATGTCATCTTTGGGGATGCTGTGTGGAGGGCATTTTGAAGGAAAGGAAGGAGAGGAAGTTCTGGGGAGGAAAAAGGTATGAGGGTTGGGTAGGAATCAGGGGTTCGTGTTTCTAGATCAACCACTGCCAAGACCTAGAAAAACCTCACCCCATGAACCCAGGCACCACTGCTAAGTCTCCAAACGTGACGAACCACTTGACCTATGACAGAAGTGTTGGTTATCCAATATTGGTTCCCAGGGCAGCGGTTCGCATTCCCGCCTCCCAAATTATCGCGTTTGATTCCAACCCAGACGTCTTGTGTTCAGTTCCTCGGCTGGCAAAGTCCTCCATTATGACACAAGCAACATTTTACGCTTATTGTAGTGGTGGTTATGTGTTGCACATCACTAGTGATGAATTAATTTTCACCTATGGACACTCTCTAAAATATATCAATAGCGTTAAGTCTTAATTATTAAAGTTTGTAATTTAAAATATTAAACAATGTTTCTACAAGTTATCCACAATAAATATATAACGAAACAGTAAAGTAGTAGGAGATTTTCAAATATTGTCAGATTATTCGTAACCCGGGTCTTTCTTATTAAAATACGCTTTAGCTGTATCATGAGTAACCTACAGTGAAATACATTGCGATTCTTGGAAGCAGGTGAACACATTGTGTAATTATCTTACAAAACGGACCAATTTTAGTTAAACTTACAATTTATTGGTATCCTAGCAAAGTGGTTCCAGTAATTAAACAAGCTAGGTTAAATAATCTCCGTGAGATAGTTTTTGGGTTCACACCACCCCCCGCCTTCTTTACACACCCACAGTTATATTACCTAGTATCATTATTAATGGATATCCTCCTAGGAGGGTAGATTCCCCCACTCACCTAGTGACCGTTACTTCTAATGGACGTATAACAATCGGTAAATAATCGAGAATATTCGGCCACTCGTGTTATTATGGCTGTAATATCAACGGACTAATGGCTGATGGCTGATGGCTGCTTCCTACCCCTACCCTAACACAATGGAAAATGGAGAACACTAAAAGGATCTCTAATTAACTTAACCAACGAAATATAATGTTCACCGTAGTTAGGTTTTATTTGGCACAATCATTAAGCTGATTAGGAAATGCTCAGATCTAAGGTGGTTCGGACACGAGTCCATACAAAGTCTATAGTAGAGCACCTTAATTGGATATTGGTTTTGCATATATATATACTTTTTTTTAACCAAAAACGATTTTGTATAAATTATCATTTTCTTTTAAATATTTTAAAAACCAAATCAACAACTTTCTAGCATAATGTCACGGAGAAGAGATATATAATTGCTATATTATTATGTTTTTTATTTCTTTCTTTCTCTGTAGGTATGTACAATTACTATGTTTTATATTTTTATTTTTTTATTTTTATATTTCATAAGGATTATTATTATTTCTGTTTTTTTTTCACTACTAGAATCTCTGCCTAGTAACAACTAAAACTTGTTTACTCATGCTATGGACATTTTTAATAGGAGTGTTCATATCTGTGCACATTCCAGCGGCAATATCAGTAATGTAATAATTGTTAACACTGTTAATGTTTCAAACAATAAATAAATAAATTTCGTTTCTTCTTCAAATTCACTTGGCATCATTTTTAAATAAATAAAAACTAATTACTTTGTGAACACTACGTATAATCAATATGTATAATATCATTTAAATAAATTTCAGTTTTGCTTTCTTGATTGAATGAACGTACGAATGAAATGGAATTTCGGAAATAGAAATAAGAAATTTACTCACTTTACGACATCCGATAGAGCCTAAACTCGGCGGATTGACTCGTTGTTGATGACAATACATTCTTTCAACTTTTGCGGGCAATCACGCACACATACGCTGACACATACGAATTTCTATGAAATTTGATGACATTAGAGCGATTAATATACGAAATAAATGTTAATCTTATCCGTTTATTATTTGGCTCTCAGTTCGGAGTGTGATTGACCCCAGTTTCTGGGTAGGAAGGTTTAATTCCAAGTAAAAAAAAAAATTTAAGTTTTAAAAGACAATTGAATTATATAAAAAAAAGTTTTTTTTGTATATCTTCTACTTCGGCAGTGAATATATTATATTCAACACCAGGGCGGTACCGAGAGTATCTACCACTCTGGAACGTGCTGCAAATATTCCCTATATATTATTTTAAATAAATAATTTATGAAAACACAAATCAATCAAATAAAATATATCTGCGCACGCCGGAATTTGAACCCGCGACCTCAGGATCTCTAGTCAAGATCCTTGCCCCTCGACCATGGCGGCTTGACAATGCCATGTTTAAGTAAGGCATGGCACTATCAAGTGAATCAGATACTTGAGTCAGGTCATGTGAAGAGCAGAAATAAGGGTGACGCGGAAAAATGACACGATGTATGAGAGTAGAAGTTAGTGTGGGAGTATACAGAGTTACGTGGTGTTTCTATCAATCCTCCCTAAGCAAGGAAATGATGTGAAGGCTAGTAATTATCAGAACTAATGCTACTTTCGAGTGATATAAGGCGCCACCTTCAGGTGAACTTTTTATGAAATAGATTAGGAACTGAGTTCATTTCAGTTATTTAGAAATACTGGAATCTCATAAATGGCAGAGATTATTGGTATATGCATAACGACTGTTTGAATAATGGTAATTGGGTTCCCTTTTATTCATTTCCCTGACATTGGCCAAAGATAAAAAATTTGATCATTCGTCGCCACGCACCGCGACGAGCATTTTGTGAATATTGCGTATTGCACTTTAGTTGTGATATTTGGAATACCTGCCAATCCGTTTTTTGAATCATTAATTATACCCACCGCGGCTACATATTATAGCCGTGTTTTATATTGTTATGAATTGTGTTGAAATGTTTTACGTTTATGAGAGACAATAATATTAACAAGTGTCTGTGGACGTTGGAGATGTTATCCAGAGACCAGAAGAGACTAGGTTAGTCTGAGACCCTTTCCTTCACAATCTTTCCTCGTAAGCTATATGCTAATTGCCTTATATAGGCAATTGAATTTATTATTAGTTTTTCAATGATTCACTCACAAAACCTATTTTATTTAAGAAATTACGTTGTCTAAAACGTGAACAAATTCGTACGTTATTTCTTCTTGGGTTTGCTCTTCAAATGGATAATATCTACTCCGTTACATTCAGGTACCGTGTTCCTGAGGCGGGTCCGGCTGGGGGGTGATAGGGGTGAGGTCTCCCACCCCGTACAACCCATCTCCCCTTCCCACGATTCCCCATCCCCCCCTCCCCCAGCCACTCGCCACTCTCCAGTCGTCTGAATGTTTAATGTTCCCATCCCCCCAGAGCTTTTAGACTCTCGTGAATTTTTATATCACACTCTTTTCTGTGCAGTTCTGTAGCGAGTCTGTACTCTCTACCTGGAAGTGTTCTTCGTTTCTTGGTAAATAGTGGGTCGGCGAGTGGGTGATGTGGGAGGTGTGCTGTGGGAGGTGTGCTGTGGGCGGAAACACATTATTTATTCAGTATCCTTATCTCCTTAAGAGCCTTATATTTTACTCCACTTGCATTGACCACCGGTCACTGCTCTCCGTCATTTCTTAAAGTTCTCATATTAGAAAATCAATACTTTAAATCTAATTTTATTCTAGCTATATAAAAATACTAGCTGGGGTACCCGGCTTCGCTCAGGAAATTGATAAGATTGATTGTGTGGTAGCCCTCTATCTTTCACCCATACATAAAAGGCTTCAAATGATTCACATTGTTCCAGAACATTCCACAATATTTGAGTGTTATGGAATGTTCCACAATGTTCCGGAATGTTCCAGACTATTTCCAAACCATTCCCAATATTCCAAAATATTGCAGAATGTTCTGGAATGTTGTGGAATGCTCTCGAATACTCTTCTGGACTGTTGTAGAAATTTCTACAGGTTGAAACTTCTAGTCCTTATATCTTCAAAATTTTACCATTAATGAAACATCATTCGAGGTTTCCCGTGCGTCTCAATGGAACCTAATAAAAATAAAAATAAATGGGTGATGGGTGTTGGGTGTTGGGTGGCGTGATAAAAGGGATTATACACAAAGCCTAATATAGTCTCTCCTGTGACCCTAACCCCCTCCCCTCCCTCACCCGCTCAGCTGCCTAACTAACCCACGTAGCCCTTTCTCGCAATCCCACCTTTATTTCCGTCCATTTCCACACTTTAAATCCATCTCAAGTGACAAACATTCGTAAGATTTCCCTTTCATCCCGCTTTTTGCCCTCCCACCCTCCCGGTGTTGCTCTTTTCCTGCCGGCTCGGGAGTGATTGACGGGGGAGGGGGTAGGTGGGATGGGTGGTGTGGGTTGGGGGGATCTTTCAGAGTTCCCTTGCGATGTGTGAACAGGCAGGGAGTGGGGGTGTGAGCGGGGGACAGGGGGACAGGGAGCAGTCTATCTGCGAAGGCTTTTCATGCTGCCCACTCAACTGGCTCGGGATTACGACACGTGGCGTCACGACACAACAGCGATACTCCACCCGCTTCACTCGTATACTGTCACTGTCGCTGTGACTGTTTCCATTGAATCCCCGCAATAGTCCACCTCATTAGTTCAATCAGCGCCGGCGAGAGCACACAGCCACTGTGATCTGTGATATGTGTGTAGCTAAGCGTACTGAACGAGACGGATCTGCCTTTGATTGCAGCCTGAGTTTATCAGTCTATAGTCACTATGCTTAATAGCGAATTTACTGGGAAACTAGATACGCATTCACAGAGGAAATGTGATACTCTAATGTCAATGGCTCAATAATTATTTTACAGAGATAGTATCGTCCTTTCTGTTAGTACTGGACCTTTTCTCGGTACTATTAAGTTAGATTGAAAGACTTTGGTTCTATGAAAATCACGGTGAGTGTTTATTGTTTTACGTTCAAATACTGTGCACATACTGTGCCTGTCTACAGGCCTGTGAGGGCGCAATTGGAGCAGGCCGCTCCGGGCGCCGACTTGCCAAGGAGCCAAAGAGCTGATAACACCTAATACAGCTCCCATGAGATTTTTACTAGCGCCAGACGACGTTTGTCTCGATCCGGCCCTGTCTGTCTTACTAGGGATATATCATGTGTCTAAACAGGCTAGTTTATAAAAATATTTTATTTTTGCGCCAGAAATGTATCGATTTCAAAAACAGAATCATTGAAATGCATTATAGTAAAAGTAGACATTACGAGGTATCTGGCTATTTATATTTCCAATTGTTTAAAAATCTACTAAATCTACTACATTGAAGTTTAACTTGAATAATGAAAATATTAAACAGTAAACTTTGCTTTCAGATAACGCTTGCTTAACAATTTCTACGACTTGGTATAAGTGTCAAAAGGGAATTGATGATGCTACGAAAAATAATGCTTGGAAACAATATTTTTTCAGTCTCTCCATTAATTGAGCTTGGCATGGCGAAGTCATGGTTTTTTAAATCAATTTCCGGGAATGCAATGTGATTCCAATCTCTGCCCCACAAAACAAAAAAATGCGGAAACATCGAATAGGATAGGTGATTAATTTAGAAGCTTTCCATGGAATGAGTCAAAGTTTAAAAAATATGCGACACCAAAGGGGAAAGTTTTAAGAATTACGCACTTATTTTTTTAAAAATTTTTACCTATTTAAGAAAAAAAAAATTCAATTAAATTTTTTTTTTTAAATTTTAAAATTTTTTTTTTTTTTTAAAGAAATACAAACATTTCCGGGTTACAAACAACCTAACATTTTAAAATCTCCTACTACCACCACATAAAGCGGAAGATGTTGCTTGTGTTGTGATGGAGGACTTAGCCAGCCGAGGAATCGAACACGGAACGCCTGGGTGGGACCCAAACGCGATGCCCACATAACCACTGACCGGTCACATACCGGTATATTTGCAATTATTCAAAATACCGGTAAGTTGGAACGACAAACTTATATCGGTATGTTTCCATTTATCTAATATACTGGTTAGTTGGAAGGATAAACTTTTACAGGTATATTTGTACTAGTAACGATTACACATTTAATAAGGACAAAGGGGTTAAAGTTCTTTGCTTTCCCCTCTCCCTCGTCCCCCCTCGCGCGAAGCCCCCCTTCTTAATTCCCCAACCGTCCCTCCCGCATAACCCTCCCCTCAGCCCCTTTTTCCCTGCCGCCTAACTCCATAAAATACACCCATTTTTCCAACAACTCGCGTGACCTAATGCTTTTATGCAAATTTAATAATGCCAGAGCTCACCAGTATATAAATATATATATATATATATATATATATATATATAGAAGTATTCACGGGCATGTTCACAACAATTCGAAAAATTTAATAGCAATCGGATGAAATTTTAATCGCAATTTTATGAACAGTACAGGAAATAATTTCATAACTCCCGAGCTTACCTATTCTATCCTATAACCATCCCGGGTATGCGCACATCATATTCCCAAAGTTTCATCGCAATCGGATGAACGGTATGGCCGCGCATAAGGTACGAAAAAACAAACAAACATACATTTTTATATTATAGATTATGGTGAGCGACAAAGTTAATGTTTATTACAAATATAAATTATTAAGCTTTAATTTTTTAAATTATTATCAATTATTTTTACTTTTATTTTTATTTACTTTTATTTTTATTTACTTATATTTATATAAGATAGAGTGGAAGAGTGGAAGATACTGTCAGTATCGCCCTGATGTAAGACCACCATTCAGAATTGAGACGTTGCTTAATAATGGCTTTAGCCGTGTTTAGTGACTAGATCTGAATAGCCAGGTACTTTCCTACCCTCCTCTTCCCCATCTCCTTCCCTTCCCCACTTTCCTTCAGCCTCACAACATACCCCAATTGGGGATGCCATAGTCTCACTGGCTCCAGACGGGAGCAGTTGGGACTCTTGTGAGGTATTCTCTATAAAAAAAAAAAAAATATATATATATATATATATATATATATAAATTTAACGGATTTCATCGTAACGATACACCTATAACGTACTTTTTTATGTAAAAAGTAATTTCGTATACACGATACGTCGCCACTCGTCTTGTACAGTCTGTAGTATTGTATAACCCTGAAAGGGCAAATATGTGATTGATCTGAGTCGCAGTGCTTGGCTAGTAGCTAAGCTTCTAAGGACAATTAGTTTTCTTTGAGGCTTTAAACTATTCCAAGTGGTTCGGCTCATCGCGGCTCAGCGGCTCATTGGCTTAGTGCCCGGGACCCTCAGTGCTCAGTTCCCCACCCAATCCCTCCCACTTCTCTGAATAAAGAAAACGCTTAAGCTTTTGTAACGCTGGCTATGGCTGAAATCTAGATTGAATGGAGCTTCAGCGCGGAACAAATAATATTTAATGTCACACAAAGAAGTACTGATGGGAAAAGTAAGGAGGGTGTGAAATGCGAGACGTGCAGCGCACAATGCGGCCTCCAGCCACTCTGCATTGTGTCATCCTTGAGGGCGGCCAGTGTTGGCACAACACCCACCCCTGTCCTCATGTCTACATGTCCTCATTCTCATGTCGCCGTGTTCAAACGCCCTCATTCCGTCACGTCTTGGAGTACCGCCTATATAGGCGATTGCTAACTTTGAAGCACGAACGTCTGGTAGGAGTGCCGTCCGTGTTTTACCGGTAATTTTTGGCTAACTGTACAACAGCACAACATCGCTATATCTTTAAGGGGATAACATTATTCTATAAAAACCCTTGATGGAAGAAAACCGTATAATTTTTTACCTGTTTTTAGATATGTTATGTTTTGCATATCATTTCTATTGAATTATGTACAACTTATATATTTAGATTTGTACTTTTATATTTTATCTTGCAAAATTACCATGTCTATGCTTATGAAAATATTGTCTTTATTAATTAATTTTAGATTAGAAATCCACATTGGAAATTAATAATACTTTTTTAATAATTGTTAATAAAATGTAAATTGTCCTCTCTTAAACACAAGTATGCTTAATTAGAAGAGTGTATAAAATATAATATTGTATAAAAATATAATAACAATAACAAAATAAATATATACATGCATATATTTATTTTTTATAATATACATGTACAAATAAATTTAACTGTTATTTTTATACTACGATAAATAAATAAAAAATTTCAATAGACGATGTTCCAATTGATTCATCTGGCGCCGTCCGTTGTCATTTGTAACACGAGTTCGGGTCGCTTGTACGACTCGCTCTTGCATTCAACAATTTTTTTACATTAACTCTACACAGGAGGCTCCCAGGAAAATAATTTCCCTCAGGGTATATGGTATCTTTGGGGATGTTGTGTGAAGGGTCTTTTTGTGAAAAGGAAGGAGTGAATCTGGGTCTTGAAGCCGCAAATAGTTTCAGAGCCAAGCTGTTGAACTTAAGAACGAGTCGTAGAAGCGACCCGTTGTCATGTGAGAATTGTCAACCATGTACAAATGTTTTGCATGTTTCCATGATGCCGAAGGAATCAATGCTATTTCATTGGAGCGTCTTCCATTGAAATACCGATAGAAGAAGGACAGCTAATGCCCATAATAAATAATAATAATAACAAAGCATTTGTATAGCGCAGTTTTGTGATGTTTCACTTCAAGTGCGCTTAACTATAACAAAATTTAAAAAATAATCCTACAGTGCTTACAAAGTATTGAAAAGTAATTTTAAATAAAGAATATACAGTATACGAGTATACAAGGCAATAACAAGGGGTCAAAATTAACAATAAGAGTGCTGTTATAGCATAGGACAATATTAGTAAAAAGCCCATGCTCTATATATCGCAATCCATTTGTTAAGATAGGAGAATCTATCAAACCGTTTCTACACAAAAAATAGGGTTCTTTTTTTCACAATGTGACTTCAAAATTATTTACTGGCATGTTTGTTTCCTAACCCCTATAACGCAGTATTTTCAAATCGTAGATTAATGGTAGATTCAGACTGGGTCGACGTACGTGCCCATCGCTACGCCTAACAATATCTGGACTGCTTAGCAACCATAGATTTTCAATGAAAATTTATTTTTTTTAAATTTACCATAACTCGTTCTTTTCCTCAAAAATATCCTCCATACACCTACCCCTTTATGTAGAATGTAAAAAAAAAATAACATAAAAATGTGAAACATTATTTCTTATCGTCTCGCATATACGAGACGATAAGAAATGAGACGAAAAGAAACAGGTATGGGAAACCTGGGAAAGCACCGCAAACAGTTTATACATCTTCTAGAAGTAGTTGTTTAAATTATTCAACAATTGGAAAATAGCGCAAACTTGGTAATGAGAATGAATATTGGATCTGTAGACGTTCAGGGTAGCCAGCATGGAAGATCGATAAAACCCTGTATCAATTCGATATTGACCAAATCCGTCAACTATGGTCAGTTATCAATATTTGCGATCTACAATTTATAAGAGATATTTCGACTGACGGTTGACAACTTTTGGATCGGCCTACATAGTATCAGATAGAAACTTATCTTATTAATGTAATCGTTTGGTAGTTTTACCTGGAAAAATTATCAGGACTTTTGAAAATTGGTAATTTTATAGATTTCGATGTGCTCTTTCTGAATTTCAACTTTGCCACCTCGTTTCTCTTTGCCTCTCGTGTCGCCATATTGGAAAAATGGCGCCTAATAGCAGTTTTTTGACCATATCTCCTTTCCGACTCAATTTACGATAAGAAAATTTTACACAAAATTAAACTAGAGAAAATTTCCTTTTATTTATTTACATTTTTTTTTTCGTAAAATCAATAGTTTTGGCGTACGAGCGCCGCAAACTATTATTCATCATTCATGGATAATTTTGTAATTGAAGGACCTTTTGTATCACATTATGGGTGTGTAATGAAACCACTGCACTTGGAGAAAATATGCACATACAGGTAAAGGAAAGGAAAGCAATGACTGTTAATGCGGAACACTTTCTTCTGTCGAGCTGGTTTTTAGCGGAATATTTGTATGGCAATATCGATACTTTCTTTAGCGGCGACGAATTTACACCGGTTGAGAGCGAATTATTGAATATTGATGCGGAGATGTTTATGTGGTGAGGATAAATTTATGACTGAATGTGAATAATAAAAATGACAGGTCTAGGAAGCCAGTAAGTACGATGGAAAACATGTATTAATACTAACTACCAAGTACAGCGGTTCATGCTAAATATATATCTACGTGTGTACATAAGTGTAGCTGTGTATTGTGTTAATTCCCAACCAATGTCATTCATTATGGAAAATTACTGGCATATTTAATAAACGTATTGAACTAACGAATCTCTTAGAATTGAAAGAAGTCGTATACGTGATCCATATACTTAAGTAAAGCATCTAAAACTCGATCAATTTATTCCGTTCGATCTTTGAGAAACGAAAACGGTTTAAATGTGAATGAAGACCTCATCAACTAATTAACTCCCGTTTTGTGTCAAAAAGTAAATACTGACTAAAAATGCATATTTAGGTTAGTATTTCTATTTAACATTGAAACATTAATAATATTTTAAAGTAATTGCTTGGCGTCTGACATTTCGCAGTGTCAATTCATAGAAAATATCTTCAGTGTTGCCAGCATATAGCGGTTTATTTATTTTTAATTGTGGATAGCCTGGGAGGAAACGAGCAGACAATACTAAAAATTGATAACGTAAATATAGAAAGGGTTCTTCTTCTTCTTCGATGGCGCTACAGCCCATATCGAGCTTTGGCCTCCCGCAACATTCGCCTCCAACTCCTCCTGTCCTCAGCGGCTGACTTCCAGTTTGTTATCTGGAGAAGCTGTGCTGCATCCCCTCTTAGTTCGTCTTCCCACCTCAGTCTGGGTCTTCCCACTTTTCTCTTTCCACCTGGGTGTCCAGCCATAATTCTTTTTGGGACGCGTGTGTCCGGCATTCTCTGTACATGTCCAGCCCATCTCAACCTGAGGAGTCTCATATGGGCTGAGATATTGGGGGCCTGATATATATCATACAGTTCTTTGTTGTGCCGGATACGCCACTGTTCCCCCTCTTTCACGGGTCCACATATTCTTCTTAACACTTTTCTTTCAAAAGTATCCAGCATTTCAGCCATCTTTGCCGTCAGTGTCAGCGCCTCACATCCATATGCCAATACAGTTCTGACAATGGTCTTATATATGGTTATTTTCGTTTTCCTGTGGACGCTACGTGACTTAAACACTGGCAGCAAAGAGAAGTATGTTTTGTTGGCTGCTGTGATTCTCCTTCTGATTTCTGCTGGATCCTCATTGTTCTCCGTCAGACTGGAGCACAGGTAGGTGAATTGATCGACCACTTTGTATGAGTAGTTGTCTTTAAATTGTGCACTACCTCTTCTTCTATGTGAAGGGTTTCTGCTCTGTATCATCATTTTCGTTTTGTCAACATTAATCCGCAGTCCTACTTCCCGCGCCGCTATTTCTAAAGGGTCGAAGACCTCCTTAATAGCTGAAATTGATCTTCCGACAATGTTAATATCATCCGCATATCCGACAACTTGACTACTCTTGAAATAAATATTGGAACCAGTGTCTATTAGCGTTTTTCTTATTACATGTTCGAGCACAATGTTAAAGAGAGTGGGAGCCAGGCCGTCTCCCTGTTTTAATCCCTGCGATACTGTGAATTCTTCCGACAATTTTCCATCGATTTTGATCTGACATCTTGAGTCTGACATTGTGGCTTTGATGAGCCTAACCAGTTTAGGCGGAATCTGGAATTGTAGTAGTATGTCATATAGACACTCACGATCTATGCTTGCTTGCTTGAAATATATGAATAGTTGGTGTATATCTATATCAAACTCCCAGCACTTTGCCAAGATCTGTCTGACGGTGAACAGTTGGTCTGTTGTGGATCTACCAGTGCGGAAGCCTGCCTGATACTCTCCTAGTAGGTTTTCTGCGTACTTCTCAATTCTTTGTTTCAGTATTATGGTGTATATTTTATATGCTGTGCACAGAAGTGATATGCCTCTATGATTTTCGCGTTTTAATTTGTCACCTTTTTTGTGAATTGGGCATATTATACTTATTTGCCATTCCTCTGGGATTTTTTCCAGTGTCCATATTTTGGTAATAAGATTAAGTAGCAGATTTCTCAGGTGATCATTTCCATATTTGAACAGCTCTGCAGGCAGGTTGTCTTTCCCAGGCGATTTGTTGTTTTTAAGTATCTTTAGTGCAGCATTTATTTCTGGCATTGTTGGTGGATTCGCTTGTTCTTCATTATTTGATTCCGTGGGGATGTTGGTAGGGTGGCTTCTCAGGTCGCTATTAGGGTTGAGAAGTTTACAGAAGTAGTTTTTCCACACTGTTTTAATCCGTTCCTTATCGGAAATAATTGAGCCATCAATGTCTTTGCATAGTGTTGTATTCGGTTTGAATCCTTTCTTGAAGAAGTTTACTCCCCTATATGCTTCTCTAGTATTATTATCAGCAAAATCCTGTTCCATTTTTAGCAGAATATCATTAAGGATTTTTTTTCTTTCCCCTTATCAGCGTATTAGTTTCCCTTCTCGCTTGTTCGTACTCCTGTCTTTTGTTTCTTGTTGACCTTTCCAAGTTCTTCTTTCTGAGTGTATTCTTTTCATCTATCTTTCTTTCACATTCTTCATCAAACCAAGGGTTTGTTTGTTTGTTTGTTTGCTGTCTGGGCATGTTTCCAACACTTGATTCCACTGCTCTTACAATTGCATCTTTTATATCATGCCAGTCTTTTTCGAGTGATTCATAGGAGTTCTGCTCAGTGATCTGACCTGGTAGGCTATTTACAAGGGCGTTGTGATACTGCTCTTTGCCTTCTGCGGTTTTTAGAGCTTCCGTATTGATTTTCGGAATAGTTGGTGGTTTCCGTGTCCTGTTGTTGGCGATTCGGCTCCTATAGGTGGCCACCACCATGTAGTGATCAGAATCACAGTTGGCTCCCCTGTACGTCCTTACGTTAGTGATGCTCGTTGCCCCCCTTCTTTCTATCAAGACATGATCAATTTGGTTATGGTGTCTACCATCTGGCGATGTCCAAGTCCGTTTGTGTATGTCTTTTCTGGGAAATTGAGTCGAGGCCACAGTTAGGTTTCTTGATTCTGCGAAATTAATAACTCGGGTTCCATTATTATCAGCATACTTGTGTAGACTGTTCATTCCTGTAATGTGTTGGAGCAGAGGATCCTGTCCTATCTTGGCATTAAAGTCCCCAATTACCATCTTAATGTCGTTAGATGGTAATGTGTCGTAGACCTGTTCGAGTTTCTGATAGTATGTATCTTTCATTATGTCATCTTTATCTTCCGTTTCAGCATGTACATTGATAAGCGATACATTGAAAAATTTCGCTTTTATGCGTAAGGTGCACATTCTTTCATTAATGGGTTTAAAGTCTAATATGCATTTTTCCATTTTCCGGTCCACAATGAAGGCCACTCCGAATTTATGATGTTTTTCATTTCCACTATGCAGTATCGTGTGTGTTCTTGTGTCAAATGGCTCAGATCCTATCCATCTTGTTTCTTGCACTGCCATTATGTCAATCTTATATTTCTTCATCTCCCTAGTGATCTCTCCTAGGGCTCCACTTCTATACAGTGTCCTTGCGTTCCAGGTAGCAATTTTCAAGTCCTTATTTCGTTTGCCGGGTCCTTTCCTAAGTCCAGTAGTTGTCCGAGGCTCTGTATTAGGTTTTGTAATAGCGTTGCTTTTACAGGGAGTGGTTATTAGCCTCTCGCCCAACCCCCTACCAGGAGGGCCAGGGTTTTCTGTAGGGGTTTCCATCCCTTAGCTGGGGGGTTCCGGTTTTGTGGCGCCGAAGATTCGCCATTCATCCTCTCCTATCTGCTATGGCTGATGGTATTGCCAGTGGCCACATTGCCCAGGGCTCGCGGGGCTTAAGAGACCACTCGTGGACGCTAGGAGTAGGACTATCGGTAGTGTTGCTGATGGAATGCAACTGTGGCGTTACACGGTATTTGGATGACACATTTTTCTCAGCAAAAAATGCGTATCGGTGACCCTACCAAACTTTTAGAAAGGGTTAGCAGTATTAAATATCTGGGTGTAATATTAGACAATAAATTAAAATTCGACGAACACTTAGACATGACAAAGAAAATTGCTAAAAAAGTTGGATTCCTTAGAAGGATCAGAAATAACTTGGATCTCAAGACTTGTTTACAATTCTATTCTAACTCCGCATTTAAATTATTGTTCTAGTGTTTTATTCCTATGTTACTATATAATTTCATGTTATATTATATGTAAATAAAAAACAGAGATATATAATTTATGTCAGGTTCATTAATAGCGTAATGACATTTGTTTAAAAGAAATGTTTTCGGTGATGATTAAAATTATTAAATTATTTCAGTCTACCGTTAATTTGTTTAATATTACGTTGTAGGTCGTTATATATTTAATGGCCATAATATAGTTTTGTTTACTTTTGGTATAAATAAGTTTTCTGTGAACCTTGTAGCGTGTTGAGTTTTTCTGGAGATGATCGAACTAACAGGCATCAATCTCATGTATACGAGTATATATGTCTCTCACTGTTAGAAGTTTAAGATTTTTAAATATTCCAAAAAATCCAGGTGATCAAGTAGTATTTCTAGTTGTTTTTACACTGTGTTCTATTGGAAAATAACTATCATTTTTTGTATTTTTTGGTCATTAACTACGTGACCATTTTTAGACATTTAGTTAATTATTACTCTATTCTCTCTCAGCCATGATTTTACTTTCGTTTTAAATATGTTCATTTCCGTTATTTTTTTATTTGATTTGGTTGAACATGGTGTATTCAGAATTGTAGGTTGAAATTTAATGTTTCTATGTCCAAAAGATGAATTTAAACTGGGAATAACGAATGCATTTTTCTTATTGACAATGAGTATTTATATTGAGCAATGGAGAATTAAAATATTTTATACATAATTGCGACCGTTATCTTTGATATTTTTGTGTCACGTTCTTTTTCATACATTCATCTGGATTATTAGTGTTATCTCCTTGTTAAATGATATATTACATTGATGGGAATGACCTTCCAAAGTTATAAAAAGAGATGTGTTGTTCTAATAAACGTTGAATATTCCATATTCCAATCCCATGAAAATATCATTTCATTTATCTGAGACACTATCTAGGTGACAAATCAGTTCATAGAACACTTGTTTCCAATCAAAAAGGTAGCTGCCAATAATATGGAAAAAAGTAGTCGAATATAATATTGTTAATTTTTAAATTTGAAATATGATGTTTAAATAAGAGGTGGCAGTAGCCTAATTGGTATGGAGTTTGTCCCGGTAAGACTAGAGGTTCTGGGTTCGAGTCCCAGTTGCAATCGTTATCTTTTATTTTTCTGTATTTTGTTCTTTTTCATATTTTCGCTTAGATTTAGATTATTAGTATTATCTTCTTCTTCGATGATATATTACATTGATGGATATAACCCCCAAAAGTTATAAAGAGAAAGTTGTTTTATTAAAAACTTAATATTTAGATGTATATTCACAATAAAAATAATATATACATTTATTTTAAACCAAATTAATTTTAATTACACTCTATCGGTTTCGGGAGAACCCTTTCTTCGTCAGGAGAATATTAAAACTCACCTATGATACAAAATATTGATGGATATATACAAAAAAAAAATTAGGTCTTTGAGTGGAATAGAATTACACTCTATCGAAACCGGTAGAGTGTTATTAAAATTAAAACTAATATATATATATTTTTATTGTGAATAATTATGGCGAGCCACAAAGTTAATACTTATTACAAATATTTATACATTCATATGTATGTACATTCGTTTCATATTGTTGTCTTTTTAGTTCGGTGTTCACCAGATCACCAGAGACTGACTGAGGAGCGAACTAAGCTACCAGCCTCTGATTTAAAACAAGCTAGAGAATGTTTTCTGTACCAACATAATAATACATACTAAATGTATGTATTGCCATGCGAGTATTCGTATGTTGCGTTCCTTTTCAATTATGGTGAAAAAATGCTGCCTTAACTTTGCAACCGAGGACCAAAATAATAATCTGTAGTATAAGTAGTAATGTAGGAGAGTATCAACTGTCGCCGCTCGTGTCTAATACCAGAACGGTTACGGAAATAGCCGATGATATCCGGCTGGCAGCAGGGCACCTTCGGAGTTTCCACAACAGGAGTTTTCTTGCTCCGGAATTACAAAAAGATCTTTCGTTTTGTCCATTTATATATTCATTGTAAACATAGTAATAAAGAAAATAAACAAGACTTGTAATCTAAACGAAGCACGAGCTTTATTGAAGGTACCCGAATATACATAAAGTAATCCCAATCCCTGGAACTAAAGAACATTACAATTTCTATACGACAACTGTGCTATAAAAAATTTAGAAAGTGATTGGTAGTTAGAACAGGTATCGCGGTATAAAAAATGGCAGTCAAACTATAAAAAGGGCACTTGTCTGCCAAAGGTAACCCAATCTCTACACACTACTCTCTATTCGCAACTCGCTACTTGCTGCTGTGTGTATGTAGGTTAAGAGATGATATTGTATTCAAAGGGCTGTCAATTGTCCCCGGAGGGCGAGGGCGGCAGCTGACGGCGGAGTGTCATGATGTGCGCGGAGGGGTAGCCCTGACCTGTCACAGGCTCTGCACGCTGCACGCTGCACGCTGTACTGCACTGTACCATAACTGATTTATTTTGTAATGTATTGTATGTTCCTCTATGTTGTCTCTTCACTAGCTTCAAGAACAAGAACAAACTGCCTCGGATGAAACACTTAAAAGTTTTTTAAATGTGATTGGGTCTTTACATAATACACAGCTACACTTACCTACATAGATCTATATCATGAACTGCTGTACTTGTAGTTAGTATTGTTACATTTCCTTCCTACCCTTCTCCTGTAGACTATTCATCAATTGACCCTCACCGCGTAAACGTCTCCGCATAAATATTCCCAATACGCTCTTTCGCTATTTGCCGCCGCACAGAAGATTATTTAAGGAAACTACTGGGAAACAATTCAAAAAACGCAGGTAAAAATAACTATTTTTCGTAATCTAATATTGCACCTAAATAACAGTACGCATTAAAACTGGATGAATTTTATTTTTAAACACTACACGGAGGCGTGGACGCGCTTTCGAACACAACGTTGGCCGAATTTGGTCGGCCACCTACACGGATGGATCTGCGTAACGCCCTAATCGGAAAGCTGCATTGTGTGTGTTTTGAAGTTTTTTTTGTAAGAGTCACCATGGAAATAAAAAATATATTTAACTCCTTCAACATTCCTTGACTTCCATAAAATATGTCTATTTTTCTATCTCTTTAACTATCTTAGAATATAGTACATACATATTAAACGATGGATATATATTTGTTTCACATTTTAGAATATTATTTTGTAATATTATCATCTGTTTCATAATTCCATAGTTTAATATGCATATACCATGCACCTAAGGTATCATATACATATACAATGCTAAAAGACATGTGTTTCATAAAAAATGTACGAACTTTTATTTAAAACCACGAAATAATTGTTTCCCTCTAGAATCATTAAATAACCCACTGTGTGCCGCTGGAGAAAAATACCGAAGCTATCAATATAATTTTTCCGCTATAAATGCAGTGCAATTTATGAACCAGTTCGACAGAAGAAAGTGTTCTCCAGTAAGTAATTTCTCTCCTTTCCTTCTCCAGTGACATACTTTCTCCTTGTGCAGTGGTTTCATTAAATTATACACATTTTCATTCGAAAGTCCTTCGACATATAAAATAACACAAAATAACTCCCAAGTATGTATACGTATGTTGTGCCGTGTAGGGACAGTCCAGGGCTTTTAGAATCATTTAATAATGTCATAGTTTTAAAACCAAAGTAGAGTCTTGACATGAGAACCGATAGAGGGACCCATCTGGTCCTTAAAACGGTTCGGGAAAGTGGTGGGTGTCCTCGACTGTACCGTCCCTGAACTCAACCTGTACTGCTCTGTGCAGCATCACTCCTTTACCGGCGTCCCCCGGACCTCGCCCCCAGCCCCCCTGGATCTCCGCAATTCGCACTCCCCGCCCGGCATCGTCCTTTGAATATGAACGCTTTATTCAATTTATTATGTTTTATTACTTCCACGGAATATTCTGCGCTCAAAGGGGGTGGGAAGGGGGAGGGGAACTGACAGGTGATTTCATTTGAATAAGTTTCCATAAAGTAGAAGTTGAAGTAGAGTTCGATGTACGAGTTCCAGTGAGGGAGTGTGCTCTTTCAAAAGCATTTCCTGATATAAGTTTCTAGATAAATACATTTACTTTGGAAGGCATACGTACATGAAATACAAAAAAGATACTTTAGGAGAAAATAAATTGATACGTGCAAGTATGCCTCTGATCCCTACATTTCATGCATAGGTACATTACAGGAAGCGAATGGATTGAGTCATACACAGAGAAAAATGTTATTCTAAAATACGATTATTTTATTAGTAAAAACGGGACTGAAGTTCTTACGAACAAATTAACAGTGTTTCAATGTTTGTTGGCGAGGAAATGTAAGAATAATTAGTTGGTATACGTACGAAATTACGTACACCAACAAATTATTCTTACGTGTTCCCGCCAATAAACATTGAAACCCTGTTAATTTGTTCGAAAGAACTTCAGTCCCGTTTTTACTAATAAAATGATCGTATTTTAGAATAAGATTTTTCTCCGTGTACGTATGAATCATAAAAGAATGCAGGTAACTCCATTAACAGAAGACTGATTGCCGTTGGCGCTAAAAAAAATGTTAAAAGAAGCAAATCCAGCAATCATCAATGGAGTGCTGATACATACCCTAATGTATTGCAGTGAGACATGGAACTGGCAGAGGATGAAAGCAGACTGAAAGCTATAGAAATGAGATCCCTGAGGCGTATGCATTGTGAAACCACGTGTAATCGTGTGACAAATGTGGATATTCGCAAATAGTGTCTTTCTTTTAAAAATAAATAAAAAAGATGTATGAATATGATTGAGGCATAGAATGTGTGTCAAGACCGAGTTGTTTGGCGGTCCGTCATCTCTGCCTACCCCTGCGAGGAAACGGCGTGATGGTTAGTTAGTTAATAATAGTAGTAGTCTAGGACTAGAAAGCAAGCTGGCATGATTATGTAGGAATAAGAATCATCTCTTGGTGAAATAGTGTGTATGAAAGAGACGACGCGTTCTCGTGTAGATAGTCGAGCTAAGACAAAATATATAAAGTACTCTGCACTGTTATAAGAGCTCCCCCTCTAATAGTGCTGGTACAGTACACTTCTCCAACTGCTCCGCTTCTTGGTACTGAACGTACATTGTTAATCTTGAATAAGTGCTTCATTACCACATACACTTCCCGGGGTACAACACGACACTAAAATATAGGGTCTTTCAATAGGGACGCTCGAAATTTGTTAAGCTACAGCCGGTTGTTAAAGTGACACCTGTCAAATTTATTGTCAATTATTAAGTAGTATATGGCAAATCACCTATACATCGTGTGCAAATCATCAAATTTAACATTTTGGCAAAAGGGCATGGTTATCTTGCGCGAGCTGGCCACCGAGATCGTGCGATTTAACGTCTTTAGACTTCTTCCTTTGGGGCGATCTTAAATCGCAGATCTATACAAATAAACCGCAAGCAATTGACGCCCTCAAAGTCAACACAACAAACGCCATCCACAAATACAGCCAGATTTATGCGATAGTCATTGAAAATTGGACCTCCCGAATACGTGCCACCAAGCAAAATCGCGGTGGATGTTTGAATGATTTTATATTCTACACTTGTTGTCATAAAATATGCTTTCAAATAAATGAAAAAAATAAGTAGATATCTCACACACACCTTGTTTAATTTATATTTTAAAATCATTTTTCCTTATTGAAAGACATTATGCAATTACAGCAATATAATCCGGTTATATTACTCGGTGCGCAAACACACGACAACTGGGAGTCTTCATCTTGACTTCTTCTCAGATTGCTTCCTCAGACACTCCCCTCCTCTACTAATTGTTCAGATTAAGTCCAAGGAAGAAGTCTTTAATTCCAATAGTCGAGGAACTTCAGGAGACGGCAGTAAATTCTCAGGGATATTTATTTATTTATTGTTTAAAACATTTACAGAGAATGAACAAGTATTACATTAAGGCCCTGCTAACCCACTCAAAAAGAAGAAGATAGAGAGATACGACAATACGAACGTGGGAGCGAGCGCGCTAACATTAAAAACCATAAAATTCATGTGAAAATTGTGAAAATGTTTAATAAAAGACGACTCGTTTGAAAAAAAAAATCTCGTAAGGGATGTGTCAAGTAGCATTTAAAGAAACATTATGAATTTTTTCTTACACATAACTTGTAAAATAACAGAAACAAACGTGTTAATAATAATTTTTGGAGCATATTTTGCTTTTTTTATTTATCAATTTCAAATAATTACCGTTTCAACGTGGGGAATGTATAGATACTATCTTAAAGAATAACATATATTTTTTTAAGAGCTTAAAAACTTCAAACGTTTAAGGAAAACGTATCAGAAATCGGTAGAAATTGGCAGAGCGGCCCCTTAATGATAATGCCGTTGGAATGTGCACATATATTAACACCCCAATTAAAAAATGTACAGAACACGCGTAATCCAGTTGTTACTAGGCGGAGATTATAATAGTGAAGAAAACAGAAATAATTATAATCAATGTGAATTATAAAACATGAGATATAAAACATAGTTAGTGCACATTACCCACAGAGAAAGATAAGAAAGATTTGTTTTTTAAAGTATGCGAGATTGTTTGCGAAGTTGTTTGCGAATATTGACATAATATTCTCATCCTGGCCGAGTAGAAGCCAAACAGTCACCCGACTAATACAGTTTCCCGATTTGACTAATATCACCTTGTTTAAATCATATTCATAAAATGAAGATCCTGAACTGACCTAGAATAATGGAAAACACAAGAATGTGAAGTTGTTGAAAATAAGTGATGGAATATTGGTACCTAAAAGCAAACTTTTCTGAATTTAGTTCGTTGTACGAATAAATGAATGCTCTCCAAACACATGTCAACCAATAAACAATATAATTTTTAGGAAAAACCTACCTCAACATAATGTACGGCAATGGTTAAAAATAGTAGGTTTGCACATATATATTATGCAAGATACAACCAAACTGAAGCACAAGGAAGAAAGGAAGCGAGTCATTCATTAAAAATGAACTAGAACAAAGGGCAACGACAAAAAGTCCCCAAAAGAAATACCTTATTTGTAGCGAAACGGTGTAAGGTCGGTTGTAGGTTGCCAGAGGCAGGAGTGGGAGGTTGCCGGCTGAAAGGAGCGAAGGAAGAATCCTGTTTGCATATTCATGGAGGCGATGAATGAATCTAGAATCTCTCCAGTACTCAGCGATACTTGGGAACTGTTGCTGACGGGGCATGAAGAGCGGCCCCATAGCAAGAGGTACTCAACCCCCACTGAATCTCGGAGGTGAACACTCTTTTCAAATGCGTTAACACCGATTTCAACAGACTGATAACTGTCAAAGTATTCGACTTAATATACTTGTAATATGCAAAGATCTTGTGCTGCGTTGTAAAAATCTTGTTTCCGATACTCCATAGCAAAAGATTTGCTGGAAAAAACTGTACAGTAGAATTATTTCCAATGATCTTTCTGAGTCACAGTACGTAGTGAGCAATTTATTTATTAATTTTCAACGCCCTGATGGGCTTTTACATGATTTCTTTATGATGCAGAGACACGATGTTTGAACAAAATAATTAAACAGTTTAAGAAATGAACTTGATTTAGTAGGTCGGTGTAAAGGTGCATTTAATGAAATAATATATTATAAGAAAACAGAAAGAAAAAACAGAAACCAGTTTTTTGCAGATGGTATAAAAATAATATATAACTACTATAAATTATTAATATAAAATTTACAGGTGAGTAATACACGGCAAAGTGCAGGATACAGAAAAAGAAAAGAGAGGAACACGTTTTTACATTGTAGATAAAGTAAGATGAAGTGAGTTGTATCCAAGCTTGGAAAGCGTTAATAGTTTGTGATATTGTTCATATATTCATGACAGTTTACTTGTATGTACGAGTATGTAAGTGCTTCTCCTCGAGAGAGACACAATGTTATACGATAGTAATACAAGTACGAACATAACAAGGTGTATCGAAAATAACTTTTTTTGTAAAATTAAAATGTCAAGTTGATAAAAAGTTGTCTCTACAGACCCACCGATGCCAAAAAAACGGCCCAGTTGAAGAAAGTGGCTTAAAGTTTATATTTTATTTTTAAAAAAAAACTTCTGATTTAGTTTGTCATTAAAAAAAACGTGTCAAACAATAACAGAGTTTGTCAATCGATAAAATTAATTGTTAGATTGTGAGCTTTTAATATTCTCAACTTTAAGGAACGGCGACGATACAAAAAAGGAAAAATTACTTTGGCGAAAACAGACATATAGACATTGTATGTCTGGTCCTTTGTCTCACCATTATTTATAAGAAAGAGGGATTATTAAAGCATTGGTAAAGAACGTAAGGTTTATGTTTTTTTTGTGAGAATTATAAAAACGCACATTCTGTTATATTTGTCGTTCTCAGCACTATTGACGCCAATTCATAAAAATAAGCCAAATTTGTTAAAATTACTCAGTTTCAGGCCAAATTCGGGAGATCTAAATCTTACATTAGAATATTATTTCAATAATTTCATACTTATTTAAAAAAAAATACAATTATTGGAATAAAATGATAAATTGTAGGCCTAAAGGACAAATAAACATTTTTAATTGTTTTATGGAATACATGGGTCCACAAAGACAACTTTTTATCAACTTGAAATTTTGAATTTCCAAAAAAAAAATTTTTCGATACACAGAGGGCGTATTTTGTCAGAACGTGAAAATATTTCCGCCTTGCAATAAAATACAAATAATGGAATATTTATAAACGTATCCAGAAACTAAAAACTGTTTTAGAAAAGAGAAGAAATATGCTTTCAAATTTTATTATTAGAAATAACCATGAAATCTTTTAAATATAAAAATTTTCGAACGCAAACTTAAAAAGTTTAAAAAATGGCTCACCTTTAACTTTTTTTAAAACTAAAATTACTGATAAAAACACTCACATATTTTATTAAACAAATGATTGATAAGTGTTATTGTCACTTCACTTTTTTTGTAAAAATAATTCATAAAAATATGATGATTTTTTTCTAATTGGTTTCATAAAGGTGTTTGATAAAACTTTTTAAGTTTGCGTTCGAAAATTTTTTAATTATTTTGTGATTAACTTTTAGATTTGAATATAATATAGCGTGTTGTTTTCTCTTTCCAATACCGTTTAGATCATATTGTTCACTGTGATAGTAAGGGAGACCTTTGTGAGCTGGGACAAATATATGGTCTCCTGTGATTAAACGGGTTAATACGTACAATATACGCTGTTGTTTTCTGCCATGCTAGAGATGTAAATGTAAAAGGCATTTATTTTATGTTTGTGTAAAGGTATGTCATACTAACCGCATCTCGCTTGATTAATTATTATTAGTGTGTCTGAGAGCGATGGCATGTGGTGATTTATTGCTAGACAGTTTAGTGAGAGGGAGTGCATGCAGCGGGGGATGGGGTAAGTGAGGTGGGGTAGATATCCTCATCTCCCTCTCTCCCCCCACCAGAAACGTGAAGTTTTATCGGCCGAGGGTGGCGACGATGCGTTGAAGCTTCGCTCGTAAAAAAAGTTTAAAATTCTGATGTCCCTTATCTATGAAGGTCTCCGCTTCAGGCCGCGCACTGAAAATGGAATTGAAAATTGGCGTGATACATATTTCAGCGCGGGCTTTCAGCTCTGGGGGGGGGGGGGGGGGAGGAGTGGGGAGAAACCTCCCCCTCCCCCCCTCCCCCCTCACACTGAGCGTGAACAGGGGGAGGGGGGAGGGGTAGACGGATTCCCGTCAGAGGCGCATCTCCCGTATAAATCAGCGGCGGCACTTGCTGGAAGTGTGTCTATTGTCTGGCGGGAGGGGCGCGCACTTAGCGGGGGGAGTGGATGGGATAGGGGGGGAGTTCCCTGCAACATTTCCCCACACTATTATACCCGCATCAGGTATACGAGTATTACAGTGGAGGATCTGGCTGCTTCTAAGAGATAGAGAGTGTACAGCATACACACTACACTCGACCAATACACTACAGACTACACGGTAGTGGAGTTACGTGACCTTTTAACCGATATTCGCAACTCTCCAGAACAAAACATAAAAACACAGTTTGTATATTATAAATATTCTCTTCCAAGTCAAAGTCAGTGTTATTTGCACTATATTGAGGTTTAAAAAAGTAATAAAAAACTGGTTTTCTATTTCTTCTATCTTCTATTAAGACAGCGTTACAATGTCCATCATCAGGGCAGATGTGGATGTAAGATGTTAATATAGAGTAGATGCAGTATGATGGACTGAACACGTAACGCTCTACGAAACGTTGGCTAAATAACGATTTAGCGCAACACGGCATAACACCCTGAAAATAAAGAACAAAAATACTTTTGACCGTGAAAATCTAAAATCATTATACGATTTATTTATTTATAAAGTCTGAGTTTAATATTTGGTACTTAATCCTAGAATATTAGATATATATTTATGTCAGAAGCCACCTAGGGTACGCTTCAACTGTGTGGATTATTATATGTCTCTATTCGGGTACGAAATTATGAAAACTATGTACCCATAAACCTTAAATCTCTTGATCAACGCCGAGACATCAGAGACCTATTAATGCTCTATAAGATACTTCATAACTATATTGATAGCACATACTTACTCAGAAATATTCATTTTAGATGTCCAAAAAGACTTACTCGATCTCTGGATACATTATATATTCCTAAGAGCAAAACAAATTACATTGAAAATGTATTTATAAGAAGAAGCTGTAGCACATTTAATAGATTATGCCCAAACATCGATGTGTTTAACACGAACCTTGCTAAATTCACAGCATTCATAAAAAAATGACACTCCATCGAATGCCATTTGTTTAACCAAAAATTTAATTTCATTGATTTCTTTTACTTATTAGTTCTTCACATTTTCTCTTTTAATTTAGTAGTTTGTATTTTAATTAAATCTCTTCCTCAAAGATATTATTCATATCCATTAAAATTTTAATGTAAACCTTAGAAATATGTATATCATAAAACACTTTGTAGTTTGAAGATGCACTTAATCAGAATTGTTTGTATTAGGTATATTGTTGTGTATTTTTTTATTATGGTCTTGCATCTAAATATCGTTATTTTATTGATCAATGACATAAACATACCTATTCACTGTCATATAAATATAGACTCTTTAAAACGCAAATAAATAAATAAAAAACGCCTAAGTTAGCCAAGTTCTATTTACCAACTACCTATGGATATGCTATCAAAAGGATGGTGAACTACTCTATAAGATGTAAATATCACCCAGCAACAAATTAATGTACTCGTCGCGTCAATCAGAGCTCCATCGCAATCTCTTTCTCTATCACATTCATCGCTTATGAGAAAGAGGAGATGTTACACGTTACAAATCTGCACTATTCAATACATTTGTGATTTTTTTTCTAAAGCTTGTGTCCCTTTAATGGAGTAACATATTGAATACCCAGAGTGCGGAGTGCGGAGTGGAGACATGTGAGCATCACACTTAGATAATTCCCTCTTCTCTTTGCTCTTCTCGAGTCCCTACAAGACAAGTGTGAGAGTGTGTCGGCGGGCTAACATGCTAACATCTATCAGCTAAAGGTAAAGAAGGTATGGCCTGGTAGAAGCTTCGTTTGGTTAGAATATCGGTGGGAAGTATTAAATAGTACATTTTGGTGGGAAGTACTCAAATATTACATACGTAAGTGCAGATTTGGCATATGACTACAAGCGCCTCTGCGTATAAAAAATGAACTACTTGCTATTTAGCAAGCTTATATTGGAGCGAGGAATGTCGTACATAGCAAGGATATGGACTGTCTGATACACCGGGCCTATATAGTGTGTAGTGTGTAGGCGGGTATAGTACGGTACTAGACTGAGGGGAGGGAAGGAATGAATGGGAAACAATAGGCCGCGATGCCCTCTCGCTGAAAGCTCCCTTACTTCCTCCTTCATCCTTCCTTCCCTCTGGAGTGGCTGCTTCCGCCCGCCATGCGCCCTGCTGCTGCCTGCTGCCTCTCCCATCTGAACACTATTTGCTGGAAACTTTAATTACTTACTAATAATTATTCGCCTTTGTTTCTTATCGAAGTAACCTCTCTACTTTTATCAACGGAACGCCCTAGGAACAAGCAATAATAATAAGCTATGAAATAATGTAGATGATTTTTATTGTTTTATATGAATACCTATAAAACAAGCATGTATGTAGCAAATTGCGGTATGTTGTGAGGCTGAAGGTAGTGGGGAGGGAGATGGATAAGATGAAGGTGGGGAAGTATCTGGCTATACAGATCTGGTCACCAAACACGGCTAAAGCCATTTCAAGCGACGTTTCATTTCTGGACCAGGGTGACACAGAGAGTATCTTCCTTTCTGAAACGTGCCGCAAATACACTGTATATTATTTTTAATTAATTAATTGTGAAATAACACAAGTTAATCAAGCGGGTTCGAACCGGCATCCTTCGGATTGGGAGTCGAGAGCCTTACCCTTCGATCACGCCGGCCGACCACTAGATAATCTATCTGCAGGTGTCTAGATCTACTTACATTACCTCTACCTTCTCTCTGCCTATCTTCAATATCACTTTATAGCTGACAGCGGTGACATATTTTACACGAACATTTCCAGAAAATATTTTTCTATTTTTATGATGCCTCTGATGAAATATATTACAAGCACTATCCGTTTTTATTTTCTTTAACGGAAAAGATCTTCTTTTCTATTTCCTTTGAAAGAGTTTGCTCCTCCTCCTTCTCCCCTTCTGCCCCCTCCCGGGGCCATGTCACGGCCTGGTGACGAAAATGGGTTTCTTCAGAATTTTCTAAGCCTATTAAAGAACATATAGCCTAGTAGAGTAGAACACAAAGAGTTTCCCGGAAGAGCAGAGTAGCGGCTGACGGAACTAAGGAAATCTTATTCTTCGGGGGACTGATCCCGCGCAGAGTGCTATAGGGTGGCTGTTAGTAGGGGGGGGGGGGGTAAGGGGGGGGAGGTACACACAACCCCCTCCCCCACCCCTCCACACGCACATACGACCTCTTCCTTTTAAACTATTCAATAAGGAGCTGGCCTTCCTACAGGATACACTCGCAGCTAAAAAGGAATTGGTCAATGATTTTATTACTCCCGCATTTTAAATCTCAGAGTTTCTTAAAGACGCAAAGGGATGAAAGATTTTAGCGGTTACCAAAATAATACTGTCATTTTCAATTATTAAACAATTTGACAAGACGAAACTCTGGTTTAATTCTGGTTCAATTAACTCAAAAAATTCTTAAAATATAAGTGTCATTTTCAAAAACGCATTTAATTGTGTGAAGTATTCAATTCAATTAACCTACCTGTAACATAATCATTTTAACTTTTGTTCTGTCATTTTCAAAATTTGAACTAATTTATCAAAAATTTCGACTATCCCGTGATAGTGAGTTGACGCTAGTTTTAGTTATTTACTACTGTGAATAATACATGATAATAACGAGGACGAGTGTGACCGTATGTTGAAGCATGTGGCTTCGTTAGAAAGCCAGGGGTGTGCGGTTTATGATAGTCTTTCAAATTACAAAGCAATTTCCATTTGAGAGAGACTCAAAACCGTTTGCATTTTGTAAAACTTCGCCGAGGGGAGTATGCTAAACATGCAGCGGTTAATTGAGATTATTTTATTTTATCACCTCTCTTTCTTATTCATATTTATACAAACATATGTAAGATAATGTAAGTAGGCTTATAATATGCAATGCAAACACCACTTATTTTTATTTTCATGTTTTAATCCATTGTTATTATATATATTTATAGCTTTTATTTTAATAACACTGCAAAACAAACAACAGTAATAATCATTAATTGGTTTTTTTATTTTATTTATTATATTCTCTTTGTTACATATATTTATACGAAATATAACATGCAATGCAAGCACCAGTTGCCTTTATTTATGTTTCAATCTTTTGTTGTTAAGTTATATTTATTATTACCTTTTATTTTATAACATTTTCAATAACTTTAAAACAACAGTCATATTCATGCATAATCTTATTTTATCCTTTCTCTTCTCTTTCCAGTTCTTATTTATACAAATAATGTAGGACTAGGATATACCATATTTATGTATAAATATGCAATGCAAACAGCAATTATTATTTTTGTTTTTATCCTTTGTTTTTAAGTAGATAAACCTTTTATTTTATAGTTTTTATTATTTAATTTGATTATTTTATTTAATTTTATTCTGTCTCTTCTCTTTTTTTCTCTTCTTGTCTTACACAACACATGTATATAGGCCTATGATATTATGCAATGCATACCGGTTTGTTTTTAATGTTTGTTTGTTTTAATTTGTTTTCATTCTCTGTTATTAAGAGCCATTGACCAGTGGCTGAGAACAAAAGTTTTAAAATGCTTGCAACTATACAGGGAGGTTTCAATGAAAAAGGTCGATTATTCCCCTATCAAATTTTTGAAATAAAAAATTTAATATCGATTTATTTCATTCAAAACTTGCTTTAATGTATATCTACATTCCAGAAAGCAATAAAAATGCTCAAAACGCACGATGATAAATTATTAAATATCGTGTACTTCTTTAAGTATTTTTTAAACATAAGTATTTATGATTTTTTAATAATGTTTAATCAAAAAAATCTGAAATATTTTAGTATGTAAGACTTTAAATAAATGTAAAAACTGAGGTATTTTCATCACAAAACGCGCTATCGGATTCATTTTTTAATGATTTTAAGTTAACTAAAATTAAAATGTCTAGGGCCATGTCAAGAGTTAGAATAATAGAAGAGTATGTATGAGAAGATGTATGAATGTGAATGAGGCAAGGCGTGTGTGCCAAGACCGAGTTGTTTGGCGGTCCTTCTTCTCTGCCTACCCCTGCGGGGAAACGGCGTGATGGTTAGTTAGTTAGTTAAAATTAAAATTTTGAAAACTGACTTTACTAGATTATGTATTGATTTATTTTTTTGTATGATTATATGATTTTAAACTTTTGTTGTATAATACAATATTTCGTGTGAAACTTTTGTTGTATAATACAATATTTCTTTGAAAATTGAACAAATCTGCCAACGACCAACGGTTTAACCGTAGTATATTAAAAATAAACTTAATTTTCAAAATTAAAAAAAAAAAAAGCGTTTACCAGATAAAATAACACACTTTCAAAATTAATTCATGTTTTTTTTGTATAAAAGAGTCAATAGGTCTAGAATTTGATTTAAAAAGGACTAATTTTCGGTATTCTCTGGTAATACCCTCTTAAGTAGATATATAAACTGTACTAAACAAATAACAGTTATTATGGTTTAAACTATTATCATTTCATTATTCTTATTTTCTATCTTTTTATTTTTTATTCTTTCTCTTCTTTTTATTTCCTCCATTTCTTTTTGTTTGTACGAAACATGTTCTATTTATTCCATATATCATACTTATTTGACAATCCAATATAATATATAGTTGGGCAGTTAAATTTTTTTTTTAATTAATGTGTTATATATGTATAATCTTTTAATAAAAAAGGAGAACGAAATCTGTATTTTTCTGATCCAGGAATTTAATTCATGGTAATAAAATAAAAAAATGCCAAAACTCACTTCCGTTACTTATGAAAAGTCGACAGATGGGTAACAAAAAAATATTTTTAATCCGAAATGGATCTCTTATGGACGGGATAAAGGACTTTAGTCAGAATAGATCTTAAATGACTATGATGTATTGGGTAAATTTGTTCTACATTGGTCTAGGTGGTATCCATATTATATTACTTAGATATAAATGCTTATTGCTTAAGTTTTGAGTTTTTTGGTTAAAATGTCAGTGGTTCCATGAACATAACATACATGTGAATTCATTACATGACCTCGAACGTTTTTGAAGGTACGGCACTGCTATTTGAAAATAGTGCAGTGGAAACCAATCTAGAGGTAGGACTTATCTGTGTTTAGGGTTTTTAATAAGTTGATAGGGTATAGGATGCTCTGGCGGAACCTTTTAGGGAAATTAGTTCCTCGCGAAACCACTACACTCACACCACCCACCGTCACACATATACATATATCTTCCCCCGCGGTAGTTGGCAAACGGTGGGACCTCTGATGATTTTTAAATAAAAAATATAAAAAAACACTCTAAAAGTTGATATACTGCATTATCATTAACATCGAGTCTATCTGCCGAGTTTCAGCTCAATCGGAAGTTGGGAAGTGGGATAATTTAAAATTTCTACAGCATTAATTCAATTAATAAAATAATAGTGGAATTCAAATGGATGTATTTAAAAAATTTTGGTATTATCATTTACTAATAATAGATGCCTACTACATGAATATCATAAAAGGATAACAAAATTGCATGGAGAAATTTCTGTTTCTTTACACAAACATCAAGTACTGCTCTCTGTATTTGGTTTATAATTTGTTGAATTCATTTGAAAGGGCAAAATATAACTCTCTTCATAAGGGGGGGGGGGGGGTATCCTATAGATTGAGAAATAATTGCTTGGAAAAATTCTAAATTCTAAAAAGACCACCTCTGACTGTTGGATGTGCTAGAGCGCTAACATTATTTTTTTTACATTATTGATGTATACTTTTTACTTATATTTTTTTTTCGAAAATCTGTTTTTTCTACGAAGATTTTCAGGAAATTTCAGATTTCCTGAAAATCTCAATACAAAAAACAGATTACAGAAAAAATTTTTTTTTTTCGCAATAATGTCATTTTTGTTAATATTACCACTCTAGCACACCAAAAGTCACGAGCCCCCACTGCCTATGAGTAATTTCATAATACATGTACCTACCGCCTTTGTTAATTATATATAATACCTACCTATAAATTGAAATGTAATAATATTATTTTTATCGAATTCCGTTATATTATTCTTGCGTGACGTAGTAGTTTTGCTAGGAAGAATATATGCTATATGTTACGTATATATATATTTTTTAATTTTTTTTTTTAAATTTGAAATACATAGGTACGTATATTTACAAAAGAAAATCATGGGTCTTAAAAGATAATTACAATAAAATAATTTGTTAACGAATCTACCCAATTTAATAAAGAAAACATTTCTCGTGTTTGAATTGGGGAGTAGTGCCATTACAAAGGTAAAAGAAAAAAGAAAAAAGAAGAAAAAAATTGAAGTAAGAAAATACATAAACTTATATAGGATGTTAACAAATACACATTGATAGTGGAATTGAGTATCATATCAGTTACTTAGTTGGATATACAGAAATAGATTAGTAAAAGTAAGAATATAGATGTAGTGAAATAAAATAATATTATTACATTTCAATTTATAGGTAGGTATTATATATAATTAACAAAGGTGGTAGGTACATGGATTTGATTCTAGTAGTTGAGTAGAGGAGCTGATAATGCTGTAAAAGCAGTACATAATATTGAGTTATTCATAAATATTCATATAATTGATTAAATTGTTCATTATAAAGTCCGCGACAGCCCTTACCTAAAATATTTCTAATTGCCTCAGTTTTGTATTTTAAAAATGATCTTCACAAAGCTAGTCATCCATTCCCGCGAGCTTACTCTAAAACCAATTTGCTCCACGCAGACCAACTAAAGGTACAAGCCAATGCTTCGTGCGATCTTTGCTCCACGCAGACCAACTAAAGGTACAAGCCAATGCTTCGTGCGATCTTTGCTCCACGCAGACCAACTAAAGGTACAAGCCAATGCTTCGTGCGATCTTTGCTCCACGCAGACCAACTAAAGGTACAAGCCAATGCTTCGTGCGATCTTTGCTCCACGCAGACCAACTAAAGGTACAAGCCAATGCTTCGTGCGATCTTTGCTCCACGCAGACCAACTAAAGGTACAAGCCAATGCTTCGTGTGATCTTTGCTCCACGCAGACCAACTAAAGGTACAAGCCAATGCTTCGTGCGATCTTTGCTTCACGCAGACCAACTAAAGGTACAAGCCAATGCTTCGTGCGATCTTTTGAATGTGAGATAGTGCACTTTCCATTTGATAAATGTTTTAAAGCCACACGGCTTGTCTTGATATACTTGGTCGAAGAGTGCAGTTCATTAAATACTAGGCCTCTCGAGCCACGGTTTGGTCTTCGGTGAGAATATATTACGAAATTCTCTGTCGAGTTCCTCTCGAACTAGAGTCAGCCCGGAGCGGAATAGCGACAGTAGTCCCAGGTCCCAGCCAGGCAGGGTAGCCAGCCAACTGCTAGTCACAGGCTAACCTAACCTAACCCAACTCTAGCTACAGCCCAGAGTCGACTGAGGGGAGTAGTGAGGGGATTCACTCCCATCCAATTCTGCTAAATGTTCCTGCGGTACCGACAAGTCATGGAGCCAATATTAATGCCGGCGGATATTACTCCATCATTTATTCAGTGTTTGCTGAAGCGGGAATATCATTGAGGAATTGTTTTACTGAACAGTTAGTTTGTTATTAGATTGCCTCAAAAATCGTTTCAAGTATTTCATTCGATACACATAATAACAAAGCATATTAATCATTATCAAATGATCATGATGAAATGCGTTCATCGTGTAGAAGTAGGTACTATGATCGGAATGTATTAATCATCATTGCTGATTGTTTCAACTATCTATCAAGTTTGGCTAGTGATTAGCGAAAAGACGCAATTTTGACTAAATTGACCATCGGAGATACTGAGATACTCTACTGATGAGTAGATGGCTACTCTATTTAATAGCCAAGGGCTACTCTATTTATCTGTGGAGAGCTACTCTACTGATGAGTAGATGGCTACTCTATTTATCTGTAGAAAGCTACTCTACTGTCTAGTAGAGGGCTACTCTGTTGAATACCGAAGGGCTACTCTACTGAGTGGTAAAGGGATTTTCTATTAAATACCGGAGGAATAAGAAGAGAGAGGGCATCTCTGCTGACTAGCGAAGGAAAACTCAACTGACTAGTAGAGGCCGCTCTGCTGACCATTTGAGGGCTTTTCTATTTAATGGCGTAGGCCTACTCTACTGTCTAGTAGAGAAGTAATCTATTAAATAGCGGTGGACGTCTCTTTTGACCTACAGACAAATCTAGCCTAAAAGTATTTTTATATCATAAAAGTATTTTATTATTGACTAGTAGAGAACTAATTCCACTGATGGGCTATTGCTTTATAATTGTTAGGTAGGATAATGTAAAGACACAGTTTTTTCAAGAATATTCTAGGTATCGTATCTAGGTAAGTATCCGTACCTCTCTGTAGATTTGTATCTTTATAAATTTAATACAACTCTCTTTATACTGGGGTGGGTGCTGGATGCTGGGAGGTAGAACCATAATGGAAAATACGGACTTACGGGAAAGCCGGAAGTAAGAAAATTTCCTAGAAGAAAGTTCTAAGAAATCTTCCATTTCGCAATTGCCTGTTATCATATATAATAATTCGTAGAAAAAAACACCATTTTATAAACCTGCCTATGTTTATTAGTATTTGAATTTATGTAAATAAGTTTTTACTAACTCTTATAATCTAAAATTTGAAAGTCCCTGACAAGGCTGGTGTACGAGGCCTGTAGGCCTGCACAAATACTATAAATAATAGGCGTTATTATTTTCGGATGTATGTAATGTTGCACATGATTTTCTCAATTCCATATATTTAACCTAATTGCAAATTGGCTATCGGAAAAAATCTGTAGATATAAGATGTAAATTATAACTCTTAAAATGTATTATGTAACTAAACTATAAGCACCCGTTAACAAGCCTGTTGACACCTATTGGCTTAGCAGGACTTGTTTGTTAATTTGTATTATTTCAAATATATGTGTTATAATAATTAATTTATTTATCACTTTATAACGATTTTGCAATTCTCTGTAGTGTTTCAATTTTATGGAATCGTCACTCCATAAAATGCTGTGAACCTGTGCTCAAGTGTTGTGAAATAACTTATGCCAAAGTTCGGATTCGTAATATTTTGTCTTTGACATATATAAATGTTTTGAAGATTTTTTCCGAATGTTATGGTCTAATTGATTTAATCCAACCCCATTACTTTAAAAAACAAATAACGAGATGGATCCTTACACATGGAATACATTACAATTACAATACACATTCATTTTACACTCTATCAATTTAATCACCTTTCAGACAAAACATAATATATCTTTATTTTCTATCTTAGCACTATAGTATTTATAAGAATAAAAAAAAATTGTGTGATCTTTATACTAATAATCCCTCAAATTTTCATTTTCTAATAATTCTCTAACTCCTTCATTTTCTTCTTGTAAACCAATCTAACTATACATTTAAATTTTTTTTATTATTATAGAAGAATTGGATGCACAGTATTAAAAGCAGGCAAAACATAATTTATCTTTATTCTTTATCTTTATTTTCTACCTTGATTGCTGTGATTTATATACTAATAATTCCTTAAATGTCTCTTTCCAATAATTCTTTAACTTCTTCGTCTTATTCTTCTAATCCTAACTAACTACATATAATTTTTTTTTGTAGAAGAATTGTGTGCATAGTATTAATTAATGAAAATTATCAACCAATAATAAGGAATTTATATCGCCCAAACTGTAAAATTCACTTGCTATAACATAGGGTCATCCCTAGCATGGAGGGTGAAATATCACAATAAACTATATTTACTTTCGGTAAATCGTATATTTAAAAAAATAAATAAATTTCGGTTCCTCGAAGTGTTAAAATGATAAAGTTTTTAGATTTATCCATCGCGTAACATTCCAAAATGAATAATTGAAAACGCCAACTGTCGTAAGTAAATTTGGTGACATCGTTGTTGTGATATCAAATGCCTTGTTTCATCTTGTCTGTAACACGTTCGAAATAGTTGGGTTCTGCTATAATAAAATATGTTTTGTACTCACTTGCGTTTATTTATCACACAATAATAAACTGAGTAAGTTACAGTAAATAATAATATAATGCCAGGTGAAAGACTCGTCAACGGAGTATCGTTCCGTGCTGCGTCTCTCCCATAAATAAACCACTCATGTCTCTCCCCACCTCTGAAGGACTAGTACGGACGATCGGTAAAACCCTTTATCAATACGATATTAACTAAATCCGTCATCTACGGTCAGTTATAAATATTTGCGAGCACGGTCAACAATTGGTAAGATATATTCCGAGCGAAGATTGACAAATTTTAGCGCGGCTTCCTGAGTATCAGATCTCAATGTACTAACATTTTGAATAACGTCCTTCGTTAAGCAAAATAACTGGTTCATTAATGAATGGAGGTGTACTAACAAAGCTCCTAGAATTGAAAGAAATAGTATACGCGATCCATAGACTTAAATATTACACTTAGATATTGTAAAGTTATTGATTTCATTGTGCTAGAGCTTCTGGTCTCCTGGGATGGTGGAAGTGTCAGTACTCCACAAATATAACTTTTTTCAATTTCCTGAGATACAATTAAATTACTGGGGTAATCCTGGAAGATCATATTTTTATCAAATACTTAAAAAGCAGCCGCTCAAGAGCAGGGGTGTTGGTTTTTTTTAACTGTAAGTTTTAACATGCATTTTTCATGTAAGTCTAAAGGTAGATTCAGACTGGACGACGTACGTACGCATCGCCACGCCAAACAATGCTTAGCAACCCATACATTTTCTATGAAAATGGCCACAGACATCGCACGTCGCGATGCGTGTGGCCAATGTGATTCTAAAACATAAATTTTCATTGAAAATCTATGGTTGCTAAGTAGCCCAGATATTGTTAGGCGTAGCGATGCATACGTACGTCGACCCAGTCTGAATCTACCATTAACAGTCATCAAATACACGGCACAATTATACAAATGATGATACACGAAAAATTCAAGTAACTCGGTTATGTCGTAAAATTGAACGTGAAATGTCTGACGTTAAATCGAAACACAAAACCATTACCAAGGTTACAAAGAAAAGCACATTAACTCATACCGCCACATGTCAACTTAAAAATAATTTCTAATAGTTGTCCCATGAAAAACATTTAATTCGCAATAATAAATATTGAGGTCAATAATCGAGATAAAAACTATCCTATCTCTTAACCACTGAAAAGACAGAGCAATAAAAATATTTTTTCTCGGATTGCTAAAGGAAATTTTTCCGCCCACATTAAAAAAATCATACCTCCGAATTTGATTATGGAGACAAACAAACTGATTATAGTTCTATGTAGCCAATGAATTCCCCTGTCTTTTGTTTATCATCACATATTTGTAGGATTTATAAAAAATATAATTAAATCTTTAACCTTAAAACATTTGAGAAAATCTAGAGAATAATTATTTTGTTATATTTTGAATGTAAAATATAATATATAATCGTTTTAATAAAAAGAAAAATGTTTGAAAATTTGCCACATTTTGGTAACAAAGCAATCCGAGGTTTTGGAAATAGTGCCATAATGTGGCAAAAAGCACTCGAGTGGTTATGTTGAACCAAATTACACACAGTAAGCCAAATATCATAAAAATCGGTTAAGTAGTTTCCGAGTTTACCTCGGACGAAATAAAGATAAATATAAAGATTAATAATTGCACCTTGTTTAAGTAGCAATATCATAACGCCGCTTTAGTACGTACTTCTCATCCAGTATCAGTAGTGTAGAGTCCTTTAATGACACTTAGTTTCAGCTGTTTTTGATAGATGCCGTTAAGCTTAGAGCTTATGTAGATGTCCAGTAGTAAGAATATATACAGCAGGGCAGTACAGCCGGTCAACGGTAGCGATCAAGCTCTCAGATTTAATTCCTAGACAGTTATAGTCAGTCGTGAGATCCAGAAGTATAATATATTGCAAACACCTAAATTTAATTAATAAACCAGTTTATTACAAGGACCCATTCTTGAAGAGCCCCAACACAATTACTAATTTATAACTGTGGATAAGGCAGACATAAAAAGTTGTTACGTCCACATTGGTCCCAGGAAGCTGGTAGGGATCAGTCAGGGAACTTGAGGATAGCCCAAACCAATCAGTGCTCAGGTCCGGGAATTCCTTCCGGAGCCATTCCTTAATCTTGTCCGATCTTTCCTTTCCCCAAAACAAATACTATCCTCCCCTTAAAGTCCTCCCTCTCTCCACTCTCCAGCCTCCCACCCGCACCCACCCTCAGCGAGCAAACACGGATAAGATTTAATAAGCGGTAAAGGAGAAAAGAATATGACGGTGGGAGGAAGGGTGGAGGCAGAGGGGCCACTTAGGGCTATAAATAAGTCAGTCTTTGTGAGGTGGACGCCATTTGAGTTCGCTGGAAATCCTTATGGACAGGATCCAGGCGGAGATAAAATATATATTGAGCGAATTATACAAAGGATCCGCCTAACGAGGCGCATTTTACAGCGCTTTGTGTCGACCGATAGTTGCCCGGGAAGTGGTCCTTTGCGGGCAAGGTGGCCAGGAGGACGCGAGAATGATTGCGATTTGGGTTGGTTTATATGCCCAGAGGCAAGGGGAGTAATAAAGATAATATTGTGAATAGAAACATCCCGCGACAATGGTTTAGGTGAGTGGACGAATTTTTTTTACAAACCATGGGATCTAGTCGGAAAGTGTGTAGGGGGTATTACGTTATAATCGGTAAGTATAAAAGAGATCAACTGTTGCGTAAGAATAATATAATCGCGTTTACTCATTGCTCACATCAGCATACATCCGTAAATAAGGTAATGCAACCTATATACTATACGAAGCTGCATCTACGTTACGATGTACGTTAGGATAGACGTAATTTGTAGGTAATCTAGGAAGAAAGAATCCGTATCTATGCCATCGTGATTCCAAAGCAATCTCTTTGTAATATTTCTTGAATAATCCGGCTCCAGGGACCAACTAGTTGGGGTATGTAAGGTAGGTTAGAGATAATGGCTGGATTTGGAGAAGAGGATGGCTTAGAATAATGTTGCTACTTACATTCAGTTTTCAGTTAGCTTCCAATTGAACATAATTAAACAAATACATAACAACCCCTTTTTTAGTTTTTTAATAATACGACTAAGTTTTAGCTCATTTGAAGGTTATTAATACACTGAATTTGTCACGCTTGCAGGTGTAAAATTGTAGGTTTTTGTAACAACGCCTTTAATGTCTATATCTCGTGCTTAAGGTTTTCGGCAGGTACGGTAAGTTAGAGATAATCCTTAACAAAATCAACATTTTTAAAATACTAATTTCAGGTGTGTCTGTATCTCCGCTTCGATAAACTCAAATTTTGCTTTAAAATTTAAATTGGAAGTGTTTGGAAGTGTTTGAAACAAGTACATATAATTCATAATTAAATATTTTTAACAGCCATTGACTGCCATTTTCAAATTTTTTTTCTCGCCAATTCAGACTATCCCCAAAGACTTACACGTAGATAAGACATGAAGTTAAAAAAATGGTTCCACTTTTTAAATTCTAAATTAGTCCAGTTTGACCTCCAAGGCTCTCAGCGCTCTAACGCCGACTGACCGGACATATGTTCCCGCGTCCTGCTACTTGCCTGATTATTGTCAGTGGAACACATTCGACGCACAATCAGTACCTACGCAATAGCGCCTCTGTGAAACTTCCACGATTTTTCACGGGTCTGCGCTAGTATATAATATTTTTACAATTCTGCACCGGTCTTTCAAAAATAATACCGGAGTGCCTCAAGGCAGTGTCTTAGGCCCAATTCTTTTTCTTATCTATATTAATGGTCTCACTAATATTAAAATTCCATCAATATGCTATAAAGTGATCAGCTACGCAGATGATACTGTACTTCTTTTTAAAGAGCAATCTTGGGAAAAGGCCTTTAAAAGCGCAGAATTTGGTATGAAGGAAATAAAAAAATGGCTCGACAAAAATTTTCTTACCCTAAACACCTCGAAAACCAAATTTTTAACATTCAGTAAAACCAAAACTGGGCAACCAAAAAGCGTTCCGCTTTTACATTTGTATCCATGTACTACATCACAAACCACAAACTGCGACTGCGAAAAAATTGAGCATTCGGATAATATTAAATATCTTGGTCTAACAGTGGATTGCAAACTAAAATGGGAACTTCACATAAATTCACTTGTGATGAGAATCCGGAAACAAATATACATTTTTAAAACCATTAGAAACATTATGTCACTTAAACTACTAAAAGATGTATACTTTTCCCTTTGTCAAAGCATTTTAATTTATGGTATATCGGCATGGGGTGGAGCCGCAGACACATACATTAAGTTACTTAACACAGCTCATAAATCACTTATTAGAACTATGTTCAAAACACCATATCTTTATCCCACTGAAAATCTTTTAATTAAAAATAAAATACTTGATATCAGGAAGCTATTCATAAAAAAAATTATCCATATAAATTGCATAAAATCGTCACCTTCACACATATCTCACTCCCAGAACACTAGAGCTAAATCTAACAATCTTTTACAAGTGCCAAAAATTAAATCCACTCTTGCTAAAAAACATGAATCTTACCTCGCCCCTTCCATATTCAACATTTTCTTAAAAGAAACACAACATTTTACTCATACCAACAGAAAACCTACATATAAAAACTTTAATACATGGTTAATGAACAAAAAAAGAAATTGCATTAACAAGTTACTTGCAAACCGTCCGTGTTAATTTTTTATACGTTTTTATGTTTAAATATATATATATGTATATGCATATACAAATATATATTTTTTTAGTTTTTTGTTTTGTTTTTATGTTTCTAATGTTTTTTTAATGCAATTGCTAAATTAATTTCCCTACTTATTTTTATTTTAAAGTTTTTTTAAAATATATATATGAAATGATACTGCTACCCGACTCGGAACAGATATTGTCTAGTGAGTCGGGTAGCGCACATGAACTGTAAATATACTTTAATGTTAATAAACGCCCGGGTTACCGGCATTGAAAAATTGAAAAATTGTTTTTTTGGGAATTGTATAAAAAAATTGTAACATTGAGCATTTTGTAATACATTTTGTCTATTATAGGTACATTTAACATCGTAAAAGGGGTTTCAATAGAAAATTTAGAAGTTTTTTTATCATGATTTTACCTTAATTATTAATCTTTGAATACTCTCTGAATAATCCGCTTAATATTATTATGTTCCTCCCCAGCCTATAATACTATATTGTAATATAGATTGAAAAATATTAGATAATACATTCTTTATAGGTTTTCTAAGTCAAATAAAAAATGAATAAATACTAATTCGTTAAATAAATAAACTGAAAAAAACTTAAATTTATGTACATCATTAAGTTCCCTAATTTGAAACCGCAGTGCATTGGAGTGATCCAAATAAATGAACAATTGGAACGAGCCCGATAGGGGAATACTAGGGTAAATACAGGCAGGGACCTTTGATAGCAGATTCTAAATGGACCAATGAAACGGGAGATAAGGTCTTTGTGGGGAAAGAGATGCAGCGCGGACTGGGAACTGAAGTGGCCCTCACAGGGTATGCGATCCTCCGAACCTCTGTACCTCTGTACCTCTGCAACTCTGTACCTCTGTGTACCTCTGTACCTGTGCAACTCTGCATAGTGGATATCTTACGGCTGCACCCGGAGAGCTGCCGCACAGTGCGACAGAGCCGTCAGAACTTGGCCAAAAGTTAAAACATTTTTTTAAATAGGAAAAATTACTTTGAGGTATAACATATACGAGGGTAGTTCAAGAATTAAAGACCTTTACTCATTTTCTGCGATGCGGATATTATTTCTCAAAATTTGGTGGCACTAGCACGTAGCTCAGACTATTCGACTTTCCCCTATAAAACGAGCGGTGATCCAGCTTGGTAGCTGCTCCAGTACGATCTTTGCGCGTCCGCTTGAGATCGACGCTCCTCTGCCAAATCCCGCCGCCTTGTTTATTAAAATACAAAATGTGCTCTTTAATTTAATATTAAAACATTTTATTGCTGTTTACATAATCGTTGGAGGCCAGCAGTGGTAAGATTTTACAGTGAGTAAACAGCAAAAAAAAAAAGATTTTTCTGTTTGTTTTTCACCCCTAACTGTGCTTTTAAATGTTTTTTAAGGCAAAGAACATCCGAATGTGCACATCAACATTAAAACAAAATACTTCACAATTCAAGATGTCGAAATAGTTTCGTGGAACCAAAAACTACCGCCATTCAAACACGCTTTATTTTTTTTCTTCTTAATATTAAACAACATAATTTGTAATATGACCATGTAACATTGTAAAATTCTTGAGTACCTACGTAAAATTCTAAAATTAAACTCAAAAATACATAATTCATATATTTCCAGTATGATGCATTTAGGCTGCCATCCTTAAAATAGTTAGTGGTCTAAAAGTCAGCATCATTGCATTCCGAGCAGGTGATCTTGGTTAGATTCTCGGACGTAGCAAATTTAAATATATATATGTGCAAGAATAAATTTTTATTAAAAAAATATATAGACATTTTTAATTTTTCTGACTCATGATTTTGCAGAAGGTTGTGGTGGTTTTTAATAAAACTTGTTATGCAATTCCAACGTTTACCTAATTTATATGTAATACGCAGTAATATTCATGACGTATCATAACGTGTTGGAATATTAGTAATATTAGCCCAGTGTTAAGCTTTATGTGTAATGTAAAAAAATATTAACCCTAAGATGTATTTTTGTTAGCGGTAAATGAGGACTGTATATAATTATAAAATCATGCTGTCGGTACAGAAAAGTACAGGCTGGTGCAAGAAGGGATCAAAGCAAATAGTTGTCGAATAAGTCATTTTTATTGAAAGATTAATATTAATTACTAAGCCACAATGGGTGCAAGATGGGAAAATGAGTTTGGCAAGGATTTGAAGATTCTGCCCCGCTGTGCGCCGCGCCGCAGTGAGACTGCCGACCATTACATTTGACTACCCCACTCAAGTTATTTGAGAATTACTCGCCGGATCAAATTGATACAGTTTCATGGAACTCAATTGGTTTAATCTCAGCCGCCACTTCAGCCAGCTCCCAGTCGAGCCTTTTAATTACCAGCAGACTTGAAACTAATTATGAATTTAATTACAATACAATAAGAAATAAATGGCGGCCATCCGGAACAAGGATCGCTCGCAAAACGTTTTTTTTTAATCTCTGGCGTTTCTGGTTTATCGAAATACCAACTAATTTCTCATAAAGAATATTGTTAAGTTTTCAGGTCACTTTAGTAGAAAAAACACTCCGGATAATATGTATTTTGAGTAAATTCACAATAAAACATTTATATGATGACTAGCACCTTTTGAAATCTACCCAGATAAACACCGGCACGTTTCGCTGTATTTCTGAAGGAACTGTTTGTCCCGCTTGCGTATTAGAAAAAAGGACGATTTATGTAATTCTATTGTATTTATAAAAAACGGATTTAAAAATAAAAATACTAATACCACAACAAAGAAACTGACAAGGTGTTTACTCATAGATCTCAAAATAACATTCTACATTACCGACTGAGTGAAATCTGTTTTATCACTATATATAATAATAATAATATATCTATAATATATAATAATATCTCGGTGTAATTATTTATCAAAACCTGAAGTGGTATAGTCACATTGCAGAGCTAGTAAAGAGAATAAGGAAATGTATAAATATATTTGTTAGATGAAGAAATATATTAAAGGTGAAATTAATCAAAAATTTTAACTTGTTCACTCCTTGCTTAACTACGGAATTTTAGGTTGAGGAGGTTCTTACAAAAACAATCTAAACTCAGTAAAAGTTTCACGAAGAACCTTATAAAAGAACATCATATAAATAATACTTTAAAAAAATTACCTTCTCAACAAAATCACTTTTTAAATTATTTCCAGTACCAAATGTAGATGACATATTTAAGCAAGCTTCTATTATCAAAATGTAAAGAAAAAGTAATAAAGAATATCAAGAATTCTACGCACTAATGAAAAATGGAAAACAATTTATTACACCTCATTTTAAAACAGCACAAATGCAAAACCATTATATTTACCAAGCCATAAAAAAACTACAATAACGATCCTTCTGAATTGCGCTGTATTTTCAACCAATGAGAAAAAAAAAATCAAACAATTTAAAAAAAAAAAATTTAAGTAATTTACATTAAAAAAACAATATTTTGTACAAAATATATTATAATATGTAACTTAAGTTAGAATCGTGGCTCCCTTATCAGGCACCAGAGCTCCTCTTTTCTGATAAGGTATATTATATACATGACCGATATAAATTCTGATAAGGTATACATGAATATGATATTTTGTGAAAAATATATAAACAAAAATGTAACCCATGTTTTATATTCAATTTTAAAAAAAAAAATAAAAATTTGCAAGCAAATTGACAGAAATGACAGTAGGTTTTAGTCAAGCTCCGAACCAAGCCTTTGAGTTTTTATCCCACAAAGGGCAAGGTTACTTATTTTTTAAGCGTACTGCTTTTTAAATAAATATATTAACTTCAAATTAAAAATTATAAGCAGAAAGATTCCTTTTTTTTTTCAAAATAATTCGCTACAGAAATGGTTCATCGTCAATATAATGGAATCATCTTTCAAGTAACAGGAGATTTTCAAAAGCATTATTTTAGGAAGTTGCTTTGAAAGGTTACTAATAAATATGTATGTTTGAACGCTTTTACACTTCAAATGTACTGTAAATCTGAATAAAACTATGTAAAATTTTTTTTTTTACATTAGCTTCACATAGGGCCAATATGAAGCCAGTGAAGTTTCAATAAATGGATTGAAAAAATAATGTGATTTTAAATAATAGTTAACTAACTGATTTGAAAACTATTATTAACAGATAAAAAAATCTGGTATCAATAGAAATAATTTCAGAAAATACATTTTATTTGTATTTTCTTATGTACAAACAGAAAAAATTATAAAAAACACAAAAAAACGGTTTATTAGTCTTCTTATCTAGTTGATGTTAATCTGGCTTTAAAAATGATCAAGTTCTTTTTTGCGCTTTCGAAGTCTGCTACTTTTTAATAATTTGAAAGGTATGAAATATGTAATTTACAATTAAAACTTATCTTGAATGAAGTGATTGATGCGTCCATTTACTTCGAGGTAACAAATTAAATAGCTGTGCAGTTGTATGAATCGGGCAGCTTTGCAAACGTCAATGCTCTACATTCAGCAGGATTTTTGTTCGTGATTTTCATGCGAGAATCTTGTTACTTTGTCTATACGTTTAAATTAGTTGTCTAATGACAATGTATAATATATTATCTATGCTAGAAGTGAAGGATTCTGGGCTTGCATCAACGCCCGCTCTCTCTTTGAACGACTGACGGTATAACAACATATAAATATTGTATGACTAAATATAATAAACTGTATCTAAAACATCAACTAATCTTTGCTTGCTTAATGAATGTGTCCAGTAAAACAAATATTTTTTTACAAGCGGTATTCCTAGGATTGTAACATGTTTAACATTAACAGGATATTTTAAACAATGTTCATACTTGACTGGATTTTTCATCCGTTATATTGAGGTTCGTTATATCGAGGTTTTGCTGTATCACTATATTCAGCATCTGAAAAAAGTATCGCTTATTACTTATTAGTGACGATTTGGGGAGTGACGACTGAGGAGATGGAAGCCCGAGTACAAGAGAAGAGAGGTGGGAGGGATCTCCCTCTGGGGGGTGGAGGGGGTGGCAATTAAATTTGTTTTTCAATAGAGACGTTGGAATATTTTTCACGTTCATGAGGATAGTTCTGCGATTCGGTGAGCTTTCGAAATATTCGAATAAAAATATATTTGTGTAGAAACACAATATTCACCTTTGCTCGTGATTTACTTTACGTGGCGGCTTCCCGTAGCGAGAGATGGCAATTTGGGATAAATCACAACATATTAATAAAGCCTCAACACAGTTAGACATCTGCAAAAAACACATTATTACCCTGAGAAGTTAATAAACCACCAGGAGCAAGTGTACCAGAGGGAATATTAAATCTAATATCCGATAATTTATTCTTGACAAAAATCCTCGTTCCGGTTCCCCCCCTTTCTGCCAACACCCCATCCCTTTCCTCCTAGGAACACAGAGCTGCTCTAATGGGAGGTATTACTCCGCGCTCTCCTCGACTCTTAGCAAAGAACCTTTCTTACTCTACATTTAGAAATTGATCCTCTAAGACTATGGGTATAATCATCAGAATAAATGATTTCATAATGTTAGTCATATTTCAGGGAATTAATTTATGCAAGTTTACCCAATTTACATGTTTCATTTGACACTCATTCGTTCCTTTCCAATAAAATGACATTTTAATACCGATAATATAAATCGTTCCTTACAATAAAATGCCATTTTAATACCGATAATATAAATCGTTCCTTACAATAAAATGACATTTGAATAAAATGACATAAAAACCCTGACGCTCGATGAAATGAATAAAATGAATTTAAAAGCGTGACGCTCGGAGTCGGAATCTTTCTACGATAATATTTATCTACTCTTTTATACCCCCGTGGGGCTTTTACATTGGGTATATATAACGTTTCCATTTTTTTACATAAGAGTTAATGGTCGGACCTTTATACACTACACTTATATATACCTAATTTCCTAACAATTTTTTTAAGTCTCCTAACCAACCATCCCTTTCGTCGACGTCAACCGTCAAACGTCGTTTTTGTGTAGACCTGTCATTTTTTCATTAGCCACACTCAGTCCCAAATTGATCCTCACCGCATTAACATCTCCTCATCAATATTCCGAAATTCACTCTCTGTCGATTTAAATTCGTCGCCGCTAAAGAAAGTACCGCTTCCATTATATTAATATTCCGCTAAGAAATATAAACCAGCTCGACAGAAGAAAGTGTTCCGCAGTAAGTCCTTTCTATCCTTTCCCTACCTGTATGTGCATATTTTCTCCAAGCGCAGTGGTTTCATTACATACACACATTTCAAAGGTTCTTCGATTACAAAATTACACAAAAACGCACCCCAATTAGTACTAAAAAATAGTTTGAAAAAATAATTCTTACATTACCGTGTTTTACAATTGTGTAAATTTGAAAAAAAGGAACAATAAATAAAATTATCAGAAACAATTAGTTGATATGAAAAAAAAATGTTTAAGAATGTTTTACTTTAATATATTTCATAAGAAACAGCAATGTAATGTTGTGGCGCTTTTTTTTAATAACTGTGACACTCGGCGCATTCAGGCGCGTGCCGTGATTGTTTCAAAGAGATTTAAGAAATGCCTTTCGAACACTATGAACATGCTTGGCACGTTAAGGCACGTGTCGTGGATATTTAATAAACAGTTTCCTAAATAGGTACCTACTATGTTTGTGCCTCGTCCAGGCATGTTTCTAACTGATTTTAGCGACGGAATTAAGGTATTCTCTTAAAATATCTGCGATGGCTCGAAATGCACAAATATTGGAAAGAGTTTTAAGGTATCATGTTCGAATATTGTAAGGAATAATAATCTCCGCGCTTGGCTCAGAGACGTGGATGTTTCAAAGATATTAAACCAATTAATCGGCATTACAGCAGAAGTACCTATATTAGGCAGAGTGCAGGGTATAGCGTGCAGTACGAGGATAATGCAGGCTAATAAAGGCCCGCGCTGGCTGACGGGACGGTGGGAGGTGGGAGGGGGTGGGATGGGAGCCTGCCGGATTGTGTGGACATAGCCTAACCTAACCTCCCGAGCCGAGAGTATTTAAACAATGGATAACCTCAGTAATATCGGTAATGGCGACGGGTCTAGCAGACAGCGGTAGCTACTAACTACTTAGTATAGCTATGCGCGCACTGCTTGTTCTTGTACTCATCCTCGTGTCTCTAGTGGAGGGTATGGTCGGTACTGAGTAGATCTACATAGAGCGAGTGGGACTAGAGGAGTAGAGTGTGTGCGGTTTAGGTTGGGGTGAGGACTAAAGTGTGTAGTAATATTCGATGGCTCCCGATGGAGGATTGGAATGATCCGAGAATGGCAGCTTTGGTCACGTACAGCCATCATTTGCAATTCATGTGTCACCTTCTTTGTATTATAATATGTTTACCCAGTAAACTTTTGTTTCCGATGAGTAAACCCCCTATTAAAACTAATATCTCTGTGTTTACCGCGTGTGGGCGCGTTATCTGCTGCAAATAGCCGCTAAATCGTCGTATTGGAAATATTTACTTTGGTGGGTAATGTGCATTGGGGGTCGAATGACATAATATTTTGGATAAAATGCAACCATGGTTTGTCTACCTGCCGTAGTTTGATCAGAAAGTTCTGATAATATAGTAATACTATGTTCTCCACAAATTAATACCTATATAGTAAGTTTTTACTAAATGTGCCATTCATAGGTAACCATGTATAGTAGTGTGGGCCGATTTTTTTTTCTTCAGAATTCCCTTTGACGCTAGTGATGAAAAGTTGTCTGTGTATCTAAAACATCAAAAAAATATAATTAAAAAAAAAACAAAAAATGTCCTAAGGCTCCACCGGCCCCTTGAAGTTTGAGAAAATATCAAAATATTCCTATGTTTTCAGTCTCTTTATAAAATATTCTGGAATAGTTAAATGATGTTCATTTATGAGATCTAGTATAATAAAGTATGTAGGTTCAGTAGATATAACTATCATTAATTATTTTTGCAGTAATATGGGGCTAAAGCACGTCCGCCCGCAGTCCCCCATCCGCCCGCAATAAGGGCAGCGCGCAATACTAGCCGTTCTGTATTTGCGTTAGTTGACCAACTACTCTCGAGGGGAGAGGTCACGCATATTTTTTGGGTTACAAAAATATTTCTAGTGTAAAAATGGGTAAAATTAATACTAGACAGTTAACTACGTGCCCCATAATTGGTACTTTTAAGATGTTTAAAGACAATGTGTTGCCCACGTACGAAGACGTATTGAAATGTTATGAGTGGGAACGATTGGAGTGGAAATCTATCAATGGTCCCAAACACCCTCCGTTTCGTGATGTTCTTGTGAATGTAACTACAAGTATTTTGAAAATATGGGAAAAAGCTTCTTTGCCAACCATTTCGAAAGAAAGAATTACAAAAATTATTAAGGCTTATCATCTTAAATACAAAAACTTGTTGAAGATAAGAAAAGGTAAAAGAATTACAGTTTCCTTCCAAAAAAGAGTGTCTGAATTTAAAGTAACAAGCTCCCGACTGTTTGATATTTGTTCTTGTAAATGTAAAAACAATAATTGCACTTGTTCGAAAGCAATGAAAGTTTCTCTTAAAGAAAAAGAGTTTTTGGAAGACCAAAGAGGTGAGAGAAAAATGTTCATCGGCAGTGTTGATATACCGACTACGAAACAATTGGAAAAGTCTGTGAAGAGAAAGAGAAAAGATCTTACCAAATTAAATGAACAGATGTGTTAAGACAAAACTTTAGAATTTGTAGACACTGTATCATTGTCTTCCACCTCAACATCAAAATCATCTTCTCCGGTTGCAAAATCAAGTAGGCTATTTAATACTAATATCACAGCCTTTCCCACAACCAGCAAATCTTCGTCTTTAACAATTCTCTCCAAGATTTGTGACAGGTTCAGGATATCGGATCGAGCTGGTGCAGCAATCACATCTGCCGTCTTAAATGATTTCAACATAATCACGCAGGATAATACTAATAAAGTTATAGACAAAAATAGACTGCGCCGCGCACGTCTGCGTACCAGATCTGCACTCATGAAAGCAAAGACTTGGCATAAAGTAAGTGGATTATTTTTTGATGGTCGAAAGGACAAGACTTTAGTAAATATAAAAAAAGGACATAAATATTATAAAAGCACGGTGGTTAAAGAACACGCATCGTTAATCGTGGAACCAGGCTCTCATTTCTTGACGCACATTACCCCTAAGTCAGGCACTGCCGTTAATATAACCAAAGCGATAATTGAATATTTTGATTTTGAAAACATTTCACTTGACCATGTAAAAGCTATTGGGTGTGACGGCACTAATGTTAATACTGGATCAAATGGTGGTGTAATTCGTACGATGGAGAAACACTTGAATCGACCAGTACAGTGGCTGATATGTCTTCTTCATTGCAACGAGCTGCTTTTACGCCATTTGGTTATTAAATAAGATGGTCCAACCACTGGACCTCGTGGTTTTTCCGGCCCCTTAGGTTCGAATCTTCTCGATTGCCATAATTTGCCGTTGCAATCTTTTTCAAAAATTGATGTGGACTATTCGACCGACGTCCTGTTTTCGGATTTAAGCACTGATCAAAAATACTTGCTTGATATTTTTAAAGCAGTTTCCAGCGGACGTTGTCATCCTGATATTGCCAGAAGAAACCCAGGAGTGATGTCACATGCACGGTGGCTTACCACAGCGAGTCGTATCCTACGACTGTATATTGGAAGCCCAACGCCATCACAAAATTTGGTCATATTAGCTACGTTTATCATCAGAGCATACATACCTATGTGGTTTGACATAAAACTACATGGATCGTGCAAAGATGGTGCGAGGCATACTTTTAATATGATAAACTATTCGCGCTATCTTCCGGACGAATTAAAGGTAATAATTAATCCTGTGATACAGCGAAACGCTTATTACGCTCATCCTGAAAATTTACTGTTATCAATGATAACTGATGAATCGCCTACCATCAAAGAGCTTGGAATAAGGCGTTTATTGAAAGCTAGAGAGTTATCCCGGACGGAACACCGAACATTTAAAGTACCGAAATTGAATTTTAGTGCACAATCCTATATTGATATGATATCTTGGCAGGATACACCAATCACATATCCTCCCATTTTGGAAAATGTCACGAGAGAAGAATTAGAGGAAATTAATCTAACATCAAAAGTCAACTCCATTTTGGTCAAATTTAAGAGATTCCCCTGTCACACACAAGCGGTAGAACGTTGTGTGAAGGTTGTGACTGAAGCATCATCGAAAGTATGTGGCAAGAAGAATAGAGAAGGCCTTATCACTACAACCATAAACTCCAGGAAAAATATGCCAAAAATTGAAACAAAACGTGATTTCATACCGGAATAATTTATCATATTTTGTTCTTTATAATTGGAATAATAATTATGACTGTAATTCCTAATGTTATAAACCTTTTAGAAGTAAATAAATTGTTATTGTGAATATTGTAATTGTAACTCTTTTATTACCTCACTACTTTGGAATAATTCACAAAAAATGTTTTTTTCTCATTTTTCGATCGCTAAGTGGAACCTAAAAACGATAATAATAAATTTTTTTTAAATTTTTTTATTAACAATAAAGACCTAAGACAACTTTTTATCGCTAGCGCTTATGGAAATAAGACACTTTTTTTTTCGCCATACTGTTGCGGCCCACACTAATGTATAGTTTTAAGTTTTACCATGTACACTATATAATAGTTTTTCAGCCTCCTCCCTATAACAATATCAGATCGTTTGGCGTAACTACCGATGGTTTTCTGATGGTCGCACTGTTGACAGCCAGATCAATATTGACTGGGAATAAATAAGAAATTGCCTTTGTAAATATCAAATGACTTCGTAAAAACTCAAAATACTAATACATTGACAATTTCGAATTGAAATACTAACTTGAATGTACATTGGCGCTTTACATATATTTTTTCAGGCTAAAAGGGAGTTAATTAGTTAATGAGGAATAAATTGATCGCTTCTTAGATTAATTATTTAAGTCTATGGATTATGTTATACGGATTCTTTCAATTCTAAGAGCTTCATCAGTTCGCTTCCATTCTACAAGAAGTCAGTTATTTTGCATAATGAACGACATTATTCAAAGTGTTGTGTATATTGACAGCATATCTGACACTCAGGAGGTCAAAAATTTGCCAATCGTCGGTGGGAATATTTCTTATCAATTGTTGGCCATGATTGCAAATAACGCCAACTAACCAGAGATGGGGAAATTTAGTCAATATCGTATTACCATGGGGATTTATCGATCGTTCGTGCTACAATTCCAGACCTTCCTCTTCGATTACCTTATTACTCTTTCACTAAAATCTATTAACTTCCTATCAGCAATCGGCAGCATGTCCTATCAGGTCAGGGGGGATGATCCACGTGTCTATTCCCGTGCGTAATCCTTGCTTCTTGATTATTGACATGCTTCTATCATACTTAAGTCTAATGCATTCACTGCTAATTCATACACTCACCTTGGTACACTTCAATGAATTATTTATCCAACCTTCTTCTATTAGTTTCATGCCTCAATTTAAGCAGTACCTACATACTACGAGTATATTGTGGATTGCTAGCCTCGTTTCACTGGGCCACGTTTTATCAGCGACTAGTGCACTCAGTAGTCCATTCATTGAATTTCCTGCATTGTCCCTTCCGTAAAAATAAACATTCTGAAAAGCGCAAAAGGAGAATGTGCATTTAATCGAATTGTACTGTTGACCTTGTTTCTACGATTGTGGGTGATGGAGAGAATTGAATAAAGGCTTCGAATTGCAAATTCATCACCCTATATGTGGAGGGTTCCCAATTCATATACGAAGTGCAAGCTATATATTATTATTCATTTAATATAATCGAAGAAACCCTTGAAAATTTTGTTCATATCTACCATTAATATTTAACAAATTGCCATATGAAGTTAAATAAAATTGTTATACCTATAGCGAAAATCTCGCTGATATTAAAATCATGGCTATTGTGGAGTAACCTTTAGATTAAGATAATATTTTGCTCACTCTTATGTTATTCTTTAAATTATTCTAATGGTCTTCCTGATTTTGTGATATCTGCGTTATATTATTTACTCTCAACGCAAACTTAATATTATATTGCATTCTCAACTGCCTACTGATATTAAATCATTTTCCTATGTCACACCGTTTATCACCATAACAATACTGTATCTGTATTATTTTCAACTTGAGTATAACACTTTGTTTGTAGGTATGTATGTATTACTACGTTAATGTGTTTATGTTTATTTAATTTATTGTTGTAACATTATTATCTGTGGAAATTTCCTGCTGACAAGCTACTTACAGTAAGTAGCTCAGCAGGTATAAATTTCCATTGTATGTCATTTTTTAATACAATAATTTTGCAGATGTCATAAATAGCCGCAGCTGTTTCCACTCACCATTTTAAGAAACGTTGTTCCGTTACTTTGAGACAATGTCTGCAGTTTTTCGCTTTTTAAGAATCGCAAATGCGTTTTTTACGTGAAATTGTGGATATGAGTTAGAATCTACAGTCATCTCTGACGCTAGCAACAATTAAACACTCAGCCGCCAGCTCAGGAGTGGGGGGGATGGGTGGAGAAAGCATTACGCGCAAAGCGATGTCTCCCTCTTACAATTTCTCCTTTCTTTCAATTCGCTCTACGATTTTCTCGAGTCACAATAGATTCTTCATCTTCTTGTGTTATCTGAGTTTCATCATTTTACGTAACAAAGAGTCTCGACGAAAAAATGTCCTGTAAAATGGGACAGAGCAAAACTCAAAATGCCCACAATAAAATATTTCAATTCTTCAATATTAAAAATCTAACAGGCGAAAATAACAAGACTCGTCGTTAAATTCAAAGAATAAAACAATATAATAGAATCAGAACTAATTTCTAAAATAAACATCAAAGTAAAGGCGGGTCTCTTGCGACCAATTTCACAAACAATGCCCAAACATTACCATAAACATGGGACAGGGCCACAACGTTTGTTGTTTTCCATGGGCCACGGAAAGCAGAAACATTGTGGTCCCGACCTAACTATCCACCAAGTGTGATGATTTTTTTAATGCCCGGAAAATTTTTCTTAAGCAATCGGATGAAAAAGTTTTAAATTGGTCTGTCGCTCCAATGGGTAAAACAAAAATCATATAAATCGAAAAATAACACTAAAAAAAATATGAATACGTTGGTAACTAAGAAGGCAGGTTTTACATACAAATCATATCATAACACAATTATATTGAAAATGTCCACTTTGGATAATATGTTATTGTAATTATTGCATAGTCTGTTCAGGCAACAATTTTGGTTACTTTCTACACTGAACAGGAAAGAAGAGCTAACTAATGAACTAATTTATACAGAAAAGTGCATCTAAATGATGTCTTCGTACACTCGTATAACGAAATACGTACATAATGTGTACAACGAAAATGTATGATTATTGAAAATTGGTAAATTTTTCTCCAACTAACCATATAAATTTAAATAAATCTTTAAGGGGGTATTACCAGAGAATACCGGAAATTAGTCCCTTTTTTAATCAAATTCTAGGCGTATTGACTCTTTTTTACCAAAAAACATAAATTGATTTTGAAAGATTGTTATTTTATCTGGTACACGCAGTTTTAAAATATTGAAAAATTAAGTTTATTTTTAATATACTAAGGTTATACCGTTAGTGGTTGGCAGATTTGTTCAATTTTTAAAGGATAGATTCAAATAAACAACACAAATTTCAAATCACATAATCATACAACCAAATAAATCAATAAGTAATCTAGTAAACACAGTTTTCCAGAATTTTAATTTTAGTTAAATTAAAATCATTAAAAAATAAATCCGAGAACGTGTTTTGTGTCAAAAATACCTCAGTTTTTCTATTTATTTAAGGGAAGACCAAACTAAAATATTTCAAATTTTTACACTTTTATTTTGTTTAGACATTATTAAAATCATATATATTTATGATCAAAAAATACTTACAAGAAGTACACGATATTTAATAATTTATCATCATGCGTTTTGAGCATTTTTATTGCTTACTTGAATGTACTTGAATGAAATAAATCGATAATAAATTTTTAATTAAAAAAAATTGATACCGGGAATAATCGATATTTTTTAATGGAACCTCTCTGTACCGTTGCAAGCATTATTAAACTTTTATTCTCAGCCGCTGGTCAATCACTCTTAATGAAATGTTTAGTTTAAAATTAAACATTCAATTTAAATTAGAGTAAGTATATCAGACTAGCTTAAGTATCGGAGCTCCTTAGAAGCGCGAGGAAATCTGGCTTCCAACAAACTGGGCTTCTTGTATAGGGCCAGCCAATTCTTTAATGGTTACCATCTGCTAACGGTGTGCAAATCTCAATTATTACGCCCAACAATTGAATTTCGAAGCCACCTCTTTCTGATTCTGCGCAAAGGAGGACGGTCCGTCTGATTGATAAATCACAAATGCAGTGTGGGCATGCTAAGTCTGTTCTACGGGTATTTTAATGAAGCCTGCTTTAAGGAGCTAACAGGATTCATCCTTGGCGCACCGGTGCGCGATTGTCAAACTCAAAAGACACGAGCGGAACACCGTTTACAGTTGATGTTGTTTAGTCGTTTCTTTGACTGGTTTTTGTATAACTCGTGTGTGGATTTATGGAACGAGCTTTCCGAAATCTGTTTTTCCTCGTTCATACAATCCGGGCCTCTCCAAGACCTTCCATTAATAAATCCCTTCCTACAGCCATACCTTAACCCGCCTGACAACGCTGCCTAACCGAATATTGATATAGTTCCCCTCTGTTTACACTATACAGACAGGGGCGCTCTTGTGAGGTGTCGCATAACAAAAAAAAATATTTTCCTCGAATAGGTACTTGCTACCAATAGTTTTTTTTACTTCTCCATTTCATTTAAATATAATTGTTTATTTTTGTATGCAAAACTTAACGCATTGTGAGAACGTCATGTAAATGTATTGATGACCTTACTTTCAATGTGTGTCATTTATTATCACGAATACCTATACACTTATACCTCCCATTTTTATAATGGAAACCTTTCTCCTTTAGAATACCGTCGGAAAAAACTAATCTCATTGGCATCTATTTATCAAATTATCAATTGTATTATTGATTCACCTTCATTACAACTCATCCCATTCAATATACCTTCTTGTGGACTCAGAAATAATTAACTGCTCTTCCTTAATCAACACTCTACTAATTATGGTTATAATTCACCACTGTCCAGAATGTGTAGAATAATCAACTCAAGTTGATCTTTGGTATAAGCCTAAATGAGTTTTTTTGGTCAAATAACTCAGGTACGGGGCATACGTCGTTCCTAAGTCTACCTACGTTAAATTATCGTGAAAACAAGCTTATGTGTCCAAGCGGTTAACGTAAATATAAGTATAGGACACATAATCCAAGCGGTTAAACAATTGAAGATATTTTAATCTATTTGTAATTTGAGCAAAGTCTTGACTTGACTTTTCATTTGTATTTTCTTATGTTTATCTCTGTTTTGTCTCTGCTTTCATATACCATCCGTTATTCTTATAAAGTACATTCTCCCAAAATTTCGTGTTATTTGGATGTAAGTCCTTAAAGAGGGTATTACCAGAGAATACCGGAAATTAGTCCCTTTTAAATCAAATTCTAGACGTATTGACTTTATTTTACAAAAAAACTTAAATTGATTTTGAAAGATTGTTATTTTATCTGGTGCATGCAATTTTAAAATTTTGAAAAACTAAGTGTATTTTTAATATACTAAGGTTATACCGTTGGTCGTTGGCAGATTCGTTCAATTTTCAAACGATAGATTCTATTAAACAACACAAATTTCAAATCATATGATCATACAAAATAAATCAATACATAATCTAGTCAACACAATTTTCAGAATTTTAATTTTAGTTAAATTAAAATCATTAAAAAATAAATCCGAGAACGTGTTTTGTGACGAAAATACCTATGTATTTAAGGACGTACAAACTAAAATATTTTAATTTTTTTTTACATACTATTTTTGTATAGACATTATTGAAAAATCATAAATACTTATGATTAAAAAATACGTACAAGAAGTACATGATATTTAATAATTTATCGACGTGCGTTTTGAGTATTTTTATTGCTTGCTTGAATGAAGTATATATTAAAGATAGTTTTGAATGAAATAAATTGATAAATTAAATTTTTTATTTAAAAAAATTGATACGGGGAATAATCGATCTTTCTTATTGGAGCTTCCCTGTACAGTTGCAAGCATTTTAAAACTTTAATTCTCAGCCGCTGGTCAATCGCTCTTAATAAATATTAAAAAAGTTAATTTTCATAAGTTTTACTTTTTTTATTTAAATATTGTCTTATATAAGACTGTATCATACATTTATCATTCAAGAGCCCATTAGATCATTGAAAATTAATAAATAAATAATTAATAATACAAATATAAATAAACATAAGCATACACGACACGACACATAGTGGAAATTACAGAGCAATTAAATCTGTATAAGTTATGGCTTTAGCTGGGGAATATATTATGTGGCAGGCATTATGCACTAAATGGCGCTGAAATGCATTTCCCGCTATCGCATTATTCCACCCCCCCCCCCCTTTCCTCCCCCACCGTGGGACTCCTCCTCCTCCCCCCGTCACACGCCTCACGCCACGTCACCACACCACCACCCCCATAACGCCACCTGCCACGCCGCGACTGATGGGCCCCGAGGGATCCACTCTTCATTATCCACTCACCTCTGCATACATTACTTTTATCATTTAGTGCAGGTTACAAAGTTGTACTACGGGAAAAAACTAATCACGACACCTACGGGTTACAAAACATACTCGCTCACTTACGTCGATACGTCAATGGTTTTGAAATATCACGATTACTTACAATGAATGAATTATCCTCCCGAGTGGTCCGGCCAAGTTAGCTAAAAAATAGGGGGCTTACAATAATTCGCATAAAGCCGAATATTTCTACCGATGTTGGTAACACCATTATATCGAACGTGTTACAGACTGGATGAAACATGGCATTTGAACATCAATGTCACCAAATTTACTTACCACAGTTGGCGTTTTCAATTATTCATTTTGGGATTTTACACAATGGCTAAATCTTAACCGATGTTAGACCATAACTTCCGGTAAAACTCCTTAAAACATGTATGTTTGTCGAACACATAAGTTATTTCACAAGACCTAGACACTTGGCATTAGGTGTTAAGATGGGGAATGGTACCGAAGGGGACTTTTCACATTTCATTTATGTTAATGTTTCTAACATTCTTACCAATTTCCAGCTATAACCGAATTATTGCAACCTTGAATGTCCACCTTGACCGGACTGAAGTACTAGGAACGTTTTCGGTCAATTTGTAAAGACTGCCCGCACATACTTTAATCATATACGGTTGAATTTGGCAGCCATATCTGGTCTGGAGCCTCAAAAACCTAATAAAATCCTCCACTCTGTGCAGATATGGGCGGTCCATTTAATAGATTTTCCCGTCATAACAATCGGATTGCAATCTTTAGAGCACGGGCGTCTGGTGGGGATGATGTCCTCGTTTTATCGGTATTTTATTGGAAGATTCTACGAGGAACTAGCGTCATTGATTCCCTCCCTGGTGCATAGTTGGGATGCACACTTGATATTTGTCACATGAGAACGGGTCGCTTCTACGACGCTTTCTTGAGTTCAAAAGTTTGGCTCTGGAACGATTTGCCGGCCTCCGTGTTTCCTTCCTCCTACAACATGGCTCTCTTCACGACCCTCGTTGTAGGAGGCAAAAATACCCCACTAAACAGCATCTTCAAAGATGACATCATTTTCTAAAGAATTTAATTTTTCACATAACTTTGTGTAAAATGTTGTATTTTAAAAAGGCTAATATTAGAGACACACAATTATTATGTAAAGACAAACATAATAACAGTAAAGGCGGGAAAATTTCGCAAACTTTTCCGAAACTCGCGCAGAGCGCAGCCCGACCCAGCCGGCAAGCTAGGCGCTTATCGCCTATCGCCTACCAGCAGACAAAATAGGGAGTAGAGCAGTCTTTCTCAAAGTGGGCGATTACGCCCCATTGTGGGATTTCATGGGGCAGTAGAAAGCTCAAGAAAATTAGAGGACGTTAAGGAAATCTAAAGGGGTGACATCAGACAAATTCCATCTATAAAAATCCGACGGAATCTAGATACGACACCACTTCAGGCCCCCTAGCACACTCGATCGATAAGGATTAATCAGATTACATTCGTTATTTATATTATAACTTCTCATCGTTCCCTAGGACAACTGCAGATCGCTAACGTACAAACAACAGTTGATGTCGAATATATTAAGGACACTTAATCATTGTGAACTGTCACCTATTCCTTTGCGATCTGCAGTTACTAGTCCTAGGGAACGATGAGAAGTTACCGACAATCGGTCGGTAACTCCATATCGAACGTCATTTGACCACTTAAGAGCCATTGACCAGAGGCTGAGAATCAAAGTTTAAAAATGCTTGCAACTGTACAGGGAGGTTCCGATGAGAAATATCGATTATTCCACCTATCAATTTTTTTTATTAAAAATTTAATATCGATTTGATTCATTCAAAACTTGCTTTAAAATGTCTACATTCAAGTAAGCAATACAAATGCCCAAAACGCACGATTTTAAATTATTAAACATCGTGTTCTTCTTGTAAGTATTTTTTGATCATAAGTATTCATGAGTTTTCAAAAATGTTTTAACAAAATAAGTGAAAAAATCTGAAATATATTGTTTGTAAGACCTTAAATAAATAGAAAAACTGAGGTATTTTCGTCACAAAACTCGTTCTCGGATTTACTTTTTAATGATTTTAATTTAACTAAAATAAAAATTCTGAAAAATGTACTAGTTTATGTATTGATTTATTTTGTTGTATGATTTGAAATTTGTGTATTATATTACAATTTTTCGTTTGAAAATTGAACAAATCTGCCAACGATCAACGGTATAACCTTAGTATATTAAAAATAACGTTAGTTTTTCAAAATTTAAAAAAGTGAGTCCCGTATAGACGGTTAAATTAAATCGCTTACGCATGTTATAATGTGGATAACTTTATATTATTTCACGGTTAAGTTAACTAAATAAAAATTTTTGTGATTTCAGATATATTTTCGTACAAAAAATTTCAGACGATCGCAGGGCTCCCATCCCTATCCTTTGGTAGACTCAAAAATTTAAAAAAAAAAAAAAAACTGGATTCATACGCGCATGCACAATTATAAAAATGCACGTTTAAAAATTATATAAGATACCCAACAGATGGTAATTGTAATATATTAAGTTAGGCTAAAACCGCATAGATGGCGGTTTATTGGTTCATAGCTTTGCTTAATTATTAGTTCTTAAAAGTAGCAACAGATGGCGAGGTGGCAAAAACAGGATGTCGCCAGAGGCAAGATTCAGTGGAGATTTCGAGATCATGATGGAATATTGTAAGAGAGTTTATGTGGTCTAATAAAAAGTGTTTTGTAAGTCAATGGTATATTATTAACCAAGTGAAGACATTACAAACTGGCGCAGCCGAAAAAGGAATTCAGTTGTTAAACCGAATTTTAGAAGAACCTAAGAGAGGTCCCAGAATTCAGAAGATCATTAAAATACTAAAAGGAACGAGGCAATCCATTATTCATTAGGCGGTTCATTAAAGTATCTGGCCGTTTTGGAGCTACTTATAACAAGGCCAGGAAGTGCAGCCTAGCAGTCGTACGTATCCAAGGTGCCTGGAGTCGCAGCAGGGAAACCGTGTGGGTGGTTGAAGACTGGAGCAGAGCAGCCGGACACGCGAACAACAATTACAAAGGTTTTGGTGCAGCCGGGGGAACAAAACAGGACGGAGCTGGAGTGCTGCACAGAGAGAGAGATAGTGACGGGAAGAAAGGAAAACAAGTGCTAGAGAGACGGCGAGATCCGGAGTTGAGTAATTTTTTTTGTTGTATTTCAAGGAATTCGTCATGAGTTTGAGGGGAATAGAGCCTTATTGTCACAAGACAATGGACTGGAGGATTTTCCGGTTGAGATGGGAACACTGCCTATTGCTGAATGATGAAAAGTGGGACGAGGAAAAAAAACGGGCATTCCTGTTAACCTCCCTATCCATCGACACCCTCAAGCTGGTCACGGACGCTTTGTTTCCGAAATTGTCTGTTAATTGTACTTATAAGGAAATTTTAGAATTACTTGATGGCCTGTGTAAACCAATTCAGAGTATTTTTGAATGTAGAGATAAATTTTATAGAGAGAAACAATCAGAATCTGAGTCAATAAGGGATTTTACATCTAGATTGAAAGATTTGTGTATCGATTGTAATTTTCAAGGTAGACTTGATGCCAATCTAAAAGATATTTTTATTACCGGGGTTTACAATGCACAAATTAAGCAAAAACTTTTCTTAGAGTGTGAAAAGGATAAGGTAGATTACGCACAGTGTTTTAAAATAGCGTCGGCATATGAACATATACTCAATGTGGGTAAAAGCGAGGAATCAGTATACGTGGCATCGAGTTCAAAAGAACAGGAAAATGTTAAAAACTCAAAATATAATAATCGTAAAGCATTGTCGGTTTCTAGCAGGTCTAGCAGTTCGAGTAAAAATAGCGGTAGCAATTTGAGTGGGTTAAATCGTAATTATAAGAATATTATTGAAAAAAAAAAGGAAGTGTCTTGTTTTTCGTGTGGTGAAAATCATTTTAAAAGTGAATGCAAATTTAAGAACGCTAAATGTAGACATTGTGGTAAAATTGGTCACATTAGCAAAATATGTTTTAAATTACAGAATACGATTTTATACAATGTGGATGATAATAACAAAAATTACATATTTTTAAAAATTCAGGTCAATGAGAAACCACAAAACGGTTTACTAGATTCAGGGGCTAGCATCTCGGCAATTCCAAAATCCATATTACATAAGCTTTTGGGCACCATAAAAATAGAGCCATGTGATTTGAGGTTATGTTCTTTTGACGGTTCGAAACTACAAATTTGTGGGTCGATTAAATTGAAAATTAAATACGAGAACAAAATTAAGCCTATTAATTTTATTGTTACAAAAGAGGGTAACAACATCTTATTAGGAATAGATTTCATGAAAATGTTTGATATCGGGTTTTCAAATGTAGGTAAGGTTAATGTTGTGCACAAGGACGAAATAGTTGAAACGGATAATGAAGTTTTCATAAAAAAATGCCAGAGTGATTTTCCAAACGTGTTTAAAGGAACAATAGGTTCATTCAAGGGTTTCAAAGCAAATATCAGAGTAAAAGAAAGTTACGTTCCCAAGTATGTAAATGCAAGGCCTGTTCCGTACAATATTAGGGAAAAAGTTGAGGTCGAACTGGAGAAAATGGTAAGGGAAGGAATTATCGAGCCCATAAAATGTAGCAATACAGCTAGCCCGATGGTAATTGTGAAAAAACAAAATGGGAAAATCAGAATTTGTGCGGATTTTAAGAGGACATTGAATCCAATGTTAGAAAATACGTCATACCCAATACCTAGAATAGAAGATTTACTATCTACATTGAGCAAAGGAAAATTTTTTTCTAAATTAGATTTAAAAGACGCTTTCGCCCAAGTACGATTAAACGAAAAATCACAAAAATATTGTGTATTATCAACGCATATCGGGTTGTTTAAATATAAAGTTCTACCGTACGGGTTAGCCTCCAGCCCGAGTTCTTTTGCGAACGTCGTAAACTCAGTAATGTCTGGGGTAAAGGGGGTCACTACATATTTTGACGATATTTTAATCTGGAGAAAATCTGGCCCAGCATAATAGGAATTTAAGAGCGGTCTTGGAAAGATTGAATGACGCAGGTTTGACAATTAATTGTGATAAAAGCTTGTTTCATCAGGAAGCTATCGAATATTTAGGGTTCAGAGTAGATGCGCAGGGAGTCAAGCCGCTCGCCAGTAAAGTTGACGCTATAGTCAAAATGCCAGAGCCGACAAACGTAAGCGAAGTGCGTGCTTTCATAGGATCTTTAAATTTTTATAGAATGTTCGTTAAAAATATGTCAACAATTCTAGCTCCGCTATACGATTTGTTGAAAAAAAACACAGCGTTTCATTGGTCTGACGATTGTAAACAAGCGTTTCGGTCGGTAAAACAGATTTTGATTTCGGATAAAGTGCTCTGTCATTACGATAACAACAGACCGGTGAAGTTAATTTGCGACGCAAGCGAAAATAGTCCAGTCAAGAAGTACATCCGTGCTTGCAAAAGGTCCGATCTTTCTGAATTTTTTATATGTTGTTAGGACCTAAACCAATATTAAAAAAACAGATTTGCAATTTCCAAAGTGCTGTGCGAGCGGCGGTGTACCCAAAAAACCATGAAATTTTCGGACTTTTTTCAGTTTTTGCTCAATATCTCAGTGAAGGAAGGGTCTGACTGGTATAGTTGTCCAATACTATTTTAAAGTAGACTAAATTTGATACAATTTGAGACTAAAGGGAGTTCTGTACAGCAATTGGTTTTTAAGATACAGTTTTTCGAAAATCAACAATTTTTTCCAAAAAATTTTTTTTTCTCGAAATGGTCATTTATTTTGTGGAATATTTTCTAAAATACGCATCCCACGTCAAATATTATAAGAAATTAAGTTGTAGTAAATTTAATTATCTTTCATTTGAGACCAGATTGGTACATGTAGGCCCAGCGGTTCACTCAAAAATGTCAGGTAACGGACGGATATTCCCTAAGTGTTTTCGTTGTCCCCTCTTTTGACCTCCTTACCCGTACCCGGTTTCTTCCAGGGCAGCTCTCAGAGTGTTGCGAAATGTCTATCCGTCCGAGCGTGTGTTTTGTGTGTCGTGAGGACCTCGACACAGGCCCTGTTGTGATCATCAAAGAACGAGGAATTCGAACATTAATTGAAGTGAGTCAAAAACGTGGTCTCACAGAAAATAAAAATTTCCTCTAAAATTTCAAACAGGAAGAGATATACAGCTATGTGTAACGTTGAACGAAGGGATTCTGCTTCCCAACCGAAGACTTTATCGACAAGATTATCAAGTAAACTGGCTCCTACCTTGAGAGGGATTTGAATTTTGTGTGGTGATGCTATCACCGAATAATTTCTCGGGCAACAAAGCAAACTGCCCTTGGCAAGAAGGAATGTGCTCCGTACAGTTGAGAAGTTGGGCATGAGGCAAACTATTTTAGATACAGCTAAACGCCGAGGTGACGATTGGAGGAGCGCCTCCTCGCCATTGGCGACCTGGTTGCTGCAGACGGGACCCACAGATTGTGCTACGTGAGCCTATTAAGATTACCACCTGCTACTGGGAATAAGAGAGGGTATCGTCCAGCCAGTAATTCTGAAGAAGCGATGGAGTATGTGTACGATTACTTATTGGAAAACAGTGATGAATGCCATTTTTATGTATCCCTGATGTCAGAACAGCGAAAACTTACCTTCAAAAACGTTTTAGATCCAACAAAGGGACACTCGTCTGCTTCATAAACACCGGCCATAAAATTTTGTATGATGATTGGTACAAGGAACAAAAATGCGGTGCGCAGCAAGAGCGGTTGAGAGTTGTAAAGGCAGCAGCAGAAATCATCGTTGAAGATACCCGCTCACAAGTTCATAAAACCAGACAATATCCCAACTAGGAGGATTTCTTCAACAATGTTGATTCTGTCATCCCTGAGTCAGTACAGCTATTTTTTGAGACTGTTGTTCTCAAAAACAAGCGTGGCCTCCTTGAAACATGGAAGAAGAAGTGTGTGTTATTTTCTCATGCTCTGATAGTGCTGTACGAACTCGATCTTTTGTTTCCTCCCTTCTGTATCCTCACCACCAATAGGAAAATAAGCTTTTATCCAATTTGTCTACGACAATACGGAGGTGAACGTTAACACCATAGATGGGGATAACACATTTCATGAGATGGAAGGCATTGTGTGCATGACCCCCCCGAGAGCAGTAATGCGAGACAAAAACATCCCACGTATGCAGAACTATGTTTCTGCTCAAAATGTGACCTCCAGCAGGGAAGTACAAATCAAATGAAGTACAAACGGCGCTTTAGTGGGAGAAGACGCCGACCTGCTCGTTCTTCTCAATGGTTTAGGCGCTGAAGAGACAAAAGTCTACGTACAGAAGAGCACGAAGGGCGAAGCTGGTTGCTGTCACTACTCTACGACCTGCTACAACCACCAGGGGTGCTAGCATGGTAGTCATTGTAAACTGTAACCTATTCATTTGCGATCTGCAGTTGTCCTAGGGAACAATGAGAAGTTACCGACAATCGGTCGGTAACTTCATATCGATCGACCGTGCTAGGGGTGCAGGGACGTTATATACTATTCACCCAAGCGTTTACTGGGTGCGATACTATCACAGCACCGTTTGGCCAAGGAAAACCAAAATCACCACACTCCTTAGCAAGAGTGAACCACTTGCTGAGCAAGTGGAGGTCGTCCTTCGTCCACCCCAAAAGCCGTGAGAGAAGCAGACATCAAGTGCTTTGTGGCTTCATATGGGGGTGACATCGCGAGGGATACTTTGGATTTCCTGAGATATAAGACGTTTGTCACTTCAATGAGCATAAACCTCGCCCGTTGCCACAGGCCATATGCCGCAGGCCACCATGCAGCAAGGTGCTACCTCCAAGTGCAGAAGTAGCGATGTGTCAACTAGAATCCCACTGATTGGGGGTGGAAGCTGTCTTCTCAGGGACTCACCCCCATCCCCACCACCGTTAATCCCGCACCTCCCGCACTTCTGCGAAAAATTTCATGTAAATGCAAGAAAGGGTGCTCTGGGAGCTGTGCAGATGCAGAAAGGCTGGACTCCACTGCTCAGTCCTCTGGCAAATTGTGCATGGTACACGATAAAGATGACCCGACTGCAGACTGGACGCCTCTCCCAGCGTCTATCACAGCCTTCGAAACACCATATTTGTGCGAGCCCAAGCCCGTGCCATCTAAGATAAAAAGAATGGCATGATTTGCCCATCAAAACACAATCCTACATAATTTATATTAGTTTTCTTTTTTAAGTAAATGTAATTTGTCCTTATAGTAGGTACCATGATGTTTGTACAAGCATTTTAGTATGTAGGTATATAAAACAATTTTTGATGATCACGTAATTCCCGATAGGTAAATTATCTTATTCTTTTTTCATCAAACAATTTGTTAACAATAACAAAAATAAATAAATTGTAACTGTTTGATAAGTAAAGCCATAAAAAGACGTGGGATCAGTTTATTTGCATTTCCCCCAAAACCCACTTTGACTTTGGTTATCTGCAATTTTTGAGAGAACCGCTAGGCCTACAGGTAGCAATTTGGTTTCAAATGAAAGCTAATTAAATTTACTAACTAACTACTAACTTCATTTCATATAATATTTGAGGTGGGAATCGTATTTTAGAAAATATTTCACAAAATAAGTGACCATTTCGAGTTAAATCATTTTTTGGAAAAAATTGTTGATTTTCGAAGAACTGTATCTTAAAAACCAATTGCTATATAGAACTCCCTTTGGTCTCAAATTGTAGCAAATTTAGTCTACTTTAAAATAGTGTTGAACAACTATACCGGTCAGACCCTTCCTTCACTGAGATATTGAGAAAAAACTGAAAAAAGTCCGAAAATTTCATGGTTTTTTGGGTACACCGCCGCTCGCACAGCACTTTGGAAATTGCAAATCTATTTTTTTAATATTGGTTTAGGTCCTAACAACATATAAAAAATTCAGAAAGATCGGACCTTTTGCAAGCACGACCCCCTTTTCATGTTTAACTTGACTGGACTAAAAGGGTATCTCAGCGATTTTGGTACATGTTTTTGATAATAATATGGAAAGACCGATCGCGTTTGCTAGCAGAACGCTAACACGTGCAGAGGGAAAATACTGCATTCTGGATAAAGAAAGTTTAGCCATTGTGTTCGGGGTTAAAAAAATTTTTCAATACATATACGGTCGTAAATTTACGCTAGAATGCGATAATAAGGCACTTGTACATATTTTTGCACCGGATAAAGACATTCCCACCTTAGCTAACAGCAGACTACAGCGATTTGCACTAATATTATCAACATTTGATTACGATATTGCATACGTGAAATCACAGGAAAATCGAGCGAACGTATTTTCTAGGTTACCAATTGAAGATAGTGTGGAGTTCGGGGAAGAGGAATGTCGGGGTTTTGAAAATATTTTTAATATCAATGTGGAACAAGAAAATATTAATTTTATAGTGGATCATTGTGAACTAAGTATTGATCTGTTAAAAAAATCAGTTAGTGAAGACGCTTATCTAAAAGTAGTGATGGATTACGTACAGAGAAATAAATGGCCGGATAAAAAACATTTGCAAGGTAATTGTTTAAAATGGTTCCATTTAAAAGATAAACTAAGTGTCTATGACAACTGCATTTTTTATCAAAATAGATTGGTGATTCCTGAAAGCTTGAGAGAGAAAATTTTGTTGTTCTTACATGAGTCTCATTTAGGAATTACAAAATCAAAATGTTTAGGGAAAAATTATTTTTTTTGGTTGGGGTTTATTAGCCACATTGAAGAAGCGATAAAAAATTGTGAGATTTGCTCAGAAAATGCGTCAACGCCTAAAAGATTAGAAATTAGCAGCTGGCCGATTGATACGGAGATATGGAAGAGGGTCCATGTGGATTTTTTTGGCCCCGTTGGAAATAAATATTTCTTAATTATTATAGACCCCACTTCAAAATGGCTAGAGTGTTTGTGCGTTACGGGATTAGATTCAAATCAAACGATTAGGGAGTTGAAATTTTTATTTTCACATTTTGGAATTGTAGAGGTGTTGGTTTCCGATAATGGACCAGCCTTTAGGTCAAGGGAATTTGAGAAGTTTTGTTCAGAATTCAAAATTAAACACTTAACTAGTGCAGTTAAGAAACCAAATAGTAACGGTCAAGCTGAGATTTGTGTCAAATTTGTGAAATTTTTTTTGAAAAAGATGCTACACGAAGGGCGTCTTCCTCAGGATTTTCAAGATAAGCTATTAAATTTTCTTGTCGACTACAGAAATACTCCACACCAGAGTACGGGAATATCTCCAAGCGAAGCTTTGCTAGGACATCGTATCAGATCTAGGTTTGACACGTTGTTTCCGTCTAAAAGGAATGACACAAGAGCGTATAAAAATGTATCGTCCGAGGTAGCCGTCAGTATGAAAAGAGCCCAGAATAGGCAGGTTTCATATAGCAAGGGGAGGAAACTTAAGAAGTCATTAGAAATCGGTACTAAAGTGATGGCAAAGGATTTCAGATCTGATCAGAATAAATGGCGTAGGGGGGAAATTATTAAAAAAATAGGAACCAGAGTTTACCTAGTAAAAATGAGAAATTCGGATCAGGTTTGGAAAAGACATGCTGATCAGTTAATTGAGAAGAGTGTCTGGTGGGAGGATGAGGCCACACTTTCTGAAAAGCAGGGCCAAAGTGGCGGTCTCTCCGGAATTTCTTGTCAGTCTCTAAGCGACTCTGTTTCTTTCAGGAACCTGATGAACCCTTGGAGGGGTCGATTGAGGGCCCGGATCTAGCCGTGAACTTCTCAGAGCGAGTGGAAGTCTGAAGAATGGATATTTATATAGATATGCTACAATGAAATATTTTTATTTTTATATAGTATATTCAAGATATTTAACTTTTTGGGTAGAATATATAATATAATAATTAATAATGTAATTATTAGTTAGCGGGGTGCTAGTGTTTTAGTGCGGGAGGGTGTAATATATTAAGTTAGGCTAAAACCGCATAGATGGCGGTTTATTGGTTCATAGCTTTGCTTAATTATTAGTTCTTAAAAGTAGCAACAGATGGCGAGGTGGCAAAAACAGGATGTCGCCAGAGGCAAGATTCAGTGGAGATTTCGAGATCATGATGGAATATTGTAAGAGAGTTTATGTGGTCTAATAAAAAGTGTTTTGTAAGTCAATGGTATATTATTAACCAAGTAAAAGGTAAGTTAAAACTTATGGGGAGGACCAGATTTTTTTTGTATCTCAAAATGGGCGTTGAAATAAGTTTGAGAACCTGTGGAGTAGAGGTGCGGCGGGAGGCGATGCACTCATTTGATTTAACGAAGATGAAATGATAAAGTAAATAGGACCAGGAACTACGCGAAGAAAGTCTTATCATCTTTTCATGTAACTTGATGGAGAAGAAAACTTCTATCCAGAGTATAATGTTATGATGATATACTGGCTGAAACTATCACATATTACTGTTCATGATCGAGTACTAACGCTCTCGACCAGCAATCCGCAAGTCACGAGATCTAAGCCCCGCGTGCGAAAATATTTTTTTAAAATTCATAATAATATCCTCAAAGGCGCTGTAATTTATTTTTTATTTTTTAGGTGAATACCTAAAACCTTTTCACAAAAGTCCTAAGGGCTCCCGTCTGGAGCCAGTGCTGGAACATGCTGACTATGGCAACTCCAATTGGGGTATGTTGTAAGGGTGAAGAGAGTGGAGAGAGGAAGAAGATGGAAAAGAGGAAAGTGGGGAAGTAAGTAGTAAGGCTATTCGGGTCTGGTCTCTAAACATGGCTAAAGCCATTTAAAGCAACGTTTCAATTATGAATAGTGGTTTTACACCAGGGCGATACTGAGAGTATGTTCCAATCTGGAACGTGCCGCAAAAATGCTATATATTTTTTTGAATAATAAAATTGTGAAATAACGCTAATTACTATTGACTACGAGTAAGAAGCCTGTGAACTTCGAAAACGCCTTTTTATTATATGAGTGTACGAAAAAGTCACAAATACCTGCCACGAAAACACATATCCAAAATTAGAAATGCTCTAGGAATTGTGGTTTAGGAATTGTAATATTAATTCAAATCTATATTATTTGACAATCCGCTACATGAATTATGATGTATTTCTGATTCTAAGAAAGGCCAGAATTCCCATTTTCTGAGTTGTTCAAAAGACAGGAAATGGAAACATAATAAGTATGTAAGACTCCCTGATAACACAACAGAGCAAAATGATACAGATCCCCTATTCTCAGTAAACATTCTCTCTGGCATCATACATTGCCATATCTGTGTAACAAACATAATAAATATTACCTGTATGTATTTGCCTTCTGAAAATTTTGAGGAAAATATTTGAAAAAAAAAAGAAATGCGTAGGTACTTTGAAAAAAAGAACAACCGACATTAATTTGGGTTATAAAGCTTCTAACTTAGGTATGCACATTGCACACATGTAGGCATATGTAAATACGTATTACAACTTACAACATACTGTAGGTACTTAGACGGGAAACATCGGGTTTATAAATAGTGTAGGCCCATATTACCTTTGTGTGCATCCCTCTCCCGGTGTATCAGGGATGTGTGTGGAAGTAGGTCGACGTGAGGTAGTAGGCAGTGGATAGGAAAGTACCCCCGAGTCGCTAATGTATTTATGATGGTGACACGCGGCGCCGGTGATCTATGGCAGCATTGTTGCTCTCTGCCTGCCCCGTGCCTCGTTATCTGTCCCACACCCGGTACCCAACAACCATTGCAGCGAAATGCAAATGTCGGCAAAGTGCAATGAGATACTTTTTAAATAATTCAGTTTATGACGATAATATATGGAACTTTCAAAGCACTATCATTGCTAACTTTATAAGAGACCGCTCAGCTTTTTTAAATTTTTTTTTTAATAGAGAATACTTCACAACAGTCCCAACTGCTCTCGTCTGGAGCCAGTGAGACTATGACAAGCCCAATTGGGGTATGTTGTGAGGCTGAAGGTAAGTGGGGAAGGGTAGGACATGAGGAATTATCTGGCTATTCAGATCTAGTCACTAAACACGCCTAAAGCCATTATTAAGCAACGTTTCAATTCTGAATGGTGGTCTTTCGCCAGGGCGATACTGATAGTATATTCCACTCTCGAACGTGTCGCAAATATAGTATATATTATTTTTATTAATTAATTGTGAAATAACACAAATGAATCAAATAAAATTTATTTGCTCACGCCGGGTTTGATTGGGAGTCAAGTCATGATAATGATAATGCGATGATACCTATTTTGTTTTTCGACAGTACGGATACCCAAGTATCCGATGCTCGACGAATCAAGTGTGTTGACGAATACCACTTAAATTTTTCCACAGTACGGATACGCAAGTATCCGATGCTCGGAGAATCAAGTATGTTCACGACTTCCCTCTTAAGATTTCCCACAGTACGGATACGCAAGTATCCGATGCTCGGAGAATCAAGCATGTTGACGACTACCACTTAAGTTTTTCCACGGTACGGATTCGCAAGTATCTATCCGATGCTCGACGAATCATGTATATTGGCGACTCCCATTTAAGTTCTTCCACAGTTACGAGATATACACGGATACGCAAGTATTCCGATTCTCGACGAATCAATTATGTTGACGACTACCACTAGATATACATCTGCGAACACAGGTTCAAGATGCCGAAATATGTAAACTAAACGCCGACGCTAGTCTCCCACGACCAGCTGGGCGAGGTTATTCCGACTCAGGTCATCGAGATTTTAAGTATGGCGGTCACTTGAGTCAGAAATTTTGAAACACTACATGTGCTTTAGATCAATGCTAGGAACAAAACAATCAACAAAGAATTTTACCGCCGAGTTTTCTTACAGTTAAAAATACTACCGTTACTCTGTCATGACAACCTAGGGTTATGATATATTATTCTAACGTGTGTATCGCTATGAAAATATTGTTTTAAGAAATCAACTAACTTTTCCCAGTCATAATATCAAGATTATGACGGTTTGATGATTACGAAGTGTAATTAAATAGCTAACTGTCGCCTTTGTATGAATCAACCAAAAAAAATCCGTCTCATACAAATAAACAGAAAAAACCGCAAAAATAAACAACGCCAGATTGCCAGCCTTAAGTACCATTGTCAGATACTCTGCTGTTGATATTGAGTGACATTTAATTCGCTGGGAACCGTAGGCAGTTCACAGAGAGGACGCTCTTACTTTGTAGTAAGTTGAAGTGGAGTCATCACCATGCTTCCTTACATGTATGCATAGAAAAAAACGTTGATGTTTTGAGATCAACGGGGCCAATAACTTTCTCCAGTGTGCCAAGAATCTGCATTCTGGTGGGATGTTATAATAAGGATATTTTTGGAGTAGTTTATCATCTCCCTTCAATCTGCCACCAAGGTTCTTGTAAGGGCTATACGATTATATGGATGTGAGTACACAACACGAATATCGGATATTTGCATATCTCTATAAATGAAGGGCATAAATTTGCTTGTTGAACATCTTAGAAAGAAAGACACCTGGCATGTGATCTGCGGTTATGTAACCTGGCCGTTGGAGATGAAATGATTTCCCAATAATCATTTTCACATTAAAGTACTAACAAATTGTAGGTGTAAATCACTCACCCGATACGGTGATATGTGCTGGTAGGCTGCGCCTCCGTTGTCCCGTGAGGTTTTCCCAGGCCACGCAGCTGTACGCCGGCAAGGAGTCCGCCGGGCCTGCCGCACGGATGTGCAGCTCCCAGCCTAACCCAGCCACGGATACCCGCTCTCCTGTCAACACACATACCCTTTAATCTCCCGCAGTCTCTCCTGCAACCTCAGTCCCTAGCTCAAGTATCAAACTTACGCAAGCCCCATCCAGGCCCATTCTGAAGAGTTCCACTTGAAAAAATTGCAAACATTTCAAAATAAAGCGGTCAGAATAGCCATGGAAGCCCCCGAATGGATAAGAATTTCTCAACTCCACCGGGTCTCCTTAAAGATCTCATCTTAAGTCTCGCGAAAACCTTTTATGCGGGTATTCCCACCCATGAAAATGTGTCCATCAACTGCCTCGCCCGATAATATGAAAACATAAAAACGACTGTTAAGGTAGATTCAGACTGGACGACGTACGTACGCATCGCTACGCCAAACAATGCTTAGCAACCCATACATTTTCTATGAAAATGGCCACAGACATCGCACGTCGCGATGCGTGTGGCCAATGTGATTCTAAAACATAAATTTTCATTGAAATTTTTTGATTTTCATTTTCATTGAAAATCTATTGTTGCTAAATATCCCAGATATTGTTAGGCGTAGCGATGCATACGTACGTCGACCCAGTCTGAATCGACCATTATTGAATTATATGTTAAATATTTCCGTTTCCCCCGCCCACCCCTCCCTCTTAGCCACCTCCCCCACCTAAGTTGATGCTCTGTCTCCCTCTTCTAATTTTCTTTTAAATACCATGTTAACTTTCCAATTTGTGTGTTTTTTCACTTAGTAATATATATCTGTATTATGTTCAATTTATTTTTATTCACCCCTGAGGATGGTTCAGGTCGAACTGAAACCGGTTGGATAAAGATATAATAAAGTGAAATTAAAACAAAGTATTATTGTGATTATTATAAAAACGACTCATAAAAAAATCCAAACAAAATCCTTCGTAAAGTCTAAATCTACTCATATTGCAACCATGTTCCCTCGCAAAAAAGATTTCTTACTCAATTTAACTTACGTCTATTTTTTTACTGCAACCATTTTTTAAACTCATGATGAAAGAGAAAGGGGCCTTTTTGGCCCGGAGCTATGTATGCCTCAGGTGCCTAGCACGGTTAGCACTCACCCGTGTCGCTGTGGTCAGGCAGGAGCAGTTGCTGATCGCGGTACCAGCCGGCAGGACGATGCAGAGCGGGGGGCGAGTCCTGCCCGGGAAGGAAGCAGCGTAGTACGGCGAGGTTGCCGGCGATCACGTGTGTGGGGGCCACTCGCGGGATCACGTCATCCAATATCACTAAAACCAAAGATTAACATTTTTAAAATCATTGATATATATATTTAGATTAGACATAAGCGGAAAAAAATGTTCCTCGGAGTTGGAGGTCAGGCAACCAAGTCTCTATTTCACCGCTTTAGTAGATTTAAACCGTCAACCGCAGCTGACGGGTGACATGTCAAAATAATGTGGAAAAGGATCAAGCAATTGGCTTGACTAAAAGGACGCGGAGGGTCTGACGGCCGAGCCTTTCGATGTGGTGGCTTCAGTTAGAACGAGTGATTTATTTACACCTCTTCGGGATTTGTTGAACACGAATTTCGGGGAAATATGTATGACATAGCGCCCCTAAGTATATCTCTATGATTAAAATACATTAGTCCATGATTTATACTGCTTTTTCTTGTACCTACTGGATCACAAACACTCAAATAACAAATATTTCTTTCATAGTTGTAGTGTCCTTGAATGCCACATAGTTTCAGTGGGTTTTGATAGATGTCAGTAGGCTTAAAGCTTACGCCAGATACCGACAGATGTCGTGGAGTTATAGTAGTTTCGCCCGGCGAATGTAGCCGATCAAAGAGAGCCCTACAACTCAGGTTCAATTCCTAGATTGTGGTAGCCTGTCGCGATACCTGGAGGCATAATCATTATTGTAAGCGCGTATTATTTATTGTAAAAAAAACAGTGTTGTACAAGGACCTTCTAGTTATTATTGAAGAAGCCCAATGCAATGTCTGCCTGTGGATAAGGCAAACACTACAAGGGTTAACTCCGAAAATTTTACTTCGATTATTTTTTTAATCAACAAATGTGCGTCAATTCCTCTGCGTGTCTTGTCTTCTATGTATTTCCTACATCGAGTTCTTTATATAAAAACACGAAAAACTGTTCTGTATTTACAGGTACACTCAACAGCGAATATTTTTACAAAGTCACTGCATATTATTATTTTTTTTTTGTTTTAGGGAGTTTTCTTCTTTTGATTTCATTTAATTTATACTAATTACACTCTTTTTAAAATTTATTTTGCTTACTTATATGTATAATGAAGCTTATCGTTTGATTATCTTTCTTTTCATATTTTAGATTATTTCTACTATGAATGTCAATAAATACCCCGTAAATGTAAACGTAAATGACATTTGGGTCGTTAGTTTCAAATAAGTAAAGAAAATATGGACGGGATTCTTGTGATTTTCAATTGCCTCCGTAATTAGGCGTGTTCCGTGAGTTCTGAGTCTTCACAGGACTTCGGGAACAGTGAAAATCTAAAATCATATGAAAATATGGACAAGTTAGTGGAGACGTATTGCGACTAGATGAATCGCGGAAGAAGCTTGTGCAGGTGAAAAGAATACGCGTATTTTTATAATAACCTAAGACTGGCCCGAGCAACTCCGGGTGTTATTTATCTCTGCGAGCATTTTCTGCTTTAAGAGGCTTAAGATTAGTGGATTGTTTGTTAGCCGCGGCGCTCTTTCTGCCCTCTCAACCCCCCACTCTTCTCCCAACTCCCTGTATTATATAGTCCAGTGGAACACTATCATTTCACTAATACCGGATAATGTAGGTAGGAGAGGCTGCAGTGGCCGCGGGCTAGGCGGGTGGGGGGGGGGAGGGGGAGGGCTGATCCATGAATAATGTGATGCGCCACCCACAGCGTGACCTGCCCCACCTCCCCCTCCACCCACACCATTCCTGGCCACTCAATACACGGACACGCGATGGCACTGTGAATCTAGAAGAGTGGGAAGAAATTTACCACCTTCGTAATGTCCATCGTCCAGTTCATTAGTCAGACATCTCCAAATATTGTGTTTTGAGATAATGAGGAATGCTGGAATGCTCATCATAAATCAAACTTAATCTGTCTGTTTTTTTTATTTATTTATTTATTTAAAGATACAAACAGAATAATATAATTTCAAACTAAAAAAAAAACAATACAAAAAGAGATAAAAGTCCCAATAAACTATTTTTACGTATTTTCGTTGTTTGTTTTTGGGGTGTTATGCCGTGTTGTGCTACCTCCTTCTTTAGCCGACGTTTCGGACAGCGTTGCAGTGTCCATCATCAGGGCAGATCCGGACACTGCAACGCTGTCCGAAACGTCGGCTAAAGAAGGAGGTAGCACAACACGGCATAACACCCCAAAAACAAACAACGAAAATGCTTTTGGCCGTGAAAATCTAAAAAACGTATCTATTTTTACGTAGTTTGTCAATGGGTGCTTTTAACTTTGAAAAAAAAAAAAACTTTTTTGCTTAGTTATTGAAATATTGTACGTGTATGTAATATAACGGACATGTTAATGTACAAATAAATTTTATGCAATTTATACAAAACATAATGACGTAAATATACATGCACATTATAAATAAATAATAATATAAACCACAGATATAACAAAAATGAAAGCATATTTTTTTTTTTAAGAATCAACCTTGAAGAGATTAACAGAGATACTATTGAACAACAATAAAACTATTGTATACATTTATAGCATACATATTAAATATGATATAAAACATTACTAGGAGGCATAACGGTCCTATACGTTAGTATGGCATTTTGAAATATCCTATAATCCAGAAAACATCAACTTTTCGTTTAATTCACCATAAGTTTTTGTGTATTATAATTGGTTTGGTGGTGTTTATGAGTAATCCGAGTATTGTACCAGACAGAGGGTACACTTTTACACATAACTGCCTACTCAACTCAAATATATATCCGAAAAAAATTTATCTGAAAAACTGAATTTCTAAATATTATAATACATTTAATAATTGTTGTGTGACTAAAAAAAAAATTGTGTGTCTGAACTTACGCACGGTTGAACTAAAGCTTGAATGATACACAGCTACACCACCGGCTGTTGAGTTTGGTCTCTTGTATTGATAAATGCAATCAAAATTATAAATATAGATTCGCTCTCCATTTTTCATCCAAGTTTCGGAAAATAATAAAAATTATCAAGCGAAGGTGAAAAACCTTTAAAATAAAAACAAACATAAATGGCAATGATTTTACCGATATCCGAACGAAAACGTTATTTCCGTTTAGAAAAAATCTGAATTACTCGTCATATCGCGCCTAAATTAGTTTTACTTCAAAATAATGTTAAATTATATTAGAATTCATCACATTTTATCCAATAAATTTTATTTTTTAATATTTTAACTGCTACGAAATGTTTGCAAAGAATTTAAGATTAGGTAATAAACCAGAAGAAATTTATCGTTTTCAATATGTCGCTATCAAACTCCCATCAAATAGCCGAGAGCTCCCTCGTAACCTCTCCCTCTGTGTCATTAAAGGTACATGGAGTAGAAAGAGAGCTCGCAACTGAGTTCTCATCGGCAGTGGGAAATATGGCCTCTCATAAAAACATTATGAAAACTTTTTATGTTTCTTTTCCATTTGTTGCCAAAGATATTTAAATCAATTTATAATATCAATGGCACATGATGTGCCATATATATGTAAATAAATAAATAAAATAACATGAATCCACGAGAAATTTGGCATTTTAAATCGATTTTAGACGTATCGACTTTTTTCAACAAATATACATAAATTACTTTTAAATTTTCAAAAAAAAAAGTTTTTTTATTATAATAATGTTATGTTGTTGGCCGTTCCACAGATTTGTTAAATTTTCAAACGAAATGTTGTGTTATACAACACATTTTTCAAATCATATTATAAATCAACAGTATTGTAAATCAATACGTTGTTTAGGAACACTACTATTTAGAATTTTTGATTTTAGTACAAATACATAAATCATAAAAAAAAAATCATTATTAATATATTTCAGAATTTTTGATTTGAGAAGAAACTTCGATAAAATTTATACAGATATATTTGCAATGTTTTAATTTATGTAACTTTATTGAACGATAGAATGAGCATAACAAACAATAGCGTCATATTAAATAATGACGAACAATGTTTGTTTTGGCCTATTTATACTGTAACAGGATGCGCGAACGAAAGATGTCAAGGGATTTAATATTTTTTATTTTAATGTGATTTTTCTGCTCATTATGGGAGGCAAGTTTTACGCACTATATAATACGCGATTCGAAACATTTTTTAAAACCTTTTTTGACCCAGCCTAACCTTTAATTCTACAGGCTATACCTGTATCCACCAGTGTCCTGTAGGCAACGGCTATAAAGAGGGAGGGCAGTGGTAGGTGGCGAGTACTCCAGCCCTGGGTTCCTGGTGTGGAGTTAACCCAGCACCCTATTGAGAGTACATCTCATGGTTTAGTTTCTTCTTTGTTACTTTCATACTTTTTAAATTCTTTCATATACCTTAGGGGGATACGTTATTTTACTTATGACGCCAGAATAACACTTACTTAATCTAAATCACCTCACCACAGGTTCTCCTCGTGAGGTGTTCCCAAATCACTACTATTAACCTCTGTATTTATACAGTAATTGATTATTAACATTGTTTTATTGGAACTTATTATCTATGTAAACTGCTGTCATCATTAGTAAAATGTATGTTCGAGAATAGAAATAAATAAGTAAATGAAATGATTTTTATATTATGTACTTTTAACATTCTTTTATATTCTTTAATACTATTTGATATTACTTCATTGTCACTCTTATATAATCTTATTATTTAAAGTTATATTATTTTAATCTTTTTTATATTCTTTCACATTCTCTTATGTTTAAATCGACCACCACAACACGGGCGTATGCCTTTAGCATGGTGGTCGAAAAATCCTCAAATCATGTAACTAACAATGCAATGAAAAAAGAAATTACAAAAAATTCCAATAATTAATTAAAGGATTCTGTCCATTTAATGTGTTGACCTTTTATTATGCCAAAATATAAATGGTGCTTTTTTATTTGTCATCAATATAAAGAATTTTGATAACTTGGAGTGGTCAGAATAATTAAATCTACTGGAATATTATTTCTGTTACTGTTATATATTTTTTTAGTTAATTGTTGCGTAATAATATATATTTTTACTGAATAAAAAATAATGATTTAATTTTAAATATGGACGTAAGAAAAATGCCTCTCTAATAAACATTTTCGTTTCCAAAATCAAGTAATATAATGGCGTTGTGAATTGTTAATATTATTTTATTCTCACTTATTTAAAAATTGAGAGAGTTCAACATAAATTTTTAAGATTCATTAATTTCAAACTCTCCATACCCATTGAACAAATCAATTATGATATATTAATGAAACGACTTAATTTAACTGACTTATCTTGTAGAAGAACCAAGAGCGATATGGTACTTTTATTTAAATTAGTAAATGGCACAATTGACGCACCTGACTTAACTAAACTAATAACATTCAGAGTACCAAATCGTAACACGAGGCTTCCAGAGCTGTTCTTTGTTTATCCTTCGAAAACTAACTATTTCATTAACTCCCCAATCCAAAGACTACATAGGCTTTGAAATAAATTTAGTTCAGTTGATATTTTCGTTTATTCCTTATCAAAATTTATTTCTGAAATTTCAAAAATTCTGTTTCCCGTTTACTAAACAAAGATGTAACATAATTTGTATATTATTGTTTATTTTTCTATTATTTTTGTATTATGATTGTTGTAAAAGCTCTAAGGGCGTGAATAAATAAATAAATTTAGAAATGATCTTAGGTAAATATTTCCAACTGTAAATCATTTTCCAAATTAGTTTATGGTACAGATATTATATACGAGTATGATACAACTACGATTTTTACAATTAGCAAAATAGGTTACTCGTTCTGTGCTACTCCGAGCGTCATCCCGGGGAATGGCTAATGGCAAAAAGCAGGAATTAAGCTATTTTCGATACCTCAATATTCAATGCATCCGTTTATCTCTGGCCACTGCCCCCCTCCCCCCCATCACCTCCCAACCCCCCTGACCACATTCAGCCCTCCTCTTCCCGCACAGGAGATCGATAGCCCACTCTAGGTTTATATTTCATTACGTAGATATATTCAATGTACCATTTAATAAATCGTTCGCACGCGGAGCACCCACTTAATGAAACGTTACGAGCATAATATGATAAAAGTTCCAAGTGCAATTAATGGTCACTACGGTTCATCGGTCGCTGGTGGAGGGTACAGGCTCTGGTGCTTTTAAGGTGCATCCATTATATTATTGTATTAAGTATCTACTTAATGGAGGGAGACACCTCCCCCTCTTCCTCCCGCGGGTGGCTGGAGGGGAATTCTGTGGGAAGCCGCGGGGTACAACCAACTTCAGCTACGAAATACTTGCATAGTCCCCTCCTGCACCTTCACCAGCGGCATCATAGTAAGCATCAGGTAGTGACGATACTGCCGCTATGTACTTGCAGGCGCGCTGGACTGAGACCTATAATCTGCCTGCTGCACTAAATTGTATACAGCGCGGTGTACAGTGCGGGTACACCTACCCTACTACCTATGGCACTCTATGCTTTTCGCTGTACAGTTGAATAGAAGCGCTAACTCAATAGGAGCACACAGCGTTGGAAACCTTTATATTCTACTCTGTGGAACAACTTGCGAGCAGCTGAAAAGTGTTGAATAGAATATTGTTCGGACAATGGGGGCTACGGCAGAGCATACAGACAACACCCATACTGCATAGCGTTAGTGTCTAAACCTATAGTGTGGACATGGACAGGCTTCCCAGAGCTTCCTTCTGGAATTTCAACTTACGGACACGGTTTATTATAGGTACTACTACTACATGACGTATTTTGCTACTGGCAGATAATATAATTCCGCACATAAAACAACAAGTATTTGAATTTATTTGCATTATAACAATGTTACTTGTAGCATACGTTCTATCATGTACCTACTAAATTCATAATATAATATTTATTAAAATGGCGAGTAAACAAAATTTACTGGGAAACCTTCTGTTTGCTTTCAAAATCAAACCAAATGACGATACCTCCAATATACATACGGGTGCCCTACTGACTAGAAACAACGCAACCCCCGCCTGATGTGGTCGATAACGTCGCGGTACGAAGATTAAATCACGGGATAAAGAAAACAACATTAACTGCTAATACTTTAAATCATGCACGAATAAATAATAATAGTAATTCAATTTCCATCGAACTAATTTACCGTCCGAGACTTATGATGCGCGAATGATTCAAAATTAATCATTCGCATCATGTATCATCATTCTAAACTAGTAACATACATAGTATATTATACAGGGCTTATTTTGATACGTTGTTAGATTTTCACGGCCAAAAGCATTTTCGTTGTTTGTTTTTGGGGTGTTATGCCGTTTTGCGCTACCTCCTTCTTTAGCCGACGTTTCAGACAGCGTTGCAGTGTCCATCATCAGGGCAGATCCGACGATCTGCCGGATCTGCAGTTTACATTTTTCAGTTTGTACATGAGTATTATAGCCAAAATTAAATAAATTATGGATTACCCCCTTTTGACTTTACCTCTAATAAGACAGCATAATAAGGAATAAGAAATATTTATATTTATAAGAAAGGAATATGAGGCCAAAAATTATAAAAACGAAAAATTACATAAAACTAAAAATTATCTCTACATTGGTAACCATAAAAAGACAGGTTGTACATACAAATCAAATCATAACAGAATTATAAATATAAAAAAATGAAACATAACATTATTCACGAAACACCAAAGAAATACTATTTTATGGACTTTTTAAATTTGGTAAGTTCGCAATTGATAAAGTTAAAATTACTGTAGTGGTCTAAGCGTTGATGGAAATATCGTATTTTTTAGTTTTTCTAAATCGTTAGAAGAGTTTATGCAATAGTGATTTGAGTTTTCATTTAGTCTCACTTAAATTTTACAATTTAATTACAAAGTAAATAATATTCTCGGGTTTAACTGGAGGGCTAGTCTATGTCTATTTTTGAAGAAAATGTAACATGAGTTTTATTTTTAACTAGCTGGCCCGCCAAACTTTGTACCGCCTCAGAATCAATAAATGTTGTGTTTAATTTATTAGCTGAAATAAATTAAGTTTTTATTAAGTTAAAATAAATACTCTAAATGAATCAAGTTCAAAAATCAAAATAAAAAGTATTTGAATTACATTGAAATGAATGTAATTTACGTGACATAAAGGCATTTGCTTATCAATCGTTTTCAAGCAAAATGCAACACGAAATGTTGGGCACACTACACCATTGACAGTTCGAAGTAATTCAAATGATATCGGCCCACGCACATTATTTTAAAAGCCGTTTTATACAAAATATATGAAAAAATGAATTTTCTTCATAATTTTTTTCCCGTATTTTTTTCCGATGTTTTATTAGTTATTCTGTTAACCGGAACGGAGGCAAATCCAACAAATCAAAGATCATAAAAATCGGTTCAGCAGTTCTTGAGTTATAAATGGTGTAACTACCCCGACTTTGTGTTATATATTAAGATTTCAATTAATTAAGTCATCGTCTTTCATATATAACATTGTAAATCTAACCGAAAAATCGTTTATTTAATTGAATAACAGTATTTTAGTTTTTCCCTGGCATATCGGAGGTTGTTAATAATCTGGTAACAATCAATGTGCACCCCGCAGGCTGCTGCAGTCCGGGAGAATTCAGCGGATATGAATTCATTCGCTGAAGAATTTCCAAATTGGTGACCATGTTCCCTTATTATTTATTCATTTCTATTCTCGTACATGCAGTTTACAGAAGTTTACAGTTTACGTATATATATATATATAATATATTCATTTTATTTATACCAGTGGTGTGTGGCTTGTGGTACCTGAACAACACGATCATTATTTATCTAACTTTAACTGCTGTTAATCTTAAATTTTAGTACGACACTGCCGCCATGGGTCGATCCACGGTGCCCTTCTTCCCTTCTTGACTATATCAAGGAGGATACTTCGTTTTTATTTATGACGACAGAATAACACTTACTTAATCTAAAACATGCGAATACCACATCACAGATTCTCCCAGTTGAAGTGTTTGCAAATCACTGCTATTAACCTAATATGCATACGGTTACTGATTATTAACATCGTTTTGTATTATTGGAACTAATTATCTATGTAAACCGCTGTAATCATTTGAATAATGCATGTTTGAGAATAGATATAAATAAATAAATAAGTACCAATAATTAAAAAAAAAACACAATATTGATAATCAGTAAATCTATGTAAATGGGTTAGTAAAAATGTTTTGTGAACACCTCACTAGGAGAACCTGTGCTGAGGTGTTCGCATGTTTTAGATAAAGTGTTTTTTGCCATCTTCAGTGTTAACCCAACATCGTTCTTGAGACTGACAATGAGGATACTAGGATATATGAGTGGTTCATGGTTCATTTATTAAATAATTTTAACCAAATCAGTAATTTTAAATATCAAGTGAAGATTTTTATCTCGTCACCTAGATGAAATGATGTTGGAAATTAGAAAATTGAAGAAGATTATTTGTTAAAAAATGATAAAAATGTTCAAATGTCTATCTTCCATAGCAAAGCTGGGTTTTGTTTAGTTTAACATTTATACTGCTAAAGTCAAATATAATCTAAGGAAAAGGCTATTAGATAATAATGATATATATTGAAGCCCCACTGAAGCCCTTGTATTCCAATTTGGAATTCACATTCTAAGGAAATGGAAAAACATTATAATATCTCACATACCACTATGAAATTATTGATGTACTTGTTGATTATACTCATTTGTACGTATCACATTTATTTGTACATGTTCATTATATGAGGCTTATATCTTATACTGCTATTTACATATCTATATTATTTGTAATATTCTGTAATTTAACGAATTGATCTAAATAATAATGTATCATCATCATTATACATAATATAATATAGCCATTAATTATATTTATCTTTTATTATTATAACTTTTAAAGTAGAAATATAATACTGCTTGCTATGTTTTTTTTTTTTTAATTACAATTATAATTTTAGTTAATTAAATTTCACAAATGCGACAATAACAATACAGTATAACAAAGTACTGAATGGAGAACCAATGCCAGAAAGCTTTAGGAAGAGTTATCTTCTTCCATTTTACAAAAATAAGGGAGACTCTAGAAAGTGCGACAATTATAGAGGGATAAAGCTTATGTCTCACACCATGAAAATTTATGAGAGGATTATAAACACACGAATTAGGTATATTATAAAAAATACACGACGATCAATGCGGCTTTGTATCGAGGAAATCAACAACAGATGCTATTCAAACAGTCAGAATCATAGTTGAAAAATATCGAGATGCAAAAAAAGACTTACACATGGTATTTATAGACTTGGAAAAAGCATTTGACAGGGTTCCCCGAAGCCTGATATGGGCGGCATTGAGATCTCATAACGTACCAGAAAGTTATGTGCTCTCCATACAAGATATGTATACAAACGTAGAAACACAAGTAAGATGCACATCAGGGACATCACCAACATTTCCAATTAATGTGGGGGTACACCAAGGATCTGTCCTCAGCCCACTGCTATTCATAATGGTCATAAATTACCTAACAATTCAAGAAATGAACAACAATATTCTCAAGACTATGCTTTTTGCAGGTGATATAGTACTGATAGCAGATAATCATTGTGACTTACAAAATAGCCTGGAAAGGTGGAGAAAAATCCTAGAGGATAATGACCTAAAAATTAGCAGGAAAAAGACTGAATATTTGTACTTGCCATTTGAAAACACAAATGCTGTAACTCCTTCGATGCAACTGGATGGAGTAACATTAGCCAACTGTGACACATTTAAGTATCTCGGCTCACTCATCCACAAAGATGGAGGATGTGCAGCAGATGTTAATCACAGAATAGGTGTGGGGTGGAGTAAATTTAGATCCGTAACAGGAATCTTGTGTGACACAAAAATGCCTATAAAACTAAAAGGAAAGGTATACCAGACTATTGTTAGACCCGCGATAATGTATGGCTCCGAATGCTGGACCATGTATAACTCCTACACCAGGCAACTTGAATCAGCAGAAATGCGAATGCTTAGATGGTCGGCAGAAGTGTCACTAAAAGATAAAATTAAAAGTTCACGCATTCGTGGTAGCCTGGGTGTCACGCACATAAACAATAAGTTAGAGGAACGACAGTTGAGATGGTATGGTCACATAAAACGGAGACCACCAGACCACACAGTGAAGCAGGCAATGTCTATGGAGCTTCATCGACAGTCATCTAGAGGAAGACCAAAGAACTCCTGGATGACTCAATGCTCTAAAATCCTAAGAAGAAATGGCCTGGAAGAGAGCGATACCCAGAACCGAAGAAGCTACAACCTGAGAACGAGGAGAGCCGACCCCAACAGCCTACCTAAGCAATGAGTTGGGACAGTGCAAGGAAGAATAAGAAAGAGCGATAATAACAATACAGACTGTTATTTTGCTCGATTTTTATGGCATTTAAATCTACAGTTATTCTTTTTATACTTAAAATAATTTCTATATTTAATTTTAAATAATTGTTTTTTACGATATTTTTTAATTAATTAATCACCTCTCTCTATAATATTTTTGTTCAAGGTTCTTTTTAATCTGTTCTTTTTAGTCTATACTTGTTTGTTTATTTTGTTAATGTCATTACTACCCTGACGAAGAAACTATCGGTTTTGAAACATGTAGGTAATTATGATTATATTAGTGGTTTAAACAAAGTTATTTGTTTTAATTTAAATCTTGATTGTACCCACGCTCAGGCATTTGCCTTTGTGGGATTTTTTGTTCATACATTTTTATATTAAGTATTTTATATACCTTTTATTATTTTATGTATCTGTATTGTATCAAATATTTACAATATACCGGTTGAAGTTGTACCATAATATTGCAAAAAATGTTTTCATTATGATATGTTTTTAGATTTTCACATCGACGGATCTGCCCTGATGATGGACACTGCAACGCTGTCCAAAACGACGGCTAAAGAAGGAGGTAGTACAACACGGCATAACACCCCAAAAACAAACAACGAAAATGTTTTCATTATGTCCGTGCTGACAAACTACTTAAGAGCGATTGACCAGCGGCTGAGAATAAAAGTTTAAAAAAGCTTGCAACTGTACAGGGAGGTTCCAATGAGAAATATCGATTATTCCCCGTATCAATTTTTTTTAATTAAAAATTTATTATCGATTTATTTTATTCAAAACTTGCTTTAATATATACCTATATTCAAGTAAGCAATAAATTATTGAATATAGTGTACTTTTTGTAAGTATTTTTTGATCATAAGTATTTATGTTTTTTAATATTGTCTAAACAAAATAAGTGTGTAAAAATTTATTGAAATATAGTAGTTTGTAAGACCTTAAATAAATAGAAAACTGAGGTATTTTCGTCACAAAACAGGTTCCCGAATTTTTTTTTAATGATTTTAATTCAACAAATTTTTTTTTATACTGTTTTAACTAAATTATTTTTTGATTTATTTTCTTGTGTGATTACCTATATGATTTGAAATTTGTGTTGTTTAATAGAATCTATCGCTTGAAAATTGAACAAATCTGCCAACGACCAACGGAATAACCTTAGTATATTCAAAATTCACTTAGTTATTCATAAAATTTTAAAACTGCGTGTACCAGATAAAATAACAATATTTCAACTTCAATTTATGATTTTTTGTAAAAAAGAGTCAATACGTCTAGAATTTGATTTAAAAAGGACTTATTTCCGGTATTCTCTGGTAATGCCCTCTTAAGCGGTTTTTCAGGTTTGAATGTTAATGGTTGGGCCTTTACGCAATACTCAGCTACAGTTATTTACACACCTACAAATATATATCATGAACCGCTGCACTTGTAGTTAGGATTGTTACATGTCCTAACCTACCCCCCTCCTATAGATTTGTCACTTTACCCACATTCAGTTATCAATCGACCCTCACCTCATAAACATCTCCTCATCAACATTCCGCTGTTTCGCTCAAGGCCGCCGCTAAAGAAACTACCGCTATTATGCAAATATTATGCTGCAAGAAAAATACTGTGTAATTTAATCCAGCTTGACGACGTGTAATTTATTTCCTTTCCTTACCTGTATGTGCATATTTTCTACTTGTTCAGTGGTTGAATTACACACACACATTTCAAAGGTGTCCGTTGATATGCAAAATTACACAAATTATACCCCAGTTAATAAATTAAACAAAAAAGCCAAAGTTTTCAAATCACATGGAAAAATAATTGTTGCGTTTAATTTAAAATATTCACGATTCCTGTGATTGGCAGTGCACCCCTGTGTGAATGCTTTATATAACAGATCGCAGAGTTGTGTGCGTATTCACTGTAGGTACTCGTGTGCACTGTATACCCACACGGAACTGGTATATTGTATAGATCAGTATTTCTCAAAGTGGGCGATAACGCCCCTTTGGGGGCACTGTAGGCTTTTGGGGGGCAGTAGAAGTCTCAAATAAAATAAAATTTAAGGAAATCTAAAGGGACAACGGCAGACAAATTCTATCGATAAAAATCTGACGGAATCTCTACACGACACCACTTTAAATGCGATTTACTACTAGAATGCTTGGAGTCCCATATAGACGATTAAATTAGAGTCGCTTGCATGTAATAATGTGGGTACAGCTTTATATTTCATGTAAATACGTAGTATATGGTTAAGATAACTAAATAAAAATGCCTGTGATTTCTGATATTTTCATATAAAATTTTTCTGTCGATCGCAGTGATCCCATCCCTATCCGAAATTCTTGAGATGCGATTTTAGGCTTGAATGATTAGGATACCCTTAAACAACAAAACTACTATAATAAAACATTAAAAAAAAATTAAATATATATATATATATATATATATATATATATATATGTATGGAATAACCACTGGAGCGACAGAGCAATTTTAATATTTTTTCTCGGAATGCTAAAGGAAATTTTTGCCTCCCACATTAAAAAAATCATACCTCCGAATTTGAATATGGAGACATACAAACTGATTATGGTAGATTCAGACTGGGTCGACGTACGTATTCATCGCTACCCCTAACAATATCTGGGCTACTTAGCAACCATAGATTTTCAATGAAAATTTATGTTTTAGAATCACATTGGCCACACGCATCGCGACGTGCGATGTCTGTGGCCATTTTCATAGAAAATGTATGGTTGCTAAGCATTGTTTGGCGTAGCGATGCGTACGTACGTCGACACAGTCTAAATCTACCTTAATAGTTCTATGTAGCCAATGAATTCCCCTATCTTTTGTCTATTATCATATATTTGTAGGATTTATAAAAAAAATATAATTAAATCTTTAACCTTAAGACATTTTAAAGAATATATAGAATATTTGTGGGGCTTAAAAGCAAAAACGCCACTCTCCATAAATGACAAAATTGAGTTATAAATGCCAATCTATGTGAAATGTCCGTAGCTACAAGATGGTTTTTGAGTTCCTTAGAAAAATCGACCACAAATCATGGAAAAATCGAAATGAAAATAGGGTTTGGATGAAAATCAGCACTCTCCACAGCGATTAACAATCAAAATAACCACTCTCCACAAAAGCCAATCAAAAGCCTGAATTCAAAATAAATTCAACATGACCAATGAATACATTATTACAACATTTTTTACTATAATATTTCACTTTGAATTATACTTTATAACATTTTACTAAAAAATCACACGAAAAATGCGAAGAATTCTTGGATCGGTCTTTTGTCATTTATAGAAAACAGTACTTTTGGAAAGTGGCGTTTTTGCATCTAAGGCCCTCATTTATTTTGTTATATTTTGAATTTACAATATATCATATAGTCGTTTAAATAAAAATAAAAAATTCAAATTTTGCCATATTTTAGCAACAAAGCAATCCATGGTTTTGGAAATAGTGCCATAATGTGGCAAAAAGCGCTCGAGTGTAACAGAACAGGATAGAGGCTTTTAAAAGAGGCTTCACCGGAGAATACTCAACGTCCCATGGACCGACATAAACACCAACATAGAGAAAAAAATCATATTTGGGTTACATACTTCGAGGGGAGAAATATCACTTGCTCCATTAATATTAAAAGGCTAGATAGAGGGTCGCCGAGGGCCTAGTAGCAGACAAATGTCTTTGCTGTGAAATGTACGAGAGTGGACCCGTATTAGAAGTGTGGAGAAGCTATTCCGGGCAGCGCAAGATAAAGACATATTTACCAGAGTGATCGCCAACGTCGGGGGAACCTGATAGGGCACACGAAGAAGAAGTAAAAACATGGAGGGTACTAGATATTTTTTATATGTCAAAGTGGGCGGTGGTAAAATTAATTTTGAGAACCTGTGGTATAGATTGTACTATTTAAGGTAGGTAGGTGGTATTGAATGGCGCCCACCGCTTCCCATAATACTAATTAAACCCACCCGATTCATATTCATCATTTCCATCGGCAATGGGCAATGGACAATGGCTAAATAACGCATTTCGGTCAATTGGGCACACCATTGTCTATTCCCGACCATCCTTTAAGTGTGTGTGTGCGTGTGTAAAGGCGCAGCAGGCAAACACTTCCATTTGCCAACCATTACGTCATTTCTGTCCAGGGGTAGGCAGAGGGGAAGGAACACCTCCCCTTTGTTCCGGTGTTTCTTTGTATCCTGACTCTTGATGGCTTATTTGAGCCGTATTATTAAGTATTACCGAGGCTTATCTAGGGAATGTGAATTAGAGCCACATTTTCCGAAAAACTCTCTTTCCTTGGGAGTTCTGAATACAAATATCCAATCATCCAGAAAGTCCCGAACACAAATATCCGATCATCTAGAAAGTCCTGAATACAAATATCCAATCATCCAGAAAGTCCCGAACATAAATATCCGATCATCTAGAAAGTCCTGAATATAAATATCCAATCATCTAGAAAGTGGTGAACACAAATATCCCATCATCCAGAAAGTCCCGAATACAAATATTTAATCATCCAGAAAGTACTGAATACAAATATCTAATTATTCAGAAAGTTCCGAATACAAATATCGAACCATCCAGAATGTCCTGAATACAAATATCAAATCATCTAGAAAGTCCCGAATACAAATATCCAACCATCCAGAAAGTCCTGAATACAAATATTAAATCATCCAGAAAGTCAAGATAACTATATTATTATTTATCTGCTAAGTTTCAAAACCATAGCACGTCGTTATTTGAGCCAAATATTTGCTCCAAAATGAAAGTAGTGGGGAGGAGAAGGAGATGGGGAAGGCAGATGTGGAAAAGTACCTGGCTATTCAGATCTAGTCACCAAGCCATTTAAAGCAACGTTTCAATTCTGAATAATGGTCTTATACCAGGGCGATACTGAGAGCATTCACTCTGGAACGTGCCGCAAATACATCTCATATATATCATTTTAAATTATTGAATTGTGAAAACACAAATCAATAAAATAAAATGTATCTGCGCACGCCAGGATTTAAGGGCCGCGATCGCCTGATCGCTAGTCGAGAGCCTCACCGCTCGGCCACGGAGGCCTCTCATCACCACATATTCCTCCCCTTGTCGTGGAATGCCACAGTCTCACCGGCTCCAGACGGTCGGGGGCAGTTGGGAGCAGTTGGGAACAGTGGAACAGTTGAGAGCAGTTGTCTTGTGCGGTATTCATATTAAATTAAAAGTTATTTCATAAAATTGAAATAGTAAATGACCTCTACCTGACGTAGAGACAACTGAAGTCAGTTTACTAGTGTAGTTCACGGAGGTAATCACGTGATCCTTGAAATGAATTCCGCCCAGAACCAATCCAAAACGCGACAAAACTTCTAACCAATATATTCTGAAACTTTGATTCGCTTCAAGTATACAGGAAATATATGCGGATGCAAGTTACGGACATTAGATAAATTTATATGAAGAGTATTGTGTAGTACTAGAAGCACGTGCAAAATAATTGGGGTTACAATCTCTACATTTATTGTTATCAAGTTTAATTTTTAGAACTCCATTTTATTTATTTAAATTGTTTTCTTTATTCAATTCCGATTAAAAAAACAGTTTATTTATAATAATATTTAGCTGATTTTATAGTGCCGTATTTGTGAAAAATCACCTCAAGGGCGCTTTACAAGTAAATATAACACACAATGGAATTAATATATCTGGCTTACAACTAAGTTATCCACTGGAGCGACAGCGCAATATAAAACTTTTTTCTAGGATTCATCAAATCATACATCCGAATTTTAATATGGTGACATATAAACCGAATAAAGAGATATATTGCCAATGAATTAACCTATATTTAAATAATCATCCCATATTTTTAGAATTTATAAAAAATATATAAAAAAATCGCAAACATTATTTATCGTTTTACGAATGGTAGGAAAATGTGTTCCAATTTTGGACCGCCGGCTGGCGCTGTCCAAATTTTGCCCTTGGTCGCTCCAGTGGGTATATTTATTTATTTATTTATTTATTAAAGAATTTTATACATAGTGTACATATTGTGTTATTTCGCCCGCCATGCTAGGGATGTCCCTGTGTTATGGCGGGTGAAGTATGCAGATTATATGGGTAATGAAGTACATTTACTGATTATATAATAATTATGATAATGAGGTTTACAGTTAATGCAGCAATGAATTTATGATAATGAAATTTACATATAATATAGTAATTGATGATAATGATGTTTACAGGTAATACATATAACAAGGAATTTATGACAATGAAATTTACAGATAAAATAATAATTGATAGATGAAATTTAAGATAATATAACATTGAATTTATGTTAACGAAGTTACAGATTAAAATATAAAATATATTAATTATAACAAGTGGCTTTCATCTAAGAATTATAGCTAGTGACTTATGACTACGACTTAAAACTGATGACTTAAAACTGGTGACTTAAATAACATACATATTTACAACTGTGACGAGAGACTTACGACTAACATAGGAACATACATTTAAAAATACTTGATTAGGTTTTGGTCAGGGTGTTAGTGATAACTAGTAGGCGGCTAGGCGGTGGCAAAATGAAGAAATCCAAGTTGAAAATTCGCAAAAACATCATTCGGAGATATTGAGGTTTGAAGTTTAAAATTGATTCGTTATTACAAAAACATATCATTTCTAAACTTCAAACTTCAATATCTCTGAATGATGTTTTTGCGGATTCGTGACTTGGAATTCTTCGTTTTGCCACCGCTTAGCCGCCTCCTAGTGATAACATTAGAAATCCAACAACAAAAAACTCTGTAGGTATATGCACAAACTCGTAATATAGATAAGTTTTTATGATTTTATACATAAATATTATATTCCACACATTATATACATATTATATTCTATTTTTTTGTATTATTAGCGCAAGAAGAAGAAGAAGGAAGTTCTTATAAACAAATTTTGCTGTGTGATAGTAACTAAAATTAACTTATTATTATTATGCGTGACAGCTGTTTCGCCTTCTGAAAGCGCTGAAGACAATTTGATAATGCCTTTAGAAGGCGGAACAGCTGACACGCATAATAATTTCACAGCAGAACAAGCTGTTTAAAATAATATTAATATTATTGAATATATAAAAAGAAAACCTAAAATTATCATCATGCGTAAACCCTACAGGTTCTCTAGTGATGAAATTTACAAAAAAATTAATGTACTTGATGTTCGTCAAAACTACATAAAAAAGGTTATTATACACACATACAAAAATTAAGAAAATTTTATTATAAAATTCATACAAGTCACACCAGAAAGGATCTAATAACAAAAGATGTAGGTATACATATCTGGGACCGAAATTATATAATAACATCCCCCCAGATTTAAATATTTCAGCATGCAAAATGTCCTACATCGGTTCAATAATAACTAAATGGTTGATTGGCTTGGGGTAAGGAGAAATCCGAAAAACAATTAAATAATGTCACATAAAATTATACATGGTGACCTAATAATGGCACATTTAATAAAATCTTAGTATTTATTTAATTAATAAAAAATTAAATTATGGCATTTCACGAACAATTGGTTCTTTAGAACAGGCAATCTGCTTGCAAGGATCTAATATCGACCTGACAAAACGTAATAAAACTTGTGCACATTATTTATATATTCTGTTATGATGTAATATTAAAACCGTTATTTTTGCTGTATAAATGTATCCGATGTAAAAAAATAAATAGTAATTAAAAACATTAGCAAGCAGTAGAAAGATTGTGGTTGCCATGAACGTATGGGGATCACAGTGGACGCTCTTTTATAGAATAGTGTCCACGTAATACTAAACCAACCACCAAACTGAAGTGGTAGTAGTGGGATAGTGTATTCGTCATGTGAAGGTGTAGTGGTAGGCCGATTGTAGCCGCTACTCAGAAATGGATGTATAATTTATGTACTTCAATACCTACAATATATTGTTATATTATACCGCAGTACCAATACACATCGAGTGCCGGCGTCATTTTCACATTGTGCAGTGGGTGGGCTCCCTCCCACTATTGTGGGAGATGCAGTACTCTTGCGGGTGGGAACACTGGATGATGAAATTACCGTAATTGATGGAGCAGTAAGCCTCCCACCCACCCACCCCAGCAAGAGAGGGGTAGCTTTTGAAATGTAAATCCGATGCCCTTTTTCCATTCACTGTAATTTTCCACGAAACCAAAGCGGAGAGAGCCTTCGCCTGCATTCGACATTATTATATTATTATATTTTGTACATCGCAATCGCCAAGTCGCTTTAATGCAAGGTACTCGTACTTCCATTAGTATTCTCAAACCAGTTTCATGTTAAGATTCCACCGCAAAACAAGAGAGCAATTAAGTCTTAAATTCTTGCAGCTGAAAATTCTTACGAAATTGAAAATATCTTCTTATCGTTTTATTTGTTTATTAATGGACTTATCCAACAATTGGACAAATCCAATTTACAATAAAATAACACGAAATTTGGAAAAAATGTACATTATAAGAATAAAGGTTGGTATATGCAAAGATAAAACAGAGATAAACATAAGAAAATAAAAGTGACACGTCAAAACAAGACTTAGTTAGAATTTAAAATAGTTTTAAAATATTCGGCCACCATAACACGGGCATGTGCCTAGTATGGCGGCCATAAATTCCACAATTGTTATATATTTACTTTTCAAAGAATAAAGAAACATTAAAAAAAAAAAAAAAAATTTCAATTGTTTACTGACCGACAAAACTCATTTAGGCTTATAACAAAAAAATCAAGGTCTTGACTTAAGTTGACATTCTGGACAGTGGTGAATTATATCCACAATCAGTCGAGTGTTGATTGAGGAAGAGCAGTTAATTATTTCTGAGTCCACAAGAAGGTATATTGAATGGGATGAGTTGTAATGAAGATGAATCAATAATACAGTTGATAATTTTGAAGAAAAACATGAGCACAGATTACAATTACATTATATTAGAAGACCGTCTTCTAAATGAAAAAGGTTTAGAGTTAGTTCAATTTCATCATACGAGTAATTGCCTCGTCATCCCTTTTAAGAACCGATGCTACGGACTAAGTATGACGAATATGGACAGCATAAAAAGGAGACCACACAATACAAGTACATTCAAGATGAGGGCGCACCAAGAAGCAGTAAAGAGTTCTTAGGGTATTTATATTTTTGAAGTTAGACATGATTCTAGTGATGAAACCGAGTAGTTTGAAAGATTTATTAACAATCAAATTTGTGTGCTCCCGAAAAGAAAGATAACCATTTATATTTCACGCAGCCGAAAATCTGTAAATTTAGTCCATTTACATAATGTGCTTCACGGAATATATTTATCCGCTTGTGCTTTGGCAGAGTACTTACAATTAACACTAAGCATACAATTAACTGATAACAAATACCAAGACTTTAAAAATAGTTCTTTTTTAAAGTAATTTTGGTAAGCACTAATCATGTCTAAATATCAAGGCACTTCCTAACCTTACCCTATCCTTTATTTCCCTATACCGTAACAACACTTTCAGGAAATAGGGTTATTACGAGTATACTCTGTGATGATCTCGCCTTTCAGCCAAAGCATTAGTATTTTCAGTATACCTAAAAAAAGGAAAGCACATATCTTAACTAAAGGAAGACAGGGTAGATCTTCTGTCTCTGCTTGCTGTGAAAACGAATCCGGAGACGACATAAAAAATTGCGCTGGTTAGGCACCTCCCTGTTTGTGCAATTTATCTCCTTTAGAATATTGATTCACGGAAATTCACATCACAAACATGTACCTACGTGTCAGAGAGAAATGTTTACTTGAGATGACAATGAATCAGGCATTAATGACCGGGCGCAAGAAAAAAATACGAAACACGCACCGTACGATAGATCGCCCGTGAGTTAGTAGCCAGTGGTTACCACGTGTGGACGAATTCCTGAAACAGATTCCAAGTGGCGTCGCCGAGGTTACGTTTGGTTGGAATTAAGGAGGGCAAAACGGATATTTAATCCCAGAAAAGACCAACGGCCGGTAAATATTTAGAGGTAAGTGTGAGAATAGCAGTTGTCAATTCGGTATCGCGTAAATAGCACACACGGACAGTGGAAAAAAATATAATTAATTAACAAAACAGGTACAGATTATGGAAGCGGCCAAAATGGGCTAGACTAGCGGGGGTGACACGCCACTGGAGAAAAATTTGAAATCTTAACTCGAATTTCAGCGAGGGCAATTAAGCAGTGATGAATGCATCTTTTGGAAGCATCGAATTCATGACAAGGAGGGCGATTAGTGATAAAGTATTGCCTAGAACTGCCAGTGTGTCGAGGGGGATGAATTGGTTCCACGAAGGGGAATGCGCCTAGAAGACCACCGGGTCAAGTAGAGGAGGGGTGGAGCCAGGACAGGCGGTTTCAGGGGGTAGTGGTGGGATGATCGAGGAAGGAATTTTGAAAGACTATCACGGGACAGTCAGTTTCGGGGAGTTATAGAAAACGGTCGGTTTCGGAAGGTTATAGAAAGGAGTTATAGAAAAGAATCTTAGAGCTAGTTATGGAGAGGTCGCCCAAATAAGTTTAAATAGGGAAGTGAAATTTAATTATTATAGAAACAGTCGGTTCGGGGAGATATAGCAAACGGTCGGTTTTCGAGGGAAGACGGGAAGGTCGCGCAAATAAGTTAAAAAATAGCGAAGTGCATTTTTAATTACTAACACAGATAGTTTTATTTAGAAGCATGCACCAAACTGCATGAAATATATACCGCTTGTGAATGTGAAAAAAAAATGTGATCGGATAACACTGAGATGGTTAGGTAAGTGAATGCAAATGGACTGACAATAAAATCACTAATTATTAATCAACACCTTGCAATTTGGGCCTTGAAATTTGAAAATTGAAATGGATTTTGTGCATCTTGAAGCAAACTATTTTCTTCGTAAGTTGACCTATTGAGGAGGCAATAAGCAATATTTAGTTATCCCAAATAATATTTATAAAATAATTGTAACTTTGCAAAGATTTAAATTTTCACATTCAAATTGAAAAATTGATTGTATATTATTTCAGTGAGACGTAAGGTTCTGGGAACGAGTCCCGGTTGCGACCGTTATCTTTTATTATTTTCTGTGTCTTGTTCCTTTTCATATTTAAGAAAAAAATTAGACTATTATTGTTATCTGCTTCTTCAATGTATTAATTTAAACATAATTACAGTTGCATGTGAATGATAATTATCCCAAATATTTATATATATATATATTCCTGCACATAAATATAAAGACCTTTACTACGCGGTATAGTGTTCAAGTTTAATCACAGTGGAACAATTTTGAAAAAACAAATTTCCCTTCTTGCCAGCGCAATCTAAGTTAAGGACATTATCTTCTCGTTTTACATCTCTACCGTTGACGTTAGATTCATAACATTTCATTCAATATCGGTATATTTTACGCAGCGAGCGTCGGTTTTGCATTGATATTCGACTTATTTGAATACCGCCTAAACAAACTTTACTTCAAAAAAAACCAGCAGTGTCAGGTGATTGTCGAGAGAATAACTTCGCTGGGCTTCCCTATCCGGCGATATGGGTTGTTTCCACGTACGTCGCTCATTAGGCGAAATGGACGAAACTCACGCGAGCTTCCCTATCTCTTGATCGGCGGAAACGATGGAAACGGATCATTGACTCGATTCTGAATATCGGTGACCTTGCGCGGATGGACTTGAACCCTGAACCTAGAAATGGCCCTGTATCAGCTGTGTCAGTGGTTGACCACGAGTCCCACCTAACCCAGGCACTAGACATTGTCCGGAGAACAAAGGACTTGATCCCACTATGTCACTGGTACGGCTTCCGTTTCGACAGTATTGGCGGTGAGAGAGCGGTCAGGCAGAACATCTTTAAGAGGAGTCTGAGGTCATTGACAGCTTTTCTATTTCCGCTAGTCTCCAGACGAAGGGGACAAGATCGTGATGGGCTCCGTTATCTTATGTTGACACGTGAGAGATGACCCTTGTATTCGTTTGGACGAAGGGAACAATGGCTTGTATTGTTTCGATGATTTCCGACGGGCTTTCGTTGTTCCTGAGAAACACTATATTCGGGAATGAGTTCTGAACGAAGGTGTCGAAGTTCGTAGGGCGGAGCTGACCAAATTCACGACTTGGAAGGTTCAGCTCGCGAGTTCTTGACCCGGGAACCAGGATTACATTCTGGATTGACACTGTGAGGTTGTTGACGCGAGATGAAGGCGGGTGCTGTAAGGCTCAGGCCCGCGAATTTACACAAGGAGCACTGTTCTCGTCGCGCTTGCTTGAGTCGTGCAGGGCCCAGTCTTCACTCAAATTAACTACCGACATAAATTAGTGGCGTACACATTTGGATATACTAAACACGCACTCTACAGTTCGTACCCTTTTACTTAACGGATTTGGCAGGTGTGATTGACGAAAGTCTGGGAGCTGACAGTTTGCTGTAAAGGATGCTGAGGAGGCGGCGAAGAATTCGGCTCCTGAGCCTACTAATTTTACTTCTTCGAAACCAGTGGGATGCACGCGGGGATTCCCGACCCCTGACTTATCCGCAAGTATTCACTTCGGTATAATGTTCATGGCTGCGGTTAGCTGGGCGGACCCTTAACCTTTAGCATGCTGGCCATCATCAACATATCATCATCATCATCAGGCTCGGGCCGAAGGGCACGACCTGAACCGGAAGTCATCTGAGCACCTTCTGAGAGCTCTTAGACATACTTCAATCACACTCGGCGGAACGGAGCGTCATTTTTATGTCTAGCGACATGGAATGACCTTTCATCATGAATCTTCAACCTATCATCTTAATCATCATACCATCTTACCTTGCGAAGATTTGGTAGAGATATTCTCCCATTGCCGCATTGTACTATGGAGATTACAACATATATCATCAACTACAAAAATCACACACATTCCCCTCCCGACAGGGACGAAACATGTCAATTTTCATCAGTTGCGAGGCAACAAATAAATCTTCCTGGAGGCGTTGTGATTGGGGTTAGCTCGACAGGTTTTCCTTCATCGAGCTAATTGGGAATTGGAGGAGACCAATCGTAGCAAGCACATGTTTGTCCCTATTCCTACCCATTATACCTACCTGTAAGTAGATTGCATACAACTAACAACCAATAGGAACTTAGAATAACTAATTGAATTATTGTATGAATGATGTTTTGATATACTCTAACAAAAGGGTTTATAACTCCGAGTTTAGGTAGAACGGCACAGAGAGTTAGGTATATCGTAATTAGACTATTCGTCAATAGCATGGGGAAGGGTATTAGATCAGTAAATAGTAAGATATACTGGGAAGTTAAATGATTAGCCAGTTAGATAGAATATCGTCATTGTTGAAAATCTGACAAATTGCAACACACCACAGCTAAGAACCAAAAGTTACCACAAATCCGTTTAATCTACCTGAATTAGCGCTATAAAGGCGAAACAAAAATAATCACAACGTGTCTAGTTAATTCAAAAGTAATTAAACAACAATTTATCAGTACGTACTTGCCTACGTACTGGCAGCTCCAGCAGTAACTTAAGGTTTTCAAAACTTAAAGTTATACGAAAAAAAAAAATGATCACCCTTAAATAGGGTTGATTTAAGGAGAAGGGGATCAAAAGGATTAGAAGGGTCAAAAGAAAATAGAATCATTACAACTCACACTAACTTCGAGCCGTTCATATTTTTAAAAGGTAAGTAGGTACTATTTTTATAAAGGAATACCGCTCAAGAGTCCCAATTTTTCAATTTTTTATATGAATATCGCACAAGAGTCCCATTTTTTTTATTTTTTACATGAATACCGCACGAGAGTTCCATTTTTTAATTTTTTATATGAATACCGCACAAGAGTCCCATCTGCTCCCGTCCGGAACCAGTGAGACTATGGCATCCTCAAATATACCCCAGTTGAAAGGTTGATGTTAGTAGGTTGGGGAAGGAGATGGGAGAGGAAAGTGGGGAGGGGAAGCACCTGCCTATTCAGATCTGGTCACCAAACACGGCTAAAGCCATTTCATTTCAATTTTGAATAGTTGTACACCAGGGCTTCTACACTGGGACGTGCCAGTGTGGAAGCCCTGGTGTAAAAACACTAAATAATCATATATTCGTACTTGCGACCTTCGGATTGCGAGTCGAGAGTCTTAGTCTTCGACCACAGAGACTATGAGAAAGTGTATCGTTATTTTTAAAGATAGATAATAAAAATAAAATATAGGAACATTTTTAACATCGATACAAAGAGCTCGCGATTTATGTAGACGTTCGTGGTCCGGAAGAGCGCTGAGAGGAATATGGATGTGAGTAAGTAGTAAGAAGTGAAAGGAAGGAGATGGGGGGGAGGGGGGATTTGACTATCTCTTCAGTAACTGATTTATAAAAGGTTGTCGGGCGCCATTTCCTATTTCCTCTTCCTTTGACCGCCGACTTCACTTCTCCGCTACTCCGCTGAGGAGGTAACTTTTATTTCGTGATATTACTGATGTAGGGTACATCGGCTTTCCATTTGAAACTTTTCACTTTTTCTGTTACATTCCTGTGTTTAGATGTACCTTTAAAAAATAATAAGATATTTCTAAAACCTAATATGTAATCTCATTTTATGTCTTCTTTTCTTTTAGACTTTTATTTTACTCCGTGTTATGGTTATGTAATATGGCACACAGGGATTACATTAGGAATGTAGGAATAATAATAGGAATCTGAGGGTCAGTGTGTCCAGGAGTGCGCATGAATCCATCCCTACCACTAGGTGATGTTCGGAGAGAGCCCTGCTGGAGAAGTCAAAAAGCCTCACCAAACCAGTCTCCCCCGATTTGGCCTACCCAGCAAGTGATGGGCAGACGCTTCCGCCACCAAGACCCGGACAAACCTCAACCCATGAACCCGGGCACCCCTGCTAAGTCACCACACGTAGCGAACCACTTGGTGTGACCTATGCCAGAGGTGTAACTAATAAATGGTTCCCGTACCCGCCTAAAATTATAACTGTAACCACTGGAGCGACAGAGCAATTTAAATCTTTTTTCTCGGGTTGTTAAAGGCAATTTTTCCCCCACATTAAAAAAAAATATACCTCCGAATATGGAGATATACAAAGTGATTATAGTTGTATATATCCAATGAATTCACCAATATTTTATCTATTATCACATATTCGTAGGATTTATAAAAAAATATATTATTAATTCTCTAACCTTAAAACATTTTAAAGAATCTAGCGTTATTTATTTTGTTATATTTTGAATGTACAATATTATTATATATAGTCGCTTTAATAAAAAATAAAAGAAGTATTTGCCACAAAGGAATCCGTGGTTTTAGAAATAGTGCCATAATGTGGCAAAAAGCGCTGGAGTGGATAAGCCACTATGGTAATTTGTTGCATCGCATGCTGTATCGATAATATCTATTAGTATAAGCGCCTTAAGTTGTTAAAACAACGGAATAAAAATTATTCGAAGGGCTAGCGGCAATCAAGGTGAAAAACTTCAATAAAAAACATTAAAAACAAAAGGGAATTAAAGTGCTGCTTATTGTCTCTTGATGGCAGCCGTACGGATTTCTTGACAATTGATCCCTGAAAATTCATCCCCGTAAATTGATCCCTCTGCCATTTGATCCCTCGCACATTTTTTAATCCCCAAGGTTCCTTTAACTATGGACAATATACAAACAACAACTTTCATTGCAGTTAGTTCTCTATGAAAATAAATTATTGTCTACTTGTTGCGGTGTAGTATAATAATTGTTAGGCAATTATTATACAAAAAAGTGTTAAATGATTATCCATATGAGTGTTAAATACAATATTATTGTAAACGAATGCATAATTTTTATTTATCATCTCTGACAACATTGACAGCCGTGTGACAAAATAACTCGGTATCTAGAGATCTAGCATGGACGATCGATAAAACCCTAATACGATTTTGACTAAATCCGTCATCTATGGTCAGGATCAATATTTCGAGCACAGACAACGATTGATAACAGATATTCCGACCGGAAATTGATGAATTTTAGTGCTCCTCCGTATTATCAGATAAGTTTCGGTTAACTGTCAATGTACACATATTTTTAAATTATGTCATTTGTTATGCAAAATTACTGGCTTATTTAATGAACGGGTTGAACTGACAAAGCTCTTAGAATTGAAAGAAGTCGTACACGTGATAAACAGACTTAGATTTTGAAATGTTCGATTTGGAAAAATCAAAGTAGTTAAAATATGACTAAAGACCTCATTAACTAACTAATTTCCGTTTAGTTTCAAAAAGTAAATGCAGACTGCCCATGCTTATTTAGATTAGTACTTTAATTCAACATTGCCAAGTTATGAATATTTTAACTTATTCTTTGATGTTTCCGACTGTGAAATCGTCGAAAACACCTCCGGTGTTGTCAGCGTTTGTGATTTTCTTATATATTCCCTGTCAATAATCGTGCTCGGTATATCGATATAAAATTGTCGGAAGTCACGTCTATTGGTCCAACATTGTAATGTCATTGATTTCTCTGTGCTTGACCCCCAGTTCGGTATCATTACCAATATTTATACTTATTTGTTTTATTTAGGTACTAAATTTTAATTTTTACATTTTTATAAGATTATTATAGTTAAATATGTTGATTATATTCGTAGTCCTCCCCACCAGGAGATCCTGTGCTGAGGGGGACTATGTTTTGGAAAAAATTTCAGCGAATTCTATGGTTCAACTTCATGGTTTCAATATCATCTTTGTGAAAATAAGTCCACGTTGTTGTTAATGTTTCATAGTTTGCAGGAGAACTCCGCGGGCTAATTCCAATCCATTCATCTCTTCATCTCAAGAAGCTGAAAATACGTTCCTGAGCGCTTAGGTTTTTCCTGGGGCGTTTTCCGCAACAGAGAAGCAATTTGGAAAAGAACGGGAGCCATTTCAATATAAACTTGTTTTTCATGTTGGCAAGACGTCGCTACACAACTTATTCCAATTTAAATCCCTGCTAGTAGTGTTATAAGATAGAATAATCACGGGTTATTATAATTTTAGGATTTGTGAAGCTGAAAGTATTCATAAAAAATATATGCTTCATCTTTGCATTTCTTAAGAAGAAATTTACCTTTCGAATGTTGATAAACTTGAAGATTGATGACATCATGTGTTATTCTCAGTTAATTTCTTGAAGGATGGCACAAAGGAGCTGGCACAATTGATTCCCTGTCAAGTGCGTGACTTCAACTCGACAAACATCTGATGTCATCTCCACGAGAACTGGTCGTTTCTTAGACTCGTTTTTGTGCAAACCTGTATATAAGATTCTATGTGTTATTTTTTAGAAGAGGTAGAAGATGAAGTTCTGGAAAGGAATAAGGTATAACGGGTCGGCAGAAAAGTGGGGTCAGTGTGACCAGAAATGAAGGACGTATGAATCCATCCCGTGAGAGTACGACTAGATAGGTCAAAAGGTCTGCCTCAACCAATCTCTCTCGATCCGGCCTTCCACACAGCAGCTGGGCAGATGCACTGACCGCCAATACTCTCACTAACCTCACCCCTTAAATCAGGGCATCCCTGGTTAACATCCCTACAAAACGTAGGGAACCGCTTGGGAAGACATTTGGTGGAGGTGGTCGGGTATTATTAATTACAAAATATAATCAGCTTCTTCATTAGGTATGGCAGGTGGATGTGTGTTTGTAATGGTGGTGATGAGGATGAATCTGGTCTGTCTCCACTCTCCTACAGATTACGGGAGCGGCAGATCAGAGCAGATTGGATGGGTTTGATGAGTTAGTATAAAAAAGTTTCATCCAAAGTGGATTACTCCGCTCGGGCGGGCGTGAGGCGGCAGGGGGAGGTGGCGGGGGGAGGCTAATCCCGCTAATGGCTTCGGGCTCCAGGGAGGTCTGGGGGATGGGGAGGGGGAGGGTGGTGATAAAGAGGGGATCTCCCTGTCACACATTTAACATTTTGCGTCCCACGCCAAAGTATTTATTAAATTCTCAGGTGTCATCCACCCCGAGAGATAAGAGAGATCAAGAATGAAAATCTACTCTAAAATGTTACTTTTTCAAATGAAAGTAATTCAGAAATCTTTGTTCCCTTAAGAGCCATATTGTTAAGGATTTTAAGAGTGACATCTTGGGTAGGCACAATCCTGGTCGGTAATCTTAGACTAAATCTTGTTTAAAAGAGAGACGTATAGTTTTTCTATAGAATTCAAATTGAAGAGTGTGCCAGATCGGGATCAATAGGGTGATTTGGTATCTTTCGCGTTAAGACTGCGTTAAGAGACAAAACGGCAAAATCTGTCGAATATTGGAAGGCGTGTGTTATCGGATGTTATTATATATATCTATATATTTTTTTTATAGAGAAACCTCACAAGAGTCCCAACTGCTCCCTTCTGGAGCCAGTGAGACTATGGCATTCCCAATTGTGGAGAATGTTGTGAGGCTGAAGGTAAGTGGGGAAGGGAAGGAGATGGGGAAGAGGAAGGTGGGAAAGTACCTGGCTATTGAGATCTAGTCACTAAACACGGCCAAAGCCATTATTAAGCAACGTTTCAATTCTGAATGGTGGTCTTACACCAGGGCGATACTGAGAGTATCTTCCACTCTTTATTAATATATGCCTGTCTTGTATTAAACGGATCAATTACCTACTTAATAACACGAATTACTATTTGTTAGTTATTGAAACTACTTAAACGTAAGCCTAATAAGCATTCATATATGACTAGACTATTATTTTGATGTTTGTACGCGATGACTTTTTTAATTTTTTTTTATTTATTTAATAAATTTTTAATAGTACTTACAGTTTTTTAAATTTTTTGTAACTACCATACTAGGCTAATGCCCGTGTTGTGGTAGTCATACATAATAAATATGAGAACAAAAAATATCTACTTTTTTATAGAAACAGATAATAAAAACTATGGTAATAAATAATAAATAATAAAAAATAAGATTTGAATGTCAAATTTTCCCGCGAGAGGATTACGCAAAGAAACGCGCTGTCATCTCTGCCGTTAACTTAAGGGCCGAAATTATAACGTATGGCCCTTGAACACTTTATGTTTCTAAATACTTTAAAAAAAAATAATGTTATTTTTTAAGATTTGTAGAGTCTGCTCTGAGTATGCTCCAAAAATTATTATTTACACGTTAGTTTCTGTTATTTACAAGTTATTTGTATGAAAAAGTTCACATTGCTTCTTTAAATGCTACTTAAGGTGTTAAGGGAGATTTTGCTCTATTGTAAACGAGTCGTGTTTTATTAAACATTTTCCCAATTTTCGTTTGAATTTTTTCGTTTTTAATATTTGCGTGCTTGCTCCAACATTCTCGTTGTGGTATCACCCCCTATTTATTTGTGGGCGGGTACTACCGGCCCTTAACTACTTTTAATAGTTGGTGTCTTAACACAAGCGCAGTATTTATCTCGTTAGCGTGATACGGAATGCAGAATTTTAAGAAAACTTTCAATATGTGTCTTATACGGCCGATTTAAAATGCGACACTGTTGCAAAAGATACGGAATCACCTATCTGGAGTGCTAGCACAATGAAATCGATAACTTTACAATATCGAATAGACAGAGGCAACTACTGATAATATTATAACGACTGACATTGGGTAGACAAAGGTTTGGTAAAACACGCTGGCAACACTGGAAAGATTTTCTATGTTGTCTATGTACATAAAACGTCAAACATATTGTGTCAAATGTCAAATTATTTTATTCAAACCTTAGCGGTTACTATACATCAGTATACATTAACAACAAAATGAAAATCATCAAATTTCCGTTTTGATATATTTTAAAGATCGATTTAGGTGCATGAAACACAGAATATTTGAAATGAGCATAATAAATAACATTATTATTCCAACTCTGACAATCGGCTAGCACGAACGGGCAATAGGCAACGAACGATTCTCCAACTGTTTTCACATTTATTGGAGTTTTTTTTTTATTTACAAAAGATTTGAAATTATTATTTTTTTTCTCATGGAATTTCGTTGAGATGGACAAATACGCAACGGCAGGTTATATTCACCACAAATATATTATATCATTTTTCTTGTTTTTTGTTTGAGCAAACATTACAGCTTTTTGTTTTTTATCCGTTGCGGGTATAGGTCACGGCATATGTTTAGCCAGCATTTTGGCAGATAACCGTAATGGAACATCTTGTGACGCACGTGGACCAACTTCAGGGTGCGACGTAATATGATATTTTTCTAATAATTGTCTTATAACATATACTTAATTGATAATCAGGAAAACTAATATCTTTTGAACTAATGGTTTTGGGCATTATGTATGAATTCGGTAAATATTAATATGTAGGATGAAAGAAAACTTTTTTGTAACACTTAATTGATTTTCGTAGGGCATTTACACTAGTTATATCCGCTTCATCTCTTAAGCCCATATTTTTGTTATAATCTTCGATACAATTTGGATTTGAAATTATTTCTCCTCTTCTAAAATTTATTTTTGTTAAGCGTTGTTAAAATACGCATTTATCCTTTGTCGTGCCATTTTAATACTATCAGTTAACCAAAATAATGTGAGGCAATTTACCCCTTCTTCGATTTATTGAATTTTGATATGTGTTAACGGTTGTTTCGAACTGTTCCACATACGTAGGTTTGGTGGTCATGCAGAAATTTAAATGATATTGTATTAGTGTACCAATTATCTACATACAATTTGTGGCCTTTACCTACGTAGTCTTTTAACAGAGTGGTGACAATAGCTCCTGAAGCCCCAAGACATTGTTCGTCAGTAACATCCGTCACTTCACCACAATAAATAATTACATCTAAAATATATCCGTCTGCACGTCGCACAAAACAAATATTTTTATTCCAAATCGTTGGCGTTTGGATGGAATATACTCCTTAAACTTAAGACATCCTTTGAACTCTATAATGCTCTCGTCAAGCATAGATTTTCATACGGCACCACTGAGTCCTTAAAAATTTATCCAGTGTAATTGACAAGAACACGAATTTCATTTAATTTTTCTCCAGCAATTTGAGTAGCAGGATCTGACACATGCGTACAAAACTAAATGTAAAAATAGAAGAGCAAACTTTCAATTCAGGTATAAAAACACAAATCCACATTTCAAAAACATTAAAATAAACTTTTAGAACCACTCCACTTACAATGAGCTAACGCGTCATTTCTACAGACTCGACCAAAGTGGACTCGACAATAAAAGCGCGGGATTTTGAAACAAAATGGGCGAAGAAAAATGCATTCCTTTTTTGGATGCTGCTTTGAGTAGTGTTAACAATATAAATAATCAACTTTTTTGGGTGATCTCGCTAATAAATAGTTCATTATATTTTACGAAGTAATATTTAGCCCCATATACAGTTAGATCTTTGAAATATCATCCTTCGAACATTTACACCCGTGATTTACATCTTCCGTTGTATTATACCGTTCCGACGTTTATATCGAATGTCCTAGCACGCTTTCACCGTTGCTAAAGAAACCGATATCGGAAGGAAAAAAATACTAAGTCGGTATAAGATGGCAACACTGGCACCTTTTTGATGGATTTACGTTACTAAATTTCAAATGAGATATTTAAAAATTAAAAAAATACTAATAAATTGACAATTTCAAATTGAAATACTAACTTTAATATACATCGGCGCTTCGCATTTACTTTTTGCGATCTCCGGGAGTTAAATAGTTGATACGATCCAAAGACATATTTTATCAATCGGGTTGGTTTTTCCCCAAATAGTGTAGATGTTACTGACATTGGACTGTCGGATCACCGCCTCGTCACATCCGTGTTTGCCTTCGATCCTCCAAAATTGGAGTTCAAATCCATTATCTCCAGAAATTGGAGAGAATTCGACTTGGAGGCATTTTGCAATGAACTAAAAACCTCGCCTCTCTGTGATAAGGAAAAGTATTGCGAACTCCAGGTGGAAGAGCTAGTAACTCTTTATAATTCTACGCTACTGGCATTACTTGATAAGAATGCTCCTTTCACAGAGAAGGTCTGCCGCATTAGGAATTGCAGCAAATGGTTCGATGCTGAATGCCTTCAAAAGAAGAGGGAAATGCGGAAACTGGAGAGAACTTACAGACGGAACCCGACTCTCAACAATCGGCAGCTTTGGATTGCCAAACAAAAAGGTTATAAGGAAGAAGTAATACAGAAAAAATCGAACTTTTGGTGTGAACAAATTGAATCAGAAAAGGACCCTCGAAAACTTTGGCAAAATATAAAGACTCTGTCTGGGGAGAACAATGTCAAGGTTGATTCCTCTCTTGAAGCAAACAGCCTCGCAACACACTTTAGAAGTAAGGTTGAAAAAATTCGTGCCTTCAATGTGGAGGGATCGTATTCTATCGCAGCACCTAGTCCGCTCTCTGGTGACTTCACTTCTTTTGCAGCTGTAACGGAAGAAGATGTCACGCGTGCTGTGAAATCTTTTCCTAATAAGCAATGTTCTCAGGACCCCATACCTACTTGGCTATTAAAACAATGTCTTCCGGATATAGCGCCTGTAATTACCGCAATTATCCAGAAGTCACTAGTAAATTCACTTGTACCGGGAACACTTAAAAAATCAATTATAACTCCGATTCTAAAAAAGCAAAATCTTGATACTGACAATGCGGATAATTACAGGCCAATATCCAATCTACCATTTTTGTCAAAACTGCTTGAGAAAATCGTTGCCAAACAATTGGTGGGGTACTTGAACTCCGCTGGTTTATTTGCCAAAAATCAATCCGCTTATCGACAGTTTCATTCAACGGAAACTGTTCTTTTGCGGGTAATTTCTGACTTTATCATCGGGATGGAAGCAGGTAAGTTGGGTTTGGTATCTGTTCTTGACATGAGTGCGGCTTTCGACACGGTAGATCATAGTATTTTATTAAATGTGCTTGAAACCGAATTTGGCGTTCGAGGTGATGTACTCCAATGGATGAAATCGTACCTGTCTGGACGAGTAGCTTCAGTAATTTTCAATAAATGCATATCTCCTGAAACTCCCATTGAATTTGGAGTTCCCCAGGGTTCTGTCCTGGGTCCCATTCTCTTCATTCTATATACGAATCGTCTCGAACAACTCATTCACTCGGCTGGCTTTGAATCACAAGGCTACGCAGATGATCGTTTGATTTTCAAGTTTTGTTCCCCAGATGAAAAAGACGCCCTTAAAAACGAGGTTGTTAGTTTCATTAACACAGTCTCAAGTTGGATGTCTGTTAATAAACTCAAACTAAATCCGACAAAGACGGAATTTATTTGGATAGCGTCTCCTGGAAGGCAAGCCCTCATCGAAGCCAACCCAATTCGTATTCAGGATACAGATATAATCCCGTCTACAGAAATAAAATTTCTAGGTTTCACTATAGACAATAGTCTTTCTCTTGAATCGCAAATTTCAAAAACTGTAAGTTCTGGCTTTTTTCATCTAAGGCAGATAAAATCAATCAGGAGATGCCTTCCCTCTGATGGAGCAAAGGCACTCATAAACTCGTTCGTTGTTTCACGAATGGATTATTGTAATAGTGCGTATGCTGGCCTGCCTAAGAAACAATTCAATAGAATCCAGTCCGTCTTCAATGCTGCGGCGAGAATGATTTTTGGTGAATCTAAGTATTGTCATATAACCCCGCTTCTAAGGGATCGCCTTCATTGGCTTCGATGCCCTGAAAGAATAGAGTTCAAGATCTGCTTAATGACCTACAAAGCATTGCAAGGAATGGCGCCAGCCTACATATCGGAACTATGTGTCCGACAAAACTTAAGCGATAGACAGCTTACTCTGAGGTCAGCAGATCTAGATGTTACTAATCGTTTAATTGAACTTTCTAGGTCAAATCGAGCCGTTTACTATGATCGCTCTTTTCGTGTATCTGGCCCGCTCATTTGGAATAAACTTCCCTCAGCTGTTACCAATATTCAGAATTTGACTGAATTTAAACGGGCTTTAAAAACAAAATTATTTAAAAGTTCATACCATTCGTCTTAACCTTAATCTCTTTTCAATGTATTGTAATGACATGTTTTAAGTCTCTGGAAATTGTTTGGTTTCGGTTTCCTCCTTACTGTATTTTATGTTTTTTTTTAAAAATGTTTTTAATGTCCACTCAGAATGATTCTTATTTTTGCGCCTGTTTTATACTGTATTTTAGTTTTAATATTTTTGTTTTGTCCTGTGCTATAATAGCGTTACTTTTTACTAATATTGTCCTACGCTATAATAGCACTCTTATTGTTGATTTTGTTCCCTTGTTATTGCCTTGTATACTCGTATACTGTATATTCTTTATTTAAAATTACTTTTTAATACTTTGTAAGCACTGTAGGTTTATTTTTAAATTTTGTTATAGTTAAGCGCAATTGAAGTGAAACATCACAAAACTGCGCTATACAAATGCTTTGTTATTATTATTATTATTATCAAAGTTCGTATCTCGAAGCAAAATGAATAAATTGATCTCGTCTTAAATGAATGCATGTAAGTTTATTTATCGCATATATGATTTCTTTAAATACTAGGAGGTTTTTAGGTTAACCTCCATTAATTAATAAGTCAGTTAACTTGCATAACGAACGACATTATTTAAATAAAACTGCATATTGATATCTTATCTGACACTACGGAAGCCGCGCTAAAATCAGTGACCTTTATCTACCGACTAACGGAATAATCTTTTCACTGTGCTCGCAATTATTGCTAACTGACCATAGACAACGAATTTAATGAATTTCATATCTATACTTGGGTTTTATCGATGGACCATGCTAGGGTCACAGCCAAGATCGCATACGATTTGGCGAGCTTTTGTCAATCGTCGGTTGGATTATGTCTTATCAATAGGTGACTGTGCTAGCACATATTGATAAGTGACCAAAGATGACGGATTTTGTCAATGTAGTATAGATATAGGGTTATATCGATGGACCATGCTAGCACCCCTGAACGATAACGCATGACGGAAGCCTTTCGATACCTGAGGCCCTAGCACGCTCGCTCTATAACGATCGATAGGATAACTATCGGTAACTTCTAATCGTTCCCTAGCATGACTACAGATCGCCAACAAATAAGTGACAGTTCACAATTACTAAGTGTCTTTAACATATTCGACATCAACTGTTGTTTGTACGTTAGCGATGTGCAGTTGTCCTAGGGAACGATGAGAAGTTACCGATAGTTATCCTACCGATCGATACAGAGCAAGCGTGCTAGGGCCTCTGGGGTGCTAGCATGGTCCATCGATATAACCCTATATCTATACTACATTGACAAAATCCGTCATCTTTGGTCACTTATCAATATGTGCTAGCACAGTCACCTATTGATAAGACATAATCCAACCGACGATTGACAAAAGCTCGCCAAATCGTATGCGATCTTGGCTGTGACCCTAGCATGGTCCATCGATAAAACCCAAGTATAGATATGAAATTCATTAAATTCGTTGTCTATGGTCAGTTAGCAATAATTGCGAGCACAGTGAAAAGATTATTCCGTTAGTCGGTAGATAAAGGTCACTGATTTTAGCGCGGCTTCCGTAGTGTCAGATAAGATATCAATGTGCAGTTTTATTTAAATAATGTCGTTCGTTATGCAAGTTAACTGACTTATTAATTAATGGAGGTTAACCTAAAAACCTCCTAGTATTTAAAGAAATCATATATGCGATCCATAAACTTACATGCATTCATTTAAGACGAGATCAATTTATTCATTTTGCTTCGAGATACGAACTTTGATAAAATATGTCTTTGGATCGTATCAACTATTTAACTCCCGTCTAATCGCAAAAAGTAAATGCGAAGCGCCGATGTATATTAAAGTTATTATTTCAATTCGAAATTGTCAATTTATTAGTATTTTTTAATTTTTAAATAGCTCATTTGAAATTTAGTAACGTAAATTCATCAAAAAGGTGCCAGTGTTGCCATCTTATACCGACTTAGTATTTTTTTCCTTCCGATATCGGTTTCTTTAGCAACGGTGAAAGCGTGCTAGGACATTCGATATAAACGTCGGAACGGTATAATACAACGGAAGATGCAAATCACGGGTGTAAATGTTCGAAGGATGATATTTCAAAGATCTAACTGTATATGGGGCTAAATATTACTTCGTAAAATATAATGAACTATTTATTAGCGAGATCACCCAAAAAAGTTGATTATTTATATTGTTAACACTACTCAAAGCAGCATCCAAAAAAGGAATGCATTTTTCTTCGCCCATTTTGTTTCAAAATCCCGCGCTTTTATTGTCGAGTCCACTTTGGTCGAGTCTGTAGAAATGACGCGTTAGCTCATTGTAAGTGGAGTGGTTCTAAAAGTTTATTTTAATGTTTTTGAAATGTGGATTTGTGTTTTTATACCTGAATTGAAAGTTTGCTCTTGTATTTTTACATTCAGTTTTGTACGCATGTGTCAGATCCTGCTACTCAAATTGCTGGAGAAAAATTAAATGAAATTCGTGTTCTTGTCAATTAAACTGGATAAATTTTTAAGGACTCAGTGGTGCCGTATGAAAATCTATGCTTGACGAGAGCATTATAGAGTTCAAAGGATGTCTTAAGTTTAAGGAGTATATTCCATCCAAACGCCAACGATTTGGAATAAAAATATTTGTTTTGTGCAACGTGCAGACGGATATATTTTAGATGTAATTATTTATTGTGGTGAAGTGACGGATGTTACTGACGAACAATGTCTTGGGGCTTCCGGAGCTATTGTCACCACTCTGTTAAAAGACTACGTAGGTAAAGGCCACAAATTGTATGTAGATAATTGGTACACTAATACAATATCATTTAAATTTCTGCATGACCACCAAACCAGACGTATGTGAACAGTTCGAAACAACCGTTAACACATATCAAAATTTAATAAATCGAAGAAGGGGTAAATTGCCTCACATTATTTTGGTTAACTGATAGTATTAAAATGGCACGACAAAGGATAAATGTGTATTTTAACAACGCTTAACCAAAAATAAATTTTAGAAGAGGAGAAATAATTTCAAATCCAAATTGTATCGAAGATTATAACAAAAATATGGGCTTAAGAGATGAAGCGGATATAATTAGTGTAAATGCCCTACGAAAATCAATTAAGTGTTACAAAAAAGTTTTCTTTCATCCTACATATTAATATTTACCGAATTCATACCTAATGCCCAAAACCGTTAGTTCAAAAGATATTAGTTTTCCTGATTATCAATTAAGTATATGTTATAAGACAATTATTAGAAAAATATCATATTACGTCGCACCCTGAAGTTGGTCCACGTGCGTCACAAGATGTTCCATTACGGTTATCTGCCAAAATGCTGGCTAAACATATGCCGTGACCTATACCCGCAACGGATAAAAAACAAAAAACTGTAATGTTTGCTCAAACAAAAAACAAGAAAAATGATATAATATATTTGTGGTGAATATAACCTGCCGTTGCGTATTTGTCCATCTCAACGAAATTCCATGAGAAAAAAAAAATAATTTCAAATCTTTTGTAAATAAAAAAAAACTCCAATAAATGTGAAAACAGTTGGAGAATCGTTCGTTGCCTATTGCCCGTTCGTGCTAGCTGATTGTCAGAAATGGAATAATAATGTTATTTATTATGCTCACTTCAAATATTCTGTGTTTCATGCACCTAAATCGATCTTTAAAATATATCAAAACGGAAATTTGATGATTTTCATTTTGTTGTTAATGTATACTGATATATATATGCTAACCGCTAAGGTTTGAATAAAATAATTTGACATTTGACACAATATGTTTGACGTTTTATGTACATAGACAACATAGAAAATCTTTCCAGTGTTGCCAGCGTGTTTTACCAAACCTTTGTCTACCCAATGTCAGTCGTTATAATATTATCGGTAGTTGCCTCTGTCTATTCGATATTGTAAAGTTATCGATTTCATTGTGCTAGCACTCCTGGTGTGTTAGCACGGTCGCTAGATATGAAGTTACCGACCGATTGTCGGTAACTTCTCATCGTTCCCTTGGACAACTGCAGATCTCAAACGTACAAACGACAGTTGATATCGACTATATTAAGGACACTAACGGCCGCTGTTCCCAATCCTACTAATCAATTACTAAGCCAAAATTTTGCCTTAGTATTTGATTAGTGCACAATTACGCTTTTTCCAACACACAAGTATCGCTTAAGCATTTATCTTAACCTAAGGAAGCCGGACTAGTGGATTAAACTCGTTCCGGCCGCCTCAGTTTTGGACTAGTTCTTAAAAGTGTCAACAGAGTAGAAAAAATACCGCGAACACAATGTATGGTCGATGAAATATCGCTTTGACAGAAGACACAGTTTCGCGCTCATTTCACTTCTGTTGTATTGCGTTTATCAATTATCATTTTAATTCATATGGATTGAGAAGTTCGGATGCGTGCGGAGCAGAGACGAAAAACGGTTAATTTATGCGAAAAACTATGTCGTTTTCGAATATTCGCCTAGCCAAGTGTCAAGTCCAGTACTTACGGTCAAGCTGACACTTTATTTTATATACGTTTGTTTAAAAAATATAAAATGTCAGTTTATGGATAAAAATATTTTAAATAAATTACGTGTATTAATAATAAATCCAACAATTAACTCTATAGTATTAATTTAACTTCGAAAGTTGACGAGGCCAGATAACATAAGATGTTTGGGGACAACATAAATCGAGCGTTACCCTACAAAATGCTTGGCTGATCGCAGCCTCAGATGAATCGTTTTAAAAGTTAGAAACAGCGGCCGTTAGTCATTGTGAACTGTCACCCATTCGTTTGCGATCTGCAGTTGTCGTAGGGAACGATGAGAAGTTACCGATAGTTATCCTATCGATCGTTATAGAGCAAGCGTGCTAGGGCCTCTGATGAATTTTGCCTAAATTGTCTCGTAATGCTGTCTTAACACAAAAATTGTTTGAAACATTTACAGAGTGTTAACAATTCTTACATTAATGATATTACCGTTGGAATGTGCACAGATATTAACACTCAAATTAAAAATGTTCACAGCATGCGTAATCAAGCTTTAGTTGTTATTAGATTCTAGTACTGAAAAAAAAGATAAAAAATCAAAATGAAATATAGAATATGAGATATAAAACATAGTAAGTGTACATTATCTAAAGTGAAAGATAAGAAAGAAAGAAAAACTTACCAATAAAACAATTACATAACTGTCCTCCGTGACATCGTGGTAGAAGATTGTTTATTTGTTTTTATAAAGTATACGTAAAAAGTATATAAATATGCAGAATCACCCTTCAGGAGATGGACAGCTTATGATACGGTGGTGAATGGAGTCAGGTGAGCGTGATGTCTGTCGAGCGTGTGGCGAGTGTGGAGTGTGGAGTGGTGAGTGGAGTGTAGTAGGTATAAGGAATGGTAGGATGCGGATGTGCGGGGTGTTGGGTGTTGGGTGCACTCCTCACTCCTCCCCCCATCAGAACGACTTGCCATGCACTTGAAGAGGTCTAAGTGTGCCCTTTGTCCTGAATGTGTTACTGGATGTTGTAGTTACCTGTGTGGGAGGTGAGCCTGGTATTACAAGTATTCGGAGCCTTCCACGGAGAAGGAAGGAACCGCTAACACACTTCAATAGTAGTTTTTTTTATATTATTTATTTATTGTTTGAAAAATTAATAAATTGTTCCCAATTATTACATTAATGATATAACCGTTGGAATGTCACAAATAATAACATTCCAATTAAAAATGTTCGTAATTTCGCAATAAAATAAATAAATAATAATTATCAAAATTAAATTTAAAACAGGAGATGTAAAACATAGTAGGTGAATGTTAGAAGATTTTCGATTTGGTTTTTAAGTATGCGAGATTGTTTGCGAAGATATCTTGTACGGTCACATTTAATAGTATTGTATAGAAGACACATTCGCGACAGTGGATTGAAGTATGCATACTTAATATGAATAACTTATGACCTTCGAGTCGCGGGTTCTTGGAGATCCTGAATTGTGTGGTGTGGGTAAATTGTGTGTGTTTAGGGAGCTGGTTAGGGAACACACGCCTTTCAACCATGCGATACTCCTTCCCTACATGAGACATGAAGGTAGATCTTCTGTTGAAGGTTCATACTAGAATATTTAAAGCGTACTCTTCTGAGGATTCAGCGACCTGCCAGTAAAGTATCCTCGCCCAGAAAGGGCTAGCTCCAAGTCCTTGAAGTGTCTCAAAGCTTGCGGGGTGAGCGGGCCTGTTTGCGCGGGGCCCGGGTTTACTCTGCATGGAGCCCGTCTAGCCCTTCTTGAGGGAGAGATAATGAAGCAAACAAAGTTGGCACTTCTAAGGTCAACAAGAATCCAGCGGCCCGAGGGAGGGGGGGGGGGGGGGGTGTCGCGACCCACCCTCTTGTAACTACAGGTAAAAAAACGCATACATTAGGTATACGTACCTTTAATTCATTTTATTAGCAGATTTTATCCATGCAGCCTTGCCTGCGATATGTATGTATAATGTATAATATAGTAGCACGATATAAATAACAATAGAATTTCCAATGTATTTAGTCGCCTAATCGACGGGAATAACCACCATTCGAATTTCTAAATTTTGTTTCAGAGTGAATAATTATTAGATACCATCTAAAATATTGTTATTAGATCGATTAATTATTGGATCAAATAAATAATAAGAAATACAAATATAAATATTACGGTGGAGTGTCTTTCGAGTTTGGGTTTTTCGGAGTTGTTTTCCCGTGTGAAAATTTGGCAGTTTGGTATCTGTTTGACTATAGTACACGTTGCGTTGCTTCTTGCACCTTAAATATGATGTCAGGTAATCCTCCGTTATACATTTACCCAATAAAGTAAGAATGATTTTTTCTAATAATCAGTACATATCGAGCATATCAGAGGTATTTTGTGAAAATTGGAAATAAATTCACAGTGGTTCCCTCGCCTGTTTTGTAAACATTTACCGGTGGTTTTTTCATGTTTTCAGCAATTAAAGATCAATTATTATCCTTTTTGACTTAAAATATAATTACATTTAGCTATTTGCTATAAATATTTATATTTTTCCGCTTTAAAATCGCTTATTTCTGCTTTTGTAGTGATTACACAGAAATGTTAAATAACTAACTACCTTTTCGACTTCTATTTAGTTTATAAAAGAAAATTAGATACCATCATTCAGTTTCGACTACTAATAATTGAGGAGAGTTTAAGGGGTCAAAAAACTATTATGTCTTTAATGCACATTCAATTCATTGTTAGGACGGATATTTCACGGAATTTTAACAATTCATCAAATTTCCAAGTTAAAATTCTGTTAACTCGTCCTTGTGGGTTAGTTGTTTCATATATCTTAAATAATAACTTAACTCGACTAGAGCATTTACAGAACTTAACAATTATTGATGAATTATTCTAATTCTATGAAGCAACAGACCCTTGGACATGTGAGTTTTTATTTTTATTTGTGTTCTTGTATTTGTCAACCGCCACGCAAGTGTTTTTAAATATGGTTAGAAATGTTTGACGGATAACCAACGCTTCACTGTTTAACTTGGAAACAGACGAAGTCGCCGTCATTTAGAATAACCCGCAAACTGGTTAACCTCATGGATTTGTGAACCCACCTCCCCTCCCCCACCCACCATTGTTACTTTATATCTTTGTTATTTTTAATGTGCATTGTCATTCATATGTATTGAAAGACAATTATTTTATGTGAGAGCTGTGACCAGCTGTGAACCACTAAAAAAGGCTTCGAGAAATAGCCATATGGACCACGGGCAAGTTTGTGGTATTCCACCTTCCCTTTCCGCACCCTTCATTAAGGCAATTCAGTATAGTTGTTTTTATCGTACCAGCAAATTAACGAAAATTTTACAATATAACTACCTATTACTTATTAGAAATGGTTTAACGAAAACCTGCAGGTCTTTTAACACCAATACGCAGAAATCATCCTTCGCCCATCTTAAAATATAAAAACGAATGTTTTTTTCTTCAAACTCCTCAAAATCCCTTTGTGGCGTCATTTTTAATAAAATTAAACAATTAACTTTGTATCAACCACTATCATATAATCACAATTACCTACATGTTTCGAAACCGATGGTTTCTTCGTCAGGGTAGTAAATATATTTTTGTTTGTCTTTTACGTGGTACCTAAATTATTCATCTGATTGGGGTAAAACTTTGGTGATTTGTTGAACACAAATGCCCTGATATGCCCTGAGTTATGAGCTCTAGCGTTATGAAATTATTTCCTATACCATTCGTCCGATTGCGAAGAAACTTTGGCGAATAATGATGCGCCCTCCCTCGAATGTTTCTACATATAATAGGGGATAGTAGGAGAATAACGCGGGAATGTGGTAGGGGAACGGGTCTGGAAGGGGGATGCATGGGAAAAGACACGCAGGGGAGGGTTGACGAGGGATGGGGGGACGAAGGAGGGGAAGAGGGAGGAGCAGAGGGAGAGATTGCAATGGAGACACAGTAACAAAAGGGGATAGCAGGGGGTAAATTTGGAAAATCCATGCTTCTCACATTGACAGCTGTATGTGTCTGATCACGGGTCGGAAAACCGAAAAACTAAAAATATTGTGTATCCAAAAGGACTTACAACAAACAGAATTAAAACCTATCACTTCCCTTGAGTGGCATGCAACGCACGCCAGGTACTCGCTCGTGCTTTATAAAACCGTACTATAAGAACATGATTTTTATTTTTCATGCTCACAGCGTATTGCTCGGCATATCATCCGCGGAATATCTGCCAGTGTGCACATTATGTTACACACACACATACATCCTCAATACTTGTCATGTTAACATGTCCATTGGTAGCTGTACTGGTAGTAATACTAGGTAGTAATTGCGCTATCATTATTCAAGTCTTCCTAGTACCTACTAGTCGCTGTGTATAAATATAATTCACGCATTCACACCGAGGCCTTAGAGCAGTGGTTTCCAAAGTACGGACCACCAGGGTTCCTCGGGATCATTCAGGGGGTCCGTGAAAAATTAAAATTGATTTGGGGGTCCCCGAACAACGTCAGGGGGTCCGCGCAAGGTTTAATACAAAATAAAAAAATTATTGCACATTTTATTAATATGAAAGTTATAATAAATAACAATGAATACATTATTAGCGATTTATACGTCCTAAGTAAAATATAAATATAGACAGGTGCATAAAATTCAAGTACATTACGGTGAGTCAATTCAAAAGAAACAACCCCTAGTCCTCGAACAACGTCAGGGGGTCCGCGCAAGGTTTAATATAAAATAAAAAAAATTATGACACATTTTTATTAATATGAAAGTTATAATACATAACAATGAATAAGTTATTAGCGATTTATACGTCCTAAGTAAAATATAAATGACAGGTGCATAAAATACAAGTACATTACGGTGAGCCAGTACATCAAAGAACGTGAAATATTTGGGGCACGTCAGTACTGAAGACCTCTCGGACGACGGTGATATTGAGCGACAAAGGAGAAGTATCAGCATACTATCGAATATGATTGCCCGAAGATTTTTCCAGTGCAGCAATAATGTTAAAAAGACATTGTTCAATGCATTTTGTACCAGCCTATATACATGTGAAACATGGTGTCAATACTGAAACAGTTCAACGGAACGACTCCGGATCCAATATAATAACGCCTGCAGAATTATATTTGGATACAGGAGATACAGCAGCGCTTCAACAATGTTTACGGAACTAGGACTTATGGATTCGCCGGCCTGATGAGACACCGGGTCACTGGAGCCAGGGTGCGGCTAATGGCCTCCGACAACATGGTGGTGAACGCAGCCTTCCAGCACCAAGCGCCACTCCTGAGTGAGCGCTGGGCCCGAGCTCACTCAAGACCATGCAGAAATTGATTGCCTATTTATAACTTTGTACCTACTTATAATTGTTCTACTTTATTTATAATTTAACTGTATTTATAACTATATGGGATTGTACTATCCTCCCCACATCCTGGAATAAAACATTATTATTGTTATTATTATAAAACAAATAAATAATCTGATAGCATGACTCCATATTATTACTGTCACTGTAACTGCTGATACTGAAGGAAAGGTTTTGTCACATTCTTTGTTAGTATATTATTGTTATTAACCATCTTTAAACAACAGATGCCCCGGTTTGCTGTTAAAAATATATGTCTACTAATTCAACAGTTTTATTTAACTATGTACGCCGAGGCCCTTGCAGATATTAGTGCCTGGATCGTAAATTGTAATTGTCTATCAACTGCCGAGTATAACTTTAATGCCGACCAGAAGTTGATTCAGAAATGGTCGCAATAGGCGAGTTTAAGGTCCGAAAAGTGGCATACCTCCCGGCCCACTCCTTTCTCTGTCGAGCGTTTATTTTACGCATCTTTCTATTTGACTTACGGTCATTATAGATTTCAAAGTTATTTCTTATTAGTGGCAGGAAGATCAGTGTCTACATGAAATTTATAAAAACATCAGAATAAAGCCCGGGCAACGCTGGGTGCTTAAGCTAGTCATACATAAATAACCAAACATATTTTCTGAAATCAATCAAACACTCTTGTAAATAAAGTGATTGTTACAATGATATTAGTTTTGAAGAAATATAATAAATCAAATGGGCTGCGAACTGATAAAAGTGGAAGTACCTGGCCGGGCCGGAGTTTCAAATGGAGATAAAACGTTCAGGCCGGAAAACAATCTCTGGAGTGGATTGGGGATGGGGAGGGGAAGCGGTTACGTCATAATTGTCGAGAACCGGTCTGAGATTAAAAGGAAATTACATTCCCGCGGTAGATTTGATTTGTGTACAAGTCGGTGTTGTTCTCGGGGAGACGGAGACGGTGGGGGGTGGGGGCACAATAACTCGGAGGAGGAAGGCTAATTTGATGCATAATTGACAAATCTGAGATGGCAGAGTAATCACCGTGAACCAATATAACAGTCATTAGCAGAATTGCTCGCTGTCCGCTGCTCGCCAGGACCTGGTCTCGTCGCCCGTTCCCGCTCCGTATGTTCTAATTTCTAATTATGGCTATATTTGCAAACTACCTTATTATTCCTTCATCAAATAGAATAAAACAACATTAGATAATTAGTTTAACACGATTGAATTTAGCAGGAACCTCTAGTCTGGACCCCCAAAAAATCTGAAAAATACCCTCGACTCTGTGCAGAAACGGTCGGTCTGTTTATATGATTATTATTATCCTATATTATATGTTAATAACAAACGGATTGAAATCATTAGAGCACAGGCATCAGGTGGAAATTCTGTCCTTGTCTAACCGGTATTTTAATTGTATCTAGCGTCATCGATCCCCTCGGCACCGGTGCATAGATGGAAGACACGCCGAACGCGCGCTTCACGGTTGACATTATTTGTCACATGAGAACGGGTCGCTTCTACGACTCAGCTCGGCTGTGGAAACTCTGTGCTTCCTCCCTCCTACAACATGGGTCTCTTCAAGACATGTTCATTCCTTCCTCCCCCCAAAAAGACTCTCCACACAGCATCTTCAAGCATCTTCAAAGATGACATAAACTCTGAGGGAAATTATTTTCCTCAGAGGCTTCTGAGTGGATATATGTAAAAAAAAAAAAACTAACGGTGGTGTTGCCATTATATAAATATATTGATTTATTCTTATTTTAGATGTCGACCAGGGCCCCTAGCACGATCGATAAGGATTGATAGGATAACTTTAGGTAACTTCTCATCGTTAAGGATTAATAGGATAACTTTAGGTAACTTCTCATCGTTCCCTAGAATGACTGCAGATCGCCAATGAATAAGTGACAGCTCATAATTACTAACGGCCGCTGTTCCTAACTTTTAAATCGATCAATCTAAAGCCGCGATCAGCCAAGCATTTTGTAGGGTAGCGCTCGATTTATGTTGTCCCCAAACATCTCATCTTATCTGGCCTCGTCCACTTTCATGGACAATAAAATGACATCAAAGTAAGAACTTTCGAAGTTAAATTAATATTATGGAATTCCTTTCCATTGTAAGAATATGTACTAAAACACAATTTGGCTGTCCTGAAACGGGAATCCTTCCCAGTTGGACAGACAAAGGATCATCTTGTATTGTATTGTTTGTAATATATAAATAAAAATAAATAAATTGTTGTATTTATTATTAATACACATAATTTATTTAAATCATTTTTATCCATAAATAAACTGAAATTTTATATTTTTTAAACAAACGTATATAATATTATATTAAAAATAAAGTGTCAGCTTGACCGCAGGTACTGGACTTGACACTTGGCTTGACGAATATTCGAAAGCGACATAGTTTTTCGCATACATTAACCGTTTTTCGTCTCTGCTCCGCACGTCAAAACAAATAAACAAAATGGAAAATAAAACAAAACGTGCCAAAAACTTTACTCAAAACGACATGATAATTGACAAACGCAATACAACAGAACTGAAATGAGCGCGAAACTGACTGTGTCATTTTTCAAAGTGACATTTCATCGACCATTGTTTTCGCGGTATCTTTTCTCTAATGACACTTTTAAAAACTAGTCTAATATTGAGACTGCCAAAATGAGTTTAATCCACTAGTCCGGCTTCCTTAGGTTAAATAAATGCTTAAGGCATGCTTAAGCGATACTTGTGTGTTAGTTATAAGTGTAGTTGTGCACTAATCAATTACTAAGCCAAAATTTTGGCTCAGTAATTGATTAGTAGGATTGGGAACAGCGGCCGTAAGTGTCCTTAATATATTCAACATATATCAACTGTTTGTACGTCAGAGATCTACAGTTGTCCTAGGGAACGATGAGAAGTTACCGAAAGTTATCGATACAATCCTAGTGCGGGACCCAGGCTCCCTAGCACACTCGACCGATAAACCCTATATCAATACGATATTGACTAAATCTGTTATAAATATTTGCGAGTACGTTCAACAATTTATGAGAGATATTACGACCGGCGATTGTTTAGCGTAATTTCCCGAGTGTCAGTGAAGCTGTTAATATACACATTTTTTTTAATAATGTCATTTTTTATGCAAAAAAACTGGCTTACTAATATATGGAAGTTAACTGATGAAGCTCTTAGTATTGAAATAAATAGACTTAATTAATTCATCTAAAACGCGTTTAATTTAATCAGTTTGATTTTGGAGAAACTAAAATGGTTCAAATGTGACTAAATACCTCATTAACTATTTAACTCAAATTGCAAATTATGTTTGTTAAAGTTAGTTTAACCATTAAAAGTTGTCTATTTATTAGAATTTGTAATTTTTACGTACCGGTTTGATGTAGGGGAATATAAATCATTGCACAGACCCACTGGTGTTGCCAGCATATATCGATTTCTTATTTATTCCCTATCAATATCGGTTCGACTGTCAACGATAAAACCGTGTTCGGGACATCGATATAAAATGGTCGGAAGTAGTAGGGTAGCGTTACCAAAATTAGTAATTTGGTTCTACGACTGTGTTGTAGCTCTGAACTCGGATATAATATCATTTTCGAAACTGGAATTGAAGTGTTTATTATGTCTTGTTCGGTCAATATTAATTTCTAGCTAGGCAGGTCCTAATTTCTTATTTCAAATGCTCGTGAAAATGGCAAATGAATTATGTTGTAAAAAAGTGTTTTTTTGTAACAATATACTAAGTTTTTACTAAATGTGTCTTCAATAAGTAATATTGAGGTGCCATAATCAATCCTACAATTATCCCACATTATATTACACAATCAATGATTGTGCAATATAATATAAGGCATATGGTTACATAGGAACATATTTACAATCGCTTTGGGCTGGATTCGCTTCGTTAGTTGGTTGGCTGTACCTAGTGTAGTTTCATTAGCTATAATTATAATAACGGTTCGCCCTCGACAAACACTCGCTGGAAATTATTTAGTATTAAATGATCGGGCCAATCGGTAATGTGTTTTTCTGGTCAGTAAACAGAGCGGGATGTTTGCGGTCGGTTGGGCGCACAGTGGGCGGCATTTCACAGCGATACAGGCCGTTCCTGTACAGGCCGTACAGGCCATACAGGCCAAACAGGCCATACCAGCCGTATAGGCCCACACATCGTACATGCGGGTGTCAGGCCACAAGAAACCAGCTTTGAAATTGAAAACCCAAAAACGAAAACATTACATGGCGCTAAAGAAACCAAAAATAAAAATTAATAATCGTTTTTTTTTTTACTATCGATGTCCCGAGCACGGTTTCACTGTTGACAGGCGAACCGATATTTATTTATTTATTATTGATAGGGAATAAACAAGAAATCGATATATGCTGGCAAGCGGATCTGTCTTAAAGATTTATAATCCTTTACGTCAATCCGATACGTAAAAATTAAAAATTCTTATAAATAGACAATTTTTAATTGTAAAACAAAAAAAAAATTATAAATTATAAATAAAAAATATTACCATTTGTTATTTCGGCTACTGGCATTATACCTAGCTCTCTCATTAAAAATTTTGGCATATTAGATTTGTCAAAGAATTTGTACATAAAAATGCAAAAATCAGTCATTTAAAATTATGTCAATACATGTAGCATTACGAAAGATTTTTAAAATATTTATATTGAGGGATCTGTAGGATTTATCGGTCAAATTAGGAATTCCACCGAGCCGAACCCTCTGATATGAAAATATCTGGAGTCGGTGAATTATATTCCCATTTAATAGTTTGGTAGATTAACATGTTGTTCTTGTATTGTTTTGTATTAATTATACTTATATAATACACTTGCATAACGTGGATTTACTAGATGATCATTTATATGGAAAAATGTATGAAAGGGTTTAGTTTTTCCTATGGGAAAAACTAAACCCGGACCTGAAAATCTGGTGCGTAATAAAATAAAAATAATTTACCATACATTAGCAATTTGCATGTACTTTTTGACACCAAACGGGAGAGTTAATTAATGAGGTCTTTAGTCATATTTGAACCATTTTGGTTTCTCCGAGATCGAATGGAATAAATTGAATACATTTTAAATGAATTAATTAAGTCTATTTATTTCTATACTTTAATTTCTTTTATTCAAGTACAAAAGACAGCTTTTACTCTGATAATGGAGTACTTTTTGATAGGCTCAGGTAGTCCTGAATTATTATATTTGATAGGGAGAGTGGGCGGACTGGGATCTAGCTGGGGGAGGGAGACACCGCTGACCACTGCATGCATTTAATTTATAAATAGTCCTGCAGTGGAGACCACAGGACACGGGACACGGGACTGCTGATGTGGGGCAGGAGCAGAGGCTTGCCCGTGTCCGGTGTTCGGTGTCCGGTGTGGGAATATCCTGACTGCAGTAGCTAGCCTCGATATTATTAAGAGGGTATTATTACCAGAGAATACCAGAAATTAGTCCTTTTTAAATCAAATTCTAGACGTATTGACTCTTTTTCACAAAAAAAAGATAAATTGATCTTGAAAGTATAATAAGACAAATTTAAAACTTTTTCCACTTTAATTTATTTTATTATACTATTATAGTGGAATTCCACCACAAATTATCAGTTTCAAAAATAGAAATGATTTTGAAAGATTGTTATTTTATCTGGTACACGCAGTTTTAAAATTTTGAAAAATTAAGAGTATTTTTAATATACCAATGTTATACCGTTGGTCGTTGGCAGATTTTTTCAATTTTCAAACGATAGATTCTATTAAACAACACAAATTTAAAATCATATAATAATACAACAAAATAAATGAATACATATGATCTAGTCAACCCAGTTTTCAGAATTTTATTTTAGTTTTAGTTAAACTAAAATCATTTAAAAATAAATCCGAGAACGCGTTTTGTGACATAAATACCTCAGTTTTTTTTATTTTTATTTAAGGTCTTAAAAACTAAAGTATTTCAAAAATTTTTTACACACTTATTTTGTTTAGACATTATTGAAAAATCGTAAATAGGTACTTATGACCAAAAAAATACTTAAAAGTACACGATATTATCATCGTGCGTTTTGAGCATTTTTATAGCTTACTTGAATGTAGGTATATATTAAAGCAAGTTTTGAATGAAATAAATCGATATTAAATTCTTAATTTAAAAAAATTGATACGGGGAATAATCGGACTTTCTCATTGGAACCTATATAAGTATTTTTAAACTTTTATTCTTAGCCGCTGGTCAATCGCTCAATCAGTTCTATCCAACTCGCTGATGACAGTCCATTGCCGCTTATACTCCAATAAGCATATAAAAATTAATTTGAGACGCTTCATTCCCATAAAAAGGAACGCCAAAGTGCCGTTGGCTGATTGACTAACTAACTAATAATCAATCCTCAATAAATTACGAATAGGTTTTACGTTAGCGTAGGTTTTTTGGGTGATTAAAAATAGTTTAAATAATAAAATACTGTCAAATTTGAGAACCTCAAAAGTCCAATAAAATATTAGGTTAATGTATTTGGGCAGAGACGGCATTAACCGTGCTCCCTATCGGCGTGGCGGGCCCTGTCCGGGAGATCAGATTGCGCTAATGAATGGCTGCCCTTATCAGAGAAAAGCCGGCGCCATTTATTTATTTGCGCTGGAACAGTTCGCGGAGGAAATCCATTTATTGGCCTGTCGCCGCCCCCTTCCCCACTCTCCCTCAGAACATCATTCTCCGGACGGAACCATTTCTCACTTCTTCTATCGGATAAATAATAGCCAGTCTAGTTAGCATGGCACACACTCTCTGGGGACTCTGGGACTACTGACTGAGACAGGTGTGAATCTGTAATGCACGGAACCACCGGACAACTGGAGTTATCGCAGTTGGCACTTTGAGCTATTGCAGTTATTATATTACAAACCTTTTAAGTGACATAACGAGTAATTTTATTGCAGTCGCGGCGGCATCCAAATGGGATGGGTTTGGTTGTGTTTTTGTCTCATTATATAAATCTACACACTTGTTATTTCAGGCATGACAGCGAACTATAATACCATCAAATATCTTCTCGCTCTTGGCACACTTGTTGCTTAAATCACATTCATACATATAATTATATATAATTGTTATTTCAGTCAAGAAAACGAACTGTAATAATAACGAATACGGTGGGTGGGCCGCCGATAGAATATTAAATATAATATAAAAATGAAATATCGAAAAAAGGCGTTTTTGGGTAAAATTTTAAATTTATATGTCAAATTTGTGTTTTTCTTTAATAATTTTATTTTTAATATACTATATCACCATATTTGTACAGTAAATATAGAATATATATTTTTTAATAAATATCTATAACTCCAAAATGATACCAAAGTTGCCTCTAAAATCGTAAAAAATTGAATTCTTTAATCGCCTATGTTTTATAACTAAAAACACAAATGAATAAAGAATCTCATTTCTGTACTACATAGATACTTGATATAGCATTTGATTCAAAATAATGTTTCAGTTTGGTGGGGTATTTTGGCTTCAAATCCAAATTTAAGTTTTGTATGATAAAGGCCGCGCACCCGTTCCCTTAAACGGAAAAATATCTCATTCTCATAAGGACTAATTTTTTTCAAAACGGTGCCCATACTTACTTGTAACTAATGAAATCCTTAAACAATGTTTATCTAAGTCATCCACATCCATGGCGGAGGGCGGAGATGAGTCAGTAAAATAATTACAAATAATATTCTGTAATGTGATTATCTCTCCAGCTTTGTTCGAGCCCATTAAAAATTAAATTCAATTTAGCTTCCCTTTCGCCAAAACCGTTTGATAATTATTGTACTCGAGATTCCATCTGATCCTCGCAAACTTTCAAAGGAATTTTAACTGTCGAGAGAAGACGGAAAACCTGCCTGTTTATTTATTAACAGGGAATCATCAGACGGAGCTCACACCACTACACCACTACACCACTACACCACTACACCACTACACCACTACACCACCAGCGGCGCGGCGTCTCCCTCACTCCACCTGCTAACACGCTCCGACCAACTTCTCCCGTTCCTTATCAACTTCATCCTAATTACCAAACAAATCATATCCCACTAATAATCACCTTGTTACAAAAAAGATTTGCTGTTTTTGGCAAACTTTTTAACAACCTACCAACTTTATAACGTTATCCGGTTGGTTCATATTTCGTAAATGTAATGTTTTTTGGCTAAATAAATGAACTTAATTATACTGCTGGCAATACAAACTAATATTCTATTTTTAAATATTCCATCTTAAAATATTTAATAACAATATTGCAAGTATCAATCCACTGGGTCGCTATTGATTGCAAATCAACAATCTTCTACATCATGTCACGGAGTACAGTTATTTTATTGCTTTATTATGATTTTTCTTTGTTTTGGTTTTTCTTTCTTTCTTTCTTTCTTATCTTTCTCTGTAGGTAATGTACACTTACTATGTTTTATATTTTATTTTAATTAATATATTATTTCTGTTTTTTTCACTACTGAAATCTTCGCCTAGTAATAAATAAAACTTGATTACGCGTGCTGCGTAATTTGAGTGTTAATATCTGTGCACATTCCAAAGACTATATCAGTAATGTTATAATTATTACACTCTGCAAATGTTTCAAACAAAACATAAATAAATGAAAATGGTGTTTTCGGGTGAATAAATAAACTTAATTATACTACTGGCAATGTAAACTAAGGGAAGGTGTAGTACGTCTTACAAAGGAGTTGGACGACGGATGGCGAATGGCCTCAGGCTAACATCTAACATCTAACCTACTAACTACAGTATCTCTCTCTACTACGACAACATTTAATCTCACCCAGGAGCTTCCGGCTTGACACTCATATGTGTACAGATGTACACTTACAGGTGGTGTATTCAAATATAAAGGAGTTTATTTTTAAATAAGAGAAACGTGATAATATTTATGTTTCATAATGCCGAATCGGATCCTGACAGGTTTCTTCTGCTTCACCAATAGTATGGCAAGAATTCAAACTTATTAAATTCGCACATTGGGTACCTACAACCATCCTTGCGTTATTACACCACCGTTTGTATCATTCCCATCGAAAACGTTACATCATGTAAATTACTCTATCGCTGCTTTATCGCCATTCATTTGCTAATATTATCGTTCTAAACTACCTGACTTACCAATCGATTATATCTTCGTCATAGAAGTAAATCATAACAAAAACTATTACGAGTGCCCGTGGTTCGTTCATTAAAATATGCAAGTGCCGATCGAGGGAATTCAACTTACAACAAGCGACATAAGCTACTGTGAGTACCTCTGTGACGTTCCTTGCTATTTGGTTTATGCATACACCATATCTACACCCATAGGCACTGCTTGCGTAGAGTAGACATTTAGTTTAAGGCCATGGCCATCAGCGCACCTAACGGAAGAAAGTAGTTCTGTGGTGTTCTTTTCGCAATTCTCGGGCAATTTTGATAATATACATTTTGTTGTAGAATCTGTGATGAAACTTTCAGTAATTGTGTTTAAGTACGTTTGTTAGCATGCAAAACTCGTGCAGAAGTTATAAGTCAAAGGTCGATATACTAGACATGTTCAGAAAATACGAGTACTATGACCATGACGGGCTGTGGTTCTTTGTTTTTAAGGATTAACAATACTGAATGGTAGAGAGGGATCTTCTGACCAGAGCGAGCAAAGGGACTTGAATTGGAAGGTGGGGATTTTCTGAGCTGTAATGTGACTGAAGAAGAAACTTGAGTAGCTCATTACTTCTTGCCTGAGACAAAAATACAGTCTTACACCAATTCCCCATCAGTCAAAAAATTCCAAACAATTTTGGGTAAAAAATCATGTCCTCACTGTTTTGGGGCCAAAAAGGCAATATTTTGGTCGAATTTCTGCCTAAGGGGAGACATCAAAGCACAATCATATACCTTAAAAATATCAAAAGGAGCATTCAAAACAAAAGGGGGGACATGAGAGGAGTATGCTCGTTGCGCGACAATGCCAGTCCTCACACAACCTGAGCTACCAAGGTGCTCTTGGACTCAATTGGTTGGGATGTTTTGGACCACACCCGTATTCCCCTGACTTGGCGCCTTCACAATATTATCTTTCCACCTCTCTGAAAGCACACATGGTTGAATTAAATTTTAAACCGGCGAGCAGTGCAGAAAGATGTTCTGAAGTGGGGCAAGGAGCTGGCGCGTCAATATCCAATACCTCCGTGGTATTGGATATTGACGCGCCAAATTCTGAATCCATCTGGAGATTGTCAAACTTCAAAAACAATCTCGGAACTTCGGCAATTATGGTAGAAAAATAGTCAACAAGAATATCAACAATAATCTGCAATCTTTTTTTCGAACACATTTTTGTTAAAAAAATAAAAATTACTTTCTGAACGTGCCTCGTATTTTATTTTATAGCTATGTCTTTTATTGAGCGTGTTTTTGGTTAGTTTATTGCAGTGTTGTATCGCCCGGTGGTCTCATTGTTAGATAGTCGCTAAACTGCTAATTAAAAAAATATATAACACGACGAGTAGAATTGATTTTGGGTTTCTGGATTCCACCCCCTTGTCGAATGCAGAACATGTCAGTGGAGAACTGCAGCGGGAATATTGATGTCTTCCGACTTGCCCAGTCAGCGCAGTAGGGGTGGTGATGTCTCGCTGGAGCCCTGAGCCCTGAGCTGAGGACGGACCACTGAGAGTGAGTAAACTGTAGTCGCGCTCGCTGATTTAATACATTTATCAGTCGGGTATTACGCTGGAACACGAAGTTTTCCAGAATATCTCAAACATTTGACGTATGTTTGTTGCTCTACGCTAAGGTAACGAGTAGGTAAACATCAATTTCACCGTTATACAATTCTCACACACCAATGCGATCTCCGTGGTATTGGATATTGACGCGGCAAATTCTGAATCCATCTGGAGATTGTCAAACTTCAAAAACAATCTCGGAACTTCGGTTTGCCAATGATAATAACTGTTCCACATTTAGTCACTAGTCATTCCGTAGTCACTTGTTATGACGATTCAACCACCCGCGTTCGAAAAATCTTTCAAATTGTAATGTTTTATTTAAACATCGTCTAAACCTAGTTAATTTTTTTTAATGTAACACACGTTAAATACATAGTTGTGTCCTGTACCTAAATACTAGCTTTATCAAACTTTGTTTTATGGCACGTCTTTTATAAACCTAAAATATTATTTTACTATTACGCGAGTACCAACATATTTCTTTTGTATTTCTTTTCAATATTATCTCAATGTACTTCTAATAATAACTGTATCACTTCAGCGATATTATTTTTAAGTACTCATACATTCTTATTATGTTCTTAATATAATACTGTGTACCACTGTATACTTATAATCTAATGTACTTATCACTTTAATGTAAAAGCCTTTTTATGGCGTTTAAATAAATAAATTTAATAAAAAAAATAGTTGAATGATTTAGGTAGTCTGAATTGAGTTTGAACACACAAGTGTGTACGTGAAGTTCCAATAGAACAATGCAATATGCATAACAGCACCGCGGGGTGGCGGTATCACTGTGTGCCCCCCGCACATTGAACAGTGCATAGTGCAATGTGCAGTGCATTGTCCGCAAGTAGGCTGTGATGATCGTCGTGTCGGGCTGCAGTTATTGTGCAATTATTCAACTGCAGCCGTTCTCCAACACAAGCTGAACACTGGACATTGAATAGTCTGGACACTAAACCAAATTTGCTATCATTATTTAAAATTATGAACCAATACCCCTGACATGGGCCATCCCAAGTGGTTCGCTATGTTTATTGATGCAGTATTTGCCTTATCCACAGGCAGACATTGTGTTGGGCTTCTTCAATCTTCAAGGTCCTTGTACAATACTGGTATTATTTACAATATATATTAAATTATTTACAATATAAGTATATGCTTCTGGGTGTTGCGACCGGCTACCACTATCGAGGAATTGAACCTGAGTTACTTGGCTCTCTTTGATCGACTATACTCGCTGGGTAAAACTACTCTAATTCCCCGACATCTGTCGGTAATCTGGCGTAAGCTTTAAGCCTACCGACATCTATGAAAACCAACTGAAACCATGTGTCATTCAAGGACACTACAGGTGACTTAACATTTGTGCCCGGGTTCATGGGGTGCGGTTTGTCTAGGTCTTTGCGCCAGATGCGTTTGCTGACTTACTGCGTGGCGAGATAGTTAGGGAGGGACTGGTTTAGGGAGACCTTTTGATGACCTATCCACCAGATATATTTGTTCATAGAGACCACTGCGTTCAGTTCTCTTTCATTAAATTTTCTTCTTCAAGCCACATTAAATATTAACAATCCCGTCTACCCTAACTTGGTATCTACATGTATAGATATTTATTTATTATTATTCTAATTATATTATATATAATTATATCTCTAATTATTCATAAACTCTCCCACTTGTTATTCAGATTCACCATCGACACACACCCAAGTATAACTACTGCTGGTGGTGCAGAGATATTAAAAGATTTTAATTATTGAAGACGAAACGAATTAAGCGAAACTCAACCGAAAATCTGAAACAGAAAATCAGAAAAAATACGGTCACATCTGGGACTCGAACCCACGGCCTACACCTTGCCGGGGCGCAGCTCTACCAACTGAGCTAATCAGTCCCTATCCATATGGTCATATTTAAATGAATCATACTTTGAACTACATTTTTATTGGCGCATATCTTTGTGTGTGATTGCAAAATTCAAACCCGAATAAAGACATTTTGAGGGTATACTCATTAAGTTAAAAATAAATATTAAAAGTGATGCCTAGTTTGTTGGTTCAACGGATAGGTAGTAAAGCGCCATTCAGACGTTTCACTAATCGCTCATTTCCGCATTTCATTCGGCCTAGTTTACTCGGAATGACACGTCTGAACATGAAATGAATCGAAAGTGCCGAACACTGCCGAATGAAATCTTCAAGTGAACCGATCCAACAATGTTGGATATTTTCCTTCGGCATCCTTCACTCGCACGCGCATGCGCGCGGAAGAGAGCAAAGTGAATCGTCTGAACACCGAGTGAACTCTCAATCAGTTTGTCTCGCGTCCTGTACGGGAAGGACCATGAAAGGACGCTATCAAATCGCACGCAAAACGTCAAAATGGTATTCGTTCGGCTAATTTGTTTGCTTTTGGGAACACCTTTTTCATTCATTGTTTTTATTTCTTGCTAGAGCAATCCAGATGAGTTACAAAACTCATTTTAGGACAGGAGGAACTTACAATTCATAGGTAGGAGGTAGTAGTTACAATTTTACAAAGGTATATTGATATCATAATATAAGTTTTACATTCAGTACAGCATAAAAATAAAAATAAAGACAGGTTAAGTAGAACAACAAGAGAAAACAAGTAATATAAATTTTTGGGTCTCCCTTATTATCCATGTATTTTATATGTTTTTTAATATATGTAAGATTATTAATTTGTAGGAAAATGTTCGTAATAAAAAAAGTGAAATCAAATTGTGTTATTATGCCATAAAAAATAAAAAGGTTTATAAGACGACAAAATACTGTTTTTTTATTTATTTTTATTTAATTATGTCAACAAAATTGCGTAAAAATCGATGCATCTGACATGTTTTTCATTAAAATTCGGGGCCGGACCGCGCTGGAAAACAAACGAATTCCAGCGCGGTTGACCTCGCTCGGCGACGCTGTGGTCGGAATGGACGAGTGAACGCTTATTTCTATAGCGCCGTGTGAACATGGAATGAAACAAAATGGACGATTAGGCCGAAAAAACATGGCGGAAACCTTCCCTCGAGTGAATCGTCTGATTCCAGCTTAATGGATTTCTTCTAACCTAACCCGGGAGTCGGCAACTACCGGAGTGTGTGTATGTGCGTGAGTGCATGTGTGTGTAAGGGATCCATTTCTAAGATTGAAAGACGAATCCGTGAGGCAAAGATGAGGGGGAGGGGGGGGGGGGGGGGAGAAGGAGGGGGAGGAGGCAACGTAAGTAGATTTATGTAGAGCTTCGCTTTATGTAGAACGATTTGTCGCTCACGGATCTTAGAAATTTAATGGATAGCTGATTGTTATGTCTTAATAAACTTTAATTTGTGACAAAAGAATTTGATAAGATTATTTTTTTAATTGATAAACTAATGTTTAATACAAGTTTTTTATGTATAGCACAAAGGGTAACAATTATTATAAGTAACAATTATTAGCCTGAAACACTCATCCATATTGAAAAAACCTCTCGAGAAAAGTTACATGTCGCCGAAAGGACTTGAACCCGCACCCCTCTGATTGCCGGTCAGGAGCTTTACCATTATGCAACGGCGGGTTACCTCCTACCCACCAAATGATTGAATTTATACCTAGTGTTTCATTCAAAAATTATCGCTTATTACAATTTTTCATCTGCAAACAACCAACTTTATTTTTATATGAGAAAGGCATATAAGTGCTAACTCTCTCACTAGGTGACATCGAGACATATTATATCTACATTTTATGTTGAAATACTTAAACTCGTCAAATATTGAATATTTTTTAAATTGATAAACTAATGTTTAAGAGAAATTTTTTATCCATAGCACAAAGGGTAACAATTATTATACACAATAATGATTAGCCTGAAACACTCATCCATATTGAAAAAATCTCCCGAGAAATTTTTCGGGAGATCATTTGGCGGGTAGGAGGTAACCCGCCGTATCTTAATGGTAGAGCTCCTGACCGGCAATCGGAGGGGTATGGGTTCGAGTCCCGTCGGTGACATGTATCTTTTCTCGGGAGATTTTTTTCAATATGGATGAGTGTTTCAGGCTAATAATTATTGCTCATAATAATTTGATAAGGTTGTTAGTAGGAAAATAAAATAGTGCTATAAATACATCATTTGTACTCTCCCAATATGGCCAATACTCTCCCGGCGTGGTCGAGGGGTAAGGCTTTCAACTCGCAATCCAAAGGTCGCGGGTTATAACCTGGCGTGCGCAAATAAATTTTATTTTAAATAATTTGTGTTATTTCGCAATGAATTAATTAAAAATAAAATATATAATACTTGCAGCACGTTCCAGATCTCAGGTATCGCCCTGGTGTACGACCACTATTCAGAATTGAAACGTTGATTGAAATGGCTTTAGCCGTGTATCCAGGTAATTCCCCACTTTCCTCTTCCCTATCTTCTACTTTCCACTAACATTCCTACATTCCCAATTGAGGATACCATAGTCTCACTGGCTCCAGACGGGAGCAGTTGGGACTCTTGTGCAGTATTGATATAAAAAAAAAATTCACGACCGTGGGGATTTCTAGAGATTTCCAAATCCTCCTGGAGGGTTTTCTCTCGCCGATAGCAGCTATTTATTTAGTTTCCCCTTTCCTATTCTCAAAGGACCGCGCGAGGGGCGAAGCGAACTAATACAATAATGGTGAAATTGAAACCAGTACCTACTTTGTAGAGAAACGATAATTAACCCAATTACCCCTTCCTCCGCACCCCTCACCATACACACACACACACTCCCTCCCAGACAAACACACTTACAGCAGTGGTCAAATGAAACGCAAACATTGGAGCATTTTCAATTGGAAAATAAATGGCTTCCACCGGAAAAATAAACAAATGCTCGTTGATTCGCTTTAAATTTCCGCTCCAGTCGCTGTGACGTCATCGGTGCCATTTCACGGAAACGGGGGCCAAAGGCTCCGCCCCCTCCAGCGGGGCGCTCTGCTCCTGCGTCCCCCCGCAGCCTTGCGATGGGGGGAAGGTGGAGGACCTCCTCGTCTCATCCCGTTTAGATCTACTCCGGCACTGTTCCTGTTCTATTCCCTGAATAAACATCCTTCGATATCTTTTCGGAATTGAAGTGTTACATAGTAGTCTCGAGCTAAAATTATAATACTAAGAACAACGTGGAACTCTTAAAAGCTATTTGATTTTTCCATCTACAATTTTAACCCCTAAGGCCAATTTATTCATTTTTGGGAACAGGTCAATAGAAATCATTGTGCCTCCCCTTACAATGGAGTTAGAAAGAGAAATCACCACGCTTTAAATTCAAATCCAAAAGTTAACCTCAGAAAAATTATACCTGTATGAAACCAAAGTTCCCGACGGCAATTAAAAAAAAAAAACGATGACACTTTGTGATTTTTTTATCAATTACTTTTACATGAATGACAAAAGAGTTCTCACTGGCCCCAGACAGGATACTGAAGGTATAGTGGTAAAGAAAAGGAATTGGGGAAGAGGAAGGTGGGGAAGAACCTGGCAATTTAGATCTGGTCACCAAACACGGCTAAAAAAATAATCAAATAAAATTGATTTGAGCACCTTCGGATTGGGAGTCGAGAGCCTTGAACCCCTTGACCACGCCGGCCGTCAGTAGTGTTTTGAAAAAATACTATTGTTTTCTGCCTATCACCGCACAAGTCAGGACTCTAATTTTATTAAAGAAGGAATCTACTTTTTTGACTTCAGTCGACAGTAGATTCCTGAAGAATTTGGAAATTCTGATGAAAAGCTTAGGTAGGTGTATAGAGAATGTATTATATTATAGCCATTCGATGTTACATCACTCGCATAATAAAGTATGGCGTGTAACAATCGTATCAAATGTCGGCGGTTTAATAGGCAGATGGAGACGTTAACATTATGGTAGAGTGGGGAGGAATGTTGAATGGAGGGAGGGATCGTTAAATCAGATTCATCAGGAATCACGGGGAGTGCAGTGGGGAGGGCCCCAGAATCTATCTACACAACATCCCTTTACATGTACTTTACTCTGGTAGTATATAGTAATGTTCCTAGCTGGATGCAGTTAGTTATGCAGGTGTAGTCTACTGTGTGCGGTGCACTGAACATGGGCTCGGGTGTGGTTGTGATCGATCAGTGTCAACATTTCGTGACCCACTCCGACGCAGAAGGCTCTAGGTAGGCGCACACTGCAGACGGCTCACAGTGGTTAAAAATATCCCAAAAGTTGGAATCAATTCACAGGGAGGATTTACATGAAATAAATCGTGATATTATTTTTAGTTATAGGTAGAAAAAATAAAAATATTTAGTTTTAGTAAGTTTTATTGCGATTTCTGCATTTTATTATCAAAAATATAAAATTAAAAATAATATTTTTAATCTTAATGTCCATATCCATGCAAAAATAAAGACGAGTAATGTTTAATTTTGCTTTTTAACATTCTGACGCAGAAGATGAACAATCATCATCATCGTCAGTGTTAAAGATATTAGAAGAATGAATATCCAGAGAAATTATTAAATCGAAAAATTCCTTAGGAAAAAGATTTATTAGTTTTTTTTTGGAGTTACTAACATTAAATTAAAAACAACCTTATTACATTTTTCAGGGGAACATTTTCTAGAATAATTCTCAAGATTTTTTTTTTAAAACTTTGTTGCGATCTTCCGATAATTAGCCAATCGGCAGCCTTTGATTATATAAATGTCTAGATGGAGTAATTCCGACAAAAATAACAGGCCAGATTTGAAACACTTGTGTGCGTGACACGCACACAAGTATGCGTAACTTGTATTGTTTTACAAGCGCTTTACGTCACTGCGGGCGTGACGAGTGATACCAGTTCCTGAGTATTTCCCATAAAAGTGGGTAAAAAATATGTTTCGGTTTTGCGGGACCTAAAATTCGTTAATTTTGAATTCATTTAAGTAAAATAGTTTTCTATATATAATGATATAAATGAATAGAAAATCATTGTTAAAAGAGATTTATTTTTATTTGATTATTTTTAACAAATAAAGACAACGAAAATCATTAGAAACGGTTTTATTTAGTTATGTAATAAAGACTTATTAAACAGTTTTAGAAATCATTTACATATAACTTTTGTCATTATTATATTTTATTCGAACAACAAATTAAAACTACAAAGAACAATAAAATTTACTTAGTAAGGTCAGAAATACGAAAAGACGGTTGCACAATTTTAGTTAGACTTACGTTATTTGGCACCTTTTGGTACGGGCCGCTAAAAACAAAATTACAATTTTTAAAAATTACCTTACACGAAATCGCTTCCGTTTTTAATCTTCGACGCTTTTGATTGTTGACAAAATACAGGTCTTTGGCACGGAAATGATCAGAGCAAATGACAGTTGTTTTAGCTGGTTGCCAGACATCCTCTCCGCGGCTTTTTCTTATTATTTCTATTTACTTACTTCTTAATATAGGATCATTAGGTATTCTGTAAAATATGTATGAATAAAATTAAAAGTTTACTTGATACTTCACCAAACAAACCTGTCACATATTTAGTAATTTTAATAGATAAACAAATTTTGAATTAATAATTTTTTAAATATAGTGTCAACGTGAAGAATTAAAAAACACTTAAACACAAAGACAAACTTTCACATTTATATTATTATTATGTATAGTGTACTTTTGGGTAAATATTAAAAACCTATTTTAAAATTAACAACGCACTCATGGGAAAATTTCATTTAAAGAACAGGCAACCCCGTAAACATGGCGTCAAATGGCGTTGTTCTAAGACCAAATTACACTATTAAATCTGAATTAAACTATGAAAACTGAACTAAATGGTTATTTAAAGGTAACTTACCGATGATGGGTAACATTTTTAGTTGATTTCAACCGTCCTTTGTAATTCCTGCACACTGTTATAGCGCAAATCGTCATGTTAAAATGTCACACAACACGTGTTTACCGCACAACGATACTGACGCCACTGAGCGGACCGGACAAGCTTATGAGCTAACAGTTAGTTGATTTTTTTTTGGCGTTTGTCGCTCGAGCGCTCTATCTAGACATTTATATAATCAAAGTCGGCAGCAGTAGCCCGTGGATTAATTAGTTACTTATGCACAGTAGAGGCATATATATCACGGATAGGTACATTTCAACTAAATACATGGGGAAAATTTCCTAAAATTGTCAATATTAATATAGTTCAGCTATAAAAATTCATTAGCACTATTCGAAATTTTAGGAAATATACAACTATTACCTTAACGATTTAAGAATTCAACGTACTTTTTTTTTAAATTTCACCAGATGTTTTTTAAAAAATACCGCAAATTTGTCACATTAGAAAATGAAAAAAAAAAACTTTAGATGTTTAGTAAATATTGGATCCATGTTGAAAAAAGTATGCCAGCATGCGTTATAAAAAGTTATCACTCCCTAAAAATAATATTATAAATGTTGCACTTTCACACAATGGTCCTGACTGCTTGGGAAGCGAATCTTTATTGAAGTAGTATGCAGCGACGAAACGTTTTCCCGTGTTTGGTGGTAAAAGGAAAGATGCGCTGGTATGTGATGTCAAGATATATAGTAACAAAATTTGATGTTCCCTGTATTTTGATATTTCGATTTGTTTCCAACGCTCCCATACTGGTGAAACCATTGTGCGGCACTCCAAAACCAACATGCAACAACTACATAGTGAATTTTCTTTGTACCGTGGAATAAGTGCAGTAAGATGCAGTTTAAGAATAATTTTATCGATTCAATCAAGGATAAAATGTAGGTACATAATAGCTACTGAAGAGCTCCGAAATCTAATCATGAAAGCAATTCTGGGCTATCAACTACAATATTTAAAACCAGCAGTAAGGCCCTGCGGGAGGCTTTTCGTTCTACTCTACTCGCCCAGTTTAAGTGTTGGTGGCTATTTATAACGGATCACCATTTTGCAAAACTAACTACTTTTAACATTAAACTACAGAATACTTATATTTAATAGGTAGATATATAATAGTAGACATTCTTACATTAAGACCGTGAATAATGAGAGGAACACTCTTCACCCCAACATTATTATTGAATGAAAGCGAAAAATGTTTCTTCTCCCATACCCTATATTGTAAAACCAACGCACCTGCCTTAGATTAACCCAAGTGGTTCGCTACGTTTGGTGACTTAGCAGGGGTGCCCAGGTTCATTGGGTGAGGTTTGTCTAGGTCTTGGCGGCACATGAGTTTGCCCACCTATTGCATGGCGAGCCAGATAGGGAGGGACTGGTTGATGGTACACATTTTACCTCTGCAACCGGACTCTCTCGACTCATCGCCTTGTAGCGCAATGGGAGGGATGGATTCATACGTCCGTCACTCCGTAAATATTTTGAATAATTCTAAAAAAATTGAGGTCGTAAGCAATAAGTGAGATAATATAATGATATTATAAATGTATAAACTATTTGCCTAGGTATGTAGAGCGAATGAACGAAGTGTAAGGAGAACATGTGAGGCAAATGTGAATGGAAGAAGAAGTTGTGGACGATCAAGTGAACCAGATACTTGAGTCGCGCCATGTCAGTAGTCGGAATAATAGAAGAGCATGTACGAGAAGATGTATGAATGTGAATGAAGCAAGGAGTGTATGCCAAGACCGAGTTGTTTGGCGGTCCGTTCTCTCTGCCTACCCCTTCAGAAAGAGGCGGGATGGCTAGTTAGTTATAGTTAACTATTTATTCATAGATGAGTAGATCAGGTAGAAAACAGCTGTCGCCGAACGGCAATTGTTTTATCGCCCCCAAAATGTTCAGTATTGAGAATTGATTCAAGGAAATTGCATCTTTATACCATCAATTGGTAATTTGTAAAAGAGAAAGGAAATTTTATTATATTATTTTATAATGTATTATAAAATACGTGTAAATTATTTAACCAATTATAGATTTTCACTAAATGTAAATATTTTAACTATGACTAAAATCGGTAAGACAGGCAGATTGCCTTATTTATTTATATTTTTAGATTACTATAGCTGTAATTATTACACTTGTAGGCTTTTATTAGGTAACACACTGTTTTCAAGTATTCAAAAATAGGTTAAGTAGGTCATTATAGAAATAAACGAATGAATTAGTCATAAAGTAAAAGTGTAATATGAAACAAGAAAAACATTTTTTTACGGACACTACCGCTTTGCCTTTTGCCCGCGACCTACTACCACCGCCACCCTTCCTGCCCGCGCACTAACACAAGAATAATTAACTATCTTTTTTTTGTGTATAATGCAATTCACTCTAAGAAATAGTAACTATCTAACATAGGATGGGAATTAACGACTTTTACCAAATGAAATTTAACATTTAATAGGTAGAAAACTCTATCTATCCACATTGACTTGTTTTATAACCGTACACAAACTTAACGGCTTACCAAAGCGAGCTAGCGCCGCCCCTTGAAATCTGAATGTGTCAATAGGCCGTGTAGGTCGCAACCTACACGGCCTATTGACACATTCAGGACTGGTATGTCCCCTAATTATGCTCACCTATAAACATAAAAAAACATCATTATAACCATGTATAAATGTAAACTACCGTAAAAATTAAGTGATGTATTCTGTTGGCGACTCAATAAATAATAAAAAAAATAATGCAGGTATATTAGGAAGTAAGATGTGTCGCTGGTGCAGAGGGCTGTCGACTTGGCGAATGTTATCTTGTCTCTACAGAAAGTAAGTAGTTGAGGTTTCTGGCTTCTAGGTAATTCCACTGTACCCACTTAGCAAGGAAACATTCTCCCATTCAACCAGTGATTATCAACCTTTTCAGCCGGAGGGCCAATTTATCCATTTTCAAATTGTTCGCGTGCCGCGTACGATAATTTAAAAAATATATTAAACAATAAATAAAACAGTCTCTCTTGTGTAGGATGAATGAATTATGATGAATGTACGTAAGTCTATAGTCGAAGTATTTGAAAGAGAGAATAAGAAAACGGTGATATACACAGTTGTGAATGATAAATACTTGGAGCAGGTAGATGAGTTTGTGTATTTGGAAAGTATGTTTACGAGAGATGGGAAGGCTGAAATATTGAAAGGAGGGTAAATGCAGATAACTTCATTAATGGAGGACTGAATGCCAACAAAAAAACTGCCTAAAGCGGCAAAGCTAGCCGCCCACAGTGGAGTGCTGGTACCTATCCTGATGTATGGCAGTGAGGCATGGAACTGGCAGAGGAAAGTAGACTGAATACTGTATAACTGAGTTCCCTGAGGCGTAAGTGTGGTAAAATGAAGTTCAATTCTGTGAGAAACGTGGAGATCCGCAAATAATGCAAGGCTTACGTAAGCGTAATGAGTAATGAGTAACATTTATAAATCTTACTCAAGACTTGGGCATGTAGAGCGAATGAACGAGGAAGGGAGTGTAAGGAGAACATATGACGCAAATGTGAATGATAGAAGAAGTCGAGAACGCCCGAGGAAGACATGGCACGATCAAGTGAACCAGATACTTGAGTCGGGCCATGTCAGGAGTCGGAATAATGAAGAGCATGTATGAGACTATGTATGAATGGGAATGAGGCAAGGAGTGTGTGCCAAGATCGAGTTTTTTGACGGCCCGTCCTCTCTGCCAACCCAACGGGGAAATGGGGGTAATATGGTAAATCAGTTAGTTAATAAATATATATCGGAAGAAGCGCCACAGGCGAAAATATAATATCTCCAAGGCCAAACCAATAAATGCTGTCGATTTTTATCATTTTGAAATATTAAACAACATTTGAAAAATATCTACTTACAATTTTGGCCAACTGCTGATTTTTATCGTTCGGAAAATGAAACAAAATTTTGGCATGACATTTTTTGTTTGTTTCATAAAACGGAATTTTAAAATAAATCAAACATAGATCTCAACAGAAAGACGCTGTTCTTTGAAGGTGACATATTTTATACACTTTTAAGGTCGAAAACGTTTTTTTTTGTTTTTTTTTTTTTGTCTCAAATTATAATGTTTTAACTAACGAAGTCAATATTAACGAAACTCATTTTTTCTGTTTCAGGCTTTTGATTGGGATTTGCTTATATTTTCTTCATTAATTAAAAAAATATTATTATCTAGAGCAGTTGATTCAAAACTTTGAAGAAAGATTGAAGTTTTCCGCCAATCCCTTTTTGCAAAACAGGGCTGAAATGATTAAATATTCTTTACTGTAATTTTTTTTAGTAAAGTAGGCAGAAAAAAGGCTCACGGGCCGCACGAAATGGTCTCGCGGGTCGCTGGTTGCTCTTTCCCGCATAAGAGGTTCCCTAGAGACCCTCCACTGCCACGCCTGCTTCCTGCTATAGGTAATAGGCAGGTACCGTAGGGGCACCCAATTAAACGAATATATTCATACAGTCTCACTGATACACATACCCCCCGGGAACAGCATTATAATAAAGAAGAACACAATAAATGCGATGTGTTCGCGTTTCGTGATCCAGAAGTCTTATAAATCGGGCCTTAAATTTCTAATAAAAACTGTGATACATCATTATATTTAAATTTAAATGGTACGGTGATATATGATGTGAGGCAAGTGTAAGAGAGACAGAGTGCGTGCTAAATGGGCTAGAACCAAAATGTATCAAGGCAAAGGCGTCTTTCTAATTCCTTCAAATCTACACGAAGATAGTTCTAGTATTATAATCAGAGCATTATTAGTAAGCATAGAAAAAAATAATTATATTTGTTGAAGAGTTAATACAAATATTTATTTATTTATTGTTTGAAACATTTATAGAGTTTTAACAATTATTACATTATTGATATGGCCGTTGGAATATGCAGAGATAATAACACTCCAATTAAAAATATTCACAGCAGGAGTAATCAAGTTTTAGTTATTACTTTATTACGAAAAAACTGAGATTCTAGTAGTGAAAAAACAGTAATAATAATAATCAAAATGAAACATAAAACCTGAGATATAAAACACTGTAAGTGCACATTACCTAAGGAGAAAGATAAGAAAGAAAGAAAGAAAAAAAAACACAATAATAAAGCAAATTACGTAATTTTTCTCCATGACAAGGTAGAAGATCGTTAAATTGGTTTTTAAAGTATGCGAGATATACGGTCACATTCAATAGTATTGTACAAAAAACACATCCTAAACAGTGGAACATTCGAACATAGAATTAATAATTATACTTGTGGAAGAGTTAATTCGTGAAGTTTTAGACTTATAGAGAAAACTACTACGCGATTTATGTGTTAATCGTATCTGGTAAACATATATAATAATAATAATAAAACCCAATCCTCTGTCGCGTAGTTTATAAATCTTCTGTGTTATGATAAAGTGTGTATATTAGGCGACTCAAGAGTATGTGACTCACGTCCTGAGTTCTGACGAGAAGCGCACGTTTCTCGCTATAAATTATTTATCGGCAATACAATACGTATAAACAGTCTACTCCTCCCGGCGCGGCGAATTGTGTTCACGCGGCTGCAGACAATGTTATACCGTCCCGTGTGCTGTACTCACTACGGTACTGTACTGTACTGGATACTGTCAGAGAATAGGGCCGAATTCAGTCTTGCCTTTGACGGAAAGCTTGCGGACGAGCTTCTGATTCTTGTCACGCTATTTCGTATCACCTCCTTCCCTCCCCCCGTCCCTCGAGAGCTCCACAATAGCTCATCAGCAGGTCGGTGGGTAGAGAGGGGGGCAGAGGGAAGGTTGGGAGGGGGTTAAACTCTCTCTAGCGTGGCTCATGTAGATACCACGTAAGTATTCCATCAGAGGTTTTATTCTCGTTTTTGCTGCATGAAAATCTTCATATTGATAAACACTACCAAATCTAAATGGTATCCTCAGATAACGATGGTTCTATACCCCTGTACCTGTTATCACACCAGTTACGGTTGGTATAGGGGGTGGGGTGGGAGAGGGGGGGGGGGGATATTGGCTCCCAGTAATGATGTAAAGAAAAATATTTGAAGTTTTCCATCAAGTTGGAGCATCAACATCTCGGCAATATTAACACATCGCTCAAGTAAAACATATTGCTCGCAGCACTCTGTGCGAGTACCTATACTATACTATTAATCCTACTTGAAATTTATTTATTATTTTCCATTACCTATATTTAATTTTTATTCATTATCTGTTATGGCAAAGGATTACTGATGCAGTTGATTATGTTTTTGAATGCCCATGTTTTTGAAAATTGGCTTAAAGCAACAAAAGCTAAAACGGTTATATTTTCGATGTTCAAAATACCACAATTTACAATGTGAAAATGCTACAAATCTGATCTATCAGAGAAACAACGTAAAAATGCTAAAGTAGTTTACGTAATTCTAAAACGCACCAAGAATTGATGAACATTTTTAATTCCATTGCAAAACATTATTTTTATCAGTTGTCCAAATCAAAAGGTAAAAAACATCTTTGGCTGCTAACACAGTTCCTTCAATAAAAATATATGATCATAATTGAAACATCTTGTTCAATTAATTCCTACGCCTCCAGCTCTAATACCTCGTTACTTTGCATTTAAGGCTCCGATCGTAAAAAATAAAATAAAAATGTATATCGCGTCAGATGTTGTCAGAAAAACTTGTGTCTGTAAACCTCAAAGTGTTCAGCGCTTTCATTAATTCAACGTGCCAAATCCCGTGGAGAACTATAAAAAATAGTATCCGTAAACCTCAAAGTGTTCTGTGGTTTCATTAATTCAACGTGCCGTGTCTGTAAACCTCAAAATGTTCAGTGCTTTCATTAATTCAACGTGCCAAGTCCCGTGGAGAACTATAAAAAATAGTGTCTGTAAACCTCAAAGTGTTCAGTGCTTTCATTAATTCAACGTGCCAAGTCCCATGGAGAACTATAAAAAATAGTGTCTGTAAACCTCAAAGTGTTCAGAGCTTTCATTAATTCAACGTGCCGTGTCTCGTGGGGAACTATAAAAAATAATGTCTGTAAACCTCAAAGTGTTCAGTGCATTCATTAATTCAACGTGCCAAGTCCCGTGGAGAACTATAAAAAATAGTGTCTGTAAACCTCACAGTGTACAGTGCTTTCATTAATTCAACGTGCCAAGTCTCGTGGAGAACTATAAAAAATAGTGTTTGTAAACCTCACAGTGTTCAGTGCTTTAATTAATTCAACCTGCCGTGTCCCGTGGAGAACTATCAAAAATTAGTGTCTGTAAACCTCACAGTGTTCAGTGCTTTCATTAATTCAACGTGCCAAGTCTCGTGGAGAACTATAAAAAATAGTGTTTGTAAACCTCACAGTGTTCAGTGCTTTAATTAATTCAACCTGCCGTGTCCCGTGGAGAACTATCAAAAATTAGTGTCTGTAAACCTCACAGTGTTCAGTGCTTTCATTAATTCAACGTGCCAAGTCTCGTGGAGAACTATAAAAAATAGTGTTTGTAAACCTCAAAGTGTTCAGCGCTTTCATTAATTCAACGTGCCAAATCCCGTGGAGAACTATAAAAAATAGTATCCGTAAACCTCAAAGTGTTCTGTGGTTTCATTAATTCAACGTGCCGTGTCTGTAAACCTCAAAATGTTCAGTGCTTTCATTAATTCAACGTGCCAAGTCCCGTGGAGAACTATAAAAAATAGTGTCTGTAAACCTCAAAGTGTTCAGTGCTTTCATTAATTCAACGTGCCAAGTCCCATGGAGAACTATAAAAAATAGTGTCTGTAAACCTCAAAGTGTTCAGAGCTTTCATTAATTCAACGTGCCGTGTCTCGTGGGGAACTATAAAAAATAATGTCTGTAAACCTCAAAGTGTTCAGTGCATTCATTAATTCAACGTGCCAAGTCCCGTGGAGAACTATAAAAAATAGTGTCTGTAAACCTCACAGTGTTCAGTGCTTTCATTAATTCAACGTGCCAAGTCTCGTGGAGAACTATAAAAAATTGTGTTTGTAAACCTCACAGTGTTCAGTGCTTTAATTAATTCAACCTGCCGTGTCCCGTGGAGAACTATCAAAAATTAGTGTCTGTAAACCTCACAGTGTTCAGTGCTTTCATTAATTCAACGTGCCAAGTCTCGTGGAGAACTATAAAAAATAGTGTTTGTAAACCTCACAGTGTTCAGTGCTTTCATTAATTCAACGTGTCAAGTCCCGTGGAGAACTATAAAAATAGTGTCTGTAAACCTCACAGTGTTCAGTGCTTTCATTAATTCAACGTGCCGTGTCCCTTGGAGAACTATCTAAAAGTAGTGTCTGTAAACCTCACAGTGTTCAGTGCTTTCATTAATTCAACGTGCCAAGTCCCGTGGAGAACTATCAAAAATTAGTGTCTGTAAATCTCAAAGTGTTCAGTGGTTTCATTAATTCAACGTGCCGTGTCCCGTGGAGAACTAGCAAACAATAGCAATAAAGGTGCCCGTGCAACAATAATAAGTCTAAAAAATGTAGTGAACATATCGATTTATACATGTAGAATAATTTTCTCGGTTTAACCGCGTACCGTAGTCCTTAGAAGGACTTTTTAACTCCCGACGTTTCGGACAGATCTCACTGTCCATCTTCAGAAGCCTTATGTCTATGTGTCTATATGCGCAAGCGGTCAGTTTGATACAAAACTCAAGACATAAGGCCTCTGAAGATGGACAGTGATATCTGTCGGAAACATCGGGAGTTAAAAAGTCCTTCTAAGGACTACGTTACGCGGGTAAACTGACAAAATTATTCTACATCTTACACCCGTGAAAACCTTAATCATAACATATATATAAATCTCGCGTCACAACGTTCGTCCAAGGTAAACTCCAATTTTTTTGAAATTTGGCTTACTGTATGTAATTTGGTCCAACTTTAAAGATAGGATAGTGTTTATCTTGATTATTGACCTCAATATTTCGCACCCCCGGAAATACAATGGCACAACTCAAAAAACATCTTTTTTCAGGAGAGCAGTTTGAATATTTCGTTTTAGTGTATTAAATCAGTTTATTAACAAATAAAAAAACATTCTTTTACGAAATTTGGGTAACCGTTATGCAATTTCATTGCATATCCGAGTTTTTAATATTTATCTTAATTTGAAGGTATTTAAGGCAAATTTCGATTTTGTGCCGTTATTTTTGCGGAAATCTTTTTAATTTTTCATCTTATGCCCCAAAGTAGCATTATAAATCAGTCATAATCTTGTTTAAAACAGAGGCGTTTTAATTTCTAAACTTTGTTTTAATAGGCAATAATAACAAATAAAACATAAAAAACTAAAAAAGAATTCTTCTACCTCTTACACAGTACAGAGTGGTTAGAAAAAAATCGATTATAATCAGTTGTAGCTGTTTAAGCATCTGCAATAGTGGAGACCGTTAGATTTGTATAAAACCTATGATGGATACACAATATACAGTGGTTACAAAAAAAATTATTTCGATCAACATCATCAGCTGTTGCTAAATTATAATCACCAATAGTGGAAACCTTTAAATTTGTATAAAAAAGATGATAATGGCTTGGAATGAGTGCTTCGCAAAGTGAAATTAAGTAATTGATTTTAGCTGAAGGGATAACAGGTGGGAGAAGGACAGAATTAAAGACTGACCGGTGAGTGTGCATCGCGTTTGGGTATCACCCAGGCGTTCCGTGTTCGATTCCTCGGCTGGCTAAGTCCTCCATCACAACACAAGCAACATCTTCCGCTTAGTGTGGTGGTAGTAGGAGATTTTAAATGTTGTTGGGTTATTCGTAACCCGGGAATGTTTGTCTTTCTTTATAAAAAAAAAGAAAAAAAAGCATCTTGTCTACCTCTTTTGTGTTGTTTCTTAACGTTAATTGTTAGGTAATCTCCGTCAAAATGGTTTTACAAAATACCATAAATGGGCTTAACTTAGTTACATTAAACTTTTTCATATTTCGCCATATAACAGTTTCATTATTTTCATTGAATTTGAAATTCTTACCCACCAGGGTTGACAGATTTTACAGTAAAATAATTTTTCTGAAATCTATTCCTTAACCCCATACAGATGCTCTTTTTTGCCAATTGAAAAACAGGAACAAAAATTGATCCTAATTTAAGTGTCCTTTTTTGTTTCTTAATAACAGAATGCATCACATCAGTGTGTTAGAAACTTGAGACTGATGCTTGATATATTTAATTCAGTGACACGATAAATAAATAAACTCACAATGTACTTATTTTTATTTTGGCCAAAACAATTGACCGCATAAAATATCAATTCTCTTCCGGTACAATAGTTTTTTAGGAATTCGAGAATACACGAATCGATTTCGTTACTTCCACGTTTTGCCAACCCTTCATGCCACATGTAAAGTTAAATGATGAATTTTTCTTTTGTAGTAAAAACTATTAACTTCACCACAAGGGGTTAGTAAAACGGTTAAACGAAGTTAGGTAGGTAAAACGAAGCTAGCTGTGATGCAATTTCCCGCAATTGCACTTGCTTATTCGTTACACTTTGCGTAAGTGAAATAATCTTAACAAAATAAAAATATAAAATGCATATTATATAAAATGTACAATTAACCGTGAGGTGGAGAAGGACAAGTTATTCACAAATAATATAATCACCTAAAATAATTATTGACGTTTGGTAAAATACCTTGTTATCTGGTCGTATTTGTATATTTTGTGTCATTTGTACCATTCTTTAGTATTTGTACATTTGGAGGCGGGAATGGGTACTGCCGCCCCGAGAACTATTTATCGAACTCTTCCATAGGTCACCCACAGTAGTTCGCTTCGTTTGGTGACTTAGCAGGGGTGCCCGGGTTCATGGGGTGAGGTTTGTCTAGGTCTTGGCCATGGATGATCTGGACACACTGAACCCTAGATTTCTACCCAACCCTCATATATTTTTCCTTCCCAGAACTTCCTCTCCTTCCTTTCCTTAAAAATACCCGCTACACAGCATCCCCAAAGACAAAGGTTCTGGAGAAATTACTTTTCCTCAGGTCCTCCTGCGTGGGAGGTACTGTAATAAAATAAAAAAATTCACAATCCTGGGAGCTTGGCTGGATCTCATAATGTATTATTTATTGTCTTACGTAACTGAAAATACCACAAAAATAGCCTTTTGTCTTAATAAAACGCTTACCGTCTAAAAAAAAACCGCGCCGCCGAAAAGCTAGTCGAACTTATTCTATGAATTAAGACCGTAGAAATCCAAAAACATTCGCAAAAATATCGGCACAACTCGACGTTGACGTGAAGTTAGCTCACTTGTGCCCAGTTATGTTTATTATGTTCCGCGAAAACAATGGCACAATGATCATTGTGCCACTATTTTTGAATGAATTTGAGTAAAAAATGAAAATAACACAATGACATTTTCGCTTTTAAAGCCTCTAAAATATTTTAAAGAATTATGCCGTTTTTTTCTACGATAAAAAAGACATCTAGGAATATTTCTGCATACTTAACTCAAAAATGCCATTTTTGGACTTGTGCCACTGTATTCGCTCAGGTGCGATTTATTATTGCGAATTAAATATTTTTTAGGGGACAATTATTTCAATTTTTTTCTAAGTTCCATAATTTTCCGGCAGATGGCGGTGTGAGCACACAACACTTGGTTATCTAGGTTAGATAACCATCCAGAAGATGGCGTTGTGTTTCTTTAGTCACAGCACAGAATACCCACATGAATCCTAATTGATCTATGTGGAGCCAGCGGGACTACGGCATTCCCAAAAATGGGATATGTTGTGAGGCTGAAGGTAGTAGGGAGGGGAATAAGATGGGGAAGAAGAATGTGGAGAAGTGCCTGGCTGTTCAGATCTGGCCACCAAACACGGCTAAAACCATTTCAAGCAACAATTTAATTCTGAATGGTGTTCTTACACCAGGGTGTTACCGACTATATTCCACTCTGGAACGTGCCGCAATTATACTACATATTATTTGTATTAAATAATTATTGTGAAAAAACAAAAAATTAATAACAAACCTGCGACCTTTGGATTGTGAGTCGAGAGTCTTACCCTTCGACCACGAGGCCATTAATGTATTAAATAACCATCATACATTGGATAAAAGAGAGGTTTCGTAAGGGCTGATTTTCTCTTGTTTTTAAATTTCTATTTGTGTTAAAATTGGTATTAATTATTACATTAGTCAAACAAATATAGTATCAGTAAGATTTATAAATATAGTGTTTTGCCTGATATGTTGTGGATATATCGTAGTTTTGGAGATTTCTAAAATTTACTTGAAAATAAACAAGAAAGGACAACTTTCAAACAAATGTGTTTCCCTAGAGCACTCCCGCTAACTACGTAGTCCAACTACGGACAAAACGAAAGTGTTAAAAAAGGGAATATTAAAAGTTTCCGGGGTCCGCCCGGAGAGATGTACTACCCTGGCTATACTGGCTATACTAGTACCGGCTGAGTGGAGTGGCTGTACCGCTGTAGTACTGTTTGTAGGGGCTGAAGGCAGCGGAGACAGACGCGTCTCCTCGGGCGGGCGGACAACCCGAACACCTCCGCCCGCCAAATTGTATTACCGCCAAAGGAGGGAAATTTAATTTTCTCGGAGCACTCGCGGGAGGTCGTTAAAGGAGGCGTCCCTCCCCACCCGGGAGTGCCCGCGTCACGACTTAGTGGCCATCGAGCGGGACGCAGAAAAAGAGCAACTGCCTAGTCTGAGTTTCCTGCCAGTCGGAAATGGGAATCTGGGCTCCTCCGACTTACCGTTTACAGTACCACTGAAATTTCTTTTATTTTTCCAATATAAGATTATCCTTCTGCTGAAAATTAATATTGACTCGATTGGTGACTTACGTATTATCCGGAATCTTATTAAAAAATTATATTCTTTCTGGATAATTCATATACGTGCAATATTTCGACTATATTCAGGACAGTGATAAAAAAAATAATAAACATTTTGGAATACTCCCCAGAACCAAGACTCCGAAAAGCGAGTTATTAAGGACGGGTTGCTTCAAAAACTTTGAATAATTCATTAAATATTTGAAGTGAATTTTCACGTTCTGCGTAAGTTCTATTCAAATTCCTTTATGCAACTGAAATAATCACATAACTTGAAAAGAACTTTCACTTAAAAAATTAGATGAATTGTTAAATAATACTTTTTTTATAAACAAAAATTTAGGTATTATTCTTAAGAGGGTATACCAGGGAATACCGGAAATTAGTCCAGTTTAAATCAAATTCTAGACGTATTGACTCTTTTTTACAAAAAAACGTAAATTGATTTTGAAAGATTGTTATTTTATCTAGTAAACGTATTTTATAAATTTTGAAAAACTAAGTTTGTTTTAAATATACTAAGGTTATACCGTTGGTCGTTGGCAGATTTGTTCAATTTTCAAACGACATATTGTATTATACAACACAAATTTCAAATTATATAATCATACAACAAAATAAATCAATACATAATCTAGTCAACACATTTTTCACAATTTTAATTTTAGTTAAATTAAAATCATTTAAATAAATCAGAGAACGTGTTTTGTGACGAAAATGCCTCAGTTTTTCTATTTATTTAAGGTCTAATAAACTAAAATATTATAAAAAAAATTTACGCACTTATTTTGTTTAGACATAATTGAAAAATTATAAATACTTATAATCAAAAAATACTTACAAGAAGTACACGATATTTTATTGCTTACTTGAGTATATATTAAAGCAAGTTTTGAATGAAATAAATTTTATAATTAATTTAAAAAAATTGATACGGGGAATAATCGATCATAGCCCTTGGAACCTCCCTGTACAGTTGCAAGCATTTTTAAACTTTTATTCTCAGCCGCTGGTAAATCGCTCTTAAGCTCAACCGTTTTCCAGGAAACAACGATAGCAATTTTAATACATGCGAAAGAAACTGCTTTTTATCGTCAGAAATTATATTCTTTCACTTAACACAGTGGGTCCTCAGGAAAATAATGTCACTAAGGGCCTATGTCATATTTGAAAATGTTGTGTGGTGGGTTTTTTTGAGGAGAGAAAGGAGTGAACATGGGTCTTTAAGAGATCCATGTTGTAGGAGGGTGGAAATAGGGAATGTTATTATATTAAAAGATCTGTGTTGAGCGCCGTGCGGATGAAGCCATGATGCTCTTGTGGTTAGCTGGTGGTAAAGACCACACAGATCTTCCAGTAGGCCGATGTTTGACACCGTGGGCGAAGGTGAATGGTAGTGGTTGCAGCGATGCAGTCGGAGCTTGACGCCGTGCGAGCGGAGGCTTGGTGTTACGTGTGGCCGAAGACATAAATCGGTCTCGGACGGAGGACGCGGCGAAGAAATTCTCAAGTCACGTTGAGTTGTTGACTTGAAGAATTTGAAAACTAGTAGCAGATTCTTGTCGGAGACGCAAATCGGTCTCGGACGGCCGGCACGGCGGACGTCTTGAATGTCACCAGAAACGATTTTAACTCAGTTGTTGTGGCTGAGAGAGAGTGAACACTAGACTGACTCGCTGCGTGCGGTCCGGACTAGAAGTAGTGTGTCGCTACAGATTTAAATGCTAAAAGTTTGTAAAGGAAAACAGATGGCTACATGGAACAGTGAGATATGATGTCTGTATCTTACCTGGAGTAAGCACTGACTCCCGGGAGAGCAGGACGCCGCGGGGAGTGTCAGCGCGACAGCGATAGCGGGCCCCGTGCACCGCGGCGCGCAGCTGCTCGGGGCGGAATGGAGCCAGCAGCAGGCTGCCATTAGCCAACACCTCCCTGCGCACATAACCAACATGATCAGCATGGTCTCCTAGTAACTGCCTGGAGCCAGTCATCGCATCGCAAAATCATCAACAGAGCGATTCTGTATGTAATTTCAGTAATATACGAGTACGTGATAAAACCCATTTATTTATTTATTGTTTGAAACATTTACAGAGGTTTAACAATTATTACATAAATTATATTGCCGTTGGAATGTGCACAGATATTAAAAAATTAAAAATGTTCAAAGCATGCGTAATCAAGTTTGAGTTGTTATTAGATTCTAGTAGTGAAATAATAATATTCAAAATGAAGTATAAAACACAGTAAGTGTACATTACCCACAGAGAAAGATAAGAAAGAAAGAAAGAAAAAACATAATAATGAAACAATTACATAACTGTTCTCCACAACATCATGGTAGAAGATTGTTAATTTGGGTTTTAAAGTATGCGAGATTGTATGCGAAGATATCTTTACGGTTACATTCAATAGTATTGTACAGACGACACATTCGAGACAGTGGATTGAAGTATAATGAATGCCCTCGCTGATATTTGAGCGAGCGACCTCACAAACCCAGGCCTAGGCCCAAAGCCGTGGGGCTTACACCTAAACTAGGACAGACTTATTCACAGTAGTGAATCGATTCAGTCTGATTCCCTTGGCCTTGTGAACTGGTTTATTTCATTCGATCCTTTAATTCATATAATTCGCAAAAACAAAACAAAAAAATCTACATTTATTTATATATGTAAAATAATAATAAAAAAAGGAAAAAAATTGACATTTATAAAAGTTAATAGTAAGCCCTAAATTTTAATTTTCTATCTGAAAAACTGTACTGATCGACGAAAACGATATTATGACAACAAAACCGATAGAAAAAATGTATTTTATAAGGCTAGCAAATAAATTATCAAATTAAACAGTTTTACTAATTTTATTTTATTTATTAAACTTAAAATAGTTCCCGCTTCGTGTGATCGAACATAAAGTGCATTCTACCCAACTTACGCAGGGCTCGAAATCGGAAGTTTTCGACCTACGATGTAACAAAATTGACGGCTCGGCCCACGGGTAAATCACACTGCACTCCCAAAAGGATTTGCGGCAAGCATTGAGAATGAATTGTAACTTTTGAGCAGTGTCTTGTGTCTTGCCGTGCAGTGACGTATTTAATCGCGAGCTGCGGACCTAGTCAGAACTGCAGCTAGAAATGGAACTGACTATGACTGTGAGATGAGATTCGGAATGTAATCGGGAGTTAGAGCGAATTGGATCGATTCGGACTTGGGACTTATGACGTCACAACTGAAAAAGACAATATTGTTTTGATTCTTGAATAAGTGAAACAGAGATCTCGCTCCGGACAAACTCGGTAGCGACAGACTAGGTACGTCGATCTCGGACCCCGGGAATGACTGCGATTGCATCTTGGAAATCCCGATCGTTCGGAAGTGCGGCCGTTTTTCGCTTGTATTGGGCCGGGAACTAAACTAATCTACATGATTTTTTATGAATTACGGCGCGGGGGCTTGATACGTAACGTGATTTACAATACGTTCGGAGTCCTGCACAATACTTCGGCCACTTCGCGGCGCGCATTGTAGAATAATAATATCTACGAAATATTGTAATATTTAAATCGTTTACGGTACACAACATTCATTGAAATAATTTTACAGTAAAATAAATGCAAATTAATATTTATGATTTAGGGTGTAAGGAATAACGAATTAATTTGTTTTGAAATTGAGAATCAGATCAAGTGTGTCACAATAATGAATTAATTCATTTATTTCAGTCATTCAATTTTGCCCACGTCTACTAAGAACATCTCCCCATCCGGAAAAGCGAAGCACAGTGGTAGGGATCTTAAACGGAATTTCATAATAATATGATACTGAATACAATCTCTTTACTAATAGAGCAAGTCTAAATGAGATGTATATTGAATATTTCACACATACCGTTTTCCCTCTGCGGGGTGGGGTGGAAGGAGGAAAGTGGGAGGGGCTGTGTGAAGTGGTGGAAGGGGGGAGGGGAAGGGGTGGCAGTAAACTCAGCGCTTCATAAAACTCGGGTGACAAGTTATCTCTTTCCTCCAGCTGGCAAAAGGGGCGGGTAACAATTTATTTTATTTTAATATTCTACTTAATTAACGTTTAACATTAATTCCTTTACATACATTTGATGATTTAATGTTAATAACTTTTCATACATCCACCTTAAATTATTTAATAACAATATTGTTTAGTTCAATACAATGTCTCCCAATGTGTTATGTACAATACTATTGATTGTGACCGTATAGATATCTTCGCAAACAATCTCGCATTCTTTAAAAAACAAATTAACAATCTTCTATCATGATGTCATGGATGTAATTGCTTTATTTTTATTTTTTTTCTTTGTATTCTGTTTTTTCCTTTTTTTCTCTTTCTTATCCTTCTCTGTGAGTATTGTACACTTACTATGTTTTATATTTCATTTTGATTATAATTACTTCTGTTTTTTTCACTACTACAATCTTCGCCTAGTATCAAATAAAACTTGATTACGCATGCTGTGAACATTTTTAATTGGAGTGTTAATATCTGTGCAAAGTCCAACGGCAATGATTTATGTAATAATTGTTAAACCTCTGTAAATGTTACAATCAATAAAAAAAGAAATTAACATGATTTGAACATTTTGCAGATGGAAATGAACAATCTATTTATGTTTTAATTAGACTGAAACGATAACTAGACAAGAGTTTGAGTTGTTAAACAATATTTTATAACCAATACTATTTCCAGGAAAGGGGTGTGTGATGGAAAATGACTCAAGGGTAGTAGACGTCATTAGATTCTACCAATCGTCAAACAGTGAACAAGTCCAAATTTTGGTCCTACAAAAAATCTAGAAAATTATGTGTGAAGTGTGGTATTTGTGAAACGTGTCGACAGTGCCCAAAAGTGATTAAACAAAAATAAACTTAACTAAAATTTTGTGCTAATCATCTAAACACTGCAAAAACAAAAACATCAAAGGAATTGTAACTAAATTTTAATAAAGAAATAAACATTTAAAACAATAAAACTCCATTGAAACCATAAAAAAGTTCTACGATTAAAACTAACAATTATTTTAAATCCAATAATAAAATTCAAATTAAAAAAATATATTATACTGTATATATTACATATTATACAAGACATCTCTTAGCTCAAACGCAATGCTAAAATATTAATACTGTTTAGCACCATCTATCAATAAATCTTTAAAAATTTAAAATATACAAAATTTCTTTAAAATATACTACGATAAAACTATACTAACAGACATACCAATTAGTCATAATAGACCCGATATAGTTTTACATGACAAAATTAAAAAAAAAAACTTATATCATTGATGTAGCTATTCCAAATTCCTGTAATATTGTAAAAAAAAAAAAAAAGATTAAGGAAATGAAATTAAAAGAATTTGGCATTCTCAGACTCTAAAAGATTACCATTTGTTATTTCGGCTACTGGCATTAATACCTAGCTCTCATTAAAAATTTAGGCGTATTAGATTTGTCAAAGAATTTGTATATAAAAATGCAAAAATCAGTCATCTTAAATACATGTAGGATTACGAAAGATTTTTTAAATACTTATATTGAGGGATCAGTAGGATTTATCGGTCAAATTAGGAATTCCACCGAGCCGAACCCTCTGATAAGAAAATATCTGGAGTCGGTGAATTATTATCCCATTTAATGGTCTGGTAGGTTAACATGTTGTTCTCGTATTGTTTTGTATTAATTATTATACTTATATAGATACACTTGCACAGCGTGCATTTACTAGATGATCATTTTTATGGAAAATTATGTGAAAGGGTTTAGTTTTTCCTATGGGGAAAACTAAACCCGGACCTAAAAGTCTGGTGTTAAAAAATATATGAATAAATTCTCTAACTATTCAAATGGCTGATCACCGGGCTCAAATAAGCTGTAGCGCTAACTGTAGACATGTACTATACAGGTGGAGAGGTGTGGTATCGTTTGGCATAGATGCCCACGTAATATGGATGAACATAAATGTGTTATGTCCTGTAGTTAATGTGGAGTCACGGGCTGAGGAATAATGATACTCGAAGAGCGATAAATCGCCCACATTAACATGAGCAGTGTACTAGTGTGGGGGGTTTGTGATGATGCCGAGAGAAGTTTCCTAAGCTGTTTAGCGGTGGTATCAAGGGGGTGGGGATATCTCCCAACTGAGCTCAGATCCGAGCCCGGAGTATATCTTCCCTTACAGAATATTGTAGTGGCCCGCAGCAGACCTTATCTTGCAGACTCCCTTATTTATATCTAACATTTTTAGGCAAAGGTGAATTCAGACCGGAACGCAATAAGCACGTCGGCATTTTAAAATAATGAAGCATAATGGGGAAATTCTTAGATTTATAAAAATATATTGTTCACGCTTTCTTTAAAAATCAAAAGAGCCTCAAACATTAACCCTTAATTAGGCGCACCATTTCAAATTAAAAACAAAATATGTTAGAGTGTTTGGAATGCGACAGTGCTCTTTCTAGCTTCCTACCTTCCAGCTGGGTATGCAAATCCAAAACGTTCAAAAAGCCAACGTTTACGTACGTGTTGCTGCTCTCTCGGGAGTTGACCCCATGTGACCAATTACGTAATAATGAAGAAAGTACCAAAAAACCAAACAAAATTCCAAAAGTGTAGTAAATTCGTTTGTCAGCAAACACTTCAAGGCTTACTGCATTGGATGCAGAACGAATAAATATGCTGATGAGTCTGAATATATTTTTTTAAAGTTGATCTCGGCTATACGAAAAATTTGTAGTTTTGAGAGAGATTAGAAGTTGTTTTATTTATTTATTTTTTTTTAATGGCAAAGTTATGCTTTTTTTCTCGATTTTAATTATAATAATGTATTTTAATCTTTTTGATAATACATTATTCATTTTATTTATTGCTTCCAGTCCATTTGCGATTATTTGTTTGGGGTCAATGGTGACCCTATGCGACTAATTGTGTGATTTGTTAATGCGCCTAATTAAGAGTTAATTTCATGTCGAGGTGCAATAATAGTTCTAATAATTTTTTTTTCCTTGGTTTTGGTAGAAATAAGGCATTTGATTTACATATTAAACTAATTTGCATTAAAATGTACCTGCAAGGAAAACTTAAAGCAAAGATACTTTAAAATGTAACAATAACCTCAATACTAATTTCCCTATTTATTCGCCAATTTCTAAAATTCATAGCCTTGCGAACAAACTTCGCCAACTTATAGGTATTTTTTTGTTGACTGATTTTGTGTACAGCTATATTATTTATCATGTTATATATATTTTTTTAAATGTGGAGACGGTTTACAAGCAGTCTCGTAAGCATTTATGCCATAGGCCCATTGTGCCATATCCCATTTTACCTCAATCCTTAAATAACAACTCAGTTCCTTCAATAATTTTAATTTGGGAGGCGGGAATGGGTACCGCCGCCCCGGGAACCATTTATTGGATAACCAACACCTCTGCCATAGGTCACCCCAAGTGGTTCGCTACGTTTGGTGACTTAGCAGGGGTGCCCGGGTTTATGGGGTTCATTGTCTAGGTCTTGGCGGCGGATGATCTAGACACATTGAACCCCAGATTCCTACCCAACCCTCATACCTTTTTCCTTCCCAGAACTTCTTCTCCTTCCTTTCCTTAAAAATACCCTCCACACAGCATCCCCAAAGGTGACAAAGGCCCTGAGGGAAATTATTTTCCTCAGGGCCTCCTGTGTGGACCTAATGTAAAAAAAAAAAAAAAAGTTCACCAGGGTTGTCATTGTATATGTGGCTATGTCTTCTGGTTCTACTGTATGTCTCCCCAGGTATCTGAGTCTAGTTCCCACCAGGGCAGGACATTGGCACCATAGGTGAATTGGAGCATCTTCATCCTCTTCACATTTTCTGCATCTATTGGTGTTTTCCACTTCCAATATCTGCATGCGTCTTCTTCGATGGCAGTGTCCCGTTAGTAGTCCTACCAGTTCCCTCAGCGAGTTTCTGTCCATATCGAGTAGTTACCTGGTTCGTATTTATCATGTTTCAGTGCCGGCAACCCGGGCTTTTTTAATATAAATTTATTTACAGTTTTCTTTTTTTTACCTGCTAGACAAAGTCTGTTCCGAGGCGGGTAAATAAATGTTATACTTATGTACTGTATTTAATTGTATAATTTTAATGTAAAATCACATTGGGGCGTTAAGAAATAATAAATAAATATTAAAAATTTTAAGCATTGTCTTGTTCCCCTTAACTTAAAAAAGAACCATAAATCTGAAAAAAATAAACAAAATATTTTATTTTTTCGAATATAGTCCGGTCAGTGGCTTAAAACCTCTCGACTGCCGTTCGCCCACCGGTGGCCGCGGGTCGAAATTATTATTATTTTTTTTTTTTTAAGCGATTTTGTTCTTTATGTATAAAGAAGTTGTATGAAGAACAAGGTCAGAATCGCTTGCGCCGTTATCGGTCTTGACATAGCAAAAATCCGCATAGCGCCAACCCATCTGAATAATTTATAATAAATATCTATGGTCAACTTGGCGTCACTTTTACAAACGGTTTTCAACTGTCATATTTTCAAACAAGTATTTATGTCATTACTTCTTCGAAAAAACCCTTGAAATGGTTTTTTTCATGTAGGGTGTCTATTCAGGTTTGTAGAGAAATAAAAAAAATTGATCATTTGCGTATGAATATATTTTATTTACATTTTTTTGTCGAATGGGAAATATTTTCTAATTAGCTATTATATCTAAAATAGCTATTTTTTTTGTTAAAAATAGCTATTCTGGGAAAACTTGTAACGATATTATCATGAAGTATATATGAATAATAAGGTACATTATCTGGCAAACAGAAAACAATCACAAAAAAAAAACAATTCCTTTGTTTTTATACGATATTTGAGCAAAAGCCGGGAAGATAATTTTGCGCGATTTTTTCCAAATACACCTGGCCTTGTGCATTGCGTTTGGGTCCCACCCTGCGTTAGTCCTCCATCACAATACAAGCAACATCTTCCGCGTACTGTGGTGGTAGTAGGAGTTTTTTTTAAATATTTTAAGGTTACCGTAACCTGGGAATGTTTGTCATTCTTTAAAAAAAAATGTTTGAAAATTAATGAGCACGGTAAAATTCGCGTCAAAGCGTTTTGTTAAAAATAAGCACACTTTTAAAAGCGATCACAGGGGACACAATGACAGGAAAATCACTCTCGAGTTATCTAGATTTCATTCAGGCTACTTTCATTAGGTTCTTCTCGGAGCTCGCTCCCAGATAGCCACCCTTTTTCACACCTCCCCCCGTATTCCTGCTATGCTTTCACCGACTCCCCCTCGACAAGCTACCCCACTGAAGGTCCTTTGTAAGATACACCATACCTCATTATCCAACTCCCGTAGATCGTGAGAATATTTAATGTTTATAGATTGCGACGATCATTTTGGAAAGTGTTGACTCTACAATCTTCTACCAAGATGTCATGGAGAACAGTTATGTAATTGCTTTATTGAAGTAAAACTTCTTTACGCACGCTTGACTTGGGGAGTAAGTGACGAGAGCGTTACGAAAAGTGTAATAATTGTAGAATATTAATATACAGGGTGTTAAGCATCGTACTTGAGTTACTTTAACCAGTGATTCCTGACATTATTTGGACTAAAAAATGGAAATGAAATTTTGGTCTCCGGTGACTTTTTGATGAGATTTTTTTGTTTTTCAAAAACTTTTTCTTCAATATCAAAGAAAAAAAAAAATCTTTCATATGTCGTCACTGGTCTCTAATCCAAGTAACCAACCAACTCCACACCCCGCCCCCTAACTTTCCAATACCTACTGATTTTTATGTTTTGGTAAAAAAAAAAAAAATGTCACCGGAGACAAAAATTTTATTTACATTTTTACTTAAAATAATGTCAGGAATCACTGGTTAAAGTAACGATGCTTAACACCCTGTATGTATATGCATATACATGTTTATATTATACATATAAACATATATATACATAAATACATAGAGATGGAGCTAAAGAAGTTTTACTTCAATCGTGTGGTCTAAAGCACACTCGTTTTTTTTAATTATGTTATTTCATTCTTCTCTGTGGGTAATGTATACTTAGTATGTTTTATATTTCATTATATTTTCATTTTAATTATTATTATTTCTGTTTTTTTCGCTACCAGAATCTCTACCTAGTAACAACTAAAACTTGATTACCCATGCTGTGAACATTTCAAATTGGAATGTTATTTATTTATTTAATTTCTACGGTAAAATATACCATAAACTGTAGTTACATGCCACAATTAGAACCATAAGAAAATATTAGCAATCATTTTAAATAAAAAATAACAAATTAACTGTGGCATTTGATTGTGAAGTGACATCAGAGATATGAGCAAGAGAATATATCAAATAATAACAAATATATCCATATTCTATAGTATAAATAAGTTAAACTTAGATTGAATTAATATTGATCGAAAATATAAGATAGCATAGCCCTCTTGTACACATTGTCTGTACACATTTCAACGTCAATATCATTAAAGTAATAATTGTTAATACTCTGCTAATGTTTTAAACAATAAATAAGGAAACGAATTAACTGAATAAATAATGAATGAATGAATGAATGAATGAATGAATGAATGAATGAATGAATGAATGAATGAAATAAAGAATGAATGAATGAATGAATGAATGAACGGATGATGAATGAATGAATAATGAATGAATAATGAATGAATAATGAATGAATAATGAATGAATAATGAATTAATGAATTAATAAATGAATGAATGTATGAAGTATTTGGGATGGATTACCTGAGCCCGGGTATGTTGGGAGCAGGCGCGCCCCCCGCAAGGATCCAGGAAAGACGCGCAGGGCCCACCGCGGAGCAGGCCAGCAGAGCCCCCGAGCTGTTGGAATAGATGACGCGGGACGGAGGCTCCACCAGGAAGGCGGGCAGCTCTGGGCCAGTCCCGTTTGCCGGCAACACCTCTGCGGATAACACACACACACCCTTTACATTATCTGTCTTATGGACCATGGATATTATCTACGAAAACAGTGTGCAGTATTCACTTTATTCAAAACACTATAACACCTAATCACGCATAACCCAACCCAAACAATTAAAAATATATTTAAAAATAAAAATAAATAATTAACGAAGACAATATTGGCGAATTAATGGAAAATCTGAAACAGAAAAATCGCCAATTTTGTCTTAATTAATTAATATACAACAACATGTGGTTTAACTCATTGAGTTAAAAATTAAAATAAATATTCATCCCCCGACTTGCAGAAAATGTCAATAGATGTCGAATATTAAATAAAAATTGATAAATTTATCCAAGACACTATATTTGTAGATACCACCAAGTTCAAGTAGAATCTTGCAATCATACATAAAGGTAGCAGCCTATAAAAATATGCGTTAAGAAAATGAAGAGTTGGTAGTTCTCAGTCGAAGTATCTATCTTACAGTTAAATATGACCGAATTGGATAAGGACACATTAGCTGAGTTGGGAAAGCCAAAGGTCAGATTTTCTTAATTAATTAAAATATTAATTTGAGGTTTAACTTATTACGTTAAAAAAAAAAAAAAACTTTGTTTCTGGACAGAAATATTATAACCTTAATATTAGATATTTATACTAGTGGCGTGTGGTCCAAATACAAAAATATACCTACCTGCTTTTGAAGACAAATTTTTTATCTAACTTTAACTGCTACCAATCTTAAATTTATGTCTACGATACTGCCGCCATGGGTGGAATCACAATGGCCTTCTTGACAATATCAAGGAGGATACTGTGTTTTTTACTTATGTCGACAGAATAACACTTAATCCAAAACATGTGAACATCTCAGCACTGGGAGTGAGGAGTTCACAAAATGCTACTGCTAACCTTTTTACATCCAGTTACTGAATATTAAGAGGCTAGACTTTGCACCACACATTTTTGCATTCTGTCCCGCTCACAATAAGCTAATACACACTTACGATACATGCGAATGCGAAATGTGAGAATGGGACAACGCTCATATTTACCTACAGAATTTTTTTACAAAATTGTAATTTAAAAACAAAAATATGTTCTTAAAAGAAGAAGCCATATCGGTATATTATTATAATTTTGTAATCCTTTATGAGAATTAAGAAATTAGCACTTTTCTTTAAGTCATATTTTACGATAAATTATACAGTTTGACAGTGAATTTTTAACTTACAAATATGATCGAATGTAAATGGTGGAAGAAGTCGAGGATGCCCGAAGAAGACACGATCGGCGAGTGGAACTATCAAGTGAATCAGATTCTTGAATCGGGCCATGTTGAGAGTCAAAATAATATACGAGATGATGTATGAATGTGAATGAGGCAAGGAGGGTATGCTGCTAAGAGCGAGTTGTTTAGTGGTGCGTCCTCTCTGCTTACCCCTGCGGAGACACGGTGTGATGGTTAGTCAGTTAGGTAGTTAGTTTTAGTTTGACGCATAATCTAATACGAGAAGAGATAATATCTACACACGGTGGAGTGGTGCACTTGGCTCTGGGGCCCCCACTCCACTCCACTCAGTACTGCGCCACTCCACCGTTCCACATCTCCACTACTCCACTAGTTCGCCACTTCACCGCTTGTACTTGTTGTTCGCCGCGCGCCGCGCCGTTCAAGCTGAAGAGGGCAATGAAGACATATTTATTTTATTGTAATGAAGCTACCTTTCAGACCGGAGAGTCTCGCGTGGTTTCGTTTACAATAGGGGGGCAAAAAAAACGAAATATGGTATGAAATAATAACATCATTTATAAAATGCTTGAAATATTGTTTAATTTTATGTTCGTTTGTTTTCTACGATACCTAGTTACCCAGCTTGTACAGCGTACAGTACAATCAGTGAACTATAATGTAAGACACTAACATTTTAAAGACCCCATTATCGTTCAAACACACAATAGAAAACAAAATCTTAGAAAAAGTCAATGAAATTAGGGATCTTGGAGTTTTGTTTGACACCCAATTAAATTTTATAAATCACATTCAACAAATTACTAGCAAAGGCATGAAGACACTGGGATTAACAATCAGAACTAGCAAAGACTTTGATTCGTTGGAAGTAATAAAACTCGTTCATTTGTCGCTAGTACGCAGTTTGTTAGAACACAATTCTATGGTGTGGTCCCCACTATCAAATTCATTTAAAAAATATTGAACGTGTTCAGACTGTTCCGCACAAATTTTTACGATTTATTAACTTCAAGCTACACATAGCTATTCAACACATAAATACATTCTTACTAAAAACACTTAAAATGCATTCCCTGGAAAACAGAAGAAAAATAAATTACTTAATTTTTTTGTTTAAAATTATTCACTCCGAATTAGACTGTTGTGAACTCCTGCATCTCATTGACTTCAAGGTACCTAATCGAGCAACTAGGCAAAATAAATTATTCTGCCGGGACCAACTACCACATACATGCACCACCTATTGCTCGCTTTCACACACTTCAAATTCACGTCAAATATCATGTTTTATAAGAGTTTGCCATTATTTAAGAAATATCTTAATGAAATTTTTATGTAGCATAATAATCAAGAAGTTGATTAAATTTATCTATAATGTAAAAACTTGTTACTCTCTTTTCTTTTCCTATTTGTAAACTTTGCCATAAAATATACTAAAATTAAGTGAATATCTTATTCACAACTTATTTTATTTACATTTTAAAATCAAGCATCCTTATTGGAAGAGCCTATTACATGGAACCTAAGAGTATGGATATTAGAGAGACGGCATGTGAAGTGTGCCCGCGCGCTCCAAGTGTGCCTTTTCGAGAATTCTACCCACACGGCTGACATTGGCTGTCACCATGTAAAATGGCTGCTGTCGGAACGTATTAAACGGCCAAAAACCAGCAGCCGATGTAAGCCGTTTGGGTAAAATTCTCGAAAAGGCACACTTTGAGCGCGCGGGCACACTTCACATGCCGTCTCTCCAATATCCATACTCTTAGCATGGAACACATGTTAGTAATTAAATAAAATATTACATGTTCGTAATAAGCATTAACCTTGTGGCTCGCTATAATTTACAATAAAATATATAAATTTGTTTTAGACCACTTTAATTTTAATTACACTCTACCGGTTTCGGAAGAACCCTTCCTTCGTCAGGAGAATATTAAAACTGCTTTAATATTCTCCTGACGAAGGAAGGGTTCTTCCGAAACCGGTAGAGTGTAATTAAAATTAAAGTGGTCTAAAACAAATTTATATATTTTATTGTAAATAAAATATTATTTAAAGCGACAGGCTTCCTTTTGTTATTGTAGTTGGTTCGCTGTAGACAGTGGCGGATTTGCCCTAAGGCCAAGTAGGCCCGGGCCTACGGCGGCCAGATATTAGGGGCGGCCGATCGTGATAAAAAAGTCACTGATGAAAACCAGAAATAACTCAGAAAACCTAAATATTCTGAAGGCTCGCGCACTCCATCGTATAACAATAACCTTCTACTTTTTGTTTATAAAATATAAATAAGTATGTATTAGTAATAAATAAGTACGTACGTATGTATAGTAAAATAATAATTTCGTACATATAAAACGTACGTATAAGTTATTTCTTACATATAAGTGATTTAGGAAAAAAAATTGTTACACGCGCGAGCCCTAAAAACACTCGCCCGTGCGTTGAATTGACATTACCATTGTCATAGAACTAAATGTATGATGTAGTAATACATTTTACTGGCAAAACACGCGATAACTTCGATGATATCGATAACAAAGCCAAAAAACTGTCCTTTTTACGGGAATATGAAAGAGGTTTTCAACGCAATCGAAAGGGTAAGCTACTTCCTGCTAGGCTAGACTTATACAGGTGAAGAGATGCAACAAAAGAACGGTCGCGAAAATTTCAGAATCACTACTTTTTTGGTAATAATTGATACATTGTCGGAAGAACTAAAACACGACAGGATGCTTATAAATTACTTTAAATTTAATTTTATTACTAACTTGATGAAACTATGGGCGTCTGAAGTCGAAGAAAAGGCCAAAGCATTGCAAATGGTTTATTATATTGACTTAGAAGAAAATTTTTCAGAAGAATGTCCGCATTTTCGTGCTCACTGTAGTATAAAAAATAAGAATCGAAACAGTGCTGTCAGTTTGTTGAGATGGTTACGAACTAAAGGTCTTCAAACCATTTACCCAAACGTGGATATTGCTCTTCGTATGTGGGTGTGTACTCCCGCCAGTAACTGTTCTGGAGAACGATCATTTTCTTGTTTGCGACGAGTTAAAACATATTTACGCACAACAATGACAGGGCAAAGGTTAAACGATCTTGCTTTGCTTAACATAGAAATATTTTTAAGGAAATTGGATTGTGAAGCTTTAATTAGTGATTTTTCTGCGCTTAGGTGCAGACGAGTTTTGTAACACATTTTGAAACACTTATTATATATTGTATGAGAATAAATCCGTAGTTAAACTAGTTAAATAAATAGAACCATAAAACGTTTTAAGTGTTTTATTTAAATGTTCAGTTATCCTTGAAATCTTAGAAAGTATTACAAACTAGCAGCTATTATAGTTGACTAATTTCTGAATCGATTTCGTTAAAAGTTGGCAATAAAGTAAATTCATTATGGAGTCTATATGACGGGTACTGAGAAAGGGGCGGCTGGTACTTACTACATGGCCTGAGGCCTAGGGCGCCCAAGACTGCAAATCCGCCCCTGGCTGTAGAGAAAAAGCGAAAATGTCTCGATGGTGTTGAAATTTTTCGCTCATCATTCTTATTCCGATTACGACTACGACAGTGACGCAACAACAACGTGATGTGATGGGTGCTGATGTAGGAAATAGGACGCTTCATTATAAATGTTATTAGTATTTAGTGACCTTTTTTAATCAATGAACCCCGAGTTATTTGTAAGCACATTATTATTATTTTATATATTATTATTATTATTTCATGCCGTTGGGTAGTGACAACCCATCATAAATCTTAGGTATAAAGCCTTAATGTTTTTATTAATCAACGTTTATAGAAGCATCTTTCCCGATCGACAGATCCCTATTGATTTGCTCTCCCTACACCAAATCCGGATCAAGAATGACGTCCAGAACTATCGTTATTACAGATTAATGAAAATTATCAAAATAAAACTATGTTCAGTCTGAGAATTGTTCCGGCTTTTTGAAAAAAAAGATTGATTGTCTTCAATCTTCGGTATTTACAAGCATTTCAAAATTGACGGATAAACGAATCCAAGTGGTTGTTATAATAATAAACAGATTTCTCTAAAGCATTCGACAAAACCAATCACAGCCTAATATTACTATCCCAACTATTATCTTTGGGAATACATGGTGATTCGTACCAATGTCAGTCTCATATGTTGACGGATGCTCCCAAATAAGTACAAAAAACTGTTTGAATTATGAAATTGTAATTGTATCTTATGGTGTTCCTCAAGGTCTCACCTGGGACCGTTGTTTTTACTATCTTCATCAACGACATTATATCATGATCATTTTTATGGAAAAGTACGTGAAAGGGATTAGTTTTTCCTATGGGAAAACGTTAAAAAGTCAAATAAATTGAAACGAAAAGCTAAAAACGGTAAAATGTCAAATAAATTGGAAACCTGGGTGTTCTGATTGACGATAAGCTTTCATTCATGGCACACGTTGATTCGACCATTAAAAATTGAAGTTAGCATTTTTATTCTGTTTTGGAAAACAGTTCAACAATAACAACAAAATGTTATAATACTCCAATGTTCGCAGTCACTATGTGTATACCTCACCTTTATGGAATCCGCTGTGTAATACTAATCTAAAAGTATATAAAATCTGTCCAAAGAAAATTTGTACATTACTTTACATGAAGAGACATATGCATTGTTATGACAGAGACAGCTCTGTTAAACATTATTTGTGGACATTGCGTATATGATTTACACAAAATCTTGAGTCGCAATATAAGCTGTCCACATCTAGTGTTGTCAATTGATTATTAGTGAGAAAACTAAAGGTGAGTCATTATTTCATGTTGAGTTGCTTCAACAAGGCTCAGACAAAATTCTTTCTTATAACAAAATAATTAACTCACTATGGGTATCTATCTTTAGAACATCAAAAATTATTGATGAACACATTTTTTCGTGCACTTTAAGATCCTTCACATGTTGTTTTACAATTTTACATTCACGGTCGCCTTTTAATAATTTAAATGACTGACTGAATTACACCTGATTTATTGGTTGAAAAATAATTTGTTTTTTAATAACAATAATAAAATTAACTAAATAATTACGCTATCTATTCTTTACTTCAACCATATGTTTTCTTTTTTTTGTATTTGATTTTTTTGATAATTATGAGTACTTGCCTTTTTTCTTCTAGACATACTACTAGGGTGATATTTAACACGGCGGGGGTACCAAACATAAGGATGTGTATACACATAATAGGTAGAGCAATAATCTCCTTCTCAAGATAGTGGGATTTTGATTATGTTATAAGGGAAATTAATTTCTAAATAAAAGAGTGTATGTAGATAACATGATATGTATTAGCAAAAAAATACATATGACAATACCTACAACTTGTTACTTAAAGTAACGTATCGAAGCGAGTTGGGCTGTGATTATACTTTATATTTTTAAATACTGCAATGCAAACTGAATCTTTTCTCACTACCAATATAATAGTTCATTCAAAATTCAAGCTCGATTCGATCTTCGTTGATGAACGTCTTGGAAAAGCACCGCACCACAGGGGTGTTGGGGTTGGGGAATTAAAGGGTAGATACATAAAATACACTAGATACAAATTTATGAATAAAACGATCTATTTTGCCTTACAAACGTCTCTTTAGAGTCCCATATTGCAGCAAATGATTCTACGCTTTTAGGAAAAGTTTTTATCTCTCTGTGGAACGATCTGGAAGTTAGTTTATTGATTTTAAATATTTTTCAGCTAAATCAGATAACAAAAATTAAATTTACCGTTGCAACCTCCCCTCTCTAAATTCTAGACCAATTAAAATGCATGTCAGTGTTGCTATTTTGGACGAGCAAATATTAAATATTGACTCTTCTTCTTCCTTGCACTGTCCCAAATCATTGCCTAGGTAGGCTGTTGGGGTTGGCTCTCCTCGTTCTCAGGTTGTAGCTTCTTCGGTTCTGGGTATCGCTTTCATAAAGACCGTTTCTGCGTATAGGATTTTGGAGAATTGAGTCATCCAGGAGTTCTTTGGTCTTCCTCTGGATGACTGTCGATGAAGCTCCATAGACATTGCCTGCTTCACTGTGAGGTCTGGTGGTCTCCGTTTTATGTGGCAATACCATCTCAACTGTCGTTCCTCCAGCTTACTATTTATGTTCGTGACACCCAGGCTACTTATCTTTTATCTTATCTTTTAGTGACACTCCTGCCGACTATCTAAGCATTCGCATTTCTGCTGATTTGAGTTGCCTAGAGTAGGAGTTATACATGGTCCAGCATTCGGAGCCATAAATTATCGCGGGTATAATAATAGTCTGGTATACCTTTCCTTTTAGTTTTATAGGCATTTTTGTGTCACACAAGATTCCTGTTATGGATCTAAATTTACCCCACACCTATTCTACGGTTAACATCTGATGCTGCACATCCTCCGTCTCTGTGACTGAGTGAGCCCAGATACTTAAATGTGTCACAGTTGGCTAATGTTACTCCATCCAGTTGTATCGAAGGAGTTACAGCATCTGTGTCTTCAAATGGCAAGTACAAATATTCAGTCTTTTTTCTGCTAATTTTTAGCGCAGTATCCTCCAGGATTTTTCTCCATCTTTCCTCCATTCACTATTTGACGTAAAATATCTCACGGGGTTGAATTTTTAACCTTTAGAAAATTTGGTTCATAACATACTGAATGTCGATAATTTCCAGAACTTAATTTAGTTTATTTTTATTTTGTATCTACTAGTTATACAATTTATTATTTTTATCTTATATATATATCAGATGTACCTTCATTTTCGGTTGAAGCCAACGGTTTTTAAGACGACAACGTCGGTGGTCTTTAACACAGATTTTTTTTGTTGTTTACATTAAATTTTACGCAAAAAGGCCTAGAAAAAAAAAATCCTCAGGCCCTATGTCATCTTCGGGCATGCTGTAGGGATGGTATTTTTTATGGAAATGAAGGAGAGGAGAAGTTCTGGGAAGGAATAAGGTATGAGGGGTGGGTAGGAAACTGGGGAACAATGTGTCCAGGAACGACGTACGTTTGAATCCATCACTCCCACTGTGGTGCAAGGTGATGGATCGAGAAAGTCCGACTGGAGAGCTCAAAAGGTCTCCCTCAACCAGTCTCTCCTGATCCTGCCTGCCACGCACTAGGTGGGCAAACAAATCCGTAACCAAGACCTAGACAAATCTCACCCCATGAACCCGGGCTCCCCTGCAAATCACCAAACATAGCGAACCACTTGGGGTGACAGAGGTGTTAGTTATCCAATAAATGATTCCCGGGGCGGTGGTACTCATTATATATAGAAATAATGTTTCTGAGTGGCGATTCCAAAGCAACCTCATGTAGTATTTATTATTAGTGTTATTATAAAATATGTGGTAAGATATTAAGTTAATTAATGTATATTAATATACAGTTTAAAGCCCATGAACCTGTTTACTAAAAAACAAACTGCCTGAGACTGAAGACAGTGGCGAGTGAGCCAGTGGGGGTGGGTGGGGTGTGGGTGGGGTGGAAGGTTGGGGGCGCTTCTCTCGGGGGAGTAAAGTGCCTCTCGGGATATTTTATTCATAGCTTTTAGCGCAAGTGTTTCTCCTCCCGCGGGGCCTCACCGGTGAGAGCTCCACCCCCCTCCCTCTCCCCACACCCGCCTGACAGGGGGTGGTATGTTATACTATGGCATTAAATAAGATAAACCTATCAGATATCAACCTGTGAATCTATCAGCTATAATATTACTGCAAAACCATCACAACAGGTCGTGAACACCACACTATGATTATCCGAAAAAGTATTCGAGATTTGAAAATTCAATGGTACTAAAACTAAAAAAAAAGGAAACTAAACAATCAGTGGCTGAGTTGGCAATCAGTAAGGTCAACTAAAATCTTTACTTAAATCATATAATAATATAACAAAACATAAAAAAACCTGTTGAACTTACCTTATACATTAGTAAACAAAAATAAACGGATAGCGTCTGACGTTTGAGTTTCCTTTGACGTTTTGTTTTTTTGTTTTTGTGCGAAGACTAGCAACGAATTTCGTTGCTAGTCGTCGCACTCATTGTCGCCATACCTACGACGTTAATGTGATAAAATATAAATCGAACGTCATTTCCGATTTAAAATGTTAGTCTCGTTCAAAAAAGTATCTCAGTTACTAGTCAAAAGTAAAAATCTAACTTATGAACCCAACTTCATGTTCGATGATATTTCTGTCACTGTTTTTTCCCCAGTGACTTGGATATCACTGGATCACCCCTTATTAACCTTCGAAGGATCTTAATATTTTTGGAATCCGTTCTATTTGGTGTTATTATTGGGTTTGTATTTTATCATTATAAACTAAAAAATATCTAAAATGGCAAATTATATAAATGGTAATCTTAAAATTTTGGAGCTCTCTAACCGATTTAGGTGAACGTTCCCACAGGGGAGGTCAGGGAGAGAAATTTAATGTCAAAATACACACTTTTTCGGCAGCGTTCTTTAATTTCCTATACATAGTTCTTTACATAGTAGAAATTCGTTTTCAATCGTCCAGTGAATTTCCAACGATGTTAAACGAAGTACCCACATTACGTAGGTATTAACAAATGGGTTTTATTTGGATAAAAATATGAATAGGTATTTGATAAGTAAATTATTTCACACATCCTAATATTACTTTTGTACAGAGGGGTAAAACTCTAAACCAGAAACCTTTTTTAAACTGGATGAAGCCCATCAAAAGTTTCTAATTGTTTGGTTATTACCAGTAGGTATCTTTACCTCGGTTTTGTAGATTATTTAATTACTATTTATTTAGGTAATAACTTACTTAAATTGTTTTAATCCTTTTTTTGTATTTCTTGGGCATTAACTATGTATAAAAATTTCTAGACATTTTGTTTTGAAGAGTTTTAATTTTCAATGTACTTTCGTTATTTGAATTTTAATTTTTCTGCTACCAGTTTCGACACATCCGTGCAAAAAATTGTGAACGCTAGTACAGCATACCAGGGTAAATATTATTTAAAACTTATTTGCAAGTAGAGAATTGTGTCTCTAAATATATACTTTAATCAAATGTGTTTGAAAAATAAAGTGTTCCCAAAATAAAACGGACTATATTCATAAAGTAGAAGATTTTTTAAACAGTACATATAAACATAAATTCACACTTTAACTTGTACGCTTTAGAAACTTTAAAAATAAACAAAAAAACTACATCAAACTACTACTACTTTTTTACTAGGTTCCCATGTGATATTGACCCCTCCCACTGTTCTCCCCCTCCCCCAAAATGGCCCCTCCCAAAACCCCCTCCCAAAACCCCCTCCTAATATCATTTAATTCATTTCTGTACTTGTTTAAATTTTATTTTAAGTTTAGTTTTAAGTTTGCTAGTGAATGGCACGGATGTGTCGAAACCGGTAGCAGAAAAAATAAAATTTTAGTAACGAAAGTAGGTACATTGAAAATTTAAATTCTTCAAAACAAAATTGTTTTAATCCATTTAAAGTTGTCAGGCAGGTGTCTATTATTAATAGGAATATGAAAATAATAGTACATTTGTTCAATTTATTGTTTATTAACCCCCTTTTGATTTTTATAAACCTCTTTTGAACATTTCTCCACTTAACCTGTCTTTCCCTTCTAATGACATTGTAATATCTAATTCAAATAAATTTCCCCCACTCTTACCCCTCCCCCTACTTTCTACCTCTTCTTCTCCATAGGTGTTATGTATTTAATGTTTAACTAAAGTGTACATTTAATCCTGATGATGTGAACATGGTTCATGAAACATGTAGATTGTATATAAATAAATATAGTGATGCAAATTAAGTTATTTGTCTTTTCATTACAATAAATAATGCCATTACAAATTGAAAACCTTTAAGAGGAAGTTTTCTTCGAAAAATTTTATATTATGTATCTCGGTTTTGATGAAAGCTTTACATATATTACTATTGGAATATTTGCGGAATGTTCCCCATTTCCTTCCCCTCCCCAGTTACCTCCAGCCTCACAAGATACCCCAATTGTGGATGCCATAGTCTCACTGGCTCCAGGCGGGAGTAGTAGGGACTCTTGTGAGGTAAATACATACAAAAAACCAAAAAAAAACTATAGGTTATTAGTAGTAAGTGGAATGAAGAATGTCTTAACTTACCCCACACAAGGGTCGCTAGCAGAGCCAGGCCGAGGCGGGCGGGCCTGAAGTGCATCCTGCTAGCCGGTCAGTCGGTCAGTCAGTCAGTCAGTCAATCAGTCAGTCAGTCGGTCGGTCAGGTAGTACCATCACGCACTTTGTATGAAACCAACAAACACACTAACAAACTTCGGATTCACTTTGGCAAAGATATCGGCGCGAAATAAAAATTATCCAACTTTCTTCACGTCAAAAATCACTAAACTTCGAGATTTTTTTTGTGTTTTTAAAGACTTTTTTATTCGATATTTTGCGCAATAATAATTAAAAACGTAACATTCATTGTATTGCAAGGTTTAATTTTGTCTACAAAATGTTTGAAAAAAAACTTTAGTTCACCGAAAAAATAAATAAATTAAAAACTACCTATAATTTAAGTTTTACAAGTGACTAAAATACTTGTGTATCTAAAGTGAAAGCGATCTCCTTTAGTTGAAAAGTTTATTTGGATCTGAATCATTATAACCGCGAATGAATAAAAGTTTCCCGCTTCGGTCGGAGCGGCTCGCCGCGGTACTGGCGCAGGCCTCCTCTCGGTTAGAGCGTACCGCCATCACTACACTAGCAGGGCAGGGGTGGAGGGTAGTCCCCCCTCCCTACTGGCCCTCCCCCTCCCCCCCTCCTCCCCCCCAACACCCTCGGGCCACGTGGTGCCTGACAGCCTCAGATCAGCAGTGGATTAGTTGCAGATTTGTGAGATAAAAGATACGCTAATATATGGTAAGCACATATTATTATGCACACGTTAACTGCAGACGTTGTTGCACTGGTAAGATAGATAATTTAAGAATGCTAGTCCCGAATCCTCTGATAAATGATGTTTTAAAATTAATTTTAGATTAAAAAAAACTAAATTTTTTCTTAGAGTTTTTTTAAAAATTTATTTTATATATTATTTTATTTATAACGGATAGGGACACTTTTTAAAACTTTAATTATTGGTTTTGTGTTTTAAGTTTAAAAATTATTCAGGTTGGTAAATTTTGACCTAGGAAAAAAATTCTTCCGGCAAAATTGGAAATTGGGAAAAGAATTGCTCCGAAAATAGCTCGGAAAATGGGTCGGGACATTGCATAAATGTTTTTGAAACTGGAAAGTTCCAAGTTTTTTTTAAAATTTTCTATTTGAAATTTTCTTATTGGGGTAGCTATTTGAAACATCAACGTTTCTTTTTTAAAATAACAGATGGCGCCACTTCCGTTTGCAACAATTAAAACCGTACATTAATTAAGATAATTATACTATTAGATCAATCTATTTTCGGCCCTTAATATACGAATAATGACTGTGATCGACTTTGAAACCTCTCGCGATTGACCGTTTAGGCCCAACCGTTATTAGAGAGGAAGTGGTTTTCTGATTTATTTATAATAATTGCATGCCGGGTACAAACACATTAACAAAATTTAAAAAATGTACACATTTGCTTAGTGATATAGTACAGGACTTATCGTTACCAATATTATCAAAATATAACAATAAGAGCATTCATAGGCCGATTATCCTATACTCGATTTAAGCTTTCTCCGGCGAAGTGATCGATAAATGTCACCTACTAAATTACACCAAAATATCATTAATATCTTAGCCATCCAATATCTGACAAGTAAATACCACGATTAATCTAACATGCACTCATAGCAGTCATTATTATTAAGTTCTTTTATCTTAAGAGGAACTTAATACAAATTGCGCGGCCCGTTACGGCTCGTTTCATACGAAACTTAATTTTAAATTTGAGGCCAAAATAATTAACCAAATTCAATAATATTTTTTTAGATCAAAAGTTATATTAAATATCTAGTACGGATAAGTAATATACATATTATAAAATTTTTAATGATTATATTACTTGACATACTTGACTTACTTTAACTAGTGATTCCTGACATTATTTGGGGTAAAAAATGTGAACGAAATTTTGTCTCCGGTGACATTTTTGAAGTTTCTTTTTTTACATAAACATAAAAAATCAGTAGGTATTGGGAAGTTAGGGGCGGGGTGAAGGTTGGGTTGGTTACTTGGCTTAGTGACCAGTGGAAGATTTTGAAGAAAAAGTTAAAAAAAAAGTTTTTGATAAAAAATAACACCTAAAAAGTCACCGGAGACCAAAATTTCGTTTATATTTTTTTACTCTAAATAATGTTAAAGTAAGTCAAGTGCGGTCCTTAACACAATATATACGACAATTTTGTGTTCCGAGGTAAATGAGAACTGGAAAGGAGATGAGGAGGAGGGAGTTGTATAAGTACATGGTTAATCAGATTCGGTCACCAAACTAGGCTAAAGCCATTTCAAGTAATGTTTCTGGTCTTACACCAAGGCAATTCTGGTACTTATCTTCCTCTACGTAACATGATGCAAATATACATTTTTTTAAATTAATGAAATGTAAAATAACACAAAATAATAAAATAAAAATTATTTGCGCACGCCAGGATTTGAATTCGCAACCTCAGAAGTAAATATTCGAGAGCTACTTCTTGACCACGTAGGCAGACCTAAAAGTCTGTAGTGATATTGGTTTTGATTACATGCCAGGTTCTCCGCCTTCCTCTTTCCCCTTTCCTTCCCCTCCCTACTACCTTCATAACATACCCCATTTGGGGATTTCATAGTCTCCCAGACGGGAGCAGTTGGGACTCTTGTGCGGTATTCATGTAAAAAAAAAATTAAATGTATATGGAAGTAATTTCCATTTTTCTTGTGTATTCCATAAAACAAAAAAGGTGAGTGTCCACATTGGTTACCATCCAAATCTACATGTGGTGCTTTTCTAGTTTGTATTATTTTAGCGGTTATGTCACTTGTCTCATCAATCAAAAGTCGTCTCCCTGTTCCTTTAGCTATCTTAGCTATGTGTTATAACAATATACTAATTCTATGTATTTTGGTTAGTTATAATAAATATTGTCTAAAACGAAACCGATAGGGTATAATATACAACAGATGGTAGGCGCTCCAAAAGGAGAAGAAGGGGAGATACGTAAATACGAAAGTTAGAGAGAGCGCGGATATTAAAAAAGATAATATTCAAGCGAAATTTTTTAATAAAACATGACTCGTTAAAAATATATAGAGCGGAAATCACATGCTAAACGCTTAGGTTACATTTAAAGATACACTGTGATTTTTTTCATAGCTATATAAAACATGTTAAATAACAGAACGAAATGTGTTTTTAATAATTATCGGCGCATATTTCGCGATTTTTTTCAATCGAATAAATTTCATATAATTACCGTTTCGGCTCGACAGCCTACAGATATTATCTTAAAAAATAAAATGTATTTTTTAGGAACTTAAAAACTGAAAGTGTTCAAGAGACATATGTTATAAATTGGTAGAAATGTGGAATACGGCGGCTTAAATGTTATTGTTATACTTTGATGATTGGAAAACATCCCGTCAAAGCCAATAATAATCGAATCTAATCCGTTGGGTTTATTAGAGCAGGCAAAGTTCTCCGGTACTTTATCTAAATTAGAGCAAAGTTCACCGGTGCATTATACCAAGTTGAGCAGCAGGTATCTGCTGACTGCTAACTACTGGAGAATGTGTATTATTAGTGAGCTAGTTATAGTTATTCGGGTTCAGTTGACGTTACACTACTGCTACTGACTACAGTACGTGTTACAGGAGGATGGAATCAGAGCTTTGTGTTAAATTTGCAATCGCTTAACGAAGTTGTGGAATGCGCTGTTCCTTCAAATAGTAATCGTATTTAAATGAAAACAAATCACCTCTTTATTATTTTTATTCATTTTCATATTATTCTGACGAAGAAACCTTAGGTTTTGAAGTATGTAAATAATTGTGATTATATAAGTGGTCTATACGAAGTGAATTCTTTTCATTTAATTAAAAATGACGCCACAAAGTGAAATTGCGAAGATTGAATAAGTAATTATAGTGTTTAATTAATCATGTAGTTTGAGCACCCTTCAATAGATGTCTTTAGTATAGTTAGTAATACAAAGTTTTGCTATATTCCAACAGATGGCGGTTAATTATGACATCAGAAGATAATCATCTACCGTGGTTCGTGTCTTATGTACGAACGTTTACGATGTTAGCCGAAGGCATCTGAGAGTTGGACAAGGGCCTACAGTAATAATCCACACAGTGAAAATGGAATTTCTGCAGAAAATTGGCTACCAGCCAATTTTTTTATCGAGAAGCAGGACAGGCGAATGTCTTCAGATGCCAATCATCATCCCAGTATGACCTCCAGTCAATTTTCAAAATGGCGAGAGTCACTGCAAAAATGAAGGATCACAATCATCGCGATTTAAAGTTGATTCATCGTAGGTCAGTTCAGAGGATCGCCCAATCCCAATGCTCTGGGCTGCCGCACAAACAAATAAAGAAGCTTAATTTGAATTCAACAGATTTGAATGCTGCCTGCAGGTGAGACCACAGTTCCACTCCAAAATATTGCAGGACTGGCAATCTGACCGATTTGTCGATGTGCAAGTACTGTAGATACTGTAGACACACACCGAAACCATAAATATGGTGTGTATAAAAGGGTGCACACACCTTGTTACAAATGCTTTATGTAACAACTCGTTCTTGAGTTCAGCAGTTCCGGTGTGGAACGATTTGCCAGCCTCTATGTTTCTTTTCTCCTACAATATGGGTCTCTTCAACACCCAGGATTTTTTTTTTTTTAAAGAAAGACAAACATTTCCGGGTTACGAATAACCCAACAACATTTGAAAATCTCTCACCACACTAAGCGGTAGATGTTGCTTGTGTTGTGATGGAGGACTTAGCCAACCGAGGAATCGAACACGGAACTCCTAGGTGAGACCCAAACGCGACGCCCACTCAACCACTGACCGGATCATACCATCTTTTCCACAAAAAGACCTTCCGAATAGCATCCCAAAACATATCAAATCTCAATGGTAGATATTATTCGCACAAAAAAAGGCAAAAAGTTATGACAAAAAATCTCCTCTCATGAATGACAGCAAATATTTAAGTTGATGCTATAAATGTGTCATCATTAGATATGTGGTAATATTGGGAGGTAAGGGGGATGCAATCTATTGGCTGTACGCGACACCAAACAGCTCTACGCGCTTCACTGAATAAATTAGCCATCTCCGCGATGCGCTCGCGGCCCTATTGCCCTACCTGCCCTACCTACCCTACCTGCTCCCATCTGCTGCCACCCATCCACTTAACCCTCACACACACTTTACTTACCTTTCCCATCTTACGTATCTCATATATCTACTCTAACTACCCTACCTACCCGCAGACACAGACCAGGGCTGCGATTCTCCATTCGAGGCCGCTCTCAACTGCCGTCTCGTCGAAGGTACATACTACTCAGACGCCAAATGTCGTTTCACTCAACCACAGCGGTTGGAACCACTCATTGTTTGACAGAACTGTCAAATTGTAACCTAACCTAAGATCATTTCACGTTCTTCGAAGGAGAAGAATTTATCAAATTTATTATTATTAACACCCTAGTGAGCTTTTATATGAAAATTTTACAATTTGTTTACAGTAATTAAAAGTATAACAAGATGACCGGTCAGTGGTTCAGTGGGCATCGCGTTTGGGTCCCACCCGGGCGTTCCGTGTTCGATTTCTCGGCTGGCTAAGTCCTCCACCACAACACAAGCAATATCTTCCGCTTAGTGTGGTGGTTGTAGGAGATTTTCAAATGTTGTTGGGTTATTCGTAACCCGGGAATGTTTGTCTTTCTTTAAAAAAAATAAATAAATGCATTTGTAGTAATTGTAAGAAAACAACATACACGTACATAATAAAATTTAGTACAAATTAGCAAACTATATATACATACTATTCGATGATTCAATATTATATAAGCCTGAAATAGTACGTAAAAGAAAGTATAACATAAAAAGTAAGTGTGTGCATATACTCACAATATGAATACTATTATATTTATACAAAGTTGTTTTAATGTTCCATATGATGGCTGATAAAAATCACACTTCCGATACCTATCTCTATCTTTGGCATGACATCTACATCTATTAAATTTGGCATCTACATCTATTTTTAGCATGAATCTTCTTATAAATATAATATGAACAGTAAATGGGGGTAGCAAATGTTAAATCATCCAATGTTTAATATTTTGAATAAAGTGTCCCCCGCGTGCAAAGTCGTATCTTCTCCAAGCACAAACTTTCCAATTAAAGTCTGTTTATCGGATGTGACCTATCAGGTAAGTATGTTTTCTGTATCTATTTGTAATGTATTAACATTTAAATAGAGTCTCTATATTCAAAATAAAATATACAGCTCCCTTAAGGTGATTTCCTCACAAAAACGGCGCTCTAAAAATTATCCAAATAAGTATTATTATTACCCAAAAGAGTTAATATTAATCTAGTGGTTTATTCTGATTTTTTAAAGTAAAATAAAATATTGCGCCCCTTAAGAAGAGCAACTACCAACTCTCCAGCACAGACTGTGGCGCTGACATCATATACCCAAATCCACGACAGAAGCAGGAGGCAATAAACATTTTTCCCACCGGTTGCTTTCTCCTCGTGTACATTTACATGATTGAATACGTCTCGAGTAATTTCGTAACCCACACGACCTGCTCCTCGGGGACCCCTCGCATCGGTTCAATTTTTAAATTGAGTTATTTTACACATTTATTCTGGAGGTGCAAGAATTTTTCTACGAAGAATAAATCATTTTTTTCGAAATATTTTATAAAAATCATAAAAATTAGTTTACCTATTTTTAAAAAATACAAAAATTGGGAAAAAAATGTTCCAATAATTTAATTAACCTAATAATTGATTTCATGTACTTGTTTCATGTTTCATGTACTTGTTTCATGTTTCATGTTTCATTTTACTAAATACACAATTTGGCTGTCCTGAAACGGGAATCCTTCCCAGTTGGACAGACAACGGATCATTTTGTATTGTATTGTTTGTAATATATAAAAAATAAAATAAATAAATAAACATTACAATTTTATTTTTTTAAAGAAGGTACCAATAAAATGTTAATAAAAATACAAAGAGGTTTGTGTAATCCAGGGTTATTATTTATTTTACTATTATTACATATCCAAATAAGTTTACATAATTTCTAACGTTCCTGTTTCACTGGGATCATGACCTGTAGTCAAATTAATGTGCTCTTTCCCAGAAGTAAAACAGATAATATTATGAAAGAATTCTTTTGATTTTTAACATGTTTTTAAGCCTACGAAATAAGACTAAAATATAAACTACTGATCCACAGAATCGGGTTTAAAGCGACGGAATACTTGAAAAAGTGTTGTAGAAAACTCCATTCTGTAAATAATGAAAAACAATTATAATAAGACAAAATCCCAACAACGGAGGTTAAAAGTAAAAACCATTTAATATTATTTGATATGGCGATCGGTAATTATTTCAGCCCTATGGCTATATATTTTGTTTATATAGACGAACATAATATTAAAGACCTGTAGACTATGGCGTTTTCTATGATGAGCAAAAGGGCGGCCGAAAGCACCCCGTAAGCCAGGATGAGCAGCGCGGGCATGCAGTCCACCAATCCCACGCTCACGAAGTTAGTGTTACTGCCAGAGCAGCGCGGTTTCCTCGTGTACATCAGCCAATTTTCCCGGAACTGCAAGCCCGACTCCTGCAGTCTTCGGAACCTGCGCACAGTAAGGTTATATAAGGTGGTGGGTGATGAATACCCAGGAGTCACCTTTGACTCGAGATTAACGTAGCAAAAACATACATGTATTAATGATAAAGCAAAATCAGCAAATAAATCAATAGCTGCACTCTACCCTATGCTAGGTAGAAATAGTCGATTATTATCAGTAGACAATAAACTTCTCAACTACAAGACTACCGTAAATCCGGGCTTCACATATGCTGCACGAATAAATAAACTACAAACCCTGCAAAACAAAGCCATTCGACTAGCGTTGAATGCGCCCAAGTGGATGAGGGTTCACACTCTCCATAATGACAAAAAAATCCTGTGATAAGAGTTAATTATTAAACAATCGGAGAAATTCTACGCCAGTCTAGCCGAACACAAAAATCCCACAACTAATTATCTCGCTAAATACAGTGAGAATGATAAATTCAAAAACCTAAATTAATCTCTCGAAAGGAGTGAAAGTTTACGAAAATACTGTTTTGAAGCGACTCCATATAAAATAAATAGCGAGTAGTGTTACCCAATTTTAAACATCTCTTTGTAGGAAGAATTCTTCTGCACCGCGAGCCAAGGATCGACAACCTGAAGAAACTGTATTTCCTGCAGCCCGCACTTCTCGTTTTCCAGGAAGATTTCTTCCACAACCTGATAGCCGACTCCGATTTCCATGTGGAATGCAAAAAGTCCCTTGAACAGTTAAACAACTTTATAACATGTAAATTATGTGAAATTTCTTCAAGAGGTGATATTATAAAATTGTGGTTGTTACTTGTCTTAGTTTTTTGACCCCTTCATCTAATGAAATAAATCGTGGGCTGACTCCGGGTGGGGCAATCTTCTTTTGGTAAATGGCTTTCCTCACTGGTTCTGTGGCGGTCTAAAGAAAACGGGCAATAATTACAAACATGTATATATTACCTATAAATCAATTCTCAAGAACCAGCAGCTAATAAGTGAAGTATCGAGTCTTACCGAGAAGTAGTACCTGTTGAAGACAGTGTCGTGAACGGCAAACTTAAGGCGGGAATTGAGAAGGTCGGGGAGGGAGTGAATCCGCGAGGAAGAGGACTGCAGCAGAGCGACGATGTTGGCCGAGTAGCTGGTGTACAAAAACATCAACGATAGAAACATCAGCAGGATTACTAGGCGGCCTACCACTCCTGCGGAGGAACCAATGCCACTCTACATTACTTATTTTTTATTTATTAATTTTCAACTTGGGTGGGCTGTAAATGTAGATAGACTGGTCAGTGGTTGAGTGGGCATTGCGTTTGGGTCCCACCTTGGCGTCCCGTGTTCGATTCCTTGGCTGGCTAAGCCCTCCATTACAATACAAACAACACCTTCCGCTTGGTGTGGTGGTAGTAGGAGATTTTCAAATGTTATCAGGTTATTCGTAATCCGGGAATGTTTGTCTTTCTAATATATATAATAATAATATATTAAGAGAAAAGAGAAAGAAAAAATAAATAAACAGAGACTAGTATTTGAATTGCAGATGGCATAAAAATAATAATATCTGCATGTCAATATGACAAATTACAGGTGAATAATACATGGCAAAGTGCAGGATACAGTAAAAGAAAAGAGAGGAACAAGTGTTTTTTATTGTATGTAAATAGAAAGAATACAAATATACATGCAATAGCTCCTTAATTATAAAAAAACATTCTAAATTAAAATATTATTCAGGTATCTCTTAAATAACGGTTAACTTATATTCAATGTATATTTGAGGTGAATTTGTTTCCAAGTGTCCATGTATGTGGTAGTTGGTACCAGATATATTGTTGAAGAATAATATATTTTCCCTAGTTGCTTGAACAGGTACATATTATTATCAGTAATAGATTATCCCTCTCATTAGTAATTTCATAATTCCTTCCCATCTTTATGTGAACTAATAAGAATATGCGAAGATCGGTTATTTTATGACAAAAGTGTTACCGTTTTGGGGATAAGGTATTTTGGGCGATCCATTGGTGGCCAATACTTACGTGGACTCCAGACACGTTACCAAAAGATGGTCGGTATATTTAAATGAATAATATGGTGAACGTTTAACTCTCATTTATTAACTTTACAAACCGACACAGGTTATTAAATTTATATCAGAAGGATTCAACTAATGAAAAAATGTAGCGTACGAAATGCGACTCGACGATCGGGCCGTGAAATTAGAATGAACAGGAAAGTTCGCCGTGCATCTGGCGCGGGGTTTTTAGTGTTGCCCGTGCAATAAAATATTTAAAGGGCTATTCAATGCGTACGCTACTTTTTATCAATTGTTATTTTGATAAGCCACCTCGAAGCTATTTATAAAATTGTCAATGATAAAGTGCAAAAGACCTCCTGCCTAAATTATTTCAAGCTGCCTCAAATTCGTGATTGAAAAATGATCTTCACGGCTAGTCAAATGAGTTTGGACCAATGGCTAAACAAAATACCTAAGAGAATGACTAACTTGGCATACCGATCCAAATACCTAAGATAAGGACTAACTTGGCATACCGATCCAAATACCTAAGATAAGGACTAACTTGGCATAACGATCCAAATACATGCCAAATATTCTATCCAAACGATTGGCGTTTACATTCAAATGGTTTTCATGGTTATTATTTATTATTCAATGTATTTGACACGTAATAAATATTGGTTTTACCTTGGTCGCCATTTTTGTATAACCATTATTGAGAATTTCCAGGAATCTGGTCGACTCAATAATTCCGCCGTCACCGGTTGATTCTCAACATAACGATTTCGCCAAGGTTTATTTATATTAGTTAGCACAGTTTGCAAACAATGTCCACAGGAATGTTCTTTCTTATTTTACTTTTACAACGGTTCTGCTCAATATAGTTTATATCTCTCTAAGTTGCACACGCACTGTCTAGGTATCGATGTAGCTCCATATATTAGTAGATAATACCAGGTACGAGTGACGGGGACTTACCCTTGAGCTGCACGCTGCTGCCCTGCTGGCACAGCGCCCCGACGGTCATGACGGCCACGTCGCTCCACGAGGGGGAGAGCAGGTCGGAAGCGGCGGGCGCGTGGCGGCGCTCCCAGCGCGTGGCGCCGTGCAGCACGCCCGCCAGCGTCAGCAGCAGCGCCGCGCTGCACGCCCACACGGGCCCGCGGAAAGGCAGCAGGAACACGTTGCTCATGTAGGACAGCTTGGGCTGGCGGAACACGAACTTGGAACGGGTGGGCGTGGGCATGGCGATGTAGTCTATCACCGAAACGCGGTCTGACGTCACGAACAGGGGAGAACCTGAAATGAGCAAATCATGTAGTGATAAACGTATGAGTGAGTATGAGTATTGTTATGGAACGCCCTATAGCTGGTAGATATAACTAACAACAATTAACTCTATGGTCGTTGTTGACAGCGGTGTATAATAGTGTTTACGGTAGTGTTTTTGAAATCTGCAACCAAAAAACAATAAACACAAATCAAAAAAGTGTCAGCAAAGGTTAAAGTGATTACCGCGCATCGCATGAGCGTATTTTTACTCTCGTAAATGCCATCTGTGTCAGTTTTTTTGTATAACTTAAAAAATAATATTGAACTTCAAAGTGATTTCCAGTTTTCTTCCTAAATATCTTCAAAGAGTTAATCATATTAAAAGATAACATTGTGTGATAACAATACCAAAGAGTTTATGCGACAGACACCAAAAATCGTGCTCAAATCTATGTTTTATTAGTGATTCCACCATCTAAAAACTTGATACGGTGGCTCGCATGTGGATACGATAATATCATATTGTCAGATTGCCTGCCAATAGGCGTCAGTACCAGTCAGCAAAGGTGTTGCGGAATTAGCCAACCAACAGGCGCAAAAAAAAAACAAACATTCCAAATCAATTATTTATTTAATATTTGATAACATGATTTGTAAACACTGTCAGAGTGAAATACTCTCCGGTGATGGCATTAAATGCTCTAAATGTCTGCAAAACTACCATTTCTTCTGTGTGAACATGAAGGAAACGAACTTTAGGAAGATGGGTGCTAAGCGTGATAACTGGACCTGTGCTGACTGCAAAGAGGATCTACAAGGGAACCGATCTTCGAGCGCCAACAGAGCTTCGACTGCTTCCCCTGCCTGTGGCATAAAGTCACCACAGAATCCGGATGTCGAGCGGATTATGCATATAGTTCGACGATGTATTGCATCGGAGTTCGAGGCCTTCCACGCAAAACTCGACATTCTTCCGGAGCTAAAAGAATCCGTAAACTACATCTCCGCTGAGTACGAGGACCTGAAGAAAATGTTCTCAAATTCGCTGGCTACCATCAAAATTCTGCAAACTGAAAACACTAAACTTCATACAGAAATGCGCGATCTAAACACGCGCGTGTCCCACATGGAACAGATGGCGAGAGATACTAACGTTGAGATTCAATGTGTACCTGAGCATAGATCCGAGAACTTGGTATCTATCGTCAAACAACTTGGAACCGTGATTTCCCGCCCCATTGTTGAGTCTGAAATACTTAACATACACCGTGTTGCCAAATTCAAACCAGAGTCCAACCGACCCAAGGCAATCATAGTTAAACTCCCAAGCTCGAGGGTAAAGGATGAAGTTCTGGCTGCAGTTGCTAACTTCAATAAGAAAAATAGGACAAACAAACTAAACTCTGCGCACCTGGGCATTGATGGCACGGAATCACCGATATATGTTAACGAACACCTCTCTCCTGCAAACAAGGCCCTGCATGCAGCTACAAGGATCAGAGCCAAGGAAACAAATTATAAATTTGTATGGATCAGAAATGGTCGGATCTTCGTCCGAAAGGACGAAAACTCTGCGCGCGTGGTGTTGATCCGTGATCACGACTCTTTGGCTTCTCTTTCCTAATTTTTCTATTGTTATTTAACTATATAATGTAAAATATGTATGTCAAATTCTCAACAGAATGGATCTGAAAATTTTTTATCAAAATGTAAGGGGCGTTAGAACTAAAACAAATGACATAAAAAACGAAATTATGGTAAATAATTACGATGTAATCTGTTTCACTGAAACTTGGTTGAACTCATCAATATTTAGTAATGAATTGTTTGACGAGCGTTACCTAGTTTTCCGAAGAGATCGTGAATCCACCAATTCTACATCCAGAGAAGGTGGTGGGGTTTTAGCAGCAGTCGATAAAAAATTAATAACAACAAGCAAATCTACTTGGGAAAGTGATGGTGAAGATTTATGGTTATCGATAAAACCGCACGAATATTCTAACTCATTCATCTACATATGTGTATTATATATTCCTCCCAATTTATCTGTTGATGATTACTGTAATAGAATCAAGAATATTCAGGATATTTATTTACAACATAGTAATCCCAAATTTAAATTTATAATTGTTGGTGATTTTAATTTACCTGAGATTAAATGGACACCCGAAATCGCATATAACAACAAAACACTAGCTCCGTCCAACTACACTAGTCGTAAAGCTCACTGTGTTGTTAATTTGGCTTCAATGTGCAACCTTCACCAATTCAATTATGTTCTTAATGGAAATTCCAATATTCTTGACCTACTTTTTTGTGATCAAACTGATATTAATCTGTCCAGAACAACAGGGTTAGGAAAGGTCGACATTCATCATCCCCCTTTCGAAATAGTTTTAAAACTTGAAAAACTGAAATACTTAAAAGACAGTCACTGCCCTATTAAATACAATTTAAAGAAAGGAAATTATGAAGGATGTCGTCTAGACCTGTCAAATGTGAATTGGATCTCACTTTTCAGTAACTCGAATGTGAACAACAAGGTACAATTATTCTACGATACTTTGTGGGATATTATTGATAAACATATTCCAAAAAAAAAACACAAATTAGAAATCACTACCCCAAATGGTTTAGTCAGTCTCTTATTAAGCTCCTCAAAGAGAAAAATAAGGTAAGACTGCGGGCCAATAAATATAAAAACCCACTAGACTATGCTGAGTTTGTTATTCTAAGGAAAAGATCGAAAAAAATGCAAAAAGAATGCTATTTATCATACATTAACTCTGTTGAACAAGGCATAAAAGTAAACGTAAAAGCTTTCTGGGCATATTCAAAATCATTGCGTACTACCAATTGCATTCCCAAATTAATTCATCTGGATTCTATATCTGCAGATAATGGACAACAGATTGCCAATCTTTTTTCTAATTATTTTGCATCCGTTTATACTCAATCTAATCCCTTGTTATATACTGCCATGCCAAAATTTACACAAAATAACCAATTTAATCTTGGCAAAATCAACGTTAGCATGGAAACCATCAAATCTTGTTTAGAAAAAATCGATACGTCCAAAGGTCCAGGACCTGACAAAATACCTCCCTTGTTTGTAAGATGTTGTTCCAGCGCGTTGATTAAACCACTTTTTATAATATACAATGAATCATTGTCTACAGGAACTTTCCCAGATTTGTGGAAAAAGGCACATATTGTTCCAATACACAAATCGGGTGATCAATCTTTTGTGAAAAATTATCGACCAATTAGCATTTTATCGTGTTTTGCAAAAGCCTTTGAATCTATAATTTATATTTCTGTATTTTCACATTTTAAACCCCAATTATGCATTAATCAACATGGGTTTGTTCCCAACAGATCTATAAACTCAAATCTTCTCGACTTTTGTGATTATGTTTGTAATGCGTTTAATGAAAGAACTCAAGTGGATGCCATTTACACAGATTTTCAAAAGGCATTTGATAAAGTTAACCACAATATTTTACTACAAAAGCTTGATCAGATAGGTATTCACGGTGATCTATTTAGATGGCTTAAGTCTTACTTGGAAAATAGATCACAATTAGTACTTATTAATGGGTACGAATCACCTCCCGTAATTGCAACATCAGGCGTACCCCAGGGGTCCAACCTTGGTCCTCTGCTTTTTTTAATCTTCATTAATGACCTTGGCCACATGTTACGCTGTGATTTTGCTCTATTTGCCGATGATCTCAAGATTTACCGCAAAATTTCCACTGACTCTGATCATGTTATGCTCCAAGAAGACCTTTATACACTAAATAACTGGTGCATTCAAAACGATATGTTTTTAAATATTGAAAAATGTTACATTATTACTTTTACTCGTAACAGAAGACGAAAGGATTACGCATATTCTATTAATAATGTTCAATTAAATAAAGTCACCACTGTAAGAGATCTAGGAATCACTCTTGATTCAAAGTTTATGTTTGATGTACACATCAGTGATATTATAAGTAAATCATTGAAAATGATTGGATTCATTCATAGAATATCGAAACCATTTAAATACCCCCAATCTATTATAATCTTGTACAACTCGTTGGTCAGAAGCAAATTGGAATATGGGAGTGTTATCTGGAATCCACATTATTTAAAATATTCTAAAAGTATTGAATCTGTGCAAAAGAAATTCCTAAGACTGTTATCATTTAAACTTGGATTTAATGCCTTACTCCAATCTTATGAGGAACGACTACATCACTTTAATTTTATAACATTGGAAAAAAGAAGGAAATTTACTGACTTGATATGTTTATATAAAATTATTCGTGATAAACTTCTTACCACTCATTGTCTGAGCAATATTCATATTAAAGTCCCTAATAGACGTAATTTAAGGAGTCAAAATTTATTCCATATTGAAAGATTTAATAACAATATCGCATACTTCAATCCTCTGTCTCGAATGTGTCGTCTATACAATACAATTGAATGTGACCTTATAGATATCTTTCCAAACAGTCTCGCATATTTTAAAAAACAAATTAACAATCTTCTACCATGATACGTCTATTGTTTTATCATTATATCTTTCCTTTATCTTTTTATATCTTCTCTTTCTCTGTACACTTTCTGTATTTTGTATCTCATGTTATATATATATTTTTATTATTATTATTATTATCTGTCATTTTCACTACTAGCATCACCGCCTAGTAACAACTAAACCTTGATTACGCATGCTGTGAACATTTTTAATTGGAGTGTTAATATCTGTGCTCATCCCAACGCAATAATATTAATGTAATACTTGTTAACACTCTGTAAATGTTTCAAACAATAAATAACAATAAATAAATAAATAAATAAAAACAATCGCCGCGTCCGGATAAAACTTGTCACAGCAGTCCCGTCCCCCACCGTTTCCTGCATCCCCTACTTCCTCTCCCTTCTACTCCCCACGGCATTCCGGCCGCCCAGCAGTCGAAAGTTGCTCCCTACCTCGGGCGGACGTTAAATCCGATCCGCGAAAGTCTAACGGCCGTTTGAATCGCAAAATGAGCCGAATTGATTTATAAGCCGCAATGTTACTACTAGTCCGCATTGGAATGTAGAATCGGTTTTGCCAAATATCGGTGTTATAATGGTTCGCGGACCCCGGAAGAGTGCCGAACGTGCCGGAAGCTGAGACCTTCGCCCCCACACATGTAAGCTGATCACCAGATTTCCCCTTTTTTCAATGTGTCCGTAAAAATACGATAGGGTCCCGCGTAAAACCATGACTCAGAGAGCTTCGATGCAGAGATCACGAGGTATAAACACTTTAGCTAGGTTTGTGTAACATGCATTCTTGTATAGCCCTGTACTGAAATAACCTGTATAGTGTGTTCTGAATTGTCAATACATGAATCTATTTAAACATATCTTGTTGTCAATCTGCTCCGGCAGGAGAATCTCGTAGAGTATTGATTCCCCAGGTGACCGAGGAGGAAGGAGTTCTGGAAGCATTCATTTGCGACCCACGCTTGAGATAGAGGGTGCCCTTTGCTCCCGTTTGAGCTGGCTTTGGGGCTTGTTTTGGGGCTAGCTGGACCTGGCACAGTTGTCGGCTATTGGAGCTGACAATTGGCGACCAGAGAAACCCCGTAACAATTGGCACCATAACGTGGGGCTCCGAATTTTTTTTCTATCCCGGTCGCTATGCGGAATGAAAACTTGTCGAAATCCTCCCCGCATAGGAATTGTTTTGTAAACATTAATTATGCTTTTGTTACTCTGCACCCAGTGAACAGTGAATTCTGTGAAAAAACCACAGAAATCTATGTGTAAGTCGGATCCATACATCGCAGTTGGAATAACGGCCATCTTGGACGCCCAAAAAAGCACCAACCGTTTTTACCGCGAAATTGACTGCGCATGCGTAACCCCTTTGTTTACCGAGCTACGGTCAACTTCGCGCCAACACCAACGGCAAGTGTTCACGCAGTAGATACCTATTCTCTAGATTGCGCGCGCAAATGCATTGTCTCGCGCCAAAATCCAACGGAAAAAACCCGTCGAACAAAACAATTACTTGTTGCTATGCGGTTTTTATAACCAAAACGCCTCTTATAACCAAATCGGATTTGGCAATGAAAATGATTTTTATAAACTTGATTCTGGAACTACAATCATTTTGTGAATCCTTTGATTAGAAATCTCACACCTACGTTTTTTTTTCTGCACAATACACCAATAGGCCCACTTGTCTGTCAAATTGGTACAGTTTATATTCCACCAAATGGACAAAATAATGATTTTCTTTCCCATTCTATGTTGTAGGTACCGTAAATTTTTTTTCAGCATAAGTGAAAAGTGAATTGTGTTTTTTCCTTACATAAGTGAAAAGTGAAATAATAATAAAACCCATGATTGGTCCCATGAATAAATAAAATAATTTTAATATGGTTAACGTATCAAATTCCATATTCAGTTATTTTCTTCCGGAAGTTTATCTCCTATTTGCCAGAAAAGTGCCTTTTATGAATTTTAGTGCCTTTTGTGAATTTTAGTGCCTTTCTCAGTTCAAAGTGATTTGTGGAAAATAAAAAAAACCCATTTTCTAAGGGTCAGTCCTGGCCAAATTTTCAAAAAAATAAATAAATACTTGTGAATTCCACAATTTTCCCAAAAGTGGTCAGTGAAACGAAAAAACCTTTACTACTAAGGTCTTTCCACGCAAAATTTTTTTCACTTCCTCTTTCCTTCGACAAAGATTTTGGTGTCATGTATACTAAATTGTAGTGTGAAACACAGTTTTCTATAACTATTTTGGAAGTGCCAATTAGTGATTACCAAGTGAAAAGTGCCTCACAAAAATTAATTTTACGTTTTCTAAAGGAAACCCCTGGCCAAATTTTTTTCACCACCCGGGAAACTCACAATGGATAATAACCAAGCTATTGCGTCATCCAACCTGGGCATAATTCCCAACGTGCACAGCTTATCCAAGGCACTCCTACAAACTGCTTTAAAGGATAGAGGACTCTCGCCATCAAGCAAATCCAAATCTACATTAAAAGCATATGCACTTTTATTCAACAAAAAGTACATTAGGAGAATAAACCTCGCTCCCTCAAGCGAAAATAATTCGCGTTCAGCTACGCAAATGTTGGATAATCTTGCCCCTAACAAAGAACCTATGCCGCAAGTATTGATAAAACAGAACAACACACTTTCCCAAGGAGCCATGTATTTCTCTGCCAAGCTGGCACCACGTTTCGTGAAGGCCAAAGTTCTAAGAAAAATATCAGATCTAGTGTACTCCCTGTCTGACTCGTCTGGTAAACACATTGGTAATTACCATATTAAGGATATTGTAAAGTCTGGAAGTGAGGAGTCAAGTAAAACTGCCCCCACCATCTCAGCAAACTTTAAATGATCCAGTGTGTATCACCACAACCTTTTGTAAGCACATCAAGTCTTGCAATGGCTGGCGTGTAAAGTGTCAATTACATGTCCACCCTTTCGTTGATAAAACGAATATTGTTTAAAAAATCACTTTTGTAAATTTATGTACACGCCACGGTGTAGTTTGCTCCCGTTCATGTTCTTGAATTGGCAACCACCGTAATTTTGTTTCACACGTCCTTTTATTTTTTTCTCTTTTCTCACCTGTTCTAAAATTGATCACTTTAGAGCAGAGACACCCTTCGAGTCACAATGTTTGGGAAGTCATGAACCCAATCATTACCTCTCAACCCCTCACACTACGCAACGTTCATGCCATGGCACGCTTTGCTATGTCATGCAATATTGTAATTTTCACCATTTTTGTTTGTTGTTTTTCATCATATCGGAAGGAATCTCTTCAATTTTTTTTCTTTTTCCATGAAAATTATGTTCTGCAAGTACTGGAGCGTCGTTCTAAAATCGGATTTGGTAAACTCCAAAGTGTTAAATCACGAACCAGGACTAGTTAACCATTTTAACACGCTCCATATTTTTACCTATCATGGTAAAGATAAGTGGTTACTCACATAATCACATTCCTTGTGCATAGTAGTTTTCAATTTTTCTTAAAAATTGATGGCGTCCTACCCGAGCTCTTTGCTAACAAATTGGATTTTGACACGTCCATTTTGAAATCATATGTATATAAATAAAGGAAAAACCTTTAAATTGGTCTTTCCACCCTTATGCAAATCCTCATGGGCTCATTTCAACTAAAGTACGTAAAACCAAATACTCGGTCTTTTGTTGTTATAAGAAGTCCTCGATTTGTCTTTTCTCTACTATTATAACATGTATGTCTTGTATTACATGCTTCAACCCCTTCGGAAAAGGTTAATAACGGCAACCTTGATTTCCGTACATAAATAACTGCAGTTTAACGTAAATCATCAATGTTTTGTTTGATCATCGTTTTACAAACATTGGCATTCATCTCCAGTTCCGCCATAACCTGGTAGGTTTGTAACTGCACAAAGGGTATGTAAAACCATATTTGGTCCCTTTCCTTGGTCTTCCTCACTGTAGGTTGCCACAACGAAGAGTGTGTAAAACTATAAGTCCGTTCTCGTTGTTGTCACATGGTGTAAACAGGAATGTACCCTGTCATCACCCCGCCCTTATAACATATGAAGTAACATAAATTGCTTACCTCCTTGTTATTCTATCGTACGCTCTTGGGCTACGGAGTTAGTTAATCTAACAAATCTTTATAAATTGTGTCAAAACGACCATTGTTAACGTTTATTGTGTTGTATTTAAACGTAACCCTGTTACATTATAGGAGAGATCCTTAGAACATCCACCATTATAGGAGGGATCCTTAAAACACCTGCCGCGATACGAGAAGTTCGTCATAATCACTTTTGCTCATAGCTAAATGTTATTGAGTTGGTCGTGTGACATATTTGTCATGAGTACCGTTTTGTATAATCTGTTTTGGTCGTGTGTCATTCATTTGTCATGAGTACCACCCTGTTTTGGTCGTGTGTCATTTATTTGTCATGAGTACCGCTTTTATGTATAATTGTGTACAACCCTTGCACACGAGACGTGGAGACGTTAAAATACTTACCGCGATTCGTGCGAACGACATAATATCGGCTTTGCCATCTTCTTTAAGAGGCATTGTATAAACTCTTTGACTTCTGTCTATAATTGAGTTATATCTTGCATGTATTTGCATATTTTGTACACTATACGTGGAGACGTCAAAATACTTACCATGAGTCGTGCGAACGAAATAATATCAAACCCTTTGTGTGCGATCTACGAGATGTAGTCCACAACCCTTTGTTGTTATTCAACGCCAATGCCCGTGGACTTCCTGTTTTTTACTTCTTTGCAAAAAGGAAAGAAGCCCAGGAATATCTACTATCCCAAAAGGACTAGTTAGTAGCTTCACTGCTAACTATGGGGCATAGTGCTGTGGGAGTTAATCGATTGAGCACAAAACCACCTAACTCGTTGTCTGGGGAACGAATAAGAAAACCCCCAGGTTTGTGAAATTGGAGCGAGGGTCTGTCTTTTCTCACAATCATATAGAAGTTTTTAAAATGACTCCTAATCTTTTGCCCAATACACGCGAAAGATTAGCCCTCTTTGATATAAGGTGTATTCAAATTTCTCCTCATCTTTTTTTTAAAAATGTAAAGAGTCAGGAAATCTGCTGGTTGATTATGTTTCATCCTCACATAGAGTTTGAATTGGAAATTAGTCCAGTCTCTAGCAAATTTCGTAACTCGTCTCCTTTCTCCACTCCTCCCTCCCATCCCCCATGTTCTCAGACTTATGTTATGAAGTGAAAAATCTGTCGTTGACCATATTTCGCCCTCACTTGGAGTTCGAATAGGTAATTGTCCGGTTATCTACAGGTTTTTCCCCCTCAATCTCTGCATACGTCTCACCATTTTTTTGTTTTTCTCTCTTCTCAATTCTACGAAACACATTCATGAATGTTGGATATGTACGATATGCACTTGGCGTACCGTCTGTCTCCTTTTGACAACCTTTATTCATGAATTGGTTTCCCTTTGCCGTGACTAGTTCACGATTCCTTGTCTTGTTCTTTGAAATTCTACGAAAATGTTACCATCTCATGTTAACATAGGCCATAGAGGGCCGGTTGTTTTTTAACCAAGACATATTGTCACTCGGCAAACGCCAAGCCATCCTGGTAAAGGATAATGTTCATGTAATCACAATTTAGTTAGTAATCTCTCTCTTCGTTACTCTCTGGGTCGGTTGGTTAAAACCTCGTTTATTTCTTTATTTGGACACATTTTGTTTCTCTCCGAACCTTTTCTTCATTGGTCCCTAGGCAGGTAAACTTCAAGAATTTTGCTCTAATAATAATTTCTCCCGGATTTAAAAAGAAGCCCAGGCGGATGTCATCACCAACAGCCAAGCTGAGCTTCACTTCCTGACAGCACGCGCTGTGGTTACAAGGTCCCTCCTGCTGCCATTTTCTACGCATTTGTTTCTGAAAGCACAAACCATACCGCCCATATGTATGTTGTTTTGTCATGCCACAGCAAGCTGAGTTGTCCCACTATACATTATGACACTCTGAACTACCTTTTGGGCACGCTAGCTCCTAGGTTTGTTCTTACTCTTGCTATCAATGCCAACTTTGTCGTCTCTTGCCTGTCATGCAGTGACGCAAATATCGTCTTGTGTAAACCATTATTACCTTGACCCTCCAGTATTCGCTGAATGCGTACCAATACAAGTTATCTTGAGCTACATTATGCTTCAATAACTATTATATACGATCCGTGTGTACCATAATAACACTTAGGATTCGTACTGGCATGCTTGCAGATACTGGACTCTTCTCTTCAATGACCTCTGTAACCATAGTCGCGACACAGCAACCACAGTCTTCATTTCGTGAACTTCAACGTCTTCGACAAAATCAAGTGTTTTCTAAGGCCTAAGTGTACTCCTGAGTGTTATCTCAAATGGGTCTGATTGCAGTGATAATGTAATCCTTAGAATCTGTGAAATCACGTCCTTTTCTTCGAAATTCTCCGAAACCAAACAAATCCACGCTTCGCAAACTTAGCTCCCAGACCAATGAAACCTTAGAGTCACATTTTTTTCTCTGCTCTTGTACAAATGTATTGTTGTTTTTCAATTGCATAACCATGTACTGTTGTTTTTTCAATTGCATAACCATGTATTGTTGTTTTTCAATTGCATATCCTTGTATGTTGTTCTACACCATGTACTTTTCCCAAAGTTGTCTTTTCCAAACATTGTATGTACCCCTACCCTTTCCCTACAAACATTGTGACCTAAACTGCAACTTAAACTGTATGTTCTAGCTAGGCAACTCTCAAGCAACGAACCTCTCAAATCCCCGATGGAAGCATAAGAGGATTTTTTTTTCCTACAGCTCCATTGCCACGTCGCTTTTTTTCCAAGCGCGGGGGGAAGTGTTATGGAACGCCCTATAGCTGGTAGATATAACTCACAACAATCGCCGCGTCCGGTTAAAACTTGTCACAGCAGTCCCGTCCCCCACCGTTTCCTGCATCCCCTACTTCCTCTCCCTTCTACTCCCCACGGCATTCCGGCCGCCCAGCAGTCGAAAGTTGCTCCCTACCTCGGGCGGACGTTAAATCCGATCCGCGAAAGTCTAACGGCCGTTTGAATCGCAAAATGAGCCGAATTGATTTATAAGCCGCAATGTTACTACTAGTCCGCATTGGAATGTAGAATCGGTTTTGCCAAATATCGGTGTTATAATGGTTCGCGGACCCCGGAAGAGTGCCGAACGTGCCGGAAGCTGAGACCTTCGCCCCCACACATGTAAGCTGATCACCAGATTTCCCCTTTTTTCAATGTGTCCGTAAAAATACGATAGGGTCTCGCGTAAAACCATGACTCAGAGAGCTTCGATGCAGAGATCACGAGGTATAAACACTTTAGCTAGGTTTGTGTAACATGCATTCTTGTATATCCCTGTACTGAAATAACCTGTATACTGTGTTCTGAATTGTCAATACATGAATCTATTTAAACATATCTTGTTGTCAATCTGCTCCGGCAGGAGAATCTCGTAGAGTATTGATTCCCCAGGTGACCGAGGAGAAAGGAGTTCTGGAAGCATTCATTTGCGACCCACGCCTGAGATAGAGGGTGCCCTTTGCTCCCGTTTGAGCTGGCTTTGGGGCTTGTTTTGGGGCTAGCTGGACCTGGCACAGTTGTCGGCTATTGGAGCTGACAATTGGCGACCAGAGAAACCCCGTAACAGTATGTATAATGGATAGACGCTAGATACTGACGGGGCACGGTGCGCGCTGTAGCACTACCTCACAAGGGTTAGAATGGGATCTGAATTTCCACTTTAAACGCGCAATGCTTGTGGATCTCAATAAGGTATGTTCCGCTGAACCCAAATAGCAAGGTATTCACAAAGTTTATCGCTTATGTTTCTTTGGTAAGTGGAGATCCTTCTTGATCGGTATTTTACTATTCTCTGGATAAACCACAGGACAGGTACTGGCAGAAGGTTATGTTATGATTGAGTCACAACCACGTTATTTATAGGTGATTTGAGTTGCTTGTTACGATAAAACGATAAGACGTTGACACATAGTTGCAATGGAACGATAAACAATTGCAGACTGGTTGCAGGCAGCTGTCGGCCGCCAGGTACCAACCAACAAGTTGGAATCTAGCCACGCAATCGGGATAGCAGAACAAACCTGTCACGATCCAATTCAGCGTTACGAAACAGAAAGATTACCTCCGATGTCCGCCCTGTTGGTGGTGAGCTGGCCGAGCATACCGCTCCAGGAGCCAGCGTCATCACGGTAGCCCCACGAGTTCTCGAAGCTGATTTCTCGACTGCCATTAATGATGTCAATCACGTGGTTTGTCAGTACAAAATTCACTTTCGTGATGGTGTCAATGTGCTTGTTCCTGAAATGTTTTTTTTTTAATTTTTACGTCTTTCCATTATTATAGGATGTCTAAATTCATCATAATATGTTGGGACTATTGCGGGATATTCACATTAAAAAAATGTGGTAAATTGAATTTTAAAATGGTATCCCATATTATTACACTTAATCGATTACACTCGTATCACATCCAAACTCTAGCCGCGGCCGATGGGACTATGGCATCACCAATTGAGGCGGTTGAATCAAAAGTAATAATAAGAAAAATATTTATTTATTTTGTGGAAAACAATTTTTTGGACACATTATAATTTATTACCGATGAACGAGTACGTACAAAGGGGCAAAACTCCACTAGCAGGGAACTTTAGTAAAGTGCAGGGCTAGTACCAAAAATACTCGTTGCAACTGGTTTTATATATAATAAGTACAATATTTTAATAGTCAAAAATTCTGACTTGTAGTCGGTGAGATGGTGAATAGTGTCGTTATCAGTGACGACGAAGCAGACCCGGATGGGCGCCCCTCTCACGTCCATCCTGCGCGGTGCCGCTGGCCCCCGCAGCTCTGCCTCCCGCAGCCACGCGCCCCCTTCGCGAGCCCTGTACACTGGAGCCGTAAGAGAGGTTAAAATATCTGACTTATAGTCGGTGAAATGGTGAATAGTGTCGTTATCAGCGACAATGAAGCAGACCCGGATGGGCGCCCCTCGCACGTCCATCCTGCGCGGTGCCGCTGGCCCCCGCAGCTCCGCCTCCCGCAGCCACGCGCCCCCTTCGCGAGCCCTGTACACTGGAGCCGTAAGAGAGGTTAAAATATCTGACTTATAGTCGGTGAAATGGTGAATAGTGTCGTTATCAGCGACAATGAAGCAGACCCGGATGGGCGCCCCTCGCACGTCCATCCTGCGCGGTGCCGCTGGCCCCCGCAGCTCCGCCTCCCGCAGCCACGCGCCCCCTTCGCGAGCCCTGTACACTGGAGCCGTAAGAGAGGTTAAAATATCTGACTTATAGTCGGTGAAATGGTGAATAGTGTCGTTATCAGCGACAATGAAGCAGACCCGGATGGGCGCGCCCCGCACATCCATCCTGCGCGGTGCCGCTGGCCCCCGCAGCTCCGTCCCCCTAGTCCTCCATCTTCGCAAGCCCTGTACATACTGCAGTGGTTAGGGATGTTAAGATTTCTGAGATTAATTATTTTATAAGTAATACGTGTGAAAGCGAACCCATCATGATTCGTTACGTATTATGTATAGGGTATTTCAATAAGGACGCTCGATTTTACAATGTAAATAAAACAAGTTGTGTGTGAGAAATCTATTCGATTTTATTTATATTTGATTTAATGGCAATAAGTGTGAAATATAACGTTTTTAAAATGTCCGTCGCAGCTTCGCTTGGCGGCACGTATATGGAAGGTCCAATTTTCAATTACTGTCAATAAATCTATCTGAATTGGCTGGACGGCCGGCGTTTGTTATGACTTGGAGGGAGTCAATTGTTTTGCATAGACCTGCGATTTAAGATAGCCCCAAAGGAAGAAGTCAAAAGGGATTTTCAAACATTCCAAAACTCCCTTATATAATTGTTAATCCATAAATATGCCTATCAACACAGAAGTAACATTAAATTAATATGCAAGTCTCTGAATGTTTTACCTGTCAGAGGATTATTGTATTGTAAAATTGTGAGTCAACATGTTTATATTGTCCGATTCCTTGTATGGGGAAAGAGTTTGCCATAAACATAATACAAGATTCATTAAAAATGAAGGATTGGTGTAAAAGGAGATATGTATATGGTGAAAGAACCCTTAAACTATATTGTACCAAAAATATTTAATCAACTACCTATGACAATTAAAAATAATAACATGTATATATATATATATATATATACATGGCATAATATATAAATAAAGTTAAATATAATCTAAGGAAATGGCTATTGGATAATAATGATTTAAACTGATGCCCCACTGAAGCCCTTGTATTTTAAAATGGAATTCACATTCTAAGAAAATGGAAAAATAATTATTTATAAAACCTGACATACCTACCTCTATATATGAAACTGTTGGTGTACTTGTTGTTTATACTAATTTGTTCATACATTTATATGTACTTGCTCATTATATAAGGCTTATGTTGTTATTTACATTTGTACTATTCTGTAATTTAACCAAGTAATCCAGCGGCCGAGAATAAAACTTTAAAAATGCTTGCAACTGTACAGGGAGGTTCCGATGAGAACGGTCGATTATTCCCCGTATTAAATAAAAAATAAAAAAAATATATCGATTTATTTCATTCAAAACTTACATTCAAGTAAGCAATAAAACGCTCTAAACGCACGATGATAAATTATTAAATATCGTATACTTCTTGTAAGTATTTTTTGATGATAAGTATTTCTGATTTTTTAATAATGTCTAAACAAAATAAGTGTGTAAAAAAGTTCTGAAATATTTTAGTTTGTAAGACCTTAAATAAATAGAAAAACTAAGATATTTTCGTCACAAAACACGTTCTCGATTTTATTTTTTAATGATTTTAATTTAACTAAAATTATAATTCTAAAAAATGTGTTTACCAGATTATGTTCTGATTCATTTTGTTGTATGATTATATAATTTGAAATTTGTGTTGTATAATACAATAAGTCGTTTGAAAATTGAACAAATCTGCCAACGACCGACGGTATAACCTTAGTATATTAAAAATAAACTTAGTTTTTCAAAAGTTAAAAAATGCGTTTACCAGATAAAATAACAATCTTTCAAAATCAATTTGTGTTTTTTTGTAAAAAAAGAGTCAATACGTCTAGAATTTGATTTAAAAAGGACTCGTTTCCGGTGTTCTCTGGCAATACCCTGTTAATGTATCATATATCGTTTAAAGTGTATCATGTTATTGCATAAAATGTTGTCTTTATGTCCCTGCTGAATAAGTAGTTTAGCGGGTTTAAATGTGAATAAATAAAAAATAAAAAAAATTATCGCACAATCTCGGTGTATAATTCACGTCGCTGCCGCGCGAGATCGCGTTCCTCAAATCTCCAAGCAAAGCCGCGGCGGAAATATAAAGACGTTATATTCCACTCTTATTGCCATAAAATATACTTTCAAATTAAAAAATAATTGAGTAGATATCTCCCACACAACTTGTTTTATTAACATTTTAATATCTAGCGTCCTTATTGAAAGACCCTATATATGAGCTTAGTTTTACCAACCTGAATAGATACTTCTAGCCCCCGCTGAATCTACATAAGAAACGACCAACACATTGCTGTCGGGCATAATGCTGACTTCCTCGAGCTCGGCGGGAACTGACAAATGGGTTTCAGTGGGAATCTCCGAGGTGGCTGTTCGGTTCCTCCAGTTCTGGAGCTGGTGGCTAGTATTGGCGGTATTCTCCAGCAGCAGCCAGGTGTACGGGGCCTTCAGCAACAATCCCTCTTCAGCCTGAAACAACGCCATCGCCATCGTTTCAATTATATGTTCCGATTCAATTACTTTCAATTTCACATTTTAATATTTCTGGTCAATACGACCAGGCGAGCTTATTTTATGGATTTTATGCTCGACTAATGAGTGTCACCTTATTATAACCAGCGTTGTATTATAATAACCTACCAAAAGTCGTAAAAGAAGCCTCCAGTCTGGGCACGATACATTCTAAAGCAATTTAACTGCATTTTTTTATTTTGTTTTTACATATTTCATTTATATGAAAAAAAAATTTACATTTAAATATAAAGATAAAAAAAACAATAACCCACCTTTGTGGAAAATATTTTTAAATACTAGTTTAAAAAATAAAACAATAATTTAGTATAAACCGCTTTTATTTTTATACATTTTTCTGACAATTAGTCAATTTTTTGCGACTTATTCATGTTTAAACGTTTTTAAAATTTTAATATAGGTACTGTTATTACGGTAAAGTTATTTTATATGAAAGTGTGTGTTTTGTAGATGACTCTTACCTTGTGAAGAGGGGTATTGAATAAGGACTCAAGAAATATCATAGATTAGTTTATTGGACGCAAATTCAATTCAAATCAATTATAAATTGATATCTTTTGATCCTTCCGAAAGCGAAAATTACAACACTGAATGGAGCATGTTGACCAGTCTGCAATGAATGAGCGCTCATTGATAACAGCGCGGGGTACAATATTTGAAACTGCCACAATAACACTAATACCACATTTTTGGCGTTACAAATTTCAGTCTGCGGTTTTTATTAGGTAACTGGTTACAGTGGTTCATTGTTGGATAAAATAAAAATAATAATAACTTACCTTCGAAAGAAGGGCCCGCGCACCCTCACAGCGCAGGTCGAGCAGAAATACCGTGTGATGAGCCTCCGCAGGACAGGGCGAAGGGGGAAGGGATGTTGCTGCAGTCAGATGAACTGGGACCCCTCCGCCATCGAAAAGTCCACGAGACAGGACTATAGCGTCATCTTAAACATTATGAATGTACATTAATTTTTATCGTGTTTATTATTAATCTATTTAGGCTGAGATATGTATTAGTTAGCTAAATCCAATATGAAACGTGAAATACCCACTGTAGTGTATAGACATTTATTGTTGCAAATAACTCTGTCGTCTCGAGCGGCGCGCGCGCGGAGTCGCGGGGCGGAGAACGGCACTGGCCGAGAGACCGCGGCGACGGGAGCCGCGTTACCGCTGGTTGCGAGCCGATATCGGTGTAGTCTGTTGTTACTTGTTCTTTCCTGATATTAACCTGAGTCAAAGTGCACATTACACCTACCGCCGGCTATAGGTCACCAACAGCTTCTGGAGACGGACTCGAGACTCAACAAGCGTCATTGTTAGACCTCGATATCTTCTGAATTCGCGATAATATGTTACTATAATTCTACGTCGAGTTGCGCTTACTTTTCCTAAAGTCAATAATTCAAACGGCGTTACCGTAATCTGCTCCGATGATGGGACACTGTAAAGCTGTCCAAAATTTTGACTAAAGATGGGGGAAGCCAATTGACATAATAACATTCAAAATTACCAAACTACGATACGTGAAATTTTTAAATGAAAAAAATACCTATCTTCCAACATAAAAACGCTGTCAAAACGATTGGCCTTGACATGGATTGTATTATCTCCACCACATCACGCACTACGCCGGAGCCGGGGCCCGGAATCAGAAGGTTCAGAGTTGGGTAATACCGAGGCTCCATGCCTTTCACTAAATAGGAACTGTTTGGGATAACAGCTTGTCCATGGGGAAATATTACAGAGAGAAGGAACCACATGTGTTTGCAGCACACCGATGAAAACATGATTGCTCATCGGAAAAGAAAGGAATTATGGTCGAGAGAAAAATGTAAGAAATGCTTTCGTTTAGTGTACAAATAACGTAGAGGGAATTACAATCCATTTGCGAAACAAACATATTATCATATTTTAGTATGATCAATGCGATTAAGATAATATTATTTGAAGAAGCCATCATACATTTTTAAATGAGCTTTTGTAGTTGAATCGAATTTACTAAATTGCTATTTGATTTAGAGTTGGAGACTTTGAAAGCTGGACTTTGGTTACTTTATGCACTAACCCAATTGCATTTTTATTTATTGTATTTGAACTCCATTTAATTTAAAAAAAATTATAATTTAAATAAAATTTTTACAATGTTATTATTAAGATCTGCAAGTATTATAGATTTGCATTTTCATTTCAGCTGTTTTGGCTTACAAAGCCAGTTTTAAACTGAGGTTAAAACCACTTTTAGACGATTTATATACGATTTTAAATGTCTATTTTGAACGTGCATAAATTGATTTATTACCGTTAAGGGTTACACCAATGTATGTTTTCTCCGAAGTAATGGTTAATGCGTTCTTAATTGTTTAACAATGACGTTATTGCTATAAATTATTTAATATTTCGTAACGACTAATGGTATTTTGTGGTTTTGTGCTGTTGAGCATGCGTAAAGGCAGAGTTCTGAGCTCGCACTTTTGGGTATCGACACCAACCGATCTGGTAACAATATTGTCTGCCAAGAGAACAGAAACCTCCCGCCTAGAAGGGAGTCATTCAAGAAACGTCAAATCGAAACCGTTGCATTTTGGACAGCAAAGAAAATAATTCATATCGGAATCTTTTCGAACGCGTGTAAGTGCTAAATTCATACCGTTATTTTTGACATTGCGCAAATTATCGTATCATCATAATTATCGTTTAAGCTCTGCTCAGTGTCATGTTATAAACAATCACTAACGATTCAAACCGTATCGTCTTCATCAATCGCGATAAATCTTTCACCACATCGTCCGCCTCTGGTTTCATCAAAAAACAAGTGTCTCCGCTCTGAGAGGCTGCATACGAAGATGCTGCTCTAATGGTAAGTGCCTGTTTGTGATATACCTGTTCATTTGCATAAAACATATGGTGTTATTCGTCTGGATTGGACAATCTGATCAATTTAACCCATAAACCATTAAATATCATACGTTTCATGGGTATAATGCAAGACCTGGGTTCGAATAATTTTTAAATGTAGTTTTCTCGGGCGGAATGAAATTTTGGATGTACGCTTAGAATAGTGGCCTGCACGGGAATCAAAAAGAAATTTTGCAAAAAGTTGCATTTGGGAATATATCATACTTTTCATGGGCATAATGCAACACTTGGGCTCGAACAATTTTAAAATTTAATTTTCTCCGGCCCTATGCTACCGATGTGCCTGAAATTTTGTATTCAGGCTTAGAATAGTGGCCTGCACGGGAATCAAAAAGAAATTTTGCAAAAAGTTGCTTTTGGGAAAATATCATACTTTTCATGGGCATAATGCAAAACTTGGGCTCGAACAATTTAAAAATGTAATTTTCTCCGGCCCTATGCTACCGATGTGCCTGAAATTTTGTATGTACGCTTAGAATAGTGGCCTGCACGGGAATCAAAAAGAAATTTTGCATAAAGTTGCATTTGGGAAAATATCATACTTTTCATGGGCATAATGCAACACTTGGGCTCGAACAATTTTAAAATGTAATTATTTCCGGCCCTATGCTACCGTTGTGCCTGAAATTTTGTATGTACGCTTAGAATAGTGGCCTGCACGGGAATCAAAAAGAAATTTTGCAAAAAGTTGCTTTTGGGAAAATATCATACTTTTCATGGGCATAATGCAACACTTGGGCTCGAACAGTTTTAAAATGTAATTATTTCCGGCCCTATGCTACCGATGTGCCTGAAATTTTGTTTGTACGCTAAGAGTAGTTGCCTGCACGGGAATCAAAAAGAAATTTTGCAAAAAGTTGCATTTGGACATATATCAAACTTTTCATGGGCATAATGCAACACTTGGGCTCGAACAACTTTAAAATGTAATTTTCTCCGGCCCTATGCTACCGATGTGCTTGAAATTTTGTATGTACGCTTAGAATAGTGGCCTGCACGTGAATCAAAAAGAAATTTTGCAAAAAGTTGCTTTTGGGAAAATATCATACTTTTCATGGGCTTAATGCAACACTTGGGCTCGAACAATTTTAAAATGTAATTTTCTCCGGCCCTATGCTACCGATGTGCCTGAAATTTTGTATTTAGGCTTAGAATAGTGGCCTGCACGGGAATCAAAAAGAAATTTTGCAAAAAGTTGCATTTGGGCATATATCACACTTTTCATGGGCATAATGCAACACTTGGGCTCGAACAATTTTAAAATGTAATTATTTCCGGCCCTATGCTACCGATGTGCCTGAAATTTTGTATGTACGCTTAGAATAGTGGCCTGCACGGGAATCAAAAAGAAATTTTGCATAAAGTTGCATTTGGGAAAATATCATACTTTTCATGGGCATAATGCAACACTTGGGCTCGAACAATTTAAAAATGTAATTTTCTCCGGCCCTATGCTACCGATGTGCCTGAAATATTGTATGTACGCTTAGAATAGTGGCCTGCACGGGAATCGAAAAGAAATTTTGCATAAAGTTGCATTTGGGAATATATCATACTTTTCATGGGCTTAATGCAACACTTGGGCTCGAACAATTTTAAAATGTAATTATTTCCGGCCCTATGCTACCGATGTGCCTGAAATTTTGTATGTACGCTTAGAATAGTGGCCTGCACGGGAATCAAAAAGAAATTTTGCAAAAAGTTGCTTTTGGAAAATATCATACTTTTCATGGGCATAATGCAACACTTGGGCTCGAACAGTTTTAAAATGTAATTATTTCCGGCCCTATGCTACCGATGTGCCTGAAATTTTGTTTGTACGCTAAGAGTAGTTGCCTGCACGGGAATCAAAAAGAAATTTTGCAAAAAGTTGCTTTTGGGAAAATATCATACTTTTCATGGGCATAATGCAAAACTTGGGCTCGAACAATTTAAAAATGTAATTTTCTCCGGCCCTATGCTACCGATTTGCCTGAAATTTTGTATGTACGCTTAGAATTGTGGCCTGCACGTGAATCGAAAAGAAATTTTGCATAAAGTTGCATTTGGGAAAATATCATACTTTTCATGGGCTTAATGCAACACTTGGGCTCGAACAATTTTAAAATGTAATTTTCTCCGGCCCTATGCTACCGTTGTGCCTGAAATTTTGTATGTACGCTTAGAATAGTTGCCTGCACGGGAATCAAAAAGAAATTTTGCAAAAAGTTGCTTTTGGGAAAATATCATACTTTTCATGGGCATAATGCAACACTTGGGCTCGAACAGTTTTAAAATGTAATTATTTCCGGCCCTATGCTACCGATGTGCCTGAAATTTTGTTTGTACGCTAAGAGTAGTTGCCTGCACGGGAATCAAAAAGAAATTTTGCAAAAAGTTGCATTTGGGCATATATCAAACTTTTCATGGGCATAATGCAACACTTGGGCTCGAACAATTTAAAAATGTAATTTTCTCCGGCCCTATGCTACCGATTTGCCTGAAATTTTGTATTTAGGCTTAGAATAGTGGCCTGCACGTGAATCAAAAAGAAATTTTGCAAAAAGTTGCATTTGGGAAAAAATCATACTTTTCATGGGCATAATGCAAAACTTGGGCTCGAACAATTTTAAAATGTAATTTTCTCCGGCCCTATGCTACCGATGTGCTTGAAATTTTGTATGTACGCTTAGAATAGTGGCCTGCACGTGAATCAAAAAGAAATTTTGCAAAAAGTTGCTTTTGGGAAAATATCATACTTTTCATGGGCATAATGCAACACTTGGGCTCGAACAGTTTTAAAATGTAATTATTTCCGGCCCTATGCTACCGATGTGCCTGAAATTTTGTATGTACGCTTAGAATAGTGGCCTGCACGGGAATCAAAAAGAAATTTTGCATAAAGTTGCATTTGGGAAAATATCATACTTTTCATGGGCTTAATGCAACACTTGGGCTCGATCAATTTTAAAATGTAATTTTCTCCGGCCCTATGCTACCGATGTGCCTGAAATTTTGTATTTAGGCTTAGAATAGTGGCCTGCACGGGAATCAAAAAGAAATTTTGCAAAAAGATGCATTTGGGCATATATCAAACTTTTCATGGGCATAATGCAACACTTGGGCTCGAACAATTTTAAAATGTAATTTTCTCCGGCCCTATGCTACCGATGTGCCTGAAATTTTGTATGTACGCTTAGAATAGTGGCCTGCACGGGAATCAAAAAGAAATTTTGCATAAAGTTGCATTTGGGAAAATATCATACTTTTCATGGGCTTAATGCAACACTTGGGCTCGATCAATTTTAAAATGTAATTTTCTCCGGCCCTATGCTACCGATGTGCCTGAAATTTTGTATTTAGGCTTAGAATAGTGGCCTGCACGGGAATCAAAAAGAAATTTTGCAAAAAGATGCATTTGGGCATATATCAAACTTTTCATGGGCATAATGCAACACTTGGGCTCGAACAATTTTAAAATGTAATTTTCTCCGGCCCTATGCTACCGATGTGCCTGAAATTTTGTATGTACGCTTAGAGTAGTGGCCTGCACGGGAATCAAATGGAAATTTTGCATAAAGTTGCATTTGGGAAAATATCATACTTTTCATGGGCTTAATGCAACACTTGGGCTCGAACAATTTTAAAATGTAATTTTCTCCGGCCCTATGCTACCGTTGTGCCTGAAATTTTGTTTGTACGCTTAGAATAGTGGCCTGCACGGGAATCAAAAAGAAATTTTGCATAAAGTTGCATTTGGGAAAATATCATACTTTTCATGGGCTTAATGCAACACTTGGGCTCGAACAATTTTAAAATGTAATTTTCTCCGGCCCTATGCTACCGTTGTGCCTGAAATTTTGTTTGTACGCTTAGAATAGTGGCCTGCACGGGAATCAAAAAGAAATTTTGCAAAAAGTTGCTTTTGGGAAAATATTATACTTTTCATGGGCATAATGCAACACTTGGGCTCGAACAGTTTTAAAATGTAATTAGTTCCGGCCCTATGCTACCGATGTGCCTGAAATTTTGTATGTACGCTTAGAGTAGTGGCCTGCACGGGAATCAAATGGAAATTTTGCATAAAGTTGCATTTGGGAAAATATCATACTTTTCATGGGCTTAATGCAACACTTGGGCTCGAACAATTTTAAAATGTAATTTTCTCCGGCCCTATGCTACCGTTGTGCCTGAAATTTTGTTTGTACGCTTAGAATAGTGGCCTGCACGGGAATCAAAAAGAAATTTTGCATAAAGTTGCATTTGGGAAAATATCATACTTTTCATGGGCTTAATGCAACACTTGGGCTCGAACAATTTTAAAATGTAATTTTCTCCGGCCCTATGCTACCGTTGTGCCTGAAATTTTGTTTGTACGCTTAGAATAGTGGCCTGCACGGGAATCAAAAAGAAATTTTGCAAAAAGTTGCTTTTGGGAAAATATTATACTTTTCATGGGCATAATGCAACACTTGGGCTCGAACAGTTTTAAAATGTAATTAGTTCCGGCCCTATGCTACCGATGTGCCTGAAATTTTGTTTGTACGCTAAGAGTAGTTGCCTGCACGGGAATCAAAAAGAAATTTTGCAAAAAGTTGCATTTGGACATATATCAAACTTTTCATGGGCATAATGCAACACTTGGGCTCGAACAATTTTAAAATGTAATTTTCTCCGGCCCTATGCTACCGATGTGCTTGAAATTTTGTATGTACGCTTAGAATAGTGGCCTGCACGTGAATCAAAAAGAAATTTTGCAAAAAGTTGCTTTTGGGAAAATATCATACTTTTCATGGGCATAATGCAAAACTTGGGCTCGAACAATTTAAAAATGTAATTTTCTCCGGCCCTATGCTACCGATGTGCCTGAAATTTTGTATGTACGCTTAGAATTGTGGCCTGCACGTGAATCGAAAAGAAATTTTGCATAAAGTTGCATTTGGGAAAATATCATACTTTTCATGGGCTTAATGCAACACTTGGGCTCGAACAGTTTTAAAATGTAATTATTTCCGGCCCTATGCTACCGATGTGCCTGAAATTTTGTTTGTACGCTAAGAGTAGTTGCCTGCACGGGAATCAAAAAGAAATTTTGCAAAAAGTTGCATTTGGACATATATCAAACTTTTCATGGGCATAATGCAACACTTGGGCTCGAACAATTTTAAAATGTAATTTTCTCCGGCCCTATGCTACCGATGTGCTTGAAATTTTGTATGTACGCTTAGAATAGTGGCCTGCACGTGAATCAAAAAGAAATTTTGCAAAAAGTTGCTTTTGGGAAAATATCATACTTTTCATGGGCATAATGCAAAACTTGGGCTCGAACAATTTAAAAATGTAATTTTCTCCGGCCCTATGCTACCGATGTGCCTGAAATTTTGTATGTACGCTTAGAATTGTGGCCTGCACGTGAATCGAAAAGAAATTTTGCATAAAGTTGCATTTGGGAAAATATCATACTTTTCATGGGCTTAATGCAACACTTGGGCTCGAACAGTTTTAAAATGTAATTATTTCCGGCCCTATGCTACCTATGTGCCTGAAATTTTGTTTGTACGCTAAGAGTAGTTGCCTGCACGGGAATCAAAAAGAAATTTTGCAAAAAGTTGCATTTGGACATATATCAAACTTTTCATGGGCATAATGCAACACTTGGGCTCGAACAATTTTAAAATGTAATTTTCTCCGGCCCTATGCTACCGATGTGCTTGAAATTTTGTATGTACGCTTAGAATAGTGGCCTGCACGTGAATCAAAAAGAAATTTTGCAAAAAGTTGCTTTTGGGAAAATATCATACTTTTCATGGGCATAATGCAAAACTTGGGCTCGAACAATTTAAAAATGTAATTTTCTCCGGCCCTATGCTACCGATGTGCCTGAAATTTTGTATGTACGCTTAGAATAGTGGCCTGCACGGGAATCAAATGGAAATTTTGAATAAAGTTGCATTTGGGAATATATCATACTTTTCATGGGCTTAATGCAACACTTGGGCTCGAACAATTTTAAAATGTAATTTTCTCCGGCCCTATGCTACCGATGTGCCTGAAATTTTGTATTTAGGCTTAGAATAGTGGCCTGCACGTGAATCAAAAAGAAATTTTGCAAAAAGTTGCATTTGGGAAAAAATCATACTTTTCATGGGCTTAATGCAACACTTGGGCTCGAACAATTTTAAAATGTAATTATTTCCGGCCCTATGCTACCGATGTGCCTGAAATTTTGTATGTACGCTTAGAATAGTGGCCTGCACGGGAATCAAAAAGAAATTTTGCAAAAAGATGCATTTGAGCATATATCAAACTTTTCATGGGCATAATGCAACACTTGGGCTCGAACAATTTCAAAATGTAATTTTCTCCGGCCCTATGCTACCGATGTGCCTGAAATTTTGTATGTACGCTTAGAGTAGTGGCCTGCACGGGAATCAAAAAGAAATTTTGCATAAAGTTGCATTTGGGAAAATATCATACTTTTCATGGGCATAATGCAACACTTGGGCTCGAACAATTTTAAAATGTAATTTTCTCCGGCCCTATGCTACCGATGTGCCTGAAATTTTGTATGTACGCTTAGAGTAGTGGCCTGCACGGAAATCAAATGGAAATTTTGCATAAAGTTGCATTTGGGAAAATATCATACTTTTCATGGGCTTAATGCAACACTTGGGCTCGAACAATTTAAAAATGTAATTTTCTCCGGCCCTATGCTACCGATGTGCCTGAAATATTGTATGTACGCTTAGAATAGTGGCCTGCACGGGAATCGAAAAGAAATTTTGCATAAAGTTGCATTTGGGAATATATCATACTTTTCATGGGCTTAATGCAACACTTGGGCTCGAACAATTTTAAAATGTAATTATTTCCGGCCCTATGCTACCGATGTGCCTGAAATTTTGTATGTACGCTTAGAATAGTGGCCTGCACGGGAATCAAAAAGAAATTTTGCAAAAAGTTGCTTTTGGAAAATATCATACTTTTCATGGGCATAATGCAACACTTGGGCTCGAACAGTTTTAAAATGTAATTATTTCCGGCCCTATGCTACCGATGTGCCTGAAATTTTGTTTGTACGCTAAGAGTAGTTGCCTGCACGGGAATCAAAAAGAAATTTTGCAAAAAGTTGCTTTTGGGAAAATATCATACTTTTCATGGGCATAATGCAAAACTTGGGCTCGAACAATTTAAAAATGTAATTTTCTCCGGCCCTATGCTACCGATTTGCCTGAAATTTTGTATGTACGCTTAGAATTGTGGCCTGCACGTGAATCGAAAAGAAATTTTGCATAAAGTTGCATTTGGGAAAATATCATACTTTTCATGGGCTTAATGCAACACTTGGGCTCGAACAATTTTAAAATGTAATTTTCTCCGGCCCTATGCTACCGATGTGCTTGAAATTTTGTATGTACGCTTAGAATAGTGGCCTGCACGTGAATCAAAAAGAAATTTTGCAAAAAGTTGCTTTTGGGAAAATATCATACTTTTCATGGGCATAATGCAACACTTGGGCTCGAACAGTTTTAAAATGTAATTATTTCCGGCCCTATGCTACCGATGTGCCTGAAATTTTGTATGTACGCTTAGAATAGTGGCCTGCACGGGAATCAAAAAGAAATTTTGCATAAAGTTGCATTTGGGAAAATATCATACTTTTCATGGGCTTAATGCAACACTTGGGCTCGATCAATTTTAAAATGTAATTTTCTCCGGCCCTATGCTACCGATGTGCCTGAAATTTTGTATTTAGGCTTAGAATAGTGGCCTGCACGGGAATCAAAAAGAAATTTTGCAAAAAGATGCATTTGGGCATATATCAAACTTTTCATGGGCATAATGCAACACTTGGGCTCGAACAATTTTAAAATGTAATTTTCTCCGGCCCTATGCTACCGATGTGCCTGAAATTTTGTATGTACGCTTAGAGTAGTGGCCTGCACGGGAATCAAATGGAAATTTTGCATAAAGTTGCATTTGGGAAAATATCATACTTTTCATGGGCTTAATGCAACACTTGGGCTCGAACAATTTTAAAATGTAATTTTCTCCGGCCCTATGCTACCGTTGTGCCTGAAATTTTGTTTGTACGCTTAGAATAGTGGCCTGCACGGGAATCAAAAAGAAATTTTGCATAAAGTTGCATTTGGGAAAATATCATACTTTTCATGGGCTTAATGCAACACTTGGGCTCGAACAATTTTAAAATGTAATTTTCTCCGGCCCTATGCTACCGTTGTGCCTGAAATTTTGTTTGTACGCTTAGAATAGTGGCCTGCACGGGAATCAAAAAGAAATTTTGCAAAAAGTTGCTTTTGGGAAAATATCATACTTTTCATGGGCATAATGCAACACTTGGGCTCGAACAGTTTTAAAATGTAATTAGTTCCGGCCCTATGCTACCGATGTGCCTGAAATTTTGTTTGTACGCTAAGAGTAGTTGCCTGCACGGGAATCAAAAAGAAATTTTGCAAAAAGTTGCATTTGGACATATATCAAACTTTTCATGGGCATAATGCAACACTTGGGCTCGAACAATTTTAAAATGTAATTTTCTCCGGCCCTATGCTACCGATGTGCTTGAAATTTTGTATGTACGCTTAGAATAGTGGCCTGCACGTGAATCAAAAAGAAATTTTGCAAAAAGTTGCTTTTGGGAAAATATCATACTTTTCATGGGCATAATGCAAAACTTGGGCTCGAACAATTTAAAAATGTAATTTTCTCCGGCCCTATGCTACCGATGTGCCTGAAATTTTGTATGTACGCTTAGAATTGTGGCCTGCACGTGAATCGAAAAGAAATTTTGCATAAAGTTGCATTTGGGAAAATATCATACTTTTCATGGGCTTAATGCAACACTTGGGCTCGAACAATTTTAAAATGTAATTTTCTCCGGCCCTATGCTACCGTTGTGCCTGAAATTTTGTATGTTCGCTTAGAATAGTTGCCTGCACGGGAATCAAAAAGAAATTTTGCAAAAAGTTGCTTTTGGGAAAATATCATACTTTTCATGGGCATAATGCAACACTTGGGCTCGAACAGTTTTAAAATGTAATTATTTCCGGCCCTATGCTACCGATGTGCTTGAAATTTTGTATGTACGCTTAGAATAGTGGCCTGCACGGGAATCAAAAAGAAATTTTGCATAAAGTTGCATTTGGGAAAATATCATACTTTTCATGGGCTTAATGCAACACTTGGGCTCGATCAATTTTAAAATGTAATTTTCTCCGGCCCTATGCTACCGATGTGCCTGAAATTTTGTATTTAGGCTTAGAATAGTGGCCTGCACGGGAATCAAAAAGAAATTTTGCAAAAATATGCATTTGGGCATATATCAAACTTTTCATGGGCATAATGCAACACTTGGGCTCGAACAATTTTAAAATGTAATTTTCTCCGGCCCTATGCTACCGATGTGCCTGAAATTTTGTATGTACGCTTAGAGTAGTGGCCTGCACGGGAATCAAATGGAAATTTTGCAAAAAGATGCATTTGGGCATATATCAAACTTTTCATGGGCATAATGCAACACTTGGGCTCGAACAATTTTAAAATGTAATTTTCTCCGGCCCTATGCTACCGATGTGCCTGAAATTTTGTATGTACGCTTAGAGTAGTGGCCTGCACGGGAATCAAATGGAAATTTTGCATAAAGTTGCATTTGGGAAAATATCATACTTTTCATGGGCTTAATGCAACACTTGGGCTCGAACAGTTTTAAAATGTAATTATTTCCGGCCCTATGCTACCGATGTGCCTGAAATTTTGTTTGTACGCTAAGAGTAGTTGCCTGCACGGGAATCAAAAAGAAATTTTGCAAAAAGTTGCATTTGGACATATATCAAACTTTTCATGGGCATAATGCAACACTTGGGCTCGAACAATTTTAAAATGTAATTTTCTCCGGCCCTATGCTACCGATGTGCCTGAAATTTTGTATTTAGGCTTAGAATAGTGGCCTGCACGTGAATCAAAAAGAAATTTTGCAAAAAGTTGCATTTGGGAAAAAATCATACTTTTCATGGGCTTAATGCAACACTTGGGCTCGAACAATTTTAAAATGTAATTATTTCCGGCCCTATGCTACCGATGTGCCTGAAATTTTGTATGTACGCTTAGAATAGTGGCCTGCACGGGAATCAAAAAGAAATTTTGCAAAAAGATGCATTTGAGCATATATCAAACTTTTCATGGGCATAATGCAACACTTGGGCTCGAACAATTTCAAAATGTAATTTTCTCCGGCCCTATGCTACCGATGTGCCTGAAATTTTGTATGTACGCTTAGAGTAGTGGCCTGCACGGGAATCAAATGGAAATTTTGCATAAAGTTGCATTTGGGAAAATATCATACTTTTCATGGGCTTAATGCAACACTTGGGCTCGAACAATTTTAAAATGTAATTTTCTCCGGCCCTATGCTACCGTTGTGCCTGAAATTTTGTATGTACGCTTAGAATAGTGGCCTGCACGGGAATCAAAAAGAAATTTTGCAAAAAGTTGCTTTTGGAAAATATCATACTTTTCATGGGCATAATGCAACACTTGGGCTCGAACAGTTTTAAAATGTAATTATTTCCGGCCCTATGCTACCGATGTGCCTGAAATTTTGTTTGTACGCTAAGAGTAGTTGCCTGCACGGGAATCAAAAAGAAATTTTGCAAAAAGTTGCATTTGGGCATATATCAAACTTTTCATGGGCATAATGCAACACTTGGGCTCGAACAATTTTAAAATGTAATTTTCTCCGGCCCTATGCTACCGATGTGCTTGAAATTTTGTATGTACGCTTAGAATAGTGGCCTGCACGTGAATCAAAAAGAAATTTTGCAAAAAGTTGCTTTTGGGAAAATATCATACTTTTCATGGGCATAATGCAAAACTTGGGCTCGAACAATTTAAAAATGTAATTTTCTCCGGCCCTATGCTACCGATTTGCCTGAAATTTTGTATTTAGGCTTAGAATAGTGGCCTGCACGTGAATCAAAAAGAAATTTTGCAAAAAGTTGCATTTGGGAAAAAATCATACTTTTCATGGGCATAATGCAAAACTTGGGCTCGAACAATTTTAAAATGTAATTTTCTCCGGCCCTATGCTACCGACGTGCTTGAAATTTTGTATGTACGCTTAGAATAGTGGCCTGCACGTGAATCAAAAAGAAATTTTGCAAAAAGTTGCTTTTGGGAAAATATCATACTTTTCATGGGCATAATGCAACACTTGGGCTCGAACAGTTTTAAAATGTAATTATTTCCGGCCCTATGGTACCGATGTGCCTAAAATTTTGTTAGTACGCTTAGAATAGTGGCCTGCACGTGAATCAAAAAGAAATTTTGCAAAAAGTTGCATTTGGGAAAAAATCATACTTTTCATGGGCATAATGCAACACTTGGGCTCGAACAGTTTTAAAATGTAATTATTTCCGGCCCTATGGTACCGCCGATGTGCCTGAAATTTTGTATGTACGCTAAGAATAGTGGCCTGCACGTGAATCAAAAAGAAATTTTGCAAAAAGTTGCATTTGGGAAAAAATCATACTTTTCATGGGCATAATGCAAAACTTGGGCTCGAACAATTTTAAAATGTAATTTTCTCCGGCCCTATGCTACCGATGTGCCTGAAATTTTGTATGTACGCTTAGAATTGTGGCCTGCACGTGAATCGAAAAGAAATTTTGCATAAAGTTGCATTTGGGAAAATATCATACTTTTCATGGGCTTAATGCAACACTTGGGCTCGAACAATTTTAAAATGTAATTTTCTCCGGCCCTATGCTACCGTTGTGCCTGAAATTTTGTATGTACGCTTAGAATAGTTGCCTGCACGGGAATCAAAAAGAAATTTTGCAAAAAGTTGCTTTTGGGAAAATATCATACTTTTCATGGGCATAATGCAACACTTGGGCTCGAACAGTTTTAAAATGTAATTTTTTCCGGCCCTATGCTACCGATGTGCCTGAAATTTTGTTTGTACGCTAAGAGTAGTTGCCTGCACGGGAATCAAAAAGAAATTTTGCAAAAAGTTGCATTTGGGCATATATCAAACTTTTCATGGGCATAATGCAACACTTGGGCTCGAACAATTTTAAAATGTAATTTTCTCCGGCCCTATGCTACCGATGTGCTTGAAATTTTGTATGTACGCTTAGAATAGTGGCCTGCACGTGAATCAAAAAGAAATTTTGCAAAAAGTTGCTTTTGGGAAAATATCATACTTTTCATGGGCATAATGCAACACTTGGGCTCGAACAGTTTTAAAATGTAATTATTTCCGGCCCTATGGTACCGATGTGCCTAAAATTTTGTTAGTACGCTTAGAATAGTGGCCTGCACGTGAATCAAAAAGAAATTTTGCAAAAAGTTGCATTTGGGAAAAAATCATCCTTTTCATGGGCATAATGCAACACTTGGGCTCGAACAGTTTTAAAATGTAATTATTTCCGGCCCTATGGTACCGCCGATGTGCCTGAAATTTTGTATGTACGCTAAGAATTGTGGCCTGCACGGGAATCAAAAAGAAATTTTGCAAAAAGTTGCATTTGGGAAAATATCATACTTTTCATGGGTATAATGCAAAACTTGGGCTCGAACAATTTTAAAATGTAATTTTCTCCGGCCCTATGGTACCGATGTGCCTGAAATTTTGTATGTACGCTTAGAATAGTGGCCTGCACGGGAATCAAAAAGAAATTTTGCAAAAAGATGCATTTGGGCATATATCATACTTTTCATGGGCTTAATGCAACACTTGGGCTCGAACAATTTTAAAATGTAATTTTCTCCGGCCCTATGCTACCGATGTGCCTGAAATTTTGTATTTAGCCTTAGAATAGTGGCCTGCACGTGAATCAAAAAGAAATTTTGCAAAAAGTTGCTTTTGGGAAAATATCATACTTTTCATGGGCATAATGCAACACTTGCGCTCGAACAGTTATAAAATGTAATTTTTTCTGGCCCTATGGTACCGATGTGCCTAAAATTTTGTTAGTACGCTTATAATAGTGGCCTGCACGTGAATCAAAAAGAAATTTTGCAAAAAGTTGCATTTGGGAAAAAATCATACTTTTCATGGGCATAATGCAACACTTGGGCTCGAACAGTTTTAAAATGTAATTATTTCCGGCCCTATGGTACCGATGTGCCTGAAATTTTGTATGTACGCTTAGAATAGTCTCCTGCACGGGAATCAAATGGAAATTTTGCATAAAGTTGCATTTGGGAATATATCATATTTTTCATGGGCTTAATGCAACACTTGGGCTCGAACAATTTTAAAATGTAATTTTCTCCGGCCCTATGCTACCGATGTGCCTGAAATTTTGTTAGTACGCTTAGAATAGTGGCCTGCACGGGAATCAAAAAGAAATTTTGCAAAAAGTTGCATTTGGGAAAATATCATACTTTTCATGGGCATAATGCAACACTTGGGCTCGAACAGTTTTAAAATGTAATTATTTCCGGCCCTATGGTACCGCCGATGTGCCTGAAATTTTGTATGTACGCTAAGAATTGTGGCCTGCACGGGAATCAAAAAGAAATTTTGCAAAAAGTTGCATTTGGGAAAATATCATACTTTTCATGGGCCTAATGCAACACTTGGGCTCGAACAATTTTAAAATGTAATTTTCTCCGGCCCTATGCTACCGATGTGCCTGAAATTTTGTATGTACGCTTAGAATTGTGGCCTGCACGTGAATCGAAAAGAAATTTTGCATAAAGTTGCATTTGGGAATATATCATATTTTTCATGGGCTTAATGCAACACTTGGGCTCGAACAATTTTAAAATGTAATTTTCTCCGGCCCTATGCTACCGATGTGCCTGAAATTTTGTTAGTACGCTTAGAATAGTGGCCTGCAGGGGAATCAAAAAGAAATTTTGCAAAAAGTTGCATTTGGGCATATATCAAACTTTTCATGGGCATAATGCAACACTTGGGCTCGAACAATTTTAAAATGTAATTTTCTCCGGCCCTATGCTACCGATGTGCTTGAAATTTTGTATGTACGCTTAGAATAGTGGCCTGCACGTGAATCAAAAAGAAATTTTGCAAAAAGTTGCTTTTGGGAAAATATCATACTTTTCATGGGCATAATGCAACACTTGGGCTCGAACAGTTTTAAAATGTAATTATTTCCGGCCCTATGGTACCGATGTGCCTAAAATTTTGTTAGTACGCTTAGAATAGTGGCCTGCACGTGAATCAAAAAGAAATTTTGCAAAAAGTTGCATTTGGGAAAAAATCATACTTTTCATGGGCATAATGCAACACTTGGGCTCGAACAGTTTTAAAATGTAATTATTTCCGGCCCTATGGTACCGATGTGCCTGAAATTTTGTATGTACGCTTAGAATAGTGGCCTGCACGGGAATCAAATGGAAATTTTGCATAAAGTTGCATTTGGGAATATATCATATTTTTCATGGGCTTAATGCAACACTTGGGGTCGAACAATTTTAAAATGTAATTTTCTCCGGCCCTATGCTACCGATGTGCCTGAAATTTTGTATTTAGGCTTAGAATAGTGGCCTGCACGGGAATCAAAAAGAAATTTTGCAAAAAGTTGCATTTGGGCATATATCATACTTTTCATGGGCATAATGCAACACTTGGGCTCGAACAGTTTTAAAATGTAATTATTTCCGGCCCTATGCTACCGATGTGCCTGAAATTTTGTTAGTACGCTTAGAATAGTGGCCTGCACGGGAATCAAAAAGAAATTTTGCAAAAAGTTGCATTTGGGAAAATATCATACTTTTCATGGGCATAATGCAACACTTGGGCTCGAACAGTTTTAAAATGTAATTATTTCCGGCCCTATGCTACCGATATGCCTGAAATTTTGTATGTACGCTTAGAATTGTGGCCTGCACGTGAATCGAAAAGCAATTTTGCATAAAGTTGCATTTGGGAATATATCATATTTTTCATGGGCTTAATGCAACACTTGGGCTCGAACAATTTTAAAATGTAATTTTCTCCGGCCCTATGCTACCGATGTGCCTGAAATTTTATATGTACGCTTAGAATAGTGGCCTGCACGGGAATCAAAAAGAAATTTTGCAAAAAGATGCATTTGGGCATATATCAAACTTTTCATGGGCATAATGCAACACTTGGGCTCGAACAATTTCAAAATGTAATTTTCTCCGGCCCTATGCTACCGATGTGCCTGAAATTTTGTATTTAGGCTTAGAATAGTGGCCTGCACGGGAATCAAAAAGAAATTTTGCAAAAAGTTGCATTTGGGCATATATCATACTTTTCATGGGCATAATGCAACACTTGGGCTCGAACAGTTTTAAAATGTAATTATTTCCGGCCCTATGCTACCGATGTGCCTGAAATTTTGTTAGTACGCTTAGAATAGTGGCCTGCACGGGAATCAAAAAGAAATTTTGCAAAAAGTTGCATTTGGGAAAATATCATACTTTTCATGGGCATAATGCAACACTTGGGCTCGAACAGTTTTAAAATGTAATTATTTCCGGCCCTATGCTACCGATATGCCTGAAATTTTGTATGTACGCTTAGAATTGTGGCCTGCACGTGAATCGAAAAGCAATTTTGCATAAAGTTGCATTTGGGAATATATCATATTTTTCATGGGCTTAATGCAACATTTGGGCTCGAACAATTTTAAAATGTAATTTTCTCCGGCCCTATGCTACCGATGTGCCTGAAATTTTGTATGTACGCTTAGAATAGTGGCCTGCACGGGAATCAAAAAGAAATTTTGCAAAAAGATGCATTTGGGCATATATCAAACTTTTCATGGGCATAATGCAACACTTGGGCTCGAACAATTTCAAAATGTAATTTTCTCCGGCCCTATGCTACCGATGTGCCTGAAATTTTGTATGTACGCTTAGAGTAGTGGCCTGCACGGGAATCAAATGGAAATTTTGCATAAAGTTGCATTTGGGAAAATATCATACTTTTCATGGGCTTAATGCAACACTTGGGCTCGAACAATTTTAAAATGTAATTATTTCCGGCCCTATGCTACCGATGTGCCTGAAATTTTGTATGTACGCTTAGAATAGTGGCCTGCACGGGAATCAAAAAGAAATTTTGCAAAAAGATGCATTTGAGCATATATCAAACTTTTCATGGGCATAATGCAACACTTGGGCTCGAACAATTTCAAAATGTAATTTTCTCCGGCCCTATGCTACCGATGTGCCTGAAATTTTGTATGTACGCTTAGAGTAGTGGCCTGCACGGGAATCAAATGGAAATTTTGCATAAAGTTGCATTTGGGAAAATATCATACTTTTCATGGGCTTAATGCAACACTTGGGCTCGAACAATTTTAAAATGTAATTTTCTCCGGCCCTATGCTACCGTTGTGCCTGAAATTTTGTATGTACGCTTAGAATAGTGGCCTGCACGGGAATCAAAAAGAAATTTTGCAAAAAGTTGCTTTTGGAAAATATCATACTTTTCATGGGCATAATGCAACACTTGGGCTCGAACAGTTTTAAAATGTAATTATTTCCGGCCCTATGCTACCGATGTGCCTGAAATTTTGTTTGTACGCTAAGAGTAGTTGCCTGCACGGGAATCAAAAAGAAATTTTGCAAAAAGTTGCATTTGGGCATATATCAAACTTTTCATGGGCATAATGCAACACTTGGGCTCGAACAATTTTAAAATGTAATTTTCTCCGGCCCTATGCTACCGATTTGCCTGAAATTTTGTATTTAGGCTTAGAATAGTGGCCTGCACGTGAATCAAAAAGAAATTTTGCAAAAAGTTGCATTTGGGAAAAAATCATACTTTTCATGGGCATAATGCAAAACTTGGGCTCGAACAATTTTAAAATGTAATTTTCTCCGGCCCTATGCTACCGACGTGCTTGAAATTTTGTATGTACGCTTAGAATAGTGGCCTGCACGTGAATCAAAAAGAAATTTTGCAAAAAGTTGCTTTTGGGAAAATATCATACTTTTCATGGGCATAATGCAACACTTGGGCTCGAACAGTTTTAAAATGTAATTATTTCCGGCCCTATGGTACCGATGTGCCTAAAATTTTGTTAGTACGCTTAGAATAGTGGCCTGCACGTGAATCAAAAAGAAATTTTGCAAAAAGTTGCATTTGGGAAAAAATCATACTTTTCATGGGCATAATGCAACACTTGGGCTCGAACAGTTTTAAAATGTAATTATTTCCGGCCCTATGGTACCGCCGATGTGCCTGAAATTTTGTATGTACGCTAAGAATAGTGGCCTGCACGTGAATCAAAAAGAAATTTTGCAAAAAGTTGCATTTGGGAAAAAATCATACTTTTCATGGGCATAATGCAAAACTTGGGCTCGAACAATTTTAAAATGTAATTTTCTCCGGCCCTATGCTACCGATGTGCCTGAAATTTTGTATGTACGCTTAGAATTGTGGCCTGCACGTGAATCGAAAAGAAATTTTGCATAAAGTTGCATTTGGGAAAATATCATACTTTTCATGGGCTTAATGCAACACTTGGGCTCGAACAATTTTAAAATGTAATTTTCTCCGGCCCTATGCTACCGTTGTGCCTGAAATTTTGTATGTACGCTTAGAATAGTTGCCTGCACGGGAATCAAAAAGAAATTTTGCAAAAAGTTGCTTTTGGGAAAATATCATACTTTTCATGGGCATAATGCAACACTTGGGCTCGAACAGTTTTAAAATGTAATTTTTTCCGGCCCTATGCTACCGATGTGCCTGAAATTTTGTTTGTACGCTAAGAGTAGTTGCCTGCACGGGAATCAAAAAGAAATTTTGCAAAAAGTTGCATTTGGGCATATATCAAACTTTTCATGGGCATAATGCAACACTTGGGCTCGAACAATTTTAAAATGTAATTTTCTCCGGCCCTATGCTACCGATGTGCTTGAAATTTTGTATGTACGCTAAGAGTAGTTGCCTGCACGGGAATCAAAAAGAAATTTTGCAAAAAGTTGCATTTGGGCATATATCAAACTTTTCATGGGCATAATGCAACACTTGGGCTCGAACAATTTTAAAATGTAATTTTCTCCGGCCCTATGCTACCGATGTGCTTGAAATTTTGTATGTACGCTTAGAATAGTGGCCTGCACGTGAATCAAAAAGAAATTTTGCAAAAAGTTGCTTTTGGGAAAATATCATACTTTTCATGGGCATAATGCAACACTTGGGCTCGAACAGTTTTAAAATGTAATTATTTCCGGCCCTATGGTACCGATGTGCCTAAAATTTTGTTAGTACGCTTAGAATAGTGGCCTGCACGTGAATCAAAAAGAAATTTTGCAAAAAGTTGCATTTGGGAAAAAATCATACTTTTCATGGGCATAATGCAAAACTTGGGCTCGAACAATTTTAAAATGTAATTTTCTCCGGCCCTATGCTACCGATGTGCCTGAAATTTTGTATGTACGCTTAGAATTGTGGCCTGCACGTGAATCGAAAAGAAATTTTGCATAAAGTTGCATTTGGGAAAATATCATACTTTTCATGGGCTTAATGCAACACTTGGGCTCGAACAATTTTAAAATGTAATTTTCTCCGGCCCTATGCTACCGTTGTGCCTGAAATTTTGTATGTACGCTTAGAATAGTTGCCTGCACGGGAATCAAAAAGAAATTTTGCAAAAAGTTGCTTTTGGGAAAATATCATACTTTTCATGGGCATAATGCAACACTTGGGCTCGAACAGTTTTAAAATGTAATTTTTTCCGGCCCTATGCTACCGATGTGCCTGAAATTTTGTTTGTACGCTAAGAGTAGTTGCCTGCACGGGAATCAAAAAGAAATTTTGCAAAAAGTTGCATTTGGGCATATATCAAACTTTTCATGGGCATAATGCAACACTTGGGCTCGAACAATTTTAAAATGTAATTTTCTCCGGCCCTATGCTACCGTTGTGCCTGAAATTTTGTATGTACGCTTAGAATAGTTGCCTGCACGGGAATCAAAAAGAAATTTTGCAAAAAGTTGCTTTTGGGAAAATATCATACTTTTCATGGGCATAATGCAACACTTGGGCTCGAACAGTTTTAAAATGTAATTTTTTCCGGCCCTATGCTACCGATGTGCCTGAAATTTTGTTTGTACGCTAAGAGTAGTTGCCTGCACGGGAATCAAAAAGAAATTTTGCAAAAAGTTGCATTTGGGCATATATCAAACTTTTCATGGGCATAATGCAACACTTGGGCTCGAACAATTTTAAAATGTAATTTTCTCCGGCCCTATGCTACCGATGTGCTTGAAATTTTGTATGTACGCTTAGAATAGTGGCCTGCACGTGAATCAAAAAGAAATTTTGCAAAAAGTTGCTTTTGGGAAAATATCATACTTTTCATGGGCATAATGCAACACTTGGGCTCGAACAGTTTTAAAATGTAATTATTTCCGGCCCTATGGTACCGATGTGCCTAAAATTTTGTTAGTACGCTTAGAATAGTGGCCTGCACGTGAATCAAAAAGAAATTTTGCAAAAAGTTGCATTTGGGAAAAAATCATCCTTTTCATGGGCATAATGCAACACTTGGGCTCGAACAGTTTTAAAATGTAATTATTTCCGGCCCTATGGTACCGCCGATGTGCCTGAAATTTTGTATGTACGCTAAGAATTGTGGCCTGCACGGGAATCAAAAAGAAATTTTGCAAAAAGTTGCATTTGGGAAAATATCATACTTTTCATGGGTATAATGCAAAACTTGGGCTCGAACAATTTTAAAATGTAATTTTCTCCGGCCCTATGGTACCGATGTGCCTGAAATTTTGTATGTACGCTTAGAATAGTGGCCTGCACGGGAATCAAAAAGAAATTTTGCAAAAAGATGCATTTGGGCATATATCATACTTTTCATGGGCTTAATGCAACACTTGGGCTCGAACAATTTTAAAATGTAATTTTCTCCGGCCCTATGCTACCGATGTGCCTGAAATTTTGTATTTAGCCTTAGAATAGTGGCCTGCACGTGAATCAAAAAGAAATTTTGAAAAAAGTTGCTTTTGGGAAAATATCATACTTTTCATGGGCATAATGCAACACTTGCGCTCGAACAGTTATAAAATGTAATTTTTTCTGGCCCTATGGTACCGATGTGCCTAAAATTTTGTTAGTACGCTTATAATAGTGGCCTGCACGTGAATCAAAAAGAAATTTTGCAAAAAGTTGCATTTGGGAAAAAATCATACTTTTCATGGGCATAATGCAACACTTGGGCTCGAACAGTTTTAAAATGTAATTATTTCCGGCCCTATGGTACCGATGTGCCTGAAATTTTGTATGTACGCTTAGAATAGTGGCCTGCACGGGAATCAAATGGAAATTTTGCATAAAGTTGCATTTGGGAATATATCATATTTTTCATGGGCTTAATGCAACACTTGGGCTCGAACAATTTTAAAATGTAATTTTCTCCGGCCCTATGCTACCGATGTGCCTGAAATTTTGTTAGTACGCTTAGAATAGTGGCCTGCACGGGAATCAAAAAGAAATTTTGCAAAAAGTTGCATTTGGGAAAATATCATACTTTTCATGGGCATAATGCAACACTTGGGCTCGAACAGTTTTAAAATGTAATTATTTCCGGCCCTATGGTACCGCCGATGTGCCTGAAATTTTGTATGTACGCTAAGAATTGTGGCCTGCACGGGAATCAAAAAGAAATTTTGCAAAAAGTTGCATTTGGGAAAATATCATACTTTTCATGGGCCTAATGCAACACTTGGGCTCGAACAATTTTAAAATGTAATTTTCTCCGGCCCTATGCTACCGATGTGCCTGAAATTTTGTATGTACGCTTAGAATTGTGGCCTGCACGTGAATCGAAAAGAAATTTTGCATAAAGTTGCATTTGGGAATATATCATATTTTTCATGGGCTTAATGCAACACTTGGGCTCGAACAATTTTAAAATGTAATTTTCTCCGGCCCTATGCTACCGATGTGCCTGAAATTTTGTTAGTACGCTTAGAATAGTGGCCTGCAGGGGAATCAAAAAGAAATTTTGCAAAAAGTTGCATTTGGGCATATATCAAACTTTTCATGGGCATAATGCAACACTTGGGCTCGAACAATTTTAAAATGTAATTTTCTCCGGCCCTATGCTACCGATGTGCTTGAAATTTTGTATGTACGCTTAGAATAGTGGCCTGCACGTGAATCAAAAAGAAATTTTGCAAAAAGTTGCTTTTGGGAAAATATCATACTTTTCATGGGCATAATGCAACACTTGGGCTCGAACAGTTTTAAAATGTAATTATTTCCGGCCCTATGGTACCGATGTGCCTAAAATTTTGTTAGTACGCTTAGAATAGTGGCCTGCACGTGAATCAAAAAGAAATTTTGCAAAAAGTTGCATTTGGGAAAAAATCATACTTTTCATGGGCATAATGCAACACTTGGGCTCGAACAGTTTTAAAATGTAATTATTTCCGGCCCTATGGTACCGATGTGCCTGAAATTTTGTATGTACGCTTAGAATAGTGGCCTGCACGGGAATCAAATGGAAATTTTGCATAAAGTTGCATTTGGGAATATATCATATTTTTCATGGGCTTAATGCAACACTTGGGGTCGAACAATTTTAAAATGTAATTTTCTCCGGCCCTATGCTACCGATGTGCCTGAAATTTTGTATTTAGGCTTAGAATAGTGGCCTGCACGGGAATCAAAAAGAAATTTTGCAAAAAGTTGCATTTGGGCATATATCATACTTTTCATGGGCATAATGCAACACTTGGGCTCGAACAGTTTTAAAATGTAATTATTTCCGGCCCTATGCTACCGATGTGCCTGAAATTTTGTTAGTACGCTTAGAATAGTGGCCTGCACGGGAATCAAAAAGAAATTTTGCAAAAAGTTGCATTTGGGAAAATATCATACTTTTCATGGGCATAATGCAACACTTGGGCTCGAACAGTTTTAAAATGTAATTATTTCCGGCCCTATGCTACCGATATGCCTGAAATTTTGTATGTACGCTTAGAATTGTGGCCTGCACGTGAATCGAAAAGCAATTTTGCATAAAGTTGCATTTGGGAATATATCATATTTTTCATGGGCTTAATGCAACACTTGGGCTCGAACAATTTTAAAATGTAATTTTCTCCGGCCCTATGCTACCGATGTGCCTGAAATTTTATATGTACGCTTAGAATAGTGGCCTGCACGGGAATCAAAAAGAAATTTTGCAAAAAGATGCATTTGGGCATATATCAAACTTTTCATGGGCATAATGCAACACTTGGGCTCGAACAATTTCAAAATGTAATTTTCTCCGGCCCTATGCTACCGATGTGCCTGAAATTTTGTATTTAGGCTTAGAATAGTGGCCTGCACGGGAATCAAAAAGAAATTTTGCAAAAAGTTGCATTTGGGCATATATCATACTTTTCATGGGCATAATGCAACACTTGGGCTCGAACAGTTTTAAAATGTAATTATTTCCGGCCCTATGCTACCGATGTGCCTGAAATTTTGTTAGTACGCTTAGAATAGTGGCCTGCACGGGAATCAAAAAGAAATTTTGCAAAAAGTTGCATTTGGGAAAATATCATACTTTTCATGGGCATAATGCAACACTTGGGCTCGAACAGTTTTAAAATGTAATTATTTCCGGCCCTATGCTACCGATATGCCTGAAATTTTGTATGTACGCTTAGAATTGTGGCCTGCACGTGAATCGAAAAGCAATTTTGCATAAAGTTGCATTTGGGAATATATCATATTTTTCATGGGCTTAATGCAACATTTGGGCTCGAACAATTTTAAAATGTAATTTTCTCCGGCCCTATGCTACCGATGTGCCTGAAATTTTGTATGTACGCTTAGAATAGTGGCCTGCACGGGAATCAAAAAGAAATTTTGCAAAAAGATGCATTTGGGCATATATCAAACTTTTCATGGGCATAATGCAACACTTGGGCTCGAACAATTTCAAAATGTAATTTTCTCCGGCCCTATGCTACCGATGTGCCTGAAATTTTGTATGTACGCTTAGAATAGTGGCCTGCACGGGAATCAAAAAGAAATTTTGCAAAAAGTTGCTTTTGGAAAATATCATACTTTTCATGGGCATAATGCAACACTTGGGCTCGAACAGTTTTAAAATGTAATTATTTCCGGCCCTATGCTACCGATGTGCCTGAAATTTTGTTTATACGCTAAGAGTAGTTGCCTGCACGGGAATCAAAAAGAAATTTTGCAAAAAGTTGCATTTGGGCATATATCAAACTTTTCATGGGCATAATGCAACACTTGGGCTCGAACAATTTTAAAATGTAATTTTCTCCGGCCCTATGCTACCGATGTGCTTGAAATTTTGTATGTACGCTTAGAATAGTGGCCTGCACGTGAATCAAAAAGAAATTTTGCAAAAAGTTGCTTTTGGGAAAATATCATACTTTTCATGGGCATAATGCAACACTTGGGCTCGAACAGTTTTAAAATGTAATTATTTCCGGCCCTATGGTACCGATGTGCCTAAAATTTTGTTAGTACGCTTAGAATAGTGGCCTGCACGTGAATCAAAAAGAAATTTTGCAAAAAGTTGCATTTGGGAAAAAATCATACTTTTCATGGGCATAATGCAACACTTGGGCTCGAACAGTTTTAAAATGTAATTATTTCCGGCCCTATGGTACCGATGTGCCTGAAATTTTGTATGTACGCTTAGAATAGTGGCCTGCACGGGAATCAAATGGAAATTTTGCATAAAGTTGCATTTGGGAATATATCATATTTTTCATGGGCTTAATGCAACACTTGGGGTCGAACAATTTTAAAATGTAATTTTCTCCGGCCCTATGCTACCGATGTGCCTGAAATTTTGTATTTAGGCTTAGAATAGTGGCCTGCACGGGAATCAAAAAGAAATTTTGCAAAAAGTTGCATTTGGGCATATATCATACTTTTCATGGGCATAATGCAACACTTGGGCTCGAACAGTTTTAAAATGTAATTATTTCCGGCCCTATGCTACCGATGTGCCTGAAATTTTGTTAGTACGCTTAGAATAGTGGCCTGCACGGGAATCAAAAAGCAATTTTGCATAAAGTTGCATTTGGGAATATATCATATTTTTTATGGGCTTAATGCAACACTTGGGCTCGAACAATTTTAAAATGTAATTTTCTCCGGCCCTATGCTACCGATGTGCCTGAAATTTTGTATGTACGCTTAGAATAGTGGCCTGCACGGGAATCAAAAAGAAATTTTGCAAAAAGATGCATTTGGGCATATATCAAACTTTTCATGGGCATAATGCAACACTTGGGCTCGAACAATTTCAAAATGTAATTTTCTCCGGCCCTATGCTACCGATGTGCCTGAAATTTTGTATGTACGCTTAGAGTAGTGGCCTGCACGGGAATCAAATGGAAATTTTGCATAAAGTTGCATTTGGGAAAATATCATACTTTTCATGGGCTTAATGCAACACTTGGGCTCGAACAATTTTAAAATGTAATTTTCTCCGGCCCTATGCTACCGTTGTGCCTGAAATTTTGTATGTACGCTTAGAATAGTGGCCTGCACGGGAATCAAAAAGAAATTTTGCAAAAAGTTGCTTTTGGAAAATATCATACTTTTCATGGGCATAATGCAACACTTGGGCTCGAACAGTTTTAAAATGTAATTATTTCCGGCCCTATGCTACCGATATGCCTGAAATTTTGTATGTACGCTTAGAATTGTGGCCTGCACGTGAATCGAAAAGCAATTTTGCATAAAGTTGCATTTGGGAATATATCATATTTTTCATGGGCTTAATGCAACACTTGGGCTCGAACAATTTTAAAATGTAATTTTCTCCGGCCCTATGCTACCGATGTGCCTGAAATTTTATATGTACGCTTAGAATAGTGGCCTGCACGGGAATCAAAAAGAAATTTTGCAAAAAGATGCATTTGGGCATATATCAAACTTTTCATGGGCATAATGCAACACTTGGGCTCGAACAATTTCAAAATGTAATTTTCTCCGGCCCTATGCTACCGATGTGCCTGAAATTTTGTATTTAGGCTTAGAATAGTGGCCTGCACGGGAATCAAAAAGAAATTTTGCAAAAAGTTGCATTTGGGCATATATCATACTTTTCATGGGCATAATGCAACACTTGGGCTCGAACAGTTTTAAAATGTAATTATTTCCGGCCCTATGCTACCGATGTGCCTGAAATTTTGTTAGTACGCTTAGAATAGTGGCCTGCACGGGAATCAAAAAGAAATTTTGCAAAAAGTTGCATTTGGGAAAATATCATACTTTTCATGGGCATAATGCAACACTTGGGCTCGAACAGTTTTAAAATGTAATTATTTCCGGCCCTATGCTACCGATATGCCTGAAATTTTGTATGTACGCTTAGAATTGTGGCCTGCACGTGAATCGAAAAGCAATTTTGCATAAAGTTGCATTTGGGAATATATCATATTTTTCATGGGCTTAATGCAACATTTGGGCTCGAACAATTTTAAAATGTAATTTTCTCCGGCCCTATGCTACCGATGTGCCTGAAATTTTGTATGTACGCTTAGAATAGTGGCCTGCACGGGAATCAAAAAGAAATTTTGCAAAAAGATGCATTTGGGCATATATCAAACTTTTCATGGGCATAATGCAACACTTGGGCTCGAACAATTTCAAAATGTAATTTTCTCCGGCCCTATGCTACCGATGTGCCTGAAATTTTGTATGTACGCTTAGAGTAGTGGCCTGCACGGGAATCAAATGGAAATTTTGCATAAAGTTGCATTTGGGAAAATATCATACTTTTCATGGGCTTAATGCAACACTTGGGCTCGAACAATTTTAAAATGTAATTTTCTCCGGCCCTATGCTACCGTTGTGCCTGAAATTTTGTATGTACGCTTAGAATAGTGGCCTGCACGGGAATCAAAAAGAAATTTTGCAAAAAGTTGCTTTTGGAAAATATCATACTTTTCATGGGCATAATGCAACACTTGGGCTCGAACAGTTTTAAAATGTAATTATTTCCGGCCCTATGCTACCGATGTGCCTGAAATTTTGTTTATACGCTAAGAGTAGTTGCCTGCACGGGAATCAAAAAGAAATTTTGCAAAAAGTTGCATTTGGGCATATATCAAACTTTTCATGGGCATAATGCAACACTTGGGCTCGAACAATTTTAAAATGTAATTTTCTCCGGCCCTATGCTACCGATGTGCTTGAAATTTTGTATGTACGCTTAGAATAGTGGCCTGCACGTGAATCAAAAAGAAATTTTGCAAAAAGTTGCTTTTGGGAAAATATCATACTTTTCATGGGCATAATGCAACACTTGGGCTCGAACAGTTTTAAAATGTAATTATTTCCGGCCCTATGGTACCGATGTGCCTAAAATTTTGTTAGTACGCTTAGAATAGTGGCCTGCACGTGAATCAAAAAGAAATTTTGCAAAAAGTTGCATTTGGGAAAAAATCATACTTTTCATGGGCATAATGCAACACTTGGGCTCGAACAGTTTTAAAATGTAATTATTTCCGGCCCTATGGTACCGATGTGCCTGAAATTTTGTATGTACGCTTAGAATAGTGGCCTGCACGGGAATCAAATGGAAATTTTGCATAAAGTTGCATTTGGGAATATATCATATTTTTCATGGGCTTAATGCAACACTTGGGGTCGAACAATTTTAAAATGTAATTTTCTCCGGCCCTATGCTACCGATGTGCCTGAAATTTTGTATTTAGGCTTAGAATAGTGGCCTGCACGGGAATCAAAAAGAAATTTTGCAAAAAGTTGCATTTGGGCATATATCATACTTTTCATGGGCATAATGCAACACTTGGGCTCGAACAGTTTTAAAATGTAATTATTTCCGGCCCTATGCTACCGATGTGCCTGAAATTTTGTTAGTACGCTTAGAATAGTGGCCTGCACGGGAATCAAAAAGCAATTTTGCATAAAGTTGCATTTGGGAATATATCATATTTTTTATGGGCTTAATGCAACACTTGGGCTCGAACAATTTTAAAATGTAATTTTCTCCGGCCCTATGCTACCGATGTGCCTGAAATTTTGTATGTACGCTTAGAATAGTGGCCTGCACGGGAATCAAAAAGAAATTTTGCAAAAAGATGCATTTGGGCATATATCAAACTTTTCATGGGCATAATGCAACACTTGGGCTCGAACAATTTCAAAATGTAATTTTCTCCGGCCCTATGCTACCGATGTGCCTGAAATTTTGTATGTACGCTTAGAGTAGTGGCCTGCACGGGAATCAAATGGAAATTTTGCATAAAGTTGCATTTGGGAAAATATCATACTTTTCATGGGCTTAATGCAACACTTGGGCTCGAACAATTTTAAAATGTAATTTTCTCCGGCCCTATGCTACCGTTGTGCCTGAAATTTTGTATGTACGCTTAGAATAGTGGCCTGCACGGGAATCAAAAAGAAATTTTGCAAAAAGTTGCTTTTGGAAAATATCATACTTTTCATGGGCATAATGCAACACTTGGGCTCGAACAGTTTTAAAATGTAATTATTTCCGGCCCTATGCTACCGATGTGCCTGAAATTTTGTTTGTACGCTAAGAGTAGTTGCCTGCACGGGAATCAAAAAGAAATTTTGCAAAAAGTTGCATTTGGGCATATATCAAACTTTTCATGGGCATAATGCAACACTTGGGCTCGAACAATTTTAAAATGTAATTTTCTCCGGCCCTATGCTACCGATGTGCTTGAAATTTTGTATGTACGCTTAGAATAGTGGCCTGCACGTGAATCAAAAAGAAATTTTGCAAAAAGTTGCTTTTGGGAAAATATCATACTTTTCATGGGCATAATGCAAAACTTGGGCTCGAACAATTTAAAAATGTAATTTTCTCCGGCCCTATGCTACCGATTTGCCTGAAATTTTGTATTTAGGCTTAGAATAGTGGCCTGCACGTGAATCAAAAAGAAATTTTGCAAAAAGTTGCATTTGGGAAAAAATCATACTTTTCATGGGCATAATGCAAAACTTGGGCTCGAACAATTTTAAAATGTAATTTTCTCCGGCCCTATGCTACCGATGTGCTTGAAATTTTGTATGTACGCTTAGAATAGTGGCCTGCACGTGAATCAAAAAGAAATTTTGCAAAAAGTTGCTTTTGGGAAAATATCATACTTTTCATGGGCATAATGCAACACTTGGGCTCGAACAGTTTTAAAATGTAATTATTTCCGGCCCTATGGTACCGCCGATGTGCCTGAAATTTTGTATGTACGCTAAGAATAGTGGCCTGCACGTGAATCAAAAAGAAATTTTGCAAAAAGTTGCATTTGGGAAAAAATCATACTTTTCATGGGCATAATGCAAAACTTGGGCTCGAACAATTTTAAAATGTAATTTTCTCCGGCCCTATGCTACCGATGTGCCTGAAATTTTGTATGTACGCTTAGAATTGTGGCCTGCACGTGAATCGAAAAGAAATTTTGCATAAAGTTGCATTTGGGAAAATATCATACTTTTCATGGGCTTAATGCAACACTTGGGCTCGAACAATTTTAAAATGTAATTTTCTCCGGCCCTATGCTACCGTTGTGCCTGAAATTTTGTATGTACGCTTAGAATAGTTGCCTGCACGGGAATCAAAAAGAAATTTTGCAAAAAGTTGCTTTTGGGAAAATATCATACTTTTCATGGGCATAATGCAACACTTGGGCTCGAACAGTTTTAAAATGTAATTTTTTTCGGCCCTATGCTACCGATGTGCCTGAAATTTTGTTTGTACGCTAAGAGTAGTTGCCTGCACGGGAATCAAAAAGAAATTTTGCAAAAAGTTGCATTTGGGCATATATCAAACTTTTCATGGGCATAATGCAACACTTGGGCTCGAACAATTTTAAAATGTAATTTTCTCCGGCCCTATGCTACCGATGTGCTTGAAATTTTGTATGTACGCTTAGAATAGTGGCCTGCACGTGAATCAAAAAGAAATTTTGCAAAAAGTTGCTTTTGGGAAAATATCATACTTTTCATGGGCATAATGCAACACTTGGGCTCGAACAGTTTTAAAATGTAATTATTTCCGGCCCTATGGTACCGATGTGCCTAAAATTTTGTTAGTACGCTTAGAATAGTGGCCTGCACGTGAATCAAAAAGAAATTTTGCAAAAAGTTGCATTTGGGAAAAAATCATCCTTTTCATGGGCATAATGCAACACTTGGGCTCGAACAGTTTTAAAATGTAATTATTTCCGGCCCTATGGTACCGCCGATGTGCCTGAAATTTTGTATGTACGCTAAGAATTGTGGCCTGCACGGGAATCAAAAAGAAATTTTGCAAAAAGTTGCATTTGGGAAAATATCATACTTTTCATGGGTATAATGCAAAACTTGGGCTCGAACAATTTTAAAATGTAATTTTCTCCGGCCCTATGGTACCGATGTGCCTGAAATTTTGTATGTACGCTTAGAATAGTGGCCTGCACGGGAATCAAAAAGAAATTTTGCAAAAAGATGCATTTGGGCATATATCATACTTTTCATGGGCTTAATGCAACACTTGGGCTCGAACAATTTTAAAATGTAATTTTCTCCGGCCCTATGCTACCGATGTGCCTGAAATTTTGTATTTAGCCTTAGAATAGTGGCCTGCACGTGAATCAAAAAGAAATTTTGCAAAAAGTTGCTTTTGGGAAAATATCATACTTTTCATGGGCATAATGCAACACTTGCGCTCGAACAGTTATAAAATGTAATTTTTTCTGGCCCTATGGTACCGATGTGCCTAAAATTTTGTTAGTACGCTTATAATAGTGGCCTGCACGTGAATCAAAAAGAAATTTTGCAAAAAGTTGCATTTGGGAAAAAATCATACTTTTCATGGGCATAATGCAACACTTGGGCTCGAACAGTTTTAAAATGTAATTATTTCCGGCCCTATGGTACCGATGTGCCTGAAATTTTGTATGTACGCTTAGAATAGTGGCCTGCACGGGAATCAAATGGAAATTTTGCATAAAGTTGCATTTGGGAATATATCATATTTTTCATGGGCTTAATGCAACACTTGGGCTCGAACAATTTTAAAATGTAATTTTCTCCGGCCCTATGCTACCGATGTGCCTGAAATTTTGTTAGTACGCTTAGAATAGTGGCCTGCACGGGAATCAAAAAGAAATTTTGCAAAAAGTTGCATTTGGGAAAATATCATACTTTTCATGGGCATAATGCAACACTTGGGCTCGAACAGTTTTAAAATGTAATTATTTCCGGCCCTATGGTACCGCCGATGTGCCTGAAATTTTGTATGTACGCTAAGAATTGTGGCCTGCACGGGAATCAAAAAGAAATTTTGCAAAAAGTTGCATTTGGGAAAATATCATACTTTTCATGGGCATAATGCAACACTTGGGCTCGAACAGTTTTAAAATGTAATTATTTCCGGCCCTATGGTACCGATGTGCCTAAAATTTTGTTAGTACGCTTAGAATAGTGGCCTGCACGTGAATCAAAAAGAAATTTGCAAAAAGTTGCATTTGGGAAAAAATCATACTTTTCATGGGCATAATGCAACACTTGGGCTCGAACAGTTTTAAAATGTAATTATTTCCGGCCCTATGGTACCGATGTGCCTGAAATTTTGTATGTACGCTTAGAATAGTGGCCTGCACGGGAATCAAATGGAAATTTTGCATAAAGTTGCATTTGGGAATATATCATATTTTTCATGGGCTTAATGCAACACTTGGGGTCGAACAATTTTAAAATGTAATTTTCTCCGGCCCTATGCTACCGATGTGCCTGAAATTTTGTTAGTACGCTTAGAATAGTGGCCTGCACGGGAATCAAAAAGAAATTTTGCAAAAAGTTGCATTTGGGAAAATATCATACTTTTCATGGGCATAATGCAAAACTTGGGCTCGAACAATTTTAAAATGTAATTTTCTCCGGCCCTATGCTACCGATGTGCTTGAAATTTTGTATGTACGCTTAGAATAGTGGCCTGCACGTGAATCAAAAAGAAATTTTGCAAAAAGTTGCTTTTGGGAAAATATCATACTTTTCATGGGCATAATGCAACACTTGGGCTCGAACAGTTTTAAAATGTAATTATTTCCGGCCCTATGGTACCGATGTGCCTAAAATTTTGTTAGTACGCTTAGAATAGTGGCCTGCACGTGAATCAAAAAGAAATTTTGCAAAAAGTTGCATTTGGGAAAAAATCATCCTTTTCATGGGCATAATGCAACACTTGGGCTCGAACAGTTTTAAAATGTAATTATTTCCGGCCCTATGGTACCGCCGATGTGCCTGAAATTTTGTATGTACGCTAAGAATTGTGGCCTGCACGGGAATCAAAAAGAAATTTTGCAAAAAGTTGCATTTGGGAAAATATCATACTTTTCATGGGTATAATGCAAAACTTGGGCTCGAACAATTTTAAAATGTAATTTTCTCCGGCCCTATGGTACCGATGTGCCTGAAATTTTGTATGTACGCTAAGAATTGTGGCCTGCACGGGAATCAAAAAGAAATTTTGCAAAAAGATGCATTTGGGCATATATCATACTTTTCATGGGCTTAATGCAACACTTGGGCTCGAACAGTTTTAAAATGTAATTTTCTCCGGCCCTATGCTACCGATGTGCCTGAAATTTTGTATTTAGCCTTAGAATAGTGGCCTGCACGTGAATCAAAAAGAAATTTTGCAAAAAGTTGCTTTTGGGAAAATATCATACTTTTCATGGGCATAATGCAACACTTGGGCTCGAACAGTTTTAAAATGTAATTATTTCCGGCCCTATGGTACCGATGTGCCTGAAATTTTGTATGTACGCTTAGAATAGTGGCCTGCACGGGAATCAAATGGAAATTTTGCATAAAGTTGCATTTGGGAATATATCATATTTTTCATGGGCTTAATGCAACACTTGGGCTCGAACAATTTTAAAATGTAATTTTCTCCGGCCCTATGCTACCGATGTGCCTGAAATTTTGTATGTACGCTTAGAATTGTGGCCTGCACGTGAATCGAAAAGAAATTTTGCATAAAGTTGCATTTGGGAATATATCATATTTTTCATGGGCTTAATGCAACACTTGGGCTCGAACAATTTTAAAATGTAATTTTCTCCGGCTCTATGCTACCGATGTGCCTGAAATTTTGTTAGTACGCTTAGAATAGTGGCCTGCAGGGGAATCAAAAAGAAATTTTGCAAAAAGTTGCATTTGGGAAAATATCATACTTTTCATGGGCATAATGCAACACTTGGGCTCGAACAGTTTTAAAATGTAATTATTTCCGGCCCTATGGTACCGATGTGCCTAAAATTTTGTTAGTACGCTTAGAATAGTGGCCTGCACGTGAATCAAAAAGAAATTTTGCAAAAAGTTGCATTTGGGAAAAAATCATACTTTTCATGGGCATAATGCAACACTTGGGCTCGAACAGTTTTAAAATGTAATTATTTCCGGCCCTATGGTACCGATGTGCCTGAAATTTTGTATGTACGCTTAGAATAGTGGCCTGCACGGGAATCAAATGGAAATTTTGCATAAAGTTGCATTTGGGAATATATCATATTTTTCATGGGCTTAATGCAACACTTGGGGTCGAACAATTTTAAAATGTAATTTTCTCCGGCCCTATGCTACCGATGTGCCTGAAATTTTGTATTTAGGCTTAGAATAGTGGCCTGCACGGGAATCAAAAAGAAATTTTGCAAAAAGTTGCATTTGGGCATATATCATACTTTTCATGGGCATAATGCAACACTTGGGCTCGAACAGTTTTAAAATGTAATTATTTCCGGCCCTATGGTACCGCCGATGTGCCTGAAATTTTGTATGTACGCTAAGAATTGTGGCCTGCACGGGAATCAAAAAGAAATTTTGCAAAAAGTTGCATTTGGGAAAATATCATACTTTTCATGGGCTTAATGCAACACTTGGGCTCGAACAATTTTAAAATGTAATTTTCTCCGGCCCTATGCTACCGATGTGCCTGAAATTTTTTATGTACGCTTAGAATAGTGGCCTGCACGGGAATCAAAAAGAAATTTTGCAAAAAGTTGCTTTTGGGAAAATATCATACTTTTCATGGGCATAATGCAAAACTTGGGCTCGAACAATTTAAAAATGTAATTTTCTCCGGCCCTATGCTACCGATATGCCTGAAATTTTGTATGTACGCTTAGAATTGTGGCCTGCACGTGAATCGAAAAGAAATTTTGCATAAAGTTGCATTTGGGAATATATCATATTTTTCATGGGCTTAATGCAACACTTGGGCTCGAACAATTTTAAAATGTAATTTTCTCCGGCCCTATGCTACCGATGTGCCTGAAATTTTGTTAGTACGCTTAGAATAGTGGCCTGCAGGGGAATCAAAAAGAAATTTTGCAAAAAGTTGCATTTGGGAAAATATCATACTTTTCATGGGCATAATGCAACACTTGGGCTCGAACAGTTTTAAAATGTAATTATTTCCGGCCCTATGGTACCGATGTGCCTAAAATTTTGTTAGTACGCTTAGAATAGTGGCCTGCACGTGAATCAAAAAGAAATTTTGCAAAAAGTTGCATTTGGGAAAAAATCATACTTTTCATGGGCATAATGCAACACTTGGGCTCGAACAGTTTTAAAATGTAATTATTTCCGGCCCTATGGTACCGATGTGCCTGAAATTTTGTATGTACGCTTAGAATAGTGGCCTGCACGGGAATCAAATGGAAATTTTGCATAAAGTTGCATTTGGGAATATATCATATTTTTCATGGGCTTAATGCAACACTTGGGGTCGAACAATTTTAAAATGTAATTTTCTCCGGCCCTATGCTACCGCTGTGCCTGAAATTTTGTATTTAGGCTTAGAATAGTGGCCTGCACGGGAATCAAAAAGAAATTTTGCAAAAAGTTGCATTTGGGCATATATCATACTTTTCATGGGCATAATGCAACACTTGGGCTCGAACAGTTTTAAAATGTAATTATTTCCGGCCCTATGCTACCGATGTGCCTGAAATTTTGTTAGTACGCTTAGAATAGTGGCCTGCACGGGAATCAAAAAGAAATTTTGCAAAAAGTTGCATTTGGGAAAATATCATACTTTTCATGGGCATAATGCAACACTTGGGCTCGAACAGTTTTAAAATGTAATTATTTCCGGCCCTATGGTACCGATGTGCCTAAAATTTTGTTAGTACGCTTAGAATAGTGGCCTGCACGTGAATCAAAAAGAAATTTTGCAAAAAGTTGCATTTGGGAAAAAATCATACTTTTCATGGGCATAATGCAACACTTGGGCTCGAACAGTTTTAAAATGTAATTATTTCCGGCCCTATGGTACCGCCGATGTGCCTGAAATTTTGTATGTACGCTAAGAATTGTGGCCTGCACGGGAATCAAAAAGAAATTTTGCAAAAAGTTGCATTTGGGAAAATATCATACTTTTCATGGGCTTAATGCAACACTTGGGCTCGAACAATTTTAAAATGTAATTTTCTCCGGCCCTATGCTACCGATGTGCCTGAAATTTTGTATTTAGGCTTAGAATAGTGGCCTGCACGGGAATCAAATGGAAATTTTGCATAAAGTTGCATTTGGGAAAATATCATACTTTTCATGGGCTTAATGCAACACTTGGGCTCGAACAATTTTAAAATGTAATTTTCTCCGGCCCTATGCTACCGTTGTGCCTGAAATTTTGTATGTACGCTTAGAATAGTGGCCTGCACGGGAATCAAAAAGAAATTTTGCAAAAAGTTGCTTTTGGGAAAATATCATACTTTTCATGGGCATAATGCAAAACTTGGGCTCGAACAATTTAAAAATGTAATTTTCTCCGGCCCTATGCTACCGATATGCCTGAAATTTTGTATGTACGCTTAGAATTGTGGCCTGCACGTGAATCGAAAAGCAATTTTGCATAAAGTTGCATTTGGGAATATATCATATTTTTCATGGGCTTAATGCAACACTTGGGCTCGAACAATTTTAAAATGTAATTTTCTCCGGCCCTATGCTACCGATGTGCCTGAAATTTTGTTAGTACGCTTAGAATAGTGGCCTGCACGGGAATCAAAAAGAAATTTTGCAAAAAGTTGCATTTGGGAAAATATCATACTTTTCATGGGCATAATGCAACACTTGGGCTCGAACAGTTTTAAAATGTAATTATTTCCGGCCCTATGGTACCGATGTGCCTAAAATTTTGTTAGTACGCTTAGAATAGTGGCCTGCACGTGAATCAAAAAGAAATTTTGCAAAAAGTTGCATTTGGGAAAAAATCATACTTTTCATGGGCATAATGCAACACTTGGGCTCGAACAGTTTTAAAATGTAATTATTTCCGGCCGTATGGTACCGATGTGCCTGAAATTTTGTATGTACGCTTAGAATAGTGGCCTGCACGGGAATCAAATGGAAATTTTGCATAAAGTTGCATTTGGGAATATATCATATTTTTCATGGGCTTAATGCAACACTTGGGGTCGAACAATTTTAAAATGTAATTTTCTCCGGCCCTATGCTACCGATGTGCCTGAAATTTTGTATTTAGGCTTAGAATAGTGGCCTGCACGGGAATCAAAAAGAAATTTTGCAAAAAGTTGCATTTGGGCATATATCATACTTTTCATGGGCATAATGCAACACTTGGGCTCGAACAGTTTTAAAATGTAATTATGTCCGGCCCTATGGTACCGCCGATGTGCCTGAAATTTTGTATGTACGCTAAGAATTGTGGCCTGCACGGGAATCAAAAAGAAATTTTGCAAAAAGTTGCATTTGGGAAAATATCATACTTTTCATGGGCTTAATGCAACACTTGGGCTCGAACAATTTTAAAATGTAATTTTCTCCGGCCCTATGCTACCGATGTGCCTGAAATTTTGTATTTAGGCTTAGAATAGTGGCCTGCACGGGAATCAAATGGAAATTTTGCATAAAGTTGCATTTGGGAAAATATCATACTTTTCATGGGCTTAATGCAACACTTGGGCTCGAACAATTTTAAAATGTAATTTTCTCCGGCCCTATGCTACCGTTGTGCCTGAAATTTTGTATGTACGCTTAGAATAGTGGCCTGCACGGGAATCAAAAAGAAATTTTGCAAAAAGTTGCTTTTGGGAAAATATCATACTTTTCATGGGCATAATGCAAAACTTGGGCTCGAACAATTTAAAAATGTAATTTTCTCCGGCCCTATGCTACCGATATGCCTGAAATTTTGTATGTACGCTTAGAATTGTGGCCTGCACGTGAATCGAAAAGCAATTTTGCATAAAGTTGCATTTGGGAATATATCATATTTTTCATGGGCTTAATGCAACACTTGGGCTCGAACAATTTTAAAATGTAATTTTCTCCGGCCCTATGCTACCGATGTGCCTGAAATTTTGTTAGTACGCTTAGAATAGTGGCCTGCACGGGAATCAAAAAGAAATTTTGCAAAAAGTTGCATTTGGGAAAATATCATACTTTTCATGGGCATAATGCAACACTTGGGCTCGAACAGTTTTAAAATGTAATTATTTCCGGCCCTATGGTACCGATGTGCCTAAAATTTTGTTAGTACGCTTAGAATAGTGGCCTGCACGTGAATCAAAAAGAAATTTTGCAAAAAGTTGCATTTGGGAAAAAATCATACTTTTCATGGGCATAATGCAACACTTGGGCTCGAACAGTTTTAAAATGTAATTATTTCCGGCCCTATGGTACCGATGTGCCTGAAATTTTGTATGTACGCTTAGAATAGTGGCCTGCACGGGAATCAAAAAGAAATTTTGCAAAAAGTTGCATTTGGGAAAAAATCATATTTTTCATGGGCTTAATGCAACACTTGGGCTCGAACAATTTTAAAATGTAATTTTCTCCGGCCCTATGCTACCGATGTGCCTGAAATTTTGTATGTACGCTAAGAATAGTGGCCTGCACGTGAATCAAAAAGAAATTTTGCAAAAAGTTGCATTTGGGAAAAAATCATACTTTTCATGGGCATAATGCAAAACTTGGGCTCGAACAATTTTAAAATGTAATTTTCTCCGGCCCTATGCTACCGATGTGCCTGAAATTTTGTATGTACGCTTAGAATTGTGGCCTGCACGTGAATCGAAAAGAAATTTTGCATAAAGTTGCATTTGGGAAAATATCATACTTTTCATGGGCTTAATGCAACACTTGGGCTCGAACAATTTTAAAATGTAATTTTCTCCGGCCCTATGCTACCGTTGTGCCTGAAATTTTGTATGTACGCTTAGAATAGTTGCCTGCACGGGAATCAAAAAGAAATTTTGCAAAAAGTTGCTTTTGGGAAAATATCATACTTTTCATGGGCATAATGCAACACTTGGGCTCGAACAGTTTTAAAATGTAATTTTTTCCGGCCCTATGCTACCGATGTGCCTGAAATTTTGTTTGTACGCTAAGAGTAGTTGCCTGCACGGGAATCAAAAAGAAATTTTGCAAAAAGTTGCATTTGGGCATATATCAAACTTTTCATGGGCATAATGCAACACTTGGGCTCGAACAATTTTAAAATGTAATTTTCTCCGGCCCTATGCTACCGATGTGCTTGAAATTTTGTATGTACGCTTAGAATAGTGGCCTGCACGTGAATCAAAAAGAAATTTTGCAAAAAGTTGCTTTTGGGAAAATATCATACTTTTCATGGGCATAATGCAACACTTGGGCTCGAACAGTTTTAAAATGTAATTATTTCCGGCCCTATGGTACCGATGTGCCTAAAATTTTGTTAGTACGCTTAGAATAGTGGCCTGCACGTGAATCAAAAAGAAATTTTGCAAAAAGTTGCATTTGGGAAAAAATCATCCTTTTCATGGGCATAATGCAACACTTGGGCTCGAACAGTTTTAAAATGTAATTATTTCCGGCCCTATGGTACCGCCGATGTGCCTGAAATTTTGTATGTACGCTAAGAATTGTGGCCTGCACGGGAATCAAAAAGAAATTTTGCAAAAAGTTGCATTTGGGAAAATATCATACTTTTCATGGGTATAATGCAAAACTTGGGCTCGAACAATTTTAAAATGTAATTTTCTCCGGCCCTATGGTACCGATGTGCCTGAAATTTTGTATGTACGCTTAGAATAGTGGCCTGCACGGGAATCAAAAAGAAATTTTGCAAAAAGATGCATTTGGGCATATATCATACTTTTCAAGGGTCCAAGTGTTGCAACACTTGGGCTCGAACAATTTTAAAATGTAATTTTCTCCGGCCCTATGCTACCGATGTGCCTGAAATTTTGTTAGTACGCTTAGAATAGTGGCCTGCACGGGAATCAAAAAGAAATTTTGCAAAAAGTTGCATTTGGGAAAATATCATACTTTTCATGGGCATAATGCAACACTTGGGCTCGAACAGTTTTAAAATGTAATTATTTCCGGCCCTATGGTACCGCCGATGTGCCTGAAATTTTGTATGTACGCTAAGAATTGTGGCCTGCACGGGAATCAAAAAGAAATTTTGCAAAAAGTTGCATTTGGGAAAATATCATACTTTTCATGGGCATAATGCAACCCTTGGGCTCGAACAGTTTTAAAATGTAATTATTTCCGGCCCTATGGTACCGATGTGCCTAAAATTTTGTTAGTACGCTTAGAATAGTGGCCTGCACGTGAATCAAAAAGAAATTTGCAAAAAGTTGCATTTGGGAAAAAATCATACTTTTCATGGGCATAATGCAACACTTGGGCTCGAACAGTTTTAAAATGTAATTATTTCCGGCCCTATGGTACCGATGTGCCTGAAATTTTGTATGTACGCTTAGAATAGTGGCCTGCACGGGAATCAAATGGAAATTTTGCATAAAGTTGCATTTGGGAATATATCATATTTTTCATGGGCTTAATGCAACACTTGGGGTCGAACAATTTTAAAATGTAATTTTCTCCGGCCCTATGCTACCGATGTGCCTGAAATTTTGTTAGTACGCTTAGAATAGTGGCCTGCACGGGAATCAAAAAGAAATTTTGCAAAAAGTTGCATTTGGGAAAATATCATACTTTTCATGGGCATAATGCAAAACTTGGGCTCGAACAATTTTAAAATGTAATTTTCTCCGGCCCTATGCTACCGATGTGCTTGAAATTTTGTATGTACGCTTAGAATAGTGGCCTGCACGTGAATCAAAAAGAAATTTTGCAAAAAGTTGCTTTTGGGAAAATATCATACTTTTCATGGGCATAATGCAACACTTGGGCTCGAACAGTTTTAAAATGTAATTATTTCCGGCCCTATGGTACCGATGTGCCTAAAATTTTGTTAGTACGCTTAGAATAGTGGCCTGCACGTGAATCAAAAAGAAATTTTGCAAAAAGTTGCATTTGGGAAAAAATCATCCTTTTCATGGGCATAATGCAACACTTGGGCTCGAACAGTTTTAAAATGTAATTATTTCCGGCCCTATGGTACCGATGTGCCTGAAATTTTGTATGTACGCTTAGAATAGTGGCCTGCACGGGAATCAAATGGAAATTTTGCATAAAGTTGCATTTGGGAATATATCATATTTTTCATGGGCTTAATGCAACACTTGGGCTCGAACAATTTTAAAATGTAATTTTCTCTGGCCCTATGGTACCGATGTGCCTAAAATTTTGTTAGTACGCTTATAATAGTGGCCTGCACGTGAATCAAAAAGAAATTTTGCAAAAAGTTGCATTTGGGAAAAAATCATACTTTTCATGGGCATAATGCAACACTTGGGCTCGAACAGTTTTAAAATGTAATTATTTCCGGCCCTATGGTACCGATGTGCCTGAAATTTTGTATGTACGCTTAGAATAGTGGCCTGCACGGGAATCAAATGGAAATTTTGCATAAAGTTGCATTTGGGAATATATCATATTTTTCATGGGCTTAATGCAACACTTGGGCTCGAACAATTTTAAAATGTAATTTTCTCCGGCCCTATGCTACCGATGTGCCTGAAATTTTGTTAGTACGCTTAGAATAGTGGCCTGCACGGGAATCAAAAAGAAATTTTGCAAAAAGTTGCATTTGGGAAAATATCATACTTTTCATGGGCATAATGCAACACTTGGGCTCGAACAGTTTTAAAATGTAATTATTTCCGGCCCTATGGTACCGCCGATGTGCCTGAAATTTTGTATGTACGCTAAGAATTGTGGCCTGCACGGGAATCAAAAAGAAATTTTGCAAAAAGTTGCATTTGGGAAAATATCATACTTTTCATGGGCATAATGCAACACTTGGGCTCGAACAGTTTTAAAATGTAATTATTTCCGGCCCTATGGTACCGATGTGCCTAAAATTTTGTTAGTACGCTTAGAATAGTGGCCTGCACGTGAATCAAAAAGAAATTTGCAAAAAGTTGCATTTGGGAAAAAATCATACTTTTCATGGGCATAATGCAACACTTGGGCTCGAACAGTTTTAAAATGTAATTATTTCCGGCCCTATGGTACCGATGTGCCTGAAATTTTGTATGTACGCTTAGAATAGTGGCCTGCACGGGAATCAAATGGAAATTTTGCATAAAGTTGCATTTGGGAATATATCATATTTTTCATGGGCTTAATGCAACACTTGGGGTCGAACAATTTTAAAATGTAATTTTCTCCGGCCCTATGCTACCGATGTGCCTGAAATTTTGTTAGTACGCTTAGAATAGTGGCCTGCACGGGAATCAAAAAGAAATTTTGCAAAAAGTTGCATTTGGGAAAATATCATACTTTTCATGGGCATAATGCAAAACTTGGGCTCGAACAATTTTAAAATGTAATTTTCTCCGGCCCTATGCTACCGATGTGCTTGAAATTTTGTATGTACGCTTAGAATAGTGGCCTGCACGTGAATCAAAAAGAAATTTTGCAAAAAGTTGCTTTTGGGAAAATATCATACTTTTCATGGGCATAATGCAACACTTGGGCTCGAACAGTTTTAAAATGTAATTATTTCCGGCCCTATGGTACCGATGTGCCTAAAATTTTGTTAGTACGCTTAGAATAGTGGCCTGCACGTGAATCAAAAAGAAATTTTGCAAAAAGTTGCATTTGGGAAAAAATCATCCTTTTCATGGGCATAATGCAACACTTGGGCTCGAACAGTTTTAAAATGTAATTATTTCCGGCCCTATGGTACCGCCGATGTGCCTGAAATTTTGTATGTACGCTAAGAATTGTGGCCTGCACGGGAATCAAAAAGAAATTTTGCAAAAAGTTGCATTTGGGAAAATATCATACTTTTCATGGGTATAATGCAAAACTTGGGCTCGAACAATTTTAAAATGTAATTTTCTCCGGCCCTATGGTACCGATGTGCCTGAAATTTTGTATGTACGCTAAGAATTGTGGCCTGCACGGGAATCAAAAAGAAATTTTGCAAAAAGATGCATTTGGGCATATATCATACTTTTCATGGGCTTAATGCAACACTTGGGCTCGAACAGTTTTAAAATGTAATTTTCTCCGGCCCTATGCTACCGATGTGCCTGAAATTTTGTATTTAGCCTTAGAATAGTGGCCTGCACGTGAATCAAAAAGAAATTTTGCAAAAAGTTGCTTTTGGGAAAATATCATACTTTTCATGGGCATAATGCAACACTTGGGCTCGAACAGTTTTAAAATGTAATTATTTCCGGCCCTATGGTACCGATGTGCCTGAAATTTTGTATGTACGCTTAGAATAGTGGCCTGCACGGGAATCAAATGGAAATTTTGCATAAAGTTGCATTTGGGAATATATCATATTTTTCATGGGCTTAATGCAACACTTGGGCTCGAACAATTTTAAAATGTAATTTTCTCCGGCCCTATGCTACCGATGTGCCTGAAATTTTGTATGTACGCTTAGAATTGTGGCCTGCACGTGAATCGAAAAGAAATTTTGCATAAAGTTGCATTTGGGAATATATCATATTTTTCATGGGCTTAATGCAACACTTGGGCTCGAACAATTTTAAAATGTAATTTTCTCCGGCCCTATGCTACCGATGTGCCTGAAATTTTGTTAGTACGCTTAGAATAGTGGCCTGCAGGGGAATCAAAAAGAAATTTTGCAAAAAGTTGCATTTGGGAAAATATCATACTTTTCATGGGCATAATGCAACACTTGGGCTCGAACAGTTTTAAAATGTAATTATTTCCGGCCCTATGGTACCGATGTGCCTAAAATTTTGTTAGTACGCTTAGAATAGTGGCCTGCACGTGAATCAAAAAGAAATTTTGCAAAAAGTTGCATTTGGGAAAAAATCATACTTTTCATGGGCATAATGCAACACTTGGGCTCGAACAGTTTTAAAATGTAATTATTTCCGGCCCTATGGTACCGATGTGCCTGAAATTTTGTATGTACGCTTAGAATAGTGGCCTGCACGGGAATCAAATGGAAATTTTGCATAAAGTTGCATTTGGGAATATATCATATTTTTCATGGGCTTAATGCAACACTTGGGGTCGAACAATTTTAAAATGTAATTTTCTCCGGCCCTATGCTACCGATGTGCCTGAAATTTTGTATTTAGGCTTAGAATAGTGGCCTGCACGGGAATCAAAAAGAAATTTTGCAAAAAGTTGCATTTGGGCATATATCATACTTTTCATGGGCATAATGCAACACTTGGGCTCGAACAGTTTTAAAATGTAATTATTTCCGGCCCTATGGTACCGCCGATGTGCCTGAAATTTTGTATGTACGCTAAGAATTGTGGCCTGCACGGGAATCAAAAAGAAATTTTGCAAAAAGTTGCATTTGGGAAAATATCATACTTTTCATGGGCTTAATGCAACACTTGGGCTCGAACAATTTTAAAATGTAATTTTCTCCGGCCCTATGCTACCGATGTGCCTGAAATTTTTTATGTACGCTTAGAATAGTGGCCTGCACGGGAATCAAAAAGAAATTTTGCAAAAAGTTGCTTTTGGGAAAATATCATACTTTTCATGGGCATAATGCAAAACTTGGGCTCGAACAATTTAAAAATGTAATTTTCTCCGGCCCTATGCTACCGATATGCCTGAAATTTTGTATGTACGCTTAGAATTGTGGCCTGCACGTGAATCGAAAAGAAATTTTGCATAAAGTTGCATTTGGGAATATATCATATTTTTCATGGGCTTAATGCAACACTTGGGCTCGAACAATTTTAAAATGTAATTTTCTCCGGCCCTATGCTACCGATGTGCCTGAAATTTTGTTAGTACGCTTAGAATAGTGGCCTGCAGGGGAATCAAAAAGAAATTTTGCAAAAAGTTGCATTTGGGAAAATATCATACTTTTCATGGGCATAATGCAACACTTGGGCTCGAACAGTTTTAAAATGTAATTATTTCCGGCCCTATGGTACCGATGTGCCTAAAATTTTGTTAGTACGCTTAGAATAGTGGCCTGCACGTGAATCAAAAAGAAATTTTGCAAAAAGTTGCATTTGGGAAAAAATCATACTTTTCATGGGCATAATGCAACACTTGGGCTCGAACAGTTTTAAAATGTAATTATTTCCGGCCCTATGGTACCGATGTGCCTGAAATTTTGTATGTACGCTTAGAATAGTGGCCTGCACGGGAATCAAATGGAAATTTTGCATAAAGTTGCATTTGGGAATATATCATATTTTTCATGGGCTTAATGCAACACTTGGGGTCGAACAATTTTAAAATGTAATTTTCTCCGGCCCTATGCTACCGCTGTGCCTGAAATTTTGTATTTAGGCTTAGAATAGTGGCCTGCACGGGAATCAAAAAGAAATTTTGCAAAAAGTTGCATTTGGGCATATATCATACTTTTCATGGGCATAATGCAACACTTGGGCTCGAACAGTTTTAAAATGTAATTATTTCCGGCCCTATGCTACCGATGTGCCTGAAATTTTGTTAGTACGCTTAGAATAGTGGCCTGCACGGGAATCAAAAAGAAATTTTGCAAAAAGTTGCATTTGGGAAAATATCATACTTTTCATGGGCATAATGCAACACTTGGGCTCGAACAGTTTTAAAATGTAATTATTTCCGGCCCTATGGTACCGATGTGCCTAAAATTTTGTTAGTACGCTTAGAATAGTGGCCTGCACGTGAATCAAAAAGAAATTTTGCAAAAAGTTGCATTTGGGAAAAAATCATACTTTTCATGGGCATAATGCAACACTTGGGCTCGAACAGTTTTAAAATGTAATTATTTCCGGCCCTATGGTACCGCCGATGTGCCTGAAATTTTGTATGTACGCTAAGAATTGTGGCCTGCACGGGAATCAAAAAGAAATTTTGCAAAAAGTTGCATTTGGGAAAATATCATACTTTTCATGGGCTTAATGCAACACTTGGGCTCGAACAATTTTAAAATGTAATTTTCTCCGGCCCTATGCTACCGATGTGCCTGAAATTTTGTATTTAGGCTTAGAATAGTGGCCTGCACGGGAATCAAATGGAAATTTTGCATAAAGTTGCATTTGGGAAAATATCATACTTTTCATGGGCTTAATGCAACACTTGGGCTCGAACAATTTTAAAATGTAATTTTCTCCGGCCCTATGCTACCGTTGTGCCTGAAATTTTGTATGTACGCTTAGAATAGTGGCCTGCACGGGAATCAAAAAGAAATTTTGCAAAAAGTTGCTTTTGGGAAAATATCATACTTTTCATGGGCATAATGCAAAACTTGGGCTCGAACAATTTAAAAATGTAATTTTCTCCGGCCCTATGCTACCGATATGCCTGAAATTTTGTATGTACGCTTAGAATTGTGGCCTGCACGTGAATCAAAAAGCAATTTTGCATAAAGTTGCATTTGGGAATATATCATATTTTTCATGGGCTTAATGCAACACTTGGGCTCGAACAATTTTAAAATGTAATTTTCTCCGGCCCTATGCTACCGATGTGCCTGAAATTTTGTTAGTACGCTTAGAATAGTGGCCTGCACGGGAATCAAAAAGAAATTTTGCAAAAAGTTGCATTTGGGAAAATATCATACTTTTCATGGGCATAATGCAACACTTGGGCTCGAACAGTTTTAAAATGTAATTATTTCCGGCCCTATGGTACCGATGTGCCTAAAATTTTGTTAGTACGCTTAGAATAGTGGCCTGCACGTGAATCAAAAAGAAATTTTGCAAAAAGTTGCATTTGGGAAAAAATCATACTTTTCATGGGCATAATGCAACACTTGGGCTCGAACAGTTTTAAAATGTAATTATTTCCGGCCCTATGGTACCGATGTGCCTGAAATTTTGTATGTACGCTTAGAATAGTGGCCTGCACGGGAATCAAATGGAAATTTTGCATAAAGTTGCATTTGGGAATATATCATATTTTTCATGGGCTTAATGCAACACTTGGGGTCGAACAATTTTAAAATGTAATTTTCTCCGGCCCTATGCTACCGATGTGCCTGAAATTTTGTATTTAGGCTTAGAATAGTGGCCTGCACGGGAATCAAAAAGAAATTTTGCAAAAAGTTGCATTTGGGCATATATCATACTTTTCATGGGCATAATGCAACACTTGGGCTCGAACAGTTTTAAAATGTAATTATGTCCGGCCCTATGGTACCGCCGATGTGCCTGAAATTTTGTATGTACGCTAAGAATTGTGGCCTGCACGGGAATCAAAAAGAAATTTTGCAAAAAGTTGCTTTTGGGAAAATATCATACTTTTCATGGGCATAATGCAAAACTTGGGCTCGAACAATTTAAAAATGTAATTTTCTCCGGCCCTATGCTACCGATATGCCTGAAATTTTGTATGTACGCTTAGAATTGTGGCCTGCACGTGAATCAAAAAGCAATTTTGCATAAAGTTGCATTTGGGAATATATCATATTTTTCATGGGCTTAATGCAACACTTGGGCTCGAACAATTTTAAAATGTAATTTTCTCCGGCCCTATGCTACCGATGTGCCTGAAATTTTGTTAGTACGCTTAGAATAGTGGCCTGCACGGGAATCAAAAAGAAATTTTGCAAAAAGTTGCATTTGGGAAAATATCATACTTTTCATGGGCATAATGCAACACTTGGGCTCGAACAGTTTTAAAATGTAATTATTTCCGGCCCTATGGTACCGATGTGCCTAAAATTTTGTTAGTACGCTTAGAATAGTGGCCTGCACGTGAATCAAAAAGAAATTTTGCAAAAAGTTGCATTTGGGAAAAAATCATACTTTTCATGGGCATAATGCAACACTTGGGCTCGAACAGTTTTAAAATGTAATTATTTCCGGCCCTATGGTACCGATGTGCCTGAAATTTTGTATGTACGCTTAGAATAGTGGCCTGCACGGGAATCAAATGGAAATTTTGCATAAAGTTGCATTTGGGAATATATCATATTTTTCATGGGCTTAATGCAACACTTGGGGTCGAACAATTTTAAAATGTAATTTTCTCCGGCCCTATGCTACCGATGTGCCTGAAATTTTGTATTTAGGCTTAGAATAGTGGCCTGCACGGGAATCAAAAAGAAATTTTGCAAAAAGTTGCATTTGGGCATATATCATACTTTTCATGGGCATAATGCAACACTTGGGCTCGAACAGTTTTAAAATGTAATTATGTCCGGCCCTATGGTACCGCCGATGTGCCTGAAATTTTGTATGTACGCTAAGAATTGTGGCCTGCACGGGAATCAAAAAGAAATTTTGCAAAAAGTTGCATTTGGGAAAATATCATACTTTTCATGGGCTTAATGCAACACTTGGGCTCGAACAATTTTAAAATGTAATTTTCTCCGGCCCTATGCTACCGATGTGCCTGAAATTTTGTATTTAGGCTTAGAATAGTGGCCTGCACGGGAATCAAATGGAAATTTTGCATAAAGTTGCATTTGGGAAAATATCATACTTTTCATGGGCTTAATGCAACACTTGGGCTCGAACAATTTTAAAATGTAATTTTCTCCGGCCCTATGCTACCGTTGTGCCTGAAATTTTGTATGTACGCTTAGAATAGTGGCCTGCACGGGAATCAAAAAGAAATTTTGCAAAAAGTTGCTTTTGGGAAAATATCATACTTTTCATGGGCATAATGCAAAACTTGGGCTCGAACAATTTAAAAATGTAATTTTCTCCGGCCCTATGCTACCGATATGCCTGAAATTTTGTATGTACGCTTAGAATTGTGGCCTGCACGTGAATCGAAAAGCAATTTTGCATAAAGTTGCATTTGGGAATATATCATATTTTTCATGGGCTTAATGCAACACTTGGGCTCGAACAATTTTAAAATGTAATTTTCTCCGGCCCTATGCTACCGATGTGCCTGAAATTTTGTTAGTACGCTTAGAATAGTGGCCTGCACGGGAATCAAAAAGAAATTTTGCAAAAAGTTGCATTTGGGCATATATCATACTTTTCATGGGCATAATGCAACACTTGGGCTCGAACAGTTTTAAAATGTAATTATTTCCGGCCCTATGCTACCGATGTGCCTGAAATTTTGTTAGTACGCTTAGAATAGTGGCCTGCACGGGAATCAAAAAGAAATTTTGCAAAAAGTTGCATTTGGGAAAATATCATACTTTTCATGGGCATAATGCAACACTTGGGCTCGAACAGTTTTAAAATGTAATTATTTCCGGCCCTATGGTACCGATGTGCCTAAAATTTTGTTAGTACGCTTAGAATAGTGGCCTGCACGTGAATCAAAAAGAAATTTTGCAAAAAGTTGCATTTGGGAAAAAATCATACTTTTCATGGGCATAATGCAACACTTGGGCTCGAACAGTTTTAAAATGTAATTATTTCCGGCCCTATGGTACCGCCGATGTGCCTGAAATTTTGTATGTACGCTAAGAATTGTGGCCTGCACGGGAATCAAAAAGAAATTTTGCAAAAAGTTGCATTTGGGAAAATATCATACTTTTCATGGGCTTAATGCAACACTTGGGCTCGAACAATTTTAAAATGTAATTTTCTCCGGCCCTATGCTACCGATGTGCCTGAAATTTTTTATGTACGCTTAGAGTAGTGGCCTGCACGGGAATCAAATGGAAATTTTGCATAAAGTTGCATTTGGGAAAATATCATACTTTTCATGGGCTTAATGCAACACTTGGGCTCGAACAATTTTAAAATGTAATTTTCTCCGGCCCTATGCTACCGTTGTGCCTGAAATTTTGTATGTACGCTTAGAATAGTGGCCTGCACGGGAATCAAAAAGAAATTTTGCAAAAAGTTGCTTTTGGGAAAATATCATACTTTTCAAGGGCATAATGCAAAACTTGGGCTCGAACAGTTTTAAAATGTAATTATTTCCTGCCCTATGGTACCGATGTGCCTAAAATTTTGTTAGTACGCTTAGAATAGTGGCCTGCACGTGAATCAAAAAGAAATTTTGCAAAAAGTTGCATTTGGGAAAAAATCATACTTTTCATGGGCATAATGCAACACTTGGGCTCGAACAGTTTTAAAATGTAATTATTTCCGGCCCTATGGTACCGATGTGCCTGAAATTTTGTATGTACGCTTAGAATAGTGGCCTGCACGGGAATCAAATGGAAATTTTGCATAAAGTTGCATTTGGGAATATATCATATTTTTCATGGGCTTAATGCAACACTTGGGCTCGAACAATTTTAAAATGTAATTTTCTCCGGCCCTATGCTACCGATGTGCCTGAAATTTTGTATTTAGGCTTAGAATAGTGGCCTGCACGGGAATCAAAAAGAAATTTTGCAAAAAGTTGCATTTGGGAAAATATCATACTTTTCATGGGCATAATGCAACACTTGGGCTCGAACAGTTTTAAAATGTAATTATTTCCGGCCCTATGGTACCGATGTGCCTAAAATTTTGTTAGTACGCTTAGAATAGTGGCCTGCACGTGAATCAAAAAGAAATTTTGCAAAAAGTTGCATTTGGGAAAAAATCATACTTTTCATGGGCATAATGCAACACTTGGGCTCGAACAGTTTTAAAATGTAATTATTTCCGGCCCTATGGTACCGATGTGCCTGAAATTTTGTATGTACGCTTAGAATAGTGGCCTGCACGGGAATCAAATGGAAATTTTGCATAAAGTTGCATTTGGGAAAATATCATACTTTTCATGGGCTTAATGCAACACTTGGGCTCGAACAATTTTAAAATGTAATTTTCTCCGGCCCTATGCTACCGATGTGCCTGAAATTTTTTATGTACGCTTAGAGTAGTGGCCTGCACGGGAATCAAATGGAAATTTTGCATAAAGTTGCATTTGGGAAAATATCATACTTTTCATGGGCTTAATGCAACACTTGGGCTCGAACAATTTTAAAATGTAATTTTCTCCGGCCCTATGCTACCGTTGTGCCTGAAATTTTGTATGTACGCTTAGAATAGTGGCCTGCACGGGAATCAAAAAGAAATTTTGCAAAAAGTTGCTTTTGGGAAAATATCATACTTTTCATGGGCATAATGCAAAACTTGGGCTCGAACAATTTAAAAATGTAATTTTCTCCGGCCCTATGCTACCGATATGCCTGAAATTTTGTATGTACGCTTAGAATTGTGGCCTGCACGTGAATCGAAAAGAAATTTTGCATAAAGTTGCATTTGGGAATATATCATATTTTTCATGGGCTTAATGCAACACTTGGGCTCGAACAATTTTAAAATGTAATTTTCTCCGGCCCTATGCTACCGATGTGCCTGAAATTTTGTTAGTACGCTTAGAATAGTGGCCTGCACGGGAATCAAAAAGAAATTTTGCAAAAAGTTGCATTTGGGAAAATATCATACTTTTCATGGGCATAATGCAACACTTGGGCTCGAACAGTTTTAAAATGTAATTATTTCCGGCCCTATGGTACCGATGTGCCTGAAATTTTGTATGTACGCTTAGAATAGTGGCCTGCACGGGAATCAAATGGAAATTTTGCATAAAGTTGCATTTGGGAAAATATCATACTTTTCATGGGCTTAATGCAACACTTGGGCTCGAACAATTTTAAAATGTAATTTTCTCCGGCCCTATGCTACCGATGTGCCTGAAATTTTTTATGTACGCTTAGAGTAGTGGCCTGCACGGGAATCAAATGGAAATTTTGCATAAAGTTGCATTTGGGAAAATATCATACTTTTCATGGGCTTAATGCAACACTTGGGCTCGAACAATTTTAAAATGTAATTTTCTCCGGCCCTATGCTACCGTTGTGCCTGAAATTTTGTATGTACGCTTAGAATAGTGGCCTGCACGGGAATCAAAAAGAAATTTTGCAAAAAGTTGCTTTTGGGAAAATATCATACTTTTCATGGGCATAATGCAAAACTTGGGCTCGAACAATTTAAAAATGTAATTTTCTCCGGCCCTATGCTACCGATGTGCCTGAAATTTTGTATTTAGGCTTAGAATAGTGGCCTGCACGTGAATCGAAAAGAAATTTTGCATAAAGTTGCATTTGGGCATATATCATACTTTTCATGGGCATAATGCAACACTTGGGCTCGAACAGTTTTAAAATGTAATTATTTCCGGCCCTATGCTACCGATGTGCCTGAAATTTTGTTAGTACGCTTAGAATAGTGGCCTGCACGGGAATCAAAAAGAAATTTTGCAAAAAGTTGCATTTGGGAAAATATCATACTTTTCATGGGCATAATGCAACACTTGGGCTCGAACAGTTTTAAAATGTAATTATTTCCGGCCCTATGGTACCGATGTGCCTAAAATTTTGTTAGTACGCTTAGAATAGTGGCCTGCACGTGAATCAAAAAGAAATTTTGCAAAAAGTTGCATTTGGGAAAAAATCATACTTTTCATGGGCATAATGCAACACTTGGGCTCGAACAGTTTTAAAATGTAATTATTTCCGGCCCTATGGTACCGCCGATGTGCCTGAAATTTTGTATGTACGTTAAGAATTGTGGCCTGCACGGGAATCAAAAAGAAATTTTGCAAAAAGTTGCATTTGGGAAAATATCATACTTTTCATGGGCTTAATGCAACACTTGGGCTCGAACAATTTTAAAATGTAATTTTCTCCGGCCCTATGCTACCGATGTGCCTGAAATTTTTTATGTACGCTTAGAGTAGTGGCCTGCACGGGAATCAAATGGAAATTTTGCATAAAGTTGCATTTGGGAAAATATCATACTTTTCATGGGCTTAATGCAACACTTGGGCTCGAACAATTTTAAAATGTAATTTTCTCCGGCCCTATGCTACCGTTGTGCCTGAAATTTTGTATGTACGCTTAGAATAGTGGCCTGCACGGGAATCAAAAAGAAATTTTGCAAAAAGTTGCTTTTGGGAAAATATCATACTTTTCATGGGCATAATGCAAAACTTGGGCTCGAACAATTTAAAAATGTAATTTTCTCCGGCCCTATGCTACCGATATGCCTGAAATTTTGTATGTACGCTTAGAATTGTGGCCTGTACGTGAATCGAAAAGAAATTTTGCATAAAGTTGCATTTGGGAATATATCATATTTTTCATGGGCTTAATGCAACACTTGGGCTCGAACAATTTTAAAATGTAATTTTCTCCGGCCCTATGCTACCGATGTGCCTGAAATTTTGTATTTAGGCTTAGAATAGTGGCCTGCACGGGAATCAAAAAAAAATTTTGCAAAAAGTTGCATTTGGGAAAAAATCATACTTTTGGCCTGCACGTGAATCGAAAAGAAATTTTGCATAAAGTTGCATTTGGGAATATATCATATTTTTCATGGGCTTAATGCAACACTTGGGCTCGAACAATTTTAAAATGTAATTTTCTCCGGCCCTATGCTACCGATGTGCCTGAAATTTTTTATGTACGCTTAGAGTAGTGGCCTGCACGGGAATCAAATGGAAATTTTGCATAAAGTTGCATTTGGGAAAATATCATACTTTTCATGGGCTTAATGCAACACTTGGGCTCGAACAATTTTAAAATGTAATTTTCTCCGGCCCTATGCTACCGTTGTGCCTGAAATTTTGTATGTACGCTTAGAATAGTGGCCTGCACGGGAATCAAAAAGAAATTTTGCAAAAAGTTGCTTTTGGGAAAATATCATACTTTTCATGGGCATAATGCAAAACTTGGGCTCGAACAATTTAAAAATGTAATTTTCTCCGGCCCTATGCTACCGATATGCCTGAAATTTTGTATGTACGCTTAGAATTGTGGCCTGCACGTGAATCGAAAAGAAATTTTGCATAAAGTTGCATTTGGGAATATATCATATTTTTCATGGGCTTAATGCAACACTTGGGCTCGAACAATTTTAAAATGTAATTTTCTCCGGCCCTATGCTACCGATGTGCCTGAAATTTTGTTAGTACGCTTAGAATAGTGGCCTGCACGGGAATCAAAAAGAAATTTTGCAAAAAGTTGCATTTGGGAAAATATCATACTTTTCATGGGCATAATGCAACACTTGGGCTCGAACAGTTTTAAAATGTAATTATTTCCGGCCCTATGGTACCGATGTGCCTGAAATTTTGTATGTACGCTTAGAATAGTGGCCTGCACGGGAATCAAATGGAAATTTTGCATAAAGTTGCATTTGGGAAAATATCATACTTTTCATGGGCTTAATGCAACACTTGGGCTCGAACAATTTTAAAATGTAATTTTCTCCGGCCCTATGCTACCGATGTGCCTGAAATTTTTTATGTACGCTTAGAGTAGTGGCCTGCACGGGAATCAAATGGAAATTTTGCATAAAGTTGCATTTGGGAAAATATCATACTTTTCATGGGCTTAATGCAACACTTGGGCTCGAACAATTTTAAAATGTAATTTTCTCCGGCCCTATGCTACCGTTGTGCCTGAAATTTTGTATGTACGCTTAGAATAGTGGCCTGCACGGGAATCAAAAAGAAATTTTGCAAAAAGTTGCTTTTGGGAAAATATCATACTTTTCATGGGCATAATGCAAAACTTGGGCTCGAACAATTTAAAAATGTAATTTTCTCCGGCCCTATGCTACCGATGTGCCTGAAATTTTGTATTTAGGCTTAGAATAGTGGCCTGCACGTGAATCGAAAAGAAATTTTGCATAAAGTTGCATTTGGGCATATATCATACTTTTCATGGGCATAATGCAACACTTGGGCTCGAACAGTTTTAAAATGTAATTATTTCCGGCCCTATGCTACCGATGTGCCTGAAATTTTGTTAGTACGCTTAGAATAGTGGCCTGCACGGGAATCAAAAAGAAATTTTGCAAAAAGTTGCATTTGGGAAAATATCATACTTTTCATGGGCATAATGCAACACTTGGGCTCGAACAGTTTTAAAATGTAATTATTTCCGGCCCTATGGTACCGATGTGCCTAAAATTTTGTTAGTACGCTTAGAATAGTGGCCTGCACGTGAATCAAAAAGAAATTTTGCAAAAAGTTGCATTTGGGAAAAAATCATACTTTTCATGGGCATAATGCAACACTTGGGCTCGAACAGTTTTAAAATGTAATTATTTCCGGCCCTATGGTACCGCCGATGTGCCTGAAATTTTGTATGTACGTTAAGAATTGTGGCCTGCACGGGAATCAAAAAGAAATTTTGCAAAAAGTTGCATTTGGGAAAATATCATACTTTTCATGGGCTTAATGCAACACTTGGGCTCGAACAATTTTAAAATGTAATTTTCTCCGGCCCTATGCTACCGATGTGCCTGAAATTTTTTATGTACGCTTAGAGTAGTGGCCTGCACGGGAATCAAATGGAAATTTTGCATAAAGTTGCATTTGGGAAAATATCATACTTTTCATGGGCTTAATGCAACACTTGGGCTCGAACAATTTTAAAATGTAATTTTCTCCGGCCCTATGCTACCGTTGTGCCTGAAATTTTGTATGTACGCTTAGAATAGTGGCCTGCACGGGAATCAAAAAGAAATTTTGCAAAAAGTTGCTTTTGGGAAAATATCATACTTTTCATGGGCATAATGCAAAACTTGGGCTCGAACAATTTAAAAATGTAATTTTCTCCGGCCCTATGCTACCGATATGCCTGAAATTTTGTATGTACGCTTAGAATTGTGGCCTGCACGTGAATCGAAAAGAAATTTTGCATAAAGTTGCATTTGGGAATATATCATATTTTTCATGGGCTTAATGCAACACTTGGGCTCGAACAATTTTAAAATGTAATTTTCTCCGGCCCTATGCTACCGATGTGCCTGAAATTTTGTATTTAGGCTTAGAATAGTGGCCTGCACGGGAATCAAAAAAAAATTTTGCAAAAAGTTGCATTTGGGAAAAAATCATACTTTTGGCCTGCACGTGAATCGAAAAGAAATTTTGCATAAAGTTGCATTTGGGAATATATCATATTTTTCATGGGCTTAATGCAACACTTGGGCTCGAACAATTTTAAAATGTAATTTTCTCCGGCCCTATGCTACCGATATGCCTGAAATTTTGTATGTACGCTTAGAATTGTGGCCTGCACGTGAATCGAAAAGAAATTTTGCATAAAGTTGCATTTGGGAATATATCATATTTTTCATGGGCTTAATGCAACACTTGGGCTCGAACAATTTTAAAATGTAATTTTCTCCGGCCCTATGCTACCGATGTGCCTGAAATTTTGTTAGTACGCTTAGAATAGTGGCCTGCACGGGAATCAAAAAGAAATTTTGCAAAAAGTTGCATTTGGGAAAATATCATACTTTTCATGGGCATAATGCAACACTTGGGCTCGAACAGTTTTAAAATGTAATTATTTCCGGCCCTATGGTACCGATGTGCCTAAAATTTTGTTAGTACGCTTAGAATAGTGGCCTGCACGTGAATCAAAAAGAAATTTTGCAAAAAGTTGCATTTGGGAAAAAATCATACTTTTCATGGGCATAATGCAACACTTGGGCTCGAACAGTTTTAAAATGTAATTATTTCCGGCCCTATGGTACCGATGTGCCTGAAATTTTGTATGTACGCTTAGAATAGTGGCCTGCACGGGAATCAAATGGAAATTTTGCATAAAGTTGCATTTGGGAATATATCATATTTTTCATGGGCTTAATGCAACACTTGGGCTCGAACAATTTTAAAATGTAATTTTCTCCGGCCCTATGCTACCGATGTGCCTGAAATTTTGTATTTAGGCTTAGAATAGTGGCCTGCACGGGAATCAAAAAGAAATTTTGCAAAAAGTTGCATTTGGGCATATATCATACTTTTCATGGGCATAATGCAACACTTGGGCTCGAACAGTTTTAAAATGTAATTATTTCCGGCCCTATGCTACCGATGTGCCTGAAATTTTGTTAGTACGCTTAGAATAGTGGCCTGCACGGGAATCAAATAGAAATTTTGCAAAAAGTTGCATTTGGGAAAATATCATACTTTTCATGGGCATAATGCAACACTTGGGCTCGAACAGTTTTAAAATGTAATTATTTCCGGCCCTATGGTACCGCCGATGTGCCTGAAATTTTGTATGTACGCTAAGAATTGTGGCCTGCACGGGAATCAAAAAGAAATTTTGCAAAAAGTTGCATTTGGGAAAATATCATACTTTTCATGGGCTTAATGCAACACTTGGGCTCGAACAATTTTAAAATGTAATTTTCTCCGGCCCTATGCTACCGATGTGCCTGAAATTTTGTATTTAGGCTTAGAATAGTGGCCTGCACGGGAATCAAAAAGAAATTTTGCAAAAAGATGCATTTGGGCATATATCAAACTTTTCATGGGCATAATGCAACACTTGGGCTCGAACAATTTTAAAATGTAATTTTCTCCGGCCCTATGCTACCGATGTGCCTGAAATTTTTTATGTACGCTTAGAGTAGTGGCCTGCACGGGAATCAAATGGAAATTTTGCATAAAGTTGCATTTGGGAAAATATCATACTTTTCATGGGCTTAATGCAACACTTGGGCTCGAACAATTTTAAAATGTAATTTTCTCCGGCCCTATGCTACCGTTGTGCCTGAAATTTTGTATGTACGCTTAGAATAGTGGCCTGCACGGGAATCAAAAAGAAATTTTGCAAAAAGTTGCTTTTGGGAAAATATCATACTTTTCATGGGCATAATGCAAAACTTGGGCTCGAACAATTTAAAAATGTAATTTTCTCCGGCCCTATGCTACCGATATGCCTGAAATTTTGTATGTACGCTTAGAATTGTGGCCTGCACGTGAATCGAAAAGAAATTTTGCATAAAGTTGCATTTGGGAATATATCATATTTTTCATGGGCTTAATGCAACACTTGGGCTCGAACAATTTTAAAATGTAATTTTCTCCGGCCCAATGCTACCGATGTGCCTGAAATTTTGTATTTAGGCTTAGAATAGTGGCCTGCACGGGAATCAAAAAGAAATTTTGCAAAAAGTTGCATTTGGGAAAATATCATACTTTTCATGGGCATAATGCAACACTTGGGCTCGAACAGTTTTAAAATGTAATTATTTCCGGCCCTATGGTACCGATGTGCCTAAAATTTTGTTAGTACGCTTAGAATAGTGGCCTGCACGTGAATCAAAAAGAAATTTTGCAAAAAGTTGCATTTGGGAAAAAATCATACTTTTCATGGGCATAATGCAACACTTGGGCTCGAAAAGTTTTAAAATGTAATTATTTCCGGCCCTATGGTACCGATGTGCCTGAAATTTTGTATGTACGCTTAGAATAGTGGCCTGCACGGGAATCAAATGGAAATTTTGCATAAAGTTGCATTTGGGAATATATCATATTTTTCATGGGCTTAATGCAACACTTGGGCTCGAACAATTTTAAAATGTAATTTTCTCCGGCCCTATGCTACCGATGTGCCTGAAATTTTGTTAGTACGCTTAGAATAGTGGCCTGCACGGGAATCAAAAAGAAATTTTGCAAAAAGTTGCATTTGGGAAAATATCATACTTTTCATGGGCTTAATGCAACACTTGGGCTCGAACAATTTTAAAATGTAATTTTCTCCGGCCCTATGCTACCGATGTGCCTGAAATTTTGTATTTAGGCTTAGAATAGTGGCCTGCACGGGAATCAAAAAGAAATTTTGCAAAAAGATGCATTTGGGCATATATCAAACTTTTCATGGGCATAATGCAACACTTGGGCTCGAACAATTTTAAAATGTAATTTTCTCCGGCCCTATGCTACCGATGTGCCTGAAATTTTTTATGTACGCTTAGAGTAGTGGCCTGCACGGGAATCAAATGGAAATTTTGCATAAAGTTGCTTTTGGGAAAATATCATACTTTTCATGGGCATAATGCAAAACTTGGGCTCGAACAATTTAAAAATGTAATTTTCTCCGGCCCTATGCTACCGATATGCCTGAAATTTTGTATGTACGCTTAGAATTGTGGCCTGCACGTGAATCGAAAAGAAATTTTGCATAAAGTTGCATTTGGGAATATATCATATTTTTCATGGGCTTAATGCAACACTTGGGCTCGAACAATTTTAAAATGTAATTTTCTCCGGCCCTATGCTACCGATGTGCCTGAAATTTTGTTAGTACGCTTAGAATAGTGGCCTGCACGGGAATCAAAAAGAAATTTTGCAAAAAGTTGCATTTGGGAAAATATCATACTTTTCATGGGCATAATGCAACACTTGGGCTCGAACAGTTTTAAAATGTAATTATTTCCGGCCCTATGGTACCGATGTGCCTAAAATTTTGTTAGTACGCTTAGAATAGTGGCCTGCACGTGAATCAAAAAGAAATTTTGCAAAAAGTTGCATTTGGGAAAAAATCATACTTTTCATGGGCATAATGCAACACTTGGGCTCGAACAGTTTTAAAATGTAATTATTTCCGGCCCTATGGTACCGATGTGCCTGAAATTTTGTATGTACGCTTAGAATAGTGGCCTGCACGGGAATCAAATGGAAATTTTGCATAAAGTTGCATTTGGGAATATATCATATTTTTCATGGGCTTAATGCAACACTTGGGCTCGAACAATTTTAAAATGTAATTTTCTCCGGCCCTATGCTACCGATGTGCCTGAAATTTTGTATTTAGGCTTAGAATAGTGGCCTGCACGGGAATCAAAAAGAAATTTTGCAAAAAGTTGCATTTGGGCATATATCATACTTTTCATGGGCATAATGCAACACTTGGGCTCGAACAGTTTTAAAATGTAATTATTTCCGGCCCTATGCTACCGATGTGCCTGAAATTTTGTTAGTACGCTTAGAATAGTGGCCTGCACGGGAATCAAAAAGAAATTTTGCAAAAAGTTGCATTTGGGAAAATATCATACTTTTCATGGGCATAATGCAACACTTGGGCTCGAACAGTTTTAAAATGTAATTATTTCCGGCCCTATGGTACCGATGTGCCTAAAATTTTGTTAGTACGCTTAGAATACTGGCCTGCACGTGAATCAAAAAGAAATTTTGCAAAAAGTTGCATTTGGGAAAAAATCATACTTTTCTTGGGCATAATGCAACACTTGGGCTCGAACAATTTTAAAATGTAATTTTCTCCGGCCCTATGCTACCGATGTGCCTGAAATTTTGTATTTAGGCTTAGAATAGTGGCCTGCACGGGAATCAAAAAGAAATTTTGCAAAAAGATGCATTTGGGCATATATCAAACTTTTCATGGGCATAATGCAACACTTGGGCTCGAACAATTTTAAAATGTAATTTTCTCCGGCCCTATGCTACCGATGTGCCTGAAATTTTGTATGTACGCTTAGAATAGTGGCCTGCACGGGAATCAAATGGAAATTTTGCATAAAGTTGCATTTGGGAAAATATCATACTTTTCATGGGCTTAATGCAACACTTGGGCTCGAACAATTTTAAAATGTAATTTTCTCCGGCCCTATGCTACCGTTGTGCCTGAAATTTTGTATGTACGCTTAGAATAGTGGCCTGCACGGGAATCAAAAAGAAATTTTGCAAAAAGTTGCTTTTGGGAAAATATCATACTTTTCATGGGCATAATGCAAAACTTGGGCTCGAACAATTTAAAAATGTAATTTTCTCCGGCCCTATGCTACCGATATGCCTGAAATTTTGTATGTACGCTTAGAATTGTGGCCTGCACGTGAATCGAAAAGAAATTTTGCATAAAGTTGCATTTGGGAATATATCATATTTTTCATGGGCTTAATGCAACACTTGGGCTCGAACAATTTTAAAATGTAATTTTCTCCGGCCCTATGCTACCGATGTGCCTGAAATTTTGTATTTAGGCTTAGAATAGTGGCCTGCACGGGAATCAAAAAGAAATTTTGCAAAAAGTTGCATTTGGGAAAATATCATACTTTTCATGGGCATAATGCAACACTTGGGCTCGAACAGTTTTAAAATGTAATTATTTCCGGCCCTATGGTACCGATGTGCCTAAAATTTTGTTAGTACGCTTAGAATAGTGGCCTGCACGTGAATAAAAAAGAAATTTTGCAAAAAGTTGCATTTGGGAAAAAATCATACTTTTCATGGGCATAATGCAACACTTGGGCTCGAACAGTTTTAAAATGTAATTATTTCCGGCCCTATGGTACCGCCGATGTGCCTGAAATTTTGTATGTACGCTAAGAATTGTGGCCTGCACGGGAATCAAAAAGAAATTTTGCAAAAAGTTGCATTTGGGAAAATATCATACTTTTCATGGGCTTAATGCAACACTTGGGCTCGAACAATTTTAAAATGTAATTTTCTCCGGCCCTATGCTACCGATGTGCCTGAAATTTTGTATTTAGGCTTAGAATAGTGGCCTGCACGGGAATCAAAAAGAAATTTTGCAAAAAGATGCATTTGGGCATATATCAAACTTTTCATGGGCATAATGCAACACTTGGGCTCGAACAATTTTAAAATGTAATTTTCTCCGGCCCTATGCTACCGATGTGCCTGAAATTTTTTATGTACGCTTAGAGTAGTGGCCTGCACGGGAATCAAATGGAAATTTTGCATAAAGTTGCATTTGGGAAAATATCATACTTTTCATGGGCTTAATGCAACACTTGGGCTCGAACAATTTTAAAATGTAATTTTCTCCGGCCCTATGCTACCGTTGTGCCTGAAATTTTGTATGTACGCTTAGAATAGTGGCCTGCACGGGAATCAAAAAGAAATTTTGCAAAAAGTTGCTTTTGGGAAAATATCATACTTTTCATGGGCATAATGCAAAACTTGGGCTCGAACAATTTAAAAATGTAATTTTCTCCGGCCCTATGCTACCGATATGCCTGAAATTTTGTATGTACGCTTAGAATTGTGGCCTGCACGTGAATCGAAAAGAAATTTTGCATAAAGTTGCATTTGGGAATATATCATATTTTTCATGGGCTTAATGCAACACTTGGGCTCGAACAATTTTAAAATGTAATTTTCTCCGGCCCTATGCTACCGATGTGCCTGAAATTTTGTTAGTACGCTTAGAATAGTGGCCTGCACGGGAATCAAAAAGAAATTTTGCAAAAAGTTGCATTTGGGAAAATATCATACTTTTCATGGGCATAATGCAACACTTGGGCTCGAACAGTTTTAAAATGTAATTATTTCCGGCCCTATGGTACCGATGTGCCTAAAATTTTGTTAGTACGCTTAGAATAGTGGCCTGCACGTGAATCAAAAAGAAATTTTGCAAAAAGTTGCATTTGGGAAAAAATCATACTTTTCATGGGCATAATGCAACACTTGGGCTCGAACAGTTTTAAAATGTAATTATTTCCGGCCCTATGGTACCGATGTGCCTGAAATTTTGTATGTACGCTTAGAATAGTGGCCTGCACGGGAATCAAATGGAAATTTTGCATAAAGTTGCATTTGGGAATATATCATATTTTTCATGGGCTTAATGCAACACTTGGGCTCGTAAAATTTTAAAATGTAATTTTCTCCGGCCCTATGCTACCGATGTGCCTGAAATTTTGTATTTAGGCTTAGAATAGTGGCCTGCACGGGAATCAAAAAGAAATTTTGCAAAAAGTTGCATTTGGGCATATATCATACTTTTCATGGGCATAATGCAACACTTGGGCTCGAACAGTTTTAAAATGTAATTATTTCCGGCCCTATGCTACCGATGTGCCTGAAATTTTGTTAGTACGCTTAGAATAGTGGCCTGCACGGGAATCAAAAAGAAATTTTGCAAAAAGTTGCATTTGGGAAAATATCATACTTTTCATGGGCATAATGCAACACTTGGGCTCGAACAGTTTTAAAATGTAATTATTTCCGGCCCTATGCTACCGATGTGCCTGAAATTTTGTTAGTACGCTTAGAATAGTGGCCTGCACGGGAATCAAATGGAAATTTTGCATAAAGTTGCATTTGGGAAATATATCATACTTTTCATGGGCTTAATGCAACACTTGAGCTCGAACAATTTTAAAATGTAATTTTCTCCGGCCCTATGCTACCGATGTGCCTGAAATTTTGTATTTAGGCTTAGAATAGTGGCCAACACGGGAATCAAAAAGAAATTTTGCAAAAAGATGCATTTGGGCATATATCAAACTTTTCATGGGCATAATCCAACACTTGGGCTCGAACAATTTTAAAATGTATTTTTCTCCGGCCCTATGCTACCGATGTGCCTGAAATTTTTTATGTACGCTTAGAGTAGTGGCCTGCACGGGAATCAAATGGAAATTTTGCATAAAGTTGCATTTGGGAAAATATCATACTTTTCATGGGCTTAATGCAACACTTGGGCTCGAACAATTTTAAAATGAAATTTTCTCCGGCCCTATGCTACCGATGTGCCTGAAATTTTGTATTTAGGCTTAGAATAGTGGCCTGCACGTGAATCAAAAAGAAATTTTGCAAAAAGTTGCTTTTGGGAAAATATCATACTTTTCATGGGCATAATGCAACACTTGGGCTCGAACAGTTTTAAAATGTAATTATTTCCGGCCCTATGCTACCGATGTGCCTGAAATATTGTATGTACGCTTAGAATAGTGGCCTGCACGGGAATCGAAAAGACATTTTGCATAAAGTTGCATTTGGGAAAATATCATACTTTTCATGGGCTTAATGCAACACTTGGGCTCGAACAATTTTAAAATGTAATTTTCTCCGGCCCTATGCTACCGTTGTGCCTGAAATTTTGTATGTACGCTTAGAATAGTGGCCTGCACGGGAATCAAAAAGAAATTTTGCAAAAAGTTGCTTTTGGGAAAATATCATACTTTTCATGGGCATAATGCAAAACTTGGGCTCGAACAATTTAAAAATGTAATTTTCTCCGGCCCTATGCTACCGATATGCCTGAAATTTTGTATGTAAGCTTAGAATTGTGGCCTGCACGTGAATCGAAAAGAAATTTTGCATAAAGTTGCATTTGGGAATATATCATATTTTTCATGGGCTTAATGCAACACTTGGGCTCGAACAATTTTAAAATGTAATTTTCTCCGGCCCTATGCTACCGATGTGCCTGAAATTTTGTATTTAGGCTTAGAATAGTGGCCTGCACGGGAATCAAAAAGAAATTTTGCAAAAAGTTGCATTTGGGCATATATCATACTTTTCATGGGCATAATGCAACACTTGGGCTCGAACAGTTTTAAAATGTAATTATTTCCGGCCCTATGCTACCGATGTGCCTGAAATTTTGTTAGTACGCTTAGAATAGTGGCCTGCACGGGAATCAAAAAGAAATTTTGCAAAAAGTTGCATTTGGGAAAATATCATACTTTTCATGGGCATAATGCAACACTTGGGCTCGAACAGTTTTAAAATGTAATTATTTCCGGCCCTATGGTACCGATGTGCCTAAAATTTTGTTAGTACGCTTAGAATAGTGGCCTGCACGTGAATCAAAAAGAAATTTTGCAAAAAGTTGCATTTGGGAAAAAATCATACTTTTCATGGGCATAATGCAACACTTGGGCTCGAACAGTTTTAAAATGTAATTATTTCCGGCCCTATGGTACCGCCGATGTGCCTGAAATTTTGTATGTACGCTAAGAATTGTGGCCTGCACGGGAATCAAAAAGAAATTTTGCAAAAAGTTGCATTTGGGAAAATATCATACTTTTCATGGGCATAATGCAACACTTGGGCTCGAACAGTTTTAAAATGTAATTATTTCCGGCCCTATGCTACCGATGTGCCTGAAATATTGTATGTACGCTTAGAATAGTGGCCTGCACGGGAATCGAAAAGACATTTTGCATAAAGTTGCATTTGGGAAAATATCATACTTTTCATGGGCTTAATGCAACACTTGGGCTCGAACAATTTTAAAATGTAATTTTCTCCGGCCCTATGCTACCGTTGTGCCTGAAATTTTGTATGTACGCTTAGAATAGTGGCCTGCACGGGAATCAAAAAGAAATTTTGCAAAAAGTTGCTTTTGGGAAAATATCATACTTTTCATGGGCATAATGCAAAACTTGGGCTCGAACAATTTAAAAATGTAATTTTCTCCGGCCCTATGCTACCGATATGCCTGAAATTTTGTATGTAAGCTTAGAATTGTGGCCTGCACGTGAATCGAAAAGAAATTTTGCATAAAGTTGCATTTGGGAATATATCATATTTTTCATGGGCTTAATGCAACACTTGGGCTCGAACAATTTTAAAATGTAATTTTCTCCGGCCCTATGCTACCGATGTGCCTGAAATTTTGTATTTAGGCTTAGAATAGTGGCCTGCACGGGAATCAAAAAGAAATTTTGCAAAAAGTTGCATTTGGGCATATATCATACTTTTCATGGGCATAATGCAACACTTGGGCTCGAACAGTTTTAAAATGTAATTATTTCCGGCCCTATGCTACCGATGTGCCTGAAATTTTGTTAGTACGCTTAGAATAGTGGCCTGCACGGGAATCAAAAAGAAATTTTGCAAAAAGTTGCATTTGGGAAAATATCATACTTTTCATGGGCATAATGCAACACTTGGGCTCGAACAGTTTTAAAATGTAATTATTTCCGGCCCTATGGTACCGATGTGCCTAAAATTTTGTTAGTACGCTTAGAATAGTGGCCTGCACGTGAATCAAAAAGAAATTTTGCAAAAAGTTGCATTTGGGAAAAAATCATACTTTTCATGGGCATAATGCAACACTTGGGCTCGAACAGTTTTAAAATGTAATTATTTCCGGCCCTATGGTACCGCCGATGTGCCTGAAATTTTGTATGTACGCTAAGAATTGTGGCCTGCACGGGAATCAAAAAGAAATTTTGCAAAAAGTTGCATTTGGGAAAATATCATACTTTTCATGGGCTTAATGCAACACTTGGGCTCGAACAATTTTAAAATGTAATTTTCTCCGGCCCTATGCTACCGATGTGCCTGAAATTTTGTATTTAGGCTTAGAATAGTGGCCTGCACGGGAATCAAAAAGAAATTTTGCAAAAAGATGCATTTGGGCATATATCAAACTTTTCATGGGCATAATGCAACACTTGGGCTCGAACAATTTTAAAATGTAATTTTCTCCGGCCCTATGCTACCGATGTGCCTGAAATTTTTTATGTACGCTTAGAGTAGTGGCCTGCACGGGAATCAAATGGAAATTTTGCATAAAGTTGCATTTGGGAAAATATCATACTTTTCATGGGCTTAATGCAACACTTGGGCTCGAACAATTTTAAAATGTAATTTTCTCCGGCCCTATGCTACCGTTGTGCCTGAAATTTTGTATGTACGCTTAGAATAGTGGCCTGCACGGGAATCAAAAAGAAATTTTGCAAAAAGTTGCTTTTGGGAAAATATCATACTTTTCATGGGCATAATGCAAAACTTGGGCTCGAACAATTTAAAAATGTAATTTTCTCCGGCCCTATGCTACCGATATGCCTGAAATTTTGTATGTACGCTTAGAATTGTGGCCTGCACGTGAATCGAAAAGAAATTTTGCATAAAGTTGCATTTGGGAATATATCATATTTTTCATGGGCTTAATGCAACACTTGGGCTCGAACAATTTTAAAATGTAATTTTCTCCGGCCCTATGCTACCGATGTGCCTGAAATTTTGTTAGTACGCTTAGAATAGTGGCCTGCACGGGAATCAAAAAGAAATTTTGCAAAAAGTTGCATTTGGGAAAATATCATACTTTTCATGGGCATAATGCAACACTTGGGCTCGAACAGTTTTAAAATGTAATTATTTCCGGCCCTATGGTACCGATGTGCCTAAAATTTTGTTAGTACGCTTAGAATAGTGGCCTGCACGTGAATCAAAAAGAAATTTTGCAAAAAGTTGCATTTGGGAAAAAATCATACTTTTCATGGGCATAATGCAACACTTGGGCTCGAACAGTTTTAAAATGTAATTATTTCCGGCCCTATGCTACCGATGTGCCTGAAATTTTGTTAGTACGCTTAGAATAGTGGCCTGCACGGGAATCAAAAAGAAATTTTGCAAAAAGTTGCATTTGGGAAAATATCATACTTTTCATGGGCATAATGCAACACTTGGGCTCGAACAGTTTTAAAATGTAATTATTTCCGGCCCTATGGTACCGATGTGCCTGAAATTTTGTATGTACGCTTAGAATAGTGGCCTGCACGGGAATCAAATGGAAATTTTGCATAAAGTTGCATTTGGGAATATATCATATTTTTCATGGGCTTAATGCAACACTTGGGCTCGTAAAATTTTAAAATGTAATTTTCTCCGGCCCTATGCTACCGATGTGCCTGAAATTTTGTATTAAGGCTTAGAATAGTGGCCTGCACGGGAATCAAAAAGAAATTTTGCAAAAAGTTGCATTTGGGCATATATCATACTTTTCATGGGCATAATGCAACACTTGGGCTCGAACAGTTTTAAAATGTAATTATTTCCGGCCCTATGCTACCGATGTGCCTTAAATTTTGTTAGTACGCTTAGAATAGTGGCCTGCACGGGAATCAAAAAGAAATTTTGCAAAAAGTTGCATTTGGGAAAATATCATACTTTTCATGGGCATAATGCAACACTTGGGCTCGAACAGTTTTAAAATGTAATTATTTCCGGCCCTATGCTACCGATGTGCCTGAAATTTTGTTAGTACGCTTAGAATAGTGGCCTGCACGGGAATCAAATGGAAATTTTGCATAAAGTTGCATTTGGGAAATATATCATACTTTTCATGGGCTTAATGCAACACTTGAGCTCGAACAATTTTAAAATGTAATTTTCTCCGGCCCTATGCTACCGATGTGCCTGAAATTTTGTATTTAGGCTTAGAATAGTGGCCAACACGGGAATCAAAAAGAAATTTTGCAAAAAGATGCATTTGGGCATATATCAAACTTTTCATGGGCATAATCCAACACTTGGGCTCGAACAATTTTAAAATGTATTTTTCTCCGGCCCTATGCTACCGATGTGCCTGAAATTTTTTATGTACGCTTAGAGTAGTGGCCTGCACGGGAATCAAATGGAAATTTTGCATAAAGTTGCATTTGGGAAAATATCATACTTTTCATGGGCTTAATGCAACACTTGGGCTCGAACAATTTTAAAATGAAATTTTCTCCGGCCCTATGCTACCGATGTGCCTGAAATTTTGTATTTAGGCTTAGAATAGTGGCCTGCACGTGAACCAAAAGAAATTTTGCAAAAAGTTGCTTTTGGGAAAATATCATACTTTTCATGGGCATAATGCAACACTTGCGCTCGAACAGTTATAAAATGTAATTTTTTCTGGCCCTATGGTACCGATGTGCCTAAAATTTTGTTAGTACGCTTAGAATAGTGGCCTGCACGTGAATCAAAAAGAAATTTTGCAAAAAGTTGCATTTGGGAAAAAATCATACTTTTCATGGGCATAATGCAACACTTGGGCTCGAACAGTTTTAAAATGTAATTATTTCCGGCCCTATGGTACCGATGTGCCTGAAATTTTGTATGTACGCTTAGAATAGTGGCCTGCACGGGAATCAAATGGAAATTTTGCATAAAGTTGCATTTGGGAAAATATCATACTTTTCATGGGCTTAATGCAACACTTGGGCTCGAACAATTTTAAAATGAAATTTTCTCCGGCCCTATGGTACCGATGTGCCTGAAATTTTGTATTTAGGCTTAGAATAGTGGCCTGCACGTGAATCAAAAAGAAATTTTGCAAAAAGTTGCTTTTGGGAAAATATCATACTTTTCATGGGCATAATGCAACACTTGCGCTCGAACAGTTATAAAATGTAATTTTTTCTGGCCCTATGGTACCGATGTGCCTAAAATTTTGTTAGTACGCTTAGAATAGTGGCCTGCACGTGAATCAAAAAGAAATTTTGCAAAAAGTTGCATTTGGGAAAAAATCATACTTTTCATGGGCATAATGCAACACTTGGGCTCGAACAGTTTTAAAATGTAATTATTTCCGGCCCTATGGTACCGATGTGCCTGAAATTTTGTATGTACGCTTAGAATAGTGGCCTGCACGGGAATCAAATGGAAATTTTGCATAAAGTTGCATTTGGGAATATATCATATTTTTCATGGGCTTAATGCAACACTTGGGCTCGAACAATTTTAAAATGTAATTTTCTCCGGCCCTATGCTACCGATGTGCCTGAAATTTTGTATTTAGGCTTAGAATAGTGGCCTGCACGGGAATCAAAAAGAAATTTTGCAAAAAGTTGCATTTGGGCATATATCATACTTTTCATGGGCATAATGCAACACTTGGGCTCGAACAGTTTTAAAATGTAATTATTTCCGGCCCTATGCTACCGATGTGCCTGAAATTTTGTTAGTACGCTTAGAATAGTGGCCTGCACGGGAATCAAAAAGAAATTTTGCAAAAAGTTGCATTTGGGTATATATCAAACTTTTCATGGGCATAATGCAACACTTGGGCTCGAACAGTTTTAAAATGTAATTATTTCCGGCCCTATGGTACCGATGTGCCTAAAATTTTGTTAGTACGCTTAGAATAGTGGCCTGCACGTGAATCAAAAAGAAATTTTGCAAAAAGTTGCATTTGGGAAAAAATCATACTTTTCATGGGCATAATGCAACACTTGGGCTCGAACAGTTTTAAAATGTAATTATTTCCGGCCCTATGGTACCGCCGATGTGCCTGAAATTTTGTATGTACGCTAAGAATTGTGGCCTGCACGGGAATCAAAAAGAAATTTTGCAAAAAGTTGCATTTGGGAAAATATCATACTTTTCATGGGCTTAATGCAACACTTGGGCTCGAACAATTTTAAAATGTAATTTTCTCCGGCCCTATGCTACCGATGTGCCTGAAATTTTGTATTTAGGCTTAGAATAGTGGCCTGCACGGGAATCAAAAAGAAATTTTGCAAAAAGATGCATTTGGGCATATATCAAACTTTTCAATTTGCATAATGCAACACTTGGGCTCGAACAATTTTAAAATGTAATTTTCTCCGGCCCTATGCTACCGATGTGCCTGAAATTTTTTATGTACGCTTAGAGTAGTGGCCTGCACGGGAATCAAATGGAAATTTTGCATAAAGTTGCATTTGGGAAAATATCATACTTTTCATGGGCTTAATGCAACACTTGGGCTCGAACAATTTTAAAATGTAATTTTCTCCGGCCCTATGCTACCGTTGTGCCTGAAATTTTGTATGTACGCTTAGAATAGTGGCCTGCACGGGAATCAAAAAGAAATTTTGCAAAAAGTTGCTTTTGGGAAAATATCATACTTTTCATGGGCATAATGCAAAACTTGGGCTCGAACAATTTAAAAATGTAATTTTCTCCGGCCCTATGCTACCGATATGCCTGAAATTTTGTATGTACGCTTAGAATTGTGGCCTGCACGTGAATCGAAAAGAAATTTTGCATAAAGTTGCATTTGGGAATATATCATATTTTTCATGGGCTTAATGCAACACTTGGGCTCGAACAATTTTAAAATGTAATTTTCTCCGGCCCTATGCTACCGATGTGCCTGAAATTTTGTTAGTACGCTTAGAATAGTGGCCTGCACGGGAATCAAAAAGAAATTTTGCAAAAAGTTGCATTTGGGAAAATATCATACTTTTCATGGGCATAATGCAACACTTGGGCTCGAACAGTTTTAAAATGTAATTATTTCCGGCCCTATGGTACCGATGTGCCTAAAATTTTGTTAGTACGCTTAGAATAGTGGCCTGCACGTGAATCAAAAAGAAATTTTGCAAAAAGTTGCATTTGGGAAAAAATCATACTTTTCATGGGCATAATGCAACACTTGGGCTCGAACAGTTTTAAAATGTAATTATTTCCGGCCCTATGCTACCGATGTGCCTGAAATTTTGTTAGTACGCTTAGAATAGTGGCCTGCACGGGAATCAAAAAGAAATTTTGCAAAAAGTTGCATTTGGGAAAATATCATACTTTTCATGGGCATAATGCAACACTTGGGCTCGAACAGTTTTAAAATGTAATTATTTCCGGCCCTATGGTACCGATGTGCCTGAAATTTTGTATGTACGCTTAGAATAGTGGCCTGCACGGGAATCAAATGGAAATTTTGCATAAAGTTGCATTTGGGAATATATCATATTTTTCATGGGCTTAATGCAACACTTGGGCTCGTAAAATTTTAAAATGTAATTTTCTCCGGCCCTATGCTACCGATGTGCCTGAAATTTTGTATTAAGGCTTAGAATAGTGGCCTGCACGGGAATCAAAAAGAAATTTTGCAAAAAGTTGCATTTGGGCATATATCATACTTTTCATGGGCATAATGCAACACTTGGGCTCGAACAGTTTTAAAATGTAATTATTTCCGGCCCTATGCTACCGATGTGCCTTAAATTTTGTTAGTACGCTTAGAATAGTGGCCTGCACGGGAATCAAAAAGAAATTTTGCAAAAAGTTGCATTTGGGAAAATATCATACTTTTCATGGGCATAATGCAACACTTGGGCTCGAACAGTTTTAAAATGTAATTATTTCCGGCCCTATGCTACCGATGTGCCTGAAATTTTGTTAGTACGCTTAGAATAGTGGCCTGCACGGGAATCAAATGGAAATTTTGCATAAAGTTGCATTTGGGAAATATATCATACTTTTCATGGGCTTAATGCAACACTTGAGCTCGAACAATTTTAAAATGTAATTTTCTCCGGCCCTATGCTACCGATGTGCCTGAAATTTTGTATTTAGGCTTAGAATAGTGGCCAACACGGGAATCAAAAAGAAATTTTGCAAAAAGATGCATTTGGGCATATATCAAACTTTTCATGGGCATAATCCAACACTTGGGCTCGAACAATTTTAAAATGTATTTTTCTCCGGCCCTATGCTACCGATGTGCCTGAAATTTTTTATGTACGCTTAGAGTAGTGGCCTGCACGGGAATCAAATGGAAATTTTGCATAAAGTTGCATTTGGGAAAATATCATACTTTTCATGGGCTTAATGCAACACTTGGGCTCGAACAATTTTAAAATGAAATTTTCTCCGGCCCTATGCTACCGATGTGCCTGAAATTTTGTATTTAGGCTTAGAATAGTGGCCTGCACGTGAACCAAAAGAAATTTTGCAAAAAGTTGCTTTTGGGAAAATATCATACTTTTCATGGGCATAATGCAACACTTGCGCTCGAACAGTTATAAAATGTAATTTTTTCTGGCCCTATGGTACCGATGTGCCTAAAATTTTGTTAGTACGCTTAGAATAGTGGCCTGCACGTGAATCAAAAAGAAATTTTGCAAAAAGTTGCATTTGGGAAAAAATCATACTTTTCATGGGCATAATGCAACACTTGGGCTCGAACAGTTTTAAAATGTAATTATTTCCGGCCCTATGGTACCGATGTGCCTGAAATTTTGTATGTACGCTTAGAATAGTGGCCTGCACGGGAATCAAATGGAAATTTTGCATAAAGTTGCATTTGGGAAAATATCATACTTTTCATGGGCTTAATGCAACACTTGGGCTCGAACAATTTTAAAATGAAATTTTCTCCGGCCCTATGGTACCGATGTGCCTGAAATTTTGTATTTAGGCTTAGAATAGTGGCCTGCACGTGAATCAAAAAGAAATTTTGCAAAAAGTTGCTTTTGGGAAAATATCATACTTTTCATGGGCATAATGCAACACTTGCGCTCGAACAGTTATAAAATGTAATTTTTTCTGGCCCTATGGTACCGATGTGCCTAAAATTTTGTTAGTACGCTTAGAATAGTGGCCTGCACGTGAATCAAAAAGAAATTTTGCAAAAAGTTGCATTTGGGAAAAAATCATACTTTTCATGGGCATAATGCAACACTTGGGCTCGAACAGTTTTAAAATGTAATTATTTCCGGCCCTATGGTACCGATGTGCCTGAAATTTTGTATGTACGCTTAGAATAGTGGCCTGCACGGGAATCAAATGGAAATTTTGCATAAAGTTGCATTTGGGAATATATCATATTTTTCATGGGCTTAATGCAACACTTGGGCTCGAACAATTTTAAAATGTAATTTTCTCCGGCCCTATGCTACCGATGTGCCTGAAATTTTGTATTTAGGCTTAGAATAGTGGCCTGCACGGGAATCAAAAAGAAATTTTGCAAAAAGTTGCATTTGGGCATATATCATACTTTTCATGGGCATAATGCAACACTTGGGCTCGAACAGTTTTAAAATGTAATTATTTCCGGCCCTATGCTACCGATGTGCCTGAAATTTTGTTAGTACGCTTAGAATAGTGGCCTGCACGGGAATCAAAAAGAAATTTTGCAAAAAGTTGCATTTGGGTATATATCAAACTTTTCATGGGCATAATGCAACACTTGGGCTCGAACAATTTTAAAATGTAATTATTTCCGGCCCTATGCTACCGATGTGCCTGAAATATTGTATGTACGCTTAGAATAGTGGCCTGCACGGGAATCGAAAAGACATTTTGCATAAAGTTGCATTTGGGAATATATCAAACTTTTCATGGGCTTAATGCAACACTTGGGCTCGAACAATTTTAGAATGTAATTTTCTCCGGCCCTATGCTACCGATGTGCC